>OY728156.1:432719376-435345209 GCA_963277665.1 Viscum album
TAATTTAACCCAACTAAAAGAGTGTAAATTACCATTTCTCCATTAAAAATTCTTAAAACCTAATCATATATCTTATTTTAATTCCAAAAGACAAAACTCACTATGGTAGCTCTCTTTAGACCCAAATTGTAGTCCTAGCTCCCATTTATCCATATGAACTCAGAATCAAAGGCCTTCAGTCTCATTAGATTCAATTTGATGTGGTCATCATTCAACTTCTGTTATTATTTGTTTGAATATTTATTTACCAAGTTATTAATATGCAAGATATTATGATCTCTTTCAAGGTTTTTTTTACATTCTTCATTATTATTATGATCTAAACCAAATCACATGTCATTATTGAACATGTGATCTTCTACAGACCTATGGTAGGGATTCTATACCTTTCCTTTGGGTTTGGTTTTTTTAATCATAGTTTCCTCTACTACTCACATTGTAATCTCTATTGGTGACCCTATAATTAATTAAATGAATCTATTTGATGATTTGGAACTTGTTAGGGGTTCCCAATAGTTCTTCAGACAATGTTAGGGGTTTTTGGCCTAACCTAGGTCACCCATGTGGTGTGACATTGTATTTTACATTTTTTTTATACTATCTATGGGATTCGTGTGTGCTTTCCTATTAAGTGGAATACCATTATAAATTGATTTGATATTAAATAAGATTTTAGGATAAGTATTTTCTAATTTTTCATGTGTTAAGTAGATGTGAATTGTTTAATTGAAAAATTGATTTTAAATAATTTATTGAATGGGTTATTGAACTCATGGAAATTTAAGTTATTGTGAATGATGAAAGAATTGAGATGATTATATCATAATGGTTATGGATTCCTTGGTTCTAATACCTTGGATTTTGATTACATAAAATTACATGGATGTTTCCCCATGGATCATGATTGTAGTAGAGTATTGCATAGACTTGTTTACTCCTTGGTTATTGATTCTATTGTATTTCTCAAGAAATACTACCCCTTGGATATATCTTCCTTAGACTCATGTTGGATATTTGATATTAACATTTTTCTAAGACTCCACCTTGATCATTACCAAATTTCTATTGAAAAACTATTGGGACTCGATGGGAAATCCATGGTCTTATAAACCATGGATCCATCCCTTCATGTTCAGACACTTTTTATTACATGGTGTTTCCATTGTACATGACTATGATTATACAGCGTGGTTGTTGTGAATGTTTATACTAGATTATATGTAATTAAATTGGTAGATATTATTGATGGATTACATGGCAAGGATTTTTTTGATATTCTTTCAATAATTTACATATATTCCTAGTATGGTTATTTGACACAAGTGCATAGACTACATAATATTACTTTCTTATTTAAATTTTACTTGTTCCCTTGTGTATGGGATCCGAAATATATTTTCCAAGGAGACATGTATGGATAGATATGATCACCACTTCTTGTATCACTTTGAGTATTTTTTACCTGTAAAATATTGTACACTAGTTTTGTTTATATAAGATAGATCAGATTATTATATCCAATATTAGTGGTGGCCTACTTAGTGATATATCACTCCCTGATCGGGCTGTCGTTGGGTACCTAGATAGACAACATGGTCACATGTAGGGACTGGGGAAATAGCCTATTTTAAATTTATAGATTTAATTATTTCTTAGAAGAAGGAGAGCATAGGATCAAACTAGGCCTAGGATTTTAGCAAGGATATATCTATTTAGTCTTTTTGGTATTTTGATAAATTTATTATTATTTTTGTATGTATACAGATTCTTCTTCTCAGTACATACATGGCATGAACTATCATTTTTTATATGTGATTACATTTAGAACTGATTACTTAATACTTTATTGGATATTTGTCTTATGTCTGGATGATATACTTATTCCTCAATTGACTGTTTTATTCACTACCATTTTTCTATGCTTTAACATGAGGGAATATTCACTCACAGACACACCCTAGGCCCTCTCTATATTTCGGTACCCTCTGGCGCAAGAGGCATCATGATTGGGGCTATGTGATCAACTGTCCTGGGGCACCGTTTAGTGACTTTTGAGTTAGGATGTTACAGTAATGATCAAATATGGTATGTTGGTAAATTCTAAGGACAAAAATGTGAAGGGATATTTATGTTGAACTTATATAGTTAGTGTGGTTATAAGTGCGGGAAAAAATTATACAAAAGATTTTTTAATGTTAATATTCTAAAATCTATGAAAAATAGCATAGATAATTTATATTTGTAAAGGATATATGTAGCATCCAAATTCCATAGTCCTCTTTTCGGAGTTTAAATTGGTGCGATTCTACAAGAACTTACGTATACCTCCCCATATGGGATAGGTTCACCCTGATAATGATACAAATATACTTTTGATAGTACCAGGGTGTCTCTGAGGAAATCACTAAGACCATGACAATATCTCACACCTGTACAGGGTAAATATACCCATCCCTGGTCAAAAATACTATCCATTGGAAACATACCCATATCTAAATCCTAGTTCTCCCTAATGGACATGTTTACCCTAACATATTAAAAAATACTATTGTCCTCTAGGGGAAAAATTTACCATAGTTTAATTATATTTACCATTGAAACATAGGGGAATTATTCACCCTTGGATAAAAATAAATACCATCATCCAATAGTGGTACATTCTCCCCAATTTGAAAATTAATTCAACCATCCCCTTAGGGTATCATTCACCCTAGATCAACCATTAAATGAATATGGGACCAAAATAAATATTCATGGAATGCAATAAAATAAACAATATGTCATAAATGATCATTCTACATTTATGTTCTAAAAATAACTAATTTCCATTAGGAAACAACATTTCAAATTAAATTTCAAAATAAATCAATTTTCCAAAAAAATGTATGACATAAAAACCATTAAAATGACTATATCAATATCCATAACCAATGTACCATTTTTAAGGTAAAAAATCCATTACGATTCATGATTATCATTTTTAAAACAACCAAGTTACACTTATTGAAAATCGTACCATGTAACCTACCAACTACATTTTTAATGATGAAATAAAAATTTTCATTTTTCAAGCAAGTGTCAAATGATTATCCATTTACCACGGTCACATTCTAACCATAGGGTTCCAAAATGATCCACGTTTCACTAAGGATCATGATATAATGAGTAGATGTTAGCTAAAACAACTTCAATTTAAAAAAATAATTAATTTGTTAGGTTCTCACTTGGAAACTAGTGATAATGCCACCAGATTCACTAAAAGGATGAACATGAATGTTGGTTAATTTAGGGACAACCTACCACATATAATTCAATCACAATTTTTCTCCAAGGATCGACATTTTAACAAGGCCCACCAAGGCTGACATAACCAACCACTACCTAAACCACAGTAATAAATCTCAATAATTAATTATAATCAATTATTATAATTCATTGAAAAAACAACATAAACTAGTAATAAATTAATGAAACATGTCGAGATCTATCACCATATTAGATCCAAAGATAAGATAATTATAATAATCCATGGATTACCCTAGACCAAATCATATGAAAAATCCATAACCAACTATTCCTAAAAAACATCAATCAAGATTAATTTTGTTGAAAACCCTCTTAAAATTGATGTCGTATCATAACATTAATAAAAACAATGTGTGATGAAATACAGAATCCATCTTAATATATTCTCTATGAAAGACAACCGAATGACCAAAGAGAAATAGGTGATTTCATCATGATCATGTTGAATCACAAATAAATCATAAACCATGGAACATATATATTATAGAAAGGGAATAAAATAAGAATATATGATTTTAATTGGTACGATCATACCTCAAAAACTTGAACAAAAAATCTAGAACAACCAAACAATTGAAGGTTGTAAAAGGATATGATGTATTTGGATATCTTGGAGGGGCACACATGGGGGATAAGGATAAATGAGGATTAATGATTAAATTACCAGAGGGGATAAATCGGTCATTTTCCTCTTTTAATGGGATGCATGGTTTGGCCATATGGTTCACTAAACCATGTGCCAATAGTCCATCTAACACAATCAAAGACTATCCAACTCAAACAGTTTTGTGGAATGGGCTTTCAAACCCTTTTCCAACCATATTCACGTCTCTTTAAATGACTAAATAATGGGAATGGTTACCACTCCCCCTTCCCACAGTTTAGAAAAATTGTTCCCATTTAGAAACCATGCCTCATGTTATGGTTCATGGTTAACATAAACCATTCACTAGAGATACACCCTAATATTAAACTCTAAAACCGAAACATGAAGTCTCAAACCCTAAATACCTACAAAATCTCTAGAAAAAATAATTTTAAACCAATAAATGGTTAGTTTGGGGGATTCTAACCCTCAAAAAATCATTTGGATTCCCAGTTCAAAAACTGACCGATTAAATAGTTTGAAAATTCCAAAATTCTGTCAATTTCCAAGATCAAATGGACATGAGTCTTTAGAAACTACTTTTTATAACACTTATCATCTCTAGTATGTTTTGGTGTTCATCCATGAACATTATCCAACCCGCATCATTCATCGATCCTAAGACAAAATTTTTTATTCCATTCTAAATTTATCAACAAAATTCAAAGAAACCCTTCAAACAAGAGATTCTTTGACCACTAAAATAGAGATGATGCCCATTGTTACCAATAAAACTATAAGAAGGTTCTTACCAAATCACAATTATCTTGACATGCTAATAGTGTTTTCGTTCATTTACATTCTTGGATTATGGTACTCCCATCCATAATATTCATGTTACTGCCATCAAATTATAATTCTTGAAATTTACATTATCAAAATTACTCACTAAGTCACCACTTCTACGTTCTAATTAAATTATTAGAGTATTTCATAACTCACTATCCCCAAACATACATGAGAGTGATAATTGTACATCGGTACCCAGGATTACTACTAAAACCCAAAGATGGATATACATGTAGCCAACATGCGTTACCATGAAATTACACACTTACCTTCCCTCAAAATCCTATTTAGGTCATTTAAAAACATATATCACATATAATATGACATGATTTATGTTTTTTTAACTCGCCACATTCAAATTCACACTAAAACACATGTCATGCTTCTCATGGTCAACCCTTCTAAAAAATTCAAGACTACACTTTTTGGTGAATCACTAACTTACACAATCATGCCTGAAGTCATTAAATGAACACCTAAACATGCTCAATATAGTCCCTACCTAGAACCCATTGTGGTTACTATATTGGATCATGAAAAGGAAAAACTTGGATAAATGTATCACAGACCTAGGGAGGGGTAAATCAATGATAACTTTTTCTTATATTTTAACATTCTTTTGCAAAAACCTTTTCCTCCTATTAAATAAGTATCACTTTATTGAAAATAAAAAACTCACACATCCATATGAAGATAATAATTTATAAGGTTCACAATTAAATTCAAGTAGAAAGTCTTTGAATGGTTTAAAAATTATCCAATACTAGACAATCCACTATAAAAAAAATTATTTTGTTTGGATTTGAAAAGCCAAAAATACCCTTACACTTATATAGAAATATGATCAATAAAATAGTGCATGTGCTTCATTTAGAAAAAACGACGTGAAAATTTTTTTGTAAAAAATTTAGAAACATTCACCAAATGGTTCGAAACAAATCACCATTTCACTTAAATAACTTCCACTCTTGTGTTTCTTCAAAACATACTTCTTCACTTTCCTACCAGATAGAAGGTAGAAACAACACTTCATGACATTCTATGAAAAACTCAATTTATTTCTCAGTTTAATGGCTTAGACTAATTCCTATATACATAAAAAATAAGAAAATACTTTCTAAAAAAACTATAAGACACTAATTTATATTGTCTAAAATGTTAGTCTGATGTCTTTGTCATTGTAATATATAGACTTTTATCAATGTTATAGACCATTAGGTTTTTTTCAAAATTATTTTTTTTAGTAGTAATAACATCTCCAAATTGATTCATGAATATCTCTAGGTATTATAGGGATTTTTTTGATCTTAGATCTTGGAAACTTGAATAGGCATATGGGGTCGCATAGTTAAGAGAAATTGTGTCGCCCAGCCCAAATGATTTCCATAAACAGTGTGACTGGAGATAGTGGGGTTATAGGGGCCACATAAATTCTTAGAAACCATGTTCCCCTAGTCACCTAGCCATGTTTTGTTGTATGCCTCTTTTAAAGAGGCCATTTTAATGGTTGACGCATGGTTTGTAGAACCATGCATCCAAATCATGTCCCCTTGTCTATATGGGTAAAATCCCCATTTTACCCTTAATGAACCTAAAATATAACCCCCTCTCTTCCCTCTATATTTTCTATCAGTTTTCTCTTCCTCTATTATGTGTGTATCCATATTCAACTCCTCTATAATATTTTAGATATCTCCCTCATCCGGCATCCTATTCTATGGTCATTAAATCCATCAGAAATCTTGAGGTAAGCTTTATATTCCCCTCCCTTATGATATTGTTTTATTCTCTAGTATTTTATTCTATTTAGGTGTAATCTATTATCCCCTATTTTCATAGTGTTGGATGATTTCTTCAATAATTCTTGATCTAGCACAATTAAATCATTGATAATGGATGGGTGGAGTGCTACTACTCTGAGGTAGGTGGTATCATTATCTCAAACATGTTTTGTTTCGTTCTATTTGATGTGACATTATAATGTACACTATAATCTTCTAATAGTTTCCATAAAATGCTAAATAATTTAATAGAAAGGGTTTCTCATGTCATTTAGACCTTTTCTTATATATAAACCCAATTATGGGAGTTCTCCTTGTTGGGATCCACCACTTGGGTGTAACCACCATGAAGAGACTATTTTCTGATGCTTTAAGATGTTAACCACCATGTTTTTGTAGCACCTTTGGTAAATTCCATAAATAGATCAATTGAATTGAGATATATTTTAGGCCATGAGTTACCCCACTATCTTGAATATTATGTCCATTCTTACTTTCTTATGCTTATTCCTCTTTATTTATGTATTATTCCATTTTCCTTATTCCTATTCATTATGTTTCATTGCATACACTTTTTTGTTAATTCATGATACCATGTTCGCTATACCATATTCTTATCACTTACATCTATGTTCTTATTATTTTATCCCATAGATGTTTTCATTGCATTAAATTGAATTGGGTAGCTTGATTATCTTGTTATATATTTTATGCATTGTTGATGCATTGTGATTATAAATGTGATTCATTACTATCTTATGGGTTGGGAGATAACATTAGTCATGACTTACGAAAACCATGGATATACTAACCATGATATTTATCTAGATCTAATACACATGATGGGAGGGACCCTTAGCTTTCCTTGGATGATATCTCCATGCATATTACTTATAACTTTTAGTGAAACTGATTTCCTAGGGGACAAACTATGGATGGTCTTATAGGAAAATGGTTACACCATGAATTGGGTGATACTCAGTCCCGTATGTGAGAAAAATGGGATGATCTCAGAGGCTACCATTCCAGGAGTGTTATGGGAGACGCCACTATGGGTTTCCTTGGACAGACTCAGTCATATTGTTTATATCAAAGGCTCATGCAATGACCCCTGGGATTCATTTACAGATCACCTTGGATGGGATCAGGATACCATTACTCGATTTTGATAGATTTCTTACATGGATTATGTATTATGGCTTCTATATAAATTACAATAATTCTTATTTGATGTGAATGGGATGTCTTCCAATCCCATTTAGAATCTTGTGGTCAGTCCATACTTGATTCCTTATTTATTTTTCCCCTTTTATATATCTTATTATTCGTATAGGTTCTTTTTGGTTCATACATATGACATAGGATAAAGTATGTATAATTGGCCAGGTATCCAATTTGGAACCCATGATGATGTTTCATTTATTAATTTATTTAATTCCATGAATTTACTAATTATTATGGAACAATTCTCATTTATATTTCAAGAACTTGATTGATCTAGGCACCATTTCTGGTGTCTTTTTAGTATTATATCTCACACCCTTCTTGGATTTCCTTTGGTACCCAATAAGACATCCTAATTACAGCTACTGTAAAATGAAAGAGACCTACTTCCAATGCATCACTAACCTATCCAGGATTGAGTATGAGTTCAAAGTTATGAGCCAATGCTCGATATTCTTGTAGTAAGATATTTTTTCCTTTTAGTTTATTTTCATAGCATGTGGTATATGATTGTATCCCTTAATCTGCATGCACACGTTCTGTATAGATACATGAAACATCATGATCATCACTATCATTGTTATCTATTATTATTATCATACTATTGTTACTTCTTATTACTTATTCTTCTATGATGGGTTATTGGTCTGGTTATATTAATATCGGCTCTACTATGTCATATTTCATATTTATTTATGCACTACACTCTGATCTATGTGGGAATAGTATCCCCATAGACAAAGTCTAGTCCCTCCCTACAAGTTGGCAGCCTCTGGAATTTAGGGTGGCTCTCTTGATATATTATGACCCAACCCCTATAGGAACCGCTCAGTGGCATCTGCGGAGAGATGCTACAAAGTAGTATCATAGGATTATTTCCATTTTTTCAATACTTTTTGAGATTATATGGGAGACTATGAGTATTTTAATTTTGTAATGAGCTTGTGCTTGGGAGTAGATAACCCACATACAAGTGAAACCCAAATTACCTATAATGGGTAAATATTATTGTTGATTTCCCTTATTATAGTTTCATAGATTTCAGCGTTGGATGATACACATGATTTTTGATACTATTATTGTTGAATAAATTATTATAATAAAGGTTTGTTTAGCCTTGGAATGATGATATGAGGGTATATAAATTCATTAATGATATTATACACCATTAGGATTAAATTTCATTCGTTTTTCTATTCCATTTTTTCTACATGCATTGCCTATGATGCATGTTCTTGTTTTAATTCATTGACTATTATATATGTAATTGTGTAGAAATTATTTGCAGGATAGAGAAAACATAATTCACACTTACAGATTCCACATTAACCTAACAATTTTTTCCTATATAGGTTATAGTAGATAAATTATGTATCCAATTGTGACACATTTATCCAAGAATCATTGGTTGCATTGGATAGAATGTGTTAGGATTGGGATTAATTAGGCTCTACCCACTAATTTATTATGTGCGTGGTCCCTTATAAATTGTAACATGTGATCCATCTAATTCAACAATTTAAATAAAAATTAAATACAAAACAGAATATGAAATTAAATTGAATGTAATATTTAAAATTAAATTTCCATATTATATGTGTGGTACGAGACCCTATCCATGACCCGACCTCAGTAGTGGGAACTAGGCCATGTCTTCAATGATCCTTCGGTGAACATTTCTTATCACCTAGACCTAGCTCCAAAAGCATGGTGAGGGTTATTTATTCTTACAGAAAGGCTTTGTGAATGTTTTTTATTTATCTCATTCCATTTATATTATAAATCTTATTTGAGGATTTCATTTTGGAAACTTTTACAGTTATTCCACCATGACATCCATGTGATGTATTCCAAAAAAGGGGTGATGATGATAATCCATAGGTGTTGGGCCCTAAGACACCTATATAACCTCGTATATTGTCACCTAAGGTACCTCATGTAGATCTTACACTATGAAAAGATGCTCAATTACCTATAATCTTATTCCATCTCATATAGTATGAGTAGGGTGCTCCCCGACTAGCCACTAATATGGCATTGTTGACTATGTAGTTCCAGCAGCAACATCCTCCCACCTTCTCAGGGGATGGCATACCACATGATGATGAGTCATGGATAGAGATAATTACTTATCACTTATTTCATATCTATATGAATATAGATAATAGGTTCATGCTTGCAACCTATATGTTACATGATTATGAAAATCACTAGTGGGACATCATATCTCAGGATAAATGTCATTGGGTTATGGTCAACTTAGACTTCCACGCATCCTTCTACGAAAAATTCTTTCCATAGACTCTAAGTTCGAACCACACATAGAAGTTTATTCATTTTAAAATGTTTTCATTGGTTCTGCTAGAGTATTCTTCTTACTTCACTATGCTCAATCATGTCGCTCCTTTTCTAAATGGTTACGACTTGATGAATATGATGCATGTTAAGGATGGTCTTCTATACAATTTCAAATCATAGGTGAACATAATTCAGTTGAATATTGTTACAAATATAGTGAAACATAACCCAATTGCACAAAAAACTCATATAATCCATAAATGTGATCTCGGATGGTTCATTTCTGATACAGGGTGACAGTTTATCTAGAAGCAAGATGCCGTGTTTCATGGGTGTAGATGGGGTTGGTTCTAGCTAGGTGACATGAATCGATAGCCAGGTGGTTTGTAAACAGTGTTGTATCATAGACATGTTAAGACTTAGTTTATGAAGAACCCAATCAAGTTCTGTTCTTGCTACAGGATTGGTCATCTTCAATGGTTTTTCCATTATTTTCCTCCAACATCTAGTGATAGGGGATCTTTACTTATGCCTATTTTCGGTACAAGATATGATACTCCAGGTCCGGATGATATTGATACTAATAATGATTGGTCAAGCCTTGGATGTTTCTTTGGATGAGGAATTCATTCATTGGAGATTCAATGTCAGTAGAGTGTACCTGCTTAGTCTAGTCAGGTAGCATCTCAGCAATGTAGTTTGGGCCATATCTATGTAGTGCATCCCACACCCAATGAGTAGAGTCCTGGGCCATATTTTGTTAGAGGTACTATTCTAGTATCCCCAAAATTTGTTTCTAACCTTTTTTATATAGGTTTATCACACTCTTTAATATCTAATGTGGTTGTGGAAAGTCTGGTCCATATAATTGAGTACTTATGTGGAGTTATGTCTCCTAACATGCATCTAACGGTCAAATCTGAGGGCATATTCCAGTTCTTGGAGTTCCCCCTTAAGGTAGGTGGGTAAAGTTTATTTTGGATTTTCTTCATCCTCAATATTACTGACTTCGATGTCATTCTCGATATGGATAAGCTTTTCTTTAACAAGCCCAGGTGGATTTCTATCATCATTGTGCTTTGTTCACATCACCTAAGGGAAGAACATATATCCATAAGGATGAATGGGACATCTTGGCATGTAGACATGGAAAAAAGTGTTCTTGGTTGTAAGGAGTGAAATCCCAGATGGTGAATCTCATAATGAGAGATTGGGGAAAGTTTGTTAAATTTCCCCATGTTGGGCATTTTTTAAGGGACATCTTCCTAGGTGATTTCTCTAGCTTACCTCATGAGAGAGAGGTTGAGTTCTCTATCAATCCTTTTCGAGGTGTGTAACCAATGTATATTCCTTTTTATAGGAGGAAACCTATATACCACTAGGAACTCAAGAAGAATATTGAATATCTATAGGCATAGGGATTTATCTATTGTAGCACATCATCATGGGGTTCCCCGATCCTTTTTACTAATAAGGAGGAAAATATCCTAAGACTTTTCATGGATTAACATTAATTGAATTATCTTATGGTGAAGAACTGGTATCCACTACCTAGTATAGATTTCCTCTTCAACTGGCTCTGAGGACCAACAGTTTTCTCCAATATAGATTTGTGGTTGGGATACCAACAGGTTCATGTGTGGACATTGAAAATACCACGTACGATGTTCTATAGTAGGTAAAAATTGTATAAGTACTTTGTAAAGAAGGTAATACTTATTAATTCACTAAAATTACTTAAAACTCTGATGAATTTGGTTTTCCACTTGTACATTGACTCATTTGTGGTAGTCTTGATAGATGATGTATTTCTATCCTCTCACACCAAACATGACCATGCCAATATCATTCGCATCATTATGATACACTGAGATATCACCATCTACATGTGAAGCTTATTAAATTCCAATTTTGGGTTATTAAGGTTCACTTATTACATCATTTCATTTTAGAGATGGGTATATCTATTGACAAAAATAAGTTGAGCTTCTTGGTTTCATGGGAGTAACCCGAGAATGTGTTTGACATATATAGTTTCTTCGGGATGGACAGATATTTTAGGAGATTCATCCAAGATTTCTCTCACTTGAAAGTTAATATTATGGGATTGTGCATAAAGGGTGTGAAATAAGAATAGACTAAAGCTTGTGAGACATCTTTTCCAGAGTTAAATTGAAGATTGACTTCAGCACCAATCCTGATTCTTCCAATGCTAGGAAGAAGCTGTATTGTTTACGATTATCATTCAAAAATTGGGATGGGGAGGTGCTAATATAGGGAAACTGAGTCATGGAATATGGGTCCTTCCATATGATGCCTCATGAGAGTAATTATACAATGCATGACCATAATCTATTAGCAATGGTTAATTATCTATGTTGTTGGAGGCAATATTTTTTGGGTGAGAGGTTCACTATTTTCATGGATCATAAAAGTCTCAAATATATCTAAACATAGAGTGACATGAATTTGAGGTTGTGCAGGTTGGGTGATTACCTATAGTTATTTTATTTTAATCTTGATTATACAGCTGAAAATTTAAATGTCATGGTTTGTGCCTTGAGCCTGAAGACTTAGCTACAAGCCATCAGGGAAGCTAGTAGTGAGTGGTAGTTGATGGTTCTAATCTCCCATATGATTCTAGTGGTTCATTAATAGAATGGGAACATGTTTTAACATATTTGGTAGTGAAATAGTCCTTTTGAACTAGTTAAGTATGTGGTAATTATCTGATTATGAGGACCTTATCTTGATGGATAATGTCACACGTGAGAACCCACCTCATGGTGGGGTTGTTAATGAAAATAAGACACTACTCTTCCATGGGTGTGTTTGGGTTCCATCTGATATTAATGAAGAGTTGATGAGAAAATCACATTCTAATATTTGGGAAGTTTATCCGAGGATTAAAAATATGTGTAAAGACACATGTCATCAGTATTGGTTTCCTTCTATAAAGAGACGTATTATAGGATTTATCACTATGTGTACCACTTGTCAGCAGGTGAAGGCCGGGCATTAGCAACCTGCTAGAATTCTACACCATCTCTCCATTCCTGAGTGAAATTTAAAATACTCCCCTATGTATTTTCTTATCAGAATGTATAGATCCCATCAAGAAATTTATGTTTTATGGGTGATCATCTATAGTTTATCCATGGTTTCCCACTTCTTACTAATCCATGAGTCTTCTCTGTAAATGATCTAGGAAGTATTTGGATTTGGGATATATTGTTCTTTTATGGTGTACCCAGTACTATCATATCATACTTTGATTCCCACTCTACTTCACAGTTCTGGAAAGGGTTATAGAAGGCACAAGGTTCATAGGTTCTCCTATGTAAAACATATTACCCTTAGACCGACGGGAAGTCAGATCCAACAATATAGGTGTTAGAGGATATTCTTAGGGCCTGCAGCCTTGATTTTTTAGGTTCATGGGAAAATTATACACCTCTTGTTAAGTTTCCATATAAAAACATCTTTCAGTTAATGATTAAAACATCTCTATGTGAGGCCATTTACCATAGGTTGTTCCAATAATGACCTAGACTATTTTAAATAAAATTCCTAGTTTTATTTCATTTAATGTTTTATTATGTAATATTTTTATAAAAAACACATGCACTTCCTTGATTTTATTTTATTCTATCAACTTTAAGAGACTATTAAAAATCATTACTATTTTTAATATAGTTGTTAAACAATAATCACATTATTATTATAAATATAGGGTTTTAACATATCTAATTGACATAGTAAAAGGAATTTATGGCCTCAACCAATAGGATCATACCCTATGAAGCCCATTTGTCAATGATTATAAGGGAGATGGAATCTCTAGGATTTTCCCCTGACCAAGACCGAGATGATATCCAACAATGTAAACATGGGAGAAAACATTTACTGGAGAAGTTCCAACTCATCGAGATCACGACCCAAACCATGTTCATCAAACCACCCTATGAAAATATTATCATCAAACACCTCAATATAAGAGATTTTTCTAGTGTATTAAATGGATATGTATCACGACCCTATCAATATAAGTATATACATTATTTTGTATAAAATAATGAATATATTTCCATCCTATTACTTGAAAATGGTTTATATTTTTATACAATAAAACAGAAATCGTATTTTTTTCAAAATATTGAAATTCAATTATACAATTTATTTTGACAAATTAATGGATTTATGAAATAAATAAATTTAAATAAAAAAATATTAAATAATTTTTATCAAATATAAATGATCTTATAATTTTTTTGAATCCAAATATAATTATTATAAGTGTTTGAAAACTATTATTGACAGTAAAATCCCACCATTTCTTAATAAATGTGATTTTGTTTAAAATTTAAAATTATTGTATTTATAAAATTATATATATTTTAAAAAAAAATTGGAATCATAATTTGTAATTTATACAACAGTTACTTTTTCATAGTTTTCTAGGAAAATTAAATTTTTGAGGAAAAATTAAATACCGTATAAATATACAGTGTATATTATGACATCATAATGACCAAAAGGTTTTGTAATAAATACAATAAAGGGTATCCAAGACCAAATATATGTTTCCATTTAAAATAAGTTGATTTTATTCTTATTTTATTAATTTAATAATTTTGAAATGAATCCTTTAAAACAAAAAATATATTTTTAGGTATTGAAATCATTTATTTAAGTGTATGACTCCATGCCACATAATAAAGAGTATTATTTTATTATGTTTTCCCCTTTTCATTATAAAATAATGGAAAACACTAACATTTTTAAGAAATAAGAGGGAAAAATCATGGGCAGGTTTTTGTCTTTGGTTATTTTATTATATAGAGTCCAAAACCTGAGTTTGAGAAATATTAAAGAAATATTCACCAATTTCCTATATAAACATGACAAATATCCCACTTGTCTTAACTAAAAAAACTTATATCACATAATTACCTTTCCCTCCTATATCTATATTCCTCCCAAGGAAGTTTAATCTATTAAGAAGTACCTCCCAACTATTTGGAGCCACATACTCAAGTAAGGGATTCTCACCATCCCTTCTTTATTAATGTTTCCTTATTATCAAATGCCATATATTTCCAATTAATTATGTTTTGATATTTATTTCTATGTAGATATTAATTCTTGTTGGATATAAAAAATTTTATAGATCACTTTCACTCTCATCAAGCCATTTTATAAATTTTTATGTGACACTATTATGCTACCCAAATTTCACCATGATTTTTCCATTCCAAAACAATTATAAAGTGAATATCATACCCATTTTATATGAGGGGTTTTTAGTTTTATACACATATAATTATTTTAATTTTGACATAAATGTTTCTATTCAACACTCTTTTATCATTGAATAAAATATAATGATTAATGAATCCATGTTTTATGATCTTGGTGGAAAACTTAAGAATGAGAATGAAATGGATGTGATAGGTGCACCTACAATTATATAGTATTCCAAAGATTTGGGTAATTCTTAATCTCTTGAGATTTAATGTTTAGATATAGAGAAAACATGATTCATTTATAAGTTATATCATAAAATATTTCAAGGGAAAATAAAAATCAAAAATAGTTATATTATTGTTGTTGAACATTGAAAACTATGATTAGTGTATATATATATATATATCATGATAAATCTACCTGATATAGACAAAGGAAGCGATGTCCTTGACCAGTAGGATCGTACCTTATGAAACCTGACTATCGAAGCTTCTATGGGAGAAAGCATCGTTGTTATTTTCCTTTAACCTATACCAATTTGAAATTCAATAACTAAATTTTGAGAGAAAATATTTGTGGGAGGAGTTCAAGCTCGTAGAGATCAAAGACCTAATCTAATTCACCAAAAACCCCAAGAAAATCTTTCTGTCACACACCTTACACTTTGGGAATTCACTACTATAAAAAATGGATATTTATTTGGACCCTAATAGTGTGAAATATAATTTATTAATAAATAATCATAATATTTATATTTTATTAATTTATAGTGATTAAATATTTTGTTTGATAAAAATTATGTTTTTCTTCAATGAAACAAAAATTATATTTTTTAGAAATATATATTTTAAATCAAGAAACTCTATTTTAAGGAATTAAAGAGTTTTTTAAATATGTAAATTATAATAAAATATCATTACTAAATAATTTATATTAAATATAATTTTTAATAAAATGTTATGAAATCCAAAATAATTTTTATAAGGGTTATAAAAATATTATTGTTAAAAAGGATAGTATTTTTCAATAAATGTGGATTTTTAATTTAAAAGTAAAAATTTTCATAAATAGAGAATAATTTTGATAAAATAAATATTATTTTTGAAATCAATATTTCAAAATTATCAAATGGTTATTTTTTTCTTAATTTTTAGGGATAGTAGAAATTTTATGTCAAAATTAAATATGGTAAAATAGACAATGCTTGAGGACATCATTAAAGTTCATAAGTGATTAATAAATATTATAATGATTATTAAAGAAGAAAATTATGTTTTAATTTTAAAATAATTTGTTTTTCATATTATTTTATCAATATTATAAACCCTTAATGAAAACTCCAATACCTATAATATATTTTAATGTTTTAAAATCAATTCTTTATAATCATGTCTCACTTCCACATCACTATGGGTAATATTTTAATTATATCGGATCATAGAGCTATAAAATAATGAACACTGACATATTTGGTAGAAAACATGGGAAAATCCATTATAAGGTTTTTCATTTTGAAAATATTATCATATCGCGTCCAAAACTTATATTCTAAAACAAATAAAGAGTTATGTTGAATTTTTCTATATAAACCCACCCAAAATATCATTCCTCCTCAAAAAAAAACAATTGGATAAAAAATTTAATCTCCCCATTATCTCTACTTATCCCTATAAAGGTTCCTTAAGTAATTATGAATCTCTTCCCAATCTTTTTTAGCACCCTCCGAAGGTAGGAAATCATCTCTTTATCTTTTTTATTAAATAACCTTTCTATGTCATGCTTTTTGATTACCAACTATTAATTTTGGTATATGGTTTTACACATCTTTTTTTCTATCATAATTATTTTCAAGTAATTATATACCCCTTTATCTCTCATTAAAATCTTCTAGAAATGTTTATGTACACCCTTTTTACCGTGAAAAATATCCTATGATTTTCCATGACAAACATATATATAGTGAATACCCACCTCCATTTTCACATAATAATATTCAACTACTTTTACCATTCCTTCATTAGTTATGGATTTACATTTATGTAAACCTAACTTATTAAACATGGTTTTCAAATTTATGAAAGACACCCTCAGTTCATGTATATGATAAGATAGTAACAAGTGGGACATGAAATATATAGCCCCTTGATGCATTAAATAATGTTTTATATCTCCTAAGATTCCATGTATAAAACACATGAGGTTATCCTAAGAGCATTATTTTATCATTTAGTGATAATTATCCTAGAATTATTCTTATATCATGTTTTATGTTTTTTCCACAATCTCATGTTTCCTTTATGCTATAATGTTATATCATGCGTGAATATTCAAGATTATGATCTCACCCCTCCAATGTTACCTTGATATTCCTCATAGCTCACATTTAGTACTTTACCTTATGTTATGATTTTATAAATCCATTTCTACTATTCATATCTCACTCATTTCTTTTTCATTTCCCCAGGTTATGATATGTAGTTTTCGAAGATCCAATGAGTATAATGGATTGTTTTAGAGTTTCCAAATAGTGATTTTGTATCAGGGCTTCATGTTAATATTCTAGGTAAATAATTTCCCAAAGAATCTAGTCCTCACAATCTTATGGTATTATATTATGTGTACCTTTATGTTATAAATAATGAAAACTGTTTTTTAAGACAAGGGTCGTCAATATTAGTATCATTAAGAAGTGAAGTTATTTTTTGAATTAGGATTAGAAAACTCTAGTGAAATCCTTAGGGATATGAATAAATGTAGGAAAAAACACTAAATTTTTCTTATTTATATAGTAAGTATTTTTAGGGAAAATACATCCCTATCTAGATACTACAAATGGAAATAGCTTTGAGAAAGTTGTACCCTAAGGTAATAACCCTAAAAATATCATATTTAGTCAGACTTAGTTGTACCCTAGTGCATGAAAATAAGAACATCAACACACTTAGTTTGACTTTACTAAGGGATATTCATTGTTAAATCCATAAGACCTTTTATGAACCATAATAAGGGGATATAAATTTATTATTATTTTATATTGAGAAATAGATCATGTAAAACAAAGATTGAAATGTATAGATTCATAGGTGATGGAATATATATCATTTATGATTTTTCCCTTTAAATGTTATGGAATCCAAATTATGTGTTTAATAGTTTAAAAATATTAATCCATATTTTTTCTTTGTTCTAGTAATTTAATCAATATATGAGGAACCAAGTCAACAACCAATGTGAGGGTAATTTGATGAATAAACAAACAAGATGAACAACGTGATGAGAGAAAGAATTATGAACTTCATGAAATACTTTCCCAATTATCTTAGGGTTTGAATAAAAACTTTAATAAGGAGGAAACAATGAATCCTACAATGAACGAGAATGTTACAATTGAGATATTTATTCAATAATGACTTTCAACATTTAGTGGATCATCATATACTTGAATTTCAGATCAATGGATCAAATCCATTGAATATATATTCACCATAATATGGTACTCTAACTAAGATAAGTTCATCTTGACAGTTTAATAATTGGAAAGAGAAACTAATAAATGTTTTATGTAGATCAAAAAGTTAAATACCATAGGAAATATTAAAGTAATGGTGTGGAAGGAATTCTTGAAAATTTTTTATAAATATTTTTCTTGTACTCACTAACTAAAAATGGACATTGACTTTCGTATACTCAATAAAAAATATGATTAATAAATCATGTCATATAAGGAAAAATCAAAAGAATTAAACTATATGCCTCTTGATTTATCATTACCCCCAAATGTAAAGTTGACCACTTATTTGGTGTATTAAATTTGAGTCTATGAAAAGGCTTATACTTTGTTCAATTTAATTTTTATGAATATATTTTTTAATGTTACCAAATAGCCAAAATAAAGATTGAATAATCTCAAGGGTCTCTTGGTTCTGGAGTTAGAAAGTGGATAATTAATATCCATTATGGTGAGGTGGCTAGGAAATTTCAAGGGGAATGAAATTATAACACCCTACTTTTCAAATGTGTGGGAATAATCATACAAAACTTTTCCTAAATGGGATAAGTAAAATATTTAGGTGTGGGGAGGAAGGGAATATAGCTAGTGATTTCAATAGGAGAAACCCTATAATGTGATAGAATAAATTAATTCTATGTTCAAACCATATCCTATTATCCAGTGTTTCCATAACAAGGAACTAGAAGACTATATAAATTGATTCAATATGCTAAGGGATTATAAAGAATACTGATTATTGTAAAATCCATGGTCTAGTGATAAAGGTAATGTATATGAAATCAAAACTATTAAGGTGGATCCATAAAATTAATTAGCGATATGTACACTAGTTATTCATTCAATAATACTAAATGTAAATTTTGTTTCTTTTTCTATTAATTATTTCATATTACGAATGTTTATTATACTTATTCAAACACCACCACAAAACATGGAAGTCGTGTTATCGGTAAAGGAATCAAATGGATTAATTTTTTTATTCCCATAATATAACTCAGCCTTTACCCAAATTTATGGGATAAAATTATTGTAAAATTAAAGGATGCTTCCTTTAGAGTAATTTGATGCAATTTTGGGTTTTATCAGCTATCCTTTTATGAAGCTGAAATAAGTTTATGAGAGAAGTAAATCAATCACCAGATCCCCAACCATCCTCCAATTCTATACATGTCCAAGAAGAAAGATTAATCTCCTTTGGTATCATTGCATGGATATTATTTCCCTATAATTAATCATATCTTTTAAAAATGTTTGATACTAAGGAAAATACTACCTTTAATTTCATTCTAATTGAGAGGGAATTGCTGATGTGTTTCCTTAAGAATTTCATGGTCTTCCTTCCAATTGTGAGGTTGAGCTCTCTAACGATATTGTACTAAAGAATTGATATCCAAGACTCGGTACAAAATGTACCCTATTGTAAATGAGTATATGATTAAATATGTTCAACAGAATATGGATAATGTTTTAATACACCCAAGTGATTTACTGTGGGTTGTACCTATCCTCTTAAACATGATTAAGGATGGGTCAATGAACTTTTTCATTAGTTATCATGATCATAACAAGATAATGATTAAAAAGTACACTCTTCTAGGTACCGAAGACTTGTACAATCAGCTACATAGAGTTGACTACTTCTCTAAGGTGGATCATTTGTTCGAATATAATAAAGTATAGGTGAAGAAGTATGATATCCTCATTATGGATTTTTTTTAAATGAAATAGGAAATATGAGTTCATAGAGATTCATTCTGGACTCAATAATTATCAAAATTTATTCATGAATATTATGAACAGTGTTTTTAGATATCACCTATGAAATCATTTCATAGACTTTAGAGATGGAATTTTTATTTACTAAAAAAGAAATGAGGAACATGGGGATTATTGGAATTTCATATTGATCACTTTTTGAAAGGAAAAAATATATTTGAAGTACAAAAAAATTAGTTTTGGATTAGAAAACAATATTTCATAGGGAATGTTATTAGTATAAAGGGGATATATTTTGATCCTTTAAAAAAAGGGGTAGTCGAAGGATGGCCATGTCTCACATATGTGATGGACATCCAAAATTTCGTTGGATTGGACGGGTACTATTGCTGATTTTTGAGAAAATTCCCAGGATTGTCATGACCCCTAACCAATCTAATGTAGATGGGAGCCATGTTTTTCTAGACTGATGAATGTTAAGAGAGATTTAAAGATTTGCAGAAGTGAATAATCATTGCACCTATGTCCAGACTGCCCACCATCAGGGAAGGATTTGTGATCTACAATGATGTATCCAAAATTTTCACTGGTGGTTTACTAAAACAAGATGATAATGTGATATCCTATACATCACTCCAATTAGGGATCCATTAGTTAATCTATCCAACACATAATTTTAAATTGGATGTGAGGATCTTAATACTGAATATTTTGAGACATTACCACTTTGGGGAGAGGTGTGAAATATAAACTGACCATTAAATCCTTAAATATATTTTCACATATAAGCATCACAATATGAACCAATGGTGGTAGTTAGAGAAAATGAAGGATTATGATTAATAAATCCGTTACCAATTATAGAAAGAAAATAAATCGGTAGATTATTTGAGTATAAATGATCCCACAAATCCATCCATGATGAGGATTTCAAGTGATCAAATCTTATTGTACATGTATAAGATAAAAATTGTAATAATAAAAAAATATTAACACTAACTTTCTCAAATAAGTGGCCAACCATCCATTATAAATAAGATCAAGGGGGATCTAAATGATATGTGGTTATTTAGAATAAGGTATTGAATATTATAGTGTTTAACTGTGATAAATATGGAGTTATATTGTTTGGAACCTGAATATGTGTCCCCTAAAATCTAAATTTTATTAGTGAAATTATGGATGATTCACATAGATTTGGTTTCTCTGTTCAAATAGGAAACACTAAGATAAATAGTTATTTAAAGAGAAACATATTATGGGATAACATGAATGGGGATATTTCAAAATTTTATCATGAATATTGGTATAAAAAAGTATTAAGGATGAATGATATAATTATAATTTTATGATGCAGCCATTTCCCATACCAATCTGTAAATAGAAAAACATAACCACATATTTCTTCATAAGACATATTTGGAACCCTAAAGGTAATAACTCCCTCTAGTTGGTAGCCGATCATCTTTCCAATTCAAATAATTTCACATTTATCAAGGAGTATTTATCTCTAGATGATGTCACCAATATATATATAATGGGTGTGGTAAGACAAATTATAGGTCCACTAACTATGGTATTTTATTGAGATCTCATGTTTTCCTCGAGGTTTGGTAGAAGCCTTCAATAAGTGTTCGATATGAATCAAATATTTAGTGATTCATATAACCATCATACAGATGGTTAATCTAAGAGAATCATTAAAAATCTATAGGATATTATGAGATAACAGTCAATGGATCTCTAAGGATATTGGGTTAAACACCTCCCCCAATTGGATTTATCATATAAAAATAGTTTCTGTTCTTTAATTTAATTGGAACCTTATGGGGCTCTATATGAGAATTGTTTTTTAATCCAGCATACTATGATGAATATGGAGAAGAGAAGGTTATAATATTTTATCTTATCCATTAAATGATATATAAGTTTCAAACAATTCAACATCATATAAAATCTACACATTATCGATGTAAACTATATGTATAAAATCCTCAATGGAACCAAGAGTTTGGGTTTAGTGACAATATTTTCCTTTATATATCAATATGGATGAAAGGCTATAGGATTGGTTAGAAGTTAAATCTTAGTCACATATAAATCTTAAACTTTTATAACCTTGATCACATTAGAGTAGAGGCCTATTAACTAGAACACTCACATAACCTATATCAAGCACATGATGTGTTCCATGTGTCTATATTGAGGAATTACATACCAAACCATAATATTTACTGAATCCATAGGTTGTACCATTGTGTAATGATCTTATATAAGAGGAGAATTTGTTGATGATATTAGTTTGTTGATACAAAGTAATACAGAACAAGACAACTCACCTGGTCAATGTTTTTTGACTGGACCACAAGTTTGAGGAAATGACATGAGGATAAAAATAAGTAATGAAACCAAAGTAGACAAATTTTTGTAGTGTAGGACATTATAATTTTTTTCGTGAAATTTTATAAGGGGGAATAATGTATTGACAAAAGTTATTCTAAATTAAGTTCCCTCTTTGAATGAAAAAATTCATTGGTATGTTTTATAGATATTGAGAATATGTTTACTAATTTTACTAATTTGGACGGTTATGAGTTATATCCTATCAGATTTAAACAAAAATGAAGAATCATTACCATTTATGGTATATACATTATGTATTCACCATTAAGATTTGTATAAATAGAGTGGTATGATAAATCCAGTAGACATAAAAAATGATACAATTTCCTCGACTAGTAGGATCATACCATATGATGCCCATCTATATGAATTTCTAGTGGAGATGATATCATAGAGATTTTCCCTTGACCAAGGGTATGTCGATATTCAATAACTAAATCACAAGTGAAACCATTTATGAGAGAATTTCAAGCTCGTCAAAATAATCACTCAAATAATGTTTGCAGAAGCACCTCATAAAAATATCTTTATCTCACACCATACTCCTACAGTATTCACTTGTGTAATAAAGGGATATTTATCTAGATCCTAAAAATATAAATTTTTATGTTTTATATTTTTAATAAATAATGATTCTATTTATATTTTATGAATTTATAATGACTAAATAATAATTTAAGTAAAAATTATATTCTGATATGATGAATCCCAAATTATAGTTTTTTGGAAATATATAGTCTTAATCAAGACACTCAATTTTAATGATGTAATTTTTTTAAAAAATAAATTATTTTTTAAAATAGTAATATTATTTAATAATATTTATTTAATATAAATGAAAATATAATTTTATGATGTCAAAATAAATTTTTATATGGGTCAGAATATTATTATTTCCAAAAAAATTATTTTTTAACAAATATGTATTTTAATTTAAAAGTGTAAAATATCACACATAGATAATTACATGGATAAAATAAATATTATTCTGGAAATAAATTTTTTTAAATTTTCCAACTATGTTTTTTTCATTATTTTTAGAGATGGTTGAATTTTTAGGTCAAAAATAAATATTGTATAAATCAGTTTATTTTATAACATCATGAAATCTCCAAAGTGATATAATATATACTATAAAGGGTATCCATGAATATAGTTATGTTTTAAAATTATTGTAATGTGTTTTTAATTAATTTGATAAATCTAATAGACCCTTAATGAACCCTAAAAAACCTATATTATATTTTTAATTTTTAAAATCAATTATTTATAAACATGATCCACTTCTACATCAACCAGGGTGTTATTTTAATGAGTTCAGTTAATGTTATTATTAAATAATTAAAACCTCTCCTCTTTTTTATAAACCATGTGATAAAAACATTGTAATGTTTGTATTTTTTATTTAAGTATAGTATAGAGTACATAACCTAAGTATAGAAATTAATAAATAATTCTCCTCACTTTCTCCTTATAAACCCACCCACACTCACATTCATCCCCACTAAGAACCCTTATATCATGAATTTACTCTCCCCTTAACACTTTATGGATCTACCATTTTCCCCCAGTATCATAAAAATATCATCCGTTTATTTTAGAAGTTTTCTCTCAAGGTAAGAGATCATCTCCTTCTCTTTATTCACACACCTTTTTATGTCATGCATTTTGATTCCCAATTTACAGAGTTGGGAAATGTTTTTAAAAATACAATTTCTTTTCCTTATGATTTTAATGACATGAGATATACCTTTTCTTTCATTAATTTCTTATATAAACCTTTATGTAAACATATTATTCAACTAAAACTATCCTATAATATTTTCACGCCAAACATTTGTGCAGTTAGTAACACGCTCAATTTCCACTCAAGGGTATTCACCTAGTTATAACTATCCTTCATTGATTGGGTATTTAGATGTATGTAACCATAAATCCATGAGATTATTGTTAAAATTTTTTAAATACATCCTTATATTTAATGATCTATGTGTAATCCTTATTCATGTACAAGGTAGGAATGTGATGGGTGGGCCGAGAATTAGATAGTGCTCCAATACATTGGGTAATGTATTTTATCTCCTAAGATTTGATATATTGTGCAAATTATGTTATCCTATAAAAATGGTGTTATGTTTTCTTTTATTATATCCTTGAATTATAGTTATTCCATGTTTTATATTGTTTCCACATTCCCTTTCTGCCTTTATACTGTCATGTTACATCATGAATCACTGTTAAAAATTTTGAATCTCACCCATCTTATGCTTCATTTATATTCCTCTTGTCCCACATTTTCTGCATTACCTTATTATATGATTATTTTATTACCTGACTGGTGGAGATATTATTATCATGGTGTGTGAAAAAAACAAATTGTTCCTATTTTAAAATGCATTATAGTTGTTATCCTAGGTTGTCTCTAGAGATGGGCGCACAGAAATCAAGTTGGCACCTCAAATTTGATAACTAAGGGTAAATTGTTATTGAAATTGTTTGATTTAGAAAAGGAAATAAAGGGAAAAATAAATGAATAAAAATACTAAAAACAATTTGAAAATGATAGATATTGAAATAGTTATATGAATTTAGTGATCAGGTTGGGATCAATTTTCCAATTGCAATGTTATCATAATTCCAATTTATCTAATCCTCTTCTACTAAGCTGATTAAAGTGAGATTACATGATCACTTCATCTCACTCCCTTAGTCAAATGGTTATGATGAGAGTAAGTCATGCCATGATATTATCTTTATAGACTCTCCTTCTTATTGTGAATGAGTTGAAGTGAATACCCTTAATTAACATAGAAAATTCTTGATCAGGTTTTGTTTTTTCTAAAAAAACAATAATATCCACTACCACTCCCACACGTACCAACAATCTCAAATTATTCACCACTAATCCATGATATATTACATTATATATTGATATATACATAATATAGGTAGAATATTATCACTAACTAAAGCAATAACCAAAATATAATCTAAAACCAAAAACAATCGTACTTGATAAAAAACAGTTATTAGAAATTGAAACCAACTTTTCCAAAGAGAGAAAAGATATCATAACATTAAGTGATATAAATAAAACAATAAAAAATGAAATACCTATACTTACCCAATCAATAAAAGTATTAACCCTTCTTTTTAAGGTAATCCATGAATTAGGGGGAATACGAAAACATTACAAAACTCAAAAGAAAGAAAAGAGTGGAAAGAATGAAAAAAAAATTTCTTCTCCATAGTCCTTCAACCAAATGTTTTCTTCTATTCTACCTATAACACCTATGAAACACACCATGGTCTCTTATTAAAAGTTTTTAAAAATTGAGTTGGATATCTACTCTCAGAATTTCAATGTGATCGGACATGTGTAGAAAAAGTTATGCTCAAATTACTGAAGTGTAGTTTTTCTTCTTGAGGAGACTCTTCAACTTCCTCGTTTTTTCCGCATTTAGATGAAGCCTTAATGACATAATTTATTCATGATATTTAATTTAAGTATTTTTATTGTAGAAATGTTTCTCATCAAAATGTATTAACCTCATTTAGACATATTTTGGATGAGATATTCCTCATTAATGATGGGGGGGTACATTCTGTTGGCCATAAACAATTTTCCTCTTGATTGATTTATCTGGGCCTTTTTGTTTCGAATTAGATCTAGGCTCAGAATAAAATGTTTACTTTCACGAGTTTGGAAATCCAAAAAATGTTGAATCACATTATTTAGATTAAAATATTAAAAAATATATCTGAAATACCATAGATCCACAATACATCTAAATTTTTAGAATTAACCAATTTTTACAATTAATCCCAAAGTCCACAAAAAATACTAAAATGTTGAAAATGCACTCAAATTGATTGATTTTAAGGGGTTAAATAATTGAAACACACATGAAAAATAATGAATAATATTATCTCTATCAATTACCCCACACTTAGAACTTGTAATTCTTGAAAAGTTAACATCAAAATTAATGAAAATTCAAAACACATGCCAATGAGAACCACCAATTCCATACCAAGAAACCAAATGATATCATGCCTCTCAAAAAAAATTATTAAAAAATTTACATTTAGATAATTATATATATTTCATATTTGTTCCCTATAATTCACACAAGAAACCTACCTCACATGAAATTTCTCCCATCCCACAAATGTCGACTTTCAACAAAGTTTTTTACATTCAAACCAATGAAAGGGTCTCCATAAGCTTTATAAATTCTTAATTCTCCACCCGATGTGAGTCAAGGAAATATGGTAATAATGAGGATGTTGAAAGGTTATTATATGGATTCTACTTGTTATTATATTGATTTGAAAAATTATGAGTCCAAATGAGGAGATCTTGTCTATTTTTGAAGCAAAATTTCGAAATTATAATATTCACTCGAGTATGGTATCCTTCTCACCCCCTTAGAAGAAAATAAGCTCCATACTCCTGAAAAATTAAGTAATTTGTATTCCATTAAATAGTTAATTAAAAAAATTATTATTCCCAAACATAATTTTCCTTGTAAGCTCCAGATAGGCACAACTTTATTGCTCTTTAGAAGCTCTAAAAAGGCGCAACTTTTTTTTGAATGCAACGGAAAGGGAACAACTTTCAACATAATGTTTTTTTTAGTATAAAACACATATCTTTAGAATTTTATTTTACACCCAATGTTGTACCAAATGAGTTAACAAAACCCAAGATAGCTTCCCATCACACTTAAGTTCAACTAGATAATAAAATTTCACTTAAAGAGCATTTGGATAGGGAAAATTGGGTTGTAATGTTGTTATCCTAATAAACTATTCAAGGATTATACGGGATACAAGGAATAAATGTACAAGGTAGGCCATAATAAATGGGATTCAATTTAAAAGGGGGATTTAAAACCAAATAAATGTCTCAATCATTTAAAACACAAGTACCTAAATCCATTATGTTTTGAAAGGAATAAATAAAATTATGTTTACAATAAGAATGGCCTGGTTCTCTCAAGAAGTGACATGGATGAAAATAATATAAAAACAATTGTTCAGAATCCTCATAAGAAATTGATATAAAATATTGAGAGATGTGTCGTGGATTCAAAAATCAATGTACATTTCATGAAATTACCAAATAATTGAACTTGAAACAAAGTCATTTTCAGTATTCATTTAAGCACAGTTTCATGGAATAAATGGGTACACTCATTGATATAGATTTCAAAAATACAAATGATAATTATTTCAGCTCAAAATTTTCAAAAACACACTAAAATTAAAAATGAAACACATAGAAATTGGAAAAACACGTGATTTTTTTTGAAAAAAATAGAAAATCCAAAACTACAAAGTATCCATCTATAACACATAAATGATGCATTTTCCCAATACATTCAAATAGATTTAAAATATTAGAACACTTGAAAATTAATCAAAATAAGAAAGGATGTATAAAGGATAGGTACAACTTGAATTATTGGTAGTGAAACATTTAGTAAAGCCCCTAAGTGTTACACACTGAATACCTAAAAGAAATAGAATAAAAGAAAACATGAGATATTTATTGAATTAAATGAAAATGGAAATAAGATGATAAAAGAAGGATGGATCTTGGTTTAATCACCCAAGTGGGCCCTGGGTTTTGACTACATCCATATGGGGAGTTCTAGATAGTTATCCCTAATCTGATGGTCGGTGGAGTATTCTTGAGATGAACCAAAAAACATATTCTTTACATCATGTGCTTCTTCCATTTTTTAGGACACCATGGGTATAATAAACAAAATCCACCACTAGGAAAATAATATACAACTTTATTGGTGGGGGTAGGATAATGAATGAGTCCCCCACTTTCTTGTTTTCCACATTCACAACTTCTTCTTCATTATCAAGTGATTTATCCAAGAATGTTGCATTAGTGGAATAATCAATGGGATTTTCATAGTGTAATTCCATTTGATCAAAATTAAGATATGAAGTGTCAATATAAAATTCTTACCTTTCCATGTAATAATCTTGTGTCCATTTTTCATCAGGAAAATCCATGTGGATTTCTTCTTGAATTCCCCCAAATAAATGGTCAACATGTTCAGGGATCTCCAACTATTTCACTTTTGGTGCATCTTCCTTTTCTTCCTTATCCGCAAAGGAAATATGTGAATAGTCCGGATCTAAAAATTTCAAGAAAGGGAAGTTGATACTCAATTTAGTTTCAATAAAATTATAAGATAATGCGTTTAAGAAAATTTTATCTCCCTAAGTTTCTTCAGCCACAATTTCATCTTCAATGTAAATTTCTTTATTGAGTTTTGTTTCCCTAGGTAGAGGTTGGTAGTCAAGTACCTCTATTAGAAAGATGAGTGTAGAATTCACTACCACTACTGGTTTTGATTATAGTTCAGGTTATAGTACTTTATCCAATGTAACTTCCTCCTTGTACTTCAATATTTGATAATTGGTTTTATGTTTGTTTACCATGTCCATCAATTCTCCAAGCGAGATACCTATAACATAGCCATTCATCATTTTCTTTCAAAAACATGGATTTCATCAACCCTTTAAAATAAGGTCATCTAATAATTATCTACCATTTATCCTTACACGTTTGAGTTATCAATCCAAGAATAATAATTTTAGTTGCAATACATCATGGAAATTTTTTTGTTTCTTTTAAATAAAAGAAAGAGAAATATTAACAAAATGTTAAATTAGATTATTTCCATAGACTCCTTGGAAACGAAACAAAGTTTTGACATGTTCAAGTATTGAGGTGTGATTGAAACAAATTTTTCCTTTGTAAAAATGTAGTATAATGGTCAACATAGGTTTTCTTCAAATAGGGACACACAACAATCAAGCTGCCACCTTAAATTTGAGAATGAAATGGAGACTGTTTCTAAAATTATTTGATTTTGAAAAGGAACTAAAGTGACAAAACAAAAGGGATAAATGAATAAAATTATAGAAAAAAATAGAAAAAGAAATAGATTGAAAACATTGATATGAATTGAGTGATCAATTTGGGATCGGTTTTTGAATTTCAATTTTATCATAGTTCAAATTTATCCAATCCTCTTCTACTAAGCTGATTAAAGTGAGATTCCACTGTCAATTCCTCTCACTCCCTCTGTCAAATCATGGTGGTAAGAGTAAATCTATCCAAGATCGCATCTCCATATACTCTCCTTCCTATGTGTAAAATAGTTGTAGTGAATACCATAAATTAAATTAGGCAATTCCTGATTAGGTCTTATTTTTTCAAACAACCAAGAATATCCACTACCCCTCCCACACGTACTGACAATCATCAAGTACTTCATCACTAAGATGTGGTCTATTTCATCATATATAGGTAAATAACTAATAGTGGGAGAAAATTATAATTTACTAAATAGATAATAAAAATAACGTAATACCGAATACGATCATAAATGACAATTAAAGTTGTTATTAGAAATTGAAACCAACTTCGCAAAAGAGAGAAAATATTTCATAACATTAAGTGCAATAAATCAAACATTAAAAAAGGGAAAACCATTCCTTCCTAATAACTAAGAGTATTGCACCTCCATGTCAAGAGAATCCATGAATAAGGGGGAATAATAATACATTAAAAAACTAAAAATAAAGAAAATAGTGTAAAGGAAGATAAGAAAATTTCTCCTCCAGAATCCTTCCACATAAATATTTATTTTTTTTCTGCCCATCAGACCTACTAAACTCACCTAGGTATCTTCTTAGAAGTTGTTATAAATTTTTTTCCCTATATAATATCAAATTTTAATTTATATTTTAATCTTTTAGAAAATGGTTTGCTCAAATTAATGAATTGAGTGTTTTCTTCTGGAGGAGACTCTTCAACTTCATCTTTTTTGTCACATTCAAAGCAATCCTTAATGAAATAATTTATTCATGAAATTTAAGGAAAGTATTACTATCATGGTCCTTTTTCTCCAAAAATAGGAATCACATAATTTGGACATATTTTGGCTGAGTATTCCTCATTAATGAAGGTGTGGTCCATTCTTTAGACCATAAAAAGTTATCCTCTTGATTGATTTATCTGGGCCAGTGTTTTTCGAATTAGTTCTAGGTTCATAAGAAATATTTTAATCCCATGAGTATATAAATACATAAAAAGGAATCACTCGATTTGGATAAAAATTTTAAAAGATGTGTCTAAAATTCAAAAGATACACCAAATTGCTAAATTTCTAAAATTAACCAGTTTTCACAATTATGCCCAAAATCCACTAAAAATTCTAAAATGATGCAAATCATCTCAAATTGATTGATTTTAATGGGTTAAATAACATAAATTAACATGAAAAATAATGAAAATATTATCATTATCACTAGTATTTATAGCTCACCCCTTTCTTATTTACATCCCTAGGTTATCCCATGCAGTTATAGAAGATTCAAGGAATATGGAGGCATGTTTCTGAGGAATTAAATAATTTTGTTTTACCCATTTTTCATGTTAATGTTCAGTGTACCTAATTTACTAAATATAATATACATCACTATATTATGAGATTGTATTATGTGTACCATTATGTAATTAATATTAAAATAAAGTATTTTTAAGACATGTTTTTTCATAAAGGGACTACCTTATATATAAGTGATCAATAAAATAAATCCATTCACCTCTAAGTATAAAAAATACATTAAAGAAATTGTTACCATCCAATATAGTGGTATAAATAATAACTTTAGATGTGTAAAAGGTTTCATTAGAAACTTTACACTTCTCTTAGGAAGTAATCCAGAGAATTAGTAATTGTTTACATTCAGAAATAGATCAAAATTAATATTAAATATAAGATTTTGTATCAAATAATCAATAAAAATTATTAATATCACCATTTTGTATATAATAATTTCAATATAAGGATGATAAGGTATATATATAACTTCAAGCATATCCTATTTCTAAAAAAAGTTTGATAATCACCTACATGAGAAGTAAAAGTTACCCATATAATATAAAAATATATGTGAGATTTGAATTCAATAATCCAACAAATACGATAGATTGATTTAATTGGTTCCTTATAACTATATACTTTGTACCATATATTACCATAGATTATGATTTTTGTCAAACACTTGAATATTTATAAAAAACACATGTTCATTGTTATTTTATATAAATTAATGTTATAATGTCTTTAGTGTTTATTTTATAGTGAAAGGTTATAACTTTTCCCTATAATTATTAGGATCTTGAAGTGATATGCCAATATTATAGGTAATTTTAGTCTTATGGATAAATGATTTAGTTTTATGGGATATAAATGAAGTATACTATTAGGTTCTTGATTCTTGTAAATAGATGAATCATTTTCTTATGAAATTCTGACTTGATAAAATATAATATGAAATATTATATGAAAAACCCTACATGTATAAATTCTATTAATTTAATGTCATGGAATATTCCTTTCTATGAACATGTTTATTAGAACTTATACATGAGATTATTATTAATCCATATCATTAGTCACATACTTAGATGTATTTCCCAATGTCATGAAAACCTATTTCTGTTGGGAAGTTTTATAAATTGGGTGTGTCATGTGTTATATGGAATTAATTAATAGGTCAATAATGGATTTTTCCCTTCTATGACAATAAAATGATATCTCAACCCTTTCATCAAAATATAATTGTAAAACTAAATCCATATTTGTGGTGATTGGTAGGATAATTTCAATAATATAAAGGAGAACATATCATGAATATGGGTTGATTACATGATAATGCAACCTTTATGATGAGATATAAAAGAAAAACGATTATATAACACTATGGAAATTAAAATGTGGATTTTTATTGTTATATTAACATATTCATCCATGGGTTATTTTACAAGTTATAATACACTGACACTAGAATTTAGTAAAGGTTGTACAATGCTACTATGTAAGTGGAATGGAGGGTCACGTGCTTAGTGATCTAGAAAAAATCATATTGGGTCCCCTATATAGTGTCACCTCTTATCCATGTGGTTTTTTCTTCCTACTCTGTATAATGTTGATGTGATCTGATTCCTGTAGATATTATGGCTAATTAGTTATTCCCTTTCAAACATCATGGAAATAATTTTATATTTTATCATGTGTTTAGTGGTTATGGATATATTTTACCTCCTTATATTTGTGTGTCTTTTTCTTCCACATGGTTTTGAGATAAATATTTTATTTCAAGCATATATTTTATTAAACATCATCATTGTCTCCTTTTCTCCTTCCACTAATTTCCCAACTGACATCATCTTTTAATCGCTACATTGAGATATTATTTGGCTACCCCATTTAGTTATTTGGTTCTAGAATTATCATATACTATTAGTGTATCTATACATTGATATCAACCATGGATATTTTATCCATAGAAGATTAATTTTTTTGAAAAATTCTAAGGATAAATGTTGTGAGATGGGTGATAGGATTAGATGCAATGTGTGATTCGATGGAGATTTCATTCATTGGGGGGTCTGGTTCTTTTATATGTGGTTATCCATAGTGTTCAACCTCATATTCCATATTATCATACTTTTCATATATAGTTAGATCTATTCTGGTTTGGTCTCTCTAGGTCACATTCTTGACTATTTCTTAATTGGTTGGCATCTTTTAGTACCATTATGTTCTATGAGGGTTACATTTCAACCATAATAAATTGGTTTCTCAAAAAATACAAAAAAATCATATTGGTGGAGTTAAATATTAAAAATAATTCTCACAAGACCTCCAATATAGAAATTATTTATTTATTGAACGAAAATAATTATTTTTCTGTGTATAATTAATTTTTTTAAGGGTGGTTAAACGATCTGAAAAACTATATAATATAAATGGTATAATATTATATATCAATTAAATGAATAATGAATATTTTTTTAATTAAAATGATATATAATTTATGTATATTGGGATATGTCATGACATATTAATAATTATTATAATTTATTAATAATATTATTATTAGTATGAGAAATACATTAGGATTATTATTTAACAAATCACCTTTGTGCAGTTAATAATATTAATCCTTAGTTGTATATATACCCTCTTATATCATTTTACATAGTGAGTAAATTCATTTTAGTTGGTCACCATCCATCCTCTTCCAAGATAATTTTATCAATAAAGAACATATCTAGAGATCCTATCATGATCTAGAGAATTTTTTCATCTCATTATTCCTTCTCAAGATCAATAGAACAAGGGATGTAATCCTTCAATACTGAATCATTATATTCAGATCAATATGAAAAATGAAGAAAATCAAATCATCCATACATGTAGCTAGACTTCCATTAGGGTAATTTGGAGATGAAGGATCACATGAGGATCGTCGATAAAGGGATACTAGTTTATATCCACTTATCATAAATATGAAATAACTCATATGATATTTTAATAATCAACATCTTTATTAAATAATGAATTCCAAGACCAAGGTAATTGTTGATATGAAATTAATTGTAAATTTAACATGAAAATACCATCACTATGTTCTAGGATTCCTTTTTTCTACTTTTCTTAGTTATAATTTTAAGATATAATTATTATTCATCATTTTCTTATATATTATCTATTAAATTTAATGAAAAAAAATCATTTCCTATATTCCATACCACCTTTCACTTTGATTTAAACCTTGACAAGTCAAAACAATACTACACATTTCAAATATGAGTAGATACTAAATATTCATGTAACAAAATTTCCCTACGGTGTATTCGAGACTTATTTTTATGCATACTAATCACCTTCTCAAGGGAATGTTAATGGTAAACATACCTAGAAGACACTCTTAATCCCTCAAAATATCATACTAACTGTTAAAAAGTAAAGGAGGGCATCAAACCCATATAAAATAAAATTATAGGATAGGTAAATGTTACAATAATCATATATTTATAGTTTAAAAACTCGCAGCTCCATTCACTACAGTTATCACAGTAAAAAAATCCATCTAAAATGTTCTTTACTGTAACGACCCAAAATTTTGAATAAATCTTATTTCCTAATTTTGTGTGTTTTTTTAATTTATTTTTATACTCAACAAAAATGTTTCATTTGATAACATGAGTATAATTGAAATGAGACCATTGGGTTTTGACTGTTATATGACCATTGGTCAATATGACTGCTGGAAACTAAAAGTTTTGATTATTCTCTCTAAATACAAGTAATCATGGTTAATTAATATAGATAGAAGATTCGATGGCCTCACCCAGTAGTCTTGGACCGATCGAAGCCCATCTAACAGAACTTTGGAAGGAGGTAGCACCACTGGGCTTTCCTCTGGACTAAACCGAAGCTGAACTTCATCGTGTGAAGCTAGAACGGGATCGCCTTCGTGAGAAGTTCAAACTGATAAGAATTACTACTCGTGCAATGTTGGCCGAGCCTCCCTCATATTCTCTCACCTTATCACACCTTACACTTAGGTCATATGTTGGTGTGATAAGGGGCTATGTAAGGAGACCGTAACTGCCTTGTGTAGTCCTTTGTTTTAAATAAAAATTGGGATTTCTTCTTATGATGTTGTTTATGAATTTTCAAATGTCCGGATTAATATAGTATGCATATTCTTGGTGAATTTTTGAAAAAAGATATTTTAAAAAATGTTTATGTAAGCATTAAATAATTAAAAATGTGTAATGATTTTCAAAAAATGGTCTTCTAAATTTATGTTCAGTACAAAATTTAGAGTCTAATAAGATCAAATTGATTTTTGATGAATAGTAAATTATGAATAGTTATTTTATAATTAATATTAGTAATGTGTCCAAATGGATTAGTACTTTCACTTAAAGAAAGTATTAAAAAAACATAGGCACGTTGATTAAGTAATGTGATTCAATAAAATGGTTAAATAACAGTTTCATAAATTATTATTCAAGTATTAGTTTTTTAAGGTGAATTGTGTTTTTTTAATTAAAAATTAAATTAATAATATTTAGAAAAATATTTTTATAAAATGGATTTCATTTTTGAACTCAGACCATTGATATTATGTTAAGGTAAATTTTGTGGTTTTTTCTGAAAAAATGAATTTTCGGTGAATAGTTTATTTATTTAAAAAATAAATTAAAAATATTTAGAAAATTATTTATATAAAATGGAGTTCATTTTTGAAATCAGAGCATTGATATTTGGTTAAGGTGAAGTTTTGGGATTTTTCTGAGAAAGTTCAATTTTCAGTGAATAGTAAAAATACAGTTTTAGGGTTTCGGTATGTTTAATGACATCATAACTCTTTCATGATGATTTCATGAGATATTTTATGGGTTGGCCGACCAAAGGTGACTAATTATTGTATAGGGGGCCCCATGTGGTCTAAAATCATGGGAAATATCTTGGGAGAGCACATGGTTTTGAGAAACCCACTTATGAGGTGTCCCTTGGCCATTAATGCTTTGTCCCCTCACTTTCCCAACAAATACCAAGAAATCCTCTCATCCATTAGACTTCCCACTCTTCCCCAACGGATTTCTGGTCTCATTACCTCCCAATGAGTCCTCCCAAGGTTCCCCCAATCCCTCAAGGTCACAACCTTTGAGTTTTAAGAGTTACGTTTTATGGTAAAGGATCCGACCTCTCTCTTTCTTTTCAAGTAATCTCTTTTATGTCCTTTCTTTTATACTCCATGTTCTTATGTTGGAGGATGTTATTATATATTCATATTACTGCCCATTTTATGTTCATATGATGAGAGACCCCCTCTTACTCTCATCAATTCATTTAATGAATGTTTAAGTGACGTCGTTAGGCTGCCGAAATTTTTGTAACAGATTATTTCACCCTTCTAGTTTTGAAGTTATACTTTCATGTCAAGTATTTAAAGATCCTTTTTATTATGTTGGTGTATGATCTCTATATCTATCATACTGATATTTTATGATCATATGATGAGATAACCCATTTGATCTCTTCAATTAATTATTTTAATGTTTTAAGTGATGTCGTTCGGCTGCTGAATTTTTAAGTGGTTCTTTCACCCTTCTCGTTTTGAAGTTCTACTTTCATGTGAAGTATTTCAACTTCCTTTTTATTATTTTGGGGTATCATATCTATATCTATCATAATTAACTATTATTTTCATATGATGCGAGACCCTATTTGATCTCATCAATTCTTTTTGTAAGTTTAAGTGACGCCGTTAGGCTGCCGAATTTTATAAGAGAAATATTATTTTTTTCTTCCTTTCATATTATTCATTTCATATGGAACATCTTTTAAATTTCATTAAAATGTTCATATATCCTTCATATTCTGTCCCTCTACCGTTTTATGGGTCATTTATGATTGTTTGACCCATGTCCCCTCTCTTTTCAATGTTTTCTAAAACCCCGAAACGTAGCCGTTATGCTGCAAAATGTTCGTCTCAAAATTCCTCTCTCTTTTCACATAATTATTTTATGTTATAAAGTGAATACTCAAAGCTCTTATTTCTACAATGGTATTCACATATATATAAAAATGTTCTATTTTAAATTCTGGGATTTATATACATGAGACCTACTTTCCCTTTTTGTGGGTTTAAAGTGACATTAAAATCATGTCTTTAAAGCATATTTTAAAACATTATGATTATGAAATGAAACCCATTTATTTTATTCTATATGGGTTATTTATGAAATTTTTGATGATGATATATGTGGCACACATGATAATAAATGAAAATTTAAGGGTGTTCCCTGATAGCGCTCCAATGCATTGGGTAATTATGTAACCACTAGAGATTACAATTTTCACGATATCTTGGTGAATAACCATGGTAATTTTCAAATGACACCTTGGGGATGGACCTTGGTGATATGTTCATGATTTTCTATGTTAAATGATGTAGCCACATCTTAATGTTATGAAAAATGTTATTTTTATTATGATATGCCTCATGATTTCTTTCTCATGCCTTAAAGTCCTTTTTTCATGACATTGTTGATGTATCTCAAGTTCACATGTTAAATGTTTCCCCTTGTTTCCATTACTGGTCCTTCTACTCACCCTTTCTTTTGATGTATTTCCCCAGGTTATGAGATGAAATAATGAACCTATGATGAACATAAGGAGAAGCCTTTCAAGTGTTTAAGAAGAATGTTTTTTTGTTTCATGTATTAAGTTCCTGGTTTCCAAGACACTAAACCTTAAAGATACTCAGTTTTGTATAATGTAATGAAAGTTTGTGTGACAAAAAAGGCGAGATGCTATAGTTGGTATCAAAGGATGGTTTAGTTATTTGTGGAAATTAGGATATGAAAACTCTAGGAAGAACCCTAGAGAAAAGTTTAAATATAGGAAATCTTCCTGGTATTTTGGTGAGTATTGAGTAAGGGGTTGCCAAGCAAATACATCCCTATCTGGATACGAGCAGGTAGAGGTGGCTCTGACATAGATGTACATAGGGGTAAAACCCAAAAACACCACTTTGAGATAGACTTGAATGGGAACTGGTACACGACAACGGGCCTTGCTACACTCTTGGTTACGACACTCCTAGGGGATATGCTTTGGTAGATTCATAAGCTTAGTATGATCCATTGTTAAATGAACAAAGATAAAATAAAATAAAGATTCACATAAGAATATATGATCATGGATAACCTAGATGGGAACCTATGGGATCACAAGTTAGTGTATACTTTTCTTCTGCAAGATATCCTTATATGCTTTCAGTTCCTTTTCATGATTATTGGCTAAGTACTTAAGCCCCTAATTATACATTCTCTTCTTAGTTTATGGTGGGAAATGGAAGAACATGTCCCAAAAACCAATGTGATAGGAAATGTAACGATTTCCATATTAATATGACAGAGATGATTAGGGGATTAAAAGATGATTATTATTTTGGAAGACGTTCACTATTTTGGGGACCCTATATGATCGAGGTAAATATATTACTAAGTTATTTTCATTGAGGAGTAAGGTTGACTTATATTTTGAATAATCGATGAATTTAAGGTGGACTTATAGTAATTTAGGTTACTTATGGGAATGATTAACCAATCTTGAGTAAAATATGTTTAGGTTAGTTACTTTTGTTGTAAGATGTTAGGAGTGGTTGATGTTGTTTGGAGATGAATGATAAAGTTTACCTTGGAAGACTATGTTATCAAATCCTTCTTGTATTTGGGATTGAATCTTAGTTTGGTTTATTTTGAGGATTTTTAAGGACAGTTATTTACGAAATGGTCTATAATGAACTTTGGGTAGTACCACAAAACTTTGATGATTTAAAAATAGTTTCCATTTCTATGGGATTCTTTCTTTTTGAAGAGTTGTTTTACCTTAACCTTTCTGTTTTTTGGATAATGTTTAACGATAGAAGAAATAGATAGTTAATATTTTGTGGATTATGTGATTCTCTAGAAGATGATTCTTGTTCTACTTGAAGGTATGTATATTTCCTTATGTTTTTATTTATTGTAGTAAATGAATTCCTCAAAATTATAAAAAGGAACAAGGAAGAAAAATGTTGTTGGTTTAGGTTTCCTACTAGATAATCAAAGACCGTTTACACAAATCATAATTTTGGGATTTTCTCGTGGTCAACTTTCTCCTAATCATGTTTTTTATCACTCTCCCCCAGAACTTGACCCTTTGTTTTTCTTCCATATCCATGTTTTACTCCATGGAATCCTAGTATGGGTTAACTCGGGTGACCTGTGTACTTCCCTTTCTTTATTTTAAAGTAACAGTGTTACTGACTCCTTTTCCGATGTGAGACTTTCAATAAAATTTCAAAAACCAATTTTTAAAATTGAGAGGACGCAATTTCTTAAGGGGGGAAGATTTTAACGTCCTGAAATTTTGAATAAATCATGTTTCCTAATTTTGTGTGTTTTTTTATGTTATTTTTATACTCAACAAAAATGTTTAATTTGATAACATGAGTATAATTAAAATGAGACAATTGGGTTTTGACTGTAATATGACCATTGGTCAATATGACCGCTGGAAACTAAAAGTTTTGACTATTGTCTCTAAATACAAGTAATCTTGGTTAATTAATATATAAAGAAGTTTCGATGGCCTCACCCAGTAGACATGGACCGATCAAAGCCCATCTAATAGAACGTTGGAAAGGAGGTAGCACCACTGGGCTTTGCTCTGGACCAAACCCAAGATGAACTTCATCGTGTGAAGCTAGAACGGGATCGCCTTCGTGAGAAGTTCAAACTGATAGAAATTACTACTCGTGCGATGTTGGCCGAGCCTCCCTCAGATTCTCTCACCTTAGCACACCTTACACTTAGATCATATGCCAGTGTGATAAGGGGCTATGTAAGGAGACCGTAAATGCCTTGTGTAATCCTTTGTTTTAAATAAAAATTTGGATTTCTTCTTATGATGTTTTTTATGAATTTTCAAATGTCCGGATAAATATAGTATGCATATTTTTGGTGAATTTTAGAGAAAGGATATTTTAAAAAATGTTTATGTAAACCTTAAATAATTAAAAATGTGTAATAATTTTCAAAAAATGGTCTTTTAAAATTATGTTCAGTACAAAATTTAGAGTCTAATAAGATCAACTTGATTTTTAATGAATAGTAAATTATGAATAGTGATTTTATGATTTGGATTAGTAATTTTCCAAATGGATTAGTACTTTCACTTAAAGAAAGTATTAAAAAATCTAGGCACCTTGATTAAGTAATGTGATTCAATAAAATGGTTAAATAACGGTTTCATAAATTATTATTCAAGTATTAGTTATTTCTGTGAATAGAGTTTTTTTAATTAAAAATTAAATTAAAAATATTTATAAAAATATTTTTAAAAAATGGATTTCATTTTTGAACTCATAGCATCGATATTATGTTAAGGTAAATTTTGGGGTTTTTTCTGAAAAAAATGAATTTTCGGTGAATAGTGTATTTATTTAAAAAATAATTTCAAAATATTTAGAAAATTATTTTTATAAAATGGAGTTCTTTTTTGAAATCAAAGCATTGATATTTGTTTAAGTTGAATTTTTGGGATTTTTCTGAGAAAGTAGAATTTTCAGTTAATAGTAAAAATACAATTTTAGGGTTTCAGTATGTTTAATGACATCATAACAGTGTCATGATGATTTCATGAGATATTTTATGGGTTGTCCGACCAAAGGTGATTAAATATTGTATTGGGGGGCCCATGTGGCCTAACTTCATGGGAAATATCTTGGGAGATCACATGGTTTTGTGAAACCCACTTATGAGGTGTCCCTTGGCCATTAATGCCTTGTCCCCTCACTTTCCCTATAAATACCAAGAAATGATCTCATACATTCGACTCCCCACTCTTCCCCAACGGATTTCTGGTCCCATTACCTCCCAAGGAGTCCTCCCAAGGTTCCCCCAAGCCCTCATGGTCCAAACCTTTGAGTTTTAAGAGTTACGTTTTAAGGTAAGGGATCTGACCTCTCTCTTACTTTTCAAGTAATCTCTTTTATGTCATTTATTTTATACTCCAATTTATTATGTCGGAGGATGTTCTTATATATTCATATTACTTCCCTTTTTTATGTTCATATGATTAGAGACCCCCTCTTACTCTCATCATTTCATTTTATGAAAGTTTAAGTGACGCCGATAGGCTGCCAAAATTTTTGTAACGGATTCTTTCACCCTTCTCGTTTTGAAGTTCTACATTCATGTCAAGTCTTTAAAGTTCATTTTTATTATGTTGAGGTATGATATATATATCTATAATACTGATATTTTATTATTTTATGATTAGAGACCCCATTTGATCTCTTCAATTCAGTATTTTAAAGTTTTAAGTGACGTCGTTAGGCTGCCGAATTTTTAAGTGGTTCTTTCACCCCTGTCGTTTTGAAGTTCTACTTTCATGTCAAGTCTTTCAAGTATCTTTTTATTATTTTGGAGTATGATCTCTATATCTATCATACTAAACTCTTATGTTTATGTTATGAGAGACCCTATTTTATCTCATCAATTCTTTTTTTAAGTTTAAGTGACGTCATTAGGCTGCTGAATTTTATAAGAGAAATCTTATTTTTGTCTTCCTTTAATTTCTTCATTTCATATGGTACATATTTCAAATTTCATTACCATGTTCATATATCCTTCATATTCTGTCCCTAGACTTTTTTATGGGTCATTTATGATTGTTTGACCCATGTACCCTCTCTTTTCAATGTTTTCTAAAACCCCGAAATGTAGCTGTTATGCTGCAGAATTTTCGTCTCAAAATGCCTCTATCATTTCTCAAAATTATTTTATGTTATAAAGTGAATACTCAAAGCTCTTATTTATACAAGGGTATTCAAATATATATCAAAATGTTCTATTTTATACTCTGGGATTTACATACATGAGACCCGCTTTCCCTTTCCGTGGGTTTAAAGAGACATTAAAATCATCTCTTTAAAGTAGTTTTAAAACGTTATAATTATGAAATGAAACCCATTTATTTTATGCTATATGGTTTATTTATGAAATGTTTGACGATGATATATGTGTATTACATGATTATAAAAGAAAATATATGGGTGCGCCCTGATAGCGCTCCAATGCATTGGGTAATGATTTAACCACTAGAGATTACAATTTTCATGATATCTTGGTGAATATCCTTGGTAATCTTCAAATGACACCTTGGGGATGGACCTTAGTGATATGTTCATGATTTTCTATGTTAAATGATGTATCCACATCTTAATGTTATGAAAAATGTTATTTTTATTATGATATTCCTCATGATTTCTTTTTTCATGCCTTAAAGTCCTTTTTCATGATATTGTTGATGTATCTCAAGTTCACATGTTAAATGTTTCCCCTTGTTTCTCTTACTGGGCCTTCTGCTCACCCTTTCTTTTGATGTATGTCCCCAGGTTATGAGATGCAGTAATGAACCTAGTATGAACATATGGAGAATCCTATAAAGTGTTTAAGAAGAATGTTTTTTTTATTCATGTATTAGGTTTCTGGTTTCCAAGACACTAAACCTTAAAGATCCTCAGTTTTGTATAATGTAATGGAAGTTTATATGACAAAAAAGGCGGGATACTATACTCACCATCATGGACTATAGACACATAGCTACAATTTTGTGTCCCTAAACCTTTCCAATCATAGTTGTTAGGTTCACTCTAATACCATTAAAATATAAATCCCAAATTTATGTTGAATAGAACCCCTTTTTTGTTTTTATAATCAGATCATAAATTTAATACTTATCTATAATGGGATATCCCTATGGGTGTATCCCACTAAGAGGGAAAATAAGAACACTCAATATTCTGACCTTTTTATTTTTTCCCTTGTGAGAAACCTCATAGATCTTTTTTCAGATATATAGAACAAACTTTTAGACATCAAATTGAATAAAATTTCCCTTACAACCCCTTCACTAGGATATCCTTATGATGAAGGCTTGGAACCACATAATATAAAAAAATATTATTCATAAAAGTCTATAATTTCCAAAAATATGATGTTTAATCCCAATGTTCAAATATTTGTCCACGCTATAATCATATCATTGTAGTATCATAAAAAATGGAGAAAATCAAACAATATCATTTACTAATACAAAAGAGAAATATATTACCCTACATGATCCACACAAACACATAATCAAACGTTCTCATATATGTAATTGTGTAAAAAAATTAAAATAGATCATAAAATTAATTCGAGGTAAAACTTTCATAATAACTCTACTAGACCTGAATATATAATTAGAACATAGTAGGTTCATAATATATATGTTGTAATATTGACATTATTCCCAAAAAAAGTATTGATTTGGTTGATGATTCGATATATTTACTTAACACAATATTTTATACTCTATAGTTCAAAAGTACCCTAGAAAATAGATGAGTGATGTGTTAAAAAATTAGGAGTGTGGTTTGACAAATATTACTCTCCCCCTCAAAACCCCATAATATATGGACAATGGTATATAAAAGTTATATTGTCTTAAGAAGACGATCTGAAAAATGATATTATGCATCCATATTTATATTATTCTCATCTATGTCTTCATGATGCTCAACTATAGAAATATCACTAAAATAAAAATTTAATTTCTGGAAACATTTTAATCATGATTCATGACATCATATTCTAGGAAAAATATTAATATCCATCACATGTATCTATTTTAATAACACATTTTACCTTTTACAATAAGGTCTATAACTACTCATCCCTAACTCACATTCTTAACACCCTTCAGGGTTTTACATTCAGCTTCAGTCATCCAAATGACCAAACTAATCACTCTATAGTTTTAATACACAATATATTTACATTTCATATGAGAAGTAATTTTATATTAATTATCATAGAAATAATACCCACCAATTGTTCACCAAATTATAGTTTCACTAAATAAATTATTTAAGGAGATACCAGATCAATTATTATTGTTATTTTACTATATTAACAATTTTCTAAAATCATTTTATCAATCCCAGATAGTCATAAACAATTAATTTTCACATATATAATGAGTTTGATGAGTTCATTAAAGCTTTATTTAAACCATAGGTCAGACTAAACCAATAGTCAATAATTCAAACATAATTTTACTTGAAAATAATATATAACAATTACTAAAAACAAAAAAATTTCAATCCTATAACCTTTGTAACTTGTACTTTCACCATATTTATGTTAGGTATATAGTATCATAGTTTCCAATGAATGTTTAATTTATCTCCATATAATATTTTCTAAAAACGTAATATTTAAAAAAATTATTGATTCAATTTTTCACAACCCATACCATATCTCACCCATGAAAATTCAACTAGAGTGTCACAATCATTAAATGTGACACCCTATACACCATTGGATTTTATATATTAGTGGGGTTAATTAATTATTATAAATTTATTATACCATATATTAGATAACAATATTTATTATTAAAGTAGAAACAACCATCATATATACCATCCAATAATAATATTAATATTACAATGAAATGCCAACCATAATTAAATCACGTCACATGAAATGCCAAAAATGTGAGACACATAAAATTTCATTCATCAAATGAAGGAATACATTTTTGGATGATCATATTAACAAAATATTTTTAAAATGTAATATAATAGTTACTATGCCAATATAAGGGACCAAGGACTCGCCTATTTCCATATCCTTGAATTTTTCACTCAACTTCCTCCCACAAATTTGTAATTGGGTTTTTACCATTTCCTACATCATAAACTATGAAGTATAAATTACCAAAATGGTCTTTATATTGTTTATTAGTAATATAATTTATTAGATACCAAGATAATTCCATAAAAATAATCAATTATTTATGTGTTTCATTAAAAATAGAGATAAAAGAGATAACTATCAATAACATAATATCCTTCTCCAATGATCCATAGTTAAAAAATCTATAAAAAATGTGTGACCATACATCCATTTCCAAATATACTATATTGGGATGGTATTACAAAGGTATGATCATATATATAACTGGAAGTAACTATTGAAAAAATGATACTATGTTTTAATTGTACCAAACCCCTTCAAGATCATAGATATTGGGACATGATGATGTAATTATTACCAACCCACCAATGTTGGTGAGTGGAGTATTAACAACTATATTCTAGGTTAGTTGGTATTGTTCCCAACCCTAACATGGTGATGAAAAGAATATCACCTATCACAATTATGGAAGGTTATTAATGAACCCAACTTACCCACATTCATCAATATTAGAACACCTTACAATTAGCGAACCCAACCTATCCTTTTATAGCGAATGAATTATAACATATCACAATAAATTTAGACAATAATAACTTATGTGTATACATTCTAGATCGATCTTATATTGAGAGGCTACCCACATGTCAAACTTGTGTTGTATAACTAAACACGTATAATTGAAGATTCACCATCTTTTTTAGGAATAAAATATCTCATAATTACCCATAACATGTTTACCAAACCATAACTACATCAATACAATCCAATTATCTTAAATGATACTCTCCCCATTAGCATACACATTGCTGAAGTCACCATATTCATAAATGTCTCTTTAAAGAACCCTCTCATGGTTAAAAAATCATGAAACATGAGTAGATACCATATAAACATTATAATTTATTGTATATCAATATTTTTTTAACTTGATACATGACTATCAGAGGCCATGTACAATATTCATACGGTCTTATATTGGTTTAATGACACTTTATTATTTAGTTTCACATAATAAAAGGTACTTTTCCTGAATTTTGACTCATTTTTACCTTTTCCTATTATTATTTTTTCATAAAACCCAAGAATCATAAATTAAAAAAATTAAAATTTATAGATAACCTATCATTTTCCATAAGTTTATGCCTATTTAAAGTCAAAATAAAAAGTATCCTCAGTGATTAAAAAAATGTGAAAATGTATAAACAACCTTAATTTTGGTATTTCAAGAAAAATGAGAAATACTCCTTTGGGGAAAACAATATATTACAATGAATGTTAGGTTAACAATACCAAATGGAGATCAATGTGTTGAATTCTATGTGATTCCTTCAAGAAAAGATAATAGGGAAGAAATGTTTGGAAATATTAAGGGTTTCTCATGGTGGTTTTTTGTATCCCAAAAAAGGAAAATAGAAGGAATTACAATAAAAAGGTCTTAGAACACAAAATTTAACCCTATTATTAATTTGGGTTCAAGGTCACCAACCATATCCATTTTGGGATCTTACCAGCCTCCTAGTGGGACACAAGGATCTTAATGGATTCACATGGGTTTATTGTGGAGGTCCTCATATAGTGACCCTGATAAAATGAGTTATTTTATTTCACTTAAATTGTAAAATGATGAAAATTAGAGTTTAAAAAAATTATAGTTTACTTATAGTAGAATTAGTTTAGGTATGAAATTGGAACGTTTGAAATTTTTTCTATTACACTAGGGGAACCAAAAAAATTGTGGTTGACCATAAGATATTATGTATCACCTTTATGGCCACTAGAAGTCTAGTAAATACCCACTAGAGTTCTAGTAGTTGAAATTTTTTATAATAGTGGAAAAAATAAATTTTGACATAAAAATTGTAATCAATATATTTTCACCGACATGATCCATAAAACATTTTATCGAATAAAATAGTCTCATTAACCACCTTTTATTCATATCCTCCCATATCTAGTTCTATAATCAGAGGTTTATTCTAAAACCCCTAATACATTAATTACAATTTTTTGTTGATGAATTTGACGTGAGGTATTCATCTCCCTTTTAAATTTCTATAATTTTAGTACAATATCCAAAATAAAAATATGAATATACATCCATGGTTATAGGATTTTTTATATCCTTTTTACATGTTTTATCAATTAGAGGGAAAATGTCATTTTTTGTAATTTTGATCTTTGAAACCACTACTAATTCTAAATTCCATTTCATCTTAATTGAAATTTCTTCTTCTTAATATCTCAATAATATGAATTTTTAATCCATTAAAAGGTGGATTATATCCTTCCCTAGGACATTGATATATGAGTTGATAGAACTTTAAGTAAGTGATCCCTCTTATTCCCTCGTACTATTAAAATACATGTTAGTGTTGTGAGATAGACTGTAGGGAACATAAATATAGGAATGAGTTTTTATTAAATAATGGAATTCAAAACTATTTTTTGGACACATATTGATTTTAAATAATATATAAACTCCCTAATATGTGATTTTTTTATTATCACTCATTCATGGGTTTAGAACTTATTTCATTTACTTGACACATCATGTTATATATAATATTATGGAATGAAATTGTATTGTTATCATTATAAATATCATACACATTATTTAACAATATTTTTTATAACATAAAACCTATGAGTAGTATTGAAAAGATTTTATATAAGTTTATAACATCATAGATAATAATTCCTAAAGAAATATGTGATATTTTTGTGACGTATACATGTAGATTAATGTATTATAGTTGGAAATAATGTATTTATATTGTAATATATTTTAATATAGGCATTGTGTGTCATTGAAAATTGAACAATTTTTTGGAATGGGCACACACACTACACATGGGAATCAATACATCAATTATACATGGTTACTTCTCTACTTATTATGAAGATACCCTATTAATTTGGTAATTTCATTCTCATGATGGACATTGCTTCATAACATTGTTATTAATTTTATATAATGATTTTTCCCTAGTAACATGGTTACTTATTTTCCTTATATAGAGGTGCCTTATAAATTGTTTTGATTATTTCTGGTATTTAACTAGTGTGAATTGTGGTTTGGGATTTATGAACACTATATAGCTTTTTTTTATTTGTATAATCTGGGATCATGTTTGATATATTTCACTCTAGTGGATGATCATTTTAGGGATATTTCCCTAGATAAATTTTTCTAACATAACTCTTGATTGAAAGGTGGATTTATCTATTGTGATAGTTCTATTAGCTACAATGGAATCCATTAATCTTTATAGGATGATAATTATGGGGTTTTTTGATATCAAGATGAAGCTATAAGACTTGGAAGAAAAGGTGTTTATATGACCCGGTACATCTGTATGGGGTTCACTATTCCTTTTTTATATAATTTTTTAAGGTAACCTTAGCATATGTGTGACTTATACTAAATTAAACTAGATTCTGGTAAAGAACTCATATCCATTTCCCTAGATAGATTTATTTTTGGATCAATTTCGAGGAGCTCGGGTGTTCTTGAAAATTTATTTTAGCTCATGTTATCAGCAAGCGTGTGCTCGCCCTGCTGACATGACTAATATAACATTACATAGTAGTTATGATATATATGAGTATCCATGTATGTTTTTCAATATCACAAATGCATTAGAAATTTTTCTACCACTAATTAACCACGTTTTCCATCCTTATTTGGATTCGTTTTTAGTGTGGTTTTTTATGATATCTTAGAGTGTTTTCATAACAAACCTGACTATGAATAACACCATGAGATACCTTTGGATGCATTGAGAGAGAATCATTTATACTCTAAGATCACAATGTTTCACATATTGATTGATAATATTAACTTCCTAAGTCATATTATCTTTGGAACATTAATAGTAGTTGACATAGATAAGCTATGAGCTGTAGTATTGTGGGAGAAGTGACAGAACATCTTTGAAATATGAAGTTTCTTGTGGAATGAAGGTTATTAAATGGATTTCATAAAGGACTTATTATGACTATAATAACCTCTTGTGGTCTTGAATAATAATGGGGTGATGTTTGTATAAATAGATACCTATGAGACTACGATTAAGGAGTAGAGAGGGTGACTAAATTTAGTAGTGTTTGTGATTATTCTAGAGTTTATCATGAGATAAACTATGTGCTATGATGTATCAGTTATCGAGCTAGGGTAAATTATGACACATATGGTTGGAGTCATGGTGTCTGGGTCTCAAAACATGAGGCCACATGAGAGGAAATTACCAAAAATATATATTGAGTTATCACTAGTTGTTTGTGCCTTTATTTGTAGTGGACATTATTTATTAGGGGAGAATTTGTTGGTAAACATGGACCAAAAAATACTTAAGTATATATTTATGAAGCATGATTTGAATCTAAGGCTACAAATGTGGCTGAGTAACTAAAGTATTTTTTTTATTAGATCATGACTATATGATTGGAATGGAAATGTAGTGGCCAATCCAATAAGTATCATAATTCAATTATAGGATATTCAAGATTTAACTAGTGAGTTGAAGCTTATGGACTTGATTCTAGAGATGCATTTGGATTTTCAATATAGTTAGGGGAATTATTATTTTTCATTATTAGTTATGATGTACACCTTTATTGATACAGTAAAGATACGAAAAATAATAGATTCGGTGCTCCTAGATCTATGGGAGAATGTGGAAACTAAGTACCTGCCTCCTAGTTAGACTATGGTTAGGGATGAGAATCAAGGTATACATGGTCAAGTTTGGTTTCCAACAGACATGCATGAGAGGATGGTGTGGGAGTTTCATGCCTTAGTTTGGGTAGTTCACCTCGGCATCACCATGATGTATCATGAAATTCCCAGTTAGTACTGGTGATTGGGTATGAAATATGATGTAGGTGATTTTGTTACGAGGTGTTCCACCTACCAGTAGGTGAACGCAGAACATTATTGACCATCCAAACTTTTTCAAAAGTTACCCATTCTATAGTGAAAATGTGGTGGATTTCATGATCGTTTTTCCAAGGACTCCTCGTGGTAGTGATACTTTTTAGTTTATTACGGATAGGTTCATGACGAATTTCTCTTTTCCTGCTGATTAGGGAAACCTTTTTGGCATATGATCTGGGGTGATTGTATATCTGTGAGAATCATACCATTGTATTGGATAGGGATTCCTATTTTTATGTCTCATTTAATGAATATTTTATAGAATATATTGGGGATATAAGTGATTTTGAGCACAATATACCACAATAGGATTGATGTTTAGTCAGAGAGAATGATTCAGGTTGTTGAGGATATGTTGTGGGCATGCGTCCTAGATTTTGGAAGTTTTAGAAGAGTCATTTCTCCTTGTTTAATTTTCCTATAATAATAGATATCAGGTGAAGATATATATATGTAACATTACGTGTATCTAAATAGTAATCAATTCCAATCACCCACGTGCAGGATGGAGGCAGGTGAGGTATCTTCACTAGGAACACATCCCATGCGAGAGAATATAAATAAGGTCCAGTTCATTAAAAATTGGATGTATACTACACAGTCTTGATAGAATTCATAGACCAATCCCCTTCAATGATATCTAATTTCTGAGTTTAGGGTTTGTTTCTTTTTACACATCTCATTGTGACTAGGACATAGATGGATTAGAAGACAGGTTAAGATTTCACCTAAATATATTAGCCCATTTGAGATTCTGGGGAGAGTAGTGCTGCTATCCTATCAGTTATAGTTAAATCTGAGGTACCAGGCCATGTATTATTTCTTCTATGAATCTCAGCTACACCATTATCACTTAGACCCTTCTCACACTTTGTTTTCAGTTGAGGTGGAGTTACAAGTAGATGCATCCTTTAAACAGCATCCAATTCATATCATTGATTGGATAATAAAGGTTTTATAAGGATAATAGTTCCTTTAATATGTGTTCTATAGAGGAATAGTTTTTTGCGGGATAAGGCTTGGGAGAGGGAGGCCGACATACATTCTTTGTTTCTTAAGTTATAATAAGGTGATTCTTCACTACCCTTGGATGGGAAATTTGGGGAAAATTTATATAAAGGGGGGATAATTATTTGATCCTGGGTTTTCCAATGAGGTATGGATATTGTTTTATTTAAATTTTTTTTATGGGCTACTGTGAGTTCCAAATGGGATCATATATTTTTCATTGGGTGTACGAGGCTTGTTCAAAATCCAGATTCCAACTTTTTGGGGAAATGAGAAAGGATGTGTGGTTTATATAAACTGTATAGTAGAGGATGCACGATTTGAGAAACCATGAGAGAGATGTATATTCATAAACATAAGGATGCCCAATTTGAGGAAATTATGCATCCTCGGGAACAAGCCTGTGTGAATTGCTACAGACCATTTATAAAGGCTCAGCGCACAATCATTGCATGGGTTGTTTAACTGTGTTCCGTGACCATGTGGGGTCTTCATTAAGTTAGTAAGGGGAACACCTTTAGTGCACCATTTGGCCAAACTTGTGGACAAATAATTTAACCCAACTAAAAGAGTGTAAATTACCATTTCTCCATTAAAAATTCTTAAAACCTAATCATATATCTTATTTTAATTCCAAAAGACAAAACTCACTATGGTAGCTCTCTTTAGACCCAAATTGTAGTCCTAGCTCCCATTTATCCATATGAACTCAGAATCAAAGGCCTTCAGTCTCATTAGATTCAATTTGGTGTGGTCATCATTCAACTTCTGTTATTATTTGTTTGAATATTTATTTACCAAGTTATTAATATGCAAGATATTATGATCTCTTTCAAGGTTTTTTTTACATTCTTCATTATTATTATGATCTAAACCAAATCACATGTCATTATTGAACATGTGATCTTCTACAGACCTATGGTAGGGATTCTATACCTTTCCTTTGGGTTTGGTTTTTTTAATCATAGTTTCCTCTACTACTCACATTGTAATCTCTATTGGTGACCCTATAATTAATTAAATGAATCTATTTGATGATTTGGAACTTGTTAGGGGTTCCCAATAGTTCTTCAGACAATGTTAGGGGTTTTTGGCCTAACCTAGGTCACCCATGTGGTGTGACATTGTATTTTACATTTTTTTATACTATCTATGGGATTCGTGTGTGCTTTCCTATTAAGTGGAATACCATTATAAATTGATTTGATATTAACTAAGATTTTAGGATAAGTATTTTCTAATTTTTCATGTGTTAAGTAGATGTGAATTGTTTAATTGAAAAATTGATTTTAAATAATTTATTGAATGGGTTATTGAACTCATGGAAATTTAAGTTATTGTGAATGATGAAAGAATTGAGATGATTATATCATAATGGTTATGGATTCCTTGGTTCTAATACCTTGGATTTTGATTACATAAAATTACTTGGATGTTTCCCCATGGATCATGATTGTAGTAGAGTATTGCATAGACTTGTTTACTCCTTGGTTATTGATTCTATAGTATTTCTCAAGAAATACTACCCCTTGGATATATCTTCCTTAGACTCATGTTGGATATTTGATATTAACATTTTTCTAAGACTCCACCTTGATCATTACCAAATTTCTATTGAAAAACTATTGGGACTCGATGGGAAATCCATGGTCTTATAAACCATGGATCCATCCCTTCATGTTCAGACACTTTTTATTACATGGTGTTTCCATTGTACATGACTATGATTATACAGCGTGGTTGTTGTGAATGTTTATACTAGATTATATGTAATTAAATTGGTAGATATTATTGATGGATTACATGGCAAGGATTTTTTTGATATTCTTTAAATAATTTACATATATTCCTAGTATGGTTATTTGACACAAGTGCATAGACTACATAATATTACTTTCTTATTTAAATTTTACTTGTTCCCTTGTGTATGGGATCCGAAATATATTTTCCAAGGAGACATGTATGGATAGATATGATCACCACTTCTTGTATCACTTTGAGTATTTTTTACCTGTAAAATATTGTACACTAGTTTTGTTTATATAAGATAGATCAGATTATTATATCCAATATTAGTGGTGGCCTACTTAGTGATATATCACTCCCTGATCGGGCTGTCGTTGGGTACCTAGATAGACAACATGGTCACATGTAGGGACTGGGGAAATAGCCTATTTTAAATTTATAGATTTAATTATTTCTTAGAAGAAGGAGAGCATAGGATCAAACTAGGCCTAGGATTTTAGCAAGGATATATCTATTTAGTCTTTTTGGTATTTTGATAAATTTATTATTATTTTTGTATGTATACAGATTCTTCTTCTCAGTACATACATGGCATGAACTATCATTTTTTATATGTGATTACATTTAGAACTGATTACTTAATACTTTATTGGATATTTGTCTTATGTCTGGATGATATACTTATTCCTCAATTGACTGTTTTATTCACTACCATTTTTCTATGCTTTAACATGAGGGAATATTCGTTCACAGACACACCCTAGGCCCTCTCTATATTTCGGTACCCTCTGGCGCAAGAGGCATCATGATTGGGGCTATGTGATCAACTGTCCTGGGGCACCGTTTAGTGACTTTTGAGTTAGGATGTTACAGTAATGATCAAATATGGTATGTTGGTAAATTCTAAGGACAAAAATGTGAAGGGATATTTATGTTGAACTTATATAGTCAGTGTGGTTATAAGTGCGGGAAAAAATTATACAAAAGATTTTTTAATGTTAATATTCTAAAATCTATGAAAAATAGCATAGATAATTTATATTTGTAAAGGATATATGTAGCATCCAAATTCCATAGTCCTCTTTTCGGAGTTTAAATTGGTGCGATTCTACAAGAACTTACGTATACCTCCCCATATGGGATAGGTTCACCCTGATAATGATACAAATATACTTTTGATAGTACCAGGGTGTCTCTGAGGAAATCACTAAGACCATGACAATATCTCACACCTGTACAGGGTAAATATACCCATCCCTGGTCAAAAATACTATCCATTGGAAACATACCCATATCTAAATCCTAGTTCTCCCTAATGGACATGTTTACCCTAACATATTAAAAAATACTATTGTCCTCTAGGGGAAAAATTTACCATAGTTTAATTATATTTACCATTGAAACATAGGGGAATTATTCACCCTTGGATAAAAATAAATACCATCATCCAATAGTGGTACATTCTCCCCAATTTGAAAATTAATTCAACCATCCCCTTAGGGTATCATTCACCCTAGATCAACCATTAAATGAATATGGGACCAAAATAAATATTCATGGAATGCAATAAAATAAACAATATGTCATAAATGATCATTCTACATTTATGTTCTAAAAATAACTAATTTCCATTAGGAAACAACATTTCAAATTAAATTTCAAAATAAATCAATTTTCCAAAAAAATGTATGTCATAAAAACCATTAAAATGACTATATCAATATCCATAACCAATGTACCATTTTTAAGGTAAAAAATCCATTACGATTCATGATTATCATTTTTAAAACAACCAAGTTACACTTATTGAAAATCGTACCATGTAACCTACCAACTACATTTTTAATGATGAAATAAAAATTTTCATTTTTCAAGCAAGTGTCAAATGATTATCCATTTACCACGGTCACATTCTAACCATAGGGTTCCAAAATGATCCACGTTTCACTAAGGATCATGATATAATGAGTAGATGTTAGCTAAAACAACTTCAATTTAAAAAAATAATTAATTTGTTAGGTTCTCACTTGGAAACTAGTGATAATGCCACCAGATTCACTAAAAGGATGAACATGAATGTTGGTTAATTTAGGGACAACCTACCACATATAATTCAATCACAATTTTTCTCCAAGGATCGACATTTTAACAAGGCCCACCAAGGCTTACATAACCAACCACTACCTAAACCACAGTAATAAATCTCAATAATTAATTATAATCAATTATTATAATTCATTGAAAAAACAACATAAACTAGTAATAAATTAATGAAACATGTCGAGATCTATCACCATATTAGATCCAAAGATAAGATAATTATAATAATCCATGGATTACCCTAGACCAAATCATATGAAAAATCCATAACCAACTATTCCTAAAAAACATCAATCAAGATTAATTTTGTTGAAAACCCTCTTAAAATTGATGTCGTATCATAACATTAATAAAAACAATGTGTGATGAAATACAGAATCCATCTTAATATATTCTCTATGAAATACAACCGAATGACCAAAGAGAAATAGGTGATTTCATCATGATCATGTTGAATCACAAATAAATCATAAACCATGGAACATATATATTATAGAAAGGGAATAAAATAAGAATATATGATTTTAATTGGTACGATCATACCTCAAAAACTTGAACAAAAAATCTAGAACAACCAAACAATTGAAGGTTGTAAAAGGATATGATGTATTTGGATATCTTGGAGGGGCACACATGGGGGATAAGGATAAATGAGGATTAATGATTAAATTACCAGAGGGGATAAATCGGTCATTTTCCTCTTTTAATGGGATGCATGGTTTGGCCATATGGTTCACTAAACCATGTGCCAATAGTCCATCTAACACAATCAAAGACTATCCAACTCAAACAGTTTTGTGGAATGGGCTTTCAAACCCTTTTCCAACCATATTCACGTCTCTTTAAATGACTAAATAATGGGAATGGTTACCACTCCCCCTTCCCACAGTTTAGAGAAATTGTTCCCATTTAGAAACCATGCCTCATGTTATGGTTCATGGTTAACATAAACCATTCACTAGAGATACACCCTAATATTAAACTCTAAAACCGAAACATGAAGTCTCAAACCCTAAATACCTACAAAATCTCTAGAAAAAATAATTTTAAACCAATAAATGGTTAGTTTGGGGGATTCTAACCCTCAAAAAATCATTTGGATTCCCAGTTCAAAAACTGACCGATTAAATAGTTTGAAAATTCCAAAATTCTGTCAATTTCCAAGATCAAATGGACATGAGTCTTTAGAAACTACTTTTTATAACACTTATCATCTCTAGTATGTTTTGGTGTTCATCCATGAACATTATCCAACCCGCATCATTCATCGATCCTAAGACAAAATTTTTTATTCCATTCTAAATTTATCAACAAAATTCAAAGAAACCCTTCAAACAAGAGATTCTTTGACCACTAAAATAGAGATGATGCCCATTGTTACCAATAAAACTATAAGAAGGTTCTTACCAAATCACAATTATCTTGACATGCTAATAGTGTTTTCGTTCATTTACATTCTTGGATTATGGTACTCCCATCCATAATATTCATGTTACTGCCATCAAATTATAATTCTTGAAATTTACATTATCAAAATTACTCACTAAGTCACCACTTCTACGTTCTAATTAAATTATTAGAGTATTTCATAACTCACTATCCCCAAACATACATGAGAGTGATAATTGTACATCGGTACCCAGGATTACTACTAAAACCCAAAGATGGATATACATGTAGCCAACATGCGTTACCATGAAATTACACACTTACCTTCCCTCAAAATCCTATTTAGGTCATTTAAAAACATATATCACATATAATATGACATGATTTATGTTTTTTTAACTCGCCACATTCAAATTCACACTAAAACACATGTCATGCTTCTCATGGTCAACCCTTCTAAAAAATTCAAGACTACACTTTTTGGTGAATCACTAACTTACACAATCATGCCTGAAGTCATTAAATGAACACCTGAACATGCTCAATATAGTCCCTACCTAGAACCCATTGTGGTTACTATATTGGATCATGAAAAGGAAAAACTTGGATAAATGTATCACAGACCTAGGGAGGGGTAAATCAATGATAACTTTTTCTTATATTTTAACATTCTTTTGCAAAAACCTTTTCCTCCTATTAAATAAGTATCACGTTATTGAAAATAAAAAACTCACACATCCATATGAAGATAATAATTTATAAGGTTCACAATTAAATTCAAGTAGAAAGTCTTTGAATGGTTTAAAAATTATCCAATACTAGACAATCCACTATAAAAAAAATTATTTTGTTTGGATTTGAAAAGCCAAAAATACCCTTACACTTATATAGAAATATGATCAATAAAATAGTGCATGTGCTTCATTTAGAAAAAACGACGTGAAAATTTTTTTGTAAAAAATTTAGAAACATTCACCAAATGGTTCGAAACAAATCACCATTTCACTTAAATAACTTCCACTCTTGTGTTTCTTCAAAACATACTTCTTCACTTTCCTACCAGATAGAAGGTAGAAACAACACTTCATGACATTCTATGAAAAACTCAATTTATTTCTCAGTTTAATGGCTTAGACTAATTCCTATATACATAAAAAATAAGAAAATACTTTCTAAAAAAACTATAAGACACTAATTTATATTGTCTAAAATGTTAGTCTGATGTCTTTGTCATTGTAATATATAGACTTTTATCAATGTTATAGACCATTAGGTTTTTTTCAAAATTATTTTTTTTAGTAGTAATAACATCTCCAAATTGATTCATGAATATCTCTAGGTATTATAGGGATTTTTTTGATCTTAGATCTTGGAAACTTGAATAGGCATATGGGGTCGCATAGTTAAGAGAAATTGTGTCGCCCAGCCCAAATGATTTCCATAAACAGTGTGACTGGAGATAGTGGGGTTATAGGGGCCACATAAATTCTTAGAAACCATGTTCCCCTAGTCACCTAGCCATGTTTTGTTGTATGCCTCTTTTAAAGAGGCCATTTTAATGGTTGACGCATGGTTTGTAGAACCATGCAGCCAAATCATGTCCCCTTGTCTATATGGGTAAAATCCCCATTTTACCCTTAATGAACCTAAAATATAACCCCCTCTCTTCCCTCTATATTTTCTATCAGTTTTCTCTTCCTCTATTATGTGTGTATCCATATTCAACTCCTCTATAATATTTTAGATATCTCCCTCATCTGGCATCCTATTCTATGGTCATTAAATCCATCAGAAATCTTGAGGTAAGCTTTATATTCCCCTCCCTTATGATATTGTTTTATTCTCTAGTATTTTATTCTATTTAGGTGTAATCTATTATCCCCTATTTTCATAGTGTTGGATGATTTCTTCAATAATTCTTGATCTAGCACAATTAAATCATTGATAATGGATGGGTGGAGTGCTACTACTCTGAGGTAGGTGGTATCATTATCTCAAACATGTTTTGTTTCGTTCTATTTGATGTGACATTATAATGTACACTATAATCTTCTAATAGTTTCCATAAAATGCTAAATAATTTAATAGAAAGGGTTTCTCATGTCATTTAGACCTTTTCTTATATATAAACCCAATTATGGGAGTTCTCCTTGTTGGGATCCACCACTTGGGTGTAACCACCATGAAGAGACTATTTTCTGATGCTTTAAGATGTTAACCACCATGTTTTTGTAGCACCTTTGGTAAATTCCATAAATAGATCAATTGAATTGAGATATATTTTAGGCCATGGGTTACCCCACTATCTTGAATATTATGTCCATTCTTACTTTCTTATGCTTATTCCTCTTCATTTCTGTATTATTCCATTTTCCTTATTCCTATTCATTATGTTTCATTGCATACACTTTTTTGTTAATTCATGATACCATGTTCGTTATACCATATTCTTATCACTTACATCTATGTTCTTATTATTTTATCCCATAGATGTTTTCATTGCATTAAATTGAATTGGGTAGCTTGATTATCTTGTTATATATTTTATGCATTGTTGATGCATTGTGATTATAAATGTGATTCATTACTATCTTATGGGTTGGGAGATAACATTAGTCATGACTTACGAAAACCATGGATATACTAACCATGATATTTATCTAGATCTAATACACATGATGGGAGGGACCCTTAGCTTTCCTTGGATGATATCTCCATGCATATTACTTATAACTTTTAGTGAAACTGATTTCCTAGGGGACAAACTATGGATGGTCTTATAGGAAAATGGTTACACCATGAATTGGGTGATACTCAGTCCCGTATGTGAGAAAAATGGGATGATCTCAGAGGCTACCATTCCAGGAGTGTTATGGGAGACGCCACTATGGGTTTCCTTGGACAGACTCAGTCATATTGTTTATATCAAAGGCTCGTGCAATGACCCCTGGGATTCATTTACAGATCACCTTGGATGGGATCAGGATACCATTACTCGATTTTGATAGATTTCTTACATGGATTGTGTATTATGGCTTCTATATAAATTACAATAATTCTTATTTGATGTGAATGGGATGTCTTCCAATCCCATTTAGAATCTTGTGGTCAGTCCATACTTGATTCCTTATTTATTTTTCCCCTTTTATATATCTTATTATTCGTATAGGTTCTTTTTGGTTCATACATATGACATAGGATAAAGTATGTATAATTGGCCAGGTATCCAATTTGGAACCCATGATGATGTTTCATTTATTAATTTATTTAATTCCATGAATTTACTAATTATTATGGAACAATTCTCATTTATATTTCAAGAACATGATTGATCTAGGCACCATTTCTGGTGTCTTTTTAGTATTATATCTCACACCCTTCTTGGATTTCCTTTGGTACCCAATAAGACATCCTAATTACAGCTACTGTAAAATGAAAGAGACCTACTTCCAATGCATCACTAACCTATCCAGGATTGAGTATGAGTTCAAAGTTATGAGCCAATGCTCGATATTCTTGTAGTAAGATATATTTTCCTTTTAGTTTATTTTCATAGCATGTGGTATATGATTGTATCCCTTAATCTGCATGCACACGTTCTGTATAGATACATGAAACATCATGATCATCACTATCATTGTTATCTATTATTATTATCATACTATTGTTACTTCTTATTACTTATTCTTCTATGATGGGTTATTGGTCTGGTTATATTAATATCGGCTCTACTATGTCATATTTCATATTTATTTATGCACTACACTCTGATCTATGTGGGAATAGTATCCCCATAGACAAAGTCTAGTCCCTCCCTACAAGTTGGCAGCCTCTGGAATTTAGGGTGGCTCTCTTGATATATTATGACCCAACCCCTATAGGAACCGCTCAGTGGCATCTGCGGAGAGATGCTACAAAGTAGTATCATAGGATTATTTCCATTTTTTCAATACTTTTTGAGATTATATGGGAGACTATGAGTATTTTAATTTTGTAATGAGCTTGTGCTTGGGAGTAGATAACCCACATACAAGTGAAACCCAAATTACCTATAATGGGTAAATATTATTGTTGATTTCCCTTATTATAGTTTCATAGATTTCAGCGTTGGATGATACACATGATTTTTGATACTATTATTGTTGAATAAATTATTATAATAAAGGTTTGTTTAGCCTTGGAATGATGATATGAGGGTATATAAATTCATTAATGATATTATACACCATTAGGATTAAATTTCATTCGTTTTTCTATTCCATTTTTTCTACATGCATTGCCTATGATGCATGTTCTTGTTTTAATTCATTGACTATTATATATGTAATTGTGTAGAAATTATTTGCAGGATAGAGAAAACATAATTCACACTTACAGATTCCACATTAACCTAACAATTTTTTCCTATATAGGTTATAGTAGATAAATTATGTATCCAATTGTGACACATTTATCCAAGAATCATTGGTTGCATTGGATAGAATGTGTTAGGATTGGGATTAATTAGGCTCTACCCACTAATTTATTATGTGCGTGGTCCCTTATAAATTGTAACATGTGATCCATCTAATTCAACATTTTAAATAAAAATTAAATACAAAACAGAATATGAAATTAAATTGAATGTAATATTTAAAATTAAATTTCCATATTATATGTGTGGTACGAGACCCTATCCATGACCCGACCTCAGTAGTGGGAACTAGGCCATGTCTTCAATGATCCTTCGGTGAACATTTCTTATCACCTAGACCTAGCTCCAAAAGCATGGTGAGGGTTATTTATTCTTACAGAAAGGCTTTGTGAATGTTTTTTATTTATCTCTTTCCATTTATATTATAAATCTTATTTGAGGATTTCATTTTGGAAACTTTTACAGTTATTCCACCATGACATCCATGTGATGTATTCCAAAAAAGGGGTGATGATGATAATCCATAGGTGTTGGGCCCTAAGACACCTATATAACCTCGTATATTGTCACCTAAGGTACCTCATGTAGATCTTACACTATGAAAAGATGCTCAATTACCTATAATCTTATTCCATCTCATATAGTATGAGTAGGGTGCTCCCCGACTAGCCACTAATATGGCATTGTTGACTATGTAGTTCCAGCAGCAACATCCTCCCACCTTCTCAGGGGATGGCATACCACATGATGATGAGTCATGGATAGAGATAATTACTTATCACTTATTTCATATCTATATGAATATAGATAATAGGTTCATGCTTGCAACCTATATGTTACATGATTATGAAAATCACTAGTGGGACATCATATCTCAGGATAAATGTCATTGGGTTATGGTCAACTTAGACTTCCACGCATCCTTCTACGAAAAATTCTTTCCATAGACTCTAAGTTCGAACCACACATAGAAGTTTATTCATTTTAAAATGTTTTCATTGGTTCTGCTAGAGTATTCTTCTTACTTCACTATGCTCAATCATGTCGCTCCTTTTCTAAATGGTTACGACTTGATGAATATGATGCATGTTAAGGATGGTCTTCTATACAATTTCAAATCATAGGTGAACATAATTCAGTTGAATATTGTTACAAATATAGTGAAACATAACCCAATTGCACAAAAAACTCATATAATCCATAAATGTGATCTCGGATGGTTCATTTCTGATACAGGGTGACAGTTTATCTAGAAGCAAGATACCGTGTTTCATGGGTGTAGATGGGGTTGGTTCTAGCTAGGTGACATGAATCGATAGCCAGGTGGTTTGTAAACAGTGTTGTATCATAGACATGTTAAGACTTAGTTTATGAAGAACCCAATGAAGTTCTGTTCTTGCTACAGAATTGGTCATCTTCAATGGTTTTTCCATTATTTTCCTCCAACATCTAGTGATAGGGGATCTTTACTTATGCCTATTTTCGGTACAAGATATGATACTCCAGGTCCGGATGATATTGAGACTAATAATGATTGGTCAAGCCTTGGATGTTTCTTTGGATGAGGAATTCATTCATTGGAGATTCAATGTCAGTAGAGTGTACCTGCTTAGTCTAGTCAGGTAGCATCTCAGCAATGTAGTTTGGGCCATATCTATGTAGTGCATCCCACACCCAATGAGTAGAGTCCTGGGCCATATTTTGTTAGAGGTACTATTCTAGTATCCCCAAAATTTGTTTCTAACCTTTTTTATATAGGTTTATCACACTCTTTAATATCTAATGTGGTTGTAGAAAGTCTGGTCCACATAATTGAGTACTTATGTGGAGTTATGTCTCCTAACATGCATCTAACGGTCAAATCTGAGGGCATATTCCAGTTCTTGGAGTTCCCCCTTAAGGTAGGTGGGTAAAGTTTATTTTGGATTTTCTTCATCCTCAATATTACTGACTTCGATGTCATTCTCGATATGGATAAGCTTTTCTTTAACAAGCCCAGGTGGATTTCTATCATCATTGTGCTTTGTTCACATCACCTAAGGGAAGAACATATATCCATAAGGATGAATGGGACATCTTGGCATGTAGACATGGAAAAAAGTGTTCTTGGTTGTAAGGAGTGAAATCCCAGATGGTGAATCTCATTATGAGAGATTGGGGAAAGTTTGTTAAATTTCCCCATGTTGGGCATTTTTTAAGGGACATCTTCCTAGGTGATTTCTCTAGCTTACCTCATGAGAGAGAGGTTGAGTTCTCTATCAATCCTTTTCGAGGTGTGTAACCAATGTATATTCCTTTTTATAGGAGGAAACCTATATACCACTAGGAACTCAAGAAGAATATTGAATATCTATAGGCATAGGGATTTATCTATTGTAGCACATCATCATGGGGTTCCCCGATCCTTTTTACTAATAAGGAGGAAAATATCCTAAGAATTTTCATGGATTAACATTAATTGAATTATATTATGGTGAAGAACTGGTATCCACTACCTAGTATAGATTTCCTCTTCAACTGGCTCTGAGGACCAACAGTTTTCTCCAATATAGATTTGTGGTTGGGATACCAACAGGTTCATGTGTGGACATTGAAAATACCACGTACGATGTTCTATAGTAGGTAAAAATTGTTTAAGTACTTTGTAAAGAAGGTAATACTTATTAATTCACTAAAATTACTTAAAACTCTGATGAATTTGGTTTTCCACTTGTACATTGACTCATTTGTGGTAGTCTTGATAGATGATGTATTTCTATCCTCTCACACCAAACATGACCATGCCAATATCATTCGCATCATTATGATACACTGAGATATCACCATCTACATGTGAAGCTTATTAAATTCCAATTTTGGGTTATTAAGGTTCACTTATTACATCATTTCATTTTAGAGATGGGTATATCTATTGACAAAAATAAGTTGAGCTTCTTGGTTTCATGGGAGTAACCCGAGAATGTGTTTGACATATATAGTTTCTTCGGGATGGACAGATATTTTAGGAGATTAATCCAAGATTTCTCTCACTTGAAAGTTAATATTATGGGATTATGCATAAAGGGTGTGAAATAAGAATAGACTAAAGCTTGTGAGACATCTTTTCCAGAGTTAAATTGAAGATTGACTTCAGCATCAATCCTGATTCTTCCAATGCTAGGAAGAAGCTGTATTGTTTACGATTATCATTCAAAAATTGGGATGGGGAGGTGCTAATATAGGGAAACTGAGTCATGGAATATGGGTCCTTCCATATGATGCCTCATGAGAGTAATTATACAATGCATGACCATAATCTATTAGCAATGGTTAATTATCTATGTTGTTGGAGGCAATATTTTTTGGGTGAGAGGTTCACTATTTTCATGGATCATAAAAGTCTCAAATATATCTAAACATAGAGTGACATGAATTTGAGGTTGTGCAGGTTGGGTGATTATCTATAGTTATTTTATTTTAATCTTGATTATACAGCTGAAAATTTAAATGTCATGGTTTGTGCCTTGAGCCTGAAGACTTAGCTACAAGCCATCAGGGAAGCTAGTAGTGAGTGGTAGTTGATGGTTCTAATCTCCCATATGATTCTAGTGGTTCATTAATAGAATGGGAACATGTTTTAACATATTTGGTAGTGAAATAGTCCTTTTGAACTAGTTAAGTATGTGGTAATTATCTGATTATGAGGACCTTATCTTGATGGATAATGTCACAAGTGAGAACCCACCTCATGGTGGGGTTGTTAATGAAAATAAGACACTACTCTTCCATGGGTGTGTTTGGGTTCCATCTGATATTAATGAAGAGTTGATGAGAAAATCACATTCTAATATTTGGGAAGTTTATCCGAGGATTAAAAATATGTGTCAAGACACATGTCATCAGTATTGGTTTCCTTCTATAAAGAGAGGTATTATAGGATTTATCACTATGTGTACCACTTGTCAGCAGGTGAAGGCCGGGCATTAGCAACCTGCTAGAATTCTACACCATCTCTCCATTCCTGAGTGAAATTTAAAATACTCCCCTATGTATTTTCTTATCAGAATGTATAGATCCCATCAATAAATTTATGTTTTATGGGTGATCATCTATAGTTTATCCATGGTTTCCCACTTCTTACTAATCCATGAGTCTTCTCTGTAAATGATCTAGGAAGTATTTGGATTTGGGATATATTGTTCTTTTATGGTGTACCCAGTACTATCATATCATACTTTGATTCCCACTCTACTTCACAGTTCTGGAAAGGGTTATAGAAGGCACAAGGTTCATAGGTGCTCCTATGTAAAACATATTACCCTTAGACCGACGGGAAGTCAGATCCAACAATATAGGTGTTAGAGGATATTCTTAGGGCCTGCAGCCTTGATTTTTTAGGTTCATGGGAAAATTATACACCTCTTGTTAAGTTTCCATATAAAAACATCTTTCAGTTAATGATTAAAACATCTCTATGTGAGGCCATTTACCATAGGTTGTTCCAATAATGACCTAGACTATTTTAAATAAAATTCCTAGTTTTATTTCATTTAATGTTTTATTATGTAATATTTTTATAAAAAACACATGCACTTCCTTGATTTTATTTTATTCTATCAACTTTAAGAGACTATTAAAAATCATTACTATTTTTAATATAGTTGTTAAACAATAATCACATTATTATTATAAATATAGGGTTTTAACATATCTAATTGACATAGTAAAAGGAATTTATGGCCTCAACCAATAGGATCATACCCTATGAAGCCCATTTGTCAATGATTATAAGGGAGATGGAATCTCTAGGATTTTCCCCTGACCAAGACCGAGATGATATCCAACAATGTAAACATGGGAGAAAACATTTACTGGAGAAGTTCCAACTCATCAAGATCACGACCCAAACCATGTTCATCAAACCACCCTATGAAAATATTATCATCAAACACCTCAATATAAGAGATTTTTCTAGTGTATTAAATGGATATGTATCACGACCCTATCAATATAAGTATATACATTATTTTGTATAAAATAATGAATATATTTCCATCCTATTACTTGAAAATGGTTTATATTTTTATACAATAAAACAGAAATCGTATTTTTTTCAAAATATTGAAATTCAATTATACAATTTATTTTGACAAATTAATGGATTTATGAAATAAATAAATTTAAATAAAAAAATATTAAATAATTTTTATCAAATATAAATGATCTTATAATTTTTTTGAATCCAAATATAATTATTATAAGTGTTTGAAAACTATTATTGACAGTAAAATCCCACCATTTCTTAATAAATGAGATTTTGTTTAAAATTTAAAATTATTGTATTTATAAAATTATATATATTTTAAAAAAAAATTGGAATCATAATTTGTAATTTATACAACAGTTACTTTTTCATAGTTTTCTAGGAAAATTAAATTTTTGAGGAAAAATTAAATACCGTATAAATATACAGTGTATATTATGACATCATAATGACCAAAAGGTTTTGTAATAAATACAATAAAGGGTATCCAAGACCAAATATATGTTTCCATTTAAAATAAGTTGATTTTATTCTTATTTTATTAATTTAATAATTTTGAAATGAATCCTTTAAAACAAAAAATATATTTTTAGGTATTGAAATCATTTATTTAAGTGTATGACTCCATGCCACATAATAAAGAGTATTATTTTATTATGTTTTCCCCTTTTCATTATAAAATAATGGAAAACACTAACATTTTTAAGAAATAAGAGGGAAAAATCATGGGCAGGTTTTTGTCTTTGGTTATTTTATTATATAGAGTCCAAAACCTGAGTTTGAGAAATATTAAAGAAATATTCACCAATTTCCTATATAAACATGACAAATATCCCACTTGTCTTAACTAAAAAAACTTATATCACATAATTACCTTTCCCTCCTATATCTATATTCCTCCCAAGGAAGTTTAATCTATTAAGAAGTACCTCCCAACTATTTGGAGCCACATACTCAAGTAAGGGATTCTCACCATCCCTTCTTTATTAATGTTTCCTTATTATCAAATGCCATATATTTCCAATTAATTATGTTTTGATATTTATTTCTATGTAGATATTAATTCTTGTTGGATATAAAAAATTTTATAGATCACTTTCACTCTCATCAAGCCATTTTATAAATTTTTATGTGACACTATTATGCTACCCAAATTTCACCATGATTTTTCCATTCCAAAACAATTATAAAGTGAATATCATACCCATTTTATATGAGGGGTTTTTAGTTTTATACATATATAATTATTTTAATTTTGACATAAATGTTTCTATTCAACACTCTTTTATCATGGAATAAAATATAATGATTAATGAATCCATGTTTTATGATCTTGGTGGAAAACTTAAGAATGAGAATGAAATGGATGTGATAGGTGCACCTACAATTATATAGTATTCCAAAGATTTGGGTAATTCTTAATCTCTTGAGATTTAATGTTTAGATATAGAGAAAACATGATTCATTTATGGTAATTTTTCAATCATAATGTTGTGACTGTTATACTTGACCTGTGTTTTTGATGTTGTGTATTTTGTTTTTTCCACATTTCCTATGTTATGATTATCTTGCTATATCATGACTTATTATTCATTTTAATTTTATTCCCCATTTATATGAATATTGAATAACAGTTATTAAATTATTCAATGATTTTTCTCTTACTGGAATATATAGATCACCTCTCTCCTATGTATGTCTCAAGGTTATCCTGTGCAATTTAAATACGATCATGTTATGGAAGTTTTTAATAAAGTTGGTCTTCCCTAGTTTTAAATTGCTACATATTGTACCTAATTAAAAAATAAACTATAATTATAGATATTATGAGTTGTATTAATTGTAATTATATGTATAAATCTTATATTAATATTAAATAATAATCAAAGTTGTTATAGATGATATCAAAGTAAAAGTTAAGTTATTCTTGGGATTGGGATTAGAAAACTGTATCGAAATCTATAGGGATAAAACTATGTATAAAAAGCATCCCTAAATTTTGGTAATTGTAGATTAATTGGATTATCATGAAAATAAATCCCTATTCAGATACTATAAGTGGAAGTGGTTCTTCCATATATTTACCTAGGGGTAACAACTATGACAAGGTCAGTCAGGCCTGACTCGGTGTAACCTCATACATGACTACATGTCTTACTATGCACCTGGTTTGACACACCTGAGGGCTATGATTTGGTAAATTCATAATATCATTATGAACCATTATTAAGGGAAAATTACCATTAGAATATATGCTAATAAATTTGTCATGGATGACGAAGATTGAAGCCTATAAATTCAAAAGTTAAATAAATACATGTAATTTATAAGTTAACACTTAAATTTAATTACATTCCCATTTATGTGTTTAATTTTTTGACAATTATCATCCTCGTGCATAATTTGGATGAATTAAATGGTTATAATGAGAATCAAAAATTGAAAATTTTGGATATCTACCATAGTTATACACATTAATTTATATCATGAAAGTTTAATAGAACTATTGAAACACCGCCACAAAAAATGGAATTAGAGTTGTTGGTGAAAATGGAAAATGGGGAAATTATTACATCCCAAGTACATAACTTATCCCCTATCAAAATTTATGGGATGAAATTCATAGAGAAAATTTTCAGAAACCCTTCAGTGGAATTTGATGCAATTCTGGGCATGGATTGGATTTCCCTATATAGATCCAACATAAATTTCTACAAGAAGGAAACCACTCTATGTATTGTGAATCAACCTCATATTCTATACAAGTGAAGGGATGAAGATGAATCTTTTTTAGAACCAAGATCTCAATAATGGATTTTATTTATCAAGGATAAATCCAATCTTGATCAAATTATTGATTCTAAATAATATATATCCCTCTAATACATGTCAATTGTGTGGAAATACATTGATGTGTTTCCATAGGAATTCCATGGTCTTCCTCCTAGATGAGAGGTTGAATTTTCAATCGATCTTATACATAAGGTGTTGCAGTTATACAATACTCTATATTAAATGGTTGTTGTTAATGTTCCGGATCTGAAAAAACAAAAAAAATGATAATTTGGATAAAGGGTTTATACGCCCAAGTCCTTCACTATGGGGTTATCCAATCTTCTTCACCAAGAATAAGGATGGTTCAATGCACCTTCGTATTGATTTTCATGATCTCAAAAAGATCATTGTAAATCAAAAGTATCCTTTTACAAGGATTTATGACTTGTTCAATCAGCTACATGGAGCATAATACTTCTACATGGTGGATCTTATGTCAAGTTATTACCACAATATGTTGAAGAAGGATATATCCCAATCATTGTTTTTCATAAAATGTGTAGGCACTATGAGTTCATAAAAATTCCATTCTGACTCACTAATACTTCAGAAATATTTATATACTTTATGAAAACATTATTTACAGACTACTTTAAAAAAATTGTATTCTTTATATATGATATTCTAGTATTCTCTAACACCAATGAGAAGTATAATGAGATACTGAGCACTATCCTAAAGACCTTACTAGAGGAGTTTCTTTATTACAAGTAAATAAAATGTGAGTACTAGTTGAAGTATGTCCCATTCTTGAGGAATATCATCATAAGAAATGGGATATCTATAGACCCTTTAAAAATAGATGCAATTGAAGGATGTCTAATGCTATCATCTATGATAGGTACCTTTAGGTTCCCTAGATTAGTTGGGTATTATCATCGATTTGTTAAGAGTTTCTCATGATTGTTAAACAATATTTCCATGCTAAAAATCAAGGGAGGAAATTTTTCTTAGAATGATGAATGTGAAGATAGATTCAAGGAGTCAAAAATGAGGCTTATCACTGCACCTATAGTCACACTACCCACATGTGGAAACAATTTCATTATATTAACTAATTATTCTAAAAAGGGATTGGGTTGTGTGTTAATAGAGAATGAAATACTCCTATCCTATGATTTAAGGAAGTTGAATGTTCACAAATAGAACTACCTAATGCATGATCTAGAGTTGAATGTAGTGATATTCACTTTAAAAATGGTGGAATTATCACTTTAAAGAGAATTATGAAATATATATGGATCACAAAAGCCTAAAATATATTCACACAAGACCTAAATATTCACTAACAAAGATGGTTATAGCAGATCATGGAATATGATTTCATAATACACTAACATAGAGGGAATGTAAATTAAGTTGTTGATTATATTAGTATAAAGGATCCAGAAATTCTATCATGGATAAGAATATGGAGGGATTCAATCTTTTGAGATTTGGAAGGGATAGACATGGGAATCATAAAGAATGTAACATCATTAATCCATTCGAAAATTATTTATCAACCATATATTCTGGAGAGGTTATAGGATGATAAAATAGTTGATTTTTGAATTAAGTATAAATTTAAACTACAAAAAAAGAGTTAAATCCAACAAGTAATATATAAATAAAGAAGTTGTTGTTAGATTTTGATGAATACTATGTCTAACGTCAAATCTTGAGATAAAGAATTAGTTGTTGGATAATTTAAATAGTTAAACCTTATCAATCTATCCTAGAAGAAAAAAGTTGTATCGAGATATATAAGAACACAATTGGAGGGAAAATATAAAGAAGGATAACATATAATATAAATCAAGATGTCTTTAATGTCGTATTATGAAGGTGGAATGGAAAAAACCTAAGGTGGTATTCAACCATTACCCATACCAATATGAAAATGGGAAAGCATCACCATGAAATTTCTCATGGGACATTTAAGGAAATAAATAGGAAACAATGCTATTAGGGTTTTGGTGGATCATCTTATAAAGGTTGTATATGTAATTTCATCTTGAGAGGAATTCTCAGTGGATTAGCTTTCAAGGATAAACATCAAAGAATTTTAAAGGATACAAGGAGTACCACTATTGATTATATTTGATCGAGATATGGGATTCAACTCCATGTTCTATAAATGTCTCTAATATAATCTAAATACATAGTTAAACATCAGTATGTCTTATCACCCTCAAACTGGTGTCCAATATAAGCAGACTATCCAGATACTGGAGGCATGTTTAGAGAATCTGAATTTTCATCAAAAGTGGATGGTATCCACATCTCCCTTTGGCCTACTTCTCATACAATAACATTCTCCACTGAATCTTTCAAATGGATCCGTATAAATCCCTTTCTTGGAATAGGTGATGAACAGCATCATGCTGGGATGATGTTGGGGAACAAAAACTACTAGTTCCTAAAATGGTTGGGGAAATGGTGTAAATAGTTAGGACCATTAAACAACACATCAAGGATACTTAGATTCAATAAAAGAGTTTTGCTGAAAATCATCGAAGATTCATATTGTTTGATGTTGGAGACAAGGTATTCCACCACATATCTCCATAGAATAAATTGATGATATTTGGGAAGAAGTGAAAGATTGGTCCAAGATACATCATCCCTTTTGATATCCTTGATTTCATCAGACTGATAGTCTATCGACTATCACTCCCACCTAACATATCTCAACATCATAATGCATTTTATGTATCCCTATTGAATAAGTACATACTATACCCTTCACATGTACTTAATCCATAAGTTTCACAATTGGTGGATGATCTTTCCTATGAAGAGAGGCCAATGAATATCTAAGATCATGGAGACAATTTTCTATGAAATAAGATAATGAACCTTGTTAAAGTGTTGTGGAGAAACCAAAAGTTCGAAGGAGTGATATGGGAACTAGAGGAGGGGATGAAATATAGTTAACTTCCTCTATTTAAATTTTGGAAAATAAAATATAGAGCGTTAAATTTATTAATGGGGAATATTTTAATGACATGAACTGTTATGACTAAAATTCCACTTTTGATTTTATTAAATGTATTATAATGTAATATGTTTATAGAAAACACATTCACTTATTTGGTTTTATTATATTCTATCATATTTAATGTACTATAACGAATCATTAACGATGATAATATATTCATCAAATAGTGATCTCATTATTAGTATAAATACTGAGTTTTAACAACTCCATTTGACACAGATAAAGGAAGCGACAACCTCTACCAGTTGAATTGTACACTATGAAACCGTTTTAATAGAGATTATAAGAGAGATAGAACCTATGAAATTTTTCCTTTACCAACACTAAGATGAAATCCAACAACTTAATCTTGAGAGAAATAGTTTTTGGGAGAAGTTCAAACTCATTGAGATCATTGACCAAACAATGTCTGTCAAACTGCCCCATGAAAATCTCATTATTGTGCACCTTACTATAAGGTAATTTGTTGTTGTATTAAATGAATATGTTTCAATACCATAGATATAATAGTATATACATTATTTTTTATAAATTAATGTATATATTTCCAACCAATTACTTTATAAATGTTTTTTATTTTGATATAAAAAACCAAAAATTGTTTTTTTGGGTATTTTTAAAATTCAGCAAAGGGGTTTATTTTTAGGAATTAATAGATTTATTAAATAACTAATATATTAGTAAAATGTTATTATCAAATACTTTTTATAAAATATAAATGATCATATAATATTTATGAATCAATATATAATTTTTATAAGTGTTTGAAAACTTTTATTCGGAAAACCGCCAGCATTTGATAATAAATGTCAATTTTTTATTAAAAGTGAAAATTCATATATTTATTAAATTATTTTGATAAAATTAATATTATTTTTTGAATTATAATGTCAAAATTATCTAATTTTTAATTTTCATAATTTCTTGAGAATCGATTTTTTTAGTAAAACTTAAATTCCATATAAATATACGGTGGGTATTATGACATCATAATGACCCAAAAGTGATGTAATAAATACTATAAAGGGTATACCGGACCAAAAATATTATTTTACATTAAAATAATTATAGTTTATGTTTATTTTATAAATTTGTTAAATCCTTTATGAATCCTTCAAACCCATTAATATATTATATGTTTTTAAAACAATTTTTTATGAGTATTACACTTCTCTACATATTCAAGGTTATTATATTATTATTTCTAGTCTTTGGAACTAATAAATAATGGAAAACACTCCTATTTTGAACAATCCATGTGAAAAATCCACATGATGTTTTTTTTGTTATTTTATTATATAGAGTCCAAAACCATTGTTCGAGAAATATTAATGAAATCCCCACTCATTCCATATATAAAACCACCCATGATTACCCTTCTAATCAATAAAAAATTATATAACATCCTTTATATTAACTTTTTACTATATGTTTTTACCATGGTTCCCCCAATCTCTCAATTTTCTCCTCCCAAGAATTTGGAGTCACACACTCAAGTAAGGGATCCTCACACTCTCTTCTTTATTCAAGTTTCCTTATTATCTTAGGCCTTCTACTTCTAATTAGTTTTCTTGGGATATGTATTTCCATGTCCCAATTACTACCTAATTTATTTCCAAATTGTGATAAACCCATTTCTCTATCATAAACTAATTTTATGAATGTTTAAGTAATGTTTTTTTTCTTCCAAATTTTATGCGTGATTTTTCTATGCTAAAATAATTGTATTATGAATACCATACCCATTTCTTTTCAAGGGTGTTCACATTTATACACAAATATTTCATTGATGTGGGACATACATTTATCTATTACACATTCCTTTATCATGTAATAAAATATGATGATGAATGAACCCATGTTTTTTATGATCTATGTGGAACACTTAAGAATGATAATGAAATGAATGTGATAGGATCACTCGGAATTATATAGTGCTCCAATGACTTGGGTAATGTTTAGTCTCATGAGATGTCATATTGGGAAAAGTAGAGAACATGATTATTTTATGGGACTATTTATATCCTAATTTCTTAGAAGTTATGATTGACTTATTCTTATGATGCAGTATTTTCAGTTTCTTCCACATTTCTCATGTTATGATTATCATTCTATATCATGCCTTTGTATTCAAGTTCATTTTATTCCCCACTGACTTTCCAATTTTCTATCATGTATTAACTTCTTCCATTATTATTACCTTACTATAATATATATCTAACCCATTTCTTATGAATGTCCTCAAGTTATCCAACAATGTTTTAAGTGTGATCCTATCAAGAATGGTTTAAAAATGATGATGTTTACCTATTTCAAATTGTTATCTATTCAACCTAGTTCATAATGAAACTAGACTTATTGATCTTTTGAGTTTTATTAATTATAATTTTATCTAATAAATGATGTATTAATTTGAAATAATGACTAGGATTTTTATAGTGTCGATAACCTCTATACTATTTAGAGGCAGGTGAGGCAGTGTTATTGGGTCCTCATCTCATTCAGGAGACTTTAGAGAAAGTTGTGTTAATTCATATTCATATGGAAAAAACTCACACTAGGATTATATCTTAAAACAATCAAATTTTTAAACCTATATAGTTAGAGTTGGTACATCGGTGTTTCTATTTGTATCATATAGATTAGGTCATAGGGATATTCAAAGAGATGGAGAGTTATCACCTCGATATGTCATGCCTTTTGAGATAGTGGAGAGAGTCAGATAGGTAACCTATAAGTTTTTATAACCTTAGAGGTTCCATGAAATTCATGATGTATTCAAATATCATATATTTTATAGTATCATGATGATCCATCTCATTCAATTAACCCTAGGTATATTGAGTCGGATGTGGATGAATCCTTAATCGAGTATCTGATTCATATCGTTGATCAAAGCACAAATGTTCTCTAAGGTAGGTTAGTTCTTCTATTCTAGGTGACATCATATAATATATGGGTATAGTATGAAACCTAATAGTGGAAGGATTATGTATGTGCACAGTGGATGGAAAACTTCTCAATAGATGTATCACCACCCTCTGAAGGGAAAGTTATGGATGAGTGGTCTTAAAGAGGGGTTGTTGTAATGTCCTGGATTTTCTCAAATGTAAAGAAAATTTGATTTTTGGTAAAATTATTTGGTATAGACCTAATATTGTTTCCAAATTTATTCATGGAGATCTCATGGTTTCATGGGGATTTTACAGAGCTAGGATCCTTGAAATATGAAGAGGAATATTAGGCCACATGATTAGCAAAACCAATGTAGTCAATCCCAAATGGTTTTCCTAAACTATATGGCTTGTGACCGTAGGATTCTTGGGGCTATATTTCTTTTATAAAACTATTATAACCTAGGTGAATGACCTTGTGGTGTTGAAAGAATCTTGGATAAATGTTATTTTCATGGATGGTTCATGGTTTGTCTAACCAAGCATCCAAACTATGTGCCCTTGTCTATATGGATAAAATTTCCACTTTAAACTAAATAAACCTAAATTATTACCCTCTCTATTCTCCCTCACTTTTCTAGTAGGTGTCTCCTTTACCCTCTAGTGTGAATTCTTCTACTTATCCTCTATAGGGTTTTTGATAACTCCCTCATCCATCATCCAAATCACTCATCCTTGAATCCATCAGAAAGATTGATGTGATCTCTATATTCATCCATTATCTATTACTCTTTATTTCTCCCATCTATTGCTCTATTTAGGAATGATCTTGTTTCCCTATTTTTAGTGAATTATATAATTTCTTCAATAACTCTTGTTCTAGAATGATTCATGTTGCAATAAAAGTTGTGTGGAGTTATACTACACTAATGTAGGTGTTCTGGATCTTTCCTGCTAGTTTTATTGCTTTCTATTTAATGCAATGTTGTGTTGTGAGCCATACTCTTCTGTTGGTGCCCCAAAAATTATAAATAATTTAATCTAAAGGGTTTTTCATTTCATTCATGACCATATCTTACAATAAAACCCATCTTTGTGGTGTTCTCCTGGTTAGGATCCACCCCTTGGGTGTGCACATATTGAATGACCAATTTTATCAAGACTTGATATTTTTACAACCATGTGTGTGTATCACCTTTGAAAAAGGCCTTAAATATTTAAATTCAATTGAGTTAACATTTACACCATGAGTTTCTCCCTTATCTTGAATCTTATTCTCATAATTATTTTCTTATTCTCATTCCTCTTTAATTATTCATTATTCCATGTTCCTTGTGCCTATACCTCATGCTTCTTTACTCACACTTATTTTTTGTGCCCAATACCATGTTCCATATAATATATGATTATCTCTTAGTTATATGTGATTACCATATTATTCCATTGTTTTTTCTGGGATTAAATTGAATTGGATATATTGATTATCTTGTTGTACATTTTCTATCTTTTTGATGCATTGTGGTTGTAAATTCCATACCATACTTTCTTATGGGTTGGTAGAGAACACAGATACCGAATTAAGAACATAGTGGAAGGATTCACCATGATCTGTATCTGCGTCTGTGGGATGTGCTGAGAAAGACCCATGGCTCTCCTTGGATAGGCTGTCCTGGTGGATTACATATGCACTTGAGTGACACTAGTTCTCTTGGGGGAAACCATGGATGGTCCCATTGGAAATATGGTTATGCCATGCCTTAGGTGATACTCAGTCCCATATTAAAGTTACCTTGGATGGGTTCAGAGGTTACCATTAAATGAGTGAAATTAGGGATGTTGTTATGAGACCTATTGAACATAATTAGTCAAATAGGTTATAATTACACTTTTGTAAACCATATTACTGTTACTGGTTCCCCTAGGTTTAGAAATCCTGCTTAGGCATAAGTAGGTAAAATCAATCAGGTATCCATTTAAGAACATGTTCCAATGTTTTATTTATTAATTAATTCAATTCATTGGATTTACTATTTATTATGAAACACTTATCATCTATATTTCATGTATAGAACTGATCTGTACATCATTGGTGGTTTCCAATTGGGATTGTATCTCACACCTTTCTTGGGATGCCTTTGTTACCCAAGAGGGCTTCATGATTGCAGTTATAGATAAAGGTAAGAGACATATTCCAGATACTTGACTCTCCAATATAGTAAGGGGTATGGAAGAAGTGGAAGGATAAAATTCTTGAAATGATTGTTGTGGAATATTTTTACTTTTTGATAATTTTTTATAGTATGTGGTATATACTTGTATACCCCAATCCTTGTGAATTTTTTTTTATGAATACATGAAACATCATGATTGTTATAATAATTATGTTTTATTATATTTTTGTCTTTATCTATTGGATTATTTATATTTCATGGTTTATTATTATTATTATTTCTCTATTGTTGTTTCTTATTACTACTTCTACAATAGCGGGTTACTAGTCCTATCATATTAGTGTTTTATTTTCTATTTAATATTTAATATATATTGGTTTGCCACACTTCGATCTGTGAGGGCATAGTCTCCCACTAGACACACCCTATGTCCTCACAGCTTGTTGGAATCCTTGGATATTCGGCTAGGCATGCACAAGGTCTAACGGGAGACCATCTTAGGGAACCATTTTGTGGAATCTAGGGAGGGACACTCAGTCAGATCTGATAACCTCTTAATTATTCTTTTTTAGTCCAAAAATCATCCTATGTAAATCTCTATCCATAAAATTTATTATCCACAAAAATTTCATCTCCCTTTGTCTCTCTCCCACATTTGAATAGTGCTTCGTCATATTTATAAAATAAAATATACTTCATTCAATTTATTAGTGTTTCTAGAGAAGAATGGGTGGGAAACCACTTTAACTTTCCCTCTCAATGAAATTTACCTAAAATTGAATTTTATTTTTATTAAAACATAAATGTTTAATATTTTTGAGGGTCTTAACTCATTCATTATTCTCGAAACTTCTCAAATATTATAACAAACCATTAATCATTTTCAAACTTCCTAAAAATTTTCTATTCTAATGAAGTTTTCCATTCTGATTATATTTTTCATTATGAGGAAACAAATGATCATCCAAATTATCATGACTCATTTTAAAAAAAAAATTAGACTTCTCATTCTTATTCTTTATACCAAGTGAAACTTTGAAACCCATTATTCTGTAAAGATTTTTTCAACATCGTTAGATATCAACTGCTTTACTTTTTCTTTCTCACTCTGAGGGATCTTCTTAGTCCCTCTTGTAAATAACTTTTATTTATTATATTGTTCATTTTATTCCAATATCTATAGATAAACATAGCCTCAACTTCTAATGATTTTAAATACTTTGTCAATAAATTAGAAACAAATTCAACACATTTCAAAATTTCTTCATTTGATCAATGAATCCTTAGACTAATACAAAAATTTATTCAATGAATTCTAGTGTTTGATGACTTATTAGTTTCTTCATGAATCTGATGGATTGGTCTCTAATATCTTCTAATGTATAGGTTTCAATGCTAGAATAATGTGTCTTCACCTACATGATGACAAAAAATATTGTCACTCTATGAAAGTGGTTCACTAAATTTTTTTGCATCATCTGATTTCTCAATATCTAATCCCATCATTTTTATCATTATCATCAATTCCAACTAACATAATTATTCTTATGATAGTTATCTTTTTTCAATTCCCTTTTTAGACCCATACTATGTTTGATGGATCATTGTCAAAATTCTTCTAATAGATCGATGGTACACTATATCTGATGGATCAATGTCTGCAGGAACTACATTCTTCAATATTTTTTATAAATAATGAAAGATCTTATTGAATGATTCATTCAGTGAATCATATATTCTGATGAATTGACCAATCCAATTGATATTTGGATCGAGCTCCTCATCAACTTTAGACTTCATAATCTTTAGATGACTTCTATGTCTGGTGATTCTCACAGGGATGAACTATGAATGTATGATTTGATTGTGTAGAGTTTATTCTTCCATAAAATAATACTTGTATAATAAAATTTTCATGAAGTCAGTAACATAATGATTGATGAATAATTATCTAACTAACAAAATGGTTTCTTTTTCCTTTTCTTTCACAAATCTAGGATAACACATTTCTAATCTAATTCATGACATTGAAAACATAAATATTAATAATTCGTCATTATATATGATGTTAAAAATCTCTAATGACATTAACATTTCTTAATAACTTCTCATTCTGATCGAAAACTTCTTTTCAAACATAATGTGAGTATGAAAACAACTTCATCATGAAAACATGTTAGGAACAACAACCTAAAAATGATGAAATTTCTTATGAATTATTCATTTGATCCTTTGAGTCCATTATTCCTTTGTACGGTCAAAAAAGAATTAATAATTGAATTTATTTATCATAATTAAAATAGAATTTAAAAAATTAACACAAATTTATTCCAGCATCTGAAAGAAACATCCATCCAACTTGGTCCCAACAATATCCCCCTTTAGATTTTTTTATCAACCAAGGTTCATAAATCACTCAAAAATTTTACCTCATAATATGAATCACTAATCAAAAATTATAATCCTAAGTGAGGGAACTCCTTTTAGGAAATAAGAATCATTGATAGAAAAACCATGTTTTCCAAAAATAGTGACATATGAAACATTGTCATGATTCTCCAAAACAATTCAAACATTACACCACTTAACAACTTCATTCATTGTTACTATAAAAATTTTCCTATAAAATCATGAATAATTTGTTAGTACAGTTCACAAAATTACTATGACAACATGAACCCATGCTTTTGGGCTTTCTGAAAAAAATATGTTGTATAATTTTTTTTATAACAGAACCTCAACAGTTACACAAAAATAAATACAATTTAAGACTTTTCCCCATTCAAGGCTAGGTAGAATTAGACAAGAACAAATAATTTATCATAGCTATATTAAATTAATAATAATTATAACACTTAATTTACCTTACACATAATAACTCATTATGAAAATAATTCCATTCTAAAAATTCTATAATACCTGTGAAAATAATTTAAATCATGGGAAGAGAATTTGATTGCATATTAAGGGGTTTCAAAATCATATAAATATCTTTTATGAAATCTATTTTTGAAAAAAAAAACATTATAGAAATGAATTTGAATATTATTTTCATAATTCTATAGAAAATAATATTAGAAACACCTTTTGAAAAAATCATTGAAATTATATACACTTTGTAAATACTACAATATTTCAAAAATATATACGCGCAAGAAAAAAATTTAAAAATAATCCAGTGATTTTTCCGAAAAAAAATAGCAGATTTTGAAAAAAAACACTAGGGAAACATGAAACATTTATGGCTATCTTGGGGGTACCAAATTTCCACGGTATGGGTTCAATCCCCAATTCTCTGCCATATTTACAATTTTCAAAGGCCAAATTTTTAAAAATATTTTTAATATTTATTTTCATATATATTCATTTATCATTGGATTTTTAACATTAAATACATATTCATTCATTAAATATACATACATACTTTTATTTATATATAAAATATAAATATGACTCTTCATTGAAAATCACCTGTGAGCATTGATTTAACCAAAAATCATAAAATAAGCATTTCCATGGGATGTTATTAAAAATAAGTACAAATATACATATATTAATGATCTCTCGTGAATTAATTTTAATTAAAAGGTTGTATTTTAAAATTCATCCTTAATATGATATACCAATCTACATAATTTGAAATTTGTTTATTTTAGAAAAAAACTAATTGTTCAAACATATGAACCCTAAAAATAAGTTAATAGAAAGTTAAAATTGATATTCATATATAAGAAGCATAAAAAATATTTAATACACAAAAAATTATAAAAGTAATATTTTAAAATAAAACATGTCATCCTGTCACAAAATTAATAGTGTGTATGTATATATATTTACTTTTAAGAAATATTTCTAATAAAAAATAATTATACCCTTAACATATAATTTTGAAAGTAATAACTATATTATTCCAAAAATAATAAAAGAAAATAAATGGGACTTTCAATAATTGTATATAAACATATTATAAAAATAAAACTTAAAGAATAATAAAAAATAATAAGGGGTACAAATAAATTCCTTTTTTATAATTTCTAAAAAAAGGAAATTTTTTGCAAATATATTTGATAAAAAATGTTTTATTTAACAATTAAAACAATAATTATAGTATTTTCATGGATTACATATATATGAATTTTTAGTAAATTTTGAAATTAATATAATTATATATAAATAAAAGGATAATAGACATGCCAAGATTAAATTTAATACTAGAACATGTATGATTTTGAAATAAACAATCAGATGAATTTTTTAAGGCACTGGAGAAAAATAAAATCCATTAAAATTTCAAATAATTGAAATATTTAAAAATAATAAAATACTAATTCTATGACCTTAGAGGCAATCTAGACGGAAATTGGAGTATTAGTATGTTGGGTAGATGAGAAATGACAAGAATTTTTTTAGGAATGGAAATTGTGTTTCTTTGAGTTATCTATTTATAGTAGTGTCGTCTTGTGTGTTCCATATGTTATATCCTTAATAAAATAAAATCAGTGACATATTAAATATAATTCATCATTTGGGTCAAATTTAAAATACAATGTTATTTGTCTTTTACTTTCATGTTGGAGTGATAACGGGTAAGATTTTCATATAAGGAAATTCTATAATTAATACCCCTCTTTACTATGTTATTCACATTAAAGAATCTATATATGTATTTCTGTAATTTATAGCTATATGTAAGAATCATATAAGAAAATAAAAAAAAGGATATAAAAATTGTAAATAGTTGATACTTCTTCAAGAAGCATCCATCTATACCCATACACAAAACCAACCAAAATAGTATAAAAAAGATGAAAAATTAATACCAGTGCTTAAAATCAACATCAAATGGTATAAAAAGTTCAAAATGGTCAAAATGATATTTCAATCACTGATCAATGAAGGTAAATGATGATTTATACAGGATATTTGTTGATATATGAAAGCCAATAAATTGAATACACACCCTACTTGATGATCTGGACAACATGTGGAGATCTCCAAAGATGATAGTTAGCCCCCCAAATCATGTTCGACACCTCCACAGAGCTCATATCTCACTTTTGAAAGCCTTTAACTCACTCAAAACTCCTCAAGAAACCATCTATTGGCTCCACAATGCTCGACCATCTCATGTTTTTTTCTTCTGAAGATGAAACCCTAAACCGCAGTGGATCTCATTTTCTTTGACTCCTTTCTCATCATCGATATCAATCTGAAGATTAACTTGTGTTTCGCTAGTATCGACTATCTGAAAGCCTAAATCCTTCACTCAGTGCTGCTCACTCGACCTCTCCGAGAAAACAAAAAGACCTTATCCTGATTCTTGATTTAAAAAAAATTATATTCATAATTCGATTATAATAATACTTATATTAGATTATATTTATAAATCAATTAATAGTTATTATTTATATTCAAGATTTTATAGAATTGAATTAATAATTTTTCATAATTCAAAATTAATAATAATATTCTTATAATTATAATTTCATATACATATATATATATATATATATATATTCTACATTTAAATTCCCTTAATAATCATATGTTTTAGATTTAAATTTTTTTCATCATAACTAATATTCTAAAATATTTAAAATTCTAAATCTTATATAAAATATATTTCTTCTTTAAAATTAGATAATATACATATCTTTAAATATATAAGCATATTCATAATTCAAAAATAATTATATCTATCAAAATATATTACCTATTCTTTCAAATATTATTTTCAAATATCATTTTTATTTAAAATCATAAATTTATAAATTAATCAAATGAGTATATATATATATATATTAATGTATATATTAATTTATTAAGTTATGAAAATACAATATTTGGAAATATAAGGTAATATTTTTTATTTTAAATCATAAAATATTTTGATTATAAAAAATATTTCTAAAATTTTTTATTAAAACATTTCTTATTTAGTTTTACTTTATAAAAAAAATTAATTTCTATTTAAATTTTCTAGGTTTGTTACATCCCCCCCCCCTCAATGAATTTCACCCTCAAAATTTATTTTTCAGAAATTAGAAAGTTAAAAATTTTCTTAGTAAAATTAAGAAAAAATATAATTTCATAGTAGATTTAATTATCTAAATAAAATCCCATCACATAAATCTTTTCTCCCTAAAAATAAAACATCTAATCTCCATATATGTCTAGACCATGGCTTTGATACAATTTATAACACCCTAAATCTGTGCTACCTGGTTTTTTTTAAGAAAAAATATGTTGTGTGATTTTTTTATAAAATAAAATAAAGAATTAAACAACACTAAAGATTATTGATAACCTTTTCCTTGTCTAGGTTTTATATAGTTAGACATTAAAATACAATTTTTCAGTGTTTTAGTAAAATCAAAATAATTAAAAGAGATAATTTTCTTCTCACACACTAACTCATTAAAAGAAAAAGTTCATTCTAAAACTTATATGATGCCTATGAAAAATATATAAAACATGGGTTGAGTATTTTATTTCCTGGTAAGGGTTTCAAAATAAGTGAAATATATTTTATGAAATCACTTATTGAAAATAAATTTAGAGAAATTAATTTGAAAATTCTTTTGGTAATACTATCAAAAATACTATTAGAAATAATTTTTTGAAAATATCAATTAAATTATTTACTCTTTGAAAATACTAAAATATTTTGAAATTACATATGCTCACAAATTTTTCTTCAAAATAATCACATGATTCTCAGAAAGTAATATACAATATTTTAAAAATATAAAACTAAGGAATATTGAAAATTTAAAGGTTGTCATGGGCCTTCCCACTTGTCAAGGGATGGGTTTTCTGCCCAATTCTCTACCATATTTAAATCATTCAAGTGCCTAATTTTGGGAAAGCATTTTTAACATTTCTTTACATATAAGTTCATTTTTAACAATATTTTTTTCTTTAAATACATATTCGTGAATTAAATAAACATAAACATTTTTATTTATATATATAATATAAATATGAGTTTTCATTTGAAATCACCTATGAGATTTGGTTTAACTAAAACTCCTAACTAAATCCTTTTAATGGGATGTAATTAAGAATAATAACAAATATCAAAATATTCAATCTCTCCCATAAATTACTTTCCATTAAAATTTTATCTTTTAAAATTCTTCTTTAATAAATATATACCCATATACTTAATTCAAAATTTGTTGCTTTAACAAGGAAAGACAATTTTCTGGACATATGAACCCTTAAAATAAGGTAATATCATGTGTAAATTGATATTCACTTAAGATAATCATAAAAAACTTTTTAATATGCCTAAAATTATAATATTATTATTTTAAAATAAAACATTTAATCTTGTCACATAATTAATTATATATGTTTATATATACTTTTAAGAAACAATTCTAAGAAAAACAATTATACACTTAAATTATAATTTTGAAAGAAATACTTATATTACTCACAAAATAATTATGGTAACTAAATAGAACTTTCCATCCTTGAATATAAACATATTATAAAAATAACACTTAAAAGAACAATAAAAATGAATAAGTTGTGAAAATAAATTCTCTTATATTGTATATTTCAAAAAAAATTAAATTATACAAAAATATATTAAATGTAAAATGTTTTATTTCATAATTAGAACACTAATAAATGATAGTTTTTGAATGTATTACGTATATATTTATATGCATGAAATTTGGAAATTAATATAATCCCATATACATAAAAGGATAACAAACTTTTCAAGATTAAATTTAATACCAAAACAGGAATGATTTTTAAATAAACAATGAGATGAATGTTTTAAGACACTGTAGACAAATAATTTCCATTAAAATTTAAAAGAATATAAATATTTGAAAATTATAAAATAATTAGTCCCTTGCCTATGAACTAACTCAGACAGTAGTTGAAGTATTAGTATGCTTGGAAGACGAGAAAGGAAGAGTATTTAATAAGGAATAGAAATAGAGTTTCACTGAGATATCTATTTATAGAAGTATTATGTTGTATGTTGTGTACTATTTATTATTAAAATAATAAATTTACTTCCATCAAAAATCAAAGTCATGATTTGAATTTGATGCAATATATATTTTTCATTGTCTTTTGTTTTCAAGTTGGAGTAGTAACGGATAAGATTTTCATATTAGGATATTCTATAATTAATACCCCTCTTTACTATGTTATTCCCACTAAAGAAGATATATATTTTTTTTATTTCATTAATAGTTATAGGTAGGAATTAGAGAAGAAAATCAAAAATCAAAAGTAGATAAATATTACAAATAGTAGATACTTCTTCAAGAAGCATCTATGCATAGCCATATAGAAAACCATCCAAAACAACATACAAAATACTAAAAAATTAATATTGGTGCATAAAATCAACATCAGATGGTATAATAAATTTAGTAGGGCCAAGTTGAGATTTCTATAATCAACCGATACATGTAGATCTGGGAAACATGAGGGGATCTCAAAAACCAAAATTCATTTTCCCCCCAAATCCCATTCAGAACCTCTACACATCTCTGATTTGGCCTTCTAAAGCCTTTACCTCACTCAAAACTCTTGAATAATCCATCGTTCAGATCCATAGTACTTGACCATCTCGTATTTGACTCTTCCAAAGACAAAACCCTAAACTACTTTCGATCTAATTGTCCATGACTCCTTGCTCGGCCTTGATCCTGGCCTAAATATGAACCAACATTTCATTGACTGTGACTCTCCCAAATCCAAAACACTTCACTAAATGTGGCTCGGTTGGCCTCCCAGAGAATACATGAAACCTTTATCCCAAATATAGATTTTTTATAAATTCATATTCAAAATTTGACTATAATAATAATTATATAGGAATAAATTTATAAAAAAATTAATAGTTCACATTTATATTTTAGATTTTATTAAAATTATTTAATAATTTCCATAATTAAAAATTAATAATAATATTCTTATAATTATAATTGCATATACATATTCATCATTTAAAATAATTTAATAAACATATGTTTTAGATTTAATAATTTTTTTATAATAATTCATATTCTAATATATTTGATATTATAAATTTTATTTAACAAATATTTCTTATTTAAAATTAGTTAATTTAAATCTCATTAAATATATATTCATATTCATAATTAAAAAATAATTATATCTAACAAAATATATTACCTTTTATTTTGAATATTATTTTCAAATATCCTTTTATTTATAATCATAAATTCTTTATAAAATTAATCAAATGAGTATATATATATGTATATTAATGTATATATTAATTTAGTAAGATATAAAAATACTATTTCTTGAAATATAAGGTCATATTTTATATTTTAAATCAAAATATATTTTGATTATTCAAAATATTTATAAAAGTTATTATTAATAATTTCTTAGTTAGTTTTAATTTATAAATAAATCTTAATTAATATTTAAATTTTTATGGGATGTTACACTTACAAGATATGTTCATAGATTACCAACAAATCTCCTTATATATATACTGTCTTAAAAGAGTTATCCTATATCAATGGATAGATTTATAAAACATTCTTTTTTACCCCATGAAAACACTATCCAAAGACTACATGAGAGAGGTGACAAAAACATATACCAAACCCTTGAAGAGAAGATTGTTGGACACCCATGTTCATCCTCTATTTTCCAAATTCCTCCTTTTTTAATTGTTTTTTGAAAATGTAAGCAACTTGTTCCAATGAAAGAACATACTATATCATGATATAACATTTCTCTACATTCTCTTTAATGATGATATATTTGATATCAAAATTTTTTGAAGGATGATTTTTTACTAGAATTCTGTTTAGGTTAATAAAACAATAGTTATCACAACCCAAGATTTGAGGTAACTTCAATTTAACAAGTATTTATTCCAACTAAGTATTTAACCACATAAGTTGCCTCACAGATTGAGTGGCAGAAACATGCTCGACTTCAGCCATGATAAGAGTTACGGAATTATTTTTCATAGTATGCCATCTTAAACAACATTCACCTAGAAGGAAAACACCCCCCAATGTAGACCTTGTATCATCAAAAAATCCTTCCTAATAAACATCAATATAGCCCAAAAATTATGTTATTTATAATCTATCATACCTAATTCAGAAACTTATTCTTCCATTGATATATTGGAAAATTATTTTTCCATAAAATAGACGTGATTCTTTTAGATAACTTTTAAAACTTTTGCATAAGGTAACGGCATAAAAATATTCTTGATAAAGTTAGATACCAAAATCTCCCAATCAACATACAGAAATCTTTATATTAAACTTCCTTAACTTATTGATCTTTATTAAACTTGGGTCCAATTGAAATAAGTGTGGAAAAAGGTTTCAAATTTTCTATTCCAAACTTTGTAAGAAGTTCCCTAGAAAACTTTTCTTATTAAATAAAAATGTATTTATTATTTTGTAAGATTTTTAACCCAAGAACAAAATTCATTTTACCAAGAATGGAAAATTCATACAACTTATTCAACTCTTCAAGTAATCTTTATCATGTTCTTTAATCATTCACATCAAAGATAATGTCATCAACATATAAAATAACAATGACATAAATCACATGACATTATTTGATGTAGATAATATATTCACTCCATTATTTATTAATATTAAACATTAGTAATAAGTTATCCAATTTAGAATACCCTGTCTTTGGAGATTGCTTCAGCCCATACAAGGATTTCATCAACTTACACACATGATTTTCATTCTTTATAATAACAAAACCACATGGTTATTTAATATAGGCTTATTCATCAAGTAATCCATTTAGAAATGTTGACTTCTCATCCATCAGAAACATTTTATAACATTTTTGTGAAAAAAAATTAATAAGTATTCTAATTTTTTCTATCCTCACAACCCGAGAAAAAGTATCTTCAAAGTCAATACCTTAAATTTATAAGTAACCATTATAATCCAATATTTATTTGTTTAATATCACTTCACCATATTCATTAAACTTGTAAGAACCCAGTTTTTAACATGACTATGGATCCTTTAAATTTTTTTCAAAATCCAGATTATGGACCTTTTTTCGGATTCTTAATGAGTTCCCGAAGGTCTCACGGGTGCTCGAGGCTTGTTTGGAGCCTGAAACCTACCTTTTGGGTAAACATGGGTCTGGTGCATGGTTAGAGTACATCATGTAGGGATGCCTCATGGATATTATAAACCATGTCGATGGATTGAATTTTTTGTAAGATCCATATCGCACAGTTGGCACACGTGTTTTCAAACTGTGTAGCCTAACCATGCAAGTTCCCCTTTCCTCTAGGTACCCATGTGTGGTTGGTGAACAGTTTTGTGAATGGTGTTCCCAAACCATACACAAGCACATTTCTATTAAAAATGACCATTTTATCCCTAATTATCTAATTTATCCTCTTCTATATTACCTATTAATATTTTTAGTAGGATGAACTTCCATTTCTCTAATTCCTGAGCTTTTGAAGGCCAAATCTATGGTTTGAAAGATATCCTTTATATGGAATCCAATTGAGCTTTTTTTGTCATTTTTGTTGTGAAATAGTAAGTAATCAAGTCCTTTTTATCCATTATTTATTTCTTTTCTCTTGACCTATTTATCATGGATTAGGATTTTATGGCCATTTTTCAGATTTTCTCTAATTCAAGCAGAAGTAGAGGTTAATAATGTCCGAGTTGATTCATACGAGTATGAGGTTGGTAGTTTATAACTCATCAGTAATGATTTTTTATTTTTGACATTTTTGTTTGGGCCCCAATGATTTTATCAGGTTCTATTTATTTAATATATATTCCTAAATTATTGATTTTATAACAATATGGTTATGCCCTTTCCATAATTTTGATTGATCATTTGTGGTTACATCCACAACTCCCAACACCCCTTGTATTGTGGTATATTATAATTGATTTTTTAGTTCTTTAACACTATTTAACCATCATTAGGTTGTTCTTGGGCTGGACCAAACTAATGGTAAGACTCCTTATATTATGTTCTTATTGAATAAAAAAATTGTGATTGGATTGTATCATGTCACTTTAACTTCAACTGCCTAAGGTAAGTGCGTAAATTAAGGTAATTGAATAAAATGATATCATGGATATAATACTTAAGTATATGACTTGGACTTATTATTATAAATGAATTTTTGGTTTCATGTATTTAGCACACCAAACAAGTTTTATGTAAGGTATCAGAGTGAACCTTATTAATTGAACATGATTTTCCCGGTTTTAATTAAAAGGATACATGCTACTTGTCCTTTTCAAAGTAATGAAATGGAAGGATTGACCCAAGTGAATTTTTACAAGTCATATTTATCATATGGCCAAATTAATTATAATTAATTCAAATTACGGTTCTTAATTATGAAAATAGACCATGAAATCTATATAGTGAGGCTTGAAATATGTTATCTCTAGGATTATAATTGGAATGCCTTAGGTACTCGAGGAATTCATTTTGAATCAAGTATGTCGATCACATTGGGTGAGACCTGCCCAGGAACTTGATCCTTGTCTACCTATGGATGTCTGGTATGACACTGTAAGATCCATTCATTATTGTCATAGGATTCCTTGGATGCACTCATTGGATCCAGCATGACAAGAGGTGCCTTAATTACATCCTTGGGCTCAGTCATATCTTATCTCCCAGTTTACCATGGATGTGTTCCTTAAACTTGTTTCGAAACCTTATTGTAGTAATTTCTAGGAGGATTCTATTAGGATTACACTCTTACCCCTTATCTAGACTCAGTTACTACCGAGTTAGCAGCCCCTAAGGTCTAGGTTTCCTTGGTAATTTCAATGGAAGCAATTCTTATAAATTATCAATCATGGTTTCCTTGTTACACATTGGATCCTTCACTTTTTATACTATCACGTGGTGATTTCAATGATGGACATGAAAAACAAGACCTATTAATATAAATTGCTAAATTAATTTACAAATGAACTAGTTACATGTTTAGACACTAGATGAGGGCTAAAGCAGGTACTTGGTTATTTAGTTACATTGTACTGCTTTACTTTATATATCCATTCCTATACATTGTTACATTTCCATTACATGGGAAGAATGTTATATAAACCATTGGTGGTGGCCCACTGATATTTATCTCACATCCTCTCTGGGTGCCATTGGAACCCGAGGTAGAATACATGTATTTAGGTGTTGATAAATTGAGGCGTAATGCTTTGGATACTTGATTTTTTGTTATACAAGGATGTATCTGGTAGCAAATGACTGAGCTATAACTCAATACGATTGGGATAGTTTATGTATCTAATTTTTGATACATTTTTGTTTTCATGTATGTCTTCTACTTTATATCCATGTTTTTTAACATTCTAGAGAAATGAAATATATCATCATCATCTATTGTATGTTATTCTAGTCGATTCAATTATTATTGATTTTCCCCTTCTGTTGGGAATTCTATGTTCTTATATTTCATCCACTATTTTCCTTTGTTTATAATTTTTCACCATGCTACACTCTATTATTGAGGGAATATTCTACCCATAAACACACTCTTGGCCCTCGCAACTAATTGGAAGCCTTTGGCATTCGAGGAGTTGTTCTTGAGGCGATGTGGCCAATCGGGTTTGGGGAACCTATTAACTGGAATCCTGGTCAAGGATGCTATAAAGTTGTACTAGAGGCTTTCCTTTATTGCTTTACTATTTGTAAATAATATATTGGTGATTAGGAAATCATATAACTTGTTTGTAAGCCGTTATTGGGCATTGTAAACCCATGTTCGGGGTAAAGGATGAGTTGCATGAATTATAATTATTGTTCTTCATTTCCCTATTATAGTTGATATCATTACACCCTTGGGTGAATCAAATGTTGTTTGATCTTGTTGATTATTATTATGATTTATATTATATTTTATCCTTTTCCTAATGATATGATGGTAAGAATAATTATTTCATTCATCATATAAGAACCTAGAATTTACATGTCATTCATTTTTCCATGCCATATAGGTGAATCTCAATTATTTCATTTCTTGATATGCATGTGATTTTTAAGTGATCTTTACTCGAATATGTGCTTGTACTGATTTTGGGATATGGTTGACTGATTGACTATTTTAATTAATGATGTGTTATGGGCCATCATGGGTTGGAAAGAGTAATTTACATAATCAAGCCTTTAATTAGAAATTCAAATGGGTGTCATTTTCAGTGATAATGAGTATGGTCCCTGATTCACTAGGAATTATAATAAATTTTAAAGTAACTTTAATACATGTTCTAAGAAAATTCAACATTCCCTTATCTCAAAATTTCATTCTTCTGAAAGTAAAATGATTGAACCTAGTAATTAAATATAAAATTAAATGAAACAATTTCCAATAAATGGTGAGGAAAGGTATTATTGAACCTTCATCTATTAGAACCACTAAAACTTATAACTGATCACTTACCAATACCTTATTGTATAAATGGGTGGTTAGGGTAGTATTCCTTAGGTAGTGAGATTCATTACATTCATCATCTAATAGTGATGTTATCAATATGATTTTAAAATTTTTCTTAGGCCTGTGCTTGTAAATTTTAGAGTAATGCATCCACAATGTCCTTGTGTCATGCATTGGGAGGGTGGTGATGACCATGCTCCTAACGTGATAGGCCCTGATCCACTATTCCTACCACTAAGAGTTACACTGGAGGCACTGCCTATTGTACCTGATCTAGGTACTGATTCACAAGTTTGTGATATCTTCTTATGTCTGATGCAGTCCATGCCCGGTGCTCCATGAAGGGAACCTATGATTTTTTATCTAAATCAAGAGTTTAAACAATATAATCCTTCCACATTTTCATGGGATATATGTCTATAGGCTGCTGGGTCTTAGCTAGAATCCAACTTTTCTATATTTTATCATATGAAGATGCCTCCAGAGAAGAGGTTAAAACTTTCTATGTACATTCTCTATGATTCATCCAACAATTGGTGGGATGTGATTTCTCAAGCTTGTCACTATCAAGACATGGTATGGGATAATTTCCATACTTCCTACTATGATCAATTTATTCCTCAAACAATAATATCAAATTGAACTGGAGTGTTCATTCATCTTTTTGGAACTAAAGGTTGTTCCCTAGATTAAATGGACAAAGTCACGACTATTTCAAAGCCAAATGTAGACTTGAATGGCCTTGAATCTTTGCTAAAATCATCAAATGGGTCTTTCTCTCAAAGATCCTCCACAATGATTCTTCACAGACCATCTGCAAAAATTATCTTCTCTGTGGAATCCAACTCCTTTCATAGACTATCTCACAAACGTATCTCCTCCACGGTGTCTGATTCCCTTCACAGACCATCTTGCAAACATATCTCATCTATGACATCTAGCCCCCTTTGTGAACCAGCTCAAAAATGTATGTCCTTCATGGAGTCACTTTTTCTTCATGGCTCCCAATTTCCATTGCGGCCATGCCAATGAAACCCACCGACCTCTTCAACATATAAGTAGAAGGCTCACCCCCACACCAAACTATTGTTACTCCGACATTTCACCTTCCCATATCTCGTTTCTTGAAGCTATTTTCAAACCCAAAGATGGATCACCTAAGGTACTTAGGTTGTGTAATTTGTGCCTAATTTTTTCCTTTATATCCCCTACATATGGTAGGGACTCCATTTGGGAATTCCTTCACCCTTCACAATGGAAGGATCCCCTTTAGGATTCTCAAGGCTCTGCAAAGTATTATGCCTTTGTAGAGAACTCTAAAAATTAAGAGCTCTTTTCTAAAGGAAACCTCTGTTCCACCCATTCCCCACCTTAGTGAATCACCCTTCCTTCACGAAGCAACATTCCATGATGAAGCGCATTTCCTTTACAAGTCACCTTTACTTCTTGAATTTCATCTCTGTGATGCCTTTTTCATTATGAACCCTTCTCTCATGCGGCCCTCTAGACTCGTATGGAGTGATTTGATGGCTCCTTGGCTGGTGTTTGATACATTGTTTTCCTACCTATTACTTCTTCACATAGGCATGATAATGACTATTGTGTATTTGTATAGCCACTCTAATAAGATTCCCTCAATTGATAACTCCTCCAACTCACTCTCATCGGGCATTACTTGTTCCTTCCCTTCCCTAATCGTGGGTTGGTACAAGTTATGTATTTTCTATTAGTGAGGAGTGAGTCCTCATCGTGTGAGATTCAAGATGTTAAATTTCTAAGAACCATCTTCCTTAACTAATGATGTTAAACTGTGAGTTTCTACATGTGTGGTAGGCCTAAGTAGACCAGAGAGGGGATGAGATCGAGAGCCTTTAACTTCCCACCTTTTCAGTCTACCTTCTCTCTCCCTCGGCACATTTTATTCATGTTCATCTCATGCAGTCTCCACATAACCCCCAACACACACCTTGATAGAGTGATTCCGGTACAATGTCCATATCATCTTGTTACATCTAGACACCCTCCTCGGGCTTCCCTTTAGGAGTAAGTCCCAATCTCCATCTCCTTAGGATGACCAGTGCATAATCCCCACACAATATCCCTTGTGGCTACACTTATTGTGACATAATCATTAAATATGATGCTACCTCTTTTTTATCACATTGGGCATGACTCACGTGGGCTTATATTAAGTGTTGACCATGAAATCATACGGCCAGCTAACCATGCATAAGCCCCAAACATCCAAACTATGGGGACATTCATCCCTACCTCTTAGCAAGGGTAAGTAGGAAGCCTTATTGAGTTTCAAAACCATCACCAATCTGTTTCGACCATTTCACGTCAGTTCTACTACATCTGGCATGATTCTAAACTTTAGTCTCGAATTACATGCAATTTGATCCCTAAATTTTAAATAGGGTATGTAGGATGCCTCCATGTTGTTCAACCCAACCATAGGTAAACTTGGTTTCTCCCTCTTAGGGACGTACCCTCCTGATATGACAACATCCCTTTTGGTAAACATCTTACGGATCTACCTCCATGTGGTGTTCTGATCAACCTGAGCATATAACCATTCATATGCCCGTCCCTTGATCCATACTCCATCAAAGAGTGTCCCTATTATGATGGGCTGCTAACCATGTCTAAGCCCCATCTTGTCTCCAGGCCGTTGTCATTTGTGTACATCTCGATTCTACGCCCCATCCTGAACTAGTTAGGATTTGATTACCTACCACAAGGATATGTAGGAATCATCCCTAAGGTTCAATCCCATCATTCATGTCTCACCCTAGTCTATCCATTAAGCCCCTATATTTCATGAAGATCATGCCTCAACCCAAGGTTCCATTTCTTTCAGATCCCTTCCATGCATCCTTTCTCACAATACACCTCCTCATGTGACTTATCACCCATTTTAGAACTATGTTGACATTGATTCCTCCCTCCTTGGTAGGGTACATAGGAAACCTCCATGAGGATCAAGCCTAGCACCGTCATCCTTATGGTGGTTTCACCCCATTTATCTCATCCATTTCATTAAATATTCCATCATCCATTCTGATTCTTACCTAGGACACCACATCCTAGTGGGATCGTGCCATTCATATGGGCATATAACCATGAAAATTCCCCATCCATCAACTCCATCACCCACCAGCATTATGGTGGGGTCACGTCATGCACCTAGGCCATCTTACTGTGTATGCACCATTCGTCCATAGGATTTCTACTCCTAGTAGCACCTAGGGCATCTCAGTGCATAAACCCCAAATCACCCCTTCAAACTACATGGTTTCCAATCCCTATCTTCTATATAGGGTACATAGGATGCCTCTCTAAGGTTCAATCCCATCCAATGGTAAATATTGGTGCCCCCTCCTAGGGAAACACCATCTCTAATACACCCTATATAGTTCCCATATCATCCTCCATGGTGTGAAACCTTCCCTTTTTGGGAAACACCTTCCAAGGTCTGTCCTCATTGGGATTTTTGATCCATTGATCTATTAAAAATTCTAGGAACCCCCCAGGGATGTACCTATCTGGACCACTTTTATCAGTGTTATGATTAGTCTGATCCATCTCTCATAGACATTAAACTCATCGAATGGAAAGCCGAAGAAAACCTCATAGACATGCCTCTGAAATAAGATACCCCTTGATAACCATAATATGCCTTGTGTTTACATTCCCTTGATAATCCCTCTAAAAAGGAAGAATACAGTTGTTATAGTGTTTTAGTGTCAACACATTCCATAGATGCCTCAACGTGACTACTCTCTAGATTGAAGGTTGATGCCCTTACTTAGCCCTTTGGAATGTCCTAGCAGAAGAAGTGTAATTAACCAGAATCTATGATGATATGGAACTACAAACGAGTTTCACAAACAAATTCTTAATATATGAGGGAGACCTGGACTAGGCAAGGAATTATGAGGAGGAATCCATGGAAGGAATAACTAACATCCCATCATCATATTTTGATCAATGAGAAGGCATCATAGAAGAATTGATGGATGTCACCTTCCTTTCAAAAGTGGGAATGTGGGGTACATTGTGACCATTACCAGGAATGTTAACACATTCACAGTGGGCACACCCCGATTGAAGGCATCAGAAACAAAAATGGTGGGTCCAATGTGAAACTCTTCTCTTTAACATGGGGATTAGTACCATTCATTACATCAGTAGATAAGCATGTCACCGGATACAAATATCTAGTGGTAGGTCCCACCAAGAAAATAGTGGGCCTAGCAAGAACTCACCAGAAATTGGGGCAGTTGACGGTTGGGTGTTATGGTCTTTGGCATCGTTAGCATGGATATTTCTCTATGAACATGGATAATAGAATGATGTTGGGGCCCTAAGAATTCATTTCCTCATATATGTACTGATGGTTTAATCTCCCCACTATACAGGACCCAATCTGTAGTTACAGGGATCCAAATTCCCTCCACTCATATATGTAGGGGAAGAATAAATGATGTTACGGCATTCCAACATGGCTTCACCTTCACCATGATAGCATCCAAGTCTATGACTACTGAGTTCCCATTCCCCATATCACCTTCATAGATTATTCAATGGATTGAAATTTATACTCTTATACATTGATATGAACATGATGGGATTATCTTGACTAGGGAAATGTCCCACCAAGATTTGGAGGCCTCTATGCCTCAGCATCACCACCGTGGCCAAGGGCCGAGCAGGGTGCTGCTGCTCCCCACACCCACATTCAACCATTTCGAGAGCCTCTCCTTGGAATCCTCCTAAGATTCACTCCCTTATGCCAATTAAGTAATAGAATCTAGAATCAACCCAACAACAACTTTAACTAGGTATTTTCTAAGGAGGGTTCCCAACAGGATGTGTTATTGCCACCATTTGGTCTTATAGACCGAGGAGCTGGTGGACCAAACCCTTTCCCAGTCATCCCTAATCTGGATGACCCAGAACCAATTTTGTCTATAGGCTTAAGAGGATGCCCATCAGGGGATGCCATCTTCCACATATTCAGTGACCCATTCCACCACCGATGCACACTGGCTATCCCCAATTACCATAGAGCATGGTCATTTCATAAGATCATCTGGATTGAGGTCATAGCCACCCATTAGGTGATTTGGGTTGACTCTTCAGATCATTGTTGTGAGAAGTAGCCATCATGGGGAAACTCATGATGATAAAGTTCATTACAGATTCCCTCTTCATACCATCACTGGCCATAGTGGATTTCATCCTCAATCCTATGCTCAACATGAAGTTACTCCCCATGCCACTATTAACGGCCCATGTAGAGGTCCTCCCTGTCTTGTTGACACCCAGCACGAAGGTCCACTTCATGCCCATGATCCTTGATATGTAATTTTTTCCCATGTTTCAGGTCATCAATGTGGGACTCCCCCTCACATCATCAGATGCTCAAGCATTGGTCCTCCCCTTAGAAACATCAATGAAAGAGAATATCATATCCACTCTGTCACCTATCATCCTGGAGGTCCTCCTCATATTCTCACCATCTCCAGCGGAGGCCCTCCCCGCTCCATTACTCCCTACCACAGATTTCCTCTTCACACACCAAGTAAGAGACATAGAGATCCTCCTCGTGTTACATTCTAAAAATTCAAAAGTGCTCATCACACCTTGTCCCACAAAAGTGGTGGTCATACCCACTCTGATGAAAATAGGTGTGATGGTCCTCAATGCGCTATAGCCAGATTAAAGGAAGGTTCTCCTCGCTCTAGCATCAACCCACATGGGGGCCCTCCCTGGGTTGAATATCTCTTTTCCCATGAGGAATCATTTTGGGGAATGAGGGATATTCATCTTCACCAAAGGAAGGTCCCTAAGAAGCATCAGATCATAGATCATCCCATCTACCTCTTGGCTTATGAAGTAGAGTATAAATTGCTGAGGGAGCCTTCACCTTAATCCTCTATGTCAGGGTATGGGGCAGGGACTTGGGGTGTCAGCATCATCCTCATGGAAAGCATGATATAGAAGATTCCTAAATCCCTAGGACAATACATACATGTGGAAGATGATTTGGCTCGTTTCTAGGGTCTTGCAATACAGGCTTCTCTAATATCAACTGATTCACTCTACTCTACCACACAAGATCACAGAGATTCATTCTGGGGTTTTGCATATGATGAACACCTGTCTGATCCACTACCCATGACCACCACCTTTTCACACGAAGCCGCGGTCAGCACCCCATCCTACAGATATGTGGTGATGTAGTTATTTTTTTTCATGGGAGACATCCTAGTATGTAGCAGTTTTTCAGCTCATGCACCGTACTCCCCACCAACTATTACAACACCACAGTGATTTGTATCAATGATTTTTTTGGTTCCATATCAACCGCTGGTAGATGATTGGGGAAATCAAACACTAGATCCCGCTTATGAGCGAAGGATCCTATGGGACATTCTAACTACAGATCACATCCCCAAGATGTTCTAGTCGATTTCCATGAAATACTTTGGTATCCCAGGGTCCCTTGACCAGGATGTAGTCATTTGTCTCTACTAAACCCTAGGAATGACACATTTCTATCTTCATCATCATCAACTAGAATATCCAAGGATTCCGGAGCACTACGACGATATTGGTCAGTAATACTGCCATGTTAATTTAGTTGTGCTTCCAATATCCCAGCACCCTATATCATCCAGTTATCACTAGATTCTTTATCAAAAATGTATTCAGAGACATATTTTTCTCTGCAGATTTATAATGAAGGCATCTCCACATGTGCTGACCTACAGTTGGGGATAGTATGTAGCCCTTCACATCATCCCGATTCTGTGACTGCTTGACTCACCTAGTGATATTGAGGATATTCCCTTAGGAATATTCATGGTTAACATGGATAAGATCCCAAAGAAGAAGGTTGAGATGTGGATCCTTGAAGAGAACCTACACTCTTGGATAGTACCACATCTGTTGGATCCACCAAGTGTTTTCACTCATCATCAATGATTTTTCTTTTTCCTCCTAGATCCAACTAAGTCATTACTATTTAGTTAATACCCCAACAATGTAAAAGGCCTTCCCTGATATGGTAATCCCTCTAAACTATCTCATTCATTGCTGAAGATAGAGGATGATACAAAAAAGGCGACATTGCACCAACATCTAGCAAAGCATAAAAGGGTTTTCAATGAGATCCTCACCGAATGTTTCATAGAGTGATGTCTAGATTACGGTGAACCTTGACTAGGGAAGAAAGGGCAGGTACATATCCTCCTTGGAGAGTTACCTCCTAGAAGTCTGAACAATCCTACCAATCAAGATAGGTTGGATACTAAAGCCTACCAAAATAGATCACGATATGCATCGCCGAATCCACCTGAGATATGTGATACTCTTCTCCATGATTCAGTTCTATAGGAAATTCCAGTAGAATCCCCTCAGAAGGATCCATAGGTTCTTCCCCTAGCCTCTTTGTAGGGTAACCCTTCGGCAACCCCCCGAGTAATTCCACCAGCTGCTCCACGTGTTGTTGGGCCTTCCTATCGCATCGAAGATCTTACCAAAATATTGGTGATCAGGAATTCTCATCAGGATAAAAATTATAGTCAAGGTGATCCAATGGTCGATCTTAGTGCTAATATTGAGGCTCTTAAGTCATGGAAGGTGGTAATCCCACTTGAAGGCAAGTGGTTTCTGGCAAGGGTTAATGATATTCTGACACCCCCAGATTTCAGTAAACCCACATTCTCCACCTTCAACAGGATGGGTGATATGTTGTAGCACCTGGCCCACATTATCTCATGATGTGGATCTATGCTAGGGACCCCAGTGCATTAGGAGTTTTCCAAGCTCTAGTTCTTCGCACAGACACCAGAAGGGTATGTGTTTGTCTTGTATAGCTAGTTACTCATTGGTTCCATATCTAGTTGGGAGGATCTCTGCAGAAAGTTCTTGTATCATTTCATCTCCACTACTTGCAAGACAAGTATTTTAGACCTCTTCAAGTGAAAGCAAAGGCTGGATAAGAAAGTCATATATTTTTCACCTGGTGGAAGGGCCTCACATATTAACTTGACATGTCGCTGACCCGGAAGAAGTTTCTAAAGATGTGTATGGGAAATTATATGACTTAATTGGTTCATTCCATCATTGCATAGAATTTCCATGGTGGATTCTGATATTTCTTAGACAATGCTCAACGCCGGGAGAAAACCTTGCAGAAATCCATACAAGTGAGTTTTTTTCATCCACATCTCCTTCCAGAAGGGGTGAAAAGGGAAAGAGAGCCATTGTTGCATAAGAATATTCCCCCAGTCCACTGAAATTATTTCTAGTAGAGCCACCTTTATAGCTTCATTAAGGTCCACTACTTTAGCCTCAGCCTCAGGGTCAGCAATGGCTTCCTAAAAATCTGTAGGCACCACTCTATCAACCACCACTGCTAGGGAGAGATAATCAGGTTCTTCATCCTTCCCTGAATCTAGCCCCTCATCAGGGCCATTCTCCCAGAGTCCCTTTCCCAGACAGGAGGAACCAGACCTAATACTTCGAAGAGGATCAGGTCCCAGACAACTTCTAGAGTTCCTTGGATCAAGGAATTTTGAGTTTTCTGGTTTCTAAAAATCCCAAAGAGGATGATCTCACTGATCACCCCAACTATTATACCTATCAACAGTTCCTTGTATGTACACTCAAGCAGTATTATGTGTCCAAGGAATATCTTTAGGACCGGTTCAACAATAATGTAGTAAGATTGGTTCTGACCTCGGTACAAGTGGCATGAATTTATGTAAAGCCAGATAGCGATAACAAAGGTGAATAGGGGAATGTTTCTAGTTGTGGAACTCAGAAGTACGATGACTGGATAACTCATAAGGTAGTCAATCATTCTCATGGTATTATCCTTTCTCATTTGAGTCTATCTAAAAAATTTGAGGTACCCGCACCTTTCCCATCTTTCATTGATACATCCACATCTCAGCCTTTAGACTCTCAGAAGGGAAGGCGCTGACAATGAAAAGGAAAGAAATTCCCCCCCATCGGTGCAAAAGTTTTCTGGTACACTCGGCGACTTCATGCCCCCAAATATGGAAATTTTCACCATAATCCACCCAATATTGGAATAGTATTCATTTGATTATTAGGATTATGCCTTGGTAAACACTCTCAAGTTGGTGGACCCTTTCATGGTTCCCAATAATGAGGAACGTGAGAAAAAACCTCCTAATGTCTCCAGTCAGTGGCTTCGTTGATGAAATCATGGATATGTGAATCACCATAATGCATCAACCAGTGCTTCTGATGAATCCATTCATGCCACTAAGAGCAGCCCGTAGGTTCAACATAGAGTTCAGCACACATAGACCTATCATTCTATCCCATTAGATTCACTCCCACCTCTTTTTGTGATAATTGATCAGGCTGAGCCTCCACAATCATGCTAGGACCAGTCATGTTTTGTTGTAGATAGACCTCATTCATACATCCCTTAGTCGGTATTCATTTTACATCATTCGACTAGTGATCAATGCGATACAACTGTCCCCAGCCATAAGTCTTTGGTTCAACCAGTAGAGTTCGTTATACCCTCGGCCACAGACTAACCTCCAGTTAGAAGAAATGTGTTCCTGGCATGGAAGTATGATGTACGTAAGCACCTCTCCATCATTCCTACTAGGGTCTCAATTCTCAAATATCTTTGAATGTCCAAAGATATGCATGAAGACCTTGCAGAATCAATGAGAAACTCCATATAGTTTTAAATAGAGGTAGCGGCTACAAAAGTCTTCCATACAAAGGAAGTAAAGCATATAGAATGTCAGGCCATACTTTCATTCTCTGGATAATATGAATGTTCCTCGATGAAAGGGAGAATCATACCTTTGTACATCACATGCCAGTTCAATGGCTTAGAGTCTGTCATTGTCTTGTTGGCACATTTTTTGGGATTAATCTCATCTTGACCTAGATACTTTGAAATCTGGGACATTCTGAAGTAGATCTAGATCCCTCTCACTTGAATATTCAAGGTTATGATACGATGGTGCAGACAACTGTTGGAAAAGTCAATCTGAACACCAAATTTGGTTGAATGATCTCTAGTACCGAGTTTATCGTTTTATCATAGGACAATGACTACTACACATTGATGGGTAGACCTAGGATCCAATTTCATATAGTAGTTTTGTCCTCATATCACTAATGCCTCATGTACCTCTTTAACAGTGAATTGGGTGTAATTCATGTTGATGCATCTCCCTTTTCCACTTATGAGGCATGTTACCTAGATTATAACTATTATAAGAGAAAATAAAAGCATGTTCAGGAAAATGAGGTAAAACACACGATCAGTGTAGATGATCTGTGGATATAATTGGATGATTCCTTCATCCTCTTGAAATATCGGTTGGAATCCCCAACCCTAGATGTGGTACATTGCTTTTTCATCTTTGTAATGAGAGGAAAGTACATTACCAGATATAAGAAGCACTTTAAGATCACTTTGTACTCCAACATGAATTAGGATCATGTAATTCTAGAGCCTCTTACTCCTGTAGGATACTGGGATGTTCGCCTCATGGAAACAACAATACACCATAATTGTTGTTTCACCGGTCTGGGCTGAACCAACTTAAGTTGACGCACTACTATCGCTTTTATATTATAAATAATTTTTCCTTGGGTCAAAGGACTAATGGAATTGGGTTGACCTCCTTCATAACTATGGTTTCATTCATGTAGCTATCTCTCAATGAAGGTTCAACTACCACTCAAGATAGACCTAGAAATTTTTCAGGGTCATATAGCTCGGAAGAATTTCCCCTATGGATGATCCTCTCACTGTAGAGTATGAAGAGAATTTGGAGGACTCTTATCCTACATTTAAGGAAGGTTCTTCCAACATCTTTGATATTTTGGTACAAGTGAATCTCAGTACCAAGGCATAACTGAGGCGTATGCTAATCAGTGCATCCATACCCACCGAGGAATATAAATAGTACGTAGATTTCCTAAAGAGGCATCAGGATGTATTTTTCTAAAGCTATAACAATATTCTATCACTACATGATCAAGTATGAGGTTGATAATATTATCAAGGCTAGATTTGTCAAGGAATTAGAGTACCTTAGATAGTTAGTCAATATTGTGCTCATCAGGAAGAATAACAGATATATCAGAGTCTACATTGACTTCTGGGATCTCAAGCATCGCTATCTAAAGGATGAATTTCGCTTATCAGGACCAAGATATTAATGAATTTCACAAATAGATTCCAATATCTCTGTTTCGTAGATAGGTATTCTAGATACAACTATATCTGAATGGGCCCTGAAGATGAAGAGTCTACTGCCTTCAGGGAACCAAAAGGTACTTTATGTTACCAGGTTACATCTTTCATCTTGAGAAATGTAGGATCCACTTATCAGTGTTCCATAGACCTCATCATCAAGATAAATCTCAAAACATTCATGGAATCCTATATAGTTGATTTGGTGGTCAAATCCCACCAGTGTTAGCACCATCTCAGGGATATTGAAAAAGTGTTTGGATTCCTCTTAGCATGCCATCTTATGATGAATCCCTTGAAGTGTGTCTTAATGGTTATCTATGGAAAGTTCCTTGGATTCATCGTCAGATATAGAGGCATTGAGATTGATCTATATAAGATCATGGTTATCCGTCAGATACATCCTTTGAACAACCTTTGAGAGCTATGAGGATTCAAAGGCCACTTGGCCTATATATGCTGATTAATTTCAAATATGGAAGGAAAGTGTAATACTTTTTCATGACTAATTAAAACATTTCTCTTCTATCAATGGGATGAATATTTTTAGACTACTTTTTAAAAGATTAAGTAGTACCTTTTCCAGCCTTATGTCCTAATGCCATGTGTTTTAGGTAAGTTGGTGGCCCTTTATGGGACTACCCTAGAATGATACCTTGTCACCCTTAATTATTATAAGAACAATGAGAGAACAGAGAAAATTTTATACTACCTCTTTCTTATGATCCACAAAACTGAGGCCAAATATAACTCTATCGAGAAGAGCTACCTTGTGCTGGCTTTTGTAGTGTAGAAGCTGCGACATTATCTATTGCACCACAAGAAATAGTCAGTGTCCTGGGTAGACCCGCTTAAGTATATTCTGCACCTACACATGTTGATAGGTGATATAGATCAGTGGGTAGTGAACCTCCAGTAGTTCGACATAAGCTTAATACAATAGAAATATGTCAAGGGACTGGCACTGGAAGACTTCATTACCGCCCATCTAACCCCGGAAGAGCAGTCCTTGGATCTTGACTTTCTGGATGGGTCCATCCTCTTAGTGGATTGAGATATGCCATGTTTGAAGATATAATACAACGGTGCTTTCCATAGTGCAACTAGTAGAAGGATCAATGATCCCAGACTCAATAGAGTAGGCTTGGGTATCGTCTTTATCATGCCTATATAGGATTCCTTTCCCTACTCATTCTTATTGTCAGAAGGCTGCACCAATAACAAGGTAGAGTATCAGGCCCTTATCACAGGTCTTGAGATGGCCCTTGAGATCAAAATTCTTCACCTACATGTTTAGGGGGACTCTAATCTGGTCATCAAACTTATTAACGGTGACTGTGTCATTAGAAATCTAGAGCACATACACCTGTTTGAGCACACTCACCAGTTAATCAAATATCTCCCTTCTCGGAATGAGTTTTTTCGTGTTCCTCGGTCATAAAATTATTAATCCGACACATTTTCCATCCTTTACACTTCTCTTATAGAGCCTGGCTTGGATGATTTGATCACTCATGTGGCGCATCAAAGACTCATCACTTCTATCACTCAAAAAGATGATGTTGGAAAGAGATTGAGCCACATCATCGTCAAGAACTCCACAATGGGACCTCCATGTCCATCTTCTGTAATATAAGAGACCCCTAATTGGATGACCCATTTTCTGAGTATCTCTAAAATAGACGTCTCCCTATGGACAGGGATGAATGTGAGTGAATCTGTTGGCATGCAATGTTGTTTACTCGGCATAATGGTACTAGCCTCGAGAAGATCTTCTACAAGCATGGATTCAATACATTTATCCTCTATTTAATTTATGGAGAAGATATTCCCCATGTTATGAAGGAATTTAATTCCAGTTCTTGTGGATATCATCAGGATGACCCAAAGTTCTCCCATCATATCTTACGGTTGGGAAAATTTTGTCTTTCCATGATCCATGACTATATCGATTTCACCAAGAGGTTCCATATGTATCAGATTTATGATAATATTTTTCATCAACTATCATAGACTATTTATACTACCATGTACTCTTGTTCCTTTTTGGTCTAGAGACTCAATTTCATGGGACCATATTCACCATTGACATCTTGCCAATACAGGTTTATCTTGATTTCCATGCATTTATTTTCCAAGTTGAGAGAGGTGGTCCCACTCATGTAATTCAAGGCTCGTTCTGTCATTGAATTTTTTATCTCCAACATCATTCATCGATTCGGAGTCCCTCACATCATTCTCACTGATAACCGAACCATCTTTCGGGCATCCAAACTAATGGAAATGTATGCCAAATGTAGTATCCATTCCAACCATACATCCCATTATCATACGCAGAAAAATGAAAAAAATTAAGGAACTCAATAAAACCTTATCCATCATTATTCATAAGTTGGTTTGTCAGAACAAGAGATGTTGTCCAGACAAGCTCTCAATGCTCGATGGGGTTTCCTAATGATGACTCTCAATTCCACCTAGGTGACCCCATATACCCTAGTGTACAGAATAGAGTAAGTCCTGCAAATCAAGATTCATTTTTCATCACTCTGCACAGCTATATATGGTCATCAGACATCATAAAAATTTCAAAATTCCATCGGCCTGAACTAAAAGCCCTCTATGAGAATAGGCTTCAAGCTTTACACAATCCAGAGAGGCACTTGAATAAGATATACAATTATTTCACAAATAAAGTGTATCTTCAATCATTCCTTTAATGTGTCATGGCTTTAACATTAAGGACTGCAAAGATACTTGGATGGAATCCACCAAAGTTAGATCCCAAATTGAAGGGACCTTGCGTCATCCACAAGGTTTACCCCAATGGTGCATACTCTCTAGTCACCATGAATGGTGAGTGAATTACCCCTCCCATAAATTCCAAATTACTAAATGTTTATTTCTTCTGAGATATCCTTCATCCTTGCTACATGATGTTAAGCTATGTGATCTATCTGAGTTGAAGGATGTAAAAACTATCTTTCTTAAGCATCTTTCATGATGATAAACTACAAATGGTGAATCTAATCTAGGGTCCAAAATCGACAACCTTAAACTAAGATCTATTCTACCCTTATCGCATGATGCTAAACTACATGGAATTTCAAGAACTACATTTGGACTGATTCTTACCCTCGCATGATGCATAGGAATGCCCAGACATTTTGTCTTTGGTTCTGACCCCAAGTTCCTAAATCATCATTATATTAACCAAGAGGAACCTCTTGGTATTTTTACTAGTGCGGTGTAGGATTATTTCATCACCATTCATGTCTGGTTTTCAATAGTCATTTCATGTACCACCCTTATGAGAACCTCTCATTTCCTACATCCTTACCGCATGATGTTTAAACTACATCGAAGCTCAGGAACTATGTATGTCTTCATTATTTCTTTTATAGGATACATAGGAATGCCCAAACAATTTGTCTCTGGGTCTAGTCCTAGGTTCCAAAAACCTTCAATTTATTTTATACACTTGGCATCGATTCCCTTATGGTATTATTTGTGGTGTGGTGTGAGGCCTCTTTGTTCTTCATTTACATCGTGTTTTCTTTATCATTCCATTCTCATCCCTTTCTTGGAACCTTATTCTCCCTTCTATTCTTACAACATGATGTTAAACTACAAGGTATCTTAAGTACTACATGTTCCTTGATTCCCATCCTCATAGGATACGTTGGGATGCCCAGAGGCTTTTTTCGGTTCCATTCCAAGGCATTGCATATGTTTTTAGTCTATGTGACCCTTCTTGGATTTATCTCTCTTTAAGGATTTAACATGGTGTGGTGTGGACATCTTTTGTCTTCATTCACATCAGGTTTACAATAGCCACACCGTGTACCCCTGGAGAGAATCCACTTTCACTTCCTTTCTTATCGCATGATGATAAACTACATGGAATCTCAAGAACTACATGTGGCTTTGTAACACCCTGACCCCATTTACCTAGAGTTGATGTATTATTACATAACATTGGCATGATACAAGGAATCATGTCTCGAAAGAACAATTAGATTAGTAGCCTTGGAAGTACTAGATACATAAATAAGTTTTACATTAAATCATAAAATAAAGAAAAAAACATTGTGTCCCTTTTGAACACACTCATATCCTTGGCCTATCCCTTAAGGTTAATCATAATTTACTTCTTCACATCCTGTGAAAAAGAAAACATAATAAAGAGGAGAGCTTAGATGCTCAGTAAGGATAACAATATATCAGAAACTATCATAAATAACCATAAACATTTAAGGAAATGTATAACACTATAACAAAAGCCATTTAAAATTAAATGTCAATATAATATGGAAATGATAAATCAAATAATTCCATTTACTTATTCACATGGATATTATATTGGTCGAATAATCACATGTAATATCAATAGCTAATTTCATAATGATGGAATGCATAATATCAGACATCATAAGAACATAGTCAAGGCCTTGTGCCAACACTAAAAATAAGATTTTATCAAAGACTTCTGCCAAAACACTAGTTTTTCTCATGAGACCTACCGATGCATTGAGGAGCTATAGTGGGCTCCACCCGTCACTTAAAAGTCCAATGCATTCATCTTATGAAAAGTTTGAAACATAACATAAACATTCATATTAAAATGTGCATATGAAATTTTAATGCTTTAACTATAAACCATGAATGGTATAAAAATAACACATCCACAATCAAACATATCACAAAACCATCATTACAATCTGGAAGATTGTATCATAATAAATCAACTTCAAATAAGTGTAAAATCAATCAAAGGATGTTGACATAAATGAAATCAAAACTATTTGAGGAAGATATCTATTTATATTTTGAAATCATTTAAAAGTTACATAATTTAAAAACAAAACATTTGTTTTGAAAATATTCTTATAAGCTTGAAAGGGAATCTTATAAGGTGTTATAATGGTGTAACATATCCACACCCGCCATACATGTAAAAAAAATTCTTACCATAATTCTTTGAAATGGTCATAAAGTACTTTTTTTGGAAAATCATGGAAAGATTACTTTCAAAACATTTTATAAAAATTAAAACAATGGTATAAATGAATTTTACCCGTATTATAAGAAATAATAAAAATGTTTTGAAATAATGTTTTAAGAAACATGGATGTTAATCATAAAGAAGTCCTAGAAGATACTCACATATAAAAAACCTCATATAATAAAGAGATTAACAAATTTAACCCTTACCTTGTACTTTTCCTTGGTCAAATGGTACTTTAACCTCCTATATAATAGTTAAATAATTATTATTAAACTATAAAGAACAATATACATAAATATGATATCATATATGACCCTATAATACTGCTTTGTTAATAATATTGCATCAGTATTATTGTTTCGGGTGTTGCTGATTTGATTTCCTTTATATGTTTTGTTACAGAAGTCATGTTAGTTATGGATAGGATGTATTTTATTCATATCCCGAATGATATTATGTTCTTAAATATAATTTTTAACAGTAAAATTAAAATTTTTCTGTAATGGTTATGATGGGGAATGAATCTCATCATGTTCATGGAGATGGTAATCTGTACGTACACATGAACACTACTTCCATTACATTTTTTTCATTTTAAATGGAATGAAACCCAAGTTATACATAGGTATATAGTTATTCCAGTATAATATAATATTTTTTATATGTTATTTATGTTCATAAAGACCATCCTTTATACGTTCCATGTATGGTATGAATGAGTCATATCACTTTGAGGGGGTTGTAGTCCGCACTTCCTCTAATGAAATTATTGTATATATACAACATGAAAAGAATAAATGTATGTTATAAAATAGAATTATAGAAATATAGAGATAAAATAAATATCATAAATATCATATATAATTATAGTGCCTTAATAACGGCCACCACAATATGTGGTAGTAGAAGATTGAACAATCATCATTTCATGAGGTAGTAGTTCGCTATCCACAGAAACATTATGTTCTACTCCAATTAGATGGAGGTGTGTGTAAGTGTAGTTAGAATAATTTTCATAACAACAACCTAGTATATGGAGGATATTTTTGTTGTAATAAAAAAATTAATAAAGTGATTTTAGGGTGTTGGAGAAGTAAAATAAAATAAAAGAACTTAAGATAAGATATTACCTTTAAATCGGGAAACTCCCTTTGGTTTAGACCAAAAGGCTTCCTTGAAGTTACTTCTGACTAAGGTAAGGCTTCTAAGAGGAAGATTGAGATCTATGTAGATTAATTGGGTAGAGTTTGGATGAGACACTAGACTTTAGAGTTGTGATAAATATGATAGAGCTGAGAGATTTTTATAAGGGGGGAGGGGATCTTTAGGAAAGTTTGAAAATATTATTTTATTATATAATGATTTTTGGTTTCTAAAGGTCAAAAAATTATTAAAGTCTATGATAAGATGACTCATGTTCGAAATAAAATTGTCCAAAAATATTTGGATAGGTTTTGGATATTTTTTTTAGTTTTTATAATCTTGTTTATTTAAATCATTTATTAATGAGGTAAACACTCCATCATTATCGTGTCGTAAATAATTTTATTTATTTGATGTCTAATAATTATAAAAAAATACCATGATGTAGGAAATAATTTTATAATTAAATTTAATATTAATAGTCGAATATATATCTTATATAACCCCATGTAAAAATTGTATTACTAAAAGATATATGTTTATGTAATTTTTGTCTTTATATTAAATTAATTAATATAAAGTGTAATTATCACTCCCAAGTGGCTTCATAGGGTCCCAAAATTGACCAAAGGACATCCATGGTCGGAAAAATATTAGTAAATAGGGTTTGGACATGTGCTAGTGTAATTTATTATTATTATAATATTATTTTTTACCCTTATTTACCAGATTTACCCTTTAACTATGGTAATTAAAATATTTACCGAAGCAATTATTCATAATGTATAAAAATAAAAGTTACCTATTTACATAATAAGGACCTCCTATGTAACGCCCCGACCCCAGCTACCCAGAGTCGGTGCATTATTACATAACATTGGCATGATCATAAGAAAGATCAAATCTCGAAAGACCGATTGGTTTAGTAGCCTTGGAAAATGCCAGATATATTCATAAGTTTTACATTACATTATAAAATGAAAAACTACTACAACAACATAATGTCTCAATAGACCACACTATTATCCCCTCATAAAATCCCTGCAGGTCATTCATAATTTACTCCTTCACTTCCTGGGAAAAATAAAACATAGAAAAGGGGTGAGCTCAAATGCCCAGTAAGGATAACAATATAGCGGAAACTTTCATAAATAAGAATAAACATGTAAGGCAATGTATAACTAAAACAAAAGCCTTTTAAATATGAACTTTCAACATGGTATGGCATAAATAAAATGAAATAATGTCATTTACTTATTCACATGGATATTCTACTAATCGAATAATCACATGCAAAAATCAATAACCACTTTCATAATGTTGGAATGCATAATGCCAGACTATCATAACCACATAGCCAAGGCCTCGTGCCAAGACTACAAATAAGATTTTGTCAAGGCCTTGTTCCAAGACACTAGTTTGTCTCATGAGACCTACCGATGCATCGAGGAGCTATAGCGGGCTCCACCCGTCACATATTAAGTCCAATGCATTCCCATATGAAAAGGTTTAAACAAAACATAAACATTCGTATTAAAACTAGCATACGAAATGTCAATACATTCACCATAAACTATGAATGGTATAAAAATAGCACATCCACAGTCAAACATATCACAAAACCTTCAATACAATATAGAAGTTTTGTATCATAATAAATCAACTTCAAATAATCTTAAAATCCATCAAAGGATGTTGACATAGATGAAATCAAAATTCTTTTTAAAGAAATATCTCCTTTTATTTTGAAATAAATTAAGATCCATATAAAATAAAACATTTTCTTTGAAAATATTCTTATAAGCTTGTAAGGAAAGCATTGAAGATTTTATAACGGCGTAAAATAACCGCACCCGCCGTATAAGTTAAAAAAACATTCTTACCTCAATTCTGTCGAAAAGGTTAAAAAGGACCTTGTTTTGAAAATGACAGAAAGATTCCTTTATAAACCACTTATAAAAGTCAAAAAGGGTATAAATGACTTTAACTCATATTTTAGTAAGTAGTAAAAATGTTTTGAAATACATTTTTAAGAAACATGGATGTGGATGATAAAGAGATCCCAGTAGATTATTACGTATAAACAACCTTGGATAATGAAGAGGTTGTAAAGTAAACCCTTACCTTGTACTTTTCCTTGGTTGGGGTAGGTTAACCTCCTGTATAATGGTGAAATAATTGTTATTAAATTATACAAGAATCATATATATTAATATGATATCATATATGATCTTTTAACATTGATTTGTTAATAATATCTTAGAATTATCGTCGTTTCGGGTGTTAACTTACTCATTTTCTTTATATGTTTTGTTACATAAGCCATGGTTGTTGTATCTTATTCATATACAGAATGATATCTAGTCCTTAAACATCATTTTTAAATCATCAAATGATAATTATACTTGAATGGTTACGATGGAGAATGAATCTCATCGCGTTCGTGGAGACGGTAGTCCGTACGTACGCACGAGCGACAATATCATTCTTTTGATATTAAAATAATATATAAATGAATGGTATATCATATATACAGAATCATTAACATGTTATATTTATTATTTACATGAGTTACACATCATTATTATACCCATCCAAATAATATTATATTGAATAACAATTACACCACGACGTGGAGACGGTAAGCCGTACGTACGCATGTATGGTGACATGTTATTCAAAGGGTGGATAGAATACTGAATATGGTTGTACCATACTTATAATAACATCACAGTATATGTGAGATACTGGAGTTATTATTTTAGAATGGTAAGAACAAAGGAAGAAGAAGTGGAAGAAGAAATGAACTTAGAAAAGGGTGGTGAAATCATTACCTCTTCTTCGGGTTCTTCCTTTTGATTTGATCAAAAGGGCTCCATAGGTTGGCTTTCTGATAAATTTAAGGCCTCTAGGTTGTAGTGAGGGATGTTGGGAGAGTATTTGGGCAGAGTTTGGACGAACCAAAAGGCTTTGACGGTGTGAAGAAATGAGAAGGAGGAGTGCCCTTTTATAAGAGGGGTGAGGGGCACCTTTGGAAAAGTTAGAAATATTAATTTATAATAAATTCATATTCGGTTTCTAAAGGCTCAAAAGTTGATTATTCAAAGGTTAAGGTGGGGATAGGTCGAAAACCACTCAAACAATAGAATTTAGACAGGTTTGGGTACTTATATTGACCTTATCTTTAAGTATTAACTCTAAGTTAATTAGTTTCACTTTTACAATGTCTCTTTGTATTTTTATATAATATGGTTAATAAACTTCCTATATACATCCAAGCGACCCCCAAGTGGTACATTAATGATGAACCTATCATGATATAAGTCTCTTGGCCGATCCTTAGATTTTTAGGAATTTAATATCAATTAATAATATAATATTTGTTTTAAGAACTCTTTTATTTCAATTTTGACACTATTCAATAGTTGATTTTTTTGAAACTCATAACAGATTGATTACTTCGAAAAAAGTCAATTACATCAATACTAATATACCATATTATCCTAGAAAATTAGTTTAATTCATTAAAAGTTTCATATTATATTTATTTGGGTATTTATAATATCAATTATTTTAATTTTTCACTATTATAGTAATTACTGCATCATCATTGTGTCATAAATAAAATAACTTATTTAATGTCTAAAAATTATAAATAAAATATCATTATGTAGGAAATCTTTTTATCTTTCTAATAAATATTTATAATCGAAAATCCAACATGTATAACCCTATGTAAAAATTGTTCTTCTAAAAGATGTAAGCTTATGCCATTTTTATTTTTATTTAAGCTTTATTAATATAATGTGTCATTATCACTTACAAGTGGATCCATGGGGTCCCAAAATAGACCCAAAGACTCCCATGGTCGACCATGTATCAACCAATAGGGTTAAGACACGTTTTAGGGTAATTTAGTATTATTATAATATTATTTTTTAACCCTTATTTACCGGATTTACCCTTAACCATGGTAAATAAAATATTTACCGCAGTAATTATTCAAAATGTCTAAAAATAAAAGTTACCTATTTACACAATTTGAACATCCTGATTCCAAATATGGAATCCATTTTTCTAAATTCAAAACACAGAAGTGACAGAAATTAATTTAAAATTAATTCCCGCTGTCAAAACAAAAAGCGTGTTTTTAAGAGATAATAACTATCAAAAGATTGACACTTGTTTATATTCGATTTAATTGTAAAATTATGTCCAATGACCAACATTATATTAAATAGTAAAAATATATTCTAAATATACTTTAAAACCACTCAAATTCATAATTTATTACTATTAATTATTTTGATTAAAAAAGTTGTTTTTAATTAAAATTTAGTAATTTTCACTATTCATCAAAATATGAAAGTTATCCGAAAAGTACCAAAATTTAACCTTAGGCTAAATTTGATATTATGAATCCAAAAATGAAGTCCATTTTAAAATATAAAATATATATAACTTCAAAAAGTAGGTATTACTATTCATAACAGCTAGTTTGATTGGTTACTGTGTGTTAGAACTCGAAGTTGCGTATAACACACGCTACTGTTTTATTCAAAGGAAAGCGTACCGTGGAAGCTTGGGATATTTCATTTTAAATTTTTTGATTTCTCCATTTAGTCAAAAAGTTTAAAATATTGTATTTAAAAAGGTTTCACTATCAAAAGTTGATAAAAGTGAAATACTGAAAATGAATCTGTTCTTGCATTATGACTAAGAAACTCATAATATGGATTCTAAAATTATAAGGATTATATAAAGTTTAAAATTTAGTTAATACTATTCATGACCTCTTTTAATGGCTTTTTTTTTGGTAAGTCATGGTGCAATTGAACTCAGTGTTGCGTGTAGTGCAAGTTATTGAATTATTTTGAAGAAATAACACACTATGAAATCTTGGGGTGTTACATTCTCCCCTCCTTCAATAAATTGCGTCCTCGCAATTTGAAATTGTTCATCAAAAATAAACGGTTGAAAGTAGAAAATATATTTGTGGGAAAACCCACATCGGAAATTGGGTTACTAAAATTTAGTCTTAATATGAGGAAAAGAGAAATCAAAGGGTCACCACCAAATTATGATCTCGATTAGGAGAACATTGGTGGAAATTAGAGACATATAATCGGAGGAAAAACGTAAATATTTATAGGTTGTGATTGAGGTCATCAATCACAAACAAGTTTATAATTGAGGTCCTTAAATTCATCAATCTATGATGATTTGAAATACCATCGGTTCAACAAAACATAGGGTATTAGGATAACACATTTTTGACGTTTCAAAATATCTTATTTGAAATCCCACATAGAAAAATGAATTAATGAGGCCTATATTTAAAATAAAGAGTGGAAAGTATGAAGATTACCGAAAATAACACATACTAGGGTTCCATGTAAGAAAATATGGATATGGAAGAAAAATCTAGCCATCAATTATCTGATGAAGAGTGGTAGAGAACATGGCTATGAAAAGGCCAACAATCCCAAAGCCATAAATTAGTGATGATTTAAGGTACCATCTAGGACAACATTTTTGTTCTAAGTTCCTTTTATTAATGATGAGGAATTTATTTATGAGATTGGCTAAGATCATAAGGGGATATACTTAGTTTATAAATAGAGTTTTATCCATTAATAAATTTCTACCAAAACTCATCATTCACTCGTAAAAAAAATTCTATTTATACTATTCATAGAGGGTTCCAAAATAAACGAATTTATAATTCATCTACCAGATCTTTTAAAAAACTACTTTATTTAATCCAGGACATCTCGTGGGATAGTGGTAGGTGATACACCCTTGTCGCCCTTTGGTTGCGGGTTCAAGTCTCGCAGCCTTGCCGGACGCGACGGGTTGCCGCCCGACCTCCGGGATGTCCTTTTATGGCAATCCAAAATAATCCAAACTAGAACTATCCAAAATACTTCTGTCCAAACTCACAGTCCAACATTCATAAGGAAGGTAAACATAATATAGATCCTTTTTACCCCGTAATAGCATATGAATACCTTCATCATGTATTACCATATTCCTTATTGATTACATTCATGCTCCCTTATTCCATATAGAATGCTGGATATACTTCATTAATCCAAAAATGTTTTAAACCCCAACAATGATGGAATATACAAATCATTAATCAGTTCCAAGGTAGTCAAGAATATCCAATATAATTTATCCAAAACAATCACATATTATTCCAAAATCACTACCTCAGTATCAGAACTATATTATGGTTTATCATTCTCTCAACCATATATTTTCCAAAAATCTATCCTGCTAATGAGTCACTTTTCTTTGTTCCACACAATCTCAAGTCCTTAATGAAATAGTACTGCAGTACAATCCTTATATACTCCATAATTATTATAACAAGTACATTATTGATACAACACTCAATTGACATAATCAACATAAGAACTCTAATCATTCCTCTTCATCTGTGGTAGTATCATAACTTGATTATTATCCAATAGCATCATTTGCGGCATAGTCTGATGACTGGGACATAGGTTCGCATAGTGTCCAAACTCCTTGCAAATGAAGCATTGTACATTTAAAACCATTTTCTTACCCTTGCAGTCACGTACTTTGTGCCCTTTTCCTCCACACTTATAACAAACTCCCATTCCTTTCAGGCCAGTTCTAGGGTGTTTCTTTCCACAGTTACCACATATGGGAAAATTCTTCTTTTCCCTCTTACTTTTATCCATCTTTCTCTCTTCCATCCTTTTCTTCTCTTGCTTCCCTTCAAAGCCATAGGACTCAGTAAACTCTTTACTTATCTTATCAACACATGATATTATTTCTTCATATGATGATAATACATGGGAGACTATTTCTCTTATAAATTCTAGCTTAAGACCATGAAAGATATGATCCTTCCTTCTCTTTGGATCATGTGCATTTCTGGAGTTCTCATTCCTTCTACTGGGCGCAATTTCTAAACAATGGCATACCCTAGATCAGTTTATGAATCAAAATACATAATCCCATACTTATAAAACACTTAACATAAATTGAACTATTTATGGATATAATCCATAATCATAAGAATGTTTTCTTTGAGGAAGTATATACTCATAATCCCTTCAAAATGATTTGTAAATAAAATGAGAGTTATCCTAAGCATATCCCCCGGGAGTGTCGTAACCAAGAGTGCAGCAAGGCCCGTTGTCGTGCACCAGTTCCCGTTCGAGTCTAGCTCAAAGCGGTGTTTTCGGGTTTTACCCCTAGGTACATCTGTGCCAGAGCCGCCTCTACCTGCTCGTATCCAGACAGGGATGTATTGCTCGGAAAACTCACAAAATCACTACAATACCAAAATTCTAGGAAGTTCTTCTATACTAATCCTCAAAGATAATCTTAGGTCTACGTGCTCTAATCAGAGTTTATCTAAATCTAGCTTCCAAGGTTTGTACTAAACTTCCTCTGATACCAACTGTAACGCCCCGACCCCAGCTACCCAGAGTTGGTGCATTATTACATAACATTGGCATGATCATAAGAAAGATCAAATCTCGAAAGACCGATTGGTTTAGTAGCCTTGGAAAATGCCAGATATATTCATAAGTTTTACATTACATTATAAAATGAAAAACTACTACAACAACATAATGTCTCAATAGACCACACTATTATCCCCTCATAAAATCCCTGCAGGTCATTCATAATTTACTCCTTCACTTCCTGGGAAAAATAAAACATAGAAAAGGGGTGAGCTCAAATGCCCAGTAAGGATAACAATATAGCGGAAACTTTCATAAATAAGAATAAACATTTAAGGCAATGTATAACTAAAACAAAAGCCTTTTAAATATGAACTTTCAACATGGTATGGCATAAATAAAATGAAATAATGTCATTTACTTATTCACATGGATATTCTACTAATCGAATAATCACATGCAAAAATCAATAACCACTTTCATAATGTTGGAATGCATAATGCCAGACTATCATAACCACATAGCCAAGGCCTCGTGCCAAGACTACAAATAAGATTTTGTCAAGGCCTTGTGCCAAGACACTAGTTTGTCTCATGAGACCTACCGATGCATCGAGGAGCTATAGCGGGCTCCACCCGTCACATATTAAGTCCAATGCATTCCCATATGAAAAGGTTTAAACAAAACATAAACATTCGTATTAAAACTAGCATACGAAATGTCAATACATTCACCATAAACTATGAATGGTATAAAAATAGCACATCTACAGTCAAACATATCACAAAACCTTCAATACAATATAGAAGTTTTGTATCATAATAAATCAACTTCAAATAATCTTAAAATCCATCAAAGGATGTTGACATAGATGAAATCAAAATTCTTTTTAAAGAAATATCTCCTTTTATTTTGAAATAATTTAAGATCCATATAAAATAAAACATTTTCTTTGAAAATATTCTTATAAGCTTGTAAGGAAAGCTTTGAAGATTTTATAACGGCGTAAAATAACCGCACCCGCCGTATAAGTTAAAAAAACATTCTTACCTCAATTCTGTCGAAAAGGTTAAAAAGGACCTTGTTTTGAAAATGACAGAAAGATTCCTTTATAAACCACTTATAAAAGTCAAAAAGGGTATAAATGACTTTAACTCATATTTTAGTAAGTAGTAAAAATGTTTTGAAATACATTTTTAAGAAACATGGATGTGGATGATAAAGAGATCCCAGTAGATTATTACGTATAAACAACCTTGGATAATGAAGAGGTTGTAAAGTAAACCCTTACCTTGTACTTTTCCTTGGTTGGGGTAGGTTAACCTCCTGTATAATGGTGAAATAATTGTTATTAAATTATACAAGAATCATATATATTAATATGATATCATATATGATCTTTTAACATTGATTTGTTAATAATATCTTAGAATTATCGTCGTTTCGGGTGTTAACTTACTCATTTTCTTTATATGTTTTGTTACATAAGCCATGGTTGTTGTATCTTATTCATATCCAGAATGATATCTAGTCCTTAAACATCATTTTTAAATCATCAAATGATAATTATACTTGAATGGTTACGATGGAGAATGAATCTCATCGCGTTCGTGGAGACGGTAGTCCGTACGTACGCACGAGCGACAATATCATTCTTTTGATATTAAAATAATATATAAATGAATGGTATATAATATATACAGAATCATTAACATGTTATATTTATTATTTACATGAGTTACACATCATTATTATACCCATCCAAATAATATTATATTGAATAACAATTACACCACGACGTGGAGACGGTAAGCCGTACGTACGCATGTATGGTGACATGTTATTCAAAGGGTAGATAGAATACTGAATATGGTTGTACCATACTTATAATAACATCACAGTATATGTGAGATACTGGAGTTATTATTTTAGAATGGTAATAACAAAGGAAGAAGAAGTGGAAGAAGAAATGAACTTAGAAAAGGGTGGTGAAATCATTACCTCTTCTTCGGGTTCTTCCTTTTGATTTGATCAAAAGGGCTCCATAGGTTGGCTTTCTGATCAAACTAAGGCCTCTAGGTTGTAGTGAGGGATGTTGGTAGAGTATTTGGGAAGAGTTTGGCCGAACCAAAAGGCTTTGAAGGTGTGAAGAAATGAGAAGGAGGAGTGCCCTTTTATAAGAGGGCTGAGGGGCACCTTTGGAAAAGTTAGAAATATTAATTTATAATAAATTCATATTCGGTTTCTAAAGGCTCCAAAGTTGATTATTCAAAGGTTACGGTGGGTATAGGTCGAAAACCATTCAAACAATAGAATTTAGACAGGTTTGGGTACTTATATTAACCTTATCTTTAAGTATTAACTCTAAGTTAATTAGTTTCACTTTTACAATGTCTCTTTGTATTTTTATATAATATGGTTAATAAACTTACTATATACATCCAAGCGACCCCCAAGTGGTACATTAATGATGAACCTATCATGATATAAGTCTCTTGGCCGAACCTTAGATTTTTAGGAATTTAATATCAATTAATAATATAATATTTGTTTTAAGAACTCTTTTATTTCAATTTTGACACTATTCAATAGTTGATTTTTTTGAAACTCATAACAGATTGATTACTTCAAAAAAAGTCAATTAAATCAATCCTAATATATCATATTATCCTAGAAAATTTTTTTAATTCATTAAAAGTTTCATATTATATTTATTTGGGTATTTATAATATCAATTATTTTAATTTTTCACTATTATAGTAATTACTGCATCATCATTGTGTCATAAATAAAATAACTTATTTAATGTCTAAAAATTATAAATAAAATATCATTATGTAGGAAATCTTTTTATCTTTCTAATGAATATTTATAATCGAAAATCCAACATGTATAACCCTATGTAAAAATTGTTCTTCTAAAAGATGTAAGCTTATGCCATTTTTATTTTTATTTAAGCTTTATTAATATAATGTGTCATTATCACTTACAAGTGGATCCATGGGGTCCCCAAATAGACCCAAAGATTCCCATGGTCGACCATGTATCAACCAATAGGGTTAAGACACGTTTTAGGGTAATTTAGTATTATTATAATATTATTTTTTAACCCTTATTTACCGGATTTACCCTTAACCATGGTAAATAAAATATTTACCGCAGTAATTATTCAAAATGTCTAAAAATAAAAGTTACCTATTTACACAATTTGAACATACTGATTCAAAATATGGAATCCATTTTTCTAAATTCAAAACACAGAAGTGACAGAAATTAATTTAAAATTAATTCCCGCTGTCAAAACAAAATGCGTGTTTTTAAGAGATAATAACTATCAAAAGATTGACACTTGTTTATATTCGGTTTAATTGTAAAATTATGTCCAATGACCAACATTATATTAAATAGTAAAAATATATTCTAAATATACTTTAAAACCACTCAAATTCATAATTTATTACTATTAATTATTTTGATTAAAAAAGTTGTTTTTAATTAAAATTTAGTAATTTTCACTATTCATCAAAATATGAAAGTTATCCGAAAAGTACCAAAATTTCACCTTAGGCTAAATTTGATATTCTGAATCCAAAAATGAAGTCCATTTTAAAATATAAAATATATATAACTTCAAAAAGTAGGTATTACTATTCATAACAGCTAGTTTGATTGGTTACGGTGTGTTAGAACTTGAAGTTGCGTACAACACACGCTACTGTTTTATTCAAAGGAAAGCGTACCGTGGAAGCTTGGGATATTTAATTTTAAATTTTTTGATGTCTCCATTTAGTCAAAAAGTTTAAAATATTGTATTTAAAAAGGTTTCACTATCAAAAGTTGATAAAAGTGAAATACTGAAAATGAATCTGTTCTTGCATTATGACTAAGAAACTCATAATATAGATTCTAAAATTATAAGGATTATATAAAGTTTAAAATTTAGTTAATACTATTCATGACCTCTTTTAATGGCTTTTTTTTGGTAAGTCATGGTGCAATTGAACTCAGTGTTGCGTGTAGTGCAAGTTATTGAATTATTTTGAAGAAATAACACACTATGAAATCTTGGGGTGTTACATCCTAATTCCAAATATGGAATACGTTTTTCCAAATTCGATACATAGAAGTTACAAAATTAAATTAATAATAATTCATGTTGTAAAAACCAGAAAGCAAGTTTTAAAGAAGTAAAAACTATCAAAAGATTGACATGTGTTTATGTATAATATAAATGTGAAATTATATCCAATGATATACATTATATTAAATGATAAAAATATAATTTAATGAAAATTTAAAACCACTCAAATTTATAATTTAACAATATAAACTATTTTGATTAAAAAATATGTTTTCAATTAAAATTTAGTATTATTCACTATTCATCAAAATATGAATGTTATCAGAAAAGTGCCAAAACATTACCCTAAGTTTATTTTGATATTCCAAATCCAAAAATAGATCCAAAATAGAAAAATAAAATTTATAAAATTTTAAAAAGTGGGTATTACTATTTATAACAGTTTGTTTGATTGGTCTTGTAGTGCTAGAACTCGAAGTTGCATACAATGAAACCTGTTGCATTATTCAATGTGAAGTGTATCGTTGAAGCTTGGGGTGGTAAATTCTCCCCTAATTAAAATAATTTCATCCTTAAAATTACTTGAATATTACTACATAAAAATATTCAAGTGGTTCTTCGTCATAAGTTCCTTGGGTTCCCACGTTGCCTCTTCCATCTTATGATTTCTTCATAGAACTTTTACCAAACTAGTTGTCCAGTTTCTCAACACTTGTTCTCTGGTATCAAGAATCTTGAAAGGCTCTTCCCAATAATACATGTCGAGTTCCAATTCTATTTCTTCATAGGTGATTACATGTGTTGGTTTATTCATGTATTTTCTCAATAGTGATATGTTGAACATGTCATGAACTTTGGAGAGACATGGCAGCATTGCCAAATGGTAAGCTACAACCACAATTCATTCTAGAATTTCAAAAGGTCAGATTTACCTTGGACTTAATTTACCCTCTTTACTGAACATATAACACCCTTCCATGGAGATAACTTTAAGAAAACATGATCACCTACATGAAATTCCAAATCCAGCCTACGGTTATCAACATAGAATTTTTTCCTACTTTGAGCTGCTTTGATGTGGGTGTAGATAATATTCACCTACTCCATTTTTTCCTCAACAAGTTCTGTGCCTACGATTTTAATTTTTCCAATATCATCCCAACAGGTTGGTGTGCTACATATCTTTCCATATAATGCTTCATATGGTGCTATCTGAATACTTGAATAGAAGTTATTGTTTTAGGAAAATTATACCAGAGGTAAATACTGATCGCACATACCTTGAAAGTCAAGTGAGTAAGATCTCAACATGTCTTCTAAGGTTTGAATAGTCTGTTCTGATTTTCCACCAGTTAGAGGGTGGTAGGCAGTGCTTAAACAAAGTTCAGTATCTGGGGATTTTTGAAGACTTTTCCAGAATCTTGATGTAAAATGGAGATCATGATTAGAAACAATCGATAGGGGTACACCATGGAGTCTTACAAATTTGTTAATATATAGCCTTGCTAAACGTTCAAGTGGTAAATCTTCTCTTATATCATGAAAATGTGCTGACATTTTTAGACAATCAATAATGATCCATATTTCATCATTCATTCTAGGAGTCTTTGGTAGTCCCAGGACAAATTACATTGTAATATCATTCAATTTCCATGCAGGTATGGGAAGAGGTTGCATGACTCTTCTAGGATGTTGCCTTCTAGCTTTAACTTGTTGACAAACCATACATCTTGACACATAATCTTCAATCTCTCTCTTCATGTTGTCACAAAAAAATGTTCATTCAAATCTCTATACATCTTAGTGATACCAGGGTGTGTAGAGAAATTGGAGCTATGAGAATCATTCAACAATTCCCTTTTTAAATCAGGTATGATAGGAACAAAAAGTCTCTTCACAAATTTCAAAATTCCCTTTTCATATATGAAGTTAATAAATCTCCCATCATGCATAGTTTTGATTTTCATTTGAAACTCCTCATCATTAGTGTGAGAACTTCTTATCCATTCTTGTAAAGATTTTTTGTCAACCATTTGAAAAAATATTGATGTTTCACCTTCCATGATTATTCCCATATCCATCTTTACTATATCCATGAACATAGGATCCCTTTCAACTCTCATCCTTTTTAGAACATCATGATCATTTCTGCTCAAAGAATCTGCTACCTTATTTTCCTTCCCTGGGTGGTAGTGTATAGTGAAATCATAATCTTTGATTAGTTCAAGCCATCGTGTTTTCCTCATTTTTAGTTCTTTATGTGAGAAAATATACTTCAAACTCTTGTGATCAGTGTATATCTCAGATTTTCCACCATAGAGAGTCTGTTTCCATATCTCCAAACCAAATATTATAGCTGCTAACTCAATATGATGAGTAGGATAGTTTTTTTCATGAATTTTTAGCTACCATGATGCATAGCCAATAACTCTATCATTCTGCATAAGAACACAACCAAGTCCTTTCTTTGAAACATTATTATGAATAACAAACCCATCATTCCCAATTGGTAAAGTCAAGATAGGATAATTGAATGATCTCCTCTTTAGTTCTTCAAAACATTCTTCAAAATCATTTGTCCATACAAATTTAACCCCTTTACATGTGATCTTGGTTAATGGGTTATCCAATCGGACAAAATTCTGGATGAAAGGCTGATAATAACCTTCTAAACTAATAAAACTATGTACCTTGGTTATACTCATAAATGCTGTGCATTCTTGAATTAATCTTGTCATAGAAGGATCAATAGAGATTCTATCCATAGAAACGATATTTCCAAGAAAATAAATCTTCTGATGCCAAAATTCACACTTTCCAAACTTCTTATATAAATCATTTCTTCTAAGAGTCTTTAGAATAATGCGCAAGTGGTTTTCATGATCTTCGTAACTTTTGAAGTATACTAAGATATCATCAATAAATACCACTAAAAATTCATCAAGATATTACTTGAAAACTCTATTCATTAGATCAATTAAAATAGAGGGTACGTCTGTTAGTTCAGAACACATTATTGTGAACTCGTAATGTGTATACCTGGTTTGAAATGTTGTCTTTGGAATGTATTCCTTCTTCACACACAACTGATGATATCCCAATCAAAGGTCAATATTTGAAAAATACTGAGCTCCATGAATTATATCAAATAAATCATCAATTTGAGGTAGGGGATATTTGTTCTTTATTGTTATATCATCGGTAGTCAATAAACAACCTCATAGATTCATCTTTCTTCTTAACAAAAAGAATATGGGCTCCCTATGGAGAAACACCGGGGAGAATAAATCTTTTAATACTGAATTCCTCTAGTTTTTTCTTTAGTTCCACTAATTTCATAGTGTCCATTCTATAAGGGGTCTTTGGTATGGGCCTTGAACCATGAATTAAGTCAATGGAAAACTCAATTTCTAAATTTGGAGGATGTCCAGGTAAATCCATTGGAAACATATCAAAATATTCTTGCACAATAGGTACATCCTCTATTTGAAAATTCCTTTCCCTTCCCATAGTTATTTCATTCTCTTCTTCCCCAATAATTGAATTTAGTAGAGCTTTTGGGGGTGGATCTAGATAAGAATCAGATGGTGATGTTTCTGTTCTAAAGATAAGGTACTCCTAATCATCATCAAAAATTGTAACCTACTTTTTCTTATAATAAATTTTCACATAATGGTCCGAAAGACAATACATAACAAGGATTATATAAAATTCAATCATGGGTATGATGATAAGATCAGCAGATAAAGTACATTTATATTACCTAAAGGGAACTGATTGAAAAAATTTTGTTGCAATGATACTTCCATTAGGATTTTTGATTAAAAACTCCCTAGTTCAATAAAATTGGAAATATCTAATTTTCATAGCTATCTAGGAAGATATGAATCAATGAGATGATCCAGAATCAAATAATACATTGGAAAAATTTGAGGAAACCATTAAATTACATACCACCATGTCATTCGGAGCTTCAACCTCAGCAGTAGTGAACGCATAAGCTTTGCCTTGCTCCCTTGGCCTTTTCTGAGGTAAGTTTACTTGGATCTTAGGAATTTTCTTTGCATAATTCCACATTTCTATACAATTGTAGCATTCGATATTGATGGCCACTTTCTTCCCTTTCCAGTCACGAGTTTGGAAGCCTTTTTCTCCACACGTGTACCTGACTCCAATTCACATCAGAGAAGTATCAGGGTGTTTCTTCCCATATTTACTATAGGATGAAAATTCATCTTTTCCCTTCTTCCCCTTATTTCCATTTCCAGAGTGTTTAGCAGATCTCTTCTTCTCTTTCTATTCTTTCAAGTCATAAGAATTAGAGAATTCCATTTATATCTTGATAGCACAAGATACTATATATTCATATGTCAATAATGATTGTGAGACTAATTCTTAACGGAGAAATGGTTTTAAACCATCAATGAATCAATCAATATTACCCCTTGGGTTACATATATAATCTGCAGTATTCCTTGCTCACCTTGTAATGTTAGATCATACATTGTGACATTCTCATCCCCATTTTTCCTTAGACTAGTAAATTTCCATTCCATGTCTGTTTGATGGTTACGAGCATAGTATTTTTCTAAGAAAATCTCTTTAAATCCCTCCATTCCATATTTGATACTACTTCATCCTCATTTGTATTTTGAATTAATGTCCACTATTGATTTGCATCTCCTATGAGGCGATAAACTTCCATGAAAACTTATTCCATTTTAATAGTCCATAAAGCATGAAATATTTTCTCTATGGAACTTATCAATTGCTCCTGTAAAGGTAGATTTGAATTCCCATTGAATGTTGGTGGTTATTACCTCATGAAGCGTTCTAACATTTATCCTCCACATTTTGGATCAGGGTGCTCCCTATGGGTAATGTTATTGTTCATAACCTGAGTGAGTTGTCCCAGTATGGTGATAAGCTGATTAGATACAGTTTCATCACCATATCCACTATAAATATCTTGAGTAGGATGGAAATCCCTACATGAATTCCTACATTTATATGATTTCCATTCCTTCCACTAGGCTCCATTTCTAAAAAATTGTAAACACTAAATTCTTTTATGAATCACAATATAAAATTCCAAACTTGTAAAACATTTGACATAAATTAAACAATTAATGGATATAATCCATAATCATAAAAAACATTTTTTTGAGGAAGCATATACTCATAAATCTTTCATAGTGGATTTTAAAGAAAATGTGAATTAAGCTAAGAATATCCCTCAGGAGTGTCGTAACCAAGAGTGCAGCAAGGCCTATTGTCATGTACCAGGATACCCCAGGTCAAGCCCAAAACTCCTTGTCGTTGTTTTTACTCCTAGGTACATATGTTGTAGAGCCGCCTCTACCTAATAATATCCATACAAGGGTGTATTTCTTGAAAAACTCAGAAAATTTATACATTACCAAAATTCTAGGAAGTCTTTTTATACAAATCCTCATAGTCTATCTTAAGGTAATGTTCTCTAATCAGTGTTTCTATAAATCTAGTTTCCAGGTATTGTTCAAAACATCCACTGATACCAATAGTAATGCCCAAACCCTAGTTACCTAGAGTCAGTGCATTATTAAATAAGATTTTCATGATACAAGGAATCATGTCTCGAAAGTCCGATCAGTTTAGTATCCTTGGATGTACTAGATACGTACATAAGTTTTACATTACATCATGAAATAAAGAAAACCAGCACTGTGTCCCTTTTAAACGCACGAATATCCTTGGAATATCCCTACAGTTTAATCATAATTTACATAATCACATCCAGGTAAAAAGAAAAAATAAGAAAGGGGTGAGCTCAGATGCTTAGTAAGGATAACAATTTATCAGAAACTATCATAAATAAGAAAAACATTTAAGGAAATGTATAATACTAAAACAAAATCCTTTTAAAATTAAAATTCAACATAATATTGAAATGATAAATAAAATAATTTCATTTACTTATTCACATAGAAATTCTACTAGTTTAATAATCACATGTAATATCAATAGCTAATTTCATAATGATAGAATGCATAATGCTGGACATCATAGCCACATATTCAAGGCCTCGTGCCCAGACTACAAATAAGATTTCGTCAAGGCCTTGTTCCAAGGCACTAGTTTGTCTCATGAGACCTACCGATGCATTGATGAGATATATAAGGCTTCATCCATCACTTACTAAGTCCAATGCATTCATTATATGAAAAGGTTGAAACATAACATAAATATTCAAATTAAAACTACCATACGACCTATTAATACTTTAACTATAAACCACTAATGGTATAAATATAACACATACATATTCAAACATGTCACAAAACCTTTAATAGAATATGGAAGATTGTATCATAATAAATAATCTTCAAATAAGTGTAAAATCCATCAAAGGATGTTGACGTAGATGAAATTCAGACTATTTGATAGAAATATCTCTTTCTATTTAAAAATCATTTAAAAGTCATATAATTATAAAAGAAAACATATATTTTGAAAATATTTTTATAATATTGTAAGGGAATCTCTAAAGGTGTTATAATGGTGGAAAATAGCTTCACCTGCCGTATAAGTAAAAAACATTCTTACCTTAATTCGTCGAAAAGGTCATAAAGTACCTTGTTTGGAAAATGAAAGAAAGATTCCTTTCAAAACATTTTAAAAAAATTAAAACAATGTTATATTTGAATTTAAACAATATTATAAGAAATAGTCAAAATGTTTAGAAATAAATATTTATGAAACACGAATTTGGATGATAAAGAAGTCCTAGAAGAAACTCACATATAAACAACCTCAGATAATAAAGAGATTGTGAAATTTAACCCTTACCTGGTAATTTTCCTTGGTTGATGGTACTTTAACTTCCAGTATAATAGTAAAATAATTGTTATTAAATTATACAAGAACAATATACATAAATTTTATATCATATATAATCCTCTAATATTTCATTGTTAATAATATTGCCTTTGTATTATCATTTCAGGTGTTACTGATTTGTTTTCTTTTAAAGGTTTCATTACAGAAGTCATGTTCATTATGGATAGGATGTATTTGATTAATGTCCATAATAATATTATGTTCTTAAATATTATTTAAATAGTAAAATGAAAATTATTCTTGAATGGTTACGATGGGGAATTAATCTCATCGCATTCGTGGAGACGATAATCTGTACTTATACATGAATGCTACTTCCATTCCATTGTTTTCATTTTAAAATGAATGAATACCAAATGATACATAGGTATATTTTTATTCCAATATAATATAATATTTTATATACATTACATAAGTTCATTAACACCATCCTTTATACGTTCCATGTATAGTATGAACGATTCAAATCACTTTGAGTGGGCGGTAGTCTGCACTTCCTTAAAGAAATTATCGTATATATACCACCTGAAAATAATAAAGGTATTCTATAAAATATATTTACATAAGATTAGAGATAAAATAAATATGTAAAATATCATATGTAATTATAGTTCCATCATAATAGCCGCCATAAAAGGTGGTAGTAAAAGATTAAACAATCATCGTTCCGTGAGGCAGTAGTTCGTCGTCTACAGAAACATTATGTTCTACACCCATTAGATGGAGGTATGTGTATGTGTATTTTGAATACTTATAATAAAAAAAACTTAGTATATTTAGGATAATTGTTTTGTTATATAAAAACTAATAAAGACATTTTAGGTGGTTGGAGAAGTAAAATAAAAGAAAACAACTTAAGAAAGATGTTCCCTTTAAATCGGGTAACCCCCTATGGTATGAACCAAAAGGCTTCCTTGAAGTGCCTTCTGCATAATTTAAGGATTATAAAAGGAAGATATAGATGTAGGGAGCTTAATTGTGAAAAATTTGGAAGATCCAATGGGATTGAGAGGTGTGAGAAATGGGTTATAGGTGAGGGATTTTTATAAGGGGGAGGGGATCTTTAGGAAAGTTTGAAAATATTATTTTATTATATAATGTTTTTCAGTTTATAAAGGTCCAAAACTCATTAAAGTCAAAGATAAGATGACTCATGTTTGGAATAAAATCATCCAAGAAGAATAGTACAAGTTATGGATATTTTTTTAAATTTTATAATCATATTTATTTAAATCATTTATTAATGAGGTAAACATTGCACCGTTATTATGTCATAAATAATATTATTTATTTGATGTCTAAAAATTATAAAACAAATATCATGATTTAGAAAATAATTTTAGATTTTAAATTAATATTTATAGTCAAAGAGATAACTTATATAACCCCATGTGAAAATTGTATTACTAAAATATATATGTTTATGTCATTTTTGTCATTACTTTAAATTTATTAATATAAACTGTCATTATCACTCCCATGTTTCCCATGGGGTCCCAAAATCAAATTAAGGATGACCATGGTCAGAAATTTATCAGTAAATAGGGTTAGGATATGTGTTAGGGTAATTTAAATTTAATATAATATTATTTTTACCCATATTTACTATATTTACCCTTTAACCATAGTAAATAAAATATTTACCGAAGTAATTATTGATAATGTCTAAAAATAAAAGTTATCTATTTACACAATCTAGACTAACTAATTCCAAATATGGAATCCATTTTTTCAAATTCAAAATATAGTAGTTACAGAAATTAATTTAAAATTAATTCACGTTGCCAAAACCGAAAAGCGGGTTTTTAAGAAGTAAAAACTATCAAAAGATTGACATGAGTTTATTGTACAATTTAAATGTGTAATTACATACAATTATGTACATTATATTAAATTATAAAAATATAATGCAATGATTCTTTAAAAGAACTGAAATTTATAATTTAAAAATATAAATTATTTTTATTAAAAATGTTTTTTTAATTAAAATATAGTATTTTTTCAATATTCATCAAAATATGAAAGTTATCAGAAAAGTGAAAAAAATTACCCTAAGATAATTTTGATATTCTAAATCCAATAATGGACCCCAAATTGAAAAATAAAATTTATAAAATTTCAAAATATGGGTATTACTATTCATAACAACTAGTTTGATTAGTCGTGGTGTGATAGATATCGAAGTTGAGTACGATTTAAGATTTTGAATTATTAAAAGAGAAGTCCACCATGGAATATTGGGGTGTTACAAGCTTTATTATAATCCTCATCAGATACATAGGGACACTCAGATGCTTAGTCTCTAGGTCCAGCCCTAGGATGATCAACCAGTTTCTCCCCTTTTCCTTGTTCATCTTTTTGAGTCATCTACCTTTGGTCGAATTCCTCATCATCTGTTTTATTAAATCAACATGGTCTGATTCATTTTCATATGGGACTTATAGTTTTATATTCTTCATTTACATTCTCTCGTCCAACCACTACACTTTGTGAGCCCCTCGTTTGGGTCCCCATAATCTTTCACTTCTGAAATGAACCTCGGATGGCCTGGTCTCATTCAACATTGGATCACTTACTATCCCAGGACAACATCTAGAAGGATATAAATTGACAATTTGATGTAAGCCTCATGTTCAAAATATGTTCAGTGGTCGATTCTCAGTTTTTTATTCCCATTCCAACTCACACGATACATATACTTTGTCGCAAACGTGGTCAGAAGTTATCCTCCATCGTTATCACCAACATGATCATGTCTTAAATGATGGTCTCCTGATTTAAATTCCTTCTCAAATCCTTATGTCCAAGCTGAATTCTGACACCCTCAATTTCATTTCATTGTGCAACTTTTCACATTGAGTTGGTGAACCGACATCATGGGGTCATCCTTGACCACACACCTCTGTTCCCTTGTCGTATGTTTTCGTGTGTTGTACAGATCTCTTTTTACCCTTGTTTCCCACCCCTATCATAGATCACATGGGATTATGGGTTTTGATAAGATTTATGTCTACATTGGAAACACTCATACCAAAACGGTCTGAAATCTATGACCTTAAACTAGGAGTTAATGTCCCAAAGTCTAGGCATCATGACTTTAAACTATGTTTTCATTCTCATAGGATCATATAATATGGTGTGGACCTATTTTTTCTTCATTCACGTTGGGTTGTTTCATGAAATTTCCTTGTATATCTCATCTATTGTCTGAGTTCTATGACCATAATCTAATATCTACTTCATCTTTACCACATCAAACTGCACGGACATGTCCCATGACCACAACATTAAACTGGGCATCTACAGTCTGAACCTTACAACTTTAAACTAATATTTTTAGTTTCTAAGTTCACATGATTTTAATATTCATAACAACCTCAATTTGTTCACTTGAGAATACATTGCCTCATGATTAGTTTCTAATATTTTACTGGGCATCTACAGTCTGCATTGCCTCATGTACCATTTTGGGAAAAGGTTCTTGAAGATGTCGGATGACACTTCATGTTTGGCCTTGTGTTGTGAACATATTCGATGGTTGGTCCTTGTTCTTTTTCACCTTTCAGGCAAATGTGCTATGGATATTGTGTTGAGAAAATGGTCAATATTTATACATTATCATTATTCCATCCTCACTAGGTTCCATATTTTTGGTATCATGATTCACACTTCTTAATACCCTTTGTTCGGATTGATCCCATTACCCTTGTAGTTATCCTGCTCTTGGACTAGATCACATTGGGAAAGGTGGTTTGGCAGTTCTATGAACCATACTCTCCAATTCATGGCCCCCTCTCTCATTCCAAAACTTTAGGTAGTTATTTATACCCTAATTGTTTAGTGACTAGCTAGAACTCTCACATCCCAATCAAGTAGTGGTGTGATCATCCCTTGTTTCTCACACTGGGTATAACCCATGGGAGCTTAGGGATCAATCATTAGTTGTTTCTCAGATATGATTGAAATGATGTAATCCAAACAACCAAGAAATATGTACACTCACACAGCTTAAATGGATAGATGGATGAAGAATGTATGTCTCAGTTTGTCCAAAGCATGTTCCTTATGAATACACTCCCTCAATGGAATGTATTAATTCCTCCACTCTTTAGCTTATAGTTTCTAGGGCTTCTTTCCAATTCTCAATCTCCTCCTCCTCATCGATGGATGAAGATTGAATCTCATCATCCCTAATCTTCATTTGGTCCCATTCAGCTTTAAGTTATACTACATGATTGTTCTCCTGTGCTAATTTCTCCTGGGCCTCAGCCAATTGGGTCTTCAGTTGTTCTATGAGCCTTGTTTTCATAGAGATGAATTTTAAATGCTCTCTCATCTGCCAATAAATTTTTTTGAATCACTTTCTCAACCTATTAATGTTTATAGATATTTGTGTACTTTTTTTGGAACCACTAGGCATCTAGGTGTTGACTACTCACCCACATCCTCTGGGAGAGATAGTCTGAGGCCAATGTGTGATGATGTCATGAATCTACCCCTATGGTGCATAGATATCACAGCAATGTGTGAAGTGATCCCATTCTACATATCCACTCTGGTTTTGGAACCTCATTGAGGCGGTGTTTGATTATTTTCCATGCTCCGCGCTAGGACTTTTCATTGTTTTCAACTTCATCAGAATTGGATTTGTTCATCTCTAAGAGATCAACTAGTTAATATTTGGAAAATGTGTCTAAGAGATTAGCAGTAGGATCTTCCTTGAGCTTTTCCTTCAAATAATCAGGTTCCAGGTTGTCTAGTTGGTCCTCATCACTTGATTCTTCCTCAATGATGTCAGTCTAACTATCTCCAAGTTCTTATCTGCCAACGGCTTCACGAATCACCCCGATTGATTTCTCACCAGGAACTATATCTTGGCTAGATTTCGGTACTTGATTCCATGTGGATTATCGCACCTCTAGGTAAAGGGGGCCAGGGTTTTCCAACTATCTATACCATCATGGAATATAACATTTTAAGAACTGTTCAGATGACGATTGGGATAGTAATTTTCATTGAGAAAACAACAGGTATGGATACAAGGATCAAGAGACTCGTGATGGATAAACTTCAAGTCTCACCTCCATATTTTCATCACTGGAATTTCAGGTTGTGGTCCCTTGTATATGATAGAAGGATCCGCATGTTTTGGAGATGCTTTATTTTCTTCCTCAACACTACTTGACTCTGCATCCATTGTTTTTCTGGTTATCATCCCCACTGCTTGGTCTTCCATACCAATTTTAATATCTTCATCCCTGACTATATCGGTGGTCTTCATATGGTCCTTCTACACGAGTATATTTTTATTGAAGGAATAATATAAAGTGGTATGGTTAATAGAGTATGATATGATTCGGTGATTACTTTGAGATTTGTAGAAAATTATCCTAGAGAAGTCTCCTCTAGAGACCTAATTTCGCCTTCCTTAGGAGAAACTCCCTTGGAAACTACTTAGGTTTTACCTTCCTAAAGTTTCTCAGCATCAACCACCTATCACCAGGAACCCTCTAATTTAGATAAAGGTAATAACTCTTTTAGTTGGGCTGTTGATAACATTGGGGGATGGTCTGGTTCAACATTACACTTACTCATATTGTCAGTGATGGTACAGTTCCTCAAGAGTACACTAGTTCCTCTAGTTCATTAAAAAAATTTAATCCCATGGTTGGTTACTCCTTGAACCAAGATTTTTTTAATCCAATTTTCCCAAAATACATCTTGTACTTATTAATGTTATTCTAGATTTCGTTAATGTTGGGGAAGTGTTGGTAGAATTCCAAGTCTTTCCATGCCTCAGGATATACAGCATCGTGAGGAATCATCACTTGACACATGTGCTTCCCAACAACCTAAGGGGGAACCTTGAGGAACCCCATTGATGATTTTACGCTCTAATGGGTCATCCTAGCTGGAGTCACTTGGTTTGTAATTTCCAGCTCCCTTGCCTCACCATCAACTGGTGTTGTTTCATGGCCCACTGCCCTTACTTCCACCACGTCATCACCATGACCTATTTCAGCACCACCCACATGATGTCCTCTTGCTACTGCTCAACCTTGATTTTGAGACCTACAAACCACCGCTTTACTTTCCTAGATTGTTGGCATCTTCAATTTCTCACCTGGGTAAGAAGCTTATCAAATCAGTGCATATTCATTAATCAATCCGGATGTGTCATTAGGTGATAGAAGAGAGTTCCACATCTTTCCATCCTCTTGTTTGAACATCAACCACAGTTGTCTCATCACACATAAGTGGTTCTCGTGGAGCTCCTCCAGGTACACTTTTTGTGTTTTCCTCTTCATACACCTGAATTTTTGTGTGATCCAGTGTGAAGAATATAGTTCACATATGGGCTTGCAGTTCATATGTGTGACCAACACACCACTATAAAAGGATAGTAGATATTACCTCTTCTCTATAGTGTATGTTCCATCATTGGTGAATTCCCCAGTTGGTAGGGCAAATGGGTGGAAGATAAATTGATTTTATTGCAAAATTGAGCTCAGCATAACTATTGTGCTAATCTTGAGCGGGGGGATTCTCGTGGTATATAGATTCATTGGTCTAGATTCTATCCTAGGTGGAACAGTTGGATTGAGGTATTCATATCCCCCCATGTGTGCAGTGATCCAACTATATAGGAAATTAAATGGCCCACACACGTACAATGGTCTCTTTCCCTCACTGATGTGCTAGAGTAAATGATATAACTTCTCTATCACCTATATTCCCAAGTTGATGTGTTCTCTAGCTAGTTGTGCCACCATAAAAAATTTACTTAGTCACACTCCCATGTGTGTGTCCCTAACCGGCAGTATCCACCCACATGTCAGCACTGAGATGAATCTAGTTAGCCTGACTATTGGCTAAAATTCATATTTGAAGCTATATCCCCACATTTTCCACTAGATATCCTCTAGGATCCACAAGTATGAACTTTCCTTTCCCTTCTATGCACCTCTCAAAAATGTAGGGGGGTACTTTTCAGTACTTTCCTCACTGCTTCCGCTCCCTCGGTTGGAATGTCCAAAAAATAGATGAACCACTACATAAAGTGGAAATATATGGTATTTTTATTGTCATCATCTTTTCCTAGAACTAGGTTTAATTATAATTTCTCCAAAGGCATCATCTTCTCCACATCCTCCCAGAATTTCATGGAAGGTAGGAACTCATCAAACATCCTTTCCCGAATTGGGATTCCAGTGATTTGATTGAGATCCCAAAGGCTAATACTAACCTACTCATGGTGCAGGTGGAATGTGTTGGTATCTGGAAACCACCATCCTTGTAGTTATGGTATGAAATCCTTTGGTTTGGAAACATGGAAATGGGAATCCCATGCTACTTTGTATAGGCCTACACTCGTTAGAACTTGTTCAAACTTGACACAGGATGTGAAGGACTAGTATGCCAAGGCCTATTCATCAATAGATTTTCGGCCCTATAAAAGATAATATCTATTGATACATCCTTTATTTGGGTTCTAAATCCCAACCTTAATAATCATCTTGAACTGAGGAAGGGGCGTCTCTTCCTCTAACTCCTTACCTTCGATGTTTTTGACATGATTATAGAGGCAGTGGAATATGATAGGAGCATGATCTTTCCCAATGTGGCCATATGTGGCCCTTTACCACTATTATTGTCCTGGTGTGCCTCTAAATTAGTAGCCTGACTCATCTTGGTTTTCCTTAGGAATTGATTCATCATCCCATAAGCCAATGTTGTATAGTGTAATCCTCTTGCATAGTGTGTTTCCCTTCTGACCATTCAATAATAGTGTTGTCAGTGATTCATGATCATAAGTACTCTGAATGTACTCTCCTATTTGAGGATTGTCCTCTATTTCACCCTTATGGGTGGCATTAGTGAGAACTTCTCAAGTATCCTCCTAAGAAGCCATCATCAAAAGACTCATAGAATTTTTCTTGTTCCGTTTGGAGAGACTGTTCACTAAAACCGATCACAAATTAGTCTTTCTCTTAGCTCACGTCGCATAGATGAAAAGGTTTATGATGCACCAGTTCACTGAAAATCATTCACAGAGCACTAGACCATAGAAACTGTTTTTCTTAGGCGTGTTTGCAGGGAATATCTCTTCATGAATAGAGAGTTTCATCAAAGAAGTTCACTGAGATCTCGGTACATATGAAATAGCATTTTGGCACTATTTATAGGCAAGATACATCTCACCCTTCATGTTTCATTTGGGGTTACTTTTCATAGAACCCTTCACGATAACCTTTCAAATGTTCTTTGCGGCATGCATTGGTCAACATGGATTCATGAAACAGACCACCCAGACTACTTTGCTATCCATCTTGGTGATTCAGCAAGAGTTTTTATAGTTATTTCCCCTCATAATTCGACCCACTATTTTTCCTTAGCTCCTATTTTGTGGAGAGGGATATTGTTGGTGTAAAAAGTTGTCCACCTAAATTTTTGAAAAAATTCATGGCCAGTTCAAAGCCAAATGCATACACGAATGGCCTTGAATCTTGTCTAAAATCATCAAAGGGGTATGTTTTGTAATGCTCTTATGCAAAGATGATTCATGGACCAACTTGCAAATGTATCTCCCCCACAACATCCAAATCCCTTTCGTAGAGCATCTCACAAATGTATCTCTTCCACAGTATCCACCACCCTTCATGGACCAGTTTTCAAATGTATATCCTCTGTGGTGTCCAACACCCTTCCTGGACCAGCTCAAAAATGTATGTACTTTATGGCATAACTTTTTCATTTTGGTGCCTAGTTTTCTCTACAGTCATCCCCACTAATCCAAATGACCTCTTCTACCTATAATTAGAAGGCCCACCCCCTCCACCCCCAACAATTCTTACTCTAACCTTAAACCATCCCATCTCTCATTTCGTGAAGCTCTTCGAAAACCCAAAAATAGACCAACTAAGGTACTTAGGTTGTGCAATATTTTCCCCATTTGGTTCTTTATATCCCCCACCTATGGTGTGGATTCCCTTTGTGAAGGCCATCACCCTTTCCAAAAGGAAGGATCCCATTCACATTGCTGAAGGCTTCACAAATCATTATTGCTTCACGAAGTACTCTCCAAATTAAGAGCTCTTTGCTAAAACAAAGATCTTCTCTACCCAAGCCTCTCCTTCACGAAGCACCCTTCCTTCAAAAATCACCATTACGTCATGAAGCACCTTTCCATTGAGATTCACCTTTCCTTTGTGAAGTTTATCTCTAAGAATCTTTTTTCATCACAAATCCTTTTCTTGTGCGTCCCTCTAGGCTCATACGGAGTCATTTCATGGTTCCTCAAGTGGTGTTTCAAATAGTATTTCCCTGCCTCATGATTCTTATCATATGCACACTAATTTCTATAGAATATTTTCATATACATTCTAACATGATTTATTAGAGTCACCACTCCTACATATCACTCCTATCGGGAATTTCTTGTTCCTTCCCTTCCCCATGGTTAGGTTGGAACATGTTATATAAGTCCTAGGGGTGAGGAGTGAGTCCTAATCATCTGATTTGTGGACATTAAACTACCATTCACCTTCATCCTCAACACATGATGTCAAACTGTGAGTCTTCCCATAAATGGTCGGGCTGAGTGGACCATAGAGGGCATGGGATCGGGAGCCTTTCACTTAAAGCCTTTATCAGTATGACTTCTCTCCCCCTATATTCTTTTTAACCATGTGCACCATGGGAAGTCTCCACATAATCCCCGAAACACACCTTGATAGAGTGCTCTTAGTGTGATGTCCATATCCTCCTCATACATCTGGACACCCTCCTCATAATTTCCTCCAGAAGTAAGTCCCAATATCCATATCCTCCGGCTGATTTAGTGGGTAAGACCCACACAATATCCCTCATGGTCGCACCTCTCGAAACACATTCATTGGTTATGATGCTACCTCTTGATTCCCATAATGGTCATGACTCATGTGGGATTAATGTAATTATCAACCATGATATCATTTGGGAAGCTAACCATGCATAAGCCCCGAACTAATGAACTACATGGACTTTGATCCCAACCTCTTAGACAGGGTACGTAGGAATCCTTATTAACATTTAGGCCCATCACCCATCTATCCCAACAATTTAATGTCGGTTCACCTGTGTCTCACATGATGTCAAAATATATTCTGAAATGACATGGTCTTTTATACCTGTCTTTTAAATAGAGAACATAGGACACCTCTACGAGATTCAACCCAACCACTGGTAAACTTTGGTTCTCGCTCCTAGGGATGTACCCTCCAAATATTACATCATCCCTTTTGGGACACATATTTTGGATATTACTCCATGAGGTGTTCTAATCCACCTGGAAAGATAACAATTCATAACCACCACCCTCTATACATAATCCTCCAAACAAGAGAGCCCCTCTTGCAATGGGTTCCTAACCACGTGTAAGCCCCAACATGTCTCTATGTCATTGTCCTTTGTGAACACCCTGGTTCTATTCCCCCATCCTAAACTATATGCACATTTATTCCATTCCATGAGGATATGTAGGAAGCCCCTCTATGGTTCAATCCCATCATTCATGTCTCATCCTTGTCCCTCCCGTAAGACCCTATCTTCTAGGAAGATCATGCCTTAACCCAAGGTTCCATTTTATTTGGGTCCCATAAATGCATCTATTCTCTTGAGCAATCTCCTCAGGTGAATCATCACACATTCCAGAACTATGTTGACTTTGATCCCTACCTCTGAGGTAGGGTATGCATGAAACCTCCTTGAGGTTCAACCCCTACACTTTCATCTTCACGACGGTTTACCCCATTCATCTCATCCACTTAGTTAAATCATCCATCATCCATCATGATTCTTACTCAAGCTTCCACATCCCTGTGGGATGACGCCATTCATACAGTAAGCTAAAAATTTATAAGCCCTGACCATCTACTTTGTCACACCACCCTAATCACATTGGGGTCACTTCATGCACATGGGTTGTCTCAATGTGTAAGCCCCATTCATCTATATGATTTCTGCTCTCAGTAGCACCTAGGTTGTCTCAGTGTGTATGCCCCTAATCACCCCTATTAACTACATGGGTTCTAATCCATGTCTTCTACACAAGGTATTGGGTACCGGGATGGAGCAGCAGAAGAAGGTGGGCTGGGAATTTAGAATTTTATGCATCAACCGAGTGACATAACCCTATCATCTCTGTTGATCTTGTCCCAGTTTGGTCCGAGGATCTCTCAAGGTTTAAGAAGAGCACAAAAATAAATTGAACATGTTCCTAGTTCGGATTTGACGTGTCCAAGTCTGCCGCAGGGCACTGGAGATCATTGTTCAAAGACTCCGACGTCAAAGTCCTCAAGATCGTCCACACACGCCTCTTGAATCTTCTCACACACCGGTCATTGAGATCCAGGTGCTAGCGCAGATCTTCAACTCTCACTTCAGCACTGCGACAATCACTGCAAGGGAAGAAGCATCAATCCAAGATGAATGAACATGAAGATCTTCCTTCGCTTGAGATACTCTCTCTCTAGATTTCAAGAGGAGAGAGAAGATTTCAATCCCAACACATGAATAGTTACCAAGGGAGAGCATCTTTCTCACTTATATAGGGAATGTTTAAAACATGCGGTATGGATTCCCGACCCCCGTATAATAAATGTCTGCTATATAAGTGTTATAAATAATTATTGATGACAAATAAAATTATGGCAGAAATAATATTTAAAATTTATCACTTACTCGTAATATATATATATATATATATATAATTATATTACATGATAAATTAGAGTCTTTAACTCAACTCACACCTCCTTCTAATATTAAATGAATCTAAGATATTAAAATCCATTCGAAAAATATTAATACTTGTATTTACTATATAACTTGTAAATACATGTTATAAAAAATTCAATGAATTATTATAAACTTGAAAAATTAATGAATTTATTTATTCTTTTGTGATCCATAGAACATGGATATTGCTCGAACCCTTTGGCAAGTCTCACCAAGTTCTATATTCCTATTCCCAAAATAGGGCAGATTCTCAAGGTGCTATTGTGTGTCACCCTCTAGGCCCTAACATCAACAGCAGTGAATAATATCCACCGACCTAGAGTGGGGTCTATAAACCCATCAAGGACCCAATGGAGATATAGTAAAGTCAAAGCAATGACTTACTTTCTATGTACATGATCCATGTAATATAATCTCTTCATCATCGATATCTCAATAAAGGAGAATGCACACTAGTGTCATCATTCATTATCTTGCTTTACTTTATTTGTTGATTTGTCCGGACGGTCTTACCTTCCCACTACCACAGCGATGGATTTAATGAAGGTGAAACCATCCTAATCAACCAGGCCCGATATTTCTCTTCCTGAACTCAAAAGTGACAAATCCTTTCTCAATCAATCAATCAATGCCACACTATTAATGTCGTACCCAATACAAACTACCTCGCCATGACTTTGTGTCCATTATTTTCTCCTTGCATCAAATGTATGAAATTAAATGACATCCATTGAAAATGATCTCAAGTCTAAAGACCATTACACATGTCCGTAGATAGGAATGACCAATGACACCAAAAACATTTGGTGTTCCTATTATGCGGGTCTGCCCTCATGATTTCAAATACTAGAGATCATCAAGTGTGAACTTCATGAGAAGAAGTCTCAATGCTTATGAGCCCCCAACACCTGATGGTCACACATCATTTGTGTCCTTTCAGAATGATGTAACTGGACCATAGGACGTTACTTTATGATTACTTTCATGGAATATCAGGGTTCTCATTATAGCATGGGATCTACTATAACCCTTTGATGTGATAACTAATCTAAGAACATTGAAATAAACAAAGTGGATGCAGAAGTATCTACACTATTATGAAAACATAAACACATGTATTATAACAAACTGAATACATGTAGCGGTAATCCATGTACAAAAAAAGTTGGGTCTAGGGCACCCACATTCAACACTCCCACTTTCACTAGAGCCAACTTCTAACAGGTTTCAATCCTCTAGATCTCACATGTGAATCATGCTTCTCCTAAGAAATGGATTTAGTCAGGGGGTCCACCATATTTTACTATGTGGATACTCTGCAAACTGTCACTTCACCACTTTTAATAAAATCCCCCAAGAGATGAAATTTCAAAAGAATAATATTTTTCCTCTGCTGTGAAATGGGCTCCTTGGCAAGCACCACTGCAGCAGTATTATCACAATATACTGAAACAGGTTCTGCACTGCTAGGTACAACACCAATATATGAGATAAAGGTGCATATCTAGACTGCCTCCTTTGCTGCATCGAAAGCTACAATATATTCGGACTCTACTGTAGAATCAGCAACTACAACTTTCTTTGAGCTTCTCCAGCTCACTACACAACCCTTCAAGAAAAATACGTAGCCTCACTATGATTTCATATCATCATGATATATTTGGAAACTAGCATTAGTGTATCCCCTCGGAACTAGTTCCTCATCTCCTCTATATACCAGGGACATATCATTAGTATGCCTCATGTACATTATGATTGTTTTAACATCTGTCCAATGTAGATCTCTTGGATTGGCTTTATATCTACCCACCATGCTTAAAACAAAGGTGACATCAATCATACTACATAGCATGGCATACATGATAGAACCCACTGCCGAAGCATAAGGGACTCCACTCATTCTTTCAATCTCCTCATGTGTTTGTGGACACATTTTCTTAGAGAGATTTACACCAAGTGACACAGGTAACAATCCCCTCTTGTATTGTTCTATACTATACCTTTTGAGTACCTTGTCAATATATGTACTCTGACTTATCCCAAGAAGCCTTTTATATCTATCTCGATAGATATTGATCCCAAGAATGTAGGTTACTTCACCTAAGTCGTTTATGGAGAAGCATTCATTTAACGAAGTCTTATCTGACTGTAAGAATTGCACATCATTTTCCATAATATATATTTCATAAACATATAATACTCGGAAAACGATGGAATTATAATATCCTACCTTTTTAATACATAACTTTCATTACATTTTAAAAACAAAGGATCTTTAAAGTCTAGTGTCTTAGAAATCAGGAATAAAAACATGAAAACATAAACACTCATTTAAATTCCCTTGAAAATATTATTGAAAATTTAATCCATTGTACAATTACTACATCTCATAGCCTGAAGACATACAATCAAAGGAATGGGTGGGTAGAAGTCCCAGTAAGGAAAGTAAGGTAATTAGTTTTGTTGTGATATCAATAAGAACTTGATGAAAAACATAAAGACATGAGAAATGGTAAAGGAGGAATATCATAATAAAACTAATATGAATCATAACATGAATATGTGGCTAAAACATGTAATTTAGACATTCATGAACATATCACCAAGGTCCATCCACAAGGTGTCATAAAATTTACCAAGGTTATTCACCAAGGTATCATGAAACTTGTCATCTCTAAGGATTAATATTTAACCAATGCATTGGAGATCTATCAGGGTGCACCCTTAATATTCCTTTACTTTAATGTGATCCACATAGATTATAATCAAAAGTTTCATAAATAACCCATAGTTAATAAATGAAATGGGTTCATTTCAAAATCATGAGGTTATAACAGTTCTTAAAAATATAATCGTTATGTCTTTTATAACCCATGGAAAGGGAGTGAGGGTTACATATATGTCAATTCAAGAATAAAATATATCCTTTTTATAACTATGAACAGAAATAGAAATTAAATAGGTATGGGTATTCACATTTATAAAAGAAGATAATTTCTTGAGAGAAAGAGAGAGAAATTTTGAGACGAAAGTTCTGCAGCATAACTGCTATATAACTTGGTTTTAGAAAATAATAAAAGAGAGGGGACAAGGGTATCCAATCCATAAATGGATCATTTTGCAGTATATGGATATAATAAAAAGAAATAATATCATGGTCTGAATGTTTTAATGACACACCACATGAAAAGAAAACTATAAAAGAAAGAGAAAGCGTGATTTCTTTTACGAAAATTCGGCAGCCGAACGGCGTCACATAAAAATTTAGAAATTCAATCGATGAGAGAAGAAATGGACTCTCATAATTTAAAAATGAAATGTAAAATAGTAAATATATAGAAGAAAAATCCCACAAATAGTAAAATGGAACTATAAGATATAACATAAACGAAGTCTTGACTTAAAAGAGAAGGGTGAAAGGTTCCCTTACCGATTTGGAAACTTTCAAAACGTACACCCCATGAAATAATTATCATATAAATAATATGTAAATACCCATAAATTAATGTATATTATATAAATAGTACAATCATTGGCAGTATATACAACACACAAAAGGAAATAGTGGAAAATATACCATGAATCTCACATGAATAAGAAGTGAGATAAAAATATCATACTACGTTTTATTCAATCAAATCGTATGACCAAAAATTACTAACCACCAAAAGAGTCACAGAATACCATGAATATAAAGATATTCCTGATAATATATATCCAATTTCAGTACACAATACACCACATGCTATAAATAAGTGGCGAACAATGGAAATCTCACATAATTAAAAGTGAGATAAGAAACCCCTTACCATGTTTTCTGACTTGACTCACTCGTATGTTCCTTGTTCATCATGAATAATAATGTTAAGTTATGATATAATTTCCTAATAATATTTTTCAAGTTTATTATTCCATTTATAATACTTATTACCTTGATATAATAATTAGTTAATTATTTGAGCTCATATCGGACATTTTTTCAATGTTCAGAACTTGAGTAAAAAATGAACTTGTTATAATTATATATTGTCCATGTGGTCAAAAGTACATTTTCTCTAGAATGATATTAATCATTTAGATTTCATATATATCATATATATCCAGTATATATATGTATTTATAATAGTACATAACATTTGGAGATAAGTAATGAAATGCACCATTCAGGGAGATGGTAAGTCGTACGTACGCATGAACGCTACTTTCATTTCTATTTCATATTTTAATGAAATTAAAACATAGTGATTAATATGTATATTATACTTTCAGTATAATATTTATGTCATATATGTTACATAAGTTCATAAATTTTATCCTTTATACAATCCACGTATATCATGAACGAGTCATATCACTTTGAGTGGGCAGTAGTCCGCACTTCCTCTAATGAAATTATCACATTTACCCATTATGGGATACATAAAGTTATGATATAAAAAGGATAATACAGAAGCATAAAGAAAAAATATATATAATATATATCACATATATATATAGTTCCATCATAATGGCCACTATGAGAGGCAATAGGAGATAATTGAACAATCATCGTTTCGTGTGGCAGGAGTTCGTTGTCCACTGAAGTAGTGTCTTCTTTACCCATTAGATGGAGGTGTGTGTAAGTGTAGCTAGAATACTTCTCATAAAAACATTATTTTATAATTATGTTACTAGTTTTGTAATATAATAATGGAATAAAAATATTTTCGGGGGTTGTAGAAGTAAAATAAAACAAAAGAACTTAAGAGAAGACGTTAACTTTAAATCAGGTAACTCCCTTTGGTTTGAACCAAAAGGGTTTCTTGAAGTGATTTTTGCCTAAGGTAAGGCTTCTAGAATGAATATAGGGATCTTGGAAGCTTATTGGATCATATTTTGGATGATACAAAAGCTTTAGAAGTGTGATAAATGGGTAGGAAGTGAGGGATTTTCATAAGGGAGAGGAGGAGCTCTTTTGGAAAGTTTAAAAATGTTATTTTATTATATAATGATTTTAGGTTTCTAAAGGTCCAAAAATCATTAAAGTCGAAGATAAGGTGACCAATGTTCTATATAAAATCAACAGATAAAAATTGGGAAAGTTTTGGATATTGTTTTAATATTTATCTTCTTATTTATTTAAATCATATTTTAATGATGCAAACATTGCATCATCATTATGTCATAAGTGATTTTATTTTTTTGATGTCTAAAAATTATAAAAAAACCATGATGTAGGAAATATTTTTAGATTTCCATTGAATATTTATGGTTGAAATTATAACTTATATAACTCCATGTAAAAATTGTTTTAGTAAAATAATACATGTTTATGACATTTATAATTTTTACTTTAAATAAAAAGTTATTAATGTCATTATCTTACCCAAGTGGCTCCATGGGGTCCAACAATTGACCCATGGATTGTCTTGGTCGGCCATTACACATCCAATAATGTTAAGAAAAGTGTTGAGGTAATTTTTTATTATTATAACATTATTTTTACAGTAAATTACCCTAATTACCTTTAATCGTGGTTAATAAAAATCAAAAGTTACTATTCACCAAAAAAATATTTTCATCCCATTGAAACAAATTTTACTTTATATTGACAACCATTTATGTTGGATTTTTGAAATTCATTTCAAAAAAGTGGTAAAATTTATTTTAAATGAAAAAAGTCAGTTTTTTAACTACTACTTGGTGGTTTCACTATTCATAAAAAATTGAAGGTTTTCAGAAAAATTCCGAAAATTCACTCAAAGATAAATTTGGTATTCCAAATTCAAAAATGATGTCTATTTTACCAAATTAAAAATATATAAGTTTCTTTAATTAATTTTATAATTAAATCCAGCCATCAAAACAAAAAACGTGTTTTTAAGAAATAATAACCATCAAAAGATTGATACTTTTTAATATCCAATTTCTAAGTGAAATCACTTATAACGGCCACCATTGTGTTAAATGGTAAAAATATTATCTATTTACACATTAAAACCTATTAAAATGATAATCTGACCATATAAATTTTTTATATTAAAATGTGGTTTTGAATTAAAATATAGCATTTTTCACTATTCATTTAAAAATGAACATTATCAGAAAAATATCAAAATTTCATCCAAAGTAAATTTTGATGTCCCGATTCTAAAGATAGAAATTAGTTTTTCAAAAATAATATTTAAAAGTGAAAAAAACTAGATTTAAAAAGGGTTCGCCATCAAAAGGTGTTAAATCACCCTTTTAAAGTAAATTATGCTTAAAATTAGATTCATTTACATTTTAAGCCTATAACTTTTATTTGATGATTGTAAAAACATTTAACAAACATATATTATCATATTTATGTTAGTTATATTAATTCCATCCAATACAACGGCTAGGTGTTAACTACCATTTAAAATAATAATATTATATTATTAGTGTGCAATGTAACATTTCCAAGAAACTCGTTGTTGCGTGTCTGGTACGCCATTGAATATAGAATCCCATTTAAAATACAATTAATATTTAATTTGAAAATATTAATAAATATGGAAATTTTATATTCTTTATTTTCCTGGGATGTTACATTCTTCCCCCCTTTTGGAAATTGCGTCCTTGCAATTTTAAAATTGGGCTTGAAAACTTCATTGAAAGTCCCACATCAGAAAAATATTCAGTAAAACTATCACATTAAAATAAATAAAACGAATTATAAAGGTCACCCGAGTTAACCCATACTAGAATTCCATGTAGGAAAACATGGATATTGAAGAGAAAATAAACAGTCAAGTTCTTATAGAGAGTGATAGAAAACATGATTAGGAGAATGTTAATCACCAGAAAATCACAAACTTCTGATGTTTTAAACTGTCTTTGATCACCTAGTAGGAAACATAAAGCAACAACGTTTTTTTTACATTAATTTTCATAATTTTGAGGAATTCATTTACTACATAGAATAAAAACATAAGGAAATATACTTATGTTAAATTATATTTTCATCCTTTAATAAGTTTCTACCAAAAAATAATCTTTTCTCCAAACATTGAGCATTTAAAAAGACTTTCTCACATAAAAAGCACAAGAATCTTCTTCTAGAGAATCAAATAATCCCAAAAAAGAGAATTATAACTTTCCATTGTCTTTAGACATCAAATTAAACCAAAATGGTTAGTATGAGATCATATAATCCCCAAAAAGGATAAACCTTAATAAAAATAAATACTACTATCAATCTATAAAATTCAACAAAAAGTACCCAATTTTAAAGAAAGACCATTCAATACACAATTATCCTCAAAATTATTGAAAATAATCCAAACTAATATTGAATCCCAAAACTCAGAAGTATTTAATCACATAGTCTTCCGCAATAAATCTTAACATTTATCTCCAAATAACATAGACTACTCTTAAAGTCTCATAGTGAAAAGTAATGAACCAAATCACATATTCTCTATGCCAGGTTAATCATTTTCTAGAAATAACCCAAATCACCATATGTCCACAATAAATATATAGATTCTTACAAAATAAAAATTTTACCCATTCCTCGACAAATGAAATCTTTTAGTATTTTTTTTCCTTAGGCATATAGTATTCCAAAAAGGAAAATATCTTCCAAAATAATAGTTATAATTTAATCACCAAATCATTTTCCTATACTAAGGATATCCATTTTATAAAACATAATTTCCCAAAATAAAATTATTCTTGATCCATAAAATCATTTAACTAAAACTAATAATTCATACTTACTGAGGACTTCATGTAGGCCAGTGGTAGGTGGTAAAACCCAATCGCACTTAGGTTGTGGGTTCTATTCCCACAGCTTTGTCTGACACGACGGGTTGTCACACGGCCTACTTGTTTTTCTTTTTATCAAGCTAAAAAATAACCCTAACATGTTTTAACCTTAATGGTTTTCTTATACATTTCATTTTCATCCCAACACGTTAAGATAGTTCTACTCGTATCGACACATGGATGTATTTTCTTGATAAAACACTTACTCCATACTCACCAAAATACCAAGAAGTTTTCATATATTTAAACTTTTCTATAGGGTTCTTCCTAATGTTTTCATATCCTAATTTTCATAAATGAATAAACTATCCATTGATACCAACTATAGTATCCCACCTTTTTAATATGTAACTTTCATTACATTTTAGAAACAGATGATCTTTAAAGTCTAGTGCCTTGGAAATCATGAATAAAAACATAAAAACTTAAACACTAATCTAAATCTACTTTAAAAGATTCTTGAAAAGTTAATCATATGTACAATTACAGCATCCCATTACTTGGAGACATACAATCAAAAGAAAGGGTGAGTAGAAGGCCCAGTAAGGAAAGCAAGGGAATTAGTTTACTTGTGATATCAATAAGAACTTGATGAAAAATATAAAGACATGAGAAATGGTAAAATATTAATATAATATTAAAAAAATTAATATTAACTTGAATATGTGGCTACAAAATTTCATTTAGACATTCATGAACATGTCACTATGGTCAATCCCCAATGTGTCATAAAAATTACCAAGGTTATTCACCAAGGTATCGTGAAATATGTCATCTCTAGAGATTAATTATTTACCCAATGAATTGGAGCCCTATCAGGGCACACCCTTAATATGTATTTACATTCATGGGATCCACATAAAACATAGTCAAACATTTCATAAATAACCCATAGATAATAAAAGAACTGGGTTTATTTTAAAATCATGACATTTTAAAAGTTCTTAAAAATAAGATCATTATGTCATTTATAACCCATGGAAAGTGAGTGAGGGTTACATGTATTTCAATCCCAAAATAAAATATGTAATTTTTTATAACTATGAACACCCATATAAACTAAATAGTTATGGTTATTCAAATATATAAAATAAGTGAATTTCATGAGATAAAGAGAGAGAAAGTTTGAGATTAAATTTCTGTAGCATAACGACTATATAACATGGTTTTAGAAAATAATAAATGAGTGGGGACAAGGGTATACCCTAAATAAATGGATCATTTCGCTTTATAGGGAAATAATATAAATTAATAAGATCATGGTGTGAATATTTTAATGACACACCACATGAAAAGGAAACTTGAAAAGAAAGAGAAAGTGCAATTTATTTTATGAAAATTTGGCATCTTAATGGAATCACTTAAAAATTCATAAATTCAATTTATGAGAGTGGAAATGGTATATATTAATTTGGAAATTAAATTTAAAGTACTAAAGATATAGAATAACAATCCCTCACATAATAAAATGAAACTGTAAGACATAACATAAAGGAAGTCATGCCTTAAAAGAGGAGGTTGAAAGGATCCCTTACTGATTTGGTAACTTTCGAAATGTAAACCCCATGAAAGAAGTATCATATAAAGAATATGTAAATACCCATAAAATAAATTATATTACACAAATATTAAAATCATTGGCAGTACATACACCACACAAAATTAAATAGTGGCAAATATACCATGAATGTCACAGGAATAAGAAGTGAGATAAAAATCCCTTACCACGTTGTATTCAATGGAATCGTATGACCAATAATGATTAAACACCAAAATAATCACAGAATACCATGAATATAAAGATAATACTAATAAAATATTTCTAATTTCATTTCACATTACACCACATGCTATAAATAAGTGGTGAAAAATGGAAATCTCACGGAATTAAAAGTGAGATAAGAAACCCATTACCTCGTTGTTCGACTTGACTCACTCGTATGTTTCTTGTTCTTCCTGAATAATAAAAATAAGTTAATTTATACTTTATTATGAATATTTTTAACGTTTATTATTCTTATTATATAAATTATTACCTTTATTTAACAATTAGTTAATTATTTGAGCTCATATCGGACATTTTGTCAATGTTCGGAACTTGAGTCAAAAATGAACTTGTTATAATTATAAATTGTCCAAGTGGTCAAAAGTACATTATCTACAGAATTATATTCATCATTTATATGTCATATATATAATATATATCCTATATATATGTATGTATTTATAATAGTACATAACATTTGCAGATAAGAAATTAAATGCACCTTTTATGGAGACGGTAAGCCGTACGTATGCATGAACGCTACTTTCATTTCTATTTCATATTTTAATGAAATGAAAACATAGTGATTACTTGGTATATTATAATTTCATTATAATATTTATTTCATATATGTTTCATATGTTCATATATTATATCCTTTATACGTTCCACATATGGAATGAAAGAGTCATATAACTTTGAGGGGGCGGTAGCCCGCACTTCCTATGATGAAATTATCGTGTTTACCCATTATAGGAACCATAAAGGTATTATATAAAATGTAAAATACAGAAGAATAAAGAAATAATATATATCATATATATCATATATAGGTACATTTCCATCATAATGGCCACCATGTGAGAAGGTAGGAGATAACTGAACAGTCATCGTTTGGTGAGGCTGTAGTTCGTCGTCCACTGAAGCAGTATGTTCTTTACCCATTAGATGGAGGTGTTTGTAAATGTAGCTCAAATAATTCTCATAACAACATCCTTGTATATTTAGGATATTGTTTTTTTATAAAATAATTTAATAAAAAGAGTTTATGGGGTTTGTGAAGTAAAATTACACAAAAGAACTTAAGAGAAGATGTTACCTTCAAATCGGGTAACTCCCTTTGGTTTGAACCAAAAGGGTTTATGAAGTGCTTTCTGCCTAATGTAATGTTTCTAGGATGAAGAGAGGGATATTGGGAGCTTATTTGAGCATATTTTGGACGAGACAAGGGCTTGAGAAGTGTGAGAAATGGGTAGGAAGTGAGGTCTTTTATAAGGGGAGGAGGAGCTCTTTTGGAAAGTTCAAAAATATTATTTTATTTTATAATGATTTTCAGCTTCTAATGGTCCGAAAATCATTAAAGTAGAATATAAGGTGTCCCATGTTCAAAATAAAATCGCCCATAAGAATTGGACAAGTTTTGGTTATTGTGTAATTTTTATCTTCTTATTTATTTAAATCACCCATTAAGGATGTAAACATTGCATCATCATTGTGTCATAAATAATTTTATTTATATGATGTCTAAAAATTATAAATAAAATACCATGATATAGGAAATATGTTTATATTTTCAATGAATATTTATAGTTTAAATTATAACTTAAATAACCCCATGTAAAAATTGTTTTAGTAAAACGATACATGTTTATGACATTTTTTATTTTTTACTTTAAATAAAAAGTTATTAATGTCATTATCTTACCCATGTGGCTCCATGGGGTCCCAAAATTGACCAATAGATTATTTTTGTCGGCCATTACTCATCCAATAAGTTTATGACAAGTGTCAAGGTAATTTTTTAATATTATAACATTATTTTTACCTTCAATTGCCCTAATTACCGTTAATCGTGGTTAATAAAAGTCCAAAGTTACTATTCACCAAAAATTATTTTCATCCCATTGAACCACATTTTACATACTAATTAAAACCATGTATGTAGGATTTTTTAAAGTCAATTCAGAGAAGTGGTAAATTTTCATTTAAATGAAAAATTCAGTTTTTAACTATTACTTAGTGGTTTCACTATTCATCAAAAATTGAAGGTTTTCAGAAAAATTCCAAAAATTCACTCTAAGATAAATTTGATATTACAAATTCAAAAATTATTACCAAATTCAAAACATATAAGTTTCATTAATTAATTTTATAAATAATTCTCGTCGTTAAAACAAAAAACGTGTTTTTAGGAAATAATATCCATCAAAAGATTAATATTTGTTAATGTACAATTTCAAATAAAATTACTTCCAATGGACAACATTGGGTTAAATGGTAAAAATATAATCTATTTAAATTTTAAAAACTATTAAAAAGATAATCTAACCATATAAATAAATTAGATTAAAATGCAGTTTTGAATTAAAATACAACATTTTTCACTATTCATTTAAAAATGAACATTATCGTAAAAATATAAAAATTTCATCCAAAGTAAATTTTGATGTCCTGATTCTAAAGATGAAAATTATTTTGTCCAAAATAATATTTAAAAGTGAAAAAAAAAACTAGATTTAAAAATGGTTCGCCATCAAAAGGTGGTAAATCACCCTTTTAAATAAATTATGCTTAAAATTAGATTCATTTACATTTTAAGCCACCAACTTTTATTGGATAAATGTAAAAATATTTAACAAACAAATATTATCATATTTAATTTATTTCTATTAATTCATGCCAATACAATATCTAGGTTTTAACTACCATTTAAAATAATAATATTATATTATTAGTGTGCAATGTAAGATTTCAAAGAAACTCGTTGCAGCGTGTCTGGTATGCCATTGATTATAGAATCACCTTTCAAATAAAATTAATATTTAATTCAAAAATATTAATTAATATGAAATTTTCATATTCTATATTTTCATGGGATGTTACAGGCATTCTCTTCAACCATTTTATAGTCACAAGGCTCACTTTCATTTTTTAAAAAAACAAAATCTCTTATAGCCTCATCAAAATGATCATTCCATGATCTAGATGCCTTCTTAAATCCATAAATGGATCTCTACATCTTTCATAATTTATTGGAATTCTTTGACTTAACAAACCCTTCAGGTTGAGTCATATAGACATCTTCAACCAACTTCCAATTTAGAAAAGCTGTTTTGACATCCATTTTCCAAATTTCATAATCATGAAAGGCTGTTATTGCAAGAAATATTATGATGGATTTAAGCATTGCTACTAGTGAGAAGGTTTCATCATAGTCAATTCTTTTACGATTCCTGAAACCCTTTGTAACTAGTCTTACTTTAAAGGTATTAACCTCACCATCCATGTTCAGCTTCTTCTTGAATACCCATTTTCATTCAATGGGATTTACATCAGCTGGAGGGTCTATAAAAATTAAAACTTGATTTTGGTACATGGAATCCATCTCAGAATTCATGGCTTCTTTCCATTTAGTAGCTTCTTTTCCTTCTACTGGTTCCTTGTAGGTTAGAGGTTCCTCATCCTCAAGGACTAATGTGTCACCTGACTCGGTGACAAGAAAACCATAACTCTCTGGTTCTCTAACCTCTCGCATAGACCTACACAGTTTCTATGTCTCAGGAACAACTTCTTCTTCCACTTGTTCTTGTGGAGTTGTTCCTCCACCAACTCTTGTGCATCTGGAGCATTAACTTCATCGAAGTCAGTCTTTCTCCCTTTATTTCCAATAGAAATGTCTTCTCTTTCTAGAAATTTGGTGTATCATTCCATGATGGCTTTTCTATCTAAAGGGTTATATATTTAGTATCCTCTAGTTTCCTTAGGATAACCTATAAATATGCACCTAGTGCTTCTGGATGCTATTATTTTACTTGGTAAAGTCTTGACAAATTCCTCTCACCCCCATACAAGCATGTGTGTTATGTTGGGTTTTTTCCCATACCATAACTGATATGGAATCCCATCTGCAGCTTTAGCTGGTACTCGGTGAAGGCTATATACTACTGTAAACAAGGTGTATCCCGAAAAGGATAATGGAAGAGTTGCATGACTCATCATTAATCTGACCATGTCAGGAATGGTTCTATTCCACCTTTCACTAACACTATTCCACTGTGGTGTATAAGGAGGAGTGAGTTTGGATATTATCCCACACTCCTTTAAGTGATCAATAAATTCTTGGTTAAGATATTCTCTTCCTCAGTCTGAGCAAAGTTCTTTTATCTTCTTACCATGTTGGTTTTCTACTTCATTTTGGTATTCCTTAATAAAATGAATGGAATCTCACTTATACCGCATTAAGTAGATATAGCCATACCTACTATAGTCATCAATAAAAGTAAAGAAGTATAAAAAACAACCCCTTTATTCTACTGGAAATAGACCACACACATCAGTATGTATTAATTCCAGTACAAAATTTTCTCTTTCTCCCTTTCCTGAGAAAGGTGCTTTGGTCATCTTTCCTTGTAAACAATATTGACAAACATCTAAGGGTTCTAACTTTAACAATTCAATATACCCTTCTTGGTGTAATCTTCGTAATCGCTTCTCATTTACATGACCAAGCCTGAAGTTCTGTAGGCAGGTGATATTTGAGTCAGGTTGGTTGTTTTTATCATTGATTTCCATTACTGAGTTCACTAGTTCCAGCATATAGAAACCATTGTTAAGATGATCCATACCATAACATATGTTACTCCTATAAATTAGACAACATTTATTTCCAAAATGAAATAAAAACACATTGTGTTGAGACTTGACACAGAGATATTGTTTCTGGTAACAGAACATACATAATAGCAATTGTTTAAAACAAGAAACAAACTAGTTGGCAAGGTTAAGTGATTGTCTCCCACATCAAAGGTTGCCGAACATGCACCATTTTCTACTCAAAGATCCACTTGACCTTTGTAAATATTCTTGAAACTACTTGGTTCTTGTATATGAATTCAAATATGTGATCCACATGTCGTATCCAATACCAAACTTGTATATAAAGATATATTTCATTCAATGACAAAAATACCTGAAGTAGAAGAATCAACTTGCTTCTTCTTCCCAGCTCTGCAATTCTTCATCTAGTGGCCTTTCTTTCCATATCCAAAGCAGATAGCTTTCTGCTCATTACTTTTCCTGTGAATCATTGGCTTCTTTGCAGGATGATGCATTGGTGTCTTTGGCCTTGACTTGCTCTTATACCCCTTTTCCTTGCCCTTGTTTTTCTTGTTCACTATAAGGACAGATGAATTGGTATTTTTTATATCCTTATCAGCTTGGAAAACTAAATCCAAAAGCTTCGGGAGAAAATTTTCCAATCATTAATAATATAATTGATAATAAAAGTCAAAAAGCATGATGTTAAAGTGTCAATAATGAGATCAACTGCTAGTTCTTAGTTTTGTTTGAACCCAAGGGCTTAAAGCCTATCAATATACCCAATCATCTTGATTATGTGAGGACCGTCTTGGTTCCCTTCTGCTAGCCTGCACTTATAAAGTGCACTTGAGGTCTCATACCGTTTTTTCCTGGCCCTCTCCTCATATAGTTCTTTGAGATGTGAAAAAATCTTGTAGGCTTCCAAATCCTCATGCTGTTTTTGCAATTGTCTGGACATGGATGACAAAATGATTCATTATACATCAAGCGCATCATCTACAAGATTTCTCCATTTATCTTTTTCCGCCATACTTACTCCTTGAGGAGGCTCAACGGGAATTTGGGAATCCTGTAGATATAATTTCCTTACTTGGCATAGTACTATGTGAAAGCGCCTGTACCACTCCTGGAAGTTATTGCCGGTCAAGATGTTTTCATTATCCAAAATTGATAGTAGTGATAAAGTACTTTTGGTGTTACTGATTTCCATTTTGAATCTACATTAGATAAACATTTAGCATTTAGTACTTTGTCTTGATTACCTTTTGAAATTTATTATTAATAAATTATTATATCATTTTAATGTCTCCCACTATTTTAGAGAACCTTAATAGCACTCACTATTATATTCGGAACACTCTATCTATTGAGTGTTCTAGTGGAAAGGATCCTCCAAACCTCCCTTATAGTCAACAAGCTAGGTCTACGCCACTACTTGGAGGGTTTCAAGGTAGGAACTGGGCTGGCCAAACACTTTCTCTTGTGGTTACTTGTGTTGTTGAGTAAAGTCCCAGCTTTTGGAAACTAAACGTGATTCCCTCAACATCTTGCCTCTAAAGTAATTGAATGTTAGCTGGGGATAATCCTTGTCTACTCACATTAGTTAAGTCAACCCACTTTTCCCCTGAAAATGCCCCGGTAGTAAGAGGCACTCTCAATTATGGTTAACAACCACCCCAAATAGCCGGTTCTATTTAGATGTGAGTAATAGAAGGCTTTTATTGGACATAATATATCTTTGAGGGATTTTTTTAATATTTATTGACGAATATAATCCTTTTCTATTTATTATGGTCAAACTGGGTTGTTGCGCTCACAACTGAACATGAAATAAAATATAATTTGTCACATCTTTATGTATTTTATATTGTTTACTATTCTATGTGATCACACAATAATCATGAAGACTTATAAAATAATAAACTATACATAAAGTAAATCATGCAATCCAACTGGTCTTGAGAATTCTATAATTATCAATCCATATCTGATCAATCATTACCTAGGGGATTCCATACCTGAGTTGAAACGTGACTCGTGTCACCGTTGGCCCCAGTGCAAAGCGCTCAACTCCTGTCTAGACTACCGCCTCGACATGGTGGGGTCTTCATCTCAGATCGTCACCGTATAATTACAAATATACTCGCACGCAGGCGAGGGGGTCTGGGGTACAAAATAAAACTAGAGCAATGGACGTGTAGTCTCTTATACATATTGGAATTAAAATTAAACACACAGACCATCATTTATCTAACTAAATATTACAATCACCACATGCATTGAATAAATAATTAAATAAATAAAGCTAGACATGCATCGGTCAGTCGCTAGCTCAAGACTAGTCAGGGTAAAATATGTGCAATAAAATTAAATGGAAATAAATTTAAATAGTTTGAGGGTGTTCTAATAAATTAAATTAATTTTATTAAATTCAAATAACATATTTATTGGTTCCATTTATTTAATTTAATTTTAATTCTAAAAATTAAATTAAACCATTAATTTAATTTTAATTTTAAACTAAATTAATATCTAATATTAAAATAAATTTAAACCGCCAAATTAATTCTAATTAATTTATTTAAAAAACTAAATTAATTAAAAGTGATTGAAGGTACGGTTACCTCTAGCTGGGGAGGAGTCTGGGTGGACTATGAACCATCGCGGGGTGTCATCCTGGAGCAGGGCCAAATCACAGCATTACCACAGCGGTCAGACGAAGCTTGACCATGGATTGATCGTGGCATCACCGCTCAATCCAGTGACTCCCGCGGTAGCAGTAGATTTTGATGAGGTTCGAAGGGAGTGGGAGGAGGCTGGGGAGCATTCCGGTCAGCCGCATAGCAGGCAGCCCACTGCTTCGGCCAGCTGATTGGGAGGTGTCCTGGTCCCGCATGGCCTGGACCGGCAGCAGCGTAGTCTGGTGCGGCTCAGACCGAGGTGGCGTGACCAGGCTGGTTCGGCGAGAGGGTGGCCAGGGTTCTGCAGTGGCGTGGTGCGGCGGTCCAGCGGGGCTTGGTCTGATGGTGCACGAGGTAGAGGTCCGGTGGGGCTCAGGGCGGCACAACCAAGCGGTTTGGTATTGCTTAGGGTGGTGCGACCATGCGGTCCAGCACAGATTGGGGCGGCGTGACTAGGAGTCCCAGTACGGTGCAAGGAGAAGGTCCAGCAGGGCTCAGGGTGGCGGTCCGGCGCAGCGCAAGGAGGAGGTCTAAGTCATCTAGGGTTTCTCCACAAGGGGGAGTCCTCCCGTGCACTGTGTTAAAGAGAAGATGCCCTTGGGTATTCTATTTTTTTATTTGTACTTTGAAAAAATTCCATCATTTGACCCTTTTTTTAAATAAAAGGAATAAGACCCTATTTGGGGGTCTTAGTCTCCCCTCCTTTTTTTTAAATAAAAAGAAGTAGACCCCAAAATGTGGTCTTGGACTCCTTTTTAAAAAAAACTTTCTGAAAAATATATTCCACACCCCTTTACTTTGTGGAAAATATTTTAAAAAAATATATTATGTAATATTTTATAATAATAAAATATTATATTTAAGTTTATCTCAATAATGATTGATATTAACATCAAATGAACAAAAAAACTACGATGTTGATCCAATTAAATATTTTAAATGATTGTAGCTTGATCATTTGAAAATGAAATGACCCGCGGTCGGATTTGAATGAACCGTTTTAACACCCCACACATAAATTTAATGCATCTTAATTTTGTTGACATAGAAAAACCTTGTGATCCCTTTGATACCATTGTTGGGTACCAGGACGGTGCAGCGGAAGCCGATGGGCTGGGAATGAATTTTTTTTTGCATCACTGGTGTGACATAACCCTATCAACTTCAGTGATCTTGTCCCAATTTGGTCCAAGGATCTCACAAGGTTTAATCAGAGCCCAAAAATAAACTGAACATTTATCTAATTCGGATTTGATGTGTGCAAGTCCATCACAGGACACCGGTGATTGTTGCTCAAATACTTCAATGTCATAGCCCTCTAGATCGTCCACACATGCCTCTTGAATCTTCTCGTGAGTCGTTCGTCGATATTTGGGTGCTAGTTCGGATCTTCAACGCTTACTTTAGTGCAGCGACGATCACCTTAAGGGAAGAAGATTCAATTTGAGATGGATGAACTTGAAGATCTTCCTTCGCTTGAGAGACACTCTCACTAGATTCCAAGATGGGAGAGAAGCTCTCAATTCCAACACATTAATAGTTACCAAGGGAGATCCTCTCTCTCACTTATATATGGATTGTTTAAAACACGCGGTATGGATTCATGGCCCCCGTATAATAAATATATTCTATATAAATGTTATAAATAATTATTTATGACAAATAAAATTATTCCATAAATAATATTTATAATTTTTCACTTACTCGTAATATATATATAAATATATTATGTTATAAATTTGAGTCTTTAACTCGACTCACACCTCCTCCTAATATTAAACAGACCTAGGATATTAAAATCCATTCGAATAATATTAATACTTCTATTTACTATATAACATGTAAATACATGTTATAAACAAATTAAATGAATTATTCTAAACATGAATAATTAATGAATTTATTTATTATTTGGTGATCTATAGAACATGGATAGTGCTCGAACCCTTTGGTGGGGCCCACCAAGTTCTATATTCCTATTCACAGAATAGGGCAGATTCTCAAGGCGCTATTGTGTGTGACCCTCTAGGACCTTACCTCAATAGTAGTGAATAATATCCACCAACCTAGATCGAGGTCTAGCAACCTATTGAGGCCCCCATAGAGATAAGTCAAAGTCAAAGCAATGATTACCTTCCAATGAACACAGTCCGTGTAATATAATCTCTTCATCATCAATAACTCAGTAATTCATAATGCACACTAGTTTCATCATTCTTTATGTTGCTTTATTTTATTTATTGATTTTTTTGGACGGTCTTACCTTTGCATTACCATGGCCACGGATTTAATGAAGGTGAAACCATCCTAATCAACCAGGTCCAAGATATCTCTTCCTGAACTCAGAAGTGACAAATCCTTTCTCAATCATTCAATCAATGTCATGCCATTAATGATGTACCCGATACAAACTACCTCCCCCTGAATTTGTCTCCATGGTTTTCGCATTGCATAAAATGTATATAATTAAATGACATCCATTGACAATGATCTCAAGTATAAAGACCATTACACATGTCTGTAGATTGGAATGACCAATGACACCTAAAACATGTGTTGTTCCTATTATGTGGATTTTTACTCATGATCACAACTACTAGAGATCATTAAGTGTGAAATTCATGAGAATAACTCTCAATTCTAATGATATCCCAACACCTGATGGTCACACATCATCTGTGTCCTTTCAGAATGATTTAACTGGACCATAGGGAGTTACTTTAATATTACTTTCATGGAATCTCAATGTTCTCATTATAACCTGGGATCTACTATAACCCTTTGATGTGACACGTAATCTAAGGACATTTCCATAAAAAAGTGGATGCAAAATTATCTACACTATTATGACAATATAAACACTTGTATTATAACAAACTGAATACATGTAGCGGTAATCAAAGTACAAAATAAGTTGGGTCTTGGGCACCCACTATCAACACAAGGTACATTGGTCACCTCTCTAAGGTTCAATCCCATCCAATGTTAAACATTGGTTCCCTCTCCTAGGGGATCACATTCTCTAATCTTCCCTTTGTGGTGTCCGGATCCTCCTCCACTGTTTAAAAACGTCAATTTTTAGGAAACATATACCAGGGTCCGTCCTCATTGGGAATTTTGATCCATCCATCCAGTAAAAATTTATGGTGCTCCACCCCTATGGATGTACCCATATAGTCAACTTTTATTCATGTTCTAATAATTCTAATTTGTCTCCTATACACATTAAACTCACATCATACCTCATTTTAAAGAAGGGAAACTGAGGAAAACCTCGTAGACATGACTCTCGCATAAGATACCACAAGATTGTTGTGGGAATCTTTAGGTTGCCATGCCATTTATAATCCCTCTGATGAGGAAAAATACATGTGTTCTACTGTTTTAGCATTAGAACATGCCACGATGCCTCAACATCACAACTCTCTTGACTAAAGGTTTCTTCCCCAACTTGACCCTTTGGAATGTCCTGGCGGAAGTAGTGTAATTAATTGTAATCCACATTGATATGGCACAAATAATGAGTTTCACAAATAACATATTAATATATGATGGAGATTTGGACTAGGAAACAAATTATGAGGCTGAATCTACATAAGGAAGAACCAACATACCATCATCCTATTTCGATCAAGGAGAAAACTTCACTAAAGATGTAATGGATGTCGCTTACCTTTGGAAAGAAGCAATGTGGGGTACAGTGAAACACTCATTGGATGCATCGACATGCACACGATAGGCGAACACTAGTGGAAAGCATCAGAAACACATCTCGATTAGGTTTCAAAGTCTTTTATGCAGTATCCAATTTATTTCACTAAGTTACAATTTTTTTCACCTCTTCTATCTTGTGATGAGATTTCGTGTGCTAGATTCTTCGAGGATAGCCTCTAGTATTCCATCTATACTCAGCTGAATGTGTTTCTTCTAAAAACATTCTCTAAGATCATAAATCAGTCTATAATAATAGAGAACAACTTGAAGGACAATGATAGTATCAGGCATATAGGACCAGTGCCATGTCAGGCCCATAGTTCTTCCGATATCACAAAGTGATCCCCTGCGGTTTCTAGTCAGGGCAGTAACATATACGGTACCAGTATAGGTATCACTATTGTGTGTCACCAGTGTTGATGTATGGGACTGTTAAAGCCTCAGTGTGATATAGACCAACTATAGTTCTAGGATTTTGGTCGTATGAAGCATCTTCATCATTTGTTTTGGACCATTCCATTAGCTTCTAGTGGAAGAGGTTCTGCAACCTTCTGGGGTAGGTTATTTTCTGCTATATCAAGAAATGAGTTGGAGTAGCACTATACGCACTGGCCAAGGAGGGGGTCATGGACATGGTAGCTAGACCCCCGATCACCAGCCAGAAAATTTGTTTTGATCATGGTAGTTCAACTGTTTCTTAGGGTCGTAGATCGGGCTAGATGCATTCTTTATTGCTGATACCAGAGGATTAGGCTGTAGGAAAATCTATGTTAAGAGGTACTATTATAGTAGAATCCACTATAGTATATTCTTTATTTGATATAGGTGCTTCACATTCTTTCATGCCTTTATCTATCATGGAAATTCTTGTGCTGGATATACATTTTTGATGTGGTGTTATGACCCTAGATACACCATTTGGAGTCCAATCAGAGGGTATACTCCAATATAGGGACTGCCCTATTGAGGTAGGAAAATAACCTTTCTTATGGGAACTATTTCTCCTTTAAATGAAGGGATTTAATTTCATTCCCAAGTAGGATTGGTTAGATCAGTATTATGCCATTGTAGACTGCTACCACCGAAGGTTAACATTTACTTCACCAAAGGGTGGAAGTTATCTACATAAGGGTGAGTGGGGTGTCCAGGCATGTATGGTTGGACCATATACTCATGGGCTAGGTGGGGTGACCACCCAAATTTTCAATATCTTCATTTAGGTTCAAGGTGTAGACTAGTCTTAATTCCCTTCAATAGTAGATCATTTCAGGTATCTCTATCTCGATGATGTTTCTATATTACCTCCTCATATAGAGGTATATTTTATGATAGATCTTTTTCCAAGAGTATCTTTGGTTTCCATTCCCTCATATAGGATGGCACCTACTGTGCTCTATGATCTCAAGTGGTAGTTAGAGGATCTATAGGCCAAAGGTTTCATTTTTCCTAGTACTTCATCTTAGGGTTCACACATGCTTTTCAACAAGAGGGTGGACGAGACCATTCTTATATTTATAGATTATAGACGGTTGAACTATTTAATAGTCAGGAACTAGTATCCAATTCCTTAATTAGATGATCTCTTTGACCATCTTTGGGGATATAGGGTCTTCTCTAAGATCGACCTAATATCGGGCTATCATTAGGTGTGAGTTAAGCCATCAGACATACCTCATATTGATTTTTGTAGTAGTTATGGCCTATAGGAGTAGCTCTTTATTACATTCTACCTTATGAACATTCCCACTATTTCCGTTCCATTGATGAATAGGGAGTTCCACCCCTATTTGGATTATTTTTTCATAGTTTTTAGGGATGACATCTTGGTGTATTTTCACAGTCATAGAGACCATGAAAATAACCTTTATATAATTATTAGGAAACTAATATATAATTAGATTTATGAAAATATCGCTAAGTGACACTTATGGATCAACAATGTTCTCTTCTTGGTTCATATTATCTCAAAATTGGGAGTCTATGATGACCTAGAGAAGGTGAGTGTTGTGGTTTTCTAAGAGAAAACCAAGAACATGTTTGATATAATAATTTTATTAGGATTGGTTGGATATTATAGGAATTTTATGCAGAAATTATCATTCATTTATCCACCTCTCACTGGTCTCAAAAATAACGGTGTTAAGTTATTTTTTTAGAAGAGTGTGATAAAGCCTTTCAGGAGCTGAAAGGGAGGCTGGTCTCAGGACTTATTCTGACTCTACCAGAGCCAAGAAGAGGTTATATAATCTTCTATAATGCATTAATAATCATCCTAGATGTAATGTTGATACAATAGGATGGATTCAGTTCATATGTATCTTGGTATTTGAGGCCTCATGAAATAAATTACTTGATGCACGACCTTGAGTTAACAATAGTTTCCCATGCCTTACATTTCTAGAGGAAGTGTATATTGGGTGAGTGCTTTGTGGTGTACACAGACCATGTGAGCCTCAAATATATCTTTTCACATCTTAAATTGAATATCAGATAGTTATCTAGGTCAAATATCTTTAAAACATTGATTTTGAACTTGCATATTTGCCTAGAATGTGAAATGTAGTCAGTGATATCGTGAGATGGAAAACTCAGGCACAATCCATACAAGAATATAGTGATGAATGGAAGTTAATGTCCCTCTTTTTGGAACATCATCTAGAGGTTTGTGATAGTCATAATAATTCATACCACTCAACTTTGACAGTTACCTCTTCCCTCTTTAATAAGGTGAAGGGAAATAAATTTTTATATCCTGAGGGTCTGGTTCTATGGGAGAGTATATATGGTGCTGACCCGCCTCAAGATTTATCTATAGAAAAAGATTGAATTATTTGTATTCATGGTAATATGGGTTACAATATATATTATAGATGAGTTTTTGATAGAATCCCATGCTCCTTAGTGGTAATTTCATCCAGGAATCTCCAAAACGAATCAATATATAAAATTCCAGTATTGGTGGCCTAGGATGAAATGTTATATAGAAGGATTTATCACAATGTGTTCCACCTCTCAGCTAGTGCAGGAAGAGAAAAAAAGACCTACAGGATTGTTACAACTACTTGTAGTCCCAAACAATTGGGATGATAGTTCTATGGATGTCATTTTTGGATTACCTAGGTTGTTGAGGGGTAGTGACACTATGTGGTTAGTTATTGACTGAATAATGGAATAATCTCACTTCATTCCTATTTGAGAGGCCTTATTACTTTATGATATAGGAATAATTTATTTTAATGTTATCATATGAAAAATGGCTCCCCCAGTACTATTTTTTCAGATAGGGATTCTCATTTCATATTAAGGTTCTGGTAGGGGTTGCAGAAGACTATGGGTACATAGGTTATTCTGAGCATATCTTTTCACCCTCAGACTGTTGGATAGTCAAAAAGTATACTATAGGTTCTAAGGAACATTCTCTAAGAATGTGTCATTGATTTTGTATGTTCTTGTATGATTCATATCTGTCTCATCGATTTTGCCTATAATAAATGCTTTTAGGTTACATTTCAGATGGCTCATTTTAAGGCCTTATTTTCTAAGTTTTTTCATTCACCCTAGTGCTGGCTAGATGTAGGCGAGGCAGTCCAACTAGGGAACTTTATTTTATTGGAGGCTTTAGAGCATGTTTATATGTTTAGGAATCATATGACCATTTCTCAGTCTAGATAGAAATATTATGTTGATCGCCATCAATAACCTCTATAGTTTCTGTTCAGGGATCGTTTTTTCTTACAGGCATCACCCATGCTAGGCCAAAGATAGTTACATATTAAAGGTAAGTTATCACCTCAATATATAAGGTTGTTTTATATCATGGAATGAGTTGGTTCAATGGCCTATCAGCTATTACTACCTTATAGGTACCATTCTATTCACAACATCTTCTACATTTCATAGCTTCATCATTATCACAAAGGAGAATCCCATACTTTTGATCCTGGGGAATTTGAGCTTAATGCCAATGGTTCTTTTGATGAGTATCCTATATGAATCATTGACATGAGTATGAAGGCTAACTGAGGTCGTTTTTTTCCCTCTTGTATGGGTGTTATAGTATCACAGCCAAGTAAAGAATGAGACTTGGGAGTAGGATGATGATGCACATGCTTAGTGGTGAGAGCTATTGTTAGATAGTGTTTCACCACCCTTAGAAGGGGAACTTGGGGAAAAGTTCCCTTAAGGGGAGAAGACTGTAAGAACCTAGTTTTTAACCCAGGTATGAATAAATTAAATTTCAGTCTAACTCTTTATTATGGTCCTTTTTCGGATGCCTGCTGAGTTCAAGAAGGTCTTAGGGGTGTATAGGGCTTGTTCGAAGATCGGAACACAAATTTTTTGGAAACATATGTGTGGAAAATTGTTTAAGAAAACATAATGGGGAGGCACCATAGTTATTCTAAACCATGTGGATGGCCTAGATTTTCATGTAGAGCCACATCCCACAATCAGTGCATGGGTTTTCAAACTATGTGTCCTAACCATGTGAGTGATGCCTTTCCTTTAGTTACCCGTTCATGGTTGGTTCATGGTTTAGATAACCGTGTGGCCAGACCACGAACATTCTATTTTATATAAAAAATAACTAATTTACCCTTAATGATATAATTTAGTCTCCTCCTTCTTCCCTATTCCAATTTTCAGTGGGGTGAACATCAATTTCTCCCATTTTGGAGCTTTTGAAGGACAAATCTAGGGATTTAGAGATCTCATTCATCTGAGGTCTGATCGAGCATCTGTTTGTAACATTGGATGTGCAACAGTGCATAATAGAGTCCTTCTAAGTCGTTCTTCATTTCTATTCCTATCACTCTAACTATCATAGTTTAGGATTTTATGCCTATTAATCATGTCTACTTAGATAAAAGATGAATTAGAGGTTGATAATAGATAATAAGAGTCATATGAGTATGAGGTGGGTGTTCTATAACTCATCCGTAAAATTATTTGATTTTTGAAATTGTTGTGTGGGGACCGCCGATTTCATCGGGTATTGTTTATTGAATTTATATGCCTTTATTATAGTCATTATAAATGTATGGTTATTCTCCTTCCATATTTCTGATTGGTTTTTGGTGGTTATGTCCACAACTCCCACCACCACATGGAGGGTGATATGCCATATTTGAGTTTTTAGTGTTTTAACACTTTTGAGCCATCATTCGAGTGTGATTGAGATTGACCACACTAATGGTAATAAAATTTATATTGAATTCCTATTGAATCATGAAATTTTTAATTTCTTGTACCTTGTCATGTATAATTGATCCACCTAAGGTAACTTGTCACGAACCAACCCAGGTCGACCCTGAACCGGACACCTAGGTCACCCGAGCCGGCCCGCGACATGGCCTCAAGCGAGTCTCCCCTTACGCCAGAGGTTGCCGACTAGCGGCGAGGGTGTAAGGTAAGTCAGGGTGGGACTATACCCTCTTATCAAAGTGGAAAAAAGGGACCAAAAATACAGCAATGGAGGTAGTGTAAATAATAATAAGAAAATAGCAGAAAACATTTTTCATTGATAAGGTTTGAATAAATTTGGCGAACGGAAGTTTATATAAGAGATGCATGCATGACATGCTAATGATACAATGAAAGCATTAAATCACATGACATACTTACACATCAATGTAGAAGTAAATGAACAAAAGTCTCAAGCCCCGAGGGCGATCTCCATGAGCATCCCGACCCCCAACTCGGTCCTTTGTTCCTAACTCCAAGTACAAGAAACAGCAACAACAAGGTCCTGCAACCAAATGGAATCTACTCAGGTACCCCAGTGCAATGGCAGCCCAAGTAGGGTGTGAGATATATATCTCAGTAGGCCGAAACCACCGGGGTCTAGCCCACTGTAGACCATGAAATATAATTAAACAATGTTCTGGTATTTTCTAACAACAACGACACAATACAAACAATAAACGCCCGTCCAGGTTCCAAAAAGGACACCTGACGACAATACCTGCTTCGGCCCATAGCCGGGATAAGAACCTGTTTAAAACAACATAAGTATATTTGGTTCAAGCATAAAAAAACTTTTTATAATTTTTCTCACATACTCTATTTATTCACTTATCATTTCAACTCATACTGGAAATCCACTCATTCTTACCTTTCTTTATTTGATCACAATTCACTCGGGTTCTACCCACATCTCTCATTCTTTTCATAAATCATCATTATCATTTGTTCGGTGTAGATCGCCAGGTCTAACACCCCGTATCACATTTGGTGTAGATTTCCATGTCTAACACCTCTATAATAGTTCGGTGTAGATCGCCATGTCTAACACCACGTATCACATTTGGTGTAGATCGCCATGTCTAACACCTAGATAATCGTTCGGTGTAGATCGCCATGTCTAACACCCCATATCACATTTGGTGTAGATCACCATGTCTAACACCTAGATAATCATTTGGTGTAGATCGCCATTTCTAACACCCCGTATCACATTTGGTGTAGATCGCCGTGTCTAACACATAGATAATTGTTCGGTGTAGATCGCCATGTCTAACACCCCGTATCACATTTGGTGTAGATCACCATGTCTAACACCTAGATAATCGTTCGGTGTTGATCGCCATGTCTAACACCCCGTATCACATTTGGTGACTACCATTTATCAATTAATTAATCAATCGATACAGTTCTCGTTTCATAATTAATTCTTCACATTTAATTATCCAAATTAGATCTCAACTTTTTATAATCAATTCTCATAATTAATTAACCTTGTTCAACATTCTGGATCTTTCACGAGCAATAGAAGGTAAGAAAAAGCATATGGCATCAACATGCCTCTATGTTAGGTGATTAATGACATTAAATGGTACATGCTAACAAAATTTCTCAAGAAAGACATTTGATTCAAACTATTACATTAAATTTATAACTTAAAGAACATGGAAAAAGGGGCATTCAGGCGAGGCACACCCAAAGGGGTGGCCAAGAGGCAAGGCGAGTACCTAGGGTGGGCTTTACCATAAATGAAGGCCACAATGGGCATGAGCGAACCACCCAAGCATTTCAATAATAAATAAAGAGGCATTGACGGAAGGTTGTGACAAGCGACACAAGACGTGGCATGACATAAGCGCCGAAGTAAATGGAAGGGGGGTAAACACCCTACCCTAAAAGTTCTAATTACATGTTATGCCATGAACATAAGAGGTGTCATGGCTCGTTTATTATTTATCAATAATCAACGTCATTTGAGGTAACCAGTAAGGTACAAGTACAAGCATTTCATTTATCAAGTATAATGTCAAGCATAAAGAGTCATAAGACTTTTCAGCAAGCAATCACAAAAAAGGAAATCTAATACTACACGTTTATTTTGAAGGCAGATCACCTCCATTGGAGGAGTTTTATTAGAAAACATGTCATTACTTCATCAAACAATTCATTTAGAGATATTTAACATTTACTTTAAAACTCATTCAACACATAACAAAGTTAAGAAGCCAAACGTTAAGGAAGGAAATCATGAAATTCTATTGCTACATTTTTAGATTGAAGGCAGTGCACCTCGAAAGAGGGGTTTTATTATTAAATCGTTAGTTTAGTGACCAATCAAACACTTTTATCTTATTCCTGCAATTCACACGATTTGCACATAATCATTTAATCGGAACTAAACTTGCATAATTAAAATGCTAAGTGCAATATTAAACTCACTATTACTTTACTTAAATTTAAAGGGAAAGGATAGGGACCCTACCTCAAGGTGGATCCATCTGTCCACTCCGGCTCTTGGTGCTTTCTAACTAAAGCTACCACAGCTGCTCCCCCATGAGGCATATGTGATTTCACATACGTATAAGGACACATAGCCTCTATGCACATGCTGCGCATGGCCATGAGCGTGTGCAAGAGGATCCTTACACATATGCTTATACACATAAGCCTATCTCCGCTCACCTGCATAGGAACTTTTTATATATGTAATGGGGACAACTAGCCATGTACATGTGTATATTCGCTGCCATGAACAAATATATGCACGCCAAGGGAACCCACATACATATAAATACATACCTATGCCTGCGCAGGTGAGTCGCCTAAACTCCGGCAACCCGAAATCATACTGAAACCTCTAATGCACTATAATACAAAAACTACGAACCTTAAGACACAAAGATAAACCAACTTAGGCTAGGAAAAACCAACCAGAAGTAATAAACCCTTACCTCAGGTGTTGGCGCAAACCAAAACGAAGGCGAACCCACACCGCGAGCTCAACGCACTGCCAACATCAAGTCGGGGCTCATAAACATCAAAAGCCCCAATTTTAACAAGTGCAAAACAAAGGGAAATATGAAAACCTCACCCTGAAGCCATTCCGACAATCCGAAACCCGCAGAACCGCTTCTCCTTCGGCGGCAGTTGCCGGAACGCGCGCCAAAGAGTCCCAACAGACCTTCCGTGCCGACCTAGAACAATAGAAAGACGAAAACCGAATCACCTCTAAGCCCTAGGGTTCAACCGCACCTCACTGGGCGCCGATTAGGGCGAAAAGAAGCCAGAAATAGGGAGGAGAAGGGAGGGAAGGACTCACCATGATGATTCGGAGAGTGAAATCGACAAAAACCGGAAGAAAATGGGGAAGGAGGCAGCGCCGTGGAGGGGGGGTCGCGCGCGCGGCTAATGGGAGAGGACGGGGTGTGCGGGGGTCCTGGCCGAGAGAATGGGAGGGAGGTGTTTAGTTTAGGTTTATTTTATTTTATTTTCATTTTATTTGAAAATTAATCCAAAACCCAAAACACACCCAAGCGCATGGTTTGACCCGCAGCGTCTGAAAAACCGTGTGCAGCCCGCGCGCCTGCTACCGGATACCCGGGGTATCCCGCACGGCTAGTCCGCACGGTTAAACTTACCGTGCACAGTCCGATATCACCGATTAAAATGGATCCAGAACTCGGGACCTCGTTTCGAAGCTCGGTTTTAAAACTGACCCGCTGATAAAAGAAAAAGTTCAAAAACCTTCGAATTTTATATGCTAAAAAAAACGGTTCGTTACCAACTACCCACCAAAAAAAACATCTCGTCCTTAAGAAGCCTTCGAAAAACAACGAAAACATCACCTAACTCACAAGGGTTGTGAAGTTGCATTCAACCAGTTGTATTGTGCTTCCAACGCCCAAAGCACCTTTAAGAATTTCCTAAGAAGACTACACTTAAGCCTTTACAACTCGATCCAACGCTCAAGTTGAAACTAAAACATCAAAGCAGAGCTTACCTCTAGGGCCATTATAGGGACCTCAACCCAAGAAAACGATCTAATCACGATCGACCAACTAAAATTGGTCACGCCAGATTTCCTCGAAAGACATCGCCGGCCCGAAAAACACACTCGCCCTTAAACCGATGACATGCTTTTAAAACTGTTCCGTTATCTACCACGCGCGCACCGAAATCCTTACACGACCATTGGTGATATTCTCAAGCCAAGCCATCACAAGACTATTATACAACTATCGTGCCTTAGCACGAAGCGTAACTCCAAGAAACCATGCATATCACGCACAACCAGAGAGAGATTACGAAACAAACCAACAACTTTTAACATTAGCGTGGAGTATAACCGACACTATCTTAGTGTATCCAAGATGACATCATGATGGGGTACATGCTCGTCTCATCCCGCAGAGTACACTAAGATTAAACCAAGGTCACTGAGAAGATCAATCAGACCAAACTCTGATGCCTATACCACCTACGACATTCGTATTTATCGAAGCATAACCACTGAAACTCTTCCCGCACTAACGGAGTTTCTAAAGCATTGCGCACACTGCCAACCTTATCAAAGTCGTGCTGCCAAGCAAGCACCGACATGAAAACAGAAACTCATGCGACACTACCCAGCTTAAGAGTGTCCATGTCGTCGTAAGAACTAGCCTCTCACCGGCGCGCTATTTTTGAAACACTTTAATGCACGGATGACATTCCTCGAACTACGATCACCACATCATAATCTCACACCAAAAACAAGGAAAATCAAGCTCTAAGGGTACTACCTAGCACAGGCTAGTCCCTTACGAAGCACACACGTCGACCCTAACTCTTGGTCACGAAAAACAAGGATTACTAGGATCAAAACCCCTTTCTATTTTATCCATTTCATTAATTCATTTCAACCTTTAATCATTTGAAAGAAGATTTTAACAAACCCACATTTACTATTTCACAACAAAGTACTCGGTCTTCAAACAACGCCCCACGGGCAAAACATGCAAGTTGTAACAAACTTCATCTTCAAAATTTAACATTTAAACCATGGCATCCATCTTTTAAAAAGATTGAAAACACGATTTACCCTTTTCCCAATTATAAGGCGACCATACACCTTTAAATGGAAAACTGGCTCCGTCGCAATCACAACCAACAATTTCAGCCAAAGCAACCAAGTGCTTACCAGCAAGCTAACAAGCCACTCCAAACAACTAACACAAAGCAACAAGCTGAAATCACTAAAACATGCTAAAACACAGACCATGACACACAGGAAAGATGGAAAACATGAAATATTATCACCCAAACACGTTAATTATCACCGAAACGTGCTTTCTAAAGAGGCGTGAAAAATAAATCTAGGCATGACATATTTTCAAGGCACACAATCAAAATCAGTAGGCATCCTACTAATGCAACTACATGGCATGGCACATATGCATGATATGTGAATCTCTAAGTGTCTAATATGATGCATGCAATGCAATTTTCTAGCCATATCGGGCCAGGGAAAATTTTCAAAACCTCCTCATAAACAAATAAGCAGTGGAAAGTACAACATTCACCCAAGGTGAAATCACATCAACTGTAACAGCAAACAACATGAACATCAATTCCCAGCCCTGGCCACTTGCTCATTTACCGTATGTGGGGTGATCAGTCCCAGACACGGCTATTACCCAAGCGCCGACACATTCCTAATATCTTGTCTACCAATCCCAAAACAGTAAGACAATGAAAATAAAGAAACCTCCTTTGATACCATTTTGTCACGAACCAACCCAGGTCGACCCTGAACCGGACACCCAGGTCACCTAAGCCTGCCCGCGACATGGCCTCAAGCGTGTCTCCCCTTACGCCAGAGGTTGCCGACTAGTGGCGAGGGTGTAAGGTAAGTCAGGGGGGAGACTATACCCTCTTATCAAAGTGGAACAAAGGGTCCAAAAATACAGAAACAGAGGTAGTGTAAATAATAATAAGAAAATAGAGGAATACATTTTTCATTTATAAAGTTTGAATAAATTTGGCGAACAGTGGTTTATATAAGAGATGCATGCATGACATGCTAATGATACAATGAAAGAATTAAATCACGCAACATACTTACACATCAATGCAGAAGTAAATGAACAAAAGTCTCAAGCCCCGAGGGATATCTCCATGAGCATCTCGAGCCCCAAATCGGTCCTTTTCTCCTAACTCCAAGTACACGAAACAGCAAAAACAAGGTCCTGCAACCAAATGGAATCTACTCGGGTACCCTAGTGCAATGGCGGCCCGAGTTGGGTGTGAGATATATATCTCAGTAGGCCGGAACCACCGGGGTCTAGCCCACTCTAGACCATGAAATATAATTAAACAATGTGCTGGTATTTTTGAACAACAACAACACAATACAAACAATAAACGCCCGTCCAGGTTCCAAAAAGGACAGCTGACAACAATACCTGCTTCGGCCCATAGCCGGGATAAGAACCTGTTTAAAACAACACAAGTAAATTTGGTTCAAGCATAAAAACATTTTTTATCATTTTGCTCACTTACTCTATTTATTCAATTATCATTTCAACTCATACTGGAAATCCACTCACTCTTACCTTTCTTTATTTGATCACAATTCACTCAGGTTTTACACACATCTCTCATTATTTTCATAAATCATCATTATCATTCGTTTGGTGTAGATCGGCAGGTCTAACACCCCGTATCACATTTGGTGTAGATCGCCATGTCTAACACCTCGATAATCGTTTGGTGTAGATCGCCATGTCTAACACCCTATATCACATTTGGTGTAGATCGCCATGTCTAACACCTAGATAATCGTTCAGTGTAGATCTCCATGTCTAACACCCCGTATCACATTTCGTGTAGACCACCATGTCTAACACATAGATAATCGTTCGGTGTAGATCGCGCTGTCTAACACCCCGTATCACATTTGGTGTATATCGCCATGTCTAACACCTAGATAATCGTTCGGTGTAGATCGCCATGTCTAACACCCCGTATCACATTTGGTGACTACCATTTATCAATTAATTAATCAATCGACACAGTTCTCATTTCTTAATTAATTCTTCACATTTAATTATCCAAATCAGATATCAACTTTTTATAATCAATTCTCATAATTAATTATCCTTGTTCAACATTCTGGAACTTGCACGAGCAATAGAAGGTAAGCAAAAGCATATGGCATCCACATGCCTCTATGTTAGGTGATTAATGACATTAAATGGTACAAGATAACAAACATTCTCAAGCAAGACATTTGATTCAAACTATTACATTAAATTTATAACTTAAAGAACAAGTAAAAAGGGGAATTCAGGCGAGGCACACCCAAAGGGGTGGCCAAGAGGCCAGGCGAGTACCTAGGGTGGGCTTTACCATAAACGAAGGCCACAATGGGCATGAGTGAACCACCCAAGCATTTCAATAATAAATAAAGAGGCATTGCCGGAAGGTTGTGACAAGCGACACAAGACGTGGCATGACATAAGCGACGAAATAAAGGGAAGGGGGTAAACACCCTACCCTAAAAGTTCTAATTACATGTTATTCCATGAACTTAGGAGGTTTCATGGCTCGTTTATTATTTCTCAAGAAGCAAAGTAATTTGAGTTAACCAGTAAGGTACAAGTACAAGAATGTCATTTATCAAGTATAATGTCAAGCATAAAGAGTCATAAGACTTTTAAGAAAGCAATCACAAAAAAGGAAATCTACTACTACACATTTATTTTGAAGGCAGCTCACCTCCATTGGAGGAGTTTTATTAGAAAACATGTCATTACTTCATCAAACAATTCATTTAGAGATATTTAGCATTTACTTTAAAACTCATTCAACACTTAACAAAGTTAAGAAGCCAAACAGTAAGGAAGGCAATCATGAAATTCTATTGCTACATTTTTAGATTGAAGGCAGCGCACCTCAAAAGAGGGGTTTTATTATTAAATCGTTAGTTTAGTGACCAAGAAACCACTTTTATCTTATTTCTGCAATTCACACGATTTTCACATAAGCATTTAATCATAACTAAACTTGCATAATTAAAATTCTAAGTGCAATATTAAACTCACTATTACTTTACTTAAATTTAAAGGGCAAGGAGAGGGACCCTACCTCAAGGTGGATCCATCCGTCCACTCCGGCTCTTGGCGCTTTCTAACTAAATCTGCCACAGCTGCTCCCCCATGAGGCATATGTGATTTCACATATGTATAAGGACACCAAGCCTCTATGCACACGCTCTGCATGGCCATGAGCGTGCGCAAGAGGATCCTTACACATATGCTTATACACATAAGCCTATCTCCGCTCACCTGCACAGGGACTTTTTATATATGTAATGGGGACAACTAGCCCCGTACGTGTGTATATTCGCTGCCATGGACAAATATATGCACGCCGGGGGAACCCACATACATATAAATACGTACCTATGCCTTCGCAGGTGAGTCGCCTAAACTCCGACAACCTGAAATCATACCGAAACCTCCAACGCACTATAAGACAACCACTACAAACCTTAAGACACAAAGATAAACCAATTTAGGCTAGGAAAAACCAACCAGAAGTAATAAACCCTTACCACGGGTGTTGGCGACAAACCAAAACGAAGGCGAACCCACACCGCGAGCTCAACGCACTGCCAACATCAAGTCGGGGCTCATAAACATCAAAAGCCCCAAATTTAACAAGTGCAAAACAAAGGGAAAGATTAAAACCTCACCCCGAAACCATTCCGACAATCTGAAACCCCTCGAACTGCTTCACCTTCGGCGGCGGTTGCTGGAACGCACAACAAGGAGTCCCAACGGACCTTCCGCGCCGACCTAGAACAAGAGCAAGACGAAAAACCGGATCACCTCTAAGCCCTAGAGTTCGGCCGCACCTCACCGAGCGCCGATTAGGTCGAAAAGAAGCTGGAAACAATGAGGAGAATGGAGATAAGGACTCACCATGATGATTCGGAGAGTGAAATCGCCAAAAACTGGAAGAAAACGGGGAAGGAGGCAGTGACGTGGAGGGGGGGTCGCGCACGCGGCTAAGGGGAGAGGAGGGGGTGTGCGGGGGTCCTGGACGAGAGAAGGGGAGGAAGGTGTTTAGTTTAGGTTTAATTTATTTTATTTTTATTTTATTTGAAAATTAATCAAAAACCCAAAACACACCCAAGCGCACGGTTTGACCCGCACCATCTGAAAACCGTGTGCAGCCCGCGTGCCTGCTACCGGATACCCGGGGTATCCCGCATGGTTGGTCTGCATGGTTAAACCTACCGCGCACAGTCCGATATCACCGCTTAAAATGGCTCCAGAACTCGGGACCTCGTTCCGAAGCTCGGTTTTAAAACTAACCCGATGATAAAAGAAAAAGTTCAAAAACCTTCTAATTTTATATGCTAAAAAAACGGTTCGTTACATAACTACTTAAATGTAGGTAATTAATTCAAATTAAATCATGGCTTATATACTTAAGTATATGACTTGGCATTGTTAAATATAAATAAATTTTTGGTTGCATGTCTATAAAACTGCTTACCATGTTTATGGAATTTAGTGAAGTGAACCTCATTAATTGAACTTGATTTACATGGTTTTAATTAAAAGGTCGCATGCTACTTGGCCTTATCAAACTAAGGAAAGTCAATGCTTGATCCACATGAATTTTTTAATGGCATGGTTATCATATGAAAAACTTAATTGTAATAAATTTAATGTAAGGATACTATTTATCCACATGTTCCTTGATATCTTTACAGGAATGATTGACTAGTGTTATCTATTGGATTCCCATGGCAATGCCTTGGGTACTATAGAACATCATTTGTATTCAAGGATGTCAGTTACCTTGGGTGATACCTAACTAATAACCCAATCCTTTTCTGCCTCTGGATGCCTGATATGACATCATAGGATCCCTTAATTACTGTTATAGGATGACTCAAATATATTACTTGGAACCATTATGATATGAAATCCTTGGTGACATTATTGGACCCAGCCGCACCTTATCTCCCCTTTTACCTTGGATGTGTTTCTTAGACTCTGTTAAAAACAATATTATGGGAATGCCTTGGGAAAAGGATCATGGGATTACACTCTTACCCCTTAGCTTGGCTCAGTTACTACTGAGTTAGTGGCACATGAGGTATAGGTTTCTTTGGTGATTACCATGGAACCACTACATATTAATTATCAATGATGGTTTTTTATTAGACCTTGGAATATTCATTATTTGTATAATAACAAGGTGATTTCATTCATGGATATGACTCATGTGAACTATTAATATAAATTAGAAAATAAATTAATAAATTAACAAGTTACATGTTCAGATACAAACTGAGGGCTGAACCAGCTACATGAGTATTTAGTTACATTATAATGATTTAATTTATATATGCATGCATGTACACTGTTACATTTCCATTACACGTGACAGATGTTATAGACACCGTTGGTGGTGGAACACTAAAACTTATCTCACACCCTCTCTAGGTTCCATTGGTACCTAGGGTAGATCACATGTATAAAGGTGTTGATAATGGGCATTCTAATGCTTTAGATACTTGATTGCTTGCTGTGATAGGATTGAGATGGTAGAAGATTAATGAGCTATAGCTTAGGATGTGTGGGATTGTATATGTATTTCCTTTCTTCTACATTGGGTTTTTCATGTATGTATTATACTTTGTATCCATGTTCTCCAATTGTCTAGTGACATGAAATATATCATCATTAGCTATTGTATGTTATTCTAGTTTTTTCAGTTATTATTGATTTGTCTACTTCCATTTTTCATTCTATTTACTTATAATACATCTGTTATTTACATCAATTTATAATTATCTTTTTGTGACACACTCTGTTAATGAGGTAATATTCTACCCACTAACAAACTCTAGGCCCTCACTGCTAGTTGGTAGCCTCAAACATTCTAGGAGAGGTGCTTGAGGCCTTGTGACCAACTGGGTTCAGGGCACCTATTAAGTGGAATTCAGGTCTGGGATGTAACAAAAAATGTTCCATAACACCCACTTTTTACGAGTAACATTTTTTTATTTGGTTTAGGTAAGAGTTCCCAGATACCGTTCTTCTAAATTTGATCAAATATTCATTCATAGTATTAATACATTTCAAATTTTTAAAGCTTAATTAACATCATTCGTTCAACTTTTTAATAAAAATAAGTATTTGTGTCAAATTTTGATGTTTGTTTATTTGAACATTTTGATGATCATCACAAATAATGTTTCAATATTCCTGTTATTTCCTCAGCCTTGAATGAGATGTAAAATATTATTCCTCATCACTTGAAATAGTTGAATCTGATTCTTTCATCTGTCTAGTATCACAGTTTTTTTAATCTATATCATTTTTAATTACAAAATTTATTTCATATTATTGATCATTAATATTATTTTTTGAAACTTATTCCTCATTTTTTTCAAGAAAGGTTACATCAATAGATTCATCAATTCTTCTTATTTATCTATTAAAATATCTATATCTTCATTCATTTGAAGCATAGCCAAAAAATATTTTGTCTTCACATCTCTCCTAAAACATTACCAGTTATGAACTTTTTTCATTATGATGTAGGGACTCTAAAAGACTCTTATGTTTTTCAAACATAGAGTTTCATAATAATACATTTCATAGGGAGTTATATTAGAACATGGCTTATAAAAACCTCAATTCTCAATATAAATAGTTGTGCTCATATCATTCTATTTGAAGTACTAATAAATACCATGTTCATGTAAAATTTTATTCCCTATATCAAATAAACTATAATTATTTTGATAAAAAACACTATTTTAGTGGTGTGTATGGTTCACTAAACTCCTGCTGAATTCCATGATTCTTGAGATAACTTCTAAACTTATCATTATTGTACTCATCACTATTATCAATTCTAAAATTCTTCCTATAATATTCATATTGATTCTATGGTCTACTCTTAAAACTCATAAAAATGTTTAGAACTTATAACTTATGATTCAAATACATTACACAAGTAATGATATTATAATTATCAATGAAATAAATTAAAAAATTATCTACAAAATTGGAATATTTTTTTTTCAGAACACAAGTATTGGAATGGATATGTTATAGGGGACTATTTGAACAAATATAAAACTTATTATATATAGAGTTTGTGATATTTCCTTTTTGAAAAATTATGCAACACCAATATCTTCTTCTTGGCATACAAGTAATGCCACAAACAATATCTCATTTTGATAAGTTAATCATGTTTCTCCAACACATATGTCCCATACTTTTATGCCACACCTTATTTTATTCAAAAAATTTAGGATAAAATGAATTATAATCATCAACAATGTGAAACAAATTCCTTTTTGTGTGTTGTATTTTGTAACAATATTTCCATCTTCCTCTCATTTCAAAAAAAACTTTTCTAAAAAGAACTTTATATACATCATAAAAAGCTTTGAAACACTCATTAAATTCTCTTTCATCCAATCAATAGATAGATATTTCTCAGACTTCAACTTTTCTTCATCAATAATAAAAGGTCCAGCACCTTTTATTTCATGAGATTTTTCAATTCCAATCAAAATTGTTCCTTCTTTTAAATCATTCATGTTCATAAAAAATTTCAAATATTCTATCATATAAGAATAGAACACACTATCAAAAATGTAGTTTTATTCTCTTCTTGTTTCTTTAATATTTGTTTCAATAACAAGATATTTTTCATTCCACTTATCTTTTTTCAAATATAGATTTTTTGTGCTGTTATAAATATTTTGTTTCATCAGTTACAAAATAAGACACTATTTTCCAAGATGTATAGTTTGTTCACATCTTTCCAAAATTATCTCCAAATAATGTAATCTATTCTCCATATTCAAAACAACCTTTCCAGAATTATTTCTTTAAGAGAACTGACACCCACTCAAATATTGATTTCTATAACTCATGGAGTAATTTTAATGTTTTCATTTTATTTAACACATATTTTCCATATTCCAAAATCCACCACAATACTAGGAGTTTCCAGAGAAAGAAAATATAAAACTATGGCTTCCATTATAACTAGAGATGTGAACATATTTCTTATCACCTTTATTAACTTTCACATTAAAATTTTTTTAATACACAAACATCCTGTTATATATTGGAAGATTATTATTTTATTAAAATTTCATTCAAACTTTATTAGAATCATATGTGGTAGAAACTTTTGTTTTAGACTCAAAAATATTAGAAAATTATAAACTTTCATCTTGATTGGTTTTGTCCACATACATGATTTTCTCAGATTTTCTATTCTTAGGACCATTTTCAACATTCATTCCTACCTTTGAAGGTATATTTTTTATTTCCTTATTATGTTTTCCCTTTCTAGAACTTTCACTAACTTCAGAAATAGAGTTCTTGAAAAATTTAACTCCCTGTTCAATATTAAAAAACCTCTTTTGAAAAAGATCGAATTCTTCCTCATTTTATTTAAACTTTACTTCATGATATTCATTCTGATTATTTTCAATTTCAATTAACTTCTTCAAAACATCAATGCATTTAAAAATTGTTTCTTTTTCATTAGGAATACATTCTTGATTTTTTTTCTATAGGACATTCCTTCCTCAACTTCTTGATCTCTCTTTCAAGACTTACAATCTTTCACAAACATTATTTTAGTTATCTATTTAAATGAAACTCTTACTCACTTTATTCTTCTCCAAGTATACTACTTCCAACCTCTTCATAAATAACTATTTAAATTAATGTATTTTATCTATCAAGTTAATTTAACTATTTATCCTCAACTTCACTATCTTCATCTTTATCATCTTCAGGAAAAAATATTCTCATTTTGGATTTGTATATCTTTTTATATTTTCCATGGAATAGGATTTTGATTTTTCATAATGTTTCTTACAGGATATTCTCAACAACTTATCATCCTTATCATACTCTTCGTCATTCTTTCTTTGAGTAAAATTAAAATAAAATCCTCAATGTCTCCACATTCAAAACATTTCTAGGTTAACTTCCTTTTAATATTTATTGTACATATTTTCACTTTTTTAGAAAATAAGGATAAAAATTTATCAAGATTATTACTAACCTAATTTTTGGATTCATAGTCATAAACTTTTTTATCTTTAGAAATATTCTTAGACTTCCCTTTATTGGAATCCTTGAAGTACATTTCTCGATCAACTTTAGATTTTTCCTTTTATAACATTATAATTTATCATTTTAAAAATATTGAGAGTACTATGAATTTCATCCATGTATAGAGTTTTAGGATAACTATATTCCAAAGATATAACTTTTTAATCAATATTATGAGGAATAATTTTCATGATATTTTTAATGATAATTGAATCATCCAGATTCTCTCTAGATCCACCCTTATAAAAAATATCCAATATATTCAAACGTACTAATGTTATGATATTCAAAATTCAACCTATATATTTTTAACATCGATTTATTCAATTTTTATTTGATTCATTAATTATTTTCAGCTTCTTCCATATATATTTGGTAGTATAAGCTCCCTTCACTCTAAGGAATTCCCTTTTGGAATGTGATGGGATTAAAAAAAATTGATCTTCCATTATTTTTATGATTATACTTATCCATATTTGTATGTGGAACATTATTAATGAGAGGATGAAATAAAACTATATAGGAATACAAAACATCATACCCAATAGACATAAGATATGGAAATATCTTATCTTTCAATATATGATAGTTCCTTCTATTAAAGACCACAATCCCCTTAATGTTCACACAATTCATATTCTCCATAGAAATTTCTCTTTAAAAACATCATCAAAGAGTACATAGTGGGAAACATCACTGATAGAGCACTGTCGTGGGCTCTCTCAAAAGATTAATGTGATTTTGGGGTACTTAAGTGTAGCAGAGTGGCTGATCAAGGTCGTCTCTCAAAGGAGGAAGTGAATTTAACAACTTATTAAAGGTATTCTAAAACAAATAAAATAGAATAGAATAAAAACACTAATTTAAAGGATTGGGGTTTTTTATAGTTTTTGAATCTAGAAGAATTTTTCTAGAAGAAGATTGTATGTTTTTTTGTTTTTAGTTTTGATATGAAGTTCGATTGAAATGACACAACCAAAAGCTGTTTTTTAGAAATATATTTCAAAAGGCGTAATCGATCTAACTCTACCTCTTCATTCAATTATTAATAATTATAATTTAAATCAATATACACTTAATTATGATCCCCTAATTTTTTATCCCTCGAACCCTATGATAGTTAACTTAACCAGAAAGATGAAATTACTTAAACCCTAGGCCAGCTTCAGAACACGCAATCACATCACCATGCTTTGATTGTTCTTCTAAGGATAGCTTATCGCCAGTGGTTAATTAGAGCACATATCCGTTCTGTAAATAAGGATGAATTGTGTTTAGGGATTTTATTTTAACTTTACAAATTTATACCGTGTGGTCTTATATTACCGATTAAGATTACGCTCTCACAATTTACACAAAATCCCGACCTCGCGTGTTTTTGTGTTAATTGTTCAATTGCTTGCTTAGTTTTTTGTAATTTAAAAACACAATTCATGGATCATATTATGTGAATTACAGTAGCTCATTGATTCAAAATAATTAAATGAAGAGGGTAGATGATAGATCGATTACTAAAAGACTACTCTTTCATGGGTGGCTTAATCATCGTAGAAGCGTTTTGCATGTGCAAAGGTTTATAATGGGTATAACCCAATAACGCTTCTACTCATGAATTCCATCCCAAAGTTGAATTTTAAGAGAAGAATAAACTTAAAAAAAATAGAAGAAAATAGATGGAATAAAATAAGAACAATGAACTTTATTACACAAACAAAATCCTTACAACATGAAGGAGAAGAAGAAGGCTTCGTCAAAGGGATCCTTGCTTCAAGAGCTACCCTTATTGAAATGGTTGGAGAATTGGAGTGGATCCACTTCTAATATGCCCTAAACGTCCCAATTCACGTCCCAACACCTCAAAATGAGGAAAACTCCAATTTATATGGGGGAGGGGAGGAGAGTTTAGAAGTGGTTTCAAGTGTGAATGTGGAAATTCGACCAAATACATTAATGCAAATTTCACCACCCATTTGACCACCAACACGCATGAATTGGCCGGCCTTCCCGAAGGATAATATGTGCGGATATGGATTATCTATCTCCTTTAAAAATTTGGGCTTAATCCAGGCCCAGATAAAGGAGTTATGGCCAAAATACAGAAGCTTCACCATTCTGGCGAGTCCAGCCCAACTTTGACTTCATGGCCCATTTTCAACAAACAAATGCACTTTCTAGCATTAGTGTCCTGAATAAAAGTTGTAGCTACTTATGTCAGTAACACTGTTACAAACTCGTAAAATCAAATAATAAATATAAAAATATTGAGCTTCGAAATACTACAGTGAACTATAAAGGGTAAAACTGGAATTTTCATCAAATATTCAAATGAATGATCTAATCCCAAATACTTTCTAATTAAACATATTTAACACAATGTGAGGAAATTATATCATTTATTATCAATAAAATATTAAATAAAATAGTGTATTAAAAATTACTCTAATACCACATGAAAAGGTATAACTATGATCAATGTAACATCGATAGGGGAAGGGGTGAATCAGTGATAACATTTTATTTTTTGTTAACTTTCTCACATAACAACATTCACCTCATGTTAAAGAATTATCAATTTTTTGAAAACAATATATTCCAAAATTCATAGGAACAAATTTATTTATAAGTTTCACTAATCAATAAGATTATAGTCTTTGGCATGATTTGAAAATAATCAAATACCAAAAAAATCATTTTATGTGGATACAACAAGTAGGAAATACCCTTACACTTGTGTAACACTATGATCAATACAACATTGAATCTACTTATTCTAAAACAAATGACGTAAAATGTGTTTTGTAACAAGTTTATCAACATTCATCAGATGGTCAACAAGTCACTGTGTTTCATCTACAAAATCCACTTATTATTTCCTCAAAACACAATTCTTCACTTTCTTACAGTGTAGCAGGTAGAAACAACCCATTATGGAATTGTATGAATAATTAGTTTGATACTCAGTCTGATGAATCAATCTGATTCCCTTGATAGGAAAACAAATAAGAAAATATAGTCTAAAAATAAAACTAAAACACTTATTTATTTCCTTTTAAAAGTCAGTCTGATGGATCAGTTAGATCTGATAACCTCTTCCTTATTATTCTTCTGTCCAGAAAACATTTACATGAAAACACTATCTAAAAAAATTCATAACCACAAATATTTTAATGGTCTATCTCTCTACCACAACTGAATAGTTATTCATCAAAATTATAATGTAAATTATACATCCTTTTATTTATATTTGTTCTATAAGAGTAATGGATAGGAAACCACTTTTACTTTCAAGATAAACCAAAGTTATAGAATCTTGGATTTGAATTTCATTTTGAATCCATCTTTAACTATTTCATCGCTTCTCAAATATTCTTCATTCTTATCAAAATTTCTATAATATTATTACAAAACATCATACTAAATAAAATATTTTAAATTTTTTTAGTCATATGAACGTTCTCATTCCTATTATACTTCTCATTATGAGGAAACATATGATAACTCTTATTTTATTGACTCATTTTAAAACACGTAAGAACTGAAGAATTATTATTACGATGTTACATACCAGCTAAAAATTTGAAACCAATATATCTATAAAAAATACTTTAACGTTGTTATACTTCAGTTGATTTGTTTTTCCATTCTCATAGTGATGGATCCTCTCAGTCACTCAATCACTTCACTTGAATTACATAGAGCGATAATTTTGTTCATCTATTTTGTCATAAACATATTTTAATCTTATAAAATTTTTGAAATACCTTGGAAACACTTTTGAAAAATCCTCAATTGATTTACCATTTTCGTCATTTGATAAATGGATCCTCGGAATGATGTAAATTTTTATTCAATGAATGCCATCATTCAAGGATTATTTATGTTTGCATGCATCTAAGGGATTGGTGTCTAATTCCTTTTAATGTATTGGGGTCAACAACAATCTGATGATTTTTGAACCATTTGAATCCAAATAGCAGTTTTTCTCCATGAAAATGATTTTCTACATTATTGTGCATCTTCTTATTGACTGATCACTGATCCCATCCAGATTATAAGTCTCAAAAACTATAACTAACATAATTATGAATTCAATAGAAATAGGTATTTGAAGCCTCTTTGATACCAATATTATTTTATGGGTCAGGGTTATAATTCATCTAATGGATCGGTGGGACATCATGTCTAATGGGATGGTGTCAGAGGTGACTTCATTCTTCAATATTTTTGGTAATTGTTGACAGATATTATAGAATGATTCATTTGATGAATCAAACTGTCTGATAAATTGGCTAGTATGATGGATCAATCAGTCAAATATTCAACAAATTCAATTGTCCTAGTGATTCTCACACTAATGAACAATGATTAGAAGACTCTGACTGTGTATACATTCTTCTTCCACAAACTCTTTCTTGTATAATGACCTATTCATTATGTTTAGAACATTAGGATCAGAAATTCATCATCTAACTTATAAGTCTATTTAACCTCCATTTATTTAATAATTCATGGATCGCAATATTCTAGTTAAACTTATGGTGTTGAAAATTTTAAATTTAGAAAAAAAATCTTCATATTTGATGTTGAACATATCAAAAGAAAATCAAACTTAATTAAAAACATCTCTTTCTAATAAAAAACATATTTCTTGACCAAATGCATTATTGAAATCCACTTAACCCAAAAATATTCTTTATAATAGTGATTCCAAACTGATGAACGTTCTTATGAATTATATGCCTAATCCTATGATTCTGGTACACCTTCATCTGATTAATAAAACTTACAAAGGGAATTGATTTATTGTAATGAAACAATATAAAAAACAACGAGCACAAAATTCTTGTAGCATCCAGAAATAACTTCAATCCAAATTTGTTATAAAATATCCTCAGGGATCTAAACTGTCATCATTTCATACCACACACACTGATGCATCAAACCCCAATAATCTTCATATATCTTAATATCAACCCTAGAATGAAGCCAACACATTATATTTATTCACCATCATATCTTATTATCCATTTGTATACTCTATGGAATCCATAAATGAGAATAAATCATTGCTTGATAGCATCCCTATGACAACACAACTATCCGAGGGTATGTTCTACCTATTCATCAATCATCTTGCATGATAGTCACATGCCTACGACTGACAAGTAACTCCCCAAAATGGAGATTAATTTTTTTACTTCTCTTGAGAAACTGAAAGCTTCCACAACCCACATTCCATTCATTTAAAACTCATGTTTATAAATTATCATCCTAATTTAATCTGTTTTGTTTCACAACCATCACTTACCACTCATTGATAACTCTCAATAATGGATTCCACGACCTTCACTGATATGAAGACCATAATGAGGACCTCTCCCTATAATGGTTGATGGTGAAATTTGAACAATATATATTTAATTAAATAAATTTTTGTATGCATCCTATAATTTTACAACTAAAAACATTATATTTAATTCTTCCAAGATATTCTTTTAGAATCCCAGACCTATGATGTGTCTATTTCATTCAAACTGGAGTGTGAGTTCTATTGATCGGAGATTCAATGAAGTTATCACCTCTTGTAGTAGGGTCATCCAAACTCATCCAATATCTTTAGTCTTACCTACCCCAAAGCATCACATTAACCTCATATTACCTCATGCTAAGAGGGCCTTTTTAAACGAGATTCACCACAGACCCCTGGCTCCATATTGAGCAGTCATGAGTTAATGTTCATTGTGGAATCATCACCCCCACAACAATCAAGGTCCTCCAGAATTAACCAAATGATTTATAATGGGAAAGGTATGGTTCATTTTAACATTATAGGGCTAAAATATTCCCATGCATAGCCTAAACACATCATCATATCTCATCGAAAACAAAAGTTTATTACCCATGTGCCACCACACTACATAGCTTTAAAAACAAAATTCATCTCCAACACATTCCCCCCACATCAACCTCATAGAAAATTAGGGTCATGTTATACTCTATGACCTTACACTGGACCTGAATCATGAATATAAAATTCATGAATTATTGAAATCAAGCTCATGTGCCCACTCAATCATTTAACCATGCCTCCCAATTTGTTAGTCTCTTCAGAATTTTGGAATCTTCTATGCTTCTACATAACACCATGAAATTTTTCACAAGCCAAAACTAACCAAAAATACCCTATAATTTTGAGTTCCATTTCAAAATAAGGAGTGCCTACACACACTCCATCATCTATATAACTATGCTCTGAGGTCAAAATTAATTATAACCTTGAAAAAACATCTAAACAGTAGTATCATGCATATAAAAAATCTTGTCTTTCAATGCCAAACATTAAAGTAGGAAAAAAATCATATTTCTTCCCATATGATAATATTCCATGCATAACCATTCCCTTACAAATATCCTTAATAACAACACCCTTGAATTTATTCCAAATTTGAATACATCCACCTACACCTATGACATCTAAAACATTTTATCACACTTGGATAAACAATCTCCCAGCCAACCTTGATCACCAACATACTGACTTAACCCTATAACATGAGTCATATCCAAATATTACTAGGCCTTCACACCTTAACTCTTATGTAAAGTATCACATGACCATTGCTCGTGAGAAGCACTAACACCCTTGTTACTAAACACAAAACTCCAAAAATTCCAATTCCAATGAATCACCATTTGTCCCACAAACCCATAGGTACACAAACATTTCAATGAAAAAACCATCCAAGAAACCCACATTAGTTTTGACTATAAACTAAAAGGGTCCCAGCCCACAAAGGTAAAAAAATACACAAAATTTAGTGAAACTTCAAAACTAATATACTACAACCCATATTTGGAATGAATATGTACCAACCCACTTCCTGATACACTAAAAACCATCAGCGTATAATAATACATAAACATGGGTCTCACCACATAAGATACTTATCAATCCCTATACCATACATACAAAAGCACTGGTTACATCCCCAAAAGGATAATCTACACCAGGGACCCTAATGGATCCACCATTTCTTATTTCAACTTTGTTAAAAACATTACTAATTTAAAACCGAAGGATTCACAATTTAAAATGTTTACCAATCCACGTGTTATATTTCCAAAAAAAATTTAATTTCGCATCACATGGTTTGGGGAAAATAAAATTGTATTCACAATTTATTGGGGAAAACACATTATAATATTCTTACTTGAATTTTTTTAAGTAATAAAGGATATTTATAACAACTCATTTATATCTACATGTTAAATAGAAGTCAGTTGAGGGCTTTGAAAAGTAGTGTGTGACAATACACTTATATGAAAACCATATAAATTGCTGAAGACACATTAAATTCTGACCCATATCAATCATATAAAATAATTCATAGATATAAATGGTCCATAGTTATGAATAAAAAAAATTAAGACACATGAATACATGAATCCTAGGAACTATCAATCATATGAAGAAAACATTGGAAAAACCAATACTAAGTGCCTTGTATGATGCATGAATGAACGCACCCTCTCTTCCTATACCGTGATCAAATGAAAATACCATACAACAATAAAATTACACCCATGTTAAAACATGAAGGTTAAAATTAGTAAACTATAAATGTTGGAAGCATGAACACAAATTCCCTACAAAGTAAACTTTGGTTTCCCCAATCCATGGAGATATAACCACCCATGAACAAGTATATTATCAATCCCTAAAAACATCATAGTCTCCTATCAAACATGTATACATAATAAATAAAAATATAAAACATATGATTCAACATAGTGATGTTCCACTACCAGAAGAATATGACTATCACTATGATTGGTGTGATACTACAAGACCTCATCCATGCCTCCATATAGGCTAGACCCTATTAACTAATGGTGTGCTCCAATTAAGTTTCTAGAAGGAGACTATAACCTCATGGTCATTGTATAATATTAATGAAAATAGAATGGAACAAATAATATATAGATATTGACCTAAAACTAAGGAAAGTGCCAATAAATAACCCACCATCACATGAGATAACAATGAATGAGTCATACATACTATATACCCCAGGGGTATATCATACACAAGTTTTAATAAAAGTGTAAATTTAAATATGGGGATAAAATATCTTCCTTAACTAGTCCTACGTTTTTCATAGAGTCATCTTTCCACTCTAACCTAGGACGCCAAACAATATACATCAACATTGGGACCTACATGATTCTTGTATTTATCATGTACCCAAGTTCTATATAGTTCCAAGTACGGTGTGAGTGCAACTCATAAGGGCACCACTAATGACATCCCTAAATATTAATGGTCTAAAAAATAGTATATGAAGAGATTCTCAATGTAAATAGTTAAAACAGTAATTTAAAATATTTGATGTGAAATAACAACATACACAGAAAACTAGAAGGCTATGCTCACACCAATAATAATAAAAACATGATTTATTACATGATGGTGTTTCTCCAAGCATGTCTCATAGAAATTTCTAGCTGTATCACTCTTGAATAGGGTAAAATTACACATATCTAGTCAAAAATGGAAATCAAGGAAAATATGACCATATTTGGATCTGTGCGTCCCTTAGGAACCATTTTCACCCTAGGTTGAAAAAAATACAAATTTCCCATATTGGATGTATTAATCACGAGTCTGTCAAAAATATATGATTCTTTCATTGAAATTTTTACCCTGGGTTACCCATAAATACCAACATCCCATGGGGTCAGTGTTCACCCTTAATTAACTATTAATAATAGTGCCTACTAGGATCTTTATTCACCTTCAGTTATCCTTTATAGGCACATGGAACCAAAATACATACATCATTTCAGGGAAAAAATAAACAACATGGTTTAAATGTTCATTCCACATTTCTATTCCAAAAACATAACCAAATTCCATTATCCAGTACCATTTCAAACCCCCTTTATAAAAAATACCATTTTACAAAACCAAAATCATGTGATCCAAATAATACACATGACTATATCAAGAGTTAACAGTAATTCTATATTTTTTAAGGCTATGACCCATTAAATTTTTTGAATCACATGTTTAAAACAACCAATTTACCTTTTTTAAAAATTGTATCGAGTTCCATATCCAATTAAATTTGTAAATCCACGATATAAAATTTGTTTTTAAATAAATCATGATTTTATTACCCATTTCCCATGGTCACATTATTACCAAGGGGTTACCCTAGGATCCATATTCTATTATGCTTCAAGATATACTGAAGGGTGTTAACAAATATAACTCCAATTTTAAAACAATTAATTTATTTATTACATCATCACATGGAAATTGGTTATACTTACACCCCATTCACTAATATTATAAACAAGACAATCAGTGAATGTTGATACCTCAAACCTTATATGATTCTTTGATACCTTATATCCAAGATCCGAAAACTTTCCAAGGCCTACTAAGGCTCACCTCATTAACTGATACCTATCCCACATGACAAAATCACAAAAATTAATTATAATTGATAATTATAATTAATTTAAAAAACAATTCCATATATGAATAAATAAAGGAAACCTACTGAGGGATCTCACCATATCAGAATAAAGGACAAATTCTTTCCAACTACTGCTAGTGTAACCACAACCTCATTTTTGGCCAAAATCCTAACCAATGACTTCCAAAAAATCAATCAAATTCAATTGTATGAAAAATATATTAAAAAATATATGGCTCATCATACCATTTTTGAAATGATCTCTGATAGGACATAGAAGATGTATTGAGATCACCTCTATGAAATAAAACTGAAATACTTATGAGAAATGCATAATTATAACATTCTCTGTTAAAAATTACAAAAACCTAAACTATAGAACGTAAAAAAATTGATAGAGGGAGGAACTTTTTAATGTAAGATTTATATAGGTCATTTTTAACTAAAAATCAACAAACAAGTCATAACCACCAAAAATTAAAGGTATTAGATGGGGGAGAGCTTGGCTAGTTAGGATGGGCACACTATAGGGATAAATAATAGAGAGGGATATAACTTAAATTATTGGAGGTGAAATTTTTTTATATCCTTGTTTTAAAGGTGAACACTGTTGGCTAATCAATGCACTAATTGTGAATCAATAATATCCAAGGACAACCACCTTAAATAGTTAAGGAACATTGTTTATCAAACATTTTTCTACCCATTCACATGGATTTTTAATTACTACCAACCTTGAATTGTTATACATCCCCCTTCAAATGGTTTAAATAAATGTTTCACCTTTAAAAATGGATCCACATGGTTAGGGTTCATGGATAGAGATAAACATTCACTAATCATGAAACCTATGTTACGGCCCTAAAACCTTATGCCATGAGCCCCAATCCCATGGGCCACTCCTGAGACCTCTTAAATCTCTAGAGAATATCATTCCAATCCCATCATTGGGAATTTTTAGGTGTTTTAACCCTCATATAATTTATATGATGATCAATTTAAAAATAGACTCATCCACCGATTTTAAAATTCAAACATTCATTAAATTTCCACACTCAAACGGAAACAAGGACATACACTATAAGTGAGGAAAAATAGGCTACTAATAAGAAAATTTATGATAAAAACATTTCATTAGAAGGAAAATTTGATCATTATTTCATTGATATTTACTTAGATCCTACCTATGATGATGAGGTTCCTCTAAACTAGGGTTTGGGATATGAAAGGATGACAAATTATATTGATATAAAGAATATTATAGGGAAATAAAAGGATATAATTCAAACTAGATAATTATTGAGGATAGAAAAAAACATCCAATATGATATGTTAAACTATGAATTGTGGCTTAAGTTGTTGAGCATGAATTTTAGGTTCAACCCCTCATTCATGTACACATGTTTCTCGGATGGTTGTTACAATAGAAGATTGAATGGTTAAGATAGAGAGGCCATTGAAGATACTGCGTGACAATAAAATTGTAATAAACCTATAAAATAAATATTTAAATCATTATATTTTGAAACACCTAAATATTAAGTATCTTTTCATTAAGTAAAGAGTGGCCAATGGAGGTATCAAGATGAATTATATTTCAACTCATACAGATTTTTGAAATATCTTCACAAAATCTATTCAAAAAGAGTGGTTCTATGATTTTTGGCTACAAAATTATGTTCAACCCATTCCTCTCACATGAATATGTGTAAACATTATTCCAACATTTGTATTTGTATTGTTTTTTCAAATTGGTGGGAGCATATTGACCAATCTTTTTATCAAAATTTATTAGAATCCTTGTATATAGGAGAATGTTATCTAATATGTTCCCTAAAGATGTTGATAGAATTTAACATGAGAGATATTATTCAATATAATATTTGGAATCATATATTACATTAGATTTTATTAACTTCACTTATCCATAGTTTCTTGACTCTATGGGTTGAAAGTGTCTAAAAAATAATTTTTTTTGAAAGTGTGGTATTATATTCCTCTTATATGAGAAAAGATATAATTTGATGATTCTTAAGAAAATTTATGAATTTTGAAACAATTATGATATATTCAAGAAGATTTTAATGAATTTTACAACAAATTAAGAAGGTGGATATTTAATTTCAATTGGAGTTTTTTTTTTCTGAAAATGATATATGGACATGAAATAATTTTTCGATGATGTTCGGATGTTAATGGATTTTCATGAAGAATTTTTTATATGGTTTAATATAATTGGAGTGACATTGAATAATTTATATAATTAAAAAATGTGGAATTGAATTTTTGTACTTAACATATAATTTTGGATCTGATAAAAATCCTTAATCATAAGACATGATTCTTTGTATAACTTTTAGTGCTAATGAAAAAATTTCACAAAGGAATGAATTCATTTGACTTAGGTTCTCTTATGTGAATTTAGGATGAATTTCATATGAATATTATATTTTTTATGAATTCATATATATTTTGATATTACTTTAGTTTTAGGTAGTAAAATTGGAAAATTCTTTATCATATGTCTTCAAGGATATACTTCATGGATGATGTATGAGTTCACCTTTAGTTAATAATTGACCAAGCACCCATTTTAATCCTTAAGCTTTAGTATTTTAGCCTCATTTTAAGCCTTTTCTATTATGATCTATGTTTTTCCCTATCTACATAAATTTTTCTTGACACTTGTGTAAAATTGAGTCAATGTTTCCATATCATATATAAATTTAATACTGAATTATAAGAGTCATGTAAAATTAAATGTGAACAATGTAATGGTATCTAGTATCTATGTAAGGGTATTATGGACCTATATAATGATAATTCTAAACAAAATTTGTTTTCTAAATGTATTTCAAGATTCCATAAATGATATATTCTGAGTAAATCAAATATACATATCCTTAAGACGATCTTTAATGGTTAAACCATAATATTTAAAATATGATTCAACTTGATTCATGTGATAATTTGAATTTCAATATCTATATTTTTGTATATTTCAAGTTTCATGTACTTTTCAACTAAAATTTTTTATATGTATCAACGATGATTTTTTATTAAATAATAATTTGGTATTAAATCTGTTATATTAATGAGATGATTTTATGAGGGTCTGCAGTCCATATAATATCCTAAAAATTTTAATATTGTGATTTTAGGTGAAATATATAAGTGTGTAAGTTAATTATCTTTAGATTTTCAATTTTTATTAATGGATTATTTCATCCTACAACAGGTCGGAAGAATAAAAGTTTTATCTAAAATAGTGGAGGAACAAAATGGTTATTACAAGGTGTTAATAAATTGATCTCTTTCTAAATTATTTCATAATGGTGATTGAACCAAGGGAGGGTCTGAAAATTGTTTCTACTAGGATACCAAATGAAGAAGTTATAGAAGTTTTCTTCTACATTATTTTGTATTTTTGAGAGTCTGTCCAAATTATTAACAAAATGAAATTGTAATGTATGAATTTTTTCTCATGAATGATCAAAAATATTGAGTTAGAAATTGTTTGTTATAAATTATTTTAATTTCATGGATTTTGGAAATATAAAATATTTTGATATTTTTAGACGTGGTAAGATATTTTTTTGTATATCCAGTAATTCAATTAGAAAAATAAGGACAGATGAAGAGAACCTAAATTTTATGTTTAGATAAATGGTCTATATCTAGTTGAGATTGGGTTTTATTTTTGTTCATATATCTATGAGGCTGATAAGAAGTTATGTATTAGGATATTTATAAGGTGATATTATATTCCTGAGTATAAAAATTGAATTTGAAGGTTGATCTTCATCTTCAGTTTCTGAAGAGATCATACCCACAATATATTCTTTCTCATTCTGGTTACATTTTTTGTATGAATGTATTGTGAAACTGAATAGTTTGTTGTAATTCTAGATTGGAATAATACGAAACTAGTAAAATGATAAAATCTTGTTAAAAGATTTTTACATATTAATGAATCAATATTTTTCTAGACAATCTCACCGCGCAATGAAGTAGGTTACTGAGGCTTTGATTTTACATTTAAGTGGATTAAACTTTAATTTGTTGTAGAGGTAAACTTAATTAAGAATTAAGTGAAAAAGTTTTTCACTACTAACTCTCCCCCCTAATTAGTTGGTTCATCCAATCATTGAAACTAATAATATATTGGTGTATATCCTAGAATTTTTTTTCTTCCATATTTTTATATAATTTTAATTTAATCTACACATTTAATAGAAATTGATTTGGTACACCTAAATATTTCATGCTCTAGGTATGCCTTCTTCCATGACCATGAGGTGGATACTTCTCCAATGTATTTGAAGATATAATTACTAAAAAATGAATCTACATAGTTATAATAATCAATTCAAATTTTTTTAAGGAAGAACATGTTTTCTCCATATATTGGAAAATTTCATATTTTACCACTTCAAAATAGTTAAATTTGATATTCAACTCAAGATATTTTATATTGATATCATTTATCTCATCATTAAGTGATCTTAGACATAATTTCAATTCTTATTCATGTTCCCAACCAAATAATCTTGAATATTTTTTATTTTATAGATTGAACTGTCATGTTCCTTCACTCTCTTTTCTTTGAATTTTAGTTATTAATATATGAAATTTATAAACACTTGGTTTAAATTTTCTAATATATGGATAAATTTATTTATAATATTCTCAAATAAATCCTTATCTAAATTAAAAATTTTCAAATCCATTTCCAATTAATGATATTCATAATTTTCAATGAATGATAGATTCATCCACAGTTTTAACTAGTTATGTGAGAGTCTTATACTTTTGAAACTTCTTTGGAAAAGAATCATCTATCACTTAAAACTCTTTATCTTTATATGCTTTTTTCTATAATCCATTACATATTATAAAAAATATTTGTTATCACTTAAATACAGACATCATTCAAATAATCCATAACCACAAGATATAGTTGTTTAAAAAATTCATTATAATCTATATCATAGCTTGAAATTGTCTACGTAGAGGAATAACGATCATCAGATTTATCTAGTAAACCCTTACTATTATTATTACTTTTATTTATCAGTGTTTCATCTTCCTTAATTAAGAACACTATTTCTTTTCTTTCCCTATTATTTTTATTATTTTTAATGTTCTAGACAATGCATTTAAATAAATATAAATTGGGATGGGAAAAACCTCTTACATATTAATATCTTCCCCAATCATTAAAATGTTTTAATTAATTTAATTTGATAACAACTACCTAGAGAATTTTTTTAGAACTATTAAAAGATGTTTGTTTCTCAGTGATTGATTATGATAGACCATTAGTTTCAATCAGGGGGAACTGATTATTTGATAAAACTAGTTCATCCTTGTGGGTTGATGTAGACAAAATTGAGGGGGGAGGGGTGTATCATGTGTGAAAAATATTTACCAAATCCAAAGTATTAATTAATTATTTACCCCTTTAGTATTTGAACTCGTGATAACTATATGGTTACAAATTGATAGTGTATCCTTCACCCCACATTCCATAATCACATTCAATGCATAAATTTTAAAAATATATCTACACAAGGTATTTTACATGGTCGAACCCCACTATGGGAATCAAAATCCTTAATATGTTAAAATACTAATGGTACATAGATTCTCTACTAATATTTGAATTGGAAAATATAGTAGGTGGCTGAGGATTATCCCAAAACCATTTTCAGACAATTTTTCACATATATGGTGCACTTTATTACACAAGTGAATTGGTATGTTCCTATAATATATTTATACTCATATCCATTGAGATATTAAATAATATCCGTCACTTGAAGAATATTAGAAACTTGTATGAGGATGTATTTACACCCATATATAATGACATTATTTTTCACAATAGGGGGTCTTCATCTACTTGAGTATCATCAATAACAATTAATGAAACTAAACCTATGTTTTATGCATAATATGTAGTTATTATTATGAATATACTTCTAGCACTATGACCTCAAAAACATAGGAATACAACCCTAGAAATATTATACCTAACTTTGATGCACTAAATTATAGTCTTCATAATTATTCTTATTGATATACATTAAAACACATGGGTCTTCTCATTCTCACTATTTCATCTTCTTCCCTCTCGGCCTTAGTGCATTTGATTAGAACATTGATACTTGTAATATTTTATAGATTTATCTTTTTCTTTGAGACCCAAATGATATTTCCTTATTCAATTTGAATCCATGTCTTGGTTTCTTATTCACTGTTTCATGAATTAGATTCTTTGGGTTCTTCTTCCTAGAGATTCCTTTTTCTTATGGGTAACTCCATTCCACACAACCCCTACAAAAAATCTTCATCATATTTTCTTTTATTATACCTAAATCATATAAAGTATATTTTCTCCTACATTGAATATATTGTATCATTTCTAATTTCAAAAAATACAAAATGTAAACTATTGTTTTGGATTATGCCAAAATAACTCTAATTAATTATGCACTTAAAGTTCCTATGATAGCCAAAAGGTTCGAGAGATAGGTAGAAACCTGTTCCCAACAAACTATTATAAAAAAAGAGTAATCAGTACAAACAAATTAGAAAAAAGAATCTTTGAAAAGCTATGTAAACATAACACCATCCCTGTCATTGCTAACCAAGGTGTCACAATAAAAGGGCAGAACAAACGACCAACTGGAACTAACCTCTATGATGGCCCTTTTGGAGAGAGCATCAGCAACCTGGTTATCTTCTCGATAGACATGTGATACATCAAGGCATAAGCATTCAGTGAGACTGAGGCAGGAGATCCAAGCAGACAACATCATCCTATGATATATAATGCACAATGCTATCAACTCAAAGGATATTCCAAGAATACCCATATTAAATTATCTTCAATTAGATGAATAATTATTTCTTTTATTCTTATATAGGATCAAATCAATATTTATCAAAATATAATACTGTTACAATATACACGTAAATTATCTATAGTTCTATACAACTTAATATAAAAATATGGAGTGTGAAAATAATCTAGTGGAATGAAGCAGTTTTTTACGTTGTAACTTATCTCACAACTAGATTTATAATATATTAAACTATCAAAAAATTGATCTTGAATCACTACTATATATACTATGGACTACAACATAAGCTTTTAAGAGAGTAAATCTACATTATTATCGAAAATATATCCAAATCAATTCAGTAATATTAAAACGTTCTTATACTCTTTGATATTATTCACTATCAACATGATGATCAGTTATTTAATAGATTATATTCTTTTCATATTTAATTTGTGATATTTTTATCTTATACGATTAATAAAAGAAACACACCAAAAAACATTCTTTAGGAATTTATAATTCAAGATAACTCATTTTTCATCCCACGTGATTTATTTTCTTTCCTAAGTCAATTATCATATAAGGATCCAAAATTTATTAATAGATTAAATATATCATACATGAGTCAAAAATATATTATGTTAAGGAAAATTTCAACATGGTATTAAATCAACTAATTTAAATATTTTATGATCTCATCCTTTTTTGTAAATTTGAAAAACAAAAATATTGTACACTGGATCAAAATAACTTAGTCCTTGATCAATTATGTTACATGGGGTATAAATCTATTACACTTTATGATTGTTTATTTTTAATAATTTCATAAAACTCAAATATAATATTGGCTTCACAAAATTCTCTTATGGGTAACTCACATGGCTAAAATCAATTTTTCATAGGATAAATCTCAAATGCATAGGATAATATACTTTCCCATTTTTAGCTCTAATGCACCAGATATCATGGAAACTAAAAAATCATACATACTAGGAAAACATTAGAAATAAATAAAAATAATAAAATAATAACATTATATTCGATAGAATATATGACATTCAATATTAATCTTAAATAACCAATGGAATATATTTCTTTAAATTTCATCTATTTCATAGCTTGGGAAAACGCAACCCCGAGTAGATGTGAACTGAAATATTGTATATATAGTATTTAAATTGGTGGTTATAAATATTAGTAACTTAATTATTGAAATTATGGTTATCTATTTATTAGAAGTAAAAATAATTAACCTTTAAATAAAAAGTAAATGTTTTTGAAAAAAACCATTTTTTTCTAAAAGATAACTCCGATGCTATTTGCACACATAATTTAAGATTATTTTTTTAACTTTTAGAAAACTAATTTGAAAAAATAAACTATTCTTTTACATCAGAATATAAATGATATATTATGGTGATTTTTTGGGATATTTCTAAAATACTTCATTTTTATGAATAGTGAAAAATATTGAATTTTAATTGTAATCATCCTTTTTGTCTAAATTATACATAAAATTAAATTAAATTTAAAAATGAGTTAAAATTAAAATTAGTTAAATTATATATCTATTAATCCAATTCAGTTCATTTTAATTATTTTCATACAAAATTTTGATTTAAAAAATTTGTAAACATTTCATTATTTTCTCTTTGAATACATGTTTTCTAATCAATTATGATTGATTAATTTTAGATTATAATTTTATACTTACGGGAATAAAATTTTGAAAATTGGATTCCATATTTGGATCAAAATAATTTATATTTTCAAATAAGGTAAATACAATTTTATACTATAATTAATTTTCAAAACAATACAAATTATTTATCGCAGTTAAGGTAAAAATGGATTTACCTAGGTGTTAAACAAAAATGTTATGTTTCAAAATGACCTAAAAATATTTATAAACTAAATTTAAAGGAATATTTACACCATATAATATATATTTCTTAATAATACTCTTTTTTCATTATTTTTCTATGTGAAAAACGTGGGTGAACCTTTTTCTTTCTAAAAATTATAATTGTGTCACTCACCTAACTTATAAAAAGCCACCCCCTCTCTTATCTTCCTTACCCCATTTTGGTTCATAAAATACATAAAAAAAACTTACCAACTACCCTCCTCTCATCCTATAATCCTCATATTGTGAAAAAATCCAACCTTGTAAGGTCGTTGGTGCAATCCTAAGGAGTTTACCCTAAGAAGAGGTAACGTTCTTCAATGAGATTTTTTATTTTATTTAATCCTTTACCTCCTTCAATTATTAGTAAAGTATAATGATATAATAAACAAAATATATTAGAAATAAATAGATGTTTTATGTTTTTTTAATCACATATAATCTTCCTTTAATCTATCAAATTCTCTATAAAATCATCATCTATGGGTATGGCACACAACCGCTTCACGAACCGACATCATTCGTTTTTCCATTACCACCTATCACGATTGGGTATGATGATGGATATAAAGTATATATATTATATATAAAACATAATTATATATTTTTAGTCTTTATATTATATATTTGGATTTTTTATTTTCAAATCCATCAGAGATATGATAACATCCCTCATGTGTAAAGAGGACTATCGCCTCCCAAATCCATGTGACTTGCCTTTCAATAACGCTTTACATGGAAGGTAATATAGAAAATTTTAATAAATATGTGTGATATATATGAAATAATATTTAAATAAATAATATTGTAATTATTATATAATTATTTTTTAAGGTAAAACATTACTTAACACCTTTCCAAAATGAACATTGAAAGATTGAAACATTACTCATGAATATGTAAGACCTACCATCTCTATGATCGGAATGTACATAATTCATCAGAAAACCATTATTTATTGGTATTAAAAGAATAGATTATTTATAAATATGATCATTATTTTAGGATAATTATTATGTATATGACATAACTACATAATATTCACAGGAACCAAATCTTACATGAGGTAATACACATGAGAAAACAAGCCAATTAACAGTTGAAACAAATAAAATAATCAAAGATAATTAATAAATTGAAGATAATATATTATAAAAGAATAATATATCATATTATAAATATTAATATGTTTTCGGTATAAAATAATAACATTCTTAAAATAATTAAAAAGTAGGTCAATTAACATTCAACCAAATGAAGTGTAAATTAAGGGAATTCTTAACTCAATTTCCATTCATTTGGTTAGACTTATACTTCATTGATTATGTCATTCTATGATTATGTGTGTAATGACCATGGATTATTTTTATAGCATTTAAAATTGTTTTATGTCAATTTTAATTTGGTACACATAATCAATTGATTGATTAATCCCCACTTCAATGATATGATAGTTGTAAGGGAATTCGTCATAGTTTTCATTTATTTAGTCATATTGTAATGTTATGAAACTTATTTATTTTACATGGTGTATATACTTCCCCATTAATATGTAATATAGTGATTCATTAATACATAATTTTATTTTATGTTTAAATATTAATCATTTAAACAAAGTGGATTTGAATTTAAAATTATAAAGTGGTAAATGTTATTTAACAGTCTCACTTTATTTTGTTATTCTTAACATTATATTCAAACAATCACTTTCTATGATAATTTTTCATTGTAAAATACACTTCACTTAAATATACATATTATTTTATAATTTTTATTGTTATTTCATAAACCATATACCATTTTTACATATTCTATGTACTTATTAATTTATTTTATTAAGTGGGGAATTATTTATAAATATATATCCTTTACTCAATACATATATTTGATGATAAGGAAAATTATTCATGTATTAAATCTATTATTTTATATAATAGGAATGAATTGGACATTTATATTGATAGTTCCTCGATGCATCACTAGTATCATGATGAAAATTTTTAGTGTATCATGAAATCAATTTCCCATACTATATGAGTTTCTAACCAGTGGTTTTAAACATTCTTGTAAATGTTCTTGATTTTTGAGGTGTCATGTACTTAAGACATGATGTCCAGTGATTTAGAATTTTCGTAATTTATAACTCAGTTATTATTATCCATTATATTTTCTCAATGATATTATATCTAGAGGTATTTGATTCTAAATTAATAATTTAATGGCACGTGTTTTTAGTTATTTACCTATCTATATTGATTATGCCTTATCTAGTTGTTATTATCATGTTACTGATTAAACAGAACATTTTTTTAGTTATTTAACATTCCATATTTATTATTATCCAAGGAATCTTAGAATTGATATTATCTCTGGATGCACTTCCTTCTCGGTTTATTGATTACATGGAATGTGTCATTAGTTATTTACCTTTATATTTTGATTATGAGTATTGATTCCTGATCTATTCCACTATACAAAACCCTTAATGATAATTTGATCTCACCCTTGTTTTTTTATTTTATTAGGAATCCAATAAGTGTACTATGATTGACATGAAATGATACTCTAGAGAGAATAATGTTCTTCTAAAAAAAATTGGGTCATAATTTGTGTATTCAAATGTATTATAATTATCAACTATGTATCTAGTTTACCAAGACAACTAAACTATTTTTTCCTTCAGAATGTTATTCCTTGTATCATAATGAAATTTAATAAATTAGACACTGACTCCATGGTACTGAGGATGGGGACACTATAGTTGGTATCAGAAGATATTTATTAGAAACTTTTGGATATAGATTTAGGAAAATATATATTTTGGATCATGGACCTATGATAAAATTCAATGTTAAGTATAGAAGAACATCTAGAGTTTTGATAAGGTATGGATTATGTGATGCTTCATATAAATAAATTCTTATCTATATACAGCAATTCGTTTTGGTTATAGAATATCTTTATATAGGGGTAATAACTTCAAAAAAGGTGCGTTGGGGTTTACTAAATTATCACCTAATACATGATAAAATGTCATACTGCGCACTTGGTTTGACACTATTGGGGGATTTTATTAAGTTAATTCCTATTTTCATTGCTAACCATTATGAATGATTTGAATATATTATGAAAATAAATGACCAAGGATAATATTAAGGTGTATTTTATTAAAATTAATATGTCTCAAAGTAATGGTAAAATGATTTATTTGTGCAAAAATAAAGGAATAAAGAAAATAATTTTTAAGGAAAAATGTATAGTATAGTGGAAGGAAATAAATATCACTCTTGGTATCAATTTATAGTTTATTGAATTAAATATGGTGAATATTGGAATTAACTTTTTCAATGAACTCTTTTAAAGGTCAACCCCTGGAATAAGGAATGACTTGTGTTGAATAAAAAAGGATGATGTATTTATTGGGATTTCAGAATTGTGATACAACAAAAATAAACTAATGGTATTTTGGATATAAGAATCATGAAACACATAAGGATTATGTAAGATATAAGAAGAATATGTGTCAACATTTACATAATGTTACAGATACTATCACTGTATAATGAGTATATGATATATTTAATGTTCAATGTCATAAACACCTCTTTTTAGGTTTTATGTTGTTGGAGTCTTCCAATATTAAGGTTGTTTTGGTAGAAATTATTGGAAAGTGTTTGTTTTAGTGGAATGGTTATTTGAGAAATATTTCATTTACATTTTATATAAATAAGTGTAAATGTATTTATAACCATTAGGGTTAATATGATCATTTAGGAAATTTTAATAATAACTGAATAGTGTTATTAGGCTTTGTGAAAAAATGTTTAATTGAAAACCTTAATAAAAATTTTATTTAATGATTAATTTTATTTCAATGATTTACAACTTATTTTTTTAACACCCCTACCCCAGTTACCCCGATTCGGTGATTTATTACATAACATTGGCATTATACAAGAAATCATTTCCCAAAAGACCGATCAATTTAGTAGCCTTGGAAGTATTAGATACATACCTATGTTTTACATTACATCGTGAAATTAAAAAAAACAACATCGTGTCCCCTTTGAACACACTTATATCCCTTATCCTATTCATGTAGGTTAATCATAATATAATTCTTTGAATCCTGGGAAAAATAAAACATAAGAAAGGGGTGAGCTCAGATGCTCATTAAGGATAAAAATATATGAGAAACTGTCATAAATAAGAATAAACATTTAAGGAAATGTATAAGACTAGAACACCATCCTTTTAAACATATAATTAAGTATAATATGTTAAAGAAAAATCAAATAATTCCATTTAATTATTCACATGGATATTATTCTAGTCTAATAATCACATGAAATATCAATAGCCAATTTTATAATGATGGAATGCATAATTCCGGACATCGTAACCACATACTCAAGGCCTCGTGCCAAGACTACAAATAAGATTTTGTAAAGGCCTTGTTCCAAGACACTAGATTGACTCATGAGACCTACCGATGCATTGGGGAGCGATTTCAGGATCCACCCATCACTTAATAAGTCCAATACAATCCTCATATTAAAGGGTGAAACATAATCGAAACATTCGTATTAAAACTAGCATACAAAATGGCAATATTTTAACCACAGACCATGAATGGCATAAAAATAGCACATTCAGAGTCAAACATAACTCATTAAATACAATATGTATGATTTTATTATAATAAATCAACCTCAATCAAGAATAAAATACATTGAAGGATATTGACATAGATTAAAATAGCCATTAAAACTATTTTAGAGAAATATCCCCTTTTTCTTGAAAACATTTAAATGTCCCACTATTTATCAAAGAATTCATTTAAAAGAGATTTTTGAATCAATGTGTCCCATACCACTTTGAAAATTTTAAAAGGAATTTTAATTTCAAAACATTAATTTCCATATAAATAAATACTTAAAACCACTTTTAAAAGATGGACAATAATGAGAAAGATTAAGAAGAATAACTATTTAAAACATTTAAAAAAATATTTTAGTTAAAGAATTCCTAACCAGATAAGAGACACTTGAATACAACTAATTTAGGAATAAAATTAATCAAAACATTATAATATCATGAGAATAAAAGTATTCATGATATAATATGTCAAAGGATAGTATACACACCATATAAAAGTGAATTGGTGCATAACAACATAGAAGTCTCAATGGAATGTAAGTTGAGATGAATTCTCTTAGAAAGACTATATATTTAGGTTAAGGATAAATAAATGACATAAATATTTTTGAAAAATATAAATACACTCAATATCATTAGATATTCAGTGTAAATTAATCAAAGGACATTCACAAATATTCTTATAAAAACAACACCAATGACTTGGATGTTTAACTCAATGAATACAAATTGAGTAAAAATTAGTCTTATCAAGTTCATGTCGATGACTTGAGAATTTATAAATTGAGTTATTATGTGTATCAAAAGTATATAGACACAAAGGGGAGTGTAAATTACTACATAAGTAAATAAATAGTGATTTCACACCTAATCTTGGAGTAAAATAATCAATGAAGTTTCCATAAAACCGAATGAGTGGAAATTGAAATTTGAAATTCCTTTACCGATTTGGTAACATACGAAACATAAACACCATGAAATAAGGGTCATCCAATGATGATATAATTACCCAAAAATTAAATTATATTACCCCAAAAATACAATCATGGGCAGTAAATACACCACCCAAAAGGTAATAGTGGCAAATATATCCTGAATCTCACGGGAATAAAAGTGAGATGAAAACCCCTTACTATGTTGTAAAAAATTGGTTCGTATGACCAAAAGTCAATAACCACCAAATAAATAATATAATACCGTGAAAATATAACTAATCATGATAGAATATACCAAATGGAAGTACACAATACACCGCATGCAAAAAATAGGTGGCAAACAATGGAAATCTCACAGAATTATAAGTGAGATAAGAAACCCCTTACCTTTTCTTTAGTCAATGGTACTTTATCATCCTATATAATAGTTAAATAATTTTTATTAAATTATACAAGAACCACATATATAAATATGATATCATACATGATCTTCTAATATTGCTTTGTTAATAATATTTTAGTTGTATCATTGTTTCGGGTGTTAACTGATTCATTTTCTTTTATATTTTTTGTTACGTAAGTCATGTTTGTTATGGATAGGATGTATTTGATTCATATCAAGAATGATATCAAGTATTTAGACAAATTTTTTAATCGTCAAATGAAAATTAGTCTTGAATGGTTATGAAGGGTAACTACATCTCATCACGTCGTGGAGACGGTAAGCCGTACGTATGCACGAGCGACAATATCATTCTTTTGATATTGAAATAGTATATAATTGGATGGTATATCATATATAAATAATCAATAAATTTTATATTTATTATTTAAATAATTTATTCTCATTATTATACCCATCCAAATAATGATTATTATTAATAACAAACTACAACACTACGTAGAGACGGTAAGCTGTACATACGAACGTATAGTGACATTGTCATTTATAGGATCGATAGAATAATGAATATGGTTGAACCATATTTATAATAAAATAAATGTTTTTAGGAGGTAATGGAGTTATTATTTTGTTATTGAATGAACAAAGAAAGAGGATGTTGAAGAATAAAATAACTTGAAAGTGGGTGGTGAAATTATTACCTCTTCTTCGTGTGCTTCCTTTTGATTTGGTCAAAAGGGCTCCTTAGGTTGGCTTTATGATTAAAGGAATGACTCTAGGTTGTAGTGAATGTAGTTGGGAGGATATTTGAGCATGTTTTGTTCAAGAAAAATGGCTTTTGAGGAGTGATATTAAGAGAAAGGTAAGTACCCTTTTTTAAGAGAGGTGAGGGTCACATTAAGAAAACCTTGAAATATTATTTAATTATAAATAATTTTTGGTTTCTAAGGGATCCAAATTGATTTATATAGAATCAAAGGTGGGTATGGGTATAAATACTCTCAACCAATATGTATTAGACAAGTTTAGTTCACCATATTAACCTTAACGTTTAGATTTAACTATTAGTTAAATAGTTTAACTTTTACCATGTCTTCTTGTATTCTTACACAATATGGTTAATAAAATTACTATAAACTTCCAAGAGAACCTCAAGTGGTTCATTAATGACATATATAATATTATTTAAGCTCTTTGGCTGAACTTTAGATTTTTTTTGAATATTATATCAACCAATAATATAGTATTTGTTTTAAAAACTCATTTAGGTCAATTTTGACACTATTTAGTATTTGGTTTTTGTGAAAATCATAAAATCATGATTACATAGAAAAACATTTATTTAATCAACCCTAACATGTAATATTAACCTAGAAAATTATTGTAATTCATCAAAAGTCTTAAATTACAGTTATTTGGATATTTATAATATAAATTATTTTAATCTTTCATTAATAAGGTAATTACTACTTCATAATTGTGTCATAAATAAAATTAGTTATTTAATGTATAAAAATTATAAAAAAAATACCATTATATAGGAAATATTTTTAATTTGTAATGAATATTTATAGTATAATTTATCTTATGTATAACCCTATATTAAAAATATTTGTGTAATTAAACTTTTAATTTAACACTTAACTCTTCTTTAAATAAAATAATAATAAATGTCTTAATCTAATCCAAGTAGACCAAAAGAATCATATTTAATTACTAAGATTTTTTTGGTCTAATTACCCTTATATAGTAGAATTAGGACATGTTTTAGGGTAATTATAATTTCATTCTTACTTTTAATTACCATCATTACTTTTAATCATGATAAATAAAAGTCAAATGTTACTATTCACAAAAAAATAATTTCATCTTATTGAACCACATTTTACTTACTGATGTGAACCGTGTCTCTCAGATTTTTGAAATTCAACTCACAAAATCGGTAAAATTTTGTTTTATGCAAATTTCCAAATGCTCATAGAAGGTGGGTAAAAGGCAGTAAAAAGTTAAATAAAATTTTATACATCTAATTTTATTATAAAAATGAATCCAATGAATCTCATTGATCTAATATTGGTATTCAGTATCTATATTTACTTAAATAAATTAAAAAAATAATTATTTAAAGAATAAGACAGTTTTTAAACAATTACGTAGTGTTTTTCACTATTCAGCAAAATTTGAAATTTTTCAAAGAAATACCAAAAAATCACCCTAAGATCATTTTGATATTCCATATTCAAAAATATATTCTATTTTAAAAAATTAAAAACCTTAATGTATCATTAATTAATTTAAAATTAATTCTCATTGTCAAAACCAAAAATCGAGTTTTTAAGAAGTAAAAACTATCAAAAGATTGACATCTGTTTATGTCAAATTTGAATATGAAATTACTTATAATGACCTACATTGTATTAAATGATTAAAATATAATCTGATTATACTTCTAAACCATTAAAATGCATAATTTAACAAAATAAATTATTTCGATTAAAAAAGTTTTTTTCAATCAAAATTTAGTATTTTTCACTATTCATCAAAATATGATTGTTATCAGAAAAGTACCAAAAATTTATCGAATTTTTTTTTGTCCTGATTTTAAAGAAGAAGATAATTTAATTAAATTGAATATATAAAAGTGTCCAATACAGGTTTTAAAAAGGGATCTCCATTAAAAGGTGGTAAAATTGTATTTTTTGAAAAATACTTCTTTTATATGATAAAATAAATTTGTTCTTATATTATGTATAAGAAACACATAATATGGATTATAAAATTATATGGAGTATATAAAATTTAAAATTCAATTAATACTATTCATTACTTCTTTTTGAACAGCTAGTTTGGTAAGTCATGGTGTGCTCGAACTCGATGTCGTGTGTAGCACAAGCTATTGAATTACATTAAAAAAATAACTTACTATGAAATCTTAGGGTGACACTTTTTTGGGAAAAGTTATAGAAATTTTATTAATATAGTTTAGAAAAAGGAAAACCTACTTACTGGGTGAAAACACATCACATCTGAAAAGACCTTTGGGCATGAAACCATGACTGAATGATGATAAATTTTTAGTTCCTACCACTAGTATATGTGATTTACATGTTAATATTTCATTTTTTTGTTAAATAATCTGAGAAATAAATATTAATGATTAACTATTAGAACTAAATTTTAGGTTTTGAGATTAAATTTTTATATTGGAAAACATGTTCTAACCATATTGGTATTGGAAAATAATTAGATACAAATAAAAAAAATTCACTCTATTATAATTCATAATATCAGTTAAAAGTGATTTTTAGTGCTTTGGGAATAAAGAATTAATTTTTGGATATTCATTTCATAGTGTAAGGGATGAATTCAAAATTGATTGAGGAACAACCAAAGGATATAATTATTCTTATAAAATAGAAACATTGTCTAGTAAGTATATTTTCATATATTCTTAGAGAGTCAAATAATTCCTCAACATTAGGAAAATGATTATGAAATACAAAAATTTCTATTTAATTTTTATTAAATTAATCATATGGTCTTTTAAATAATCATAGATTTTTGTTTTTGTAGTCTTTCAATTTCCATTGACCATTCACTTGTTTGTGACCAATGACGTCAATCATTGTCTGTAATTGTTTGTGATTTTTTTCCATGCCCATATATTCACTTCTGACCAATTTTCCCTTTCTTATAATCACAGTTATATGTTATTCAAAATTACCTATCCACTTCACCTTATATATTATTAAAAGGATATTTTATTAACCCTTTTATGATGTGTGGTAATCAACAATGGTGCATCCAAATGTCAAATGCTTGATTTCCAATATCAATTTTAAATTTTGACGACATAATTAATTTAACATGGGGAGAATTTAACACCCCAAAATTATAAAAAAACATTTTATTATATATCTTAATAATCAAGCAACACTAATATTAAATAATCCATGAAATATATTTCTTTAAATTTAATCTCATCGATAGCCTACAGAACACACAAACCCATGTAGAAGTGAACCATAATATAGTATAAATTGTAATTAAAATTGATGGTATGAATATAATTAAGTAAATTATTTAAATTATGGTTATCTAATAATTATAACTAAAATATAAATCATTTAAAAGACAAAAAAATGTTTTTTGAAAAACCTATATTGTTTTAAAAGGTGGTTTAGTTGATCTTTGAACACATTATTTAAAATTATTTTATACAAATATTATAAGATTTATTTGAATAAATAAAAATAATTTTTTAAATAATATAATGAAAATTATCTTAGGGTAATTTTTTGATTTTTCTAAAATAATTCATTTTTTGATGAATAATTATAAAGATGGAATATTAATCACAAACTACATTTATTTTAAATTATTTATAAAGATAATTTATAATTATTATTTATTATAGATTAAAGTTAGTATAATTATATATCTATTAATATAATTTATTTCATTGAAATCAGTTTTTATATTTAATTTTGATATAACAACTTTGTAAACATTTGATTTTTTTTCAAACCCCACATTTTCATCACGTCGTCAGTAATAAATATAAATTAAAATATTTCACTTATATGAATGTAATTTTGGGAAATTGTTTCCATATTTTTCATCATCCTAAATTATATTATCTAATGTTTTTTTATTAATTTTTTTACCAAAATGATTAGTAAAAATATTAATAATTATTTACCATGGTTAAGGTAAAAATAGATTTAGCAGGGGGTTAGACTAAAATGATAAGGGTTCAAATGACCTAAACTATTTGATAAAATATATTTTATATACTTATTTATACTAAATAATTTCTAATTATCTATAAAAATCCATTTTGAACATTTTTTTAATTTAAAAAACATGGGTACACCATTGTATTCCCCAAGAATTACAAATGTTTCACTCACCTCACTTATAAAAGGCCACCCCCAGTCCTCTCTTCTTCTAACATTCAAAAAAAAATTTATCAGCATATTGTTACCCAAATAACATCCCAAATATCCTACTCTCATTAAATTCACCTTAATTTGGTACACATAAAACCTATTATGTCTTTTAGTGAAAACCTAAGGAGTTTACCCGAAGAAGTGTTAACATTCTTCTACGAACATTTATATTTTATTTCTTCATCCACATCCGTAAATTCATAGTTAACATTATTATATAATAAGATAAATATAATAGATATATTTATATGTTGTTATGTTAAGTTTAAGATCTAAATCTATCACAAATTCCCTCAAATGAGTTACCAAATCGACATTCATGTGTATGGTGGACTACCGCCTTGTGAACCGTTGTCATTCGTTTTTCCAATAACACTTCTCACGATTGTTTATGATAATGGATATAAAGTATATATATGATATTTATTATATAATTATACCAATTTATTCATTATATAATATATAACCTTTTAAATTTTCATTCTGTAGGAGATACAATAATGTCACTCATGTTTATGGAAGACTACCTCCTTATAAAGAGATTTGATTTGCATTTCACTAATGCTTTACATGGAAGGTAATAAGGATAAAGGTAAGAAATATATATGAAATACATGACATAATTGTCATATTAGTTACATTTTTATCATTCCTAAAATATAATATGTCATTTTATTTCTTACATTTTCACTCACTTAATGATGATTACATCGTTCATGTATATATGGACTACTACCTTCACAAATCAATGCAACTCTCTTTTCATCACCACACCACATTCATGATATATATAAGTTTATATAAATAAAAATACGGTAATTATGATATTATTATAATTTTTGAGATATAAAACATTATTTACCACCTTTCCATAATATTTCTTGAAAATGAAAATGCCACCCACGTGTATGTATATTCTACCATCTCAATGATCGTAATGTACTTCATTTCACCAAACCATATTTCATGATTGGTAATAAAAGTATAATTGAAATATAAATATGTTAATTATTAAATAATTATTATTATGGAGACCATATAAATATATACTATGTGGAAGAACCGGATCCTTCATGTCGAAACACGCATTACAAAAACAAGGTAATTAACACATGAAACAATAAAAATGAATAAATATAACTGACAAGTTGGTTATAGAGTGTTATAAAAGGATAATATATGATATTATAAATATTAATATGGTTATTTTATATAATTATAAAAATATTATAAACATTATACGTGGTCTTAAACCATATTCATTCAAAAATAAGCGTAATGTAAGGGAATTCTTAATTCAATTTCTATTCATTAGGTTACAATTCTACTTCGTTGATTATTTCATGACAATATTATGTTTATAATGAAAATTGATTGTTTTATACAGTATTGAAACTTATTTTATGTGGATTTGAATTTGATTCACATCATCGATTCATTGATTAATCCCCACTTCAATGATTTTATATTTTTAAGTGACTTCATCTCAATTTCCCATAATTAAGGCCCATTGTAATGTTATACACTTAATTTAATTTATATTTTGAATATAACTCTACTTTGACATTTAATATCTTGTTTTATTCATGATTCATTATAATTTGTGATTAAATTAGAATCATTTCATCCAAGTGGATTTAACTTCAAAATTACCTTGTGGTAAAAGTTAGTGTATAACCTCACGTTATTTTTTATTTTTAAATTTATCATGAAAAATCACTTTATTATGATAATTATTCATTTTAAATTACATTTCTATTAAAAAAAATGTATGATTATATAATGTATATGATTATTTCCTAAACCTTATAACATTTTTACATATGGTGTTCTCTTTGTTTATTAATTGATCAACTAGGGAAATATTGGAAAATAATTATCCCTTAATCAATATGGATATTTGATGATAAGGAAAAATTTTCGTGAATTAAATTGATTATTTAATATATGAGGAATAGTTTGGAAATGTAGATATAGGTGTGTCCTGATTATAGATAGTCCCTCGATTTATTGACAGTCTCGTGAGATGAATCAATAAGATAGCATGAAATCAGTTGGCCAAACCAGATGAGTTTTACCCAGTAGTTTTAAAATCTCTTATGAAAGGTCTTGATGGTAGAGGTTTCATGGTATTGGGACATGTTGTCTAATAATTATGTATTACCATTATTATAAATTCAATTATTATTAGACATGCTATTTACACAATGATATTATCTATGGGTGTATTTATTTATTAGTTATTAATTAAATGGAATATATTTTCAGTTATTTACCTTTCCATATTTATTGTGCCTTATCCAGTAGTGATATTCATGAAATTAATTTACTATCATGTGTATTCATATATTTAGCTTTCCATATTTATTATTATTGATGTTATTTTTTGCATTGGTATTATCTATGGATACACTTTCTCTTCAATTTGTTGATTACATGGCACATGTGTTCAGTTATTTGTCTTTCCATATTAATTATGTTTATTGACTATTGATTTCTTCCATTGTACCTAATCCTTAATTAGAATTTCATCTAACCCTTATTTTTTATTTTTCCAAGAATCCATGATGTTTACTTTATGAACCCAGATCTTCTTTTCAGGTATTTTTTTCCTTTTTATGGAGTTTCTGAGAAAAGAGGAGTGTATGGAAATTTTTGAAGTACACATTGTGTAGTTTATGAGTACACATTGTATACTTCATTACCACAAGAGTTTGTGTGCTAGTCGTGTCATGGCCATACACACGGTCATGTGGGGTGATGTGGAAGCCGTCTAAAGCGGAGTACGGAAACGGAGAGTTCATTCCATGTACTCTAAAAGTACACACCGTGTATTTTTTTTGTTTCATTAAACACACCAGGGTCACGTATGACAGATAGAAACCACTTCTTTTAGGATTCGTTCATCCGAGAGCACTGAGAAACTGTGAATCTTCGACGAGCCCCCATTATTTTTTCCATCCTTCGAATCAAACTCTGTCGGTTGCATTGGAATCGCAATGGTAATCTCTTCCTTCTTCTAGATCATCACTCTCCAATTCCTCCTCTTTTCCAAGTTATCATGGGTTGAATGTTTTATGCGTTTTTGTAGACCTATGACATTCTAAGGAGATTCAAGCTTAGAGGTTCAATTATATTGATCTCATAACCCCGAGGTAGGTGGTTTGTGCCTTTATATAGAATGTATTTGAGTATTATGTGTGAATTCCACCAATACCCTTGACCGGGGTATTGCGTGTTTACTGTTTTTCCCCTGTTGTTTGCCTTCTTTTCTTGTATTCCTGAGTAGAGGTTATTGTTTGTGAATATGGTAATTTTTTGTTCTTTGGATGTGTTTCCCATGCATGTTTTTCCCGTATTTGACCTTTGGGTCTAGTTTTCCTGTTAGGCTGCTGTTTACTTTACCACACCTAGTATTATAGGATGGTTTGACTGTTTCTCTGATATGCTGTTATGCTGTATAATGCTAGTCAAGTAGTTCTTGAGGTTTACATTGGTCGTTATGTGATTTTATGCTTGCTTGACTTACACAGGGCCGTGAGAACCTGGTGTACAGACCATAGGGGAATTGACGTTGAGGGCTTCCCAGAGTGTCTATAATTATACAATGTGAGACCACAAGGGGGAATTGATGTTGAGTGCTTCCCCAGAGTGTATGTAGTTCCTTGAAGTGGGCCACAGGGGGAATTGATGTTGAGTGCTTCCCCAGAGTGCCTTTAGTACGATACGAGACTATAGGGGGAATTAACGGTGACTGATTCCCCAGAGAGTCTATACTTTAGCTGAGCCAGAGGGGTGAGACTGTGTGTGTCGCCCAGAGGGTTGCTTGTTCTTGATAGGTTTAACCAGAGGGGATAGGCTATGGGTACTTCCTAGAGGTTTACCTGTTGTGTTATCTATTTTTCTATTGCATTCTGGGGGGTGTTTTGAATGCTTAAACTATGGATTATTTACTGCTTAGTACTTCCTTGTTTACTGATTTCTGTACTTTTACCTGTCATATACTCACTAGATGTTAGGCACAGATCTTCGGGTGGTTTCCTACTAGGATTTAGTCTCACACCATGTCTGTTCCATGATTTTGGGCCCAAAGATATTATATTTCTATAGGTATAGACAAGTGCAAGCGCCCTTCAACTTCAGGTACTTGTTTTCATTGGAGCTGGAGAGCATGGGACCAAGTCTAGGCTTGTGATGCTGAGGAGTTGCTAATCTATTTTTAATTTGTCCTTTGGTTTTGAACAAAATTCAGCATTGTGTCTTGTTTGGCTGCTTTCCTAGACATATATGTATCATGCATCATTTAAATAAATTTGTTCTCCAGTTGTTTCTCTATCAGTCTTCTGTTGTTTACTATTATTGGATATATACTACTTCCTCTATTGTATATTTGTTTATCTTCCAATGTGTTACTCTTCCAATGAGGTCATAGTTTCCCCACTATCACACCCAAGGCCCTCGCTGCTAGTCGGCAGCCTCTGGCATTCGGGGAAATATGCTTGAGGCCATGTCACCAACCGGGTACGGGGCACCTCTGGGTGGCTTCTGGAACCGGGACATTACAAAGTGGTATCAAAGGGAATTATTTTCTCTTGACTTATTATTTGGAGCCTTATCCATGGATAGGAAGGAATAGGTACTTGGTATTAATTTTTTCAAGGGAGTAGCTAACCTGTGTATAGGCAAAAGAAAATCTACCTCATTAACAAAATTTTATGGTTTTGCAAGTTTATGGTTTCCTTGATTTTCACTGTTGGGGACTCACATGTTTTGTGTTGGTTATAATTTAAGTTATTGAGGTTCTATTTCTGTCGCAGCCCGATGAGATGAGGGTATACCATCTCATGCATCGTATAGGAACTTGTTAGAAATCACATGTCATGCATTCTTGTTGTTCCGTCTAGGGTGCATTAGCTATTTCATCTTGTTGTGATATATGTTGTGTAGAATATGCATGTTGTTGTGATAGATGTCTTGATAATAATATTTGCTTCATGTTAGAGAATTGGTTGTGTAAGGATTGTTTGGATGAGCACCAAACTTTGGTTCTTAAGGTGTTATGGGCCCTCATGGACCGGAATTTGATGGATCATTGCACTGTTTTCTTGTTTGTAACTTGTTTAAGATGCCGAAATTTGATTTTCAGGGAGTATGGGCTCTCATGGATCGGAATTTGGCACTTTCAGTGTTTGTTTCAGTGTTTTCTGGGTTCTGGAGTAGTTTTGGAGGCTTACTGTCCATAAAACCCAAAATACAAGCTATGTAGTTTTGACTACACGCCGGGTGTTCTTCTGTTCAGGAAGAAACAGTTTTTCTTATGTTCACGTTGTGTACATTACTTACATCTATGTAGCCTCTTACCGTGTCATAGGTCATGTGGGCAGAGACATGGGATGGGGAATGTTTGGAGTGAACATGCCGTGTATCACCCATACACACCGTGTAGTGTCGACCCCGTGACCACCCATGTCACTAACAACATAGGTTGGTCGAGTCATGTATCTTGAATTCCGTGTGCCTTCTAAACATGTCGTGTAGTCTGACTCAGGTACCCAGTAGTGTCACGAACAATGCGGGTGGTGTCACCCTTTCTTGTACACATCGTGTCTGACATAAAAATGTCGTGTAGGTTTAGCCAGGTACCTGGCCATTTCACAAATGACACAGGCTGGTGTTATCCTTTATCATACACATCATGTCCATCTGGATCACACCGTGTAGTTTTAGTTGTGTGTTAGGATGTGTCACTAACAACACATGCCAGGTGAAGATTGTCTAGTTAACGTCGTGTAGTAATTTCACACGTTGTGTAGTCTTTCCTAAGGAGAGGCATGTTTCTTATCCATGTAAAAGAACTTGGGTAGAGAAAGAGTATTCATGTAAATTCCATGTGTTCAAACAATACGCCATATATCTGGGGTGTTACACAACTAGTTTAGGCATGATTAGATGCACATGTGAATGACTTCAGGAAACACGCCGTGTAGGAAATGTACATTCAGTGTAGTCATGTTTTGTAAAACTTGAATGTTTTCCTTCTCTTGTTCTCTTCTTACACTCCTTGTATTCAGCCCTTTATAATCTTTATCCAAGGTGTGTGCTTGACCTTGCAATGTCATGACACCGAGACGTCTTCCAGTTGTACGCCAGTTTCCAGGCGATGATCAGACACCGGACATGGCTGATCAAGGACCACCTTCAGATCCTCATGTTGTGCCAGTCTAGGCACCAGTAGTTATACTTGTTACCAGTTCTGATGCATAGTTCAGGGAAGGCATCATGAGGATGATGTAGACCTTTCAAGTAGGGCCGCCTCCTGCCCCATCGATGGAAGATTTGACGCGGGTCTTTCATCATCAGCATCCTCCCACTTTCTCAGGGGAAGGAGGACCTTGGGTTGCAGAGTCATGGTTTGAATCCATGCTGAAAATCTTTGAGAATATAGAGATGCCTCCAGAGAGGAGGGTAGAGCTCACTACCTATATGTTATGATATTCTTCCATCAGACGGTGGGATGTGATCTCACAGGTTTGTCATCAGCAGGTTATGGCTTGGGAGGAGTTCCAATGCCTCTTCTATGACAAATTCTATCTAAAGACAATGAGGGTCAACTGAGCCAGGGAGTTTATGAGCCATGTGCAGGGTACCCTATCGGTTATGGAGTACTCCTATCATTTCACTGAGCATTAGAAGTTCACACCCTTCTTGGGAGGATATGGGTTATTCCTTGCAAGGAAGTTCGAGGATGGACTCAGACGGGACATCCACTCCCATGTGAATATCTTCAGGTTGACTTCCATCGCTTTCATAGTCAACCAAGCACTGATCACAGAGTATAATATGAGGTAATATGGAGTTGTGAGACTGGGCGGATCGACTTCCAGAGTTAGTGCTCCACCAGCTGATAGCCGGAAGCACTGTAGGGAGACTACACGGGGAGATCCGAGTAGGAGGGATACATCTTCTAGTAGCCAAGTGGTGTGCTACCAGTGTGGGAGAAACAAGCATACAAAGCTGCAGTGCCAGAGAGACCAAGTGGAGTGCCAATCCTGCGACATGTTGGGGAACCTTTGGCATTTCTGTCAGATCTTTTCACTAGTAGCTGTTGATAGGGGTTCATCTATGACTCCTCGTACAAGAAGAGATCTGCTAGTTTCACACTAGCCTAGGAACTGGACTTCTTTCAGTCGTTCTATCCATGGTGGAGTTCGCTGCCGAGGTGGTCAGTCACCAGGCCACTAGAAATAGCAGGGTGGATTAGCTCAGAGTATTTAGGTAGGGTCACGGGGCCACGTACCTGGCCAGACTTTTTCAGTGGAGTAGACCCATCAAGAGCAGGATCCTGACCACTCTACAGTTTGATGTACGATTCTAGTTGCCTCAGTTTTATCTTCAACACTTTTTGATACTGGTGTTATGCATAGATTTATATATGTCGCTATTTTGGAGATCATTGGGCTCTGTATCCTTTCTTCTGTCAATGTTTTGACACTAGACACTCTGTTGGGGACAAGAACATCTATTGTACTTCAGTGCATGGAGTTCCCTCTTGAGTATTTTGGGTGTCACTTCCTTTGGGATCATTATGTTTTGGAGATTACAAGCTATGATTTCATTCTTGGAATGGACTGGCTGGTTCCCTTCTAGGTGGTTGTTGACTATTATCTCCGCAGGGTGAGTTTCATATCACCAGAGGGTGGAAATTTTCTTCATAAGGGAAAGTGGGATGTCCAGGCGAGCAGAGCGGGGCCAGAGCATCATGGGTTGGGAGCGGTTACAGCCCAGATTGCTGGTTCTTATCTGGATGACTAGGGGAATTCACAGTTAGACTTTCCTCCAATGGTGGATCGTTTCAAGGTTGTCTTTCCAGAGGACTTTTCAGGATTGCCTCCAGAGCGTGAGGTAGACTTATTTATTGAGCTTTTGACAGGGGTAGCACCGATGTCCATTCCTCCTTATAGGATGGCTACACCAAAGTTGCATGAGTTCAAGAAACAGTTGGAGGAGTTACAGGCCAAGGATTTCATCTGACCCAGTACTTCTCCTTGGGGTTTACCTGTCCTATTTGTGAAGAAAGCTGATGGTACCTTTAGGCTTTGTGTGGATTATCGGAAGCTGAACTAGTTGACAGTCAAGAACTGATATCCCTTTCCTAGGATTTATGAACTCTTTGATTAGATTCAAGAATCCCTGGTGTTATCGAAGATTTACTTGAGGTTCGGTTATCATCAGTTGCATGTTACACTATCTAATATACCTCTCACAGCCTTCCGGAGTAGGTATGGTCTATACGAGTATATGGTTATGTCGTTCGGTCTCACGAACGCGCCTGCAGTTTTCATGGCACTGATGAACTGAGTGTTCCAACTATACCTGGATTCCTTCGTGGTTGTTTTCATGGACGATGTCTTAGTGTAATCTCACACTTTACACGGCCATGCTACCCATATTGATATCATTTTGAGTACACTTAGAGAGCATCAATTATATTCTATGCTCTCAAAATGCCACTTTTGGGTGGACAAGTTTCACTTCTTGGGTCATGTTATCTCAGAGGCAGGAGTATTAGTAGACCCAAATAAAGTGAGAGTGGTAGTTTCATGGGAGTAGCTGAAGAACGTCTTTGAGGTGCAATGTTTTCTAGGGCTAGCTGGATACTATAGGCATTTTATACATGAATTTTCACGGTTAGCATCACCGCTGACCGGTCTAACCAAGAAGGGTGTGAAGTTCTTATGGTCAGATTCTTGTGAGTCAGCCTTTCAGGAGCTAAAAGGTAGGTTGACTTCAGCACCAATACTAGTCTTGTCAGAGCCAGGAAAGAGCTATACTGTTTACTATGATGCATCGGTTATCGGGCTGGGATCTATTCTTATACAGGGATATGGAGTCATTGCGTACAGGTCCCGGCAGTTGAGACCACATGAGAGGAATTACCCGACGCATGATCTGGAGTTGGCAACTATTGTTCATGCCCAACACTGCTAGAGACATTATCTCTTGGGAGAGAACTTTTTAAGTTTCACCAACCACAAAATTCTCAAGTACATCTTCACTCATCATGATCTGAATTTGAGACAGTGAAGGTGGGTTGAGTACCTTCAGTCTTTGGACTTTGAGAATGCCTATACGACGGGGAAAGGAAATACAGTGGCTCATGCGTTGAGCAGAAGGAATCAGATACAGGTAGTTCAGGAGGCCAATAGTGAGTGGAAACTTATGGCTCTCTTCCCTGATATGCATTTGGAGGTGCACGATAGACAGGGGAAGACTTTTCTATCTTCCGTAGCTGTTACCTCTACCCTTCTTGATCGAGTAAGAATGAGGCATATATCAGATTCTGAAGGCCTAGTCTTATGGGAATGTGTGTTAGGAGATGACCCTATTCCAGGGTGGACCATTGGCGAGGATGAGATCTTGCGATTCCAGGGATGTGTATGGGTGCCAGTAGATATACACGAGGAGCTGATGTGGGACTTTCATTCCTCAGTTTGGGAAGTTCATCCTGGCATCATCAAGATTTATTGTGATCTACACCATCTTTATTGGTGGCCAGATATGAAGAGGGATGTTTCTGGCTTCGTTATGTGGTGTTCCACTTGTCAGTAGGTGAAGGCGGAGCATCAGCGACCAGCAGGGCTTTCGTAGTAGTTACCCATTCCATAGTGGAAGTGGAATGACATCGCGATGGACATCGTGACCGGTTTTCTGTAGTCTCTTCAAGGGAATGACACAGTTTGGGTTTTTATTCATAGAATCATGAATTTTCCACACATCTTGCCGATCAAGGAGACCTTCAGTGTTGATGAGCTGGGTGGTTCTACATCCGAGATATTGTACATCTGCATGGCGTTACACACTCCATTGTTTCAGACAGGGATGCACATTTTACTTCTCGGGTCTGGAAGGGGCTTCAGAAGGATTTGGTCACAAAGGTACATTTTACTACATCTTACCATCCCCAGACAGATAGCTAGTCCGATCATACTATTAAGGTGCTTGAGTATATGATCTGACAATGCATTCTGGATTTTGGAAGTTCTTGGGAGAAACATATACATCTTTTGGAGTTTTCCTACAACAATAGTTTTCAAGGAAAATATTTATATGGAACCTTATGAGGCTTTGTACGGTAGCCCATGTCGATCACCTTTATGTTGGCTGGATGTAGGAGAGGTAGATTTACTGGGACCTCGTCTTGTTCAGGAGACCTCGGAGATGATAGAGTTGATTTGGAAGAGGATGGCTATAGCACAGTCTTGACAGAAGTCTTATGATGATCAGTGGAGATAACCTCTGGAGTTCAAGGTCGGGGACTAGGTTTTCCAGTGTGTCACACCGAGGTTGGGGCACCAGAGGATTCGGATACAGGGTAAGCTTTCACTGAGGTATGTCGGGCTGTTTGAGGTGTTAGAGAGAGTTGGGCCGGTTTCCTATCAGTTGCAGTTACCTCATAGGTACCGAGCTATGGACGATGTCTTCCACATTTCTCAGCTCCGAAGTTACTTTATAGACTCGTCTCATGTCTTTCAACCTAAGGAGGTTCAGCTCGAGGTGGATGTGTTGTTTGAAGAGCATCCTATCCGAATTGTCGATCGTAGTACGTAGGTTCTCTATTGCTAGTATGTTCCTCTTGTACGGGTGCAATGGAGGCATGGGCGAGTACAGGATGAGACTTAGGAGAGGGGGCCCGATGTACGATCGCGGTGGCCGGAGCTGTTCGGGTTTCTTCTTTTATGTTGTGCTAGGGAAATTTAGGGATGGATTTCTTTACATGGGGAAGTTTGTAAGTACTCGGATCTTTTTTTCAGGTATGTTTTTCCTTTTTCTAGTGTTTTTGATGAAAGAGGAGTTTCATGAAATTTTTGAAGTACACATCATGTACTTTATGAGTACACGCTGTGTACTTTGTTGTCGCAAGAGGTCGTGTGATGGCCGTGTCATGGCCACACACATGGTCATGTGGGGTGACGTGGAAGCTGCCTAAAGAGGAGTACCAAAAATGCAAGTACATGTTGTGTACTCCAAAAGTACACACCGTGTATTTTGATTTTTTTAATTAAATTCACCAGGGTCGCTTCTGATGGACAGAAACCACTTCTTTTAGGTTTCGGTCATCTGAGAGCATCGAGCATCTGCGGATCTTTGATGAGCTCCTGATCTATCATCCGTCCTGTTTTCGAACTCCTACGATTGCATTAGAATCGCAGCAGTAAGATCTTCCTTCTTCTAGAGATCCATTTTCCAATTCCTTCAATTTTCCATGATATCATAGGTTGAATGTTTTATTCATTTTTGTAGATATACAAAATTTTAAGTAGATTCAAGCTTCGAGGATCAAGTATATTGATATCATAACCTCGAGGTAGGTGGTTTGTGCCTTTATATAGAAAGTATTTGATTATTATGGGGTAATTAGACCAATACCATTGAGCGTGGTATTGTGTGTTTACTAATTTTCCCATGTTGTTTTCCTTCTTTGCTTTTATGCCTGAGTAGTGGTTATTGTTTGTGAATAGGGTAATTTTTTGTGCTTTGGATGTGTTTCCCATGCATGTTTTTATTGTATTTGACCTTTGGGTCTAGTTTTCTTATTAGGCTACTATTTACTTTCTCATGCCTAGTATTATAGGATGGTGTGACTATTGCTCTGATATGTTGTTATGATGTAGAATTCTAGCCAAGTAGTTCTTGAGGTTTACTTTGGTCGTTACGCGATGCTATGATTTCTTGACTTACATAGGGCTGTGAGAACCTGGTGTATAGACCATGGGGAGAATTGGCATTGAGGGATTCTCCAGATTTTCTTTATAATTATAAAATGCATGACCATAGGGGGAATTGACGTTGAGTGCTTCCCCAGAGTGTCTGTAGTTCCTCGACGTGGGCCATAGGGGGAATTGATGTTGAGTTCTTCCCTAGATCTCCTTTAGTACGATACGAGACTATAGGGGGGAATTTATGGTGATTGCTTCCCCCGAGAGTCTATACATTAGCTGATCTAGAGGGGTGAGACCATGTGTGCCATCCATAGGGTTTCTTGTTCTTGATAGGTAGAACCAGAGGGGATATGTTGTGAGTAATTCCCAGAGGGTTACCTATTGTGTAATTTGTTTTGTTGTTGCATTCTATGGGGTGTTTTGAATGCTTAAACTCTGGATTGTTTACTGCATAATGCTTCCTTATTTACTGCTTTCTTTACTTTTACCTGCTGTATACTCACTGACTGTTAGGCATCTATCTTCGGGTGGTTTCCTACTAGGATTTAGTCTCACACCCTATTTGGGCCATTCTTTTGGGCCCAAACAGATTATATTGCTTCAGGTATAGACAAGGGAAATCTCCCTTTGACATCAGGTACTTGATTTCATTGGAGCTTGAGAGCATGGGACCAAGCCGAGGCTTGCGATGATGTGGAGTTTCTCATCTATTTTTCTTTTGTACTTTGGTTTAGTACTGTATTAGCATTGTGACTTCTTTGGATTCTTTCCTAGAAATATATGTTTCATGCATCATTTTTATATATTTTTTCTCCATTTGTTTCTCTATCAGTCTTCTGTTGTTTACTATTTTTGGATATTTACTACTTCCTCTATTTATTATTTTTTATCTTCTATTGTGTTACTCTGCCAATGAGGGCATAGTTTCCCCACTATCACACCCAAGGCCCTCACTTCTAGTCGGCATACTCTAGAATTCAGGGAAATGCGCTTGAGGCCATGTGACCAACTGGGTATGGGGTGCCTCTGGGTGGCTTTCAGAACCGGAAAATTACATTTACTGTGATTTACATGAATGGATATTTGATGCACTACTGTGCATAAGCCATTTCCACTTGGTTTAATATATATAAAAAGGTTTTTGTGAATGATTTTTTTCCAGGGATTTCAAAAGATTGATATTCCTTAATAGGTTTCTCAGTCTCTAGAGGATGAAACAGGAAGTCTAGGAATATTGGAGATTTAGAAGGGAATTTGATGCTTGTGGGACCTTTTCCCTTGACTATGCCAGATTGGAGTCACCCAGATCAAGAACCGAGACATGATGGACATTCGATTTCAATAATTTCAATGTGAAAGGAATCCCGCATGACAATTTCATGGTTATCTAAACTGTGTTCAAACCATACAGCTGAAGATTCTATTGACAGAGAGATCCGCAAGGTTGGTGCACGGCTTACCAAAACCGTGTGGGCCTTCAGAGAAACCATGAGAGACATGCACATATGAATAGATACGTTCGCACAGTTGGTGCATGACATACCAAATTGTGTGGACCATCTAGGAAAAATGTGCGGTTTTAAGGATTTGAGATAGATACTTCCACACAGTTGGCTTACGGGCAACCAAACCGTGCACCCAAAATCATGCGGACCACTGCAGCCTTCTCCTTTGAGATTTTTAACATTTCACATAATTCTTGACCCTAGTTTCACCTTTATACATACATTTGGACAACTAGAAAAAGGTCTTTCTGACTAAGAATACCCTGGGGTTGAGCCCAGATAAGGAGAGGATTGGAGAGAGGAGAAGAAAGTGGGCTGGGAGCTAAGTTGTTTGTGACAGGAAGGTTTTGGAGCAATGGTTCTCTGTATTTTTTTGTGCTTATGATTCTTCTATTTTCAGTTGCAATGAACTCTATTATGAAATTTAGTAAGTTTATTATCCTTTTAATCATGAGTAGCTAACCCCCCCTTGTGTTGGGGCTAGGAAAAATGGGGATTCGTTAGAACCAGTTTCTCTATTCTTGTGTTTGTTCATCGTCTCTCACCTAATTCTCCCAACATCCATGTATTATTTCCCTGGAAACCCCATATCGGACCCAGAATGGAGTTTCTAGGGATATTTGGGAGAATTACAACAAGAATTTACATGACTATTGGATATACTTGTCATTTCTAGTGGGAGGTTCCTAAATTAAGAGTCAGTAATAATCAATTTCCAAACCAAGGGATTGATTTCTACTGATAGTGAAGAAGTCACTAGACCAAGGGATTTCTGGAACAAATGAAACCCAGAAATGTGGGTTATTATGAACAACACAACACAATAGGGAATAAGGTTTAATGTCCCGCATAAATGTCCATCCCCGACACATTTTTATCAATATCCATTAAAATCCAGTTTTAAGTAATCTTTTATTTTGAAGTTAATTCGTAGTGAGTTAGATAAGTCCATGAAATTAGTTCTCCTGTTAGAGATCCATCATTAATAACCAAAAAATTGTATTTAAATTCAGTATCTTAACTTTAGCAATTTCAAATTAAGAGACATAAATTCCAACATGGTTTCCCCATGGACTGACCATATACTTGCACACAATGGTAGTTACAAGTTAGGGAAATTAATTTAGTGTTGAGAATAACACTTCAAACAAACGACACACCAAATTTTGGCATCGTTGTGCAGGAAGTGGTCATTTTTGTTAATTTAATTGGAGATTCATTGAGTGAAAAAAATTATAAATTTCAAAAAATTATTTTCTTCATATCATTTCTATTATTCATTATTTTTTCCCTTTTACACTGGGTGTGTTATTTTTGTTGTGCAAGAACGTAGGTATATGAGTGTCTGGGTAACTCATTCTCAGATTTCCGAGTCATCGGAGTTACACCAGATAGATCCAAAAATCAAAAGATCGTTGTTCAGGTGATGTCATGCACTTATGGGTGATCACAATGAAAATGATCTCATGGCACATTAAGAGGAAGAACTCGGGGATGTCCAATGAGTTGGAAAGCCATTCGTTATTGGAGAAAATCCACCATTGGGTGTCAAGGAAGAGCAGTATCTGAATCCACTGAGGGCTTACATGGAATACCTGCTGAGGAACCTACAAAGGCCACCGGCTCAATTTATGTCCGTGTTCGAGTAGCCATAGACAAGTCAATATATTCCATGTGAGAAACCTACCTATTTTCCTTAGAATCAGCAGGCATATTATCCTCTACAGCAACATCAGTTCATTCCCCAAGCACCTAAGGAACTAATGCCTCCACGCTATACTCTTATGGAATATGGATTACCCTCCATTCAGGGAGCATACACTGGAAAAGTAAGTCCACTGGTACAGGCCCAACATTTGGAGATCAAACCAGTGATAATGTAGTTAATTCAAAATACAGTTCAGTTCCGTGGCTTTCCATGTAAAGACCCAAGTGCTCACCTCTCCAACATTTTAGAGATATGTGAGACTTTCCCATACCACAGAGTGCCAGAGGATGAAACCTGCATTAGGTCGTTTCCCTTATTATTAATGGATAAGGTGAAGGACAAGATCAAGGGGTTACCTCAGAGATTTGTTCTTACCTGGGAGTCATTGAGCCAAGCCTTTTTATCAAAATACATTCCTCCCTCGAAGACGGTCACCTTGAGGAAGAAAATCCATAACTTCCAATAGCATGACTCGGAATATTTATATGTGTCATGGGAATGATTTAAAGAGATGCTGAGGAAATTCCCACACCACAGACTGCCATTGTAGATGCAAGTGCAGACTTTCTACAGAGGTTTAACAACTAATACAAAGTACATGGTCGATGTAGCTGTTGGAGGGACAATCATGAGGAAGTCCCGTGAAGAGCTTTTTGAATTGTCGGAAGACATGTCAGCCAATAGATTTCAGTGTAATTATGAATGGGTCACTTAAAAAAGGGGAATGCATAATATAGATGCCACCACCATGCTAGAGGCTCAACTTGATGTCTTCTCAAAGAAGATCGATGCTCTGAATCTAAAATATCCATCTCAAATTCAAGCTGTTAATCAACCAGCGTGTAGTGATTGCGGTGAAAACCTTGTTATGGATGAGTGCCCAGGGGAAAGTGTGGCAGCCTTTACCAATGAGGTAAATTATATTGCATAGAACTGAGGACCCAACAACGACCCTCATTACCCAAACTAGGGGTGGCAAGAGACTCAAAATACAGGATGGGGGTGGCAACATCAAAATCCTTAGCCCCGACCAAAAAGACCACCTGGTTACAATCAACAACTGTTTCAGACTTCATATATCAGGCAGAAATAGTGTAACCAATTTCATTTAAGAGCATATCATCAGCAAGGGTATCAAAACCCTCGTCCTCCTCAACCATTATGATAGCCACCTCCCCAACAAGTATCCCAACAACCTTAACAAGAACCTCCCCAAGGCTGGAGAAAGTGATGTCTAAATTTATAACTACTTTTGAAACAGGATTTTAAAACCAAGAGGCATCAATTAGAATCCTCGAGAGCTGGATTGGGAAATTTCCAATCATCTCTCTCATAGACATCCTGATACACTATCGGGAAATACTGAGAAAAATTCAAGGGAGGAGGATAATGCTATTATTTTATGCAGTGGGAAGGATCTCATGTTGATGGTAACTATGAGTTAGGGTGATTCACCATAAAAGTAGTCCACATTCTCCTCGGGAGGAGAAGTCACAGCTGAGGAATCTTCCCCAAAATATGACCTGGATAAAGAACCCGAAGTCCCATAGGATAAGGGAAAAGAAGTGGTTAAATCAGTTGAACCTCCCATGCCAATTCCATTTAGGTTGAAACAAAGGATGCTGGGCCAGGGATTTTCCATGTTCATGGAAGTCTTTTGGAAGCTTCATATCAACTTTCCATTTGTAGGGGAATTGATTCCAATGCCCACATATACGAAGTTCATGAAAGAGATCCTTTCAAATAAAAATAAGATGGAAGACTTGGGAACCATTCCCCTAACTAAGGAATTCTTGGTAGTAGTCTAACACACTCTCCCTCCTAAGCTCTAGGATCTATGAATCTTTACTATCCCATGCACTATCAGACCTCGAGAGTTTGTAAAATCTCTTTTTGATTTTGGGGGCAGGTGTTAATTTAATTCCCTTTGGAGTATTCCAGAAGTTAGGGCTGAACGATCTCAATCCAACCCGATTGGCACTCCAACTGGCTGATCAATATATTAAATACCCTAGGGGCTGTTGGAAGATGTGTTGGTCAAAGTGGGGAAATTAATTTTGTTGGTGAATTTCGTTATCATGGACATGGAAGAAGGCCAAGATGCATCTTTGATTCTTGGAATACCCTTTCTGGTAACCGAGAAGGTATTAATTGATGTGAAACAAGTCGACCTGATCTTCCATGTGGGTGATGAGAAGGTTTCCTACATTGTCTTCAAAGTTGTGAAATAGGTTTCACTGATGGAGCAAGAGGATTTTTGTGCCTTGACAATAACGACTGCCGGTTTAGGCATAGAGGAAGATGATATGCAATATTATTCATTCAGAAATGAACCTGTTTTGGAGGACGACCACCTTGAAGAAAACCAGGAAGAATTATGCTTTATTGTAGGCTGACGCATTCATTACTGGAAGAGGGTAGTTGTTCCAGATTTATTAGTGTGAGCCGAGGTTGAGCCGATCATACCTTCCATTCTCAAGGATCCCCAACTCGAGTTGAAACCTCTCCCTTCCTCGATGAAATATAGCTATTTGGGAGAGGAACGTACACTGTTGGTGATCATAAATGCCTCCCTCTAAAAAGATCTAGAATAGGCTCTTCTACAAGTCCTCCGAAGGCGGAAACAGGCCATTGGTTGGCCGATCGCTGACCTTAAGGGTATAAGCCCCACAGTCTGCCCCCACAAGGTACTTATGGATAAAGGGGAAAAAGCCTATCACTAACCACAACAAATACTGAATCCCCCGTGAAAGAAGTGGTCAAGAAAGAGGTAATAAAATTACTCAATGATGGATTTATATACCCCATCTCCGACAGCCCGTCGGTGAGTCCTCTCCAGGTGGTGCCCAAAAAGGGAGGCATCACGGGGGTGACCAATGAAAAGAATGAGCTCATCCTGACCCGCACAGTTACGGGATGGTGGGTTTGTGTCGATTATAGGACGTTGAATGATGCAACCAAGAAAGATAATTTCCCTCCTCCATTCATGGATCATATGCTGGAAAGATTGGTGGGGCATGAATTTTACTGTTTCTTATACAGTTATTCAAGATATAACCAAATCCCTATCGCCCCGTTGGATCAAGAAATGAGTACATTTACTTGTCCTTATGGAACATTCGCCTTCCACAGAATGTCATTTAATATGTGAAACACTCCAGCCACCTTTTAGAGGTTCATGTTATCCATATTACATGATATGGTTGAGCAGATTCAAGAGGTTTTCATGGATGACTTCTCGGTATACGGGAAGTCAATCAATTCTTGCTTGATGAATATGGAGCTGGTTCTTGAACGATGTGAGTATAAAAATCAGGTTCCTAATTGGGAGAAGTGCCATTTCATTGTGCAACATAGAATTTTATTAGGCCATAGGATATTGATGAAATGAATTGACGTGGATCCGGCAAAAATTGAAGTTATCTCTTAGCTTCCCATTATCACATCAGTCTGAGCAATTCAAAGCTTTTTGGGGCATGTGGGTATTTATAAAAGATTTGTTTGTGAATTCTCCAAGATTTCTCATCCCTTAACTAATCTATTGTCCAAGGATTAATTTTTTGAGTTTGATGATAAATGTTACACATCCTTCCAAATTATAAAGTAAAAACTGGTGGCCTCACCTATAATGATCGCTCTGAATTGGGAGGAGAAGTTTGAACTTATGTGCGATGTGAGGGATTATTTCATGGGGGAAGTTCTTTGACTGTGGTTGGACTATACTTTCATACTGATCTCTTTTGTCAGTCGAGCATTAAATGAATCGCATCTTAATTACACCACCACAGAGAAAGAAATTCTAGCTGTGGTTTTCGAGTTTGAAAGTTTCTACTCCTACTTAGAGCTTTATAAAGTTGTAGTCTACACGGATCATGTCGCACTTAAGAATTTTTTGAACAAGAAGTATTCCAAACTGCAGTTCATATGTTGGGTGATCCTCCTCTAGGAGTTTGATTTGAAAATTAAGGATAAGAAGGGTAGTGATAATGTGGTGGTTGATCATCTCTCCCAGCTGGAACTACCCAATTTAGAGAGAGAAGAAGACCGGGAGATCAAGGAAGACTTCCCCAATGAGTATATATTTTCCATTAGAGTACCACCTCAGCCATGGTTCACGGACCTTCCAAATTACATAGCCATAGGAGTTTTCCACCTAAACATATCATTTCATCAGAGGAAGCATTTTTTTCATAGGTAAAGAGGTATTTCATGGAAGACCCCTTACACTTATACTGATGTGGTGATGGGGTAATCCACTATTTCATCTCAGATGAAGAGAGTCAAAGTATTTTAGAATTCTATCACTCTTCTCCGGCAGGAGGACATCATAGGCCAGATCGAACAGTAGAAATGTTTTTACAATCGGGATTTTTCTCTCCATCCATGCATAAGAACACTCATCATTTTGTCTCTTGCTATGATTGGTGCCAGCGGATAGGAAATGTGGGTCATCGTGCCGAGATGCCACAACACACGATACTTGAGGATGAAGTTTTTGACATGTGTGTAATCGACTTCATCGGTCTGTTTCCCTCATCCTTTGGGCACACATACATTATGGTATGTGTCAATTACTTTTCCATGTGGGTAGAAGTTGTAGCAATGACTCATAATATGTCTCAAGTCGTCATCACCTTTCTAAAGAAAAATATTTTCAGTCAGTTTGGTACCCCACAGGTGTTGATTAGTGACCGTGGTACACATTTTGACAGCACTCTCATAAAAAATGTTCTCTTTAAGTGTGGTGTCATGTACAACCAAGGGACACCATACCACCCTCAATCTAGTGGTCAGGTGGTTGTGTCAAACTGTGAGTTATTGAAAATATTGGAGAAAATGGTAGGTGCATCAAGAAATGATTGGTTCAAGAAATTAGATAATGTGTTATGGGCCTACCAGACAACCTTCAAAACACCATTGGGTATGTCACATTTCTGGTTGATATATCGGAAACCCTGCCACTTACTGGTGGAGATGGAGCAGAAGGCTTATTGGGCTATCGAGGCCCTGAATAATGATCTCAAGGCTATGGAAGAAAAGAGGAAATTTTAGTTAACCGAGATTTAGGAGATAAGGTGAGAGGCCTATGAGAATGAAAAACATTTTAAGGAGAAGATGAATGTGTTCCATGACCACATGATCTCCCATAAATCCATACAACCAAGTAATAAAGTCTTACATTTTAATTCTTGTCAGAAGTTTTTTCAAGGTAAGCTGAAGTCCTGGTGGTCAGGACCCTTTACGGTGATTACAGTTTTCTACCATGCCGTAGTGGAAGTGGCTAGTGCAGATGATCAAACATTCAAGGTTAATGGGAAGCCCCTAAAACTATGCATTATCATAGAAGACATGGTGGGAACAATTTCCACCATGCAATTGGGGTAGCTCAAGACCCAGGTATGTCAAGCTCGAGACTTGAAATGTAGCTCCGATCGAGCGGTAACCTAGCATTCTGAATAATTTTCTGTTCAAATTATTTGTCTATTTGGGTGTACCTAGGACTTCATGATAGTGTTTTTTCTTCCCCTATTAATTGTTTTTATTTTCTTGGTTCACTTTTCTGGTTTCTGTGTCTCACCAGAAGGGGCTTTCATCTTTTCTACGCCATATACCTTTCCACTCGTCAGTCTCTCGCACATCACATGTTTTCCACACTTGACCGACATTCATGGGAGATTTTCACCTTTGAACTGTTTTCTATTATTTACTTTTTTCCCACCCTTTTCATGCTTCATTTCCCACCCATCTCTACTTTATTACCTTCACGGGGGACCATGCTCAGTTTTAAGAGTGGGGGAGGACACCCTTAATTGGCACCCCATTTTGATTGGTTGCTTTCCCATGTACTTAGGGTAGCATGTTTTCTTAGGTGTGTCTAAAGGTCGGTTATAGATTTCAGGGGTTTATATCAATTAGATAAAAATGAATTTTGTAAATTATCTTTAAAAATTGATCATATGTCTGGATTGTCAAACCTAGTTTGAGATGGGAATAATCCTTATAATACTTGAAAAGGAACATTTAGCCATTAATTTATAAAAACAAATTGATTAAAAAAAAAATTTGTGATGGAGTTATTTGAATTGAGGAACCCCTTAAAATGGAAGTCAAATTGTGCACAAGGATAGGTGAGGTTTCAGGAATTATTGTTGTCACACTAGTGGTTATTACGCATTATTAACTCCATGAACTCTTGACTTGCTAAAGAATTCTCATCAAGTGTTGACATGAGAAAATTGAGAAAAAATTTATGACAGTATCTCACCCCACTAAAAAGATTTTTTTGAGATATTCCATGGAATGCCAAATAATTTTGATAACCATTCATCATGTTCAAAATAATGCAAGTCAATGAGGTTTTGTGACTTATAAAAGTGATTGCTCGCCAATTGGTGATGACGAAACCTATGCTTAATTAATATGATTGTATAACAAGATGAAAATGGAGGTAGACACTTTCTTTGAATGAAGAAGGGAAAAATAAGTTTTAAGAAAAATTAATTTATGAATGAATGGTTGACTATTTTGGATTATGCCTGCTTTGTTAGCTAACCTCATAGACTTGGGGTACCATGGAGTACGAATGCTGTAATTTTTAATGATAATTTGTTCAAAGTTCATATTCATCTAATTAGTATAATATATAATGTTTCTACCTGTCTCTTTGGTAACTCCTTGGAAATGACTTTCGATTCCTTTGTTTGAGGACAAACAATGAATCTAGTGTGGGGGCGTTTGATGCACTGTTGTGCATAAGGCATTTCCACATAGTTTAATATCTATGAAATTGTTTTTTTGGATGGTTTTTGCATGTATTTTACATGTTTTATGTTCCTTAATAGGTTTTGAAGTCACCAGAGGATGAAGCAGGAATTCTAGGAATTTGGGTGATTCAGAAGGGAATTGGATTCTTTTGGACCCTTTTCCCCTAACTATGCTGGATTGGGGTCACCTAGATCAAGCACTGAGACATGAAGTATGGGTGATTATAGGAATTTAATATAGTAAGGAAGTTTACATGACCACTACACAGTTATCCAAACTATGTTCAAACCATGCGGGAGAAGATACCATTGATAGAGAGGTTTGCACAGTTGGCGCACGGCTTACCAAAATTGCGCTGCTCTTCAGTGAAACCGTGTGAGACATGAACATACCAACGGAGACATCCACATGGTTGGTGCACGGCTTACCCAAACCATGATTCCCATCCAAGAAAACAGTTATACCTTAAGGATTTGAGAAATAGACTTTTGTACAGTTGGCGCATGGCCTACCAAACAATGCACCCAAAATTGTGCAGACCACTACAACCTTCTCCTTTTAGCTTTTTCACTTTTCACCTAATCCTTGACCTAAGGTTCCCCTTTATACCTGCTTTTAGACAACTATAAAAAGGTCCTTTCTGACTGAGAAGACCCTGGGGTGAGCCTGGATAAGAAGAGGATTGGAGAGAGGAGAAGAAAGGGGGTAGGCAACTATGTTTTTTGTGAGAGGAAGTTTTTGGATAACTTTTTCTCTGTATTTTTTTGTGCTTCTGATTCTTCTATTTTTTATTGTAATGCACTCTCTTATGAATTTTAGTAAGTTTCTTACCCTTTTCATGAGTAGCTAAACCCCCCCCCCCCTTGATTTGGGCTGGAAAAAATGTAGGTTCTTAGAATCGATTTTTCTATTCTTGTGTTTGTTCATCGTCTCTCATGTAATTCTACCAACTTCCATGTCTTATTTTGCTGAAAACTCCATATAGGACCATGAATGGAGTTTCTAGGGATCTTAGGGAGAATTAATACAAGTATAACCATGACCATTGTATATACTTGTCGTTTTTAGAGGGCAGTTCCTAAATTATGAGTCAATAGAAATCAATTTCCAAACCAATGGATTGATTTCTACCAACTTAATCGAAACTCACTGAACCAAGGGAGTTCTGAAATAAATGAAAACCAAAAATGTTGGTTATGATGAAAAACACAACACAATAGACAATAAGGTTTAACATTCCACATAAATGTCTAGCCCCATCACATTTTTATCATTATACATTCAAATCCCTTTTTAAGTAATCTTTGATTTTGAAGTTATTTATTAGTGAGTTAGAGAAGGCCAATAAATTAGTTCTCTTTTATGATCCATCATTATGAACCAAAAAAATGTAGTTTAATTCAGCATATTCACTTGAGAAATTTCAAATCAATATACATAAATTCCAACATGGTTTCCCTATGGACCGACCCCATACTTTCACACTATGCTAGTTACAAGTTAGGGAAATTAATTTGGTGCTGAAAAAAATAGTCAGACAAATGAAACAGCAATATTCTTTAGGTAATAATGTTATTCTCAAAAAAGAAAATAAATTGTGATATAATTTGTGTATTTAAATGTAATATAAGACATGTTTATATATATATTTTTCTAAGACAACTAAAATATTTGAACCATTGAGATTAGATTCCATGTATCTTATTCTAATGTAATTGTGTTGACACTGACTCCAGCATATTGGGGTTGGGTTCACTAGATTTTCTTCCACATAAATAATTTATCTTCTACGCTGCATATGTATGAAAATTTTGATTGATATTTTTCTCGCTTCATCTCAAGAATTATATATTTCTTGAAATGAAGTATAATACTATTCAAATAATTTATAGACCTTTCATATATATCTAATCTTTTCATAATAGCTTGAAATAATGAAAACTTTTATGGGAATAATTCTAACAACTTGTAATCTTGTTCCAAATTCTTACAACATATAAAGTACTCATGAATGACCATTCTTTGGAACTCTACTTTCTTCATTAATAATCCACTTAAACCTTTATATTTCATCATCCATTAGTTTTTAAATACTTAACACATTAGTTTATTTATTACAAACACTATGGATGGAGTTTCACTTACATATAGCTCCAAAAAACATTAAACTTATTTAACACTTTTTAAATACAAATTAGATGAGCTTGTAAAATTATATTCATTAGAATGATGGACCTCGTCTATTAAAATTTAGAAGTGACTATTATATAAATTTCATATCTACCCTTGTATCATTATTCATTAACATTAAAAATATCTCTCTAAAAATCCCAATTACTTTTATATGGAATCTGTCCAACTAGCTATTTCAAGGGAAGATATTCTCTCCATTTCCATACAAACCCAATGTAAGTATCTTAGTTTCCATAAATTGGTGGATAATCACTTAATAATCAAATACATATTCATTTCAATAAGTATATTGAAATTATTATTGATAAGAAGTTTAATTGAAAACAAATACAACAAAAAACCTTTTTTCACATCACTATAGTTAAATTATTATAAAATAAATATAAAATGATCCAAATAAAATCAAATTATACCTTGATAAAAGTATATTGTTAAATTAAACGTATCATTTCTCCATCTAATATGATATTCTATGTAATAAAGTGTGTAATTCTTATATTGTTTTCCTAGAGTGATTCTTTTCTTATAAATACATGGCTAAAAATAAATATCAACCATTTAGTATTCAAATTAAGGGGTATTGATTAAAAGGATTTCATAGGTGTAGTCTATGCTTCCCCTTATATAATTTTTTTGGAACTCTTTCATTGATTTTTATATATTATTATTTGTGGAATAAAAAAATATAATATATATATTTATGGGATTTTTTAATTGTAATGACCATGATAAGGATGAAAACAATATTATAATTATTTTTATTGTTATTGTTATTTTTATTATTATTATTATAATCCAAATTTTTGTTAATTTTGAATGGACGTGGATGATGGGGGTTCTTTGTAAACCCATATTTTCAAATCACTATTATTATATCCTATCTTATTTTTTCTAATAAGTTGATTGGATTCGGTTTTCATAGGTCCCAAAAATATTTTTGTTATTATTATTTTTTATGATTATAATGGTTGGTAATTGGTAATTTCCTCTCCTACCTTATTCATTTTAATGATTACCAATGTCCACCCATCCAACTATCAAATCAAATGATGCCATCACCAATGAGGTGGTTACAGGAACATGTAAACACTTGGGGAATAATAAACATTTCTTGAATCACCGATTGGAACTTGGTCTTCTATTACAGGGGGATTCAATACCTAAGGAGGTCTAATATAGATTCCAAATGTATTATTATGTGTGATTTTATTATATTTGGAGGTAATATATCATTATGGTATAGTTTTGTAGGTGTCTTAAAAATAGGAGAAATTGATTTCTTAAGAGGGGAAGTGTGTTTTTAGGGGGTGTGGGAGTGTTAGTGTGGGGGATTGTTGTATATGATACTGAGTCAATAGGACTATGATGAGTGTGATTTAATTTAATATGATTATTTTTGTTAATAATTGAGTGGGGATGGAACCGTAATATACAACCAAGTTAAGGGAGGAATTGGGAAGTCCCATTGTAGGATAGCACTTGGAAATGGTCCCCTAACCATAATTAAATAGAGAAGGGTAGTGGTATTAGTGTTATACATTAGAATATATTAGAACTATGCTTTTCTATAAAGGATTATGTTTGGATGACCAAAAACAGATTTGGGTTGAGTTAACATGATATGTGGGTGGTTCACATTGTCACATAACATACTCTAATAGAAAACTTGTTTGTCTAAAAATAGAGAAAAATGTGTACTTTTACAAGTATTTGGTTTGGGAAAATGAATAGTACATTTTACTCAATTTCAAAATATACTATAAAAACGAGGTTTTCACATGCATTTGAGACTATTTAAATATTATTTTCATTATTTCAAATATTTGGTTTCTTATGTTGATGATAATATTACCAAGAAAATTTTTACAAGTATAGTTTTGTTAAATTTTTAAGTTAAACACAATCGTACCAAATATTGTTTCATTTGAATCTTGTAAAGATAAAAGTTTTTCTAAATCTTGATTTTCAATGTGTAATTGTATATAGACAATATATCATCTTTTTTACGACTATGAGTCATGAGGATCTATTTTTTTTACCGGTGGTCATCTCTATGTCAATTTGGATTCAATTTAACTAATTATTAATCTTAAAACATTGTTTATTTAACATCATTTATAATTATTATTGGTGATGATTTTATAATAGTTTGTGTAGGTATAATCTTTTAGTAACAATTATTATTTGATTATTTATCATTGTTGAATTGTGATATCGAAAACATGTTTTAATATGAAATTTGATATTCCATAATGATACATGATGTGATAAAAATTAATATGGTACTTATATTCACCTTATTCATTTATATAGGTGGACATTTTTATATTATGGTTGGTTTATATAGTGTGGGAGTATGCAAGTATCATCTATGAATTTGATGACATTGAATAAATTTTAATTTCTTTATTTGATACATTATCCAATTAAAATTCATCATTGGTAGTTGCAAATAAGTTATTTATAAGATAAATGTGCAATGTTGTAATTTCATGGCTTTTTCTATGGAGAATACAATAATGATGAAATAATTAATACTATCATTCTACGATTTGTAGGGAGATAATTTCCATATATTTTTTTCTTAGGGAAGTATTTTAATGATGTAATCTGGTATACCACCTAAACTATCACTCAACCCAGCCTGCCACTAGCCCAAAGTCTGTTATTGATCGCCATATTCTAGAAACTTGTGGTTGGGTCCCAATAATACAATTTTTTTAATGGTTCTACTATAATAAAATATATTGGAAAAGTTCGTGAAAATGATAAAACATCTATATATGACATAATCCATAAACAAGTGGAGTAGATGAAGATACAATAAAACATCTCAAGATGATTAGATGATGAAAGAACGAAAAGTACAAAGAAATTTGAACCTGAAAATATCTAACATCAACACAAGAAAATAATAAAATTTATTGTTTTCCCTAACTTTTAAAGGCTCTTTTTTCTTATATTTTAAACTATTAATTAAAATTATTTTAATTAGAAGTATTATTTTTGAAGTTATTTTAGAAATGGTAATGTGGAATATTTTTTTATTTTAATTATAAATAATATGAAAAACTTAACTTCTTATTTATGTTTAGAATTTAATTTACAAACTCACCACTTCTACACATCCATTCTTATTCCAATGAGAAAAATAATAATTTAAATGAAACTATGAACATAAAAAATAATACATAAGATATTAATATTTACCCAGGTACTGATGTATATGCAAGGTGACTGATAAAAATTCCTATTATAATCTCAATGACGAGTAACGAGACTTCTTTCATAATATATTTTTTAAATTTGATTCTAAACATAAATTAGAAGATATCTTTCTCATATTATTTATAATTAAAATACAAAAATATTCCACATTACCATTTCTAAAATAACATCGAAAATAAAACTTCTAGTTAAAATAATTTTAATTATTAGTTTTAAATCTAAGAAAAAATATTCTTTAATAGTTATGGAAAACAATAAATTTTACTATTTCATCCTCTTTCCAAACAATTTTCTGAAAGAAATATTTTCAAAATCATTCAAAATTATAACCTTTATCCTAAAACCTATTTATTAAATAACAATGAATTTCATTTTTAAACAACACTATCCAAATAATTTATAAACCAGGATTAAGGTAAAAAAACAAACCCAAAGAAAAATATAAGTTAAAATTAAGAAAGGTATAAAAACAAAAACAAAAGAAAACTAAACCTAGAAGTGATAAAATGTTTTTAAAGAAGTCTAAGTGAAATAAATAAATAAATAAATAAAATCCCTTAAAATAAACAAATAAAAACCTAAGATTCATGGGATATATCCTACGAATCAAGTAACAAGTTCTAAAATCAGGATATAAAATAATTGGTGAATAATAATAAAATGACTCTCTAGGTAGCCACATTGCACTAGCCATGTCCTACCACCATCTGTGGAGTGTGAAGGCATCATGTGTCCTGCCATACTCAAAATATTATATTTATTCTTTTAGTTATAACATTAAAAATGAACCCCATACAACTCCTATACCATCACATAAAACAACCCCTTACACATTCTGCAAAAATATCAAATAAAAATTCATCAATAAAAAACATTCTCCAAGGGGGTGATACGTCCCAATGAGAACATCAATTATACGGGGGTCTTATAACGGTATCAAATGTTTTATAAAAAATTATATTGAAGGTTAAAACAAGTACTTAAGAATAATATCAGTGTGAAAATCTATTTTAAACCATTTAAAACTCATCTCAAAACATTAATCGAGGTCAATTCATTATGATACCCATTAAACATCATTTGAAAACCAAAAAATTTCAAAATTCCATTTTCTTAATTATCGGAAACCTTCACAGAGAACCAATGGTCTAAACACAATTTTTAAGGAGTTCCAACCCATTTATTTTTATAAAATATTCCATAAAAATCACACACTTACATTAAAAATGAAACTGGTGTTAAAATACATAAAAACATATAGATCCTTCTTAAATAGACACTCGGGAATTTTACTCAACACTTTTCATTATATGAGTCCATGAAATGTGTTTAAACCATTTCCAAACCATTTTACTACATAAAAGTTCTTCCATAATCCAGTAATTTTATAAAAAATAAATTAAGAATATCAAATCCATTTTTAAAACTCATTTAAAGGGAATTCCAAAATGGCACATACATCTTCCATACATAATCATATATAAATTCATTTCCTTTGATAGTGAATTAAAAACTAGGGGAGGGGGGAGACTAAAAAATTTCTGAAAATCAAATTCCAAAATATTTGAACTGACAAATACCCTAAAATCCATCCACATAGCTTTTATGGTTTCTAATAGATGGGTAAATAATGTGGAGGGGAGAAATAATAAATATACAATAAAAATAAAATAAACTTAAATATTTAATACTCTATAAATTAATGATTATAGTATTTAAAACCTTATAGGAGTGAAAAAAATATACCTTTTTTCTCACCACTAGTCGAGCATTCAAGAGAGATGGGATGAAAGGGGTCAAACTCAAAAAAAAATCTATTGGGGAAAAAAAGTAAAAGTACCAAACTAAAAAAAAGTAGTTAGCTCTCAGGGAGTATATTAGAGATTTTGGAAAAATTACTTATACTTGAAACCCTCTAAGTTTCATCCTCTGGATTATGGAACGAATCTCTACAATTCGAAAGAAATAAGGACCCCCTGAGTAGACAGAATAATACTGCACATCCACTCCCACTATTTTGAGAAGAACCTTGTGTCTAAAACCCTATAACATGAAGCCTTCCCCATGATGTATTAGTTTGTCCCCCCTAAGGTATAACACTTAATGGGAAATCATGCGTCACCAAGCCGTAGTACTTATTCTATGGTGAAATTATACCACTTAAATGAATAGCACACCACAACATACATTCTTATAATATATCTGCTCCCATATAAGGTGGTTGTTATATGGTTTCCATATTACATGATTCAATAAGCAATAGTTTGGTCTTACAACATCCCAAGATCTCCTTAGGACCTCCTGTAACACACAAAAATCTCCAAAACACTCAATAATGTTATTATAAACATTAAAAAATATAAATACAAAAATTACATGGGGGTTCTACAATCTCATAATGCCACTTCCCATGCAACCTCAGGAAGAAACCACTCCACAAAAACTCAGAAAAATATGATAATATGGAGAACTGACATGGTTATCCTCACCATGTAGTATTTGACTAAAATATTGAAGAACTAGATAAACACATCAAAAATAGATAATTATAAAAAAACTAATTTCAATAACCATAATAAATAGGCTCAAATATAAAATGGTAACACACACCAACAAGTAATACCCTAAAAATAACATGTAAAAGTCATCAAAGATAACCAAATAACACATAAAATATAAATATACCCCAGAAAGAAAATAATAGGTGATATAACCATGGGTATCAACCTAAAATACTAGGTGAGATCAAACAAAAATCCCAGACAACAATATCATAGTGGACCTAAACATATTAAAACCAATGCCTTCTAGTGCATAATCTCAACTACTATTAAACCCATTATGGTCACTTGAAATAATTACATAATTTAGTCCCATTACCAAATCAAAAAATCAAATCTCATTCAGGGATACTTCCATGAATCCACATTACTCATAATTAGATACATAAGGAATAAAGGACAACAAAGTAAAATATCTCAAGGAAACCACTACTCACCTAAGAGAAACCAAAAAATGGATACCCAAGGAAACAAAAATAGGTTTCACCTTAAGATCACAATGTCTCGATGACCATTTAATAATATCCAAAAAAATAGATCATCATCTTAAACCAATACGTACACTACAAAATTATAAGTAGATATATCCTTTTAAATTTTTATATCTAACTTAATAGATTTAATCTATCCAACTAAAGATTTATTTTTCTTAAGAATATATCTACATAATAATGAATTTAACAATTCTATGTCAAACCACTAAGAGTATGAAATAAATACCACAATTTAACTAAAGAATATTCTTAGATTCATTTCTTTATAAAAGATAAAATGAACTTAACTTATTCACATTTTACAATTTATTTCATGAAATACAAATATTAAAAGATATAGAAAATAAAAAAACATTTAAATTTTTTAAACATTAATCCTTGATAATGATTTATTAATGATCATTTTAAAAGAAAAATAACAATTTAAAATGAGTTAAAATTATTAATCCAAAAATTAAAAACATTTTTCAAAATCCACATCTTATTCTAAAAAAAATTCCTTATATTAAAAAAATTAAGAAAAATGAAATTTACATTTCAAAACTATTCTTTTTTGAAAATACATCCTAATCAATGTTAAATCCAAATTATCTTAATAAAAAAGTAAAAACACATGGAAAATTCTTAGCCCATTGAAAATCATCATATTTCATTTGATATTAAAATTCATTCTCTTAGACAAACATTTGATTGAAAAAAAAATAATTTGAAAACACTTAACTTTATTTAAGAATTCATAATTTATCTATGGTAATTTTAAAACATTTACCCAAACATGAAATCAACTATCAATTTCATAAAAGAGAAACCCATTTTAAAAATAATCTCCAAGGATCCATTTAAAATCATAAATTGCTTTCCATAAAATTCTTCATTTTTCAAAAATCCATAATTCCTCTATTATGATATAAAATGTAGGAACTCCATATTCAAAAATAAATAAAATCTACATTCAAACATATCATGAGAACCATCTTGGTTCTCCTTCATTTGCTGAGAAGTACTAAAAATGGTCCAAGAATCAATATGTCTAATCAATAAATCCAAATGGTATATAGAACCTTCCTTGACTCAGTCATATGATATGATAGAACATGGTATGGTCACATAATAATTCATAAAACATCACTAGGATCATGAATTTGGTTACTAATTGGTTTATCAGCCATATCCAATTAACCTTACACCATTGATATACCTTTGTTTACCACCTGTATCCAACAAAACCCCCATGAAAACTCATACCATTCTAACGAGAACAAAAACCAAAATCAATAATAATAAAAATGAAATTCCAAATTTATAATTTTAAACCCAAATACCCTTGGTAACTCAAGCACCACCATAGTGGTTAGGGATCAAGAGTCATGTCTTAGATAACCTCCTTAGTCCTTATGAAAATCTGAATATGATTCAACTATAACTAAAATAATTAAAAAATAAGAATGAATCTTGAACTAAATCCCCATGTATGAAACCTAGGATTCGATATAATTTATAATGAATCGACCTATAATTCCACCTATACTAGAACCTAGCCCCAGACCGCCACTAGCTTGAAGTGAATTTCAGATAACCATGTGCTAGTAACTAGTTCTTGAGTGTCTTGAATTCATATCTCTTGATGGTATATCCCATTTATAGTAAAATAAATAATAATTATAAAATATAAAGACAAGGTATATTAAATAAACATTCATCCAAAAGAAAAGATAAGTAAAACATATTAGAAGAACATTCAAACAAACACACCAAGACAAATGGATGAAAAAATAATCAAAAATAAAAAAATGAGGGACTTAATGGATTATATATAACCACTTTTTAACCACAGTCACTCACAAAATCAACACATCAATCCATAGACCAATGAGAAACATAAGAAGTGAAATAGAACTATGCATGTTAAGGGAAGAAAAATGATTTTCATACTCCCTTGGATACTGGTACATATAAAGGGTGTGGGATAAATATTCTAAATATGATCTAAACATATAGTATAATAAATTCAATTCATAATACAATTTATAATATATAATTTCAAAATAAATATAAAGATAAGGTTTTCACATGAGCATTAAGGGAATTCTAATATCATTATACATTTCAATTACTAAAAAAACCACCCATTTATAATAATACAAGGATGAGAAAAAAATCAATTAATGATTTTTAATACTATGAAATATGGACTTTAAATGTTAGATAAAATAATCTCAATAACCATTTTCCCATAATTCAAAACAATTTATTTAAAATACCATTATTATTATCATTATCATTTAAAACACTTGTCATAAAACCCTTTAAAGAAAAATAAAATAATTTACAATAAAATAACACATTCCATACCAACTGAAATATAATTTTTTTGTATTTCAATAACATGACTAATTTAAAATACAATAATAACTAGGAACCATAGTATCAAAGAGAATAAATAAGAACAAAAATCAATAGAGAATTAGCTTAACATGATCCTATAAAACTGTGGGAAATACCCAAGATCCATAAAATGGAATCATATAAGATTTATTAAGATGGAGTTAGGTGTCAATATCTATATCATTAGTCTCATTTTACATGATCCAAATTAGTGACACAAACCATATTCCATCCTCAAAAACCCTTTTAAACCTGGTATTCCAAGTAAACTAATCAAGTATGACAATAATACCAAGAGTGAGAAACTACCATAGGTTTCAAAGTGCTATGAATATGTAGTTCTTACCTCAATTTGGATAGAATATGAACTAGATTTTCAATTATCTATTTTATTAACTAATTTATAGAAATCCCATGAAGATTCTAATTGAGTTGAGAAAATAATAATTAATCGCATGAATAAAATACAACGAATTGAAAATATACTTCATCTCACATCCTAAACCATCACATGAAATAGATAATAATTATATTTATCAACTAATAATTAATCAATAGAAAATATACCTCTATTGATTCACAAGTCCTAACAGTAAGATCGATTACAAGGGGAAACTATTAAGGGTCTCACATTTTTTTGATAAAAACATCCATAATGGTTTCAACTAAGATATAAAAATAATCTTGGGATGTGAATTTTTTTTCAATATTAGTAATGCATTTGAAAACATTAAATGTAAAATATTTATCTAGACACTATACGAAATTCATTTGGTAATATACCATTAGAAAAATTCCGTTTTTAAAACATTACAAACCACCAATGAGTCCCAATGGTATCAAAACACAAGAAAATGGGTTTAAACCTCATTATTTTTATAAAATCCCCATTAAAAATCATAAAACTTATTTAAAATATAATTAGTCCCAAAAACCCTTTCAAAACATTTAAATACTTTTTAAATATCCACTCATTCATTTTGACGAACACTCAGCATCCAACAAGCCCATGAATAGTGTTTAAACCATTTTCACTACATCCATGGTATGAAAAAAGATTATAATTTTATAATAAGGTAATTTAAATAATGAAAAAAAGTATAACATGCATTATAAGGAAACTCCAAAGAAACACCAACTTCTTGCAAGAAAAATAACATAGATATGAGTTACCATATATGAAAAACATTGATTTTTTAAAGGTGATGGCCTCAAAAGGCATAAAAAATAAGAATAAATAATATTAAAACCATACCCAAAAATTAATCCCAAAAGATAATAGGGATTGTGGGAGAATGTAAAATCATCAGGAAATGAAGGGGGAAGAAAATAAAACATAAGAGAGATAATGATACCACTTAATATATTTTTAATTAATGAAAAAAGATCTTGAAATAAAAGAAGAGGAATGGGAAAGACCCCCTTATCTCACTCTTGGTAAAAAAACATTGTATATTGGACTAAAAGGGTCTGAACCCCCAAATTTTCTTTAGAGGAAATTGGAAAAAAAACAAAAAAAATGATCAGATACTCTAATGGGGTAATCTTAGGATTGTTGTGTAATTTACTTACCCTAATCCCACACAAACAACATCCTTCAAATTATTTTATGGAGAAAATTTTTTAAATGAACTAAGGGACACCTGAAAATTTGGGCTGCAAAAAAATATACACCCCCACTATGGAGTACGGAACCTCTCAACCAAACCCCTATGGCATATCCCTTTCCCCACATCATATTTTCCTGGTCCCTCTGAAGGACAAACCTTACTGAATAATCTAGATATACAACATCATGTACCATAATATATGACATAATGGGAAGAAATTACTAGACTTCAAACCATAGCCTAGTCCCTTATGGAATAACTAGTCCCCTAGAAATGGGTCTTGTTATAGCCTCCTTAGGTCATAATGTATCAAGATTTAATTTGGGCCTACATCTCTCTAAATCTTCCCAAGACCTCCCAAACCACCCAAAAACTACCTAAATTCATAGTAACATCAATATAAACAAAATTTAAAATAAAAATATATTATAATTACATGTGAGGTTCAAAATTTTGTTTATGAATTTTTTGTTGTGTGATTTCTAATAGATTTTTTATAATAGTGATATCACTATAGTGGTCTAATGACAAAATATTTGTTTGTGGGTATACCCAAACATTAGGATATGGGACATGGTGGCCAGGATTTGGTACATGGGTAAAAAATATTCTATTATTTATCCCCTCAACTGATCATTTTCATCGATACATATGGGTACTCTATATTAGACCTTAGGCTAGGTATACCCATGATTAATAATATCTTCAATGTGTCATGGGTTCCCCACATGGGAGATATACATCCTTTATCCCACATTTTGAAACTTTCATTGATTTGTAAAGGGTTCCCCGTTATTATTAATGGTTATCCACTTAATTGACACATTTTATCTATTATAAGTGCGTCCTCTACCACGGCTTATTGCTTTTAATGGTTTTTATTTCAATTAATTATGATTTTTTATTCCTCATGAAAAATGGTATTCCCTATTTAAGTGATTTTATTTTTGTAATTAATGTTGTATTTGATTCCCTAGAACCAAATTATGTTTACCTTATGATAACTAGTATTAATTTTTAAAATATTAATAAGCTCTATATCAGATCCTAGTTATTATTCTACAAGATGTAGTACGTGATAAAGTCCAAAAAGTAGTTGTTGCACTAAAATTTCATCAAAGTTCCCCACTATTATGTGAACCCATATGTAAAAAAAATTTATTTTTAAATTTATGTTCTATATCTAGATTAAATCATCTTGCAGACATAAATGATAGAGTCTATTAGGGTGAAAACTCATAGGAAATTAATGAAACTTATCATGGTGTATTCCTATCGTAATATCTATTATAGGATATTATTAGAATGATACTGGCCAGTAGGAAATCAACATTTGAATGTGTCATTGGATTTTCCTATCCGAGTACATGTTTATTGATCTCTAGACTTTAATGTTATTATTAATGAGTTTTATAAGTCACATAATTTTATTTATTGATGAAAATCATTATGACATATATTCATGGAGAAGTTAGATATATTGGTTGCATCATGAGAAATATTGTATTAATAATTAATTTGATAAATTATTTCAACTTATGTTATTTAACATAATTTGATATCTCAGACCTTTTTATGGAAATGATATTGCCTAAATAAATCCATTTCCATTTTTTTATACAAGCAAGTTTGATTTCTAAAAATTCAAAGAATGATTCATCAAGAACATAGGTTGATGTTACAACTATACAACCTACTTGAGTAGAGATATCTTTATAAAGGGGTTATATTACACACTAGGCATCTTTATGAGGTATTATATCAATATAGAATTAACTTCTTCTCTATGGGTTCCTTTGTAAGTTTCTAGATTCTAACCTTGGACTTTATGTTGTTTCACCAAATTCCACTCAGAAAGAGGCCTATAGGGTAACATACTAAGTGCATCTATAATATTAGTAAAATTTTATATTATAAATTTCTATTTAAAAAACTAAATAAATTTTATTCCCACACATTGTTTAATAATTATTTATTTTTTATTGATCACATATATTCCACCACCAGTTATTCGAGAGAATATTATGTGATTGTAATATTTAATAAATATTTATATATAGTTTATGGAATATAATAATTATTTATTTATTGTTGAATAACGAAGTGATATTTATTTATTAAAAAATAATAATTATTCAAGGCCTGATAAATATTAATGGGGAATGACTAGCCAATCTTAATGGTCTGATGAGAAGTAATATTTATTTAATATTATTTTATTAGAAAAATTATATTTATTCACAAGTTTAGCACATTCCATGACATAATAATAAAATTCTTATTAGAGGCATGGGGTTCTGAAGGGATTAAATAAATTAAAAAGGTAGCATGTTCAATTATTTATTTCTAAACTAAGATGTATATAATCCCAATTATTTTATTTTTCAATAGTGATAATTTCATTTTGTTGTTCACAATGACATCCAGAGAGAATCCTATGAATACCTAGTGAGATCAATCTCTAAAATGCTCCCAATAATTGAGAGAGATATTCCTCCACATTACACTCTCAAGTATAGAGAGATCAAGGAGAATCATTTCTATGTAATTCTTGGGGTGATCAAATGCGATGGATAAAGTGATATGATTTATGTTTCAAACACCCATAGATTCTTACAAAGACATCCAGATATTTGTGGGCCACATGTGGATCACCACTAGAGGGAATCTAATATTGATTCCTACAAGGCATTGATGATACGATGTGGATCCATTATCTGATCCATCAACTAAGAAAGAATTTAATTTAAAGAAATTCTTTAATTTCTTAAATTAATTATAATTAATATGTGATGATCTTATACTTTGGTTTTGTAATTTATACATTTTTATGTTCTTTGATTCAATTCCATTGATCACAGAATTTATCATCGTGTAAATTTTAGATTAATCATTGAATATGGAAACAATTAAACTTGGGCATTATCCATCTGATGGTTCCACTATTCCTAGAACCTATATGTGGTATCAAATCACTCACATAATTATTTATAATTATTTAATTATAATTAACTGATTTAAGAATGTATTATTGGTTCTCAATTATAGTTTAATATTACATTAAAATGAAATGTGATATATATTTTATTCCACCTATTTTATCATAAATATAATCATATAAATTAATTTTATGGATGAAATATATTCAAATATCTCATCTAGAGGTGCTGAAGAATCTGGTCAAATAACACAATAATACACATCGTTTGACCCAGAGGTACACGCCATGTACATTTGTTTAATTCACCAATTATTAAATTTTAATGGATTCATGTGGTATGAATTTATTACATATGGTGAATTTAATTATATACCATGTTTTTACTAGTACATCATGGTGAACAGTCATCTGGAGAATAGTTCTTGTAAATTCAATAAACAAAATGTAGTCTCTTCGTCAAATACGGGCCCAGTTTTCTCTTATACAACCTACAAAACTATTTTATGTGTAACTTGGAGAACACAAAACATGTATCCCATGTACACACTGTGTAGTACAAAAATTATTTATGGAACTATTAGATGTTGAGTCGCTAGGAATGTGATGTAGATAGACAGTGAGAAAAATACACGTCATGTTTCACTAATGTACCCACCGTGTACTTTAAGAAATTATGCTGAATTGAAAAAGAATTTATTATATTCTGAAAACATAATCAACATGTTCTTGTGTGTGTTAGTTAAGTTGATAGTACACACCATGTAACATGTTTAATGAATATATATATCTAAATAATTTTTGTGTAATTTTTAGATCTACATATCATTTATAAGTTGTATTAAAATTGTTACTCTACACACATTGAAGCATAAGATACTATATAAATACCATGTAAACCGTGTGATAATTAATTTGTTAATATACAACAAGAATTTGTATTATTAATTCATGTATTCCACACGTTTCAAGAGTAAACTATATACGAGTATAATACAAGTTGGGTAGTTTATATGGTTACTAACTCTATTTCCTCTAGAGTATATTTTTTACATAGTTAATTGTAAGTAAATTTATTTATTTTTTTTTTAAAAATGATGGATGATAATATCAATGAAATGTGGATGAGAATTATGACAAAATATTTTTTTAATTAATGAAGATAATTAATTGATTCGATCATGATTTATTTTAATTAAAAATTATTGGAATTGTATATTAATTTTAATAACTTTGTAATTTGTTACATTCATGTGGATGATCATGAGCCTAGGGTTCACCAATTTATGTGATTGATATCATTTAATTTATTATTAAATTAAATTATGTTCTGTTGTATCTCCTCTCATTTTGTAAGGGCAGTTGTGTCTATTGTTTCTTTTATGTAAAACCCTTTACCAATCCATTTGGTTACCCTAACCAATATTTTAGAAAAATAATATGCATTTTATAGAGATCCCAAGATTTAATAGGTGTTTCAACTTTGGTTTTGAGGTGATACCAATCCGAGAGAGATATATAGTTGGATAGGTAGAAATATGAAACACAAACTATAAATTTTTTTAGGTGTGTTACCCTAGGTTTATGGTTAATTTTTTATCCTCTAAATAAACTAACCATTAGTAAAATATCATTATCATACCAATTCATTATTTTATTTCTTTAAAGATTCATGTTTATTTTATTGTGGATTTTTTTCAGGTTCCCATAAATTATTAATTAACAAGCATGAAAGATAAGAAAAAAATAAATTGTCTTATGCATAAAGATTATATAAGACATGGTTAATCACATAACTAAATCATATTAATATTAATAAGATTGTAATAACAATAATAATGGTAAATTTATGCATAAATGTTAAATCTATAAATTATATATATTGTGTTGGTATATCCTTCTAATATTTTAGTTTATATCGAACTACAACACAATGTGCTTGAACAGACAAAGTTGGGATGCTCTCAATTTTCAAGGACTTCTAACTTGATGTTTTAGGTTGACTGAATATAGATCCCATTAAGGGTTGACATCCATAGTTGGACATTATGCTACTGAGATTCAATGGTTGAGGAAAATCAATTTTTGGATTTTAGGATTGGGGAGTCTACTCAACATAATAAGAAACTATGAGTTGATGCAGTTGGAAATTGGAATTCCTACCTATAACCATTAAAATTGCTTGACTAGACAATATTTGGGTAAAGAGAAGGGTAATATGGATACTTAACCCTATAATATACATAAAATAAGATAATATACAGATAATTATGAGGGATATTAGTATTCTATAATGTAGTGGGTGAATAATAAACCTAATATTTATTTAATTGTATAAATTGTATCATATACAGTAATACCACTCTTCTCACCTAATTTTCAGAAATAACAACAAAAATTACTTCAAACATATCATTGTGATTTATACATGATAATGAAAAAAATCTTACAATAAAAAATTCCTACGAATAGAGAAGGTTCTTATGTGTTACCCTATGCCATAAAAGTAATTTTTAAAGGCTGGAAGAACCTATTCCTGATGTTCTTGGAAATGAAGATAGTAATGAATTTTTATCTCACTATGATAAACATTTAAAAGATGCTAAAAATGTTAAATGTTTCATGATATCATCCATTACCCATGATATTTTTAAGCGGCATGAGGACTTTGATGCATATTACATCATGTCTCGTATTCAGGATCTCTATTAAGAGAATGTAACATAAGAGAGAAATAAGATCTAAAATTCTTAGTTAACTACTATGTTTGGAGTGTCAAAACCATCTAGGCCTTATGTAGTCATTATTATTGGCTATATTGAAGGCTTAGACATCTTAGGGATTAAATTCGCAGATGAGTTGCAAAAAGATATCATAATTTCCTCACCACCCAAGAACTTCTCTATTTTTATTGTTAATTATAACTTGAGAAATAATGATAATAGTGTTTGAGAACACTTTACTCAAATTCGTGAATGGGATAAGGACTTAGGGTGTGAAAAACGTACTATTCTTATGGTGAATAAGAAAAGGAAGAACAAGGTAAAGAGGACCAAGACTCATAATAAATATAAATCTTATGAGCACCATCCTTCTAAGAAGATGAATATCTAGAGGCAGGGTATGGAAAAGGATGTTGTATGTTTTTCATGTGAAAAGAAAGGAAATTGAAAGTGGAACTACACCCAAATGAAAGGGGAAGCTAACTGGGTGTTCATTAATGAGTGTAATATTTCAATATCTACACATTGGGTATTATATAGAGTAGGTGGTGATCACACACTACTACAAAACTGGCCTTTAGTAGCACTATTTTTTTCAGTGCTAGAAGAAAGCACTGATAAATGGAATATTTATTTGTGTTAAAGAAAGCACTGATAAATATAACCTTTTATCAGTACTTTTATTTTAGCACTGATAAAGGGAACCGTTATCCTCACATTAATTTTAGTGATGACAAATGATATCATGTATCAGTTATTTATTTTTAGCACTGATAAATGGTATCCTTTATCAGCGCTTTGTTTTTAGCACTAATAAAGGTTACGCTTTATCAGTGTTATATGTTTAGTGCTGATAAATATTTCCATCATCAACGCATGTTTAGCGATGATAAAATGATATAATTAAATAAATAAAAAATAAAATATGTTTTTATTAACAAAATATAAAAAATTTTATTAATTAAATAATTATTGATAAAAATGAATTGATCGATTATACATTATTAAATATTACACATTTTATTAATTAGATAGTTATGATAATTAATGTTTTTAAGTTGTATATATTAAATATATAGATATATATTAATGTATATAAATATGATTATATATTAAAAATATTTATGTTCTTTACATTAAATTGTCATATATTTATTGAATAACTATATTATTAAAAAATAATATGAATTAAAAAATATTGACTAATTGCATAGTACTCAACATATAATTGAATGTCGTTTAATTGTTTTAATTTAATGTAGATCAAATTTGTGTCATATTGATTTCATATATATGTATAATTAATGCATATTTATATACAATATGCACACACATAGAGAACATAGAAATTTCTTCAATATTGTTAAAGTGTACCTATATTTTTAATTTATTCAATTACACTCATTTTGTACATATATGCAAGCACTCAAAATTATATATTCTTTAATAATTTTAAAAAATATTTGTAAAAAAATATTTATAAATAAATATATTTATAAATGTACATTCACTATATTTATACAATTATAAATTTATAATTGTAAATAAATAAATATTTTTTTAAAATTATTTATATTATTATAGATAATTAATAATATATATTTAAATAATTATTAAATTTATAATAAATTTATTTAAATAATAAATATATTTACTATATCTATATTTATATATATTTATTAAATATATATGTATAACTATATAAATATATATAATGATAAAAACAATATATTTTTAAAATATTTCTACAATTTTAAATAATTAATTATTAAATTATTATAAATATATTTTAAAAAGAACATATTTACTGTATTAATATATATATATATTTATTAAGTATTTATAAATATTTTAAATATTTTTATTTCGAATTATAATTATAAATCCTTTAAGAGCGCTTCAAAAATAAGCGCTGATAAAAGATTCTTTATCAGCGCTTTTTTCGCACTGAGGAAGATGAGGATTTATCAGCGCTAAAAAAAGCATTGATAAATGAACATTTATCGATACTATAAGTTTAGTGTCGATAAATATTCCTTTTAAATGTAATTATATAATAAGCACTGATAAAAGAGTCCTGATCTATTTTAAAAACCTTATCCATTTGCAAACCTGTCATGATATAGATGCTTTCTATGGAAGCCACCCACTATCGGTACTCCTACTCGGTGAATCGAAGGTCGAATCACACCACTCAACTAGATCCAAAAATCTCATCTGGCATCCAAAGAGGGTCTCGGATTTTTATTAACCTAGGTAGGTAGGCCTTCCGAATTTCTATGTGTATTTTTTGTTTTATTTTTCATTCCTTCTTCTATGATTTGTTTTGGATCCATCGTTTATGATTTATTGTTTACAATTTGTTTATGATTTTTTGTTTAACGAATGATTTGTGGTCTATTTTTTATTTAATTCCAATGTATGATATGTTGTTTATATCTGAAATTGAGCCTTGGATTTATTCATTATTATTTTATAGTTATGTTATGATATGTTGTTTATTCTTACTAAATAATTTTTTTATAGTTATGTTTTATATATTTATATAAATGTATAGAAATTTTCATGTATCGTTTTGTTTATTGACTACTGATTTGAGGCACATTGGTGGTTCCCTAATGATTATATATATAATGACACCTTTAATGGACACTTTAGTAGACATGCAGATTCAGAATCTATTTTTCATAAACAAAGTCAGTGGAGTGATTCATGTTCCTCTATTTATTATATGTATCATAGGATCTAGTTCATCTTCGAATTCACTATGGTACTTAGTTTTCTTATGGAGAAGATTCAAAGAGTTCATCCCTAGTTAAGAACATGAAGTTTTATCACATCAATCCTTCACTTTTTGAATCATTATAGTGCCTTTAGTTCATGTTATGTTTGAATATCATGTTTTTATCTTTTTGATATTTATTATAGACTACAAGTGATTGAGTTTTTATATTGGCATGACATGTATGTCTGTCTGTATAGTTATTTCATCATTTATTTCCATAGTTTCTTGTCTAACAGGTATGCCTATATTGGGTACTGATGATTTTGGGTCTATATATCTATTGATCTTAATGGTCATGCTAGAATTTTGTTCGACCACTGGTAGTAATTGTTTCTATTGGGGGGGACTACCTCCCATTTATGTTTTTTTATACCCAAAGTCTAAACCATCATTTAGTGAATTTGAGCTGTGTTAGAGGTCATAAGCTGATCTGACCTGGTGTTATTGGCGTAATTCTGGCTAGGTTTATTACAATATCTATCTTCCAATTTACACCAATAGTTTTTAAGGATAATATCATTTATTATCTACCTTTTTCTCCCTCAATTTTTTCAAATTCCAACTATAACACCTCAAGTTTTAATAAAAATAATTGTTTATTTTTATCATTTTTAATTAAACATTAAATCAATGTAAAAAAATTGTGAATAGATATTAAATTTACTAATTAAGAAAACTTATTAATGAAAAAGTTATAATGATTATTTACTAAACAATGTTTTATTATTTATTTAAGATACTCGACATGTTCACAACTCAGATATGTTATGTATCATTAATTATTAAATTATTAACATGAAATAATATTTTTTTAGAACATTTGGTGTAATAAATATATTAAAGGAAAAAAAATTAATACTTACAATAAAATGAAGAAGAATTATCAGTACTCAAATTTATACATCTTGCATTTTATTAAGTAACTTTAAAAGTTAGTTTTATAAAACATTTATAATTTTTATTAATATTTTATACCTATTGATAAAGTTATGCTTAAAACATGTAAAAGTAATTATTTTATAAGATTAATTACAAGGTAACTTAATTAATGTAAATCATATTAAGATAAATATAAAAAAATACATATGTGAGTTTATTATAAAATATTTATCAAATTCCCTAAAAAACAAACTTATAATTCATATAAAATAGTTTACATTTTAAATTTTAACTACAAAATAATATATAATCTAATTATAAATGAATTTATATATATAAGATGATGATGATAATAATATATGATTAGTTTATAAATGATGTTAAATCAAATTAAAATACAAAGAAGGATATTTTTTGGGTTTCAGGGGTTTGTGAAATCAAGAGGTGTCATAAGGGATTCTTCGAGTTAGGTCCTGGGAGACATCAGCTTTCGATAATGATGAGTGGATCGAGTTGAGTGAGGTTGAGATTTTCTTCGTCTTCGAGAATAGAGGTTGGGGTTGGTTCATTCGTCTTTGAGAGGCGAGGTGGAGTAGTAGGATGAGACCACTGCTAGCAAAGGAGAAAGGTGAGCACTGATATGGAGTCCAACCAAGGGTTCGAATAATTCTTGGAAAGCACATGGTAGATAGCTTCATGTCCATATCTGTGATGCATAGAGGATCCGAACAAGACTTTTGTAGAAAATGACCCATGGATTTTCATATTTATCATGTATATCGAGTAGGTTTTATTTACTAAATTTGTTTATGACTGAATCTCATTCTAGATTCTATTTATCTTGTTACCTGATATCAATCTATTTCTATTCATCAATTTCATTGGTGCTTAAGTTTGGATGTTGATACCCCATTTTTTGTTCAATAATATTTTTTTGGATTTATTTGTGCGTGGTTATGGTTTGATGCATTTTAAATATGTTTTGACAACTTGAATCGAATCAGTGGTCTTGTTATCAATCTATTTAAAACTTTTTCTCTAATGAAATAAATTTTTTATCCATTTCTTTCATTTTGGTATTTTTTTCTTATGCATAACAGAAGAGAATTTTTATAAATTTAAATACTTTTCATTCTTTGAATTTATTTTGGTTTTTAAATTTCTGAAAAATTTCTTTGACGGTCATATTTTGGGTACAATAAGTATGATAAATATTTTTTATTTTATCAATCATATTTTAAAACTACTATATGAGAAGTTCTTGTTGCCTAGGAATGGAAAGGGGGAGTCGTTGAGAGTATTTTCACTCTTTTTCATTGATAGTAGTTGCATTATTTTCTATTTTCCACTTCTGATATTTTCCATGAGGGTTATTTCAATTGAAATTGGAGGAAGAATAAGTTTTAATGGGTCGTCTTTAATGATTTAAAAAAAGTATTTCTTCAATTAAATCTTTCAAGTTTATATTTACATTATCAAAATTATATTTAAATCTGGTTTGGTGTAAGGGAATAAATTTCTATATTTTTATGGCAATCTTGATCTTTAGTAAGAGATCATTTATTTAAAATGATACGTGTTATATGTAATCAGATTATATTCTTTATTTTATAATTCATTCTTTAATTATTTTCAAGTTTAAATTATTAAATTTTGTAAGTGGTTTATTTTCAAACTTATTTTATAAGGGTATAATTCATTCTGTTATTTTGAGTTTGAAATAAAAATTATATGTATATCTCACATTAATTATTTTCATAACCTATAATGAATATATTTGGTAATCATATTATAATTGAAATTAATTCTTTTAAAATAATAACTCAATATTTAATTCATAGATGTAATTATATGTATTAAATTGTGTTTTTAATAAACCTATTGTAATGGATATTTCCATTTATCGAAATTTTATTTAAACATGAATTTATTCTATTATTATGTGGAATATATATATGTATGTATACTTGTATAATTTTCAAGTATATAACTATTTTAAATAAATTATTATTAACCAAAGTATTAATCTAAATATGAATTTATAAATTTATAATTTTATAATTTTATCATGTGTATGTTATTAAAAAATCAAGATTATGGACATAAATCAGTGATTTTGTTATCATGGAATTTATACATGAATATATATGTATATAGATATATTCTTGAGAATTGAATAAACTTTACATAGATGGATTTTATGGGATTAAGAATGTAATTTTAGGTATGTGAATAATAATTACTCATCTATGTGGTTATGAGAAATTTAAGTAGCATAATATTTGGTTGTACCAGGTCGAACAAAAAATTTCCAATAAATATTGGAATTTATATAATTATATATAAATAAAAGTTATAATGTTTATTCCATGTATGATTATATATATATAAAGTTAAAAATCTAGAGAAAAAATATATATATAAAGAAATATTAATGTTTTTATAAAACCTAGCACTTGAATGTTGTAAATATAGTAGGGAATTTGGGAGTAAACCCAATCACTCAAAAATTGGGAAGGCCCAAGATATCGATCATTGCTTTAAGCTTCCACCACATTTTTTTTCAAGATATTACGATATGTTTTCTAAATCACTGGATTATATTTAAAGTACTTTCAAAATGATATAGTATTTTAAATCATAAACGTTTTCAATTAAATTTTCAGAAGATAATTCAAAAAGTATTTTTATGATATTATATAAATAATTTTGAAATGCATTTACTAAAGTTATTTTCAAATAAATATATCCTAAAACGTATTTCAACGATTTTAAAACCTCTTACTAGGCAATTGAATTCTTACCCTTTGTTTTAAAAATGATTTTTTACAATTATCTTAGATGTTCAAATTCAAATTTCATCGCTTTTGGAGTTAGCACACACAGAAGCGTAGTAGGCACTTGATTTATTTATGTTCAACTATGATAAATGTACGGTAATGTATAATCATCCAGAACCTAGACTGGTAAAAGAGCCACTTTTGTATAAATCAATTTTTCTCAGTTATCTTTTATAAAAAAATACAAAAAATGTTTTTAAGCACATAGTCAGGAAGAGAGGGCTCGGGCATTATAATTGGTATCATATGAACAGTCTAGAAAACATTGGGGATTAAATTTTTTCTTTTACGAAAAATAAATTCTATATGTTAGACTTTTCATTGGATAGTTATATCCCCTTAGGAATTATTAAATTCCGATGATGGAAATTCAGAATTTTCTTAATCTCGACAAATGAATTGTGAGGGTGTAATTCAATTAAGGGAGTAGAATGTAACACCTTGAGTTTCAATAAAAATAATTCTTATTTAAAATTTTTAATTGAACATTAAATAAATTTAATTTTTTTAAATAAATATTAAATTTACCAGTTAAAAATAATAATTAATGAAAAAGTTATGATGATTATTTATTAAATGAAGTTTTATTAGTTAATTAAGATAATCGACAAGTTAACAGCTAAAATATGTTAAGTATCATTAATTATTAAATTATTAACATCATGTAATATTATTTTATAGAACATAAAGGAATTCAAATTCAACACATAAAATAAAATGATGAAAAATTATAATTACTCAAATTTATACATGTCATGTTTTATTAAGTAACTTTAACAGTTAGTTTTAAAATACAATTATAATTTTTATTAATATTTTATACCTATTGATAAAGTTATTTTTAAAACATCTAAAAGTAACTATTGTATAAGATTAACTAAAAGGTAACATTATTAAGGTAAATATTAATAAGATAACTATAAAAAAAGTTTATGTGAGTTTATTAGAAAAAATATATATAATTTCCTAGAAAATAAACTTATAATTCAAAGAAAATAGTTTACATTTATAATTTTAACTTCAAAATAATATATAATAGAATTATAAATGAATATATATATATAAGATGATAATAATAATAATAATATACAATTAATTTAAAAAATGATGATAAATAAAATAAAAAAAATGGATAAGGGTGCTTTTCAAGTTCAAGAGGTTTGTTAAATCAAGAGGTGTCATGAGGGCTTCTTCAAGTCAGGTCATGGGAGACTTTGGCTTTCTACAATGAGGAGTGGATCGAGTCGAGTGAAGCCAAGATCGTCTTCATCATCGTGAAAAGATTTTGGGGCTAGTATGTTCATCTTTGAGAGGTGAGGTGGAGTAGTAGGACAAGACTAGTGCTAGTATAGGAGGAAGGTGAGCGCTGAGATGGAGTCTAGCTGACGGTTCGAATCATTCAGGTTGATGGAATAGTAGATAGTTCCATGTCCAGGTCCGTAATGCGAAGAGGATCTGAAAAAGACTTGTGGAGAAAATGACTTGCGAATTTGGATATCTACCCTGTATTGCAAGTAGGTTTTCTTTATTAATTTTTTTACAATAGAATGTCATTCTAGATTTGATTTATAATGTTACTAGATATCACATTGTTTCTATTCATTTATTTCTGTGGTGTTTAAGATTGGACGTTGATAAACATATTTTTTCAATGAATTTTATTTGGATTGATATGTGTGTGGCTATGGTTTGATGTGTCTTGAATGCATTTTGATAATTTGAATTGAATCAATGGTCATGTTATCAGTCTGTTTAAAACTTCCCCTCTACTGCAATCAAGTTTTTATCTGTTGCTTTCATTTTGGAATATTTTTTATGCATATAACAGAAGGTAGGTTTAATTATTTAAACTACTTTTCATTATTTGAATTTAGTTATGTTTGTAAATTTATAAATAGTTTCTTCTATGGTCGTATTTGGGTTATGATAAGTATGAAAAATATTTTTTAATTTATCAACAGTATTTTAAAACAGTTATATAAGAAGTTCTTATTACAAAGGGATGGTAAGGGGGAGTCATCGAGAGTAGTTTCACTCTTTTTCATTAAGATTAGTTTTACTATTTTCTGTTTTCCACTTTTGAGAGTTTTTATGAGGTATATTTTAATTAAAATAGTAAGAAGAAGAAGTTTTAAGGGGTCATTTTCCATGATTTTCGTAAGGGATTTCGTCAACTAAATCGTTCAAGTTTATATTTACTTTTTCAAATTTATGTTTAAATCTAGTTTGGTGTAAGAGAATATACTGTTATATTTTTATGAAAATCTCGATCTTTAGTAAGAGATCATTTATTTTAAATGATATGTGTTATATATATATATATAATCAAATTATATGATTTATTTTATAAGTCTGCCATTAGTTATTTTCATGTTTTCATTTAAAGGTTTTGTAAGGAATTTATTTTCAAACTTATTTTATAAGGGTTTAATTCATTCTGTCAGTTTGAGTTAGAATTAAAAATTATATGTATATCTAACTTTAATTATTTTCATAACCAATAATGAATATATTAGGTAATAATATTATAATTGAAATGAATTGTTTTTAAATAATAACTCATTATTTAATTCATTGTTGTAATTATATGTATTAAATTATATTTTTAATAAATATTTTGTAATGGATATTTCCATTTATCAAAGTTTTATTTAAACATGAATTTATTCTTTCATTATGTGGCATGTATATATATATACGTATATTTGTATAATTTTCAAGTAGATAACTGTTTTAAATAAATTATGATTAACAATGTATTAATCTTTGTATGAATTTATAAATTAATAATTTCATAATTTTGTCATATTTATGTTATACACAAATCAAAATTATGTCCATACATCAATGATTTTGTTATCATGGAATTTATACATGAATATATTTGTAAATAGATATATGCATGATTATTGAATAAACATTACATTAATGGATTTTTATTGGATTAAGAATGAATTTTTTTTCACGTGAATAATAACTACTCATCTATGTGGTTATTCAAAGTTTAATTACCATAATATTTGGTCGTACCAATTTGAACATGTAATTTACAATGCTAATTAGAATTTGTATAATTATATATTAATAAAATTGAGAATTTTAATATCATTTATGGTTATATTTTTATAAGTTAAAACTCCCGTGAAAATATATATATATATATATAAAGCAAGATTAAAAGTTTTTATAAAACCCAACACTTGAATGTTGTAAATATGGTATGGAATTAGCGAGTAAACCCAATCCCTCAAAAAGTGGGTAGTCCCAAGATAGACATCAGCATTTCAAGTTTCAAAAATGTGTTTTTTTTTCAAGTTCTTGCAATTTTTTTAATAAAAACACTATATTAGATTTAATGCACATTAAAAAATGATATATAATTTTAAAGAATAAATGATTTCAATTATGTTTTCAGAAGATATTTCAAAAATTAAATCTATGTTATTATCTAAATAATTTTAGAAATAATTTACCAAAGTTATTTTCAAATAAATATTTCATAAAAATTATTTCAATGATTTCAAAATGTCTTATTGTGAAATTTAATGCTCACCTATTTTTTCAAAAAATGTTTTTTTATAGGTATCTAAGTTAAAATTCAGATGTCATATCTTTTGGAGTTAGTGTGCGTGGAATCATAGTAGGAACTTGATTTTTTTGTTCAACTCTGTTAAATGTAAAGTGTTTTCTAAGCCTCCAAAACCTAGTGTGTGAAAAATTTCCTCTTTTGTATAAAGAACTATGTATGTTTTAGTTATCTTTTATAAATAAGTACCGAGAATTTTTTTATGCACTAATTTTGGATGCACAGGCTCAGGAAGTCATACCAGAATCCCTTAATATTCTATTTAGAATATATAGGTGCTCATATATACTAGTATAAATGATCCATATTTGTAACAAACCAGCCTAGGTACCCTGGAAAACCGATAACTAAGCCGTCCCAGACATGGCACGAAGGGCATTCCCGATCCCCACAGGTTGGTGACTGGAACTTAAATTCATACAACATACATGTGGGAATAATTTTTCTATTCAAGAAAACAAAATAAAATGATAATATATTGTATGCATATCAATAGGAAAAATAAACTGGGAGTAAAAGTACCAGAATACAACGAGGCCCAAAATCCAAAGTAAAATAACCCAAATTATTAAATTGGAAAAACCTCCCCAAGGTCCCTAAGGACACAACTCACCAATTCCAAACCTCAATAGCTGGATCCACCACTAAGAGATCCCTTCCCTGGAATAAGAATTTCTACAAACACCCAACGAAAAAAGTAGGGTGTGAGCCTAAGCTAGTAGGATACCACCAATAGTTCCATAAAAAATGAAAAATATAGATTATCGAAAAAAAAACTTTCAATTTTTCAAAATAAATAGGATTGTAAATTTAAAAAAAATTTAAACAAAACATGATATATATTTTTAAAAATATGAAAAATTCATTCTATGAATATGATTTACTTTATAAGAGATGTAATATTTCTAAAACAATTTCTTATTTAAAAAATTTATATAAGATAGTTTATAAAAATTCAGAAGGCACGTAAAGTTGTTCAAACAACATTGACATACATTTATATATCAAATAAAAATCAACAAGGAAGCAACATGATAATCTGCCAAAAGGGATGATTGTATTAACCACCTAAAATATTTCTCGCTCTCTAAGTGAACTCAAGAAAATATGTATACACACATCCCTATGACACTGGCTGAAGGAGACTCATCACCAACCTCTCTAGGATGTGACCCACATAATGTATGTTTTTTAACATTGTAATAGTGTATAGTGATTAAATTAACTCACTAACAACCAAAGGCATTCATGCACTCTTACATGATTGGAGGATTATTTTAAGACTTATTAAAATATGATGAATCACATTCTTCCATTTCAAAAATTCTACTTTCTTTCCATTTAAAACCAAAACTTGTTTTATTCAAAAACATGAATTTTTCAGAAGATAAAATCAATGGGTTTTTATCAAATCATTTTAATCCATTTTCATGAGTTTGAAATCCATTCAAGACCAATTCCATCCTTTTTCATAATTCATTTTCACAATTAAACTCAACAATTTAATTGAAAACATTTCCATCAAAATCCACCATTTAAATTCGACAATGCAAATCAACCAATTTCCATAAACACGCCACAATTCAATAGAATTAGTTGTTTTCAAAATTTGCATGCCATAACCATTTCAAATCTCCCAATTCACTAGAATTGGGTTAATTCAAAGAAATTGAAAGTAGGTTTAAGAAATTAAATTAAAGTAAACAATTGAAATAAACAAATAAAATCAATGTTAACCAATTTGGAATATCAGAATGGAACCAGCTACCTCTTTCCCAAAGAATGACACTTGCAACAACACCCATCAATGAGAATGATGGTGTAGAATATCTTGAAAATCAACTTAGAAGAAATATCCAACACCACAATGCATAGATCTATCAATCCCTAGATGATCCATTGAAACCCCAAAATGAGGTAATGAGAGAAACTCAAAGAATAAGGGAGATAACTTACCTGGGAATCTCACCATAAGAAAAAGGATGATCTAATGCTGATCACATCAATTCGGAAGGTGGGGTGCCTCTAAAAATAGCCTAGGGAGAGTCAAGGTTTAAGATCCAAGTGGTTTTGGAATAATAGATCGTGTGGTACTACCAAACGCATTACATTGGGTAGGGCATGGTCTGAGTCAAAATGTGTACCCATGGGTCATGAAATGTAGGTTGCACTAGATAAGTATGCAGAAAAACCCATCCCCATAGGTTGAAAATCCTTTATTTATCCCTTACACATGGTGTACCTCAGGTATATGTTGTGTACCAGCTCACAACATGATCTCCCCATTCACAACCTAAAACCATCACTACGTACACGATGTGTACTTCAGGTACATGGTGTGTACCTATTTTTTAATATATAGTAATCCCAAAAAATAGAAAAATGATTATTAACTGAAACAGAACATTGAAAAGGTGGAATGTTTTCTCGATCAACGTAATAGAATGTTATAACCACTCCACCATAAAAACCTTCTACCCTAAAAAATCCTGTGAAGAATATTCCATGCCATAGATATGAGGTCAGTGCTCTCTCATTAGTGCCTCACGTTCCCACATCTAATGACTATTGGAGCAATTTTTCCATAGTACATGAACCAAATGTATTTCTTTCCCACAAATCACCTTGGTCTCAGAATCAACTATCATGACTGGTTGCTTAGTTAAAGATAAATTATGCTCGATCACTTGATCACTCCAGCTCAAAACGTGAGATGGATCAGATATATACCTTGTTAGATATAATACATGTAACACATTATATATTAATGTCAGCTATAGTGGATGTTTCAGATGGTATAACAACTTTCCCACCTGCTCAACAACCTCGAAAAGTCCCACAAAGTGGGGAGCATGCTTCCCTTGCCTCCCAAGTTGTCGATGACCCAACTGGGGAGAAACTTATAAAAAAAATTGATCACCAACAGAAAACTAAAAAGGTATATGACGTCGATTAGCATAAAACTTATATTGGAATTGTGTTGTCAACATCCTATGATGTATCAGCATAATCTTTGATGTCGTCTCCTACACCAAGCTTGGTCCAACCAAATAACATTCACCAACCTCTAACCAACACAACAAAGATTTACAATTCCATCCATAAAAGGCCTTGAAAGGTGACATTCTGATCACGTATAGATAAATTTTTTTGTTATAAAATTCATCTATCCCTAAGTTTCCATACCAAGCCCCACCAAAGTCGAGAACACGGGCATGAAGCATGTCCCCAAGAATCTGTATAGCTCTTTCTATGTAGCCATCTAACTACGAATGGTATGTTGTGATCAAATGAACCTGAGTTCCCAGTTCCTCCTAAAGGAATCTCCAAAAGAAATAAGTGAACTGAGGATCCCAATCAGATACTGTAAAAGATGGAACTCTTTGCAGGAAAACAATATCTTTAACATAGAGATCTCCCAACTCCTCAACTTTGGTCATACCATGAATGGGTATAAAGTGAGATGACTCGGTCATCCTATAAATCACAAAACATATTGCATTCTTCCTTCTGTTGGTATGAGGAAACCCAACCACAAATTCCAGATAGGTCTCATCCCACTTCCAAGTAGGTACTGGAAGTGGATGAGGAAAACATTAAGGTTTTGTGTACATGGCTTTCACCTATTGGTATGTATAGAAATGAGAGACAAACCTAAAAATGTATCATCTCATACCTGGCCACCAAAACTACCACCCCATTTCATTGAACATTTTTGTGGTTCTTGGATGCACAACCCACTGAGAATTATAAACATCCCCCATCACTCCCTTTCTTGTTGATAACGGCACAAAGAAGTGGTTCTGATAGTATAGAACACCCTCTTTGTAGAACGACCACTGGGAAATTATCCACCCACCATAAAGGGATATTCTAATTCTACTTAACTAATCATCAAGATGTTGATCTTGAAGAATTATCTCCATAATAGCAGACATCAACTCCACACTAGCTAAAGAAACATCAACCCCTTCCCCCTGAACTCAAATATGCAACAGTGAAAAGAGAGCCACCAAATTCCACTCTTATGAAGACTCTTTTACTACATGAGTTGGAAGTTTCCTCCTCAAAGAATCAGAAAAAAAATTCCATTTCCCTAGGTTATAGGAGATATTAAAGTTGAAATACTGCAGGTACCCCACCCAATGCCTCTGCCAAAGATTCAAATCATTTTTTGATAAGATATAACTTAGGATTTTTTTGTCGGAATACATCATAAACCATTTACAAAAAGTTATTGCCATCAACTTTTAAGTGTGTGCATAATAGCTGCAAGTTCTAGATTAGGGATAGGATAATTCTTCTCATGTGGCCTAAGCTAACGAGATCCATATTCTACTATATGATCACCCAGCATAAGAACACGGCCCAAGACAGAACCTGATGCATCACAAAAGACCACATAGCCCTTCCCAGCTTCTAGAAGATTCAACGTCATTATAGTAGTCAATAGACGTATCATCTCGACAAAATAACTCTAAAATTTTTCATCTCATGAAAACATAACCCCCTTTTGAGTTATAGAAGTCATCAGAGAATACATCTTTGAGAGGTCTTTCACGAACCTATGGTAATATCTCGTTAAACCCAAGAAGCTTTGGATCTCAAAGACATTTTGTGGTTGCTTCCAAGTCATAACAGGATTCACCTTCTCAAGATCAACTGATACACCATGTTCAGACATATTGCTTCCAAAAAATTTCACTTCCTTAATCTATAAATAAAACATTGATAGCTTGTAATAAAGGTGGTGATTTCTTAGTAGATTCATAGATGTTCTCATATGTTGCATATGATCCTCCTCAGACTTGGACTAGACAAGTTTTTCATCCAAAAGTACTACCACAGAGGTATCCAGATACTCGTGAAAAATCTTATTCATTGAGGACATTAAAACTATAGGAGCATTAGTTAAACCAAAGGGAATAACAAGGTACTCAAAGTGGACTAACCTACTCCGAAAGGTAGTTTTCCTAATTTCATGTTCTTTTATCCTTAGTTAATAGTAACCAAATCGGAGGTTGGACCTTGAAAACAAATTCTACCCTTTCAGATAGTCAAACATATCATCAATCTATAGAAATGGATATTTATTCTTTATCATAACTTGATTTATATTTCTATAATCAACACATAAGCAAAGATAAACATAATCCTTCTTACCAAAGAGGATCGGTGTTTCCTAAAGTGACACACATGGATGAATAAATCTTTTCTCAAGAAGTTTTTCTAGTTGAGACTTCAGCTCTTTCAGTTCATATAGAGCCATTATTTAAGAGGGGATAAATATTTGTTGAGTTCCAAACATTAAGTTAAAATAAAATTCAACCTCTTTCACCAGTGGAAAACTGGAGAAATCTGAAGGAAACACATCTAAAAATTCAATGACGACTGGAGGAATTTCACCACCCATTGAATCTCACTCTAGGTCAAAATCAAAAATTGGTATCACATTCACCAACTTTGGATAAGAAGGTCTTTCTATACTTGACCTTGGGTCCCATTATCCTAGAAATATAAGTTGCACACCACTAGGTGTAGTTAAGTAAACACATTAGAGATAAAAAATAATTTCGGGATTTTTGGGAAATGATGCAATCCATACCGAATATGATGTCAAGAGATTTCATATCAAGAACCAAAAATCTACAAGATAGATCGACATATGATTGAGAGAAGACACCAGCAGTACTATAAAGACCATACTCTCTTTTCATACCAAGGAGTGTAGTAATATCCATTAAACATGAGAGTTTCTCTATAGGAAGGTTAATCTTGTTAGAAATATGGGTTGAAATAAAATTTAAGATGCACCATTATCAAAAAAGAGCAGTCACTAATGATGAAGAAATGGTAATGTTACCTCTCATAGTCATTGGACCCATGTCTTCTTCCTATGGAGACTCTTCCCCAGTGTGAAGAAGCTTCATTCCGGATTCATGTGGTCGGAACCCTTTTATCATCAAATAATTTGATCTCCATGCAGTTTTTTGAGGATCTAATGATCCTATCCCACTACACGAAGTATAGAGGTAATGGAATAACCTCTATAATTTCCTTGAACATTTGTAAGATCTACTATTCTTTAGTACCTCATTGAAAACCCTCCTAGAATTTCATGTCTTACCACATTTATAGAAAATCAATGAACTTCCTCCTAGAGCTATAGGAGGACTGGAGTGACTCTACTATTGAGAACTTCCTTGGGGATAATCACTCTTCCATTTTACTTAAAAGGAACCAATGATACCACTGGGAGAAGAAGGAACGACCTTCAACCCTGAATTTTCAACCAAGTCCATCTCAACCATCCTCTCCCTATCCAGCACATCAGTATAAGTGGGTAGAATCATAATGAAAACATGAGAACAGATATCTAATAAAAGTCCCAATTCAAACCTTGGATCCTTCATCCTCTCATTAGATAATATCTTGGTTACAATTTGTACTAGCTCAGCAAAGCAATTTGAATACTCGGTCATGGTTTTTTTGGCCTACTCATGCTTGAAAAACTCCACAGCCTTGGACAACACCATTGACTTTGGATAGAACTGGTTAGTGAAAATAACATTGATTTCCTTTTACTATAATACCTCATGATTCTATACCATCACTATCATGCCCCACCATCTCCGGCTCGGTCCCTCCAACATGAAGGAGGAAAACTTCACCCTGAACACTTTCAATGTCATGAAGAACTAAATCTGACATTCAACCTTGCCCAACCATTCCTCAGCATGATGAGGATTAGTGTAGCCTTTGAAGACTGGTGGATTCTGTTGAAGGAACTATTGAGAATGATTCTGAAGAACATCCCCCTGAGGATCCATGGCTGGAGCCTGAGTGGGAACTAGAGGTGGTGCATGTCGTAGATCTTGGACAGTTCCCATAATCACCACAACCAGATTCAGATTAACAATTGGATTTTCCTGCTATGGATCAGCAGCATCCTTTTCCAATCATTGATTCGCACATCTTTTCAGATGCATGATGCTACACAACATCAATAGATAAAAGGTGAAAATTAGATTAACACTCAAACTGAGTAATAAAAGAAAATATTCTCTATAGAAGGAACAACAAAATTTTAAATTCCAGCCTATCCAAATCTCTATAGGGAAAAGACTTGAACTTATCCACAATATATATTTCTCTAACCACACCTATAGAATTAAGGTTCATTGTGGTGAGATCTGGCCAATAACTCAATCACAAATACCTCTTAAGTCCCAACAAGATTTCAAAAAATACATACTGACTTCAAGAAAAAAAATATCAACAGCCTCTTATAACACCAATTTGTCATGAACTAGCCTGGGTACCCCGGTAACCCAATAACCGAGCCAGAGTTCATATGACCCGAAGTGCATTTACGATCCCCATGGGTTGGTGACTAGCACATGGAATCATACAACTTACAATTGGGAATGAATTTTTCATAAGAAGATAGAAGAAAAAGATAACAGATAGTATGAATATCAATAGGAAAACTCCACTGGGAGTAAAAGTACCAAAATACAAAGAGGAATAATAGCCAAAGTAGTAAATAAGAAAAACTTCTCCATGGTCCCTAAGGACACAGCTCACCAAGTCCAAAGTTCAATAGCTAAATCCACCACCAAGATATCCCTTCCCTTTGCTTGAGCCTGGAAGAAGAATGTCAACAAACAGCCGACCGAAAAAAGTATGGTGTTAGCCTAGTCCTAGTAGGATGACCCCAAAGATTATAAAATAGATACAAAATATAGATTATCCAAAGAAAATATTTCAATTTTTTAGAACAAATAGATTTGGAGATTTAAAAACATATTTTAATGAAACATGCTATACATTTTGAAAATGATGGAAAATACATTCAAAGAATAGGATTTAATTTACAAGATATTGAATATTTATAAAACCATGTCTTATGTAAAACACTTATATAAAATAGTTTATATAAATTCAGTATGCATGTAAATTAGTTCAAAAAATATTTCAATACATTTATATCTCAAATATAAATCAACAACTGAGCAACATGGTCATATTTCAAAAGGTACGAAAGTATTAATCAACTAAAGTATTTCACACTCTCTAAGATAAATCATAAAAATGTTTATACACACATCCCTATGACACAATCTAAAAGAGACTTTTCACCAACCTATCGAGGATGTGACCCACTACATGTATGTTTCAGAACATTGTAACACCATAGAGTGTATCCAAATAACTCACTAACTACATAAGGATTGCATGAACTCTTACATTATGGGTGGAATATTTTAAGACTTATTAAAGTACAATAAATCTCATTCTTCCATTACTGAAATTCCAATTTCTTTCTAGTTGAAAAAAAGGATTTATTCAAAAATATGCCTTTTCGAAATATAAAACCACTAGGTTTCTAAAAAATCATTTAAGCCATTTTCATGAGTTTAAAATACATTCAAAACCAATTTCATACTTTTCATAATTAATTTTCACAATTAAACTCAAAAATTTAATTGAAAAAATTTCCATCAAAACCCACCATTAAAATTCAACAATTTTAGTTGACCAATTTTCATAAGCACGCCCCAATTCCATAGAATTGTGGGTTTTTTAAATTTTTGTGCCATAACCATTTCAAGTCACCCAATTAACTAGTATTGGGTTTTATCAAAGTAATAAAAAGTTGGTTTAAGCAATTTAATTTAAATTAAGCATTGAAATAAACCAATAAAATCAATGTTAACCAATTTGGAAAATCAGAACGGAACCACCTACCTCTTTCCATAAGAACGACACTCGCAACGACACCTGTCAATGAGAACGATGGTGAAAGAGATCCTAAAACTCAACCAAGAATCAATATCTGACACCACATCGAAAAGATTCATCAATCCCTAGATGATCCATTAAAAAATCAAGAAGAGATAAGGAGAGAAACTCGAAGAACAAGGGAGAGAACTTAACCGGGAATCACACCACAAGAAAAAGAATGCTCGAAAGTTGATCAGATCGATCCAGAAGGTGGGGAACCTGTACAAATTTCCTAGGGAAAGTCTAGGGTATAGATCCAAGAATTCTAGGAATAATAGACAGAGCGGTACTACCAGACTCATTACTTTAGGTTGGGTGTGGGCCGAGTCATGATGTGTACCTAGGGGTCACGACTTATAGGCCATTCTGGATAAGTATGCTGAAAATCCCAAAACCTTGGGTTTAAAAACCTCTATTTAACCCCTACACAACATGTAACCTAGGTACAAAATGTGTACTAGCTCACAAGAAGATCTCTACATTCGCGGCCTAAAACCAATACCAAGTACACGACATGTACTTTTGGTACACAATGTGTACCTATTCTATAGTCTACAGTAAACCCATAAAGAACACATAAAATGATCTTTAACAGAAAAGAAAATTAGAAAAAGTGTAAAACATACCCAATAGAGGTAACGGGATGTTATCATATTTCCATTATTATAATTGTCTATAACTTTCACTTTTGATAATGAATATCTTATATGTATTTATTTATATATTGTACAAAATTAATATTTTATAAGCCCAATATGATTCATATGAATCGAAAAGGGATGCATGCTAATTTTTTGACAAAAAAATATGAATATGGAGTTAAAGTGTTCATCATTTTTTCAAGAGAGAATGTATAAAACCCTTCTAAAATTTTCCGTCCATGTTTACATTGTTATTATTCAAGAAAAATTAGTCCATAATATTTGTAAGAAAATTTTATTTTTCACAAAATAAATAAAAGATATTAATTTTGGACTAAACATGGGTAAAAACGGAATTTGGGCATCAATTGAGATAATACTGTGGTTTATGAATCATTTTATATGAATAAATTGGTAAAATGTGATGGAGATTGCATGGAAGAAATGACAACTTCAATTTAAGACGACCTTCATGATTATCCAAAGTTGTTTTAGGATTTAAATAGTTTTTGTAAGAACCCATTTTATATTGGATGTACTAAATACAAAACATTTTCAGTTGTATTGTAGTTATATAATTTGAAAGCTGGCATTGGATAGAGTGACGCCAGCTTTATAGAACAACTTGGTCTTCTGAAATATATAAAACCAGAAGACAATTAACTACCATGATGAACAAATGATGCTAAAAAAATGTTACACTTAATGTGAATGATCTCTAAAAAACACATTCTTGTCCAAATAATTCCATCTTGTTTCTCAACGACAATGAATCACTCATCAAATGCCCGAAGTGTGGTGCAGATCGATATAAGAAAAATTAATCAAGTCCTTCAAAATATGTATGGTACATTATTATTATTCCATAGTTTAGTAGACTATATAGATGTTGGGAAACTATAAGAAAATTAATATTACATACAGATATAAGAATTAATGGTGGAAAACTACGTTATCCAGCATATTCTCCTCAGTGGAAGAAAATTGGTTACGAGTTTCTTGAATTTGGATATGAGATGCAAAACTTTTTTATTCTATTATCTATAGATGGAATAAATTGTTTTGGTTTATAGATTAGTACTCATAGTACATGGACCATAAGGTTGGTAAATTATAACTTTATACCAGGATTATACATGAAGTGAAAATACATTATGTTGTGTATGCTTATATCTGGACCAAAGTAACTCGATAATGATATTGATGTATATTTGTCTCTATTGATCAAAGATCTAAAATTTATATGGTATACATGTGTTATAATGTATGATACTCATATAAGTGAAGAATTCACATTGATGGACATGTTGTATGGAATGATAAATGACTTCCCTGTTTATCTAAATTTATTAGGCTATAGAATTAATGGCATGTTGGGGTGTCCCATGTGTGAAAAACATGAATACTCAGTTTGGTTGAAACATTTCTCTAAGACTATGTTTTTAGGACATCAATATTTTTTACCATGTTGACATAAAAACTAATATTGGATGACATCATTTAATGGGAATATTGAACAATGTACAACACCATCTCCAGCAATAGGTGATCAACTATAAAAAAAAGTAAAAATGATTGACACTATTTTCAATAAACCATTTTCGAAAAACCTTACAAAATCATGTTGGAATAAGGGATTAATTTTCATTGAATTTACATATTGGAATTGTTTGTATTTCAGACTTTTTCTTGATTTCATGCATTTGGAAGAAAAAAAATTATTTGATAGTGTTATTTTAATGTTACTAAATGTTCCTAGAAAAATGAAAGATGGAATCAAGGCTAGGTTGGAATTAATTGAAATGGGGATAAGGGAATAATTGGATCTGGTGAAGGGTAATGGTGGACTTTTCTTCCCCCAGTAGATTACACTCTATCCAAACAAGAAAATTTACAATTTTTACTTTTCCTTATGAGTGTAAAAGTTCCATAGGGGTAATCATCAAATATCAAGAATGTCATGTCAATCACTAATTTGAAGTTACATGGACTAAAATCAAGAAAAAAAATGTTTTTATGAAATATTTAATGATTTTTTCTTTCCATTGCATTATGCCTCACAAATTTATGACATACATTAAATAGACTATGGTTCTTTTTCAAATCCATATACAGTAAAGTTGTAGACCATGTGAAGTTTCACATCATGAACAATGATATTTCAATCATATTTTGTGAATTAGAAATGTTATTCCCACAATCATTAATTGATATAATAGTCCACTTTATGGTTAGCTTTGTCAGATATGTTCAACTATATGGTCATACCCATTATAGATGGATGTACCCCATTGAATGGTATATAAGGATTTTTAAATTTCATGTTAATAAACCAAGTCGTCTAGAAGGTTGTATTATAGAATAATATAATGTTAAAAAAGATATTGAATTTTGTACTGATTACCTATCTGATTTTGAAAGCATCAGTCTCGAAAAGTATCATCACACCAAACTCCATATGGGTGAACGGATTTCTAGAAGAGATTTTGTTAAAATTACCTTGACAGAGCGGGAGAAAACCTGTCTTTATATATTACATAATAGTGAATATTTTCATCTATACATTGAATCCCAAAAAGATATTATTATATATTTGAATCCATCAAAGGCTAAAAGATAGATATCTGATACACATAATCAATAGTTTATTGTATGGTTCAGAGATCAAATTTATAAGGAGTTATCTGAAAATCTGAATTCAATTACCAAAGGACGTCAATGGTCAGCTATAGGACCGAATACAAATGTTATAACATATACTTGGTTTGTAATCAATGGTTATATGTTCTTTACAAATAACACGATGACTTCAGTAATATGCAAAAAAGTGGTGTTGTGTTTGTGGTTGAAGTGATGCATATATCTAGTTTTAATGATAGAAATCCAATTTATGAAAATATGTTATATTTTGGTATTATCAAACAGATATATGAGTTGGATTATACAACATTTCAAGTGCCTCTTTTCAATTGCAAATGGGTTGACAATATCAATGGAGTGAAAGTTGATTAAATGGGATTTGCGAGAGAGAATTTTAGTGTCGAAGGGGGAAAATATGGTCTGTTTGTAATGGAATCACAAGAAGTGATGGTATTTTATGCATATTATCCAAAAACCAAGAATTGGTTTATTTTTCTACTGGTGATAAAAATAAATATTGATTTGGATGAAAATTCAATCGAGGATGACCCATTCATTGGAACATCACGATTAGTTCATGTCAGTCCCATTATACACAATGTCTTGTATGTTAAAGGGGACCACAAAGAGGGGATTTGGATTCTTAAAAGAGAATCCAAATCATGGAAACCTTAAAAAAAGAAAGAGGGTTCATTGGGAAGGTAAATGTTTATTTAACATATTTTGTTTTTCCTCATAATATTATATGTTCTCTACTACATTAACATAATATAATTTACATTATTTGAGTACTCATGCAGACAATGTCTTCTTTATATGATGATGTTACTAATCCCTTGTAATAACAAAACATAATGAAGGAAACCCTTTGGATAAATGAAAAGGTAATGTCAAAAAATACATTCTCTATTTTACAGAAAATTTATATAATGGAATGTTGATTTTATTTTCATTATTCCTTGTAGAGTTCATTTATTTTAGAATATTTTTTTCCCTGTGTCATGCCTTTTCAAGAAGAAAAATTATGTTTTCATTTCTCAATCATATAGGTAATAGTGATGCTTTCAGAGTAAAATTGGTGTGTGTAGAATTAATGTATTTTTTCATATTTATGATTAATTTATTTATTTTTAGTATTACTCACATAATTATTTTTTCTTATATAGGTGGATTATTTTATTCTAGTTGGGGATGCTTTATCCAACCTTCATGCACCTTATCCATTAAAACCATTTCACCCATGTAGTGGTGCATTTATCACTTTCTTTCAAGTTACCTCTACTACCTTTGTAGGAAGAGCAGTGATGCTACCTCTTCTCAATTACAGAGGTAATCTTGATGTTTAAATAGTAAATCATTGTCTATAGAATTAATGTACTGTTTCATATGTGTGTTTAATTTATTTATTTTTAGTATTAATCACATAATAATTTTTTTCTTATACACGTGGATTATTCTATTCGATTTGGGGGGGTTCTCTCTCTAACTTTCATGCTCCTTATCCCTTAAAACCTTTTCACCCCTATAGAGGTGAATTTAACATCTTCTTTCAGGTTTCTTACACTACTTTTTTAGAAAGTGAAACAATACTTCATATGCTTAATTAAATGGATAATCTTTATGTTTTCACATTAAAATAATTTTCCATGTATTTAATGTATTGTTTCATATGTATGTTTAATTTATTTATTTTTAGTATTACTCAAATAATAATTATTTTCTAATACAGGTGGATTATTTTGTTTGAGTTGGGGGGTGATCTATTTAGAATTCATGCCCCTTATCTCTTAAAACCATTTCACCCCTATAGTGGTACATTTATTACTTTCTTTCAAGTTACCTCTACTTCCATTGCAGTAAGAGAAACAGTGTTTCCCTTTTCTCAATTACAAAGGTAATCTTGATGTTTTTACAGTAAAATCATTTTCCATAGAATTAATATATTGTTTCATATGTATTTTTAATTTATTTTTTTTATTATTACTCACATAATAATTGATTTCTTATACAGGTGGATTCTTTTGTTTTATTTTGGGTACTTTGTCCATCTTTCATCCCTTTATATATGAAAAAATCCAAAAACTTCTTCTCTCAAAAAACCTTTCAATAATGTTGTGTTGAAATTTATCACTTTCATTAAAGTTCCCTATACTAATCAATAATAGATATAAACTTTATATTTTCATATTAAATTAATTACCTATATAATTAATGTATTATTTCATATTTATGTTTAATTTATTTCTTTTTAGTTTTACTCATAATAATTGCTTCCTAATATAGGTGGATTGTTAATTCGAGTTGAGGTGGTTTTTTTGAAACAAGTCATGCAATGTTGGTAGTTTGACAATGAAAGTCAATGGAAATCTTCGTAACATTGATAGTTAAGATGGTTTTTTAATGTATGTAATAATTTCTATTCAGGTAATTGTATAAACTAATTTTTGAAATGTCTATAATATAGTATTTATTTTGGTACTTTTTTTGTAAATTTCATTTCATTTAAATTATGTATTGGGACGTGTTTTTTTTTGAAATATGATGTGTTTATGGTTCTTTAGTGTGTTGTAACAGCACACTGTAGTGGTTCTATAATGTGTTGTAATAGCAAACTGCAGTATGGACCTTTATGAGCACTTTTAAAAGTGCTGATAAATAGGAACCTTTTCAATGCTGAGAAAAATAATTTATCAATGCTTCTATAAGTGATGATAAAACTCTATTATCAGTGCTTTTATAAGGGATGATAAAGGGTTCCTTTTGGGGCGCTACGTTAAATTACTAATTAATTGGTCTTTTATCAACACTTTTTTAGCACTGATAAATGAACCCTTTATCAACGAAGATAAAATTATTGGGATTTTATCATCACTCACCATATTACCACTTTTCTTGCACTGCTAAATGTCATTTATAGAATTGTTAAAGGACAATTTTGTAGTAGTGACATCTGTATCAAAATATCAGAACTAGGTATATTCTGAATGATTTATAGATTCAATGATTATTAGAAAGCTTCTACTGGTGTGAGGTTGGAAACTCTTGTCATTGGAATTTACCACATTTCATTGAAAACATGACTGATATTGGTTTCATGGTATTTTTATTATGTTCAATTTGTTACCAAGAACATAATTTCAATATCATTCCTAGATAAAGATGGTTTTATTTTATAATTTTCAAATAAAGTTTGTTTCTTTTATAAAGACAACATAGTATTTGGTATGGAAAATTTAAATAATGGTATTTATGTTTTATATAAAGAAAACTGAGTATTTTACATAAAAAATCATGTTCACATGATTCATATAACACCAATCTGTGGTCAGGTAAATGAAAAGAGTGTGAAAAAGTTTTGTCATGATGGTTATTTAGTCTCTTTCGATATAAAACCACTTGAAATATGTAATTCTTGTTTAAAAGGAAAACCGAAAAAATGTCATTCAGGGTTTAGGGTGCAAGGGCCACATTGATTTTTGGATGGGTAAACACTGATGTTTTTGGACCATTTATATTAAAATATAGAAGTGGGTATTCTTAATTCATAACATTTATTAATGAAATGTGTAGATATGGATTTGTATAATTGATGTGGTATAAGTATGAGACCTTAGAGAAATTCACAGAATTCATGAATGAAGTTGAGAATAAACATAGAAAGAAGACAAAGAAATTTTCATCAGATCGAGGTGGTGAATATCATAACCAAGACTTTCTAAAATTTATATGGGATTTTGGGATTCTATATTATCTCACTCAAACATACACACCATAGTGGAATGGTGTTAGTGAAAGGAGAAATTGTACCTTATTAGACATGTTAATCTTGATGATGATTCATTAAAATAATCCATTATCCTTTTTGGGATAGGCCTTACAAACTATGATATACACACTAAATTGAGTACCAAATAATGTGGAAAATAGATTTCCTTTTGAGTTATGGATTGTATGGAAACCTGTTTTATCACATACATATGTATAGGGTTGTGAGGTGTTTATTAAAACCATTTACTAAAAAAAATAGAACCATAAGGCACAAAGTGTATCATTCTAGTGTATCTTAAGAAAAAAAGGGATACTACCTATAAAATCCATCATAAAAAAGTTATTATCACCAAAAAATATCTTTTTCTAGAGTTGGAACACATCCTAAAAAAGGATAGTTGGAGCAAGATTGACTTTGATGAAGTGGATTCTCAATATACAAAAAATTTGACACATTAATAGATTCCATAGTTCCTGATGTAAGAAATAGTTCCAGAAAAAGAAGTACTACATGGGAGCACTATAGAGGTAGGGGAACCAAAGATATACAGGTTTCTAGTCATAAAATATGGTGACCCATTATTGGTTGTTAATGCCTAATCTTCTTCTTATAAAGAGGAAGTAGAGATATTAGAAGATAAAAAATGGAAAGAATCCATGAATTCTAAAATTGATTCCATATATCAAAAAATTGTTTGGGTTCTGGTCGATGGGCCAATTGATTTAAATCCTATAGGGTGAGAATGGGTATTCAAGAGGAAACATGACATGGAAGGTATGGAAAATACATATAATGAAAGGCTGGTGGATAAATGGTGTAAATAGTTCAAAGGAACTGACCACAATGAATCATTTTCACTAGTTTCAATGTTTAAATACATCATAATTTTACTTTATATAGCATCTTACCATGAATATGAAATTTGGAATATGGATGTCAAAACAAATATCCTTAATTGTATCCTTCGAGAAGATGTATACATGACACAGTAATAATGGTTTTTGACTCTCGGTGATGCCAAAAGTATTTTTCAAGTTACAGAGATCCATTTATGGATTAAAGTAAGCATCTAGGTCATGTAATATTCAATTAAATGACTATATAAAATAATTTGGATTAAATAATAATGAATATGAGCCATGTGTTTATAAGATTTTTTGTGTTAATGTCATTGCTATAGTAGTTTTATTTGTTGATAAAAGATTTCTTATTATAAATGACACACTAGACTTACATTTTGTTAAGTACTGGTTGAACAAGTGTTTCTCCTTGAAGGACATAGGTGAAGATTCATATATTCTAGGTATCATGATCATTCATGATATATCCAAGGGTATTCTTGGACTATTTAGAAGTACATATATTGACCAGACACTAATTAGATTTATTATGAAACAATCCTAGTAGATATTAGTTCCAGTGTCACATTGTATACATATTTCTATAAAAAATGTTCCCTTAGACACAACATGGGAAATAGATACTAAGTAACATCCCCTATGCATTAGTGATAGGATCGATCATTCATTCCATGTTATGTAATAAACTTGATGTTTCCTTCACATTGAGCAAGGTATACAGATATCAATAAGATCTAAGAGAACATCATTGGTCTTATGTTAAGGAATCAACATGTAGCTTAATAGAAGAAAGGATATATTCCTGGTGTACGGAGTAGATGATGAGATATTTATCAGTGATTATATTGATTCAAGTTTTAAAATAGATAATAATGATATGAAGTCAAAGTCATAAAATTTTTTATGTCTTGATGGAGTAGTTATGAGATGGAAGAGTTCAAATAATCCATTTTTTGCTAATTCTATAATAGATTCCATGTATATAGAATAATCTTGGTATGAATCATTATCTATGATCATGATGTTGTACCAAGTAGTAAAGAACCTATAACATAATATTTTGATAATACTACTACAATGGATCTTAAAAAATATTCATTGTCACACCAATGGACAAGATACATACTTCAAAAGTATCACATATTGATAGATTTTTATCAAAGGTTTTATGTTTCAATAAGCATAGTTCCCAAAAAAACATGAAAGAACCCTTGACTAAAGGAATGTCAAAGAAGAAGCATCTGTATCATGTGAGAGAAATAATTCTTAAGTTTTCTAGTATTTGGATCTAGTGAAAGTGGGATTTTGTTGGATTTGGTTCCCTATAACCAACTTCTAAGTATTTTATGATAGATTTATTCATTGTTATAAATATTAATAAACACTTTGTCAAACCATGATTGTTTTTCTTCATTCTACAGTATGATATAATGTTTTAAGGGTACCTGTTGCACAGAATGGTCATAACTGTTCACCACTATGATGAGAACCTAGAAGTACCATGATAGTATTCTTAAATATATGTTCTATAACAATATGAAATCATTTTAGGGACACAAATGATACTGCAAATCATGTGTGCAGACTCATAGGACTATGAGTTTCCTTCTAATGGTGTACACCCTTGGTAATATCCATTGTAGGATATCATAAGAATGATACCTACCAGTATGAAATCCACACGTATATCTGTCATTAGATATTCCAATCTATGTGCATGTATATTGATCTATATAAATTAATTTTATAATTAATTATATTTATATGTCTTTTACTGTAATATATTGATGAAAATTGTGACAATATATGTTTATGGCGAGGTAGGATACGTTGGGTGCATCGTGGTTAATATTTCATTAATGAATAATGTGAAAAGGGATTTGTACCTTCTATTATTTAACATAAGTTGATATCTTAGATACATTGGTGGAAATTATATTGCCTAAATAAATACATACCCAGGGTATTCTATAGTCAAGATAATTTTTTGAAATTTAACGAAAGTGACTCTAATCGCGTAGTTTGATGACAACAGTTTGTCACCTACTTGATTAGATATATCACGATAAATGAATTTTAGTTTACAGTAGGTGTCTGTATGATGTATTATTTCATTGGGGAATTGAATTTTATATATATGTTTTCCATTGAATATTTCTAGATGCTAACCTTAGACTTTAGGGTGCTTCACCTAATGCCTCTAAGAAAGAGGCCAAGAGAGTCACACACTATGTGTATATAGAATCTTGGTTAAATAACATATTATTTTTTATTATTTAAGAATTTGAAAAAATATTATTCCACCATGTGGTTTAATAAATATTTATTCTTTCTTGATCATATACATTCCTTCACCAGTTATTCAAGAGAATATTATGTGATCAGAATATTTAATGAATTTTATTTGACATTTAACAAATATAATATTTATTTATTTATTTTTGAATAATGTAGTGATATTTATTTATCAAATAAATTTTAATTAATGAAGGACCAATAAATATTAGGATTAATGATAGACCAATTTTAATGGTATGGTGAGAAATAATATATATTGAATAATATTTTATTGAATAATATTTAATTTAATTCATGCTTTTTTCACATGTTAATCAATATTATTATTATTATAGAAATTTGGATCTAAAGTGATTAAATATATAATAAAGGGAACTTGTGAAAATATTTTTTTCTAACCCAATTGGTATATAAACCTAATTATATTATTTTTAAAGAGATCCAATTTCATTTTTTTGTGAACCAAGACAGCCGGAGAGAATCCTCTCAATCCTTATAATATCCCTCTCCAATAATGCTCCCAAAAAATGGGAGCGATCTTCCTCCACTTTCTACTCTCCAATTTAGAGAGATCAAGGAGTATCCTTAAAAAGCGGTTCTATAGGTGACCAAAGGCAAAAACAAAAGAAATTTGATCTACCGAGCTGACACCCAGATATTCATATGACACTATTTGGGGAATCATAGACCACATGTGGATCAATTATAGAGATAATATAATCTTAATCATCGATCCACATAAAAACATTAGGAACTACCCATATGATGCTTCTTCTACACCAAGAACCTGCCATTTATATTCATGTTCTTTTCCATTTAGTGAATAGTTCTTATGTTATACATGGTAATGGGACTCTTTAATTATAATTATTCATAGAACATGATATATATATCTTTTTATATAGAATAATACAAAATAATCCATGAGTCCTTGAGGGTGATATAGTCACTTAATTGGTATTAGATCTAGAATATTAACTACATGGGACTAAATAATTAGTTCTAGATTATGTATTATGATATAAAATGATTAGATTATTGAGTATTCACAAGATTGATATTAGTAGATATAAACACTTTATATATACCACTATGTAATTGTAACTAGTCTGACATGGGAATTGTGATGTTCTGTAATCATGGATATATATAATTTTGAAAATTTTACTGATTAAATTATGATTTAGAGATAGAATTTTTTTGGTGGAAATCATTATCATTTAAATGATGAGGTAGTTTTTATCTTGTTTTGTTATAGTTTCCTTTTGGTTTTTATATCCAAATAGGTTAAGTCCATTTTAGGGTCTTTCACTGTATAAGAAATTATATGACCTTGTTTGAATATTATCATATGATCCACTACTTATATATTTTATGGGCTCACAAAATTAAATTTATAGTTATATTTTTATTGTATTTTTTCTATCTAGGGGATTATTGGTTATTTATAATTATAGGATTCATCAATGAATCCCTTTAAAATTGATTATATACCCTTTTTTATCATCACTGGCCCAGAGCCCATTTGATGAAATATTAATGAATTATAACCAACCATTACTCTATATATGATAGGGTCTTAGTGGTTTTAGGTCATGTAAAAGTTGTATTGGTGTAATATCATAGGGATGAAGTATGTATTTATACACATTTAAGGTTTTTAATTGAGAAAATTGGTAAATATTTCATTTGGAAATTTATTTTATTCTACAATTCCATAGAATCCAGCAATTGATGTGGTGACTAGAATGTTCATATACATAAACACTAATCATTTTCACAAAAACTCAATTATATAATGAATTTTTTGGGTAATATCAAGTTAATACATGACTCATACCATAATAAATAAATGATTTATGTATGTGATTATGTGTGGCATATGTGATAATTAGGGATAATGTTTTGGTAAATTTTAAACAGATCATATGGAATTTTATATTCATTACATTGTTATTCAATCAAGATAAGTAAATGATTTCTTAACACTACATGTCATCGTCTAAAAATTTCTAAGTGAATCTATAATATGAGAATTATTAAATTGAAACATATAAATGTTCAACCATGACTGATTATAAGGATAATAGAAATTTTATTCCATGACCCATTTATGAAGGATCTATACCTATAGAATTACTAATGGTTGATCTCATGGTGGATAATGTTACAAAATTTATTAATGAGAATATATAATATATTCAATTATTTATGATACCCATTTCATAGAGTAAGATTAATTCCATTTAGAGGAGTCTTAAATTGAAAATAATTTCCTGATGGTTCCCTATGTAAGAGACGAAATATTTTTTCACTATTTCTTTCAAGGAAATACAATTTCATATTTTGTGTTATGGTGGTGGATGTTGAATATTTTTACTTTGGATATGATTAACCTAAGTTATATATGAGACTTCAGATTATTTTAAAAGATGTTAAGATTCTTCATTAAGGGTGGATAAAAATTTTAATATATGAAATTAATGATAGTATTTATTAACTATTATATAGTATATATATATTAATGCACGTAATTGTATAGTTTTATTTATATTAATAGAGTGACCTATTGGGGAATCATAAAGTTTTTTAAAGTTTTGTGGAGGTGATCAAGATAATGGTATCTTCCCTAAACATACATTTACTTATCAAAATGACTTATTTGTATTTTGATTATCTAGGTGGGGTAATTATTAATAATGTGGGTGTGTGTTTTTTTTTTGTGATGAAGATATGAAGAGATATAATATGGTAACAATGTTATAAATTCTGATATAGGAGTTTCAGACTGAGAAAAATTTATTTAATACTATTGGTATAATTTAATCATTACTATAGTTTGTCTGTCTGAGTTGATTTAGAAATCATCCTTATAGTGACATGGAAAGGAAGTGAAATAATGGATGACAGATATATAGAGTACAATGTGGAGTCATGTTAGATATTATGGATGACAATGAACATTTATGGTTAGATGTGAATTGAATTCAATGATAGGTTTTCTTTCTGGGTAATTGTTATTATTATAATCAATATAAATCCCAATCAATTTTGACAGTGATAGATAGTATCTATAAAAATTTATTGAAAAAATATTTCTTACTAAATTATTTACACATTGATGAATCTGTTTATTTTATTGGTGGTTGATCCTAATTATGTTTAGAAAATTTTATTTATTCTAGTTGTGTTCATTTTTACTGTCAAAATATGTTTTATCATAAGTTATATTAAAATAATTGAGGTTTTCTTATTATAACTAGGATCTTCAGTTTTTTGTAGTGGTATGGGTATCCAATAATCAATCTATTATTTCATCAAGAAAATTATTAGAGATAATAGTTTGATATGATAGTGGATTATTCTTATTATTCATAATAAGGTATCCTTAGTTGAATTTTTAATGTATTATTGATGATGAAAAATGTTATGAATAGAGAATAATTGAGTAAATAAATACAAAAGGAGTAAATTATATTGTGAATTTGGTTATATCAATGAATCTAATAAGTTATATATAGTTGGTCACCAATATAACCTTTATTATTGTTGTTTCAGTTATATTTAACTAAAGGAATGGTCTTTTTCAAACATTCTATGAATTGGAATCATTGACCTGATCACATTGGATGGTGGCAGTAGAAAATTGAAATGATATATTGAAATATATTATCTTTCACACATATCGTTAAAATACATCAGTAACCTCAAATCATTTTAAAATAATTTAAATATCAATCTATTTAGACCAAGAAGTAAGGGAAACTATTACAAGCATACATATATTTGTAAAAATTTTATGATAATTACATTTTCTGAAATTCAAAACTAAGGTATATGAATAATCTAATGGGTATGCTAAACCTTGTAAAAGTGTTCTCCAAAAAATGAGATGTATGAGATAACTATTATCCATGTAGTTAATTTTATAGATAAAAAATATCTAATAATTAATATTGGAATAATTAATTTCAATGATTCTCTATGTGTGGTTATATGGACTAAAATAATTTATTATTTGGAGTATTGTGATGAAATGTTTTTACCTGACCCACTTTTTGGTTTTATTCTTGAACACAGGGATTATCAGCCTTATCTTTTGCAGTTATATGAAAAAATTATTCTAGCTATGAATGAAGTGTATTGACTAAGGTTTACAATTTTTTGTTGGATGTACCATTTGGTGTCATATTGTTGTACCATTAGTTATGGAGACAATATTATTTAATTATAATGTAATGTGTTACGGAATTGGTGGATAAACTCATTAAATTTTAGCTAATTGTGGTTAAAAATTGAGATTATTGGGAGATAATGGTTCTTCACTTGAATAATCACACTATTGTATTTAAAAATGTGTTTATTAATTTTGTAACTAATTTTATATATTTATAATAGTAGTTGTGACACTATTTATTAAATTATTAACTAGTTAATTCGTAATACACTTATTTTACCTTTAGTGTACATAAACTAAAAATTATTCCATATTATTTTATATATCTAAGGATTTAATATTTTTTATATGAATATTGATGATTACCTTTGAGTAATATATTCATTCTAACTCTCTTTTATAGTAGTTCAGATTGAGATTCAACTAAATATGAGTATGAGGTTCTACATCTTGAAGTACATGAAAAAAAATTAAATTTAGTGTATATTCATGCATGTATGAAATTTATTCATGTAACAGATTATATGAAAATTTAATGACATAGTGATTTCTAGTTATTGTAGATTGATGAATTCTTACCAATGACACACACTATTCTAAATGTTTGTTCGATGAAACATTGTTGAGAAATATAGGTTTGGTGACCTATCTCATAATTATTTTCATCACATGTTGATGAAGTAATTATATAAGTCCCCAGCCTTAAACCTTACTTAATCTTGAGTTATTACAAGATTACTCATTGAGGATCTTTTCAGGTTTAGAGTTATAGAGAATTAGATCATAAAAATTGCATTACATTCCACATTTCAACAAAGTGGTTACATAAAAGATAGTATTCATTTTTTCCCCATCAACAGAAACATAATTAAAAATAAATAATGGATTCTTACTTGACACTTCCTTGTCACTATCATCATATCATGTACCTTTCTCTTGACATGTGAAAACATATCAAAAAAACATGGGATGAGTATAAAAAGCTCAGTAAGGGTTATAAAAATACAGAAAGGAAACATGAGTTCATATATACATAAGAATGAAATCATACTTTACCCATAAAACATAGGCACTTTAACATACCTCATCAAATCATGAATAAATCATTGAAATCATAAGACATAAAAGGTAACTTGAGGCATTCATAACATTTTTACGTAGGGAGTAACCCTCTTGGTTACGTTTGGAATACCCACCACAGTATATTCCCTAAATCTCTTCAGAGAAACTTTAATGTTTCACTCCTTCACGTTACCAAATGCATTGGAGAGCTATATCGGGCTCACCCGCCATTAGTTTATCACGGAACCACCCGTCTTCATAGTAATTCCCAAGAACCATAACATTATCGTATCACATAAAACATGCATAAAGGAAACATAACATTTCCACATTTCAATAACAAGATATCAATAAAACACATTGACATAAAAAACATTATGAAAACTATTTTCAATACCAAAATAAAAGAAAAGTAAAACATGGTATTTATTTTTCTTTTAAAAAGAAGGTATGGCTTGTAGAGGAAGCCAAAACTCAAATAATAGTCACAGCAGCGGAGAAGTTTTTGTCGTCACATACGTACGACAAGAACATTCCCTTTTGTCGTTTAGTAAAATGCTTCATATAAAAAAGATTCCTTTTTGGATAAACGTAAAATTCAAAGGGGTTTATACACCATATAAAAGAATGTTGTGTATAAAACAAAATATGCCTCAATGAATGGAGATTGAGACGAAGTCCCTTACAAAGACGCTATCCTTGGTTTAAGGATAAATCAATTACATAATTATGTGTGAAAAACGAATACACCAAATATAAGTGGATATTAAGTGTAAAACAATCAGAGGTTATTCACACATATTCATAGAACGTCATATTCACGGAGTACAAGTTTATCCCAAAGAATCAAATTTGGGTTAAGAAGTTCCCTTGCAAAAATTTGACAGCCTAACGGCGTCACTACAAAATTCATAAAATGAGTTGATGAGAGATAAAAAGGGTATCTCATCACATGGACATAAAATTTAAATCAATAAGGATATAGAAGAACATATCCCAACATAATAGTATGTGAATTAAAAGACATAACAAAAGAAGTCTTTTAAAAAGAGGAGGGTGAAAGGTTCCTTTACCGACACGGGTATCTTTCAAGACATGCATCCCGTGAAAGAAGGAGAATACAACATTGATGTAAATACTCATAAATGAAAATATATTACACAATGAGTAAAATAATGGGCAGTAAATACACCACTCAAAGGAAATTATGGCAAATGTAGCATAAATCTCATGGTAATAAAAGTGAGATGAAAAATCCCTTACGAAAACTCGGCAGCCTAACGGCGCCACATAAAACTTACAAAAATGGATCGATGAGATCAAATAGGGTCTCTCATCATATTAACATAATGTTTACAGAAATAGTAATATAAAATAACATCCCCCAACATAACAAAGAGGAGATTAAAATAAGTGACATAAAGGAGAGTACTTAAAAAGAAAGAGAGAGGTAGGGTCCCTTACCTCAAGTCCAACTTGTCTTGTTCGTTTCTTTATATTCCTGAATAATAAACTTTGGTCAATTTATATTTTATTAAGGACCTCCTATAAAGATTATTATTAATTTCATATCACATATTTTAATGTTATAATAATTGGTTAATAATATGAGTTCATATCAGACGTTTTTGTCGATGTTTGGTACATGAGTCAAAAATTGAACTTGTTGGAAAATAATTTTCCATGTAGTTATAGGTACATCATATCCAGATTATTATTGATGTTTTAAATATCATATATATACAGTATATATTCATTTTATACTATTCCATAGCATTTGGAGATAAAAATTAAAAGCACCATTCATGGAGACGGTAGGCCGTACGTACGCATGAACGCTACTTTCATTTTTTGGTCATATTAATGGAATTAAAAAAAATGAGAGAGATATATATATGTTATAATTCCAGAATGATATACATAATTTAGATGTAATATATTACATATATATCCATTATATATATGTACTTATAATAGTACATAACATTTTGAGATAAGAAATGAAATGTACCGTTCATGGAGACGGTAAGTCGTACGTACGCATGAACGCTACTTCCATTTCTATTTCATATTTAATGGAATTAAAACATAATTATACATAATAGTATTTTAATTCCATTATGGTATAATATATAATATCATAAAATATATCCTTTATACGTACCACATATGGTATTAACGAATCAAATCACTTTGAGGGGGCGGTAGTCCACACTTCCTTAAATGAAGATATCGCGTTTACCCATAATGGAAACCATAAAGGTATGACATAAATGAAAAATACAGAAGATTAAGTAAATCATAAACATATTATATATCATATATAAATATAGTGCCATTTTAATTGCCACCTTTGAAGGTGTTAGAATAATGTTGAACAATCATCGTTTCGTGAGCCAGAAATTTGTCATCCACAGAAACAGTATGTTCTTTAACCATTAGATGTAGGTGTGTGTAATTGTTGCTAGAATACTTCTTATAACAACATACTATTATATTTAAGATACTGTATTTGTTACAAAATAAATGAATAAAAAGTGTTTAGGGGGTTGGAGAAGCAAAATAAAACAAAAGTACACAAGTGAAGACATTACCATAAAATCGGGTAACTTCCTTTGGTTTGAGCTCAAAGGCTTCCTTGGGAAGACTTCTGCCCAAAGTGAGGCTTCAAGAATTTATAGAAGGATGTGTAGAGACAAAATGGGCAGGTTTTGGCTGAGCCAAAGTCTTTCAAAGTATGATTAAGGAGGTAGAGGTGGGGGCCTTTTATAAGAGGAGAGGAGGGGCACTCTTGGAAAGTAAAGAAATGTTACTTTATTTTAGAATGAGTTTCGGATTTTAATGGTACCACATTGATGTGTTTCGAGGATAAGGTGATAAGGTTTCCAAATCCACCATCCAATAGGTTTTGGACATGTGTAGGTCTTATATTTTACATTATCTTTCCATTTTATTTAAATCGTTAAATAATGAGGTCATCGCGGTATCATCATGATGTCATAAATAATTTAATTTATTTAATGTCTAAAAATGATAAAAAAATTCTATGATTTAGGAAATAGTTTTAGATTTACAATTATCATTTATTGTCAAAATTATGACTTGTATATCCCCATGTAAAAATTGTTTTAGTAAAACATTTCATGTTTGTGTCATTTTTACTTTAACATTAAATAAAAAGGTATTTATGTCATTTTCCAACCAAAATGGCTCCATGGGGTCCCCAAGATTACCCATGGATTTTATTGGTCATCCATGACACATCTAATGAGGTTAGGACATGTGTCTAGGTCATTTCATTTTATTAGAACATTATTCTTACCTTAAACTACACTAATTGCCTCTAATTACGATTAAAAACTTAATAAGTTACTATTCACCAAATAAATATTCTAATCCCATTGAACCACATTTTACTTCTTAATGACAACCATCTATGTCGGATTTTTGAAATTCAAAACACAAAGATGGAAAATTTTCATTTAAACAGAAAATCAGTTTTTTATAAGTACCACTTAGTGGTTTCACTATTAATCAAAAATTGAAGTTTTTCAGAAAATTACCAAAAATTCACCCTAAGCTATATTTGATATTCTGAATTCAAAAATGATTTCTATTTTACAAAATTCAAAACATATAAGTTTCATTAATTAATTTAATAATTAATTCCCACAGTCAAAACAAATAGCGTGTTTTTATGAAACAAAATGTATCAAAAGATTGACACTAGTTTAAGTCCGATTTCAATGTGAAATTAATTCCAATGACTACTATTGGATTAAATGGTAACAATATATTCTAATTTCACTTTAAAACCATTTCAAAATATAATCTAATCATATAAATAAATTATATTAAAAAGAGGTTTTGAATTAAAATACAACATTTTTCATTATTTGTTAAAAATTGAACTTTTTCGGAAAAATACCAAAAATTTACACAAAGTAAATTTTGATGTCCTGATTCTAAAGAAGAATTTTATTTTGTCAAATATAAAACATAAAATTGTAAAAAAGTGGATTTAAAAGAGGTTTTCCATCAAAAGGTGGTTAATCGACATTTTAAAGAATATTGGAATGTTTACGCTTAAAATCGGATTCATTTTCATTTTTAATCCTATAAAATTTATTGTAAAGAGTAAAAATATTTGACAAACATATATAATCATTTTTTAGTCAGTTCTGTTCATTCCCGCCATTACAACGGCTAGGCATTAAGTACCATTTAAAATAATATTATTTTATTATTAGAGTGCAACACAAGATTCCCAAGAAACTCATTGTTGCGTATTGGGTACACCATCGTGCATAGCGTCCCCTTTAAAGTAATATTAATATTTTTTTCACAAATATGGATAAATAAGAAAATTTCATATTCTTTATTTACCTAGGGTGTTATAAATTACATTTACAATGATTCATAGTTTTTGGATTTGTGTATCAATTGATGGTAAATATGGGATCAACATTGATTTTTGAGAATATTTATTTATTTATTCATTATTTTTTAAATAGTATAATTGAATCATAAGGATATGGGTTAATAATAATCATGTTACTTTAATTTTTTGAGATATTTTAATACTATTTTTAATTTATCTATTTACATTAGAATATAATATAAGGAAGTTGAATCAATAACATCCCATCATGATGGTTTTTTTCTTTTGAATATGAAAATATTCAAATGATGTGAAAATTTAATACCTTGATTTTTTCATAATAATATATATTTTACACCTAATTTGGATTATATTTTTGATTTATTGGTTTATTTTGTGTTCATAATTACAGATTTATGGTCCTAGAAACCTAAAAGAGGTAATATGATAAATTGGGAGTGAAAGTTTGAATGTTTTATTTTTTTAAACATAATCCCCCAAGATAAAAATTAAAATATTTCATTATTATGGTCTATGATAAAAGTTTAATTAAAATAGTGTTTCTCATGATACTATATTTCAACTAGTAGTGAAATGTGGCCTTTATGGATTCTTTTCCACTATACGGATTTTCTTCCAATAAATAGATTAATAAACTATCGTTATCATATTTTGAAATATATTTTCAATGGATGATATTTAACAGATTCTAGATGGGAAGATTTCGGAACCCATGATATTTGATTATTAATCCATATTCATTATGTTATCTAAATTTTAAATTATGATATATAAAATATTAATATATAGTTTTATATGCTTGTTTTACTAAACACTACAAAAATAATAATTTCATTAATATTATTCATATTATTATTATTTTAATTATTTTTTCCACCATTATTTTGGATTTTCAGTTTCTATCCACCCTTACCAACTCTTTCACTATAATAACATCAAACCTTGACCAACCATGGACACCAACACTTCCACTATCGATTGCGAAAATCCATCTTCAATAATAAAAAATCCCATGACCATCAAGGTGGTCACCAAATCAAAATAAAATCAGGGAATGAAAATTAATTGAATGAACCACATATCCAAACTAGAAATCCTTTCAAGAAAAGATTCAAGAACCAAGGTGGTTATATATATTCCCCAGTAAATAAATTTTCTAATAGTGGGGGTATCGAAGGTAAATAACCCATTATGTTAGTGATGATTATGAACAATAAAGAAATATGTTAAGTTATTTTAGAGGTATGGGGTTAATGGATATAGTACCTTGGAAATTATTTCTTTGATGGTATTCAATTAAAACCATAAAATTTTACAAATTGTTTATTGTGGGATTAACAATGTCTTATTAACATGAAAATGTAAGATGTGGGATGGTTTCTTATGGGTATGTGTTTAATGAAAATAATATAATAACCTCTCACTGAGAGAGGGTAGTGGTCCAAAAATTATACACTATGAAATATTGGAACCAAGTTCAACTATAGGGGGGCTTTTTTGGTTCAGAAAGAACAAGTTTTGATTGATCAAAGCCTACTAGTAAGATAGATAACCTTGTAATATGTTATTCTATGTATGTTCTACATATAATTTTTTAATTCTTCCACATGTACCTCCTTTAATATTAAAAAAAAGAAAACAAAAATTAGTTGATAATTTTTATTTCAAAAAAATTATTACTCTATTTTTTTAATTTTTTCAATTGATTGAAATGGAGTTTTTTAGGAACTTTTATATCATTTAAAATTAATTTTTTTATAATATTTCATTTTTGAATATGTAAATTAAAAAAAAATCATTTCCATGGAAAATTCTGAATGAAAAATTTTGGTCATATTCTCATATAAGACAAAATGGTTCCTTCTGTTGAATCATTTTAATCTCGTAATAAAATAATTTTTATCCTATATGATTTTAGATATTATTTTTCATATTGGTAGCTTGGTAGTTGTTGCAAAAATTGTGACTCATGAGAAACACTCAATGGGACCCATGATCATGGGTATTTGTATAATTATCCTTCATCAACTAGATTAGAATATAATTTTTTAAATTTTTAAATGAAAAATATGTATATATTTCCTTTGTAATAAGCTGGTGGATCTTTGGAGTGAAACATATAAGAAATCAATTAAATATATAAATTTATACAAAGTATTATATTATTATAGAAAATTTTATAGGAGTCCACTAATTTTCTGGAGGAAAAATAGGGGCATTACCCATCTCAGAGAGTATGATGGGGGGTTTTTGGGAAATGATGTCTCAATATAACTATAATGATATCAAACTATTCTTTAGTGTAATTCATCACATGATATTTATGAGGGGTGTATTTTTAATTTTAATAATGAACTCTTATTAATTCCGTCATTTATCTCAATTTTTTCTTATAATTGTATTAACATCATTTGGATTTCCCTCACACTATTATGGATTTATTATTTTATTCGATTAACAAAATTTAAAAACTATAGATTAATTTATCATCCTTTTTAAGGACAAATTTATGAACACGTCAATCACTCTTTTCTTTTATTATTTGTTGCTTCACTATGAAAAATCCCTATATTGGAGGGGTAGGGGTTATTTGATTTTGGTTGATTGAGAATTACTTGACTCATAATATTTATTGAGTAACCTCTTAATAGATAAAGGGTGACATTCTCTAAAATCCCTTAATTTTTATATTGGTTATGTGTTCAAAGTGACATGTGGGATAGGTAGAGTAGGTTTGAGGGACTAATAATGGATTAAAGAGGGTACCATTATGAATGATATTATAGGTGATGTTTTTTAGACAAGTAAAAAACCTTCTACATTCAATGAATTTATTATATATCCACTAATATATGTGTTGGGTATTCACAACATTATCTAGAATTTATAGTCTAGGGTTGGTGTCAGACATGGAATCTAAGTTTTGAGGCATTGAGGTTTCCTAGTTGAATTTCCATATGAGTTGAATACCATGATGTGTCATAATATTAATTATTCATTTTTGTATGGAATGGTGGGAATATGGAAGTAAGTAAATAGGGTGTCTTGGAGAATTGACTACATGTAATTGTAAATAATATTAATCATGGTTAGGATTTTTTGTGTATTTTAGGCATGAAATTCTTGATATATTTCAGGTTGAACTGAGGATATGTTAGATAGACCCTATATAATCATATTCATTATTATAACAATTTATACGATATTATTTTTTTTAATATATAAATTGAAATTATCGGGATGTATAAAAATATTATATTCCTATAGTTTGGTGTATAGTACCTAGGATTATAAGATCCTAGTACCCCCACTATCATGGGGATTAGTTAAGAGATAGATACATGTATGACATCTTGTTTTTTGAATTTTCATATAGTATGAGTAGAGATTAATTTCAACCTATTATATTTTTTTAATGATAAAATCAATTTTGGTATAATTGAATTGATAGGTCATTTTATTGACCCACTAGATCGATTACATATCACTAGAGTTGGTTCTGTAAATACTAACTTGTTAATAGTATCAATAACTTTTATGTTATGGAAAAATCAAGATCATGGTTATCCCATCATTACACACATGATGTCAAACCATGAATTATATCTCAACACTTGATTCATGGAATAAGTGTCCAAATATACTATCTATGGTCAATGTAGAGGCACGGTCAATCATTATAAAGTCCTTCTATAAATTATATGACAATGACTTTTTTATTATGAAATAATCCATGAAATCAATATACTAACGCAACCCAATTTGACCCAACTAATAACTATAAACTCATAAAATCACTTCAAAAAGTTGGGTTAATTTCTTTCATTGAATCAAGTCAGATCATGGGATAGAGTTATAATTTTTGTATAGGATTACTCAACCAATATAATATATGAATAAGGAGTGTAAGAATTGAATTATTAATCACATTTCTTTGCAAGTACTTTAATTGTTTTTAGATTCTTCCAGAACATATTAAATTACTCATTGATAGTAGGTGTTTCGATGGCTGGAAATTGAACTCACTGGCGAAGGGATTTGTTAACATTGTATTCCGTAATGCAGATATGAATTCAAGAGCATGGGTTTTTTCCTTCTATATTGGATGTTTGGGGTCATTCAGATTCATGATTGGGATCCTATATTTAATCCATTGATTGAAAATAATTGACTAACCTATATTTGGGTTATGATTTTTGGCCTCGGCTTGTTTAATTATACACCATATAATTTAGGATAAGTTGCCTCAATCATATGTGATATGATTAAGATGGATAGGGAAACTGAATGGTCAATATATGATCATTTTTCATGACTTCTTATAGAGGATAATCTCACCTTCCCTCTAATCAAAATAGTGGGTCTATCTAATGATTGATATAGGTATAATTTATCCATTTACTCTCCTAATGTCTAGGAATGTTTCATGGGTTTCCACAATATTGGTAATGACTTTGATAATTATAGAAGAGGTCTTTCCTGTCGATATGGTGGTATGAAGGGGCACACGGCTGATAAATGTAAGTGATGAACTACAAAAAACTCCACTACAAAGGTAGGGAGAGATAGGGATGTTGTTCTCCATCAACATACTTAGGGTGATGAGGTATATTTACACATTAATGAAGGTTCACATCTTCAAAAACCAAAAATGGCTAGAAAAGTGTAGGAGGAAGGAGACATGAATGATATCAACACCATTAAAATGGGGGTTGATGACATTGGTCATGCACATTATTCATTTTCTTCATAATTAATCATTTAAAAGGGCAAAAATCGGAATCCTAATATGGATCCATCCCATAAGGTTAGTCTAGTTTTTATAATGATTTAGGGGATCTAAAAATTTGTTACATGAACTATTTCACTATTAAAGGGAGTAAATCGATTGAGCTGAACTTGGATATAAAGATCAAGAAACCTGCATTGAGGAATACCATGAATAGTGTTCATGTTAACCCTTTTGTTGACTATTATTTAAGGATGCCTAGAAGTACCAATTGAACCACAGAGGCTGATGAACAAGTGGAAGTTATAGTCACTGAGCAAGCTCCTAAAGATAAATATTTAAAGGTAGTTGATGATGTTGCTTCCATGGGGATTTCTTTGGAATCGCATCGAATTTTTAATGCTTTCAACAAGGTTGATTCTCCTAATATCAAGGGTAAGGCTTGTTCTACTACATCTGAATCTATAATATCTATGTTAGATAAATTATTTATTATACAAGGGAATATGCATCAGCTTACTGGTGTAGATGATAATCCAATACTTCATGAGGAAACTACTTACTAGGAGTGAATATTTTATGAGGGTCTATCCTCGATTGAACTAGTTGAATCAGTATTACACTGGTCCATGCAATATGTTGGTGGTGTTCATCCAAGTGATTCCCTCATAGTTTTGAACATAGAAGTGGCAGTGTGAGTACTCCAACTCATATTGTGACTATGTTTCAAATTTATACTTCTTATAATATTCAAGTATGCAATGTTAATCCACATGAGACACCTAATAGTTATTTTAATTCACTTCCCCTACTGGGTAGCTCTGAATTGGATACCGTGAAGACACCAATGCAGACATATTTCATGAATAATACTTCATTTCCCATCTACAATACCTTTAGGGTGCTTGACTTAGCTAATAATGTGACTTTGGAGATATATATTACAAAACCATAGGTATCAAAAAATTCTATGAGTGGGGGATGTAAAAACATAGGCTAATATCTAAAGATTGGATCTTGTCAGCATGATATGGAATTGAAAATTAGGTATTCATCTCAATATAAATAAACTTATCCTTGGTAGAGAGTGAAGATATGGAAGCCTAAAAGATATTCTTAGGTAATACCTCCTCATATAAAGGACTAGCAGGGACCTAACATTACTCATTCCATTGATTTTCCTGAATTCTAGTTCCCTTATTTTGGTTCATTTCTTTTTCTGTGGGCCTCCTTGTATAACCTTTTCTTATCGTTCTCTTTTTTACTTTTATTATTTTTAATAAAAGGTATTGGGCCTTTGAACCTTATCCCTAGCCTTTAAAAAAATTAATGAAATTTTTCATTTTTATGAATTATTATTTATTTTTCAAACCCACATCTATATATCCATTATATCACCTCAACCCATTATTTTATTTATTTTGGATAACTACCTGATATGTAGTTGAATGTGTATGGAAATTATTTTTCCCCACTATGATGAGTTGTGTGAGATTTATCATTAAACTAAACCAACCCACACATTTACACATCATTAACAAGAATATTATATTGGTATAATTTTATCTCAAAGTGTATGTTATTGACTCCTATTTAATTAAAAATTAAATTTAAAGGATGTGGTCACAACATAAAACAAAATATAAATATAAAAAAATAAGTCTTCAGTGTATATATATTCCTTTTTTTAATTGAGAATATTTATAGATGAAATTTAAATCCAATACCTCCTCAAGTATATAGGACATTGAATGAATATATGTGTTCTCCAATATTGATGAAAAGTCATTCCATATAAAATCCACATCCTTATTCTTTTTATTCTTCTTTATATTCTTTCATTTTAGTCATTCCTAATTATATTTACCAAGATCCTTTTCTTTATCCATAGAATTAAATGTTTTCATGATATTTAAATACTTTTATGTAATATTTTATAGATTTAAAATCCATTACATCCCTTAATATGTGTGAGGTTACTATATAACTCCTAGGTGTTCTTGTGAAAATATCACTATAAAATTATGTATTCATCCTCTTAGAACACTCTTATATTTTTTTCATGTTTAATAAATGATTTATATAAACAAATGAAAAAAATATCACTTCATATTTTTCTTATATTTAATATATATGGGAGTGGAAATTCTTATTTATGATATTCTATGCACCCAATATTTTTGATTTGTAAGAATATATTTAAGGAAATAATACTGGTGTACTATAGTTGAATCCCTATAAATCTATGTTAAACAATTTCCTGTCAGTTTGAACCGAAATAAATATATTATAAGTGCCTTTATTTTCATCCCTTGATGTGAAATTTTTCATATTATTCTTATTTATCTTCCTTTATTTATTTTAATTTGATCTTGCACTATTTTCTTCCAATTCTTTAGAGCCTTAATATCCAATTCTAAATATTCATAATAGGTGCATGGAGTATATATATTTATATAAGATAACCCAATATTATAAATAGACTAATAATCCTCACATCCCTCTTCTTATATGCTTTAAATTTAAATTCATAAGTCAATAAGAATATTAGAGACTAAAGTATCATAAAAATTGATGTGTATAGTCCTCATTTATTCTATCCGAGTGGACAACTAATCATACTCTATATAATACCAATTTTAAATTGATACTAAACCTTATTATTAAATTTCTAGGATCCCTTTATTCCACTACAACATATGATAACATACATTGAAATAGGTTTTACCCATACTATATGATTGAAGTTTTTACATTTGGAGATTGACTCAAAGAAAATCCCCTCTCCTAATTGCATCATCTAAACAATCCCTTAAACTTATTTGATTGTATGATCATATACATATATTAGTACTATCATAATTTATGTCACTATTTTACATAATATCCACCTTCAATATATTGAATGTATAAGAATTAAAGGAACTTGACCCTAAATCACTATATTCCTTTGAATATAGGAAATATTTTCGTAACCATGTGTAAAATAATTGGAGTACTTGACCCATTTTTCTATAAATATCCTACAATTTTAATTATTAGTATGTAACCTTTATAGGATGGGGAATTATAAAATGGAATTGGATAATGTTTTTATAATTTTGGGGATTGATGGTTATAGATTGTTTGGATGAAAATTTGGAATGAATTTATTCCTAGGGTTGTGAAACCGATGTGTGTTGACAGACTAAGTTTCTTGGGAGTTTAGACTACAAATTTTGATTCATATTTCATTAAATTTAGGTTTTTACCTGAGTGTAATTTTTCAATATATTGTTTTTTATCTACCATTATCCCATGATTTAATAAGGGGGTGTTTACATACATCATACATGGAATGTTGGTTAACATGACTGGTTTTTAACCTTGTATGATCAATAAGAATTATTTTAAAATGAATATTTCTGAATAAAATTTTTTTCAAATAAAATATTTTTTGTTTTATAAATAATTTATCTTTGGTTCCTTAATTAAATTAAACCATTGTAGACAACCCGATGATGATTATTGTGTTATTAAAAATGATATAATGTATACTAATATTATATAATTGTATCTAATAGTGGTTATTATGGGATTGCGGTGGATCATGGAAATTGAAAAACCCTGGTGTGGGAAGGTTTTGAGAGCTATTGGTGACTAGATTCCACTCATGCAGAATGGGTTGAGTTTGGTGGTAAAGTAGTGTGATGGATTTTCCAGTTATTAGAAAAAAAATACATCAGTAACTATGATAGGTTTAATTAGAGATATATGTTTATAATTTTAAATATATTCTTCCATGACAATATCTAATAGAGTTACATGAAGGTTTGGGTGAGAATAATCCTCTTATAGTGGCCCTGAGACCGTTGATTGTTGAGTATCTCAAGAAAATATTGTCGTATGTGATCATGTATATTGAGAAAGGATTCCCAAAATTTGAGGTATATTTGTTAGATCACACATGAGGGTTATATATATAATATCCACTCATATTATAGGTTAAAAGTGAACCAAATTTAATGAAAGACTAAATCGTGGGGATTCATAGTATTTTTGAGAAGCTAGAGACCCAAGAGGAGAAGAAGGTGAAGATGGGTTCCAAATTTTTTGGGCTCTTAATAATCAATAGTGGGATACATTGTATTAGGATAAGAGATCTGAGGGATTGTATTAGATACACTTTTAGATAATTTTTTTAACCAGTTTTTCCTAGAGACATTCAGGATGGAAAATTCCATTTACTTTATAGAGCCCAATTAGTGAGAGATGCCTTCATGGGATTACACCACCTATTTCTGATAGTTGTATTATATGTTTCAATTTTAAGGAAGGATGATTCCATGGGGAATTATTATTTCAATATTTTTCTCTCAAAACCATTCATGTTGAATTTTTAAAGTTATATTTTATTAAATTTGTTTGGGTGGTGAAATATTCTCTAAATGTTGAGAGTAATTTAGTAGAGTGAGGAGAGTCGAGATATTTAACATCTTTTAATGGATTAGATAGTTGATAGTAATGAAATGGATAGAAGATGTTTATTATTATGACTATAATGGTGGTAGTAATAGTGGCTAGGGATGGTTTTCATCTTTTCCTTCATGAGTGAGGAATTCCTTGTAGTGTATTCAGTATAGTTAGAAGGGTTACATTTGACCAGGTTTTTATAATCTATATAAAGAGTCCCCCACTAGTGACTGATGAGACACATTCAATGATTTTCTAAGATTGTACACTAAAATGATATTTGGTCAGTTTCTAGTCATCCACAAGTATCTCGAATGTGGTCTTTGGTATCACCTTAGGGGAGTACCCCTATATCATCCATGAAAACATGGAACAATGACATACGGGTTTTCAAGCATTGACCATTGTGTTTGTCTATGAATAAATAGAAAGGCAATGTACTTAATATACCAAGTTTTATTATAGGTTCATGATTTTTTGATCTACATTGTAGATTTTTGTATATTATAGAGTGGTAATATATAAAATATATTTAATGACACTAGTGAAATATACCTTGGTTGTATCATTGTCTTATAGGTGTGTGATTCCATATTTTATTTTATAACTCCTTTTTATGGATTTATGATTTTTGTTAATGTGTTCAATGGGGGTTATGAATATTTAAAATTGCATGGGGAGAGATAAATGGGTATAGGAAGTTTTTAGGATATTCCTTGGTTTTGAGGATGAGGTTCAGAAGGGGTGTTTGATATGTGTGCTCTATGACCCATGTATCCAGATGTGTTCATTAGTAATATGAATAGATGATTATGAATTAGGTTGATCATGCATCCCTGGAACATGGTCACAAAGGTTAGGTAGGTTAATTATAGGTTGTGGATCATAATATAGTAGAATGTGGTGATGGACCATATACTATTTGTGGTATTATATTAATTATTTCTATGTTGTCTACTAATTTTTTTGATACCAATAATTCCCATTCCTTTACATCTACACAATTTTTTTTGTTCATGACTTACTAGTCAAGTTATCTTTTGAGTTTCATTCCCTCAATAAAAGTTTTTCAATAAAAGGTGAATATCTTCAATGATTCCAAAGGTTTCCCATTTCCAATGAAAATTGTAATATCTCCTATTTTTTCTAGTACATCCCTATTATAGATTTTTTTACATGCCTTCATTGGGATTTCCATTGTCTTTAAACCTTGATGGTTGTGTCATGTTCAGAGACAGATGAAAATTATTGTGTAAAATGACCTAAATTTCAGGGTTGTATGTTTTTTTAAATTAATGTATTCTAGGTATAAACATGATAAATAGTATTTTAGTCATTTACTGTGAGTTTTTAAGGCTTTATATCTATTTAGATAACTTTTAGATAAGTCGGGTTGAATAATATTCATTGTAATGTTACACACTATCTATATGTTACATTATGTGTAATTACCACCAAACACAGGTCATGAACAGGTTCATGATGTGAAGTGGTTATAGGTCTTAAAAATAATTCATGTCATGTAAATGTCTATTTGGATAAATATTAATGCATGTCAATGGGTTTTTCTGTGAATCCCTTTCTGATTAAATAAATGACATGTAAATGGATTATATTCCATGTAATTCTCATGATCAGTGGTTTTAAGTAGCTTCATAGGCCTATTTATCATTACACTATTTTGTGAGGACCCTCCTATGAATCCCAAGGTAGCTCCTGATGATTATGGGGTGATATCATCCCCTTAAAACTTGATAGTTTATTGGTTGATCCATGTTTCCTTCTTTCCAACATCTAAACCTGTCTTCTGGTTGGCTATTCCGGTTGAAAGAATTTTGAAATCGCCATGTAAAGGTAGGGGTTCTAAACCTAACCCTAGGTTCTATTTAATTGTGATGTATATGAAATATTATGGGTTTCCCTAACCTAACATGTGAAATAAATAATTTATTCATTGATTAATGTTAGATAATGGATGTGAATATGGGTTGGATCCCTTTAGATTCAAATATTGATGCAACCTATCTTATGGATGCTCATTGGTTGAGAACATATTTGAGTAACAAGAACATGGATAATGGTTTAAAGTGTGTTTATAATGACATGGGATAAATGGTGTTTTCTTGATATAAAATCACTTTGGTAATTGATTATGGGATATTAATATCTTTATTGATAAATTGATACATAAAATAATGTATAATTAAATGAAAATGGGAAATTTCTATAATTAACCATTGAGGATAATGATTTGATATTGTGATATCTTTTTTTACAATTAATTGATGAGTTCATGCTGAAATTATTATATATAGTGTGTTTCCTAGAGACTAAAATGCTTATATAGCAGGCTTGGCCCAGTGATAAAAGAACAAATACTTATATATTATGCTCTTCATAGTGATACATACTAGAATGGATATATAGTGGTTTATTCTGATTGATACATTTTGAAATTCTTATATGGAAGTCTTGGATAAATTGATGATGAAATAGTTATATATTGGGAAATTATTTGAGGATAAAGTGCTTATATATAAGTCCTTACTTGGTTGTTTGATTATTCTATGGTGTGTGGTTATGGTTGGAATCACTGTGTTACATGCTCATAGACATTACATCATGGTGACGAAGTAGGTGGTTATGATGTATTATATTAAATTGAAAATTAATACCCATTTTAATTAATTAATTGTATACACTTTTTATCATACTATTATTTTTTTTATGTGGTGGTGTTGAACAACTGATTTTTTCTCACATCATATTTGGGCCATCATTTCGTACCAAAGTAGATTATTGGGATGCAGTTTTGGACATGGACAAGGGATATTGGTGATTATTTTTTATTATAGGATGGTCTAGAGATTGGATATAGAATTGACAAGGGGTTCACAACCATGCTCTTTTGAGTTTATTGGGATTTAGTTGATTATATTACTTTTATTGTTTAGTTTAAAATTTATATACATTTCTTCATATAATTACATGATTCATCATTGTTGGTTTATTGGTTTCCTCTTTTTCTTTCCACTTATATTATTTATGGTTTTTTCTATTTTTCTGTTACACTGATATTTATTATTATTTTATTATTTACTATGTTGGATCTCTATAACAATAGTAATAGTATCTCTACTATATTAATCATACCCATGCTGCTAGTCAGAAGACTCTGGAATATGGGGAGGTGTTCTTGATGTCTGGTAACAGGCCTATTTTGGCCACATAAGGGAGTTCTAGAATGAGGGATGTTATAAAGTGGTATCAAAGGTACAACATTTTATTTTATTTTTTTTTACTATTTGTTAAAGGTAGAATGGAAGCTAGTTTGTATTAGGAAATTATAGTGATCTTTTTCATTTGAGTAGCTACCCATTTAGGAGGGAAAATATGAGTTCCCATTGATGGGATTGTTGTTCATGTTGTTCTATTGTTATAGATGACATTATTTCACTTAGGATGATTTTCATGTTTTGTGATGTTATTTTTTTGTGATGTTATTATTGTGTGATATTTATACTCATTCATCAGTATTGCACAAGATGAGTATTCAAGAATCCTGATATGCACATAGGTATATATATTGACATTAATTGTTAGTAATAGGGACATAATTGTTTCATGTGTTATAAACATTCCTTTATGAACTTTGATACGAGATACATGTTCTAATAAATATAAGGGAAGAAGTTATATTTCATTCTAAAAAACTTGTAATTCCTGGTTTGATAGACTAGGATTAGTGGTCCTCGTTTGTAATCATCTGTTGAGGTTGAACATATTGTTATAACAGTGTTCTAAGGAGTGTGTTTGACTTGAAAAGATAATTCCTCTTCATCGTCTTTTAGTTGAGTGATAGGGGATTGGAAATAACCATGATCCTAATTCATTTAAACAAGATATTCCTATGGATTATACATATTATATGTATGTTCACCTTGAGAAAGCTTCTTGAGTGTCAGGAGATCCATGGAAGGGGTGGTTATTCACACCGTGCATTGGATTCCTAAGATGAAAAAATATATTAAGTTGAAACATCCGCCTACCTTAATCATGGTGGGAAGTATCTAGGTAGCCAATTTCTAGATTGATTCAGTCCATATGATCTTCTAACACCTTTAGACACCCGTATATATAATGATTATGCTAACTGTATACATTATTCAAGGATCTTACAATCATCAGTGGGATGTTTAGAGAAATATGGGAAGTAAGAGGAGTTGTCTTGGAAGGAATTAGAGGTATAGTTTTTGAGCCACTTATATCCAATGATTTTGAGGGATAAAAAGGCTCTCAAGTTTATGCATCTGACATAGTAGGGAATGTATGTGTTGAAATATGCTACATACTTCACCGACCTACAACTCTTTGTTCTATCTTTACAAACTAATGAGATCTCTAGGGAACGATTTTTTAGGATGTAATTCACTCTGATTAAAGGTTAAAGGTGATAATTTTTCATCATATTATATTTTCATATGGGACGAATTAGGAACTCATCACAGAAGGGAATCTAAGAGAGGCCCTGAGCAACGGTTAGGCTATTTTAGTAGGGAGAACATGAAGCTCTTCTTATGGTGGAAATAAGTTCCAATATGATAGTTTCTTACAAGTATAAAGAGGTAATAGAATATATAGAAGTGGTAATCTATATCAATACTATTTTCCATTGTAGTCTTATCAGCGTTGAATGTTTCTCACAAAAGGCCTCAATGCTTGTACCATGCTTTGGAGTTCTACTGTTACACAAGGATAGGTCATCTCAAGAAATTTTTCCAAAACATATCACAATAGTGAAGTGTTAGTGGATAAATATAGCAACCATATTTTGGGAAGGAATCAGCTACTCCTCGACCAACAGGTAGCTAGAGTTCCACAATATGTTCAGGTGGAGGTAGGGGATGTTGTACCCCATTATAGGAATGACAGTACTAGGAATATAGAATAACTTAGGGGAATCCGGTTGTATCCAATTGTAGAGGGGATGGTCATCTTGACATTATGTAGACTAATATATATATAGTATATTTAGGTCTTTCTAAAATTATATGTACAATTAGTTTATCATCTACCATTGCATTCATTTTTCTTGATATAGGATCATCGCATTACATTTGATATTCTCTTTTTCCAAATGATTTTTGATTGGCTGTGGAAATCATGGACATTATTTTGACCATCAACACACCATTAGGATTGAGGTTAGGTAATACCAAACATTTTTAGGTGTGTTCTCTATAAATGGGATGTTACAATTTCTTTTCAGACCCATTTGTGCTAGTAATGGTATGTTTTGATTTTATTTTTTGTATGGATCGGTTAGTTCTATACTAAGACTATATCGATTATTACTATTGGATGGTTACCATTATATCTCCAGAAGGAGGATTTTATTCTCCCCAAGGTGAGTGGGATCTACAGGATGGTCATGAAGGACCAATTCAGTGTTGATTTCATGTCTCATAGCTCAAATAGAAAACTTAATTATGGATGATTTTTGGATGGAGTTTAATTCCATTAATCAAGTGTTTGACCATTTTTAGGATTCCATTTATAAATATTTTTATGACTTACCCCCCAACTTATAGATCAACTTCATGATAATGTTGGTGTCAAGAGCAGAGCCATTTTCAATCTCCCCTTAGAGGATAGAACTATAAGATCATTGGGAGATAAGTGTTCATTTGGAAGGTCCAGAAACTAAAGGATTCATATGACGTATTATGTTTCCATGTGTTTCCCTAGTTTCTTTTTCCAAAATGTTTGATGGTACCTTGCACTTGTGGTTGTATTATTGATTATTGAACTAGATGAAAATTATGAACCGGTATCCTCTTTCACCCAAAGATTATCTATTAGATAAATTGAGTGGGGATAAGGTATTCTCAATTTTCAATTTCAGATTAGAATGCCAAAAATTGAGGGTGAGATGATCAAAAATACATAATACTACATTTAAGAGAAGGTATGACATGCATGAGTTCATAGTGATGTTGTTTGGATTAACCAACACACCAGTTGTATTTTTAGCCTTGATGAATCATATCATTAATCCTTTCTTGGACAAATTTTTGGTGGTCATTGTCGATGACATCATAGTGTACTCCTTGTCAGTATAAAATCATTCTTAACATCTTAATATCATATTGAGTACATTTAGATAGGATAATCTTTATTCCAAGCTAACCAAATAATGTTCTTAGATTAATAGAGTTTACTATGTGGTCTATGTAATCTCATAGGAATGACTGTTAGTGGACCCAGAGAATGTTACATCTATGGTATCTTGGGGATGTCCCCAAAATCTCTTGAAGATTAATAGTTTTCTAGGTTTTAATGGTTATTATAAGTTCTTCATCTGGGTGTTTTTACATATAGCATAAATTCTGTAAGAGATGAAAATAAATGGAGTGAATGTTTTTTGGTTGGATGCTTATGGGAGAGATTTTCTAGAGTTAAAGATAAGGTTGACCTCAACACACATCCTCACATTATATGTGTTAGTAATAGAATATTCAGTGTACTATGATTCATACAATGTTGGACTCATAACAATTCTAATGCAGGATGGTCAATTGGTTACTTATAGATCTATACATCTCAAACAACACACCACACCACCATAATATATTTTTTTTCATTAAAAGAGAGAGAACACCAGAATACAAGGACACCCTAAAAAAGAAAATAAAAAAGAAAACACTACTCACAATCGAAGATACCTTAGGAACCAAAGGCTTAGGGAGTCCCCAAATAATTTAAAACAGATACATCATCTCTGATCAAGTTGGTGTTCTCTGGGGGGAGGGAACCAAAACTAGAGAAAATAAAATTAGGATTGTTAGGATCACCCTTGAAGATAATAATTTATCAAACCCATTTCCTTCACACCATGTGTATATAAGGGTAACACTAGTGGAGTTACTAGTGGTGATACATTCCCTGAGGTGATGGATCCACTATCTCATGGGAGAGAGGTTTGTGCTGTATGCAGAAAATAAGAGCCACAAACACATTTGTTCTTTGATAGACCTAAAACATTGGCAGATGAGATGGGTTGAATATCGTTAATATTTCAACTGTATATTTTCTTATACAGTTGGAATGGTCAATGTGATTGATGATTCCTTGATCCGGAAGATGATGATGGTACTCTTTTATACATGAATTAAGATATTCAAGAGTCTGAGGGATGAGTTTTTCTTACTTAGAAATATGTTATACCCATTCTTTTAGACCAGATCAAGATAGATTAGTTATCTGATTCATAGGGATTAGTTCTTAGTTACACCTTATATGGTAGGGATACACCATGAGTATGGTCACTTGGTAGTATACATTATTTTAATTTTTATTTCCAAGTATGGGTTCCTACGGGAATTCTTCATTATTGAGGAGCTACTAATAGAGTATCATGCTTCTTGATTGGTGGTACATCCAGGTTTCATATTGATGTATGTGATATCTATAGAAATTAATATTTTTCATGAATTTAGAGGTAGGTAGTAGGATTTTTGGTGAGATTTTTCATATGTGAGCTAGTAAAATCTGATAATTATATGAATGGTGGGACGTTGTATAACATGATGAGAATAAACCATAAGAAATATGTAGTGTGATTGATCATAGATAAACATATGAATGTATCACACTTCATACCTATCAGGGAGAACAACACCATTGATGATCTGGGTAGTTTCTACGTGTGGGAGATGGTTTGCTTTCGAGGTTTTCCAAGGAGTATAATTTCTAATAGAGATAATAATTTCACATTATGATTCTTTAAGGGTTTATATAAGACTATTAGATCATAGATTCTTTTTATCACATCCTATAATCCTCATCCTGAAATAAAATATAAGAAGAAAATTCATCTTATGAAGGATATTGTATAAACTTATGTTTTGGATTTCTATATTTAACAAGAGTATAATGTGAGACATTTTGAGTTTCTATTCATCAATCTAGAAGGAAAATTTCAAGGATTTTTATGGAAAAACATTTTTTTCCTCTTACAAAGGATATTTTATAAACATATTTTGTTTTCTATGAGGTTTCTCTTAGTTTGGGGTAATGTCGTATCCATAAATAGAGAAAGTTAGAACCCAGATTTGTTGTTTCATTTGAGATAGTTGATTGGGTCAGTCTAATGGTGTAATGATTCGCCCTTCGATAATTCTACAATTCCATGAATGACATGTTTCACATGTCAATGATTCAAATATATTATCATGATCCTTCTAATGTAGTAGACGTCAAGGAAATTGAGGTTTGCTCTGAGGCATCATTTGAGGAGAAACAGATATGGATTGTGGTCCATAGTGAGAAGTATCTCTAGTGTAATAATGTATATTTGGTTCAAGAGAATTTATAGTGAGGTTGTGTTCAGCATGATACATGTGATAGGGAATCTATTATCTAGAAATAGTGGACAGACTTGTTCTCTAAGACCCCACAGTGATTCTTGGTGCATGTCAAGGATGAGTTGTTATATGGTTTGGAGGTTGTATGATCTCATATTTATCTAGGTACTCCCCTAATTTATCTTTGTGTAAAATGTCTTTATTAGGTTTTCCTTGGACTTTATGCCTTGGTGGATTAGTCTTTTTGGTAATATGGAGATCTATTATTGGGTAAAATTATAGAATGATTAGGGAAATATGATATTTTTTTCAATTATTGGATTCTAGGTATAAAAGTGTTGAATGGGCTTATAGGGTTTTCCCTTGAGTTTTAGAGAATTCAGAGATGGTTTGTGAATATTCGTGAATGATTGGAAAGAAATTGTTTACTGGACAATTGCACATCATGTATATGTTACACTACATGTAACTACTTCAAAACACGGGTCATAAACTAGTTCATGATGTGAAGTTGTTACACAACAGGATCCCAATTCACATTGTGTAAATATTGATCTGGATAAATATTAATCTAATGCAATGGTTTTTAATGTATCCCTTTATAAAGAAATTCATGACGTGTAAATAGATTACATAACATGTAATTCTCACAAGCGATGGTTTTAAGTAGTTTCAAATGCATGTTCTCATTCCACCATTTTGTGTAGCCCCTCCTCTCAACCCCTAGGAGAATATCGATGATTCTAGGGTTATTTCATCCCCTCCAAACATAATTATTTGGTTTTATATCACTAGTTACTTCTTGTGAACATCTACACCCCCAAACTTATTATATATTTTGGTTGGAAGCATTGTTAAATCACTAGATAAATATAGGGTGTATAAATCTAACCCAATGGTCTATTTAATTCTGAATTATATTTAATATTGTTGGTTTCACTGATGTAACAAGAGATATAAAAAATGTTTTTCATTTATTATGGAAACACATGGATTTGAATATGGGTTGGATCCCTTTAGATTCAAATGTTGTTTCGCATTAGCTTATGGCTTCCCATTGGGTGAGAAAAACATTGACTAACAAGAACATGGTTAATGGTTTATAGTGTGTTCAACATGGAATGATATTAAAGGTGATTTCTTGATATATAATCTCATTAGTAATAGATTATGGGATATTAATATGGCTATTGATAATTTCATACATAAATGAATGTGTAATTAAATGGAAAATAAAACTTTTCATAATTAACCATTGAGGCCTATCATGTGATATTGTGATATCCTTTTTCAAATGACTTACTACATTTATGGAAAAATGAATATATATAGAGATTTCCCCAAAGGATAAAATTATTACATAGTAGTCTTTACCAAGTGATACATACTCATGTTATTATATAGTGATCTTGGACTAGTGATACTTGTGGAAATGATTAGATAACATGATATGTCCAATGATATATGTTCAAATCCTTATATAGATGGTTTTTTCCATTTGATGCTAGATTTCATGTGTATAGGGATATTCCTAGAGGCTAAAATTATTATATAAATGGCTCTTCCTAGTTTATTGATTATTCCATAGTTTAGGTTTATGGTTGGCATTGTTGTAAAACAAGCTCAGAGACATTCCGGTGTAGTGTCGAAGCAGGTTGTTTTGATGTATTATATTAATTGGTTAATTAATCCACCTATGTGTAACTTTATTTAATACACATATTATTAGAATAGTTTTTTTAAACATGGTGGTATTTACATATTGACTTTTACTCCCACCTTATTTGGACCACCGTTTGGAAGATGAGAAGATTACATCGTCACAGTTTTGGACAAGGGCAAGGGACCTTATTGATGAATTTTTTATCTTGTTAGATGGGATTGAGATTGGAGCTGGGATATACATGAGGTTTGAGACTGGGTTATTATAATATCCTTTGGTGTCGGCTGATTTTTTATTTGGGTTTTTTTTTTCTGTTTTACATTTAGATACAGATTAGCATGTCATTAGATTATTCATCATTATTTGTTTATTTGTTTCCATATTTCCATTCCAGTAGTAGGGTTTTTAAATTCTATTGTATTCCCATTACTTTGATATTCACTATTATTTTATTATTTTGTTGTTTTGTAACTCTATACCATGGTTATAGACTCCCCACTATATGCATCACACCTCCGATGCTAGTTGGCAGCCTCTAGCATATATGGAGGTATACTAGAGGTCTAGTAACTAACCTGTTTTGTCCATGTGAGAGATTTCAATATCAGGGTATGTTATAGAAGGTCATTGAAATATTTGGATATTCATCCTTCTATAGATTATGAGATTCAATGTGATTCTGGTAATGGACTTGTAAAATAGCTTCTGAGCTCACATAGATTTATATCAACGTTGGGTATATTTTACATCTCCAAAATGAGGGATGTTCTAGATGAATAGTATGTTGGAACAGGGAGTATGTAGAGTAGTTCCAGATATAATATACCTTTGAATGATAATATTCCATATTCTATACTTGGATTGTTTAGGAAGATCAGTGGTATCTACCTTGTCTTTTTGTTTATTGTGGGTCCCTATCATGACATCTTCCCATATGACTTAATTAGAATCCCACATGATAGAGGAGTTTAATATGACATATAAACCATTCTAGGTGCACAAACCATTTTCATACCCCCTTATCAAATATATTCATACAAGTTAAAGGATCTCAAGGTACAACTTTAGGACATTGATAAGTAGTTCTTTATCAAGCCGAGTATATCAACATGGGGTGACCTAGTTCTTTCAGTAATAAGGTAGACTATAGTCATTTAACATACATAGAATATCAAAACCTAAATCAGGTGAACATGAAGAATAAAAAACTTTCTCCCCAAGATTGGTGATCTTTTTGAAAAGTTATAGGGTTTCTGATGGTTCTCCAAGATCTATCTTCTATCAGGCTATCATTATTTGTGGGATAGAAAAGAGGACATCCTGAAGATGGAATTTTTGAGAAGGTGTTGTCTATATGTGTACTTGATGATTCCATTTAGATTGAAAAAATAATTGATAGTTTTTATGTGTCTCCTAAATAAGATATATAACCAATATCATGAATCATTAACAATAGTGTTCATTGAGGATATAATAATTTACTCACTAACCCTATAGTAATAGGAAATAAATCTCAAGATAGTACATAGTACACTCATTGTAAATGAATTTATTACAAGATTTAAAAGTGTAACGTCCTGATTTGGTAGGTGAAATTATTGGGACATGTTATTTCTAAGGAAATTATATCTATGTAAAAAAAGAAATTTGAGGTAGGGTTGGCCTGGAAATTTCCATAGAACATGTTCAAGATCAAGAGAATTATAGGTTTATCAAGATACTATAAGTTTTTTATGTTGCTCTTGTCAAATTTATTAGAACTCATTAATGAACTAAGAATTAAAGTGGGTGATGTCCATGTGGCATGACTTGTTTAAAGAGGATTTTATTGAGATGATGAGGAGGATAACTAAATATCATGTGTTGATTCATCTTGATCCTAAGATTAGATATTCCATATTTTTAAGTGCATCATGAGTTGTTTTGGGAGAATTTTTGATGTAGAGGGAGTGGGTAGAACTTATGGTTCCCATTATTTATGAACCCTTGAGTGGAATAATCCTACCGATTACATGTAGCTGTAATTTATGATTCATGGTTTTTAGTTCTAGTGACGATATCTCCTTAGTGAGAGGTTTGTTGTCATCATAGACCATAAAACTATTCAGAATATCTTTAAAAAGTGAAACCTGAATTTGAGGTAGAGGCGATGGGTAGTGCACCAGTAGATGTTCTCCATTGAGAAAACTACGAACTAGTTAAAGGTAACATAATTGTATATTCTATTAGCTATAATATGCGGGTATCTTATGAGCTTGTTGAATGAAATCTTAAGGATCAGTGGTTCCTGTGAGCTCTTAGACTAATTTGAGGAGAGATTATTATGTTGACTAGAGAGCGATGAAATGTTATTTATTTTTAGTCATGTCTTATTTAGTACTCTGATTGAATTATAGTTAGGAGACTAACCTAGAGTTTGATGTGATGAAGGAATAAATAGAAGGTGGTGACTTCGTAAATGGGTGGTCAGTGGATGGTGATGAAGTGATTGTAGTACATGGAAGAGTCTTAGTCCCTTCTTCTATAGAGGAAGAGATTCCTTGGGACTTGCATTACTATAAGTGGGTGGAATATCCTAGAGTAATAATGTTACACCATTACTTTATTAAGAACATCTAGTGGCCAAGGGTAAAAATAGATATTTCTATATTTTTATCATGATTTCCTATATCCCAACGAATTAGGACAAGAACCAATATCTAGGTGGTTTGATCTAGCCACTTATTGCACTATTTTAGAACTACTATGGTGTCATGGTGGACTTATGGATGGGAATACCTAGGATCATGAGGGGTTGTGATTCAATTATGGTGATTATTGATCAATAATTGAAAGTATCGCATCACATACTGATCCATGAGACTCACTCACTAGATGATTTCGGGATGTTGTGTGTCCATGAGATAATATACTAAAATGGAGTTCCCTTCAGCATTGTATCTGAAGGATAAAAATTTTACATCTTGTTTTTGAAAAATATTTCAAAAATACATAGGTTCTTAGCTGAGATGTTTCATATCATAGAATCATCAGAAAAGTGAACACTTAGAGTGGATGATTCATATAATATAGGATATTTCCTGATCATATGTCCTATAATCTGATGGATATTTGGATGATCACCAAGTCTAGGTTGAGTTCACATGTATAGTTATTTGGATTCTATTCAGATAGATCCTTATGATGATCTCTAGGGTAGAACTTTTCATTATTCAATTTTTTGGAATGGGGTTGTTGATGAAGTAGACTTAGGGCCCATTATTATATATAAGACCTCTAAGAGAGTGTAATTAATTCAAAAGAGTTTGATCAAAACTCAGAGTAGGAATATGAATTATTCCAGTTATAAGATAAGGCATTTGGATTTCATTGTAGGAGACCAGGATTTAATAAGAGTGACTCTATGTTAGGCCACTAACTTTTGGGGAAGTAAGGGATGTTAGTTTTGATCTATGTTATACCCTTCAGAAAAATTTAGTGTATGGGGTTGGTGGCATACCATCGAGATCATTATCATTACTACCAAGGTGTGCATTATGTGTTTCACATATGGTAGATCTAATGGTACATTCTCTATCCTATGAATCTCAATAATTGTTAGAATGTTGAGATGAATCTTGATGCATTTTACATGGAATGCTCGATGTACATAGTTGTATAAAATTTTTGACACATACAAAATAATATGTTACCACTTTGTTGGTTTTTGTCGAAACATGGAATTATGTAGGAAGAGACTTGGTAGTGGGAGGAAAAGTTTTGGTCTCAGTGGCCTAAGTTGATTAAGAAAAACCTATGATGGTCCTTATCATAAATGAGAACTAAATAGAGGGGAATAATTATAACATCATCACTTTTTTTATATGAGATGTTTAAGAATAGTATAGACCCCAATGAAAATATAGTGTTTCCAATAGAACTTTGGTGGTTCGGCCCAACACATCGACTACCTAATGTCTGGCCACTAGTTAGACGGCAAGACCCACTGGACCCCCGGTGCAGTCTAGCTGGGTGTTTGATAAAATGACACAAAAAAATTAATTCACACCCCATTTTGACCTCCATTTTAATATAATAATTTTTTAAACACCCTATTTTGAATTTTAGACCTCACCTCTTGACTGTTATCTTATCACATTCATCTCCCCTTGGTTCTTTAAGGATTTGATTATTTGGTGATTCTAGCATAGGTATTTTAATCTATATCTACAAAAAAATCATATTCTTTATTAATATATGTGTAGTGATATATGATTGATATTTTCTTTATGTTCTAATCCAATGATTAATTTTTCATTACTTTATAGATCTGTGGTAGAACTTGTATTATAACCCTTTATAGGGGGAGTGCACACGATGAGCGATAATGGTGACGGCGGACCCATACATGGGGTAGAAGTGTGATAGCCTTATAGACCAACCAAAAATTGATGAATTAAGGATACCAAGAAATGTTATTGAAATAAATTCCATTTGGATATCATGTAGAATTTTCACTTAATTCATTGAGGATTCTAAGTAACATGTACTCTTCGTTATGGACAGTTGTATATCACATTTGACATATTTGACCATCCTTTTGGTATGAAGGTGAAGCAGTTATGGTTGGGGTTCATAGTTTCTTGGTTAGAACATAGGTGTTCCACTTAATATTGTTTAATATTTCTTGTGAATTTATTATTTTCATAGAATATACCTATTCTACTTGTGTACACTTGTTAAGGACACATTGGTGGTGTCTAGCTAGGTTTAATTAATCACACCCTGCTTCAGAATCTCAGCTCATGTGAAGACTTCATGAATAGTGATCCAAGAAATAGAACTATGTTCATGGGAGATAGTTAAGTTGAGGACCATGGATCATTGAACGGTAACAGGACATACTCTAAAGAATTTACATGGAGTTTTATTTATATATTTGGTGCACTAATACTCTAGTTTTCATTACCATAATGCAATCCCATTTTATTTATTTGTATGAATTCATTTCCATAAGTAATTTTAGTTGATATTTAGTATTCTATTTGATATTCTAATTTTTGTATTTTAATTCATTTTTTTATTTGTGGTTATAATTATAATATGATATAGTTCCCCAAATAATGGTTTTCATACCCTATTTTCTAGTTTGAAGACTCTTGTGTACATGAAGGAACACATGAGATCATATATCCCTCCATCTTGGTCCTGGTGGTTCAAGTCTAGGAATTACAAAGAGTGGGGAGGTTCAAAGATGAAATATATCATTCATCTAATTGTAATATATAATTTTTTTTAAATATGTTAATCAATAATGTGAGGTTATAATTATGATACATTTTAATTATAAAGTAAAATGACACTTATCTCATGAAATATAAAATTATGATTATCTATTTTAATTCTTGAATGAAACAAAAAAAATATTCTCAATAGACTATCCTTCTTATTGATGGTTAATCATATAAAAATCCATGTCCATATTTATTGATTTTCATCTTTTGGATTTTTTCCCGATCATATGAAGAGTGAATATATTCAATAAAAAATTTATATTATGTTATTTACTCTTTTCAATCATTAATAATGATTAAAAAATTATTTCTTGATCCACACATTTCATAAGACACGTCATTGATCAGATCATGGATTTTTCAACTATAATTGGTCTTATAGACTTTGGTTACTATTCCTTATAGGATATTAGGATTCTTCAATATCAAATATCACTTGGAATAAAATAATACCTTACTTATATTTATGGAGTGACTTTATCTAGTGAAACTACTACAACACTTTTTGAAAAGGATAAACTTAAATTGAAACCATATGTAAAAGAAATTAATTCTATTCATATAGGAATCTCTAATAAATTATATATGATGTTCATAGAATGTAATAAATTTAAAAATAGTGGGGATAATATTGTAAATATACATCATTATTAGTTTAAAGTTAACTAAGAAAAGCTCCAAATTACATGAAATTTTTTTGAGGAACACAAAATAGAATAATAAAAATATTTTGACATAATTTTTCAGAGAGTTATATTTTTATTAGGAATATTGGAGTTTTAAGGTAGTCAATTGATGATTCAACTATTACTAAATTCATTCTGAGAATGAATTTAACCCACATAATCCCAAAATTGTAATTTATATAGTAAATGGACATAAAGAAGGTTTCTTTGGAGTTTCTAAAAAAATCATTATTCAAAGAATTATGTTGCAAGAAGTGAAGGACCCCGGAACACCCTAAGAGGGGAGGGGTGAATCAGGGTGTCCGATTTCTCTTCTAATGTGACAGATCTTGTTCCTATGTTAGTAAGAACCAGTTCAACCTATCTGAATGGAATGTGAAAAAAACAACCACATTGAAAGATATCACATAACAGTTTTACTTGGTTCACCACTAAGGTCTAGTCCAAGGATGATACACTGACAGTGTGTTGGTCATACCTAAATATACTAATCTTCACTAGTTGTGGAATACAAGAGTTCATAAATAGTAACTTTGTTCTAGGCATACTTACTTTAAAATAATTTAGGGATAGAATACTACATCCCTCATAACACTTCTGTCAACTCCACCTAGCTCACTGCTTTGAGAAAATTCTAACTCAGTTTATCAACATGAAGGTATCTTTAATGGATTGTAATTAATTTATTTTTTCCTATCGTAACATGAGACTCTTATTTCACTATTGACATGACTTGATTCACTTTGAAATCCCTATTTACAGAAAATTTTATTTTCAAAACTACCTTTCATGAAGCTCCTTCCCAATGCTCACTTCCTTCACGAAGCATCATGCCTTCACAGAACTAAATACCATCATGAAGCTCACTAATTCAATGAAGAATACCCCATAATCATAAAGAATTCATTAATAAAAATAATTGGCATCATTCAATACTCCAAAAGTCTTTTCATGATGCTCAAGATCGCATAAAAAGTCATATTCACAAATCTCCCCTGGTGTCGTGAAATCAGAGTGACTCTGTATTTTATTTGGAAAATTTCATGAAAAGTGAAGAGGGGCACCCTCATATTTATTAGCTCAAAAATACAAAATTATCCACCAACTATTAGTATATTCTATGTATCTTTCAAAACCACCTTCACATATCTCCTTCATTCATGATTCTCAACTATTATTTAACATTATCACAAAGCTTTCCATCAAACCATCGCAAGTCGGGATGCTTCAATTCTTGTAATTCTATAGATCACTGTCACCATTCACAATTCATCAATTCTTTTTACTTATCTATTCTTGTCATTGTAGTGTATATCACTACCATCTTTCATTGATCCTTTATGAAACACTATTCAGAAAGCCCAAATTTTCGAAATTTATGCCTTTCCCATATTTTCATAAGGTCTCCAAGGAAATAAAATTTTCACACTAATATCTAACTTCTAAATTTTTCACCCAAAAATTTCATAAACACTGGGAAATGATTCCACCTTCAATATTATTATCATCTTGAACTATATGATCCCTTTCCTTGAAAACTCTCTCACCCTTCATGTGAGAAATGATAAAAAATCAAAAACCATACTCCATTTCCATCAAAAAAAATCCTTGGTTCCAACAATATCCCCCGTTGGGTTTGTTGAAAATATTTAGATAAATTCAATGAAGCAGAGGCCACAATCAAAAAATGATATGAGGGAAAAAAACATCCAACACTCTATGTCAATTTTTAAAAATCTCACAGTATAAAAAAATAAGAGAAGCATGAAATGGCTTCTCATGTTTTGTAATACCTAATGATGCCCAAGATATGATCTAACTATTTTTTACTGTTCTCATTTTCTCACTTTGTAACTTAGAATTGTAGCCCTTTGTAACTCATTGAATTTCTCCATTCTCCCCCTTTATAAATAAACCCAATGAACTTGATGTTTACTTATAGAGCTCAAAAACACACTTCCCCTAGATCGTATCTCTTCCATAAACGTACATCACATCCACAAGTAGATTAAAATAGTTAATTCAACTAGGAAGAGGGGAATATTTGTAACCTCCTCATGAATTGGGACGAGGCGGAACACTGAGGTTCAATAGATGCTTCTCAAACACATGTGCTACCAATGGATTTGTTAGAATGTCCGCAACTTGGTCATCAGTTCCGACATGATCCATTTTAATCATGCCTTGTTCAACTTTTTCTTTGATGAAGTTATATCATATTTCAATATGTTTCATATGAGAATATTGAACTGGATTCTTCATAAGATTGATTATACTCTTATTTTCATAGTGAATTACTATTTGTTATTTCACCTCATCTCCAATATCATTCTGTTTTTGCTTCATTCGCAATAGTTGAGTGCAAGCCTTTGTTGAAAAGATATACTTAGATTTAGCATTACTAAGAGAAGTACTTTCCAAAAACATACTCAACAAAACCACACATTTATTTCCAATAAATAATGATCCACCACTTGTAGACTTTCTATCAATGACATCTCCAGCCCAGTCAATATCAAAAAATATTGATAGTTCACTATCTCTTCCTACAATAAAGTATAATCTTTAATTGTAATCACCTTTAGTGTATCTCAGGATTCTTTTCACTACCTCCATATGATATTCCATCAGAATACTTTTAAAGTGTTCTATTAATCATGTTGAAAAGGAAATATCTGGTTGTGGCACTGTTAGGTACAATAAGATTCCAATGATTCTCCTATTCATTGTTGGATCTACAAATGTATCATCCTCTTGCTTTCCAAATTTTGTCCCAACTACAATCGGAGTCAAAATTCGTTTGGAGTCATGCATATTGAATTTCTTCAGCAATTCTATGGAATATTTTTCTTTGGAAATTAATGTTTGGTCTTTACTCTGAATCACTTGCATCCCTAAGAAGTATGTGATTTCACAAATGATAGACATTTCAAATTATGATTTCATGTGATAGAAAAATTTATCCCCTGATCCCTTCCTACTTCCACCAAATTTAATATCATATATATACACCAGTACCATAAACTAATGTTTCTGATAATTATTCACATATAGATTGTGATCCACTCCTCTTTTAAATTTGAGCTTCTTTAGATAAGAATCCAACAAAGAGTACCACACCTATGGTGACTATTTCAGACCATATAGTGCCTTCTTTAATCTGTAAACCTTCATCTCATCATTACCAATCATAAAAAACCACTATTTTTTCAATGTATACTTCTTATTCAAGCACGCTGTTCAATAAATATTTTTTGACAACCATTTGACAAAAATTTTATACTCTTTGAATTTACATGGAAATAAAAAGTCTAATTGACTCTAGTCTAGGTATCGAATAAAATGTTTCTTCAATATCAACATAATTAATCTATAAATGTCTTATACACACCAAATTATGTGTACCTTATGATAACTAGTATTCATTTTTAAAATATTAATAAGCTCTATATCAGATCCTAGTTTTTATTCTGCAAGATGTAGTACGTGATAAAGGTCAAAAAATAGTTGTTGCACTAAAAGATCATCAATGTTCCCCACTATTATGTGAACCCATAAGTAAAAAAATTTATTTTTAAATATATGTTCTATATCTAGATGAAATCATCTAGCAGACATAAATGATAGAGTCTATTAGGGGTGGAAACTCATAGGAAATTAATGAAACTTATCATGGTGTATTCCCTTGGTAATATCTATTATAGGATATTATTAGAATGATACTGGCCAGTAGGAAATCTACATTATAATGTGTCACTGTATTTTTCTATCTGAGTACATGTTTATTGATCTCTATACTTTAATGTTATTATTAATGAGTTTTATAAGTCACATAATTTGATTTATTGATGAAAATCATGATGACATATGTTCATGGAGAAGTTTGATATATTGGTTGCATCATGAGTAATATTGTATTAATAATTAATTTGATAAATTATTTCAACTTAAGTTATTTAAAATAATTCGATATCTCAGACCTTTTTATGGAAATGATATCGCCTAAATAAATCCATTTCTATTTTTTTATACAAGCAAGTTTGATTTCTAAAAATTCAAAGAAAGATTCATCAAGCACATAGGTCGATGTTACAAGTATACAACCTACTTGAGTAGAGATATCTTGATAAAGGGGTTATATTAAACATTAGGCATCTGTATGAGGTATTATATCATTACAGAATTAACTTTTTCTCTTTGGGTTCCTTGGCAAGTTTCTAGCTTCTAACCTTGGACTTTAGGTTGTTTCGCCAAATTCCACTGAGAAAGAGGCCTATAGGGTAACACACTAAGTGTATCTATAATATTAGTAAAATTTTATATTATAAATTTCTATTTAAAAAACTAAATAAATTTTATTCCCACACATTGTTTAATAATTATTTATTTTTTATTGATCACATATATTCCATCACCAGTTATTCGAGAGAATATTATGTGATTGTAATATTTAAAAAATATTTATTTATAGTTTTTGGAATATAATATTTATTTATTTATTGTTGAATAACGATGTGATATTCATTTATTAAAAAAAATAATTATTCAAGGCCTGATAAATATTAATGGGGAATGACTAGACAATCTTAATGTTCTGATGAGAAGTAATATTTATTTAATATTATTTTATTAAGAAAATTATTTTTATTCACAAGTTTAGCACATTCCATGACATAATAATAAAATTATTATTAGAGGCATGGGGTTCTGAAGGGATTAAATAAATGATAAAGGTAGCATGTTCAATTATTTATTTCTAAACTAAGATGTATATAATCCCAATTATTTTATTTTTCAAGGGTGATAATTTCATTTTTTTTGTTCACAATGACATCCAAAGAGAATCCTATGAATCCCTAGAGAGATCAATCTCTAAAATGATCCCAATAATGGAGAGAGATCTTCCTCCACATTACACTCTCAAGTCTATAGAGATCAAGGAGAATCATTTCTATATAATTCTTGGGGTGATCAAATGCGAAGGATAAAGTGATATGATTTATGGTTCAAACACCCATAGATTCTTACAAAGACATACAGATATTTGTGGGCCACATGTGGATCACCACTAGAGGTAATCTAATATTGATTCCTACAATGCATTGATGATACGACGTGGATCCATTATCTGATCCATCAACTAAGAAAAAATTTAATTTAAAGTAATTCTTTAATTTCTTAAATTAATTATACTTAATATGTGATGATCTTATACTTTGGTTTTGGAATTTATAAATTTTTTATATTCTTTGATTCAATTCCATTGATCACAAAATTTATCATCATGTAAATTTTAGATTAATCATTTAATATGGGAAAAATTAAACTTCGGCATTATCCATCTAATGCTTCCACTATTCCTAGAACCTATAAGTGGTATCAAATCAGTCAAATAATTATTTATAATTATTTAATTATAATTAATTGATTTAAGAATGTATTATTGGTTTTCAATTATAGTTTAATATTCCATTAAAATGAAATGCGATATATATTTTATTCCCCTTATTTTATCATAAATATAATCATATAAATTAATTTTATGGATGAAATAAATTCAAATATCTCATCTAGAGGTGCTGAAGAATCTGGTCAGATAACACAATAATACACATCATGTGACCCAGAGGTACACGCCATGTACATTTGTTTAATTCACCAATAATTAAATTTTAATTGATTCATGTGGTATGAATTTTTTACATATGGTGAATTTAATTATACACCATGTTTTTAAAAGTACATCTTGGTGCACAGTCATCTGGAGAACATGTCTTGTAAATTCAATAAACAAAATTTAGTCCCTTCGTCAAATACGGTCTGAGTTTTCTATTATAAAACCTACAAAACTATTTTATGTGTAACTTGGAGAACAAAAAACATGTATCCCATGTACACACTGTGTAGTACAAAAAACATTTATGGCACTATTAGATGTTGAGTCCCTAGGAATTTGATGTAGATAGACAGTGAGAAAAATACACGTCATGTTTCACTAATGTACCCACCATGTACGTTAAGAAATTATGCTGAATTGAAAATTAATTTATTATATTTTGAAAACATAATCAACATGTTCTTGTGTGTGTTAATTAAGTTGATAGTACACACCATGTGACATGTTTAATGAATATATATATCTAACTAATTTTTTTGTAATGTTTATATCTACATATCATTTATAAGTTGTATTAAAATTGTTACTCTACACACATTGAAGCATAAAATACTATATAAATACCATGTAAACCATGTGATCATTAATTTTTTAATATAAAACAATAATTTGTATGATTAATTCTTGTATTCCACACGTTTCAAGAGTAAACTATATACGAGTATAATACAAGTTTGGTAGTTCATATGGTTACTCACTATGTTTCCTCTAGAGTATATTTTTTACATAGTTAATTGTAAGTAAATTTATTTAATTTTTTTAAAAAATAATGATGGATGATAATCTCAATGAAATGTGGATGAGAATTATGATAAAATATTTTATTAATTAATGAATATAATTAAATGATTCAATCATGATTTATCTTAATTAAAAATGATTAGAATTGCATATTAATTTTAATAACTTTGTAATTTGTTACATTCATGTGGATGATCATGAGCCTAGGCTTCACCAATTTATGTGATTGATATCATTTAATTTATTATTAAATTAAATTATTTTCTTTTGTATCTCCTCTCATTTTGTAAGGGCCTATGTGTCTATTGTTTCTTTTTTGTAAAACCCTTTACCAATCCATTGGGTTAAACTAACCAATATTTGAGTAAAATAATATTCATTTTATAGAGATCCCAAGATTTAATAGGTGTTTCAACTTTGGTTTTTCGGTGATACCAATCCGATAGAGATATATAGTTGGATAGGTAGAAATATGAAACACAAACTATAAATTTTTTAAGGTGTGTTACCCTAGGTTTATGGTTAATTTTTTATCCTCTAAATAAACTAACCATTAGTAAAATATCATTATCATACCAATTTATTATTTTATTTCTTTCAAGTTTCATGCTTATTTTATTGTGGATGTTTTTTCAGGTTCCCAGATATTATTAATTAACAAGCATGCAAGATAGGACAAAAATAAATTGTCTTATGCATAAAGATTATCTAAGACATGGTTAATCACATATGTAAATCATATTAATATTAATAAGATTGTAATAACAATAATAATGGTAAATTTATGCATAATCATTAAATCTCTCAATTATATATATTGTGCTGGTATATCCTTCCAATATTTTAGTTTATATCGAACCACAACACAATGTGCTTGAACAGACAAAGTTAGGATGCTTTCAATTTTCAGGGAATTCTAACTTGATGTTTTAGGTTGAATAAACATAGATCCCATTAAGGGTTGACATCCATAGTAGGACATTATGTTACTGAGATTCAATGGTTGATGAAATGCAATTTTAGGATTTTAGGAATGTGGAGTCCACTCAACATAATAAGAAACTATGAGTTGATGCAGTTGGAAATTGGAATGCCTACCTATAACCATTAAAATTTCTTGACTAGACAATATTTGGGTAAGGAGTAGGGTAATATGGATACTTAACCATATAATATACATGAAATAAGATAATATAAATACATTTATGAGGGATATTAGGTTTCTATAAAGTAGTGGGTGATTAATAAACATAATATTTATTTAATTGTCTAAATTGTATCATATACAGTAATACCACTCTGCTCACCTAATTTTCAGAAATAACAACAAAAATTACTTCATACATATCATTGTGATTTATACATGATAAGGAAAAAATTCTCTCAATAAAAAATTTCTACGAATAGAGAAGGTTCTTACGTGTTACCCTATGCCATAAAAGTAAATTGTAAAGGCTGGAAGAACCTATTCCTGATGTTCTTGGAAATGAAGATAGTAATGAGTTTTTATCTCTCTATGATAAAAATTTAAGTGATGCTAAAAATTTTAAATGTTTCATGATATCATCCATTACCAATGATATTTTGAAGCGACATGAGGACTTCGATGCATATTACATAATGTCTCATATTCTGGATCTCTATTAGGAGAACGTAACATAAGAGAGAAATAAGATCTAAAATTCTCAGTTTACAACTATGTTTGGAGTGTCGGAACCATCTGGGCCCTATGTAGTCATTATTATTGGCTATATTGAATGCTTAGACATCTTAGGGATTAAATTCGCAGATGAGTTGCAAAAAGATATCATAATTTCCTCACTACCCAAGAACTTCTCTATTTTTATTGTTAATTATAACTTGAGAAATAATGATAATAGTGTTTGAGAACACTTTACTCAAATTCGTGAATGGGATAAGGACTTAGGGTGTCAAAAACGTACTGTTCTCATGGTGAATAAGAAAAGGACTAACAAGGTAAAGAAGACCAAGACTCATAAGAAATATAAATCTTTTGAGAACCATCCTTCGAAGAAGATGAATATCTAGAGGAAGGGTATGGAAAAGGATGTTGTATTTTTTTTCATGTGAAAAGTAAGGAAACTAAAAGTGTAACTACACCCAAATGAAAGGGGAAGCTAACTGGGTGTTCATTAAGAATTGTAATATTTCAATATCTATACATTGGGTATTAGATAGAGCAGGTGGTGATCACACACTACTACAAAACTGGCCTTTAGCAGCACTATTTTTTATTAGTGCTAGAAGAAAGCACTGAAAAATGGAATATTTATCGGTGTTAAAGATAGCACTGATAAATATAACCTTTTATCAGTACTTTTATTTTAGAACTGATAAAGGGAACCGTTATCCTCACATTAATTTTAGTGATGACAAATGATATCATATATCAGTTATTTATTTTTATCACTGATAAAGGGTATCCTTTATCAGCGCTTTGTTTTTAGCACTAATAAAGGGTACACTTTATCAGTGTTATATGTTTAGTGCTGATAAATATTTCTATCATCAATGCATGTTTAGCGATGAGAAAATGAAATAATTAAATAGATAAAAAATAAAATATGTGTTTATTAAAAAAATATAACAAATTTTATTAATTAAATAATTATTGATAAAAATGAATTGATCGATTATACATTATTAAATATTACACATTTAATTAATTAGATAGTTATGATAATTAATGTTATTAAGTTTTATATATTAAATATATAGATATATATTAATGTATGTAAATATAATTATATATTAAAAAATATTTATGTTCTTTACATTAAATTGTCATATATTTATTGAATAACAATATTATTAAAAAATAATATGAATTAAAAATATTAACTAATTGCATAGTACTCAACATATAATTGAATATAGTTTTATTTTTTTAATTTAATGTAGATCAAATTTGTGTCATATTTATTTCATATATATGTATAATTAATGCATTTTTATATACAATATGCACACACATGGAGAACTTATAAATTTATTCAATATTGTTAAAGTGTAACTATATTTTTAATTTATTCAATTTCACTCATTTTGTACATATATTCAAGCACTCAAAATTATATATTCATTAATAATGTTAAAAAATATTTGTAAAAAAATATTTATAAATAAATATATTTATAAATGTACATTCACTATATTTATACAACTATATATTTATAATTGTAAATAAATAAATATTTTGTTAAAAGTATTTATATAATTATAGATAATTAATAATGTATATTTAAATAATTATTAAATTTATAATAAATTTATTTAAATAATAAATATATTTACTATATCTATATTTATATATATTTATTAAATATATATGTATAACTATATAAATATATATAATGATAAATATAATAAATTTTAAAAATATTTCTACAATTTTAAATAAATAATTATTAAATTATTATAAATATATTTTAAAAAGAATATATTTACTATATTAATATTTATATATATTTATTAAGTATTTATAAATATTTATAAATATTTTTATTTCGAATTATAATTATAAATCCCTTAAGAGCGCTTCAAAAATAAGAGCTGATAAAATAATCTTTATCAGCGCTTTTTTCACACTGAGGAAGATAAGGATTTATTAGCACTAAAAAAAGCATTGATAAATGAACATTTATCAATACTATAAGATTAGTGTTGATAAATATTCAATATAAATGTAATTATATAATAAGAACTGATAAAAGAGTCCCTATCTATTTTAAAAACCTTATCCATTTGCAAACCTGTCATGATATAGAAGCTTTCTATGGAAGCCACCCACTATCGATACTCCTACTCGGTGAATCGAAGGTTGAATCACACAACTCAAATAGATCCAGACATCTCATTTGGAATCCAAAGAGGGTCTCAGTTTTTCTTTTTCCAAGGGAGGTAGGCCTTCTGAATTTCTATGTGTATTTTTTGTTTTATTTTTCATTCCTTCTTCTATGATTTGTTTTTGATCCATCATTTATGATTTATTGTTTACAATTTGTTTATGATTTTTTGTTTAACAAATGATTTGTGGTCTATATTTTATTTACTACCAATGTATGATATGTTGTTTATATCTGAAATTGAGCCTTGGATTTATTCATTATTATTTTATAGTTATGTTATGATATGTTGTTTATTCTTACTAAATAATTTTTTTATAGTTATGTTTTATATATTTATATAAATGTATAGAAATTTTCATGTATCGTTTTATTTATTGCCTACAGATTTGAGGAACTTTGGTGGTTCCCTAATGATTATATATATAATGACACCTTTAATGGACACTTTAGTGGACATATAGATTCAAAATCTATTTTTCATAAACAAAGTCAGTGGAGTGATTCATGTTCCTCTATTTATTATATGTATCATAGGATCTAGTTCATCTTAGAATTCACTATGGTCCTTAGTTTTCTTATGGAGAAGATTCAAAGAGTTCGTCCCTAGTTAAGAACATGATGTTTTATCACATCAATCCTTCACTTCTTGAATCATTATGGTGCCTTTAGTTCATGTTATGTTTGAATATCAAGTTTTTATCTTTTTTATATTTATTATAGATGACATGTGATTGAGTTTTTATATTGGCATGACATGTATGTGTGTCTTTATAGTTATTTCATCATTTATTTCCATAGTTTTGTGTCTAACAGGTATGCCTATATTGGGTACTGATTATTTTGGGTCTTTATATCCATTGATCTTAAGGGTCATGCTAGAATTTTGTTCGACCACTGGTAGTAATGGTTTCTATTGGGGGGGACTACCTCCCATTTATGTTTTTTTACACCCAAAGTCTACACCATCCTTTAGTGAATTTGAGGTGTGTTAGAGGTCATAAGATGATCTGACCTGGTGTTGTTTGGGAAATTCTGGCTAGGGACATTACAATATCCATCTTCTAATTTACACCAATAGTTTTTAAGGATAATATCATTTATTATCTACCTTTGTCTCCCTCTATTTTTTCAAATTCCAACTATAACACCTCAAGTATTAATAAAAATAAATGTTTATTTTTAGCATTTATAATTAAACATTCAATCAATGTAAAAAATTTGTGAATAAATATTAAATTTACTAATTAAGAAAACTTATTAATGAAAAGGTTATAATGATTATTTACTAAATAATGTTTTATTATTTATTTAAGATACTCGACATGTTCACAACTCAGATATGCTATGTATCATTAATTATTAAATTATTAACATGTAATATTAATTTTTTTATTGAACATTTGGTTTAATAAATAGATTAAAGGAAAAAAATTAATACTTATAATAAAATGAAGAATAATTATCAGTACTCAAATTTATACATCTTGCGTTTTATTAAGAAACTTTAACATTTAGTTTTATAAACCATTTATAATTTTTATTAATATTTTATACCTATTGATAAAGTTATGTTTAAAACATGTAAAAGTAATTATTTTATAAGATTAATTACCAGGTAACTTCATTAATGTAAATAATATTATGATAACATTAAAAAAATACATATGTGAGTTTATTATATAATATTTATAAAATTCCATAAAAAACAAACTTATAATTCATATAAAATAGTTTACATTTTAAATTTTAACTAGAAAATAATATATAATCTAATTAGAAATGAATTTATATATATAAGATGATGATAATAATAATATAAGATTAGTTTATAAATGATGTTAAATCAAATTAAAAGACAAAGAAGGATATTTTTTGGGTTTCAGGGGTTTGTGAAATCAAGAGGTGTCATAAGGGATTCTTCAAGTCAGGTCTTGGGAGACATCAGCTTTCGATAATGATGAGTGGATCGAGTCGAGTGAGGTTGAGATTTTCTTCGTCGTTGAGAATAGAGGTTGGGGTTGGTTCATTCGTCTTTGAGAGGCGAAGTGGAGTAGTAGGATGAGACCACTGCTAGCAAAGGAGAAAGGTGAGCACTGAGATTGAGTCCAACCAAGGGTTCGAATAATTCTTGGAAATCACATGGTAGATAGTTTCATGTCCATATATGTGATGCATAGAGGATCTGAACAAGACTTTTGTAGAAAATGACCCATGGATTTGGATATTTATCATGTATATCGAGTAGGTTTTATATACTAAATATTTTTTTAACCGAATATCATTCTATATTCTATTTATCATGTTACTGGATATCAATCTATTTCTATTAATCAATTTCATTGGTGCATAAGTTTGGATGTCGATACCCCATTTTTAGTTCAACAAATATTTTTTGGATTGATATGTGTGTGGCTTTGGTTTGATTCATTTTAAATATGTTTTGACAACTTGAATCAAATCAGTGGTCTTGTTATCAATCTATTTAAAACTTTTTCTCTAATGAAATCAATTTGTTATCCATTTCTTTCATTTTGGTATTTTTTTCTTATGCATAACAGAAGATAATTTTTATAAATTGAACTACTTTTCAATCTTTGAATTTAGTTTGTTTTGTCAATTTCTAAAAAATTTCTTCTACAGTCATATTTTTGGTACATTAAGTATGATAAATATTTTTTATTTTATTAATCATATTTTAAAACTACTATATGAGAAGTTCTTGTTGCATAGGAATGGAAAGGGGGAGTCATCGAGAGTAGTTTCACAATTTTTCGTTGATAGTAGTTCCATTATTTTCTTTTTTCCACTTCTGATATTTTTCATGAGGGTCATTTAAATTGAAATTGGAGGAAGAATAAGTTTTAAGGGGTCGTCTGTGATGATTTACAAAAATTATTTCTTCAATTAAATCATTCAAGTTTATATTTACATTATCAAAATTGTGTTTAAATCTAGTTTGGTGTAAGGGAATATACTGCTATATTTTTATGGCAATATTGATCTTTAGTAAGAGATAATTTTTTTAAAATGATATGTGTTATATGTAATCAGATTATATTCTTTATTTTATAATTCATTCTTTAATTATTTTCAAGTTTAAATTATAATATTTTGTAAGTGGTTTATTTTCAAACTTATTTTATAAGGGTATAATTCATTCTGTTATTTTGAGTTTGAAATAAAAATTATATGTATATCTCAGTTTAATTATTTTTATAACCTATAATGAATATATTTTGTAATCATATTATAATTGAAATTAATTCTTTTAAAATAATAACTCAAGATTTAATTCACAGTTGTAATTATATGTATTAAATTGTGTTTTAAAAAAATCTATTGTAATGTATATTTCCATTGATCGAAGTTTTATTTAAACATGAATTTATTCTATTATTATGTGGAATATATATATGTATGTATACTTGTATAATTTTCAAGTATATAACTATTTTAAATAAATTATGATTAACCAAAGTATTAATCTAAATATGAATTTATAAATTTATAATTTTATAATTGTATCATGTGTATGTTATTAAAAAACCAATATTATGGACATAAATAAATGATTTTGTTATCATGGAATTTATCCATGAATATATATGTATATAGATATATGCTTGAGTATTGAATAAACTTTACATAGATGGATTTTATGAGATTACGAATGAAATTTTAGGAATGTGAATAATAATTACTCATCTATGTGGTTATGAAAAATTTAAGTAGCATAATATTTGGTTGTACTAGGTCGAACAAAAAAAATCCAATAAATATTGGAATTTACATAATTATATGTAAATAAAAGTTAGAATGTTTATTCCATGAATGATTATATATATATAAAGTTAAAAATCATGAGAAAAAATATATATATAAAGAAATATTAAAGTTTTTATAAAACCCAGCACTTGAATGTTGTAAATATAGTGGGGAATTTGGGAGTAAACCCAATCACTCAAAAACTGGGAAGGCCCAAGATAACCATCAATTCATTAAGTTTCCACAACAATTTTTTTCAAGAGCTTATGATATGTTTTCTAAAATCACTGGATTATATTTAATGTACTTTCAAAATGATATAGTATTTTAAAGCATAAACGTTTTCAATTATGTTTTTAGAAGATAATTCAAAAAGTATTTTTATGATATTATCTAAATAACTTTGAAATGAATTTACTGAAGTTATTTTCAAATAAATATATCCTAAAAAGTATTTCAACGATTTGAAAACTTCTTACTAAGCAATTGAATTCTTACCCTTTGTTTTAAAAATGATTTTTTACAAGTATCTTAGATGTTCAAATTCAGATTTCATCGCTTTTGGAGTTAGCACACACAAAAGCGTAGTAGGTACTTGATTTATTTTTGTTCAACTATGATAAATGTACGGTAATGTATAATCATCCAGAACCTAGACTGGTAAAAGGTCCTCTTTTGTATAAATCACTTTTTGTTTTTCAGTTATCTTTTATAAAAAAAATACACAAAATGCTTTTAAGCACTTTGTCAAGAAGAGAGGGATCGAGCATTATAATTGGTATCATATGAACAGTCTAGAAAAATTTGGGGATTAAATTTTGTCTTTTACGGAAAATAAATTCTCTATGTTGGAATTTTCATTGGATGGTTATATCCCCTTAGGAATTATTAAATTCTGATGATGGAAATTCAGAATTTTCTTAATCTCGACAAATGAATTGTGAGGGTGCGATTCATTTAAGGGAGAAGAATGTAACACCTCGAGTTTTAATAAAACTAAATCTTATTTAAAATTTTTAATTAAACATTAAATAAATGTAAATTTTTTTAAAATAAATATTAAATTTACTAGTTATAATTAATAATTAATGAAAAATTTATGATGATTATTTATTAAATGAAGTTTTATTAGTTAATTAAGATACTCGACAAGTTAACAGCTAAGATATGTTAAGTATCATTAATTATTAAATTATTAACATCATGTAATATTATTTTATAGAACATAAAGGAATTAAAATTCAACACATAAAATAAAATGATGAAAAATTATAAGTACTCAAATTTATACATGTCATGTTTTATTAAGTAACTTTAACAGTTAGTTTTATAATACATTTATAATTTTTATTAATATTTTATACCTATTGATAAAGTTATTTTTAAAACATCTAAAAGTAATTATTGTATAAGATTAATTAAAAGGTGACTTTATTAAGGTAAATGTTAACAAGATAACTATAAAAAAAAGTATATGTGAGTTTATTAGAAAATATATCTATAATTTCCTAGAAAACAGACTTATAATTCATAGAAAATAGTTTACATTTAAAATTTTAACTTCAAAATAATATATAATAGAATTATAAATGAATTTATATATATAAGATGATAATAATAATAATAATATACAATTGATTTAAAAAATTATGATAAATCAAATTAAAAAATGGATAAGGTTGCTTTTCAAGTTTTACAGGTTTGTTAAATCAAGAGGTGTCATGAGGGTTTCTTCAAGTCAGGTCATGGGAGACTTTGGCTTTTTACAATGAGGATTGGACCGAGTCGAGTGAGGCCAAGATCGTATTCATCATCATGAATAGATTTCGGGGCTAGATTGTTCATCTTTGAGAGGTGAGGTGGAGTAGTAGGACAAGACTAGTACTAGTATAGGAGGAACGTGAGCGCTGAGATGGAGTCCAGATGAGGGTTTGAATCATTCAGGTTGATGGAATAGTAGATAGTTCCATGTCTAGGTCTGTAATGTGAAGAGGATCTGAACAAGACTTGTGGAGAAAATGACTTGCAGATTTGGATATCTACCCTGTATTGCAAGTAGGTTTTCTTTATTAAATTTTTTTACAATAGAATGTCATTCTAGATTTGATTTATATTGTTACTAGATATCATTTTGTTTCTATTCATTTATTTATGTGGAGTTTAAGATTGGATGTCGATACACATATTTTTCCAATGAATTTTTTTTGGATTTATATGTGTGTGGCTATGGTTTGATGTTTCTTGAAGACATTTTGATAATTTGACTTGAATCAATGGTCATGTTATCAGTCTGTTTAAAACATCCCCTCTACTGCAATCATGTTTCAATCTGTTGCTTTCATTTTGGAATTTTTTTTGGGTGTATAACAGAAGGTAGGTTTAATTAATTAAACTACTTTTCATTATTTGAATTTAGTCATGTTTTTAAATTTATAAATAGTTTCTTCTATGGTCGTATTTGGGTTATGATAAGTATGAAAAATATTTGTTAGTCTATCAACAGTATTTGAAATAGTTATATAAGAAGTTTTTATTACAAAAGGATGGTAAGGGGGAGTCAGCGAGAGTAGTTTCACTCTTTTTCATTAATATTAGTTTTACTATTTTCTATTTTCCACTTTTGAGAGTTTTTATGAGGTATATTTTAATTACAATAGTAAGAAGAAGATGTTTTAAGGGGTAATTTTCCATGATTTTCATAAGGGATTTCATCAATTAAATCTTTCATGTTTATATTTACTTTTTCAAAATTATGTTTAAATATAGTTTGGTGTAAGGGAATATACTGTTATATTTTTATGACAATCTTGATCTTTAGTAAGAGATCATTTATTTTAAATGATATGTGTTATATATATATATAATCAGATTATATGCTTTATTTTATAAGTCTACCTTTAGTTATTTTCATGTTTTCATTTAAAGATTTTGTAAGGAATTTATTTTCAAACTTATTTTATAAGGGTTTAATTCATTCTGTCAGTTTGAGTTAGAATTAAAAATTATATTTATATCTAACATTAATTATTTTCATAACCAATAATGAATATATTAGGTAATAAGATTATAATTGAAATGAATTGTTTTTAAATTATAACTCATGATTTAATTCATTGTTGTAATTATATGTATTAAATTATATTTTTAATAAATATTTTGTAATGGATATTTCCATTTATCAAAGTTTTATTTAAACATGAATTTATTCTTTTATTATGTGGCATGTATATATATATAGATATATTTGTATAATTTTCAAGTAGATAACTATTTTAAATAAATTATGATTAAAAATGTATTAATCTATGTATGAATTTATAAATTAATAATTTCATAATTTTATCATATTTATGTTATACACAAATAAAAATTATGTTCATACATCTAAGATTTTGTTATCATGGAATTTATACATGAATATATTTGTAAATAGATATATGCATGATTATTGAATAAACATTACATTAATGGATTTTTATTGGATTAAGAATGAAATTTTTTTACGTGAATAATAACTACTCATCTATATGGTTATTCAAAGTTTAATTACCACAATATTTGGTCGTACCAAGTTGAACATGTAATTTCTAATGCTGATTACAATTTGTATAATTATATATTAATAAAATTTAGAATTTTAAAATCATGTTTGGTTATATTATTTTAAGTTAAAACTCCAATGAATATATATATATACATATATATATATATGTAACGAAAGATTAAAAGTTTTTATAAAACCCAGCACTTGAATGTTGTAAATATGGTATAGAATTAGCGAGTAAACCCAATCCCTCAAAAAGTGGGTAGTCCCAAGATAGACATCAGCGTTTCAAGTTTCAAAAATGTGTTTTTTTTCAAGAGCTTGCGATATGTTTAATAAAAACACTATATTATATTTAATGCACATTAAAAAATGATATATTATTTTAAAGCATAAATGATTTCAATTATGTTTTCAGAAGATATTTCAAAAATTATTTCTATGTTATTATCTAAATAATTTTAGAAATAATTTACAAAATTTATTTTCAAATAAATATTTCATAAAAAGTATTTCAATGATTTCAAAATGTCTTATTGTGAAATTTAATGCTCACCTATTTTTTTAAAAATGTTTTTTATAGGTATCTAAGTTAAAATTCAGATGTCATCTCTTTTGGAGTTAGTGTGCGTGGAAGCATAGTAGGCACTTGATTTTTTTGTTCGACTCTGTTAAATGTAAAGTGTTTTATAAGCCTCTAAAACCTAGTCTGTTAAAAATTTCATCTTTTGTATAAAGAACTGTGTATTTTTTAGTTATCTTTTATAAAAAAAACCCACAATGTTTTTATGCACTAATTTTGGATGCACAGGCTCGGGGAGTCATACCAGAATCCCTTAATATTGTATTTGGAATATATAGGTGCTCATATATTTTAGTTGAAATGATCCATATTTGTAACAAACCAGCCTGGGTGCCCTGGAAAACCAATAACTAAGTCGGCCCAGACATGGCCTGAAGGGCATTCCTGATCCCCACGGGTTGGTGATTGGAACATAGAATCATACAACATACATGTGGTATTAATTTTTCTATTCATGAATACAAAAGAAAATGATAATATACTGTATTCATATCAATAGGAAAAATACATTGGGAGTAAATGTACCAGAATACAACGAGGCCTAAAATCCAAAGTACAATAACCCAAATTATTAAATAGGAAAAACCAACCCAAGGTCCCTATGGACACAACTCACCAATTCCAAACCTCAATAGACGGATCCACCACCAAGAGATCCCTTCCCTTTACTCAAGCCTGGAATAAGAATGTCTACAAACACCCAACAAAAAAAGTAGGGTGTGAGCCTAAGCCAGTAGGATACCACCAATAATTCCATAAAAAATGAAAAATATAGATTATCGAAAGAAAAGATTTCGATTTTTCAAAATAAATAGGATTTTAAATTCAAAAATATATTTAAACAAAACATGTTATATATTTTTAAAAATATGAAAAATTCATTTAATGAATATGATTTACTTTATAAGAGATGTAATATTTCTAAAACAATGTCTTATGTAAAAAAATTATATAAGATAGTTTATAAAAATTCAGAAGGCACGTAAAGTTATTCAAACATCATTTTCATACATTTATATATGAAATATAAATCAAAAAGGAAGCAACATGGTCATCTTCCAAAAGGGATGATAGTATTAACCACCTAAAATATTTCTCGCTCTCTAAGTGAACTCAAGAAAATATGTATACACACATCCCTATGACACTGGCTGAAGGAGACTCATCACCAACCTTTCTAGGATGTGACCCACATAATGTATGTTTTTTAACATTGTAATATTGTAGAGTGTATCAAAATAAATCACTAACAACCAAAGGAATTCATGCACTCTTACATGATTGGAGGATTATTTTAAGACTTATTAAAATATTATGAATCACATTCTTCCATTTCAAAAATTCTAATTTCTTTCCATTTAAAACCAAAACTTGTTTTATTCAAAAAGATGAATTTTTCAGAAGATAAAATCAATGGGTTTCTATCAAATCATTTTAATCCATTTTCATGAGTTTCAAATCCATTCAAGACCAATTCCATCCTTTTCATAATTAATTTTCACAATTAAACTCAATAATTTAATTTAAAACATTTCCATCAAAATCCACCATTTAAATTCGACAATGCAAATCAACCAATTTCCATAAACACGCCCAAATTCAATTGAATTGGGGTTTTTCAAAATTTTCATGCCATAACCATTTAAAATCTCCCAATTCACTAGAATTGGGTTTTTTTCAAAGAAATTGAAAGCAGGTTTAAGAAATTAAATTAAAGTAAACAATTGAAATAAACCAATAAAATCAATCTTAAACAATTTGGAAAATCTGAATAGAACCAGCTACCTCTTTCCCAAAGAAAGACACTTGAAACAACACCCATCAATGATAATGATGGTGAAGAGTATCTTAAAAATAAACTTAGAAGAAATATCCAACACCACATTGCATAGATCTATCAATCCCTAGATGATCCATTGAAACACCAAAATTAGGTAATGAGAGAAACTCAAAGAATAAGGGAGATAACTTACCTGGGAATCTCACCATAAGAAAAAGGATTATTTAAAGTTGATCACATCAATTCGGAAGGTGGGGTGCCTCTAAAAATATCCTAGGGAGAGTCAAGGTTTAATATCCAAGAGGTTTTGGAATAATAGATTGTGTGGTACTACCAAATGCATTACATTGGGTAAGGCATGGTCCGAGTCACAATGTGTACCCATGGGTCATGAAGTGTAGGCTACACTAGATATGTAAGCAAAAAAACCCTTCCCCATAGGTTGAAAATCCGTTATTTATCCCCTACACAAGGTTTACCTCAGGTACATCTTGTGTACCAGCTCACAACATGATCTCCCCATTCACAACCTAAAACCGTCACTATGTACACGACGTGTACTTCCGGTACATGGTGTGTACCAATTTTTTAATATATAGTAATCCCAAAAAACATAAAAATGATTATTAACTGAAACGGAACATTGAAAAGGTGGAAAGTTTTCTCGATCAACGTAATAGAATGTTGTAACCACTCCACCATAAAAACCTTCTACCCCGAAAAAGCCTATGAAGAATATTCCATGCCAAAGTGATGAGGCCAGTGCTCTCTCATTAGTGCCTCACTTTCCCACATCTAATGACTATTGGAGAAATTTTTCCACATTACATGAACCAAATGTATTTCCTTCCCACAAATCACCTTGGTCTTAGAATCAACTATCATGACTAGTTGCTTAGTCAAAGATAAATTAGGCTCGATCACTAGATCACTCCAGCTCAAAACATGAGATGGATCAGATATATAACTTATTAGATATAATACATGTAACACATTATGTATTAAAGTCAGCTACAGTGGAAGTTTCAGATGGTATAAAAACTTTCCCACCTTCTCAACAACCTCAAAAAGTCCCACAAAGTGGGGAGCACGCTTCCCTTGCCTCCCAAGTTGTTGATGACCCAACCGGGGTGAAAATTATAAGAACAATTGATCACCAACAGAAAACTAAAAAGGTATATGACGTCGATCAGCATAAAACTTATATTGGATTTGTGTTTTCAACATCCTATGATGTATCAGCATAATATTTTATGTCGTCTCCTACACCAAGCTTGGTCCGACCAAATAACTTTCACCAACCTCTAACCAACACAATAGAGATTTACAATTCCTTCCATAAAAGGCCTTTAAAGGTGACATTATGATCGTGTACAACTAAATTTTGTTGTAATAAAATTCATCCATCACTAGGTGTCCATACCAAGCCCCACCAAAGCCGAGAACATGGGCATGAAGAATGTCCTCAAGAATCTGTATAGCTCTTTCTATGTAGCCATCCGACTACGGATGGTATGTTGTGCTCAAATGAACCTGAGTTCCCAGTTCCTCCTAAAGGGATCTCCAAAAGAATTATGTGAACTGAGGATCCCAATCAGATACTATAAAATATGGAACTCTTTGCAAGCAAACAATCTCTTTTATATAGATATCTACCAACTCCTCAACTTTGGTCATACCATGAATGGGTATAAAGTGAGATGACTTGGTCATCCTATAAATCACAAACCATATTGCATTCTTCATTATCTTGGTATGAGGAAACCCAACCACAAATTCCATATAGGTCTCATCCCACTTCCAAGTATGTACTGGAAGTGGATGAAGAAAACTTGAAGGTTTTGTGTACTTGGCTTTCACCTATTGGTATGTATAGAAATGAGAGACAAACCTAACAATGTATCGTCTCATACCTGGCCACCAAAAATACCACCCCATTTCATTGAACATTTTTGTGGTTCTTGGATGCACAACCCACTGAGAATTATAAAAATCCCCCATCACTCCCTTTCTTGTTGCTAACGGCACAAAGAAGTGGTTCTGATAGTATAGAACACCCTCTTTGGAGAATGACCACTGGGAAATTGTCCACCCACAATAAAGGTATATTCTAATTCTACTTAACTCATCATCAAGATATTGATCTTGAAGAATTATCTCCAAAATAGTAGAAATCAACTGCACACTATCTAAATAAACATCAACCCCTTCCCCCTGAACTCAAATATACAACAGTGCAAAGAGAGCAACCAAATTCCACTCTTATGAAGACTCTTTCACTGCCTGAGTTGGAAGTTTTCTCCTCATAGTATTAGAAAAAAAATTCCATTTCCCTAGGGTATAGGAGATGTTAAAGTTGAAAGACTACAGGTACCCCACAAAATGCCTCTTCCAAAGATTCAAATCATTTTTTGATACGATATAACTTAGGATTTTTGGTCGGAATACACCGTAAACCTTTTCCAAATAGTTATTGCAATCAACTTTTAAGTGTGTGCATAATAGCTACAAGTTCCAGATCATGGATAGGATAATTCTTCTCATGTGGCCTAAGATAACGAGATCCATATTCTAATATATGATCACCCAGCATAAGAACACGGCCCAAGACAGAACCTAATGCATCACAAAAGACCACATAGCCCTTCCCAGAATCTAGAAGATTCAACGTCGTCATAGTAGTCAATAGATGTTTCATCACGACAAAAGAACTCTAAAATTTATCATCTCACGCAAACATAACCCCCTTTTGAGTTATAGCAGTCATCAGAGAATACATAGTTGAGAGGTCTTTCATGAACCTATGGTAATATCCAGTTAAACCCAAGAAGCTTTGGATCTCAAAGACATTTTGTGGTTGCTTCCAAGTCATAACAGGCTTCAGCATCTCAAGATCAACTGATACACCATGTTTAGACATCGTGCTTCCAAAACATTTCACTTCCTTAATCTATAAATAACACTTTTATATCTTGTCATAAAGGTGGTGATTTCTCGGTAGATTCATAGATGTTATCATATGTTGCATATGATCCTCCTCAGACTTGGACTAGACAAGTATGTAATCCAAAAGTACTACCACAGAGGTATCCAGATACTCATGTAAAATCTTATTCATTGAGGCCATTAAAACTATAGGAGGATTAGTTAAACCAAAGGGAATAACAAGGTACCCAAAGTGGCCTTACCTACTCCGAAATGTAGTTTTCATGATGTCATATTCTTTTATCTTCAGTTGATGGTAACCATATAGGAGGTTGGACTTTGAAAACAAATTCTACCCTTTCAGATGATCAAACATATCATCAATCTATGGAAATTGATATTTTTTCTTTATCATAACATGATTTATATTTCTATAATCAACACATAAGCAAAGGGAAACATAATCCTTCTTAGCAAAGAGGATCGGTGTTTCCTAAAGTGACACACTTGGATGAATAAATATTTTCTCAAGAAGTTTTTCTAGTTGAGACTTCAGCTCTATCAGTACATCTAGAGCAATAAATTAAGACGGGGATAGATATTGGTTGAGTTCCAATCATTAAGTTGAAATAAAATTCAACCTCTCTCACCAGTGGAAAACTAGAGTAATCTGAAGGAAACACATCTAAAAACTCAATGACGACTGGAGGAATTTCACCGCCCATTGAATATCACTCTAGGTCAAAATCAAAAATTGATATCACATTCCCCAAATTTGGATAAGAAGGTCTTTCTATACTTGACCTTGGGTCCCATTCTCCTAGAAATATAAGTTTCACACCACTAGGTGTAGTTAAGTAGACACATCAGAGATAAAAAATAAATTCGGGATTTTTTGGAAATGATGAAATCCATACCAAATATGATGTCAAGAGATTTCATATCAAGAACCAAAAATATCCAAGATAGATCGACATATGATTGAGAGAAGACACAAGCAGTACTATAAAGACCCTACTCTCTTTTCATACCAAGGAGTGTAGTAATATCCATTAAACATGAGAGTTTCTCCATAGGAAGATTAATATTGTTAGAAATACGGGTTGAAATAAAAATTAAGATGCACCATTATCAAAAAAGATCAGTCACTAATGATGAATAAATGGTAATGTTACCTCTCACAATCATTGGACCCATGTCTTCTTCCTATGGAGACTCTTCCCCTGCGTGAAGAAGCTTCATTCTGGATTCCTGTGGCTGGAACCCTTTTATCATCAAATAATTTTCTTTCCATGCAGTTTTTTGAGGAACTAATGATCCTATACCACTACACGAAGTATAAATGTAATTGAATAACCTCTATAATTTCCTTGAACATTTGTAGGAGCTATTGTTCTTTGGTACCTCATTGCAAACCCTCCTAGAATTTCATGTCTTACGACATTTATACCAAATCAATGAACTTCCTCCCAGAGCTATAGGAGGTCTGGAGTGACTCTACCATTGAGAACTACCTTGGCGATAATCACACTTCCATTTTACTTGAAAGGAACCAATGATACCAATGGGAGATGAAGGATCTCCCTTCAACCCTGACTTTTCAACCAAGTCCATCTCAACCATCCTCTCCCTATCCAGCACATTAGCATATGTGGGTATCATCATAAAGAAAACATGAGAACAGATATCTGATAAAAGTCCCAATTCAAACCTTCGAGCCTTCATCCTCTCATTAGATACTATCTCAAGTATAATCTATACCATCTCAGCAATGAAATTTGAATACTCGGTCACGGTTTTTTTGGCCTACTCATTCTTGAAAAACTCCACAGCCTTGGACAGCACCATTGACTTTGGATAGAACTGGTTAGTGAAAATAACATTGATTTCCTTCTACTCTAATACCTCATGATTCTATACCATCACTATCATTCCCCACCATCTCTGGCTCGGTCCCTCAAACTTGAAGGAGGAACACTTCACCCTGAACACTTTTGATGTCTCGAATAACTAAATCTAACATTCTACCTTGCCCAAACATTCCTCGCCATGATGAGGACTAGTGGAGCCTTTGATGACTGGTGGATTCTATTGAAGTAACTATTGAGAATGATTCTGAAGAACATCCCCCTAAGGATCCATGGTGGGAGCCTGAGTGGGAACTAGAGGTGGTGCATGTCTTGGATCATGGACAGTTCCCATAATCACCACAACTAGATTCAGATTAACAATAGGATTTTCTTGATATGGATCAGCAGCAACCTTTTCCAATCTCTGATTCGAACATCTTTTCAGATGCATGATGCTACACAACATCAACAGATAAAAGGAGAAAATTAGATTAACACTCAAACTGAGTAATAAAGAAAATATTCTCTGTAGAAGGAACAACAAAATTTATATTCCAACCTATCCAAATATCTATAGGGAAAAGACTAGAACTTATCCACAAGATATCTTTCTCTAACCACACCTAGAGAATTAAGGTTCATTGTGGTGAGATCTGGCCAATAACTCAATCACAAATACCTCTTAAGTCCCAACAAGATTTCAAAAATACATACTGACTTCAAGAAAAAAATGATCAACAACCTCCTATAATATCAATTTTTCATGAACTAGACTAGGTACCCTGGTAACCCAATATTTGAATACATTTATATCTCAAATATAAATCAACAACTGAGCAACATGGTCATCTTCCAAAAGGTACGAAAGTATTAATCAACTAATGTATTTCACACTCTCTAAGATAACTCAGAAAAATGTTTATACACACATCCCTATGACACAATCTAAAAGAGACTTTTCACCAACGCATTGAGGATGTGACCCACTACATGTATGTTTCAGAACATTGTAATACCATAGAGTGTAACCAAATAACTCACTAACTACATAAGGCTTGCATGCACTCTTACATGATGGGTGGAATATTTTAAGACTTCTTAAAGTACAATCAATCTCATTCTTCCATTACTGAAATTCAAATTTCTTTCTAGTTGAAAAAAAGGATTTATTCAAAAACATGACTTTTCCAAATATAAAACCACTGGGTTTCTAAAAAATCATTTTAAGCCATTTTAATGAGTTTGAAATACATTCAAAACCAATTTCATACTTTTCATAATTAATTTTCACAATTAAACTCAAAATTTTAATTGAAAAAATTTCCATCAAAATCCACCAAATAAATTCAACAATTTTAGTTGACCAATTTCCATAAACACGCCCCAATTCAATAGAATTGGGGTTTTTTTAAATTTTTGTGCCATAACTATTTCAAGTCACCCAATTCACTAGAATTGGGTTTTATCAAAGAAATTAAAAGTAGGTTTAAGCAATTTAATTTAAATTACTGATTGAAATAAACCAATAAAATCAAAGTTAACCAATTAGGAAAATTGGAACAGAACCACCTACCTCTTTCCATTAGAACGACACTCGCAACGACACCCGTCAATGAGAACGATGGTGAAAGCGATCCTAAAACTCAACCAAGAATCAATATCCAACACCACATGGAAAAGATTCATCAATCCCTAGATGATCCATTAAAAAATCAAGAAGAGATAAGGAGACAAACACAAAGAACAAGGGAGAGAACTTAACTGGGAATCACACCACAAGAAAAAGAATTCTCGAAAGTTGATCAGATCGATCTGGAAGGTGGGGCACCTGTAAAAATTTCCTAGGGAGAGTCTAGCGTATAGAGCTAAGAGGTATATGATTAATAGACTGAGTGGTACTACAAGACGCATTACTTTAGGTAGGGTGCGGGCTGAGTCATGATGTGTACCTAGGGGTCACGACGTGTAGGCCATTCTGGATAAGTACGCTGAAAATCCCAAAAACATGGGTTGAAAAACCTCTATTTAACCCCTACACAACATGTATCTTAGGTACCAAATGTGTACTAGCTCACAAGAAGATATCTACATTCACGGCCTAAAACCAGTACCAAGTACACGACATGTACTTTTGGTACACGATGTGTACCTGTTCTATAGTCTACAGTAAACCCATAAAGAACACATAAAATTATTTTTAACAGAAAAAAAATTAGAAAAAGTGTAAAACATACCCAATAGAGGTAATGGGATGTTATAATATTTCCATTATTATAATTGTCTATAACTTTCACTTTTGATAATGAATATCTTATATGTATTTATTTATATATTATACAAAATTAATATTTTATAAACCCAATATGATTTATATGAATCGAAAAGGGATGCATGCTAATTTTTTGACAGAAAACATATGAATATGGAGTTAACGAGTTCATCATTTTTTCAAGAGAGAATGCATATATCCCATCTAAAATTTTTCGTCCGTGTTTACATTGTTATTATTCAAGACAAATTAGTCCATAATATTTGTAAGAACATTTTATTTTTCAAAAAATAAATCAAAGATATTAATTTTGGACTAAACATGGGTAAAAACGAAATTTGGACATTAATTGGGATGATACTATGGTTTATGAATCATTTTATATGAATAAATTGGTAAAATGTGATAGATATTGCATGTAAGAAATGAAAAATTCAATTTAAGACGACCTTAATGATTATCCAATGTTGTTTTAGGATTTAAATAGTTTTTTTAAGAACCCATTTTATATTGGATGTACTAAATACTCAACATTTTCAGTTGTATTGAAGTTATATAATTTGAAAGCTGGCAATGGATAGAGTGACGCCAGCTTTATAGAGCAACTTGGTCTTCTGAAAGATATAAAACCAGAAGAAAATTAACTACCGTGATGAACAAATGATGCTAAAAAAATGTTACACTCAATGTGAATGATCTCTAAAAAATACATTCTTTTCCAAATAATTCCATCTTGTTTCTCAAGGACAATGAATCACTCATCAAATGCCCTAAGTGTGGTGCAGATCGATATAAGAAAAATTAATCAAGTCCTTCAAAATATGTATGGTAGATTATTATCATTCCATAGTTTAGTAGACTATATGGATGTTGGGAAACTATAAGAAAATTAACATGACATGCAGATATAAGAATTAATGATAGAAAACTACATTATCCAGCATATTCTCCTCAGTGGAAGAAAATTGGTTATGAGTATCTTGAATTTGGATATGAGATGCAAAACTTTTATCTTGTTTTATCTATAGATGGAATAAATTGTTTTGGTTTATAGATTTTTACACATAGTACATGGACCATAAGGTTGGTAAATTATAACTTTATAGCATGATTATACATGAAGTGAAAATACATTATGTTGTGTATGCTTATATCTGGACCAAAGTAACTCGATAATGATATTGATGTCTATTTTTCTCTATTGATCAAAGATCTAAAATTTATATGGGATACAAGTGTTATAATGTATGATACTCGTATAAGTGATGAATTCACATTGATGGAAATGTTGTATGGAATGATAAATGACTTCCCTGTTTATGTAAATTTATTAGGCTATAAAATTAATTGCATGTTGGGGTGTCCCATGTGTGAAAAACATGAATAATCAGTTTGGTTGAAACATTTCTCTAAGACTATGTTTTTAGGACATCAATTTTTCTTACCATGTTGACATAAATACTGATATTGTATGACATCATTTGATGGGAATATTGAACAATGTACAACACCATCTCCAGCAATAGGTGACCAACTATACAAAAAAGTAAAAAATATTGACACTATTTTCAATAAACCATTTTCGGAAAACCTTACAAAATCAGGTTGGAATAAGGGATTAATTTTCTTTGAATTTCTATATTGGAATTTTTTATATTTCAGATATTTTCTTGATTTCATGCATTTAGAAGAAAGAAAAATATTTGATAGTGTTATTTGAATGTTACTAAATGTTCCTAGAAAAATGAAAGATGGAATCAAGGCTAGGTTGGACTTAATTGAAATGGGGATAAGGGAATAGTTGGATCTAGTGAAGGGTAATGGTGGACATTTCTTCCCACAGTAGATTACACACTATCTAGATAAGAAAAATTACAATTTTTACTTTTCCTTATGAGTGTAAAAGTTCCATAGGGGTAATAATCAAATATCAAGAATTTCATTTCAATGACTAATTTGAAGTTACATGGACTAAAATCAATCAAATTTCATGTTTTTATGAAATATTTAATGATTTTTTCTTTCCATTGCATTCTGCCTCAAAAATTTATGACATACATTAAATAGACTCTGGTTCTTTTTCAAATCCATATACATTAAAGTTGTAGACCCTGTGAAGTTTCACATCATGAACACGGATTTTTCAATAATATTTTGTGAATTAGAAATGTTATTCCCATAATAATTCATTGATATAATAGTCCACTTTATGGTTAACTTTTTCAGATATGATCAACTATATGGTCATACCCATTATAGATGGATGTACCCCATTGAATGGTATATAAGGATTTTTAAATTTCATGTTAATAAACCAAGTCGTCTAGAAGGTTTTATTGTAGAATAATATAATGTTAAAAAATCTATTGAATTTTTTACTGATTACCTATCAGATTTTGAAAGCATCAGTCTCCAAAAGTCTCATCACATCAAACTCCATATGGTTGAAGGGATTTCTAGAAGATATTTTGTTAAAATTACCTTGACAGAGCAGGAGAAAGCATGTCTTTACATATTACATAATAGTGAATATTTTCATCTATACATTGAATCCCAAAAAGAAATTATTATATATTTGAATCCATCAAAGGCTATAAGATAGATATCTGAGACACATAATCAATAGTTTATAGTATGGTTCAGAGATAAAATTTATAAGGAGTTATCTGAAAATCTAAATTCAAATTCCAAAGGACGTCAATGGCCAGCTGTAGGACCGAATACAAATGTTATAACGTATACTTGGTTTGTAATCAATGGTTATATGTTATTTTCAAATAACATGATGACTTCAGTAATATGCAAAAAAGTGGTGTTGTGCTTGTGGTTGAAGTGATGCATATATCTAGTTCTAATGATAGAAATCCAATTTATTAATATATGTTATATTTTGGTATTATCAAACAGATATATGAGTTAGATTAGACAACATTTCAAGTGCCTCTTTTCAATTGCAAATGGGTTGACAATATCAAGGAAGTTAAAGTTGATTAAATGGGATTTGTGAAAGAGAATTTTAGTGTAGAAGGGAAAAAATATGATCTGTTTGTAATGGAATCACAAGATGTTAAGGTATTTTGTGCATATTATCCAAAAACCAAGAATTGGTTAATTTTTCTACTGGTGATGAAAACAAATATCGATTCGGATGAAAATTCAATCGAGGATGACCCTTTCCTTGGTACATCACAATTAGTTCTTGACAGTCTTACTATAAACAATGTCATGTATGTTAAAGGGGACCACAAAGAGGGGATTTGGATTCTTAAAAGAGAAACAAATCCTGGAAACCTTAAAAAAAGAAAGAGGGTTCAGTGGGAAGGTAAATGTTTTTTTAACATATTCTGTTTTTCCTCATTATATTATATGTTGTCTACTACATTAACATAATCTAAATTACATTATTTGAGTACTCATGCAGACAATGTCTTCTTTACATGATGATGTTACTAATCCCTTGTAATAACAAAACATAATGAAGGAAACCCTTTGGATAAATTAAAAGGTAATGTCAAAAAATACATTCTCTATTTTACAGAAAAATTATATAATGGAATGTTGATTTTATTTTCATTATTCCTTGTAGAGTTCATTTATTTTAGAAAATTATTTTCCATGTGTCATGCCTTTTCAAGAAGAAAAATTAAGTTTTCTGTTCTCAATCGTATAGGTAATATTGATGCTTTCACAGTAAAATTGGTGTGCGTAGAATTAATGTATTTTTTCATATTTATGTTTAATTTATTTATTTTTAGTATTACTCATATAATTATTTTTTCTTATATAGGTGGATTATTTTATTCTAGTTGGTGATGCTTTATCCAACCTTCATTGTCCTTATCCATTAAAACCATTTCACCCATGTAGTGGTGCATTTATCACTTTCTTTCAAGTTACCTCTACTACCTTTGTAGGAAGAGCAGTGATGCTACCTCTTCTCAATTACAGAGGTAATCGTGATGTTTAAATAGTAAATCATTGGCTATAGAATTAATGTACTGTTTCATATGTGTGTTTAATTTATTTATTTTTTGTATTACTCGCATAATAATTTTTTTCTTATACACGTGGATTCTTTTGTTCGAGTTGGGGGGGTTCTCTCTCTAACTTTCATGCTCTTTATCCCTTAAAACCTTTTCACCCCTATAGCGGTAAATTTATCACTTTCTTTCAGGTTACCTACACTACTTTTTTAGAAATTGAAAAAATACTCCATATGCTTAATTAAATATATAATATTTATGTTTTCACATTAAAATCATTTTCCATGTAATTAATGTATTGTTTCATATGTATGCTTAATTTATTTATTTTTAGTATTACTCAGATAATAATTATTTTCTAATACAGGTGGATTATTATTTTTTTAGTTGGGGGTGATCTGTCTAGCATTCATGCCCCATAACTCTTAAAACCATTTCACCCCTATAGTGGTACATTTATTACTTTCTTTCAAGTTACCTCTACTTCTATTGCAGTAAGAGAAACAATGTTGCCCTTTTCTCAATTATAGAGGTAATCTTGGTTGTTGTTGCAAAAATTGTGACTCATGAGAAACACTCAATGGGACCCATGATCATGGGTATTTGTATAATTATCCTTCATCAACTAGATTAGAATATAATTTTTTAAATTTTTAAATGAAAAATATGTATATATTTCCTTTTTAATAAGCTGGTGGTTCTTTGGAGGGAAACATATAAGAAATCAATTAAATATATAAATTTATACAATGTATTATATTATTATAGAAAATTTTATAGGAGTCCACTAATTTTCTGGTGGAAAAATAGGGGCATTCCCCATCTCAGAGAGTATGATGGGGGGTTTTAGGGAAATGATGTCTCATTATAACTATAATGATATAAACTATTCTTTAGTTTATTTCATCACATTATATTTATGAGGGGTGCATTTTTAATTTTAATAATGAACTCTTATTAATTCCGTCATTCATCTCAATTTTTTCTTATATTAGAATTAACATCATTTGGATTTCTCTCACAATATTATGGATTTATTATTTTATTCCATTAACAAAATTTAAAAACTATAGATTAATTTATCGTCCTTTTTTATGGGCAAATTTATGAACACGTCAATCACTCTTTTATTTTCTTATTTGTTGCTTCACTATGAAAAATCCCTATATTGGGGGGGTAGTGGTTATTTGATTTTAGTTGATTGAGAATTACTTGACTCATAATATTTATTGAGTAACCTCTTAATAGATAAAGGGTGACATTCTCTAACATCCCTTAATTTTTATACGGGTTATGTGTTCAAAGTGACATGTGGGATAGGTAGAGTAGGTTTGAGGGACTAATAATGGATTAGAGAGGGTACCATTATGAATGATATTATAGGTGATGATTTTTAGACCAATAAAAAACCTTCTACATTCAATGAATTTATTATATATCCACTAATATATGTGTTGGGTATTCACAACATTATCTAGAATTAATAGTCTAGGGTGGGTGTCAAACATGGAATCTGAGTTTTGAGGCATTGAGGTTTCCTAGTTCAATTTCTATATGGGTTGAATACCATGATGTGTCATACGATTAATTATTCCTTTTTGTATGGAATGGTGGGAATATGGAAGTAAGGAAATGGGGTATCTTGGAGAATTGACTACATGTAATTGTAAATAATTTTAATCATGGTTAGGATTTTTTGTGTATTTTAGGCATGAAATTCATGATATATTTCAGGTTGACCTAAGGATATGTTAGATAGAACCTATATAATCATATTCATTATTATAACAGTTTATACCATATTATTATTTTTTAATATATAAATTGAAATTATCGGGAAGTATAAAAATATTATATTCATATAGTTTGGTGTATATTACCTAGGGTTATAAGATCCTAGTACCCCCACTGTCATGGGGATTACTTAAGAGATAGATACATGTATGACATCTTGTTTTTGGAATTTTCATATAGTATGAGTGGAGATTAATTTCAACCTATTATATTTTTTTGTTTTTAAGGATAAAATCAATTTTGGTATAATTGAATTGATAGGTCAGTTTATTGACCCACTAGATCGATTACATATCACTAGATTTGGTTTTGTAGATTCTAACTTGTTAATGGTATAAATAATTTTTATGTTATGGAAAAATCAAGATCATGGTTATTCCATCATTACATACATGATGTCAAACCATGAATTATATCTCAACACTTGATTCATGGAATAGGTATCCAAATATACTATATATGGTCAATGTAGAGGCATGTCCAATCATTATAAAGTCCTGCTATAAATTATATGACAATGAATTTTTTTATTATGAAATAATCCATGAAATCAATATACTAACGAAACCCAATTTGACCCAACTAAGAACTATAAACTCATAAAATCACTTAAAAAAGTTGGGTTAATTTTATTCATTGAATCGAGTCCGATCATGGGATAGAGTTATAATTTTTGTATAGGATTACTCAACCAATCTAATATATGTATAAGGAGTGTAAGAATTAAATTATTAATCACATTTCTTTGCAAGTACTATAATTTATTTAGATTCTTCCAAAACATATTAAATTACTCATTGATTGTAGGTGTTTTGATGGCTTGAAATTGAACTCACTGGGGAAGGGATTTGTTTACATTGTATTCCTGAATACAGATATGAAGTCAAGAGCATGGGTTTTTTCCTTCTAAATTGGATATTTTGGGTCATTCAGATTCATGATTGGGATCCTATATTTAATCGATTGATTGAAAATAATTAACTAACTTATATTTGGGTTATGATTTTTGGACTTAGCTTTTTTAATTATAACCCATAGAATTTAGGATAAGTTGCCTCAATCATATGTGATATGATTAAGATGGATAGGTAAACTGAAAGGTCAATATATGATCATTTTTCATGACTTCTTATGGAGGATAATCTCACCTTCCCTCTAATCAAAATAGTGGTTCTATCTAATGATTGATATAGGTATAATTTATCCATTTACTTTGATAATGTCTAGGAATTTTTCATGGGTTTCCAAAATATTGGTAATGACTTTGATAATTATAGAAGAAGTCTTTCCTGTAGATATGGTGGTATGAAGGGGCACACTGCTGATAAATGTAAGTGATGCACTATGAAAAAATCCACTCCAAAGGTAGGGAGAGATAGGGATATTGTTCTTCATCAACATACTTAGGGTGATGAGGTATATTTACACATTAATGAAGGTTCCCATCTTTAGAAACCAAAAATGGCTAGTAAAGTGTTGGAGGAAGGAGACCTGAATGATATCAACACCATTAAAATGGGGGCTGATGACATTGGTCATGCACATTATTCATTTTCTTCATAATTAATCATTTAAAAGGACAAAAATCAGATTCCTAATATGGATCCCGCCCCTAAGGTGAGTCTAGTTTTTATAATGATTTAGAGGATCTAAAAATTTGTTACATGAACTATTTCACTGTGAAAGGGAGGAAATCGATTGAGCTGAACTTGGATATAAAGATCAAGAAACCCTCATTGAGGAATACCATGAATAGTGTTCATATTAACCATTCTGTTGACTATTATTTAAGGATGCCTAGAAGTACCAATTGAACCACAGAGGCTGATAAACCAGTGGAAGTTAAAGTCACTGAGCAAGCTCCTAAAGATAAATATTTAAAGGTAGTTGATGATGTTGCTTCCATGGGGATTTCTTTGGAATCGCCTCAAATTTTTAATTCTTTCAACAAGGTTGATTCTCCTAATATCAAGGGTAAGGCTTGTTCTACTTCATATGAATCTATAATATCTATGTTGGATAAATTATTTATTATACAAGGGAATATGCATCAGCTTACTGGTGTAGATGATAATCCAATAATTCATGAAGAAATTACATACTATGAGTGAATATTTTATGAGGGTCTATCCTCGATTGAACTATTTGAATCAGTAGTACACCGGTCCATGCAAGATGTTGGAGGTGTTCAAACAAGTGATTTCCCTCATAGTTTTGAACATAGAAGTGGCAGTGTGAGTACTCCAACACTTATTGTGACAAAGTTTCAAATTTATAATTCTTATGATATTCAAGTGTGAAATGTTAAGCCACATGAGACACCTAATATTTTTTTTATTTCTCTGCCCCTACTGGGTAGCTCTGAATTGGATACCTTGAAGACTCCAATGCAGACATATTTCATGAATAATACATCATTTCCCATCTCCAATACCTTTATGGTGCTTGAATCTGATAATAATGTGACTTTGGAGATATATATTACAAAAACATAGGTATCAAAAAATTCTATGAGTGGGGGAAGTAAAAACATAGGCTAATATCTAAAGATTGGATCTTGTCACCATGATATGGAATTGAAAAATAGTTATTCATCTAAATATGAATAAACTTATCCTTGGTAGAGAGTGATGATCTGGAAGTCTAGAAGATATTCTCAGGTAAGACCTCCTCATATAAAGGACTAGTAGGGACCTAACATTACTCATTCTATTGATTTTCCTGAATTTTTGTTCCCTTATTTTGGTTCATTTCTATTTTTTCGGGCCTCCTTGTATAACCTTTTCTTAGCGTTCTATTTTTTACTTTAATTATTTTTAATAAAATGTATTGGGCCTTTGAACCTTATCCCTAGCCTTTAAAAAATTTATGAAATTTTTCATTTTTATGAGTTATTATTTATTTTTCAAACCCACATCTATATACCCATTATATCACCTCAACCCATTATTTTATTTATTTTGTATAACTACCTGATATGTAGTTGAATGTGTATGGAAATTATTTTTCCCTACTATGATGGGTTGTGTGTGATTTATCATTAAACTAAACCAACCCACACATTTACACATCATTAACAAGAATATTATATTAGTATACTTTTATCTCAATGTGTATGTTATTGACTCCTATTTAATTAAAAATTAAATTTAAAGGATGTGGTCACAACATAAAACAAAATATAAATATAAAAAAATAAGTCTTAAGTGTATATATATATTCCTTTTTTTTAATTGACAATATTTATAGATGATATTTAAATCCAATACCTCCTCAAGTATATAGGACATTGAATGAATATATGTGTTCTCCAATATTGATGAAAAGTCATTCCATATAAGATCCACATCCTTATTATATTTATTCTTATTTATATTCTTTCATTTTAGTCCTTCCTAATTATATTTACCAAGATCCTTTTCTTTATCCATAGAATTAAATGTTTTTATGGTATTTAAATACTTTTATGTAATATTTTCTAGATTTAAAATCCATTACATCCCTTAATATGTGTTAGGATACTATAGAAATCATAGGAAGTCTTGTGAAAATATCACTATAAAATTATGTATTCTTCCTCTTAGAACACTCTCATATTTTTTTCATGTTTAATAAATGAATTATATAAACAAATGAAACAAATATGGCTTCATCTTTTTCTTATATTTAATATATATGGGAGTGGAAATTCTTGTTTATGATCTTGTATGCACCAAATATTTTTGATTTGTAAGAAGACATTTAAGGAAATAATGATAGTGTACTATAGTTGAATCCCTATAAATCCATGGTAAACAATTTCCTATCAGTTTGAACCGAAATAAATATATTGTATGTGCCTTTATTTTCATACCTTGATATGAAATTTTTCGTATTATTCTTTTTTATCTTCCTTTATTTATTTTAATTTGATCTTGCTATATTTTCTTCCAATTTTTTAGAGCCTTAATATCCACTTATAAATATTCATAATAGGTGCATGGAGTATCTATATTTATATAAGATAACCCAATATTATAAATAGACTAAAAATCCTCACATCCCTCATCTTATATGCTTTCAATTTAAATTCTTAAGTCAATAAGAATATTAGAGACTAAAGGATCCTAAAAATTGATGTGTATAGTCCTCATTTATTCTATCCGTGTGGAAAACTAATTATACTCTATATAATACCAATTTTAAATTGATACTAAACCTTATTATTAAATTTCTATGATCCCTTTATTCCACTACAACATATGATAACGTACATTGAAATAGATTTTACCCAAACTATATAATTGAAGTTTTTACATTTAGAGATTGACTCAAAGAAAATCCCATCTCCTAATTGCATCATCTAAAAAATCCCTTAAACTTATTTGATTGTATGATCATATACATATATTAGTACTATCAACATTTATGTCACTATTTTACATAATATCCACCTTCAATATATTAAAAGTATAATAATTAAAGAAACTTGACCCCAAATCACTATATTCCTTTGAATATTGGCAATATTTTGGTAACCATGTGTAAAATAATTGGAGTACTTGACCCATTTTTCTATAAATATCATACAATTTTAATGATTAGTAGGTAACCTTTATAGGATGGGGAATTATAAAATGGAATTGGATAATGTTTTTATAATTTTGGGGATTGATGGTTATAGATTGTTTGTATGAAAATTTGGAATGAATTTATTCCTAGGGTTGTGAGACTGATGTGTGTTGACAGACTAAGTTTCTTGGGAGTTTAGACTATGAATTTTGATTCATATTTCTTTAATTTTAGGTTTTTACCTGAGTATAATGTTTCAATATATTGTTTTTATTTACCATTATCACATGATTTCATAAGGGTGTGTTTACATACATCATACATGGAATGTTGGTTAACATGACTGGTTTTTAACTATGTATGATCAATAAGAATTATTTTAAAATAAATATTTCTGAATAAATATTTTTCCAAAAAAAATCTTTTTTGTTTTATAAATAATTTATTTTCGGTTCCTTAATTAAATTAAACCATTGTAGACTACCCGATGATGATTATTGTGTCATTAAAAATGATATAATGTATACTAATATTATATAATTGACTCCAATAGTGGTTATTATGGGATTGGGGTGGATCATGGAAATTGAAAAACCCTGGTGTGGGAAGGTTTTGAGAGCTATTGGTGACTAGATTCCACTCATGCAGAATGGGTTGAGTCTGGTGGTAAAGTAGTTTGATGGATTTTCCTGTCATTAGAAAAAAAAATACATCAGTAACAATGATAGGTTTAATTAGAGATATATGTTTATAATTTTAAATATATTCTTCCATGACAATATCTAATAGAGTTACAAGAAGGTTTGGGTGAGAATATTCCTCTTATAGTGGCCCTGAGACCATTGATTGTTGAGTATCTCAAGAAAATATTGTCGTATGTGATCATGTATATTGAGAATGGTATCCAAAAATTTGAGGTATATTTGTTAGATCAAACACGAGGTTTATATATGTATTATACACTCATATTATAGGTTAAAAGTGAAGCAAATTTAATGAAAGACTAAATCATGGGGATTTATAGTATTTTTGAGAAGCTAGAGACCCAAGAGGAGAAGAAGTTGTAGGTGGGTTCCAAATTTTTTGGGATCTTAATAATCAATAGTGGGATACTTTGTATTCGGATAAGATATCTGAGGGATTATATTAGATACACTTTTAGATAATTTTTTAACCAGTTTTTTCTAGAGACATTGAGGATGGAAAATTCCATTTACTTTATAGATCCCAATTAGTGAGAGATTTCATCATGGGATTACACAACCTATTTCTAATAGTTGTATTATATGTTTCAATTTTAAGGAAGGATGATTCCATGGGGAATTATTATTTCAATATTTTTCCCTCAAAACCATTCATGTTGAATTTTTAAAGTTATATTTTATTAAATTTATTTGGGTGGTGAAATATGCTCTAAAGGTTGAGAGTAATTTAGTAGAGTGAGGAGAGCCGAGATAGTTAACATCTTTTAATGGATTAGATAGTTGATAGTAATGAAATGGATTGAAGATGTTTGTTGTTATGACTATAATGGTGGTAGTAATAGTGGATAGGGATGGGTTTCATCTTTTCCTTCATGAGTGAGGAATTCATTTTAGTGTATTCAGTATAGTTAGAAGGGTTACATCTGACCAGGTTGTTATAATCTATATAAAGAGTCCCCCACTAGTGATTGATGAGACACATTCAATGATTTTCTAAGATTGTACACTAAAATGATAGTTGGTGAGTTTCTAGTCATATACAAGTATCTAGAATGTGGTCTTTGGTATCACCTTAGGGGAGTACTCCTATATCATCCATGAAAACATGGCACAATGACATACGGGTTTTGAAGCACTGACCATAGTGTTTGGCTATGAATAAATAGAAATACAATGTACTTAATATACCAAGTTTTATTATAGGTTCATGATTTTATTTCTACAGAGTAGATTTTTGTATCTTATAGAGTGGGAATATATAAAATATATTTAATGACACTAGTGAAATATACCTTGGTTGTATCATTGTCTTATAGGTGTGTGATTCCCTATTTTATTTTATAACTCCTTTTTATGGATTTATGATTTTTGTTAATGTGTTAAATGGGGGTTATGAACATTTAAAATTGCATGGGGAGAGATAAATGGGTATAGGAAGTTTTTAGGATATTCCTTGGTTTTGAGGATGAGGTTCAGGAGGGGTGTTGGATATGTGTGCTCTATGACCCAAGTATCCAGATGGGTTCATTAGTAATATGCATAGATGATTATGAATTAGGTTGATCATGCATCCCTGGAACATGGTCACAAAGGTTAGGTAGGCTATGTATAGGTTGTGGATCAGAATATAGTAGAAAGTGGTGATGGACCATATACTATTTGTGGTATTATATTAATTATTTCTATGTTGTTTGCTATTTTTTTTATACCAATAATTCCCATTCCTTTACATCTACACAATTTTTTGTTGGTCTTGACTTACTAGTCAAGTTATCTTCTGAGGTTCATTCCCTCAGTAATCTTTTTTCCATAAAAGGTGAATATCTTCAATGATTACCAAGGTTTCCCATTGGCAATGAAAATTGTAATATCTCGTATTTTTTCTAGTACATACCTATTATAGATTTTTTTACACGCCCTTATTGGGATTTCCATTGTCTTTAAACCTTGATGGTTGTGTCTTGTTCAGAGACAGATGAAAATTGTTGTGTAAAATGACCTAACTTTTAGGGTTGTAAGTTTTTTTAAATTAATATAGTCTAGGTATAAAAATGATAAATGGTATTTTAGTAATTTCCTATGAGTTTTTAAGGCTTTATATCTATTAAGATAACTTTTAGATAAGTCGGGTTAAATAATATTCATTGTAAAATTACACACTATCTATATGTTACATTATGTGTAATTACTACCAAACACAGGTCATGAACATGTTCATGATGTGAAGTGGTTATAGGTCTTAAATATAATTGATGTCATGTAAATTTCTATTTGGATAAATTTTAACCCAAGTCAATGGGTTTTTCTGTGAATCCCTTTATGATTAAATAAATGACATGTAAATGGATTATATTCCATGTTATTCTCATGAGCATTGGTTTTAAGTAGCTCCATAGGCCTATTTATCATTACTCTATTTTGTGAGGACCCTCCTATGAATCCCAAGGTAGCTCCTGATGATTATGGGGTGATATCATCCCCTTAAAACTTGATAGTTTATTGGTTGATCCATGTTTCCTTCTTTCCAACATCTAAACCTGTCTTCTGGTTGGTTATTCTGGTTGACAGAATTTCGAAATCACCAAGTAAAGGTAGGGGCTCTAAACCTAACCCTAGGTTCTATTTAATTGTGATGTATATGAAATATTATGGGTCTCACTAACCTAACATGTGAAATAAATAATTTATTCATTGATTAATGTTAGATAATGGATGTGAATATGGGTTGGATCCCTTTAGATTCAAATATTGATGCAACCTATCTTATGGATGCTCATTGGGTGAGAACATATTTGAGTAACAAGAACATGGATAATGGTTTAAGGTGTGTTTATAATGATATGGGATAAATGGTGTATTCTTGATATAAAATCACTTTGGTAATAGATTATGGGATATTAATATGTTTATTGATAAATTGATACATAAAATAATGTATAATTAAAAGAAAATGGGAAATTTCTATAATTAACCATTGAGGATAATGATTTGATATTGTGATATCTTTTTTTACTATTAATTGATGAGTTCATGCTGAAATGATTATATATAGTGTGTTTCCTAGAGGCTAAAATGCTTATATAGCAGGCTTGGCCAAGTGATAAAGGAAAAAATACTTATATATTATGCTCTTCATAGTGATACATACTAGAATGGATATATAGTGGTTTATTCCGATTGATACATGTTGAAATTCTTATATTGCAGTCTTGGATCAATTGATGATGAAATAGTTATATATTGGGAAATTCCTGGAGGATAAAGTGCTTATATATAAGGCCTTACTTGGTTGTTTGATTATTCTATGGTGTATGGTTATGGTTGGGATCACTATGTTACATGCTCATAGACATTACATCATGGTGCGGAAGTAGGTTGTTATGATGTATTATATTAAATTGAAAATTAATACCCATTTTAATTAATTTATTGTATACACTTTTTATCATACTATTCTTTTTTTGATGTGGTGGTGTTGAACAACTGATTTTTTCTCACATCATATTTGGGCCATCATTTCTTACCAAAGTAGATTATTGGGATGTAGTTTTGGACATGGACAAGGGATATTGGTGATTATTTTTTCTTATAGGATGGGCTAGAGATTGGATATAGAATTGACAGGGGGTTCACGACCATGCTCTTTTGAGTTTATTGGGATTTAGTTGATTATATTACTTTTATTTTTTAGTTTGAAATTTATATACATTTCTTCATATAATTAAATGATTCATAATTGTTGGTTTATTTGTTTCCTATTTTTCTTTCCACTTATATTATTTATGGTTTTTTCTATTTTTCTGTTACACTGATATTTATTATTATTTGATTATTTACTATGTTGCAACTCTATTATAAGATTAATTGTATCCCTACTATATTAATCATACCCATGCCGCTAGTCAGAAGACTTTGGAATATGGGGAGGTGTTCTTGATGTCTGGTAACATGCCTATTTTGGCCACATGAGGGAGTTATAGAACGAGGGATGTTATAAAGTGGTATCAAAGGTACAACATTTTATTTTCAATTTTTTAGTATTTGGTAAAGGTATAATGGAAGCTAGTTTGTATTAGGAAATTATAGTGATCTTTTTCATTTGAGTAGCTACCCATTTATGAGGGAAAATATGAGTGCCCATTGATGGGATTGTTGTTCATGTTGTTCTATTGTTATAGCTCACATTATTTCACTTAGGTTGATTTGCATTTTTTGTGATGTTATTTTTATGTGATGTTATTATTGTGTGAGATTTATACTCATTTATCGGTATTTCACAAGATGAGCATTCAAGTATCATGATATGCACATAGGGATATATATTGACATGAATTATTAGTAATAGGGACATAATTGTTTCATGTGTTATAAACATTCCTTTATGAACTTCGATATGAGATACATGTTCTAATAAATATAATGAAAAAATTATATTTCATTCTAAAAAACTTGTAATTCATGGTTTGATAGACTAGGATTAGTGGTCCTCTATTTTAATCATCTGTTGAGGTTGAACATATTGTTATAACAGTGTTCTAAGGAGTGTGTTTGACTTGAAAAGATAATTCCTCTTCATAGTCTTTAAGTTTAGTGACAGGGGATTGGAAATAACCATGATCCTAATGCAGTTAAACAAGATATTCCTATGGATTATACAGATTATATGTATGTTCACCTTGAGAAAGCTTCTTGAGTGTCATGAGATCCATGGAAGGGGTGTTTATTCACACCGTGCATTTGATTTCTATGATGAAAAAATATATTTAGTTGAAACATCCGCCTACCTTAATAATGTTGGGAAGTATCTAGGTAGCCAATTTCTTGATTGATTTAGTCCATATGATCTTCTAACACCTTTAGATACCCGTATATAGAATGATTAGGCTAACTGTATACATTATTCAAGGATCATCCAATCATCGGTGGGATGATTTAGAGAAAATGGGATGTAAGATGAGTTGTCTTGGAAGTAATTAGAGGTAAAGTTTTTGAGCCACTTATATCCAACAATTTTGAGGGATAAAAAGGCTCTCAAGTTTATGCATCTGACATAGGTGGGAATGTATGTGCTGAAATATGCTACATACTTACCGACCTACAACTCTTTGTTCCATCTTTAAAAACTAATGAGATCTCTAGGGAATGATGTTTATAGGATGTAATTCACTATGAGAAAATGTTAAAGGTGAGAATTTTTCATCATATTATATTTTCATATGGGACGAATTAGGAACTCATCACAGAAGGGAATCTAAGAGAGGCCCTGAGCAACGGCTCAGCTATTTTAGTAGGGAGAACATGAAGCTCTTCTTATGGTGGAAATAAGTTCCAATATGATAGTTTCTTACAAGTATAAAGAGGTAATAGAATCTATAGAATTGGTAATCTATATCAATAATATTTTCCATTATAGTCTTATCAGCATGGAAAGTTTCTCAAAAGGGGCCTCAATGCTCGTACCATGCTTTGGAGTTCCACTGTTACACAAGGATAGGTCATCTCAAGAATTTTTTCCAAAACATATCACAATAGAGAAGTGTTAGTGGATAAATATAGAAACCATATTTTGTGAAGGAATCAGCTACTCCTCGACAAAAAGGTAGCTAGAGTTCCACAATATGTCCAGGTAGAGGTAGGGGATGTTGTAACCCATTATAGGAATGACAGTACTAGGCATATGGAATAACTTAGGGGAATCCAGTTGTATCCAATTGTAGAGGGGATGGTCAGCTTGACATTATGTAGACTAATATATATATAATAGATTTAGGTCCTTCTAAAATTATATGTACAATTATTTTATCATCTACCATTTCATTCATTTTTCTTGATATAGGATCATCGCTTTACATTTGATATTCTCTTTTTCCAAATGAGTTTTTTTTGGCTGTGGAAATCATGGATGTTATTTTGACCATCGACACACCATTAGGATTGATGTTAGGGAATACCAAACATTTTTAGGTGTGTTCTCTCTAAATGGGATGTTACAATTTCTTTTGGGACCCATTTGTGCTAGAAATGGTAGGTTTTGATTTTCTTTTTTGTATGGATCAGTTAGTTCTATATCAAGACAATATCAATTATTACTATTGGATAGTTACCATTATATCTCCAGAAGGAGGATTTTATTCTCCCCAAGGTGAGTGGGATCTACAGGATGGTTATGAAGGACCAATTCAATGTTGATTTTATGTCTCATAGCTCAAATAGAAAACTTAATTATGGATTATTGTAGAATGGATTTTAATTACATTCATCTAGTGTTCGACCATTTTTATGATGCCATTTATAATTATTTTTATGACTTAACCCCCAAGTTATAGATCAACTTCATGATAAAGTTTGTGTCAAGAGCAGAGCCATTTTCAATCTCCCCTTACAGGATAGAGCTATAAGATCATTGGGAGATAAGTGTTCATTTGGAAGGTCCAGAAGCTAAGGGATTCATATGACCTATTAAGTTTCCATTTGTTTCCCTAGTTTCTTTTTCCAAAAAGTTTGATGGTACCTTGCACTTATGGTTGTATTATTTATTATTGAACTAGATGAAAATTATGAACCGGTATCCTCTTTTACAAAAAGATTATATCTTATATCAATTGAGTGGTGATAAGGTATTCTCCATTTTCAATTTCAGATCAGAATGCCACAAATTGAGGGTGAGATGGTCAAAAATACATAATACTACATTTAGGAGAAGGTATTAAATGCATGAGTTCATAGTGATGTTGTTTGGATTATCAAACACACCAGCTTTATTTTTAGCCTTGATGAATCATATCATTAATCCTTTCATGGACCAATTTTTGGTGGTCATTGTCGATGACATCATGGTGTACTCCTAGTCAGCATAAAATCATTCTTAACATTTTGATATCATCTTGAGTACATTTAGATAGGATAATCTTTATTCCAAGATAACCAAATAAAGTTCCTAGATTAATAGAGTTTACTATGTGGTCTATGTAATATCATAGGAATGAGTGTTAGTGGACCCATAGAATGTTACATCTGTGGTATCTTGGGGATGTCCCCAAAATGACATGAAGATTAATAGTTCTCTAGGTTTAAATGGTTATTATAAGTTCTTCATCTGGGTGTTTTTACATATATCATCAGTGGTGTCAGAGATGAAAATAAATGGAGTGAATGTTTTTTGGTTGGATGCTTATGAGAGAGATTTTCTAGAGTTGAAGATAAGGTTGACCTCAGCACCTATCCTCACATTATATGTGTTAGTTATAGAATATACAGTGTACAATGATGCATACAATGTTGGACTCATAACAATTCTAATGCAGGATGGTCAATTGGTTACTTATAGATCTATACATCTTAAACAACACACCACACCACCGTAATATATTTTATTTTCATTAAAAGAGAGAGAACACCAGAATACAAGGACACCCTAAAAGGAAAATAAAAAATAAAACACTACTCACAATCAAAGATACCCTAGGAACCAAAGGCTTACGGAGGCCCCAAATAATGTAAACCAAATACATAATCTCTGATCAAGTTGGTGTTCTCTGGGGGGGAGGGAACCAAAACCAGTGAAAATCAAATTAGGATTGTCAGGATCACCCTTGAAGATAATAATTTATCAAACCTGTTTCCTTCACACCATTTTTAGATAAGGGTAACACTAGTGGAGTTACTAGTGGTGATACATTCCCTGAGGTGATGGATCAACTATCTCATGGGAGAGAGGTTTGTGCTGTATGCAGACAATAAGAGTCCTAGACACATTTGTTCTTTGAGAGACCTATAATTTTGGCAGATGAGTTGGGTTGAATATCATTAATATTTCAACTTCATATTTTCTTATACAGTGGGAATGGTCAATGTGATTGATGATTCCTTGATCCGGAAGATGATGATGGTACTCTTTCATACATGAATCCAGATATTCAAGAGTTTGAGGGACGAGTTTCTCTTACTTCGAAATATGTTATACCCATTCTTTTAGACCAGATCAAGATAGATTATTTATCTGATTCATAGGGATTAGTTCTTAGTTACACCTTATATGGTAGGGATACACCATGAGTATGGTCACTTGGTAGTATACATTATTTTCATTTTTATTTCCAAGTATGGGTTCCTACGAAAATTCTTCATTATTGAGGTGCTACTAATAGAGTATCATGCTCCTAGATGGGTGGTACATCCAGGTTTCATATTGATGTATGTGATATCTATAGAAATTAATATTTTTCATGAATGAAGGGGTAGGTAGTAGTATTTTTGGTGAGATTTTTCATCTGTGAGCTGGTAAAATCTGATAATTATATGAAAGGTGGGACGTTGTATCACATGACGAGTATAACCCATAAGAATTATGTACTGTGATTGATCATAGATAAACATACGAATGTATCACACTTCATACCTATCAGGGATAAAAACACCATTGATGTTATGGGTAGTTTCTACGTGTGTGAGATGGTTTGTTTTCGTTGTTTTCCATGGATTATAATTTCTTATAGGGATAATAATTTCACATTATTATTCTTGAAGGGTCTGTATAAGACTATCAAATCATAGATTCTTTTTATCACATCCTATAATCCTCATCCTGAAATAATATATAAGAAGAAAATTCTTCTTTTGAAGGATATTTTATAAACTTAGGTTTTTGATTTCTATATTTCACAAGAGTATAATGTGAGACTTTTTGCGTTTATATGCATCAATCTAGAAGGAACATTTCAAGGATTTTTATGGCATAACATTTTGTTCTCCTCTTATGAAGGATATTTTATAAACATATTTTTTTTCCTATGAGGTTTCTCTTAGTTTGGGGTAATGTTGTATCCATAAATAGAGAAATTTAGAACCCAGGTTTCTTGTTTCATTTGAGACAGTTGATTGGGTCAGTCTAATGGTGTAATGATTCGCCCTTCCATAATTCTACAATTCCATGCATGACATGTTTCACATGTAAATGATTCAAATATATTATCATGATCCTTCTAATGTAGTAGATGACAAGGAAATTGAGGTTTGTTCTGAGGCATCATTTGAGGAGAAATAGATATGGATTGTGGGCCATAGTGAGAAGCATATCTAGTGTAATAATGTATATTTGGTTCAAGAGAATTTATAGTGAGGTTGTGTTCAGCATGATACATGTGATAGGGAATCTAATATCTAGAAATAGTGGATAGACTTGTTCTCTAAGACCCCACATTGATTCTTGGAGCAGGTCAAGGATGAGTTGGTATATGGTTTGGAGGTTGTATGATCTCATATTTATCTAGGTACTCCCCTAATTTAGCTTTGTTTAAAATGTATTTATTAGGTTTTCTTGTGTCTTTAGGCCTTGGTGGATTAGACTTGTTGGTAATATGGAGATCTATTATTTGGTAAAATTACAGAAATATTAGGGAAATATGATATTTTTTTGAATTAATGGATTCTGGGTATAAAGGTGTTGAATGGGATTATAGGGTTTTCCCATGAGTTTTGGAGGATTCAGAGATGTTTTGTGAATATTCATTTCTGTTGGGAAAGAAATTGTTTACTGGACAATTGCACATCATGTATATGTTACACTACGTGTAACTACTTCAAAACACGGGTCATAAACTAGTTCATGATGTGAAGTTGTTACACAACAGGATCCCAATTCACATTGTGTAAATATTGATCTGGATAAATATTAACCTAATGTGATGGTTTTTTTAATGGATCCCTTTATAAATAGATTCATGATGTGTAAATAGATTACATTCCATGTAATTCTCACAAGCAATGGTTTTAAGTAGTGTCATATGCATGTTTCTCATTCCACCATTTTGTGTAGCCACTCCTCTCAACCCCTAGGAGAATATCGATGATTCTAGGGTTATTTCATCCCCTCCAAACATAATGCTTTGGTGTTATATCACTATTTACTTCTTGTGAACATCTACACCACCAAACTTATTATATATTTTGGTTGGAAGCATTGTTAAATAACTAGATAAATATAGGGTGTATAAATCTAACCCAATGGTGTATTTAATTCTGAATTATATGCAATATTGTGGGTTTCACTGATGTAAAATGAGATATAAAATATATTTTTAATTTATTATGGAAACTCATGGAATTGAATGTGGGTTGGATCCCTTTAGATTCAAATGTTGTTTCTCCCTAGCTTATGGCTTCCGATTGGGTGAGAAAAACATTGACTAACAAGAACATGGTTAATGGTTTAAAGTGTGTTCAACATGGAATGATATTAAAGGTGGTTTCTTGATATATAATCTCATTGGTAATAGATTATTGGATATTAATATGGCTATTGATAAGTTCATACATAAATGAATGTGTAATTAAATGGAAAATAAAACTTTTCATAATTAACCATTGAGGCTTATCATGTGATATTGTGATATCCTTTTTGAAATGACTTAATACGTTTATGGAAAAATGATTATATATAGGTATTTCCCCAAAGGATAAAATTATTACATAGTAGTCTTTACCAAGTGACACATACTCATGTTATTATATAGTGATCTTGGACTAGTGATACTTGTTGAAATGATTATATAACATGATATGTCCAATGATATATGTTCAAATCCTTATATAGATGGATTTTTCCATTTGATGCTAGATTTCATGTGTATAGGGATATTCCTAGAGGCTAAAATGATAATATAAATGGATCTTCCTAGTTGATTGATTATTCCATAGTTTAGGTTTATTGTTGGCATTGTTGTAAAACAAGCTCCGAGACATTCTGGTGTGGTGTCAAAGCAGGTTGTATTGATGTATTATATTAATTGGTTAATTAATCCACCTATGTGTAACTTTATTTAATACACATATTATTAGAATAGTTTTTTTAAACATGGTGGTATTTACATATTGACTTTTACTCCCACCTTATTTGGACCACCATTTGGAAGCTGATAAGAATACATCGTCACAGTTTTGGACAAGGGCAAGGGACCTTGTTGATGATTTTTTTTCTTGTTAGATGGGATTGAGATTGGAGCTGGGATAGACATGAGGTTTGAGACTGGGAAATTTTAATATCATTTGGTGTCTGCTGATTTTTTATTTGGGTTGTTTTCAGTTTTACATTTAGATAAATATTATCATGTCATTAGATTATTCATCATTATTTGTCTGTTTGTTTCGCCATTTCCATTCCAGTAGTAGGGTTTTTAAATTCTATTGTATTCCCATTACATTGATATACACTATTATTTTATTATTTTGTTGTGTTGTAACTCTATACCATGGTTATAGACTCCCCTCTATATGCGTCACACCCCCGATGCTAGTTGGAAGCATCTAGCATATATGGAGGTATACTTGAGGTCTAGTAACTAACCTGTTTTGTCCATGTGAGAGATTTATATATCAGGGTATGTTATAAAAGGTTATTGAAATCTTTGGATATTCATGCTTCTATAGATTATGAGATTCAATGTGATTCTGGTAATGGACTGTTAAAATAGCTTCTGAGCTCACATAGATTTCTATCAAAGTTGGGTATATTTTACTTCTTCAAAATGAGAGATGTTCTAGATGAATTGTATGTTGGAACAGGGAGTAGGTAGAGTAGTTCCAGATATAATATACCTTTTGATGATAATATTCCATATTCTATACTTGGATTGTTTAGGAAGATTAGTGGTATCTCCCTTGTCTTTTTGTTTGTTGTGGGTCCCTATCGGGACATCTTCCCATATGACTTCATTAGAATCCCACATGATAGAGGAGTTTAATATGAAATATAAATCATTCTAGGTGCACAAACCATTTTGATACCCCCTTATCAAATATATTCATCCAAGTTAAAGGATCTCGAGGTACAATCTATGACACTGAGAAGTATTTCTTTATCAAGACGAGTATATCAACATGGGTTGCCCTAGTTATTTCACTAATAAGGTAGACTATAGTCGTTTAACATACATAGAATATCAAAACCTAAATTAGGTGAACATGAGGAATAAAAATCTTTCTCCCTGAGATTGATGATCTTGTTGAAAAGTTATAGGGTTTCTGATGGTTATCCAAGATCTATCTTTTATTAAGCTATCATAAGTTGTGCGATAGAAAGGAGGACATCCTCAAGATGGAATTTTTGAGAAGGTGTTGTCTATATGTGTACTAGATGATTCCATTTAGATTGAAAAAATCATTAATAGTTTTTATGTGTCTCCTAAAAAAGATATATAACCCATATCATGAATCATTAACAATAGTGTTCATTGAGGATATAATAATTTACTCACTAACCCTATAGTAATAGGAAATACATCTCAAGATAGTACATAGTACACTCATTGTAAACTGAATTTATTAAAAGATTTAAAAGTGTAACTTCCTGATTTGGTAGGTGAAATTATTGGGACATGTGATTTCTAAGGAAATTATATCTATGGAAAAAAAATTGAGGTAGGGTTGGCATGGAAATGTCCATATAACATGTTCAAGATTACGAGAATTATAGGTTTATCAAGATACTATAAGTGTTTTATATAGTTCTTGTCAAATTTATTAGAACTCATTAATGAACTAAGAATTAAAGGGGTGATGTCCATGTGGCCTGACTAGTTTAAAAAGGATTTTATTGAGATGATGATGAGGATAACTAAATATCATGTGTTGATTCATCTTGATCCAAAGATTAGATATTGTATATTTTGAGATGCATCATGAGTTGTTTTAGGAGAATTTTTGATGTAGAGGGAGTTGGTAGAACTTATGGTTCCCGTTATCTATGAACCCTTGAGTGGAATAATCCTACCCATTACATGTAGCTGGAATTTATGATTCATGGTTTTTAGTTCTGGGGACGTTATCTTCTTAGTGAGAGGTTTTTTTCATCATAGACCATAAAACTATTTAGAATATCTTTAAAAAGTGAAACCTGAATTTGAGGTAGAGGCGATGGGTAGTGCACCAGTAGATTTTCTCCATTGAGAAAACTACGAACTAGTTAAAGGTAACATAATTGTATATTCTGTTTGCTATAATATGCGGGTATCTTATGAGCTTGTTGAATGAAATCTTAAGGATCAGTGGTTCCTGTGAGCTCTTAGACCAATTTGAGGATAGATTATTATGTTGACTAGAGAGCGATGAAATGTTCTCTATTTTTAATCATGTCTTATTTAGTACTCTGAGTGAATTATAGTTAGGAGACTAACCTAGAGTTTGATGTGATGAAGGAATAAATAGAAGGTGGTGACTTCATAAATGGGTGGTCAGTGGATGGTGATGAAGTGATTGTAGTACATGGAAGAGTCATAGTCCATTCTTCCATAGAGGAAGAGATGCCTTGGGACTTCCATTACTATAAGTGGGTGGAATATCCTAGAGTAATAATGTTACACCATTACGTTATTAAGAAAATCTAGTGGCCAAGGATAAAAATAGATATTTCTATATTTTTATCATGATTAACTATTTCCCAAATGAATAAGGACAAGATCAATATCTAGGTTGTTTGATCTAGCCACTTATTGCACTATTTTAGAACTACTATGGTGTCATGGTGGACTTATGGATAGGAATACCTAGGATCATGAGGTGTTGTGATTCAATTATGGTGATTATTGATCAATAATTGAAAGTATCTCATCAAATACTGATCCATGAGACTCACTCAGAAGATGATTTCAGGATGTTGTGTGTCCATGAGATAATATACTAGAATGGATTTCCCTTCAGCATTGTATCTGAAGGATAAAATATTTACATCTTGTTTTTGAAAAATATTTCAAAAATACATAGGTTCTCATCTGAGATGTTTCATATCATAGCATCATCAAAAAAATGAACAATCATAGTGGATGATTCATATAATATAGGATATTGCCTGATCATACGTCCTATAATATGATGGAGATTTGGATGATCACCAAGTCTAGGTTGAGTTCACATGTATAGTTATTTGGATTCTATTCAGATAGAGCCTTATGATGATCTCTAGGGTAGACCTTTTCATTATTCAATTTTTTGGAATGGGGTTGTTGATAAAGTATAATTAGGGCCCATTATTATATATAAGACCTCTGAGAGAGTGTAATTAATTCAAAAGAGGTTGATCAAAACTCAGAGTAGGAAGATGAATTATTCCAGTTATAAGATAAGGCATTTGGATTTCATTGTAGGAGACCAGGATTTTATAAGAGTGACTTTATGTTAGGCCACTAACTTTTGGGGAAGTAAGGGAAGCTAGTTTTGATCTATGTTATACCCTTCAGGAAAATTTAGTGTATGGGGTTGGTGGCATACCATCGAGATCATTATCATTACTACCAAGGTGTGCATTATGTGTTTCACATATTCTAGATCTAAAGGTACATTCTCTATCCTATGAATCTCATTAATTGTTAGAATGTTGAGATGAATATTGATGCATTGTACATGGAATGCTCTATGTACATAGTTTTATAAAATTTTAGACACATACAAAATAATATGTTACCACTTTTTTGGTTTTTGTGGAAACATGGAATGATGAAGTAAGAGACTTGGTAGTGGGAGGAAAATGTTTGGTCTCTGTGGCATAAGTTGATTAAGAAAAACCTATGACGGTCCTTATCATGAATGAGAACTAAATAGAGGGGTATAATTATAACATCATCACTTTTTTATATGAGATTTTTTAGAATAGTATAGACCCCAATGAAAATATAGTGGTTCCAATAGAACTTAGGTGGTTCGGCCCAACACATCAACTAACTAAAGTCTGGCCACTAGTTAGACGGCAAGACCCACTGGACCCCCGGTGTAGTCTAGCTGGGTGTGTGATAAAATGACACAAAAAAAAAATTAACTCACACACCATTTTGACCTCCATTTTAATATATTAATTTTTTTAAACCCCCTATTTTGAATTTTAGACCTCACCTATTGACTGTTAACTTATCACATTCATCTCCCCTTGGTTCGTTAAGGTTTTGATTATTTGGTGATTCTAGCATAGGAATTTTACTCTATATCTACAAAAAAATCATATTCTTTCTTAATATATGTGTAGGGATATATGATTGATATTTTGTTTATGTTCAATTCCAATGATTAATTACTCATTACTTTATAGATCGGTGGTAGACCTTTTATTATAACCATTTATAGGGGGAGTGCGCACGATGAGCGATAATGGTGATGGTGGACCCATACATGAGGTAGAAGTGTGATAGCCTTATAGACCAACCAAAAATTGATGACATGAGGATACCAAGAAATGTGATTGAAATAAATTCCATTTGGATATCAAGTAGAATATTCACTTAATTCATTGAGGATTCTAAGTAACATGTACTCTTCCTTATGGACAGTTGTATATCACATTTGACATATTTGACCATCCTTTTGGTATGGAGGTGAAGCAGTTATGGTTGGAGTTCATAGTTTCTTGGTTAGAATATAGGTGTTCCACTTAATATTGTTTAATATTTCTTGTGAATTTATTATTTTCATAGAATATACCTATTATACTTGTGTACACTTGTTAAGGACACATTGTTGGTGTCTAGCCAAGTTTAATTAATCACACCCTGCTTGAGAATCTCAACTCATGTGAAGACTTCATGAATAGTGATCCATGAAATAGAACTATGTTCATGGGAGATAGTTAAGTTGAGGACCATGGATCTTTGAACGGTAACGGGACATACTCTAAAGAATTTACATGGAGTTTTATTTATATATTTTGTGCACTAATACTCTAGTTTTAATTACCATAATGCAATCCCATTTTATTTGTTTGAATGAATTCTTTTCCATAAGTAATTTTAGTTGATATTTAGTATTCTATTTGATATTCTAATTGTTATATTTTTATTCATTTTTTACTTGTGGTTATAATTATAATATGATATAGTTCCCCCAATAATGGTTTCCATACCCTCTTTTCTAGTTTGAAGACTCTTGTGTACATGAAGGAACACATAAGATCATATATCCCTCCATCTTGGACCTAGTGGTTCAAGTCTAGGAATTACAAAGAGTGGGGAGGTTCAAAGATTAAATATATCATTCATCTAATTATAATATATAATTTTTTTAATATGTTAATCAATATGGTGAGGTTATAATGATGATACATTTTAATTATAAAGTAAAATGACACTTATCTCATGAAATATAAAATTATGATTATCTATTGTAATTCTTGAGTGAAACAAAAAAAATATTCTCAATAGACTTTCCTTCTTATTGATGGTTAATCATATAAAAATCCATGTCCATATTTATTGATTTTCATCTTTTGGATTTTTTCCCAATCATATGTAGAGTGAATATATTCAATAAAAAATTTATATTATGTTATTTACTCTTATGAATCATTAATAATGATTAAAAAATTATTTCTTGATCTACACATTTCATAAGACACGTCATTGATCGGATCATGGATTTTTCAACTATAATTGGTCTTAGAGACTTTGGTTACTATTCCTTATAGAATATTAGGATTCTTGAATATCAAATATCACTTTGAATGAAATAATACCGTACTTATATTTTTGGAGTGACTTTATCTAGTGACACTACTACAACACTATTTGAAAAGGATAAACATAAATTGAAACCATATGTAAAAGAAATTAATTCTATTCATATAGGAGTCTCTGATAAATTATATATGATATTCATACAATGTAATAAATTTAAAAATAGTGGGGATAATATTGTAAATATACATCATTATTAGTTTAAAGTAAACTAAGAAAAGCTCCAAATTACATGAAATTTTTTTGAGGAACACAAAATAGAATAATAAAAATATTTTGACATAATTTTTAGTAGAGTTATATTTTTATTAGAAATATTGGAGTTTTAAGGTAGTTAATTGATGATTCAACTATTACTAAATTCATTTTGAGAATGAATTTATCCCACATAATCCCAAAATTTTTATTTATATAAGAAATAGATATAAAGAAGTTTTCTTTGGAGTTTCTAAAAAAATCATTTTTCAAAGAATTATGTTGCAAGAAGTGAAGGACCCTGGAACACCCTAAGAGGGGAGGGGTGAATTAGGGTGTCAGATTTCTCTTCTAATGTGACGGATCTTGTTCCTATTTCAATAAGAACCAGTTCAACCTATCTGAATGGAATGTGGAAAAAAACCACATGGAAAGATATCACATAACAGTTTTACTTGGTTCACCACTAAGGGCTAGTCCAAGGAGCATACACTGACAGTGTGTTGGTCATTCCTAAATCTACTAATCATCACTAGTTGTGGAATGAAAGAGTTTATAAATAGTCACTTTGTTCTAGGTGTACATACTTTAAAATAATTTAGGGATAGAACACTACATCCCTCAGAACACTTCTGTCAACTCCACCTAGCTCACTGCTTTGAGAAAATTCTAACTCAGTTTATCAACTTGAAGGTATATTTAATGGATTGTAATTAATTTATTTTTTCCTATCATAACATGAGACTATTATTTCACTATTTACATGACATGATTCACATTGAAATCCCTATTTATGGAAAAGTATATTTTCAGAACTACCTTTCATGAAGCTCCTTCCCAATGCTCACTTCCTTCATGAAGCATCATGCCTTCACGGAACTAACTACCATCATGAAGCTCACTAATTAAATGAGGAATACCCCATCATCATGAAGAATTAATTAATCAAAATAATTGGCATCATTAAATACTCAAAAAGTCTTTTCACGATGCTCAAGATCGCCTAGAAAGTCATATTCACAAAGCTCCCCTGGCATCGTGAAATCAGAGTGACTCCGTATTTTATTTGGAAAATTTCATGAAAAGTGAAGATGGGAACCCTCATATTTATTAGCTCAAAAATAAAAAATTATCCACCATATATTAGTATATTATATGGATCTTTCAAAACCTCTTTCACATAGCTCCTTCATTCATGATTCTCAACTGCGATTTAACATTATCACAAAGCTTTCCATCAAACCATCGGAAGCCGAGATGCTTCAATTCTTTTAATTCCAGAGATCACTGTCACCATTCACAATTCATAAATTATTTTTCCTTCTCTATTCTTGTCATTGTGGTGTATATCACTATCATCTTTCATTGATCCTTCATGAAACACTATCCATAAAGCCCAAATTTTCGAAATTTATGCCCTTCCCATATTTTCATAAGGCCTCCATGGAAATAAAATTTTCACTCTAATATCTAACTTCTAAATTTTGAACCCAAAAATTTGGTAAACACTGTGAAATGATGCCACCTTCAATATTATTATCATCTTGAACTATAAGATCCATTTCCTTGAAAACTCTCTAACCCTTCATGTGGGAAATGATAAAAAATCAAAAACCATACTCCATTTTCATCAAAAAAAATCCTTGGTTCCAACAATATCCCCCTTTGGGTTTGTTGAAAATATTCAGATAAATTCAATTAAGCACAATCCATAATCAAAACATGATACGAGGGAAACAAAACATCTAACACTCTATGTCAATTTTCAAAAATATCACTGTATAATAAAAATAAGAGAAGCATGAAATGGGTTCTCGTGTTTTGTAATGCCTAATGATGCCCAAGATATGATCTAACTATTTTTTACTATTCTCATTATCTCACTTTTTAACATAGAATTGTACCCCTTTTTAACTCATTGAATTTCTCCATTCTACCCCTTTATCAATAAACACAAAGAACTTGATGTTTACTTATAGAGCTCAAAAACACATTTCCCCTAGACCGTATCTCTTCCATAAACGTACATCACATCCACAAATAGATTAAAACAGTTAATTCAACTAGGAAGAGGGGAATATTTGTAACCTCCTCATGAATTGGGAGGAGGATGAACACTAAGGTTCAATAGATGTTTCTTAAACACATGTGCTACCAATAGATTAGTTAGAATGTCTGCCACTCGGTCATCAGTTTCTACATGATCCATTTTAATCATGCCTTGTTAAACTTTTTCTTTGATGAAGTTATATCATATTTCAATATTTTTCATATGAGAATGTTGAACTAGATTCTTCATAATATTGATTATACTCTTATTGTCATAGTGAATAACCATTGGTTATTTCACCTCATCTCCAATATCATTCAGTTTTTTCTTCATCCGCAATAGTTGAGTGCAAGCCATTGTTGAAAAGATATACTTAGATATAACATTACTAGGAGAAGTAATTTCCAATTTCTTACTCATCTAAACCACACATTTATTTACAATAAATAATGATCCACCACTTTTATACTTTCTATCATTAATATCTCCAACCCAGTCAATATCAAAAAATACTGATAGTTCACTATCACTTCCTGCAATAAAGTATAAGCTTTAATTGTAAGCACCTTTAGTGTATCTCAGGATTCTTTTCACTACCTCCATATGATATTCTATCAGAATACTTTTAAAGTGTTGTATTAATCATGTTGAAAAGGAAATATCTGGTTTTGGCACTGTTAGGTACAATATGATTCCAATGATTCTCCTATACATTGTGGGATCTACAGATGTCTCATCCTATTGCTTTCCCAATTTTGTCCCAACTAAAATCGGAGTCAAAATTTATTTGGAGTCATGCATATTGAATTTCTTCAGAAATTATATGGAATAGTTTTCTTGGGAAATAAATGTGTGGTCTTTACTCTGAATCACTTGCATACCAAAGAAGTATGTGATTTCACAAATGATAGTCATTTCAAATTATGATTTCTTGTGATAGAAAATTTTATCCCCTGATCCCTTCCTACTTTCACCAAATATAATATCATCTATATACACTAGTACCATAAAATAATCTTTCTGATAATTCTTCACATATAGATTGTGATCCACTCCTCTTTTAAATTTGAGCTTCTTTAGATAAGAATCTAACAAAGAGTACCACACCTATGGTGACTATTTTAGACCATATAGTGACTTCTTTAATCTGTAAACCTTCATCTCATCATTACCAATCATAAAAACCACTATTTGTTCAATGTATACTTCTTATTCAAGCACTCTGTTCAATAAATATTTTTTGACATCCATTTGACAAAATTTTTATACTCTTTGAATTTCCATGGAAATAAAAAGTCTAATTGACTCTAGTCTAGGTATCGAATAAAATTTTTCTTCAATATCAACATAATTAATCTGTAAATGTCTTATACACACCAAATTATATGTACCTTATGATAACTAGTATTCATTTTTAAAATATTAATAAGCTCTATATCAGATCCAAGTTGTTATTCTGCAAGATGTAGTACGTGATAAAGTCCAAAAACTAGTTGTTGCACTAAAAGTTCATCAAAGTTCCCCACTATTATGTGAACCCATATGTACAAAAATTTTATTTTTAAATTTATGTTCTATATCTAGATGAAATCATGTAGCAGAAATAAATGATAGAGTCTATTTGGGGTGGAAACTCATAGGAAATTAATGAAACTTATCATTGTGTATTCCCTTGGTAATATCTTTTATAGGATATTATTAGAATGATACTGGCCAGTAGGAAATCTACATTTGAATGTGTCATTGTATTTTCCTATCTGAGTAAATTTTAATTGATCTCTATACATTAATGTTATTAATAATGAGTTTTATAAGTCACATTATTTGATTTATTGATGAAAATGACATATGTTCATGCAGAAGTTCGATATATTGGTTGTATCATGAGTAATATTGTATTAATAATTAATTTGATAAATTATTTCAACTTAAGTTATTTAACATAATTTGATATCTCAGACCTTTTTATAGAAATGATATTGCCTAAATAAATACATTTCTATTTTTTATACCAGCAAGTTTGATTTCTAAAAATTCAAAGAAAGATTCATCAAGCACATAGGTTGATGTTACAAGTATACAACCTACTTGAGTAGAGATATCTTGATAAAGGGGTTATATTACACATTAGGCATCTGTATGAGGTATTATATCATTACAGAATTAACTTCTTCTCTATGGGTTCCTTGGAAAGTTTCTAGATTCTAACCTTGGACTTTATGTTGTTTCTCCAAATTCCAATGAGAAAGAGGCCTATAGGGTAACACACTAAGTGTATCTAAAATATAAGTAAAATTTTATATTATAAATTTCTATTTAAAAAACTAAATAAATTTTATTCCCACATATTGTTTAATAATTATTTATTTTATATTGATCACATATATTCCATCACCAGTTATTCGAGAGAATATTATGTGATTGTAATATTTAATAAATATTTATTTATAGTTTATGGAATATAATATTTATTTATTTATTGTTGAATAACGAAGTGATATTTATTTATTAAAAAATAATTATTATTCAAGGCCTGATAAATATTAATGGGGAATGACTAGCCAATCTTAATGGTCTGATGATATGTAATATTTATTTAATATTATTTTATTAAAAAAATTATTTTTATTCACAAGTTTAGCACATTCCATGACAAAATAATAAAATTATTATTAGAGGCATGGGGTTATGAAGGGATTAGATAAATGATAAAGGTAGAATTTTCAATTATTTATTTCTAAACTATGATGTATATAATTCCAATTATTTTATTTTTTAAGAGTGATAATTTCATTTTGTTGTTCACAATGACATCTAGAGAGAATCATATGAATCCCTAGAGAGATCAATCTCTAAAATTCTCCCGATAATGGAGAGAGATCTTCTTCCACATTACACTCTCAAGTCTATAGAGATCCAGGAGAATCATTTCTATGTAATTCTTGGGGTGATCTAATGCGAAGGATAAAGTGATATGATTTATGGTTCAAACACCCATAGATTCTTACAAAGACATCCAGATATTTGTGGGCCACATGTGGATCACCACTAGAGGGAATCTAATATTGATTCCTAAAATGCATTGATGAAAGGACGTGGATCCATTATCTGATCCATCAACAAAGAAAGAATTTTATTTAAAGTAATTCTTTAATTTCTTAAATTAATTATAATTAATATGTGATGATCTTATACTTTGGTTTTGGAATTTATACATTTTTTATATTCTTTGATTCAATTCCATTGATCACAGAATTTATCATCGTGTAAATCTTAGATTAATCATTGAATATGGAAAAAATTAAACTTGGGAATTATCCTTCTGATGCTTCCACTAATCCTAGAACCTATAAGTGGTATCAAATCAGTCACATAATTATTTATAATTATTTAATTATAATTAACTGATTTAAGAATTTATTATTGGTTCTCAATTATAGTTTAATATTCCTTTAAAATGAAATGCGATATATATTTTATTCCACTTATTTTATCATAAATATAATCATATAAATTAATTTTCTTGATGAAATAAATTCAAATATCTCATCTAGAGGTGCTGAAGAATCTGGTCAGATTACATAATAATACACATTCTGTGATCCAGAGGTACATGCCATGTACATTTGTTTAATTCACCAATAATTATATTTTAATTGATTCATGTGGTATGAATTTTTTACATATGGTGAATTTAATTATACACCATGTTTTTACTAGTACATCTTGGTGCATAGTCATCTGGAGAACATGTCTTATAAATTCAATAAACAAAATGTAGTCCCTTCGTCAAATACGGGACCAGTTTTCTCTTATACAACCAACAAAACTATTTTAGGTGTAACTTGGAGAACACAAAACATGTATCCCATGTACACACTGTGTAGTACAAAAAAAATTTATGGCACTATTAGATGTTGAGTCCCTAGGAATGTGATGTAGATAGACAGTGAGAAAAATACATGTCATGTTTCACTAATGTACCCACCGTGTACTTTAAGAAATTATGCTGAATTGAAAATTAATTTATTATATTCTGAAAACAAAGTCAACATGTTCTTGTGTGTGTTAATTAAGTTGATAGTACACATCATATGACATGTTTAATGAATATATATATCTAACTAATTTTTGTGTAATGTTTAGATCTACATATCATTTATAAGTTGTATTACAATTGTTACTATACACACATTGAAGCGTAAAATACTATATAAATACCATGTAAACCGTGTGATCATTAATTTTTTAATATACAACAAGAATTTTTATGATTAATTCATGTATTCCAAACTTTTCAAGAGTAAACTATATACGAGTATAATACAAGTTGGGTAGTTCATATAGTTACTCACTCTGTTTCCTATAGAGTATATTTTTTACATAGTTAATTGTATGTAAATTCATTTAATTTTTTTAAAAAATAATGATGGATGAGAATATCAATGAAATGTGGATGAGAATTATGATAAAATATTTTATTAATTAATGAAGATAATTAATTGATTCGATCGTTATTTATCTTAATTAAAAATGATTAGAATTGCATATTAATTTTAATAACTTTGTAATTTGTTAAATTCATGTGGATGATCATGATCCTAGGCTTCACCAAATTTATGTGATTGATATCATTTAATTTATTATTAAATTAAATTATGTTCTTTTGTATCTCCTCTCATTTTGTAAGGGCCTATGTGTCTATTGTTTCTTTTATGTAAAACCCTTTACCAATCTATTTGGTTCCTCTAACAAATATTTGAGTAAAAGAATATGAATTTTAAAGAGATACCAATATTTAATAGGTGTTTCAACTTTGGTTTTGAGGTGATACCAATCCGAGAGAGATATATAGTTGGATAGGTAGAAATATGAAACACAAACTATAAATTTTGTAAGGTGTGTTACCCTAGGTTTATGGTTAATTTTTTGTCCTCTAAATAAACTAACCATTAGTAAAATATCATTATCATACCAATTCATTATTTTATTTCTTTCAACTTTCATGGTTATTTTATTGTGGATGTTTTTTCAGGTTCCCATAAATTATTAATTAACAAGCATGCAAGATAGGACAAAAATAAATTGTCTTATGCATAAAGATTATCTAAGACATGGTTAATCACATAAGTAAATCATATTAATATTAATAAGATTGTAATAACAATAATAATGGTAAATTTATGCATAAAATTTAAATCTCTCAATTATATATATTGTGTTGGTATATCCTTCCACTATTTTAGTTTATATCGAACCACAACACAATGTGCTTGAACAGACAAAGTTGGGATGATTTCAATTTTCAAGGAATTCTAACTTGATGTTTTAGGTTGACTAAACATAGATCCCATTAAGGGTTAACATCCATAATAGGAAATTATGTTACTGAGATTCAATGGTTAAGGAAAAGAAATTTTAGGATTTTAGGATTGGGGAGTCCACTCAACATAATAAGAAACTATGAGTTGATGCAGTTGGAAATTGGAATACCAACCTATAACCATTAAAATTGCTTGACTAGAAAATATTTGGTTAAGGAAAAGGGTAATATGGATTCATAACCCTATAATATACATGAAATACGATAATATAAAGACAATGATGAGGGATATTAGGTTTCTATAAAGTAGTGGGTGATTAATAAACATAATATTTATTTAATTTACTAAATTATATCATATACATTAATACCACTTTGCTCACCTAATTTTCAGAAATAACAACAAAAATTACTTCAAACATATCATTGTGATTTATACATGATAAGGAAAAAAATCTCACAATAAAAAATTTCTACGAATAGAGAAGGTTCTTACGTGTTACACTAAGCAATAAAAGTAAATTGTAAAGGCTGGAAGAACCTATTCCTGATGTTCTTGGAAATGAAGATAGTAATGAATTTTTATCTCTCTATGATAAACATTTAAGTGATGCTAAAAATGTTAAATGTTTCAAGATATCATCCATTACCAATGATATTTTGAAGCAACATGAGGACTTCGATGCATGTTACATCATGTCTCGTATTCAGGATCTCTATTAAGAGAACGTAACATAAGAGAGAAATAAGATCTAAAATTCTCAGTTTACAACTATGTTTGGAGTTTCGGAACCATATGGGCCTTATGTAGTCATTATTATTGGCAATATTGAATGCTTAGACATCTTAGGGATTAAATTCGCAGATGAGTTGCAAAAAGATATCATAATTTCCTCACTACCCAAGAACTTATCTATTTTTATTGTTAATTATAACTTGAGAAATAACGATAATAGTGTTTGAGAACAGTTTACTCAAATTTGTGAATGGGATAAGGACTTAGGGTGTGAAAAATGTATTGTTCTTATGTTGAATATGAAAAGGAAGAACAAGGTAAAGAAAACCAAGACTCATAACAAATATAAATCTTATGACCACCATCCTTCTAGGAAGATGAATATCTAGAGGCAGTGTATGGAAAATGATGTTGTATGTTTTTCATGTGAAAAGTAAGGAAACTGAAAGTGGAACTACACCCAAATGAAAGGGTAAGCTAACTGGGTGTTCATTAATGAGTGTAATATTTCAATATCTACACATTGGGTATTAGATAGAGTAGGTGGTGATCACACACTACTACAAAACTGGCCTTTAGCAGCACTATTTTTTATCAGTGCTAGAAGAAAGCACTGATAAATGGAATATATATTGGTGTTAAAGAAAGCACTGATAAATATAACCTTTTATCAGTACTTTTATTTTAGCACTAATAAAGGGAACCGTTATCCTCACATTAATTTTAGTGATGACAAATGATATCATGTATCAGTTATTTATTTTTATCATTGATAAAGGGTATCCTTTATCAGCGCTTTGTTTTTAGCACTCATAAAGGGTACGCTTTATCAGTGTCATATGTTTAGTGCTGATAAATATTTCCATCATCAACGCATATTTAACGATGATAAAATGAAATAATTAAATATATAAAAAATAAAATATGTGTTTATTAAAAAAATATAACAAATTTTATTAATTAAATAATTATTGATAAAAATGAATTGATCGATTATACATTATTAAATATTACACATTTTATTAATTAGATAGTTATGATAATTAATGTTATTAAGTTGTATGTATTAAATATATATATATATTAATGTATATAAATATGATTATATATTAAAGAATATTTATGTTCTTTACATTAAATTGTCATATATTTATTGAATAACAATATTATTAAAAAAGAATATGAATTAAAAATATTGACTAATTGCATTGTAGTCAACATATAATTGAATGTAATTTTATTTTTTTAATTTAATGTAGATAAAATTTGTGTCATATTGATTTCATATATATGTATAATTAATGCATTTTTATATATAATATGCACACACATAGAGAACATAGAAATTTCTTCAATATTGTTAAAGTGTACCTATATTTTTAATTTATTCAATTTCACTCATTTTGTACATATATGCAAGCACTCAAAATTATATATTCATTAATAATGTTAAAATATATTTGTAAAAAACTATTTATAAATAAATATATTTATAAATGTACATTCACTAAATTTATACAATTATATATTTATAATTGTAAATAAATAAATATTTTGTTAAAAGTATTTATATAATTATAAATAATTAATAATGTATATTTAAATAATTATTAAATTTATAAAAAATTTATTTAAATAATAAATATATTTACTATATATATATATTTATTTATTAAATATATATTTATAACTATATAAATATATATAATGATAAAAATAATATATTTTAAAAATATTTCTACAATTTTAAATAAATAATTATTACATTATTATAAATATATTTTAAAAATAATATATTTACTATATTAATATTTATATATATTTATTAATTTTTTATAAATATTTTAAATATTTTTATTTTGAATTATAATTATAAATCCTTTAAGAGCGCTTCAAAAATAAGCGCTGAAAAAAGAATCTTTATCAGCGCTTTTTTCGCACTGAGGAAGATGAGGATTTATCAGTGCTAAAAAAAGCATTGATAAATGAACATTTATCGATACTATAAGTTTAGTACTAATAAATATTCCTTTTAAATGTAATTATATAATATTCACTGATAAAAGAGTCCCGATCTATTTTAAAAGCCTTATCCATTTGCAAACCTGTCATGATATAGAAGCTTTCTACGGAAGCCACCCACTATCGGTACTCCTACTCGGTGAATCGAAGGTCGAATCACACCACTCAACTAGATCCAGACATCTCATCTGGCATCCAAAGAGGGTCTCAGATTTTCCGTTACCTAGGGAGGTAGGCCTTCCGAATTTCTATTTGTATTTTTTGTTTTATTTTTCATTCCTTCTTGTATGATTTGTTTTTCATCTATTGTTTATGATTTATTGTATACAATTTGTTTATTATTTTTTGTTTAACGAATGATTTTTGGTCTATTTTTTATTTACTACCAATGTATGATATGTTGTTTATATCTGAAATTGACCCTTGGATTTATTCATTATTATTTTATAGTTATGTTATGATATGTTGTTTATTCTTACTAAATAATTTTTTTATAGTTATGTTTTATATATTTATATAAATGTATAGAAATTTTCATGTATCATTTTGTTTATTGACTACTGATTTGAGGCACATTGGTGGTTTCCTAATGATTATATATATAATGACACCTATAATGGAAACTTTAGTGGACATACAGATTCAGAATCTATTTTTCATAAACAAAGTCAGTGGAGTGATTCATGTTCCTCTATTTATTATATGTATCATAGGATATAGTTCATCTTCGAATTCACTATGGTCCTTAGTTTTCTTATGAAGAAGATTCAAAGAGTTCATCCCTAGTTAAGAGCATGAAGTTTTATCACATCAATCCTTCACTTCTTGAATCATTATGTTGCCTTTAGTTCATGTTATGTTTGAATATCAAGTTTTTATCTTTTTGATATTTATTATAGACTACAAGTGATTGAGTTTTTATATTTGCATGACATGTATGTGTGTCTGTATAGTTATTTCATCATTTATTTCCATTGTTTTTTGTCTAACAGGTATGCCTATATTGGGTACTAATGATTTTGGGTCTTAATATCCATTGATATTAAGGGTCATGCTAGAATTTTGTTCGACCACTGGTAGTAATTGTTTCTATTGGGGGGTAATACCTCCCATTTGTGTTTTTTTACACCCAAAGTCTAAACAATCCTTTAGTGAATTTGAGGTGTGTTAGAGGTCATAATATGATCTGACCTGGTGTTGTTTGGGTAATTCTGGCTAGGGTCATTACAATATCCATCTTCCAATTTACACCAATAGTTTTTAAGGATAATATCATTTATTATCTACCTTTGTCTCCCTCTATTCTTTCAAATTCCAACTATAACACCTCAAGTTTTAATAAAAATAATTGTTTATTTTTATCATTTTTAATTAAACATTAAATCAATGTAAAAAATTTGTGAATAAATATTAAATTTACTAATTAAGAAAACTTATTAATGAAAAAGTTATAATGATTATTTAATAAATAATTTTTTATTATTTATTTAAGATACTCAACATGTTCACAACTCAGATATGTTATGTATCATTAATTATTAAATTATTAACATGAAATAATATTTTGTTTATAGAACATTTAGATTAATAAATAGATTAACGGAAAAAAAATTAATACTTACAATAAAATGAAGATGAATTATTAGTACTCAAATTTATACATCTTTTGTTTTATTAAGTATCTTTAACAGTTAGTTTTATAAACCATTTATAATTTTTATTAATATTTTATAACTATTGATAAAGTTATGTTTAAAACATGTAAAAGTAATTATTTTATAAGATTAATTAGAAGGTAAATTCATTAATGTAAATAATATTAAGATAACTATAAAGAAATACATATGTGAGTTTATTATAAAATATTTATCAAATTCCATAAAAAACAAACTTATAATTCATACAAAATAGCTTACATTTTAAAATTTAACTAGAAAATAATATATAATCTAATTAGAAATGAATTTTTATATATGAGATGATGATAATAATAATATAAGATTAGTTTATAAATGTTGTTAAATCAAATTAAAAGATAAAGAAAGATATTTTTTGGGTTTCAGGGGTTTGTGAAATCAAGAGGTTTTATAAGGGATTCTTCGAGTCAGGTCCTGGGAGACTTCAGCTTTCGATAATGATGAGTGGATCGAGTCGAGTGAGGTTGAGATTTTCTTCATCTTCGAGAATAGAGGTTGGGGTTGGTTCATTCATCTTTGAAAGGCGAGGTGGAGTAGTAGGATGAGACCACTACTAGAAAAGGAGAAAGGTGAGCACTAAGATGGAGTCCAACCAAGGGTTCGAATAATTATTGGAAAGCACATGGTAGATAGTTTCATGTCCATATCTGTGATGTATAGAGGATCCGAACAAGACTTTTGTAGAAAATGACCCATGGATTTGCATATTTATCATATATATCGAGTAGGTTTTATTTACTAATTTATTTTTATAAACGAATCTCATGCTAGATTCTATTTATCCTGTTACTGGATATCAATCTATTTCTATTCATCAATTTCATTGGTGCTTAAGTTTGGATGTCGATACCCCATTTTTTGTTCAACAAATTTTTTTTGGATTGATATGTGTGTGGCTATGGTTTGATGCATTTTAAATATGTTTTGACAACATGAATCGAATCAGTGGTCTTGTTATCAATCTATTTAAAACTTTGTCTCTAATGAAATCAATTTGTTATCCATTTCTTTCATTTTGGTATTTTTTTCTTATGCATAACAGATGATAATTTTTTTTAAATTGAACTACTTTTCATTCATTGAATTTAGTTTGGTTTGTCAATTTCTGAAAAATTTCTTCTACGGTCATATTTTGGGTATAATAAGTATGATAAATATTTTATATTTTATCAATCATATTTTAAAACTACTATATGAGAAGTTCTTGTTTCATAGGAATGGAAAGGGGGAGTCGTCGAGAGTAGTTTCACTCTTTTTCGTTGATAGTAGTTCCATAATTTTCTATTTTCCACTTCTGATAATTTTCATGAGGGTTATTTCAATTGAAATTGGAGGAAGACTAAGTTTTAAGGGGTCATCTGTAATGATTTACAAAAAGTATTTCTTCAATTACATCTTTCAAGTTTATATTTACATTATCAAAATTATGTTTAAATCTGGTTTGGTGTAAGGGAATATACTGCTATATTTTTATGGCAATCTTGATCTTTAGTAAGAGATCATTTATTTAATATGATATGTGTTATATGTAATCAGATTATATTCTTTATTTTATAATTCATTATTTAATTATTTTCAAGTTTTAATTTTAATATTTTGTATGTGGTTTATTTTCAAACTTATTTTATAAGGGTATAATTCATTCTGTTATATTGAGTTTGAAATAAAAATTATATGTATATCTCACTTTATTTATTTTCATAACTTATAATGAATATATTTGGTAATCATATTATAAGTGAAATTAATTCTTTTAAAATAATAACTCAAGATTTAATTCACATTTGTAATTATATTTATTAAATTGTGTTTTTAATAAACCTATTGTAATGGATATTTCCATTGATCGAAGTTTTATTTAAACATGAATTTATTCTATTATTATGTGGAATATATATATGTATGTATACTTGTATAATTTTCAAGTATATAACTATTTTAAATAAATTATGATTAACCAAAGTATTAATCTAAATATGAATTTATAAATTTATAAATTTATAATTTTATCATGTGTCTGTTATTAAAAAATCAAGATTATGGATATAAATCAATGATTTTGTTATCATGGAATTTATACATGAATATATGTGTATATAGATATATGCTTGAGTATTGAATAAACTTTACATAGATGGATTTTATGGGATTAAGAATGAATTTTTAGGTATGTGAATAATAATTACTCATCTATGTGGTTATAAAAAATTTAAGTAGCACAATATTTGGTTGTACTAGGTCGAAGAAAAAATTTCCAATAAATATTGGAATTTACCTAATTATATATAAAAAAGTTAGAATGTTTATTCAATGTATGATTATATATATATAAAGTTAAAAATATAGAGAAAATATATATATATAAATAAATATTAAAGTTTTATAAAACCCAGCACTTGAATGTTGTAAATATAGTAGGGAATTTGGGAGTAAACCCAATCACTCAAAAACTGGGAAAGCCCAAGATATCCATCAATGCTATAGGTTTCAACGACATTTTTTTTCAAGATCTTACGATATGTTTTCTAAAATCACTGGATTATATTTAAAGTACTTTCAAAATGATATAGTATTTTAAAGCATAAACATTTTCAATTAAGTTTTCAGAAGATATTTCAAAAAGTATTCTTATGATATTATCTAAATAATTTTGAAATGCATTTACTAAAGTTATTTTCAAATAAATATATCCTAAAAAGTATTTCAACGATTTTAAAACCTCTTACTAGGCAATTGAATTCTTACCCTTTGTTTTAAAAATGATTTTTTACAAGGATCTTAGATGTTCAAATTCAGATTTCATCGCTTTTAGAGTTAGCACACATAGAAGTGTAGTAGGAACTTGATTTATTTTTGTTCAACTATGATAAATGTACGGTAATGTATAATCATCTAGAACCTAGACTGGTAAAAGTTACTATTTTGTATAAATCACTTTTTGTTTTTCAGTTATCTTTTATAAAAAAATACACAAAATGTTTTTAATCACTTAGTCCGGAAGAGAGGGCTCGGGCATTATAATTTCTATCATATGAACAGTCTAGAAAACTTTGGGGATTAAATTTTTTCTTTTACGGAAAATAAATTCTATATGTTATAATTTTCATTGGATAGTTATATCCCCTTAGGAATTATTAAATTCCGATGATGGAAATTCATAATTTTCTTAATCTTGAAAAATGAATTGTGGGGGTGTGATTCATTTAAGGGAGTAGAATGTAACACGTAGAGTTTTAATATAAATAATTCTTATTTAAAATTTTTAATTAAACATTAAATAAATGTAAATTTTTTTTAAATAAATATTAAATTTACTAGTTAAAAATAATAATTAATGAAAAATTTATGATGATTATTTATTAAATGAAGTTTTATTAGTTAATTAAGATACTTGACAAGTTAACAGCTAAGATATGTTAAGTATCATTAATTATTAAATTATTAACATCATGTAATATTATTTTATAGAAGATAAAGGAATTAAAATTCAACACATAAAATAAAATGATGAAAAATTATAAGTACTCAAATTTATACATTTCATGTTTTATTAAGTAACTTTAACAGTTAGTTTTATAACACATTTCTAATTTTTATTAATATTTTATACCTATTGATAAAGTTATTTTTAAAACATCTAAAAGTAATTATTGTATAAGATTAATTAGAAGGTAACTTTATTAAGGTAAATGTTGATAAGATAACTATAAAAAATTATATGTGAGTTTATTAGAAAATATTTATATAATTTCCTAGAAAACAAACTTATAATTCATAGAAAATAGTTTACATTTAAAATTTTAACTTCAAAATAATAAATAATAGAATTATAAATGAATTTATATATATAAGATGATAATAATAATAATATAAAATTAATTTAAAAAATGATGATAAATCAAATTAAAAAAATGTATAAGGGTGATTTTCAGGTTTTAGAGGTTTGTTAAATCAAGAGGTGTCATGAGGGTTTCTTCAAGTCAGGTCATTGGAGACTTCGGCTTTCTACAATGAGGAGTGGATCGAGTCGAGTGAGGCCAAGATCGTCTTCATCATCGTGAATAGATTTTGGGTCTAGTTTGTTCATCTTTGAGAGGTGAGGTGGAGTAGTAGGACAACACTAGTGCTAGTATAGGAGGAAGGTGAGCGCTGAGATGGAGTCCAGCTGACGGTTCCAATCATTCAGGTTGATGGAATAGTAGAAAGTTCCATGTCTATGTCTGTAATACGAAGAGGATCCGAACAAGACTTGTAGAGAAAATGACTTGCGGATTTGGATATCTACCATGTATTCCAATTAGGTTTTCTTTATTAAATTTTTTTACAATAGAATATCATTCTAGATTTGATTTATATTGTTACTAGATATCACTTTGATTCTATTCATTTATTTTTGTGGTGTTTAAGATTGGATGTTGATACACATATTTTTTCAATGAATTTTTTTTGGATTGATATGTGTGTGGCTATGGTTTGATGTGTCTTGAAGACATTTTGATAATTTGAATTGAATCAATGGTCATGTTATCAGTCTGTTTAAAACATCCCCTCAACTGCAGTCATGTTTTTATATGTTGCTTTCATTTTGGAATTTTTTTTGTGCGTATAACAGAAGGTAGGTGTAATTAATTAAACTACTTTTCATTATTTGAATTTAGTCATGTTTGTAAATTTATATATAGTTTCTTCTATGGTCGTATTTGGGTTATGATAAGTATGAAAAATATATTTTAGTTTATCAACAGTATTTTTAAACAGTTATATAAGAAGTTCTTATTATAAAGGGATGGTGAGGGGGAGTCATCGAGAGTAGTTTCACTCTTTTTCGTTAAGATTAGTTTTACTATTTTCTATTTTCCACTTTTGTGAGTTTTTATGAGGTATATTTTAATTAAAATAGTGACAATAAGAAGTTTTAAGGGGTCATTTTCCATGATTTTCGTAAGGGATTTCATCAATTAAATCATTCAAGTTTATATTTACTTTTTCAAAATTATGTTTAAATCTAGTTTGGTGTAAGGGAATATACTGTTATATTTTTATGACAATCTTGATCTTTAGTAAGAGATCATTTATTTTAAATAATATGTGTTATATATATATATATAATCAGATTATATGCTTTACTTTATAAGTCTACCTTTAGTTATTTTCATGTTTTCATTTAAAGATTTTGTAAGGAATTTATTTTCAAACTTTTTTCATAAGTGTTTAATTCATTCTGTCAGTTTCAGTTAGAATTAAAAATTATATGTATATCTAACTTTAATTATTTTCATAACCAATAATGAATATATTAGGTAATAAGATTATAATTGAAATGAATTGTTTTTAAATAATAACTCATGATTTAATTCATTGTTGTAATTATATGTATTAAATTATATTTTTAATAAATATTTTGTAATGGATATTTCCATTTATCAAATTTTTATTTAAACGTGAATTTATTCTTTTATTATGTGGAATGTATATATATATAGGTATATTTTTATAATTTTCAAGTAGAAAACTATTTTAAATAAATTATGATTAACAATGTATTAATATATGTATGAATTTATAAATTAATAATTTCATAATTTTATCATATTTATGTTATACACAAATAAAAATTATGTTCATACATCGATGATTTTGTTATCATGGAATTTATACATGAATATATTTGTAAATAGATATATGCATGATTATTGAATAAACATTACATTAATGGATTTTTATTGTATTAAGAATGAAATTTTTTTTACATGAATAATAACTACTCATCTATGTGGTTATTCAAAGTTTAATTACCATTATATTTGGTCGTACCAAGTTGAACATGTAATTTCCAATGTGGATTAGAATTTGTATAATTATATATTAATAAAATTGATAATTTTAATATCATGTTTGGTTATATTTTTTTAAGTTAAAACTCCCATGAATATATATATATATGTGTGTGTAAAGTAAGATTAAAAGTTTTTATACAACCCAGCACTTGAATGTTGTAAATATGGTATGGAATTAGCGAGTAAACCCAATCCCTCAAAAAGTGGGTAGTCCCAAGATAGACATCAGCGTTTCATGTTTCCAAATTGTATTTTTTTTCAAGATCTTGCGATATGTTTAATGAAAACACTATATTATATTTAATGCACATTAAAAAAGGATATATTATTTTAAAGCATAAATTATTTCAATTATGTTTTCAGAAGATATTTCAAAAATTATTTCTATGTTATTATTTAAATAATTTTAGAAATAATTTACCAAAGTTATTTTCAAATAAATATTTCATAAAAAGTATTTCAATGATTTAAAAATGTCTTATTGTGAAATTTAATGATCACCTATTTTTTAAAAAATGTTTTTTTATAGGTATCTAAGTTCAAATTCAGATGTCATCTCTTTTGGAGTTATTGTGCGTGGAAGTATAGTAGGCACTTGATTTTTTTTGTTCAACTCTGTTAAATGTAATATGTTTTCTAAGCCTCCAAAACCTAGTCTGTTAAAAATTTCCTCTTTTTTATATAGAACTGTGTATTTTTTAGTTATGTTTTATAAAAAAATACCCAGAATGTTTTTATGCACTAATTTTGGATGCACAGGCTCGGGGAGTCGTACCAGAATCCCTTAATATTGTATTTGGAATATATGGGTGCTCATATATTCTAGTCGAAATGATCCATATTTGTAACAAACCAGCCTGGGTACCCTGGAAAACCGATAACTAAGCCAACCCAGACATGGCCCGAAGGGCATTCCTGATCCCCACAGGTTGGTGACTGGAACTTAGAATCATACAATATACATGTGGTAATAATTTTTCTATTCAAGAATACAAAATAAAATGATAATATATTGTATGCATATCAATAGGAAAAATACACTGGGAGTAAATGTACCAGAATACAATGAGGCCTAAAATCCAAAGTATAATAACCCAAATTATTAAATAGGAAAAACCACCCCAAGTTCCCTAAGGACACAACTCACCAATTCCAAGCCTCAATAGCCGGATCCACCACCAAGAGATCCCTTCCATTTACTCAAGCCTGGAATAATAATGTCTACAAACACCCAACGAAAAATGTAGGGTGTGAGCCTAAACCAGTAGGATTCCACCAATAATTCCATAAAAAATGAAAAATATAGACTATTGAAAGAAAAGCTTTCAATTTTTCAAATTAAATAGGATTGTAAATTTCAAAAAATATTTAAACAAAACATGTTATATATTTTTAAAAATATGAAAAATTAATTTAATGAAGATGGTTTACTTTATAAGAGATGTAATATTTCTAAAACAATGTCTTATGTAAAAAATTTATATAAGATAGTTTATAAAAATTCAGAAGGCACGTAAAGTTGATCAAACAAAATTGTCATGAATTTATATATCAAATCTAAATCAACAAGGAACCAACATGGTCATCTGCCAAAAGAGATGATAGTATTAACCACCTAAAATATTTCTCGCTCTCTAAGTGATCTCAAGAAAATATGTATACACACATCCTTATGACACTGGCTGAAGGAGACTCATCACCAACCATTCTAGGATGTGACCCACATAATGTATGTTTTTTAACTTTGTAATAGTGTAGAGTGTATCAAAATAACTCACTAAAAACCAAAGGAATTCATGCACTCCTAAACGATTGGAGGATTATTTTAAGGCTTATTAAAATATGATGACTCACATTATTCCATTTCAAAAATTCTAATTTATTTCCATTTAAAACCAAAACTTGTTTTATTCAAAAACATGAATTTTTCAGAAGATAAAATCAATGGGTTTCTATCAAATCATTTTAATCCATTTTCATGAGTTTTAAATCCATTCAAGACCAATTCCATCCTTTTCATAATTAATTTTCACAATTAAACTCCACAATTTAATTGAAAACATTTCCATCAAAATCCACCATTTAAATTCGACAATGCAAATCGACCAATTTCCATAAACATTCCCAAATTCAATAGAATTGGGGGTTTTCAAAATTTTCATGCCATAGCCATTTCAAACCTCCCAATTCACGAGAATTGGGTTTTTTTCAAAGAAATTCAAAGCAGTTTTAAGAAATTAAATTAAAGTCAACAATTGAAATAAACCAATAAAATCAATGTTAACCAATTTAGAAAATTGGAATGGAACCGGCTACCTCTTTCTCAGAGAAAGACACTTGCAACAACACCCATAAATGAGAATGATGGTGAATAATATCTTGAAAATCATCTTAGAAGAAATATCCAACACCACAATGCATAGATCTATCAATCCCTAGATGATCCATTGAAACCCCAAAATGAGGTAATGAGAGAAACTCAAAGAATAAGGGAGATAACTTACCTGGGAATCTATCCATAAGAAAAAGGATGATCTAAAGCTGATCACATCAATTCGGTAGGTGGGGTTCCTCTAAAAATATCCTAGGGAGAGTCAAGGTTTAAGATCCAAGATGTTTTGGAATAATAGATCGTGTGGTACTACCAAACGCATTACATTGGGTAAGGCATGGTCCGAGTCACAATGTGTACCCATGGGTCATGAAGTGTAGGCTGCACTAGATAAGTATGCAGAAAAACCCATCCGCATAGGTTGAAAATCCATTATTATTCCCCTACACAAGGTGTACCTCAGGTACATGTTGTGTACCAACTCACAACATGATCTCCCCATTCACAACCTAAAACCATCACTAAGTACACGACGTGTACTTTAGGTACATGGTGTGTACCTATTTTTTAATATATATTAATCCCAAAAAATAGAAAAATGATTATTAACTGAAATGGAACATTGAAAAGGTGCAAAGTTTTCCCGATCAACGTAATAGAATGTTATAAGCACTCCACCATAAAAACTTTCTACCCCGAAAAAGCCTATGAAGAATATTCCATGCCAAAGAGATGAGGCTAGTGCTCTCTCATTAGTGCCTCATGTTCCCACATCTAATTACTATTGGAGCAATTTTTCCATAGTACATAAACCTAATGTATTTCCTTCCCACAAATTAACTTGGTCTCAGAATCAACTATCATGACTGGTTGCTTAGTCAAAGATAAATTAGGCTCGATCACTGGATCACTCCAGCTCAAAATGTGAGATGGATCAGATATATACCTTATTAGATATAATACATGTAACACATTATGTATTAAAGTCAGCTACAGTGGAAGTTTTAGATGGTATAAAAACATCCCCACCTGCTTAACAACCTCGAAAAGTCCCAAAAACTGGGGAGCACGCTTCCCTTGCCTCCCAAGTTTTCGAAGACCCAACCGGGGTGAAACATATAAGAACAATTGATCACCAACAGAAAACTAAAAATTTATATGACGTCAATCAGCATAAAACTTATATTGGATTTGTGTTGTCAACATCCTATGATGTATTAGTATAATAATTGATGTCGTCTCCTACACCAATCTTGGTCCAACCAAATAACTTTCACCAACCTCTAACCAACACAACAATGATTTAAAATTCCTTCCATAAAAGGCCTTGAAAGGTGACATTCTGATTGCGTACAGCTAAATGTTGTTGTAATTAAATTCATCTATCCCTAAGTGTCCATACCAAGCCCCACCAAAGTTGAGAACACGGGCATGAAGCATGTCCTCAAGAATCTGTATAGCTCTTTCTATGTAGCCATCTGACTACGGATGGTATGTTGTGCTCAAATGAACCTCTATTCCCAGTTCCTCCTAAAGGAATCTCTAAAAGAAATAAGTGAATTGAGTATCCCAATCGGATACTGTAAAAGATGGAACTCTTTGCAAGAAAACAATCTCTTTAACATAGAGATCTCCTAACTCCTCAACTTTGGTCATACCATGAATGGGTATAAAGTGAGATGACTTGGTCATCCTATCAATCACAAACCATATTGCATTCTTCCTTCTCATGGTATGACGAAACCCAACCACAAATTCCATATAGGTCTCATCCCACTTCCAAGTAGGTACTGGAAGTGGATGAAGAAAACTTGAAGGATTTGTGTACTTGGCTTTCACCTATTGGTATGTATAGAAATGAGAGACAAACCTAACAATGTATCGTCTCATACCTGGCCACCAAAACTACCACCCCATTTCATTGAACATTTTTGTGGTTCTTGGATGAAAAACCCACTGAGAATTATAAAAATCACCCATCACTCCCTTTCTTGTTGCTAACGTCATAAAAAAGTGGTTATGATAGTATAGAACACCCTCTTTGGAGAACGACCACTGGGAAATTGTCCAGCCACCATAAAGGGATATTCTAACTCTACTTAACTCATCATCAAGATATTGATCTTGAAGAATTATCTCCAGAATAGTAGACATCAACTGCACACTAGCTAGAGAAACATCAACCCCTTCCCCCTGAACTCAAATATGCAACAATGCAAAGAGAGCCACCAAATTCCACTCTTATGAAGACTCTTTCACTGCCTGAGTTAGAAGTTTCCTCATCAGAGAATCAGAAAAAAAAAATCCATTTCCCTAGGGTATAGGAGATGTTAAAGTCGAAAGATTCTAGGTACCCCACCCAATGCCTCTGCCAAAGATTCAAATCATTTTTTGAAAAGATATAAGTTAGGATTTTTTGGTCGGAATACATTGTAAACCTTTTCCAAAAAGTTTTTTCCATCAACTTTTAAGTGTGTGCATAATAGATGAAAGTTATAGATCAAGGATAGGATAATTCTTCTCATGTGGCCTAACCTAACGAGATCCATATTCTACTATATGATCACCCAGCATAAGAACACGGCCCAAGACAGAACCTGATGCATCACAAAAGACCACATAGCCCTTACTAGCTTCTAGAAGATTCAACATCGTCATAGTTGTCAATAGGCACTTCAACTCGACAAAAGAACTCTAAAATTTATCATCTCACGCAAACATAACCCCTTTTGAGTTATAGAAGACATTAGAGAATACATCTTTGAGAGGTCTTTCATGAACCTATGGTAATATGCAGTTAAACCCAAGAAGCTATGGATCTCAAAGACATTTTTTGGTTGCTTCCAAGTCATAACAGGCTTCACCTTCTCAAGATCAACTGATACACCATGTTCAGACATCGTGCTTCCAAAAAATTTCACTTCCTAATCTATAAATAACACTTTGATAGCTTGTAATAAAGGTGGTGATTTCTCAGTAGATTCATAGATGTTCTCTTATATTGCATATGATCCTCCTCAGACTTGGACTAGACAAGTATGTCATCCAAAAGTACTACCACAGAGGTATCCAGATTCTCATGGAAAATCATATTCATTGAGGCAATTAAAACTATAGGAGCATTAGTTAAACCAAATGGGAATAACAATGTAATCAATGGGGACTTACATACTCTAAAAGGTAGTTTTCATAATGCCATATTCTTTTCTCCTCGGTTGATGGTAACCATATTGGAGGTTGGACTTTGAAAACAAATTCTACCCTTTCAGATGATCAAACATATCATCAATATGTGGAAATGGATATTTTTTCTTTATCATAACTTGATTTATATTTCTATAATCAACACATAAGAAAATAGAAACATAAGCCTTCAGAGCAAAGAGGATCGGTGTTTCCTAAAGTGACACACTTGGATGAATAAATCTTTTCTCAAGAAGTTTTTCTAGTTGAGACTTTAGCTCTTTCAGTTCATCTAGATCCATTAATTAAGAAGGGATAGATATTGGTTGAGTTCCAAAAATTATGTTAAAATAAAATTCAACCTCTCTCACCAGTGGAAAACAGGAGAAATCTGAAGGAAACACATCTAAAAACTCAATGACGACTGGTGGAATTTCACCACCCATTGAATCTCACTCTAGGTCAAAATCAAAAATTGATATCACATTCCCCAACTTTGGATAAGAAGGTATTTCTATACTTGAACTTGGGTCCCATTCTCCTAGAAATATAAGTTTCACACCACTAGGTGTAGTTTAGTAGACACATCAGAGATAAAAAATAAATTCGGGATTTTTTTGGAAATGATGCAATCCATACCGAATATGATGTCAAGAGATTTCATATCAAGAACCAAAAATCTCCAAGATAGATTGACATATGATTGAGAGAAGACAAAAGAAGTACTATAAGGACCCTACTCTTTTTTCATTCCAAGGAGTGTAGTAATATCCATTAAACATGAGAGTTTCTCCATAGGAAGATTAATATTGTTAGAAATACGGGTTGAAATAAAAATTAAGATGCACCATTATCAAAAAAGAGTTTTCACTAATGATGAAGCAATGGAAATGTTACCTCTAATTGTCATTGGACCCATGTATTCATCCTATGGAGACTCCTCCCCTGCGTGATGAAGCTTCATTCCAGATTCCTGTGGCTGGAACCCTTTTATCATCAAATAATTTGATTTCCATGCAGTTTTTTGTGGAACTAATGATCTTATCCCACTACACGAAGTATATATGTAATGCAAGAACCTCTATAATTTCCTTGAACATTTGTAGGAGCTACTGTTCTCTGGTAGCTCATTGCAAACCCTCCTAGAGTGTCATGTCTTACCACATTTATAGCAAATCAATGAACTTCCTCGTAGAGCTATAGGAGGTCTGGAGTGACTCTACCATTGAGAACTGCCTTGGGGATAATCACGCTTACATTTTACTTCAACGGAACCAATGATACCACTGGGAGAAGAAGGAACTCCCTTCAACCCTGACTTTTTAACCAAGTCCATCTCAACCATCCTCTCTCTATCCAACACATCAGCATAAGTGGGTAGCATCATAAAGAAAACATGAGAACAGATATCTGATAAAAGTCCCAATTAAAACCTTCGAGCCTTCATCCTCTCATTAGATACTATCTCTGGTACAATCTGTACCAGCTCAGCAAAGCAATTTGAATACTCAGTCATGGTTTTTTTGGCCTACTCATGCTTGAAAAACTCCACAGCCTTGGACAACACCATTGACTTTGGATAGAACTGGTTAGTGAAAATAACATTGATTTCCTTCTACTCTAATACCTCATGATTCTATACCATCACTATCATTCCCCACCATCTCCGGCTCGGTCCCTCCAACATGAAGGAGGAACACTTCACCCTGAACAATTTTGATGTCTTGAAGAACTAAATCTGACATTCTACCTTTCCCAACCATTCCTCGGCATGATGAGGATTAGAGGAGCCTTTGAAGACTGGTGGATTCTATTGAAGTAACTATTGAGAATGATTCTGAATAACATTCCCCTGAGGATCCATGGATGGAGCCTGAGTGGGAACTAGAGGTGGTGCATGTCTTAGATCTTGGACAGTTCCCATAATCACCACAACCATATTCAGATTAAAAATAGGATTTTCTTGCTATGGATCAGCAGCAACCTTTTCCAATCTCTGATTCGCACATCTTTTCAGATGCATGATGCTACACAACATCAACAGATAAAAGGAGAGAATTAGATTAACACTCAAACTAAGTAATAAAAGAAAATATTCTCTATAGAAGGAACAACAAAATTTAGATTCCAGACTATCCAAATCTCTATAGGGAAAAGAATAGAACTTATCCACAAGATATCTTTCTCTAACCACACCTAGAAAATTAAGGTTCATTGTGGTGAGATCTGTCCAATAACTCAATCACAAATACCTCTTAAGTCCCAACAATACTTCAAAAATACATACTGACATCAAGAAAAAAAAGATCAATAGCCTCCTATAATACCAATTTGTCATGAACTATCCTGGGTACCCTAGTAACCCAATAACCGAGCCAGAGTTCATATGACCTGAAGTGCATTTACGATCCCCATGGGTTGGTGACTAGCACATGGAATCATACAACTTACAATTGGGAATGAATTTTTCATAAGAATATTGAAGAAAAAGATAAAAGATAGTACGAATATCAATAGGAAAACTCCACTGGGAGTAAAAGTACCAAAGTACAAAGAGGAATAATAGCCAAAGTACTAAATAGGAAAAACTTCTCCATAGTCCCTAAGGACACAGCTCACCAAGTCCAAAGCTCAATAGCTAGATCCACCACCAAGATATCCCTTCCCTTTGCTTGAGCCTGGAAGAAGAATGTCAACAAACAACCGAAGGAAAAAAGTATGGTGTTAGCCTACTCCTAGTAGGATGAAACCAAAGATTATAAAATGGATACCAAATATAGATTATCCAAAGAAAATATTTCAATTTTTTAGATAAAATAGATTTGAAAATTTAAAAACATATTTTAACAAAACATGTTATACATTTTGAAAATGATGGAAAATACGTTCAAAGAATAGGATTTAATTTACAATTTATTGAATATTTATAAAACAATATATTATGTAAAACCCTTATATAAAATAGTTTATATAAATTCAGTATGCATGTAAATTAGTTCAAAAAATATTTTGAATACATTTATATCTCAAATATAAATCAACAACTGAGCAACATGGTCATCTTCCAAAAGGTACGAAAGTATTAATAAACTAATGTATTTCACACTCTCTATGATAACTCATAAAAATGTTTATACACACATCCCTATGACACAATCTAAAAGAGACTTTTCACCAACCCATCGATGATGTGACCCGCTGCATGTATGTTTCAGAACATTGTAATACCATAGAGTGTATCCAAATAACTCAATACCTACATAAGGCTTGCATTCACTCTTACATGATGGGTGGAATATTTTAAGACTTCTTAATGTATAATCAATATCATTCTTCCATTACTGAAATTCCAATTTCTTTCTAGTAGAAAAAAAAAGGATTTATTCAAAGACATGCCTTTTCCAAATATAAAACCATTGGGTTTCTAAAAAATCATTTTAAGCCATTTTCATGAGTTTGAAATACATTCAAAACCAATTCCATACTTTTCATAATTAATTTTCACAATTAAACTCAAAAATTTAATTGAAAAAATTTCCATCAAAATCCACCATTTAAATTCAACAATTTTAGTTGACCAATTTCCATAAACACACCCCAATTCAATAGAATTTGGGGTTATTTAAATTTTTGTGCCATAACCATTTCAAGTCACCCAATTCACTAGAATTGGGTTTTATCAAAGAAATTAAAAGTAGGTTTAAGAAATTTAATTTAAATTACTGATTGAAATAAACCAATAAAATCAAAGTTAACCAATTTGGAAAATCGGAACGGAACCACCTACCTCTTTCCATAAGAACGACACTCGCAATGAAACCCATCAATGAGAACAATGGTGAAAGAGATCCTAAAAATCAACCAAGAATCAATATCCAACACCACATAGAGAAGATTCATAAATCCCTAGATGATCCATTAAAAAATCAAGAAGAGATAAGGAGAGAAACTCGAAGAACAAGGGAGAGAACTTAACCCAGAATCACACCACAAGAAAAAGAATGCTTGAAAGTTGATCAGATCGATCCAGAAGGTGGGGCACCTGTAAAAATTTCCGAGGGAGAGTCTAGGGTATAGAGCCAAGAGTTCTAGGAATAATAGACCGAGTGGTAGTACCAGATGCATTACTTTAGCTTGGGTGCGGGCCGAGTTATGATGTGTACCTAGAGGTCATGACGTATAGGCCATTCTGGATAAGTACACTGAAAATCCCAAAACCTTGGGTTGAAAAACCTCTATTTAATCCCTACACAACATGTAACTTAGGTACCAAATGTGTACTAGCTCACAAGAAGATCTCTATATTCACGGCCTAAAACCAGTACCAAGTACACGACATGTACTTTTGGTACACGATGTGTACCTATTCTATAGTCTACAGTAAACCCATAAAGAACACATTAAATGATTTTTAATAGAAAAGAAAATTAGAAAAAGTGGAAAACATACCCAATAGAGGTAACTGGATGTTATAATATTTCCATTATTATAATTGTCTATAACTTTCACTTTTGATAATGAATATCTTATATATATTTATTTATATATTGTACAAAATTAATATTTTATAAACCCAATATGATTTATATGAATCGAAAAGGGATGCATGCTAATTTTTTGACAAAAAAAATATGAATATGGAGTTAAAGATTTCATCATTTTTTCAAGAGAGAATGCATATAACCCTTCTAAAATTTTTCGTCCGTGTTTACATTGTTATTGTTCAAGACAAATTAGTCCATAATATTTGTAAGAACATTTTATTTTTCACAAAACAAATCAAAGATATTAATTTTGGACTAAACATGGGTAAAAATGGAATTTGGACATTAATTGGGATGATACTATGGTTTATTATTCATTTGATATTAATAAATTGGTAAAATGTGATAGAGATTGCATGGAAGAAATGACAACTACAATTTAAGACGACCTTCATGATTATCCAAAGTTGTTTTAGGATTTAAATAGTTTTTCTAAGAACCCATTTTATATTGTATGTACTAAATACACAACATTTTCAGTTGTATTCAAGTTCTATAATTTGAAAGCTGGAAATGGATAGAGTGACGCCAGCTTTATAGAACAACTTGGACTTCTGAAAGATATAAAACCAGAAGACAATTAACTACCTTGCTGAACAAATGATGTTAAAAAAATGTTACACTCAATGTGAATGATCTCTAAAAAATACATTCTTGTCCAAATAATTCCATCTTGTTTCTCAAGGACAATGAATCACTCATCCAATTCCCTAAGAGTGGTGCAGATCGATATAAGAAAAATTAATCAAGTCCTTCAAATTATGTATGGTACATTGTTATCATTCCATAGTTTAGTAGACTATATGGATGTTGGGAAACTATAAGAAAATTAACATGACATGAAGATATAAGAATTAATGATGGAAAACTACATTATCCAGCATATTCTCCTCAGTGGAAGAAAATTGGTTACGAGTTTCTTGAATTTGGATATAAGATGAAAAAATTTTATCTTGTGTTATCTATAGATGGAATAAATCATTTTAGTTTATAGATTAGTACTCATAGTACATGGACCATAAGGTTGGTAAATTATAACTTTATACCATGATTATACATGAAGTGAAAATACATTATGTTGTGTATGCTTATATCTGGACCAAAGAATATGTTTTTAGGACATCAATATTTTTTACCATGTTGACATAAATACTGATATTGGATGACATCATTTCATGGGAATATTGAACAATGTACAACACCATCTCTAGCAATAGGTGATCAACTATACAAAAAAGTAAAAAATATTGACACTATTTTCAATAATCCATTTTCAAAAAACCATACAAAATCAGGTTGGAATAAGGGAATAATTTTCTTTGAATTTCTATATTGGAATTGTTTGTATTTCAGAAATTTTCTTGATTTCATGCATTTAGAAGAAAAAAAATTATTTGATAGTGTTATTTGAATGTTACTAAATGTTCCTAGGAAAATGAAATATGGAATCAAGGCTAGGTTGGACTTTATTGAAATGGGGATAAGGGAATAGTTAGATCTGGGGAAGGGTAATGGTGGACTTTTCTTCCCCCAGTAGATTACACTCTATCCATACAAGAAATATTACAATTTTTTCTTTTCCTTGTGAGTGTAGAAGTTCCATAGGGGTAATCATCAAATATCAAGAATGTCATGTCAATGACTAATTTGAAGTTACATGGACTAAAATCAAACAAATTTCATGTTTTTATGAAATATTTAATGATTTTTTCTTTCCATTGCATTCTACCTCAAAAATTTATGACACACGTTAAATAGACTCTGGTTCCTTTTCAAATCCATATACAGTAAAGTTTTAGACCCTATGAAGTTTCACATCATGAAAAAGGATATTTCAATCATATTTTGTGAATTAGAAATGTTATTCCCCCAATAATTAATTGATATAATAGTCCACTTTATGGTTAACTTTGTTAGATATGTTCAACTATATCGTCATACCCATTATAGATTGATGTACCCCATTGAATGGTATATAAGGATTTTTAAATTTCATGTTAATAAACCAAGTCGTCTAGAAGGTTGTATTGTAGAATAATATAATGTTAAAAAAGATATTGAATTTTGTATTGATTACCTATCAGATTTTGAAAGCATCGGTCTCCAAAAGTCTCATCACAACAAACTCCATATGGGTGAATAGATTTCTAGAAGAGATTTTGTTAAAATTACCTTGACAGAGCGGGAAAAAGCATGTCTTTACATATTACATAATAGTGAATACTTTCATCTATAAATTGAATACCAAAAATAAATTATTATATATTTGAATCCATAAAAGGATAAAAGATGGATATCTGATACACATAATCAATAGTTTATAGTATGGTTCAGAGATAAAATTTATAAGGAGTTATCTGAAAATCTAAATTCAATTACCAAAGGACGTCAATTGCCACCTATAGGACTGAATACAAATGTTATAACGTATGCTTGGTTTGTAATCAATGGTTATATGTTCTTTACAAATAACATGATGACTTCAGTAAAATGCAAAAAAGTGTTGTTGTTCTTGTGGTTGAAGTGATGCATATATCTAGTTCTAAAGATAGAAATTCAATTTATGAAAATATGTTATATTTTGTTATTATCAAACAGATATATGAGTTGGATTATACAACATTTCAAGTGCCTATTTTCAATTGCAAATGGGTTGACAATATTAATGGAGTGAAAGATGATTAAATGGGATTTTCGAAAGAGAATTTTAGTGTAGAAGGGGAAAAATATGATCTATTTGAAATGGAATCACAAGAAGTGAAGGTATTTTATGCATATTATCCAAAAACCAAGAATTTGTTTATTTTTCTACTGGTGATGAAAAAAATATTGATTCGGATGAAAATTTAATCGAGGATGACCTTTCCTTAGTACATCAAATTAGTTCATGACAGTCCCACTATACACAATGTCTTGTATGTTAAAGGGGACCACAAAGAGGGGATTTGGATTCTTAAAAAAGAAACCAAATCCTGGATACTTTAATATAAGAAAGAGGGTTCAGTGGGAAGGTAAATTTTTTTTAACATATTTTGTTTTTCCTCAAAATATTATATGTTCTCTACTACATTAACATAATCTAAATTAAATTATTTGAGTACTCATGCAGACAATGTCTTCTTTACACGATGATTTTACTAATCCCTTGTAATAACAAAACATAATGAAGGAAACCCTTTGGATAAATTAAAAGGTAATGTCAAAAAATACTTTCTCTATTTTACAGAAAAATTATATAATGTAATGTTGATTATATTTTCATTATTCCTTGTACTGTTCATTTATTTTAGAATATTTTTTTCCATGTGTCATGCCTTTTCAAGAAGAAAAATGATGTTTTCATTTCTCAATCGTATAGGTAATATTGATGCTTTCACAGTAAAATTGGTGTGCGTAGAATTAATGTATTTTTTCATATTTATGATTAATTTATTTATTTTTAGTATTACTCACATAATTATTTTTTCTTATATAGGTGGATTATTTTATTCAATTTGGGGATGCTTTATCCAACCTTCATGCTCCTTATCCATTAAAACCATTTCACCCATGTAGTCGTGCATTTATCACTTTCTTTCAAGTTACCTCTACTACCTTTGTAGGAAGAGCAGTGATGATACCTCTTCTCAATTACAGAGGTAATCATGATGTTTAAATAGTAAATCATTGTCCATAGAATTAATGAACTGTTTCATATGTGTGTTTAATTTATTTATTTTTAGTATTACTCACATAATATTTTTTTTCTTATACACGTGGATTCTTTTGTTCGAGTTGGGGGGGTTCTCTCTCAAACTTTCATTCTCCTTATCCCTTAAATCCTTTTCACCCCTATAGCGGTGAATTTATCACTTTCTTTCAGGTTACCTACACTACTTTTTTAAAAATTGAAACAATACTGTATATGCTTAATTAAATAGATAATATTTATGTTTTCAAATTAAAATCATTTTCCATGTAATTAATGTATTGTTTCATATGTATGTTTAATTTATTTATTTTTAGTATTACTCAGATAATAATTATTTTCTAATACAGACGGATTATTTTGTTTGAGTTGGGGGTGATCTGTCTAGCATTCATGCCCCTTATCTCTTAAAACCATTTCACCCCTATAGTGGTACATTTATTACTTTCTTTCAAGTTACCTCTACTTCCATTGCAGTAAGAGAAACAATGTTTCCCTTTTCTCAATTACAGAGGTAATCTTGATGTTTGTACAGTAAAATCATTATCCATAGAATTAATATATTGTTTAATATCTATTTTTAATTAATTCTTTTTATTATTACTCACATAATAATTGATTTCTTATACAGGTGGATTCTTTTGTTTTATTTTCCTTACTTTTGTCCATCTTTCATCCCTTTATATATGAAAAAAATCCAAAAACTTCTTCTCTCACAAAACATTTCAATAATGTTGTGTTGAAATTTATCACTTTCACTAAAGTTCCCTATACTAATCAATAATAGAGATAATCTTTATATTTTCATAGTATAATAATTACCTATAGAATTAATGTATTATTTTATATTTTTGTTTTATTTATTTCTTTTTTGTTTTACTCATAATAATTGCTTCCTTATATAGGTGGATTATTAATTCAAGTTGAGGTGGTTTGTTTGAAACTAGTCATGCAATGTTGGTAGTTTGACAAAGAAAGTCAATGGAAATCGTGGTAACATTGATAGTTAAGATGGTTTTTTAATGTATGTAATAATTTTTATTCAGGTAGTTGTATACACTAATTTCTGAAATATCTATAATATAGTATTTTTTTGGTATTTGTGTTGTAAATTTCATTTCATTTAAATTATGTATTGGGACATGTTTTTTTTTGAAATATGATGTGTTTATGGTTATTTAGTGTGTTGTTACAGCACACTATAGTGGTTCTGTAGTGTTTTGTAATAGCAAACTACATTATGGACCTTTATGAGCACTTTTAAATGTGCTGATAAATAGGAACCTTTTTAATGCTGAGAAAAATAATTTATCAGTGCTTCTATAAGTGATGATAAAAGTCTATTATCAGTTCCTTTATAAGGGAGGATAAAGGGTTCCTTTTGGGGCGCTACGTTAAATTACTAATTAATTGGCCTTTTATCAACTCTTTTTTAGCACTGATAAATGTCCCCTTTATCAGCGCAGATAAAATTATTGGGATTTTATCATCACTCACCTTATTACCACTTTTCTTGCACTGATTAAGGTCATTTATAGAATTGTTAATGGACAATTTTGTAGTAGTGACATCTGTATCAAAATATCAGAACTAGGTAGATTCTGAATGATTTATAGATTCAAGGATTATTAGCATGCTTCTAATAGTGTGATGTTGGAAACTCTTGTCATTGGAATTTACCACCTTTTATTGAAAACATGACTGATATTGGTTTCATGGTATTTTTATTATGTTCAATTTGATACGAAGAACATACTTCCAATATCATTCCTAGATAGAGATGGCTTTATTTTATAATTTTCAAATAAAATTTGTTTCTTTTATAAAGACAACATATGCTTTGGTATGGAAAATTTAAATAATGGTCTTTATGTATTATAGAAAGAAAACTGAGTATTTTACATAAAAAATCATGTTCACATGATTCATATAACACCAATCTATGGTTAGGTAAATTAAGATAGTGTGAAAAAGTTATGACATGATGGTTATTTAGTCTCTTTCGATATAAAACCACTTGAAATATGTCATTCTTGTTTAAAAGGAAAACTGAAAAAATGTTACTCAGGGTTTAGGGTGTAAGGGCCATATTGATTTTAGGATGGGTAAACACTAATTTTTTTTAACCATTTATATTAAAATATAGAAGTGGGTATTCTTAATTCATAACCTTTATTAATAAAATGTGTAGATATGGATTTGAATAATAGATGTGGTATAAGTATGAGACCTTATAGAAATTCAAATAATTCATGAATGAAGTTGAGAATAAACATGGAAAGAAGACAAAGAAATGTTCATCAAATCGAGATGGTGAATATCATAACCAAGACTTTATAAAATTTCTATGGGTTTCTATATTAACTCACTCAAACGTACACACCATAGTAGAATGGTGTTAGTGAAAGGAGAAACCGTACCTTATTAGACATGTTAATCTTGATGATGATTCATTAAAATAATCCATTATCCTTTTTGGGATAGGCATTACAAATTATGATATACACACTAAATTGAGTTCCAAATAATGTGGAAAATAGATTTCCTTTTGAGTTGTGGATTGTATGGAAACCTGTTTTATAACATACACATGTATAGGGTTGTGAGGTGTTTATTAAGACCATTTCCTGAAAAAAAAAATAGAACCCTAAGGCACAAACAGTATCATTCTAGGGTATCTTAAGAAAATAAGGGATACTACCTATAAAATCCATCATAAAAAACTGATTATCACCAACAAATCACTTTTCTATAGATGGAACACGTCCTAAAAAAAGATAGTTGGAGCAAGATTGACTTTGAGGAAGTGGATTCTCAATATATAAAAAAGTTGACACATTATTAGATTACATAGTTCCTCATATAAGAAGTAGTTCCAGAAAAATAAGTACTACATGGGAGCACTATAGAGGTAGGTGAACCAAAGATATACAGGTTTTTAGTCATAAAATATGGTGACCCATTATTGGTTGTTAATGCTGAATCTTCTTCTTATAAAGAGGAAGTAGAGATATTAAAAGATAAATGATGGAAAGAATCCATGAATTCTAAAATGGATTCCATCTATCAAAACAATGTTTGGGTTCTGGTCGATGGTCCAATTGATGTAAATCCTATAGGGTGAGAATGGGTATTCAAGAGGAAACATGACATGGAACGTAAGGTAAATACATATAATAAAAGGCTCATGGATAAAGGGTGTAAATAGTTCAATGGAACTGACCACAATGAATCATTTTTACTAGTTTCAATGTTTAAATACATCATAATTATACTCTATATAGCATATTACCATGACTATGAAATTTGTAATATGGATGTCAAAACAAATATCCTTAATTGTATCCTTCGGGAAGATGTATACATGACACAATAATAATGGTTTTTGACTCTCAGTGATACCAGAAGTATTTTTCAAGTTACATAGATCCATTTATGGATTGAAGCAAGCATATAGGTCATGTAATATTCAATTAAATGACTATATAAAATAATTTGGTTTAAATAATAATGAATTTGAACCATGTGTTTATAATATTTTTTGTGGTAATGTCTTTGTTATAGTAGTTTTATTTGTTGACAAAATATTACATATTAAAAATGACACACTAGACTTACATTTTTTTAAGGACTGGTTGAACAAGTGTTTCTCCTTGAAGGACATAGGTGAAGAATCATATATTCTAGGTATCAAGATCATTCATGATATATCCAGGGGTATTCTTGGACTATATAGAATTACATATATTGACTAGACACTAATTAGATTTATTATGAAAAAATCCTAGTAGATATTAGTTCCAGTGTCACATTGTATACATATTTCTAAAAAAATATTCCCTTAGACACAACATGAGAAAGGGATAATAAGTAATATCCCATACGCATCAGTGATAGGATCGATCATTCATTCCATGTTATGTAATAAACTTGATGTTTCCTTCACATTGAGCAAGGTATACAGATATCAAGAAGATCTAAGAGAACATCATTGGTCTTATGTTAAGGAATCAACATGTAGCTTAATAGAAGAAAGGATATATTCCAGGTTTACGGAGTAGATGACGAGATAGTTTTCAGTGATTATAATGATTCAAGTTTTAAAATAGATAATAATGATATGAATTCAATGTCATTAAATTTTTTCTGTCTTGTTGGAGTAGTTATGAGATGGAAGGGTTCAAATAATCCATTTTTTTCAAATTCTATAATAGATTCCATGTATATAGAATATTCATGGTATGAATCATTATCTATGATCATGATGTTGTACCAAGTAGTAAATAACCTATAACATAGTATTTTGATAATTCTACTACAATGGATCTTAAAAAAGATTCAAGGTCACACCAATGGACAAGATACATACTTCAAAAGTATCACATATTGGTGGATTTTTATTAACGGTTTTATGTTTCAATAATCATAGTTCCTAAAAAGGAAAACACGAAAGAACCCTTGACTAAAGGAATGTCTAAGATGAAGCATATGTATCATGTGAGAGAAATAATTCTTAAGTTTTCTATTATTTGGATCTAAAGAAAGTGGGATTTTTTTTGGATTTGGATCCCTATAACGAACTTCTGAGTATTTTATGATAGTTTTATTCATTGTTATAAATATTAATAAACTCTTTGTCAAACTATGATTGTTCTTCTTCATTATATAGTATGTGATAATGTTTTAAGGGTACATGTTGCACAGAAAGGTCATAACTATTCACCACTATGATGAGAACCTAGAAGTACCATGATAGTATTCTTAAATATATGTTCTATAACAATATGAAATCATTTTAGGGACACAAATGATACTGAAAATCATGTGTGCAGACTCATAGGACTATGAGTTGCCTTATCATGGTGTACACCCTTGGTAATATCCATTGTAGGATATCATATGAATGATACCTACCAGTATGGAATCCACACTTATATCTGTCATTAGATATTCCAATCTGTGTGCTCATATATTGATCCATATAAATTAATTTTATAATTAATTAGATTTATATGTCTTTTACTGTGAAATATTGATGAAAATTGTTACAATATATGTTTATGGCAAGGTAGGATACATTGGGTGCATCTTGGGTAATATTTCATTAACGAATAATGTGAAAAGGGATTTTTACCTTCTATTATTTAACATAAGTTTATATCTTAGAAACATTGATGGAAATTATATTGCCTAAATAAATCCATACCCATGGTATTCTATAGTCAAGTTAATTTTTTGAAATTCAATGAAAGAGACTCTAATCACGTAGTTCGCTGACAACAGTTTGTGACCTACTTGATTAGATATATCACGATAAATGAATTTTAGTTTACAGTAGGTATCTATATGATGTATTATTTCATTGGGGAATTGAATTTAATATATATGGTTTCCATTGAATATTTCTAGATGCTAACCTTGGACTTTAGGTTGTTTCACCTAATGCCACAAAGAAAGAGGCTAAGAGAGTCACACACTATGTGTATACATAATCTTAGTTAAATAAAATATTATTTTTTATTATTTAAGAAGTTGAATAAATATTATTCCATCATGTGGTTTAATAAATATTTATGATTTCCTGATCATATACATTCCTTCACCAGTTATTCAAGAGAATATTATGTGATCAGAATATTCAATGAATTTTATTTGACATTTAACAAATATAATATTTATTTATTTATTTTTGAATAATGTAGTGATATTTATTTATCAAATAAATATTAATTATTGAAGGCCCAATAAATATTAAGTTTAATGATAGACCAATTTTAATGGTCTTGTGAGAAATAATATATATTGAATAATATTTTATTGAATAATATTTAATTTAATTCATGGGTTTTTCACATGTTAATAAATATTATTATTATTATAGAAATTTGGATCTAAAGGGATTAAATATATAATAAAGGGAACTTGTGAAAATATTTTTTTCTAACCCAATTGGTATATAAACCTAATTATATTATTTTTAAAGAGATCAAATTTCATTTTTTTGTGAACCAAGACAGTCGGAGAGAATCCTCTAAATCCTCATAATATCCCTCTCCAATAATGCTCTCAAAAAATGGGAGGGATCTTCCTCCAATTTCTACTCTCCAATTTATTGAGATAAAGGAGTATCCTTATGAAGCAGTTCTCTAGGTGACCAAAGGCAAAAACACAAGAAATTTGATCTACCATGTTAATAATAATCATTTTACTTTAATTTTTGAGATATTTTAATGCTAATTGTAATTTATCTATTTACATTAGAATATAATATAAGGAAATTGAATAAACAACAACCCATCATGATGGTTTTTTCTTTTGAATATAACAATATTCAAATGATGTGAAAATTTAATACCTTGATTTTTTTCTTAATAATATATATTTTACACATAATTTGGATTATATTTTGATTTATTGGTTTATTTTGTGTTCATAATTATGGATTTATGATCCTAGAAACCTAAAAGAGGTAATATGATAAATAGGGAGTGAAATTTTGAATGTTTTATTTTTTTTAAAACATGATCCCACAAGATAAAAATTAAAATATTTCATTATTAAGGTATATGATAAAAGTTTAATTAAAATCGTGTTTCTCATGATATTATATTTCAACTAGTGGTGAATTGTGGCCTTTTTGGATACATTTCCACTATACGGATTTTCTTCCAATAAATAGATTAATAAACTATCATTATCATATTTTGAAATATATTTTCAGGTGATGATATTTAACAGATTCTAGATGGGAAGATTGTGGAACCCATGATATTGGATTATTAATCCAAATTCATTATGTTATCTAAATTTTTAATTATGATATATAAAATATTAATATATAGTTTTATATGATTGTTTTACTAAAAACTACAAAAATAATAATTTCATTAATATTATTCCTATTATTATTATTTTAATTATTTTTTCCACCATTATTTTGGAGTTTCAGTTTCTATCCACCCTTACCAACTCCTTCACTATAATAACATCAAACCTTAACCAACCATGGAAACCAACACTTCCACTATCGACTGTGAAAATCCATCTTCAATAATAAAAAATCCCATGACCATCAAGGTGGTCACCAAATCAAAATAAAATCATGGAATGAAAATTAATTGAATGAACCACATATCCAAACTAGAAATCCTTTCAAGAAAAAAGTCAAGAACCAAGGTGGTTATATATATTCCTCAGTAAATAAATTCTCTAATATTGGGGATATCGAAGGTAAATAACCCATTAAGTTAGAGATGACTATGAACAATAAAGAAATATGTTATGTTATTTTAGAGGTATGGGGTTAATTGATATAGTACCTTGGAAATTATTTCTTTGATGGGATTCAATTAAATCCATAAAATTTCACAAATTGATTATTGGGGGATAAACAATGTCTTATTAACATGAAAATGTAAGATTTGGGATGGTTCCTTATGGTTAAGTTTTTAATGAAAATAATATAATAACCTCTGACTGAGAGAGGGTAGTGGTCCAAAAATTATACAGTATAAAATATTGGAACCATGTTCAACTATAGGGGGGCTTTTTTGGTTCAGAAAGAAGAAGTTTTGATTGATCAAACCCTACTAGTAAGATAGATAACCTTGGAATATGTTATTCTATGTATGTTCTACATAGAATTTTTTAATTCTTCCACATGTACCTCCTTTAATTTTAAAAAAAGAAAATAAACATTATTTGATAATTTTTATTTCAAACAAATTATTACTCTATGTTTTTAATTTTTTCAATTGATTGAAATGGAGTTTTTTAGGAAATTTTATGTCATTTAAAATTAATTTATTTTATAATATTTCATTTTTGAATATTGAAATTAAAAAAATAATCATTTCCATGGAAAATTATGAATGCAGAATTTTGGTCATTTCTCATATACGACACAAATGGTTCCTTCTGTTGAATCATTTTAATCTCATAATAAAATAATTTTTATCATATATGATTTTAGATATTATTTTTCATATTGGTAGCTTGGTAGTTGTTGCAAAAATTGTGACTCATGAGAAACACTCAATGGGACCCATGATCATGGGTATTTGTATAATTATCCTTCATCAACTAGATTAGAATATAATTTTTTAAATTGTTAAAAGAAAAATATGTATATATTACCTTTGTAATAAGTTGGTGGATCTTTTGAGGGAAAAATATAAGAAATCAATTAAATATATAAATTTATACAAAGTATTATATTATTATAGAAAATTTTATAGGAGTCCACTAAATTTCTACTGGAAAAATAGGGGCATTCCCCATCTCAGAGAGTATGATGGGGGGTTTTAGGGAAATGATGTCTCATTATAACTATAATGATAACAAGCTATTCTTTAGTGTAACTCATCACATGATATTTATGAGTGGTGTATTTATAATTTTAATAATTAACTCTTATTAATTTCATCATTCATCTCAATTTTTTCTTATATTAGTATTAATATCATTTGGATTTCCCTCACACTATTATGGATTTATTATTTTATTCAATTAACAAAATTTAAAAACTATAGATTAATTTATCATCCTTTTTAAGGACAAATTTATGAACATGTCAATCACTCTTTTCTTTTCTTATTTGTTGCTTCACTATGAAAAATCCCTATATTTGTGGGTAGTGGTAAGTTTATTTTGGTTGATTAAGAATTACATGACTCATAATATTTATTGAGTAACCTCTTAATAGATAAAGGGTGACATTCTCTAACATCCCTTCATTTTTATACGGGTTATGTGTTCAAAGTGACATGTGGGATAGGTAGAGAAGGTTTGAGGGGCTAATAATGGATTAGAGAGGGTACCATTATGAATGATATTATAGGTGATGATTTTTAGACCAATAAAAAACCTTGTACATTCAATGAATTTATTATATATCCACTAATATATGTGTTGGGTATTCACAACATTATCTATAATTAATAGTCTAGGGTGGGTGTCAGACATGGAATCTGAGTTTTGAGGCATTGAGGTTTCCTAGTTGAATTTCCATATGAGTTAAATACCATGATGTGTCATAAGATTAATTATTCCTTTTTGTATGGAATGGTGGGAACATGGAAGTAAGGAAATAGGGTATCTTGGAGAATTGACTACAGGTAATTGTAAATAATTTTAATCATAGTTAGGATTTTTTGTGTATTTTAAGCATGAAATTCCTGATATATTTCAGGTTGACCTAAGGATATGTTAGATAGACCCTATATAATCATATTCATTATTATAACAGTTTATACCATATTATTATTTTTTAATATATAAATTGAAATTATCGGGATGTATAAATATATTATATTCCTATAGTTTGGTGTATATTACCTAGGGTTATAAGATCCTAGTACCCCCACTATCATGGGGATTAGTTAAAAGATAAATACATGTATGACATCTTGTTTTTTGAATTTTCATATAGTATTAGTGGAGATTAATTTCAACCTATTATATTTTTTTTGTTTTTAAGGATAAAATCAATTTTGGTATAATTGAATTGATAGGTTAGTTTATTGACCCACTAGATCGATTAGATATCACTAGAGTTGGTTCTGTAAATAATAACTTGTTAATAGTATCAATAACTTTTATGTTATGGAAAAATCAAGATCATGGTTATTCCATCATTACATACATGATGTCAAACCATGAATTATATCTCAACACTTGATTCATGGAATAAGCATCCAAATATACTATCTATGGTCAATATAGAGGCACGATCAATCATTATAAAGTCCTTCTATAAATTATATGACAATGACTTTTTTATTATGAAATAATCCATGAAATCAATCTACTAACGCAACCCAATTTGACCCAACTAATAACTATAAACTCATAAAATCACATCAAAAAGTTGGGTTAATTTCTTTCATTGAATCGAGTCCGATCATGGGATAGAGTTATAATTTTTGTATAGGATTACTCAACCAATCTAATATATGTATAAGGAGTGTAAGAATTTAATTATTAATTACATTTCTTTGCAAGTACTGTAATTTTTTTAGAGTCTTCCATAACTTATTAAATTACTCATTGATAGTAGGTGTTTTGATGGCTGGAAATTGAACTCACTGGCGAAGGGATTTGTTTACATTGTATTCCTGAATGTAGATATGAAGTCAAGATCATGGGTTTTTTCCTTCTAAAATGGATGTTTGGGGTCATTCAAATTCATTATTGGGATCCTATATTTAATCCATTGATTGAAAATAATTGACTAACCTATATTTGGGTTATGATTTTTGGCCTTAGCTTGTTTAATTATAACCCATAGAATTTAGGATAAGTTTCCTCAATCATATGTGATATGATTAAGATGGATAGGGAAACTGAAAGTTAAATATATGATCATTTTTCATGACTTATTATGGAGGATAATCTCGCCTTCTCTCTAATCAAAATAGTGGTTCTATCTAATGATTGATATAGGTATAATTTATCCATTTACTTTGATAATGTCTAGGAATTTTTCATGGGATTCCACAATATTGGTAATGACTTTGATAATTAAAGAAGAAGTCTTTCCTGTAGATATGGTGGTATGAAGGGGCACACGACTGATAAATGTAAGTGATGCACTATGAAAAACTCCACTCCAAAGGTAGGGAGAGATAGTGATATTGTTCTCCATCAACATACTTAGGGTTATGAGGTATATTTACACATTACTGAAGGTTCCCATCTTCAAAAACCAAAAATGGCTAGACAAGTGTAGGAGGAAGAAGACCTGAATGATATCAACACCATTAAAATGGGGGTTGATGACATTGGTCATGCACATTATTCATTTTATTCATAATTAATCATTTAAAAGGTCAAAAATTAGAATCCTAATATGGATCCCACCCCTAAGGTGAGTCTAGTTTTTATAATGATTTAGAGGATCTAAAAATCTTTTAAATGAACTATTTCACTGTGAAAGGGAGGAAATCGATTGAGCTGAACTTGGATATAAAGATCAAGAAACCTACATTGAGGAATACCATGAATAGTGTTCATGTTAACCCTTCTGTTGACTATTATTTAAGGATTCCTAGATGTACCAATTGAACCACAGAGGATGATGAACCAATGGAAGTTAAAGTCACCGAGCAAGCTCCTAAAGATAAATATTTAAAGGTAGTTGATGATGTTGCTTCCATGGAGATTTCATTAGAATCGCATCGAATTTTTAATGATTTAAAAAAGGTTGATTCTCCTAATATCAAGGGTATGGCTTGTTCTACTTCATCTGAATCTATAATAACTATGTTGGATAAATTATTTATTATACAAGGGAATATGCATCAGCTTACTGGTGTAGATGATAATCCAATACTTCATGAGGAAACTACATACTAGGGGTGAATATTTTATGAGGGTCTATCCTCGATTGAACTAGTTGAATCAGTAGTACACCGGTCCATGAAAGATGTTGGTGGTGTTCAACCAAGTGATTTCCCTCATAGTTTTGAACATAGAAGTGGCAGTGTGAGTACTACAACTCATATTGTGACTAAGTTTCAAATTTATACTTCTTATGATATTCAAGTGTGCAATGTTAAGCCACATGAGACACCTAATAGTTATTTTAATTCTATTCCCCTACTGGGTAGCTCGGAATTGGATACCTTGAAGACTCCAATGCAGACATATTTCATGAATAATACATCATTTCCCATCTCTAATACCTTTAGGGTGCTTGATTCAACTAATAATGTGACTTTGGAGATATATATTACAAAACCATAGGTATCAAAAAATTCTATGAGTGGGGTAAGTAAAAACATAGGCTAATATCTAATGATTGGATCTTGTCACCATGATATGGAATTGAAAATTAGGTATTCATCTCAATATGAATAAACCTATCCTTGGTATAGAGTGAAGATCTGGAAGCCTAGAAGATATTCTCATGTAAGACCTCCTCATATAAAGGACTAGCAGGGACCTAACATTACTCATTCCATTGATTTTCTTGAATTTTAGTTCCCTTATTTTGGTTCATTGCTTTTTTTGTGGGCCTCCTTGTATAACCTTTTCTTAGCGTTCTGTTTTTTATTATCATTATTTTTAATAAAAGGGATTGGTCCTTTGAACCTTATCCCTAGCCATTAAAAAAAATTAATGAGATTTTGAATTTTTATGAATTATTATTTATTTTTCAAACCCACATCTATATACCCATTATATCACCTAAACCCATTATTTTATTTGTTTTGGATAACTACCTGATATGTATTTGAATATTTATGGAAATTATTTTTCCCCACTATGATGGGTTGTGTGATATTTATCATTAAACTAAACCAACCCACACATTTACACATCATTAACAAGAATATTATATTGGTATACTTTTATCTCAAAGTGTATGTTATTGACTCCTATTTAATTAAAAATTCAATTTAAGGGATGTGGTCACAACATAAAACAAAATATAAATATAAAAAAATAAGTATTAAGTGTATATATATATTCCTTTTTTTAATTGACAATATTTATAGATTAAATTTAAATCCAATACCTCCTCAAGTATATAAGACATTGAATGAATATATTTGTTCTCCAATATTGATGAAAAGTCATTCCATATAAGATCCACATCCTTATTCTTTTTATTCTTATTTATATTCTTTCATTTTAGTCATTCCTAAATATATTTACCAAGATAATTTTCTTTATCCATAAAATTAAAGTTTTTTATGATATTTAAATACTTTTATGTAATATTTTCTATATTTAAAATCCATTACATCCCTTAATATGTGTGAGGATACTATAGAACTCCTAGGAAGTCTTGTGAAAATATCACTATAAAATTATGTATTCTTCCTCCTAGAACACTCTCATATTTTTTTCATGTTTAATAAATGAATTATATAAAAAAATGAAACAAATATCACTTCATATTTTTCTTATATTTAATATATATGGGAGTGGAAATTCTTGTTTATGATCTTTAATGAACCCAATATTTTTGATTTGTATGAAGATATTTAAGGAAATAATTCTAGTGTACTATAGTTGAATCCCTATAAATCCATGGAAAACAATTGCCTATCAGTTTGAACCGAAATAAATATATTGTAAGTGCCTTTATTTTCATGCCTTGATATGAAATTTTTCATATTATTCATATTTATCTTCCTTTATTTATTTTAATTTGATCTTGCTATATTTTCTTCCAATTTTTTAGAGCCTTAATATCCACTTCTAAATATTCATAATATGTGCATGGAGTATCTATATTTATATAAGATAAACCAATATTATAAATAGACTAATAATTCTCACATATATCTTCTTATATGCTTTCAATTTAAATTCATAAGTCAATAAGAATATTAGTGACTAAAGGATCATAAAAATTGATGTTTATAGTCCTCATTTATTCTATCCGAGTGTAAAACTAATCATACTCTATATAATACCAATTTTAAATTGATACTAAACCTTATTATTAAATTTCTAGGATCCCTTTATTCCACTACAACATATAATAACAAACATTGAAATAGGTTTTACCCATACTATATAATTGAAGTTTTTACATTTAGATATTGACTCAAAGAAATCCCCTCTCCTAATTGCATCATCTAAACAATCCCTTAAACTTATTTGATTGTATGATGATATATATATATTAGTACTATAAACATTTATGTCACTATTTTACATAATATCCACCTTCAATATATTGAAATTATAATAATTAAATGAACTTGACCCTAAATCGCTATATTCCCTTGAATATAGGAAATATTTTGGTAACCATGTGTAAAATAATTGGACTACTTGACCCATTTTTCTATAAATATCATACAATTTTAATGATTAGTAGGTAACCTTTATAGTATGGGGAATTATAAAATGGAATTGGATAATGTTTTTTTAATTTTGGGGATTGATGGTTATAGATTGTTTGGATGAAAATTTGGAATGAATTTATTCCTATGGTTGTGAAACCGATGTGTGTTGACAGACTAATTTTCTTGGGAGTTTATAATATGAATTTTGATTCATATTTCTTTAATTTTAGGTTTTTACCTGAGTATAATGTTTCAATATAATGTTTTTTATTTACCATTATCCCATGATTTCATAAGGGTGTGTTTACATACATCATACATGGAATGTTGGTTATCATTATAGGTTTTTAACTATGTATTATAAATAAGAATTATTTTAAAATGAATATTTCTGAATAAATTTTTTTCCAAAAAAAATCTTTTTTGTTTTATAAATAATTTATTTTCGGTTCCTTAATTAAATTAAACCATTGTAGACTACCCGATGATGATTATTGTGTCATTAAAAATGATATAATGTATACTAATATTATATAATTGACTCTAATAGTGGTTATTATGGGATTGGGGTGGATCCTGGAAATTGAAAAACCCTGGTGTGGGAAGGTTTTGAGAGCTATTGGTGACTAGATTCCACTCATTCAGAATGGGTTGAGTCTGGTGGTAAAGTAGTGTGATGGATTTTCTTGTTATTAGATAAAAATACATCAGTAACTATGATAGGTTTAATTAGAGATATATGTTTATAATTTTAAATATATTCTTCCATGACAATATCTAATAGTGTTACATGAAGGTTTGGGTGAGAATAATCCTCTTATAGTGGCCCTGAGACCATTGATTGTTGAGTATCTCAAGAAAATATTGTCGTATGTGATCATGTATATTGGGAAAGGTATCCCAAAATTTGAGGTATATTTGTTAGATCACACATGAGGGTTATATATGTAATATCCACTCATATTATAGGTTAAAAGTGAAGCAAATTTAATGAAAGACTAAATCATAGGGATTCATAGTATTTTTGAGAAGCTAGAGACCCAAGAGGAGAAGAAGGTGAAGCTAGGTTCCAAATTTTTTGGGCTCTTAATAATCAATAGTGGGATACTTTGTATTAGGATAAGAGATCTGATGGATTATATTAGATACACTTTTAGATAATTTTTTTAACCAGTTTTTTCTAGAGACATTGAGCATGGAAAATTCCATTTACTTTATAGATCCCAATTAGTGAGAGATGCCTTCATGGGATTAAACCACCTATTTCTGATATTTGTATTATATGTTTCAATTTTAAGGATGAATGATTCTATGGGAAATTATTATTTCAATATTTTTCTCTCAAAACCATTCATGTTGAATTTTTAAAGTTATATTTTATTAAATTTTTTTGGGTGGTAAAAGATGCTCTAAATGTTGAGAGTAATTTAGTAGAGTGAGGAGAACCGAGATAGTTAACATCTTTTAATGGATTAGATAGTTGATAGTAATGAAATGGATAGAAGTTGTTTTTATTATGACTATAATGGTGGTATTAATAGTGGCTAGGGATGGGTTTCATCTTTTCCTTCATGAGTGAGGAATTCCTTTTAGTGTATTTAGTATAGTAAGAAGGGTTACATCTGACCAGGTTGTTCTAATCTATATAAAGAGTCCCCCACTAGTGATTGATGAGACACATTCAATGATTTTCTAATATTGTACACTAAAATGATAGTTGGTGAGTTTCAAGTCATCCACAAGTATCTAGAATGTGGTCTTTGGTATCACCTTAGGGGAGTACCCCTATATCATCCATGAAAACATGGCACAATGACATATGGGTTTTGAAGTATTCACCATAGTGTTTGGATATGAATAAATAGAATGACAATGTACTTAATATACCAATTTTTATTATATTTTCATGATTTTTTTCGATAGAGTATATTTTTGTATATTATAGAGTGAGAATATATAAAATATATTTAATTACACTTGTGAAATATACCTTGGTTGTGTCATTGTCTTATAGGTGTGTGATTCCCTATTTTATTTTATAACTCCTTTTTATGGATTTATTATTTTTATTAATGTGTTCAATGGGGGTTATGAACATTTAAAATTGCATGGTGAGAGATAAATGGGTATAGGAAGTTTTTAGGATATTCCTTGGTTTTGAGGATGAGGATCAGAAGGGGTGTTGGATATGTGTGCTCTATGACCCAAGTATCCAGATGGGTTCATTAGTAATATGCATTGATGATTATGAATTAGGTTGATCATGCATCCCTGGCACATGGTCACAATGGTTAGGTAGGCTAAGTATAGGTTGTGGATCAGAATATAGTAGAAAGTGGTGATGGACCATATACTATTTGTGGTATTATATTAATTATTTCTATGTTGTCTACTAATTTTTTTGATACCAATAATTCCCATTCCTTTAAATCTACACAATTTTTTTTTGGTCTTGACTTACTAGTCAAGTTATCTTCTAAGTTTCATTCCCTCAAAAAACTTTTTTCCATAAAAGGTGAATATCTTCAATGATTCCCAAGGTTTACCATTGCCAATGAAAATTGTAATATCTCGTATTTTTTCTAGTACATACCTATTATATATTATTTTACACACCTTCATTGGGATTTCCATTGACTTTAAACCTTTATAGTTGTGTCTTGTTCAGAGACAGATGAAAATTGTTGTGTAAAATGACCTAATTTTCAGGGTTGTATGTTTTTTAAAATTAATGTAGTATAGGTATAAACATGATAAATGGTATTTTAGTCACTTCCTGTGAGTTTTTAAGGCTTTATATATATTTAGATAACTTTTAGATAAGTCGGGTTGATTAATATTCATTGTAAAATTACACACTATCTATATGTTACATTATGTGTAATTACCACCAAACACAGGTCATGAACAGGTTCATGATGTGAAGTGGTTATAGGTATTAAATATAATTCATGTCATGTAAATGTCTATTTGGATAAATATTAACCCAAGTCAATGGTTTTTTCTGTGAATCCCTTTATGATTAAATAAATGACATGTAAATAGATTATATTCCATGTAATTCTCATGAGCAGTGGTTTTAAGTAGCTTCATAGGCCTATTTCTCATTACACTATTTTTTGAGGACCCTCCTATGAATCCCAAGGTATATCCTTATGATTAAGGGGTGATTTCATCCCCTTAAAACTTGATATTTTATTGGTTGATCCATGTTTCCTTCTTTCCAACATCTAAACCTGTCTTCTGGTTGGCTATTCCGGTTGAAAGAATTTCGAAATTGCCAAGTAAAGGTAGGGGTTCTAAACCTAACCCAAGGTTCTATTTAATTGTGATGTATATGAAATATTATGGGTTTCACTAACCTATCATGTGAAATAAATAATTTATTCATTGATTAATGTTAGATAATGGATGTGAATATGGGTTGGATCCCTTTAGATTCAAATATTGATGCAACCTATCTTATGGATGATCATTGGGTGAGAACATATTTGAGTAACAAGAACATGGATAATGGTTTAAAGTGTGTTTATAATGACATGGGATAAATGGTGTATTCTTGATATAAAATCACTTTGGTAATAGATTATGGGATATTAATATGTTTATTGATAAATTGATACATAAAAGAATGTATAATTAAAAGAAAATGGGAAATTTCTATAATTAACCATTGAGGATAATGATTTGATATTTTGATATCTTTTTTTACTATTAATTGATGAGTTCATGCTAAAATAATTATATATAGTTTGTTTCATAGAGACTAAAGTGCTTATATAGCAGGCTTGGCCCAGAGATAAAGGAACAAATACTTATATATTATGCTCTTCATAGTGATACATACTAGAATGGATATATAGTGGTTTATTCTGATTGATACATGTTGAAATTCTTATATGTAAGTCTTGGATCAATTGATGATGAAATAGTTATATATTGGAAAATTCTTGGAGGATAAAGTGATTATATATAAGTCCTTACTTGGTTGTTTGATTATTCTATGGTTTATGTTTATGTTTGGAATCACTGTGTTACATGCTCATATACATTACATCATGGTGAGGAAGTAGGTTTTTATGATGTATTATATTAAATTGAAAATTAATACCCATTTTAATTAATTTATTGTATACACTTTTTATCATACAATTCTTTTTTTGATGTGGTGGTGTTGAACAACTTATTCTTTCTCACATCATATTTGGGCCGTCATTTCTTACCAAAGTAGATTATTGGGATGCAGTTTTGGACATGGACAAGGGATATTGGTGATTATTTTTTCTTATTGGATGGGCTGGAGATTTGATATAGAATTAACAGGGGGTTCACGACCATGCTCTTTTGAGTTTATTGGGATTTAGTTGATTATATTACTTTTATTGTTTAGTTTTAAATTTATATACATTTCTTCATATAATTACATGATTCATCATTTTTGGTTTATTGGTTACCTCTTTTTCTTTCCACTTGTATTATTTATGGTTTTTTCTATTTTTCTGTTACACTGATATTTATTATTATTTGATTATTTACTATATTGGAACACTATAAAAAGAGTAATAGTATCCCTACTATATTAATCATACCCATGCTGCTAGTCAGAAGACTCTGGAATATGGGGAGGTGCTCTTGATGTCTGGTAACAGGCCTATTTTGGCCACATGAGGGAGTTCTAGAACGAGGGATGTTATAAAGTGGTATCAAAGGTACAACATTTTATTTTAAATTTTTTACTATTTGGTAAAGGTAGAATGGAAGCTAGTTTGTATTAGGAAATTATAGTGATCTTTTTCATTTGAGTATCTACCCATTTATGAGGGAAAATATGAGTGCCCATTGATGGGGTTGTTGTTCATGTTATTCTATTATTATAGCTGACATTATTTCACTTAGGATGATTTTTATGTTTTGTGATGTTATTTTTTTGTGATGTTATTATTGTGTGAGATTTATACTCATTGATCGTTATTTCACAAGATGAGTATTCAAGCATCATGATATGCACATAGGGATATATATTGACATGAATTGTTAGTAATAGGGACATAATTGTTTCATGTGTTATAAACATTCCTTTATGAACTTTTATATGAGATACATGTTCTAATAAATATAATGAATGAAATTATATTTGATTCTAAAATACTTGTAATTCATGGTTTGATAGACTAGGATTAGTGGTCCTCTATTGTAATCATCTGTTGAGGTTGAACATATTGTTATAACAGTGTTCTAAGGAGTGTGTTTGACTTGAAAAGATAATTCCTCTTCATCGTCTTTAAGTTGAGTGACATGGGATTGGAAATAACCATGATCCTAATGCAGCTAAACAAGATATTCCTATGGATTATACAGATTATATGTATGTTCACCTGGAGAAAGCTTCTTGAGTGTCATGAGATCCATGGAAGGGGTGGTTATTCACACCATGCATTTGATTTCTAAGATGAATAAATATATTTAGTTGAAACATCCTCCTACCTTAATCATGGTGGGATGTATCTAGGTAGCCAATTTGTAGATTGATTCGGTCCATATGATCTTCTAACACCTTTAGACACCTGTATATAGAATGATTAGGCTAACTTTATACATTATTCAGGGATCTTCCAATCATCAGTGGGATGATTTAGAGAAATATGGGAAGTAAGAAGAGTTGTCTTCGAAAGAATTAGAGGTAATGTTTTTGAGCCACTTATATCCAATGATTTTGAGGGATAAAAAGGCTCTCAAGTTTATGCATCTAACATAGGAGGGAATGTATGTGCTGAAATATGCTACATACTTCACCGACCTACAACTCTTTGTTCCATCTTTACAAACTAATGATATCTCTAGGGAATGATGTTTTTAGGATGTAATTCACTATGAGAAAAGGTTAAAGGTGATCATTTTTCATCATATTATATTTTCATATGGGATGAATTATGAACTCATCACATAAGGGAATCTAAGACAGGCCCTGATCAACGGCTAGGCTATTTTACTAGGGAGAACATAAAGCTCTTCTTATGGTGGAAATAAGTTCCAATATGATAGTTTCTTACAAGTATAAAGAGGTAATATAATCTATAGAAGTGGTAATCTATATCAATACTATTTTCCATTATAGTCTTATCAGTGTGGAAATTTTCTCACAAGAGGCCTCAATGCTCGTACCATGATTTGGAGTTCCACTGTTACACAAGGATAGGTCATATCAAGAAATTTTTCCAAAACATATCATAATAGAGAAGTGTTAGTGGATAAACATAGAAACCATATTTTGGGAAGGAATCAGCTACTCCGTGACAAAGAGGTAGCTAGAGTTCCACAATATGTTCAGGTAGAGGTAGGGGATGTTGTACCCCATTATAGGAATGATAGTACTAGGCATCTGGAATAACTTAGGGGAATCCGGTTGTAGCCAATTGTAGAGGGGATGGTCATCTTGACATTATATAGACTAATATATATGTACAATTATTTTTTCATCTACCATTGCATTCATTTTGCTTAATATAGGATCATCGCATTACATTTGATATTCTCTTTTTCCAAATGAGTTTTGATTGGTTGTGGAAATCATGGACATTATTTTGACCATCAACACACCATTAGGATTGAGGTTAGGGAATACCAAAAAATTTTAGGTGTGTTCTCTATAAATGGGATGTTACAATTTCTTTTGGGACCCATTTGTGCTAGAAATTGTAGGTTTTGATTTTATTTTTTTTATGGATCGGTTAGTTCTATACTAAGACTATATCGATTATTACTATTGGATAGTTACCATTATATCTCCAGAAGGAGGATTTTATTCTCCCCAAGGTGAGTGGGATCTATAGGATGGTCATGAAGGACCAATTCAATGTTTATTTTATGTCTCATAGCTCAAATATAAAACTTAATTATGGATGATTGTGGGATGGAGTTTAATTCCATTCATCTAGTGTTCGACCATTTTTAGGATACCATTTATAATTATTTTTATGACTTACCCCCCAAGTTATAGATCAACTTCATGATAAAGTTGGTGTCAAGAGCAGAACCATTTTCAATCTCCCCTTACAGGATAGAACTATAAGATCATTGGGAGATAAGTGTTCATTTGGAAGGTCTTGAAGCTAAAGGATTCATATGACCTATTAAGTTTCCATGTGTTTCCCTAGTTTCTTTTTCCAAAAAGTTTGATGGTACATTGCACTAATGGTTATATTATTGATTATTGAACTAGATGAAAATTATGAACCGGTATCCTCTTTCACCCAAAGATTATCTCTTAGATCAATTTAGTGGTGATAAGGTATTCTCCATTTTCAATTTCAGAACAAAATGCCACAAATTGAGGGTGATATGATCAAAAATACATAATACTACATTTAAGAGAAGGTATGACATGCATGAGTTCATAGTGATGTTGTTTGGATTAACCAACACACTAGCTGTATTTTTAGCCTTGATGAATCATATCATTAATCCTTTCTAGGACCAATTTTTGGTGGTCATTGTCGATGACATCATAGTGTACTCCTAGTCATCATAAAATCATTCTTAACATCTTAATATCATCTTGAGTACATTTATATAGGATAATCTTTATTCCAAGATAACCAAATAAAGTTCCTAGATTAATAGAGTTTACTATGTGGTCTATGTAATCTCATAGGACTGACTGTTAGTGGACCCAGAGAATGTTACATCTATGGTATCTTGGGGATGTCCCCCAAATATATTGAAGATTAATAGTTTTCTAGGTTTAAATGGTTATTATAAGTTCTTCATCTGGGTGTTTTTACATATAGCATCAATGGTGTCAGATATGAAAATAAATGGAGTGAATGTTTTTTGGTTGGATGCTTATGGGAGAGATTTTCTAGAGTTAATGATAAGGTTGACCTCAGCACCTATCCTCACATTATATGTGTTATTTATAGAATATACAGTGTACTATGATTCATACAATGTTGGAATCATAACAATTATAATGCAGGATGGTAAATTGGTTACTTATAGATCTATACATCGCAAACAACACACAACACCACCATAATATATTTTATTTTCATTAAAAGAGAGAGAACACCAGAATACAAGGACACCCTAAAAAAGAAAATAAAAAAGAAAACACTACTCACAATCGAATATACCCTAGTTACCAAAGTCTTAGGGAGGCCCCAAATAATGTAAACCAAATACATCATCTCTGATCAAGTTGGTGTTCTCTGGTGGGAGGGAATCAAAACCAGAAAAAATCAAATTAGGATTGTCAGGATCACCCTTGAAGATAATAATTTATCAAACCCATTTCCTTCACACCATGTGTAGATAATGGTAACACTAGTGGAGTTACTATTGGTGATACATTCCCTGAGGTGATGGATCCACTATCTCATGGGAGAGAGGTTTCTGCTGTATGCAAACAATAAGAGCCGCAGACAGATTTGTTCTTTGAGAGACCTAAAACTTTGGAAGATGAGATGGATTGAATATCTTAAATATTTCAACTTTATATTTTCTTATACAGTGGTAATGGTCAATGTGATTGATGATTCCTTGATCCAGAAGAAGATGGTGGTACTCTTTTATACATGAATCCAGATATTCAAGAGTTTGAGGGACGAGTTTCTCTTACTTTGAAATATGTTATACCCATTCTTTTAGACCAGATCAAGATAGATTAGTCATCTGATTCATAGGGATTAGTTCTTAGTTACACCTTATATGGTAGGGATACACCATGAGGATGGTCACTTGGTAGTATACATTATTTTCATTTTTATTTCCAAGTATGGTTTCCTACGGGAATTATTCATTATTGAGGAGCTACTAATAGAGTATCATGCTTCCAGATGGGTGGTACATCTAGGTTTCATATTGATGTATGTGATATCTATAGAAATTAATATTTTTCATGAATGAAGAGGTAGGTAGTAGGATTTTTGGTGAGATTTTTCATCTGTGAGCTGGTAAAATCTGATGATTATATGAAAGGTGGGACGTTGTATCACATGACGAGTATAACCCATAAGAATTATGTAGTGTTATTGATCATAGATAAACATACTAATGTATCACACTTCATACCTATCAGGGAGAACAACACTATTGATGATCTGGGTAGTTTCTACATGTGTGAGATGGTTTGTTTTCATTGTTTTCCAAGGAGTATAATTTCTAATAGAGATAATAATTTCACATTATGATTCTTGAAAGGTCTGTAGAATACTATCAGATCATAGATTATTTTTATCACATCCTATAATCCTCATCCTGAAATAAAATATAAGATGAAAATTCAGCTTATGAAGGATATTTTATAAACATAGGTTTTGGATTTCTATATTTCACAAGAGTATAATGTTAGACTTTTTGGGTTTCTATGCATCAATCTAGAAGGAACATTTCAAGGATTTTTATTGGATAACAATTTGTTCTCCTCTTATAAAGGATATTTTATAAACATATTTTGTTTTCTATGAGGTTTCTCTTAGTTTGGGGTAATGTTGTATCCATAAATAGAGAAAGTTAGAACCTAGGTTTGTTGTTTCATTTGAGACAGTTGATTGGGTTAGTTTAATAGTGTAATGATTCTCCCTTCCATAATTCTACAATTCCATGCATTACATGTTTCACATGTCAATGATTCAAATATATTATCATGATCCTCCTAATGTATTAGACTTCAAGGAAATTGAGGTTTGTTCTGGGGAATCATTTGAGGAGAAACAGATATGGATTGTGGGCCCTAGTGAGAAGTATCTCTAGTGTAATAATGTATATTTGGTTCAAGAGAATTTATAGTGAGGTTTTGTTCATCATGATACATGTGATAGGGAATCTAATATATAGAAATAGTGGACAGACTTGTTCTCTATGACTCCACAATGATTCTTGGAGTAGGTCAAGGATGAATTGTTATATGGTTTGGAGGTTGTATGATCTCATATTTATCTAGGTACTCCCCTAATTTAGCTTTGTTTAAAATGTCTTTATTAGGTTTTCCTTGGTCTTTAATCCTTGGTGGATTAGTCTTGTTGGTAATATGGAGATCTATTATTGGGTAAAATTACAGAAAGATTAGGGAAATATGATATTTTTTTGAATTAATGGATTCTGGGTATAAAGGTGTTTAATGGGCTTATAGGGTTTTCCCATGATTTTTGGAGGATTCGGAGATGGTTTGTGAATATTCGTGGATGATGGGAATGAAATTGTTTACTGGACAATTGCACATCATGTATATGTTACACTACGTGTAACTACTTCAAAACACGGGTCATAAACTAGTTCATGATGTGAAGTTGTTACACAACAGGATCCCAATTCACATTATGTAAATATTGATCTGGATAAATATTAACCTAATGCGATGGTTTTTTCAATGGATCCCTTTATAAAGAAATTCATGACGTGTAAATAGATTACATTCCATGTAATTCTCACAAGCAATGGTTTTAAGTAGTGTCATATGAATGTTTCTCATTCCACCATTTTGTGTAGCCCCTCCTCTCAACCCCTAGGAGAATATCGATGATTATAGGGTTATTTAATCCCCTCCAAACATAATGATTTGGTGTTATATCACTAGTTACTTCTTGTGAACATCTACACTATCAAACATATTATATATTTTGGTTGGAATCATTGTTAAATCACTAGATAAATATAGGGTGTATAAATCTAACCCAATGGTCTATTTAATTCTGAATTATATGCAATATTGTGTGTTTCACTGATGTAACATGAGATATAAAATATTTTATTCATTTATTATGGAAACTCATGGATTTGAATATGGGTTGGATCCCTTTCGATTCCAATGTTGTTTCACCCTAGCTTATGGCTTCCCATTGGGTGAGAAAAACATTGACTAACAAGAACATGGTTAATGGTTTAAAGTGTGTTCAACATGGAATGATATTAAAGGTGGTTTCTTGATATATAATCTCATTGGTAATAGATTATGGGATATTAATATGGCTATTGATAAGTTCATACATAAATGAATGTGTAATTAAATGGAAAATAAAACTTTTCATAATTAACCATTGAGGCTTATCATGTGATATTGTGATATCCTTTTTGAAATGACTTACTACATTTATGGAAAAATGATTATATATAGGGATTTCCCCAAATGATAAAATTATTACATAGTAGTCTTTACCAAGTGATACATACTCACGTTATTATATAGTGATCTTGGACTAGTGATACTTGTTGAAATGATTATATAACATGATATGTCCAATGATATATGTCGAGATCCTTATATAGATGGATTTTTCCATTTGATGCTAGATTTCATGTGTATAGGGATATTCCTAGAGGCTAAAATGATTATATAAATGTATCTTCCTAGTTGATTGATTATTCCATAGTTTAGGTTTATGGTTGGCATTGTTGTAAAACAAGCTCAGAGACATTCCGGTGTGGTGTCGAAGCAGGTTGTTTTGATATAATATATTAATTTGTTAATTAATCCACCTATGTGTAACATTATTTAATACACATATTATTAGAATAGTTTTTTTAACCATGGTGGTATTTACATATTGACTTTTACTCCCACCTTATTTGGACCACCGTTTGGAAGCTGAGAAGAATACATCGTCACAGTTTTGGACAAGGGAAAGGGACCTTGTTGATGATTTTTTTCTTGTTAGATGGGATTGAGATTGGAGCTGGGATAGACATGAGGTTTGAGACTGGTATATTTTAATATCATTTGGTGTCAGATGATTTTTTATGTGGGTTGTTTTCAGTTTTACAATTAGATACATATAAGCATATCATTAGATTATTCATCATTATTTGATTATTTGTTTCCCAATTTCCATTCCAGTAGTAGGGTTTTTAAATTCTATTGTATTCCCATTACTTTGATATTCACTATTATTTTATTATTTTGTTGTGTTATAACTCTATACCATGGTTATAGACTCCCCACTATATGTATCACACCCCCGATTCTAGTTGGCAGCCTCTAGCATATATAGAGGTATACATGAGGTCTAGTAACTAACCTGTTCTGTCCATGTGAGAGATTTCTATATCAGGGTATGTTATAGAAGGTTATTGAAATCTTTGGATATTCATGCTTTTATAGATTATGAGATTCAATGTGATTCTGGTAATGGACTGGTAAAATAGCTTCTGAGCTCACATAGATTTCTATCAATGTTGGGTATATTTTACTTATCCAAAATGAGAGATGTTCTAGATGAATAGTATGTTAGAACAGGGAGTAGGTAGAGTAGTTCCATATATAATATACCTTTGGATGATAATATTCCATATTCTATACTTGGATTGTTTAGGAAGATCAGTGGTATCTCCCTTGTCGTTTTTTTGTTGTGGGTCCCTATCAGGACATCTTCCCATATGACTTCATTAGAATCCCACATGATAGAGGAGTTTAATATGACATATAAATCATTCTAGGTGCACAAACCATTCTTATACCCCCTTATCAAATATATTCATCCAAGTTAAAGGATCTCAAGGTACAACTCTAGGACATTGAGAAGTAGTTCTTTATTAAGACGAGTATATCAACATGGGGTGCCCTAGTTATTTCACTAATAAGGTAGACTATAGTCGTTTAACATACATAGAATATCAAAACCTAAATCAGGTGAACATGAAGAATAAAAATCTTTCTCCCCAAGATGGATGATCTTTTTGAAAAGTTATAGGGTTTCTGATGGTTCTCCAAGATCTATCTTCTATCAGGCTATCATAAGTTGTGGGATAGAAAGGAGGACATCCTGAAGATGGAATTTTTGAGAAGGTGTTGTCTATATGTATACTTGATGATTCCATTTAGATTGAAAAAATCATTGATAGTTTTTATGTGTCTTCTAAAAAAGATATATAACCCATATCATGAATCATTAACAATAGTCTTCATTGAGGATATAATAATTTACTCACTAACCCTATAGTAATAGGAAATACATCTCAAGATAGTACATAGTACAATCATTGTAAACTGCATTTATTACAAGATTTAAAAGTGAAACGTCCTAATTTGGTAGGTGAAATTATTGGGAAATGTGATTTCTAAGTAAATTATATCTATGGAAAAAAAAAATTGAGGTAGGGTTGGCCTGGAAATGTCCATAGAACATGTTCAATATCAAGATAATTATAGGTTTATCAAGATACTATAAGTTTTTTATATAGTTCTTGTCAAATTTATTAGAACTCATTAATGAACTAATAATTAAAGGGGTGATGTCCATGTGCCCTGACTAGTTTAAAGATGGTTTTATTGAGATGATGAGGAGGATAACTAAATATCATGTGTTGATTCATCTTGATCCTAAGATTAGACATTCCATATTTTGAGATGCATCATGAGTTGTTCTGGGAGAATTTTTTATATAGAGGGAGTGGGTAGAACTTATGGTTCCCATTATCTATGAACCCTTGAGTGGAATAATCCTACCCATTACATGTAGATGGAATTTATGGTTCATGGTTTTTAGTTCTGGTGACGTTATCTCCTTAGTGAGAGGTTTGTTGTCATCATAGACCATAAAACTATTCAGAATATCTTTAAAAAGTAAAACCTGAATTTGAGGTAGAGGCAATGGGTAGTGAACCAGTAGATGTTCTCCATCGAGAAAACTGTGAACTAGTTAAAGGTAACATAATTGTATATTCTGTTAGCTATAATATGCGGGTATCTTATGAGCTTGTTGAATGAAATCTTAAGGATCAATGGTTCCTGTGAGCTCTTAGACTAATTTGAGGATAGATTATTATGTTGACTAGAGAGCGATGAAATGTTCTCTATTTTTAATCATGTCTTATTTAGTACTCTGATTGAATTATAGTTAGTAGACTAACCTAGAGTATGATGTGATGAAGGAATAAATAGAAGGTGGTGACTTCATAAATGGGTGGTTAGTGGATGGTGATGAAGTGATTGTAGTACATGGAAGAGTCTTAGACCCTTCTTCTATAGAGGAAGAGATGCCTTGGGACTTCCATTACTATAAGTGGGTGGAATATCCTAGAGTAATAATGTTACACCATTACTTTATTAAGAACATCTAGTGGCCAAGGAAAAAAATAGATATTTCAATATTTTTATCATGATTCCCTATTTCCCAAATGAATAAGGATAAGAACCAATATCTAGGTGGTTTGATCTAGCCACTTATTGCACGATTTTAAAACTACTATGGTGTCATGGTGGACTTATGGATGGGAATACCTAGGATAATTAGGGGTTGTGATTCAATTATGGTGATTATTGATCAATAATTGAATGTATCTCATCACATACTGATCCATGAGACTCACTCAGTAGATGATTTCAGGATGTTGTGTGTCCATGAGATAATATACTAGAATGGAATTCCATTCAACATTGTATCTGAAGGATAAAAATTTTACATCTTGTTTTTGAAAAATATTTCAAAAATACATAGGTTCTCAACTGAGATGTTTCATATCATAGCATAATCAAAAAAATGAACACTCAGAGTGTATGATTAATATAATATAGGATATTTCCTGATCATATGCCCTATAATCTGATGGAGATTTCGATGATCACCAAGTCCAGGTTGAGTTCACATGTATAGTTATTTGGATTCTATTCAGATAGAGCCTTATGATGATCTCTAGGGTAGACCTTTTCATTCTTCGATTTTTTGGAATGGGGTCGTTGATGAAGTAGACATAGGGCCCATTATTATATATAAGACCTCTGAGAGAGTGTAATTAATTCAAAAGAGGTTGATCAAAACTCAGAGTAGGAAGATGAATTATTCCAGTTATAAGATAAGGCATTTGTATTTCATTGTAGGAGACTAGGATTTTATAAGTGTGACTCTATGTTAGGCCACTAACTTTTGGGGAAGTATGGGAAGCTAGTTTTGATCTATGTTATACCGTTCAGGAAAATTTAGTGTATGGGGTTGGTGGAATACCATCGAGATCATTATCATTACTACCAAGGTGTGCATTATGTGTTTCACAAATGCTAGATCTAAAGGTACATTCTCTATCCTATGAATCTCATTAACTGTTTTAATGTTGAGATGAATCTTGATGCATTGTACATGGAATGCTTGATGTACATATTTGTATAAAATTTTAGACACATACAAAATAATATGTTACCACTTTTTTGGTTTTTGTGGAAACATGGAATGATGCAAGAAGAGACTTGGGAGTGGGTGGAAAATTTTTGGTCTCAGTGGCCTAAGTTGATTAAGAAAAACCTATGATGGTCCTTATCATGAATGAGAACTAAATAGAGGGGTATAATTATAACATAATCACTTTTTTTATATGAGATGTTTAAGAATAGTATAGACCCCAATTAAAATGTAGTGGTTCCAATAGAACTTAGGTGGTTCGGCCCAACACATCGACTAACTAAATTCTGGCCACTAGTTAGACGGCAAGACCCACTGGACCCCCGGTGCAGTCCAGCTAGGTGTGTGATAAAATGACACAAAAAAAATTAATTCACACACCATTTTGACCTCCATTTTAATATATTAATTTTTTTAAACCACCTATTTTGAATTTTAGACCTCACCTCTTGACTGTTAACTTATCACATTCATCTCTCCTTGGTTCTTTAAGGTTTTGATTATTTGGTGATTCTAGCATAAGGATTTTACTCTATATCTACAAAAAAATCATATTCTTTCTTAATATATGTGTAGGGATATATGATTGATATTTTTTTTATATTCTAATCCAATGATTAATTATTCATTACATTATAGATTGGTGGTAGAACTTGTATTATAACCCTTTATAGGGGGAGTGTGCACGATGAGCGATAATAGTGATGGTGGACCCATACATGAGGTAGAAGTGTGATAGCCTTATAGACCAACCAAAAATTGATGACTTGAGGATACCAAGAAATGTGATTGAAATATATTCCATTTGGATATAAAGTAGAATTATCACTTAATTCATTTAGGATTATAAGTAACATGTACTCTTCCTTATGGACAATTGTATATCACATTTGACATATTTGACCATCCTTTTGGTATGGAGGTGAAGCAGTTATGGTTGGGGTTCATAGTTTCTTGGTTAGAACATTTGTGTTCCACTTAATATTGTTTAATATTTCTTGTGAATTTATTATTTTCATAGAATATACCTATTATACATGTGTACACTTGTTAAGGACACATTGGTGGTGTCTAGACAGGTTTAATTAATCACACCCTGCTTGAGAATCTCATCTCATGTGAAGACTTCATGAATAGTGATCCAAGAAATAGAACTATGTTCATGGGAGATAGTTAAGTTGAGGACCATGAATCTTTGAACGGTGGCGGGACATACTCTAAAGAATTTACATGGAGTTTTATTTATATATTTTGTTCACTAATACTCTAGTTTTCATTACCATAATGCAATCCCATTTTATTTATTTGTATGAATTCTTTTCCATAAGTAATTTTAGTTGATATTTAGTATTCTATTTGATATTCTAATTGTTATATTTTTATTCATTTTTTTTGTGTGGTTATAATTATAATATGATATAGTTCCCCCAAAAATGGTTTTCATACCCTCTTTTATAGTTTGATGACTCTTGTGTACATGAAGGAACACATAAGATCATATATCCCTGCATCTTGGACCTGGTGTTTCAAGTCTCGGAATTACAAAGAGTGGGGAGGTTCAAAGATGAAATATATCATTCATCTAATTATAATATATAATTTTTTTAAATACGTTAATCAATACTGTGAGGTTATAATGATGATACATTTTAATTATAAAGTAAAATGACACTTATCTCATGAAATATAAAATTATGATTATCTATTGTAATTCTTGAATGAAACAAAAAAATATTCTCAATAGACTATCCTTCTTATTGATAGTTAATCATATAAAAATCCATGTCCATATTTATTGATTTTCATCTTCTGGATTTTTTCACGATCATATGAAGAGTGAATATATTCAATAAAAAATTTATATTATGTTATTTACTCTTCTGAATCATTAATAATGATTAAAAAAATATTTCTTGATCCACACATTTCATAAGACACGACATTGATCGGATCATGGATTTTTCAACTATAATTGGTTTAGAGACTTTGGTTACTATTCCTTATAGAATATCAGGATTCTTCAATATCAAATATCACTTAGAATGAAATAATACCTTACTTATATTTATGGAGTGACTTTATCTAGTGAAACTACTACAACACTATTTGAAAAGGATAAACATAAATTGAAACCATATGTAAAAGAAATTAATTCTATTCATATAGAAATCTCTGATAAATTATATATGATATTCATAGAATGTAATAAATTTAAAAATAGTGGGTACAATACTGTAAATATACATCATTATTAGTTTAAAGTTAACTAAGAAAAGCTCCAAATTACATGAATTTTTTTTGAGGAACACAAAATAGAATAATAAAAATATTTTGACATAATTTTTAGTAGAGTTATATTTTTATTAGAAATATTGGAGTTTTAAGGTAGTTAATTGATGATTCAACTATTACTAAATTCATTCTGAGAATTTCTTTAACCCACATAATCCCAAAATTGTTAGTTATATAATAAATAGACATAAAGAAGGTTTCTTTGGAGTTTTTAAAAAAATCATTATTCAATGAATTATGTTGCAAGAAGTGAAGGACCCTGGAACACCCTAAAAGGGGAGGGGTGAATCAGGGTGTCATATTTCTCTTCTAATGTGACGGATCTTGTTCCTATGTCAGTAAGAACCAGTTCAACCTATCTGAATTGAATGTGAAAAAAAACAACCACATGAAAAGATATCACATAACAGTTTTACTTGGTTCACCACTAAGGGCTAGTCCAAGGAGCATACACTGACACTGTGTTAGTCATACCTAAATATACTAATCTTCACTAGTTGTGGAATGCAAGAGTTCATAAATAGTCACTTTGTTCTAGGCGTACATACTTTAAAATAATTTAGTGATAGAACACTACATCCCTCAGAACACTTCTGTCGACTCCACCTAGCTCACTGCTTTGAGAAAATTCTAACTAAGTTTATCAACTTGAAGGTATCTTTAATGGATTGTAATTAATTTATTTTTTCCTATATTAACATGAGACTCTTATTTCACTATTGACATGACTTGATTCACTTTGAAATCCCTATTTACAGAAAAGAATATTTTCAAAACTACCTTTCATGAAGCCCCTTCCCAAAGCCCACTTCCTTCACGAAGCATCATGCCTTCATGGAACTAACTACCATCATGAATCTCACTAATTCAATGAATAATACCCCATCATCGTGAAGAATTCATTAATCAAAATAATTGGAATCATTCAATACTCAAAAAGTCTTTTCACGATGCTGAAGATCGCATAGAAAGTCATATTCACAAAGCTCCCCTGGCATCGTGAAGTCAGAGTGACTCCGTATTTTATTTGGAAAATTTCATGAAAAGTGAAGAGGGGAACCATCATTTTTATTAGCTCAAAAATACAAAATTATCCACCAACTATTAGTATATTCTATGGATATTTCAAAACCACCTTCTCATAGCTCCTTCATTCATGATTCTCAACTGTGATTTAACATTATCACAAAGCATTCCATCAATCCATCGCAAGCCAGGATGCTTCAATTCTTGTAATTCTAGAGATCATTATCACCATTCACAATTCATCAACTATTTTTCCTTCTCGATTCTTGTCATTGTGGTGTATATCACTATCATCTTTCATTGATCCTTTATGAAACACTATTCACAAAGCCCAAATTTTTGAAATTTATGCCTTTCACATATTTTCATAAGGCCTCCAAGGAAATAAAATTTTCACTCTGATATCTAACTTCTAAATTTTGCACCCAAAAATTTGGTAAACACTGGGAAATGATGCCACCTTAAATATTATTATCATCTTGAACTATAAGATCCCTTTCCTTGAAAACTCCCTAACCCTTCATGTGAGAAATGATAAAAAATAAAAAACCATAATCCATTTCCATCAAAAAAAATCCTTGGTTCCAACAATATCCCCCTTTGGGTTTATTGAAAATATTTAGATAAATTCAATGAAGAAACAGTCCACAATCAAAACTTCATATGAGGGAAACAAAACATCCAACACTCTGTGTCAATTTTTGAAAATCTCACTGTATAAAAAAAATAAGAGAAGCATGAAATGGGTTCACATGTTTTGTAATTCCTAATAATGCCCAAGATATGATCTAACTATTTTTTTACTATTCTCATTATCTCACTTTGTAACTTAGAATTGTACCCCTTTGTAACTCATTGAATTTATCCATTCTCCCCCTTTATCAATAAACCCAAAGAACTTGATGTTTACTTATAGGGCTCAAAAACACACATTCCCTAGATCGTATCTCTTCCATAAACGTACATCACATCCACAAATAGATTAAAACAATTAATTCAACTAGGAAGAGGGGAATATTTTTAATCTCCTCATGAATTGGGAGGAGACTAATCACTGAGGTTCAATAGATGTTTCTCAAACACATGTTCTACCAATGGATTAGTTAGAATGTCCGCCACTTGGTCATCAGTTCCTACATGATCCATTTTAATCATGCCTTGTTCAACTTTTTCTTTGATGAAGTGATATCATATTTCAATATGTTTCATATGAGAATTTTGAATAGGGTTCTTCATAAGATTGATTATACTCTTATTTTCATAGTGAATAACCATTGGTTATTTCACCTCATCTCCAATATCATTTAGTTTTTACTTCATCCGCAATAGTTGAATGCAAGCCTTTGTTGAAAAGATATACTTAGATTTAGCATTACTAAGAGAAGTACTTTCCAATTTCTTACTCAAATAAACCACACATTTATTTCCAATAAATAATGATCCATCACTTGTAGACTTTCTATCAATAACATCTCCAGCCCAGTCAATATCAAAAAATACTGATAGTTCACTATCTCTTCTTGCAATAAAGTATAAGCTTAAATTGTAAGCAAATTTAGTGTATCTCAGGATTATTTTCAGTACCTCCATATGATATTCCATCAGAATAATTTTAAATTGTTCTATTAATCATGTTGAAAAGGAAATATCTGGTTGTGGCACTGTTAGGTACAATAAGATTCCAATGATTCTTCTATACATTGTGGGATCTATAGTTGTCTCATCCTCTTGCTTTCCCAATTTTTTCCCAACTACAATCAGAGTCAACATTGGTTTGGAGTCATGCATATTGAATTTCATTAGCAATTATATGGAATAGTTTTCTTGGGAAATAAATTTTTGGTCTTTACTCTGAATCACTTGCATCCCTAAGAAGTGTGTGATTTCACAATTGATAGACATTTCAAATTATGATTTAATGTGATAGAAAAATTTATCCCCTAATCCCTTCCTACTTCCACCAAATATAATATCATCTATATACACCAGTACCATAAACTAATATTTCTAATAATTCTTCACATATAGATTGTGGTCCACTCCTCTTTTAAATTTGAGATTCTTTAGATAAGAATCCAATAAAGAGTACCACACCTATGGTGACTATTTCAGACCATATAGTGCCTTCTTTAATCTGTAAACCTTCATCACATCATTACCAATCATAAAAAACCACTATTTGTTCAATGTATACTTCTTATTCAAGCACGTTGTTCAATAAATATTTTTTGACATCCATTTGACAAAATTTTTATACTCTTTGAATTTCCATGTAAATAAAAAGTCTAATTGACTCTAGTCTAGGTATTGAATAAAATGTTTCTTCAATATCAACATAATTAATCTGTAAATGTCTTATACACACTAATTGCATCTTATTTATGATCACATTATCATGCTCATCGAATTTATTCTTGAATATCCACTTTGTACCAATAACACTGTGACTTTCAGGTCTCTTAATAAGATCTCATGTCTTGTTCTTTTCAATATGATCTAACTCTTGATTCATGGACTTCACCCATGATTCATCATTTGAATATTCTTCACATGAAGTTGGTTCCACAATTGATATGAATGATGATTTTGTATTATTCCTCATTCTCTTTATCTATGTGGTTGTTGTACAATCAACAATGATGTGTGATTGACCAATTTTTGATCGTCAATTTCTCTTGTGAGTTTTGGAATACTTTTATTCATCCATGGTTTTCACTTTAGATTATTATTCTGAATCATCCGCATTTTGATACCTCTGAGCATTTTCCATGCCTTCCTCTACTTATGAATTTGAATCTATTCCATGTCCAGCATCTTCTTCATCTTTTATCATATCATCATAAGGGATTATTGAGGTATTTTTTGTATTATCTTCAAGGATATAAACATCACTGAATTTATTAATTCTCCCAAGATGATTATTAAAACATTTGTAAGCTTTTATCTACATTTAATAACTAATGAATAATCCTTAATATTTCCAATCACCAAACATTCCTTGATTTCCTTCTTTTTCTTATAATGAATCAATTACTTATGAAAACAAAAAATAATATTTCAAAGAGGGATTTCTTTCACCCCATAACTCTTATGGTGTATTGGTTTCTCCCATATAAATCCTTATTTGATTTTGAGTATACATTGTAGCTTTAATGGACTCTTTCTAGTATTGATGAGATATACCACTCTCAATGAGTATAGTTCTAGCAATATTGTTCACCTGTCGATTATTGCGCTCAACAACCCCATTTTTTTGTAGGGTTATCACTATATCCGCCTCATGTTGTATTTCATGTTTCTCAAGGTAATTTTAAAATCCAATGTATGTGTATTTACCTCCATTGTCCAACTATAGAACTTTGATAGTCCATCCAATATCATTCTCAGCCATCCGACTATACGTTTTCATGAAATCAAGAACATTATGTTTCCTATGTATAACCATCACACAATCCATTCTCATATAATAATTAATGAAAATAATGAAGTATATTTCCTTATATGTTCCAGAAACATTTATCAGACCACATACGTTTGTATGGATGTAATCAAGAAGATTAGATGCCATTTTCTTCATTGGCCAATATAAATTATAGACTAATATCCCTCATATGCAAGAATCACAATTTTTTCTGATTCACACTTCAAATTGAGGATATACATCACTATCTTTAGCTTAGATATCTTTTACATGCATTGATGATTAATTTGACCCAACCTATGGTGCCAAAAGTTTTTTTCTACTTAAACTATCAGATGGAAAATGTTCTCTTTACTATCAACCTTATATAAGTTAAAATCTATTATGCAACTATTCATGATAAAATTATTGATATTTCCTTTTATAGTGAAACCTTTTCGATTGAAAGTCACTATAAGTCTAGATTCAAAGAGTTGACTCAGACTCTGGAGATTGTGATGAAACCCATCCACATAAAAAACATTGGTTTTCTTAAGCTCGTCACTTTCTAGTTCTATACTCCCACTACCTTTGATCCTCAAAGTACCATCATTTCCAAACCTGACTATTCCATCAATCGTTTTCTTTAAATTCTTTAATAAATCTACATTCCCCATTATATGATTGAGAATCTTCTTTTAATAATCTAGGTGATAATATTCTTTATAGCTTTAGGAGCGACTTCTGAAATATTGGATTTCTTGACTTTCTTCTTTTCCATACAAGAAATATTTGATTTAGTGGAAGATAAAAATTTTATGTTCACTCCCCTTTCCATGAGTATTGGTTCATCATACATATAATTTTGTTATATAGGAGAAAGCATGTTGGTAAGAAAAACATCATCTGGTTGGTGAGTATTGACTTATCTATGAGATCTATAGGAATCATTTCCACCTTTCCCTTACCTGGAATGAATATATTTATGATCAAAATTAGATCAGTGAAAACAATATTCATAAAATTTATTTCTTATGTAAGATGTATGATATGAATTTTTTCTCCTTTTTGGAATTCATAGATCTTCCCCATTAAAATATCATCATGTCTCTTCACAGTATGACATGGTGTGACATAGATAGCTGAAAAATTGACATTTCATATGAAGAAACATCTTCTAGCATCTATTCCTCCTTGTTTCCCCTTCTTAGGTAAAGAGTTTAACTAAATATCATTTTTTGATACCTTAGGATAGTTTTCAGTTCTTCTTTCTATTTGATTTGCGGAATTCTTTATCATAACTTTAGGTGACTTTGTGATATGTCCAACATTTAACATACCTTTATTTTGACCTATCTTATTTCTATCATTTGATGTTTCAGCATCACAACCAATTACACTTTTCCCATTCATGTGGATATTTGATCATTCAAATCACTCTATACACCTTAATAACCATGATTATCTCTCTCCAGTAGCTCAATATCGGAGAATATTCAAAATAATATTTTATTCATTTTTTCTTTTGAGTTTGATTCACTTTTATTCTTACTCCTAAGAGTAACAACTTCTTCATCAAGTCCCTCAACAGCCTTAAACATATCCTCTCGTATATATGTAAGGACATTGAGGAACTTTTATTATTCTTAAATTTTGATAATATGTTATAATATATATTATATGAATTAAAAAGTTGTTGAATATTCTTTTACAACTTCTTCTAATTGGTTAATTTCAACTTCCAGTCGATCAGCATATTCTGATGACTCTTCCACAACTATTCTCCACTTTTCTCTTCTATTTATTTTATTCCCAAGATCTCCAAGAGAAACTCCAAGTTTTATATTAAGTTCATAATTAGAAATAAGCTAATTATATCTAGCTTTATGTTTTTATGGATCTGACCTTTCAATTATAGCCATCATAGATACTTGTGTTCTAGATTTAAACACTGGTTCTTCTTCCCCAAAAAATCATTTTTATCATTTTCTTCTTTATAGAAAAAACTATTTATTTGTATTTTTCCCCATATTTGAAGTCTCCCTTTTGAAAAGACCTTTTATAATGCTTTTATGAGTTCTCTATATCACTTTATTTATCATCGAACTTCCTAGAGTGATGAGAGGAAATGTTTTCAAATCCACCACAATGAAAACATGCCAAGGGAAGAATACCTTCAAATCTCCATTTTACTCTCTTGAATTATTTGGAAAAGAGAGAAAGTAGTTAGTCTTCCTCATTACCTTTATTAACATTATCTCCTGAAATCTCATGTTTTCCCATGAATTTTAATGTCATCTCCTTGATAACATTAATTGTCACATCCTATGGTTTTAACCTCATTTAATATGTTACCAGACTGCTCAGTAGATCATCCAAGGAATGTTCTAATAGATCCCTTTCCTCAAGGGATGAAAAGTTTGGACTGTAAAGAGATTGAATTATTCTCAAGGTTTTTTTTACTATGTAAATGTCTTTAATTTGTTCACCAAGCTCTAAAATTTCTCTAACAGGTTCAATAATTCGATTGAAAAGGGTATCTTCATTTTCATCAAGACACGTCTTTAGGTCATCAAACCTGTTGTGAAAAACTTTATGTTTTTTCACCTAAACATTTTTATCACCATCATGTATATTTTACAACTTTTCACATATAGACATGGATGAGGTAAAACTAATTAAATTTAGTTATATTTGATCATAAAATGCTGTAGTAAAGGAATTTTTCACTTTGGCATCTGTGTCAAGAATTTTTCTATCTGTTTTAGTCACAGATAGTTTTATTACATCAATAACATGAATCCCTCGTGCATTAGAAAAGTGTACCTCCATTAAAAGAGATATTATATGAGATATCACTACATTTATCCAAATATGGAAGTTGTATCCATAAAATAGTGGGAATCACTTAACATTTACTAAGTTCTCTATTATATAAAATATGGATATATTTACCACCAGAAACTTGTACCCTCTGATACCACTTGAAGGACCTCGGAACACCCTGAGAAGGTAGGGGTGAATCAGGATGTCAAAGTTTTTTTGTAATGTGATGGATCATGTTTCCACCTTGGTAGGAACTATTTAAACTTTTCTGAAGGGAATGTATAGAAAAATAAAAAACCACTTGCAAAGACCTCACACAATAGTTTTACTTGGTTCACCACTAAGGGCTTGTCTAAAGAGCATACATCAAAAGTGTATCAGTCATAACAGAATCCACTAAACATAACTAGTTTTGGAATAAAATATTTCAGATATAGTCTATCATTTCTAGGCACACTTCCTTTATAAGATTTTAGGGATAGCACATTGTATCCCTCGGAACACTTTGGATGACTCTCCATAGCTCAATGGTTTGAGAGAATTCTAACTCATTTTATCAACTTGAAGTTTGTTTCAATGGATTACAATTAAATTATTTTTCCCAATCTTATCATGAGACTATACATACACTATAGACATGATTTGATGAGCATTAAAATCATTTTTCACTGAATAGCTGATTTTCAATACTTCCTTTCTTGAAGCTCAATACCTTCGTGAAGCATTGGGCCTTTACGAAATTAACTGCCTTCATGAAGCTCACTAAGTCAACATTGAATACCCCATAATCAAGAATCACTAATTAATAAAAATCATTAGCATCAGTAAATACTCAACAAGTGTTTTCTTGATGTTCAAGATCACGTAGAAATTCATATTCATGAAGCTCCCATGGCTTCCTGAAATTAGAGTGATTCAAGATTTTCCATGCAAAATTTCATCCAATGTGAAAAGGGGTAGCCTTATATTTATAGGATCATCCATTCACGATGCTTCACAGCATCTTAGAAGATTTTCTAGATCATTCAAAACAACCTTTGTGTAACTCCTCCATTCACAATTCTCCATTGTGTTTTGATGCTTTCATGAAGTTTCCCATCAAACCATTACGTGCAGTGATGTTCCAATTCTCAGAATCATAGAGATCACCATCACCATTCGTGATTCTCCAATTCATCATCATTCAAGATGCTCACCACTATTTTATATATCACCATCAACATTCATTGATCCTTCATAAAACACCCATAGTGAAGCCCATCTTCATGAAATGCATTAATATTCCATATTTTCATAAGTCCTTCAAGGAAATACACTTTTCATGATGCATGATAACATCCAAATTTTGGACCCAAAAATTTGGAAAAAACTAGGAAATGACTCCACCTTCAATATTGTTATCATACTGAACTTTAAGATCACATTCCTTGAAAACTCTTAGATTTTCCAAGTGAGTATTGACAACAAACACAAACTATACACCATTTCCAGTAAATAATAGCCTTGTTTCCATTAGGAAGGTCATCTAAACATGGTAATATTTTTAAGAAAATAAAATTTAAGGATATTATGAATCCCATTGTAAATGATAAACCTACCAAGACTAATAAATTGTTGAAATTTATTTCAAGTAATCCTAGTAAATAAAAATGAAATATTTATGGGAAATCACTTAATAGCTTTATTTGGATGTGAGGAAAGTGGGATAATTTTGTGCTATATTTCTCAAGGGGAATGAAGACCATTAAATTTGTGAATAATCACTAATGTATTCCAAAATTAAGTACTCTAATATAAAGATAAAAAATATATCATGAAGGTTTTGAAAGATAAAATCTATATCGAAGGGGTATGATAATGATGAGAGTGGGTTAGAGGTAAAGGATGTAGAATAATTCTCGTATAAAAATGAATTTGATATAGTATTTGTGATGAAAATAATTATTCTACAAAAGTTATTAATAATAGTGAAGATAATATTGAATTATTTTCATACTTCAAGAATAGACATGAATATTCTCTGGATAAAAATGAAAATAAATATCAATAGTCAATAATTATATTTATTTTACTCAAGAGTGTAACAATTTTTTTCAAATGACTATGTGATTTTTGTTTTTAAAAAAAATTAAAGATGATATAAACCAAAAATGACAATAAGTGTGAGATTCATAATAAAGTGAAAATTTAATTTAATTATAAAAACATTATCGACTTAAATTATGTTTATAATAAAATAAAATGGAAGATAAAATTTTTGGATATAGATATAGTTCATACCAAATAGAAGATAAAATATAAAATTAAGGATATTATTAATATAAATGTTCTTTTGTTTTGATGTGTCTAAAATGGAAATTTAGAGATAGGGATACATAAATCATCATAAAATTAAGGTAACTATATTAACAATAAATTAAGTATTATAAAAAAATAAATGGTTTTTATTTTTTCATTATACTCCTCCACCTAAGAGGACATTTATTTCTATAAATAAAAAAGATCAAATATATTATAGAGAAATGTGTTGAAGTTTCTAGTAATCTATAAAAAAAATAGGGAATTGATTTCAATATCCTATATTTTTGTTGTTAAATTCCTTCCCTCAAAAACATATTGTTATGTTGTATAAATTATATGCACCATGAAATAAAGTAAACATCATTTTATTTTAAAATATAACATTTCAAATGAAGTATGATATCATATAATAAGATGAATGAAAGTATAATGGGAAGATATAGATATGTAGATAACGCTAATGAAATTTTTAAATAAAATGTGTCATGGTCTCCTAAAAATACCATAGCTAAGAATATAAAAATGAAGTGGTAAAAGAATTATAAATTCGATAGTCATTTTGTATAAGAAATATAAATAACGTTGACAGATAAAATTTATTGAATAAAGAATGATTGAAAATTATGGTGTTTATAGGAAGTATATTTATTATATTCTCATTAAAATAGTAACATGATTTTTAGAATAATAACCCAACCATTTTAATAGCAACTTGAATATTATCGCAGTAACATGGTTATGAAAATAATAAAAAAATTGATATGTAATATTTAAATAAATAGAAAAACTAATCATAAATATTATAATATGATAAAATGAATGTCCAAATAATGTGACATAAATAATTTTTAATTTTACATATATTAATATATTTATATAGGTCATGGCCATTATGAACATGATATATAAAATATTAATTAGCAAAAACTTCTCTGAACTATTAGAGAAGGAATCAATTTGTCATTTCCCTAAATCCTTTGTCCTTCATCTAAATTCAATTAGACTAACATGAGGGTTTATCAACCACAATTATCACAAAATTCCCTAAAATTGATTGTAACGCCCTGACCCTAGTTACCCAGAGTCGGTACGTTACTGCGTAACATTGGCATGATCACAAAAGATCAAGTCTCGAAAGACCGATTAGTTTAGTAGCCCAGGAAACACTAGATACATTCATAAATGTTACATTACATCATAAAGTGAGAATCTACAATAAAAAAGTCTCCATAGTCCACACTCATATCCTCTTCAGACTATCCCTCCAAGTCATTCATAAAATACTTCTTCCCATCCTGGAAAATATTAAAACATTGAAAGGGGTGATCTCAGATGCTCAGTAAGGATAACAATATTGCGGAAGCTTTCATAAATAAACATTAACATTTAAGGCAATGTATAATTAAAACAAAAACCTTTTTAAACTTGAACTTCAGAATAATATGGAAAAAATAAAATTAAATAATTCTATTTACTTACTCACATGGATATTCTACTAGTCGAATAATCACATGCAATATCAATAACCACTTTCATAATGATGGAATTCATAATCCCAGACTATCATAACCACATAGCCAAGGCCTCGTGCCAAGACTAAAAATAATATTTTATCAAGGCATCATTCCAAGACACTAGTTTGTCTCATGAGACCTACCGATGCATCGAGGAGCTATAGCGGGCTCCACCCGTCAATTATTAAGTCCAATGCATTCCTCACATGAACAGGTTTAAACATATCATAAACCATAACATAATCGTATAACATAAAACATGCATAAAGGAAACATAAAATTTCCACATTTCAATCACAAGATATCAATACAACACATTGATATAATAAAAAACACTTTCAAAACCATTTTCAATACCAAGATAAAAGAAAATTAAATCTTGGTATTTATTTTTCAGTTAAAAAACGTTATGGCTTATAGAGGAATCTGAAACTCAAATAATAGTCACGGCGGCGGAGAAGTCGTTGTCACCGCATATGTAATAAAAAAACATTCCTTTTGTCTTTTATTAAAAACGATTCATATAAAAATATTCCTTTTGAATAAAAGTAAAAGTCAAATGGGTTTATACACCTTATAAAGGAAAGTTGTGTATAAAACCAAATATGCCTCAACGAAAGGAGATTGAGACGATGTCCCTTACAAAGATCATATTTTTAAATAAAATAGATCTATTATGTGTATTCACTATAATTACACATAAGGAAAGTAAAAATACAAGATAGTACATAATAATATCATAACATAATTTGAAAGTAGAAGATTAACCCAAAGAATGAAAATTGGGTTAAAAAGTTCCCTTACCTTGAGTCCGACTTGACTCGGCCATTCATTAACCTCCTGAATAATAAACTCGAGTTAATCTATACTTGAAAAAGAACCTTTTTCATGTTAATTATCCCTTTTATATCACTTATTACAATGTTATGAAAATTATGTAGTCATTTAAGTTAATAACGGTCATTTTGTCGATCTTTGGTACTTGAGTCAACAATAAACTTCTTATAATTACAAGTTGTTTATGTGGTAGAATATCCATTATCTCCAGAATTATATTCATGATGTATATATCATATATATCATATATATCCAGTATATACATTCATTTATAATATTACATAACATTTAGAGGTAAGAAATGAAATGCATCGTTCATGGAGACGGTAAGCCGTATGTACGCATGAACGCTACTTTCATTTCTATTTCATATTTAATGGAATGAAATTATAATTATATAAAGGTATACTATAATTCCAGTATAACATAATGTATAATACCATTTACTCCATCCTTTCTATATCCCACATATGGCATTAACGATTCAAATCACTTTGAGGGGGTGGTTGTCCGCACTTCCTAAAATGAAAATATCACGTTTACCCATAACGGAATCCATAAAGGTATTCCATAAATGAAAAAAACCGAAGATTAAGGAAAAAATAAACATATAATATATCATATATAAATATAGTGACATCTTAATGGCCACCTTTGAAGGTGTTATATGAGTGTTGAACAATAATCGTTTTGTGAGGCAGAACTTTGCCATCCACAGAAACAGTGTGTTATTTAACCATTAGATGTAGGTGTGTGTAAGTGTAGCAAGAATCCTTCTTATAAAAACATCCTAGTATATTGAAGATACTAGTTTTTGTTTCAAAATAAAGGAATAAAAAGATTTTAAGGGGTTGGAGAAGCAAAATAAAACAAAATAACAAAAGAGAAGACATTACCTTAAAATCGGGTAACTCTTTTTCGATTTGAGCCAAAGGCTTCCTTGGGAAGAATTCTGCCCAAATTGAGGCTTCTAAGAGTAAGAGAGGGAAGTTGGGAGATTATTTGGGCAGATTTTGTCTGAGCCAAAAGGCTTTGAAGGTGTGAGTAAGGTGGTAGTGGTGGGGGCCTTTTATAAGAGGAGAGGAGGGGCACTCCTGGAAAGTCATGAAATGTTACTTTATTATATAATGAGTTTCGGATTTTAAAGGTCCCACACATATATATTTCGAGGATAATGTGATAAGGGTTATAAATATGCTCATACAATAGGTTTTTGACAAGTGTATGGCTTAGATTTTATATTATCATTTCATTTTATTTAAATAGTTAATTAATGAGGTAATCGCTGCATCATCATGGTGTCATAAATAATTTAATTTATTTAATGTCTAAAAATTATAAAAAAAATATCCTGATGTAGGAAATATTTTTATCTTTCTAATTAATATTTATAGTCAAAAATATGGCTTTTATAACCCCATTTAAAAATTGTTTTTGTAAAACAACTCATGTTTATGACATTTTTATTTTAACATTAAATAAAACGTTTTTAATGTCATTTTCCAACCAAAGTGGATCAATGGGGTCCCCAAGTTGACCCATGGATTTTCATGGTTGGAAATGACTCATACAATAGGGGTAGGATAAGTGTAGAGGTATTTTCATATTTTTATAATATCATGTTTAACTTAAATTTCACTAATTAACTTTAATCGCGATTAATTAAACTTAAAAGTTACTATTCATTAAAAAATTATTTTAATCCCATTGAACCGCATTTTACATCCTAATGACAACCATGTATGTTGGATTTTTTAAAATCAAATCACAGAAGTTGTAATGTTTCATTTAAATAAAAAATCAGTTTTTTAACTACCACTAAGTGGTTTCACTATTCATCAAAAATTGAAGTTTTTCAGAACAATGCCAAAATTTCACCCTAAGCTATAATTGATATTCCGAATTCAAAAATGATTTCTATTTTAAAAAATTCAAAACATATAAGTTTCATTAATTAATTTTATAATTAATTCCCGCTGTCACAACAAATCGCGTGTTTTTAAGAAACAATGTATATAAAAAGATTGGCAATTGTTCATGTCCAATTTCAAAGTGAAATTAATTATAATGACCACCATTGGATAAAATGGTAAAAATATATTATAATTATCCTTTAAAACCACTCAATAGTATAATTAATCACTATAAATTATTTTGATTATAAAAGTTGTTTTTAAGTATTTTTCACTATTCATAAAAAATTGGAAGTTCTCATAAAAATACCAAAAATTCAACATAGGCTAATTTCGATATTCCAAATCCAAAAATGAAGTCCATTTTGAAATATAAAATATATATAATTTCAAAAAGTGGGTATTACTATTCATAATGGCTATTTTGATTGATCGCGGTGTGTTAGAATCTCGAACTTGCGTACAATGCAAGCTATTGCATTATTGAAAGAGAAGCGTATTGTTGAAGCTCCGGGTGTTACATTATCCCCTCCATCATTAAATTGCATCCTCACAATTTTAATTTTTTCTTTTAAAATAAAAGGTTGAAAATAGAAAATACCTTTGTGGAAAATCCACATCGGAAATAAGGTTAATAAAAATATAACATTAAAAGAAAGAAAGATAAGTACAAAGGTCACCCGAGATAGCCCATACTAGGATTCTATGAAAATATGGATATGGAAGAAAAACAAACCATCAAGGTCTGATGGAGAGTTGTAGAAAACTGGATTTGGAGAAAGTTAACCACAAGAAAATCACAAACTTGTGATTGGTTAAACGTTCATTGAATCCCCAGTTGGAAAATTTAACCGTCAACGTTTTTGTTTTAAGTTACCTTTTAGAAAGTTGAGGAATTTATTTTGGAGATTTACTAAGAACGTAAGGTAATATACATACTTGTCATGTAGACTTTCATTCTTTAATAAATTTTTACCACAAACCCATCTTTCACTCTAAAAGGTAATAGAACTCAAAAATATTCTATTTATCATAATTGTATAAAGTTCCAAATATTAACACATATCATTTAGATTAGGAAAACTTGTTTGTAATAACCAAGGACTTCCTGTAGGCTACTGGTAGGTAATAAAGGTCTGTCACACTATGGTTGTGGGTTCGATTCCTGGAGCTTTGTCCGACGCGACGGTTTATCCCCTGTCCTGCAGGTTGTCCTTTTCCTAAAACTATAGTATTATAATATTCCAAAAATAATCTTCAGAAATGTATTAACCTTAAACGATACTATCCAAAGTTCAACTTCACCCATTCCAACCTTTATAGGTATCCAAAATACCTCAGTCCAGACTTTCTCTAAAAGGTCCTTAAATCAATTGTAACATTAGATTCCCCAAACAAAGTAAAGTTTCTCTTATTGTCACATACTAAAAATATGATTACCTTCATCATATTATAACCTTAATGAAAACAACAAGTACTACAGTACAATCCTTATATATATCACATTATTCTTATAACCAGAATATAATCCTTGAGTCCAAAAGCACTAATACATTAATTATTCCACTTCAACTGTAGTAACAGCATAAGATTTTCCTTGATCCCTTAGGCTTTTCTGAGGTAAGTTTCCCTAAATCTTAGGACATTCATTTGAATAATTCCCCATTTCCCTACAATTGTAGAATTCAACATTGATAGCCTCTTTCTTTCCCTTACAATCATGAGCCTAGTGACCTTTTTCTCCACATTTATAACAAACCCTCATTCCTTTTAGTCAAGTACCGGGGTGATTCTTCCCACAATTATCGCATAATGGAAAATCCTTGTTTCCCTTTTTCCCTCTATCTATCTCTTGTTCCACTGTTCTCTTCTTCTCTTTCTTTACTTTGTTGTCATAGGACTTAGATAATTCCTTTTCTGTCTTGATAGCACACGAGACTATATCTTCGTATGTTGAGAAAGATTGTGACACTAAAGATCAACGGAGAAATGGTTTTAACCCATAAAAGAAATGATCAGTCTTACTTCTTGGGTTACGTATATAATCTACAGCATGTCTTGCTGACCTTGTAAAGATGGCCTCTTACTTTGCGACATTCTCATCATCCTTCTGCCTCAGACTCAGAAATTGCGTTTCCATATCTACTTGATGGTCATGTGGAAAGTATTTTTCTAAGAAAATTTAATTAAACTCCCTCTATTCCATACTTTATACTTATTTATCTTCCTTTGTGTTTTGAATCAGTGACCACCATTGATCGGCATCTCCAGTGAGGCGGTAAACATCCATGACAACTTTCTCCCTTTCGCTATGCCCCAAGGCGTGGAATATTTTCTCTAAGGAGTTTATCCATTGCTCACTACTAATGGATTTGTACCCCTATTATATGTTGGAATTTTTTTCCTTATGAAATGATCTAACATTCATCCTCCACGTTGCGTATCAGGGTGCCCCATACGAGTAAGGTTATTATTCATAACCTGAGTGAGTTGTCCCAGTATGGTGATAAGCTGATCAACACCAGTTGTATCACTAGCTTCATTATAATTATCATAAGTAGGAGAAAAATCCCTACATGGAGTGCGTGTATTGATACGGTTTCCATTCCTTCCACTATGTTCCATTTCTAAACAATGGCATAAACTAGATTAGTTTATGAATTAAAATAAATAATTCCATACTTGTAAAACACTTAACATAAATTGAACTATTTATGGATATAATCCATAATCATAAAAATGTTTTCTTTGAGGAAGTATGTACTCATAATCCCTTCATAATGGTTTGTAAAGAAAATGATAATTATCCTAAGCATATCCCCCGGGAGTGTCGTAACCAAGAGTGCAGCAAGGCCCGTTGTTGTGCACCAGTTCTCATTCGAGTCTAGCTCAAAGTGGTGTTTTCAGGTTTTACCCCAAGGTACAACTGTTCCAGAGCCACCTCTACCTGCACGTATCCAGAAAGGGATGTATTGCTCGGAAAACTCACAAAATCTCTATAATACCAAATTTCTAGGAATTTCATCTATACTAATCCTCAAAGTATATCTTCGGGCTATGTGCTCTAATCAAAGTTTATCTAAATCTAGCTTCCAAGGTTAGTACTAAACTGCCTCTGATACCAACTGTAACGCCCGACCCCAGTTACCCAGATTCGGTGCGTTGCTGCGTAACATTGGCATGATCACAAAAGATAAAGTCTTGAAAGACTGATTATTTTAGTAGCCTTGGAAACACTAGATACATTCATAAATGATACATTACATCATAATGTAAAAATCTACAATAACAAGGCCTCCATAGTCTACACTCATATCCTCTTCTGACTATCCCTGCAGGTCATTCATAAAATACTTCTTCACATCCTAGAAAATATTAAAACATTGAAAGGGGTGAGCTCATATGCTCAGTAAGGATAAAAATATTGCAGAAGCTTTCATAAATAAACATTAACATTTAAGGCAATGTATAACTAAAACAAAAGCCTTTTTAAACATGAACTTCAGCATAATGTGGAAAAAATAGAATTAAATAATTTTATTTACTTACTCACATGGATATTCTACTAGTTGAATAATCACATGCAATATCAATAACCACTTTCATAATGATGGAATGCATAATGCCAGACTATCATAACCACGTAGCCAAGGCCTCGTTCCAATACTACAAATAAGATTTTGTCAAGGCCTTGTGCCAAGACACTAGTTTGTCTCATGAGACCTACCGATTCATTGAGGAGATATAGCGGGCTCCACCCATCACTTATTAAGTCCAATGCATTCCTCATATGAATAGGTTTAAAAATATCATAAACCATAACATAATCGTATAACATAAAACATACATAAAGGAAACATAACATTTCCACATTTCAATCACAAGATATCAATACAACACATTGATATCATAAAAAACACTTTCAAAACCATTTTCAATACCAAAATAAAAGAAAATTAAATCTTGGTATTTATTTTTCATTTAAAAAAAGTTATGGCTTATAGAGGAAGTCGAATCTCAAATAAAAGTCACGGTGGCGGTGAAGTCGCTATCGCCACATACGTAATAAAAAATATTCATTTTGTCTTTTAGTAAAAACGCTTCATATAAAAAGATTTTTTTCGAATAAAAGTAAAATTCAAAGGGTTTTATACACTGTATAAAAGAAAGTTGTGTATAAAACAAAATATGCCTCAATGAAAAGAGATTGAGACGATGTCCCTTACAAAGATCATTTTTTTAAATAAAATAGATCTATTATGTGTATTCACTATAAGTACACATAATGAAAGTACAAATACAAGATAGGACATAATAATATCATTACATAATTTGAAAGTAGGAGATTAACCCAAAGAATGGAAATTGGGTTAAGAAGTTCTCTTACCTTGTATCCGACTTGACTCGATCGTTCTTTAACCTCCTAAATAATAAACTAGAGTTATTCTCGATTTTCTTAAGAACCTTTTTCAACTTCATTATCCCTTTTATATCACTTATTACAATGTTACAAAAATTATGTAGTCATTTAAGTTAATAACGGTCGATTTGTCGATCTTTGGTACTTGAGTCAACAATAAACTTCTTATAATTACAGGTTGTTTATGTGGTAGAATATACATTATATCCAGAATTATATTCATGATGTTGATATCATATATATCATATATATCTAGTATATACATTAATTTATAATATTACATAACATTTATAGGTAAGAAATTAAATGCACCGTTCATAGAGACGGTAAGCCTTACGTACGTATGAATGCTACTTTCAGTTCTATTTCATATTTAATGGAATGAAATTATAATTATATAAAGGTATACTATAATTCCAGTATAATATAATGTATAATACCATTTACTCAATCCTTTATAAATCCCACATATGGCATTAATGATTAAAATCACTTTGAGGGGGCGGTAGTCCGCACTTCATAAATGAAAATATCACGTTTACCTATAATGGAAACCATATTGGTATGACATAAATGAAAAATACAGAAGCTTAAGGAAAACATAGACATATTATATATCATATATAAATATAGTGACATCTTAATGGCCACCTTTGAAGGTTTTATATGAGTTTTTAACAATCATCGTTTCGTGAGGCAGAGATTTTCCATCCACAGAAACAGTATGTTCTTTAACCATTAGATGTAGGTGTGTGTAAGTGTAGCTCAAATAGTTCTTATAAAAACATCCTAGTATATTGAATATACTAGTTTTTGTTACAAAATTGATGAATAAAAATTGTTTAAGGGGTTTGAGAAGAAAAATAATACAAAATAACATAAGAGAAGACATTACCTTAAAATCGGGTAACTCTTTTTTGATTTGAGCCAAAGGCTTCCTTGGGAAGAATTCTACCCATAGTGAGGCTTATAAGAATAGTAGAGGGAAGTTGGGAGAGTTTTTGGGCAGAGGTTGGCCGAGCCAAAAGTCTTGAAGGTTTGAGTAAGGTGGTAATGGTGGGGGCCTTTTATAAGAGGAGAGGAGGGGCACTCTTGGAAAGTCATGAAATGTTACTTTATTATATAATGAGTTTCGGATTTTAAAGGTCCCACACTTATATATTTCGAGTATAAGGTGATAAGGGTTCTAAATATTCTCATACAATAGGTTTTTGACAAGCTTATGTCTTAGATTTTACATTATCTTTTCATTTTATTTAAATCGTTAATTAATGAGATAATCGCGGCATCATCATGGTGTCAAAAATAATTTAATTTATTTAATGTCTAAAAAATATGAAAAAATATCCTGATGTAGTAAATCTCTTCATATTTCTAATTAATATTTATAGTCAAAAATATGACTTGTATAACCCCATTTAAAAATTGTTTTAGTAAAACAACTCATGTTTGTGACATTTTTATTTTAACATTAAATAAAATGTTTTTAATGTCATTTTCCTACCAAAGTGGCTCCATGGGGTCCCCAAGTTGACCCATGGATTGTCTTGGTCGGTCATGACTCATCCAATAGGGGTAGTACAAGTGTAAAGGTATTTTCGTATTTTTATAATATCATTTTTACCTTAAATTTCACTAATTACCTTTAATCGTGATTAATTAAACTTAAAAGTTTCTATTCACCAAAAAAATATTTTAATCCCATTGAACCACATTTTACTTCCTAATGACAACCATTTATGTCAGATCATTGAAAATAAAATCATAGAAGTGGTAATGTTTCATTTAAACGAAAAAGCAGTTTTTTAACTACCACTTAGTGGTTTCACTATTCATCAAAAATCGAAGTTTTTTAGAACAATGCCAAAATTTCACCTTAAGATATAATTGATATTCCGAATTCAAAAATTATGTCTATTTTACAAAATTCCAAAAATTTAAGTTTCATTAATTAAATTTATAATTAATTCCCACTGTCACAACAATAGCGTGTTTTTAAGAAACAATATATATCAAAAGATTGACAATTGTTTATATCCAATTTCAAAGTGAAATTAATTCTAATGACCACCATTGGATAAAATGGTAATAATATATTCTAATTATAATTTAAAACCACTCAATAGTATAATTTATCACTATAAATTATTTTGATTAAAAAAGTTGTTTTTAAGTATTTTTTACTATTCATAAAAAATTGGAAGTTCTTAGAAAAATACCAAAAAATCAACATAGGCTAATTTCGATATTCCAAATCCAAAAATGAAGTCCATTTTGAAATATAAAATATATATAATTTCAAAAAGTGGGTATTACTATTCATAATGGCTATTTTTATTGATCGCAGTGTGTTAGAATCTCAAAGTTGCGTACAATGCAAGCTATTGAATTATTGAAAGAGAAGCAAATCATTGAAGCTTGGGGTGTTACATTGATTTTCCAACCCCACATTACTTATTTGTCACACTAATTTGCACCAACATGCTCATCCTGAGTAGATCGTACCAAGGACTACACCTTTCCTAACAATTCACATAGTCACGCACTGCTCTAAAAATGTCCAAAGGCCACAAACATACATAATGATGGGAAAAATTTAAAATCTCACATTACCGGTATGGTCATGGTTATAATCCTTGACCTAGTTAATGTGAAATAGAGGAGTATATCCAATATGCTATGACCACACCCCCGAGTATATGTATGAAAGTTCCCAGTCAGGATAATTGTATCACTAAGAGGGGGAGGGGTGAATTGGTGATAATTTGTTCATTTATAATTAATTGAAAATGAAACAACATTTTCCTCATATTAAATATTTATTTACCTACTAAATAAAAATATAGCACACATCGATAGGAACATGGGTATTTACAATGATCTCAATTTAATAAGAATAGTTAAATCCTTAGTGTGGGTTGTAAATAATACAATACCACACAATACACTAGAAAAAATACCTTTTAAGGGGAATACAATGAGTAGGATATTCCCTTACACTCATGTAGTACTGTGTAAACAATTCAATAGTCCCTTTTCTCATTTTAGAACAAATTGTGTAATACAAAGTTTGTGTAACAACACATGTTACCTCTTCATCCTTTTCAAATTCCAAAAATGTATTCTTTTGAAAACAATTCTTGACTTTCTTACCCAAAAGTTTTTAAAAACATCAAAAGATTTTTATATAAAACTAAAATCCGATTATCAGTCTGATCCCCCCAACACAAATCTTTTAGTCAGACATCCTAATACAATTTTCCTAGTCCAAATTCTAAATATAGAAAATACGATTCTACCAGAATATGATTGAGATAATTCTGAACACCTTCTTCGTCAGTCCAAAAATCCCAATACGATAATTTTTCCCAATACGATAATCCTGGTCTGATTATCCATCTCAATATAATGATCATACGAATACTATGACAATCAGAATATGGTAATTATCTCAATATGATTATTAGATGAATATGTTTCAATATTCTCTCTTATCCTTATACTTTTTTATGGAAACACTTCTTCAATAAAAAATCAATCTAAAACTTCTTATCTCCCTATAAATTTGGAGCTTCTCTATCTTCCCATGAACAGTAATCTAGTAATCAGTGAAGTACAATGTACTTCTCTCCTTTTATAGGTGATTGAAATTTGGTTTGGGAGGGAATCATAAAAACATTACCACTCAACCAAATTACACAAAATATTTATTTTCGTTGAATTTCATATGCATTTATGAATTCATCAACTTTTCTTTATTCTTCTTGAATCTTCTCAAATCATCTAAACACTTTAACTCTCTTATGAATTTCTTCGCAAACACAAATCTGATTTCAATTACCAGCCTGATTTATTCATTATAATGATTCGTACCAATTATATACATCAAGAAGTAAACATATTTCAATCGTCTTCATAAACTCCATTCTAATTCTTAATTATGATACTCTGTACCAACTGTTGAAAACAAACATATTCTTAGAATTTCAAGCTCCCCCATTAAAACACATCCAGCTAATTCCTTAACTCTTCTCTTGATCCACTTGAATGAATTGATTCAATCACACATGATTCTTCTTATCTTTAGAAAGATGAATTAGTACCAACTTTGATACGATGTCATTTAACCCAATTGAACAACAAAGAAATTGAAAACAAATTAGATTTCAGCTTTTTTTTAATATGATAACATTGACTCCTTTCAAACAAACAATTATACCTTTAGTGAATGTAATGAAATAATGAATACGATGGACCCATCTAAAAATATTTGACTTCAGAATCTTCATTCTTCCACAAACATTAGCTTGTATCATGAATTCTGTCATGATGATGAATATATTGAGGACTGACTTTAGCGTCATCTGTCTTACATTGGATAGTATTGTAACTTCTCATCCTTTCCAGGATATTCTTACTCTTCCAGCAACACATTTCATTAATTCTTATCCATAATATAGTTTTCTTGGATACAACTGACCTAGATATGATTAACATGACTATGATCATCAAGACTATGATTATTATGAATACAATCTCTAGCACCATTTTCTATTCCCATTTAGATTTGATCAATGTGAATATGATTGGAAGAATCTCGTTAACTCGCCCTTTCTTTCATCAAGATTTCATCACAAGTTTACCAAATACTTATGATTTTTTATAATTCTAAGATCAAAAAATTATCTTCACATTTTAATCATAGCCAAGAAACCTTTGATTCTCTACATTAGGATGAAAACTTTCATTCCAACTTCAGTGTGAATCTGATGACCCCTTTTTTCTTCCAGCGAGCTTCTACTGAATATGATGGACCCTTTCAAGAATTTTGAATCTAATTTCCTAAACATGATGATCAGCCTAATTTTCAAAAAATACAAAGTGAGGTGATTGATTTTTTTCTTGAACATACATTTCTTCCTAAACTTCATTGGAAATAAAATACAATACCTTAAATATGATCATCCTTAATATGTTGGTCCTAACAATATCCCCATTTGAATGTTTTTGTGAACCAATATTCATAAATAAATAAACTTTTTATATTAAAGAAATAGATTACATATCTACAATTATAATCCCATGTGATCTAAATCATTTTAGGAAACAAGAATCATTGATAGAACAACCATGTTGTCCAAAAGTAGTGATCATGAAACTTGATCAACTTTTCATAACAACTTTCGTCCTCATATTTCTCCACTTCTTCAATTTTACTGGAATACAAACTTTTCGTCTCCTACTACTCCCAAAAAAAGTTATAATAGTTCATATGCATAAAATGATGAATTCATAGCTTACCCATAAACCCCCCTTATTTTCATGTATCCATAAAGATAGATTTATGAAATAGTTCTCCCCCTTGACAACACAATCTAAATGTAAGATAAGAGAGGGAAAAACACATATCTAAACCTTGATGAGAAATAGGTTGGACGCCCATGTTCAAGCTCAATTTTGAAAAATATTAATTTAGTAAAGGTTTTGTGAAAATGTTAGCAACTTGTTCTGATGTAGGAACATATTCCAGATTCAATTCATTCTTCTCAACATTATCTTTGATGAAATATTATTTGATATAAATATATTTTGAATGATAATATTTAACCAAATTTATGGTGATATTTATTGTACGTTGATTATCACAACACAATAGAAAGGTAACTTCACTTCAACAAGTATGTCTTCTAATTGAGTTTTCATCAACATAAGTTGGGTAGTTGATTGAGTAGTAGCAACATACACACCTTCATTCATACTGAGAGTTTATGAATCTTTTTTATTGGATGTAAACTAATACAACTCTTTCCTAGAAATAATACTTCACTAGATGTGGATCTTATATCATTTGTATTTCTTACCCAATAATTATCTGAATACCTATAAAAATCAAAAAAATAATTGAGCTATCATACCTGATTCTAAAAAAAATTCCTTTGATGTATCTGAGAATTATTTTTCCATCAAGTAAATGTTATTATTTTGGAACACTCTAAAGTTTTTCATATAAGGTAATAGTATAAACAATTTTGTGTCTTGTGGTATTTAAATTCAAAAAACTTCCAATCATATTTTTAAATTCTTTTTATTCAACTTCCTTACATTATCTATATTTACTCAACTTGGTTCCCACTAATATTAGTGTGGAAACTAGTTTTTAAATCTCCATACTAAACATATTAATGATTTCATTACCATACATTTCTTAATAGATAAACATATGTTTCTTATTTTGTAAAATTATTATCCCAAGAAAGTATTTCACTTCCCCCATCATTTAAATTTCAAACAACTTATTCATCTCCTCAACAAACTATTAAAAACTTCTTTCATAATTCCCAATGATGATAATTTCATCAAAATAAACAATTACGATGATGGAAAACTTTTGAAATTCATTGATGTAAATATTTTTATCAACTATTCCTTTCTTAAAACTCATTTTCCTTAAGCAAGTATCCAATTTGGAATACCATTATCTCAGAGTTTGTTTAATCCTATATAATGATTTATTCAATCTACACACATAACTTTCATCATTCCCAATGATAAATCCACAAGTTTGTTAAATGTAAACTTCCTCATCAAGATCCCCATTCAAAAATGTGTACTTTATATCCATTTGAAAAATATTGTAACATCATTTTGAAGTAATAGAAAGAAATATTCTGATATTTTCTAATTTTCTATTGGAGAAAAGGTTTCCTCAAAATCAGTACCATCAATTTGTGAATACCCTTTGTAGACAATTCTTTCTTTATTCCTTATTACTTTACCTTCTCCACTCATATTATTCTAGAAATCCCACTTTGTGCCTATAATATTTTTTTATCGGGCTTGGGTACGAGTTACAATGTATCATTATATTAAATCTGATCCAACTCTACATTCATAGACTAAACCTGTTATAGATACTCAAAATCTTATTTCACATCATTTGGTTAAACTTTTGAAAACAAATAAGTATGTGTAATAGCATTTTTTGTTCTTCTTGTTTGAACCTTTTAATGTCTATCACCAATAATATTCTAATATTCTACTTGTTTCCTCGTAATAGGATGATATTTTAGAGAATCTTCGTCATCACTATAAATAGCTGAGTCATATTCTTCTTGATTACGATTGTTTTTATCCTTATCAGAATTGTTTTCAAGACATTCCTTATCCTGCTAAAATTATTTATCAGACCAAGTATATTTGTCTCCATCTAATCTTTCAAAAAAATTCATGTCATTAGAATCAAAAATTATTCTTGTTTATTTTTTGAAACATCTATATCCTCTTTACTCTAGAAAACAGTCAATGAAAATTCCATCTTTAACTTTCTTCTCAAACTTTCCATAATTCCCACATTTATTATTTATAATACATAGAATCCTGAAAACTATTAAGTGTTTTAAACATTCATTTTTTCATAAAACAATTCATATAGAGTCATATGTGAGCTTTACATTAGAAACATTTATTTTGAAAATACACTGCAGTACTCATGGATTTCCACCAATAGTAATGAGAAAGACCATGTTCAACTAACATAGTTCTCACCATTTCCACAAAACTTATAGTATTTATTTCAAAAAATCCATTTTTTTATGAGTTTATAAAGAACAATAATCATGATTAATTCCATTTTTCTGGAGATAACTTTAAAATTATTTATTTTTGTATTTTCCACCATTTTTAGTTCTCAAATTCTTTACTAAATACTCGAATTCATTCTCATCTTCTCTTCTGAAAATTTTAAACATTTTCAAAGAATATGAAATATGTTTTATATACATAACATAAGTAATTCAAGTAAAATCATAAATGAAATTAATTAAATAATTATATCAATTTTTTTATTGTTTTCTCCTTGGCCCATAGATTTCAGAACGAATAATCTCTAGGTGTTTTTTTAACAAATGTTAACTTTCTTGTGAAAATAATTTGTAATATCTCCTTTATGAAAAATAGTGCAACACCAATTTCTTATTCATGGAAAATTCATAATTTCTCAGACACTTTTTCTCCTAGATAAATTTCTCATGTCTCTCTAACACATGTGTCCCAACACCTTATGACACAATTTATTCTCTTCCACCATACTCAAGTAATAAGATTTTTGCATTTCACCTACTTGAATCAAGTTTCCTTCTGTATGTTGGCCTCTTTAATCTATCTTTATATCCTTCTCAATTTTCACAATAAATCCATATTTTCTAAAATTAATTTTTCCATTCATCAAACAATTTTGAAACACATAGAAGGTTAGGTTTCATCCCATCAACATGTAAATATTTATTGGATTATAATTTTGGTTTTCCAATGATAGTTGATCCAACACCTTTGATTCTTAAGGATTCATCATTGTTCGTTGTCATAGTTACTTATTTAAAATAATTTACATAATTTTTATTCTCCTACCATATGAGAATAACACCCACTATCAAGATTCTAAGGTCGTTCTCTATTCAAATCTTTCATAGTAGTTTCAACAACAAGAGCCTTTTCACCGGTTTTTCTTTCTTAACCACCAAGTTTTGAGAATTTTCAGGAAAATTTTGTTGTGACAATAACAAAACAAAACAACCCTTAGTAAGATTTAATGGTTGTTCACATCTTTTACAAATAGTTTCCAAGGGTTGGAAATTATTTTTAATTCTTACACTATTTTTTTAGATTTATTCTGATCATTATTTTTAGACATACTCTTTTGAGAGGATTGACTCCCCCTAAAAAATTTCTTACATAACCTACGGAATTAAAATAATTTTTTTATTTTAATTAGCACATATTTTCCATATGAATGAATCTACTAAAATACCATCAGTATCCATAGAAATAGTATTTTCCTCTTAAAATTTTATACTGACTGGAGTTGTAAACATGTTTCTCAGCAACTTCCTTGTCCTTATTATCTAAACCACCCACCATTATATTATCAATCATAATCTTCCTATTTATTTCTGAATTGTCAGAATCATAAGTAATATAAAAAATTATATATTCATAATTTTCTAAAATAGGGTTTTTAGAAACTTCTTAATTATAGACTTTGTTACTCTTTTCCACATACATAACCTTTCTATAATTCTTCTAAACAATTGAAGGTAAATTTTGTAAATCCTTCTTAGGTTTATTCTTACAATAACATTCTACAATTTTAGAGAATGAATATTTGAAAATTATACCTTTAAATTTATCTTTATAATGTTTTTTAGAGAAGTTCTAACTCTTATTATTTTTTCCTTTATCTTCACTTCTAGATGTTCATTATGATTATTTACTTTTTCAAGAGATTTCTTCAATTATTCATTCTCTATCATAATATTGTTCTTATATTATAAATATTTTCTTAAATTGTTGAGGATCATTCATCTTACTACTTCTTGTTTTAATTTTCAATTATTATTATCTTTCTCAAACATTCTTTCAAATCTTGTTTCAAATGAATTTCAAGTTGATTTTATTTTTCATCATAACTCCTACTTCCAAGTTCTTTATCATTAACTATTTTAATAAAATTATTCTCAATACCATAATCAATAGAATTTTTAGATTTGGAATTACTACATTATTCTTCATCATTAGATAAGAAACTTATTCTTTTGTATTTGAAGAATTTTATATATTTACTTCTAGAAAGAGATTTATCTTTATCACACCATTTCTTTCATGATATTATTTGATTTCATTCTTCTTCATCATTGTATTATTCTTTCCTTATACAAGGAAAATTTTCTGTGAAGTGACCAATGGATCCACTTTCAAATCATTTCAAGGGAATTTTACCATTTTATATTCTTATACCACTTTTCATATTTTTATAAAATAAGGATAAATTTTCTTCCAAATTTTTTCAGAACTCATTTTCATAATCAGATTCACTAGCTTCATATTCATTAAGAATATTCTTTGACTTTTAGTTGTTGGAATCATTGAAATACATTTATCTATCAAATTTCATTTTTATTTTCATATATTTATCCCTTCTCATTTCATATGTCATGAGAGTGCTATGAAAATCATAAAGAGACATTGTTTTAGGATCACTATTATCCAATGAAGAAACGTTTACATCAAACATGTTGGAAAGAATTTTATAATATTCTAAATTTTCACCAAGACATATGATAGTGCTGAAAATTTCATTCACACTGGTAAAGAATTCCCCCAAAAGATTCATGATCACCCATTTTTAAATCATCATACTTTAGCCTATATAGTTGTATCTTTTCCTTCTTTATTTTTTATTACCTTCGTATATTTTTTAACTTGTCCCATATAATTTTGGTTTTGGAAACACATTCACTATTAAGAATTCACATTCAAAAAGTGATGATAATAAAGTATTCTTGGTCCTTTCATCATTCTCATGATTAATCTTATCTATAGATGTAAGAGGAACTTTTTCATTAATATGAGAGAACCCATATGTTGCAGATTTAATAACATCAAACCTAATAGAAATAAGATAAGGAAACATTCTATCTTTCTAGATATCATAATTATTACAATTTAAAACCAAAATTCCTTTACTTTGGACACAATTGAGATTCCCCATAAACTTCTTTTCAAAACATCAGCAAAGAATAAGTGAAGGGAACCTACCCTATGATACCAGTTGAAAGTGCCCAATCAAGATAGTTGTATCACTGAGAGGAGGAGTAATTGAATCAGTTGTAACTTTTCTTTTATGTTTCTATCCAAATGAAACAACCTTCACCTATTATTAAATATTTCATTCTTTGATGAAAACAAATCAAACACACATTTATAAGAACACAATTATTTTCAAGGTTTCAAAATTCAATTAGAATAGTTATTTCTTTTTTTTGGGTTTGGAAATGATCCAATACCATACAATCCACTAGAAAAAAATCAATTTAGGATGGAATACAATGAATAGGATTCTCCCTTACACTTCTATAGCACTGTGTAAACAATCCAATAGTGTGTATACTCCTTTTAGCATAAATGATGTAATAAAACAATTGGGTAACAACACATACTACCTGTGATTCTTTTTAAACTTCCACAAATGAATTCTTTTGAGAAAAATTCTTCACTTCTTTACCCAAAAGTTGGTAATAACTTCTTGGAATTTTGAAATAAAACTGAAATCTAATTGTTAGTATGATTCTCCCAAATTTAATCTTCCAGTCCCAATACCCAATATGATTTTCCTAGTCTGAATACTCAATATGGAAAATATGATTCTATTAGAATATGGTTGAGACAATTCTAAACACCTTATTTCTCAGTCTGGAAATTCCAATACAATAATTCTTCCTGATATGACAATCCAGTTTGATTATCTAGCCTAATATGATGATCATTTGAATATGATAACAGGAATAATGCAGTAATAAGTTGAATATAATGATCAGCTGAATACATTTCAATCTAGTCTCTTCTCCTTCTACTTCATTCTGAATACACTTCTTCAAGAAATAATCAATTCAGAACCTCTTATTCTCTCTCTATAATTTAGATCTTCTCTCTCTTCCCATGAACATCACTCTAGTCATCATCAAAGTACAATGTACTTCTCTCCTTTTATAGGTGACCCAAATGTGGTTTGCACGGGAATCCTAAAAAACTTTCTTGATCAACTAAATTACCCAAAATCTCGACTTCCCTTGAATTTATGGTGCATTTATGACTGCTTCAACTCTTCTTGATTCTTCTCCAATCTTATCGAATCAGGTAAACATGTCATCTCTCTTATGACTTTATTCACAAACACAAATCTGATTTCAATTCTGATGTTGATATGCTCAATCTGATTTATTCATTATGTTACTCCATACCAATTATATACATGAATAAGTGAATAGATTTCATATTCTTTGTAAAATCCATCTAGATTATTTATTATGATATTTTGTAACAAATATTGAAAACAAATATCTTTTTAGAATTTCAAGATCCACCACAATAACAAATTCAGTTATTTCCTTTAGCTCTTTTCTTGATCCACTTGAATAAAGTGATTCAATCACAACAACTTCTTAATCTCTATAGAAATACAAGTTATTACCAAATATGATATGATGGAACTTGACACAATTGAAAAAAAAGAAATTGAAAACAAATCAGAGTTTATCTTTCACTTCTGAATATGATACCACTGACTCCTTCTGGAAATTTTTTTTACCTTTGGTGAATAAAAAGAAATACTGAATACGATGGAGCAGTATCAACATATTCGACTTCATAGAATTACTACTTCCACAAAATTTATCTTGTATCACGACTCACTTCATGATTTTTAATGCATTGAGGAATGACTTCAACATTGTCTAACTTACATTGGAATGTGTTGTAGCATACCATCCTTTCTGGTACCTTCTTAATCTTCCAGAAACATCTTTCTTTACTTCTCAGTCAGAATATGGTTGTCCAGAACACAACTGACCTAAATATGATAGAAATTATTATGACCAGCATGATTACAAGTAGGCTGAATATGATCTCTAGGACCCTTTTGTCTTTCCACCTATATCTGATCAATTTGATTATGATTGGTAGCATCTCTTTCACTCCCCCTTTTATACATCAAGCTTGCAGCACATGTTTACCCAATACTTGTGATTTATTATAATTCCAAGATTAGAAAAGAATCTTCACATTTTAATCATAGCAATATAGACTCTGATTCTCCCGATTATGATCAATCCTTTCATTCCAGATTCGGTGTGAATCTGATAACCCCATTTTTCATCCATCTAGCTTCTCCTAAATACGATGGACCTTTTCAAGCATTTTAAATCTTATTTATTGAATAATATTTTCATTCTGATTTTCACCAAATAAAAAGTGAGGTGGTTTCTTTTTTTTCTTAAATATCATTTTCTTCTTAAACATCACTGGAAAAAAAAGACAATACCTTGAAAATGATCATCCTTAATAGATTGGCCATAACCAAGTGTATATTTATGAAGGAATGATTTAGCAAATTTAATAAAACATTTTTTTATAGAAATTTAAACATTTAAATTAATCAGTTTATATATGTATTTTCATAAAACATATCTCATTATTGAAATCAATTAATGAAAATTACCAAAGGATGATTTTTAGTATTTCTCTGAATGATTAAATTTTTAGGTGAACATTACAAACATTAGTTTTATTATAGGGTATTCTTAAGGAATATATTATTATAAAAAATGGAATAAATAATTATTAAAATATTTTTGAAAAATTAAATTTTATTTCATGAGTAATGTAATTTATTGAAAATAATAAGTTGAATTTCGAATCATATATGACAATTTCCAAGGAATAAATTATATTTATTCTAATAAATAATAATCATTTATTCTTTACATTTACTAAATTATTCCAATAATACCTTTTAGTGTTGTAAATATTTAGATTTTATGAAATAATATGTTTTAAATTAATTATTATGAGTATTTATGTGGATAAAAATTAGTCATTTTCCTAGGAAAAAAGAATAAATTATTCTATATTTTATTCAAAAACAGTCCTCTCAACTTATAATTAATACACTATTTCACCAACCATTTCACTCAATTCAAAAAACCATTTCTTTGAAAAAAAATCTATATTCTTTCCCAAAATCCTTCTAGTCACAATTTGGAGTTCTTGTAACAACCAAAGCATCATCCATTGAGAGCTTAAGTTTCATTCCAGTAGAGTCATTTCATCGAGAAAGGTAGGGGTTCCAAATACCATGTATATTAATTTCCATTTTCATCTTTACCCAATATAAAACTATGTTAAAATAATAATTACATGAAATAATTACTAGTACAATACTTAAATTATTTATAGAAGAAAATATTTATTTGTTTTATATCCTTAATCTTCTTTTGAAATATCATCCAACCATTTTATGATTTTATCACCTATGTTGTGAATTATTTTCTACTTTCACTTATTCCTTTCATTGATATTTTTAAAAATGTGCCTCAAGTATAAATATAATTTCAATAACCAAATAATGTTATTTTTAATATTCTAGATGGATATAATAGAAATTATTTTACAGATATTAACAATTAATTATCATGATTAGTTTAATCATTTGAAAATAAGTCGACTAAGAGATACTTATTTATTTGTTGAAATTTTATAGTCTAAATTAATCTATTGTGTCACATCCCATATCCAATTCACACATTAGAAACTGAAATATGTCAGCCACATGGACTAAATTGTTCCTCCATGTATGTCAGAGGTTTTTGAATAACATCACGGGACTAGGGCGTTTCCATGGGAAGACATGTCCTTAGGGTGTAGGGGGAGCCAAGTGACGGCCCTTCAGGTGGAGAAACCTCATCGGGGTGGTCAGTAGTCAGTAAAGACCTGGCTTGGGTAGAGGAAGTAGAGTTTAGGGGATAGTGGTGTGGATCCTCACAGGGTGGAGGAGTAATGGTGGGTAGTGGAGAGTGCGGTAAGGTGGGAAACAAGTGATGAACAGCTTCAGCGAGGGATGGATCATGAAGACAAGATGGTGACATCGATGCATAGAAGACCAGCAACAACTCAGTGGGGAAAAAGTGGGTGTTAGTGGTTAAAATATCTCAGCTTTTTCCATGTTTTATTTTAATATTATGTGGGAATTATTTTGAGACCAGTCTTCAAGACAACGTGCAGTTCTGAGGCCCGGTGAGCCCTGAACAAATGATTGGATTTAATTAAATAATTAAATTACGTGCGCATGTGCTTTTTTGAAAAAGTTTAATAACTCCTAAACGGGTGCTCGGATCAAAAATCTGAGGGCACCGTTGTGTTTAGAACAAGGATTTTACCTTAGGATAGGCCTAACAACAGTCGGCGTAGGTCGGTGGAGAAATCTAGTTTTTGGACGTAACTGTAATAAAATATATAATAAAAATATTTTGTTAAATCCTTGCTGCAGCAAAATCTTTTAACTTTTTAAATAGAGATTTCATAGGGGACCAGGGTTTCAATTTCCCATAACCTTGAATTTCCCAGGAGTCTATGGAATGCTCTTGAGAAAACCTCCCAACATGGCGACGGTGTTCTTGACGAGCATCGACGCCAACGACGATGCGACGACCGGATCTTCATCAACGAATGCCGCAAATCCAGGTAGGATGTTTGGTTTTGGTTTCCTTCCCCGTTCATTATTCCTATGATGAAAACAGACTAATCTACGAACATATTAGCCCACTGATCGATCGTATTTCCAGGATGGGCTTTTGCGGGGATTTTGGGGATTTGATTCTTGGAGTAAATTTGGATTCGTTCAACCTTCTAATAGTGACGAACCAAGATTGACATGAACATCGATCGAGGTTCGTCCTTCTCAATTTTTGTGCTTTTCTCTCTGGTTTCTATGCATTATTCATGTTCGTTCTATGTGTTCCTGGAGGAAATCAATCATTGTGCATTCGTTTTTGGAGCAATGATCTGATATTGTAGATAAAACCTTGGGAGGATGGTCCGGAGCTGCAAAAACGATTTCGGTGGACAATTCAGAGCAGATCGAGAGATATAATTTTTTTTTTCATTTTTCGTCGGAAGATCATATGTTGTTCGTCGAGCCGATTAAAGGTCCGAAACACTTGGATTAGGTGTTAGGATGGTGAAATTAACCAGCGCCTTGAGTTTCATGGAAAACATACGACAGAATCGAGAATCCAGAGATCAGCCAAAGCGCGAGTAAGAAGACAGTGTTTTGGAATTTTCCCGACTACATAGCATATAGTATGGGATACACAGTGTGTGTTCATCGGGGATCACCTAGCGTGTACTTCGAGAGTACATGGACACAGGTTGGGTACACGGCCAAGGACACGACGTGTGTACCCCTCCCCGACCAAACCCGGCCAGATACACGGGATACCCCGTGTACTGGTACACGAGCAGGCGACACGGACAGACATCGTGTACGGGAATATAGCTAGGGAACACGGGTGTTTTCCAGTTGACATGACACGGCGTGTGATTTGACTTACACGTCTTGTATATGCTTTCCTACACGACTTTGACTTCTGACATGGGCCATTCATACAGGTAGTATCCGGAGTCAAGGAACACGGAGTGTAACCCTACTACACGTCGTGTAGTGGAGTTTTACACAGCTTGGATGGATGACATGGGTCGTTACACGGGTAGTACTCAGGGTCAAGGAACACGGCGTGTAACTATACTACACGTTGTGTAACCAGTTTTATATGGCTTGAGTCAGTTTCCTTCTATAACTTGGACTAGTTTCCTTAGGGTTTGTCCCCTAGGACTTTCTTCTGAAGGTTTCTAGTATCATTTCCTACGTACAAGAGTATGATCCCTTCAGTAGGAATTCCTGAATAGAGTTGTTGGAATCTCCTCTGTGAGACTTAGATCTAGATCCTCTATTCATTCCTTGAACCCTTGGTAGAGTTTTTGGTACCGATGTGACCAACTTTACCTGGGCGCCAATCCTCTTCTTAGTGGATTAGTTCAGACTGAGTTGTTGGAATCACTCCATAGCTATTGGTTCTGATCCTCATTTGAACATCGTATTCTCAAGTTCTTATGGAGCGTGTTCTCCCGGAATGATTAATCATCTCTCTCTCTATCTATTCATACCTAGGAGTGTGTTATCCTTGTTACGTGCTTAGTGTAATCTTCGAACTTGATTCTAGTGGTGATATCGCTATAGTCGATCATGTATGAGTATATCTGGTTATTCTTGTTATATGTTCTGTAAACATATACTGTATAAAGCTGACTGTATCTTTCCTTTGTTGTGTTTTTCCCTTGTTTTATTCCTTTGTGGTTTCGGGGTGTCCTACTAGGTATTGTTATACTCACCCCTACACGGGCTTTGCCCGCACGAGTCGTGTCTTGTGCAGACAATTGAGCCTTTGACAGGATTCTAGGCGGACTAGGACCGGATGGTGCTGAGTGAGATCGGATAGGCCGAGGTGTGTTCCTACGGCTACGGATTGCAGTCTTAGTACCTTTCATTATAGGTTGGACTTTGTTGCAGACTCTCTTTTGGTGGGCATGTACTTTTTTCCCAGGGTTTTACATTACTGTGCCTTACATTCCTGTTGTACTCTGTTGGTTGGGATTTTAGTGTATGCATGCATTTCCATTTTTAGTAGTTTTTACTTTTTAGCTTTGTGGTCTTGGAGATGTGTGTGTGTGTGTACAGGTTTATTGGCAATTCCTCCCATGTTAGTGACATTCCTGCTCTGTGCTAGTCACCAACCCATGGACTATTAGAGGCGGGCTTGGGAAGTTGCATCTCAGGCCCCCCCTGGGACGGGTCGTGACAGAGTGGTATCAGAGGTGGTTGGTTCTACCTTAGGACCGAGAGTCGGTGAGTTGGTTTGGGGCAACAGTGTTAAGTGTTTTGAGTTCAGATTTCAAGCAAGGGACCCCAGTGTTGGTGCGGGCGACTGACGTATCCATACACTAGGACTCTAATAACTTTCTTTTCAACTCAAAACATGATTACACTAGTTTAATGGGGAAAATAATGGTACATTCATCATATAGGAATGGGTTGTAGTTTCCATGTCCTTCTTGAGTCATCTCTCTAGATATACTCACTGACTAAGATACATCTTGTTTCTTCACAGGATGCCTCCGTGATGTGCACCCACTAGGATCTAGCAGCTCGATCATGAGGACGACCCCCTTAGTGATGAAGCTTTGATACAGGGACCAGATCCACCAGTTTTACCATTGGGTGGTGTTTTAGTTATTCCACCACCAGTAGATCAGTTTTTAGTGCCTGGTATACCAGTGGAGGAGGAGCGTAGGCTGAGCGCACTCCATGAGTTTCAGAGACAGAGACCCATCTATTTTTGAGGTGAGCCTGACCCTCAGGCAGCAGAGGGTTGGCTTGAGGCAGTGAATAGAGTCTTCCATTTAGTCAGGACACCAGCAGATCAGATGGTGATCCTGGCAGCGAGCCTTCTACAGGGCTCGTCAGGGCGATGGTGGATTTTGGTTATCCGGACTCACGGCGAGGTGACTCTTGCATGGTCATAGTTTGAGCATCTCTTCAAAGAGGAGTTTTCAGTAGTTACCCTGAGAGCAGTATGTATACAGGAGCTTCTTCAGCTTCAGCAGTGAACCATGACGGTGGATGACTATTCATCAAGGTTTACCGACCTCTCCTGGTAATCGATGGATATGGTCAGAGATCAGTACTTCAGAGCTCAGACTTTTGAGAGGGTCTTGTGCAGAGACATCTGAGATAGCATTATCCCTGTGAGAATTTCTACTTATGTTGGGGTGCTCGAGCGGGATTTGGTAGTCGAGAGATTCTTGGAAGAGCAAAGACGGCCAGCAGTTGTTAGTGGTGAGCGAGCTGGAGCAGAGACATCGGCAGTAGGGAGCCGACGTTAGGGACCCAGGCATGGGAGATGTTTCCAGAGGAGATCCCAGGATTGGGGATCTGCCGTATAGGGTTTTCAGGGTGCGTTCATCCATCCTCAAGAGAGGCGATGTTATGAGATGGCAGGTGACATCTCACCCGAGATTGTCCGACTCGCCGTACTACGGAAACGGGAGCAGTGAATGGACCACCAAGGTAGAGGCAATGTGTGGAGTAGGTAGATCTGCGGGGCAGCAGACGTGGTAGAGGAGCTGGGAGAGCAGCTAGAGGTGGTCGGCATTTTGACCTCTTACCACCACCACCCCCAGTAGTTCCACCCCAGTATCAGGGAGCTGGTGGAAAGAGGCAGGGACAACTGAAGGTGGCAGACGATTATAACCCAGGTGGTCCTTGAATGATTAGAGGTAAAATTTGTGTCTTTTATACCTTGGCCGCCTTACTGATAAAAATAGGTGCTAGTCATTTTTTTTTTTGGCCGCTTATCTTGTTCGAGACCTTGATAATCTTGTCGAGCCGTTGACTCGACCCTTATGCTTAGAAACACCAACTGGAGAAGATTTAGAGATCACATACCTTTGCAGACAGTGTGACCTGACCCTTGGAGGTGAGAGTTTCAGTTGGAACCTCTTGGTCGTAGCGTCAAATCCTTATGATGTCATTCTTGGTATGGATTGGCTATCCACAGTTCATGACCAAATTTATTGTTTTAGGTGAAGGGTGCGGTGTGTTCGCAGTGATGGAATGAGGTTCTCCTTCGTCGGTGAAAAGGAGACTCAGGCAGCGTAGGATGGACTCGTGCGTAAGAGGGCATAGCCAATTTCACATCAGTTGGCTAGCCTATCCCTTAGGGAAGCATATGTTACGAGTTTCCAGTTTCTAGCAGTTGTGGCTGAGTGTGAGGACATCTTTTCAGAGGATTTCCTCGGGCTACCTCCCCATTGAGAGATAGATTTATGCATTGAGTTACAACCCGGGATGACACTGATATCAGCATCAGCATATCATATGGCTCCTATAGAGCTTCGTGAGCTAAGGGTGCAGCTTGAATACTTACAGAGGAAGGGCTTCGTGAGACCCAGTGTTTCACCCTGGGCGGCCCCAGTGTTGTTTTCCAAGAAGGCATATGGGCGCTTAAGGCTGTTTGTGGATTACTGGCGCTTGAATCAAATGACCGTGAAGAACCGGTATCCCCTACCAAGAATAGATGACCTCTTTGACCAGTTAAGATGGGCACGATGGTTCTCGAAGGATGATCTAAGATTAGGCTATCACCATTTGTGATTACGGTATGAGGATATACTGATGATGACTTTCAGATGTCGCTACGGTCACTATGAGTACTTGGTGATGCCCTTTGGCATGAAAAATGCCCCAATAGTGTTTATGGGACTCATGAATGAGATATTTCATCCCTATCTAGATCTATTCATGGTGGTCTTCATCGATGATATCCTTGTGTACTCTGCGTCCAAGGATGAGCACGTGAGGCACCTAAGGATGGTTCGGAATACACTCTGAGAGCACCAGTTGTATGGTAAACTCTCTAAGTGTCAATTCTGGATACAGGAGGTCCACTTTCTGAGACACATTATCTCAGCAGATGGTGTAGTAGTGGACTCAGCCAAGGTAGAGGTATTGTTATCATGGAAGCCACCCCGGAACGTGAGAGAGGTGAGGAGTTTCCTTGGGTTGGAAGGCTACTATCAGAGATTTATTATCAATTTCTCCATAATTTCAGCACCCATGATAGCTTTGACCTAAAAGGGGAAACCTTTTGCGTGGACTGAGAGATGCCAGCAGGCTTTTCAGCAGTTAAGACAAAATATGATGAGCACCCTGATCTTGAGATTACCTGAGGAGGGTGTCGAGTACGTAGTGTTCTGCGACGCATTTGGAACTGGGCTTGGTTGTTTCATAATGTAGAGGAAAGCGGTGATTGCCTATGGCTCACAACAGTTTAGGCCACATGAGAAGAACTACACGACCCATGATCTTGAGCTGGCAGTGGTAGTCTTCATGTTGAAGATGTGGCATTACTACCTGATGGTCGATCGGTTTACTATCTAATATAATCACAAGAGCCTCATATATATCTTTTCTCAGAAGGATCTGAATTTGAGACAGAGGCGATGGATTGAGTTCCTCTAGGATTATGACTTTTAGATCGTTTATACTCCTGGAAAGGAGAACGTTGTGTCAGATGCTCCCAGCAGGAAATCCAGTTCGCATTTGCTGGATGAGGAGACGAGTTAGTTGGCCACTTTACAGTTATCCTTAATGGATAGAGATAAGGGATCTTATCTTTAGTCGATGGTTGTTACCCATCCACTCTTACAGAAAGTCAGGGAAGCACAGCTCGAGGATGCTAGTTGTGAGACTTTACGTGCTCAGATATCCATAGGTGATGCTGCTGGTGGATATTCAAAAGTTTGGGAGCACGTTGTTCTTTTCAGAGGGCACATAGTAGTACCAGTGATGTTAAGGGAGCAGGTTCTGATGGAGTTCCATACATCTCCTTTGGCGGTGCATCCAGGTGTGGCATAGATGTACCAGGACCTCCGACGTCAGTTATGGTGGCCAGGAATGATGAAGAGTGTGGCAGAGTTTGTCTTTTGATGCCTTACTTGTCAGTAGGTAAAGGCTGACCACCTGGTGCTAGCAGGTTCGACTCAACCCCTTGAGGTTCCAGAGTGGAAGTGGGACGGGATATACATGGACTTCGTGATGGGTTTACCACGTACATCTAGGGGACACGATGCCATATGGGTGATCATTGATCGACTCACCAAGTCGGCCCACTTCCAAGCCATATGGGAGTAGGGTTCAGTAGAGAGCTTGGGATGCCTCTACGTGTAGGATATAGTTCAACTTCATGGATTTCCATCCACAATCATCTCAGATCATGATGCTCATTTCACATCCTGGTTGGTGAAGTGATTGCAGGAAGCTTTTGGGACTCAGTTGCGCTTGAGCATATCATTTCATCCTCAGACTAATAGTCAGACGGAGTGGACCATCTAGGTTCTGGAGGATATTCTACGAGTTTGCATACATGACTTCGGTCATAGCTAGGAGGATCACCTACCACTGGTGGAATTTTCTTATAATAATAGTTATCATTCCACTATTGGTATGGCTCCATTCGAGGCTTTGTACGGGCGACCTTGCAAGTCACCAATTTGTTGGACTGACCAAGGAGAGTCAGCACTCATGGGCCCAGAGATTGTGTGAGCTACTACAGAAAAGGTGTAGGTCATCCAGGATCAGATGAATATTGCACAGAGTCGGAAAAGGTCTTATGCCGACAGGATACGTAGGCCCTTCGTGTTCGAGGATGGAGACTATGTGTTCCTTCGGGTCTCACCTCGACGGGGATTGTGGAGATTTGGCCGAGGTGGAAATATATCTCCATGGTTCATCAGTTCTTTTTAGATTCTGAGTAGAGTTGGTGAGGTGGCGCACCACTTGGCTCTACCTCCTTAGATGGACCGGGTACACAACGTCTTCCTTGTGTCGCCGCTACGGAGGTATGTGAATGATCCATCACACGTTATCGACTGCGGCGAGCTGGACATCAATGACGGAGCGACGTTTACTGAGTACCCAGTGGAGATCGAGGATCGGCAGGAGAAGATCCTTAATGGGTGATCTATTCCCTTGGTGTGTGTCCGGTGGCAGCACAAGAATCTCCAAGAGATCACGTGGGAGCGGGAGGGACAGATTTGTGTGCAGTACCCACATCTTGTTGAGTATCCTTTTTTTGGCTTTTCGAGAACGTAAAATCCCTATGGTAGGTGTGATGTAATGTCTTGGATTTTTTCATGTTTTATTTTAATATTATGTGGGAATTATTTTGAGACTATTCTTTAAGATGTCGTGCAATTCTGAGGCCCAGTGAGCCCCAAACGAATGTTTGAATTTAATTAAATAATTAAATTATGCGCGCATGTGGTTTTTCTAAAAGAGTAGAATAACTCCTGAAAGGATTCTCAGATCAAAAATATGAGGGCACCATTGCATTCATAATAGCGATTTTACCTTAGGTGAGGCCTAACATCGGTCGGCACAGGTCGGTGGTGAAATCTAGTTTTTGGACATAACTATAATAAAATATTTAATAAAAATATTTTGTTAAATCCTTGCTGTAGCGAAATATTTTAACTTTTTAAATAGATATTTCGCAGGTGATCAGGGTTTCATTTTCCCACAACCCTGAATTTCCTAGGAGGCTCTGGAAAGCTCTGGATAAAACCTCCCAACGTGGCGACGGTGTTCTTGATGAGCTTCGCCGGCGATGATGATGCGGTGACCGGATTTTCGTCAACAAACGCCGCAAATCCAGGTAGGATGTTTGGTTTTGGTTTCCTTCATCGTTCTTGATTCCTATGATGAACACGGAATAATCCATGAATAGATTAGCCCATGGATCGATCGTATTTGTGGGATGGGATTTTGCATGGATTTTGGGGATTTGATTCTTGGAGTAAATTTGGTTTCGTTCAACCTTCTAACAGTGATGAACCAAGATTGAAATGAACATCAATCGAGGTTTGTCCCTCTAGATTGTGGTTCTTTTCTCCCTGGTTTCTACGTGTTCTTCATGTGCGTTCTACGTGTTCCTGGAGGAAATCGATCGGTGTGCATTCGTTTGTCGGCGCAATGATCCGAGATTGTAGATCCAACCCTGGGAGGATGGTCTGAAGCTGCGACGTCAATTTCGGTGGATGATTTGGAGCAGATTGAGAGATATGAATTTTTGGTTGTTTTTCATTAGATGATCATATGTTGTTCGTCGAGCCAATTGAAGGTCTGAAACACCTGGATTCGGTGTTAGGATGGAGAAACAAACAAGCTCCTTGAGGTTTGTGGAAAACGGATGACAGAATTGAGATTCCAGAGATCGGTCGAAGCGTGAGGAAGAAGATGGTGTTCTGGAATTTTCCCACCTACATGGCGTGTAGTATGTGCTACATGGCATGTGTTCATTGGGTATCGCCTAGCATGTACTCCGAGAGTACATGGACATGGTTTGGGTACATGGCCAAAGACACGACGTGTGTACCCCTCCCCAGCCAGACCCGGCCAGATACACGGGATACCCCGTGTACTGGTACATGGGTAGGTGACACGGACAGACACTGTGTATGGGCATACGACTAGGGTACACTGATTCTTTCTAGTTGACAGAACACGGCATGTTCTTTGACTTACACGCCGTGCATATGCTTTCCTACACGACTTCGACTTATGACACGGGCCGTTTACACAGGCAGTACCCAGAGTCAAGGAACACGGCGTGTAACCCTACTACACGTCGTGTAGTGGAGTTCTACATAGCTTGGATGGATGACACGGGCCATTACACGGGCAGTACCCGGGGTCAAGGAACACAACGTGTAACTATACTACACATTGTGTAACCAGTTTTATATGGCTTGAGCATGTTTCCTTCTGTGAATTGGACTAGTTTCCCTAGGGTTTGTCCCCTAGGTTTTTCTCCTAAAGGTTATTGGTACTATTCATTGTCGGAACCCTAGTTAGAGTTCTTGGTATCGACGTGACCAACTTTACCCAGGTGCCGATCCTCTTATTACCGGATTAGTTCAGACTGAGTTGTTGGGATCACCCCAAAGCTATTGGTTTTGATCCTCATTTGAACATCGTATTCTCAAGTTCTTGTGGAGTGTGTTCTCCTGGAATGGGTACCCGTATCTCTCTCTCTCTTTATACATAGGAGTGTGTTCTCCTTGTTACATTCTTAGTGGAATCTTCGAGCTTGATCCTAGTGGTGGTATCGCGATAGTCGATCATGTATGAGTATATCTAGATATTCTTGTTATATGTTCTGTAAACATATACTATGTAGAGCTGACTGTATCTTTCCTTTGTGGTATTTTTTCCCTTGTTGTATCCCTTTGTGGTTTCAGGGTGTCCTACTGGGTATTGTTATACTCACCCCTGCACGGACTTTGCCCGCACATGTCTTGTCTTGTGCAGACAAGCGAGCCTTTGACAGGATTCTAGGCGGACCAGAATCGGATGGTGCTCACTGAAATCAGACAGGTCGAGGTGTATTCCTATAGCTACGGATTGTAGTCCCAGTACCGTTCTTTACAGGTTGGACTTTGTTGAAGACACTCTTTTGGTGGGCTTGTACTTTTTGCCTAGGGTTTTACATTACTGTACCTTACTTTCTTGTTGTACTCTGTTGGTTGGGATTTTAGTGTATGCATGCACTTCCATTTTTTGTAGTTTTTACTTTTCATCTTTGTGGGCAAGGATATGTGTGTGTGTGTGTGTGTGTTCAGGTTTCGGTGCTAGTCACTAGCCACTAGCCTATTGGAGGCAGGCTTGGGGAGTTGTGTCTCAGGCCCCACTAGGACGGGTCATGACAGTGGTGGGAATCAGCATTGGCAGTATGATGGACCTCCTTGGTTGATAGATGAATGGAAAAACTGTGAAAAAAAAAAGAAAACTTTCATTGGTAGGGGGATGCATTACATTATATGATATACAGATGATTTCCATAGATATTTGGATATCATAAAGAGGATAATTCTTATATGAGGTCAATAAAAAGAATAAACCACCAATAATTCTCTTAGATTTTCATAAATGAGAGTGTATGTCATTTTCATTGGTACTAAGCTCATGCAGTAATGCAATAGGATTTCTTGATGTTCAGATTTACAGGTCAATTATTATGATGAGAAAATTTTGAATAATTTTGGTGGGGATTGTTGTTAGGTGTTTGTTCCTTGGGCCTATAATGGATATGTATTAAGGCTTAGTTCCTCATGGTCTATGGACTATGTAAAGGTTACCTTTAAACTTTTAAAAAGGGATTATAAAAAATTAATAAAAATATATAAGCTTTTGGGCATTTAGGAAAATTGAAAAAGTAGTATCATATTGTATAATAGAATTAGTGAAAATAAATATAACCATAAAAAAATAATCAAATCAACATGTAAACTAAATCATATACAAAAGATATTGTAATTTCATGTCTCTTAAAAATTGAAAAACATGCGTACATGGAATCAAGAAGTTAGTACAATACAACACATAAAAAATAATGAAAAGGACAAAAACTATCCAAGAATCACAAACACTTTTCTTGTCATCTTCTACCATGATTCTATCCAAAAGTAATAAATTCTGGTGTCCAATGCAAGACTATTCCCCTTGTCTGCACTCATGATCCTAAAATCTTCTCGGGCACCAACGGCTACCCAAATAGGGTGTGAGATAAATCTTAGTAGGCCACCACAATTGACATCTATACAAATCTATTTCATATATATAAACTAAACATTATGTAGGTATATAAAAATAATGTAGTAAAAATAAAAAACTCATACATGCTTTAGCCTCAGATGGTGTTTGGACATGTGATCGTTTAATTAATTATGAATTTGTTTATAAAAAAAATTTCATGTATAAATAATATCATAAGTGCTAAAAAATGAATAAATTTTTATGGATTCGAGTTGAAACCAAGGAATAATTGAACATATGGGTCAATCCAACTCATAATAGTATCATTGGAAGTATGTCTATAAGGGTTGTGGGTGTAATACAAGGGGTACACCAAAGGAATTCCACTATAAATGAATCAAACAGAGTCCATGGAGCCCATCTATAGTAAAATTAAGATAAGAATAACTAGGAACAATTGGATGAAGAAATGGAGCCACTTATATGAAATGTAACATACCTCCCCTCCTCGTAAGTAGGAGTCAAGGCAAAATTGCTACTAGGACTTAGTTAACATCCCAAAGGATCCAAGGGCTGGAAATAAATTCTAATGGAATCAATACTACCAGGGAACGATTTTCCCTTTGAAATAAAAACAACAACAACCATGTATACCATAACCAACAATAAGTAAATGATACATTACAACAATTTCATTCAACTCAATGTATAAAAAATCAAACCAACAATATCAGAGAACCAAGTAAAAATCAAGATCAACATCACCTCTAATACGAAATATAAGACCAACAAAGCTAAAATTCTATCAATAAAATAACTTAGCAACTCTGAATAAGATCCAAGCTCCAAATATATAATCCATGACCTATTATTATGATTCAACACTAAAGAAATGATATACTTTATCTTTAATTGTGTCTTAACAAACAATATATAAAAAATCACCAAAGTTCCAAAGTAGGGGTGAGTAATTAAACTCCATAGGTTTTCCCCAAATTAATTCAAAAATCATGCCACTTGGATAATACATGATAAAAAATTTAAAAGAAAAATTATATAAAAAAATTAAAACATTTTATATCCAAATATAAAAAATTTCCTAACTAAAATATTTTTCCCAAACCAAATATATTTCCAATGAAATAAAACAAACAAGCATTTCAAACAATTTCACAAATTTATTTGGCATAACCCATTCTAATCTACATATCCAAACATCCACACATTCATTACCAAGTGAAAAGTACATACTCATGAGTGTTCTCTCTTCGATCTACCAATTCATCATAAGGTAACAATATACCAATGCCCCAATGGCACACACACCTTCCATAGGGTCACATCAATGAAAATGCACAAACGCCAACCTATAATGCCAAAACCATGCCAATGAAATTACACCAAACTATTCTAAAAAAATATCTATTTACTTAAATTTTTTCCACAAATCCTTTTTCTATAAATTATACCATTAAACCAAATTTAAAATCATTACTTTAAAATCACTCAATAAATCACTTTGCAAAAAAATTCCACAATTCCAAAAACCATCACTAAAGAAGGTTTCTACCAAGCTTCTCATAAAAATTTCACAATATATTTCATGAAATACAAAAAATTTAAAATATATATTTCATTTTATAATAATATTAGTCAATATTAAATCCACCTACCTCAGAAATTATTGTGTAGATGAATAACAGCATGAATTATTCAATAAACCCAGGTTGAATCATTAAAAAAATGCATTAGATATCATTCCCTAACATTAACACAACTATTTATCATCATAATTGTCATAAAATATAATATATATATCCTGAAATAAATAAATATATTAATATGATAGTATATAAGAATATATTTAAGGATAAACTTTATGAATATACACATACCATGCAATCCAGCCTTTAATGCATAATGATTTTTCAACAGATCACTCATGGATCGAAAGAGAAAGTCTCCACAAGCTTTATAAGGATAGAAAAATGAGTTAGGATCATAATTGGGGTAAAATAGTGTATTTGGGGTAAATATTATTGAGATAAACTTTTTTAGGATCTAAAAATTAAATGTTCACAGTTTGGGTTGTGTTGGGGAAAATATCTCAAGGAAATATTGAAGTAATTTTGGGTTATTGTGTTAGTTCAAAAATAAGATTTCAATGGTAAGTTGTAGATTTTGAGATATATTTTTCAAAATCTATGTTGACAATGATCCATTAAAAATTAATGGACTATCTGGAGGTGGTACAAAAATATCATACACAAGGCGATGTTATTTCCCAGTGTTTTCCAAATTCTTGGGTCCAAAAATTGGAGAATTGCAAAAGGTGAATTTCAAAAATTAAGTTATATGATAGTGCTAAGAAGGTTTGTAAAGTTTCATTCTATCCATTTTTCAAGATTAATTCATCAAAATATGGAAAATTAAGGAAGGTCGCACAAATTATGGTTTGGCGTGCAAGGTGAGTTGCGCAACAGAGGCTTGGGCAGTCGAGGCTGGCGCGTTTAGGGGGAAATTGCATGCCTCGCGCATATAGTCACCAAGATTCTTAAAAATTGGTGGATATACCCCTCTTTTAAATTTAATCTCAAGACTTAAATAAAATTGTATATCTGGTCATTCAAGTAGAGAGGGTCACACAATTAGACAGTAAAGAAGGAAGTTGGGCGGCAAGAAGAGAGTTTTGCAAAATTTTCATGGTAGAATGGAGTTGTTCATCTAGAAGGTATTATGACAAAAGTATTGAGTATGATACATGTTGTTTTTATATAATAAAGGAGACACTTTTATGCCAAGCATAAAGTTGTGTGCAAGTCACCCTAAGGTTTCACAGAAGGTTTCAAGTTTCCCAGTATATTTGTGGTAAAATTTTATTCATCCGTGGATGAAAGTGAAACTTCAACATAGCATTTATATACAATTTAGGATGTATCATTCATGAAAATAAAGGGACCTAAAAATCTTTAAACTATGTGTGTATCCCTTCCAGGAGCAGTGGGCAATGGAAGAGGACGATGGTGATATTTTCTACCGATATTGAGCCATAGAAAGAGACATAGGGAGTGACCCTTGGGAATGCAGTGTGCAAACCCAAAATCTTATAAAGGCAGTGAGCCTGGCCATAGAAGTGATCTAGCCCAAAAAATTTAATTTGGAAGTAAAACATAGTATATTTTGTAAATCGTCATATCACTATAGTATTATCCTTGGACATAGCCCAGTGAGGGTGAACCAAGTAATATCATTATGTCATGTGCATGATTTTATTTCTGTTCATATATTTCTATTGGAGAAAGAGAGAAGTGTGTTTTTTTAAATGACGAAACAATATCATAAGAGGATGTAGTTTTAATTTTTCATACCCTAATTCACCCCCTCCCCCTCTTAGGGTATTCTACTTAGTGGACCTAATAATTGTAATCAAAGGAAAGGTTGAAAGTTAGTAGTTCTCTCTCAGTAGAAGAAATGGAGGTCGTCAATCACAAAGGAATTATGATCTTCAACAGAAAAAAATTTTAAATTTTGGAAGAATGTAATGCAGTAATACTTTTGGTATTTAGGAATATATGTCTTTATAGTAGTGATGCATGGTATTTCAGCTAGTATTGGTAGTGGGGCTTTATCATAAGCTAAAATAAGTTAATTGGATGTTGACGCCCAATGGATCAATGCTTTACGGTGATCCATATCCAATGAAATTTATATAAAGATGATGTCATGTAAAACATCACATGTTATGTGGGAAAGGATTATTAATATTTATGTGGGTGACTCAAAATTCATAAAAGAAAAGTTGAAGGTTCTATGGAATAAATTGGAGGAAATCAAAATACACCCTAATGAGTCTTTTGATACATTATTTGACATGGTAAATGTAATTGTTGAAGGCATCCATGGTCTTGGAGAAATTATCAAACATATAAATATTTTGAAGCATATCTTGAGTAAAATTTTAACTCAGTTTAATCCGAATGCTTCAATTTTAGAAGATAAATATTCAAAAGAGCTGACATTGGATAACTTGCATAGTACCCTTGTCACGTATGAAATGAGAAACAATGATAATGATGTTGTGGATAAGGGGAAATAAAAAGAGTTGGAATTTAAGGCCATGAATAATCTCACCATTGAATATAGTTAAGAACACGAAGAGACGGATAAGGTGATTTCATTTATTACCTCAAATCGTCAAAGAGGAAAAATAATTCTCAAAGGGAAACTCCCACTTGCATGTTTTTGATGTGGAATGGTTGGGCATCTTGCAATGGGGTTCCCTAAGAAGTTTCAAGAAGATGTAGAGGATGAAGTTGAAATTCCAAAGAATCATTATTTAGCCTACATGAATGTTAATAAGAATTTTAAGTGAAATTTTTTCAAAAAATGAATCTGCTTTCAAGAGAAGATGACAGCTTAGAAGAATTTGAGGTAGAAGAATTTGAAGACTATAAGGATCATGAAGCCGATGTTATGGTGGTAATTGTTGGAAATTATATAATAAAATAATAAATTGATAATGAAGAAAGTGAATTTTACGTAATAGTTGTCTTTCAAGTTAAACTTGAATCTCCTCTTGAGTAAATAGATGTTTAGAGAGAGAAAATTAAGAAATCCAACAAAGTGGTTCCTGATGCCAATATTTATATGCATTAGTAGGAATAATAGAATTTTGGGTAGAATTAAGAAATTGAAAAACTAAATTATTCAATTCTAGAAATTTCAGATAAGGTTTTTGAGTTCAAGATCAAAATTGAAGAATTGAAAATAGAAATTGATAGTTTGACTGAAACTAGAAATGATCAAATCAAATATATCAAAGAACTTGAAGTGGAAGTTTTTAGCCTATGAAAAAAAGTTAAGGATCAAGAACAATTGTTGACTCCTACTACAAAAAATAGGAAATATGATCATATAGAAAATGGAAAAGATGAATGTAGATCATATTGGTCAATAATAATAGAAAAATAGTCAAATATGAATGATAAGGCTAGTATGGGGCTTGATCAAAAACAGAAAGTAGTAATAGTTGAAGTTAGACCACAAGCACCCACTCCGAGACTGAAGATTTATCTGGGTATGAAGAAGAATCAAAAGATTCATAAAACTCAAGGGAAAACTAGTGGTGTAGTGTTACCACACAGGAATGTACCTCGCATGATATGTTATTGTTTTGGTCAGATGGGACACTCATAAAATGTATGTTCCATAGAAAAGAGTTACATAATGATGCAATACCAATAGAGGTAGTCATACAAAGCTCAATTTTCTGGGACATTATTTGATGTTCACTATTTTATGTGTAGAGAATTCGAGCACAAAGAAAGATATTACTCATCAAATGTAGAAAATAATGTGCTAAATTGGACTAAATGTGGTCATAAGATGCATCCAAATGTATCATCAAATAAGCTGAAATTTCAAAATCAATTTTATACTCTATGGGATAATGATAGTCTATCATATACCTAGAAAGATCAAAATTATCATTCAATTTTGTGGTGGAAGTCAAATACATGGGTCAAAAATAAAAGGGTTGAGCAGACAGTTGTTGCATAAATTACATTCAAAGCATCAGATCTCACTATGATATGGATCATTGATAGTGGATGTACTTCACATATAATAGGAAATAAAGATCTGGTGATCGGAATTAGATACGATAAATAATGTATTTTAAGATTTTGTAATGATGAGGGCATGAAAATTATTGGTTTAGGAAAAGAAAAGTTTGAAAAAAAGACATGAGATGAGTATATGTCTTGGTTGTTGAACATCTTAATCAAACCTTATTGAGTGTAATTCAATAGTGTGGTGCATTATATTCCATAATATTTTCAAATAAATTATGTTTCATCAAGGTAAAATATTGTGTTTTTGTATTATAAGGAAAGTGTACAAAAGGGAATCTATACCTCGTTAGTAGAAAAGAAGATATTTTCCTTCTATCTAATAATGAAGAAAATAAGTTTTGTGTTAAACATCTTGGCCACTTAATCCAAACATCCTTGGAAGATCTGGTGAAATATGATGCTTCTTAAGACCTCCCTATATTATCACGTGATCATACTCAAACGTGCGATGCTTGTTAACAAGGGAATATCATTTGAAATACATATAAGGAAAAATATAAAAGGTCAAAAAAATTGATTGAGTTAGTGAATATTGATGTGTGCAAACCGATTTCACCAAGAGATATTAATGTGAATGGATATTATGTTCTCCTCATTGATGATTTTAGAAGAATGGTATGGGTTCTAATCATCACCTGCAAATCTGAGGTGTTCGGTTTCCTAAAAACTTATCGAAGGGAAGTTGAGAAGATATTGGGTCGAACAATAAAGAATATCTAAATAGATGATGGAATAGAGTTCAAAAATATCTAGGTGGAGGATTATATCTAGAATCATGGGATAAGGCATCATGTTTCATTGGAAAGAATTCCACATCAAAATGGAGTAGTTGATAGAAGAAATAGAATATTTAAAAACTTGGCTATAACAATACTCATTGAGAAAGTCCTTCAAGAGAAGTTTTGGAAAGAAGCAGTGATGAAATCAGTATACATATAAAATAACGTGTTATTATGTCTAAAAGAATAGAAAAATCCATATGAGCTATGGTGTGGAATGAATCCATCACAGAAGTATTTTCGAGTCTTCGGAAGTAAGTGTTTCATCCCCAATAAACAGAAACACAATAAGTTTGAATCCCATGGATATGAGGTTATATTTCTTGGATAATCAAAGAAGATCAAAGAATATAAATGTTTCAATAAGTGGTAATGAATGGTTATTTAAATCCATGATGTAACCATAGTAGATAATGAGTATAATATTCAGAAAATACATGATCAGATTTAAGAAGATAGTGATGAAGAGATAAGAAGATCAGGGGATGTTCCTATTCTAGATACATATTCATAAGAATACTCAGATAATGAGAAGGACGTGAATAAATCAATAAATTTACAAAAACCAAAGAGAAGAATGTAAATTCATAGATAGAACATAATCGGTGATCAAACAGCACCAGTATAGACAAGGAGGACGAAGACTCTACAACAAGCATCGTACTTATCAATGGTAGAGCCTAAATGTTTTGATGAAGCAGTTGGAGAAGTGAATTGGGTTTAGGTTGGGAATGAATATCTTGACTAAATTGAGAAGTACCAAACATGGGAGATTGTATCAAGGCCAAAAGATAATAATATCATTGGGACTAAATGAATATTTTGCAATAATATGAATGAATATGGAGTAGTGATTCGAAACAAATCATGAATAGTGTGAATAAGGTACTCACAGATCGAGGGTATTTATGTTGATGAAACTTTTGAACATATTTCATGTCTAGAGACAATCATATTATTATTTTCCACAACAGTGGAAAAAAAGGTTCAATGTTTTCCATATTAACATCAAATCAGCATTTCTAAATGGGGTTCTAAAAGAATAAGAGCACATTGAGAACCAAATTGTTTTCTCATCCATGAAGATGAGAACATAGTTTATCAACGGAAGAAGGTGATCTATGGTTTTATGTAGGCACCAAAAGCATGGTATTCGAGATTTGATCATTTTTTGAAGAAGCTAGATTTCCAGTGTGGTGTAGTTGATTACAATCTATAGGTGAACAATGATAAGTAATCAAAGAATGATGGTACAGGTATATGTCGATGACATAATAATTATAGGATCAAATGTAGTGAAATGTAGAATGTTTTTTAAATTCATGAAAAGTGAGTTTGAATTTTCAATGATTGGTGAATGGGCATTTTTCCTTGGTCAACAGGTCATGCAAGGAAAGAATGGAACATTAATTTCTTAATCTAAATATGACAAGGAGGTTTTGAGAAGCTTTGGAATGGAAAATTCCAAGGAGATGATGAATCCAGTTTCCACTCGGATGAAACTATCATGGGATGATAAAGGAAAAGAATTTAATATCACAGAATACAGGCAGATCATTGGATGTTTGTTGTACTTAATAGCGACATGACTGGATATAGTTTTTACCACATATCAAGAACTATGATATCAAATAAATACCAAAGAAATATACCTAATTGTAGTGAAATGAATACTTTAGTATATCAAGGGCACAGTGGACTTTTATTTTATGAATAACAATAAATCATAGCAAGAGTTATTGGGATATATAGATGCAGATTGTTCTGGATCATCAGATAACAAGAAATCAATGAAATGGGGTGATGTCTATCTCGGTGGTTTGTGTATTTCTTGGTTGATAAAGAAAAACTATATAATTGTATTGAGAATAATAGAATCTGATTATATTTAACCTAATCAAGCATACATGTAGTTATTTTGGATGAGTCAACATCTTCATGACATGGGAGTTGAAGTGAAGTCTCTGATTGGAAACCAGTTTGATAATTCAAGGAAAATAAATCTGAGAAAAAATACAATCCATAAATCAAGGAAAAAGAACATTAAACTCAAGTATCATTTTATCAAGGAGAAGGTAGATTATGTGCTTGAGAAGTTTGATTATATGCCTACAGAACTACATGTTACAAACATTCTGACAAAGGACTTACCCAATGAAGCATTTGAGAGTCGTCGATTGGCTATAGGAGTTCAGTCGAATCCCCGCACTTGAAAAAGTGTGGATGTGAGACCCCCTCTCCCTGATGTATGGTATATTTTTCTCCTAATGAATTGATCCATGTTCTTTACCCTATTGCATACTAAAATTAAGTGACCTTCATGTTCATTGTTGAAGTGACCTTTGGTTTATTTGAAAAATGGGGAGAAATTGGGGCTACAAAAGAGAGAAAATGTCTTATTCAAGAAATAGGGATTGTCTTAGTCAAGACATAGGGAGAAGCTAACAGGTGGACTACCAATATAGGGGGAGAAACAAGATAGGGAGAGTTTTAAGTATGATGATACTAAATTTGATCGATCAAATCACATATATCACAATAGATTAGGTTTGTGATGAAATTAGTTGAGTGGTTTCAGACTGAAGTGATTTATTAATGAACTTTAAATTATACTCTTGTTTATCATTCTCAACATTGCTCAAGTGGGCTTACAGTGTGTGTCGAGTAAGTATTTGATAATTATCTATATCAGAATAATATAATGGTGGTAGAAGATGGAATAATCTTTCATGAGATATCAAAATGCAAAGATTTATCAACAAACCCAAAGGGGAAGATTATTGAGAATAAATCCCTCAATGTAACATTGAATCATTTCTGTTTTGATTGTGTTTGTTAACAAAGCGGTTTTATATGATAATATGTGGAGTTTGAGAGATATTTTTTACAAGCTATGTTGAAAAAGAACCATGATAAAGGAATGGATGATTTGGAGGTGGTACAAAAAATATCATATACAAGGTGCTGTTATTTCCCAGTTTTTAACAAATTTTTTTTTATAAAAAAGTAGAGAATGGAGAAAAGTGATTTTGGCAAAGGAATTTGTGCTCCAGTGTTAAGGAGGTTTGGAATGTTTCACACCATCCATTTTTCAATATCAGTTAAACAAAATATGCAAAAGGAAGGAAGGGTGTGCAAGTTATGGTTTGGCATGCAAGGTGAGTTTCACAACAAAGGCTAGGGCGGTTAAGGATTGCGCATTTGAGGGAAAGTTGTGCGCCTCATGCATATGGTCACCAAAATTCCTAAAAATAGGTGGCTACCCCCCTCATTTAAATTGAAGCTCAAAACTTATATAAAATCATAGCTCTGTTCACACAAGTAGAGAGTGTCGTGCATGTAGGGAGTGGTGAATAAATTTGCGTGGAAAGAAGAGAGTTTCATGATCGTTGCATGGAAAAAGGGAGTTTCATGGATAGAAGGGATTAGCATGCAAGTATTGAGTATCACGCAAGTTTGTTTTCAATGAAAAAGGTGACACTTGCATGCCAAGAATAAATTTGAGCGTAATTCACCCTAAGGTTTTGCAGAAGGTATGAAGTTTTACAGTACATCTATAGTAAAGCGGTATTAATTAGTGGATGAAAGTGTAACTTTTACAAAGCATCTATATATAGTTGAGGATGCATAATTCCTGAAAATAAAGTGACCTACAAGTCCATTAATTGTGTGTAGATCCCTTCCAAGAGCATTGAGCGAAGGAAGAGGAAGATAGTGATCTTTTCCACCAGTAGTAAGCCATAGAAAGAGACATAGGGAGTGACCCTTAGAAATGCAGTGAGAAAACCCTAAATCTTGTAAAGGCAGTGAGCATTGGCATAAAAGTAATCTAGACCAAACATTGTAATTTGGTAGTGAGACCTAGTGGATTTTGTACATTGGCATATCACCTTTGTATGCTCCTTAAATGTCTCCCAATGAGGGTGAACTAAGTAAAACCATTTTGTCATATGCATGATTTTTTTTCATATATTACTATGGGAGAAAGATGGAAGTTTGTTTTTTTAAAGATAAAAATAAGATCTAAAGTGGTAGTAGTTTAAATCTTTCATACCCTAATTCACCCCCTCCCCCTTAGTGTATTTGACCTAGTGGAACTAACATGTTGCATGGTTATGAAAAACATGTGAAAACCATCCATATACTATTGCTTCCCAACACCCTTTACACAGTTCGATAACATGCTTAGAAAAACCATGCTCTAACCATGTTTTCCCTATGTTACAATTTTCATGATTATAACTAGGTGGTCAAATAGTTTGGGCCAAACCATGCACCTAACTATGGTTCTACCTAAATCCCATTGTCTCACATTTCACGATTTCCAATAGGAGTTTCACGGTTTCTACTAACCATGCTTAAAGTGTACACTTATAGAAAATCCCCCAAAACATATCAAAATTCCTATAAACCCTCCCATACATCACTCAAAAATATAAATACATAAAATAAATAAATAATGTCTTACTTAAATTAAACTAGTGGTGCTACATTTTCTCCATGGTTATATTTTCCATACACGGAGTATAGAAAAAACACCATTGGCCTAAAAGAGATCGGGTCATTGCTCGACCATCTCTTTCTCATGTTCCCATGTTTTATACTAAATCTGACCATGTTTCCACCAAACCTACACTATACCCATGATTTTCCCATGAAACACATTGTCTTTCCCATCCAAAATTCATATTAGGATATGAAATAATGAATCATTTGGGTCTAGGTCAATGTGATCCCATTGAATCACATGATTGGGATTAGGATGATACTTCTTCCACTGAGATACATGAAACACGTTATACAAAACACTAAACTATGGTGAAAAATTCAATTGATATTCCACCTCACAAACCCATTCAAGTATCTCAAAAGGGCATATGTATCAAGGATATTAATTTCCCTAATTTAAAAAATGATGATGTCCAATCCTTGGATAGATTCTCTAGAAAACATAATCACTCACCATAAATGAGAATGGCTCTCAATGATGATCTGCGTACAATTTCTAATGACGTTGATTCATCTTCATTCTCTTCCTAATCAAATAAATCTTTATCATTATCTCTTGGACAAGGATCAATCCAACCAGTGAAGTCACACCTATTTCCACCCAACAAAGGGGATAATGATAAGGATACCCAGACAATGCTTCAAAAGGAACAATATGTATTGGAGCCTAATTACTTTATTAAAATGAGATCTCCACTAATAGTATGTGATCCTCCAATGATCCACCAAAATATATTACATAAGCCTACAGTATGTCTTCTGATTTTCGTATCATCCTTTTAAATTTTTCATCCATATGACGATAATACACCGTACTCATAATCATCTAAGTCCCAAGGGATTACGGTAAGGATTTCTATAAATGAGAAATAAACGTCATATCTCGGTCTAACATTATCACAACTAATATTTTGTTCATATTTACTACTTATTGGATATATATTTTAAACAATTCCTTCAACATATGAGATTCATGAATAGGGATGAAATGGGATGACTTTGTGATATGATCCACTATCACCCATAGGGAATCATGTTTCTAAAACATTCTTGGTATCCTTGTTACAAAATCCATGGTTATCTACACCCATTTCAAAATAGGAATAGGTAAATACTACAACATCCCCACTGGACGTTGGTACACTTCTATAACCTACTATGAAGTTAAGCATCTTAAATAAAACTCAAACACCTTTATTTTCATGTCGACCCACCAAAAGTATGCTTTAAATTCCTCATAAATCCTATATATTCTATGATGAATAGCCCATATCAAATAGTGTTAATCATGGAGAATTTGTTTCTAATAAGCCATAGGTAGGACCATACTACCTCAAAACCACAAAATTGAACTCTAATCTAGCTTCCATCCCCCAATGGTCTCCCCACCATAAAGTTTTCACACCATATAAATGCTTTCTAAATCATAAATTTATTCCACTTTAACCATCTCCCCTAAACCAGGAACAAAATAATGTGGAAAGAAAACCACTACACTACCTCAGTATTCACAATCAAAGTGCATGGTTTCTATGATTGAAATCAACTACTGAAAATAAAAAATCCACTTTGTCCAACTAAGAATATGAATTTATTCATAATTTATCTTTCACCAAATTTTATTTACTAGGTGTATACATGAAGTCAATGTCATTAATTTGGAGATACTCCATCCATATTATTTATCTCAGTTTCAAATCCCTTTTTGAAAAAATATGTTATGAACTCTTATGATTCGTAAACACTATAAATTTCCCCCCAATGAGGTAATGGTGCCAAGTATTCAAACCATGGACTATGAAAGTTAACTCCAAATTGTATGTTAGTTAGTTCTTCTCATGAAACTCTAGCTTCTATTAGCCATAAGAAACAACATGATCTCCCTACATTTGAAAAAATACCAACCCAAATCCCAAAGAATCACAATACACGATATACCCCAGTCCTGATTCTAAAAATATCATTATTAGGGCTGATGTGAAACGAACATTAGGTTCTTGAAAATACTTTTGACATTCATCATTCCATTGGAATGAAACATTTTTTATTATAAAATATGTTATTGGTAAAGCTAGTAGAAGATATTTCATTAAAAAAATGTCAATAATAACTATCCATACTAATGAAGTTGTGTATCATGAAGAAATTATTTGATGGTTGTGAATAGATTACAACCTATATCTTTTCTATATCCATAGAAAAAAATATTTCATAGATTACCAGTCTAACGAAATGAAATCCTGTATCCAAAAATCACACTCTGATAATTTGGCATAAAAATAATGATCCTGCAAAATTCTCAACATTGTTTCCAAGTATTTCTCATGCTCTTCCCTTTTCCTTGAATACACCAATATGAATTTCACAAAAACCATGGAATAATAACCCATATATCTTTTGAAATATTTGATTCATCAATGCTATGAACACTGATGGTGCATTCATAATACCAAAATTCATAACCACATAGTCATAATGGCCATATCTACTCCTGAAATATATCTTTGGAATATCCTCTTTTTTACCCATAATTTGTGATATCAAAATATCAAGTGAATTTTAGAGAACAAGTGGGCTCCCATCAATTTATCAAATAGATCATAAATGCATGGAAGTGGATAGTGGTTATTTATTATATCTTGATTACGGTTATGATAATCCACACACATCCAAAGAGTTTGATTGGCCTTTTCACAAAAAAAATGATTAGTTCTTCCCACAGAGACATACTATGCAGAATAAAACCTTTTCATTCTAACTCTTATAACTGAACATTGAATTACATTAATTTTTATGGTTCCATTTGATAAGATGGATGTGAGATAGGACTACTCCCTGGAAGGAGATCAATCGTAAACTCCACTTCTCTTATGGGTGGAAACCCAAACACGTTTTCAGGAAAAACATCCAGAAACTGATCAAGAACTACTAAAAACTGCTATTCTTAATCTCTTACACCAATTAAAAGTTCATAGATTCCAAATGGTATGATATCATTCCAACTACTTGTTCCAAAAAACCCATTACAGTTGCCTTAAAATTCTAGCATCCTCTGAAGAGATACTCACCGCCATCATTGGTTTTAAAAATAACATTTCCTGAATAACAGTTGATGTGAGATTTGAACATAGTCAACAAATAAATACCCATGATTATATCAAATTCACCAATCCCAAGCACAAATAAATCACATATCAACTCATATCTGTCAATAATTATAGAAAATTCTCTAAACATGAATTATAAATATTCTCTTTAACCAAGAGGAATTTGACGTTTCAAAACAAAAGTCACTATCTCAATATGTATACCCAGAAAATCAATAATATGCAAAGAAATAAACTAATGGGATGCACCTGAATTAAAAAAAATCATTCATAAGGGTAGAATTCACGATAATCATACCTCTCACCATTGATGGTCCAAATTTATCATCCATAATAACTTTCTAAGCTTCATATAACTTCTTACTCATTTCACTTTGTTCTTTATTTCCCTATTGAGATTTCCCATTCTAGGGATTCATGGTATTCCTAGAATTACCATAGCTAAATCAGCTTTTTTGATGATAGGTATTATGTTTCCCTCATCCCATCGATACATATGATGTCTGTGGAGCATGAGATGTGTCCTAAACACCTGACCATAGATCACTATGACAACAAAAGTGAATATTTTCCATTTCATTGAAATTGTGGAATGATATAGGTGGTTTCTTACAATCTCATGTGATGTGATCAAAAGATCCACATTGGAAATATCCATCTTTACTCTTGGATTTTTTTGGAAGATTCAAACTTCCAGCCATTTGATTCTAATCCATGCCACTATCTTTGATATAGGTGTCCCTCTTCACTTTTTCTCAGAATTAGAGTTCCCACCATTTCCCATAGGTATCAACATAATCCCTCAACCTATAACTTCTTAGATGTATCTTTCTACCACTATCACTCTATTGACCATCTCCATATAATATGTTATAAAAAGAACAACAATATTTGAGAGAATCTCCTACCTAATCCCCAATTCAAAAATTTGTGCCTTTAAGGATGTGCTAGAAGAATATTTAGGTGAAAAGTAGACTAAATTCATAAATTAATCTACATACTCTTTCACTAAGAGGTTCTCTTACTTAAAGATGAAATTTTTTGTCATTCTTGAAATCCTAAACATATGAGGATAAAAATTTTTTGTTAAAAAATTCTTCAAAATACTCCCAATAAATTCCTTGGTCAAACATAGTCAGGGCTGCTAAATCACATCACTAGAATGAAAGATCCTATTACATATGCATTTCCAACTTAACTTTCAACATTGAAGGTGTTCCAATGAAATCGAATATTTGATTCATCCTATTCAACCACACCTTGTCCTTTTATTGTTCTAAATTACCCCAAAAATTTGGTGGATTCTGGATTTGGAACTAAATGGAATGATCCAATTTCCTTGGTTAATCCCTTATTTTACAAACAGAGGATCTTTAAAGTCTAGTGTCTTGGAAATCCAGATCATAATACATGAAAACAACATAAACATTCATATAAACCAATTGTAAGGCTTCTTCATTGTTCATCCTAAGTTCATTATAGCATCTCATAACCTGGGGGAATACATCAAAGGAATGGGTGAGCAGAAGGCCCAGTAAAGGAAACACGAGAAACATTTTACATGTGAACTTGAGATACATCAATAAAGTCAAGATAAATAACTTTAAGGTATGAGAAAGAGATCATGAGGCATATCATAATAAAAATAACGTGTTCCATAACAAGAAGATGTGGCTACAAAATTTGACTTAGGCAATCATTTCTGTATCACCAAGGTCCGTCCCCAATGTGTCATTAAAAATTTACCAAGGTTATTCACCAAGGTATCGTTAAAAGGGTCATCTCTAGAGAATAAGTCTTTACCCAATGCATTGGCACGCTATCAGGGTGCACCCTTAATTTTTCATTATTATCATATGATCCAAATATATCATTATCAATCATTTCATTAATAAACCATATAGAATAAAACAAATGGGTTTCATTTCATAGTCAAAACATTTTAAAAAATGCTTTAAAGACGTGATCTTTATGTCACTTTAAACCCACAGAAAAGGAAAGCGGGTCTCATGTATGTAAATCCCAGAATTTAAAATAGAAATATTTGATATATATGTAAATACCGCAGTGGAATTAAGACTTTTTAGTATTCACTTAATAAAATAAAATAATTTGAGAAAAAGAGATTGACATTTTGAGACGAAAATTCGGCACCATAATGACTATATTCCAGGGTTTTAGAAAACATTGAAAAGAGAGGGTACATGGGTCACCCACTCATAAATGATCCATAAAATAGTAGAGGGATAGAATATAAATGATATAATATCATGGTAATGAAATTTTAAGGACATACCATATGAAATGAAAAACATGAAAGGACGACAAAAATGAGATTTCTCTTATGAAAAATTCAGCAACCTAACGGCATCACTTAAAACTTAAAAAAAAAAAGAATTGATGAGATTAAATAGGGTCTCTAATCATGTGAACATAAAAGGATAGTATGATGAATATATAGATCATACCCCAACATGGAAAAAATGGAACTTGAAGACTTTACATGAAAGTAGAACTTTGAAAATGGGAAGAGTGAAAGAATCCCTTACAAAAATTCGGCAGCATAACGACACCACTTAAACATTCATAAAATGAAATGATGAGAGAAAGAGGGGGACTATCATAATATGAAAATTAAAAGGAAAGTAATATGAAAATAAAAGAACACCCACAACATAAGAACATGGGGCTTAAAAGAAATGACATAAATGAGAGTACTTGAAAAGAAAGTGAGAGGTAGGATCCCTTACCTTGAAGAGTAACTTTGAAAAATTGAAGTTCAGGACCTTGGGAGGATTGAGGGAACCTTGGTAGGACTCCTTGGGAGTTAAAGGGATGAGAACTACGTTGGGGATGATTTGTAAATGAAATAAATGAGGGAAAGGCTTGGTATTTATAGGAGAAGTGAGGGGACAAAGCATTAATTGCCAAGGGACACCTCATTAGTGGTATTGGAAAAACTATGGGCTTGCCCATGGTATTTTCCTATGGTATTGGCCACTTGGGACACCTCATAACTTATCTTACTATTCATAAGTATATTAGAATTATTGCATAATTATTACATCCTTAATGATGTCATTAAACACCTGAAACTCAAAAACCGTATTTTCACTATTCACCAAAAATTCAACTTTCTCAGAAAAATCCAAAAAATTCACCTTAACGAAATATCGATGCTCTGATTTCAAAAATGAACTCCATTTTGTGAAAATAATTTTCTAAATATTTTTAATTTAATTTTTAAATAAAAACACTATTCACTAAAAATTCAACTATTTCAGAAAAATACCAAAAATTCACCTTAACCAAATATTGATACTCTGATGTCAAAAATTAAGTCCATTCTTTGAAAATAATTTTCAAAATATTTTTAATTTAATTTTTAAAATAAAAAACACTATTCACCAGAAAAAAACTAACACTAAACCAGTACTTTCTGGAACAGTTATTTACCTATTTTATTGAATCATATTACTTAATCATGGTGCCTAGATTATATTAATACTTTCTTAAGTGAGGTTACTTAATAAATTTGATCACATTACTAATCATAAGCATAAAATCACTATTCATAATTTACTATTCATCAAAAATTATATTGATCTTATTAGAATCTAAATTTCTTACTGAACATAAATGTAGAAGACAATTTTTTGAAAATCATTACACATTATTAATTATTTAAGGTTTATATAAATATTTTTAAAATATCATTTTTCTAAAATTCATCAATAATATGCATACTATATTTATCCGGACATCTTAAAAATTAAAAACTTCACCATATGAAGAAATAACAATTTTTTTAAGTCAAAGGATTAATCAAGGCACTTACGGTCTCGTTACATAGCCCCTTATAACACCAGCATAGGACCTAAGAGTAAGGTGTTCTAGGGTGATAGAATCTTGGGCGGCTCGGCCAACATTTCCCGAGTAGTGATTTATATCAGCTTGAACTTATCACAAAAGAGATTTCGTTCCAACTTCACACGATTAAGTTCGGCTTGGGTTTGGTCCAGAGAAAAGCCCAAAGGTGCTACCTCCTTCCCGAGTTCCGTCAGATGGGCTTCGATCGGCCCGAGACTACTGGATGGGGCCATCAAATCTCCTTTCTATATTAATTAACCATGATCACTTGTATTTATAGACAATTATCGCAACATTTAGTTTCCAATGGTCATATTGACCAATGGTCATATTAACCAATGGCCATATAACAGTCGAAACCCAACAGTCTTATTTTAATTATACTCATTTTATAAAATGAAATAGTTTTTTTGAGTATAAAATAAAATAACACACCAAGTTAGGAAACAAAAATTATTCAAAATTTGAGGTCGTTACAATCTTCCCCCTTTAAGAAATTGTGTCCTCACAATTTTAAAATTGGGCTTGCAAGTTTTATTGAAATTCCCACATCGGAAAAAGAGTCCGTAAAACTATTACTTTAAAAGAAATAAAGGTAAGTACAAAGGTCTCCCGAGTTAACCCATACTAGGATTGCATATAGGAAAACATGGATATAGAGGAGAAAAAAAAGGGTCAAGTTCTGATGGAGAGTGATAGAAAACATGATTAGGAAAAAATTAACCACAATAAGATCACAAACTTAAGATGTGTTAAACAGTCTTTGATCAACCAGAAGGGAACGTAAACCAACAATGTTTTTCTTTGACGTTCCTTTTCATAATTTTTAGGAATTCATTTACTACATTGAATAAAAACATAAGGAAATATACTTAACGTCAAGTAGAGTTTCATCCCTTAATAAGTTTCCACCAAGACTAATATTTTCTCCAAACAATGAGAATTCAAAAGGACTTGGTCTCATCAAAAGCATAAGAATCATCTTCTAGAGAATCACATAATCCACAAAAGAATAACTATATTTTTCCCTTGTATTTAGTCATCAACTAAAACTAAAAAGTTTAGTACGAGATCATATAATCCCCAAAAAGGTTAACCATTCATAAAAATAAATATGACTATTAATCTCCCAAATTCAACAAAAAGTACCCAATGTTCCAAAAAGACCATTCAATACAGAATCATCCTTTAAATTCTTCAGAATAATCCAAATAAGATTGGAACCCAAAACTTAGAAGGATTTAATCACATAGTCTTCCCCAATAAATCTTAACATTTATCTCCAAATGACATCGACTACTATTAAAGTCTCATACTAAAGTGTAATTAACCTATTCACATATTCTCTATGATAGGTTCTTCATTTTCAAAAAATAACCCAAATCACCATATCTCCACAATAATTACATAAATTTTAAAAAAACCAACCATTCCTCCACAATTTAAATCATGTACTATTTTATTTCCCTTATAAATATTGTTCTCCAAAAGAGAAAACATCATCCAAAATAACCTTTATCATTTAATCACCAAATCATTTTCCTATAAAAAATATATCCATTTGATAAAACATAAGTTTACAAAATAAACTTATTCATGATCCATAAAAATAGAAGGTGAATTAGTCACTACGAAGGGCATATCAACAAACTCATAATGCATATATCTTGATTGTAAGGTAGTTTTTGGAATATCAACATTCTTCACCCCCAATTGATGATAACCAGAACAAAGATCAATCTTAGAGAAGAATTGAGTCCTAAGAAGTTGGTCAAATAAGTCATCAATTATTGGAAGAGAGTATTTTTTTTCTTCACTCTGATCCCATTCAATTCTTTATAATCAATGCATAGCTGCATCGATCTATCCTTCTTCTTCACAAAGAGAACTGGTACTCCCTAAGGAGACACACTTGGTCGGATAAACCCATTCTCCAAAAGATCATGGACTTGTGTCTTTAATTCCTATATCTCCAAAATTTCTATCCTATAGGGGGTCTTTGACATCGGATGAGATCCAGGTATGAGTTCAATGGAGAACTCTACCTCTCTTTTTGGGGGAGGTCCAGGTAACTCCTCAGGAAATACGTCAATGTATTTCTATACGATGGGGATATTTTCTATGAGCATAAATCCTTCATGAGAAACTTATTTCATTTATGAATATTTTAACTAAAAAGGATTTTATGTCTTAAAACATTATGCTTAGGCAATTACATTTTTCTATAATTCCTTCATAATGATTCATAAAAAGCTTGTGATTAACCAAACATATCCCCCAAGAGCGTCGTAACCAAGAGTACAGCAAGGCTCATTGTCGCGTACCAGTTCCTGTTCGAGTCTAGCTCAAAGCGGTGTTTTCGGGTTTTACCCCTATGTACATTTGTGCCAGAGCCACCCATACCTGCTCGTATCCAGACAAAGATGTATTTTCTTGATAAACCACTTACTCAATACTCACCAAAATACTAGGAAGATTTACTATATTTAAACTTTTATAGAGGGTTATTCCTAAAGTTTTCATATCCTAATTTCTATAAATAACTAAAATATCCATTGATACCAACTATAAAATCTTTCCTTTTTAATACATAACTTTTCATTACATTTTACAAGTAGAGGATCTTTAAAGTCTAGTATCTTGGAAATTCTGATCATTATACATGAAAACAACATAAACATTATTCTAAAACACTTGTAAGGCTTCTTCATTGTTTATCATAATTTCATTAGAGCATCTCATAACCTGGGAGCATACATAAAAGGAAAGGGTGAGAATAAGGCCCACTAAGGGAAACAAGAGAAACATTTTACGTGTGAACTTGAGATACATCCATAAAGTCATGATAAATAACTTTAAGGCATGAGAAAGAGATCATGAGGCATATCATAATAAAAATAATGTGTTTCATAACATGAAGATTTGGCTACAAAATTTAACTTATACAATCATTTTTTATCACCAAGGTCCATCCCAAAGGTCTCATTAAAAAATTACCATGGTTATTTACCAAGGTATCGTTAAAATGGTCATCTCTAGAGTTTAAGTCTTTACCCAATGTATTGGAGCGCTATCAGGTCTCACCCTTAACTGTATTTATTATCATGTGAGCCAAATATATCATCATAAATAATTTCATAAATAACCAATATAGCATAAAATAAATGTGTTTCATTTCATAGTCATAACATTTTAAAAACTTCTTTAAAGACGTGATCTTTATGTCACTTTAAACAAACCGAAAAAGAAAGAGGGTCTCATGTATGTAAATAACATAATTTAAAATAGTAAATTTTGATATATATGTGAATAACCCTATATAATAAAGAGTTTTGAGTATTCACTTAATAAAATAAAATAATTTGATAAAAAGAGAGAGACATTTTGAGATGAAAATTCAGCAACATAACGACTATGTTGTAGGGTTTTAGAAAACATTGACAAGAGAGGGGAAATGGGTCACCCACTCATAAATGAACCATAAAATAAAATAGGGATATAATATAAAGGATATAATAACATGGTAATGAAATTTTAAGGATATACTATAGGTAATGAAAAACTTGAAAGGAAGACAAAAATGATATTTCTCTTTTGACAAATTTGGCAACCAAACGGCGTCACTTAAAACTTCAGAAAAAAAAAGAATTGATGAGTTTAAATAAGGTCTCTAATCATGTGAACATAATAGTACAGTATGATTAATATAGTGATCATACCCCAACATCGAAAAAAAGGAACTTGAAAGACTTTACATGAAAGTAGAACTTTCAGAATGGGAAGAGTGAAAGAATCCCTTACAAAAATTCAGTAGCCTAACGGCGCTACGTAAACATTCATAAAATTAAATGATGAGAGAAAGAGGGGGTCTCTCATCATATTAACATGAAAAGGAAAGTAATATTAATATAAAATAACACCACCAACATAAGAACATGGGGCTTAAAATAAATTACAAAAATGAGAGTACTTGAAAAGAAAGTGAGTGGTAGGATCCCTTACCTTGAAGAGTAACTTTGAAAGCATGAAGGTCGGGACCTTGGGAGGCTTGAGGGAACCTTGGGAGGACTCCTTTGGAGGTAAGTAGACAAGAAATTCATTGGGGATTATTTTTAAATGAAATGAATGAGGGAAAGGCTTGGTATTTATAAGAGAAGTGAGGGGACAAAGCATTAATTTCCAAGGGACACCTCATCGGTGGTATTGGCAAAACCATGGGATTTACCATGGTATTTGCACATGGTATTGGCCACTTGGGACACCTCATACCTTATCTTACTATTCATAAGTCGACAAGAATTATTTCATAATTATTACATCCTTAATGACGTCATTAAACACCCGACACTCAAAAACTGTATTTTCACTATTCACCGATAATTCAACTCTCAGAAAAATCCCAAAAATTCACCTTAACCAAATATCGAAGCTCTGAATTCAAAAATGAACTCCATTTTGTGAAAATAATTTTCTACATATTTTTAATTTAATTTTTTAATAAAAACACTATTCACTGAAAATTCAACTGTTTCAGATAAATCTCAAAAATTCACCTTAACCAAATATCGATGCTTGGATTTCAAAAATGAACTCCATTTTTTGAAAATAATTATCAAAATATTTTTAATTTAATTTTTAAAATAAAAAAAACATCATTCACCCAAAAAAACAAATACTTAACCAGTACTTTCTAGAACAGTTATTTACTTATTTTATTGAATCACATTACTTAATCAAGGTGCCTATATTATATTAATAAATTTTTAAGTGAGGTTACTTAATCAATTTGATCACATTACTAATCATAAGTGTAAAATCACTATTCATAATTTACTATTCATCAAAAATTATGTTGATCTTATTAGACTCTAAATTTCTTACTGAACATAATTGTAGAAGACCATTTTTTGAAAATAATTACAAATTATTAATTATTTAAGGTTTAAATAAATATTTTTAAAATATCTTTTTTCTAGAATCCATCAATAATATGCATACTATATTTATCCGGACATTTGAAAATTCACAAACGTCACCATAATAAGAAATCACAATTTTTATTTAAATCAAAGGATTACACAAGGCAGTTACGGTCTCATTACATAGCCCCTTATAACACCATCATATGACCTAAGAGTAAGGTGTGCTAGGGTGATAAAATCTTGGGGTGGCTCGGGCAACATTTCCTGAGTAGTGATTTCAATCATCTTGAACTTCTCGCGACGTTGATTCCATTCCAACATCACCTGATGAAGTTAGGCTTGGGTTTGGTCCAGGGAAAATCCTCCCGAGTTCCATCAGATGGGCTTTGATCGGCCCAAGACTACTGGATGGGGCCATCGAATCTCCATTCTATATTAATTAACCTAGATCACTTATATTTATAGACAATAATTGAAAATTTTAGTTTCGAACGGTCATATTGACCAATGGTAGTATAAAAGTCAAAACCCAATGGTCTTATTTTAATTATACTCATTTTATTAAATGAAATAGTTCTGTGGAGTATAAAATAAAATAACACACCAAGTTAGGAAACAAAATTTATTCAAAATTTTGGGGTGTTACAATCTTCCCCCCTTAAGAAATTGCATCCTTACAACTTTAAAATTAGGCTTGGAAATTTCGTTGAAAGTCCCACATCGGAAAAAGAGTCTGTAAAACTATTACTTTAAAAGAAAGAAACTGTAACGCCCCGGTTCCGAAAGCCACCCAGAGGTGCCCCATACCCGGTTGGTCTCATGGCCTCAAGCGCATTTCCCCAAACGCCAGAGGCTGCCGACTAGTAGTGAGGGCTTTGGGTGTGATAGTGGGGAAACTATTCCCTCCTTGGCAGAGTACACAGTACAAGAAGAATAAACATGCAATAGCAGAAGCAGTAACGACCAAAAATATAACAGCGGAAGAATAAATCAACAAACTAGAGCACATATGTATATATGAAATGATGCATGATACATAACTAGGAAAGTATCCAAACAAGTCACAATGCTAGAAAACACTACAGTACCAAAACAAGTACAAAAGAAAAGTAAACAGCTCCTCAGCATCGCAATCCAAAGCATGGTCCCATGCTCCCCTTCTCCAAGTAGTTAAGTTCCAGAAGTCGAAGGGCACTTGCCCTTGTCTATACCTGCGACAACGTAGCCTGCTTGGGCCCAAAAGCATGGCCCAAATAGGGTGTTAGATAAAATCCCAGTAGGCATTCACCCGAAGATCTGTGCCTAACAGTCAGTGAGTATATGGTAGGTAAAAGTACAATAAGTAGTAAACAGCAACAGAAAGTAGTAGGCAGTAAACAGTAAGAAGTAAAATAGGATGATACATAGCAGTAATCAATCCCTACCAAATCAATATCAGTGAAACAACAACTAAGAAGCCAGAAACCCTCTGGTAAGTACTCGCATCCATCCCCTATGGTCCTATCCAAGAAGTACCACAACCCTCTGGGTAGTGCACTCAGCCTAACCCCTCTGGCTTGGTCATACGAATTAATGAGACTCTTTGGGGAATCTCACTCGGTCAATTCCCCTTATAGTCTAGGGTAGTTAGGGACTCTCTTGAGGAAGATCACACAGTCTAACCCTCTTAGCCCCAAGGTCTAGAGACTCTCTGAGGAAGCTATCCCGGTTAATTCCTCCTACAGCCTTAGGTATACCATAGACTCTCCAAGGAAGCTCACTCGGTCAATTACTTCTCTAGCCTAGGAAGGTTCTTAAAGAGATTCAAACAAGGTAAGACTCTCTGAGGAAGCTCACTCGTTCTACCCTCTTGTAGTCTATAAAATCCAAAACTCTCTGGGAGCTCACTCGGTCCATCACCTCTGTAGTCTGTAATATATAAGACTCTCTGGGAATCTCACTCGGTCTATCCCTTATAGTCTATAGCACCAGGTTCTCTCAGCCTCATGCCAGTCAATGCATAATAATGATATAAGGCCAAAGTACACCTATAGAGCTACTTGGATAACCAAAGTACACCTATAGAGCTACTTAGATAAACAGTCTACCAGGAAACAACCATGTCACGAGTTTCACTTCAACCTATAACCGCAAGGCATAAAACTAGGTGTAGCAGCCAAAGGAAAATGAGACCCAAAGGTCATAAACGGAAAAAATCAAGGGAAAAACATCCAAGCACAACAAATTATCTACTATAATGGTCAAATTAACCTCTACACAATCATACAAGCAAGGCAAGAAAACAAAAAGGGAAAAAAGATAAACACGCAATAACCCGTTCACAGGTATCGGTGAAATTTTCACATAAAACTCAGAGAATTTGAACGGTAAGGCACAAACCACCTACATCGATCCTAGGAGATCGATATACTTGAACCACGATGGCTAATTCCCCCTAGAACGTTGTATATCGGAGAAAAATCACAAAAATTTCAACCATAGATAACATGAGAAAGAGGAAGAATTGGAAAACAAGGATCAATCAGGAGGAAGAACTCACTGTTGCGCTTCCAACGCAATCGACTGTGCTCGAATCGGAGAATGGACGGATAAGCGGGGGCTCGGGGAAGATCTGGCCGTATGGGTCACTCTCGGATGAACCAGACCTAGAAGAAGGTGATTATGGTGATTAGGCTTGACCCCGGTTCGTTTAGTGAAAAAAAAGAAAAGTAAACGGCGTGTATTTTTAAATTACACGGCGTGTAGTGGTTTTTTCAGTACTCTCCCAAAATTGGCCTCCACATCACCCCTACACACCGTGTGTGTGGCCTAGGCATGGCCAACACATGGCATCGAGCCAGAGAAGAGTACATGGCATGTACTCAGAAAGTACACGGCGTGTACTTTGAAATTTTCTAGAAACTCAATTTTTATTAAAATCTCCAGAAAAAGGAAAAGCGTACCTGAAACGAAGATCCGGGTTCTTACAGAAAGGGAAGTACAAAGGTCACCCGAGTTAACCCGTACTAGGATTACATGTCATAAAACATGGATATGGAAGAGAAAACAAAGGGTCAAGTTCTGATTGAGAGTGATAGAAAACATGATTAGGAGAAAATTAACCACAATAAGATCAAAAACTTAAGATGTGTTAAACAGTCTTTGATCACCCAGTAGGAAACTTAAACCAACAACGTTTTTGTTTTACGTTCCATTTCATAATTTTGAAAAATTCATTTACTACATTGAATATAAACATAAGGAAATATACTTACCTTCAATTAGAGTTTCATCCCTTAATAAGTTTCCCCCAGGACTAATCCTTTCTCCAAATAATGAGAATTCAAAAGGACTTGGTCTCATCAAAAGCACAAGAATCATCTCCTAGAGAATCACATAATCCACAAAAGTAATAACTATATTTTTCCCTTTTCTTTTGTCATCAATGAAAACTAAAAAGTTTAGTACGAGATCATATAATACCCAAAAAGGATAATCCTTCATAAAAATAAATATGACTATTAATCTCCCAAATTCAACAAAAAATACCCAGAGTTCCAGAAAGACCATTCAATACACAATCATCCTTAAAATTCTTCAGAATAATCCAAACTAAGATTGGAACCCAAAACTCATAAGGATTTAATCACATAGTCTTCCTCAATAAATCTTAACATTTATCTTCAAATGACATCGACTACTATTAAAGTCTCTTACTAAAGTGTAATTAACCTATTCACATATTCTCTATTCTAGGTTCATCATTTTCCAGAAATAACCCAAATCACCATATGTCTACAATAATTACATAAATTTTAAAAAAATCAACCATTCCTCCACAATTTAAATCCTATAGTATTTCATTTCCCTTAGGAATATTGTACTCCAAAAGATAAAACATCGTCCAAAATAACCTTTATCATTTAATCACCAAATAATTTTCCTATACAAAGGATAACCATTTGATAAAACATAAGTTTTCAAAATAAACTTATTCACGATCCAAAAAAATAGAAGGTTAATTATTCCCTATGAAGGGAATATCAACAAACTCATAATGCCCATATCTTGATTGGAAGGCGGTTTTTGGAATATCACAATTCTTCACCCCCAATTGATGATAACCAGAACAAAGATCAATCTTAGAGAATAATTGAGTCCTATGAAGTTGGTCAACTAAGTCATCAATTCTTGGAAGAGAGTATTTGTTCTTCACTCTGATCCCATTAAGTTCTCTATAATCAATGCATAGTTGCATCAATCTATCCTTCTTCAACACAAAGAGAACCGGTGCTCCCTAACGAGACACACTTGGTTGGATAAACCCATTCTACAATAGATCTTGGTGTTGTTTCTTTAATTCCTCTAGCTCCACATTTTCTATCCTATAGGGGGTCTTTGGCATCAGATGAGATCCAAGTATGAGTTCAATGGAGAAATCTACATCTCTTTCTAGGAGAGGTATGGGTAACTCCTCAGGAAATACATCAATGTATTCCTAGATGATGGGGATATTTTCTAAAAGAATAAATCCTTTATAAGAAACTTATTTCATTTACAAATTTTTTAACTAAAAATTATTTTATGTCTTAAAACTTCATGCTTAGACAATTATATTTTTCTATAATTCCATCATAATGATTCATAAAAATCTTGCGATTAACCAAACATATCCCCCGGGAGTGTCGTAACCAATAGTACAGAAAGTCCCATTGTCATGTACCAGTTCTCATTCGAGTCTAGCTCAAAACGGTGTTTTCAGGTTTTACCCCTATGTACATCTGTGCCAGAGGCACCTCTACCTACTCGTATCCAGACAGGGATGTATTTTCTTGATAAACCACTTACTCAATACTCACCAAAATACCAGGAAGATTTCCAATATTTAAACTTTTATATAGGGTTATTCCTAAAGTTTTAATATCCTAATTTACATAAATAACTAAACTATCCTTTGATACCAACTATAACATCCTTCTTTTTTAGTAAATAACTTTTCATTACATTTTACAAACAGAGGATCTTTAAAGTCTAGTGTCTTGGAAATATAGATCATAATACATGAAAACAACATAAAAATTCTTCTAAACCACTTGTAAGGATTCTTCATTGTTCATCCTAAGTTCATTACAATATATCATAACCTGGGAGCATACATCAAAGGAAACGGTGAGCAGAAGGCCCAATAAGGGAAACAAGAGAAAAATTTTACATGTGAACTTGAGATACATCAATAAAGTCATGATAAATAACTTTAAGGCCAGGGAAAAAGATCATGAGAAATATAATAATAAAAATAATGTGTTTCATAACTTGAAAATGTGTCTACAAAATTTAACATAGACAATCATTTCCGTATCACCAAGGTCCATCCCCAAGGTGTCATTAAAAAATTACTAATATTATTCACCAATGTATCATTAAAATGGTCATCTCTAGAGATTAAGTCTTTACCCAATGCATTGGAGCGCTATCAGGGAACACCCTTAATTTTTCTTTATTATCATGTGAGCCACATATATCATAATCAATCATTTCATAAATAACCCATATAGCATAAAATAAATGGGTTTCATTTCATATTCATAACATTTTAAAAACTGCTTTAAAGATTTGATCTTTATGTCACTTTAAACCCACAGAAAAGGAAAGTCAGTCTCATTTATGTAAATACCAGAATTTAAAATAGAAAATTTTGATATATAAGTGAATTACACTTTAGAATAAATAGTTTTTAGTATTCACTTAATAAAATAAAATAATTTGTGAAAAAGAGAGAGACATTTTGAGAGGAAAATTCGGCAGCATAACAGCTATATTGCAGGGTTTTAGAAAACATTGAAAAAAGAGGGTACATGGGTCACCCACTCATAAATGATACATAAAATAGTATAGGGACAGAATATAAAGGATATAAGAACATGGTAATGAAATTTTAATGACATACCATATGAAATGAAAAACTTGAAAGGAAGACAAAAATGAGATTTCTCTTATGAAAAATTCGGCAACCTAGCGACGTCACTTAAAAATTCAAAAAAAATGAATTGATGAGATAAAATAGGGTCTCTCATCATGTGAAAATAAAAGGAAAGTATTATTAATATATAGATTATACACCAAAATGGAAAAAAAGGAACTTGAATGACCTGACATGAAAGTTGAACTTTCAAAATGGGAAGAGTGAAAGAATCCCTTACAAAAATTCTACAACCTAACGACGCCACTTAAACATTCATAAAATGAAATAATGAGATAAATAGGGGGTATCTCATCATATTAACATGAAAAGGAAAGTAATATGAATATAAAATAACACCCCCAACATAAGAACATGGCGCTTAAAATAAATGACATAAATGAGAGTACTTGAAAAGAAAGTGAGAGGAAGGATCCCTTTCCTTGAAGAGTAACTTCGAAAGCTTGAATGTCGGGGCCTTGAGAGGCTTGAGGAAACCTTGAAAGGACTCCTTGGGAGGTAAAGAAATGAGAACTTCATTGGGTAGTATTTTAAAATGAAATTAATGAGGGAAAGGCTTGGTATTTATAGGAGAAGTGAGGGGACAAAGCATTAGTTTCCAAGGGACACCTCATCGGTGGTATTGGAAAAACCATGGGCTTCCCATGGTATTTTCCCATGGTATTGGCCACTTGGGACACCTCATACCTTATCTTACTATTCATAAGTCTACCAGAATTATTTCATAATTATTACATCCTTAATGATGTCATTAAACACCCGAAACTCAAAAACTATATTTTTACTATTCACTGAAAATTCAACTTTCTCAGAAAAATCCCAAAAATTCACCTTAAGAAAATATCAATTCTATGATTTCAAAAATGAACTCCATTTTGTGAAAATAATTTTCTAAATATTTTTAATTTACTTTTTAAATAAGAACACTATTCACTGAAAATTCAACTATTTCAGAAAAATCCCAAAAATTCACATTAACCAAATATCAATGCTCTCATTTCAAAAATGAACTCCATTTTTTGAAAATAATTTTTTAAATATTTTTTAATTTAATTTTTAAAATTTAAAACACTATTCTCTTGAAAAAACTAATACTTAACCAGTACTTTATGGAACAGTTAGTTACCTATTTTATTGAATCACATTACTTAATCAAGGTGCCTAGATTACATTAATACTTTCATACGTGAGGTTACTTAATCCATTTTATCACATTACTAATCATAAGCGTCAAATCACTATTCATAATTTACCATTCATCAAAAATTATGTTGATCTTATTAGACTCTAAATTTCTTACTGAACATAACTGTAGAAGACCATTTTTTGAAAATCATTACACATTATTAATTATTTAAGGTTTACATAAATATTTCTAAAATATCCTTTTTCTAAAATTCATCAATAATATGCATACTATATTTATTCAAACATTTGAAAATTCACAAACATCACCATAAGAAGAAATCAAAAAAAAATTTAAATCAAAGGATTACACAATGAAGTTATGGTCTCGTTACATAGCCCCTTATAACACCATCATAGGACTTAAGAGTAAGGTGTGATAGGTTGATAGAATCTTGGGGCAGCTCGGCAAACATTGCCAGAGTAGTGATTTCTATCAGCTTGAAATTCTCATGAAGGCGATTCTGTTCCAGCTTCACATGATGAAGTTCAGCTTGGGTTTGGTCTAGGGAAAAGCCCAAATGTGCTACCTCCTTCTCGAGTTCTGTAGCGACCCAATCTTTTTGAGTAGTATATTAACTTACTCTTATTGATTTAATAAGATGCTAATGGTTAATGCAGAAAGGGGTGTTGATGGCTTCATCCAGTAGACTCAACCCTTACGAAGCCCACTTATCAGAGCTTGGGAAGGAGGTAGCATCTGTGGGCTTCGCTTTAGACCAAGCCCAAGACGAGCTCCAGCGTGTCAAGCTTGAACGAAAACGCTTGCGGGAGAAGTTCAAGTTAGTGGAGATTGCTACTAGGGCAATGTTATCTGAGCCTCCCTCAGATTCTCTCACCATAGCACACCTTACACTTAGGTCTTATGCCAGTGTTATAAGGGGCTATGTGATGAGACCCTAGTTTCCTTGTGTAATCCTTTCGGGTGAATAAATTGAGATTTCTTCCTTTAGTGATGTTTGTGAAATTTCAAATGTCCGGATAATTTTAGAATGTATTTTATTGATGAATTTTGAAAAAGGTATATTTTGAAATATTTATGTAAACCCTAAATAACTAATGATGTGTAATGATTTTCAAAAAATGGTCTTCTACAAAAGTGTTCATTAAAAAATTTGGAGTCTAATAAGATCAACTTAATTTTTGATGAATAATAAATAGTGAATAGTGATTTTATGCTTAGGATTAGTAATGTGGCCAAATGGATTAGTAATCTCACTTAAAGAAAGTTATAAAATAATCTAGGCACCTTGATTAAGTAATGTGATTCAATAAAATGGGTAAATAACAGTTTCATAAATTATTATTCAAGAATTAGTTTTTTCGGATGAATAGAGTTTTTTAATTAAAAATTTAATTAAAAATAATTAGAAAATTATTTTTATAAAAATGACTTTATTTTTGAACTCAGAGCATCGATATTATGTTATGGTAATTTTTGGGGATTTTTCTGAAAAAAATGAATTTTCGATGAATAGTGTATTTATTTAAAAATAAAATTAAAAATATTTAGAAAATTAGTTTTATAAAATGGAGTTCATTTTTGAAATCATAGCATTGATATTTGGTTAAGGTGAAATTTTGGGATTATTCTGATAAAGTTGAATTTTCGGTGAATAGTGAAAGTATAGTTTTTAAGTTACGGGTTTTTAATGACATCATTAAATGATGTATTAAGTATATATTCAATATGGTCGAATTATGAATAGTAAGATAAGGTGTGAGGTGTCCAAAGTGGGCAATACCATGGGCAAATACCATGGGCAAGCCCATGGTTTTGCCAAAACCACTAGTGAGGTGTCCCTTGGCCATTAATGCTTTGTCCCCTCACTTTCCCTATAAATACCCACCCTTTCCTCCTTTAGTTTTCACTCCCAACTCTCCCCCAACGAAGTTCTGGACTTCTTACCTTCCAAGGAGTCCTCCCAAGGTGCCCCCAAGCCCTCAAGGTCCAATCCTTTGAGTTTCAAGAGTCACGTTTTAAGGTATGGGATCCGACCCCTCTCTTTCTTTTCATGTAATCTCTTTTATGTCATTCCTATTATGATCCTTGTTTTTATGTGAGAGGATGTTCTTTTATATTCCTCTTACTGCCCTTTCATGTTTATACGATGATAGATCCCCTCTTACTCTCATCATTTCGTTTTATGAAAGTTTAAGTGACGCCGTTAGGCTGCCGAATTTTTAAGGGATTCTTTCACCCTTCTCATTTTTCATGTTCGATTTTCATGTCAAGTCTTTCAAGTTCCTTTTTATTATGTTGGGGTATGATCTCTATATCTATAATACTTATCTCTTATTATCATATGATGAGGGACCCTATTTGATCTTGTCAAATCATTTTCTTTTGAAGTTAAGTGACGCCGTAAGGCTGCCGAATTTTCATAAGAGAAATCTAATCTTTTTTCCTTCCATGTTTTTCATTTCAAATGGTATTTCCCTAAAATTTCATTACCATGTCCATATGTCCTTCTTATTCGTTCAACCTACTGTTTTATAGATCATTTATGAGTGGGTGACCCATGTCCCCTCTCATTTCAATGTTTTCTAAAACCCCGAAACTTAGCCGTTATGCTGCAGAATTTTCCCCTCAAAATGCCTCTCTCTTTTCTCAAAAATTATTTTATGTTATAAAGTAAATACTCAAAGCTCTTATCTCCACAAGGGTATTCAGATATATATAAAAATGTTCCATTTTAAATTCTGGTATTTACATACATGATACCCGCTTTCCCTTTCCGTGGGTTTAAAGTGACGTAAAGATCATGTCTTTAAAGCAGTTTTTAAAATGTTATGATTATGAAATGAAAACCATTTATTTTATGCTATATGGGTTATTTATGGAATGTTTGATGATGATATATGTGGCTCACATGATAATAAAGGAAAATTTAAGGGTGCGCCCTGATAGCGCTCCAATGCATTGGGTAATGATGTAACCACTAGAGATTACAATTTTCATGATACCTTGGTGAATAACCTTGGTAATTTTCAAATGACACATTGGGGATAGACCTTGGTGATATGTTCATGATTGTCTATGTTAAATGATGTAGCCACATCTTCAAGTTATGGAAAATGTTGTTTTTATTATGAAATGCCTCATGATTTTCTTTCTCATACCTTAAAGTTCTTTTCATGTCCTTATTGAAGTATATCAAGTTCACATGTAAAATGTTCCTCTTGTTTCCCTTACTGGGCCTTCTGCTCACCCTTTATTTTGATGTATGTCCCCAGGTTATGAGATGCAGTAATGAACCTAGGATGAACTTAAGGAGAAGCCTTTCAAGTGTTTAAGAAGAATGCTTTATGTTGTTTTCATGTATTATTTTTCCTGGTTTCCAAGACACTAAACCTTAAAGATCCTCAGTTGTGTGTAATGTAATGAAAGTTTCTGTTATAAAATGGCGGGATGCTATAGTTGGTATCAGAGGATGGTTTAGTTATTTGTTGAAATTAGGATCTAAAAACTTTAGGAAGAACCCTATAGAAAAGTTTAAATATAATAAAACTTCCTGGTATTTTGATAAGTATTGAGTAAGTGGTTTATCAAACAAATACATCCCTGTCTGGATACGAGCAGGTAGAGGCGGCTCTGGCACAGATGTACATAGGGGTAAAACCCGAAAACACCGCTTTGAGCTAGACTCGAACGGGAACTGGTGCATGATAACGGGCCTTGCTGCACTCTTGGTTACGACACTCCCGGGGGATATGTTTGGTTAATCACATGCTTTTTATGAATCATTATGAAGGAATTATAGAGAAATATAATTGTCTAAGCACGAAGTCTTAGTTAAAAGATTCATAAATGAAATAAGTTTCTCACTAAGGTTTTATTCTTTTAGAAAATGGCGGGCAATAGGAGAAATCGTGCCGATGGTGACCGCAATGCACCATGTGCTGACGGCCCTCCGATGGAAGCCGGAATGGAAACATTCATGCGAATTATGAACCAACTAACTCAAGTTATGAGTAATAACTTGAATCAAGCTGAGAGGCCGACCTCACCACGAAGGGAACAACTATCTGTTGAGTCCTTCATGCGTCAATGACCGCCAACATTCAGAGGATCTACTGACCCATTGGTTGCGGAACAATGGATAAGCTCCATTGAAAAGATCTTTTCTGTACTTCATTGTTCGGAACAAGAAAAAGTCACCCTTGCTATTTACCGCCTAGAGGGAGAAGTCGATCAGTGGTGGTCACTGATCAAAAACACGAAGCCACGAGGAGAGATGGAAGCTATGGAGTGGGAAGAATTTCGGGGGATTTTCTTTAACAAGTATTTCCCTCATTCCATGAGAACGAAAATGGAGAAAGAGTTTCTCGAGCTGAAGCAGAAGGAGAACGAATCTGTCGGAAGCTATGAGATGAACTTCACTAGGCTTTCCCGTTATACCTCAAGCTTTGTCATGGACCCTAATGGGAAGGTTGATAGATTCTTTGGCGGAATACGACCACATCTACGGAAGAATCTAGCCAACAGGGACTATGATAGCTATGAAGAAATAGTTCGAAGTGCTATGAAAGTTGAACTAGAATTTGGGGAGACACAATGGTCTCAAAAATCTAATGAGAAGAAGAGAACTCTAGAACCAAGCCTGGGAAGAAGTTTTGATCAGGAAAGAGGTGGAAAGCATATGCAACATGCCACATGCAATAAATGTGGGAAGAAGCATCCGGGGAACTGCTTGATCGGAAGTGGCAAGTGCTATAGGTGTGGAAAAGAAGGCCATATTTCTCGGAATTGTCGTGCTGATGTGAAGCCTCAACTTCCCAACACTAACGACAGAGGAAAGATGGTTCTGGCCCTACCCGAAGTCACATGCTTCATGTGTGGACAGCTTGGGCACTTTGCTAATCAATGTCCAAATCCAAGGGCGGTGGAGGGGAATCACCATCAACCTCAGCAGAGGCCAAGGGAGCAAGGTCGTGCTTTCTCTATCACAACAACTGAAGTTGAAGTTCCGAACGATGTGGTAGCAGGTACTCTTGTTGTCCTCTCAAAACTAGCAAGTGCTTTATTTGATTCTGGTTCTACGCATTCCTTTATTTCTTCCAAGTTTGCAAAGAATATAGAATCAATCCCCGAATTGCTTTAGGTAGAGTTGTCAGTCAAGACTCCAAGTGGGATTATCCATGCATCAACAGTGTTTAGAGACTCTAGTGTTTACTTTGGTGAGAAAAATCTTATCACAAATCTTTTAGTCATTCCCATGATGGAATTTGACATTATACTAGGGATGGACTGGCTCTCAAAGTATAACGCTAAGATCAAATGCAGAAGTAAGGAAATCTCAGTAGTCTTGAATGAACGACCTACAGTTATCTTCCGAGGAGAGATATCCCGAACTGATCCTAATCTAGAAGCACCTCCCATGGCTTTCTTTATGGAGTTAATCGGTGATGATGAAGAAGGGAAAGGGAGCATACAAATTGAAGATGTTCCGATTGTTCAGGAATACATGGATGTATTTCCTGAGGAGTTACCTGGACCTCCCCTAGAAAGAGAGGTAGAGTTCTCCATTGAACTCGTACCTGGGTCTCAACCGATATCAAAGACTCCGTATAGAATGGCAAATGTGGAGCTAGATGAGCTAAAGAAACAACTCCAAGACTTGTTGGAGAAGGGGTTTATCCGACCAAGTGTGTCTCCTTGGGGAGCACCAGTTATCTTTGTGAAGAAGAAGGATGGATCAATGCGGTTATGCATTGATTATAGAGAACTGAACGGGATCACAGTGAAGAACAGATACCCTCTTCCAAAAATTGATGATTTATTTGATCAATTCGTGGGGCTCAATTATTCTCTAAGATTGACCTTAGATCTGGTTATCATCAACTGAGGGTGAAGAAGGAAGATATTCCAAAGACTGCCTTCCGATCAAGATATGGGCATTATGATTTTACTGTTATGCCCTTCGGCTTGACTAATGATCCTGCTATTTTCATGGATTTGATGAATAGAGTCTTTAAGGACTACCTTGATAACTATGTGGTAGTTTTTATTGATGATATTTTGATATATTCAAAAAGTCACGAGGAGCATGAAGATCATCTGAGGGTTATTTTGAAAACTCTACGGAAGGAGAGGCTCTTTAGGAAGTTCAGCAAGTGTGAGTTTTGGTTACAACAAGTGGCTTTCTTGGGGCACATCGTAACCAATGAAGGAATCTCGGTTGACCCTGCAAAGACAATGGTTGTGGAGGAGTGGCCTCAACCCACAACAGTAACTGAGATTCGTAGTTTCCTTGGTTTAGCGGGATATTATAGGAGGTTTGTGAAAAACTTTTCACGGATTTCTAATCCACTAACCAAGTTGACTTGAAAAGGGGTTAAGTTCATCTGGACAAAGGAATGCGAGGAAAGTTTCCAAGAGCTGAAGAAGAGATTGGTTACTGCACCTGTGTTAACACTACCCTCTATCGGAGAAGGATTCGTTATTTTTAGCGATGCATCTCTGAAAGGGCTTGGGTGCGTCCTCATGCAAAATGACAAAGTAATTTCTTATGCATCTTGACAGTTGAAGATTCATGAGCAGAATTATCCTACGCATGATCTAGAGCTGGCGGCAGTTGTTTTTGCTCTAAAGATATGGAGGCACTATCTTTATGGGGAGAAATGTGATATATACACTGACCACCAAACTCTAAAGTATATTTTCACTCAGAAAGAATTGAACATGAGACAAAGGAGATGGTTGGAGCTTATTAAAGACTATGATTGTTCAATTCATTATCACCCTAGAAGAGCAAACAAAGTCGCGGATGCGTTAAGCAGGAAAGATCATGTTGTTCTGGCAACAATGAGGATCCTGGGAGATCCCTTGATTAAAGATCTAGTAAAACTGGACATGGGAATTATAAGGAAAGGGACATCATCAACCCTATCCCAAATGATTTCTCAACCATCATTACTAGAGAAGATCAAGAAGGCTCAAAAAGAAGATCCTTTGCTGCAGGAGAAGTTCGAGGCTGTAAAGGATTGGAAGTTCCCTGATTTCAATATTGATCAAGAAGGTGTATTGAAATTTCGTACAAGACTATGTGTTCCATCTATTCCGGAGATAAAGAAAGAACTGATGGATGAAGCTCATAGCTCTACTTTCTCTATACATCCAGGAAGCACTAAGATGTATAGAGACCTTCGTGATCATTATTGGTGGGATAACATGAAGAGGGAGATTGCCGATTACACTACAAGGTGCCTGGTGTGTCAGCAAGTAAAGGCAGAAAGACAACTTCCTAAGGGGGTATTACAACCGCTACCCATACCAGTATGGAAGTGGGATAATATCACTATGGACTTTGTAACTGGTCTCCTGAAAACATCCAAAGGAAACAATGCGATATGGGTTATTGTGGACCGTCTCACCAAGACATCCCATTTTATCTCTATTCGGGAAGATTTCTCTCTGGATCAGCTTGCCAAGATATATGTGAAGGAAGTGGTAAGGCTGCATGGGGTACCACTATCCATCGTATCGGATCGTGACCCAAGATTCACATCAAAATCTGGAGAAGTCTTCAACATGATCTGAACACTGAATTGAATTTTAGTACGGCCTATCATCCTCAAACTGATGGCCAATCTGAAAGGACTATTCAGTCACTCGAAGACATGTTGAGATTATGCTCAATGGAATTTAAAGGTGGATGGGATCATCACCTCCCATTAGTGGAGTTCTCCTATAACAACAGCTTCCATGTGAGTATTCATATGGCACCCTATGAAGCTCTGTATGGAAAGCGGTGTAGAACTCCTACTTGTTGGGATGAAACTGGTGAGAGGAAGCTTCTTGGGCCTGATCTTGTGCAAGAAATGACAGAACAAGTTCATGCCATCCAACAACACATAAAGGCTGCTCAGAGTTGGCAGAAGAGCTATGCTGACAATCGACGAAGAGACTTGGAGTTTGGTGTTGGCGACAAAGTCTTCCTTCGAATCTCTCCATGGAAGAGAGTCATGCAGTTTGGGAAGAAAGGGAAGCTCAGCCCTAGGTACATTGGCCCCTATGAAATCCTTGATTACATAGGAGCAGTGGCCTATCGTCTAGCACTTCCACCGAACCTTGATCAAGTTCACAATGTCTTCCATGTATCTCTCTTGAGGAAGTACATACCCGACCCTTCGCATGTACTGAACCCAGAGGTGGTACAACTTGAACATGACCTCTCTTATGAGGAGCAGCCAGTGGAGATCTTGGACCGTAGAGACAAGGTCCTACAAAACAAGACTACCCACCTTGTGAAAGTGTTGTGGAGGAATCATAAATATGAATAAGCGACTTGGGAGCCTGAGGAAACGATGAAGCAAAAGTACCCTCACCTTTTCGACTTGGCCTCAAGTATAAATTTTGGGGACGAAATTTCTTAAGGGGGGAAGAATGTAACGACCCAATCTTTTTGAGTAGTATATTAACTTACTCTTATTGATTTAATAAGATGCTAATGGTTAATGAAGAAAGGGGAGTTGATGGCTTCAAACAGTAGACTCAACCCTTACGAAGCCCACTTATCAGAGCTTGGGAAGGAGGTAGCATCTGTGGGCTTCGCTTTGGACCAAGCCCAAGATGAGCTCCAGCGTGTCAAGCTTGAACGAAAACGCTTGCGGGAGAAGTTCAAGTTAGTGGAGATTGCTACTTGGGCAATGTTATCTGAGCCTCCCTCAGATTCTCTCACCATAGCACACCTTACACTTAGGTCTTATGCCAGTGTTATAAGGGGCTATGTGATGAGACCCTAGTTTCCTTGTGTAATCCTTTCGGGTGAATAAATTGAGATTTCTTCCTTTAGTGATGTTTGTGAAATTTCAAATGTCCGGATAATTTTAGAATGTATTTTATTGATGAATTTTGCAAAAGGGATATTTTGAAATATTTATGTAAACCCTAAATAACTAATGATGTGTAATGATTTTCAAAAAATGGTCTTCTACAAAAGTGTTCATTAAGGAATTTGGAGTCTAATAATATCAACTTAATTTTTGATGAATAGTAAATAGTGAATAGTGATTTTATGCTTAGGATTAGTAATGTGGCCAAATGGATTAGTAATCTCACTTAATGAAAGTTTTAAAATAATCTAGGCACCTTGATTAAGTAATGTGATTCAATAAAATGGGTAAATAACAGTTTCATAAAATATTATTCAAGTATTAGTTTTTTCGGATAAATAGTGTTTTTTAATTAAAAATAATTAGAAAATTATTTTTATAAAAATGACTTTATTTTTGAACTCAGAGCATCGATATTATGTTATGGTAATTTTTGGGGATTTTTCTGAAAAAAATGAATTTTCGATGAATAGTGTATTTATTTTAAAATAAAATTAAAAATATTTAGAAAATTATTTTTATAAAATGGAGTTCATTTTTGAAATCATAGCATTGATATTTGGTTAAGGTGAAATTTTGGGATTATTCTGAGAAAGTTGAATTTTCGGTGAATAGTGAAAGTATAGTTTTTAAGTTACGGGTTTTTAATGACATCATTAAATGATGTATTAAGTATATATTCAATATGTTCGAATTATGAATAGTAAGATAAGGTGTGAGGTGTCCCATGTGGCCAATACCATGGGCAAATACCATGGGCAAGCCCATGGTTTTGCCAAAACCACTAGTGAGGTGTCCCTTGGCCATTAATGCTTTGTCCCCTCACTTTACCTATAAATACCCACCCTTTCCTCCTTTAGTTTTCACTCCCAACTCTCCCCCAACGAAGTTCTGGTCTTCTTACCTTCAAAGGAGTCCTCCCAAGGTGCCCCCTAGCCCTCAAGGTCCAATCCGTTGAGTTTCAAGAGTCACGTTTTAAGGTAAGGGATCCGACCCCTCTCTTTCTTTTCATGTAATCTCTTTTATGTCATTCCTATTATGCTCCATGTTTTTATGTGAGAGGATGTTATTTTATATTCCTCTTACTGCCCTTTCATGTTTATATGATGAGAGATCCCCTCTTACTCTCATCATTTCGTTTTATGAAAGTTTAAGTGACGCCGTTAGGCTGCCGAATTTTTAAGGGATTCTTTCACCCTTCTCATTTTTCAAGTTCGATTTTCATGTCAAGTCTTTCAAGTTCCTTTTTATTATGTTGGGGTATGATCTCTATATCTATAATACTGATATCTTATGATAATATGTTGAGGGACCCTATTTGATCTTGTCAAATCATTTTCTTTTGAAGTTAAGTCACGTCGTAAGGCTGCCGAATTTTCATAAGAGAAATCTAATCTTTTTTCCTTCCATATTTTTCATTTCAAATGGTATTTCCCTAAAATTTCATTACCATGTCCATATTTCGTTCTTATTCTTTCAACCTACTGTTTTATGGATCATTTATGAGTGGGTGACCCATGTTCCCTCTCATTTCAATGTTTTCTAAAACCCCGAAACTTAGCCGTTATGCTGCAGAATTTTCCCCTCAAAATGCCTCTCTCTTTTCTCAAAAATTATTTTATGTTATAAAGTGAATACTCAAAGCTCTTATCTCTACAAGGGTATTCACATATATATCAAAATGTTCCATTTTAAATTCTGGGATTTACATACATGAGACCCACTTTCCCTTTCCGTGGGTTTAAAGTGACGTAAAGATCATGTCTTTAAAGCAGTTTTTAAAATGTTATGATTATGAAATGAAACCCATTTATTTTATGCTATATGGGTTATTTATGGAATGTTTGATGATGATATATGGGGCTCACATGATAATAAAGGCAAATTTAAGGGTTCGCCCTGATAGCGCTCCAATGCATTGGGTAATGATGTCACCACTAGAGATTACAATTTTCATGATACCTTGGTGAATAACCTTGGTAATTTTCAAATGACACCTTGGGGATGGACCTTGGTGATATGTTCATGATTGTCTATGTTAAATTATGTAGCCACATCTTCAAGTTATGGAAAATGTTGTTTTTATTATGAAATGCCTCATGATTTTCTTTCTCATACCTTAAAGTTCTTTTCATGTCCTTATTGAAGTATATCAAGTTCACATGTAATATGTTCCTCTTGTTTCCCTTATTGGGCCTTCTGCTCACCCTTTCTTTTGATGTATGTCCCCAGGTTATGAGATGCAGTAATGAACCTAGGATGAACATAAGGAGAAGCCTTTAAAGTGTTTAAGAAGAATGCTTTATGTTGTTTTCATGTATTATTTTTCCTGGTTTCCAAGACACTAAACCTTAAAGATCCTCAGTTATGTGTAATGTAATGAAATTTTCTGTTATAAAATGGCGGGATGCTATAAGTTCCGTCAGATGGGCTTCGATCGTCCCAAGACAACTAGATGGGGCCATCAAATCTCATTTCTATATTAATTAACCAAGATCACTTGTATTTCTAGAAAATAATCGCAACATTTAGTTTCCAATGGTCATATCGACCAATGGTCATATAACAGTCGAAACCCAATGGTCTTATTTTAATTATACTCATTTTATTAAATTAAATAGTTTTGTTGAGTATAATATAAAATAACACACCAAGTTAGGAAACAAAATTTATTCAAAATTTCGGGTCGTTACAAAAACTTCTTAAGTCTCACTCCCTATCAACTGAAGGATTAAAATTTTCAAATTCTACCACATCATATATAATAATATTTCATTGAAAATTTTAATGTTTTCCACATGTAACCATTTTTGAAAAATTTTCCATGTTCTTAAAAATGAGAGCATTTTCAAAATTACACTACCTTTCCCTTTAGAAAATCTCACATTTGAGATCATTTTTCAAAAATAAACATGCTTCCACTAACAAATAAATCATTACTCAAAATGAAATATTCACTCTTATTGGGATTTCATTTCTATCAATTCAAGGCATGATCTTATCATTATCTAAAACCATTATAACAAGATTATAACTTTTATAAGTGTCTCCATGAAACATATGTACCCAAATCCCTAGAAACTTGAAATTTATTATAAATAGACTAGATACGTCTTTTTATGCTCAAAAGTTTAAAGTCTTGTCATTCCTACTCCTTTCTACCATCCCAACCCAAGGATTAAACTAGAATATTTGTCAACTGAAATATTTAAAAACCAATACCTTTTGTCCCAAAATGAAATATAGACCCAAAAAGAATAAAACAATTTAAAACACACCTCCCCTCCACATTGGCTTGGGTCAAGGTAGAATTGATACTAGGCCTTAGGTGACATCCTGAAGGATCCAAAGGATGAAAATGGATGCTAATGTCTTCAATATAGTTTGGAGATAATTTTTCATTTGAAAATAAAACAACAATAACCAAGTATACCATAAAGAAAAACATCTAAATGATGCATGATAACAATGTAAGTCAACTCAGTGTATAATAAATCAAACCAACTATATCATATTACCAAGAATAATTCAATATCAACATCAACTACAAAGCACAAGACAACACCAACAAAGCTCAAAGTCTCCAAAGACATCAACTCAGTAACTCCCAACAACATCCAAGATCTAGATCCACAATCCATTCCCATGTATTAAAGTGAACAACAAAAAAATGTGATATATTCCCTTTACCTATATCCTAAATAAATAATATATTCAAAAGAACAAAAGTCCCAAAGAAGGGGTAGAGTAATGAAACATGTAGGTTTCCCTCAAATGATTTTCCTAATCGCACAACAAGGATAGAACTTGTTATGACATTAATATAAAAAAATTTATTTAAAATAATTTAAAACATTTTATATCAGGATATAAAATAATTTACACACTAAAATAGTTTTAAAAAAATAAATCCATTTCCAATTAATCTAAATAGACAATAATTTCAAACCATTTCACAAATCCATTTGGCATAACCCATTCTAATCCACACATCCACACATGAATTACCATGTGACAGTTTCATACTCATTTGCGATCTCACTTCAATATTCCAAGTCATCACAAGGTAACCATATACCATTACCCCAATGGAACATGCCCCTTCCAAAAGGTCACATCAATTCAATTAAACACACACCAACCAATTTTGACAAAACTATGAAAAAATAATTGTGCTAAACCATTTCAATAAAAACACATTTTATTGAATAATTTTCCATGAAAACATTGTCCCTAAATGAAGCCATCCAACCAATTTTAAAATAATAATTTTAAAATCATTAAACAAATCTCTTTGCACAACAATTCCATGATTCTAAAAACCATCACTAAAGAAGGATTCTACCATGATTTTCAAAAACATTTTAAAATAAATTTCAAGAAATATAAAAAATTTGAAATTTATCCTTAAATTTATAATAAGAGGAGTTGAGTGTGAATCCATATACCTCAGAAATTATGGTGGAATAATTTAATGATATGAATTCAGCAACAAAAATGGGTTATTCACCAAAAAACCACCTTACATCTCGTTCACTAACATTAACATAAACATATCTCATCATGATTGGAATATAATGTCATAGATTTATCCCCAATAAACTATATAAATGAATTTGAGAGTGGGAAGAAGAGTATATGTAAAGAAAACATCAAGAATAAATACTTACCAAGAAATATGTCCTTTGATGTGAAAATATTTTGCAATAAATCTCTACCGGATCTAAGGGGAAGGTCTCCAAAACCTATGAGAGAAAATAAATCTGATTTCGTGTCATAGTATAGGAAAAAGAGTAGATTATGGGTAAATATGAGTGATATAAACTTTTCTAGGATCTAAAAATTAATTTTGCATGGTTGGGTCACATGGTTAGGGAAACAATGTGGCAACCATGTACCAACCACCACCTCCTAACACCCTTCACACGGTTGGATCACATAGTTAGAAACACCATTCTCCAACTGTGTTTTTTCCTTGGTTCAACTTCTCATGGTTACTCCTAGGTCACCACATGATTAGGTCCAAACTATGTGCTAAATAGTGCATGTACCTAGATCCCAATAACTCATATTTCATGGTTTTCTATAGGAGTTTCACAATTTTTACTAATTGTGCTCAATCCATGAACATCCAAAAACATCCCCAAAAAAATTCAAAATTCTTTTATACATTCACAAAATTCACCCAAACACTTTAAATAACTAAAATACATAAATAAATGGTTACTTCCTTGAAATTGGGGGGTGATGTATGAAGACATGTAGATGAATCCATGGATTTTATCTAAGGAACTCTCATACACATAAAATATTTCAAGTGAATCATCGGTACAATGATAACAAATTCATATAATGAGACATATATGAAATTCCATGGTGGGTAACTCACATGAAAATCATCGTAATGAATCGTAATGGTGTCCTCTGAGTGCTCACGGAATTCCCTTGGTAATCCAAGGCTAGATCAAGTCTTCCCATTCCTATAAATATGAAAAAGGGCTACTGTAATACGCACTTTATACTAATTATATTTATATCATATATAATGATGGGTCATGTAATAGTCATGAAAATTTCCATTTAATTGGTTTATTACATTACCTTTGACCTTTTTTGATGCAAATTAAGTGTGTTAGAATAATTATTTGTTTAACTATAACCAAAATATCAAATTTCTATTTAGATGTTTTAGGGAGTCCAATAGCAAAATCCATTGTGACATTTTTCCATTTCAATTCTTATATTGGTAATGGTTGTAACATCCACTTATATTTATATGTCTCAACATTAACATATTGTAAAACCACAAACCAAGATACATACTCAATAAAACCCAATGATTTTATAAAATATTTTTTCAAAAATAAATTCAATTTTTTTGATACCTTGGGTTATATAAAACACAGAGGTGTAACGAACCACATTACATTATTAAAAATATTAAAATTAAAACGTGTCCATTATAACCTATATATTAATTTTTGTGGTATGAATAGGATAACCAAATTTTTAAAATATAGTATCAATGATTTAGATAAATGATATATTTTGAAAAAAAAGTACTTAATTTTTTGTAAAATATTTACATGCTTCAAAAATACATTTTTCTCAGAAAATGATGTTCATTTCTTTTTGTGAAAAAATAATAAAAATAATTTTTCCACATTTAGAAAAATTATTGGATAAAATGAACATAATTTTTCCAAAACAACATGTTAAAATTATCTATGATTGAATTTTTTAGAATATTTTAAAAAGATTAATTTCTCTATGAATAGTGAAAATGCTATTTTTATTGAGAAATTCTATTTCATTTAAATAATTTAAAAAGATAAATACTTTTTAAAAATGTTTTAAAAGTAAAATTAATTAAATTATATTGATTTTAATACAATTTAGTTCATTTTAATATATTTCATATAGATCATTTATATTAAAACTTTTTATACTTTAGAAAACATTTTCATTAGAAAACTGCATCTTTGTCATGCGAGGGGGTTTAATTTTATGTTAAATTCTGATGAATTTATGAATTGAACATGGTAAAATATGTTCCATAAATTAAATAAAAATAATTAATATTATAAAATAATTCTAATGAAATTTTAGTTCATAATGAATAATAAAAACAGTAAAAAATAATTATCATGGTTAAGGTTAAAACAAGTTGACCATGGGTTAAACTAAACAAATATGTTTTAAAATGAACTAAATGCTTATAAAATTTATATTTAATGGAAATATTTTTAACTTATTTATTCAAAAATCTATATTGATCTCTTTTGGAGGCTTTGGTGTTTGTAATAAATATGTATAACATTTTCATTTCAAAAATTCCAAGTGTGTCCTATCCCCCAGTTATAAAATACCACCCATCTCATCTCATCTTCACACTCCCAAGCCTTTTTTTCAACCAATAAATGACCAAATAAATTAGTTAAATCCATAAACACATCATATAGGACATATTTTTACTAATAATATCTTCTATTATGGCTTTCGAGGCTAACATGAAAATTTTGTATGAAGAAGTTATATTGTTATTAACCGGGAATTTTTATTTAATTTCTCTTTCCACCTCCATAAAATCTACCCAAAATGAATTTAAATAATAACACTAGTATCTCTAATATATTAATATTTTTTTATGTTAATTTAATAACCTATATCTATCTCATCTTCCATAAAATGGTAATTTAAACAATAGATCATGTGCACGGCGGACTACAGGGTTGCGAACAGATGTAAATCATTTTCAATCACCACATATCACGGATGGATATAATGATAAATTTAATATATATATATATATATATAATATTTATGTAATATTATACTTCTATAATAATTATAAAACATCTACCTTCTTACCTTCCAATTTTTTTGAAAAAAAGTGATGTCACTAATGCGTATGTGTGGACTACCACCTCCCTGAAGCAATGTTATATGTTTTTCATTTTATTTTGAAATTTATGTTCATAAGGATTTATTTAATGATAATATATAATATATATGACCTGAAAATGATTCTTTGAATTTTTATTAAAATTTACTTTTCTTCTGTTCCATCCATCGAAGAATAAAAACAGTGTTAATGTGTATGTACGGCCTTTCATCTCCATGAAAGGAGTATTTAATTTTTATATGTCTAAATTTTATGGTTGAATATAAATATTTATATAATGAATATGTATTATATGTATATCATTATTTAAAATATTTATATTTTTCAACCATATTTAAATTATAATTACCAAAACTATGAAACCAAAACATACAAGAAAATTGAAGGAGCTATCACCCAAAATAGTGATTTTAACAATGAATTGTAAATAAATAGTTGGTAAAAGTTTATATTTAAATAATATATGGTATTATATATAATAATATTATTCAATAATAGATACATAATAAACCTATATTTGTTATGTGGGTGGTTCAAATGTGAATGATGTAATTTAATACTTAAGGTAGGCGATTTTGAGTCTCACATTTATTTCTTGGAGACTTATGCTGAATTCACCACTCTTTTCATTTATATGGTTTATATAACCACCATTTGGAATTTCATATCATTATTATTCTAATTCTAATGGTATTTAATATTTCAATTGATATTCTTCTACTATGGGGATTATTATTCAAAAGATACCAAAGTGGTAAGTGATTTTCATCTCACTTTTATTTCTATGAGATACATGACTTATACACCACATGTTTATTATGTTATATGTATATAATTCTCATGAATGTATTTAATTATTATTATAATAAAAATTTTGTATATAAATATCTTTATAAGTTTCTTTATTTCATGGTTCTTACGATTCGAAGATTACCAAAGTGGTAATGGTATTATGTTACAATATCAGTATTTATCAAAATTTTTATGATTTTGTGATTGATAATGAAATTTTATGATATATCACTTAATAAACTCATATATTTTATTCTATTATATATTTTTCTATAGAATACGTTTTTTAATTCATTTTCATATCTTTGATTAAAAAATATACCAAAATAATATTTTTAAGAAAAATTTACCTTATTTCCTCTTTTGGTGGAAAATCATTTTTCTTCTAAGAATACATTTTCTAAAAAAATAATTACAGAATTTTTTTTATATTATAAAATGATTTTTTAAATATATTTTTAAACATGACTGAATTTTTAAAAAATCATTTAAGATGAGTCTTCTTTTCATTTTCTGAATAAGGAACTTTTTACCTTTCACTAAAAAATGTGAAGGAATAATTACATTAACTAGTACAACATAAAAAACATTTCTAGCCGTTATGACCACTCAATGATTAAATAAGTTATTTTCTTTAATATTTAGTAAATTTTTATATTTAAAATAATTAATTTTATAGTAGATATAATATTTTCTTCAAGATATGTCCTATGTGATCTTTTAGAATCATATTCCATCTAATATGGAATCCTTTAATGTTAAATAATATTTATTATGGATATGATCCTATGATACCATCCTTATTCATCTAGTGGATGGTTTATCATAATTATGATATGGTGTTTATGAAACCCATTCCTTTTCCATATTTTATGCTATGATAAATTAATGAAATTATTATAAAAATCATTTGTTTTATATGGGTTATACAGTGATGAGATTTTTATGAACCATGTTTATTTTCAAGGGTTATATATGATGAATATTTTATAATCTTTTTTCACATTTCTGAATTATTTTTATTATGTGTTTAATGATACCTACTTCTTCCTCCAATTAGTTGGGTAAATATTAATATCTCACAGGATAAATATAAATGGAATTGGGGAGTGAAATTGGTTTAGTAAGGGACTTCTTCCAATATAATAGACTTCAGAGTGAACCTTAAAACAATGATTATTTTTGAAGTGAACACAATCCACTATGGTATACTTAGAAATAATCCTTTAATGCTAATGAAATTATTTTCTATGCTTTTTTATATTATGCAAATCTATGTATTATTCCAATGTTATGCCCATACAGATTTTTTTTTCTTTGATTGCATTATGATTCTTATCTTATGAACTTCCAAGATTTATGTTATGTATCAAGATTATGATGTCTGATATATACGGTATAGTTTTCAAATGTCTATATCATATTTTTATACCCTTATGCCCATGTTATTCTTGTGTTATCATTGATATATCCTCTACTTACCCTTACCAATAATATGAGATCACCCATTATTATGTTTCCTTTCCGAGGTTATGAACAAATTTATTAAGTATGATATATCTAGAAGGGTTCTAGTTATGAATAAAATAGCGTGAGATGATGTAGTTCACTTATGAACCAGTTTTTTCTTCCTCTATGTTTCCAAATACACTAAACTTTTATAGTCCTTGTGCATGTTTTAATAAACTGAATTGAATATTCATATATTAAGATTCAATGTCTATATATAAAAATATGAGGTTGATATAGTTGTTATTAGAGGAAATATAATGAATCAAATCCATTTAATCTCTCATGTGTGAGTGTTAGGTAAAGCATGGCTCTCCACCCATGGTCTTCATGAGGAAAGAGCTTCCAAAATGGATGTCGGTTAGTGTCCCATCTAGGAGGTGTATCCACCAATAGGGTTCTCTGATAGGTATCAATTATATTACACCTGTAATAATTCTATAACTCTATAGTTGGTATCATAGGATACGTTTAGTTACCCATTGGAATTAGGATGAGAAATATTTATTGAGAAACCCTACGATATGTCTAAGGATATGTTAATGTGTAGGAAAATGTCCTAGAAATTTAGTGAACGATAGAAAGAGTGGTTTCCAAGTACTTTCTTCATTTTTTGGATACTACAAGTGTATACATATTTGGAATAGTTGTACCAAGGGGTAATAACTTCAAAATGGGTTCATTATACTTTGACATGGTTTTTACCTTGTGAATTTTAATGGGACTTGCTGCAAACCTAGTTTGGCATTAACAAGTGATGTTTTTTTGGAAATCCACAAACTCTTTTCAAAACATCATGAAGGATTTGAATAGATAATGATCATGGATGACTTAGGACAAACATATGGGTTTAAATATTGGAAAGAGGGTTTCATGATTTAGACATCCTATGAATAATTGATCCCTATAATAAAAAATTTCTAATGGGCATGATGACCATTTTGGTTTTACTAAGGGATTGATGACAGAATAATAAAGGTGGGTGGTGAATGGTATTATTAAATATAAATGTATATTATTTGAGATTAGTTATATAAATTCCATTATGTCATGAAAAGTATATTGGAATGATAATTCATATCCCTAGTGATTAGATGTCGAATTAGTAGCGAATACCCCTAATGGTACAATGACTTCATATCAAGTATATGAATCTTCCCTAGTTGATATTTGTGGGAATATTCTTATTTTAAATCCTATTTTTCTCCATCTTGATGAATTTGATGTTATCTTTATCATGAACTATAATTATCTATATAAATCACACATCAGTTTCTAAGTGAAGTGACATGTGATATTCCAAAGCAACATATGTTCATTTATCTGTGAAACGATAGAAATGAACATCTGATTGAAATCATAAACCTTGTATGGGTATTTATACCTATTAAAAATTAGTGTTTATCACATATGGTTGTGGAGAAACTCAACATCAATGATATGATAATTATTTTATAGTGTTTTGATTCCATTTTGTAATAATTTACTTGGCTTACTCTATATTATGAAGTTGAGTTCTCAATAGAATTGATACCTTTGCCTCACCATTTTAAATACTCCCTATAAAACGACATTGATTTATTGTTTTAAAATGAAGAAGTAAATCTAGGGGACTCTTGAAAACCAATTCTTGCATCCACGTTTTTCACCATGGGGTGAACCTATCCTATTTTTTAATAATAATGATGGATCAATGCCACTCAACATTTATTATTGGGAACTAGACAAGTTCACAATCAAGAATAGGTATCCTCTACCCCATAATGATGACATATTTGATAAACTATGCATAGATGAGTACTTTTCAATAATTTATCTTCATTCAAGATATCATTAATTGAGGTTCAATTATGAGGATATAACCAAGATATAATTTCATGTTTTACATGGAAAATATGAATATATAGTGATTCCATTTAGTCTTACTGATTCCCCCACTATTTTTATGGATTTAAATAATAGAATATATAGATATTACCAGGAATAATTTGTGGTTGTATTTATAGGTTATATTGTTATATATTTAAAGAGAAAGGAAAGGAATAAATATTACTTGATAATTATACTAAATCACCTAAGGAAAGATAGTTTGTATAAAAAATTTACAGCATGTGAATTTTGGTGACAAAAGGTTTCATTTTTGGATCATATAATCCCAATAGTTTTATATCTATGGATCTATCAAAAAAATGTGTTATTGAACATTGGCCCCAACCAGCCACATTGAATGAGATCTAAATTTTCTTAGTTTTTCTCGATATTATCTATTGTTTTTTAATAATCTCTCATCACCGACTAATAGACTCACTAAGTTGACATAAAATATAACTAAGTTTCTTTGGGCAGATGAGTGTGAAGGAAATTTCAAGGAATTAAATATAAGTTTGTTTAACGAACATGTTCTTACATTACCCTACCATGGGGAAGGGTTTGTAATCTTTATTGATGCATAGATGAATGGATTGAGATGTGTTATATTTCAAAATGACATGGTTATAGCTTATGCCTCATAACTATTGATGTTTTATAGGGAAAACTATATATCCCATGATTTTGTGTAATATACGGTAATTTTAACATTAAATATATTGATAAATTATTTTTATGGATAATGGTGTTATATATATATATATAAATAATAAAATTTTAAGTATATATTCACACAAATAAATTTGAATATTATCCAAAGAAGATGGTTGCAACTGGTTATTGATTATGACTGATCAATACATTACTACATAGAGATAGAGAACAAGGTGGATGATTCTTTGAGTTGAAAGGATCACGTTGGATTATATATGATGAAGTTTAAAAAAATAAAATATTTATGGATTAGAAAATTATGGATCTAGAAATCCATATGTAAGGGTATAAATATTATCTTTCATAAAAAGTGTGTTCAAATATTTAACCAAGTGATGATTAAATGGGTATAGAAGGAAGATGTAGAGCTATAGAAAAAGCAGAAAAATATTCCTAATTTAAACTTTTTTTATGATGGAATGATAATATTTTTGAACCATATGTGTGTTCCATCTATATTATATTTGAAGGATCTCTTAGAGGAAGCTCATAGTTATTTATTCTCTATTCTTCCTAGAAGTAAAAAAAATAAAACATATTTCAAAGTGTATTTCGGTTGGGACAACAAGAAGAGATATTTTGGATTTTATAGAAAATTAGGCTTATCATACCTAGATATTACATACTTTTAGATGAATATTAAATACATTACAAAAACATGTTCCTAAGGACTATAATAGTTTAGTGGATTTAGAGACTATGTACACAAACCTCTAACTTGGTGAAAGATCTAAAATTTCTCCCATAAATATATTCCCATTTATTAATCCTACTTAAAACCTTTCATCATAACCCTGGGAAATGAAACATAAGAAATGTTGACATTAGATTCCCAGAAAGTTTAATAAAGGATATACATAAGGATAACATAAACATAAGGGCATAAGAACAAGAGAATAACATTTAAAAACCATACATTACTTATCAAATATCATAATCCTACATCATTGAATAAATATTGGTAGTTCATAAGACATGAATAAAATGATAATAAATGGATGTGATCCATGAGAGTATAACATTGTCATAAGACATAGAATGGTGACATACACATAAGAAAATAAATTCATTTCCAGTATAGTCAAGGCTCATTTCTAAAACCAATAAGGTAAATCTATAGGAAGATATAATTCAATGGAGGGACACACCACAATCCCCAGGGGCAGACCTCTCCTTGTAGTAAAATGGGTTCACTCCCAAAATGATCATACACCCAAGACCATCATATCAGACAAAGTCTCATCTTGAATCAATTTCACTCCTCATTTCGTCCCTTTGTTAATGAACTGGGTTCAATCCCTTTTCTAGTCTTGTTTTACTAAATGAGGTTCACTCCCTATCCTGGTCCTATCTATCTAATAAGATATAAATACTTACCCTATGCATTGGAGTGAGATATTGGTCCCAGCCATCTTTGGTTATAATGTGTAACGTTTTGACTCTGGTCACCCCTGAACCGGTGGTCGGACCGGTCACTACATGACATCAAACGCGTCTCCCCATACACTAGAGGTTGTCGACTAGCAGCGAGGTTCTAAGGATAGTCAGTGGGGAGACTATACCCTCATTTTAGTGTTCAAAAATATACAAAGGAAATAAATAGTGGAAATGATCTAATAAATTATAAAGCAGCGGAAAGAAGATTTTATAAATATTGTACAAAAAAAATAGCCAACACCAAATTATACAGAAGATGCGTGAATGATATGCTAATGATAGAAAATAGAAAATAGTGAACAATAAAGCATGATTTACATTCCAATACAGAAATAAACAAATAATGACTCAAATCCCCAAGGGAAATCTCCTCGAGCATATCAAGAATCCGCTCGGTCCTCTACTACTATCTCCCATGTAAATGAAAATAGCATAGTCCTATAACCAAATATAATCTACTCAGGTACCTAGTGAAATGGCATCCTGAGTAGGGTGTGAGATATAAATCTCAGTAGTCTGGGACCACCGGTGTCTACCCCAAATCCAGACATTTAATAAATAATTTAAAACATGTAAAGGCATGCATAAAATAAAGTAAGAAGTACAATGTAACTATATACTCAGGTACCTTCTTCATCCCTCTGCTGGTGTCTGAACCTACACTATTCATCTTTCATGCATACTCATCAATAATTACATAATCATTTAACGTTTATCAATTATTCCAATCTTGATAAATTATGAAAGTCTTGAGATTTGGCCTATGCCCGACATCTCCCGTATAAGTCACTCACCAAAGATGTCTCTAAATACCATCTAAGTAATCATAGTAAATACTGAATCTGAGCTTGTGCTTTCTCTTGGATAACGCGTCATAAGTTATTCAATTTAATCTATCATTTATTATTTCTAAGACTATCCACTAAAACAGTGATTCACTCCTAGGTCCATCCACTAACATGGGTTCACCCAATTTATTAATAAGTCTAAACCCTTTCTCATAATCAATTCACATATCATCATGTCACAACATCCTTCATTAACCATTAACTCATTTCAGGCACAAACAATTGGACCCATAGTCCAATGTTAATTAATGGATGTAGAACATCATGTCTATCACCCTTGTGAGTATTTGGAGTGTTAGTCCTTGTCTCACAACCCATGGGTATTTGGAGCATCAGTCTTTGTCCCATAAAAGAATATTTTCTTGCAAGCTGGGTGTAGAACGCCATGTCCAGCACCCCATGAGTATTTGTCCCATCAGTCCTTGTCTCACAAACCATTTATCAAACATATATATACATATATCATTGGTGTAGAACGCCATGTCTAACCACCTTGTGAGTATTTGGAGCCTCATTCCCTGTCTCACAACCCATTCATCAATCATACATATATATTTATCATTGGTGTAGAATACCATGTCTAACACCACAAAACCAATCCGTTAATTAATTCAACAATTAATCAACAACACAAATCACTCTTCAGATAAGTCAACACTTAATCATCCATTCAACATCTCATTAATTAATAATTAATTAACAATTATTTATTCTTAGCATGCCAACTGAATAATTAAATCAACATTTAATTATCCAAATTCTTTAACAAGTCTGAACCCTTCCACTCAAACAATGGCTCATCCAGGACTTTAGCAATATACAAGCACACCATAATCATCTCAAAAAATTCTGAACAAAGCCAATATATTTAGTGACCATCTCACACAACATATCATATCTCTAAACAACTCCATCCAAAACAACTTAAGGCATGGAAAACTAAAACACATCAAAAGGTACACTTGACCAACAATCGTAAAAAACTATCAATTCACAATCTTAATTTAATGCATGAAAATTAATTAATTAAAAAATTATTTAACTAATCCTTATCTCTTTAACCAATCATCAATTAGTTAACCATTTACCATTTAACATGTAATAATTAATCCCTCCATTAATTTTTTCCAGTTTCTAATTATCTTCTGAACATGTCAAATATTTGATATTCCCAATAATCAGTAAAAGCCACAATCTCATTCCAAATAATGACTTCATAAATAATTATAAAATTAATTCTCCTATTACTCATCTTCCCATTCAAATCATTCAGTTGTTTAATCATATCACTTTAACTACAACAGCAACCCTTGCTTAAAATCAACACATGTTCAAGTCCTCATTTATCTCATGTGGGTGGCATTACTTAATAACATAAAAAGTGTCATGCATCGACATATCATAATCAAGGAAACTAACATTCTCAATCTGTTTAAAGAATCTAAAATTCTTAAATAAATTGTTAAAGATTTGGGACCCTACCTCGGGTTTTTGACGAAAACCACAACGAATGAAGAACACTCAAGAGAAACGAGTTGATTCTTCAAGAACCTGCCTTAGATCACTTATCCTAGCAAGACCAAGACCACAACTCATCATACTTGTTATCCACACACTTAGATTTACCCATAACGAGTGTAGATCTACGAAACCGAGAGAATAGGATATGTAGATCTAAGTAGATCTAGGAAACCAAACAAGAACGAAGAAGAACATCTACCTACCTCAAGAATTCGGCTTCGATTCGCCAAGAGAAGCCTTTGGATCACCTCCAAAACGCTTGGAAGAGGTTTTACAACATTCAAGGGAGAGTAATCCCTAGTTATTGCCACATAGGAGCTTAAACGAGCCATATAAAGGCAAAAATGAGTGAGATCCAAAATTTAAGGATATCATTTAAGTGCCTGCACGGTTAGTTCGTACGGTTTGAAAAAATGTGCGCTAACCATGCATTAGTTACTACCTCGGCCACCCCTCTCGCATGGACTCATCACACGGTCTCTCCTAACCATGTGCCAACCTTGTAGAAGCTACTGCCTCAAAACTTCAACTACGCATGGTTCGGTTGTACAGTTAGACAAACTGTGCACCACCCTTGTGACTTCCCCTTTACCTCAAAACTTCTATCAAAGTTCAAAAAAAAAAATCTTTATGTGTTCCAACACTCGAAATAAAATTCTTGAGCTTGGTTTAAAAAGAACGACCCGTTGATAAACTAAAAAATAATTTCAGAAACATTCTTAAATTTTAACCTAGTTCAAAAACACAGGATTCTACATTATACCCACCTTAAAAACATCTCATCCCCAAGAAGCCATCGGGAACAACTAATAAAACAACTAACGTCCCAAGGTCATTTAATCTTGTTAGAAGTGACGTGTTGCATTCCCGATGCCAAACACACCTTTAACCCTTCACAAACCTAGTGAATAATCCTTTTTAACTAGATCCAAATATTATTCTAAATCTTAAACATCGAAATAGATCTTATATCTAAGGTCATTAGAAGGACCTTGTTAACTTCAAACATTTAATCTCGATCTATCAATAGAATTGGTTTCACATGTTTCCCTTAAAAGATGTCGCAGACCCAAAATCCATTTCCTCCCTTTATCTGACGGTGTGCCTTTAAAACTATCCAAAACCATCTTCCAGTATAACGAAGTCCTTACCCAACATCTGGTAAATTTTACAAGTCAAGCCATTACAAGGCTATTTTAAAAACAACTGTGCCCAAACATGAAAAAGGAAGTATCCCAAAGAATCAATGCATCCCGCGTACTACCCAGATAATAACTACTCATCAAGCCCCACAACATTTAAACTGTAGCATGGCATAAGACTGATGTTATCTTAGTGTCTCCATGACAAGGTAAAGATAGGGTACATGCTCGTCATGTCGAGAAGAGTGCACTAAGAGAAAACTGAGGTCATGAAGAAGATCAGTCAAACCATTACCAGAAAACTCTGTTCTAAAATCTTGGCATCACCTACCAACACATTCATTGTGAAAAAAGTGACAATACCCACCATAGGATTTCCCATGACGTCTCGAGAAAATATTTTCCGCTCACCAGCGCGCTAGATTAACAACAAGATCGGCGCGTTAAAACACTCGGGTCTTTCAAAAACCATTATGTGTAATGAAAGGAAACTGATTCTTTAATGATCAAGTCACTCTACATGGAGTTGACCCGAGACTGTACTCAACAGTGAAAAAAAACTTATTACAGAGTCATATTGCCTCATACGACCATTTTCTTGGACGACGCTATAACCAGTCATCCATTACTAAGAAGGAAGTTTCAAATGACCAACAAAGTAGCCAACCATGCCCGAGGCATGTCTAACTAGCTGACGAATATCATTACTCGATGCTCAAGCCCAAAACAAGGTCAAGAAACACATCACCACCCATTCGAACAAGGTGTCATAGGAAACTGGATGTCCTACTTGGGACAACAGCACCCAACAACTCCAAAAGGGTGAAAAAATATATAGCACAAGCAAGGAATTTATGTTCTGAGGGAGCTACCGAGCACAGGTTATTCCCTTATGAATAAAAAGTGTCAACCCTAAACCGGTTCACTTCAGACAAGTCACTAGGCTCAAAAGCTGAACATAAGGCCATTTCTAAGGAGAAGAACGCCTATGGAAAGTACTCATGCTTCCATTCCAAGGAAACTCAAGAGAATTATGAACTACCCTTTACATGAGGGTTTTAAATAGTGGACACCATAATAGTTTTTATTTCCAAGACTCTTATATTTAATCACTTTTAATATTTAATCATCAAATATTTAATCAGACAGCCCGTCATTTTCAAGAAAATTTATCAAAATAAATTCCTTTTAAGAAGATAAGGCGACCTACAAGGATCTCTTTTTAACCAACCTGGGTTCTCTATAAAGAAACCCAATAGCAAACGCACAGGTATTAAAATTCCAAACACCCAAACAGGTCATCCCATAAAAACACTCCCCAACTGACCTACTTAGGTCTAGTTGCATTTTGGAAGCTATCCATTTAATTTCAGATCAAAATTAAACATTATTCACATTTATAATCATTTCACATGGCATCAATTCATCACATTTAATATGAGTTGTCATTTCCCAATTCATGAAGCTCCTATACACTCCATGGATTGAAAATTGGATCTCATTAATCGATACCAATGTCAATTCATAAATTAACATGATCAACCTAATGGGCCAAATTATATGGGTGGCCACCTACCAATCTATAAGGTGACCATACATCTTATCGATAGATTTTGTCACCTATTTAACACTATAAACATTTATTTAACATTTTATCTTTAGCACCCCTTTAATGTATCAAAACTTCTCTAACATGTTAGCATAAGCAGTTACATGACAACATGCTATAACACGGAAGCATGTCACAACAACAAAACATGATAATAATCAAGGTAGTATGGAATATAATCACTCAAGCATGTTAAATCAATCATCATAACATGCTATCTAAAGAGGCATGCTAAAGAAAATCAAACATGGCATTTCACCCAAGGAACACAATCCAAATTAGCAGGAATTCTACTAATGTAACTACATGGAATGTTATATGAATGACATGTGAATGTCTAAGTGCCTAAGATGATGCATGTATGAAAAATATCAAGCCAAGAAAATTATTCTTTTCTAAATTCTCAAAATTAATAAACAGCGGAAAATACAACAGTCACTCAAGGTGAAATCATATCAACTATAACCTCTAATAGTACAAACATCAATTCTCATTCCTGGCCACTTGGTCATTTCTTGTACATGAGGTGATCAGTCCCAATCACGGCTATTAACCCAAGCACCGACATATTCTTAATCTCCTGTCTACCAACCCCCAAAATAGTAAGAAAAAGGAAAATAAATAAACCTAAAGCCTTTGATACCACTTTGTAACGTCCTGACTCAGGTCACCTCTGAACCAGTGGCCGGAACGGTCACCACATGACCTCAAGCGTGTCTCCTCGTACACCAGAGGTTGCTGACTAGTAGCAAGGGTCTAAGGATAGTTAGTGGTTAGAATATACCATAATGTTAATGTTCAAAAATATAAAAAGGCAATAAATAGAAGAAATGATCCAATAAATGATAAATCAGTGAAAAGAAGATTTTATAAATCTTGTACAAAAAAAGTGGCCAACACCAAATTATACAGCAGATGCATGACATGATAATGATACAAAATAGAAAACAGTGAACAAAAAAGCATGCTTTAAATTCCAATAAAAAAATAAAAAAAAATAATGAAACAAAGCCCCAAGGGAGATCTCCTCGAGCATCCCGAGCATCTTCTCGGTCCTCTACTCTTATTTCCCATGTAAATGCAAACAGTATCGTCTTGAAACCAAATATAATCTACTCAGGTACCCAGTGCAATGGCGGCCCGAGTAGGGTGTGAGATATAATTCTCAGTAGGCCAGGACCACCGGTGTCTACCCCCAATCTAGACATTTAATAAATAATTTAAAACACCTGAAGGCATTTATAAAATAAAGTAAGCAGTACAAAGTAACTATATACTCAAGTACCTGCTTCATCCCTCTGCTGGTGTCTGAACCTGCACTATTAATTTTTCATGCATACTCATCAATCATTACATAAACATTTATCGTTTATCAATTATTCCAATCTTAATAAATTATGAAAGTCTTGAGATTTGGCCTACACCTGACATCTCCCATATAATTCACTCACCACGAATTTCCTTAAAGACCATCTAAGTAATCAAAGTAAAGACTAAATCCAAGCTTGTGCTTTGGCTTGGATAACACGTCATAAGTTATTTTATTTAATATTTCATATATTATGTATAAGCCCATATACTAAAATAATGATTTTCTCTTGGGTCCATCCACTAACAGTGGTTTACCAAATTCATTAATAAGTCTAAACCCTTTCTCATAATCAATTCACAAATCATCATGTCACAACAGCCTTCATTAACCATTAACACACTTCATGCATAAAAAATTGGACCCACAGTCCAATGTTAATTAATGGATGTAGAAAATCATTTCAATAACTTTCGTGAGTATTTGGAGCATCAGTCCTTGTCTCACAACCCATGGGTATTTGGAGCATTAGTTCTTGTCCCATGAAATAATATCTTCTTGCAAGCTGGGTATAGAACGCCATGTCTAGCACCTCATTGGTATTTGGACAATCAGCCCTTGTCTCACAACCCATTTATAAAACATACATATTGTAACACCCCAGGTAAATAAAGAATATGACATTTTCATATTTATCCATATTTGTGAATAAAGTATTAATATTACTTTAAAAGGTTTCTATGCTTGATGGCGTACCCAACACGCAACAACGAGTTTCTTGGGAATCTTACGTTGCACTCTAATAATAAAATAATATTATTTTAAATGGTAGTTAACATGTAGCCGTTGTAATGGAGGGAATGGATAGAAATAACTAAAATATGATTATATATGTTTTTAAATGTTTTTAAATTTATCCAATAAAATATAGAGGCATAAAATACGGAAAGAATTCAATTATAGGCGTATATGCCCTAGTTTTCACTAAAGGTTCACTTATCACCTTTTCATGTTGAACCATAATTAAATATAGTTTTGTTCACTCTTAAACATTCTTTTGGACCAAATAAAACTCTTATTAAGAATCGGGATATCAAAATTTACTTTCTGTAAATTTTTGGTATCTTTCTGATAATGTTCACTTTTTTTAATGAATAGTGTAAAATGTTATATTTTAATTCAAAACCTATTTTTAATATAATTTATTTATATGATTAGATTATCTTTTTAATTGGTTTTAAAGTGAAATTAGAATATATTTTTAACATTAAATCCAATAGTGGAAGTTGGAATTAATTTCACTTTGAAATCAGACTTAAACCAGTGTCAATCTTTTGATACTTATTGTTTCATAAAAACACGATATTTGCTCTAACAGTGGGAATTAATTATTAAAATAATTAATGTGACTTATATATTTTGAATTTTGTAAAATATAATTCATTTTTTAATTCATAATATCAAATATAGATTAGGGTTAATTTTTGGTAATTTTCTGAAAAACTTCAATTTTTGATGAATAGTGAAACCACTAAGTGGTACTTATAAAAACTGATTTTTCCATTTAAATGAAATTTTTCCATCTTTGTGTTTTGAATTTAAAAAATCCGACATACATGGTTGTCATTAAGAAGTAAAATGTGGTTCAATGGGATAAAAATAATTTTTTGCTGAATAGTAACTTATTAAGTTTTTAATCGCGATTAGTGGTAATTAGTGTAGTTAAGGTAAAAAAATGCTTTAATAAAATGATATGAGCGTGAAACATGTCCTACCCTCATTGGTTGTGTCATGGCAGACCATGAAATTCCATGGGTCAACTTGGTGACCCCATGGAGCCACTTTGGGTTGAAAATGACATAAATACCTTTTATTTAATGTTAATGTAAAAAATGGCACAAACATTATATGTTTTACTAAATAAATTTTCAAATGGGGTTATACAAGTCAGATATATGATTATAAATAGTCATTGGAAATATAAAAATATTTGCTACATCATAGTATTTTTTTGTAATTTTAAGACATTAAATAAATTAAATTATTTATGACATAATAATGATGCAGCGTTGACATCATTATTTGACGATTTAAATAAAATGGAAAGATAATGTAAAATCTCTGAACTACACATGTCCAAAACATATTGTATGGGTGTATTTCGAACCCTTATCACCGTATCCACGAATTATATCAATGTGGGACCTTTTAAAACCAAAACACATTTTCAAATAAAGTAATATTTATTTACTTTCCAAAAGTGCCCCTCCTCTCCTCTTATAAAAGGCCCACACCTCTACCACCTTACACACACTCCTCAAGCATTTGGCTCGGCCAAACCCTGCCCATTTACACTCTCCACATCCCTCTCCTAATCCTAGAGGATTCCCATTGGGAAGTAGCCTTTCAAAGGAAGCCTTTAGGCTCAAATCAAAAAGAGTTACACTTTTAAAGGTAATTCATTCTCTCTTGTTCATTTGTTTTATTTTGCTTCTCCAACCCCCTAAACACTTTTTATTTACTTCTTTTGTAACAGAAAAAATATCTTCAATATACTAGGATGTTGTTATAAGATTTATTCGAGCTACACTCTCACACAACTACATCAAATGGTTAAAAAACATACGGTTTCCGTGGATGGCGAAATTCTGCCTCCCGAAACGATGATTGTTCAATACTCATTTAACACCTTCAAAGGTCGCCATTATGATGTCACTATTTTTATATATGATATATAATATGTTTATGTTTTCCTTAAGCTTCTGTTTTTTTTATTTTGGGCATACCTTTATGGTGTCCATTATGGGTAAATGTGATATCTTCATTTAAGGAAGTGCGGACTACCACCCCCTCAAAGTGATTTGATTCGTTAAATACCATATGTGGGACGTATAAAGGATGGAACTATGATATTATATATGATCTTATACTGGAATTATAATATACCTTTATATAATTATTATTCCATTATATAAAATACGAAATAGAAATGAAAGTAGCGTTCATGCGTACGTACGGCTTACCGTCTCCATGAACGGTGCATTTCATTTATTACCTCTAAATGATTATGTAATGTTATAAATGAGTGCATGTAATGGATATATATGACATATATGATATCTAAATCATGAATACAATTCTGGATATAATAAACTTTAGGGCACACGAACAACATGTAATTGTAAGAAGTCCACTTTCGACTTAAGAACCAAATATCGGCAAAACAAATATTATTAACTTAAATGATTACATAATGTTTATGACATGGTAATAAGTGATATAAAAGTAATAATGAACTTGAAAAAGGTTCTTAAGGAAGTATAAATTAACTAAAGTTTATTATTCAGGAGATTAAAGAACGGTCGAGCCAAGTCGGACCCGAGGTAAGGGATCCTACTCCACTCTTTCTTTTTAAGTACACTCTTTTATGTCATTCCTTTTAATGCTCATATTTCTTGTTATTGGGATGTTCTTTTATATTAATCTTACTTTAATTTTTATGTTCATGTGATTAGAGACCCTATTCTCTCTCATCAATCCATTTTGGAAGTTTTATGAGGCGTCGTTAGGCTGCCGAGTTTTCGTAAGGGATTTTTTCATCTCACTTTTATTCCCGTGAGATTTATGCTACATTTTCCACAATTTCCTTTGATTGGTGTATGTAATGCCCATTATTCTACTCTTTGTGTAATATAATTTCGTTTATGAGTATTTACATCAATGATTTATTGTCCTTCTTTCATGGGGTGTATGTTTTGAATGATACCCAAGTCGGTAAGGGAACCTTTCACCCTCCTCTTTTTTTAAAAGAATTATTTTGTTGGGTCTTTTAATTTACATATTGTTATGTTGGGATATGTTCTCATATATCCTTATTGATGTAAATTTTATGTCCAAGTGATGAGATACACTTTTTATCTCTCATCAACTCATTTTGATGTGATGCCGTTAGGCTGTCAAGGGAACTTCTTAACCCAATTTCGATTTCTTTGGGTTTAACATGTAGTTATAGAATATGTCATCTTTTGAATATGTGTGAATGACCTTCTATTGTTTTACAGTTAATATCCACTTATATTGGGTGTTTTTATGTTCATCCCACATAATTTTGAGATTGAATTATCCTTAATTTAAGGATACCTTCTTTATAAGGGAATACATCACATTTGACATTTCTATTGAGACTTCATTGTTGTTATGCACCAATTCACTCTTATATGGTGTATATACTGTCATTTGGGATATTATATCATGAATCCTTTTATTCTCATGATATTATAAAGTTCTGACTAAATGTTGTTCCTCAATTATTGTGTCTCTCATTTTGTTAAAAACACTTTAAATATAATATCATTTTAAATGTTTTAATGATTTATTATTATAAATGGTTCCCATTAATATCCATGTTTTCAAAATGGTTTAAGTATTTATTTATATGGATATTAATGGTTTGAAATGTTAAAAGCATCAAGGTGGTATGGGACACTTTGATTCAAAAATCTCTTTTTTAAATGTTATAAATGGTTTTGGAAATGGTTTCTTTTTGAATGGATTCATTATTTCAATATACTAAAATGTTATATTGTGATTGAAATGTGGAAATGTTATGTTTCCTTTACGCATGGTTTATGTGATTCGTTTATGTTATGGTTCTTGGGAATTGTTATGTAAAGGGGTGGTTCCGTGATAATCTAAGGGTGGGTGAGCCCGATATAGCTCTCCAATGCATTGGGTAATGTGAAGGAGTGAAATGTTAAGGTTTCTCCGAAGAGATTTAGGGAATATACTGTGATGGGTATTCCAAACGTAACCAAGAGGGTTACTCCCTAAGTAAGAATGTTATGAATGCCTCAAGTTACCTTTATGTCTTATGTTTTCTATGATTTATTCGTGATTTGATATGACTATGTTTTATGGGTAAAGTGTGATTTCATTCTAATGTATATATGAAGTCATTTTTCTATTCCATATTTTTATAACTCTTACTGAGCTTTTTATTCTCATACCAAGTTTTTGAAATGTTTTTCACAGGTCAAGGGAAAGGTACATGATGTGATGATAGTGTCAAGTATGTGTCAAGAAAGAATCTGTGTTATATTTTAAACATGTTTCCGTTGATGGGAAGAATGAATACTGTCTTTTATGTAAACACTTTGTTTAAATGTGGAATGTAATGCAAGTTTCATGATCTAATTCTCTAAAACTCTAAACCTGAAATGATCCTCAATGTGTAATCTTGTAATAACTCAAGATTAAGTAAGGTTTAAGGTTGGGGCTTTATAGTTGGTATAAAAGGTCGGTTTAGATAACTTTAGAGGTTAGGGTATTCTCTAAGCACAAGTGACATTACCATAATGGTTAAGATTTCAGAAAGAGTCCTAGTTTTAGATAAAGTGAATGAGTAAGTATATCTTAGTGTTTATCTTCCTCACTAGTACATTATGGTTATGTTGATATACTCACACTGTCCTTTTTGGTTTTAGTAAATGGCTGGATCTAGCAGGCACCAAAGTGACAATGGGTTTGAAGGAAACTGTGGTGGTTCTCTGATTAAGAGACTGGATGAGATGGGGGATTCAATGAGGAATCTCATGGTTGTTCTAAACCAACTATCAAGGAGTCATGATCAACCACTTCAACCTTGGTGAGTTCTCTAATGCATCATGTACGAGATGTCCAACTCGATGTGGAAATTCAGGTAATAATTATTAAGGTAACCATTAGGGATTATATGATCCTTACTTTTGAGGTAATTATGGGTTACTATATGTTATGATGGAAAATGAAATGCATGAGATAAACTTGAGGTTAAAATATGTTATGATCATCTTTGAAGATTTTATCTCATTTTGGGGAATTTTTTAAGAATAATATAGTTTTGGAAAAAGGACAACACACAGATTGTGTGACTACTCGTCGTGTCAGACAAAGCTGCAGGAATCGAACCCACAACCAAAGTGCGACTGGTATTTATCGCCTACCACTGGACTACGTGAAGTCCCTGGTTAGTTTGACTGATTCTTTTTAGTTATATGATTTTATGAATTAAGTGTAAGTTGATTTTGGTTTATTTATGAAAATGATTAACCAATCATAGAGGATATGTGATTAGGTTAATTACTTTTCAATACGAGACTTTGGGAGCAACTGATGTTGTTTGGAGATAAATGTTACAATTTAACTTGGAAGACTATGTGACTATATCCTTCAAATATTTGGGTTTCAATCTTAGATTGGTTTACATTGAAGAATTTTATGGACAAATTGTTTATCGGATGGTCCTCGTTGAACTTTGGGTTTTGTTGGACAAATTTTGGAGATTAAGCATAGATTTTCTTTTTAAAGGGTTATCCTTTTCTGGATTATCTGACCTTGTACTAATTTTTTTGGTTTTGGTTTTGGTAAAATCCTAAAGACAAGGGATGTGTATAGTTCTCTTTTGTGGATTAGGTGATTCTCTAGAAGTTGATTATAGTACTCTTAATGCGAACAAGTCTCCCTAAATACTCGTCTTTTGGAGAAAATATGACTTTGATTAAGGAATCTAGTAAAAGTAGAAAGTCATCATGATAAGTGATTATGTTTCCTTATGAATAAATTCCTCAATAAAAACTAACTTAAAACAAAAATGTTGTCTATTAATCTTTCCTACTGGGGAATCGAATACCGTTTAACCCATCACATGTTTGTGATTTTCTCATTGTTAACTTTCTCCTAGATATGTTTACTATCACTCTCCCTCAAGAACATGACCCTTTGATTTTTCTTCCATGTCCATGTTTTTCTACATGGAATCCTAGTATTGGTTAACTCGGGTGACCTCTGTACTTATCTTCCTTTATTTTAAAGTGATTGTTTTACCGACTCTTGTTCCGATGTGGGACGTTCAAGGATGTTTCCAAGCTCAATTTTAAAAATTGAGAGGACGCAATTCCCAAAAGGGGGGAAGGATGTAACACCCCAGGTAAATAAAGAATATGACATTTTCATATTTATCAATATTTGTAAATAATGTATTAATATTACTTTAAAGGGTTGCTATGCTCGATGGCGTACCCAACACGCAACAACGAGTTTCTTGGGAATCTTACGTTGCACTCTAATAATAAAATAATATTATTTTAAATGGTAGTTAACATGTAGCCGTTGTAATGGCATGAATGGATAGAAATAACTAAAATATGATTATATATGTTTTTAAATGTTTTTACATTTATCCAATAAAGGATAGAGGCTTAATATACGGAAAGAATTCAATTTTAGGCATATATACCCAAGTTTTCACTAAAGGTTCACTTATCACCTTTTGATGTTGAACCATCATTAAATATAGTTTTGTTCACTCTTAAACATTCTTTTGGACCAAATAAAACTCTTATTAAGAATTGGGACATCAAAATTTACTTTGTGTAAATTTTTGGTATCTTTCCGATAAAGTTCACTTTTTTTAATGAATAGTGTAAAATGTTGTATTTTAATTCAAAACCTCTTTTTAATATAATTTATTTATATGATTAGATTATCTTTTTAATTGGTTTTAAAGTGAAATTAGAATATATTTTTACCTTTAAATCCAGTAGTAGTCGTTGGAATTAATTTCACTTTGAAATCAGACTTAAACCAGTGTCAATCTTTTGATACTTACACGCTATTTGCTCTGACAGCGGGAATTAATTGTTAAATTAATTAATGTGACTTATATATTTTGAATTTTTTAAAATAGACTTCATTTTTGAATTCATAATGTCAAATATATCTTAGGGTGAAGTTTTGGTAATTTTCTGAAAAACATCAATTTTTTATGAATAGTGAAACCACTGAGTGGTACTTATAAAAACAGATTTTTCCATTTAATTGAAATTTTCCATATTTGTGTTTTGAATTTCAAAAATCCGACATACATGGTTGTCATTAAGATGTAAAATGTGGTTCAATGGGATAAAAATAATTTTTTGGTGAATAGTAACTTATTAAGTTTTTAATCGCGATTAGTGGTAATTAGTGTAGTTAAGGTAAAAATAATGCTTTAATAAAATGAGATGAGCTTGAAACATGTCCTACCCTCATTGGTTGTGTCATGGCCGACCAAGACAAGCCATGGGTCATCTTGGGGATGCCATGGAGCCACTTTGGTTGGAAAATGACATAAATACCTTTTATTTAATGTTAATGTAAAAAATGGCACAAACATGATATGTTTTACTAAAACAATTTTTAAATGGGGTTATATAAGTCAGATTTTTTATTATAAATAGTCATTGGAAAGATAAAACGATTTCCTACATCATAGTTTTTTTTATAATTTTTAGACCTTAAATAAATTAAATTATTTATGACATAATAATGATGCAGCGATCACATCATTATTTGACGATTTAAATAAAATGGAAAGATAATGTAAAATCTATGAACTAAACATGTCCAAAACATATTGGATGGGTGTATTTAAGACCCTTATCACCTTATCCATGAATTATAGCAATGTGGGACCTTTTAAAACCGAAACACATTTTCAAATAAAGTAATATTTCTTTACTTTACAAAAGTTCCCCTCCTCTCCTCTTATAAAAGGCCCCCACCTCTACCACCTTACACACACTCATCAAGCCTTTGGCTCGGCAAACCTCTGCCCATTTACTCTCTCAACATCCCTATCCTCATCCTAGAGGATTACCTTTGGGCATAATCCTTTTAAAGGAAGCCTTTAGGCTCAAATCAAAAGGAGTTACACTTTTAAAGGTAATTCATTCTCTCTTGTTCATTTGTTTTATTTTGCTTCTCCAACCCCCTAAACTCTTTTTATTTACTTCTTTTGTAACAACACCAGTATCTTAAATAGACTAGGATTTTGTTATAAGATTTATTCGAGATAAACTCTCACACAACTACATCAAATGGTTAAAGAACATACGGTTTTCGAGGATGGAGAATTCTGCCTCCCGAAACAATGATTGTTCAATACTCATTTAACACCTTCAAAGGTGGCCATTATGATGTCACTATTTTTATATATGATATATAATATGTTTATGTTTTCCTTAAGCTTCTGTTTTTTTTTCATTTTTGGCATACCTTTATGGTTTCCATTATGGGTAAACGTGATATCTTCATTTAAGGAAGTGCGGACTACCGCCCCCTCAAAGTGATTTGATTCATTAAATAACATATGTGGGACGTATAAAGGATGGAACTATGATATTATATATGATATTATACTGGAATTATAATATACCTTTATATCATTATTATTCCATTCTATAAAATACGAAATAGAAATGAAAGTAGCGTTCATGCATACGTACGGCTTACCGTCTCCATGAACGGTGCATTTCATTTCTTAACTCTAAATGATTATGTAATTTTATAAATGCATGAATGTACTAGATATATATGACATATATGATATCTAAATCATGAATACAATTCTGGATATAATAAACATTTGGCCACACGAACAACATGTAATTGTAAGAAGTCCACTTTCGACTTAAGAACCAAATATTGGCAAAACAAATATTATTAACTTAAATGATTACATAATGTTTATGACATGGTAGTAAGTGATATAAAAGTAATAATGAACTTTAAAAAGGTTCTTAAGGAAGTAGATATTAAATCAAGTTTATTATTCATAAGATTAAAGAACGATCGAGTCAAGTCGGACCCGAGGTAAGGGATCCTACTCCACTCTTTCTTTTTTAAGTACACTCTTTTATGTCATTCCTTTTAATGCTCATATTTCTTGTTATTGGGATGTTCTTTTATATTAATCTTACTGTAATTTTTATGTTCATGTGATTAGAGACCCTATTCTCTCTCGTCAATCCATTTTGGAAGTTTTATGAGGTGTCGTTAGGCTGCCGAGTTTTCGTAAGGGATTTTTTCATCTCACTTTTATTCCTGTGAGATTTATGCTACATTTTCCACAATTTCCTTTGAGTGGTGTATGTACTACCCATTATTCTACTCTTTGTGTAATATAATTTCTTTTATGAGTATTTACATCAATGATTTATTGTTCTTCTTTCATGGGGTGTATGTTTTGAAAGATACCCAAGTCGGTAAGGGAACCTTTCACCCTCCTCTTTTTAAAAGACTTCTTTTGTTGGGTCTTTTAATTTACATATTGTTATGTTGGGATATGTTCTCATATATCCTTATTGATGTAAATTTTATGTCCAAGTGATGAGATACACTTTTTATCTCTCATCAACTCATTTTGATGTGACGTCGTTAGGATGTCAAGGGAACTTCTTAACCCAATTTCAATTTCTTTGGGTTCAACATGTAGTTCTTGAATATGTCATCTTTTGAATATGTGTGAATGACCTTCTATTGTTTTACACTTAATATCCACTTATATTGGGTGTTTTTATGTTTGTCCCACATAATTTTGAGATTAAATTTTCCTTAATGTAATGATACCTTCTTTATAAGGGAATACATCACATTTAACATTTCTATTGAGACTTCATTGTTGTTATGCACCAATTCACTCTTATATGGTGTATATACTGTCCTTTGGGATATTATATCATGAATCCATTTATTCTCATGATATTATAAAGTTCTGACTAAATGTTGTTCCTCAATTATTGTGTCTCTCATTTTGTTAAAAACACATTAAATATAATATCGTTTTAAATATTTTAATGATTTATTATTATAAATGGTTCCCATTAATATCCAGGTTTTCAAAATGGTTTAAGGATTTATTTATATGGATATTAATGGTTTGAAATGTTAAAATCTTCAAGGTGGTATGGGACACTTTGATTCAAAAATCTCTTTATTAAATGTTTTAAATGGTTTTGGAAATGGTTTCTTTTTGAATGGATTAATTATTTCAATATACTAAAATGTTATATTGTGGTTGAAATGTGGAAATGTTATGTTTCCTTTACGCATGGTTTATGTGTTACTTTTATGTTATGGTTCTTGGGAATTGTTATGTAAACGGGTGGTTCCGTGATAAACTAATGGCGGGTGAGCCCGATATAGCTCTTCAATGCATTGGGTAACGCAAAGGAGTGAAACGTTAAGGTTTCTCCGAAGAGATTTAGGGAATATACTGTGATGGGTATTCCAAACGTAACCAATAGGGTTACTCCCTACGTAAGAATGTTATGAATGCCTCAAGTTACCTTTATGTCTTATGTTTTCTATTAATTATTCATGATTTGATATGGCTATGTTTTATGGGTAAAGTGTGATTTCATTCTAATGTATATATGAACTCATGTTTCCTTTCCATATTTTTATAACTCTTACTGAGATTTTTATGCTCATACCAAGTTTTTGAAATGTTTTTCACAGGTCAAGGGACAGGTACATGATGTGATGATAGTGTCAAGGATGTGTCAAGAAATAATCTGTGTTATATTTTAAATATGTTTCCGTTGATGGGAAGAATGAATACTGTCTTTTATGTAACCACTTTGTTTAAATGTGGAATGTAATGCAAGTTTCATGATCTAATTCTCTAAAACTCTAAACCTGAAAAGATCCTCAATGTGTAATCTTGTAATAACCCAAGATTAAGTAAGGTTTAAGGCTGGGGCATTATAGTTGTTATCAAAGGTCGGTTTAGATAACTTTAGAGGTTAGGGTATTCTCTAAGCACAAGTGACATTACCATAATGGTTAGGATTTTAGAAAGAGTCCTAGTTTTAGATAAAGTGAATGAGTAAGTATATCTTAGTGTTTATCTTCCTCACTAGTACATTATGGTTATGTTGATATACTCACACTAACCTTTTTGGTTTTAGTAAATGGCTGGATCTAGCAGGCACCAAAGTGACAATGGGTTTGAAGGAAACTGTGGTGGTTCTCTGATTAAGAGACTGGATGAGATGGGGGATTCAATGAGGAATCTCATGGTTGTTCTAAACCAACTATCAAGGAGTCATGATCAACCACTTCAACCTTGGTTAGTTCTCTAATGCATCATGTATGAGATGGACAACTCGATGTGGAAATTCAGGTAATAATTATTAAGGTAACCATTAGGGTTTATATGATCCTTACTTTTGAGGTAATTATGGGTTACTATATGTTATGATGGAAAATGAATGGCATGAGATAAACTTGAGGTTAAAATATGTTATGATCATCTTTGAAGATTTTATCTCATTTTGGGGAATGTTTTAAGAATTATATATTTTTGGAAAAAGGACAACACGCAGACCGTGTGACTACCCGTCGCGTCGGACAAAGCTGCGGGAATCGAACCCACAACCAATGTGTGATTGGTATTTATCGCCTACCACTGGACTACGTGAAGTCCCTGGTTAGTTTGACTGATTCCTTTTAGTTATATGATTTTATGAATTAAGAGTATGTTGATTTTGGGTTATTAATGAAAATGACTAACCTATCATAGAGGATATGTGATTAGGTTAATTACTTTTCAATACGAGACTTTAGGAGCAACTGATGTTGTTTGGAGATAAATGTTACAATTTAACTTGGAAGACTATGTGACTAAATCCTTCAAATATTTTGGTTTCAATCTTAGATTGGTTTACTTTTAAGAATTTTATGGGCAAATTGTTTATCGGATGGTCCTCGTTGAACTTTGGGTTTTTTTGGACAAATTTTGGAGATTAAGCATAGATTTTCTTTTTAAAGGGTTATCCTTTTCTGGATTATATGACCTTGTACTAACCTTTTTGCTTTTGGTTTTGGTTAAAGCCTAAAGACATGGGATTTATATAGTTCTCTTTTGTGGAATAGGTGATTCTCTAGAAGTTGATTATAGTACTCTTAATGCGAACAAGTCTCCCTAAATACTCGTCTTTTGGAAAAAATATGAGTTTTATTAAGGAATCTAGTAAAAGTAGAAAGTCAACATGATAAGTGATTTTGTTTACTTATGAATAAATTCCTCAATAAAAAGTAACCTAAAACAAAAATGTTTTCTATTAACTTTACCTACTGGGGAATTGAATACCGCTTAACCCATCACAAGTTTGTGATTTTCTCATTGTTAACTTTCTCCTAGACATGTTTACTATCACTCTTCCTCAAGAACATGACCCTTTGCTTTTTCTTCCATGTCCATGTTTTTCTACATGGAATCCTAGTATGGGTTAACTTGGGTGACCTCTGTACTTATCTTCCTTTATTTTAAAGTGATTGTTTTACCGACTCTTGTTCCGATGTGGGACGTTCAAGGATGTTTCCAAGCTCAATTTTAAAAATTGCGAGGACGCAATTCCCAAAAGGGGGGAAGGATGTAACACCTCAGGTAAATAAAGAATATGACATTTTCATATTTTTCCATATTTGTGAATAAAGTATTAATATTACTTTAAAGGGTTGCTATGCTCGATGGCGTACCCAACAGGAAACAATGAGTTTCTTGAGAATCTTACGTTGCACTCTAATAATAAAATAATATTATTTTAAATGGTAGTTAACATGTAGCCGTTTTAATGGAAGGAATGGATAGAAATAACTAAAATATGATTATATATGTTTTTAAATGTTTTTACATTTATCCAATAAAGGATAGAGACTTAAAATACGGAAAGAATTCAATTTTAGGCGTATATGCCCTAGTTTTCACTAAAGGTTCACTTATCACCTTTTGATGTTGAACCATCATTAAATATAGTTTTGTTCACTCTTAAACATTCTTTTGGACCAAATAAATCTCTTATTAAGAATCGGTACATCAAAATTTACTTTGTGTAAATTTTGGGTATCTTTCTTATAAAGTTCACTTTTTTAATGAATAGTGTAAAATGTTGTATTTTAATTCAAAACCTCTTTTTAATCTAATTTATTTATATGATTAGATTATATTTTGAATTGGTTTTAAAGTGAAATTAGAATATATTTTTACCATTAAATCCAATAGTGGTCGTTGGAATTAATTTCACTTTGAAATCAGACTTAAACCAGTGTCAATCTTTTGATACTTATTGTTTCATAAAAATATGCTATTTGCTCTGACAGCGGGAATTAATTTTTAAATTAATTAATGTGACTTATATATTTTGAATTTTCTAAAATAGACTTCATTTTTGAATTCGTAATATCAAATATAGCTTAGGGTGAATTTTTGGTAATTTTCTGAAAAACTTCAATTTTTGGTGAATAGTGAAACCACTATGTGGTACTTATAAAAACTGATTTTTCCATTTAAATGAAATTTTTCCATCTTTGTGTTTTGAATTTCAAAAATCCAACATACATGGTTGTCATTAAGAAGTAAAATGTGGTTCAATGGGATAAAAATAATTTTTTGGTGAATAGTAACTTATTAAGTTTTTAATCGCGATTAGTGGTAATTAGTGTAGTTAAGGTAAAAATAATGCTTTAAAAAAATGTGATGAGCTTGACACATGTCCTACCATTATTGGTTGTGTCATGGCCGACCAAGACAAGCCATGGGTCATCTTGGGGACCCCATGGAGCCACATTGGTTGGAAAATGACATAAATACCTTTTATTTAATGTTAATGTAAAAAATGGCACAAACATGATATGTTTTACTAAAACAATTTTTAAATGGGGTTATACAAGTCAGAATTTTGATTATAAATAGTCATTGGAAATATAAAAATATTTCTTACATCATAGTATTTTATTTATAATTTTTAGACATTAAATAAATTAAATTATTTATGACGTAATAATGATACAGCGATGACATCATTATTTGACGATTTAAATAAAATTGAAAGATAATGTAAAATCTATGAACTACACATGTCCAAAACTTATTGGATGGGTGTATTTCGAACCCTTATCACCTTATCCATGAATTATATCAATGTGGGACCTTTTTAAACCGAAACACATTTTCAAATAATGTAATATTTCTTTAATTTCCAAAAGTGCCCCTCCTCTCCTCTTATAAAAGGCCCCCACCTCTACCACCATACACACACTCCTCAAGCCTTTGGCTCGGCCAAACCTTGACCATTTACTCTCTCCACATCCCTATACTCATCCTAGAGGATTCCCTTTGGGAAGAAGCCTTTCAAAGGAAGCCTTTAGGCTCAAATCAAAAGGAGTTACACTTTTAAAGGTAATTCATTCTCTCTTGTTCATTTGTTTTATTTTGCTTCTCCAACCCCCTAAACTCTTTTTATTTACTTCTTTTGTAACAACACCAGTATCTTAAATATACTAAGATATTGTTATAACATTTATTGGAGCTACACTCTCACACAACCACATCAAATGGTTAAAGAACATACGGTTTCTGTGGATGGTGAAATTCTGTCTCCCGAAACGATGATTGTTCAATACTCATTTAACACCATCAAAGGTGGCCATTATGATGTCACTATTTTTATATATGATATATAATATGTTTATGTTTTCCTTAATCTTCTATTTTCTTTTCATTTTGGGCATACCTTTATGGTTTCCATTATGGGTAAACGCGATATCTTCATTTAAGGAAGTGCGGATTACCGCACCCTCAAAGTGATTTGATTCGTTAAATACCATATGTGGGACGTATAAAGGATGGAAATATGATATTATATATGATATTATACTGGAATTATAATATACCTTTATATCATTATTATTCCATTCTATAAAATACGAAATAGAAATGAAAGTAGCGTTCATGCGTACGTACGGCTTACCGTCTCCATGAACGGTGCATTTCATTTCTTACCTCTAAATGATTATGTAATGTTATAAATGCATGAATGTACTGGATATATATGACATATATGATATCTAAATTATGAATACAATTCTGGATATAATAAACATTTGGCCACACGAACAACATGTAATTGTAAGAAGTCCACTTTCGACTTAAGAACCAAATATTGGCAAAACAAATATTATTAACTTAAATGATTACATAATGTTTATGACATGGTAATAAGTGATATAAAAGGAATAATGAACTTGAAAAAGGCTCTTAAGGAAGTAGAAATTAACTCATGTTTATTATTCAGGAGATTAAAGAATGATCGAGTCAAGTCGGACCCAAGGTAAGGGATCCTACTCCACTCTTTCTTTTTAAGTACACTCTTTTATGTCATTCCTTTTAAAGCTCATATTTCTTGTTATTGGGATGTTATTTTATATTATTCTTACTGTAATTTTTATGTTCATGTGATTAGAGACCCTATTCTCTCTCATCAATCCATTTTGGATGTTTTATGAGGCGTTGTTAGGCTGCTGAGTTTTCGTAAGGGATTTTTTCATCTCACTTTTATTCCTGTGAGATTTATGCTACATTTGCCACAATTTCCTTTGAGTGGTGTATGTACTGCCCATTATTCTACTCTTTGTGTAGTATACTTTCATTTATGAGTATTTACATCAATGATCTATTGTCCTTCTTTCATGGGGTGTTTGTTTTGAAAGATACCCAAGTCGGTAATGGAACCTTTCACCCTCCTCTTTTTTTAAAAGAATTATTTTGTTGGGTATTTTAATTTAAATATTGTTATGTTGGGATATGTTCTCATATATCCTTATTGATGTAAATTTTATGTCCAAGTGATGATATACACTTTTTATCTCTCATCAACTCATTTTGATGTGACGCCGTTAGGCTGTCAAGGGAACTTCTTAACCAAATTTCGATTTCTTTGGGTTCAACATGTAGTTATTAAATATGTCATCTTTTGAATATGTGTGAATGACCTTATATTGTTTTACACTTAATATCCACTTATATTGGGTGTTTTTATGTGCGTCCCACATAATTTTGATATTGAATTATCCTTAATTTAAGGATACCTTCTTTATAAGGGAATACATCACATTTGACATTTCTATTGAGACTTCATTATTGTTATGCACCAATTCACTCTTAAATGGTGTATATACTGTCCTTTGGGATATTATATCATGAATCCATTTATTCTCATGATATTATAAAGTTCTGACTAAATGTTGTTCCTCAATTATTGTTTCTCTCATTTTGTTAAAAACACTTTAAATATAATATCGTTTTAAATGTTTTAATGATTTATTATTATAAATGGTTCCCATTAATATCCATGTTTTCAAAATGGTTTAAGGATTTATTTATATGGATATTAATGGTTTAAAATGTTAAAAGCTTCAAGGTGGTATGGGACACTTTGATTCAAAAATCTCTTTATTAAATGTTTTAAATGGTTTTAGAAATGGTTTCTTTTTGAATGGATTCATTATTTAAATATACTAAAATGTTATATTGTGATTGAAATGTGGAGATGTTATGTTTCCTTTACGCATGGTTAATGTGATACGTTTATGTTATGGTTCATGGGAATTGTTATGTAAACGGGTGGTTCCGTGATAAACTAAGGGCGGGTGAGCCCGATATAGCTCTCCAATGCATTGGGTAACGTGAAGGAGTGAAACGTTAAGGTTTCTCCGAAGAGATTTCGGGAATATACTATGATGGGTATTCCAAACGTAACCAAGAGGGTTACTCCCTAAGTAAGAATGTTATGAATGCCTTAAGTTACCTTTATGTCTTATGTTTTATATGATTTATTCATGATTTGATATGACTATGTTTTATGGGTGAAGTGTGATTTCATTCTAATGTATATATGAACTCATGTTTCCTTTCCATATTTTTATAACTCTTACTGAGCTCTTTATGCTCATACCAAGTTTTTTAAATGTTTTTCACAGGTCAAGGGAAAGGTACATGATGTGATGATAGTGTCAAGGATGTGTCAAGAAAGAGTCCGTGTTATATTTTAAATATGTTTCCGTTGATGGGAAGAATGAATACTATCTTTTATGTAACCACTTTGTTTAAATGTGGAATGTAATGCAAGTTTCATGATCTAATTCTCTAAAACTATAAACCTGAAAAGATCCTCAATGTGTAATCTTGTAATAACTCATGATTAAGTAAGGTTTAAGGCTGGGGCTTTATAGTTGGTATCAAAGGTCGGTTTAGATAACTTTAGAGGTTAGGGTATTCTCTTAGCACAAGTGACATTACCATAATGGTTAGGATTTCAGAAAGAGTCCGAGTTTTAGATAAAGTTAATGAGTAAGTATATCTTAGTGTTTATCTTCATCACTAGTACATGATGGTTATGTTGATATACTCACACTGACCTTTTTGGTTTTAGTAAATGGCTGGATCTAGCAGGCACCAAAGTGACAATGGGTTTGAAGGAAACTGTGGTGGTTCTCTGATTAAGAGACTGGATGAGATGGGGGATTCAATGAGGAATCTCATGGTTGTTCTAAACCAAATATCAAGGAGTCATGATCAACCACTTCAACCTTGGTGAGTTCTCTAATGCATCATGTACGAGATGGCCAACTCGATGTGGAAATTCAGGTAATAATTATTAAGGTAACCATTAGGGTTTATATGATCCTTACTTTTGAGGTAATTATGTGTTACTATATGTTATGATGGAAAATGAAATGCATGATATAAACTTGAGGTAAAAATATGTTATGATCATCTTTGAAGATTTTATCTCATTTTGGGGAATTTTTTGAGAATTATATAGTTTTGGAAAAAGGACAACACACAGACCGTGTGACTACCCGTCGCGTCGGACAAAGCTGCGGGAATCGAACCCACAACCAAAGTGCGACTGGTATTTATCGCCTACCACTGGACTACGTGAAGTCCCTAGTTAGTTTTACTGATTCTTTTTAGTTATATGATTTTATGAATTAAGAGTAAGTTTATTTTGGGTTATTTATGAAAATGATTAACCTATAATAGATGATATGTGATTAGGTTAATTACTTTTCAATACGAGAATTTAGGAGCAACTGATGTTGTTTGGAGATAAATGTTACAATTTAACTTGGAAGACTATGTGACTAAATCCTTCAAATATTTGGGTTTCAATCTTAGATTGGATTACTTTGAAGAATTTCATTGACAAATTGTTTATCGGATGGTCCTCGTTGAACTTTGGGTTTTGTTGGACAAATTTTGGAGATTAAGCATAGATTTTCTTTTTAAAGGGTTATCCTTTTCTGGATTATCTGACCGAGTACTAACCTTTTCGGTTTTGGTTTTGGTTAAAGCCTAAAGACATGGGATGTATATAGTTCTCTTTTTTGGATTAGGTGATTCTCTAGAAGTTGATTATAGTACTCTTAATGCGAACAAGTCTCCCTAAATACTCGTCTTTTGGAAAAAATATGAGTTTGATTAAGGAATCTAGTAAAAGTGGAAAGTCAACATGATAAGTGATTATGTTTCCTTAGGAATAAATTCCTCAATAAAAAGTAACTTAAAACAAAAATGTTGTCTATTAAATTTTCCTACTGGGTAATCGAATACCGTTTAACCCATCACAAGTTTGTCATTTTCTCATTGTTAACTTTCTCCTAGACATGATTACTATCACTCTCCCTCAAGAACATGACCCTTTGCTTTTTCTTCCATGTCCATGTTTTTCTACATGGAATCATAGTATGGGTTAACTCGGGTGACCTCTGTACTTATCTTCCTTTATTTTAAAGTGATTGTTTTACCGACTCTTGTTCCGATGTGAGACGTTCAAGGATGTTTCCAAGCTCAATTTTAAAAATTGCGAGGACGCAATTCCCAAAAGGGGGGAAGGATGTAACACCCCAGGTAAATAAAGAATATGATATTTTCATATTTATCCATATTTGTGAATAAAGTATTCATATTAATTTAAAGGGTTTCTATTCTCGATGGCGTACCCAACACGCAACAACGAGTTTCTTGGTAATCATACGTTGCACTCTAATAATAAAATAATATTATTTTAAATGGTAGTTAACATGTAGCCGTTTTAATGGATGGAATGGATAGAAATAACTAAAATATGATTATATATGTTTTTAAATGTTTTTACATTTATCCAATAAAGGATAGAGGCTTAAAATACGGAAAGAATTCCATTTTAGGCGTATATGCCCTAGTTTTCACTGAAGGTTCACTTATCACCTTTTGATGTTGAACCATCCTTAAATATAGTTTTGTTGACTATTAAACATTCTTTTGGAACAAATAAAACTCTTATTAATAATAGGGACATCAAAATTTACATTGTGTAAATTTTTGGTATCTTTCCGATAAAGTTCACTTTTTTTAATGAATAGTGTAAAATGTTGTATTTTAATTCAAAAATGCTTTTTAATCTAATTTATTTATATGATTATATTATCTTTTGAATTGGTTTTTAAGTGAAATTAGAATATATTTTTACCATTAAATCCAATTGTGGTCGTTGGATTTAATTTCACTTTGAAATCAGACTTAAACCAGTGTCAATCTTTTGATACTTATTATTTCATAAAAACACGCTATTTGCTCTAACAGTGGGAATTAATTATTAAATTAGTTAATGTGACTTATATATTTTTAATTTAGTAAATTAGACTTCATTTTTTAATTCGTAATATCAAATATAGCTTAGGGTGAATTTTTGGTAATTTTCTGAAAAACTTCAATTTTTGATGAATAGTGAAACCACTAAATGGTACTTATAAAAACTGATTTTTCCATTTAAATGAAAATTTTCCATCTTTGTGTTTTGAATTTACAAAATCCGACATACATGGTTGTAATTAAGAAGTAAAATTTGGTTCAATGGGATAAAAATAATTTTTTTAGTGAATAGTAACTTATTAAATTTTTAATCACGATTAGTGGTAATTAGTGTAGTTAATGTAAAAATAATGCTTTAATAAAATGAGATGAGCTTGACACATGTCCTACCCTCATTGGTTGTGTCATGGCCGACCAAGAAAATCCATGGGTCAACTTGGGGACCGCATGGAGCCACTTTGGTTGAAAATGACATAAATACCTTTTATTTAATGTTAATGTAAAAAATGGCACAAACATGATATGTTTTACTAAAACAATTTTTAAATGGGGTTATACAAGTCATATTTTAGATTAGAAATAGTCATTGGAAAGATAAAACGATTTCCTACATCATAGTATTTTTTTTATAATTTTTAGGCATTAAATAAATTAAATTATTTATGTCATACTAATGATTAAGCGATGACATCATTATTTGACGATTTAAATAAAATGGAAAGATAATAAAAAATATATGAACTACACATGTCCAAAATTTATTAGATGGGTGGATTTCGAACTCTTATCACCTTATCCACGAATTATATCAATGTGGGTCCTTTTAAAACCGAAAAACATTTTCAAATAAAGTAATATTTCTTTACTTTCCAAAAGTGCCCCTCCTCTCCTCTTATAAATGGCCGCCACCTCTACCACCTTACACACACTCCTCAAGCCTTTGGCTCGGCCAACCCCTACGCATTTACTCTCTCCACATCCCTATCCTCATCCTAGAGGATTCCCTTTGGGAAGAATCATTTAAAAGGAAGCCTTTAGGCTCAAATCAAAAGGAGTTACACTTTTAAAGGTAATTCATTCTCTCTTGTTCATTTGTTTTATTTTGCTTCTCCAACACCCTAAACTCTTTGTATTTACTTCTTTTGTAACAACACCAGTATCTTAAATATACTTGGATGTTGTTATAAGATTTATTCGAGCTACACTCTCACACAACTACATCAAATGGTTAAAGAACATACGGTTTCCGTGGATGGCGAAATTCTGCCTCCCGAAACGATGATTGTTCAATACTCATTTAACACCTTCGAAGGTGGCCATTATGATGTAACTATTTTTATATATGATATATAATATGTTTATGGTTTCCTTAATCTTCTGTTTTTTCCATTTTGGGCATACCTTTATGGTTTCCATTATGGGTAAACGCGATATCTTCATTTAAGGAAGTGCGGACTACCGCCCCCTCAAAGTGATTTGATTCGTTAAATACCATATGTGGGACGTATAAAGGATGGAACTATTATATTATATATGATATTATACTGGAATTATAATATACCTTTATATCATTATTATTCCATTCTATAAAATATGAAATAGAAATGAAAGTAGCGTTCATGCGTACGTACGGCTTACCTTCTCCATGAACGGTGCATTTCATTTCATACCTCTAAATGATTATGTAATGTTATAAATAAATGAATGTACTGGATATATATGACATATATTATATCTAAATCATGAATACAATTCTTTATATAATAAACATTTGGCCACACGAACAACATGTAATTGTAAGAAGTCCACTTTCGACTTAAGAACCAAATATCAGAAAAACAAATATTATTAACTTAAATGATTACATAATGTTTATGACATGGTAATAATTGATATAAAAGGAATAATGAACTTTAAAAAGGTTCTTAAGGAAGTAGAAATTAACTCAAGTTTATTATTCAGGAGATTAAAGAACGATCGAGTCAAGTCGGACACGAGGTAAGGGATCCTACTCCACTCTTTCTTTTTAAGTACACTCTTTTATGTCATTCCTTTTAAAGCTCATATTTCTTGTTATTGGGATGTTCTTTTATATTAATCTTACTGTAATTATTATGTTCATGTGATGAGACCCTATTCTCTCACATCAATCCATTTTGGAAGTTTTATGAGGCATCGTTAGGCTGCCGAGTTTTCGTAAGGGATTTTTTCATCTCACTTTTATTCCCGTGAGATTTATGCTACATTTTCCACAATTTCCATTGAGTGGTGTATGTACTGCCCATTATTCTACTCTTTGTGTAATATAATTTTGTTTATGAGTATTTACATCAATGATTTATTGTCCATCTTTCATGGGGTGTATGTTTTGAAAGATACCCAAGTCGGTAAGGGAACCTTTCACCCTCCTCTTTTTTTAAAAGACTTCTTTTGTTGGGTCTTTTAATTTACATATTGTTATGTTGGGATATGTTCTCATATATCCTTATTGATGAAAATTTTATGTCCAAGTGATGAGATACACTTTTTATCTCTCATCAACTCATTTTGATGTGACGCCGTTAGGCTGTCAAGGGAACTTCTTAACACAATTTTGATTTCATTGGGTTCAACATGTAGTTATTGAATATGTCATCTTTTGAATATGTGTGAATGACCTTCTATTGTTTTACACATAATATCCACTTATATTGGGTGTTTTTATGTTTGTCACACCTAATTTTGTGATTGAATTATCCTTAATTTAAGGATACCTTCTTTATAAGGGCATACATCACATTTGACATTTCTATTGAGACTTCATTGTTGTTATGCACCAATTCACTCTTATATGGTGTATATACTGTCCTTTGGGATATTATATCATGAATCCATTTATTCTCATGATATTATAATGTTCTGACTAAATGTTGTTCCTCAATTATTGTGTCTCTCATTTTGTTAAAAACACTTTAAATATAATATCATTTTAAATGTTTTAATGATTTATTATTATAAATGGTTCCCATTAATATCCATGTTTTCAAAATGGTTTAAGGATTTATTTATATGGATATTAATGGTTTGAAATGTTAAAAGGTTCAAGGTGGTATGGGACACTTTGATTCAAAAATCACTTTATTAAACGTTTTAAATGGTTTTGGAAATGGTTTCTTTTTGAATGGATTCATTATTTCAATATACTAAAATTTTATATTGTGATTGAAATGTGGAAATGTTATGTTTCCTTTATGCATGGTTTATGTGATATGTTTATGTTATGGTTCATGGGCATTGTTATGTAAACGGGTGGTTCCGTTATAAACTAAGGGCGGGTGAGCCCGATATAGCTCTCCAATGCATTGGGTAACGCGAAGGAGTGAAACGTTAAGGTTTCTCTGAAGAGATTTCGGGAATATACTATGATGGGTATTCCAAACGTTACCAAGAGGGTTACTCCCTACGTAAGAATGTTATGAATGCCTCATGTTACCTTTATGTCTTATGTTTTCTATGATTTATTCATGATTTGATATGACTATATTTTATGGGTAAAGTGTGATTTTATTCTAATGTATATATGAACTCATGTTTCCTTTCCATATTTTTATAACTTTTACTGATCTTTTTATGCTCATACCAAGTTTTTGAAATGTTTTTCACAGGTCAAGGGAAAGGTACATGATGTGATGATAGTGTCCAGGATGTGTCAAGAAAGAATCCGTGTTATATTTTAAATATGTTTCCGTTGATGGGAAGAATGAATACTGCCTTTTATGTAACCACTTTGTTTAAATGTGGAATGTAATGCCAGTTTCATGATCTAATTCTCTAAAACTCTAAACCTGAGGAGATCCTAAATGTGTAATCTTGTAATAACTCAAGATTAAGTAAGGTTTAATGCTGGGGCTTTATACATATACATCTGCCATTGGTGTAGAACACCATGTCTAACCACCTTATGAGTATTTGTAGCCTCAGTCCTTGTCTCAGAACCCATTCATCAATCATACATATATATTTATCATTGGTGTAGAATACCATGTCTAACACCACAACACCAATACGTTAATTAATTCAACAATTAATTAACAACACAAATCCCTCTTCAGTTAATTAAACACTTAATTATCCAATCAACATATCATTAATTAATAATTAATTAACAATTAATTATTATTATCAGGACAACTGAATAATTAAATCAACATTTAATTATCCAAATTCTTTAACATGTCTGAACCCGTCCACTCAAACAATAGTTCATCCAGGACATTAACAATATACAAGAACACCATAATCATCTAAAAACATGCTGAACAAAGCCAAGATATTTAGTAACTGTCTCACACAACATATCATATCTCTAAACAACTATATCCAAGACAACTTAAGGCATGGAATACTAATACGCATCAAAACGTACTCCTGGACAACAATCGTGACAAACTATCAATTCACAATCTTAATTTAATGCATGAAAATTAATTAATTCAAAAATTAATTAACTAATCCTTATCTTTTTAACCAATAATCAATTATTTAACCATTTACCATTTAACATGTAATAATTAATCCTTCCATTAATTTTTACCAGTTTTCAATTATCATCTGAACATGTCAAATATTCCATATTACCAATAATCAATAAAAGCCAATATCTCATTCCAACTCATGAATTGATAAATAATTCTATAATTAATTATCTTATTACTCATCTTGAAATTCAAATCATTCATTTGTTTAATCATATCACTTTAACTACAATAGCAATCTATGATTAAAATCAATACATGTTCAGGTCCTCATTTATCTCATGTGGGTGGCATTACTTAATAACATTAAAAGTGTCATGCATCAACATATAATAATCAAGGAAACTCACATTCTCAATCTATTTAAAGAATCTAAAATTCTTAAATAAATTGTTAACGATTTGGGACCCTACCTCTGGGTTTTGACGAAAACCACAACGAATGAAGGACACTCAAGAGAAACGGGTTGATTCTTCAAGAACCCACCTTAGATCACTTCTACTAGAAATACCAAGACAAAAACTCATCATACTTGTCATCCAAACACATAAATTTACCTATAATAGGTGTATATCTAAGAAACCGAGAGAATAGGAGATGTAGATCAAAGTAGATCTAAGAAACCGAAAAATAACGAAGAAGAACATATACCTACATCAAGAATTCGGCTTTTATTCACTAAGAGAAGCCTTAGGATCACCTCCAAAACGCTTGGGAGAGGTTTTAAAACCTTCAAGGGAGATTAATCCCGAGGTATGGCTACTTATAAGCCTAAATGAGCCATCTAAAGGCAAAAAAGAGTGACATCCACAATTTAAGGATCTCATTTAAGTGCTTGCACAATTAGTTTGAATGGTTTGGAAAACTATGCACTAACCATGTGTTAGATACTACCTCGGCCACCCCTCTTGCATGACCTCATTGCACGTTCTCTCCTAACCATGTTCCAACCATGTAGATGCTAATGCCACAAAACTTCGACTATGCACGGTTTGGCCGCATGGTTAGACCAATCGTGCGATGACTGTACGACTTCCCCTTTACCTCAAAACTTCTATCAAAGTTCGAAAAAATGACATATTTAGGTGTTACAACACTTGGATTAAAATTCTGGAGCTCAGTTTAAAAATAATGACCCATTGATAAACTGAAAAATAATTTCAAAAACATTCATAAATTTTAACCCGGTTCAAAAACATGGGATTCTACATAATGTAAACATCGTCCTTGGTTATAATGTAACCATCATCCTTGGTTATAACATAAACACTGTCACATAATGAAAATCATACATATTTGTTCCACAAGATCATGAAAGATTCATCACATCATTGTCCATGAAATGAAATGGGTTTCATAAACATTTCATCATAATATATCCTATAAAAATGAAACTGGTTTGATAATCATTTCACAAATAAATCATAACCCATATAAAAAAAAGAAATTTGTATAATAATAATTATTTCATGGTATAACTCTTTTAAGAGAATTGGGTTTCACAAAAATTATTTCATCATAAACCATTCAGAGAAATAATAAGAATGGCATCCTTGGTGATGCATAGATGAATGGATTGAGATGTTTTATATTGCAGAATGACATGATTATAGCTCATGCCTCATAACTATTGATGTTTTATAGGGAAACTATAAATCTCATGATTTGGTTTAATATAAGTTAAATTTATCATTAAATATATTGATAAATTATTTATGTGTATAATGGTGTTATATATATATATATAATAAAATTTTAAAGCATATATTCACAAAAATAAATTTGAATATTATCCAAAGAAGATGGTTGCAACTGGTAATTGATTATGACTAATCAATACATTACTACACATAGATAGAGAACAAGGTGGATGATTCTTTGAGTTGAAAGGATCATAATGGATTATATTTGATGAGGTTGAAAAAAATACAATATTTATGGATTAGAAAATAATGGATCTAGAAATCCATATGGATGGGTAAAAATCTTATATTTCAAAAAAGTGTGTTCAAATGTCGAACCAAGTTATGATTAAATGGATATATAAGGAATATTAAGACCTATAGAAAAAGGTGATAAATATTTCTATGTTAAACATTAATACAGAGTAGATACCATAAAAACAGTATTCATTTCTTCCAAAATATAAAAAATTCAAATAAAACATGTTTTCTTTGAAAATTCTTCAAACATTTAACTTTTCTTTATTATTTGTCTTATAAATCCTTATAACCTTTGAAAATAATTTAAAAACTTTGTATGAGCACAAAAATATTAGTAAGGGATATAAAAATAAGGAAAGAACACGTTAGTCCATGATTACTTGTAGCATATGAAATCATTTTAAAAAGACATACTTGTCACCCTTATATAATTATATTGTGAAACATTATATTTCCACAAGATTACCAAAAAAATAAGAACATAAATAGAAACAAAAAATTATCTTGGGTCATTAATTACATAATCTTGTAACCCTCACAGCTACATTACAATTTGTGTAACCATCATAGTTACACTTGGAGTAACCATAATGATGACCTAAAACATACACATACCCAATTCAATGGAGGGATAAAAAGTTCCTACCCTTAATCATAAACAATCCCCAATAACAAGAACATAATCATACAACCTGAATAATTTCATAAAAACATTGATTTTGAATTTTGTAAAAGAGAATTTTAAAAGAGAATCCCCTTAAAAATATCATATAATTCAAGTGAAACTTAATAGAGTGGATGGAATTTTTATATAAAATCTAAATACATATAATTAAAAATAATATAAACAAAACCCATAACACACAAAATTTTAATACCACATTAATAATGAAGTAGAAAGTTAACCCAAAGAATGGAAATTGGGTTAATAATTCCCTTACCTCGGGTTTGTCTTACATAAAACTTGTTTAAACCTCCTATATAATGGTTAAAATAGTTTTATTAATATTTTAAAGAAATTTATTCATCTTTATATTATCTTATATGATCGTTTCATTTCATCATTTCACCCTTTAATTGTTAGTATTTGTTCCTTCCATTGTTTTAGGTGTGTTCTTTACATGATTTCCATGATTGGTTCATGATGGCTATTATTGTCGATTAGAAGTGAAACTATAGAATTGTAATGGAATGGTATTTAAATATTTCTAGAAACATAAATTATAACATTTATCATTTTAAATTATTAATAGAGGATGGTTCATAAGTTAAAACATTTTTGGTATTTGTTTAGGTCAATTTGGCTATTCTTCGATCGTAATGAACTAATTTTGTTTAATAAATTAATAACATGTGTAAAAAATGATTCTAGAACCTTATATAAGATATAATAAATAAATTATAATCTGGTTCAACTATAAAAATGGATTCATGACCAGTATTGATGGAAGTTAATGAAATTGGAATCACATCTTCCACGATGTCGGTAAATCGACACATCATGGACAGTGTTTTAATTTCTTCAATAAGTGGGAGAGGTGAAGAAGTATAATGGTGAGTATTACAAAAACATAATTAAATCCATAATATGTAATATAATTGATCATTCATGCATATTGTATAAGGGGAGGTGAGGAAAGAAGAATAATCGAAAATAAAATGAAAAGAAAATAAAAAAAACAAAAGAGGGTGTTTACCTCTTGATCTCTTCTCCTTGAGATCCTTCATAAGGCCTTTGGTTTTGGCCATTTGGTGAGAACAAAAACTCTATGATGTGGAGAAGATCCTTGGAATGAGTATTGGGAAGAACTTAGGTAAGGTTAAATGTCACGCCCATTTTTTTAGTCATTTTATTTATTTTATTTTTCTTGGCGTCGTGTGATTTTGCATAAGTGCAGGTGAGTCCCGGTTTAAAATTTTAATGTAGGGATGAGTTTATGGTTTGGGATAGTGCGCGAGCACTATACATTTAAGACACACAGTCTGATTGGGGATGTGATTTCCGCTTGGGTACGTGCAGCCCGCTTGGGTACCGTACGATGCACGAATACCGCACGGTCATCCAGTTTTAATGTTATTAGATTAGTTGGTTGAGTGGATAAATAATAAATATATATATGTATGTATGTTTATGTATGTTTATATATGTGTGTTTATATATGTATATATGTTTATGTATGTTTATATATGTGTATATATTTGTGTATATATGTTTATATATGTTTATGTTTTAACGTTATATGTATATACATATGTTTATATGTGTATATATGTTTATATGTGTATATATATATGCTTATATATGTTTATATATATGTATATATGTCTATATATGTATATATATCTATATACATAGATATGTGTTTATCTTTTTAAATGGATTTATTATTATAAATGTTTTGATTATAATAAATATTATTATTATAATTAACTAAATATTATTATTGTAACTTTTATATTATTAACATTTTTATTACTCAAAATAAAATAGATAAGAAATGATAATAATAATTATTTTGTTTTATTAATATTTATTAGTTTTATTATTAATATTATTGATATTATTATTTAGTATATTTTATTATTTTTATTTTTATTATTTTTATTTTTTTAAAAACCCTTAACCTACACTACCTCCACCCCTTTCTCCCCCACCCCTTTTTCCCTACCTTGTGTCATGGCCCGCGTCCCCCTCCTCCTGGGCAGCGCCCGACCACCAGCCCGTCGGCCACCGCCTTCCCATCTGGCTCGCCCTCTCTGCTCTCCCTCCCCTGTGATTGCCCACGCCCTCCGCTTCCCCGGTCCCGCAAAGTCGCTGCCAGCCTGCTCCTTCTCCCGGCACCACTGCCCGTCCCTGCCTCCTCCCTGTGTCGTCCAGCCTCTACGGCTCCACCTTCAAACTGCTGACCGTCCGACGGCGCCCCTCCCTCCTTGTGCAACACCCTCCACCTTCCCCTCCTCTCTGGTCCGGCGGACCCCCCTCCTATTTTCTCCTTATTTTGCAGTGCCACACCACCCTTCCTAGTGTGATTCCGGCGAACCCATCCCCCTTCTCGGCACGTTTCCGGCGAACCCGATCCTGCTTGTCCGATGGCCAGCAGCGACAAACTCGATCCCTTTTACGCAGCGCCTCCACGTTGCTTCGGCGTGGCCACAAATCCCCTTGTCGGGTTCATGAGGGGTGATTCGGGTCATGTCGGATCGCATCTCGCCCTCCTCCGCTGAAGGCAAAGCAATTCTAATCATTTCAGATTGTTTGTTGTTGTTCGTGGGGCGCGTTTGGTCTTTCCGCACGTTTTGGTTCGCCGCCACCATCCTAGGTAAGGGTTTTTTTTATCGCGCGCGCATTTATTTTGTTATCATTATTGTGTTTTGGATTTCCTTCTATTTTGTTGGCAGTGCGGGTAATGTTTTTTGGATGCAATCTCGACTTTCCGCATGTTTTCAGGGGTTCCACCACCGTCTGAGGTGATGTTCTTCATCCGTTGTCTTGTTTCACTTTTTATTTAAATATTTATTTATTTATTTTGGGTCACGTTTATGTGTCTAAGTCCCTAGAATTTTGTCGTATGTGCAAGGGTCTTCACCGCACTCATTTTGGGTGTCGAAAGTTGTCACAGGGAGTCGAGATCATTTCCAAGTGTGTGCGCTTTTGTCGAAGTGTGTGCATGTGAGCAGGGTGTGGTTTGATTTAAAAAGATTGGTGTGACTATTGCTCGAGGTAGGAGTTTCCATCCCTTCTCTCTTTCTGAAGTTTTCCATAGGCACTTTCATGGGTTTATTTAGTTTATAAATTTTATTTTCACCCTTATAATCCTGATAGTTTATTTATTGCAGTGTTTCTTTGGCATTTAAAAGTGTTAAAAACAGATTTGAAATAGTTCCTTGGTTATTATTAGGTGCTCCCATGCCTTTTCTCCCAATCTTAAACAGTTTAATGCTTTCATTTTCTTAACTAAATTTTTGATTATGTTTTTCACCTCTAGTATGTTTATAGTTAACTTATGGTAGTGCATTACTGTTGAAATGTTTGATTAAAAATGGATTTTTGGATGCTGCTATATTTATGCACATGTCTATGCCTTACCAACATGGTTGGAACTAACCACCTTAATCTGCAAATGGTATTGTTGGACTTCTTGAGTGGTGTTTTCTAGTAGAAACATTTTATGTAACCTGTTTGTCCTATCTTGGTTAGTTTTATGGAACTTAGTGTTTTTGTTGAAATGATTTCACGTCTCTTAAAATTGGTATTTTTCTATAATCCCAAGTTTTCTAAGCGGTTCTAGTTTTCAAAATGATGTGGACCTCTGCATATGGTTCTTTAAATTGGTTTGAAAAGAAATCCATGAGTATATGCCCATTTGGATTTTCAAATACAAAAGTGGTGTTTAGAGTCATTTTAGAAGAGCTTGCGCAGTGTTTTCATAAAGGCGTTTTATTATGTAAAACTAGAGGCCCGATATACAACTCCAAGTATTTGATAAAGTGGTTTTGATAACCGAATGATGTGGGGGCCTGGTTGGCGTCTTGTATATTTGAAAAGTATGCATATATATAAGTATATGTGGGCTCCTATCTAGGGTAACCCTTCATGGACGAATGTATAAGAAGCGTCCGTGTTTGGGGTAGGCAAGTGTGGTGAGATGAGTCACGCATGCGCGGGCCTTCTTACTTACACAGTATTATTATAACCACCATGGGTTCCTGGGCGTCTTTTAGATGATTGAGTGATGGTTGCTGATCAACCACGATTAGATGGGTTTGTACCCCCTGTATTTGTTGTTTGGCCAGGTGGGCTTTGCCACTGGATTGGTCAGTTAGGGCGGCCAGTTGGTTATAGACTTAGGAGCTTCACCATATGTCGGTAGGTGGTTCTGAAACTGAGTATGTCCAGGAGTCTTCTAGGGATGTTTAGGATCACCCATGGTTGCTGAATTGTTTACATTGTTTGTTTACTTTTCATTGCATTGGTTTATTTTTAGTTCCACTTTTTCTTGTTTCACTCTAGCCCAGTTTTGGTATTTTTCCGTTTTGGATTTCATTTTTAAAATAAAAAATGACTTTGGAAATGGTGTGTAGCGTGTGTTGGGTTTTTAAATGAGAATTACATGTTGCATATTTTAAAATCTCAAAACCCTACTTTCATATTTGTATTTCAAGCTTGTGTCGGTGGACTGTTTTGGAAAATATAATTGTTGGATTCGGTGGTTTATTCTTGGAATCCCTACTAAGCATCTCAGTGCTCACGCCTATTATATATTTCCAGTTACAGGTTCAGTTTCTCGTACAGGTTTCTGGTTCAGCTGCTCAGTGTTGGGGCAGCGTGGTTTTGAGTTAGGTGGTGACCTAGGAGGTCACAAGGAGGTATGTTCGACCTTTTTTGTCTTTCTGCTGTCGGTTCTTATCTTTATCATCAATTTTTTTATCTATTTATCTTTTTTCATTGGACAAATCATTCCCAACAGTTAAATCTTGATTTCCTATATTGGTTGACATCCTGTGGGGATTGGGAATGCCCTTCGGGCCATGTCGCGGGCCGGCTCGGGTGACCGGTTCAGGGTCGAACCGGGTTGGTTCGTGACAAAATGGTATCAGAGGAGGCCCTTGATATTTGGGATGTCTGGTAGAAGGAGATTAGGATTTTCGGGGCTCAGGAGGTAGGTTACGGGTCGGTTCTTGATCACCATCGCCTGTGAAGAGACCTGAGTTACCAGGAGTAGTCCAGGTTTTGAGTCTTTTTCCTTTGGGTTTTTTGGTTTGAGAGATGATAATTAAGGCTAAATGGTTCTTTTTGTGCTCGACATGGGGTGGTGACCCATGTGGAGTCCATGTGTCCAGTTCAAGGACCTCATAGTGTAATGCCTTACTTGGTTCCTGACTCACCACCATGTCGACAGGTTAGGTATATGGACTAGTCCCTCATTCTGGTGGTTTGTTGTTGATTGTGTTTCATTTTGATCTCGGTTTATGTGAGCGTGTGATAAAAATGAAAGAAATTTTAAAATGGAAAATTGTTTCTTTTAAATTGTTTTGAAATTGGTAAACTGAATTTTTAAAGTGGGAGTGTTTCGATTTGGAATTTTGTTTTTTCTTGTTTGGATATGATAATGGAAAGAAGTGTTCTAACCTTGGTATTCCTTATGGAGGATCACATGTGCATAGATATGTGCAGAGAGTGCGTGGGAGCACTTGTCCACGAGCGATGTTTGTAGGATTTGGTGAACGCGCATGTGGTAGTCCATAAGGGGCTATAGGCGAGTTTTAAAATTTAAAATAAATGACAGTTTTTTGAAAAGAAATTTTTACTTATGTTTGTATATGTTTAGGTTATGAGTTTGTTTCCCTTGGATCGGGCTGCTGTTTTGATTGAGCTTTGGCTATATGTCCATTTTAGTTGTGTTTTTCGTGTTATTCTGAGTATGCCGCCCAGAAATGTCGCTAAGTTTGCTAATGAGTCATGCGTAGTTTTCAGTTCTTTTTGCATGTTACCTATCGATCAAAGTTTTCAATGTCAGTGAGGGGCAGTTGTGTGGTTGTGTAATTGGAGTGGGCCTTCAGGTTTTTGGGAACTCCCAGGGTCATTAGGGTTTATATCGTCTCATGTTTATTTGATGGTCCAGTTTTGGACTAGTAAAGGTGAATTGTCTCGCCATCATTGATGTTTGGGGCATGTTTGACGGTATTTTTCTCTAGTCAGGTTTCCCCATCTGGCATGGAGTGCATGCTGAATGAACCTGTTGCCAAGACAACATCTTCGTTGGTGCCGACTTCCAGGTTGTCTAACTATTCTCTTATATTCCCCTAGTGTAGCCTCTTTAGGCATTCTAAGCAATCATCTTGCATCCCTTTAAAAATGTGCCACCATCGTGGGAATTTGAATCATTGAGGAGATGAAGTTGGGGACTGGAGGATGAAAATGGCTGATTGTGAGGCAGGAGATGCTTCAGCCATCAGAGCCCCAACCACAGGTCTCGGGGTGAAGCTCGCGCACAGTCAGGAATTGCCGGGAGTGTGTGGAACCTTGGTTCGGTCCATGTTTTCAGCCTTTTGAAGGGAAATATCCAAAGTTTTCTTATTCAATTCTTGTCGTCATTGTAAGATCATCCTTGTTGTGGTTGCGCGATGAGCTCGTTCTACTGCAATCCAAGTGGCCTCATTTTCTCTTGGTGTAGTTTCTAAATTGTTCAGATTCTTTGAAAGGCAATGGGTCTGTGACTAAACTAACCATTTTTGATCTTGAGTATGGTCTCAGCTACATACGTTCGGGGGATGTTTAGTTCTTTAAAATTAATGGGTGTTGTTTCTGGGATCTTTATTAGGCCGGACGCCTCTCCGTGGCTTTTCATTTGTTGTATTTGAGTCTTATAGGGAATTCCTCCTTCTCGGTGTCTCAGTGTGCCAGTTTTTTCTAGAATAGTTTTAATCCTAGTGGTGGAGTTGTTCCGTTTGAATTGGGAAGTTGGTATGGGTTCCGTTTAGGGAGTTCCCGCATTCCCCCCCCCCTAGGGTGGTGTGTTCGAGTTTCAAGGTCTCTGTGTTAGTAAATTTCTGTGGTGGGGAGAACCCTCCCGTGTTCTCCCCTCAACCTTGGACAATGATTTTACTCGAGTTGGTCGGGTGTAACTTGTGTTGGTCACCCTGAGCATCTTAGATTCTTCTGATTTTTCCTGGGCATGAACTTGAGTTATATTAACTGTTGACTTGGTGACTTTTGGGGGGCAGAAAGTGTTTGTGGTGGGGAGAATTGTCACACCCGTTTTTTAGCCATTTTATTGATTTTATTTCTCTTGGCGTCGGGTGATTTTGCGTAAGTGTGGGTGAGTCCTGGTTTAAAATTTTAATGTTGGGATGAGTTTATGGTTTTGGATAGTGTGTGAGCACCATATGTTTAAGACGTGCAGTCCGCTTGGGCACGTGTTTTCCGCTTGGGTACGTGCAGCCCGCTTGGGTACAGTACGGTGCGCGAATACCACACGGTCATCCAGTTTTAACATTATAAGATTAGTTGGTTGAGCAGATAAATAATTAATATATATATGTATATATGTTTATGTATGTTTATATATGTATATATATGTGTCTGTATATGTTTATGTATGTTTATATATGTGTTTATATATGTGTATATATGTTTATATATGTTTATGTTTTAACATTATGTGTATATACATATGTTTATATGTGTATATATGTTTATATGTGTATATATATATGTTTATATATGTTTATATATAGGTATATATTTCTATATATGTATATATATGTATATATAGATATGTGTTTATATTTTTAAATGGTTTTATTATTATAAATGTTTTGATTATAATAACTATTATTATTATAATTAACTAATTATTATTATTGTAACTTTTATATTATTATCATTTTTATTACTCAAAATAAAATAGATAAGAAATGATAATAATAATTATATTGTTTTATTAATATTTATCAGTTTTATTATTAATATTATTAATATTATTGATATTGTTATTGTTAGTATATTTTATTATTATAATTATTTTAAACCCTAAACCTACACTACCCACACCCCTTTCTCCCCCGTCCCTTTTTTCCCTACTTTGCACCGCAGCCCGCATCCCCCTCCTCCTGCGCAGTGCCCGACCACCAGCCCGCCGGCTGCTGCCTTCTCATCTGGCTCGTCCTCTCTGCTCACCCTCCCCTGTGATCACTTGCACCCTCCGCATCCCCGGTCCAGCGAAGCCGCCACCGGCCTGCTCCTCCTCTCGGCGCCACTGCCCGTCTAGGCCTCCTCCCTGTGCCTTCCAGCCACTACGACTCCACCTTCGAACAACCGACCGTCCAACGATGCCCCTCCCTCCTTATGGAACGCCTTCCACCTTCCCCTCCTCTCCGGTCCAGCGGACCCCCCTCCTATTTTCCCTTTATTTTGTAGCGCCACACCACCCTTCCCGACGCGATTTCGGCGAACCCAGCCCCCTTCTCGGCACATTTTCGGTGAACCTAACCCCACATGTTCGATGGCCAGCAGCGACAAACTCGATCCCTTTTGCACAGTGCCTCCACGTAGCTCCGGCGAGGCCACGAATCCCTTTGTCGGGTTCACGAGGGATGATTCAGGTCATGTCGGATCGCGTCCCGCCCTCCGCCACCGAAAGTGAAGCAATTCAAATTGCTTCTGATCGTCCACTGTTGTTCACGAGGCGCATTTGGTCTTGCTGCACGTTTTGGTTTGCCGCCACCATCCTAGGTAAGGGTTTTTTTATAACGCGCACGTTTATTTTTTTATAGTTATTGTGTTTCGGATTTCTTTCTATTTTGTTGGCAGTGCGGGTAATGTTTTTTTTTGATTCAATCTCGGCTTGCCACGTGTGTTCAGGGTTTCCACCACCGTCCGAGGTGATGTTCTTCATCCTTCGTCTTGTTTCAGTTTTTATTTAATTATTTATTTATTTATTTTGGGTCACGTTTATGTCTCTGAGTCCCTGGAGTTTTGTTGGATGTGTGAGGGTCTTCACCGCACTCATTTTGGGTGTCGAAAGTTGTCTTAGGGAGTCAAGATTGTTTCCAAGTGCATGCATTTTTTTCAAAGTTTGTGCACGTGAGCAGGGTGTGGTTTGAGTTAAAAAGCTTGGTGTGAATATTGTTCTAGGTAGGTGTTTCTATCCCTTCTATCTTTCCAAAGTTTTCCATAGGCACTTTTATGGGTTCATTTTGGTTATAAATTTTATTTACACCCTTATAATCCCGATATTTTATTTATTCCAGTGTTTCTTTTCCAGTTAAAAGTGTTAAAAACAGCTTTGAAATAGTTCCTTGGTTATGATTAGGTGCTCGCATTCCTTTTCTCCCAATATTAAAAAATTTAATGCTTGAGTTTTCTAAACTAAAGTTTTGATTATGTTTCGAACCTCTAGTATGTTTATAGTTAACTTATGGTAGTGCTTTACTGTTGAAATTTTTGATTAATAATGGATTTTTGGATGCTCCTATATTTATGCACCTGTCTACGCCTTGCCAACATGGTTGGAACTAACCACATTTATATACAAATGGTACTGTTGGACTTCTTGAGTGGTGTTTGATAGTAGAAAAATTTTATGAAACTTGTTTGTCCTGTGTTGGTTAGTTTTATGAAAATTAGTGTTTTTGTAGAAATGATTTCGTGTCTCTTTAAATTGGTATTTTTCTCAAATCCCTAGTTTTCTAAGCGGTTCTTGTTTTCAAAATGATGTGGGCCTCGATGTATGGTTCTTTAAATTAGTTTGAAAATAAATCCATGAGTATATGCCCGTTTGGCTTTCTAAATACAAAAGTGGTGTTTAGATTCATTTTAGAAGAGCTTGTGAAATGTTTTCATAAATGCATTTTATTATGTAAAACGAGATGCCCGATTTACAACTCCAAGTGTTTGATAAAGTGGTTTTGATAACCGAATGATGTGGCGGCCCAGTTGGAACCTTGTATATTTGAAACGTATGCATATATATAAGTATTTGGGGCGCTCCTATCTATGGTAACCCTTCATGGCAGAACGTATAGAAAGTGTCCATGTTTGGGGTAGGCAAGTGCGGTGAGATGAGTCACGCGTGTGAGGGCCTTCCTACTTACACAGTATTATTATAACCACCATGGGTTCCTGGGCCTCTTTTAGATGATCGAGTGACGTTTTTTGATCAACTTCGATTAGACGGGTTGGTACCCCCTAGATTTTTTGTTAGGCCAGGTGGGCTTTTCCACTGGATTGGTCAGTTAGGGCAGCGAGTTGGTTATAGACTTAGGAGCTTTAGTATATGTCGGCAGGTGGTTCCAAAACCGAGTACGTCCAGGAGTCTTCTAGGGATGTTTAGGATCACCCATGGTTGCTGAATTATTTACATTGTTTTTTTATTTTCGTAGCATTGGTTTATTTTCAGTTGCACTTGTACTTGTTTCACTCTAGCCCGATTTTGGTATTTTTCTATTTTTGATTTCGTTTATAAAATGGAAAATGATTTTGGAAATGGTGTGTAGCGTGTGTTGGGTTTTATAAATGAGAATAACATGTTGCATATTTTAAAATGTGAAAACCCTACTTTTATATCTATATTTCAAACTTATGTCAGTGGACTATTTTGGAAAAGAGAATTGTTGGATTCAGTGGTTTATTCTTGACATCCCTACTGATCATCTCAGTGCTAACGCCTATTATATCATTCCAGTTGTAGGTTCAGTTTCTCATACAGGTTTTTGGTTCAGTTGCTTAGAGTTGGGGCAGTGTGGTTTTGAGTTGGGTGGTGACCTAGGAGGTCACAAGGAGTTATGTTTGGCCTTTTTTTTATTTTCGCTGCCGGTTCGTATCTTTATCGTCAATTTGTTTATCTGTTTATCTTTTTTTCGTGGGACAAATCGTTCCCAATAGTTAAATCTTGATGTCCGGCACTAGTTTCCAGCCCGTGGGGATCGGGAACTCCCTTTGGGCCATGTCGCGGGCCGGCTTGGGTGACCAGTTCAGGGTCGACCCGGGTTAGTTCGTGACATTAAATTCTTGAGAGGTGTGGGAGAATGAGGGGAATGAGGGTGGTATTTATAGTGGAGGAGAAGAGTAATTTTACATTACTTTAATCATTATTATAATATTTTGGCTCAAGATTATGAATATTCTTAATTAATGTGACCCCAAATAGTTATAATGGTGTGTGAGTTCGAACCAAGTGGTCTTACATCACTTATGATTTCATAAATAGTGTATCTAAATGATAATTGGAATATACATTATTTTACCATATTTCATTATTAATCAAAAAATCAAGAATTTCAGAAAAATCTCAAAAATTAATCATAACCATTTTTTAACATTTAAAATTAAAAAAAAATCCATTTTTCAAAAATAATTTTCTAAATATTAATATTTTAATTTTTAAGTAAAATCATACTTTATTCCAAAATTTACAAGTTTAATTCTATAACTGCGTTTATATCACATTGAAAAAATTAACCAGCATGTCATTATACTAAAACCATAATAGAATAAAATAATAATAAAATTTACTATTCATTAGGGTCATATTAATATTCATGTTACTATTCATAAAGGTATGTTACTATTCATAAAAAGTCATGTTGGTTCTATCAAACTCCAAATAACTTACTGAACACAATTGTAGATGATCATTTTTTGAAATTCATAACGTATAAGCGGAAAAATTTAGTTCAAAGTCTAGTTATAAATATCTACTTAAAACAATTTTTCATGTATTTCAATTTATTGTTTAAACCTTAGGGTGTTACACTATTCATTTTGTGTATATTAAAAATAATATTCTTTTAATATTTTCAGTAAATGAAAAATGGTAATTATTTTTAAAAATTGAATGAATATTCATTTTAAAAAATTTGTTCAAATTTAAAACATAGGTATAAATTTATTTAATAAAAAAAGTTAATGAAACGTTAGAAAACATTTTTTGAAAAAAAAAATTGAAAACATGGTTTTGGAAGAAAAATGTGTTTTTTCAACTAAAAAGATGATTTTTTTATAAAAACGTTATTTTTTAACTCTGGAGTGCATAACAAGAAGGAAATTAAGTTAAAACATTTATCCTCATGAAATAACTATATTAGAAGAAAATTCATGGGTTTTTTGAGATATATATCATATGTTTCATTATTGGAAGCATAATTATAAGCAATCTAGATAACGATGAGATAGTAACACAAAAAAGAATTCCACTTAGGTAATATTTAAACATAAGACTCATGTAGGAATAAAATTAAATGAAACATAAAATATAATTTGGATAAATAATTTAAATATATTACATGTTAAAGGTGTTTTATATACATATCATGAAAGAATATAGTCGCATAACATAGAATATGTCTCAAAGAAGGAAAATCGAGACAAAAATCTCTTAAAGCATTGGTAACTTTTATCCATAAACAACATGAAATAGAGATACTAAAATGGATCTTTAAATAAAAATAATTTTCAGGAGAATAATTATAAGATAAATTCATGGTAAGTATATACACCATATAAAATAAATATGTGGTGAATTTAGTATGTGTCTCATAAAAGTAACGAGTGAGACAGAAATCCCAAACATTAAGTCGTTAATTCCATCATACACGTTCCAAAATAAAATATAATAACCATAAAATTATTATACATAAATTAAATAACCATATTAATATATATAATACCAATATATGGTTTTTTATTACCATTTATTACCCATTTATGAACAATACTATGTTAATGTCACATTTCGTACAATAACCACTTTGTTTTTTCGTATATGTTTTGATTTGAAGATTTTATGACCTATTAATTTGATAATGGTTTCATAATATACAAAATTTAAATCAAGAAATAAATATAATATATATTCATTATATATGTTTTTAGATTAATCTATAAAATTTAGTGATAGGAAATGAAATACATCGTTCATGGAGATGGTAGGCAGTACTTAGCAAGAGGGTTGTTTTAATATTATTTTTGGATTGAAATAAAGAAAACTAAATGATATATATTATCTTTATATAATAATTTTTTCCCTATATATCATATATTTTGGTTAAACCCATTATTAATTCCTTTCATGTAATGAATTAACGAATTGAATCCATTCACGAGGTGGTTGTACTCTGTACACGCAAACGATGTTATCCTACTCCCACAAAATGTATAATATGAATGTATGTATGATATAATAATTCTATAATCATAATAACCTAATATATATAATATATATAATATATAAACAAATAAATCCATCATTATTTTTATTTTTAATAGGTTTTATGGGAGAAATAAACAACATCGGTTTGCGGGATGGTAGTTCAACGTACACACGAATGATGATTTTGTAACCGATTTGATGGAAGTGGAGATGGTTTTAGACAATTAAAATGACATAAAAAATTCATTATATAAATTCTAATAAGATTATTACATAATTATTTTATAATAAAAATTGACGAAGTTGTAGAAAGAAATAAAATAATAACGCTCGCTGAAGAACATTACCTCTTCTTTAAGTATTCTCCTTAGGTATGCACTAAATCCCGCATAGGTAGTATTTATTCCCAAAATAACACTTCTAGGATTATTATAGGGATTTTGGGAAATTATTTGGGTAGGTATTTTTTATCTAAATAGGTTTTAAGGTGCGAATAAGGGAGGAGAGTGGTGGCATTTTATATGTGGGGGAGAGGACAAACTTGGTATTTTTGAAAATAATTGAGTGCTCCCACGTTTTTCATATATCATAAGGGTACAAAATGGACCATTATCAAAAATTATAGGTTTAATGGTATAACTATGACCATAAAATAGTTTTTAGAAAAGTATAGAGGTCATTTTTACCCTTATCCTTTTAGATTAACCCTCAATAAAACCATTTTTACCTTAACTGCTATAATTAATTTTTATTGCATTCACTATTAATTTTAGTAAAAAAATTAAGTTCAATTTTTAAGAAAATATAAATTACCAACATTAAAAATATAGAATAAATATTTTTAAATTCCACTAATATAACAGGTATAATTTAATTTAAAATTAATCCCATATACACAATGAGAAATGATGTTTTTAAAGATAAAATGTTCAAAAGATTACAAAGATTTTATTTCAAAACAAAATAAAAAATTGATTATAATGACCTAAATTGGATAAATAGATGAATAATTGAACTAATTTATATTTTTAAAAAAATAAAATAAAATATATCTTAATAAATAATTTAAAATAAAATGCATTTTTCAATTACAATTCAATATTCTTCACTATTCTAAAAAATTGAAATTTTTTAAAAAAATCCCATAAATTCTCCCCAAGATGATTTTTATATTATGATTTAATAAACCATTTTTATTTTACCAACTTGTTTTTATACAATTATAAAACTTTTGTTTTAATATTAGTTCAACATAAAAAGGCGAAAAAACCGTTGTTTATAAAAAAAATACAGTTTTATGCATAAAATGGGATTAATTTTTATCTATTTTCTAGAAAACACATAATATGAATATTAAATAGTTGTATTAATATATATAATATCTAAATATAATTTAAAATCTTTCACAAAAATTATTTTTTTATTTTATTGAGGTAGAACACAATTTTTTTACAAAAAAATTTAGAAAATGATTTTATTTTCATTTCTAACTTATTGTTCACCAGAGAATTCATTATATATACTTTTTTAATAATATTTTCATAATTTAGCTAAACCTATTCATAACTTCTTTTCAAAATTCTTGATGATAAAAATGATATTAAATAAAAATATTTTAATTGTATGACACATTTCGTTTAAACTCAGTGTTGAGTATAAGATAAGAAAAACTAAGTATTGTGTGTAACACAAGCACAACATAGTGTTGCATTTAAATCAAGTTAAAATCAGTGTTACATGTTATGCAATCCAAAATCAGGGTTTTATCTCGCACAAAATATTTAAAATATAAAATATTTTTGAAAAACAATAATTTCACAAAATCTCAGTGTGTTACATTCTACCCCCCTTAAAATGAATTTTTTAATGAAAATTTATCTTGGTCATAAATAGTTTAACATTTTAAAATTAATTCATATAAACCAACATGATAAAAATGAATATTAAAAATTACCTTATAAAATGATAGTTATAAATATAAATGTTTCATAAAATAAATCATAAAGGGGTTTCCAGATAGGAGAACAAATAGGGAAGTAAATATTTGGACATGGAAGAAAAGAATAATAATTATAGAGAGTGATAGAGATCATTTCTCAACATAATGTTGGAGATCCAGATTATGTTAATCAGCCACAAACTATAAACCAAAGATGCTTGAAAAAAGTAATTTATATAATCAAAAATGATGATAATAGGACAAAATTTTATTTTAAGATATTTTTTTAAATTTGAATAATTTTCAAGAGAAAATTTAAATACTCTATATCATAACATTTCATAACCAAAATCTCATCCATCTAGTTTTCCTTTATCTATTACTACTTCAAAATCATACTCTAAGAAAAAAAGGTAATTTTTTTGTGCCAAAAGAAATAATGGATCATATGTTTCATAAATAAATTGATAAATCATTAAACATATCTTTAATTATCAAAAAAATGGTTAAAACATGTTATCCAATATGGATAAATCTTCATATGGTGAATTAATACTTTAATATGCAAATATCAAACTAAATTTCATCTTAAATAATTCTATTAATGGATATCCTTATGAACCTACCTAATGACTAATATCTAAATCTTTATAAAGAAGGTCCCTAAATATCCAGAATGAACGTATCATTAATTCCCAAATACCATAAATTGTATCTTGATTGTCAGATTCAAAACATGTGAATACCTTCATCATGTATTCTATTTAAACATGTTAAAAACCTGAATTACCATAAAACATTATTAAAAACATGTGTGATTCCTTATTCTATAAATAAAATAAAAATTATTTGATTTAATCCTTAAATCCAAAAATGTTTTAAACTCCATCAATGATACCATTAAACAATTTATCATAAAATCATTAATTAGTTCCACGGTAATCAGTACTATCATATTTACTTATTAATATCCATCTTCTCTTTATCCCAAAAAAAATTATCTCAACAACTGAAACATATTAGGTGTTATCTTCCCCTAATCAATATATCACTTTTCTGTTAAATCACTTTTCTAATGCATCAGTATCATTTAACAAATTATTAAAAATATTTAATTTAATACTTCTACAAACAATCCTTATATATATTCATATAAAAGAATTATTTAATTATAATACATAAATTAATCAATTATTCTACCTCATCCTTAAATCATTACCTATTCTTCCTCATCATATTACCTAATACCTCTTTCCTTTCATTTTTTTCATTCATTGTCTCTTAATCATAAGAAGTGTAACCATTACTCATACCACCTTTCTGATTATTTCCATGAGATTTCCTCCTAGTAAATTGATATTTAAAATTCCCATACATCCCACAATTGAAGAATTCATCCACTGATAAAATCATTGGAAGACCAATATTCTCATTTATTGCATTAAATGAACTTTTAATTTTCCATCAGCAATTTCTTACTCTATTTCATTCTTCTCCACAAAATAAACATCATCTCATTACTCTGAGACATTACCTAAAGTGATTATTCCCACATTCTTGACATATAGGAAACTAAATCATCTTTCCTCCATCGTTTCCACTACCTAAACTCTTAGTAAACTCTACCCTTGTCTTTTTTTGTGTGATCGATAGTTGGTTAAGGTGAACATTAATAATAATGATATGTGATAACTAATTAGGATTGATCACTATATAATTCACTCTAGTTATCATCCCATTTGGATGATCATCATCAAATTTTCCATCACATTCAATGTAAACACAATACCTTCTATTTTTTATCATTGACTAAAACCAAAAATCATAGTGTGAGCATCACGAATAATAATGGTAAACTAAAAAAACATGGAAATCACTTATTGGATGTCTAAATAAGCACACATTATTTTTAATCTAATATGTATTTGGTTTATCATAGGTCATTCATAGTGATCATTTATTTAAATCCATAATGATGTTTCATAAAGTGTTTTCTAATTTCCAAATCATATACCAGGTAGTGTCAAACCTGTTGTGCAATAAGGCCCTTCTTCATTCACTATGTGATGATTGAGTCTAGATCAATTCCCCCTGTAACAGCCCAAGATTTTATAAAAAAATATTCTTTTTAATTTTATTAAAGTCTTGTGTTGTACGCTACACCAACAGGAGCTTGCACAACACGCATCCTGGACTTGCCTTGCATTACACGCAATCACGACCTTCCTCGATAGCGTGTGTAATACGCAATACCGAGTTTCACTAAACAATGAGATGCTATTAAAACTAGCCGTTATGAATAGTAATAATCACTTTTTGAAATTTTATAAATTTTATTTTTCAAAATGGACTTCATTTTTGGACTCAGAATATCGAAATTAGCCTAGGGTGAAATTTTGGTATTTTTCTGAAAACTTTCAATTTTTGATGAATAGTGAAACCACTAACTGGTAGGTTAAAAACTGAATTTTGCATAAAACTTAATTTTACCGCTTCTGTGAATGGAATTTCGAAAATCCGAGAGACACGATTAATATCAAGGACTAAAATGGGGTTCAATGAGATGAAAATAATTTTTTGGTGAATAGTAACTTTTTACTTTTTTTACCGCGGTTAATAGTAATTTGGGTAACTAAGGGTAAATATGATATTAATATTACCCTAACACATGTCCTAATTATATTGGACAAATGTAATTCGACCAAAAACAAACTTAGGAATAAAATATGACCATTTAGGTCCACTTGGATTAGATTAGGACATTTATTATTAATTTATTTAAAGAAGGGTTAAAATAGTTAAAATCAAAGTTTAATAAGTAAATCATTTATAATATGGGGTTATACATAAGATAAATTCGATTGTAAATATTCATTAGAAAGCTAAAAATATTTCCTACATGATGATATTTTATTTGTAATTTTTAGACATCAAATAATTTAATTTATTTATGACACAACGATGATGCAGTAATTATCTTATTAATGAAATATTGACATAATTGATAATATAAATACCAAAATAAATGTAATTTAAGACTTTTTATGAATTACACTAATTTTCTAGGTTACTATGATATATTAATGTTGATTTAATCAACTTGGTTCGAACATATAATTCTGTTATGACTTTCACAAAAATCATATATCAAATAGTGTCAAAATTGACACAAAATAGTTTTTAAATCAAATATTATATTATTAATTGTTATTTTATTCCTAAAAATCTAAGGTTCGGCAACATGACTTAGATAAGGATATATATATATTAATAATAAACAATTTGGGGTTCTTTTGGCATGTTATAGTAAGTTTATTAACCATATAGTGAAAGAAAACAAAAAGACATGGTAAAAGTTAAATTATTTAACTTAGAGTTAAATCTAATTGATAAGGTTAAAATAATACCCTAAACTTGTCTAAATCTTATTGTTTTATAGTATTTCGACCCATACCCACCTTATATTCGAAATAAGACCCTTTGGAGCCATTATAAACCGATTTTGACTTTAATATAAAATAATATTTTGAGATATTCCTAAGGTGCCCCTCTCCTCCCTTATAAAAGGGCACCTCCTCCCCCTCCTCCTCACACCAATTTGAGCACTCAAGCTCGTCCAACCCCTGCCAAAAGCTCTTCTCCACTTCCCTAGAAACATCCTAGAGGTTCTGGTCTTCCTCAAAGACCAATTTTAGTGCCCTAAGAGGAGGCCTCAAAGAGGCGCTTCAAAGAAGAGGTAATTACCGTTACCAACTCTTTCATCTTTATTTCTTCTCCCACTTCTTCTTCTTAGGTTGTTTCATTATGAAGTAATAACATCAGTATCACTAATATACTGATATTTTATTATAAGTATGAAACAACCCTATTTCACCATCTATCCATCCTATGGAAAAAGAAATCACTGCGCGTGCGTACGTACGGAATACCGTCTCTATGCCGTGGTGTAATCTATTTTCCACCACCACCTTACATGGATGGGTATAATGGTGTAAAGAATAACTATAAATAGTTATTACAACATCATATTGATTCTGATATATTTTATAATCCACTCCGATTCAATTCAATATTTATGAAAATGATATCATCGCTCGTGCGTACGTACGGACTACCGTCTCCATGAACGGTGTTTTTCATTTTATATATCTATTATATATATATATACTGAATATATATGATATATAAATCAAATTTTATATTTTGGAAGTAAGTAAATCATGATATAAGTAATAATAATGTCAAGAACAACAAGTCAAAACACCTACGATAAATGAAACGATTTTACCCAAAACGCTTCTTTAACATGGAATTTACAAAAGAACGGGTAATATAATGTCATAAGTGAACCATATATGATATCATAACAATGAATATGATTCTATAATAAGTCAATGACATTATTTAAATCATTATACAGGAGGTTCGGACACATACGAAGCAAATCAGACCTAAGGTAAGGGAAATATCACAATCTCATTTTTATCCGAGATTGTTTATTCGTAAGTATTTACTGGGGTGTATTTTATCATCCACATCCATGTTTCATCAATATGTAATATTATTTCCATCCACCTACAATTTTTTTTAAATCCATTTTTACCCTTGGGTGAGTTTTTAGTAATATGTATGAAAGGAATCTTTTGTCGTTTTTCGTACGAGGTACTTTTTGACTTTTCCGACAAAAGTACGAAGAATGTTTTTTTACTTATACGGAATGAATGGATTTTTAAAACATTATTTCCAAGAATATTCCATTACAAGTTTTCAAGTTTATTTTTAATCAATTTATTTTATTTTAAAGTGTATGACATGTTATGAAAGGAAAAATGTTTTTGAAGTAGAAAGGATATTTTCCTCAAGAATGGAGTTCAAGTGTTTTATCAAAATTATTTTCCATATAAGATAATAAAGGGTTCTGTTTCTATCCCTATTATTACATGGATTTGATTATGTTGTGATGGAAATATTTTTATGAATTCCTTTATCTTATATGAATTGTTTTATGATGTCATGTTGTTTAAGAATCCCATTTTTTATTACATGGGTTATGCGATGATGTATGATTTATGATTATGTGGCACACATAAGAAAGGATTCATTATAAGATGGGTGGGACCTATATCTCCCTCCAATGCATTGGGTAAAGATTTTATATCTCATGAGATAGACATGGCTGGAACGGAAGGTTATTTCGGTTCAGTGATACAGGACTGAAACGAGGAGTGAACTCGGTTCAGAAAGGGACTTTGTCCACTAAGATAGTCTTGGCAATGAGTCATGACTAACAAGAAATGATTTTCCATGATTATGTGTGCATGCCACAAAGTTTCAAGTTTTATGATATGATTATGGGGATCTCATTTTCACTTCTATGATTTGTTCCATGTTAAGATATTATGCTCTCTTTTGCAGGTTAAGATTTCCAAAAGTTATGTGCTTATGTATATGATGTGATTGATATTTCTTTTGTTTACCCTTACTGAGAATTTGAGCTCACCCTTTTATGTTTTCTGTTCCCCAGGATATAAAGAAAGGTTTTAGGTATAAAACAAAAAAGAAGATCTTTATGGGAGATGTTGAAGATCTTTCACCACGATTAGAAGATTATATTCCGAGTTTCCAAAGACACTAAACTATTACGATCCTTGTGTGTGTGTTTTTGTTATGTACTAAGTATTCCGCAAATGTAATGTAATGTCCATGTACGTCAAGATACGGGTCTCTACAGTTGGTATCAGAGGAAAGGTTTAGTCAACCTTTGGAAACTAGGATGCGAAAACATTAGTGAGATCCCTAGAGATATTTCTAAGGTATGTCTAGGGATGTCCCTAAGGATACGTATACGTATAGGATATAATCCTAGAACTACGATACCGATCGTAGAATTTAACCTAAGATGTTAGATATTAAGGGTACTCCCCCTTTACTATGTTGTTTTCCCTAGCATTATTTTGCCTCTCACACTATTCTTTTTGGGTTTTAGAAAATGTCTGGAAACAAGATGATTCATGATAATGGAGGATATGATGGACAATGGAATGATATTCTTCATGAGAAACCAAATGAAATGGGATTTGGAAGTCCAAAAATCATTATTATTCCGAATCAGCAATCTCATAATATGATCAATAAAGTAAAATTTGGTAAGTTTCCTGACTCAGCTAATAAGAGAAAGATGGAGTTTCATGATGACCATAGAGGAAAGAAAGTTCAATTTCCCTCATGTAAATCATGTGGGAAGAGGCATCAAGGAGAATGTTTCAAGGGAACTGGAAGATGCTTTGGGTGTGGAAAAGAAGGACACAAAGCAAGTAAGTGCAAAGGAAAAGGGTCGGTTAACACCATGGATGAGGATAATGGTATTGCTACGACATCAAAAATGGTTAAGTGTTTTAAATGTGGAATGTATGGGCATTATGCAAACAAATGCCCTAAGGGAAAGACTCATGAAGAGAATCAGTATGGTCATATGGGTAGTATTTATGTGGATGATGAAGAAGAGACTACAAATGATATGTGAGATGAAATTTTTTTTGAAGCTCGGTCAATGGTTTGAGAATGTAGTGGAATGATTACATGTTTATCATGTATAATTTTGTATAAGTAATCTCATGCTACTATGGAACAAAGAGACATCTATGGATTGTTACACTGTTGTCTTTCCTTGTGTTTTGAAAGTGTATGATTAATGTTACCAGTATCCATGAAAGGTTATTCAGATATTTTTGGAATGTAGATGATATGCGCATAATGAAGGGATAAGGAGGAAATTAAATGTTTGATAGTATTCATGAGCTCATGATTGATATAAGGACTAAGTGATATCATTGTTTGAGTATATATAATTTTGAGGATTTCAGTATGTGAAAAGTGTTAACTTTTAACTGCATTCATGTTTTCACTAAGGTATTCAAGAGAATACACGATTAAGGACTTTGAATGTTTGGAATGTGACCAACAAAACATATCTTATGATATATGGCGATCGATGATGGTGTTAAATATCTGGTAATCATTTTCACTATATTATGAGAGTCGACTGCAGTATTATGGATAATCCTAAAATATTGGAATGGATTATGTTGGACATAAGTTAGTATAGTTTGTTTTTTCGATATTATTGATGGGATGTTATATAGTTTTGGAAAAAGGACAACCTGCAGGACGGGCGACAGCCCATCGCATCGGACAAGGCTGTGGGAATCGAACCCACAACCGAAGTGCGACTGGCCTTTATCGCCTACCACTGACCTACAGGAAGTCCCTATTTAGAAGAAACTAGTTTTATTATATTAAGCAGTATGATATATGAAGTATAAGTCCATTTTAGGAACCATATATGATTAATCTCACTATGGATCGACTTATGTATATCATTTTTGCTAACCTTTTGTTCGAGACAGATGGAATGACCCGTCATTCTATCACATGATCTGCTAACACTTCACGAATAACAAATTCAACTTCATTTATATAAGAGATGAAGTGGAAATTGTTCAAGGCACGAACAATAGTGAGATTGTACCAAAATAAAGTAAGTATTTATTCTAATTCAAATTCCTCAACTTTAGGGAAATGATCTTGAAAACCAAAAATTTTGTCCTAGTGCCCTTATATCTGATGAATCAGATGGTACCCTAGATCGTCAAAAATTTATGGCTTTGTGATTACTGGCTTTTCAATAGCCATGTTCTCTACCACTCTCCATCAGAACATGATGGTTAGATTTCTCTTCCATATCCATATTTTCACTTATGTGGAAACCCAATGATTAGTTTATTTGGGTAACCGTTACGTTTCATACTTTTGTTTTTAAAGATTGGTTTTGATATTCCTTTTTACGATGTGGGTTTCTATTAAAGAAACTTTCAAATAGTAAACCATGTATAACCCCGACGAATTTCGAGGGCGAAATTCATTTTAAGGGGGGTAGAATGTAACAGCCCAAGATTTTATAAAAAAATATTCTTTTTAATTTTATTAAAGTCTTGTGTTGTACGCTACACCAAAAGGAGCTTGCACAACACGCATCCTTGACTTGCCTTGCATTACACGCAATCACGACCTTCCTCGATAGCGTGTGTAATACGCAATACCGAGTTTCACTAAACAATGATATGCTATTAAAACTAGCCGTTATGAATAGTAATAATCACTTTTTGAAATTTTATAAATTTTATTTTTCAAAATGGACTTCATTTTTGGACTCAGAATATCGAAATTAGCCTAGGGTGAAATTTTGGTATTTTTCTGAAAACTTTCAATTTTTGATGAATAGTGAAACCACTAAGTGGTAGGTTAAAAACTGAATTTTGCATAAAACTTAATTTTACCGCTTCTGTGAATGGAATTTCAAAAATCTGAGAGACACGGTTAATATCAAGGACTAAAATGTGGTTCAATGAGATGAAAATAATTTTTTGGTGAATAGTAACTTTTTACTTTTTTTACCGCGGTTAATAGTAAATTGGGTAACTAAGGGTAAATATGATATTAATATTACCCTAACACATGTCCTAATTCTATTGGACAAGTGTAATTCGACCAAAAACAAACTTAGGAATAAAATATGACCATTTAGGTCCACTTGGATTAGATTAGGACATTTATTATTAATTTATTTAAAGAAGGGTTAAAATAGTTAAAATCAAAGTTTAATAAGTAAATCATTTATAATATGGAGTTATACATAAGATAAATTCGATTGTAAATATTCATTAGAAAGATAAAAAGATTTCCTACATGATGGTATTTTATTTGTAATATTTAGACATCACATAATTTAATTTATTTATGACACAAAGATGATGCAGTAATTATCTTATTAATGAAATATTGACATAATTGATAATATAAATACCAAAATAAATGTAATTTAAGACTTTTTATGAATTACACTAATTTTCTAGGTTACTATGATATATTAATGTTGATTTAATCAACTTTTTTCGAACATATAATTCTGTTATGACTTTCACAAAAATCATATATCAAATAGTGTCAAAATTGACACAAAATAGTTTTTAAATCAAATATTATATTATTAATTGTTATTTTATTCCTAAAAATCTAAGGTTCAGAAAAATGACTTAGATAAGGATATATATATTAATAATAAACAATTTGGGGTTCGTTTGGCATGTTATATAAGTTTATTAACCATATAGTGAAAGAAAACAAAAAGACATGGTAAAAGTTAAATTATTTAACTTAGAGTTAAATCTAATTGATAAGGTTAAAATAATACCCTAAACTTGTATAAATCTTATTGGTTGATAGGATTTCGACCCATCCCCACCTTATCTTCGAAATAAGACCCTTTGGAGCCATTATAAACCGATTTTGACTTTAATATAAAATAATATTTTGAGATATTCCTAAGGTGCCCCTCTCCTCCCTTATAAAAGGGCACCTCCTCCCCCTCCTCCTCACACCAATTTGAGCACTCAAGCTCGGCCAACCCCTGCCAAAATCTCTTCTCCACTTCCATAGAAACATCCTAGAGGTTCTGGTCTTCCTCAAAGACCAATTTTAGTGCCCTAAGAGGAGGTCTCAAAGAGACGCTTCAAAGAAGAGGTAATTACCGTTACCAACTCTTTCATCTTTATTTCTTCTTCCACTTCTTCTTCTTAGGTTGTTTCATTATGAAGTAATAACATAAGTATCACTCATATACTGATATGTTATTATAAGTATTAAACAACCCTATTTCACCATCTATCCATCCTACGGAAAAAGAAATCACTGCGCGTGCGTACGTACGGAATACCGTCTCCACGCCGTGGTGTAATCTATTTTCCACCACCACCTTACATGGATGGGTATAATGGTGTAAAGAATAACTATACATAGTTATTAAAACATCATATTGATTCTGATATATTGTATAATCCACTCCGATTCAATTCAATATTTATGAAAATGATATCATCGCTCGTGCGTACGTACGGACTACCGTCTCCATGAACGGTGTTTTTCATTTTATCTATCTATTATATATATATATACTGAATATATATGATATATAAATCAAATTTTATATTCTGGAAGTAAGTAAATCATGATATAAGTAATAATAATGTCAAGAACAACAAGTCAAAACACCTACGATAAATGAAACGATTTTTCCCAAAACGGTTCTTTAACATGGAATTTACAAAAGAACGGGTAATATAATGTCATAAGTGAACCATATATGATATCATAACAATGAATATGATTCTATAATAACTCAATGACATTATTTAAATCATTATACAGGAGGTTCGGACACATACGAAGCAAATCGGACCTAAGGTAAAGGAAATATCACAATCTCATTTTTATCCGAGATTGTTTATTCGTAAGTATTTACTGGGGTGTATTTTATCATCCACATCCATGTTTCATCAATATGTAATATTATTTCCATCCACCTACAATTTTTTTTAAATCCATTTTTACCCTTGGGTGAGTTTTTAGTAATATGTATGAAAGGAATCTTTTGTCGTTTTTTGTACGAGGTACTTTTTGACTTTTCCGACAAAAGTACGAAGAATGTTTTTTTTACTTATACGGCATGAATGGATTTTTAAAACATTATTTCCAAGAATATTCCTTTACAAGTTTTCAAGTTTATTTTTAATCAATTTATTTTATTTTAAAGTGTATGACATGTTATGAAAGGAAAAATGTTTTTGAAGTAGAAAGGATATTTTCCTCAAGAATGGAGTTGAAGTGTTTTATCAAAATTATTTTCCATCTAAGATAATAAAGGGTTCTGTTTCTATCCCTATTATTACATGGATTTGATTATGTTGTGATGGAAATATTTTTATGAATTCCTTTATCTTATATGAATTGTTTTATGATGTCATGTTGTTTAAGAATCCCATTTTTTATTACATGGGTTATGCGATGATGTATGATTTATGATTATGTGGCACACATAAGAAAGGATTCATTATAAGATGGGTGGGACCTATATCTCCCTCCAATGCATTGGGTAAAGATTTTATATCTCATGAGATAGACATGGCTGGAATGGTAGGTTATTTCGGTTCAGTGATACAGGACTGAAACGAGGAGTGAACTCGGTTCAGAAAGGGACTTTGTCCACTAAGATAGTCTTGGCAATGAGTCATGACTAACAAGAAATGATTTTCCATGATTATGTGTGCATGCCACAAAGTTTCAAGTTTTATGATATGATTATGGGGATCTCATTTTCACTTCTATGATTTGTTCCATGTTAAGATATTATGCTCTCTTTTGCAGGTTAAGATTTCCAAAAGTTATGTGCTTATGTATATGATGTGATTGATATTTCTTTTGTTTACCCTTACTGAGCATTTGAGCTCACCCTTTTATGTTTTCTGTTCCCCAGGATATAAAAAAAGGTTTTAGGTATAAAATAAAAAAGAAGATCTTTATGGGAGATGTTGAAGATCTTTCACCACGATTAGAAGATTATATTCCGAGTTTCCAAAGACACTAAACTATTACGATCCTTGTGTGTGTGTTTTTGTTATGTACTAAGTATTCCGAAAATGTAATGTAATGTCCATGTACGTCAAGATACGGGTCTCTACACCCCCATTTCGAATTTATCACCCATAGGTATCTCTATTTCAGTGCCACATCCACTTATAGTATCCATAAAACGATTTAATTTCTTTGAATCCATTCAGGCTATCCTTTAATAAAATTATAGGTTATTTTCCCAAACTTTAACTCATCCTTATAATTACCCTTGGATACATATCTAGAAATATCCTTATAAATATCTCCATAGATCTTACTAAAGTTATATCATCCTAGTTTTGAATGGTTATAAAACCATTCCTTTAATACCAACTCTAGGAACCCAGGCTTCTCATACATGGATATTGCATCTTTTTAGATAAATATTCAATACATTACACAAAAACATTCCTTATGACCATAATATTTTAGTGTATTTGGAGACTATGTTCACAATATTTTAAATTAGATACAGATCATCAATGTATCTCACAATTATCTAACCCTTTAGTTATCTTACTTAAAACCTTTCTTCTTAAAATTCGTAAAGGAAACATAATAAAGTGTGAGCTCAAATTCTCAGTAAGGGTTTAAAAGGGATATATGTAAATATAACATGAACATAAGGGTATGAGAACTTGAACATAACATTTAAAAACCATACCATACATATCAAAGATCATTATCCCGAGTTATGGAATAAATATTGAAATTTCATAAGATGTGAATAATAATTTAATCAAATTACATGATCCCTAAGATCATAACATTGGCATACGACATACAATTGGGACATATACATAAACATATTAAATCATTTCCTTAATAGTCCAGACTCATTTCTAAAACCCATAATAGCACTATTTAGGAAAATACACCTCCTAAATGGGACAAACCACTATCACTAGTGGTAGAACATTCCTTATAGTAGAATGGGTTTACTACCCAAACCATCATAATAGTCAAGGATTACCCTGAAGACCATCACAGCGAACAAATTCCCTTATTTAACATAATTTACTCCCCATTCCAATATTATATTATTAAAACAGGTTCACACCACATTCAAGTCCTTTATTACTGAACTAGGTTCACCCCCCCCCCCCCTCGTTACGGTCATGTTTATCTCATGAGATGTAAATCATTACCACTACATTAGTTGGAGATATAGACCTCACACATACTTGGTTATAATGTAACCACCATCCTTGGTTATAACATAACCATCATCCCTATTTTTAACATAACAACCATCACATAATAAAAATCATAAATATATGTGCCACAAGATCATGAAACATTCACCACATCATAAACGATTAAATGAAATGGTTTTAATAAACATTTCATTATAATAGAAAAGGTAGAGAAGAAATAGGTTTCATAGTCATTTTATTATCAAAGCATAACCCATGGAAAAAGAAATGGGTATCATAATCATTTTTCTTATGGTATGACTTATGGAAAAGAAATGTTTTTCATAAAAATAATATCATCACAAACCATTTATAATGAAAACAATAATGGAATCCTTGGTTTATATACCCATTAAATAATAATCTATATCAAAGTATGTAATCATAGATGAAGAGTGATTTAGATATATAAATCACTTGGATTGTGTCATGAGGAAGATATATTTTTCTTAATTTTGTTTTAAAAAAACATTTTTGAAATCCTTTACCCTAAAAATGAAACTAAAAACTTATAAATAAGACTTTAAAAAAATTTAAAATATTTATTCATAAATATATCCTTTCCACTTTTAAAAACACTTCTTAACACATAAAACATTTTCCAAAATCCTTTTAATTTTGAAGTAATTTATTTAAAATATAAAAATTTCACAAATATAAAGTTAAAAAATTATTTGAAAAGGGATATGAAAACTTTTATGTGAATATCGAAATCATTGAGCATCCATGATAGTGGAAATACTGTTCATTTCATGCATGTTAGAAACAAATAATCTTTTTATATTTTTGGTTAAAAACAAATGGGAATTATTTTTTAAAACTACATGAATAATCCTTTTAAAAAATTTGGTTAAAATTCAAATATGGGTAAAAAAATTCTCTAATAAATCATTTTAAAGAAATTTTTTAAAAAAATAATTATAAAAAAAATTGGAATACTTGGTGTTTGAAGGAAGAGGGGAATTCGAACGAAGATATGTTTTTCTTAGAAACATAATTTTGGAACACTAGAGTACATAATGAGATGAATGGGGAAACATTTATTATCATAAAATATCAATAGGATAATAAAATTAAGTAGTTTTAGAGATATATATCCTAGTATTTCATAATTGTAAGTATAGTCATAAACAATACCGATAACAATGAGATTGTAACATAAAACTCTTACCACATATATAACCTTAAAACGTAAGCCCCCTGAAAGAATAACATTAAACAAAACTTAAAATATAATAAGGATATATAAATTCATTATATTACATGGAAAAAGGTTTTTAGGTATATCTTATGAAATAATATAGGTTTATAACATAGAATATGACTCAATAAGGAAAATTGAGAACAAATATCTTACTGATTTGGTTACTTCTAACTGTATACCATATGAAATAGAGAAACTCAAATGGATATGTAAATAAAAATAATTTTCCATATTATAATAATAATATAAATTCAATGTAATTATATTTACCACATAAAATAAATTGGTGGTGAATATGGTACATGTCACACAAAAGTAAAAAGTGAGACATAAATCCCATAAATTAAGTCTTGAATTACGTCAAACGTGTTCAAATATCCTTTATAATAAATATAAGTTTATTATACATATATTAAGGGAAAATATTCATGTATTTAAATCCATATAAGTTTTTTTATAACGTTTTAATACCTTTTTATTAACAATTAAATGTTAGTCACATTTCAGGCAATAACGAAATTATTTTTCATATATGTTTTGAATTTTTTTCCTATTACTTTGAAAAAAAATTTAAATATATAAATAATATAATCCATTTTTTAAATATATTATACATTTAACTTATATATATTTAAAGTTATCCATAAAATTTAGTAATAGTAAATGCAATACATTGTTCATGGATACAGTAGGTCGTACAGAAGCATGATCCATGTTTCCATTTTCTTTTTGGATTGAATGAAACAAAATTAAATGATATATATTATCATTAAAGAATTATTTTTTTGTCATATATATCACATATTTTCATTAATACCATACTTAATACATTCCATGTAAATAGGGAATTAATTACATCGCTTCGTGAGGTGGTAGTTCTCCGTACACTCGAGCGATATTGTCATATTCCCACAAAATTGAGAGCAGGAAGGTATGAATGATATAATGATTACTAAATCATAATAACATCATAAATATAATATATATCATATATAAATTATAAATCCATTATTATGACCATCCTCAAGATGTGTTAATGGAGAAATGAATCACATCGGTTCGTGAAGCGGTAGTCTGCCGTACACACAAATAATGATTTCGTAACCCATTTGATGAAAGTGGATATGATTGTAGGTAATTCCACTAAAATGTAAATATATAATTATATGGAATATATTTTTGTCATTATATAATCATTTTATAATAATAATTTATGAAGGTGGACAATGAAATATAATAAAACTTTTTGGTGAAGAACATTAACTCTTCTATGGGTATTCTCCATAGGTTTGCACTAAGGTCTTCCAATGTTGGATTTATGCTTGAAATAAGGATTATAAGATGAGGGTAGGTAAGTTTATAAGTTATTATTGTTGGTATTTTATGATCTAAATAAGTGTGAATTTGTGAATAAAGGAGGAGAGTGGGTAGCCTTTTCTAAGTGGGGGAGATGACACAATTGGTATTTTTGAAACTAATTGAGTTCATCCACATTTTTCATGTGTAAAATTGGTCCAAAATAGAAAAATATAAAACCTTATAAGTTTAATGTTATATATATATCCATAAATTTTTTTAAACTACTATATTGATGATATTTACCCTTATCTTTGTAGTTTAACCCATGTGAAACCCATTTTAACCTTAAGCACGTTATTTAATTTTTACAGAATTCACTAATAATTTTGGTTAAAAAGTTTTTTGAACTTATTAGATAATATAAATTATTTTTATTCAAAATAAGGAAAATATTTGTACAAATTCTATTCATATAAGTGGAAAATTATAATTTAAAATTAATCCTGCAGACACAATGAGAATGCGGGTTTTTTAAGAGAATATTCTCAAAATTTTACACAAAGTTTATATCCAAATACAAAATGAATTTTAATAAAATAAAATTATTTGAATTAATTGATTAATAATTTAACTAATTTAACTTTTCAATCAATTTAAAATATAATTTAACTTTATAAAAAATTCAAACAAAATGATACTTTTCAATTAAAATTTTATATTTTTTACTACTCAACAAAAAATAAACTTATTAAAAAAATTTCAAAATGAGAAACAAGATAATTTTTATATTATAATTTCAAAAATTATTTTGATTTTACCAAAATAATTTTCAAAAATTGGAAAATAATTCTCAAATAGGTGCACCATAAAAAAACCGACAAATCTTCTTTTTTGAAAATATATAAATTTTAAGTGTAAAATATAATTTATTCTTTTATCTTGTATTGAAAACACATAATATGAATGTTAAATAATTTATTTAATATATATAATATATAAATTATATTAAAATATTTATCCAAAATTGGTTTATTTGTTTTATTGAGTTAGAACACATTTTTTTCCATATAAACTGGTTTATTTAGAAAATAATTTCCTTTATTTTCAAATTGTTTTTATTTTCATTTATAATTAATTAGTATCCAAAGACTTCATTATATATACATGTGTAAACCATATTTTCATAATTGTTTTAATTTTATTCAAGCATTCCATTCCAATTTTTAGGTGATAACTATCATACTATATAATAATAGTTTAATTGTATAGTGCATTTCATTTATACTGGATGTTGTGTGTAATGTAAGTTAAAATCAGTTTTGTGTGTAACATAGTAAAAACTATGTAGTTTGTAAAAAAATAAACTCATTGTTACTTGTATCATAAGATAAAATAAATTTTTCATGCCACAAAAATTATATAAAATATAAAATCGATTTGAAAAGAAAATTCAAAAAATCTCAGTGTGTTATATAGAGTTTTTATCTTATTGATTAGGTCAAAAATTTAAGGCTGATAGAAAAATATTGAACGGGATGTTACACACATTACCCATACCAGAATAGAAATAAGAAAATGTATCCATGTATTTTGTTTTAAAAATCCCTAAAATATATAAAGGGTGCAATTTTATATGAGTTATGGTCAATCTTCTTATAAATAAAAAACTAATTCTTTTATAGAATATTTATATATTTTTAGCTTAATAGGATATTCATTAAGGGTATTCTAAGGCTGTATAGAGTAAAACATTATACTTTAACTGATTTGGATCCGATGATTACCTCGATGTTTTGGAAAATTCTTAAGTAATATATTGGTGAATAGTTTATTTATAGACATGTGCAGCATCACTTGAAAGATGGTCAGTATCATAGAACAATTAAAACCATAGAGGATTTTATTTTATCTTATTCTACGGTTTTAAAAGGTTTTTGGGATCAACACCTTCCTTTAGTTTGTTTTTCTTATAACAATCACATTCAATCAAGCATTCAGATGGATCCTTATGAAGCCCACAATTGAAACAAATATAGAACTCTAATGTATTGGGATGAAGCTATAGAAATAATGATATTGGGATTATATATGTTTTAATAATGGATAGATATGGTTAGAGACATTAAACAACATATTTTTGAAGCAAAAATTTTGATAGAAAAGTTATGATGATAATTGTTGATGTGATCTAGAATTTAAAGATAATGAGAAGTTTTTTTTAGAATATCTTAATGGAAAATGGGTATGAGATTCATAATAAATGAAAGATGATCCTAAGGTATATTTTCTATTCTGAGATTCTTGGTGAATTTGGGACATTATCTTATTAGTTTCTACTTCCACTAAACCTTTTTCAAGTCCACAATGTGTTCCATGAATCTCTCCTAAGGAAGTAAATACTTGTTCTATCACATGTATTGAAATCATACATCATACAAAAGGATCATGATATTTTTTATTAAGAACAACCTATAGAGATTATGGATTTTAGTGACAAAGTTATACAAAACAAGACCAATCACCTGGTAATTTTTTTTGTTGAAACCACCGTCTTGTGGATGTTATATGGGAACTTGATTATATGGTGAGGTTTATGTATCATTAGTTTTTCAAATTAGAGTAAAATAATTTCAAGGGTGAAATTTATTTTAAGTGGGGTAGATTATAACACCCTATAAATTTATTGAATATTTTTTTTCAAATTATTTTTTTTTCTTCAATAACTTTCATTACTCACAAAACCGAGTTGTAATGAACGAAATTATAATTTTAAAAATATTATTACAAAATCAACACCTTTATTTCCAAGAAATTTAATCTATTGGTATTAAAAGGATAATAAAATTTAAAAATTATTTATCATGGTTTTTGATAAATAAATTATGTTTATAAATATGTATATAATTTTTTGTAAATTCTTTAGATGCTTTGAAAATATATATTAGTAAAAAATGATTTTCATTATTATTTTGACAAAAATAATAAAATTATTTTTTCCTATTTTAGAAAATTTATTGAATAAAATTATCTTTATTTTTTTAATCAAAATTTCAATATTATCTGAGAGTTTATTTTTGAAAATTTTCTAAAGAGGTTAATTTTTTAATGAATAGTGATGAATTGATTTTTATTGAAAACATCCATTACGTTTGATGAATTTAAAATTTTACATCATGTGTTGGAATGGTTTATTAGAAAATTTATTTAATTAATTTTATTATTAATTCAATTTAGGTCATCTTAATCTATTTTAAATTTAATTTTTATATTAAAAAGTTATATACAGGTGAAAACATTTTCATTGGAAAAACACATTTTCATTGTTCCAGAGGGTTTAATTTTAAATTAAATTATGAAACATATATGAATTTAATTGTGTAAAATTTATTATATATTTATAAATAATAATAATTAATAATATATAATATGTAAATAATAATTTTTTATCACAATTAATTGTAAAAATAGGAAAAAATAATTACCATAGTTAAGGTTAAAATGGGTTTACTAGGGGTCAAACTAAACCGATAATGGTTAAAATGACATAATAACATTTATAATTATTATTACCAATCCATATATAGACCTTATCTCATATAAATTTTTCTAATGTGTCTTTTATTATATTTTTTTTGTGTGTATTACTTTCTTATATATTTTTCTCTTCAAAAATTTCATGGTCTTCATGTTCCCATCTTATAAAAGGATACACACTTAACACTCATATTCACACTCCCAAAAACATTTGGTTTAGAATATAACTTCCCAAATAAATTCCTTACTTCCCGCCCCAAATCATAGATACCTTATTATTATTATGAAACCATAATAAGAATTCATTTAGTGATAAACTAAGGATTTTGTCTAAAGAAGATAGATCATTGTTAACTGAGAGTTTTTATATAATTTATTCGTTGAAATCATTAAAATATTCTCCAAATAGTCATAAATAATAACACCATTATCTACCATATAATAAGATTTTATTATGATAATGTAATAATATATACCCATATCTTCCATCAAATGGAAATAGAAACCATCAATCGCATGTAAGACTTTGAAAAAGAAAAAAAATCACGTGTAAGACGATCTACCGCCTAGATAACTGATATAATTTGTTTTCCATCACCACCTCTAACTAATGAATGTAATGATTAATTTAAAGTATAAATATTATATTTAAAAAATTATTGTACTCATAGAATTATAATATCACATCTACCATATTTTCTTCTAATCCATTCTAAAATCGTAACGTTGCTTGTGTGTACATGTTGATAATCGCCTCTATGAGGTGATGTGATACATTTTTTTTATATTGACATGGATTGTAATAAGGATATATTTTATGAGTATATATTATTTAAATTATATAAAAATTATTCTTTTAATTTTAATTTTTGTTTTCTTTTCTTATTTTTCATCCATAAAAAATGAAAAGGATGTCCATGCGTACATACAACCTACTATCTCCATGAATGGTGTAATTCATTTTTCTGTCTCTAATTTTTAAAAGGATATAAATATGTAAATAATGAATAAATAATATATTTATATAATTATTATAATTTTGGAGATACTTTAACCATAATAAAATTAAAAGGACTAAAACTTCCAAACTAATACATACATGAAAAATGAAGGATTTTTCACCCGTAACAACGATTTTAATAATGAATTATTGATAAACAGGTAGTAAAATGTTATATGTAAATCATATATGATTTGATATATATATGATTTGATATATATGATTATGGTTCCTAAATATGTTTATAGTAATCCTATATTTATTATAAAATATGTTTGAATGTGTATAAAGGATTTTGAGACTTAAGTTAAGGGATTCCTAGTATCACTTTTATTTGTGGGACACTTATGCAAAATTCACCACACATTTCTTTTATGTGGTGTATATAAATCCACTTTGAAATTTTTTTCCTAAATATAATTATTTTAATGTTACTTAAAGTTTCAATTAATGTTATTCTTAAATGGGGATAATGATTTAAAAGTTACTAAAGTGGTAACTGATTTTTGTCTCACTTTTATTTCTATGGGACACATACCTTATATAGTATCTGTTTATTATTTGTGGTGTATATACTGCCTATAAAGGTATTTTATGATTATTATCATGAAACTATGGGATATATATATATATATATATATATATATATATATATATGGTTCTTTATTTCATGGGTCTTATGATTTATAACATACCAAAGTGGTATGTTATTTATGTTATAATATCATTGTTTATCCCGATGATTTATTATTTTCCTTTTATTGATAAAATATTATGACCAATATCTGAAGAAACTCTTTTATTTTATTCTAAATTTTTTATTTATATAGATTGAATTTATTTCCTTTAATTTTCCTCTATTTCATAAAAATGGACATAAATGGTGTTTGTTAAGAAAAAACATCTTTATTTCTCTCTTCACTGAAAAATACTTCTTCTTCCATGTCCATGACTTATATAAAATATTTTAAAGAATATTTTTAATGTTCTCAAAATTGTTGGTTAATGAAATTTTGACCCATTTTTTAGTTTTTAAAAAATGTTTTAAACATAATATTATTTCCATTTTCCAAACATGTCAATTTTTATTTTTTACTAAAAAAATTCAAATGAATATTTTTTTAACATGTATGACATGAAAAAAATTTCCCAACAACATTAAAACTGAATGATTTAAATATTTCATTAAAATTTTCCATGGTTCAATTCTAGTGTAATTTTTTCATTAATATTTTGGAAATTTTAATATATCAAATAATTTATTTTTATTTGGAATGGATATTTTCCTCAAGAAATATCCCATGTGATCATTCATAATAATTTTCCATATAATATGACACCCTTTGATGTTATATCAGCTTTACATGGGATATTACCCAAGTATTCCATCCATGTTATTCTTATAGATGGTTTATGATTATAATGATAAGTTGTGTATGAAAATTGTTCCATTTCCACAGGTTATGTTATGAGGAATTGATCAAATTATTATTAAACTTGTTTCTTTTCCATGATTTATACAATGATGAAATGATTATGAAACCAATTTCTTGTAATATCCCATGTTTTATACTGTTAAAATTTTTAAAAGAATTTGTACATTTCATTTCATAGATGATTCATATTCTAATTTGAGATTTGGAATGAAATTCTAAGTGTTATAACTCTTAAAAGTGTTTTTTATGTGGTTTAAGGGTCAAGATGTGTCATGGATTCTTGGATGATATCTGAATGGATTGGGATCTAAATACTCAATTTTTGGAGAAATAAATGTGGTTCATGGGTTATTTTAACAATTCATCCCTATAAGGGGTGTCACATAGTTTTCTAAACCATTTAAGGTTGAATTCTGGATTATATAGAATGTGTGTTGTAAATTTTAGTGGTGAGAACTTGGGTAGTATATGGTTTTCCAAAATTTTCAACTAGATGCATGGTTAGTTTCACATAAATAGTATCACCACGTGATTGGTTCACAATTATCAAAAATCATATTGTTGAACCATGTGGGATATGGATATTGGGTGGTGTGAGATGCACGGTTGGCACGTGGTTAGAAAAACCATGAAAGCTAACCATGTTCTATATTAATGTAGGTGATGATTTTTCCCTCCAAAACCTGAAGGGTTCCTTCTTTTTTACTCCCCCAATAAACCATAAGGTCCCCCATGCATTCCTACATCCTCCCTTCTCTTTCTTAGGGTATATCCATCATTTTGCCTCTAAATAAAACAATTTTAGTTGCATTACAATAATATATATAAGTCTATAACTAATCATTCCCAATATTTCAAATTCTGTTATAGCCTCGATGAATAACATTTTCCAAGATAAATCACCTGATTTTCAGGGAATTTGTTTAATATTCAGATTTCTATCATTTTGGCTCAAATCAATGCTTGATATTGGACAAGTGGATCATCCTAAGCATGGGGTGGGTGGTTTAGTTTCTTTTCCCTAAATTATAATATGTTTATATGGTATTTTAATTTTTCCTCATTCTAGGATTTCAACAAATTTATTCTAAGATAAAAAAAAGTTAAATTAAATGGTTATACCGCGACCATGATGGTCCTTAAACCCTTTGTATGGTTGGAAATTGATGAACCTAACCCAAACCTCCTCATAGGATGAGTTTGAGTAAATTATATTACAAATGGTTGTTTTCTTGTGATTATAACACCCCAATTTCATATTAAATCACATATTTATGTGATTCAAATTATCCCTCATGGATTATATGAATAAAATGAAATTAATGACGAGGTAAGTCAATCATTCTCTATTTTATAATAAGAATTTTCTTGAGGTGTGTAGTCTTAAAATGAAATGGAGTGATTAAATTAGTAATGATTTTTTATCTATGTAATGGTATATTTCTATGGTATTTTTGTTATAAGTGAATTTTATCCCATTCCCATGTTTCAAATTATGGATTTATTAGGTATATGAATAATTTTACAAGTTATGAATAAACCTATATTATGTGTCCTTGATGACATATAATATGGAATAGATAGAATCAAGACCTATAATTGATTTTTAAATGGATTATGATAATATAGTTACATTGTTCCTTAGGTGATGTCATGTTTCTATTTATGGAACACCATTTCTAAGGGCTCATAGGGAAAATGAATCTATATTAAAATACATTATTAATGAGGAACCTTTATAAGGTTTTTGGACATGATATCCCAAACCCCCTTGGTTGAGGATGTTAGACATGGTGATATATGTCACATGGGCTACTAGACATGATGTTCCACATCCCCTCGAGTGGGATATTTGGAATGGAACTTCTACATATTATTCATGATAATCTAGAATGGAGTCCCTTGAGAATTGTGATACATGGGAATGGATTCCCTTATGAATTGTGAAACTTGACTCTGCTGAACCTTTCTTAATACCTGAGACACTTACTATTATAGTTGGATGCTTGTGTAACATCTTAGGTCTAGGAAAGTACTATATATATATGATACTAGGTATATGGTTCATATTTATACATACATATATATTAATACATATACATACATAGTAACACTTGTTTCGAGACACTTTTGGCTTAGGCCGAAGTAAGTATGGTCGGAAAGTTGTGTTTAAGGAACCATATCCTGATTGGATTTCATTTAAATTTACTACACTACATTAGTTATGATATATCTAGCCACATATTTATTTTATATACATGGAAATGATTACATATAAATCATTTTTGGTGGCCTACTGGTTATATCTCACACCATGTTCAAGCTATCGTTTTGTACCCAAATAGACCTCATGGTTGTAGGTACAGGTTCATTACATTATTCATACTTTCTGAAATCCTTCTGGGATAATATGGAGTATATGAGAATAAAACTGAGATAGTTATCATGATTTTATAAGATATATTTATGGTGTATTTAAATTACTTATCTATCTATAATGTTTATATATTCCTATTGCATTGAATTCCATTATTTATGTCTTGGCATGTTCATTTATGGATACTTATTCTTTTATGTTTAATTATAATTTATTACTATCTTCTGCTTCTCAGTTATTTATATTTATTCCACTATTTTATTATCTCTTATACAATTTTTATACTATGATCATGAGTGTATAATCTCACCACTATACCACCTATGGACCATTGTTTTTAATCATGAGCCTTTATCATATGGGAAGGAACGCTTGAGGCCATCTGACCGGCTAGCTTAGGGAACCATTTTAGTGGATCCCAGGTCGAGAAATTACATAGTGGTATCAGGTGGTTTATTTTACTTTTTCATTACTTTTTTGGGATAGTAGGAAGGAGACTAGTAATGTTTCTATAGTTGGTAAATAACTTGAGTCTGTGTCTATCCAACCTACGCATGAGAGAAAGATCATGATTCCAAGGGTGGGAATAGTGTTTATATTGTTCTATATTACAAAGGATTATTATTTTACCTTGGGTGATTGATATACATCCACTAGTTATTAATTTATATATTTTTACTCTTTACCTAGTATGAAATGAAAGTATCACTGCATGCATCATTTTACAAACATAAAGATTCAAATGTCATGCATATTATATTCCATGTAGTCTGTATTTCCTAGATTCTTGAGTATGTTCCTTCTTATTTGTATACAATGTGAGTTAATTATTTCAAATTCTTTACTGTATAACATTCTTTTGTGAATTATTATCATGATTTATTTTACACCATGTTTGTGTGATTATTTCCATGTTTACTGGAATTATTGTTCTGATAGCATTCCTTGTTAGGAATATGATAAAATAATTGATCATTAAAGTTTTGGAATCATCCTAAATGGTGTTTTTCCATATATCTTGATGATGGATCCCTGATTAACTTACTATGACATGTTTGATCCATGGAAGATTGGTTTCATGGGATGAAACAATACTAGTTGCAATTAAAATAGATCCACATGTTAAATTTATAAAGTCCATGGGAATTTATTAATGGGAAAATGGTGACTCGTATAATTGAACCATCATATATGGACTTATTATTTTTTAAACTGAAAATAATAACTTGGTTTTGTTACACGAATACCAATTGTAACTTATAAAAGAATTTATCTTTATAATTTCATAATGGTAATTCATTAAAATGAAACATTATATATATTAAATTGAAATCTTCATAAAAAATGATTTTCTTTAATAATTTTGGTATCTATTAATTAGGAATGTCGACTTGTATGACTAAGATCATAAATGCACAACTACGCCCAAGTGGGTCTTTTGGGGAATGTTTGTTATCATATAAACCAATTAGAGGTGTGTAAAATATTTAATTAAATAACTATTATGGTTTTTATTTAAATGGTATTCTAATTTAAATTTATAGAGAATTTACTCTATAAATTGGGAATGGATGCCAATATACATGACCCAGATTGATTGTAGGGACTACAGAGGTTGTCTTTACTTCTTATTCCATAGTAATTAATCCTCATGGGGGTATGTTTATGATATTAGTATGGTCATTTTAATATTACACAGCCGCATATATGGTATCTCATATTAACATGTGGTGTCATCGTACTTGACCAATTATCAAAATTGGTAAAATACCCTTTTTGTATACTTTTGAACCTTACATAATGAGGCATTGGTTAATTAATATTCCAATTTGAACCTAAATAGTGTTTTCCTCTATATATTAGTATTTAAATTTTATTTAATTGGTCCAAGTGGAAATAATGTTTTGGATAAATAAATTATTGTTAGAATAGAATTATGAAATAACTTCAAAATGTTGCATGGTGTCATCTAAATAAAATGCTTAATACAATTTTCTATAAATAATTGTACTTGAAGATTCTTTTACATATGATTTTCTACAAATTTTTTAAAAAAATATCACTATTTAAATTCATTAAAATGAAACCATAATGTGGTGTACCTATTTACATCCCTCAAGTAAGGGGTGTTCTCAAAATTTTAGAATGCACTAGAATGTGGAAATTGCATATGGATCACTAAAAAATATTTCCTGGTATGTGTTGGACCTAGAGGTTAGGTGGTAAGGCCAATTGACATTTTATGTGGGACCCTATTTCTTATTGATGCCTTGTTTATGTAAAGGGAAAACATAGTAGTGGTAACACCCCCCAAGAAATTAAAGAATTATTGAATGATTAGTAAGAGTTTCAGACATATGGTGATGTTTAGGTATTTTTGTCCTAAGTAGCACTCTTAGATGATGAAATGACACCATCGGGTAGATGGGTGGTTGTCTGGTATGTGGGACCTCAAGGGGGTATTATTGTTTGCAGATACCCAGTGATTTCTAGGTCTTTTTTGCTTTTACATTGACATTGTGTCCCTTTAGGGAGTACTCCTTGATTCAAATTCACAACGATTACCATTTCCCAGTAACCTGATGCTTGGTAGATGATGTCGTTATGATCATATTTATAGGTTTGGACCCATATTGGTCAATTATTATTTTACCTACTTCATTTTTCCTCTTTCATAGAAATAGTATAGTCACTATAGATTACATTTAATACAATCCCTATGTGGGGTGTGGTTCTTATGTGGAAGAACTTAGGGCTAGGTGGACGAACCTTGTGTCCCTATCTCAGGTCAATCGATAAGGCTAGGTGGAGACCTATAGGCCCTTACTTATGACTTATACCATAGTATTTGTGCATTTTATTTGTTCAAATGAAACCCATAGGAGAGGTTGGTGTGAGGTTGCAGTGACCTTAAAGGAAATGGTCCTAGTTTTATGCTCATCTTTTGACAAGTGCATGTAAAGTGATTCATCCCATCGATTCATAAATGGTGATTCCTTTTACATTAAAAAATACCCCTCAATTTTTTTATCAAATCTAGATACATTAGGAATGATTTGTTGGGTTCCCATTCTATTTGACTAGTTCTTAATTGTTGACGCTTTCCTTTCCAAATGATGTCATTTGATGACCATTCGTTCATTTAATCATGGCTCTAGAGAGATTCTAGAATTTGAATAGGTGTTCAAAGTAAACTTCTAGGTTAATTAAAAATTACTTAATGAGTAGCATGGTCAGTTTGACCTTATTTAAGGATGACTCTAGAAAGTGTGACTTGGTTTTTTGAATCAAGTAGTATGGGACATGCACCCTCTATGTATAGAAATTTTAACTGACATCAATTGCGATTTGGAACTATTTAGAATTATACATTAGTGAATGCTTGGGTGAGAGCTGAGGATGGATGGATTCAAATGTTGTTATTTTGGGCTAGTCTACCCAGATCATGGGTAAATTAAAGGAAGTTCTCTATATGAGGGATAATAAAAGAATGATAGGGTGACATGAGATGTTTAACCCATATTTGAACCATGACACCCATTTTTGTGAGACATGATTTCTGGTGATGGGTAATGAAAATATATACTATATTATGTAATAGTTTCGTGAGAGTGATATACATGCATGTTGATGAAATCTTGGTGTACTTATTGTCTACAGGTGATGATTCCCCTTATCATGAAATTACCATGAGTACACTAAGAGGTATATTTGGATAAAAACCAAGATATCTATCTAAACATTACTATACATTAAAAAGTAAAATAATTAACAGTTTCTCTCAAGGAGTGGTATAAAGGAATTCTATGTGGTGAATAGTACACCATTGTCTGTTTTGGGGTGGTGACCCTTGTTGGTTTTGACTATTGGTTAATATCATGGAAAATAGTTCTCACAATGTGGGAAAGGGAGATGTGTGATAGTTGAATTTTATTGTATCTCTCAGTATATGAATATTCTTTTCTATGTCAGCTATTATATTTTATAATGAGATCTATTAATCAGTTTTCTCATTTAGTTCATCCAGTGAAAAGGATTCTCTTAAGGTGGGGAGTGGGAAGTCAGTCATTGGAGGGATACTATCAAGTGAGTAGGGTCATAGAACATTGATACTAATTGGGTGATGGTAATTATTGATCTTGTGTTACATTTAATACATAAAACAGAGTACAAATATGTTTTCTACATAAATTCAAGATATTGTTTCCACTACAGTCTTTGTGGTTTTTGATTTAGGGCTTTAATCATGGATTTATTTATATTGATCCATGAAGGTTCCATCAAAAATATATCAGTGATTTTACTATAGAAATAGATAAATTGGTAGATGGTTCATCCTGTAGATTTCACTGAATGTTAGGTGAATTATTTAGTAATCACGGTCAAAACAGTCTTGGTGTACCTTGAAATAAGGATTTGTAATCTAGTTTTGGAGACATGTCAGATGTAGGAGTTGAGTGATTTTAAAATGGTTGACTAGACATTGTTTGACATGTGTTATCTCAAATAGTATGATATATTCAATGAGAAATTGCATCAGGTGGTCCATTGAGATGGGATAGGTTAAACATAAAGGGTCGGGTGGGGTATTTCTAGGAAAAACTAACATGACTAGTTTGACCTTAGTTGAATGGAGTTCAATTGTTTTGATCAAATTAAGGACTAAGGGTAGAATTATTCTGTGTAATTAGATGAATGTGTTTGGAGTTTCATTAGGACACTAAAGATGTGTTTCTTTAGGTATTTATGATAGTGGGAGTGTCATTAATAATAATTGGACATTGAAATTTAGAACCTATGGTGGGGAGAGTTATTGAATAGATGAGGAAAACGAAAATGAAATGATTTATTCATGAAGTAGATGGACTTTGAGAATTTCTATAATGGTTTTTTAGGTTGGGTTATGATCATTAGATCATTTTTTCTTGACATAGGTATCACATGATTAGGTAGCAATAACATGTATGTTGGGTATGGTAAATGCAACGCGACTGTTTCAGTACAAATTCATGAAATATGTATTTTGGGTGATGATTAATTGCTCCATAAGGATTATCAGGGATGAGAGGTTATAGGGTGGGGATATTTTATGATCGCATGTTTTGGACCCATTGAAAATGTCAAAGTAATTTTATCTTTTCATTTGGTGGACATGCTAAATTATAGTTTGAGACTCATAATAAATTTTTGAGGGATAATATACTTGAGAGTGTAGTATTTTGATGATTATTAAGGCTCTTGAGGTGTCCTAGAAGTTTTGTTAAGATTAGAGATCACCTGGATCAAAAAAAACACTTCTTGAGTGAAACAGATAGGGCATGTGGTTTGTTTAAATTGTGCAGTCCCTTAGAAGAAACCATGCGTCCATGAAAGGGGTATCTCATGGTTTGTCAAACCTTTCAAGGTGGGGTGAATAAATGTGTGTAATTTTTTATGTAAAATTTAAATGTGGGTGTGTGGGCTGCATTTGGTTTTCTAAACCATTTTCATAGCCATATGGTATGTTCCACTTAACTAGTAGAATCACATGGTCGGTGCATAGTTAGAAAAAACCTTGTGTCCAAACCATGTGGAGTGTGGTTCTTTTTCAATGTGAGATACACGATTAGTAAACAGTTATCCAAACCATGTGGCCTAAATAATCACATCATTAAAAATTGTAAAATGATTATTTTTAACTCTAACCCTTTAAATCCCCCCATGTTCATACCACCTCCTATTCTTTTATTTATTGAATCACCATCATTTGAGCTCTTGATCAAATACCATTAAGTGAGCTGGAAGTGTATAGGTATTTCTAGGACTCTTGATGCCTCATATTTTAGTTTCTCTTCTCGCCATCAGTTCTAACTTCATGTGAGGAAATTCACCATATTTACTAGGTGTTTCTTTAATAATCTAATTTCTCTCACTTCAGCTCAAATCAAAGCCCAATATTGAATGAGCGGAAATCCATAAGCATAAGGTAGGTGGTGTAGTTCATTTTCCCTAATGACTCACTCATTTATATGATATTTCTATTGTTTCACGGGCCTGGATTTCCCTAAATTCAAAATAGAATAAAAAAATTAAATGATTATACCATGTACACAATTATTCATAGACCCTTAGCATGGTTTGTCGCTAAAAACTCCTACCTGAACCACCCAATATAGTGAGATCTATTAAAGGATATTAGAAATTTGTTGGTTTCATGATATTACAATGCTACACTTTCACTTTAAATCACCTTTTTAGGTTTTTTGAATTATACTTAAAGGAGGATCTGAATAAACAAAAATGAATAAAGAGGTAAGTAAATAATTCCCCCTATGTTGAGGTTTTCTATCCTAAAATGAAAAGGATTGATTAAATTAGTGATTATTTGTGTATTATGTCATCGTTTCTTCCCATGGCCTCCTTGTTATAAGTGATTTGTATCTGTTGTCATTTTTTCAAATTATGGAATAATTATGTACATGTCCCTCAATACTAGTTATTATTAATCATTAATTTTGTGGTATTAATAACATATAATATGGTATGGAAACCCCCAAAACCTATAATTAATTGTTAAATTTATTATGATAACAAAGGTACATTGTGCCTTGAGAAATGCTAGGTTCCTCTTTATGGAATGCCTTGGCTAAGGGCTCATAGGGAAAGTGACACTGCCTTATACTATATTATTATAGAGGTACATCGGTTACAGTTTTAGACATTGAATTTCATACCCCATTGTTTGAGAATGTTAGACATGGTGATTCACATCACTTGGGTTTCTAGACATGATATTCCACACCCACTTGAGTAGGATGTTGGGAATGATCCTTCTTCTTATTATTCATGATACTCAGGATTATTGTCCTTTGTAAATTTGATATTCAAACATTGAGTGCCTTATGAATTGTGATGCTCAGGAATGGTGAGCCTTATTTAAAACATGAGACTCTTCCTATTATATATGGTCTCTTGAGTTACACCTCGGGTCCAGGCTAGCATTTCATATCTATATATATGTATATATATGTTACTACCTATATGGTGAATATATATATATATGTGGGGGGGGGGATAATTTTTTTAAAGATACTTCAATCCTAGGCCATGGCGGGTATCGACGGTTAGATTTCCTTGAGGAACCTGAGCCAAATTGGATTTCATTAACATTGTATGTGCTACATTAAATTTGATGTACCTATGATTTATTTTATATTCATGGACTGGAATTCTTAAACCCCATTGGTGGATCCCTGTGGATTATATATCAAACCCTTTTTAGGATACCCTTTGGTACACGAACAATCCTCATGGTTACTTATTCAGGTTCATTGGATTGTGCTTTCTTGTTGTTATCCTTTTGGGCTAGGATGGTGTATGGGATAAGAGGATTGAGTTGGTTCTCATAACACTATTGGATATATTTGTAGAGTATTTTACTTATTTATCTATCTATCATGTGTATGTATTCCCATTACATTGACTAAAAATATTAATGTCCTGGAATATTCACGCATGGTCACTTATTCTTTTATGTTTGAATGTCAGTTCTTATTATCTCCCACTACTTAGTTCTTTATATTGATTACACTATTTTATTACCTATTATAACTTTGTTCTACATTGATCAATATTAATTTGTCTTGCCACTATAACACCTATATTCCTTCACTACTTGTTGAATGCCTCTATCATTCAGGGAGGCGTTCTTGAATCCATGTGGCTGAATGGCAGGGGGTACTATTTCAGTGGCTCCTGGGTCAGGATGTTACATTAATTTTCATGAGATATCATAGGATGAATGTTTTATGATCTTGTGGAACATGTATGTTTTATTTTTATTATGTGATGGGTGATTCCTATATCTCTCACCAATTCATTAGGTAAATATTGATATCTATGCGACAAATAGGACATGAATAGAGATTGAACCCAGTCCAGTAAGGGACTCCATATATTATGATAGTATTGGGAGTGAGCCTTAACTACTATGATTTTTTGGGGAGTAAACCAAATCCACTCTGATATCCTTGGAAATTATCCTGGGATACAAAGTAAATGAAAATCTATGATTATGTTCTTTCCCTAAATCTATGACTTATGTTAATGTTATGTCATGAACTACCCCAAAGGGGCATGTTCTCTAACTCCCCAATACCACCTCTAATAGTTTAGGGTTTGAAAACTAGCACTGTGTAGGCATGTCACTAACATGGGATGCCTTAGCCTAAAGTTTCGGTAGAAAAACACACATCTCCAATCCCATACAATGCTGAAATGTAAAAAAACTAATAAATTGTGCATTAATACATATTAATCCCATAACCAGAGTGCAAAAAGAAGAAAATGAAATTCAAAAAGGTCAAAATACCATCCCACCACTAAGAGTCGAATAATAAGTCCAACTTGAAAATAAGTTAGTGACTCCGGTAAATATAACTGCATGAACACACCTTGGTCTCTATAGCTCACTAAGAGTTTCTTGGTCATGGTCTCTTTAAGAATTCATCAAAAGTTTGACTTTCATCACATGACATGACACATGCGAGAAAATCCCATCATGTGTGAGTATAATAGTACCTAGTAGGACACCCCTAAAACACTAAGAAAATTACAACAAGAATAACAATCATCTCTACATAGGTATATGTCAACAGTGCATATAACAAGAATATCCATATATAATCAACAAAATAAACACAGTTTGATGGTAATGTCACAACCATAATTCTATCCCCGTATTATTCCATAAAGGTTCCACATAGCACATGTCTAGGATAACACACTCCAAGGGTTGGATAACACTGATGACATTCGTCTGAGATTTTGTATTCATCGGGTTCATCATAGGATGTATACATTGGATGTATGAAGAGAAAATATAAATAGATGAGGATCACACCCAAGGACATGGGGAATACCAAAAACTCAATCAGTAATAACCTAAAAAGTATAGGATTGATGCCTGTATTGTTTTGGTCAAGATGATACCATGAACTACACATAGGTTATGATGATAACAGGGGATCTCGCCCTAAACCTAATGAAAGGATTTCAATAACATTATCCAAGAAGTCCTATTGAAGGGATCACTATCCTATGTATAGGATGTGATTCCATAATAACCCTTAGGTAAAATGGATATAAGGGGAACACCCAAATGAAACTTTCCTAAGGTACAGAGGAAATGGGATATAATCCATATTGAAGGATGTACACAATGTGTATTGGTAGTACATGATGTGTTCCTTGAACACTAAGTTCTTCCCATTTTAACAACCTCTACCCTTGTTTGTTTCAAAGTACATGGTGTGATCATGTCCATGTACTTCTTCCCAAGTCCAAGTACATGGATCTTCCCAGGTACACCTAGTTTGGAAAAGTTTGTGTGGGAGATCATGGTGTTTCCATGACCATGGACTCCTAGACATTTTTGTGTAGGAGTTCATGGGGTGTCTATGACTATGTACTCCTAGTCGTGTATGTGTGTCATCTGAGGTACACAACCAGCTACTAGGGGAGGTTAACACATCATGTGACTGATTCATATGTTTTGTGATATTTTACATCATCTTAGAAACCCTAGACATTGAACCAGGGTCCCACAAACTATGTAATCACAGATTACAAACCCTATGTTATAGAATTTCTAGAAGCCCATAGGTTTCTCATGTGGCTTCGGAATCCATCATCGTCGCCATCAATCTTTCCCATGGAACTTGGTTCAGGGTTTTCCTACCTTTCCATAATCAATGGCTATATTTTTTCTTCCTATTTTCTGTAAATCATTACTTTTGATGATACCTATGACGGTCATAAAAAACCCTTGCATGAACAACTCCTACCAGTCTTAATTCATCACTGTTGTTGCATCACAAGATCCCCATGACAAACTGTGTCCAATTTTATGATATCAAATCATTTAACCAAGAAAGGGGTGCACAACATTTGATTCCTAGGTATTTTCATCAAACCAATGGGAAAACTAAACCCTAGTTATGAAATCACATAGAAAAGATCAAGAAAAATATAAAACATGCATACAAAAGAATAAACCTCAACCATTTTTGGTTGGCATTCATCTGTTTTTATTAGAAAAGTGAATAAAAAACCACAATTAAAATAAATAAAACTCCAAATAAAACCATTCAGATAAACCAATCCCACAATACGACCAATCAAAAAAACAATTTGTAGGATTATTTATTCATGTTCATCATAGTAATTAATAACGAGGAATAAATACAATCAAAACATCATCCTAACAAAATTCAAGGACATTAATGACAAATAATGAATATTCATCATTTTTATTGGTGATACCCTAAGATTCTTTTAGACACTAATCTTTTATCCTCAATACGATTTTCATTCATCAATTGATCCTCCTCTAACAGCTCTCCAATGCTCCCCCATAATTTTATGGTTATGCGGATAACCCTAAAATTTTTCTATAATAGGGTATTTAAGGAAAATTCTAGATATCTACATCAATAAATTAAAAAATAATTTATTTTATTATTTTATTCATTTTATTCCTATGATGAAGATTTTAAAAATGCCCCATGGTAACAAAGACTATATCACACCTAATGTAAAACCTTCATTTTGAGCTCAACAGTGCCCTCATATTTCTAATACAATCCACTGATTAATAGTTATTCCACTTTTTTAGGAAAACTACATGGATGTGATATTTAATATATTTAATATTTGCAAAACAAATATAATGGGAACACTGAGCCTCAAGAACACATGTTGTCTTAGATTATGGTCAGAAAAATAATCCAAACAATATCAAAAAAATAATACATGGAAAATATGAGTTTGTAAATTTTCCCCACCCTAGGGATTTACATCCCAAAAATCATAAACAAGTGGATACATAAAGATATGTGGGTACTAAGAATGCATCTAATCCTCCAACTCCCAATTTATCTTTTCATGATTCTCATACATCCATCATAAATACACAAAATAAATATATCACCCATGAAGGATCCTCTCCTATCGATCCTTGATCTCTATTGGGTACTCAGCAAAGGTAGATCCATCCTCAATTTCTAGATCTCCCCATTCGATAATGTGCAATGGATCATGCATGTACCTCAACAGCTGCGACATGTGGGACTCATCATATACCTAGTCTAGATTTGGTAGTATAGCTGAGAGGTATTCCACCTCTCTAACTCTATGTTGTATCTTGAAAGAAAAAATAAATCTCAGAGATATCTTGCTAACCCAACAAAATTTCTATAATCCATGTCAAGATGAAACCCTTAGAAACACATGGTGTCTCTCCTATAACTCTAATGGAATCTGTCATTGTCCAGTATGAGACTTATGATGGCTTTGTGTAATCCTCATCTGCTCTTGGGTGATTTTTGCCTTCTCGGTAGTGGCTCACACCAACTCTGGGTCCATAACTGTTGACTCTCCTAGGTCAGTCCATGAAAGTGGTGACCTTTAGGGTTTCCTATAAAATGTCTCAAATGTATCTATAATGATGGTGTAATGGTAAATTTTTTTGTACAAAAACTCCACCATTGGTAGGTGATCCTCCCAACTATGTACAAACTTCAACATGAAATCTCACTACATTTCCTCTAGAACATGAATGGTCCCCTTAGTATAGCCATCATAATGGGAGAAAAAATCCATTCTCAACTGGAACTGAGTCCCAAAACCCTCCTTAATCACCTTTCATAATATAGATATGAAGCGATAATCATGGTAAAAAGGATCATTGAGGGAACTACATTGATTCATACTATCTTCTACATGTATATTCATCCCAATCTCTCTATTGAACTCTTCTCTCAGATATCTTGGAAGTGGGATGAATGTTGAGTCAGTCTATGATCATCGAGATGGAATCAAATCCACTCGACATATGTTGTAACACCATAATGAAGTCCATGGATACCACATCCCACTTCTAATATGGCACCTCAAGAGGTTGAGATAAACTCGTATGAATTTGGTTCTTAGCCATAACTTTCTAATAAGTAAGGCACTAAGATATAAACTATGCAACTCCCTTCTTCATCCAAAGACACCAAAATTGATGTGAGAGTTCCTAGAATATATTTATGACACTTGTATGTTCCACAAAAGTTGATGTATGAAACTCTCTCAAAACATCCTCCCGCAACATCACTAGTGCCATTGTGCATCCTTTGAAAAGGACGAAATTCTCTCCACCTTCATAAAATCCACCAGGAGCATGTCCAGTAGATATCATAGTATGTAGGTTCTCAATGTCAGCATACCCAAGTTTTTCCTCCCTGAATTGATATAAAATTATAGGGGTAATAACCATTGACAGGAGGTAATCTGGTCCATCTCTATCAAAAAATCATTATTGCAATGAGGAAAAATGCCCTGATGCCTCACTCAGAAACTACAAACAACATATCCATCTAATATAATATGATACTATGTTTCCCTTCCTAGGAGTATAGAAAATATTGAATTCATAATCCTAGAGTAATTGTATCTATATCCAATGTCTAATTCTAAGACCCTTATTAGAGAATATATACTTGAGACTCCTATGGTCAGAATAGATGATAAATAGCTCACCCATTAGGCAGTGTCTCCATGTCTTTAGTGATAATACTATCGCTACTAAATCAATATCAGGGATAATGTATTTATACTAATGTTGTATCAACTTACATGAACCATGGGCAATCACCACTTACCTATTATTCTGAAAACAACCAATCCAAATTTCTTATGCATCGCAAAACACTACGAACTTGACACCCTGTTCTGGAAATCTCAAGATAGGATCACTCATCAACCATTACCTCAACTTTTAAAAAGCATGCTATCATATCTCCTTCCACACAAAATGATATCCCTTTTGGTTCAAATCCTTCATATGAGTTGATATCCAAGATAATTCATGTGTGAATCTCCGGTAATATCCTTCCAACTAAAAGAATCTATGTAGCTTTGTCATGATCTTGGGTGGCTCCCAAGCTAACATTGTCTCAACCTTTTCTAGGTCCACTACCAAAAAATCAACTACGATAAAATTTCATAGAAAGTGGTCCTCCTGAATTCATAAAAGGGACTTCAAGATCCTCCCATAAATCAGGGGCTCTCATAGTATGTTAAGAAGCATCCTCGTGTGTATCACGTGTGGCTCCTTGGACATTGAGTACACTAGGACATCATTGATGAAGATTTTCAAAAATAGGTCTATGAAAGGATGAAACACCAAATTCATGAGTCCCATGAAAATTTCATGGGTGTTTTTCATTCCAATGGTAATTACCAAGTACTCATATTTACTATATAAATATATGAATTCCATCTTCTGAATATCATCATCCCATAATTTTAACTGGTGAAATCTTGATTCGAGGTCAACCTTCAAGAACCACCACACCCATTTCAAATGATAAAATATTTTATCGATCTTTATTAGTGGATAGATATTATTTAATGTCACCAGGTTTAGGAAATTATTATCCACACAAAACCTTAAGCTCCCATTCTTAATCTTGGAGTACAATACTGAGGATTCCCATAGTGAAATATTGGTTCTAACAAATCCATTCCTTTGAAAGTCCTCCAACTAGACCCTAATCTAACACAGCTCTATGGGAGCCATATGATATGTTGGGGTAGATATCAGGGTCGTCTTGGGGTTTAGATCAATACATAATCCTATCCATGTGCATGAAGGTAAGCCTAGAACATTTTACGGAAATATGAACTCATACTATGCCACCACTATAGGGAATTGAAAAATCATAAAATATATTTCACAAAAGTTTATTATATCCAACTGATGAGTAAAAAATTGTACCCTCCTATGTTGAGTCCATCTTATGTTGCATGGGTTTCCCTTTCACCCACAAAGGAAAACCTAGTTCCATCACTATGCACACACTACATCCTCTTCCTGAAACAGTATATCTAGTTATGAACTATGGATAACCATTCCATACCTAAGATAATGTTATAAGGACTCATCCCTTATACTAATAGATCCCAAAAGAAAATATGACATCCAAGATTCAGGTCACACTATCGGAACAAGCGTGTAGTTTTTGAGTCATCTTCAGTAGAATTCTTCAAGTGTTAGGGTCCAGCCAAGGGCTCAACAAGATATCTATTTCTCAAACCAGATAAGTGAAAGTGAATGAATAAAAATCACATATGTCTATTAGTACTGTATCTAAGGTTAAAAAGACACATATCATACCTTGAATCATTCCTGGAGCCTTTGGGTCACAAGACTTGACCGCCTACAGCTACCCTCACCCTAGTCCTCCATCTCCATGAGCCTAGAATGGACCACCTAGGGGTGGTGTTGGTAATGAGTTAAATCATAAACCACCTATAGATTATTCACCAAATCCTCATATGCATCCTATTCCATAAGGACTTATCTTCTCCTTCCATTTCCTCAATAGTCCATCCATTGACTCCATGTCAGCCACACGACGGGTCATACAATCTTGTGCAAGATGTCTCATGATGTCACATCAGTAGCATCACCTCTACCTAGGATGAATAGACCCATCTATTAATACCTAAACCAAAAATCCTATTTCCTCATATCTCTTCTTGAAACTCATCACATTATTTTGTCACTGATATTGACGTAGGCTCTCTGCTACCAAATTCTATTCTCCTGTGTACCCACTACCAGAAACCACATTTCGCATCTTCTTAGCCAAGAAACTCTCAATCACCTTAGATATCTACATAACCCCAACATAGGTAGAAATGCACTAATGTATAATTATGGCTCATATTTATCTATATAGCCCTCTCTCAAAGGTCCTATTCTGAAATAACTGATCACAAACCATATCCATCGTGTAACTAGAGAGGTTGGTGAACATCAATAAACGCTCATCAACTATTGTACTTCCCTACTGGAGCTCTAGAATCTCTTGGATGCATACATCCTTAATTATAGCTGGAGAGAACTCCCCATTAAAAATGAGATTAAATTATGACCATGATAATTTCACCTCATCATACGATAGGGTCACCAAACGCCACCATCATCCTTTTGAGTTATAGAGAAGTCTCACAGCTATAACTGCCATCTGGTCTGCCAGTTTCATGCTAAGATGGAAAACCTGAATCACCACCTCAAGAAAGTCCTCAACTACCTATGGGTTGGGCATCCCTCAGAACCTTAGGGGTCACTATCACTAAAACTCAGGAAGTGCATTTAGCTTGTGCACCTCATCTAATGGTACAATGGGTTTCATCATCTGGTCAACAGGTAGTGGTATAGATGGTGTAACACCAATAGGTAACACAATGGAAAATTATTACTATTTCTATGGCTATTCTATAAGGGTATCATCCTCATTATACTGATACTAAATCCTAGATATCATATATCATGGAGGCATCCCGAAATAGACAAGATGTACCACTATTAATGAATATGTTTGGAGAGTTGACTGAAGAAGGACATAGAAACCAAAACTCATTCCTATATGATGCATGTACTATTTTTTTTGTAACTAGTTTCATCATATACTATGTATAAATTCAAGTGATTAGAGTCTTGGTGTATGGATATGTTGTCTACCACACCAACACTATAGTCTCTATCCTATAAGATGAACTCGATAGACTTAACAATTTTCCCCATACCAATATCACATACTCTATTCCCAATTGAGAACCATATTCTCTGATAATACTCTATAACAACCCGTCCCAAAGGGGCCCATTCCATGAATTCCGAAGACAGACTCCAATAGGGTAGGGGCTGGTTACTAGTGATGATTTGTAACGTCTCAGTTTCAGAAGCCACCCAGAGTCACCCCGTACCCGGTTGGTCACACGGTCTCAAGCACATTTCCCCGAGGTCCAGAGGATGCCAACTAGCAGCAAGGACCTTGGGTGTGATAGTGGGGAAACTATTCCCTCATTAGAAGAGTACACAGTGGAAGTAAGCAAATACATACAAGAGTGGAAGTAGTAATAATGGCATACAGCAGTAACATCAGAAGATTGAAAGTATAAACTGGAGAACACATATATAAAATGATTCATGATACATATGTCTAGAAAAAAAAAGCTAAAAAATCACATTGTTGGAAGAAAATAGTGCTAAACCGAAGTGTAAAGAAAGCAGCTAAACTCCTCATCATCGCAAGCCATATCTTGGTCCCATGCTCTTCAGCTTCACATCAAGTCATGTACCTGAAGTAGAAGGGCGCTTGCCCCTGTCTATACCTGTGACAATATAATCTATTTGGGAACAAAAGAATAGCCCAAACAGGGTGTGAGATGAATCCTAGTAGGCAACCACCACATGATCTGTTCCTAACAGACAGTGAATATATGGCAGGTAAAAGTGAAAAAAGTAGTAAACAGGAAAGTACTCAATAGTAACAATCCACAGTTTCAAATATCAAGCAAAAACTAATCAAATAAGATAATCCCAAATAGGTAACCCTCTGTGAATTACTCACTGTCTATCCCCTCTATTTCTACCTAGTAGATACAAGCAACCCTCTGGGAAGCACACACAGTCTCACCCCTCTGGTTCAGCTAAAGTACAGACTCTCTGAGGAATCACTCACTGTCAATTCCCCCTATAGTCTCGTATCATACTAAAGGCGCTTTGGGGAATCACTCAATGTTAATTCCCCATGTGGCCTATGTCAAGGAACTACAGAAACTCTAGGGAATCACTCAATGTCAATTCCCCCTGTGGTCTCACATCGTAATTATAAAGACACTCTAGAGAATCACTCAACGTCAATTCTCCCTATGGTCTATACACCAGGTTCTCATGGCCCTGTGTAAGTTAGAAAGTGTATAAGCATGTAACGGACAAGGTCAACCTCAAATACTACTTGGCTAGCATTCTATAGCAAAATAGTATAACAGAAGAACTGTCACACCATCCTATAATACTAGGAATGGGAAAGTAAATAGTATCCTAACAGGAAAACAAGACTCAAAGGTCATAACAGGAAAAACATGGACGAAAATATATCCAAATCACAACAATTCAACCTATTTACAATTCAATAATCATCTTCTCAGGCATATTAGCATAGTAAGAAAACTATAGGGCTATAATGGTAGACGTGCAATACCCCGTTCATGGTTATTAGGAAAATTTGAATATAAAACTCAAAGACTTTCAACAGAAAGGAACAAACCACCTACCTCAGGTTTAGGAGATCATTATACGTAAACCTTGAAACTTAAATCTCCTTCAAACGTTGAAGATCTATAAAAACATCTAAAATGATCAACCCATGATAACTTGGAAAATAAGAGAAATCATGATACGATGTTCCAGCAGAAGAGAGAACTCATCGATATGATTCTAAGGCAACTGATGGTGTTCGATTCGGAGGAAGGATGGAGGCTCAGGGGTTCATCGAAGATCTTCATCCATACGGACTCTTTCAGACAAACAAGACCTAAACGGAGGTTGTTATGTCCATCAGACACGACCCCGGCGCATTTAATGAAATAAAAATGAAAAATACACGACGTGTAATTTTGGAGTATAAGGTGTGTACTTTCTGTTTCCATAATCTGCATTAGGTGGCCTCCAGGTCATCACACATGGCCGTGTGCAACGCTGCTACATGTCCAGCACACAGCTACCTGCAGTAACTGAGTACACAGCATGTACTCATAATGTACACGGTGTGTACTTCAAAAATTTCCAAAAACTCACCTTTTCTCAAAAACTCCAGGAGAAAGAAACACATACTTGAAAAGAATATCATAGTTCTTACAAACATCCCCCCTTAAATAATTTTTTCCCTAAATTTCAAAGTACGGTGTAGAAGAAGAAACTCTAAACAGTTCTGACCACTGAGCTCATACATCGTCCTCCCTCTCCCAAGTCACATCTTGTACTCACCTATGCTGCCATAGCACCCATACCAGAGGAACAGACCGGCCTCAGAGAACCATTGTACTGCGATCCACAATCCCGATAGGATGCTCTTCAAACGACGCATCCACTTAGAGGTCAACCTCCTAGGGTTGCAAGACATGAGAAGGGTCTGAAAAGTAACGTCAGAGTAGAGAGACATGAAAAAAAATTGTGCATAGCCCAGTACCTCTGAGGTAAATGCAACTGATAAGAAACCATCCCAACTCTCTCAAAAACCTCAAATGGCCTGACGTACCCCGGCGAAAGCTTACCCTGTCTCTTAATCCTCTTATATCCCAACCTCGGTGTGACATGTAGAAAAACCTGATCCCCGACCTCAAACTCCAAAGGTCATCTCTACTGATCAGCATAATACTTCTGTCATGACTGTGCAGTATCCATCCTCTTCCTAATCAAATCTATCTGCTCTATGGTCTCCTGAACAAGACGAGGTCCCAGCAAACCTGTCTCTCCTACCTCCAGCAAAAATATGGGTGATCAGCATGTCCTACCGTACAAATCCTCATAAGGTGCCATCTGAATAGTCTGTTGAAAACTATTATTGTTGTAAAACTCCACAAGAGGTATATGCTTCTCCCAAGAACCTCCAAAATCCAGAATGAATGCTCAAAGCATGTCCTCTAGCACCTGAATCATACGCTCGGACTAACCATCTATCTGGGGATGGAAATCCATACTCAAAAGTACTTGTGTACCCAATGTCTTATGGAGCCCCATCCATACCCGAGAAGTAAAATGGGCATCCCTGTCTGAAACAGTGGAGTGTGGAACTCCATGCAGACATACAATCTCTCGGATGTACAACTGCCCCAGCTCATCAACACTGAAGGTCTCCTTGATCGAAAATAAGTGAGAAACCTTCGTAAGTCTATCAATGACAACCAAAACTACATCATTCCCTCTAGGAGACCTTGTCAAACCGGTCACAAAGCCCATCGTGACGTCATTCCACTTCCACTCGGAAATGGGTAACTATTGTAAAAGCCCTATTGGTCACTGATGATCTGCCCTCACCTGATAACAAGTGGAACATATCATGAAGACACCATCAACATCCCTCTTCATACCTGGCCACCAATACTGATGGTGTATATCACGATACATTTTGGTGATGCCAGGATGAACTGTACAAACTGAGGAATGAAAATCTTACATCATCTCCTCGCGTATGTCTACTGGAACCCATATGCGCCCCTAGAAACAGAATATCTCATCCTCACCTATGGTTCATCCATGAATAGGGTCCTCTCCTGACACACTCTTCCTTAGGACTAGGCCTTCAAAATCTGATAGTTGCCTCATTCGAACTCGATCCAGAAGAGTATAGGTAACAGCTATAGAAGAAATAAATGTCTACCCCTGACTGTTGTGCACCTCCAAATGCATCTTAGAGAACAGAGCCATAAGATTCCACTCACTGCAGGCCTCCTGGACATCCTGTATCTGATTCCTCCTGCTCAATGAATCAGCCACTACATTACCTTTCCTATGCGTATAGACATGTTCAAAGTCAAAAGACTGAAGTTACTCAACCCACCTTCATTGTCTCAGATTCATATCACGCTAAGTGAAGATGTACTTGAGGCTCTTGTGGTCGGTGAAAATCACAAAATTCTCTCCCAGAAGGTAATATCTCCAATAGCAATGGGCATGAACAGGAGCTTCCAACTCCATATCATGTGTTGGGTAATTCCTCTCATGTAGCCCCAACTGCTGAGACTCGTACGCAACAAATCCATCACCCTGCATAAGTACAGATCCCAGCCTGATACCTGAATCATCACAGTAAACAGTATAGATCTTGCCCAGCTCTGGAAAGACTATTATCAGTGCTGAAGTCAACCTCCCTTTCACCTCCTGAAAGGATGACTCACAAGAATATGACCATAATAACTATACAACCTTCTTGTCCAGACTTGTAAGTGGAAGTGCTAAGCGTGAAAAGTCCTATATGAAACATATGTAGTATCCATCTAGCCCTAGAAAACTCTGCACCTCAAAGATGTTCTTCGGCTGCTCCCAGGAAACTACATCTCTCACTTTCTCTGGGACTACTGATACTACTGTCTCTGAAATAACATGACCTAAGAAGTGAATCTGATCCATCCAAAAGTGGAATTTTGAGAGATTAGCATATAACTGATTCTTCCTCAGTGTACTCAAAATGATCTCAAGATGGGTAGCATGGTCATTTCGAGTGTGAGAGTACACCAAGATATCATCCACGAAGACCACCATGAAGAAATCGAATTATGGATGGAACACTTAGTTCATCAGTTCCATGAAAACTGCAGGTGTGTTCATGAGACCAAATGGCATAACCACGTAATCGTATAGACCATACCTGCTCTAGAAGGCTGTAAGAGGTATATCTGAGGGTCTAACTCGCAACGGATGATAACCATACCTCAAGTAAATATTCAAGAACACCCAGGCTCTTAAAAGATTATCAAAGAGATCATCGATCCTCGGAAAGGGTTATCGGTTCTTAACCATCAATTGGTTCAACTTCCGATAGTCCACACAAAGCCTGAGGGTACCGTCTGCCTTCTTCACAAAAAGTACAGGCAAACCCAAAGGAGTAGTAATGTGTCAGATAAAACCCTTTGCCTGTAACTCCTCTAACTTCTTCTTGAGCTCCTGCAACTCAAGTGTAGCCATCCTATAATGATGAATGGACACCAGTGCTGCTCATGAAACAAGCTCAATAGAGAATTATACCTCACAGTCCAGAGGCAAACCTGAAAATTCCTCTGGAAAGACATCTCTGAAATGATCAACCCCTGGAAGAAAGTCTAACGGTGAAGTCCCCTGGTCATCCAGATAAAGACTAGCAATATGGGTTGTAACTCCTCTCAAACCATGATGCTCTGGACCTGTTCTTCTCACTTGGAAATCCCATTCTCCCCTATAAATAAAAGATCCACCCTCGGTGATATGAAACTCACCCTATGGAGATAATAGTAAATGACTGCCTGGAAGGGAACTAGCCAGTCCATTCCAAGAATGACATCATAGCTTGTAATCTCTAGGACATAGATATCCCAAATGAAGTGACACTCACCAACCACAAGAGGGCACTCCTTGCACTGATGCACACCAGATGTTCTTTTCCTCAATGGAGTGTATAGTATCAAAACATCGACAGATGAAAAGATAAAGAGCCCAAGTCTCCCCACAACATCGATAGATTTAAAGCTATGTGTAGCACCAGTATCGAAAAGATATGTAGATAAAACTGAGGCAACTAGGATCGTACCTCAAACTGTAGAGGGTTCGGGATCCTACTCCTGATGGGTCTGATCCACTACAAAAGTTTTACCAGCACCGCAGCCTTGTGACCCAGCCTGACTATTCTGAGCTGATCCACCCTGCTGTCACCGATAGCCTGGTGACTGACCACCATGGCCGCAACCTCCACCTCGTCCTGAACGGCCGGAAGAACTCCAGTTCCAAGACTGGTGATAAACTTGTGGAGCTTCTCCTATACAAGGGGTCCTAGAAGAACCCTTGTCACCAGCTGCTAGAGAGAAGATCTAATAGAAGTACTGAAGATGACCCATCTTGCTACAATATCGGCACTCCACTGGGTCTATCTGGCACTTTGGACTCATATGCCCAGCCCTTTCACATTGGTAGCATACCACCTGGCTACCTGAAGGAGGCTCTCGCCTTCTTGGATCACCATGAGAAGGCTCCCTACGGCGCTTCCTGTTTTAAGTAGGAGGAACACTAACCCTAGATGTCGAGCCGCCCTGGCTCACAACTCCAGAATCCCTCAAATTGTGCTATTTGATCAGCGCCTGGTTGGATATAGAATAGATATAATTCAACCGTAAGATGTTCAATTATGATCGGATTTCATGCATTAGACCATCCTCGAACTTCCTTGCCATGAACAGCTAATCAACTCCTAGAATAGGCATGAAGCACTACAGCTCGGTAAAGCAGGAGGAATACTCCATAACTGAAAGATTACCCTGCTCCAGACTCATAAACTCTCAGGCTCGATCGGCCCTCAGGGTCTCCAGATATATGTATTCAAAGAAGATGCACTGAAACTAATCCCACAACATAACCTGCTAGCATCCAGCCTATGAGATCACATCCCACCACCTCTTAGAGAAGTCCCGAAACATATAGGTAGTGTTCTTTACTCTCCTCTCTGGAGGCGTCTCTAGATGATCAAAGATCGTCAGTATGGCTTCTAGCCATGACTCTATAGCCTGAGGTCCTCCTTCTCCTGAGAAGGTGGGAGGATGATGATGCTGGAAGACTTGCGTCAAATCAGCAATCAACGGGGCAGGAGGCGGTGCTCCCTAAAAGGTATGCATCATCCTTATGAAGCCTACCCTAAACTTTGCATCAGAACTGGTAACAGGTATAACTAATCGTGCCAAGACTGGTATAACATGAGGATCTTCTTGAAGTCCCGGATTATCCATATCTGACGTCTGATCACTGCCCTATAACTGGCAGACATTTGGAGGACGTATCGGTGGAATGAATCTGCAAGATCAAACGCACACATTAGATCAGGATTAACAGGGAATGAAACAAGGAAGTGCAAGAAGATAACAATAGGAAGAAACATTCATGTTTTACAAAACATGACTACACGATGTGTTCCCTGAAGTCATTCACATGGGCATGTACTCCTGCCTAAACTAGTCGTGTAACACCCCAAACACACGGCGTGTTGTCTTAACACACGGTGTGTACTATAATCCTCTTTCCATTCCCGAGTTCTTCTACATGGTTAAGCCACACGGATTTCCTAAAACAAGACTACACGGAATGTTCAAGGTAGACACGATGTGTAATAGACAAGCTTCACATGACCCCTGTTGTTAGTGACACGGCCTGACACATGGCCTGACACTACACGGTGTGTTTTGAATAGAACCAGAGTGTTCATGAAGGGATAACACCGACCCATGTTGTTTGTGACACGTCTGGGTACCTGGGCCAGACTACATGACGTGTTTAGATCGTACATGGCATGTATTAGACACGACTCAGCCAACCTACATTGTTAGTGACACGGGTGGGCATGTGGTTGACACAAAATGACATGTATGGATAATACACAGCATGTTCACTCTAAATTTTCCCCCATCTTGTGTCCCTGCCCACACGGCCTAGGACACGGTCAAAGACTACATGGTGTGTACATAGAGTACATGGCGTGTACTTAAGAAAAACTATTTATTCCTGAACAGAAGAACACATGGCATGTACTTAACATTACACGGCGTGTATTCTAGGTTTTTCCGGATAGTGAGCCTCAGAAACTACTCCAGAACCCAGAAAAACATGGAAATGAACATTGAAAGTGCCAAATTCTGATCCATGAGGGCCTATACTCCCCGCAAATCAAATTTTGGCATCTTATACAAGTTATAAACAAGAATAAAAATGCAATGATCCACCAAATTTTGGTCCATGAAGGCCCATAACACCTCAAGAACCAAAGTTTGGTGTTCATTGAACAAAACCTTACACACAATTCCCTATCAAATAGCAGGTATTTCTATCAAGGCATCTATCACAACAACATGAATATTCTACACAACATCAATCATAACAACATGAAATCGCTAATTCATCCTATATGGCATGTAAAGAATGTCTGGCATATGATTTCTAACAAGTGTCTATATGATGCATGAGATGGAATACCCTCAACTCATCGGGTTGTGATAGAAATAGAACCTCAATAACATCAACGGTAACCACACAAAACATGTGAATCACCCAACGGTGAAATCAAATCAAATATAAAATTGAAAACCAGAAAAATTGTAATAACGAGGTAGATTGGATTTTCCCTATACACGGGTTAGCTACACCCGGGCATAGCTTATTACCAAGTACCTATTCCTTCCTATCCCTGTCTAAGGATCCAAACAATAAGTCAAAAGAAAAGAATCCTCTAATACCACTTTATAACATCCCAGTTTCGGATGCCACCCAGAGGTGCCCCGTACCCGGTTGGTCACATGGACTCAAGCGCATTTCCCCGAACTCTAGAGGATGCCTACTAGAAGCAAGGTCCTTGGGTGTGATAGTGGGGAAATTATTCCCTCATTGGAAGAGTACACAGTTGATGTAATAAAATACATACAAGAGCAGAAGCAGTAATAATGGCATACAGTAGTTACAGTAGAAGACTGAAAGTATAAACTGGAGAACACATATATAAAATGATGCATGATACATATGACTAGGAAAAGAACCAAAAAAGTCACAATGTTGTAATAAAACAATGCTAAACCAAAGTTCAAAAGAAATCATCTAAACTCCTCAGCATCACAAGCCATATCTTATTTCCATGATCTCCATATTCAGAGAAAGTTAAGTACCTAAAGTAGAAGGGTGCTTGAACTTGTCTAAACTTGCAACAATATAATCTTCTTGGGCCCAAAAGCATGGCCCAAACAGGGTGTGAGACAAATCCCAGTAGTTAACCACCACAAGATCTATACCTACCATTCAGTGAATATATGGCATGTAAAAGTGCAGAAAGCAGTAAACAATAAAGTACTCAACAGTAACAATCCACAGTATCAAATATCAAGCAACAACTAATCAAAGAAGATAATCACAAAAAAGGTAACCCTCTGGGAAGTACTCACAGTCTATCCCCTATGGTCCTACCTATAAGATACAAGAAACCCTCTGGGAGGCACACACTATCTTACCCCTCTGGTTCAGCTAAATGTACAGACTCTCTGAGGAAGCACTCACCGTCAATTCCCCCTATAGTCCTGTATCGTACTAAAGGAGCTCTAGATAATTACTCAATATCAATTCCCCCTGTGGCCCACGTCGAGGAACTACAGACACTCTGGGAAAGCACTCAACATCAATTCCCCTTGTGGTCTCACATCGTAATTTTAATGACACTCTAGAGAGGCCTTCAACATCAATTCTCCCTATGGTCAATACACCAGGTTCTCATGGATCTGTGTAAGTCAACAAGTGTAGCAGCACGTAACAGCCATGGTCAACCCTAAGAAATAATTGGGTTAAATTCTAAAACACAATAGCATAACATAAGAACAGTCACACCATCCTATAATACTAGGCATGGAAAACTAAATAGCAGCCTAATCGGAAAACAAGACCAAAAGGTCAAAATAGGAAAAACTTGCATGTAAATACATCCAAAGCACAATAATTTACCATATTTACAATTCAATAATCATCTAATCAGGCATACCAACATAGCTGGAAAAAAATAGGGCTACAATGGTAAATGCGCAATACCCCGTTCTTTGGTATTGAGAAAATTTGCACATAAAACTCAAAGACTTTCAACAGAAAGGCACAAACCACCTACCTCGGGGTTAGGAGATCGCTATACGTGAACCTCAAAACTTGAATCTCCTTATAAAGTAGAATATCTACAAAAATGTATAAAAAATCCAACCCACGATAACTTGAAAAATAAGAGAAAACATGAAACAAGGTTCCAGTAGAAGAGAGAACTCACTGATGCGATTCCAACGCAACCGACAGTGTTCGATTTAGAGTAAGGATGGAGGCTTGGGGGTTTGTTGAAGATCCCTGACCATACAGACTCCTTCAGACGAACGAGACCTAAACGAAGGTTTTTCTGTCCGTCAGACGCGAACCCGATGCGTTTAATGAAAGAAAAACAAAATACATGGTGTGAACTTTATATTTCCATACTTCGCATTAAGCAGCCTCCATGTCATCACACATGGTCGTGTGCAAGGCCGTTACACATCCAGCACACGACTACTCCCGGTAACCGAGTACACAGTGTGTACTCATAAAGTACACGTTGTGTACTTCAAAAATTTCCAATAACTCCTCTTTTCAAAAAAACTCCAGGAAAAAGGAAAACATACCTGAAAAGAAAATCCGAGTTCTTACATGAGTAGTCATATCACTAACATGGGAGGCCTTAGCCTAAAGTACTCATTCTCAGGCACACATCTCCAAGACCATACAATGATGAAATATAAAACAACTGATTAACCATGCATGCACACATCTAAATCCCACAACTAGAGCATAAAAAAATCAATGTAAATAAAATAAGGTCAAATAAAATCACATCAAAAAGAGTCTGAAAACAATTCTAACCTAAAAATAAGATGAGGGCTATTTTCAAGATAACTATAGGAACACAACTAGATCTCTTAGGATCAATAATCATTGCATGGTCTTGGTCCTTCTAGGACTCTAAAAAATGTTTTATTGTTTTCAAAATAAATGACGCATGTGGGAAAATATTGTGTAGGTGTGATTATAACAATACCTATTAGGACACCTCGAAAACACTAAGAAGACAATGACATGAATAAAATTATTTTATAGATAGGTATATGCCTACAGTACATGTAACATAAATATCCATATATACTCAACAAAAAACCATAGTCTCAAGGTAAAGACACAACCATAATGATAGACTAGTATTCTTGATCAAAGGTTCCACATAGCACTCATCTATGAGAACACACTCCACAAGTCAGATAACACTAATGATGTCCATCTGAGAGTTCATTCTCATCGGGTCTCATAATAGGAAGTATACACTATAAATCATAAGAGATGTGATACAATGAGGAGGATCACACCCAATTCCCCGGGGTGTACCAACAACTAAATTTTGAATTACCCACTATATATAGGATCATTGTTGAAAGTGGGTGCCCTAGACCCAACTTGTGTTGTACTTTTGGTTACCACTACATTTATATTATTTGTGCCCTAGACCCAACTTGTGTTGTACTTTTTATTTCCACTACATTTATATTATGTTTTATATATATACGTGTTTATCTTTCCATAATAGTATTGATACTTCTGCATCCACTTTTTTTGTGGTAATTTCTTTAAATTACATGTCATATCAAAGGTTTATAACAGATCTCGTCCTATAATGAGGACCTATAGATACTATGATAGTAATATTAAAGTAATGTCCTATGGTATAGTTACATCATTCTGACAGGACACAAATTATGTGTGACTATAAAGTTTTGGGGGATTATAATCATTGATACTTCTTCTCATGAATTTTACACTTTATGATCTCTAGTAGTTGAGATGACGAGGACTGACCTGCTAATAGGAACACCATATGTTTTAGGTGTCATTGGTTGTTCCTATCTATGGATATGTGTATGGATCCCCTAAATTGAGATCATTATCAATGTATTTAATTTAATTACATACTTTGATTCAAGTAAAAAACTATGGAAATGAAGTTGTGGTGAGTTAGTTTGTGTTGGGTATGTTATCAGTGACATGACATTGATTGACTGATCAAGAAAGGATTTGTTTCTTTCGAGTTTAGGAAGAGAAATCTCAAGCCTAGTTGATTAGGATGGTAGCACCTTCATTAAGTCCATGGCCATGGTAGTCAAAGGTAAGACCATTTGAACATATCAACAAATAATAATGCAAGAAAAAGTATGATGACACAAGTGTGCATCCTGCTTTATTAAGATATCATTGATGAAGAGATAATATTACACAGACTGTGTTCGTAGGAATATAGTTGTTTCTTTGACTTTTCCTTATCTCCTTAGAGGCCATGATGTGTTGCTAGACTCTGCTCTTGGTCTGTGGGTTGGACTCACTACTATTAAGATAAGGATATAGAGGGTCACACACTTAGTTTATCCACAAGTTAACCTATTCTATTGAATAGGAGTTTAAGATGAAGTGGGCCCCATATGTGGGGGTCAGTGAATTTTTGAGTTTAACAGATCTCAATTAAAAATAACTAAATTATATTATTCAAGTTTAGAATAATGATGATTGAATTTATTCTCTTGGTATTCACAAATTTGTTGATCATAAAAGTGAATATGAGAAAAATATAGTTTTTTCGAATGAACATTGGATGTTCAAGGTTCATTAAATTATTTGGAGATCTTACTATATGATTTAATTGTTTTTATTTTATCATGTAACATTTTGTAGTGTTACACATGATTGATAAAATATTTGTGACATTTATGACATGTTTTTTAATTCATACATGATTGCAAAGGTCTAAAATGAAGGTTATTACTTTCCAGGGACCAAAGTACAATTTTAGAAAGTATAACATAAGTATAAAACCTCATTTTAGCCTCTTGAATTTGTAGATCCACCATTGTCACAAATTTAGAGAGATAAACTCTCTTCTACTCTCCTCTCAAGTTCTTAGAGAGAGATTCTAGAGGAAGAACAAAGGTCAGATCGAACTTGTTTCTTGATCGAGTCTTCATTCTTCAGGCAATCAAAGGGACATCATAATGCTCTTTGATTTCCCACACTATAACCCAAGAAACATAGATCGATGATCCTATAATTGTGAGGCATGTGTTGATGATCTAGAGGATATCTAGTTTAGTATATTATAGCCACAACACATTGATGATGAGAGAATCAAACCGACGAATTCAAACAAATGAGGTACAGTTTAAGATTTCATTTGATTGTATTTTTCATTCTTAAATTGAATTACATTTGATCCTTTTAGAAATCCGTGCAAGGGGTTATGTGGATTATATGTTTTTAACATGAATCCATACCCAAAATTTTTAAATTGTACGTTCTTTAATGCTTCCGCTGCACCCCAAGTTCCTTCAATTGGTATCAAAGATAACGTGTAATTATTTAAGTAGAAAAAATTAAAAATTCAATTAAATTTGCTATGAATTAAAAAGAGGCTTTTGATACAGTCCCAATGCAACTGAAGTCACATCGATCTGAGTTCTTATCACCAAGATATAGTTGATCAAATATCAACGGGTTTTTTATGAAGGATGCTATGAAAATTAAAGTTTTAATTTTTTTAATGGCTTCTGTTGTGATGGATCTTTAGCCAGAGCAAGATGTCAGCACGTTACGTGGTAACTAAATATACCAAAATCTGATTTGGGTAGTTCATTTACAATACAATATTTCTATGGAATCTTGTTTAATTAAATGGATAAATCTTCCCATGGAATCCTGTTTAATTAAAAGGATAAAGCATCCCATGGAATCTTGATTAATTAAAAGGAAAAATCTTCCCGTGGAAGTTAGTTTCAATATTCTCATGGAACATTCTTTAATTAAAAATAAAATTCTTCCCATGGAATTCAGTTAAAGCTTCTCATGGAGTCATATTTAATTAAATGGTCAAATCTTCCCATGGAATCTAGTTTCAAGCTTCTCATGGAAGCTTCTTTAATTAAAAATACAAATATTCCCATGGACTCTTATTCAAAGCTTCTCATCGATGCTTGATTAAATATATATATATATATAAGGAATAAAGATTCCATTGGAATCTTGTTATCATTTTATATTATTATTATTATATATATATATAATATGTCCTTTAAATGGATACCCCATATCAGTCCAAACCAATTCGGTTCGATTCCAATCGGCCTGACCCTTTTCACCCGTCACTAGTCCTATATTAATTTTAAGGAATCTCCTTTAGGTCCAGATAGACCTGAAAATTATAAATTCAATTTAAGGAGTTAAATTTAATTTTCTGGAATTTAATAAAATTATTTCGGGTGCTATCGGACATATTGATAATTAATAAAATTATTTTAATGCATGTTAGTTCATTAAAATTACCCTCGAGTTTAATTTTAGAAAATTTTATTTTTCCTTATGCAATATAATTGCATGTTGACTAATCATGAGCCTAGACGACCCATATATGTATGGTTTATTATTTATTTAATTTAATTATTGAATTTATGTTTTATAAAATGTAATAATTATTTTATTTTGATGATCTGTGCATCGTCCCTCTATCTTTAATTTGTATAAGGGCATGTGCGTCCACATTTATATGCTAAAAATGTAATTACACATCTCAAGTTCCCCCCACCTGTGTGTGAGTATACATTGTAAAAATTGGAGGAGTTCGTGGTGATGTAGTTTTATTCAAGAGCTGGTGTAAACCAAACAAGTGGAATGCATGGGAGTTGTGGGTGTTTTAATTCAATTCATGTATTGACTTAAGGAATTCCCCTAAGTAATCGGTTGATCCATTATTATCTTGATGGATTAACCAATAGTTAACAGCTCATGATCATGTCATTATTTATTTATTTTATCATATGTGTAATGACCCGAACTTTTTAATTATATTTGTTTCCTATTTTTGTGTGTTATTTTATTTTTTACTCAACAAAACTATATCCTTTAATTAATGAAGTGGGTATAATTAAAATGAGATTGTTGGGTTTTGACTGTTATATGACCGTTGGTCAATATGACCATTGGAAACTATAATCTTAATGTTGTGTTTTTATAAATACTGTTATCTTGGTCAATTAATACAGAAAGAATATTGAATGGCCTCATCCAGTGGACTCGAGCCATAAGAATCCCATCTGTTGGAGCTTGGGAAAGAGGTAGCATCACTGGGCTTTGCTCTGGACCAAGCCCAAGCCAAACTTCAATGTATGAAGCTTGAACAGAATCGCCTAAGGGAGAAGTTCATGCTGATAGAAATGACCACTCGGGCAATGTTGTCCGAGCTACCCAAAGATTCTACCACCATAGCACACATAACACTTAGGTCCTATGCTGATGTAATAAGGGGCTAGGTAATGAGACCTTAGCTGCTTTGTGTAATCCTTTTGTATAAATACAAATTGTTATTTTTATTATGGAAAAATTTGTGAATTTCAAATATCCAGATATATATAGGATGTGTATTATTGATGAATTTAGGAAAAAACGGTATTTTAAAATATTTTTGTATTCATTAAATAATTAATAATGTGAAATGATTTTCAAAAAATAGCCTTCTACAGTTGTGATCAGTGATAAATTTAGAGTCTAATAAGATCAACTTGGTTTTTACTGAATAGAAAAGTAGGAATAGTAACATAACCATATGAATAGTAATGAATAGTAATTTTACCAAAAAAATAGAAACATAACCCATGAATGTATAAATACATTATAGACATCTTAAAAGTGAAAAAAACGATCATAGTTTATGTTTTGGTATTTTTGTATGTCATAAATATTTTATTTACAATTTTATAATTAATTTAATAATTTTAAATGGAAATTTATTTTCATAAAATTTAATCATAAATTGTAACTTTATTTTATTATGGGTATATGATATTTTTATAGGACCTTGATTACTTTTTTAAGGTGTTACAAAATGAGTTATATTTTTAAAGTTGTATTTTTGGAATAAATATTGATTTTATTTACAAATTAAATAAAAAATATTTAGAAAATTTATTTCATAAAATAGAATTCATTTTTTTTAATTCAGAGCATTAATATTAGGTTAAGGTGAATTTTTGGGTTTTTTCTGAAACAGTTGAATTTTCGGTGAATAGTAAAAATGTAGTTTTCAGTTTCGGGTGTTTAATGACATCATTAATGATGTAATAATGATGTAATCTTTATGGTCGACTTATTAATAGTGATATATGATATTAGGTGTCCCAAGTGGCCAATACCATGGGAAAATACCATGGTCAAGCCCATGGTTTCGCAAATACCACTGATGAGGTATCCCTTGGAAATTAATAATTTATTCACTCACTTTCCGTATAAATACCAAGCCATTTCCCTCATTAATTTCATTCCAAAATCATCCTCAACGAAGTTCTGGTCTCCTTAACTCCCAAGGAGTCTTCCCAAGGTTCCATCAAGCCTTCCAAGGTCACGACATTCAATATTTTGAAGAAACTCTTCAAGGTAAGGGATCCTTTCACTCTCCTCTTTTGAGTCAAGAGTTCCTTTATGTTGTGTCTTCTAGTTTCGATCTATTTATGTTGAGGGTATGTTCTTATATGTTCTCATTACTGTCCATTTCATGTCTAATTGTTGAGAGACCCTTTCCTCTCTCACAAATTTGTTTTCTAAATTTTTAAGTGACACCGTTAGGCTGCCGAATTTCTCGTAAAAGAAATTATATCCTCTCCTACCTTTCAAGTTTCCTTTCTTGTGGTATGTCATTAAAATATCCATACCATGTTATTACCTCCATGTTATTATTTATTTATATTTTAATATGAGTTATTTATTATTGGGTTACCCTCATACCCTCTTTTTTTACTATTTTCTAAAACCATGTTATATAGTTGTTATGCTGCAGAAATGTTTCCATAAAATTTATATCTCTTTCTATCAAGAAATTATCTTGAATATTTATGTGAATACCCAGACCTATTTTGTTTCTATGGGTGTTCATAAATATATAAAAATTATATATTTTATACTGTAATGGTGATACATATAACCCTCACTCCCTTTCCATGGGTTATAAATGATATAATGATCTTATTTTTATGAACTTTTAAAATGTCACGATTTTGAAGTGAAACCCATTTATATTATTCTCTATGGGTTATTTATGAAATGTTTGCTTATGATATATGTGGATCACATGAAATTAAAGACATATTAAGTGTTCACCCTTATAGCGCTCCAATGCATTGGGTAAAGAATTAATCTCTAGAGATGACAAGTTTCACGATACCTTGGTGAATAACCTTGGTAATTTTTATGACACCTTGGGGATGGATCTTAGTGATATGTTAATGAATGTCTAAATGAAATGTTGAAGCCACATATTCAAGTTTTGATTCATGTTCTTTTTATCATTATATTCCTATTCTTCCTTTTCTCATGCCTTTATGACTTTTATCTTGTTCTTATTATTATTGCTCAAGATCACATGTCAACTGTTTCACTTGTTTTCCTTACTGAGCCTTCTGCTCACCGTTTTCTTTGATGTATATCTCTATGATATGAGATACAGTAATTGTACAAAGGATGAACCTATGATGAAGCCTTACGAGTGGTTTAGAAGAATGTTTTATGTTGTTTTCATGTATTATGCTCCTAATTTCTAAGACACTAGACTTTAAAGATCCTCTGTTTGTAAAATGTAATTAAAAGTTATGTAATAAAAAGGCGGGATTCCATAGTTGGTATCAAAGTATAGTTTAGTTATTTATGGAAATTAGGCTATGAAACATTTAGAAATAATCCTATAGAAAAGTTTAAATATATGAAAACTTCCTGGTATTTTATTGAGTATTAAGTAAGTGGTTTATCAAGAAAATACATCCTTTTCTGGATACAAGAAGGTAGAGGAAATTATGGCACATATGTACATAGGGGTAAAACCCAAAAACACCGCTTTGAGATAGAATCAAACAAGAATTGGTACACAACAATGGGCCTTGACTCACTCTTGGTTACGACACTCCTGGGGGATATGTTTGGTTAATCATAAGCTTTTTATGAATCATTATGAAGGATTTATATAGAAATGTAATTGTCTAAGCATGAAGTTTTAATACATGAAATCATTTATAGTTAAATAATTCATAAATGAAATAAGTTTCTCACTAAGGTTTTATTCTATTCACGAAAATGGTGGGAAATATGAGGAACCATGAAATGGTGACCACAATAGACCATGTGCTGACGACCCTCTGATGGAAGTCGGAATTGAAACATTCATGCAAATGATGAACCAACTGACTCAAGTTATGTAAAATAACTTGAATCAAGATGAGAGACCGATCTCACCACGAAGGGAACAACATTTTGTTGAGTCTTTTATGTGTCAAAGGCCACCAACCTTCAGTGGATCGACTGACCCATTGATTGCTGAGTAGTGGATCAGCTCTATCGAGAAGATATTTTCTGTCCTCCGCTGTTCAGAGCAAGAGAAGGTCACCCTGGTTGTCTATCACTTATAAGAATAAGCTAATCAGTGGTGGGAGATGATTAAAAACACGAGGCAAAGAGTGGAGGTCGAAGCTATGGAGTGGGAAGAGTTCAGAGGGATTTTTTTCAGTAAATATTTCCCTCGATCCATGAGAACAATAATGGAGAAGGATTTTCTCAAGCTGAAGCAAAAGGAGAACGAATTTGTTGGAAGCTATGAGATTAACTTCAACCGACTTTCATGATATAAATCTAGATTTTTCATGGATCCAAATGGTAAGGATGATAGATTTTTTGGTGGACTGAGACCTCATCTGCGGAAGAATCTAGCCAACCAAGACTATGATAGCTACAAGGAGATTGTGTGAAGTGCGATAAAAGTCAAACTGGAGTTTGGTGAGATTAAATGGTCTCATAAATCAAGAAACAAAAATAGATAGATAGAGCCCATCTTAGGGAGGAGATTTGATCATGGAAGAGGAGGCAAGCAAGTGAAATGTCCCATGTGTAATAAATGCAGGAAGAAGCATTTGGGGAACTGCCTGCTCAGGAGCGGGAAATGCTACAAGTGTGTAAGAGATGTCCATATTGCAAGGAATTTTCTTAGTGAGGTGAAACCTCAACTTCCAAACACTAACGGAAAAGGGAAGATGGTGTAGGCTTTACTTTATGTCTAGTGCTTTAAGTGTCAAAACTGGGGCACTATGATAATCACTGTCCAAATCTGAGGGCAGTGTAGGGGAACTACCATCAGCCTCAGAAAAGGCCAAGGGAGCAAGGTCATTCTTTTTCTATCATGAATGATGAAGTTGAAGCTCCAAATGATGTGGTAGCAGGTACTCTTGTTGTTCTCTAAAAGCTATCAATTAATTTGTTTGATTCTGGTTCTAAACATTCCTTTATTTCCTCCAAGTTTGCAAAGAATTTAGAATCAACCCCCGACTTTCTAAAAGTAGAGTTATCAGTCAAGACTCCTGGTGGGATTATCCAAGCATCATCAGTGTTTAGAAACTCTAGTATCTACTTTGGTGAGAACAATATTATTTTAAATATAGTAGTTATTTCCATGATATAATTCAACATTATACTAGGGATGGACTAGCTCTCAAAGTATAATGCTAAGATAAAATGAAGAAGTAAGGAAATCTCAGTAGTATTGAATGGAAAACCTATTGTTATCTTCCAAAGAGAGATATCTGAACCTGATATTTGTCTAGAAGAACATCTTATATCCTTATTTATGGAGTTGATTAGTGAATAAGAATAATGATATGAGAGTTTAAGGATAGAAAGTGTCCCCATCGTCCAGGAATACGTTGATGTATTTTCTGAGGAGTTGCCTGGACCTCCCCCAGAAAGAGAGGTAGAGTTCTCCATTGAAATTGTACCTGGATATCATCCAATATCAAAGACCCCTTATAGGATGGAAAATGTGGACCTAGAGGAATTAAAGAAACAACTCCAAGATCTTTTGGAGAAGGGGTTTATCCGACCGATTGTGTCTCCTTGGGGAGCATCGGTTCTCTTTGTGAAGAAGAAAGATGGATTGATGCGGCTATGAATTGATTATAGAGAACTAAATGGGATCATATTAAAGAACAAATACCATCTTCTAAGAATTGATGACTTATTTGACCATCTTCATGGGGCTCAATTCTTCTCTAAGATTGATCTTCGATCTGGTTATCATCAATTGAGGGTGAAGAAAGAAGATATTCTAAAAAATGCCTTCCGATCAAGATATGGGCATTATGAGTTTGTTGTTATGTCTTTCAGACTGACTAATGCACCCGCAATTTTTATGTATTTGATGAATAGAGTCTTTAAAGACTACCTTGATAAATTTGTGGTAGTTTTTATTGATGATATTCTGATATATTCCAACATTCATGAGGATCATGAGGGTCATCTAAGGGTTATTTTAAAAACACTACGGAAGGAGAGACTTTTTGAAAAGTTCATTAAATGTGAATTCTGGTTACAACAAGTTGCTTTCTTGGGGCACATTGTTACCAATGAAGGAATCACAGTTGACCTTGCAAAGACAAAATTTTTAGAGGAGTGGCCTCATCCTACAACAATAACTGAGATTCGTAGTTTCCTTAGATTAGAAGGATATTATAGGAGGTTTGTGAAAAACTTTTCACGAATTTCTAATCCATTAACAAAGTTAACTTGAAAAGGAGTCATGTTCATCTGGACAAAGGAGTGTGAGGAAAGTTTCCAAGAGCTGAATAAGAGATTGGTTACTTCACCTGTGTTAACTCTGCCCTCAAGTGGAGAAGGATTCGTTATTTTTAGTGATGCATCCTTGAAAGGGATTGGGTGCTTCCTCATGAAAAATGACAAGGTCATTGCTTATGCATCTCAACAGTTGAAGACTCATGAGAAGAACTATCCTACGCAAGATCTGGATCTGGCGGCGGTCATTTTTGCTCTGAATATATGGAGGCACTATCTTAATGGTGAGAAATGTAATATATACACAGACCATCAATGTTTGAAGTATATTTTCACACAAAACGAATTGAACATGAGACATAGGAGTTGGTTGGAACTCCATAAAGACTATGATTGTTCAATTAATTATCATCCCAGAAGAGAAAACAATGTCGCTAATGCATTATGCAGAAAATACCCAGTTATTATGTACATTATGAAGATTCAAAGAGATCCTTTAATCAATGACCTAGTAAAACTGGACATGGGAATTATAAAGGAAGGGACATCATAAACCCCAACCCAAATGATTTCTCAACCGTCACTACTAGAGAAGATCAAGAAATCTCAAAAAGAAGATCTTTTTTATAGAAGAAGTTTGAGGCTGTGAAGGATGAGAAGTTTACTAAGTTTAACACTGATCAAGAAGGTGTACTAAAATTTTGTACAAGACTATGTGTTTCATATATTCCGAAAATAAAGGAGCTGATGGATGAAGCTCATAGCTGTACTTTCTCTATAAATCCTGGTAGCACAAAAATGTATAGTGACCTTCGTGATCATTATTGGTGGGATAATATGAAAAGGGAGATTGCTGACTACACTTCAAGGTTCCTGGTATGTCAGCAAGTAAAGCCAGAGCGACAACTTCCTAAAGGGGTATTGCAACCACAATCCATACCAGTATGGATGTGGGAAATATCACTATGGACTTCATCACTGGTATCTCGAGAACTTCCAAAGGAAATAATACAATATGGGTTATTGTGGACCGTCTCACCAATACTGCCAATTTTATCTCCATTCGGGAAGATTTATCTCTTGATCAACTTTCCAGGATTTACATGAAGGAGGTGGTAAGGATGCATGTAGTTACACTTTCTATCGTATCTGATCGTGCTCCATGGTTCACATCAAAATTCTAGAGAAGTATTCAACAAGCTATGAGCACTGAATTGAATTTCAGTATAGCCTATCATCCCCAAACTGATGTTCAATCTAAAAGGACTATTCAAACACTCGAGGACATGCTGAGAACTTGCTCGATGGAATTTAAAGGTGGATAGGATCAACATCTCTCTTTAGTTGAGTTATCTTACAAAAATAGCTTCTAATAAAGAATTCAAATGGAACATTATGAAGCTCTATATGGGAAGCGATGTAGAACTCCTACTTTTTGGGATGAAGCTGGTGAGAGAAATCTTCTTGGGCCTGATCTTGTTCAAGAGATGATAGAAAAGGTTCATGCCATCCAACAACACATTAAGGCTACTCAGAGTTGGAAAAAAGATCTATGCCGACAACCGACGAAGGGTCTTGGAGTTTGATGTTAGTGATAAAGTCTTTCTTTGGATTTCACCTTGTAATAGATTCATGAGGTTTGGGAAGAAAGGGAAGCTCATCCCTAGGTACATTAGCCCCTATGAAATCCTTGATCGTGTGGGAGCAGTGGCCTATCGACTTGCACTTCCTACAAATCTAGCACAAGTTTATGATTTCTTCCACATATCCCTCTTGAGGAAGTACATACTTGACCCTTCACATGTACTAAATCCAGAGGCGGTACAACTGGAACATGACCTCTCATATGAGAAGAAGCTGGTGGAGATCTTGGATCATGAATATAAGAATCTATCCAACAAGACTACCCACCTTGTTAAGGTGTTGTGGAGGAACCACAAATATGAAGAATCCATGTGGGAACCGAAAGAGTCTATAAGACAGAAGTACCCACACATTTTCCCATGAGAGTGTATGAGATAAAATTTCAGGGGAGAAATTTATTAAGGGGGGAAGAATGTAATGACCCGAACTTTTTAATTATATTTGTTTCCTATTTTTGTGTGTTATTTTATTTTTTACTCAACAAAATTGTATCCTTTAATTAATGAAGTGGGTATAATTAAATTGAGACTCTTGGGTTTTGACTGTTATATGACCATTGGTCAATATGACCATTGGAAACTATAATATTAACGTTGTGTTTTTATAAATACGGTTATCTTGGTCAATTAATATAGAAAGAAGATTGAATGGCCTCATCTAGTAGACTTGAGCCATATGAAGCCCATTTGTCGAAGCTTGGGAAGGAGGTAGCATCACTGGGCTTTGCTCTGGACTAAGCCCAATCCGAACGTCAACGTATAAAGCTTGAACGGAATCACCTAAGGGAGAAGTTCATGCTGATAGAAATCACCACTCAGGAAATGTTGTCTGAGCCACCCCAAGATTCTATCACCATAGCACACATAACACTTAGGTCCTATGCTGGTGTAATAAGGGGATATGTAACGAGACCTTAGCTTTTTTGTGTAATGATTTTACATAAATAAAAATTTTTATTTATTCTTATGCGAAAATTTGTGAATTTCAAATATCCAGATAAATATAGGATGTGTATTATTGATGAATTTAGGAAAAACGTTATTTTAAAATATTTTTGTATTCCTTAAATAATTAATAATGTGAAATGATTTTCAAAAAATGGTCTTCTACAGTTGTGATCAGTGAGAAATTTAGAGTCTAATAAGATCAACTTGGTTTTTACTGAATAGTAATGTAGGAATAGTAACATACCCATAGGAATAGTAATGAATAGTAATTTTACCAAAAAAATAGAAACTTCACCCAGTAATGTATAAATACATTTTAGACATCTTAAAAGTGAAAAAAAATCATAGTTTAAGTTTTGGTATTTTGTATGTCATAAATATTTTATTTACAATTTTATAATTAATATAATAATTTTAAATGGAAATTTATTTTCATAAAATTTAATCATAAATTGTTACTTTATTTTCTTATGGGTATAAGATATTTTTATGGGACCTTGATTACTTTTTTAAGGTGTTACAAAATGAGTTATAGTTTTAATGTTATATTTTGGGAATAAATAGTGATTTTATTTAAAAATTAAATTAAAATTATATATAAAATTATTTTCATAAAATGGACTTCATTTTTGAATTCAGATCATTGATATTAGGTTAGGGTGAATTTTTGTGTTTTTTCTGAAACTGTTGAATTTTCGGTGAGTAGTAAAAATGAAGTTTTGAGTTTTGGGTGTTTAATGACATCATTAATGATATAATAATTATGTAAGCATTCTGGTAGACTTATTAATAGTTATATATTCTATTAGGTGTCCCAAGTGTCCAATACCATGGGCGAATACCATGGGAAAGCCATGTTTTTGCAAATACCACCGATGAGGTGTCCCTTGGAAATTAATAATTTATTCACTCACTTTCCTTATAAATTACAATCCATTTACCTCATTCATATCATTCCAAAATCATCCTCAATTAATTTATGGTCTCCTTAATTCCCAAGGAGTCCTTACAAGGTTCCCTTAATCCTCCCAAGGTCTCGACCTTCATGATTTTGAAGTTACTCTTCAAGGTAAGGGATCCTTTCACTCTCCTCTTTTGAGTCATGAATTCCTTTATGTTGTGTCTTCTAGTTTCCATATCTTTATGTTGATGGTATTCTCTTATATGTTCTCATTACTTTCCATTTCATGTATAATTTTTGAGATACCCTTTCCTCTCTCATCAATTTGTTTTCTGAATTTTTAAGTGATGTCGTTATGCTGCTGAATTTCTCGTAAAAGAAATTGAATCTTCTCTTACCTTTCATGTTTTTTTTCTTATGCTATGTCATTAAAATATCTATACCATGTTCTTACCTCCATTTAATTTTGTATTTATATTTTAATATGAGTTATTTATGTGTTTTTTACCCTCATACCCTCTTTTTTTATTATTTTCTAAAACCATGTAATATAGCCATTATGCTGCAGAAATTTCGCCTCAAAATTTCTATCTCTTTCTCTCAAGAAATTATCTTGTTTATTTATGTGAATACCAAGACCTATTTCGTTTCTATGGGTGATCATAAATATATAAAAAGGATATATTTTATTCTCTAATGGACATACATATAACCCTCACTCCCTTTCCATGGTTTATAAATGATATAATGATCTTATTTTAAAGAACTTTTAAAACATCACGATTTTGAAATGAAACCCGTTTATTTTATTCTCTATAAGTTATTTATGAAATGTTTGATTATTATCTATGTGGATCACATGAAAGTAAAGACATATTAAGGTTGTTCCATGATATCTCTCTAATGTATTGGGGAAATAATTAATCTCTAGAGATGACAAGTTTCATGATACCTTAGTGAATAACCTTGGTAATTTTTATGACACCTTGGGGATGGACCTTGGTGATATATTCATTAATGTCTAAATAAAATGCTGAATCCATATATTCAAGTATTGATTCGTGATCTTTTTATCATGATATTACTATTCTTCTATTTCTCATGCCTTTATGACTTTTATCATGTTCTTATTAATATTGCTCAAGATCACATGTCAATTGTTTCATTTGTTTTCCTTACTGAGCCTTCTGCTCACCATTTTCTTTGATTTATATCTCTAGGATATGAGATTTAGTAATTGTACATATGATAAACCTATTATGAAGCCTTAAAAGTGGTTTAGAAGAATTTTTTATGTTGTTTTCATGTATTATGTTCCTGATTTCCAAGACACTAGACTTTAAAGATCCTCTGTTTGTAAAATGTAATGAACAATTATGTAATAAAAAGTTAGGATGCCATAATATTCATGGTTTATTATTTTATGAATGTGTATTTATTATGAACTATCACATTTTATAATAATAAATAAGCATTAAAAGATAAAATAAACATATGTGGTGAATGTTTTCTATTAAAAGCATGGTTAAGTTGTGAGTGAGATCACATAGAACAAGCATGTTAAATAGAAAATGATTTCATTTTCTAATTTTAAATTACCAAATCTGTTAAACACAATATTATGTTTTAATTCCTTCCACTACTCACATTTGAACAAAACTGGGTGTTTTGGGTGCTTGTCATCCATAGTTGAGAGTGCCTTTTACTACTTGGGCATTTTCATGAGATAAATGGGTTGACTAAAGTAAAGTGAGTAGTCAAGTATTATCCATACCTAACTTGCTATCACTTTAGAGTCAAAGAGTTGAGGGAATCAAGTTTTGATTCCAATAAGCTATAACATTACTCTTCATAACGAGGAATCACCCGTTTAAGTGGTTGTCCAGCATAGTGCCTACCCTGAAACCCTCCTAGTTGTGGAGGAGACATAGCTTGTAGACCATGAGGGAGGTTTTGAGGATCCTTGACACAGAGTACTCAAGCCATAGGGTATTCTGAATCTAATAGTGAGGGATATTGATGTTCGATAAAATAATGGGAGACATTTAATTGAAATAATAATAATTAATCAAATTTATAAATGTTAATCAATTTAAATTACTAACTTCTAACATTCAACTAATTTAGATTTAAATTGGAAATAACCAACACCACCAGTACTTTATCACAACGACCAATTCTGGATAAAAAAATATCATGACCAGCAATTAATTCCAAGAGTGGTATAGGCACTTGTGCATAGTACTACTCCATGAAAGGAAGTTATATGTGATGGAATCCTCATTTCCTGTTGAGCCTCATCAAGGAGAAAGTAATGAGGTAAAAGATAAATGGAAAACGCGTGTAGAGGATTCACTTGACATTTAGTTCATCAGGTTTTCATCCATGTCCATCTAGTTGCAAAATATTCATGAGGAATAGGATGCCTACAATATTCTTTCACATCTCCAAGAATTAAAACAGGATAGGGCTAGACAGGAAAGGTATGAGATCTCAAGTGCCCTTTATAGGTGCAGGCTAGTAGAAGGGAACCATGCCAGTCCTTTTGTACTCAGGATGATTGGGTAAATTGAGAGGCTTGAAGTCCTTGTTTTTATATTGAACCAAGATATAGATGTGGATCTCATTCTTTCCTCTTTACCACCAAGCTTTGAAACTTTCATTATCAATTATAACATGAATGATATGATAAATTCACTCCTAGACCTTTTGTATTTAGTTCACCAAGCAGACATGGATATGAAAAATACTAATTCATCTGTCCAAATGGTGAACAAAAGAAAGAAGGGAAAGGAAAATGGGTATAAGTCCAAGTCAAGGCCGAAGACACCAACACACCATCCTTCAAATAATCCAAAGATACTAAGTTAGGGAAATGAGAATAAGTTTTTCTTCTTTGGATGAGGCAAGAAAGGTCGATAGAAGAAAAATTGAAAAGTTGAGAAGAAGAAGAAAGATGATGCTTCTACTTCTGAAACCAAGTAGGTTTAAGAAGATTTCAAAAGGAAAAGTATATCTCCAAGATGAAAATGTTGCAAGTATGGAAGCCTTAGAAGTGGGAGATTATCATATTACTTTACCAAGACGTTTATTTCTAGTTTTAAATAATTGTTATTATGTACCTTCTGTAACTAGAAACATAATATTTGTGGCATGTTTAGACACTATGGGATTTTATTTTATGTTCAGAAATAAATGTTTTCTATTTTATAAGGATAAAATATGTTATGGTATGTCACATCTTAAAAATGGTTTATATATAAATGAATTAGAAAACCCGGTAATGGAAATCAATGACAAAAATAGCAAGTAAGACTCATATATTACTCGCATATAGCACTTCATGATAATTAATGTAAATGAGAAGCGATTACAAAGATTACATCAAGAAGGGTATTTAGAAATGGTTTGGTTAAAGCCCTTGGATGTATTTAAAGATTGTTTACAAGGAAAAATGACCACACCACCTTTTTCAGGGAAGGGAGAAATGGAAAATGCATTACTGGAATTAATAAATATCGATATATGTGGTTTATTTCTAGTAGAGGAAAGGGGTGGATTTTTTTACATCATTACTTTTATCGATGAATGTAGTGGGTATGGATATATCTACTTAATTTAGTATAAATCTGATTCCTTTTGGATATTTAAGGAATACAAACATGAAGTAGAAAACCAACTTGGTAAGAAGATAAAATAACTCTGATCAGACTGAGGTGGAAAATATCTTAACAAATATTTCATTGATCACTTGAATGAGTGTGGGATAGTATCCCAACTCACTCCTCCTTATACACTACAATGGAATTGTGATAGTGAAAGGAGAAATAAGACCTTTCTTGATATGGTCAGGTCAATGATGAGTCATGAAACTCTTCCATTATCCTTTTGGGGATATGCTTTGTAGATAATAGAATATACCCTTAACCGAGTACCAATTAAAGTTGCAGATGGGATTCCATATGAGTTATAGTATGGAAAGAAACAAAATCTATTACACATATGCATATGGGGATGCCATGATTTTTTCAAAACTATACCTAGTGAAAAATTGTCAACATAAAGTAGAAAGTGCATCATTATAGGTTATCCTAAAGAAACCAAAGGGTGTTACCTATATAACCCTTAATATAGAAAAGTGATTGTGAAAAAACAATCAACATTTCTAGAAAGGGAACACATTTCCAATGGAAATGGTGGGAGAAAGATTGACTTCGATGAAGTTAATGCTCGAGATACACAAGAGTTGGTACGAGAAAAATCTCCACAAGATTAAGTGGAAGAAGTTGTTCCTGAGACATAAATACTACATAGGTCTATGTGAGAGTTTATATAAACAGAGCGTTGTGATTTTCTTATAACCAAGTCAAGTGACACATTACTCCTTAAGGATGATGAACCTCTAATGTACAAGGAAGTAGTAGAAGGAAAAGAAGCTACTAAACAGAAAGATTTCATGCATTCTGAGATGAATTCCATGTACCAAAGTCAATATTGGATTTTGGTAGACCCTCCAACAAATGTAAATCCAATTGGTTGAAAATGGGTATTCAAGAAAAAACTGGACATGGATGGTAAGGTTAATACACGTAAAGCAATACTAGTTGCAAAGGGTTTTAGGAAACGTCAAGGAATCAACAATGATGAAACCTTATCACTAGTAGCAATGCTAAAATTCATCATAATATTACTTGCAATAGCAAACTTTCATGATTATGATATTTGAAAAATGGATGTCAAAACTTCTTTTTTAAATTGGAAGTTGGTTAAAGACATCTGTATCACATAACCTGAATGGTTCGTCTAGCCAAAGAATGTCAATAAGGTGTAAAAGCTACAGAAATCCATTTATGGATTGAAGTAGGAATCATGATCATGGAATGTTCATTTTTATGAATCTATAAGATAATTTGGTTTTGTCAAAAATGAAACGAGGGTTGTGTTTATGGAAAGGTTTATGGGAATTCCATTATTTTCCTAGTATTATATGTTGATGATATATTAATTATGGGAAAGAAAGTACAAGTTTTATAGTCATTTAAGACTTGGTTAAATGAATGATTCTCCATGAAATACTTAGGTGAAGCAGCCTACTTTCTATGTATAAAGATCTATCATGGTAGATCTCAAAGGCTGCTTGGGCTTAGTCAAAGTACATATATTGACAAGGTACTCAAAAGGTACAATATGGAAAAATCTAGGAGAGGGTTATTGCCTATGTCACGTGGTATCAATTTCTCCAAGAAAATGTGTCCACAAACACATGAGGATATTGATATAATGGGTAGAATTACTTATGCCACGGTAGTGGGTTCTATCATGTATGTCATGCTATGGACTAGGTTTGATGTTTCCTTTTCTTTAATAATGGTGGGAAAATATATATCTAATCTAAGAGAGCTGCACTAGGCAACTATAAAAACTATTTTAAAGTACATGAGGCACACAAAGGATATGTTCCTGGTGTATGGAGGAGATAAGGAAATAGTAGTGAGAGGATACATTGGTGCTAGTTTCCAAACAGATCATGATTATCTGAAATCACAGTCAGGATACATATTTTTCTTGAATGGTGGTGTAGTGAGCTGGAGAAGCTAGAATAAATATGTGTTCACCGATTCTACAGAAGAATCTATGTATATAGAAGCTTCCGATGCAGTAAAGGAAGCGGTCTGGATATGCATATTTTTCTCATACATTGGTGTTTTTCCTAGAATTGTAGACCATGTACCAGTTTATTGTGATAATTATGATACAGTGGTTCTTTCCAAGGAGCCCATATCTCACCATAGGATAAAGCATATACTTTGGAAATTTCATCTCTTGAGAGATTTTTCTTATAGAGGTGAAGTCATAGTTAGCATAGTAGCCACATATGACAACATTTCAGACCCCCTGACTAAATCCATTTCTAATAAGAAGCATGATTTTCATGTGAGAGCTAGCATATTGAGACTAGTTAGCATTTGGTCCTAGTGAAAGTGGGATTGTTGAAAGTGGGTGCCCTAGACCCAAGTTGTGTTGTACTTTTTATTACCACTACATGTATAATATTTTTTATATATACATGTGTTTATCATTCCATAATAGTGTTGATACTTATTAATCCACTTTGATTCTGGTAATGTACTTAGATTACATGTCATATCAAAGGGTTATAGTATATCACAGCCTATAATGAGAACCTATAGATACTATGACAGTAATATTAAAGTAATGTCATATGGTCCAGTAACATCATTTTGACAGGACACATATGATGTTCGAATATTAGGTGTCGGGGGATCATAAGCATTGGGACTTCTTCTCATGAATTTCTCAATTTATGATCTCTAGTAGTTCAGATCATGATGAAAGACTTGCTAATGGGAACACCACATGTTTCAGGTGCCATTGCTTATTCCTATCTAGGGACATATGTAATGGTCTCTTGACTTGAGATCATTATCAATGTATGACATTTAATTCTGTACTTTGATGAAAGGAAAAAACCATTTCAATGAAGTCATGGTGAGGTAGTTTGTGTTGGGTATGTTATTAGTGACATGACATTGATTGAATGATCAAGAAATGATTTGTCACTTCTGAGTTTAGGAAGAGACATCTCAGGCCTGGTTGATTAGGATGGTAGCACCTTCATTAAATCCATGATAATTTTATTCAAAGGTAAGATCTTTTGGATAGATCAACAAATAATAATGAAAGGAAAAGGATGATGAAACAAGTGTGTATCCTGCTTTATTGAGATATTGTTGATGAGGAGATTATATTACACATATTGTGCTCGTTGGAAGGTAGTCCTTTCTTTGAATTTTCCTTATATCCTTAGGGGCCATGATGGGTTGCTAGACTCCTCTCTTGGTCATTGGGTTGGACTCACTTTTATTGAGATAAGGACCTAGAGGGTAACACACTTAGTGTATCCACAAGTTCCACCTATTATAATGAATAGTATTTTAGGACAAAGTGGGCCCCATGTGTGGGGGTCGGTGAATGTCCATGTTTAATAGATCATAATTAAAACTAAGTCAATTATATTATTCAAGTTTAGAATAATTATGATTGAATTTATTTCTCATGGTATTCTCATATTTTTTTATCATAAAAGTGAATATAAGAAAAATATGGTTTTTTAAATGAACATGGGAAGATCAAGGTTCGTTAAATTTTTTGGAGAGCATACGGGCTGAGTTAATGGTTCATATTTTATCACGTAACATTTTATAGTGTTACAAGTGAGTGATAAAATATTTGTGACATTTATGAATAGTTTATTAAGTTCTACATGTTTGAAAAGGTCTAAAATGAAGGTTATTACTATCCAGGGACCAAAGTGCAATTTTCAAAAGTATAACCTAAGTATAAATGCTCATTTTAGCCTCTTGAATTTTTAGATCCACCATTTTCACGAATTTATAGAGATAAAATCTCTTATCCTTTCATATCAAGTTCTTAGAGAGAGATTCTAGAAGAATAAAAAAGGTCAGATCGATCCCTCTTTCTCGATCAAGTCTGCATTCTTTAGGCGATCAAAGGTAGTCGTAAAGCTCTTCTATTTACCAATATAGAACCCGAGAAATGTAGATCGATGGTTCTGTAATTGTGAAGCACATGTGGATGATCTACAAGACATCTATTTTGGCATCATACATCCATGACACATCAACTATGAGTGAATCAAACTAACTAATTCAAACAAACGAGGTGTGGTTTAAGCTTTCATTTGATTGTATTTTTTGTGTTTAAATTGAATTACATGTGATCATTTTTGAAATATGGGAAAGGGTTTATGTGGATTCTATGTTTTTAAAATGAATACATACCCAAAAATTTTAAATTGTACATTCTTTAATGCTTACGACGTTCTCCAGGTTCCTTCAATCGTCACCCACGTAGTGTTGGTCACGATGACACCAAGAACTTCACATAGGCCTTAAAGATGATAGAGAATCTCACTTTGAGCCTCATGAAAGGATCCCAAAAACTCTATCCAATAATTCTATATGAATGGATCACTATCCTATATGTCTTATGTGATTCCATACTAACCCTTATGGAAAATTGATATGGGGAATGGACCCTAATGAAACTTGTCCAAGATACATAGAGACAAGGGATCTAAGACATCTTGAATGAAGTACACGACATGTGATAGTACTACACATCATGTACTGGTAGTACATGGTTTATTAATTCTACACTGGGTTCTTACCATGTGAATTTCCCATGTCTATGTCCATGTGAAGGTACATAAAATGCTCATCCTCGTGTACTTCTTCCCATGTCTAAGTACATGGGTTTTCACATGTACACCTGGCCAATCATTTTCCATGTTGGAGTGCATGATATTTATGTAATTGTGTACTCCTATCCATGTATGAGTAGGAGTGCATGTAATTTCTATGACTACACACTCTGTCCATTTATGTGTACTCTCTGAGGTACATGTCAAGATTCCAGGGGAGGTTCACATGTTGCGTGGACAAGCTCTATAATGTTTGATATTTAACATCACTCAGGGTCCCACGTGACTTTTAATCCTATATTACACATTGTGTGTTACAGAATTTTTAGAAACTCTCATGTTCCTCATGTGGCATCATAATTTCTCACTTCCACTATTAATCATGCACATGAAACTAAAATCTGGGGTTTGACCAGCCTTTCCACCACTGATGGCTAGATTCTAACTTCTGATTTTCAAGAAATTGTTTCCCATGAATATACCTCTGTTGATTGTCAAAAACCTGCATGAAAACTCCACCAACCAATCTTTATACATCATTGTTGTCATCATCATTGGATCCCTACACCATAAGGAGTCTAGATATATTATATTGAAACATTATTCTAAGAAACAAATTCCCAATGATTGATTCCTCGGTATTTGGGTCGATCCATCGAGAAAAATAATCCCCAATGATGAATGCACATAGAAAAAAAGGATAAACTACAAAGCACACAGAAAGAGGAATGAACCTCAACAATGTTTTTTTAGACTCAATTTGTTTCCATTAGAATGATAAACTAAGAACCATAATAAAAATAAATAAAACTCCCAATAAAACCCCGCAGATAAACCCATTCTAAAAACATCTGATCCTCAAATTAATCCATTGGTCAATTGATTTATGTTCATCATAGAAATTAATAATGAAGAATAAATCCAATTAAAACATCATCCTACCTCAATTTGGGTTGACCACTAATGATGAATGAATCTGTGTTATTTTCATTGGAAAGACCCTCTAATTCTATTTCACACTATTCATTGATCCTCGATTCGGTTTTCATTCATCAATAGATCATCCTCTAATGGCTCTCTAATGTTCCCCCAGAATTGCAGGGTTATGCGACTAAATATAAAATTTGGATATAACATTGTATTTAAGGTAGAGTCCAGGTCTCTCCTTCAACAGATAAAAATAAAATATTTTATTTAATTATTTTATTCATTTTACACCTGCGACTAATTTTTCACAAATTCCCCACAGTGATAAATTGTATGTTCTGTCTAAGGTAAAACCCATATTCCAAACTCAGTAGTGCCCTCGGATTTTTTATTTGAGCCCCATTTCAAGAGTTATTACACTTTTTTAAGAAAACAATTTATGTGCCCTATTTATGTTATTTAATATGTTTCCAAAATTTATTCTGGGAACATTGGGCCTCAGAATTAGAAGCAGTCTTAGTGCCTGGTCTTGAAAACAATTCATACAATATCCAAAAAATATTACATGGAAAATTTAAGTCACTGCATGTTATTCCCTCATGGCTTATGTTCATTGATTTCATCATGATTTATTTCTAATAAACTATAAAGCTTTATTCCATGTCTCAATATTATGATCTCTTATATTCAGGGTATAATTATCAAATATTGAGCTCATATTTTCTAACCCTTATGTTCATGTTATGATTATGTGATCACTAATATCTCCCTTATTTATCGTTAATGAGATTCTGATCTCACCCCTTATTATGTTTCCTTTCCCTGGGTTGTGAAGAATGTTATTAATTATGATATTTCTAAGAAGGTTTATAGTTATGAATAACATAGTTTAAGATGATGTATTTCACTTATTAATTAGGTTATTATGTATATAAGTTTCTAAGGGAACTAAACCTACATAGTCCTCATGTGTGTTTTTGTAAATTGAATTGAATATTCATATATTAATATTTAATATCTATTTAAGATAATATTATGTATCTATGTAATCAATAATACATATCTTTTTATTGTACAACCAGAAATACTCATTCAGGTATCTATAAAACTTTTTTACTTCCATGATGAACATACAATGATGAACTATGAGCTTCATCCAATATATCTTTCTTCAGGCCTAGTATTGAGGGGACACATACATGGTTCCTAAAACTTATCAATTCCTCAGAATAAAAGTTTAACTTAGAATTTTTTTGACCTTCTTCCATAGTTCTGCATATTACTTCTATGCCTCATTAATTATTACATGGACATATGGTTGGCCACTCATCTGAAAATGATAACATTTCTCCCCTTCCCTCAAAATTTCTAGATAAATCATTTTAAAATCCATAAATATTGGGCCTTAAGTGATTCTCATCAAAGATAAGCAAGCATGATCCTTTTGAATCAAAGAATTTTCAACCTTGTTAACATTCCCAGGGTGGTAATGTATTGAGTAGTAATAATAATTAATAAAATCAATCCATCTTCAAAGGAATATATTTATCTCTTTATTTGTAAATCTATACATTAAATTTTTTATTATTTCTGTATATATCATGATTTTCACCATAGATATATTTATTTTATATCTTTAACGAATAAAAATATACTGAAGTTAACTCCAAATCATGAGTTGGTTAATATTTATTGTGACCCTTAAATTTCCCTGAGGCATAATCTATTACCATATCCTTTTGAATTAGGATACATCCTAGTACATTATATGATGTATAAAAATATATTAAAAACCCCCCTACATTATAGAGTAAAGTAAGTATAGGTGTACCGACTACCCATATCTTCAATTCCTTGAAATTCTCATCACATTCATCTATAAAATGAAACTTAGCTTTCTTTAGAGTAAAATTAGTGAGTGGATTAGGTAGTCACTATTTAATATCCTTAAATAATAAATAATATCAAGAAAACCCAAGAGAACTATGAATCTCAGTGAAAATAGTTTGTATGACACATTTTCCAATAACTTCTTTCTTTGAAAGATCTACTAATATACCCTTAGGCAAAATTATATGACCCAAGAGTGAAACTTTCCGAATCCCAAATTCACAATTTGTAAATTTTACATAAAGATAATCTTTTCTCATGGTCATAAGAAAAATTCTAAAATTATCTGTATACTCTTGCTTTCTCTTTAAATATATAACAATATCATATTTAAATACTACCACAATCTAATAAAGGTAAACTCTAAATACTATATTTGTTAAATCAATGAAGATAACATGGAAATTTGTATGATCAAATGGAACCACTATGTATTCATACTGTTCATATATTTTATGGAGTATTGTCTTCAGTATATCATACTTCATGAATCACAATTCATTATTTCCACCAAGAAGGTAAATCTTGGATAATTTTTTAGCTCCACTTAATTGATTAAACAATTCATCAACATGGGGAAAATGATAATTTTTCTTGATTGTTATCCTATTCAGTTCTTGATAATCGATGAAGAGTCATATAGATCTATCTTTCTAATTAATATAAAGAATAGGTTAATCCCAATTTAACACACATGGCCTAATAAATCCCTTTTCAATATTCTCTTGGAGCTGCTACTTTAATTCCTGAAACTCAACTATGTCCATTCTATATGGAGTAATTTAAATTGGAATAGAACTAGGTTAGAGTTCAATGAGAACACAAATTAATGATTTGGTCAATTTCCAAGAAATTTTTCAATAAATACATCCAAAAAATTCCATAAAATAGTCATATCATTGATATAGATTTTGTCCTAAATCATTTGAGATAAACATACCTTTTGAATATGAATCATGTACATATAATGGATGTTATTTCCATTGGATGTTCATATTTGTCATATAAATGGTAAATGGTCATGGGTTCATGTGGAATACAAAATTTGACTTCCATTAATTGTATATTGACATGTGATCGATATAGATAATGAAAATCCCTGACTAGATTGACATCAAATTCAACAAAAGGGAGAATCACAAAATTTTCAAGAAGAATTTTTAAACAAAATCGAATCAAAAAAGAATTATACACTTAATATGAGACCATAATACCATTAAGAGTTTTCACTAATAACTCTATATATTATCATTGAGAGGTAATTCAATACCCTTATCAAATTCTACAAATATAAAATATTGGTTAGATCCAAAATCAAATAAGACGTTATCTATTTTATAGTGGATCATAACATTACCTTCCACCACACCATGCTCATAACACAATTTGGAAGATGTGATCACACTAAACATCCCTTTTATTTGTGATTAAGATGTTAATGATTCTTATCATCAAAAGTCATTGGATTCATGAACTATTTTGAATCATTCCTATAATACTTTCATTAAAACACTGGAGGGTGGGTGGTGTATTAGTTGGAATATTATTTTCCTCAATTTCATTAACTAATCTATTCATCTATTTTTGAAATTCATGGTTTTTATAACCATCCCTTTCATATTTAAGAAACCTCACTATCCCATTCAAGAAATATACTTGATGTTTCTTCACACATTTCTAGAATGTTGAAGGCATGAAGTTCTTTCCATCGTGTGATTTATTCAACTTTTCATGAGAATATATCTTCTTTTTCATATCAAACCCCTAGGAATGATAGGAATATACAATATCTATTTCCACTTTGAAAGCACATAGATATATTTCTTCATGGATACTAAAACCACTTATGGATAACACCCTTTAGAGACTTGGCTTTATTCCACTAAAGAATTGATCAACCTTATTTTAAAGTTGGATGATAATACAAGAAGCATACCTCAAAAATATTTTAAAATTTGACTCATCGGTGCCAAAATATTCATTATCCTTATTCTTTATCTCAATTAATTCCTTATCCATTTTCATACAATGAATAAAAAGAACATACTTATTGAAAAATAATATCTTAAAGTCATCACACTCTATGGAGTGAGTCTCATCTAGTTGCCTCATTTTCTTGATAAGAGTCCACTATTGATCTGCAACACCTTCCAAATGAAAGACAATGAAAAATAATTTTGTATTATTAAAATTATGGAGAGTGGAGAATATATTTTTAGTGGCATAGATCCATTAGACATTAACTAGTGCATCATTGGAACCAATTAAATATTCTATGTTTTTCCTCACAAAGGACACAAAAAAATGTCATTCCTTAATTTTTTTCATTTATAATTTCAATATGACTAATTGAATGAAAAAGATTTGTGATAATTACAATGATATTTTTCATTCCATATCCTTTAACTTTTGGTTTCTCAGGTTGGAAATCATTGTATTTTCTACCACATTCATTAAAAACATGATTCTTTCAGGTTCCAACCGTGGAATAAAACTAAAAATAAATTTGTAATAATCATGTTATAATATTTAGATAGAGATAACATATAATCATGAAATAAAATTCATAGAATTTCTAAATCATGAAACCTTCTTCACAATCTGTTGGAAAATAGGTTTAAACTAAGTTACCCATCATCATCACCAAAACATCAATATTTTATCCTATACATAAACTTATCCCTAAAATTTTCACTAAACTTTTCTAATACTAATATCCAAAGGCTGACTAAAAATTCTCTATGACACTAACAATAGCAACAAAAACTTTTTAAACATAAATATTACATATTTTTACATGAATATTCAATACCTTTCACAAATACAAGCCTGAGGACTATAAAGTTTTAGTGTCTTTGGTGACTAGATAAAGAATATTTTATTTCGTGAAAGATCATCAACATAACCTATAATTATCATCCCACATTGTACTCTTCATAGACATAACCCAATTAAATATTTATTCATACCATGGGGAAAGGAAACTTAATAAATGGTTATCTTAAATTCCTAGTAAGAGTAATCATGAGAGATTCAATCGATGATGATATGAAAGAATAAGATAAAAATAAAGATGGGAGATCATGATGACACATACAATGTTCATACCCAATCTATCAAAGATCATATACATGAGTGAAGGTATAATATTTTATCACTCAAAATACATGATTTATAAGATTGATAAATCAACATAAATCATTCATTAACCATTAGTTCATGTCATAAATGTGAGGCACCATCATTGTCATAGAAACCATTTCATATGTCATAGTTTTCTAATAAGACCATCAAATCATAACGGATCATGACTAAACACCTATTTCCCATATTGGATAATTAACATTGACTTTTCTCCCATAATGGATAAAACTCATCAACATTTTTTCCATAATGGTTAATTATATTAACTTGATTCTCATTATAGATCAACAAAATCAACTTGGTTCACAAAGTTATCTCTTCATATATAATAAATTACCCAATACATTATGTGGATATATAATTCTAGGCCCACACATCAAAAAATTAAAAACATGCATATGTATTCCATAATATTATAAAATATTCATCATATCATCATATCAAAACATATGAAAGTAAAATAGTTTTCATAGACATTTCATTAATTCAACATATAATATCCCATTAGAATAAAGGATGTTTTATAAACATGTCATAAACATTATTATAAGCAATCTAGAGAATAAATAATTATGGTATCATTAGACCATATACTCATTAAAACATAATTGACACCAAAGGATGTTATAATAGATGAAAATTCCTTTAAATGAATCCATGGAATAGTTCCCGAGGAAAATACCCATTTCATTTTGAAATGACTTATTCAAAATAATAAAATTTAAGAATAAATAAGGAATTAATTTTCTTTTAAAAACCCTGGAAACATGTAAAGGATTTTTCAAATCATTTAGAGGTCATGATGGAAGGAAAATATGTTCATTTCATATAAGTTAAAATAATGTTTACTTTTATATTTTTAGTAAATAGTCAAAAGTAACATGTTCAGAAAATGAAAAGAATATTTATTTTAAAACATTTTTTAAAAATAAATACATTGGTAAAAATAAATTTAAAAATTAATTAGTTAATAGTGGAAAATTTCATTAAAAAAATTTGAATACTTGGATATGGAAGAAAATGGTTGTTCAAACAAAGAGTGAAAAAAGTAAATTTTTGTTGAAATTGTATTTTCAGTCTTATGAGTACTTAATGAGAGGGAAACAAAAGTAAAACATAAATTTTCAAGAAATGACTATAGGATAAGAAAATTCATGAGTTTCATGGGAGTTATATTGTAACATATCAACATCATAAACTTAATCATAATAAATCTCTATAAGTAATGATATTTTTACATAAAACCATGACTACTTAGGTAACATTTGAATCATAGGCTGCATGAAATAAATGACCTTATATAGATATTTAAATCCTACAAAAAATCATAATAATAATAAAAAAGTAATTTATGGTCATTATATACACCATATAAAAGAAAAAAGTGGTGAATATTACATATGTCTCATAGAAATAAAAGTGAGATGAAAATATCTTACATTGAGTTCTAATTGCTTAAATGGCACTCTAACCTCTGGTTTAATAAATATAAATTTATTATAATTTTATATTATAATAATTTACATACTTATAATATACCATATATTCATTATATACATATTTATAATCACTTATATAAGATATATGTAGAAAAATTAATTACATTGTTCATGGAGACGGTAGGCCATATGTATACATTAAGGTTTTTTTTACTTTTTGATGTATGGAATTAAAAAAGGTAAATAATAATTCACATTTATAGAATTACTTTTTTATCATATAAATCTTATATATTTATCAAATCCATACTCATTATCATCTATGTAATGTGGATATGAAATACAAATATCATCTCTTTATAGAGGTGGTAGTCCACATGTATGTACAAACGACATTATCATGTTCCAATGGTTTGGAAGGTACGAAGGTAGATATGATATTATAATTCAAGAATTATAATTATGTTATTAATAACATATGTAAACATTAAATAAATCATAATACTCATCTATAAAATATGGTAATGGAAAATGACTTGTATCGCTATATGGAGGTGGTAAGGCGTACTTATGCATGAATGATAATTTCATTTTATATTTGATATAAAAGAAGGTATATAATGGTAGTATCATAATCATAATAAAATTATATTATATTTTTTTGGTTCCAAAAATCATGCTACTAAGGATATGAACAAAATCGATGGTTAGTTTGGGGAAAATCTAACCCTAAATGGCCTATGAATTCATCCAGGGGTCTGTTTCGCGAAGCTCCCCTATGATCACCCAGCCATTGTGTCTGTGAAGGAATTTGATGGTACCTTTTTGAGTGAAACAGAGTTTGATTCATCCCAGTAGCTTCGTGTTGTCCTTTTTTCTTTTTTTGTAATGCCCCACGATCACCTAGACATCACAACCATGAAGGAAGTTTTCGGCACCTTTTTATGTCCGACAGAGTCTGATGTAGCCCAACTGCTTCACATAATCCTGTTACCTTCATAGAAGGACCTATGAGAACCTGGTCACCGCGACCATGAAGGAATTTGATGGTACCTTCATGAGTCTGATTTAGTTCGATGGAGCCCAGCCACTTTGTGGCATCCTTTTTTCCTTTGCGACGAGCCCTATGATCATCATGAAACCCCTTTACCTAAAAATAGTTGGCTCACACCCAATCATAAATATTGTTACCCCAACCTTTCATCTTTTGAGCTCTCATTTCGAGAATCTTAGGATCATCTTGGACCATAGATAAAAATGGATCACCCAAGGTACTTGAGCATCATGAGCTGTGAATTCCTTTTTTGTTCACGGCCCCTAATTATTTTAGGGATGACCTTGGTAAATTCCTTTTCCCTTCGTGAAGGAGGGATCCCCTTCAGGTTTCTCAAGGCTCCGTAGAGCATTAATCCTTCATGGAGCACTCTCCTAATAATGATCCCTATACCAAGGTGAGGTCAGGCTCCATGAGGACCTTTCTCTTTCAAAACATGTTTCCTTCGCAAACGGCCTTTCCTTCATGAAGAAAATTTACTTCATGAAGCACCGTTCCTTCATGAAGATCCTTTCCTTCTTGAAGTGTCTTTCCTTCACAAAGTACCCTTCCTTCGTGAAGCTCATCTTTTTTAGCCCCCTAGATTCATGAACACATTTTCTGTGTGGCCCTCCAAGCTGGGGAGAAGTTATTTCACGGTTCCTCATGTGGTGTCCCATGTTGTGTTTCCCTACCTAATGCTTCTCCACATAGGTGCACTAATACCTATTTATTATTAACATAGATACGCTAACATGGACCTATCGATTGACAACTCTTACACCCCACTATATACTGGATTTCTCAGTTCCTTCCCTTCACTAATGGTTAAAGGGGACCATTCATGTAAGTCCAAGGGGTGAGGAGCAATTACATATCATCTATGTTGTAGGATTCTAAACTACCAATAACCATCATCCTTGACATATGAAGTTAAATTGTAATCTCACCCCATTCCATGCATTTGGGGTGCCCCACCTCAGGCATTTTGCACACACACTCATATCCATAAGAGTGAGATATCCCTCACATGGGGTGATATCCTCCTCATATGGAATGGAATCTACCTGTAGGGAAGGTCAACTATTCTAGTGTAAGCCCCCAGTTTTTCTCATTAGAGGTATCACCCTTACTCCTCCTTTTCCCAATCTCCATTTCCCTAGGTAGTAAGCCATACATAATCCTTGCATCATCTCTCATTCCCACACATTTCATGACACAGCCGTCAGGTCTAGTACTACCTCTTGTTTCTCACACTGAGCATAACTCACATGGGATTTGAGTAATAGTGACCATGACATCCTCTTTGGGCCTCTAACCATGCGTAATCTCCAACATGTTTTTGGGTTGTTCTCCATGTGTACGTCCCGATCCTATACCCCTACTCAATGAAATATGGGAACTTTGATCCCTTCCTTCAAAAAAGGGTACGTAGGAAGCCTCTCGGGGGTTCAAGAACATCACCCCACATAATCAATCTATTTAGTCTATTTCACATCAGTTCAGTCGTCCTGAATGATGTTAAACTGCACCCACCAAACTACACAGGTTTTGATCCATGTATTCTATAAAGGTTATGTATGAGGTATCCTTGAGGTTCAATCCTAACCACCGGTAAACCATGGTTCCTTATTCCTAGGAGTGCACCTCTTGGATCTCAGTATCCACTATCATCCATTATCACCCCAGTCCTTTCCTCAAGCTATTGTATCTCAGGAGGATAATTCCCCACCTAGAGGTCATATCTCCTTCGGGTCCACCTGGGTATATAATCATGCATAATACCCACCACCCCCATTAGAACTATGTGGAATTTGATTACCAACCAGCTGGGATACATAGGAAACCTCCCATAGGTTCAATCCTAACATTGTCATCTTCATGTTGATTCCATCTCATTCACCCCATTACATTTCAACACTTCCTTCATCATTCATCTTGATTATTACCGAGGCCACCACACCCTGGTGGGATCACTCCACTCATTTGGACCATCTCAGTATGTAAGCCTCAACCACCTTCTCTATCACCCCTCCCTTATTAAGGTGTGGTTACATCATCCACATGGGTTGTATCGGTGTGTAAGCCCCATTCACCCCATTAATACTCCTTATAGCCTCGGGAGAGCTAACCATACATAAGACCCACACATGCACACTCATTCAACCAAGAGTGATCCTATTTCAAAGGGCCGCTATCCATGTCTAAGCCACAAATCACCCCTTCAAACTATGTTGTGTTTGATCCTTATCTCATATACAGGGTACATAGGAAGCCTCCCTGAGGTTCAATCCCAGCCAATGGTAAAAATTGGTGTCCCCTTTTCTAGGGTACACTTTTCTTGATACTCCTTTTTAGGCATTCAGATCATCATTCATAGTGTGAAACCTTCTATTTTTTAAATTCACCATCTCAGTTCTGCTCGTATCGGGAGTTCTGATCCACACATCTAGTAAACCTTCTAAGTTCTCCCTAATAGGGATGTACCCATCTGATTTTCCTTTATAAGAATTCTAATCAGTTTGATCCATCTCTTCTAGAAATTGAACTCATAACATAATCCCATGTTAAAACACAGTAAGACAAGTAAAACCTCAGAGACGTGACTCTAGCATAAGATACCCCATGGTGACATGGGAAGCCTTGGGTTTCTATGCCCTTGAGAAGCCCTCTGACGAGGAAGGATACCGATGTTCTAGTGTTTTAGTGTCTTGAATTTCCATCAATTTCCAGTGTGACTACTCCCCTGGATGAAGTTTTCTACCTTGATTTGACCCTTTGGAATATTCTGATAGGATTAGTGTAATTAACCAGCATCCACAAAGATACAACACTGAGAATAGGGTTCATGAACAACATTTTAATCTAAAATGGAGACTCGTACTCGGTGATGAATCTTGAGGAGCAATCCATGGAAGTAGATACTAACATCCCATCAACCTATTTAGGTCAAGGATAAAACATCTCTGAAGAAGTGATGAATGTCACCCACCTTTGGAAAGTGGGAATGAGGGGTACAATGAATCTTTAGGAAGCGTTGACACGATGACCTAGGTGGCATGTCCCAGCAAAAAACGTCGAAAATATAAAATGGTGAACCCAATGTGAACTAGTTCTCCTCCAATTATGGGAATTAGTAGTGCTTGAGACATCATAAGATGAGACTGTCATTGGATCCAGATATCCAGTACTAGGTCCGACTAAGAAAATAGTGGCCCCATCATAAAACTCACCAGAATTTGAGGTGGTTAATAATTGGGAATTGTGATCTATGGTATTATCATCTTGGTTCTCTCTCTCTAACTATAGAAGATTGAATAACAATGGGGAATTAGGAATTTCTTTCCTAATATCAATATTGATGGTTGAATCTTCCTACTTTACATAACCCAAGCTATAGGAAACCAATTTCTTTTGACCCATAGACTCATGGGAAAATGAACAATAATGCAGAATTCCTACACGACTCCACCTCCAACATGACATCAACCAAAACCATGGCTACCAGGAACCCATGCTCGATATCACCCTCAAAACATATTCATAGAAGAGTGATAGATGCTCTTATTTGACAATATGAGTGAGAGGGGGTCATTACCATTAGGGATATGTCCCTCTAGGACCTGAAGGATTTTTTTCCTTGCCATCACCGCTGCCCCAAAAGGTCGTGCAGTGATCCATTACTCCCCACACCAACATTCAACCATTTTAAGAGCCTCCCCCCATAATGTTCCTATGAATCGTTTTCCTTTTCCAATGAGTTAAGGGACATACGAGTCATCCTGCTAATGATTACTGCCCGGTATATTTCATGGCGGGCTCCCATCAGGCCACTTCAATTCTATCAATTTCTGACCCCTTAGGCTGAAGAATAGGTAGCCTACACCCCTGCTCAGTTGGTCCCAGTTTGGGTGACCCGATTCCAACATTGGGTGAAGAAAAGGAAGACTACCATTAGAAGGCATCATCTTCTATAGAATTAGGGGTAGATGCCACCACCAATGCATATTACCTATTCCCTTATATTGAAGTGAATGTTTACTTCAATGCCTGATTGGGATAAAGCCCCCCCCGGTAGGCTGGGTTGATTCTTATGGTCACAAACATGATTAGCAGTTGTCGCAGACCGATCTATGAAGTTGATATCTAGTATATAGGTCCTCCATGTACCATCGTTATCTATGGTGTAGGTTCTCTCTGCTCTCAAAATCTTCATGGATGTCCTCCCCATGTCACCTACAATCGGCATGGTGGTCCTCCCCATGTCACTGGTATCAATCCAAGTGGAGGTACTCCCTGCATTGTTTACACCCATCCTGGAGGTCCTCCCCATTCCCATGATCCTAGATATAGAGTCCCTCCCTGTATCTCAGATCATAAATTCAAAGTTCCTCCTCACTTAGTAACCCATTGACGTGGAGGTCCTCCCCATGTTCTCACAATCTCAAGAGGGAATCCTCCCCACTCCAACAACCATCCAAATGGAGAGCATCCCCAATTCATCATCAATATCCATGGAGTTCTTCCTCATGTCCAGTTTGATTAGTATAAAGGCCCTCCTCCTGCTAACAATTCAAACAAACATGGAGGTCATCCTCGTGTTCCATTCGATATATGCACAGGTTCTCCTCGCACCTCATCCCACCAAAGAGGAGGCCCTCCCCAATCCAACAATGACCTACATGAAGTCCCTCATCATTTCACAACTAGCTCATGCAAAGTTCCTCCCTAATATAGTACCAACCCTCATGTAGTTCCTCCTTAGGTCGAAGATCTACCCTGCCCTGAAGAACTATCCCAGGGTAGAAGGGTGAACCATTACCGCCGAAGGAAGAACTCTGTGAAGTTCTAGATCATAGTTAATCCCATCCTCTTTTCAAATTCTGAAGTGGAATGAGACTCAATGATGGAACTGTTACCATGATCCTTTGCATCAGAGTCTAGGAAAGGAACCTATCATGTGAGTTTCTTCCTCTCATAAATTAATATGTACCAAATCCCTAAAACCCTCCACAGGTACATGTAGAAGGAGGAAGATTTAGTTCCCTTCTAGGGTCTTTCCATTCAGTCCTCTCTATCATCAATAGGATCATTATATACCATGGCATGAGATCATAGAGATTTTTTTTGGGTGTGGTAGATGATGAGCACTAGCCTGATCCCCCACCAATGACCGCCTCTCTAGTGCATGAAAAGGTGATCGACACCCCATCTTACAAGGACTTGATGATATGGTCGGTAACATCCCTGAGGGACAACCTAGTAAGAAACAACTTGTTATCTAATATAGTGTTATCTATAATGACCATTCTACCATTGTAATAGTCTAAATCAATTCCATTTATAGTTCCTCTACTAACCCTATTTGAGTAATGGGGAAACCAAGAGCTAGACTCCACTTCTAAGTAGAAAATTTATTGGGATACTCTTGCATCAGACCAGTTATCTACGATGTTATGGTTGATTTCTACTCCTGGTTTTCATATCCAAGAGTTGCTCACTTAGGACGAGGTCTATTTTTTGTCCAGACCATATGGGTGATAAATTTACATCTCCATAACTTTCAGTTGGTTTATATGAAAATCCAGGAACATTATGATGACATTATCCAGCAGTGCCTCATGGTTAACCTAGCTGCACTTCCCATGGAACAACACCTGGCATCACCTAGTTATCACTGAACTATTCGGTATAGATTCATCTATATATTCCCTATGCTTTGAAGGATTATAAAATAAGTCTCTCTTTATATACAGATTTGGGCATGGGGGAAGTATGCTTCTCTCCACTTCATCCCAATCTGGTGACAGCCAGATCTTCCTGGTGACATCGAGGATATGACTTTGGGAGCAGTCATGATAAACATGTTCGATCTCGACACACTTAAGGATGGAGGCACTGAAGTTGGTTTTGAAGAGGATGACCTAGCCCCTGGGACAACACAACATCTACTGGACCCCAAGGAATTTTCACTCACCAGCAAAGGAAGATTCTTAGGCTTATAAATCCCTCTTATTCATTTCCCTTAGGTCAAGACCCCAATAAGTTTAAAGGATCATTCAGGGCTTCTCAACAATTTGATCATTCTATTTTAGTGTAGAAGATAGTGGTTGATCCCACCATAGATACCTTGCACCATCAGCTTGACAAATAGAAATGGCTCATTTATGAGCTTCTTTCTGAGCATCTTGTGGGATAGTATCTAGACTATGGTGATCCTTGATATAATCCCATACCTCCTCCACTGGGGTAGCATTGGTAGTCACATACCCTCCTTGGCCAAGTGATTCTTATTAATATTGACAATCTCATTCACCATGATAGAGCAGAGATCTGATCTTACGGTAAGAATCTACGGTATGAATTTTCGACTCTGACCAAGCTTCAGGAGAATCACCCTCGAGACCCAACTCAAGCCATACCTATGGTAGCTTCATAGTTTGTTCCTCCAGTTATTCCAACATCTTATCCACAATCTTTTGAGCCTGTCTACCATGTGGAAGAGCCTACTGGTGCACTGGTAGTCAGAAACACTATCCAAGATAAGAATCCCCATTAAAAGGATCTGATGGTCATTCTCATCTCCCACCTTGAGTCCGTTGAGACACGACAGGTAGTGATCCCACCTGATGTAAATCCATATTCAACATTGGTGGATGATATTCCAATACCCTTAGATTTAAGTAATCCTACCTTCTACCCTTTCAACAGGATGGTCAACCCGCTACAGCATGTGTCCCTCTTTATTTCAATATGCATCCCCATGTTTGGAACTACAATGCAGTAGGAGGCTACTAAGCTCTGGTGTTTTTTGCATACACTAGAGGGGCCTGCATGTTTTCGGTATATATAGTTACTCATCGGGTACATGGATAGTTGGAAAGATCATTATAGGAAATTTATTTATCAATTCAATTCCACCACTCAAAAGACCAATATTGTTTACCTCTTCAAGTGAAATAAATGGCTATATGAGTAAGTTGCAAACATTGTCGCTGGGTGGAAAGGTCTTACAGACTCACTTAATATGATTCTAACTCAAGAACATTTTTCAACAATGTGAATGATGAATATAAAGACTGAATTGGTTCCTTCCATAATCACTCAGAATTTCCAAAGTGGATTCCAGGATTTCTCTGATAAGGCTCAGTGCCTAGAGGAGGCCTTGTAGCAGGCTAAACAAGAATGCCTTTTCCTCCCATAACTCTTACAAGAAGAGCCGCTAGGGATGAGTCTACTATCATCACATAGGTAGATTCCACTAAAACACTAGAATTGTTACCGGTGGGGGATCATCCACAACCATGTAAAGGCCAAAAACCTTAAGACCATCCTTAGGTTTAGATTCACCTACCTTACAATCGTTTGGAACTACCTTGTCAAGCACTGCTACCTAGGTGAGACAGTCAGGCTCCATCCCCTCATCAGGGCCTCGATCCCAAGGTTCCTTTTCCTGATAGGAGAAACTGGACATACTAATTTAATGAGGATAATGTTCCTAGTTATTTTTCTAGCACCTTGGGTAAAGGATCCAGAAGTTTCTAGAATGAAGGAGGCCTAAGTAGGCTAATCTCATTTATCTTTCTAACTACTGCCCCTATCATTGGTTCCTCATAAATTCCATCAAGAATTGTTATACATTCAAGGATTGGATCCATGAATATATTGAAAACAATGTGGTCATATTGGATCATAATCTGACATAGGTTGTATGTGTTTCAGCAATACATGACAGTGACAATAAAGATGAATAGCAGTAGGTTTCTAGCTGTGGGTCTTAGAAGTATGATGATTGGTTAGCCTGTAGAGAATTTGCGCACTCCCATGGTATCATTTGTGCCTATTTTAATTGGACCAAGCCTCTTGAAGTCACCATTTCGCCTTACACCACTACATATGCATCTATATATTAGCCTTATACATCTCAGAAGATATGGTGCAAACGATTCAAGTAAAGCAGATCCCCCCATCGATGCCAAAACCATCCCTCACTCTTGGAAACTTCATTCCCCTAGAGATAGGATTCACCCCCAAAAAATTTTCCAGTATTGGAGTATTGCTTAGAAGATGATCAGGAGTATGTCTCATTAAACAATGTCAAATTGGTGGATCCTTACATGGTTCTCATTGATGAGGAACGTCGGGAAGTTTCTATTAATGTTCTCGGTTGACTCCATCATCGACGAGGATGTGGAAACATGAACCATTTGAATTATTCGGCTATTACTTCCAGAAAAGTTGTGCACAATATCAAGACTAGACATCAGGATTAGTTTATATCCCAAAAATCACATACCTATCAGACCGCCTCATCAGGTTCGCATCCACCGCAGTTCATACTACTCCATCAGGAAGAGTCACTGTGAGTGCATCATGATCTGCAATGTCCATCCATGTCCAGTCTTCAATCATCTGATAGTCAACCATTAGTAGTTTTAAGTGGTTTATCTAGTGAGTAGTGGGACACCCGCAACACCATCAAGAATATGTAAGTTCAACCAGCAATTCCTATTGTACCTCCTACTAAAGATAGACCTTCATCTAATAGAAATGCACATCTATTATGGAAGTATGATGTGCTTAAGAATATTTCTAGCATTTCTGTAAATCTCTAAATCCTATATGCCCTCTTCTTATTAGAAGAGATGTGTGAGGCCCTTGTAGAGGATTTGAAAATCCCCCTCTAGTTAAAAATGGATGTAGTAGTTGTAGAGGCCTTCCTTGTTGAGGAAGTCGAGTGGGAAGAATTTCAAGCCATCATCTCATTATTAAGAGAAGATGAAGGCTCCCCCATACAGGGGTAAATCCATCCACTATACATCATAAACCAGCTAAATTTCATGGATGTCCATCATTGTCTCTTCGACACAGGTTCTAGGATCAATCTCATTCTAGCCCAGATGCTCCACAAGATGGGACTCTCTGAAGTAGATCTGAGTCCCTCTGACCTGAAGATTCAGGGTTATGATAGGTCCAAGAAGAGTCTATGTGGAAAGATTCACCTAAATACCCAATTTGGTGGCCTGGTTGCTAGTAATAAATATATGGTCATCTCACCGGATACCACCTATAATGTGTTGATGGGTAGGTCCTAGATCCATCTTCACACAGTAGTTCCCTCCTCATATCACCAATGCCTCAAGTACTCCCTCAATGGTCGAGTGGGTGTGCTCCAAAGTGATGTGTCTCCCTTTGACTCGTGTGAAGCTCGGTACATAGACGCCGAATATTTAAAGATAAATGAAAAGTGATTTAAAAACAATGAGTTTGAGCATAATACTATTATGGGTAACCTATGGATGGATTTGGAAAATTTATTCATCCTCTCAATTCATCGTTTGGAGGCCACAACCCCAGACATGGGACATTGATTTGTCATTTCTAAATGAGGGGAAGACACATTCCCAAATACAATGAACACTAAAAGATTACATTTTAATCCTATATAATCTAGGCTAGAGTGATATCAGAGGCTCTTACCCCTATTTTGTATTGATACATTCTCTCCATGGCCACAGTAGCACGTCACACCTGCTTGTTTCGTCGATCTGGGCTATGTCGACACTGACTAACATGCCACAACTCCTTAGACATTATCAAGAATGGGCCCCTAGATCAAATACCTGATGGAATTTGTCAATAGATTTTGTTTCCATGGTTTCAATAGTAGAGAAATTACCTGGTGAAGAGTCCACTATCACTCAAGCTAGCACCATCATTACTCCAGGTTCTGTTAACTCAAGATAATTTCTTCCTCTTGATGGTCTCCTTTCCATGGGCAATGAAGAGGTTTTGGAAGATTCTCATCCCACATTTGAAGAGGGAATTTCCACCACCATTGATGAGTCAGTACATGTGAATATCATCACTAAGGAAGACCTGAGGCTGACATTGATCAGTACAGCTATGCCTATGGATGAACAGAAACAATATGTGTATTTCCTAAAGCAACATCATGATGTATTTTCCTGGAGTTATGAAGAGATTCCAATACTAGATCCTCATATTATAGTTCACCCCTTGGTCTCGTGAAGATTCATTGTGAGTTCAAACAGCCTCCCAGGAAGATGCATTGTAACATCACATTATGTTTCCAGGTACTTTTTTATGTTTCTATGTACCTCTGTTTTGGAGTAAAGACTTGGGCTGCGTTGGGGTGAACTTTTAAAGAAAAACTAGAGGACAGTGTGTTGTGCACGGTTTGCGCACGGTTTGACAAACTATGCCAGCCTTGAAACCTGGATAGAAGCTTCAGCACGGGAGGCGCACGGTTTGTCTAACCATGCGGCCAAGCCGTGCGAGAAGGGTGGCCGAGGTAGTAGCTCATGCACGGTTAGCGCACGGTTTGTTAAACAGTGCGGTCACTTAAATGAGATCCTTAAATTGTAGATCTCACACGGTTTTGCCTCTAAGTGACTCGTTTTTCTTTCTAAACAGCCCTAACTCAGGATTTATCTTCTCCTACAGTCAAAGAGGGTTCTCCCATCATTCCAGATGTGATCCATAGGCTCCTCTTGGTGAATCGAAGCTGGATTCTTGAGGTATGTGATCGTTCTTCTTCGTTCTTGATCGGTTTCTTATATCTACTTAGATCTACTTCTCATCTTCTCTCGGTTTCTTATATCTACGCCCTTTATGGGTAGATCTAAGTGACTGGTACCATGTTATATGAGTTTGGACTTGGTCTTTCTAGGAGAATAGATCTAAGGTGGGTTCTTGAAAAAGCAACCCTGTTTTCTTGAGCGCTCTCGACCGTTGTGGTTTTGGTCAAAACCTTCAAGGTAGGTGGTTTTGTCCCGTCTTGCCAAATTGATTATCATTGTATTTTCTTGATTTATCTCAATTATTGATTTAAATTCAATTTATCAAGTTTCTTTCAATTAAATTGATAAAAAATAGATTCCATTGAATTGAGATATTTGAAATGGTTTTGGAATGGAAATTTGGAAAACCCCAATTCCATTGAATTGGGTGTGTTTATGGAAAATTGGTCAATTTAAATTGTTTAATTTATATTGTGGATTTGATAGAAATTTTTTCAATTAAATTTTTGAATTTAATTGTGGAAATTAAATGGGTAACGATGGCATTGGTTTTTAATGGATTTCAAACTTATGAAAATGGCTTAAAATGATTTGATATAAACCCATTGGTTTTATATTGTGAAAGAGGCATGTTTGAATAAAACCTGTTTTGGTTTTAAATGGAATGAAATTTACACTTTTGAAATGGAAGAATGGGATCGATCGTATTTTAATCATTCTTAAAATAGTTCACCCATCATGTAAGAGAGCATGCAAGCCTTAGGTAGTTAGTGAGTTATTTGGATACACTCTACACTATAAAAACGTTCTAAAACATACTTATGGTGGGTGACATACCCGATGGGTTGGTGATGAGTCTCCTTTAGCCATTGTCATAGGGACATGTGGGTACGCATTTGGCTGAGTTCATATAGAGAGTGAGGAATCCTATAACTGGTTAATACTATCGTACCTCTTGTCAGATGACCATGTTGCTCGCTTGTTTATTTATATTTGAGATATAAATGTATGCCAATGCTTTTGAACTGCCTTACATTCTTGTTGAATTTATATAAATTGTTTTATATAAATGTTTTACTTAAGGCATTGTTTTAGAAATATTACATCATTTGTAAAACCTTTTTTAAATTGGTTTTTCCATCATTCGAAAATGTATAGCATGTTTTGTTAAAATATGCTTTTGAACTGCCAAACTTGTTTATTTGAAAATGGAAAACTTTTATCTGGATAATCTATATTTGGAATTTGTTATAGAATCTTTGGTGGTATCCTACTGGGCTTAGGCTCACACCCTTCTTTTTCCTTCGGGTGTTTGTAGATTTTTTTCTTCCAGGATCTAGCAAAGGGAAGGGACCTCTTGGAGGTGGATCCAGTTGTTGATCTCTGGACTTGGTGATTTGTGTCCTTTGGGACCTTGGGACTGTTTTCCCTTTTGGTACTTGGGTTGTAGTACTTTGGCATTTTATTCCTCTTTGTATTCTAGTACATCACACCCAGTGGAGTTTCTCTTGATATTCATACTGTTTTTTTACTCTTTCTTCCACATTATTGTGGAAAAATCATTCCCACTTGTATGTCGTACGATTCCAAGTGCTAGTCGTCGACCCGTGGGAATCGGGAACACCCTTTGGGCTATGTCAGGGCTGGCTCGGTTATCAGGTTATCAGGGTACCCGGGCTAGTTCGTGAAAAAGTGGTATCAACGGGAGGTTAAGAATCTTGCCTTGATGATAGTATGCATTTGAGAATTCTTGTCAGGACTTAGAAGGTAGTTGTGATTGATTTCTTGGCCAGCTCTCCCCACAATGAACCTTAAGTCACCATGGTTGGTTCGGGAAATATGACTTGTGGATTAGTTCTAGTATTTTCTCTGTTTTGATTTGGATAGATTGGAATCCAAACCTTTTTATCATTATTTTAAGAATAGTTTTCCTTGTTACTCGATTTGGGTGTTAATCAAATGTCTTTTTGTGTTGTGTAGCAACATGCCTCCGAGAAGATGTGGAGCTCAGATCCAAAAAGAGGATGTTGCTGAACCTCAGCAAGCGAGTCATACTGTGGATTCGAATCTAGTTGTGGTGATTGTTCACACTGTCCAAGCTCTAGGATAGGCACCACCTCCACTTCATGTTCATAATCCGACTATAGATCCTCATAGTGATTTTCTCCTAAGTTGTTCTCAAGAGTTCCTACACCAGAAGCCACCAGTTTTCAAAGGCTCCAATGAATCTCAACATGCTGAGGAATGGTTGAGTAAGATTGAACATTTGTTTGGGTTTTTGGAGACACCAGATATGATCAAGGTGAAGTGTGCCACCTTCATGCTGGAGGGACCAAGTAGGAGATGGTGGGACATGATGGTGACGGCTGGGAAACATGGGGGTTTGGAGTGGAAATACTTTAGGGTCCTTTTCACTGATCAGTTCTATCCAGAATCTATGGTGTTGGCCAAGCATATGGAGTTTTTCAAACATGAGCAGGCCAACAAAACCAAGACTGAGTACTCAAATCACTTTACTGAGTTGGTACAGTTTGCTCCCGAAATTTTATTGAATGAGAGGAAGAAGGCTCGATGATTTGAGTTGGGGCTTTGATCAGATATTTGTTCTCATGTTTTCATACTGAAGCTACCCACTTGTGCCGATGTGTTGGATAGGGAAATGATTGTTGAGATGGATTTGGCAGGAAAGTCTGGGTTGCAGGAAGTTCCTTTTCTTTCTAGTGGCAGTGTTGGTTCCTTTAAAGGAAAATGGAAGCATGATGTTTCTCATGGTGTTTCTCGATAACATAGTCCTTCCAGACCTCCGGTATCATCATTAGGGGCTTACTTAACTTTTTATCTGTGTGGGAATCCTAGACATTATAAGAGGATTTTCACTAAGGCACCCAAAAACTGTATATCTTGCGGATGTTTAGGGAACCTACAGAGTCTCTACCATCACTTCTATACTCTGCGTAGTGGAACGGGATCATCAGAACCTCCATATACCGTGGGGAAATCAAATTCTTCATGTACAAAAGGGTTCCAGCCACAAGAATCTGGAATGAAGCTTCTTCACACAATGGAAGAGTTGCCAGATGTAGCTGATGCAGGTCCTGCAACTGTGAGAGGTACCATAACTATAGCTTCGTCTTTAGTGAAAACTCTTTTTGATACTGGTGCATCTCAATCTTTTATTTCAACCCATCTTATTAATCTTCTTAATCTTCATGTGGAGATTTTATCTTGTGTAATTGATATTACTACACCCATTGGTGTAATGAAAGAGAAGGGTCTCCGTAGTCCTGCTTGTTTCTTATCTCTATCAAATGTTGATCATGTTTAGAGTTTATTGGTTCTCGACATGAAATATTTTGACGCCATATTTGGGATGGATTTCTCATTGCCAATAAATCCTGGATCGATTGTTATCTTCGATGGGTCTACCTTAATTCACCCAGTGGCGTGCCTCTTGTTTTTCAAGGAGAATGGGACCCAAGGTCAAGCAGAGCTGGACCCTCTTATCCAGAGTTGGTGAAATTTATATTAGTGTTTGCTTTTGATCTAGAAAGAGATTCAATGTGTGGTGATCTTCCTCCAGTCGTCACTGAGTTTCCTGACATGTTCCCTTCTGACTTCTCTGGTTTGCCACCAGGAAAGGATGTTTATTTCTCTATTGGCTTAATGCCTGGTACTCAACTAGATTCTATTCCCTCTTACCGAATGGCTCCAGCTGAACTAAAAGAACTAAAGTCTCAGTTAGATGATCTTCTTTAGAAAGGTTTTATATGCCCGAGTGTGTCACCTTGGGCAGCACCTATTCTCTTCACCAAGAAGGCTGATTGTTCTCTTCGCTTATGTGTTGGTTATCGAAAGCTCAATCGAGTTACGATAAAGAAAAAATATCCATTACCATGAATTGATGATTTGTTTGATCAATTGAAAGGGGAAAGGTGGTTTTCAAAAATTGATCTTTGATCTGGTTACCATCAATTGAGGATAAAAAATCTGGCATTCCTAATACCACTTTTCGGAGTAGTTATGGACATTATGAGTACATTGTTATGCCCTTCTTCCTAACAAATGCTCCTGAAGTTTTCATGGATTTGATGAACACGATTTTCCATGAGTACCTAGATACTTTCATGGTGGTCTTTTTGGATGAAAATCTTTTTCTACTCCAAGTCTAAGGTGGATCATGTGCATCATCTGATAATAGTTATGGGTCTTCTAAGGAATCACTGACTGTATTCCAAGATTTCAAAGTGTAATTTCTGGATTCGGGATGTGAAATTCTTGGGGCATGTCGTGTCAAAACAGGGAATATCAGTTGATCCTGAAAAGTTGAAGGCTGTTATGACTTGGGAACAACCACAAAATGTCTTCGAGATTCGGAGCTTCTTGGGCTTAACGGGATATTATCACCGGTTTGTTAAAGACTTCTCAAAGTTAGCTTCTCCAATGAATTCTCTAACTCAAAAGATGGTGAAGTTTTCCTGGAATGATAAATGTAAGAGTTCTTTTGTTGAGCTAAAGTGTCTTTTAACTACTGCACTGGTGTTAACTCTTCCTAAGGCTGGGATAGGATACGTGGTTTTCTATGATGCATCTGGTTCAGGTTTGGGATGTGTCCTTATGCAAGGCGATCATGTTGTTTCCCATGGATCTCGTCAGTTTAAGCCTCATGATAAGAACTATCATACCCATGACCTTAAACTTGTAGTTGTAATGCACTCACTTAAGTGTTGGAGACATTACCTTTATGGAGAAAGGTTTACCGTGTATTCAGACCACAAGAGCTTGAGTTATATCTTCTATCAAAAAGATTTAAATATCCGCCAAAGGCATTGGGTGGAGTACCTACAATCTTTCGAATTTGACATTACCTATACCCCGGGGAATGGAAATGTAGTTACAGATGCATTAAGCAGGAAACTCCCATCACAGGCTATGAAAGAATCTTCAGAAGAGTGGAGTTTGATGGTTCTTTTTTATCAGTTTCATATTGGAGTTAAGTGGAAGGGGAATGAGGTTTCTTTATCCAGTGTCATGTTGACATCTTCTCTTCTCGAGTTGATTCTTCAGGAACAACAACTAGATGTTGAGTTCCATAGCATTAGGAACTCTCTTTATGGTGGGGAGACCGACACCCAATGGTCGTTCTCTAAAGAGGTTGTTATTTGTTATCAAAACCGTTATGTTGTGCCGTTATCAGAAAGAATGGTCGTGATGGGGGTTTTCTATATCTCTCAGTGTGAGGTACACCCAGGACCCACAAAAATGTTCTATGACATGTGGCAACAGTTCTAGTGGCCAGGTATGAGACGAGACATTACTGAGTTTGTATCTCATTGCTATACATGCCAGTAGGTTAAAGTCGAGCACCAGAAACCTTCGGGTTTGCTTCAACCACTTCCAGTCCCTACATGGAAGTGGGGTGATATCTATATGGACTTTGTGGTTGGGTTACCTCAAATCAAAAGGAAGAATAATGTGATATTGGTAGTGATCGATATACTGACCAAGTCGTCTCACGTTTTACCTATTCGAGATACAACCAAAGTTGAGGAGTTGGGAAATATGTATGTGAAAGAGGTTGTTCGTTTGCACAAAGTTCCGTCTGCTATAGTCTCTGATAGGGATCCTCGGTTTACTTCTCACTTTTGGAGAGGCCTTCAGGAGGCACTGGGATCTCAGGTCCATTTGAGCACGGCCTACCATCCACAGTCAGATGGCCAGACGGAAAGAGAAATTCACATCCTTAAGTATATGCTCCGCCCTTGTGTTCATGACTTTGGTGGGTCTTGGGATGATCACCTAGGGCTAGTTGAGTTCTCTTATAACAACAGTTACCAATCTGTGATCAAAATGGATTCTTTTGAGGCATTGTATGGTCATCCTTGTAAATATCCATTATGTTGGTCAGATATTGGTGAAAGTTACTTGGTAGGACCGAGTTTGGTCCAAGAGACGACAACTAATATCCAGTTGATTCATCAAATAATGTTGACAGCTCAGAGTCGTTACAAGTCTTATGTTGATCGTCGATGTAAACCAATAGAGTTCTCAGTTGGTGACCAGGTGTTCTTGAAAGTTTCACCCCGATTAGGTCATTGATGGCTTGGGAGGCAAGGGAAGCTTGCTCCTTGTTTTGTGGGACCTTTTGAGGTTTTTGGTCTTGTGGGGAAAGTTTCATACCATCTAGCTCTACCACCATAGCTGATGTTGATACATAACGTGTTCCATGTATCGCAGCTGCGAAAGTATCTCTCTGATCCATCTCATGTGGTGAGCTGGAGTGATCTTGAGATTGAACAAGATTTATCTGTGACTAAACGAAGAGTCAGGGTTGTTGATTATGAGACCAAGGTACTTCATGGGAGAACAATACCTCTGGTTCGTATACTTTTTCAGCATGGTTCGGATTGTCATGAGATGTGGGAAAGGGAGGCACTAATGAGAGATCAGTAGCCTCATCTTTTTGACGCGGAGGTTTCTTCATAGGCTTTCTGGGAACAGAAAGATCTTATGGTGGGGAGGTTGTAACATCACATTACGTTTTCAGGTACTTTTTGATGTTTCTAAGTACCTCTATTTTGGAGTAATGACTTGGGTTGCGTTTGGGTGAACTTTTAAAGAAAAACTAGAGGACAGTGTGTTGTGCACGGTTTGCGCGAGGTTTGACAAACTGTGTGACCAAATCGTGCCAGCCTTGAAACCTGGACAAAAGCATCCACATGGGCAGTGCACAGTTTGTCTAACTGTGCGGACAAGCCATTAGAGAAGGGTGGCCAAGGTAGTAGCTCATGCATTGTTAGAACACGGTTTGTCAAACCGTGCGGCCAAACCGTGCGGTCACTTAAATGAGATCCTTAAATTGTGGATCTCGCTCAGTTTTGACTCTAAGTGCCTCGTTTTTTCTCCTAAGCAGCCCTAACATGGGATTTTTCTTCTACTAGGGTTATAGAGGGTTCTCCCATTTTTTTGGAGGTGATCCATAGGCTCCTCTTGGTGAATCTAAGCTGGATTCTTGAGGTATGTGATCGTTCTTTGTCGTTCTTGATCGGTTTCTTAGATCTACTTAGATCTACTTCTCATCTTCTCTCGGTTTCTTAGATCTATGCCCATTATGGATATATCTAAGTGTGTGGTACCAAGTTTGATGAGTTTTGGTCTTGGACTTTCTAGTAGAAGAGATATAAGGTGGGTTCTTGAAGAAGCAACCCGGTTTTCTTGAGCATTCTTGACCGTTGTGGTTTTGGCCAAGACTTTCAAGTTAGGTGGTTCTGTCCCGTCTTTCCAAATTGATTATCATTGAATTTTCTTGATTTATCTCAATTATTGATTTAAATTCAATTTCTCAAATTGATTTCAATTAAATTAATAAAAACTCGATTCCATTGAATTGATATATTTGAAATGGTTTTGGTATGGAAATTTGGAAAACCCCAATTCCATTGAATTGGGTGTATTTATGGAAAATTGGTTGATTTAAATTGTTTAATTTAAATTATGGATTTTAGGGAAATGTTTTCAATTAAATTTTTGAATTTAATTTTTGAAATTAAATGTGTAATGATGGAATTGGTTTTTAATGGATTTCAAACTTATAAAAATTGATTAAATGATTTGATAGAAACTCATTGGTTTTATATTGTGAAAGAGGCATGTTTTGAATAAAAACTGTTTTAGTTTTAAATGGAATGAAATTAGAACTTTTGAAATGGAAGAATGGGATTGATCATATTTTAATCATTCTTAAAATAGTTCGCCCATCATGTAAGAGTGCATGCAATCCTTAGGTAGTTAGTGAGTTATTTGGATACACTCTACGCTACGACAACATTCTAAAACATGCTTGTGGAGGGTCACATCCCTGACAAGTTGGTGACGAGTCTCCTTTATCCATTGTCATAGGGATGTGCATATACACATTTTTCTGAGTTCACATAGAGAGTGAGGAATCCTATAACTGGTTAATACTATCGTACCTTTTGGCAGATGACCATGTTGCTCGCTTGTTTATTTATATTTGACATATAAATGTATGCCAATTCTTTTGAATTGCCTTACATGCCTGCTGAATTTATATAAACTATTTTATATAAAATTTTACTTAATCCACTGTTTTAGAAATATTCTATCATTTGTAAAACCTTGTTTAAATTGGTTTTTCCAACATTCAAAAATGTATAGCATGTTTTGTTAAAATTTGATTTTGAACTACCAAACCTGTTTATTTGAAAATGGAAAGTTTTTATCTGGATAATCTATATTTGGAATTTGTTACAGAATTTTTGGTGGTATCCTACTGGGCTTAGGCTCACACCCTACTTTTCCTTCGGGTGTTTGTAGATTTTCTTCTTCTAGGATTGAGCAAAGAGAAGGGACCTCTTGGAGGTGGATCCAATTTTTGATCTCTAGACTTTGTGAGTTGTGTCCTTTGGGACCTTGGGACTATTTTCCCTTTTGGTACTTGGGTTGTAGTACTTTGGCATTTTATGCCTCTTTGTATTCTAGTACATCACTCCCAGTGGAGTTTCTTTTGATATGCATACTGTTTGTTTTACTCTTACTTCCGCATTCTTGTGGAAAAATCATTCCCACTTGTATGTTGTATGATGCCAGGTGCTAGTCGCCGACCAGTGGTGATTGGGAACGCCCTTCAGGCTATGTCAGGAATGGCTCAGTTATTGGGTTACCAGGGTACCCGGGCTGGTTCGTGAAAAAGTGGTATTAAAGGGAGGTTAGGCATCTTGACTTGATGAGAGTATGCATTTAAGTATTCTTTTCCGGACTTAGGAGGTAGTTGTGATTGAGTGTCTGGCCAGCTCTCACCACAATGAACCTTAAGTCACCAGGGTTGGTTAGGGAAATACGACTAGTGTATTAGTTCTAGTATTTTCCCTGTTTTGATTTGGATAGAGTGGAATCCAAATCTTGTTATCCTTCTTTTAAGAATAGTTTTCCTTGTTACTCAGTTTGGGCGTTAATCAAATGTCTTTTGTGTTGTGTAGCAACATGCCTCCGAGAAGACGTGGAGCTCAGATCCAAAAAGAGGCTGTTGTTGAACCTCAGCAAGTGAGTCCTACTGTGGATCCGAATCTAGTTGAGGTGATTGTTCGCACTGTCCAAGCTATAGGATAGGCACCACCTCCACTTCCTGTTCAGACTCCGGTTATAGATCCTCATAGTTATTTTCTCTGAAGTTGTTCTCAAGAGTTCCTATGCCAGAACCCACCAGTTTTCAAATTCTCCACTGATCCTCAACATGATGAGGAATGGTTGAGTAAGATTGAATGTTTGTTTGGGTTCTTTGAGACACCGGATACGATCAAGGTGAAGTGTGACACCTTCGTGCTGGAGGGACCAATTAGGAGATGATGGGACACGATGGTGATGGCTGGGAAACATGAGGGTTTGGAGTGGAAATACTTTAGGGTCCTTTTCAGTTTTTCAAACTTGAGGAGGACAACAAAACCGTGACAGAGTACTCAAATCGCTTTGCTGAGTTGGTACAGTTTTCTCCTGAAATTGTATCGAATGAGAGGATGAAGGCTCAACGATTTCAGTTAGTAATTCGATCAGATATCCATTATTAGGTTTTCTTACTAAATCTACCCACTGATGCAGATGTGTTGGATAGGGAAATGATGGTTGAGATGGATTTGGCAGGAAAGTTAGGGTTGCAGGAAGTTTCTTTTCATTCTAGTGGCAGTATTGGTTCCTTTAAAGGAAAACAGAAGCTTGATGTTTCTCATGGTGGTTCCCGACAACAGAGTCATTCCAGACCTCCAGTAGCATCAGGAGGGGCTTTCATAACTTGATATCAGTGTGGAAATCTAGGACATTCTAAGAGGGTTTTCACTGAGGCACCCAAGAACTGTAACTCCTGCGGACGTTTAGGGCACCTACAGAGTTTCTTCCATCACTTCTCTACTCCGCATAGTGGAACGGGATCACCATCACCTCCAAATACTGCGGGGAAATCAAATGCTTTACATACAAAAGGGTTCAAGCCATAGGCATCCAGAAAGAAGCTTCTTCACGCAGTGGAAGAGTTGCCAGAGGTAGCTGATGTAGGTCCTGTAACTGTGAGAGGTACCATATCTATAGCTTCGTCTTTAGTGACATCTCTTTTTGATACTGGTGCATTTCACTCTTTTATTTCAACCCATCTTGTTAATCTGCTTAATTTTCCTATGGATCTTTTATCTTCTGCAAGGGATATTACTACACCCCTTGGTGTAATGAGAGAGAAGGGTCTTCGTAGTCCTACTTGTGTCTTCTCTCTATCAGATGTTGATCATGTTTAGAGTTTCTTGGTTCTCAACATGAAATCTTTTGACGTAATATTTGGGATGGATTGGATCATTGCCAATAAAGCCCGGATCGATTTTTATCTTCGACGGGTCTACCTTACTACACCCAGTGGTGTGCCTCTTGTTTTTCAAGGAGAATGGGACCCAGGGTCAAGTAGAGCTGGACCCTTTTATCCAGAGTTGGGGAAAGTTATATCAGTGTTTGATTTTGATCTAGAGAGAGATTAAATGTGTGGTGATCTTCCTCCAGTCATCTATGAGTTTCCCGACGTGTTCCCTTCTGACTTCTCAGGTTTTCCACCAGTAAGGGATGTTGATTTCTCTATTGACTTAATTCCTAGTACTCAACCAGTTTCTATTCCATCTTACCGAATGGCTCCAGCTGAACTAAAAGAACTGAAGTCTCGGTTAGATGATCTTCTTGAGAAATGTTTATATTCCCGAGTGTGTCACCTTGGGAAAAAACCTTTTCTCTTCACCAAGAAGGCTGATGGTTCTCTTCTCTTATGTGTTGATTATCGAAATCTCAATCGAGTTATGATAAAGAACATATATCTGTTACCACGAATTGATGATTTGTTTGATCAATTAAAAGGGGAAAGGTGGTTTTCAAAAATTGATCTTCGATCTGGTTACCATCAGTTGTGGATAAAAGAATATGATATTCCTAAGACCACTTTTCGGAGTGGGTATGTCCATTATGAGTAACTTTTTATGCCCTTATTCCTAACAAATGTTTCTGTAGTTTTCATGTCATTAATGAACACAGTTTTCCGTGAGTACCTAGATACTTTCATGGTGGTCTTTTTGGATGACATTCTTGTCTACTCCAAGTTTGAGGTGGATCATGTGCATCATTTGAGAATAGTTATGGGTCTTCTAAGGAATCACTGACTTTATTCCAAGCTTTAAAAGTGTAATTTATGGATTCGAGAAGTGAAATTATTGGGACATGTCATGTCAGAATAGGGAATATTAGTTGATCCTAAAAAGGTGAAGGCTATTATGACTTGAGAACAAACACGAAATGTTTTCGAGATTCGGAGCTTCTTGGGCTTAGTGGGATATTATCACCGAATTGTTAAAGAATTCTCAAAGTTAAATTCTCCAATGAATATTCTGACTCGAAATATGGTGAAGTTTTCCTAGAATGATAAATGTCAGAGTTCTTTTGTTGAGATAAAGCGTCTTTTAACTACTGCACTGGTGTTAACTCTTCCTGAGGCTGGGATAGGATACGTTGTTTTTTGTGATGCATCGGGTTCCGGTTTGGTATGTGTCCTTATGCAAGGTGATCATGTTGTTTCCCATGGATCTCATCAGTTTAAGCCTCATGAGAATAACTATACTACCAATGACCTTGAACTTGCATTTGTAATGCACACACTTAAGTGTTGGAGACATTACCTTTATGGAGAAAGGTTTATTGTGTATTCAGACCACAAGAGCTTGAGTTATATCTTTTCTCAAAAGGATTTAAATCTCTTCCAAATGCATTGGATGGAGCACCTAAAATATTTCAACTTTGACATTTCCTATACCCTGGGGAAAAGAAATGTAGTTTCAGATGCATTAAGCAGGAAACTCCCATCACAGGCTGTGAAAGAATCTTCAGAAGAGTGTAGTTTGATGGCTCTTTTTTCTCAGTTTCGTATTGGAGTTTAGTGGAAGGGGAATGAGGTTTCTTTAGCCAGTGTTCAGTTGACACCTGATCTTCTCAAGTTGATTATTTAGGAACAACAAATGGATGTTGAGTTCCATAGAATTAGGAACTCTATTTATGGTGGGGAGACCGACACCCAGTGGTCGTTCTCCAAAGAGGGGGTTCTGTGTTATCGAAACCATTATGTTGTGCTGTTATCGGAAAAAAAGGTTGTGATGGGGGTTTTCCATATCTCTCAGTGTGAAGTACACCTAGGAACCACGAAAATGTTCTATGACATGCGGCGACAGTTCTGGTGGCCAAGTATGAGATGAGAGATTGCTGAGTTTGTATCTCATTGCTATAAATTCCAGTAGGTGAAAGCCGAGCACTAGAAACATTCAGGTTTACTTCAACTGCTTACCATCCCTACATGGAAGTGGGATGAAATCTATATGGACTTTATGGTTGGGTTACCTCAAACCCAAAGGAAGAAGAATACGATATGGGTTTTGATCGATGGACTGACCAAGTCAGCTCACTTTTTACCTATTCGAGATACAACCAAAGTTGAGGAGTTGGGAAATATGTATGTGAAAGAGGTTGTTTGTTTTCACAGAGTTCCGTCTGCTATAGTCTCTGATAGGGATCCTCGGTTTACTTCTCAATTTTGGAGAGCCCTTCAGGAGGAACTGGGATCTCAGGTCTGTTTGATCACGGCCTACCATCCATAGTCAGATGGCCAGACAGAAAGAGCAATTCAGATCCTAGAGGATATGCTCCACGCTTGTGTTCTTGACTTTGGTGGGTCTTGGGATGATCACCTGGGGCTAGTTGAGTTCTCTTATGAAGATAGATACCAATCTACGATCAAAATGGATCCTTTTGAGGCATTGTATGGCCGTCCTTGTAAATTTTCTTTATGTTGGTCAGAGATTGGTGGGCCAAAACAAGAAGAGTTTTCCAAACAAGCCCCCCAATTCTCTTTGGGTTTATCAAAAAACAACTAAAAATTCCACCCAAGTGACCCCATATTCTCTAGTGCATAGAACATAGGTTGTTCTAACCATGAAGATTCAGTTACCATCACTCTGTATAGATTTCTATGATCAGTAGATGTCAAAAAAAAGTATCATAAGTCTATATAGCTAAACTAGAGGCCCTTGATGAGAACAGGCTCTAGGCCTTTCATATTCTAGAGAGGCACCAGAACAAGATAACCATATCTTTTAGCAAGAAATTTTGTCTCTGTTCCTTCCTCCAATGTGACATGGTATTGTCTCTAAGTGTGTTGATGATACCTGGTAGGAAGCCACCAAAATTGGTGCCCAAATGGGAAGCACCCTACATCATTCACAGGGTTTATCCTAATGGTGTATACTCTTTGGTCACCATGGATAGAGAGCGAGTTACTCCTCCCACTAATGAAAAGATCCTTAAATAGTACTTTGCATGAGTGGGGTTCTTATGTCCTTCATGACATTAAATTATTATTACATGTCACATGATGATAAACTGCACATGGTCCAAGATATATGACTTTAAACTAAGATCCCTTTCATCTCATGTGATGTTAAACTGCATATTATCTTCCCACATGATGATAAACTGCATTGTCATATTGTGGTCCGAGCACTATGACCCAAAACTAAGATCTATTTCATCCTTCCCGCACAATGTTAAACTACATGGAATTCAAGAACTATGTATGGATTGATTCTCATCATTTTATGATATGTAGGAACACCTATAACTTTCATCTATATCCCATCCACTAAATCAACTTTTCGGCCCTATAACCCAAGATCTTACTCAGGAGTGCGTGGTACGGTATTGAAACCACATGGGTACTCATTCACATCAGGTTTCTTTATGGAACCATACTACACACCCCTATATTGGTAGCTCCACCTCATGGTATGAGTTCTATGAACCTAAACAAAGATCTATTTTGTCCAAGAAACATTACATTAAATTGTGTTTCCCCATCCCGCATGATGTTAAACTATTTTTTCCTATTTGTAAGATATTAAACTGAATATCAATTGCAGTACTTTCTATACGACCTTGAAAGGAAAGTGATCCTTCATCTCACATGACACTAAACCACCCCATCCCACATGATGTTGAACTACTACTTCATCCCAGTTTCATGATGGTAAATTGCATAGTTCCTTGATGTCCTCATTAGAGAGGACCTCACCTTCAACACTAGTTAATTACTGTGTCATTTCTAATACTATGCAAGGTTTGATTCCCATATTCATGGGATATGTAGGAATGCCTAGAAATTTAGTCTTTAGGCCCAGCTATAATTTCATCCTTTTTTCCCCTTATCATGTGGTCTCTCTTTGGATCATGTGGTGTGATGCGTATTTCCAAGATTCTCATTCACATTGTGTTTATCACCTCACCATGCCACATATACCAATTATAAGAGTACAGTACGGTCTGAGCTCTATGACCCTAAACTAATATCTCATTCATCCTTATCCCATTATCTTAAAATGTAGGATATTAAAGATCTATGTATGTCTTGATTCTCATCCTTATGGGATACATAGGAGTGCTTGAGCATTTATCCCTCAGGTCTAGGCTCTGGTTCCGTTATCTGCCTTTTATCCCTTGTCCTCTTCATTCAGATTGGTCTACTACCGTGGCATATCCAAGATCCCTTTCATGGATTCTTCCCTTGAAAAGATGTTCATGCCCCTCCATCTGATATTCCTCATTAATGTTCTCAAATTCATTGTGGTGTAGAACTTATAGTGTAGGGTTTTTCATAGAAATTCTCTCATTCCATTTCCACGCTTCATGTGCCCCTTTGTTTGGGTCTCTATCACTATTCACATCTGAAGGGACCCCCTAACGGTATGGATTCTTAGCCTTATGGCTCACCTACCATCCTAGTCCAATCTCCTAGAATATTTTGAATGAAATTTTGAGAAAGGATCCGCATTTCAAATATGGTCAGCAGTTGACCCTAATTTGTTTATTTCTATCCCATGTTACGTGATATAGATGTTGTATCTCAAATTTGGTCAGCAGCTATCATCCATCATTTTGCGACCCCCCCCCATTGTGTTCCAAATATTGGACGTTGTGATTCGCATCCCCTTCCATATCCCTATGTCTAGGTAGAACTTGAACATCCTCGGTGTCACCCCTCTATGCACCTTTTTTATTGAGCAGGCCGGTCAACATAGTTGTTACATCATTAACCCAACTCCCTCATTCTCCTACTATGTGTCTCCATGTGTTGTAGGAATCCTCTCTATCCCTTTTTTCCCAAACCAAGCATGGATCACATGGGATTATGGTTCATGGTAGGGTTTGTACCCACATGGGATAATCCCGCCATCTTATTGGTCCAAATACAATAAACATAAACTATGATTTTACATCCCAGGATCATGGAATTAAACTGAGAATACAAGTCCAAACCTTATGAATTCAAACCATGGGTGGGTTTCCCTTGAAACAATGTTCATTATGGTGTGGATCCCCTCGATACTCATTCAAGTTTGGTTACTTCATGGTGTTGTACTCCACATTTTCCCCATTTGGAAGCCTCATGCCATGGTCCGAGCTCCATGACCATAAACTAAGATCCCTAGAATCCTTGATTCACAATGATAAACTATATAATAGCCATCTTCCTTATTGTATGATGTTAAAATACTCATTCTATATCCTTACTATATTAAGATAATCTATACGATGATACACCATCTTCATCTATAAATACATTTCCCTTTTGGCATCAGTATCTTACCATGCCACCAACAAGAACTATGTGTGGCTTGATTCCCATATTTATTTTATATGAAGTGATGCCCAGACATTTTTTCCCTAATCCTAGTTGTAGAATCACAAGCCTACCCCTTTGGACCCTAGGTTTGGGTGTCATCTGGGAGTATTTCATGCGATGTGGACCTTTTTGTCCTCATTCACATTGGGCAGCCTCATGGAGCTCAACTGCACACCTCCCCTTTTTTGGTCTGAATTCCTTGATCTTAAACTAATATTTTCAGTGTCCTAGTTTGCATGATAGTAAAGTTGCGTAGTGACCAGGATATTCCCATTTGGGAAAATATATCCCCTCTTTTTGGAATTGGTACCTTACCATGCCATCACCATAACTATGTGTGGCTTGATCCACATCTTTATGGGATACATAATGATGATCAAAAAAATTTTATCAAGCCCATCCATAGGTTCATCAACCTTTTGTTTGGCCGTCTATCCACGATTACAATCCAAACTATAAGACCCTAAACTAGGAACCCATAGGGATACATGGTGTGGAGGTAAGTCTCATTTCCCTTCATTCATGTCAGGTTTTTCCCTCACCACATCTCATATGCCTCATTTATATCTGTTCCTTGGTATTTTTATGGTGCACAAGACTCCTTTGGATCGTTTAGTGTCAATTTCATCTCCACTGTTCCATTCTAAAATTGTAGGAATAGACATAATAGTCTGTGCAAAATGACTTTAAACTATTGGCCAGGGTCCCATAAGTATGCCCTTAAACTGTGTGTAATGTCCTAATTCCCTGAATTGGAACTATAAGAAACGTCTTGATCACATGATAGTAAACTATACTATTCATTATCCTAACTTTCATGACCCAAAACTGCAAAGAATCTTAGGACCACATCTGAGAGGTCCTCTCCCATAGTGCTGGTCATCTACCACATTGTTTACATCTTCATCTATCACTCAACATCTCAGATGATGCTCCCTTGGGGGATAGGTTTGATCTTTTAATTGACTAGTATGCCTTCACCGATGTTCTCTTAGTCATGGTGGCGTAATTTTAAGAGAGTTGGGGTCCATTTTAACATTACATCACTCCACTTCCACACTTTTTGTGCCCCTTATTCATATTTTCAACCTCTTTCATGTATGAGGGGACCCCTCCCCAATGGTCTGGTCCCATTCCATTTCAGATCACCTACCATTATGTGCTAACACCTTAAAAGGCATTGGACAACACTTTGGGTTTGGCCCAATGTTTTTTAATGCGGTCAGTGGATGTCCCTCATTTGTTTATTTCCATACATGTATAACGTGAGGCAGATGTTGGGTCTCAAATATGGTCAATAGTTATCCTCTATCATCATACCTCCCCCATTATGTTCTGAATGTTGGGCATGTGATTCACACTTTTTCATCCCCTTTGTTTGGATTAATTCTAGTGCCCTTGTCATTGTCCCACTCATGCACCAACATGTTGGGAGTGGCAATTTGGCTGTTCTGATAGCCCTATTCTCTATCCAAGACCTCTCTTATCATGAATGTCTTAGGTGGTTAGTTAGTAATTAGAGACCCTGAGTACATGATGATTATCTGAAACTCTCATACATAATGAACAATTACATGGTCATCCCTTGTTTCTTACACCGAGTATGATCTATGTGAACTTAGTAATTAATCATTAGTTTTATCACATGTATGATGTAGGTGATATAATTTAAAACAAATAATATATTTGTATGAAGTTCAAAATAAACCAGAAAGCATGAAATATGTTTTATAGGTTCGATAAAACACACCCCTTAGGGATTTTCCCTTTCAATAGAATCCTTCAATGTAGCCACCTTCTGGTGTGAGGCTTCCAGAGTCCCCTTCTGCTACATGATCTCCCTCTACTCATCAATAGCTAAACAGCATGGCTCATTAGCCCTGATTTTCATTCGATATCTTTCTGTTCAGAGATCATACACTTGACGGCTCACCCATTCTACCTGCTCCTAGGTTTCTTCCAACTGGGCCTTCAATCATTCAATGAGTTCCGATTGATGAGTGATGAATATGGAATGCTCATTTGTCTGCTCATCAAGGCACTAGATTTCCTATTTAGACTCATGAAACTAATGAATGTTTTCAGATTTATTCCAGCACTAAGCAATATCCAAGTGCTAGATTCTCTCTCGTACCTTCTCAGTGAGGTATTCTTAGACCATCATGTGCAAATATCATGCATCCATACCTCCAGTGCATAGGTCATGCATATAGTGGTGAAGAGAATCCATTTGGTTTATCCACTCTGATTTTGGAATCTTTTAAAGGAAGAACTTGATTAATTTCCATGCACTTCATTGGGTATTTCAACTTCCCTTGACCTCATCAGAATCAGATTCATCCAACTTGACCAGATCAGCAGGTTCATATTCTGCGAAGGCGTCCAAGAGTTTAGCAGTGGTATCCTCCTTTAGCATCCTATCTGACGGTTCGGACTCCATGTATTTAGGTTGGTCCACATCGTTTAATTCTATTTTGATGATTTTGTTTTGACCAGCTCCAGGTTCTGCCCCACCAATGGTGTCACCCACAATCATAATTGATTCCTCATTAGAACCCGTGTTCTGATCAGCTTGAATATTTGGATCCATACGAATTGGAAACCCTCTTAGGAAAGGGGTCTGAGGTGCTCTGGCCTTCCACACTAGTAGAATTACCTCCAATCTGAGGACTATTTAAACAAGGGTCATGTCAATCAATTTGATTGAACAAACAACAAGCCTGACTATGTGAGATAAAAAACTTATAGTATTCAAGTGATGGTTTCCCATGCTATCGCCTTGGGAATTTCATCATTGGAATACCAAGGTGTGGCCCCCCTTATATTATTGTGGGTTTCAAGGATCCCAAAGATGCCACCCTTTCCTCCCCATAACTTTTGGACTCTATAGTTAATATTTATCTGTATGTAGGTCTTGATGTTTGGTTCTATATGCCTACTGCAACACGTTTGTCCCCATCAACATGGGTACATTGCACAAGATTCTCCTGCACAAGTATATGTCAATCGAGGAACTGATATGAAGTGAGTGAGATGATATCACATGGGGATGAGTTAGAACTTACATCAAGAGCTGTACAAAATCCACCCATAGAAATTTCCTTTGAGGCTACTATATCATCTTATTCTGAAGAAGCTTCCCTAAAAGCTATTGCCTCTTCATCTTTTTGAATATTTTCCTCTCCGACCTATTTCCCCTAGGATCAATATGAACTATTAGTCAATGGGAAGCATTTTTTTAGCTGAGTTACTGATAGAACCATGGGGGAATTTAGGTCCAGCAACACACGCACATGATTTTTCATGGGACGTGTGATTCCTTGGGAGTGTATTAGATCCTCCAATTCTGACACAAACTTCATCCCCCCATCATAGGATGAATTGAATCCACATTTAGAAAAGATGATCCCTTCCAGCGCTATCCCATACCTGTTCAGGTGATCTCATAGGTTGTCAATGTTGAGGAATTATCTATAGGTGTATCATGTTTTCCAAGATTTAGGGTAGATATCATTACGAGGAAGCATCACACTATGAAATTACTTCCTAGAACCAGGAGGGGGTATCTTCTGGAACCCCCTTGATGATTCCCCTTTTTTCCGGGTCCTCTCGGTTGGAGCCACCAAATCTGGTATTGCTTACTCCCACTCTCCAGCTCCATTCGGCACTGATCCATGGGTTATCACTCTTGATATGGTATCCATGTCACCATGATGCATGCCTTCACCACCCTCATGATGTTCTACTATCATTTCTTGCACTCATCCTCATGTTGCAGGGGTTTCCCCTTTACTGGCTCAGATCATCAGCTACTTCAATGTCTCGCTCAGATAAACAGCTTCCCAGTTCAGCACGTATTCATGGATTATCCCAAATGTAGTAGTGGGTGGATGTAGTTAATTCTAAATTACTGTGTGAACATTATCCAAAGTTGTCTCATCACTCATGGTTGGTCCTCATGACGCACTCCCAAATTCACCTTCAAAGTTATCCTCTACAGACACTTGAATTTCCTTGAAAATTGGTGTAGGTAGATAGTTTGCAGATTGGATCACAGTCCACTCATGCCACAAGAACACCAAATCAAAATTATAGAAGATATAACCACTTATCTATGATATTTTTCCATTTTCAGTTAATCCCCCCATCAGTAGAGGGAATGGGTGAAAAAATGAATTGGTCTACTCACCCCAGTTTACTCAGCATAGCCATCATACCATGCTTGAGTGGGAAACTTCCTATGAAGTTTAGGATTACTGGTCAAAAGCTTTTCTTGGGGGGAGAGATAGGATTGAAGTATATGTAACCTCCCATATGTGATCTGACCCTACTATATAGGAAATTAAACATCCTACACATCCGCAATGACCTCTTCCCCTCACTGATGTGTCAAAGAAACTTATGAAGCATTACTAGTATTGGGATCCCCATATTTATGTGATTCCCACTGGCCAAAATCTCTTCTATGATAAATGTTCTTGGCCACACACCCATGTGCACATCTCTCAGTAGCTAAATCCATCCATATATTTAGTGCCAAAATAAACCTTCCTATCCTAACTATTGGCTGATAATCAGTATTGATGTGTTATCCCCATAGCTACCATAGGTTATCCTATAAGATCCTCTAATAAGAGTCATCCCTACCTCATTGGGATCCCCTTGGATAGGTATAGGGCCTCTATGGGAGTTTCATGGGTGCAACCTCTCCTTATTCCGTCTTATTCACTGTCAACTTTAGAAATTAACAGAACCATCCCTTTAAATGGACGTCTTTGGTGTTCTTATTATCGTTTTTTAAGCCCGACACAAAGTCCACCAGTGCCTTCTCCAAAGGTGGCATCCGTTCATCATCCTCTAAAGTGTTCTCAACAGGGAGGAACTCATTGTACTTAGCATGCATTGAATGGACCAGAGGATCGTGATGCCTACTTCCCTCCAATTCATTCGTAGATAAAAGTACTGTGAAACATGGTTCATAGAAACGTGTTCGTAGGGAGGATCGCTTCGTAAAAGGAGATCCTCAGAGTAGTCATTCATGATGGTATAATACGAGAAATGGGCCCCTCATACACTATTTATAGGTGATTAGTAGCCAATAATTTTTTCGACCTTCTCCCACTCGAGCTTCATGGTGCTTCCCAACTCATGAGTTAGCTTCACAATTACATGAGTTTGTTTTTGTGATGAACCCTCAGAATCTGACCCTCTTTTCCATAGGCTCCCATTCTAAGTAGGGGCATTTATTGGTGCCAAAAATCATACTACTAAGGATATGGAATAAAAATACATGTCCAATTTATGGAAACTTGAACCCTAAATGGCCCTCAAATTCATACAAGGGTCTGTTTCGCACATCTTCCACTTGAGAACCTGGCCACCACAACCACGAAGGAAGTTGATGGTACCTTCACAAGTCTGAAGGAGTCTAACGTAGGCTAGCAGCTTTTAGGCATCCTTTTTCCTTCACAGCATGCCTCGTGAGAACCTGGGCACCTTGAACATGAAGTAAGTTGAAGGTACCTTCACGAGATCAACAAAGTCTAATGTAGCCCAACAGCTTCACGACATCCTTTTTCCTTCATAGCATGCCTCGTGAGCACTTGGCCACTGTGATCGCAAAGGAAGTTGATGGTACCTTCATGAGTCCAATGAAATACGATGGAGACCAACCACGTCACGGAATTTTTTCCCTTCACGGTGATCCCACTATCATCAAAAAACCCCTTTTATTATAAATATTCATCTCACACCCCTTCAAACCTATTTTTACCCTGATCTTTTGCCTTCTAGGGTATCATTTCACGAATCTCATGAGTATCGTGAACATGAGAAAAAATGGATCCCCACGGTACTGAAGCATCATGATCCATGCATTTCTTTATTCATCATGGCCCCTACATATGGTAGGGATTCCCTTCATGAAGTCATTTACCCTTCATGAAGGAGGAATCCCCTTCGGGTTGCTCGAGGCTCTGTGATTCATTAATCCTTCTCGGAGCACTCTCCTAATAATGAGCCTTATTCTAAGGTGAGGCCTTGCTCCATGAGTACCTTTCTTTTGTGAATAACCTTTCCTTCACAAAGTACAATTCCTTCACGAAGCACATTTCCTTCATGAAGCACCTTTCCTTCATGAAGTTCATTTCCTTCTCAAAGTACCCTTCCTTCATGAAGCTCCTCATGAAGAGCACCCTAGCTTCAAGAACTCCAATCCTGTGTGGCTCTCCAGGCTTGTGCAAAGAGGAAGCCTCTCTAGGGTTCAAGCCCATCACTCCCCATAATCCATTTGTTCCATCTATTTCACATCGGTTCAAACATCTTGCATGATGTTAAACTACACCCACCGAACTACATGAGTTTTGATCAATGTCTTCTATATAAGGTATGTAGGATGCCTCCTTGAGGTTCAATCCCAACCACTAGTAAACCTTGGTTCCCTCCTCCTAGGAGTGCACCTATTGGATCTCATCATTCACCATCATCCATTTTCACCCTGCTCCTTCCCTTGATCCATTCTATCTCGGGAGGATCATGCCCCACCCAGAGGTCGTATCTCCTTTGGGTCCACCTAGTAAACTAATCATGCATAAGCCCCAATGTCCCCATTAGAACTATGTGGACTTTGATTCCCAACCATATGGGATACATAGTAAACCTCTTATAGGTTCAATACCAACATTTTCATCTTCAATTAGGTTCCATCTCATTCTCCCCATTCTATTTCAACACTTCCTCTATCAGTCATCTTGATTATTACATAGGCCACCACATCCTTGTGGGATCATGCCACTCATTTGGGTCATATTAGTGTGTAATCCCCATCCACCAACTCTATCACCTCGCCCTTATTTTAGTGAGATTAGATCATCAAAATAGGTCTTCTTAGTTCATAATCCCCATTTATCCCATTGTTACTCCTTGAATCCCCTGGGTACCTTACACAATACATAAGCCCCAAAAACTCCACACTCATTAAACCAAGAAATATCCTATTTAGAAGGACCTATAGCTGTGTGTAAGCCACAAATCAACCCTTTTAACTATGTGGGTTTTGATCTCTATCTCCTATACAGGGTACATAGGAAGCCTCCCTGAGGTTTAATCCAAGCCAATGGTAAACATTAGTGTCCCCCTTTCTAGGGTTCACTTTTCCTAATCCTCCCTTTATGAAATTTGATCAGCCTTCATGGTGTGAAACCATATGTTTTTTAGATACACCATATTGGGTCCTCTCTTATCAGGCGTTCTGATCCATGCATTTGGTAATCCTTCTAGGTGATCCCTCATAGGTCGTACCCATCTAATCCACCTTCATAAGTGTTTTGATCAACCTAATATATCTCTGCCAAACATTAAACTCATGAAATACCCCATGTTAAAACATGGGAAGCCGAGGAAAACCTCTGAGACATGACTCTAGCATAAGATACCCCACGATCGATGTGGGAAGCCTCAAGTTTCTGCACCTTTGAGAATCCCTCTGATGAGGAAGAATATAGATGTTCTAGTTTTCCAAATTCCAGACATGCCATCAATGCCCAGCATGACTACTCCCCTGACTGAAGGTTTTTAACCTAATTTGATCCTTTGGAATGTCTTTACAGGAGTAACATAATTAACTATTTTCCACAAATATATGGCACCGGGAATGGGTTTCATGAACAATGTCTTGATCTATAAAGGAGACCCGGTATAAGGACCCAGCCTTATTACAATACATAGTCTGGAATTTATCCAAGAAATCACTTCCTTTCACATTGAGGATATTTAAAATTTTATATCTTTAGATAATTGGGACATAATACATTCATAACATTACACATTAATATAGAGTGGATACCATAAAAATAGTATTCATTTCTTCCAAATTATAAAGCATTTCAAATAAAACATTGTTTCTTTTCCAGTTATTCATACATTTAACATGGATTTATTCTTTATCTTACAAATACTTATAAGCTATTGAAATCATTTAAAACATGGTATGAGAACAAAAATCTTAGTTAGGGATATAAAAAAAGGAAAGAACACATTATTCCATGAATACTTGTAATGTATGAAATCATTTTCAAATGACATACATGTCACCCATATATACTTTGTGAAACATGAGATTTACACAAGATTCCCGAAAAACATAAGAACATAAATAGAACCATAAAGGTATCTTGGGTAATTACTTACATAATCTTGCAACCCTCTCAGCTACCTTATAATTTGTAACCCTCGCGGCTACCTTACAATTTGTGTAACCATCGTAGTTACACTTGGAGTAACCATACGACCAACCTCCAACATTCACATACCCAATGAATTGAAGGGAGATATAGGTCCCAACCTTCATCATAAAAAATTCCCAATAACCATAACACAATCATACAACATGAATAATTTCATAAAAACAATGCTTTTGAATTTTGTAAAACAGCATTGTAAAAGAGGATTTTAAAAGAAAAGCCCCTTATAAATATCATATAATTGATGAGAGACTTAATAGAGTTGATGGAATATCTATATACACTCTAAATAAACTTAATTAAACATAATATAAACAAAACCCATCTCACAAACAATTTTAATACCACAAAAATAATGAATTAGAAGGTTTACCCAAAGAATGGAAATCGGGTTAAGAATTCCCTTGCCTCGGGTTTTTCTTACATAAAACTTGTTTAAGACTTTTGTATAATGGTTAAAAGAGTGTTATTTATATCTTAAAGAAACATATTCATGTTTTTAATACCTTATATGATCATTTAATTACATCATTCTACCCTGTAATTATTAGTATTTTTTCTCTTGCATTGTTTTGGGTGCGTTCTTTACATGATTTCCATGATCGGTTCATGATGAATATTCTTATCGATTGGAAGTGAAACTATAGAATTAGAATGGAAGGTTATTTACATATTTCCAGAACCATAAATTATTCCATTTATCGTTTTTAATTCTTACATGAGGATTATTCATAAGTTCAAACATTATTGATGTTTGTTTGGGTCATTTTTGCGATTCTTCGATCGTGATGAACACATTTTGTTTTATAAATTAATAAAATGTTTACAAAATGATTACATAACCTTATATAATATATAATAAATAAATTATAATCTGGTTAAAACATAAAAATGGTTTCATGACCAGTCCTTAAGGAATTAAAAGATATTGAAATCACATCATCCACGATGTCGGTAAATCAACACATCACAGACGGTGTTTTAATTTCTTGAATAAGTGGGAAAGGATAAGAAGTATAATGGTGAATCTTCCATAAACATGATGAAATTCAGAATGTGTATGATATTGGACATTAATTCCTCTTATATAAGGGAAGTTTAGGAAATAATAATAATAGAAAAGAAAATGAAAATAAAAGAAAGAAAACAAAAGAGGATGTTTACATCTTGATCTCCTCTCATTGAGATCCTTCTTAATGCCTTTGGTTTTGTCCTTTTAGTGATATTAGAAGCTCTAGATCATGGGGAAGAGACTTTGGAGGATTATTAGGTAAAACTTAGGTAAGGATCAAGGCTTGAGAGGTGTGGGAGGAAGATGGGAATTAGGGTGGTATTTATAGTGGAGGAGGGGAGGTATTTTACATTATTTTAATCATTATTATAATATTTTTGCTCAATACTATGAATAGTATTGATTCATGTGACCCAAAATAGTAATAATGTCATGTGAGTTTTAACCAAGTGGGATTACATCACTTTATATTTCATAAAAAGTGTATTTAATTGATTATTTGAATATAAGGTATTTTACTGTATTTCACTATTCATCAAAAATTCAAGAATTTCAAAAAAAAACCAAAAATTTCACCCTAACCATTTTTGACGTGTAGAATTCAAAAATGAACTCCATTTTTTGAAAATAATTTTCTAAATATTATTAATTTAGTTTTTAAATAAAATCATAATTTTTTCAAAAATAACAATTTTAAAACTATACTCATTTTTAACACCTTGAAAAATTAACCAACATCTAATTATCTTATAAACTTAAGAAAATAATATAATAATACAATTTATTATTCATTAGGGTCATATTACTATACATAAGTTTATGTTACTATTCACCAAAAAATCAAGTTGGTTCTATCATACTCCAAATAACTTACTGGTCACAATTGTAGATAATTGTTTTTTGAAATTCAAGACATATAAGTGGAAATATAATGTTTAAATACTAGTTATAAATATCTACTTAAAAAAATTTCATGCATTCCAAATTATTATTGAAAAATATGGGTGTTACATTATCCCCACCTTCTATAAATTGCATCCTTTAAATTTTATTTACTTATTAAACAAGTGAGTGTACATTTCCATCATAGCATTTTTAGACTCCCATGTTGCTTCTTCAACCATGTGGTTTATACACAAAACCTTTAACAAGTGGATTGCCTTATTCTACAATACATGTTATCTTTGATCAAGAATTTGAACTAGTTTCTCTTTATAAGAAATGTTCCCTTCCAACTGAACTGCTTCTAGGCTCAAAACATGAGATGAATTCGGCACATACTTTCTCAACATCAAAACATGAAAAACATTGTGTACCTAAGAAAAACTTAGAGGCAAGCTACTCTATAGGCGACTGGTCCAACATTCTTCAGAATTTCATAAGGTCCAATGAACCATGGACTTAGATTTTCTTTCTTACCAAAATTCATAACACTTTTCCATGGGGAGATTCTAAGAAAAACATGATCATATACCTCAAAAGAAAAGTATTTCTTCCTATTTTCAGCATAAAATTTCTGCATGGTCTGAGTTGTCTGTATTTGTTGTTGGGTTATCTAAACATTCTCAGCCATTTCCTATTCTAATTTTGGTCCCATCAACTTCCTTTCCCCAACTTCATCCCAAAAATCTGGAGTTTTACACCACTTCCCATACAATGCCTCAAAAATTTTCATTTGTATACTGGAATGATAGCTGTTATTATAAGAAAACTAAAATAAAAAAGATTTTGATCATAACTTTCTTAGTAGTCTTTTGAACAAGCTCGAAGCATATCTTCCAAATTCTAAATCGTTCATTCTGACTGCCCATCTGATTGGGGATTAAAAGTTGCAATGAAATTTAATATTGTCCCAATGAATTCTAAATCCCCTTCCAAAAGTTAGAAGTAAACCTGGGATCCAGATCAGATACAATGAAAAGAGTAACTCCATTTAACCTGACAATCTATTTGAGGTACAGTCGAGAAAGTTGATCCAAATATATTGTATCTTGAATAGAAAGAAAAATTGTAGATTTACTCAGCCAATCAAAAATAAACCAAATTGCATTGTTACCTTGATAATTCTTGGGTAGTCCCACCATGAATTCCATGGATATATTCTCTTATTTCCACTCTGGCACTAGTAGTGGCTGAAGCATCCCCTTTGGTAAAATCCACTCTGCTTTAACCTGTTGACATGTCAAACATTTCATGGTAAAATCTACAATATCTATTTTCATTCCATCCCACTAATAATACTCCTGAAGGTCTTTGTACATCTTAGTACTTCCAGAATGAACTGAAAATGTAGAACTATGAGCTTCACACAAAAAATCTTTCTTCAATTGGGAATCACAAGACACACACAACCTTTTTCCAAATCTTAAAACACAGTCTTTATCAAGGTTAAATTCTAAAAACCTACCCATTTTAACCAATTCTACCTTTTTCTATAGCACACGGTCTTACTTCTACGCTTTCTTAATTCTATCTGATAACGATGAATGTAATGAAACCAAAAATATAATAGAGGTATTTCTTACACCAACACCTTTTAATCCAAAATTCATCAATTCATTAATCAAGGGATAATATTCCAAATGTAACATGGTTAATGATGCATGATGTTTTTGACTCAAGGAATCTGACACTTTTTTTTCTTTTCCTGGATGGTAATTGATCATGGAATCATAATCCTTTATCAGTTCAAGCCATCTTCTCTACCTCATATTTGATTCTTTCTGAGTGAATATATATTTCATACTATTATGGTCATTATATAATTGATATTTTTCCCCATATAAATGATGCCTCTAAATTTTCAAAGAAAAAACCACAGCTTCCAATTAAAAATCATGGGTGGGATAATTAAAGTCATGTGGTTTTAGTTTTTATGAATCATAATAAATTACCGGATCATTATGCATCAAAACAAAACCAAGTCCCTTCAATGAAGCAACATTGTAGATGACAAACTCACCATTTCAGGAAGGTAAGGCCAAAACTAGATCATTCAACAATCTCTTCTTTAGTTCTTAAAAAAAACATCACATTCTTCTATCCAAATAAATTTAACCCCTTTTCGTGTTAACATAGTTAGTGGGCTAGATAACAGTGCAAAGTTTATAATAAATTTACAGTAATAACTTGCTAATCCAATAAAACTACGAATCTCTATAACATTTGGGGGTCTTGGACATTCATCAACCACTTTTTTTGGAAGGATAAACTATTATTCCATATTTATTTAAAATGTTCTCAAGAAAAGAAATCTGTTGCAACCAAATATCACACTTGCTGAATTTTACATACAGTTTATTTTCCATTAAGGGTTTTAAAACAACCCTTAGATGTTTTTAATTATCCTTTTTTGCTCTTATAAAATACTATAATGTCATCAATAAAAACAACCACAAACATATCGAAGAACTAATGAAATATTCTATTCATAATATTCATGAATACAATAGGTGAATTAGTTAACCCTAAAAACATATCAAAAAATTCTTAATTCCCATATCTAGTACCAAAATTTATTTTTGGGATGTTGTCCTCATTCACCTTCAGATGATGCTATCCGGATCTCAAGTCAATCTTGGAAAAGTACTGAGCTCCCTAGAGCTGATCAAACAAGTCATCGATATTAGGAAAATGATACATTTTTTAACAGTGATGTTATTCAAGGCTCTATAATCAATGTAAAGTCGCATGGAACCATCTTTCTATTTAACGAACAAAATAGAAGATCCCCATGGTGGAGTTCTAGGACGAATAAAGCCTTTGTCAAGAAACTCTTACAACTGATTTTTCAATTCAATATGTTCCATTTGAGCTATTTGATATGGGGGTTTTTAAATTGGATTAGCATCAGGAACTAAATAAATTGTGAATTTGACTTCCTGATCAGGTATGACACCAGGTAACTCATCAGTAAAAACATCAAGGTATTCATTTACCACTAGAACATCATTAATTTGAATAGTTCCCTTATTTTCAACAATATGAGAAAGATAACTTTTATTTCCATCTTTCAATATTTTCTCAGCTTCCTGATATGTTATCAATTGTATGGGTTCGTTCTTATATACAAACTAAAACTCTTTCTAAAAATCAACTTCTTTATCTTTATAGTCAATCTTAGCATGATAAATAGACATCCAATCCATTCCCAGAATGACATAAAACTCTAATAAGGGAAAAACAAAAAGGTTTTCAGGTAAATTCATTCCATAAACAACAATATAAATATTCTTATAATTCTTATTTTCAATGATATTCCCCCCATGTGTTTTAACAATAAGTTCCAGTCTCATTTTTTGAGGTGATATTTACAGTTTACGAAAAAATTTCTCAAAAATGAAGGAATGTGTAGACCCCATATCAAACAAAATTTTAGAAAAATCTGAGTAAACAAAAAATGTACATGATACAACTTCATTGGATGGCCTGAAATCTGCTGATGTAGTCGCAAAGTATCTCACTACACTTTTCTGCTTATATTTTGTCTTCTTTGCATCATTCGGGTCTCTCTTTGTGTAGGAATATTCATAATGACCCATCTCTCCACATTTAAAACACTTTACAGTTTAGTTATCATGATTATCCTTATGATAATTTTCATTAAAATCTTAGGCCATATGTCCAAAATTACCACATCGAAAACACTTCCCTTTTTTGGTAAGGAATTCTCTAGGGTGCTTCTTTCCACACTTTTCACAAAATGGGAACTGTATTTTCTAGCCATCATATTTCTTTGGTTTATTCATACCCATCACTTTCCATCTGGGCCTCTTCTTCTCCTTGTTGTCAAAATTCATTTGATCATCAGCAAACTCTATCACTACACACTCCCCACATCGGAAAAGATTCTCATAAATTTTGATTTCATAGGAGGCCAATGCTCTTCAGTAACATGGCTTCATCCCAGAGTAAAAGCGGTTGATTTTACTATCAAGATCTAGAATAATATTTAGAGCATAGCTCGCCAGTCGAGTGAATTTCACTTCATACACAACCACTAAATCTTCCTCCTTTTTCTTCAATTCAAGTAATTTATTCTCCATCCTAAGTTGAACCACCTTAGGAAAATATTTTTCAAGGAAAATACTTTTAAATTCATCCCACTCTAAGGCATCAATATCCTATTAATCCATGGTATTCTTTACTATCATCCACCACTGATCAGATTCACCTTCAAAACAATAAATGGTAAGACTTACCTTTTAATTATCTAAACATCCCATAATATTGAATATCGTTTCAAGGGATTTGATCCATACTTCAGTCGCTACTGGGTCAGAAGATCCATTGAAAGCAGGAGGGTGTTGTCTCAAAAAATGTTCCACTATTTTCATGATCTGTTGTGGTACCCATGGTTGTTCTCTTGAATGGATGTCACTACAATTTATTGCTTACGTTAGCTGAGCCATTACAGTCACAAACTACTCAGTTCCAATCCCTACCATTCCGGGTTGTAGATTCAGAAGGATATAATTTTTTTAGTGCCTATCCTCTTTAGCTTTCCTTTTTCTTCTACAGATAACCATTCTAAACAAACATATCTTAGTAGAAGCAACATGGTAATATTTAAATTCTATTAAATTTCAATTTAATCGTAGAGTAAAAATCATTTATGGTATTCTATTAATATCATCTTAACCCCTAAAATTATATAAATCATCCTTTGATACCAACTATAAGGACCTATCCTTATTAAATTACATAATCATGAATTTAGCTAAGAAATCGCTTCATCTAACATTTAGGATCTTTTCAATTTTAGATATTTAGAGAATTGATACATAATACATTCATATAATTACACATTAATATAGAGTGGATACCATAAAAACAGTATTCATTTCTTCCAAAATATAAAACATTTCAAATAAAACATTGTTTCTTTGATAGTTCTTCATACATTTAACATGGCTTCCTTCTTTGTCTTACACGTCCTTATAAAATGTGAAAAACATTTAAAAACATGGGATGATCACAAAAATCATATTAAGGGATATAAAAAGAAGTAAATAACACATTAGTCCAAGAATACTTATAAAGTATGAAATCAGTTTCAAAATACATACTTGTCACCCATATATACTTACTTTGTAAAAAATGATATTTACACAACATTCCTGAAAAACATAAGAACATAAATAGAACCATAAAGGTATCTTGGAGAATTATTTACATAATCTTGTAACCCTCTCAGCTACCTTATAATTTGTAACCCTCACGGCTACCTTACAATTTGTGTAACCATCGCAATTACACTTGGAGTAATCATATGACCGAACTCGAACATACACATACCCAATGCATTGGAGGAAGATATATGTCCCACCCTTCATCATAAAAAATTTCCAAGAACCATAACACAATCATACAACATGAATAATTTCATAAAAACATAGCATTTGAATTTTGTAAAACATAATTTTAAAAGAGGATTTTAAAAGAAAAGCCCCTTATAAATATCATATAATTTATAAGAGGCTTAATAGGGGAGATGGAATATGTATATACACTATAAATACACATAATTCAACCTAATATAAACAAAACCCATCACACAAACAATTTTAATACCACAGAAATAATGAATTAGAATGTTAACCCAAAGAATGGAAATCGGGTTATAAATTCCCTTACATCGGGTTTTTCATACATCAAAGTTGTTTAGACCTCCAGTATAATGGTTAAAAGAGTGTTATTAATATCTTAAATAAACATATTCATATTTATAATACCTTATATGGTCATTTCATTACATCATTCCACCCTTTAATTGTTAGTATTTTGTTCCTTGCATTATTTTGGGTGCATTCTTTACATGATTTCCATGATCAGTTCATAATAGATATTCTTGTCAATTGGAAGTGAAACACCAAAATTGGAATGGAATGATATTTAGATATTTCCAAAACCATATATTATACCATTTATCATTTTTAATTCTGAAATTAGGATGATTCATAAGTTAAAACATTATTGATGTTTGTTTGGGTCATTTTGGTTATTCTTCGATCGTGATGAACTCATTTTGTTTTATAAATTAATAACATGTTTAGAAAATTATTCCAGAAACTTATATAAGATATAATACATAAATTATAATATTTTTCAACCATAAAAAATGGTATCATGGCCATTCTTGAAGTAAAATATATTGAAATCACATCATCCATGATGTCGGAAAATCAACACATCACATACAGTGTTTTAATTTCTTGAATAAGTTGGAGAGTAGAAGAAGTATAATGGTGAATCTTCCATAAACGTGATGAAATATAGAATATGTATGATATATGATCATTCATTCCTCTTGGATAATGAGAGGTGAGGAAAGAGGAAGAATAGAAAATAAAATGAAAAGAAAAGAAAGAAAACAAAAGAGGATGTTTACCTCTTGATCTCTTCCCCTTGAGGTCCTTCTTAAGGTCTTTGGTTTTGACCTTTTTGTGAGACCAGAAGATCTAGGTCGTGGGGAAGATACTTGGGAGGAGTAATGGGTGGAATTTAGGTAAGGTTCAAGGCTTTAGAGGTGTGGGAGGAAGAGGGGAATGAGGGTGGTATTTATAGTTGAGGAGAGGAGGTATTTTACATTATTTTAATCATTATTATAATAGTTTTGCTCAAGACTATGAATAGTCTTGTTTTATGTGACCCCAAATAGTAATAATGGAATGTGAGTTAGAACCAAGTGGTCTTACATCACTTATGATGTCATAAATAGTGTATTTATCTGATAATTTGAATATATGGTATTTTACAGTATTTCACTATTGATAAAAAATTCAAGAATTACAGAAAAATACAAAAAAATCACCCTGACCATTTTTTGACGTGTAGAATTTAAAAATGAAATCCATTTTCTGAAAATAATTTTCTAATTATTATTAATTTAATTTTTAAATAAAATCATACTTTATTCAAAAATAAAATTTTTAAAACTATAACTTATTTTTTAACACCTTGAAAAATTAATCAAAATATAGTTATCTTATATCCTTAGGAAAATAAAATAATAATAAAATTTACTATTCATTATGGTCATATTACTATTTATATTACTATTCATAAGGGTGTGTTACTATTCACCAAAAATCAAGTTTGTTCTGTCAAACTATAAATAACACACTTGTAACAATTGTAGATGACTGTTTTTTGAAATTTAAAACATAGAAGTGGAAAAATTATGTTTAAATTCTAGTTATAAATATCAAATTAAAACAAAGTTTTATGCATTCCAATTTATTTTTTAAAACATGGATTGTTACATTGGTGATGGTAACACCCCAGAATGATAAAGGGTTAAATGACTAAACGATATGACTCATGTCAATAAGGTGCACCTTCTTTTTCGAGGGCCTATCTGATTAGAAATCCACTGTTAAGTATGCTTGGCCTGGAGTAGTGGTCAGGATGGGTGACCTTCTGGGAAGTTTATCAGGTTGTGTGCGAGTGAGGACAAAGCACATAGGAAAGCACATATGTTGGCATGTGGGGACTTTTATTAGTCAGATGACTCGTTTGGGCTTGTGGGTGGGTCCCAGGGTGGGGACCACGCGCCTGCGGGGCAATTGGTGGTACCTGGCGGGCCAGGACCCGATAACCATGTTAAGGCGGGGTGTTTGTGCTGTCACTAGGGCCCAATTGTTACATTTGGTATCAGAGGAGGAACCCAGCCTTAAGTGTGGTGCACTGCCTGGGATGCGATGTAGGGCCCACAATGAGGATGTTGTGCTCTAAAGGGGGTGATTGTGACACCCCAGAATGATAAAGGGTTAAATGACTAAATGATATGACTCATGTCAATAAGGTGAACCTTCCTTTTCAAGAGTCTATCTGATTAGAACTACAAAGTTAAGTGGAACTCCACAGTTAAGTGTGCTTGTCCTGGAGTAGTGGTCAGGATGGGTGACCTTTTAGGAAGTTTCCCAGGGTATGTGCGAGTTAGGAAAAAGCACAATGGAAAGGACATGTGTTGTCCTGTGGGTACTGTCATTAGTCAGATGACCCTTTTGGGCATGTGGGTGGGTCCCAGGGTGGAGACTACATGTATACGGGGCAACTAGTGGTACCTGGAGGGCCAGGACCCGACGGCCATGTTAAGGCGGGGTGTTTGGGCTATCACTATGGCCCAGTTGTTACACCCAGAATAGGTGACGAATTCTGAGGAATCCATGGAAGGAGAGACCTAAATCCCATCATCACATTTAAATTAAAGAAAAAACATCTCTGAACAAGTGATGAATGTCACCTGCCTTTGGAAAGTGGGAATGCGGGGTATAATGCACCATCAGTGAGTGTCGACATGACGACCCAGGTGGTGTGCCCTGATGGAAAGCATCATAAACAATATTTATGACACTAAAGTTATTATTTAATGAATAATATAGAATATTTAGAAGAGTTAAATGAAAATTTTAAAAGTTTTCAGTTAATGTGATTACATATTCATTGAAATAACTCATTTGCATCTCCTCCTAAGGACCCTGTGATTGGTCTTTTGGGGAAAACATTACCTTTAGAAAATTTATATTGAATTGTAGAAGAGAATTTCATATGTTTTGGTCAAGATAGACGATTTAATGTTTTGTGATTAATATAAAGGTGGGGGTTCCTTCTAGGTTGAGATTTAGGGCCCACAACGAGGATGTTGTGCTCTAAAGGGGGGTGACTGTAACACCCCAGAATGATAAAGGGTTAAATGACTAAATGATATGACTCATGTCAATAAGGTGCACATTCCTTTTCAGGATTCTATTTTATTATAACTACAAAGTTAAGTAGAACTCCACAGTTAAGTGTGCTTGTCCTGGAGTAGTGGTCAGGATGGGTGACCTTCTAAGAAGTTTCCCAGGGTGTGTGCGAGTGAGGACAAAGCACACAAAAAAGGACATGTGTTGTCCTGTGGGGACTATCATTAGTCAGATGACCCGTTTGGGCATGTGGGTGGGGACCACATGTATGCAGGGAAACTAGTGGTACCTGGAGGGCCAAGACCTGATGACCATGTTAAGGCGGGGTTTTTGTGCTATCACCAGGGCCCAGTTGTTACACACGGACAAGGTGATGAATTCTAAGGAGGAATCCATGGAAGGAGAGACCGACATCCCATCATCACATTTCAATTAAGGAGAAAATATCTCTAAAAAGTGATGAATGTCACCTACCTTTGGAAAGTGGGAATGCGGGGTACAGTACACCATCAGTGAGCATCGACTTGATGACCCAGGTGGCGTGCCCCGATGGAAAGAATCAGAAACAATATTGATGAAACTAAAGTTATTATTTAATGAATAATATTGAATATTTAGAGGAGGTAAATGAAAATTTTAAAAGTGGTCAATTAAGGTGATTACATCTTCATTGAAAGAATGGGTGACCTTCTAGGAAGTTTCCCAGGGTGTGTGCGAGTGAGGACAAAGCACATAGGAAAGTACATGTGTTGGCCTATGGGGACTATCATTAGTCAGATGACCCGCTCGGGCATGTGGGTGGGGACCACATGTATGCGGGGAAACTAGTGGTACCTGGAGGGCCAAGACCCGACGACCATGTTAAGGCAGGGTGTTTGTGCTATCACCAGGGCCCAGTTATTACACACGAACAAGGTGATGAATTCTGAAGAGGAATCCATGGAAGGAGAGACCGACATCCCATCATCACATTTCAATTAAGGATAAAATATCTCTAAAAAAGTGATGAATTTCACCTACCTTTAGAAAGTGGGAATGCGGGGTACAATACACCATCATTGAGCATCGACATGATGACCCAGGCGGCATGCCCTGATGGAAAGCATCAGAAACAATATTGATGAAACTAACGTTATTATTTAATTAATAATATAGAATATTTAGAGGAGGTAAATGAAAATTTTAAAAGTGGTTAATTAAGGTGATTACATCTTCATTGAAATAACTTCTTTGTATCTCCTCCTAAGGACATTGTGATTGGTCTTTTTCAGAAAACATTACCTTTAGAAAATTTATAGTGAATTGTAAAATAGAATTTCATATGTTTTGGACGAGATAGAGAATTTAATGATTTGTGATTAATATAAAGGTGGGGGTTCCTTTTTATAATTGAGGGGAGGGGAACTCTTGGGATTTAGTAAAAGATTAAAATATGATAAATAATTCTCTATTAAAATGCTTCCAAAAGACTAGGGATTTAAAGATAATGTAGGATGGGGTTGAAATCATATAAAAAAATGTGGATAGGTTTATGTTATGTTTCAGACCGTATCTTTTTGTTTAACCCGTTAGTTAATATATTTTATCCTAAACTCTAGTAATGTCTTTTTCACACTTAACCGTTTATTATTTTACATGTACGGTGCAAATTGTCTAATAAATGTGAAATGGATGAACTTTCATACCAAATCTGAACATGCTTTTTCTTTTTTTTATTTTTTTAAATATTTTATTAAAATATTATTTTTACAAAATATCATTAATGTCTAATTTACACTATTCATATAATTTGACATAAAATACATAAATACATAGTTATAATTTTAATATAATACTTTAACACAAAGATAATATGTTATATTTATCTATAAATTTCATGGAACACTCTAAGTCACTCAAATTACATTCATTTTAATATTTTTAAGTTTATAATTTTATTTTTCCATTAATTAAATAAATATATTATTATGGTTATACAAATATTTAATTTAATTACTTATTTAAAAAAATTTAAAAATAAACATCCATTATGAAAATAATTTCATTATTATCCAAATATACATTTATATTATCTCATAACTTTCTTTTTTTTCTATGTGGACACATAATAGTTATCTAGAAGTAAGAGAGTGACATTTTATATTTCTCGTTGCTTTAAAAATTAATATAGATCATTATCATGGGAAGGTGACAATTAAACAAATAAATTTAGTTTCAAATGTGATAAGGGTATAATTAAATTCATCCAAAAATAAATAGGATGAAACATAATTGCCTTATAACTTATTTTCTTCATGGATTAACAAGATTTACTCTTTAACATGGTGATAAATTTTACCATCATTATTATTTGTAAAGAATAAAAATAAAGGGGCCTACTTTAAAAATTTGAACATATTTACTCTAAATATGAATAAATTTTAGAAAATTAAATACCTATAAGTGATAGAAATTACTTTTAATAATAAAAGTGAAAAAAAATGAAAACTGATTTTTTGAACAATACATTTTCTACATAAAACAGGGATTATTCTTATCCAATGTTTAGAAAAATATTAAATTATTTTCAAAACATTTGAGTGAGTATATAATATATAAATTTAATTAAAATAATTCACCAATTGTGAATACTTTATTTTATTATGATGAAAAATAATTATGTTCATAAAAATAGTTTTTTATAAAAACAACTCTTTTATTTTCAAATGATGTTTATTTTCATTTCTTATTAATTGGTTACCAATGAATTAATTTTACTCATATGTAAACCATAAGTTTTTCATAATTAATTTATTCCTATTAACACCATACAATCTAATGTCTTAGTGATAACCATTACATAATAATAATTTAATAGTATATCATAGTTTGTTTAAAAATATTGTTATGTGTAATGAAAGCAATCAATGAAATAAAATTTATTTATATAGAAATTTTTCATAAAATCTTTGATTGTTATATATATTATCCAATTACACCCAATTCTCCTCATAGATACCATTGTGTTAATGCTTCACTTAGACTAGGGGTATAATATTTTCAAGTATTATCTTCTCACGTTGATCTGCTATGTCCATTGGCTACTCATTGAATGGAATGTCATCCTCAAACTACACATCATTGATTATAACCATATGATAGGTGATTTGATCATATAATTTAGGTTATGATATATAAAATAAATTATAAATATAAGTTTATCTTTGATAAATTTATCTTCAATATGACACCATACCAATACTCAGTAATTTTAACCAAACTGTGGTAACATGGAACTATATTCCCCTAATAGTTCATGTTTTAGTGGCCCAACTAGTTAAAGACCCTTAATAACACTTGATACCCAATTTCAAACTCTAGAGTTCAAAATCATGGATCAATATAGAACTACCAACCTACTCTATGTGGTCATCGACTTCCTTAAGATTGATTGGATAGAATTCAATGTATGTTATATATATCACAATCCAATTACGAATAATTCCTTAAACTATTTACAATATAATAGAGAAAAGTATGGATTTATATGTAATAACGAAATGTGTTCTATCTATATTGAAACATAATGATAATTTTTATAGATTAATTCTTCTAATAGTATATCATCTTCTCATGCTTTCTAAACATGTTGGGTATATGCTTGAAGAATATGCTCAATAATATTGATGTGATTCATATACTATCTATTAGTTCAAGGATGATTAAATATACAAGTATTAACCTGATTCCTAGTACTCATTATAGACCCTACCAAAAATGGGATATGATCCTCTCATCCAAATACAACAAGATACTATAAGGAACTATATGCATTCATATTATTTATCGCTCATAATAAAAACATATATCATCAACTAACTATAAATCTACAATTGGAAGGAAATGAGAAAACTTCATTAACTAATCAATAATCACCCACTATGTATATTTACCTCATGGAAACCATAGTGTGTATGTCACAATGCCCATAGTGAGCTCACCTCATTTCAATGTTGGATATGGAAGTGGTTGTAGAAGACTGGTGAGATTTTATTACATGGCCATTACCAACTCATAATTGAGGAACCATAACATAATGAATGGTATTCCTTTATCCACCCACAGACATTGTAATTAGTTATGTATATAATGTTTCATATACATTAACCTATTTTATAAAACACATTAAGAGAAATTTGAATCATGATTCATCTCCTTCCCTATACACATCAATACAATAATTATACCATGAATATATAAGAAATTATACTTTTCTAGAATCCATTCATGGATTTAATCCCCATCACATATTATCTCATTTATTTTCCTAAAGTTTGAATCAATCATGTTAACTACCTTAACATAACCAATAATAATATTAAGGTTATTCGCATAGAAATAGGTTCCAAAATTACACAATCCATAGTAATATTTAAATTCATCATAGTAAATGAGCATATAAAGTGATACTCATTTCATTTATTACATGACACATGAACCTTTATCTTCCGACTAAGGGAATATTACATGGTATTACCCTTCACAGGTGTGTAGTCTATTTTTATATCCATGTATTACAGGTACACAATACATCTACAATGAAGAATATATAGTCTTAGGAAATCTAAGAAAAACATAATTATGTTATGGTCAGTATAAAATCAAAATATATTTATATATGGAAGGGGATATTGTGGATACTGATTACCCAAGATCAAATTTATTTTGGAGAACCAATGAGACACCTTTAGTTGATCAAGAACGTAATTTATAAATTGTAGGGGACACAAACTATTGAACACGAATGGGTTTAAAATTTATTAATCAACATATAAATAATAAATATTATTTCCATTCATAGAAAATAAAATGTGAGTACCATATATAATAGTTATTGATAAAATAAATACATTCACCTCCAAGTCCTCCAACTAGATTCACCAGTTCAATAACTTTATGGGTACCATCCAATATGTTGTTATCAATATCAGCTCTATACATAACACCATGTTGTTTATAAAAAAAATCTCTAAGTTTGTAATACTAGGAAATAATCATAAAATACAACCTAAAAATGGTCAAAAATAGAAGTAACTAGTACATAACATATCTTCTACTTTTTCCAAAAGATTGATCAACCTTATCTGATATAATCATGTCTAACAACTGATGATCAGGTCTATCTAAACCATCCTAAAATTCCTATTTTCTAATAACAATGAAAAAATCACCTATAATATAAGTAAAAGTTTCTGATATCCAATACCAATCTATGTGGTTTTCGATGTTAGTAAACCAATACATACTATAAATTGGTGGAGGTGGTTCCCTAGAACCAAATACTTTGTAACTTTGATTGAATGTTTATTCAGTGAATTGAATAATTAAAAAATCCTTATCACATATATATTTTTCTTTCACATATCATTAATTTTATAATGTACTTATTTTATTATTCACAGTAAAAGGTTATAACATTTCACCACTATGATGAGGACCTTGAAATGATATTATAATATTTAAAACATATATGTCATATGGTTAAATGAAATCATCTAATGGGATTTATATAATGTAGACTATCAGGTGATTGATTATTGTTTGATGATGTGGCTTCATATTATGAATTTAAAACATTATAATATCCAAGATGGAATATTATAAGAACAAAATTGTAAGTAAAAAATCCATTATTTTCATTTAATTTGATATTTATATATATAGACATATTTATTAGTCATTAGGCATGAGATTACTATTACTAAATATCCTGAGAGGGATACGTTGATGTATTTTTCAATACTATAAAAACCTATGTTTCTTATAAAGTATGATAAATTGGATGTGTCATGAGTTATATGAAATTAATGAAGAAGTTAATAATGGGGTTTCACTTTCAATACTAGAAGCTTATATATCATCCCATTGGTTGAAATAGAACATTCAAACTAAAATACATGGCCATGGTGATTTATGGGTTAATGTCAATAAGATAATGAAATATATATTGAGTATATGGGTTAATTATGTGAGTATAAAACATATTTTATGAGATATCAAGACAAAGGAATTACATTGTACTGTGAGTATTCATTTTTAATTTTTTCATTTTGGTGTTAATTTGTTCTTCCATGAATGAATTTATGTGTTTCTAGATTATGATATTTGAATTTAGGAAATCACACCTAACTCCACTAGGGATGTGTTATAGAGTCTCACACAATTAGTGTTTCTGGATCTAACTGACCTATTTCCCCTCTCCAATGTCATCTCTTATTATGATGGTTGTGTATTTCTACTTGAGTGGTATTGATGTGATCCAATTCATGGAGATTCATTGGATCATATTATTTTCTTTCTTAAGTATCTAGGAATGATTTCATATTGATGTGGGTTTGCTAGTTTGATAGTTCTGAATCAAGTTTTCCTCCTTTGATTAGGGTGTATTTATTCATCTATATTGATTTGGGTTAGCTTTGGTCTTTCAATAACCCAATATTCATTAACCTCAAAATTTTCTACCTTTTACCCTTCCATAGATTCCATTACTTACATCATATTTTAGTCACTCCCCTATGGTCTTTTTTATCTCCCCCAAGTAGTTATTTAGTTCTAGAATTCATATATACTTTTATGGTTGATGTACACTAAGTTCAATCATGGATATTTTATCTAGAGAAGCATAATTTCAATGTTTTGAAAAATTTCTGAGGATTGATTTTGTGAGATAGGAGTCAGGATGGGATGTGAGGTTTGATTCAATGGACATGTCATACTTCAGGTGATATGGGTCATTTAGAGGTGGTTTTACCTAGTGGTCTTCTAAAAATTTGATAGTTTCATATGTTTTGGGTAGAGTTGGATTAATTTTGGTTGGGCCACTCAGGGACACTTTCTTGATGGTTGGGAAATAGGATGGAATATTTTGGTGTCATCGGGAATTTTCATCATTGATAAAGGACGATGTAGTGGAATACAATTTATATGATGATTAAAATATTTTACATCCCAATTGATGGAAATAGGAGAAGGTTTTGGCGTAATTGTGGTGTTTGAGGATTTGTGGATTTTCCAGGTAGTGGTGTTGTTGTGACCCATCGACCTATGAACATTCCTACTTTTTTCTTTCAAAATTTTTGTGCATTTGGTTTGATTTTTTTATAATTTTTTGGTGGTTTTGATTTTTTGTTATGGTCTATGTGTGTTCCAAATTAATAAATTTAAAGTGGATATTTTATAAATTCCAAAAAATTGGATTAGAGGAGTTGAAAATTAAATAATTTTTTCCACGAGTCCATGAATATAATATTAATTTATTTTTGAAATGAATAATATTTATTTTTAGAGGTAAAATATATGATAAGCACATTGGAAAAACTGATTTAAGGACTCCACAAAAAAATGGTATCATATTAAATATCATTTAAATAAATAAGGAATTTTTTTCTTGAAATGGAATTAAATGTATGCATGTTGGAACATGAAATGACATGACATAATAATTATAATATATTAATATTATTATTGGAATGGGGGTATATTTGGTTTATTATTTTATTAAGAAGATTTATATAATTAACAATATCAATCCTCAGATCTTTATATACAAATATATATCATTTTATAGAAAGAGTGAAATCATTTGAGTTTTTTACAATGCATCCTCTCAGTAGTGACTTCTCTCAGTGAATAACATCTCCTAGGATCCTCTCATGATCAAGAGGATTTATCCACCCCCTTATTATTTATTAGTATTGGGAGAATAATGGAGATGATCTATCAAGATAGAAGGACTTTGTTGTGATAAATATTAACAATTATTGTAAATCATATCATTCATACTAGCACCAAGCGTTTCATCGGTATCTTTCAAAGAAATCGCACATGTGGAACAACACTAAATCGATTCTACTTTATATCATATTATCATAGTGATGGTATAAATAAAATTAAGTTTTAATGGTCAAAATATTTATCTAAGAAATATTCTAAAGATCAAGGTACTTATATATATGAAATTAATTATAAATTTAAAATGAAATGATAATCTCTATATTCTATAATTCCTTTCTTCTAGTTCAAGTGGTTATATTATTCAAACATTATTATTATTTTTCTTTTTCTTATGGATTATATGTTACATCAAATGAAAATCCATCAGTGGCCATGTTATAGAATATCATTAATGTACATGAAACATTTATAGATTACATAAAAACTACAAATGTATAATATGGGGAAATCCTATAAAATCCTATAACATCTTTTCACCAAGGTTTATCTGAGATGTCTTTTGATTCCCCTAATAACTTCCTCAGGGAAATGTTGATGGTAAACATTCCCATCAGACACTCAAACTTATACCCTAAATCACATAATAACAATTTGGAATATATGGATTATATCAAACCAATATCAAATAGAATTACACTAAAGGTATATCTTACAAGAATCATACATTTACTGTTGAAAACCTCTCATTACTATAGACTAGATTCATTAATGTAGTAAAAATTTATCCAAAATTTTTCCCATTATCCCAGACTCAAAACACCTAGCTACCCTATGGTGTTAAAATAGCATTCAAAATATTTTTTTGAGGTTCACTCCAATATGATTATAAGATATTTCTCATATATAAATTGGAGAGAAAGTCTTTTTTTGAAGGGTGTCATTATTAGATCAGGAACCTCCGGATTAACTATAATGGAATCTCTCTCTAAAGATCTCCCATTGAGATGGAAGATAATAACCCTCCATCTTTAAACACTGTAAGATTCTATCACGGTGAGAACCCTTGAAGGTATTTTTTAGCAACAAAAATACCTATTTTAGAAATATATAGTAATAAAATGTGTCTATACACTACCCTTTACTAGGCTACCCATGAAATGAAGTCTTAGTTCACCATAATTGAAAAATATTTCATCTATAATAATATATAAATAGCTAAACTGGTATTCTTTATCCCAATATAAAAAAAATATCCATCCAAGATTCATATACTATTAGTCTCTAAGAAAAATGGATAAAATTTATCAATATCATCTCATAACCCATAAGAGATATAAATTACCCTACTATGGCCACACAAACTCCAAATCCTACACTATCTTACATTTATATAGGTAAAAGTACTAAAAATGAACTAAAAATTCCGTTGAGTATAAACCCTCATACCAAACTACCAAGACCATAATATCAAATTAGTACATGGTTGGTTAAAAAAACATATATGTGTCAAAACTAACATTCTTATCATGTAGGATCTCAATCTGGTTAAAGATTCAATTTATTAGTTTGAACAAATCTTTTATACTATATAGTTCACAATGACTCTAGAAAAGGGATGATTTATATACTTGAAATTCTTAGGTGTGGTCTAAAATGATTCATCAACCCTCAAAACCCCATAATATATAGTCTATGTTGCATAAAAGTTTTCTTTTCCTAAGTAGATGATATATCCAAGTATATTATGATGCTATAAGTAGAGTATTCTCATCTCTATCCTATTGATTCATAAACAATGATTTTCATGGAGGAATATTAGTAAAATAAAAAATGCATTAATGAAAACATTTTTATGTCTGTTCTTGATATCATAATCTAGGAAAAATAGTAACAATCATTACATCTCACTGTTTTAATACCAAAAATTAACCCTAACCATGAGGCATGTATTAAATCATCACTGACTCAAATTCATAACACCCTTCAAGGTTTTACATACACCTTGAGGCATAATCAATACCAAACTAATCACTCTTAGGGTTTGGTTCACAATATATGTACCTTTAATATGACTAGTAATTATATAGTAAATATCAAAGAGAAACTAACCAGAAATTGTTCAATTAATTAATGTTCTACTAATATTTTATTTTCGAAGATAGATGATAAATTATAGTTGATTTTTTAATCAATTAATAATCCTTTTGATATTATTTTATCAATCATATGCAGTCATGCACAAGTCTTGTGAACTTATACAGTATGTATGATGCATGTATTCATGCCCTATTTCCATCCTAGGATAAGAGTAGTCAAATATTCAATAACATAAACAACATATTACATAAAATTAAAAAATAATGATCATTAAAAGGTAATAATTGATGTAAATACCCAAACATCTCATAAATAAATATTATATCTTAAAAGACGAATATTCAATACATAACATAATGATCCACACCAAAATAATTTAGGTCTAGTACCTTTGGAAATGTGGACACGTAAAAAACTGGTCCATAAGTGAACTACGGCATCCCCCACTATGTTATTCATAATTACCACACTTTTTAGAGAAATCATACATAATACCTTTCTTTATATCCTGGGGAAAGGAAACATAAGAACGAGTGAGCTTAGATTCTCAGTAAGGGTAAACAAGCGAGATATCAATATAATATGAGAATATGGGTTTGAGAACATGATAATAACATATTAAAACCATACCCTTCATATCTTAGATCATAAAAAAGAGTCGTGGAATAAATATTGGTTTTTTATAAGACATAAATCATAATGGAATTAATGAAATGAGACATGGGATCATAATAATGGAATATGACTTAGATTTGGGTAATATACATAATCATAGAAAATATTATGTTAAGGATACGCACCATGACCTTCATAACATGTTTCGATTAGGATAATAACCTATGTACCTACTTCAGTCAAGGGATAACCTCCCATTTATAAGGCTTGGGATAACCTCCCATGTTCCCTCTTTCATGCTTGGGATAACCTCATGTGTACCCTCCTTTGGGCTTGGGCTAAACTCTTATTTACCCTCTATTGTCCTTGGTATAACCACCAATGTACTCTCTTTTGGGCTTGATATAAACTTCAGTGTACCCCCATTCAAGATTTGGATAACTTCCTTGTAACCTTTCAGTATAAATAAAATTAATCATTATCTAATGCATTAGAGAGAGATATAAGTCTCATCACATGATGGAAATAATACATATGTGTTCCACAAGATCATAAAACATCCATCATATCAGAACCCATGAAATGAAATGGGTTTCACAAACACTTTAACATAACATAACATATGGTAATAAAATTATTTTTATAATCATTATATCATTTCATTAATGCATAACCCATGGAAAATGAAGTGAGATTCATAAAAAATTTATCATGTTATAACCCGTGGAAGAGAAATGAGTTTCATAATCATCTTATAATCTTAAACATAATCCATAAAGAGAAATAATAATAAATTTATCCTTGGTTAATTTCCCCGGTAGAGCATAATTAATATCAAATTTTGTGATCTTATATGGATAATTATATTGAAAGAATAATCACATGGAATTTTTCTTAAGGGAAATATTATTTCTTTGAAAATAAATTTTTTAAAATAAATATTCATAAAATATTGAGGAAATAATTTACATTGAAATTAAACATGAAAACATAAAAAAGGAATCTTTAAAGAAAATAATTGTTATTATTTTTATAAATTTCCATTCATGTTGTATGCATTAAAAAAATATTCCATTCACATTTTTTGGTAAAATCCAAACGGGCCATGATTGGAAAATGAAACAAATATTCCATCTCATAAATTTTTAAAATTTATAAAAATTATTAAAATTAATTTAAAACCAATATAGGTGAATTAAATCTTTTTTGAAAATGTTTTTAGAAAATATGGACATAGAAGAGAAACGAGTTTTTACTGAAGAGATAAATAAAGTTGGTTTTCTCTAAAAACACTATTTTGAAATATTGAGTGTATAAAGAGAGGAAAATGAAGGGAAAACATGTATTCTCAATAAGTAACCATAGGATAATAATATTAACAAGTTTATTTATATATGGATCATATTATTTCATCATCTAAATAATTAATATAAACAATCCCTATATATGACGAGATTGTGTCATAAAAACCTTACCACTTTGGTAACATTGAATCATAATCCCCATGAATGAATAAAGATAAATTAAACTTAGAATATCATGAGAATAAAAAAAATCATGATATTTCAATTAAATTGGTCATTATATACACCTCATAAAAGAAGATAGGTGTATAACATAACATATTTATCAAAGAAGGCAATTTGAGACAATTATCCCTTACTGATTTGGTATCTTTTGAACCATAAAACCCAATAAAGAGAGACCCTAAAATGGATATGTAAATACCCCTAATGTTTAGTAGAATAATTAAAAAATATTTATGGGAATTATATACCCCACATAAGATAAATTTTTGGTGAATATGGGATGTGTCTCACAGAAGAAAAAAGCTAGACATAAATCCCTTACCTTAGGTCCCAAATTCTTTCATACTTGTTTGAACCTACTATATAATAAATATAAGTTTATTATAAATATATTATAGAACCATAATTTTATATTTCATTCCATATATTATTTAATTATGACATTTTATTACACGTTTATTAATAATTCCATGTTAAAGTCATGTTTCAGGTAATAACTGCTTTGTTTTTCATGTATGTTTTGATTAGGTATTTTTAGTCGTATTAATTTGATCATTATTCCATAATATACCAAATGTAAAATGTGATATATATACCATATATATTTATTATATATTTATTTATTTTAGTACAAAAAAATTAGAGATTAAAAGTGAATTACACCGTTCACGGAGACGGTACGACGTACGTACGCATGAATCATGTTACAATTTTCTCAACAGATTGAAAGAAAAAATGGTAAATTATAAATTAATATTTTAGAATAATTTTTATGTCATTTATATCAAAATTTTTTATTTAAAACTTTCCATATTACCTTCCATGTAAAGCGTATGTGAAGAAAGAATCATATCGCTCCGTGAGGCGGTAGTCTGTCGTATACACGAATAACGTTATCATATTCCCGTAGAATGGAATGTTTCAAGGAATATGTGATAGAATGATTAAAAAATCATAATAATATCATAAATATCATATATAATAAATAATTCCATCATTATATCTAGTTTTTAGAGGTACTTATAGAAAACGAATAACATCAGTTCAGGAGGATGTAGTCCATCATACACACAAATGATGATTTTGTAACCCATTTGATGGAAGAGGAGATGGATATAGGTCATTTACTTGATATAAAAAATTATTAGTATATTAATGATAAATTTGTTATTATATATTCAGTTTTTAATAATAATTTAAGGATTTGTAGGAATAATTAAAATAAAACACTCAGTTAGGGATGTTACCTCTTTTTCTGACAACTTATTTTAGTTTTCCCCAAAAGCCTTCTTAGGTTAGTTTTATGACCAAAATAAGGATTCTAGGATTATATAAGGGTTTTAAGGAAGTGTTTTGGGTATTTTTTATCCCAATAAAAAGGTTTAGAATTGTGATGAATAGAAGATATGGTGTGCACTATTATAATTGAGGTGAGTGGCACACTTGTATTTTTTAAAAATAAAAAGGTGTACCAACAGGTTTATCATGCCCCAGGGCTCCCAAATGGTCCATTATCAATAATATAAGTTATAGGGTCTAAATATGTCTAGAAATTTTATTTATGAAATGTTTTAGATAATTTTTAACCCCTATTTTTTTAGTTCAATCCCAAGTAAACCAACATTTACCTTAACAGTGGTAAATATTTTTTTTTATAGTTTTTACTCCTCATTTTAGTAAAAAATTATGTTTAAATTATTTTATTTCATAAATTATGATTATTAAAAACATGGAAAAATTTTAAAATTAAAATCACAGAATTAGTGCAATTTAATTTAAAATTAATCCCACAGACACGATGAGAAAGCATGTTTTCAATGTGAAAATGTTTAAATGTTTACAGTGTTTTTATATAAAAATTAAACATGAAATTGATTAAAATGATCTAAATTGGATTAATAGATTCATAATTTATATAATTTTACTTTTAAAACCATCTAAAAACAACGTTAAATTTTTTAAATTCATGATAAGAAATGAAAATTCTTAATAAGAAACAATATTTTTCACTATTAACTGAAAAATTTATCTTTTCAAAAAATTCTCAAAAATTTACTCCAAGATAATTTATAAAATTATATTTAAAAAATAAAATTTAAATTTTCAAATAAAATTTATAAAATTTTTAAAAAATAATTTGATTATTTTTTCACAAAATGAAATAAAAAAATGTTTTTTTAGAAAATGGAATTTTCAAAACATATAGTGACTTTTATAAAAAATAAGTACTTTATTTTTAGTATGGTTTCTTTATATAAACACATTATAATTAATGATTAAAAAAACATTTCTATTCATATCACTATGTTTAACGACTAGGTTATAACTATCGCATTTAAATAAAATTATTAATAATATATCACGATTTGTAAAAGCTTAGTATCACATGTAATTTATGATTTACTTGATGTTTCATATAACAAAATATTAACTTAGTGTTTCATCTAATGAAAAATATCAAAAAGATGAAATATGTTTGAAAAAACTATTTTACAAAATCTCATGGTGTTACATTCTACACCCCTTAAAATGGATTTTTTACTCAAAATTCATCACATTGGTACCAAAAAATTAGGATAATTCTACCTCATTACATACTCAAGTTCCCATATAGCTCCCTTAAGTTGGTGGTTTCACCCTAAAACATTGACCAAGTGAGTGGTATTGTTTCGCAGAAATTTCTCTATTCTATTTAGAATCTCTACTAGTTGTTCCTCATAAGAAATATCATTCCCCATTATAATGACATATGAGATAATCACATGTGATGGATTTGGTAAGAACATCCTCATAAGAGATAAATGGAAGACATTGTAAACTTGATAGTGGTTCGGTGGAAGTTCCAATTAATAGGCTATCGTACCAATATGATCATGAATATAAAAGGGACCGATATATGTAGGGATTATATTTCCTTTGTATTTTAAACATAATTTCATACTTTGGTTGTGCTTCGATCAATTTCCACTTCATCTCTTACTCCCATAAATGAAAATTGTTTTTATTCCTAAATAAATAATATATCCCAATATCAATAATAAAATGATAAGTCAGTCATTATATCTCAAGTAATAACAAAATGGTTAGCTCTAGATATCCAAAAACATAAAAAGTTCAACTTTATCTATTCCATGAATAGATAACCATAAGGCTCCCCCATGTATGAACAAAATTTAAATCAAAAAAATTAAAATAAAGGGCACCAAATATAAAAATTTAACTTATCATTAATTCCCAAAACCACATGAAGTATCTCTTAATTATTACATACCAAACATCTGAATACCTTCAACATGGATTTTCTTGAAACATGGTAATTAGCTGAATTATCATAAAACCTTAGGGGAAGTATACATGCTTCCTTATTCCTTAAATACAATATATATTATTGTATATATTCCTTATATCCAAAAATACTACAAACTTAATCAATGATAGAATAAACCACTTTGTCAAAAAATCATTATTCAGTTCCAATATAATCATTGTTATCCAAATTAATTTATCCATATCAATCATCACTTTATCAAAATATAATTTAATCAGTTTCATGAACATATTAAAGGCTATATTTCCATTAATCATGTTTCTTCCTTGAATATCACTTATCTGTTAAATCACTTTAATAAGCCACTATCACTATTCAACATATTCTTAAAAATATTTAACAAAAAAATATACTAAAAATCCTTAGATATTTCATATTTCTTGAATTCCAATTTATAAACACTTCAATCATTATACTTCATTATTAAACCATTAACTGGGATTTATCATCTTATTCATTATTACCTCCTTATTTTCATATGTCATTTGTAGTTGCTTCATAATCAAAAACTTAACTTGTATTTATAACAACATGTTGATCCTCTTCTTGATCATTCCCCCTAGGGAATCAATTTTCATAATGACCATACATTCCACAGTTAAAAAATTCATCCATTTATCATACCTAAGGAAGACAAATAGTTTAATCCATTGTGTTAAACAAACATTTCATTTTTTCCATAGAAATTGTTTTCTATGTTCCCTTATTCTCTACGCATAAAACTTCTTTTTGTTCATTAGATACATGACCATGAATGATTTTTTTTTCCATTATAGACATATAAGGAAATGAATCTTATTTTCTAAATGGTCTCCAATACTCAAACTCACAAAAAACTCTATAATTGTCTTATTTGGTGAGTCTGGGAATTGGTTAAGATGGTTTATTTAATCATATATTGTTATACATGGTTAGGTATAATCAAAATTTATTTCACTCCATTCACCATCCCATTTTTTTTCTCATCAACACATTATCTATGACATTGAACATTAGTATCATTCCTTCAGGTTCTTACAATTAACTATAACCAGAAATTATAGTGTTATAAACACTAATCATAATGTAAAACCACATTATCTAGAAAATTCAATTATAGGATGTCTAAATGATGACACATTATTTTTAATCTATGACACCTTATGATTTTTCTAGGTTATTCATGGTCATTATTCAAATACTTCATGATGGTTTGTAAAGATTTTGTGAATTACCAAAGCATATTCCATAAGAGTGTAAAATTACTTGTGCAACAAGGCCCGTTGTCATGCACCTAGTGATGATAGATTCCAGATTTATACAAACTTTTTAGATGTATTACACCTAGGTACCACTGTGCAAAATCCACATCTATTTGTAGTATCTAGAAAGAGATATAATTTCTTGGAAACCACTCACTCAACCATTTACTAAAATTCTACAAAATTTTCCTATACTTTGAATCATCCTTAGACTTATCCTTATGATATGTCCCTAGAAATATCCATATAAATATCCTTAGGGATCTCACTACATTTTTCTCATCCTATTTTTCAAAGGTTAACTAAATAATTATATGTTACAAAATGAAAATACCTAAACTTATCATAAAAAATATTAAATTTTGATAGAAAAATATTTATTACATAACATAAAAAATCCATTCCATAATCATTTAGGTCTATTGACTTTGGACACTTGGAAACATAAAAAATTAGTCCATAAGTGAGCTACGTCATCAACCACTGTGTTTTTCATAACTAGTACCCTTCTTAGACATGTTATAGATAATACATTTCTACATATCATGGGGAAGGAAAAATTAATTAAGGGTGATCTCAAATTATCAGTAAGGGTAAACAAGGGAGATATTAATATAACATGAGCCTATGGGTATGAGAACTTTATATTAATATATGAAAACCATACGATACATATCATTGATCATAAACATGAGGAATGTCATAATTCATGGGAGTTTATTAGACAAGAATCGTAATGGAATCAAATAACATGAGCCATTAGAGAATAACATTGGCCTAAGGAATAGATTTACGGAATATACATAATCATAGGAAATCTTATGCCAAGGCTACCCACCAATGAATTCATAACATTTTAGGTAGTATGAGAAACATCACTCTTACTACTTTAAAAAATAGACTCTTAGGTTCTCTTCAATGAAATGATTGGGGGAATCTCCTCCCCATGGAGTATAATTTATCAAGTTATCAAGTGTAGGAGAATGACTTGGAATAATTTTATTATCTCTCACACGTATCATGACGGAAAAAACGGCTGATTTCTTTGCCTCTAGAGCTTCTCAGCATGCCTCTCTCATTTGTTTCTCCTGAACTAGATCCATCCCTATATAGGGTATTAACATTATTATCAGTGATACCCTTAGTCTCCATTTTTTTAGTCCCCCATAAACCCTTTCCTATATTTTGAACCCTCTATTATTTAAATAAAAATGCCAATTTCAGTCATAACATTTTAGGCTTGGGATAACTACTTTTGTACCTTCTTCAAATTTGGGGTAAACCCAACTATACCCTCTTTTTTCCTTGGGATAATCTCTCATATACCCTCTTTTAGGATTCAGATAACCTCCCATGTATTGTCCTTTGAGCTTGGTTTAAACTTCTATGTACCCTCTTTTTTTGAATGTGAATACCTCTTGTGTACCCTCTTTCGGGCTAGGGAAAACCTCTTGTGTACCCTCTATTAGGATTGTCATGACCTCATGTATAACCTTTGATCTCATATAACACTAATCATTAACCAAATCATTTGAGGGAGATATTGTTCCCACTCATCATATGTTGAAAATCATACATAAGAGTGAAATAAGACCATAAAACATTCATCATTTCAGAACCCATGAAAAGAAATGGGTTTCATAAATATTTAAATATAACATAAAATTTTCAAAAGGAACATGTTTCATAATCATTTCATCATTTAATCAAAGAATAACCCATGGAAAAAAGAATCATGTTTCAAAATAATTTTATCATGGTATAACCCGTGGAAAATAAATAGGATTCATAAACATATTTTTATCATAAAATTAAAATATTAAAATAAATAATAATAATTTTCTCCTTGAATCATATCCCTATTAAATTTTAAGGAAAATTGAAGGATTTCATCATATATAGAAAATTATTTTTAAAGAAAAATCCCTTGGAACATTTCAGGAAGAAAATATCCTTTCTATAAAAAATACATTTTTTAAAATTAAAAATTCATAAAATATTGTGGAAATCAATTTCTCTTAAAATAAACCTAAAAACATACAATGGAATATTCATAGAAAATAATTTTCTTGATGTTCATAATTTTCCATCCAATCAGTATATGTAAAAATTATGATTCAATTCACAATATCAATAAAAGGAAAACATAACATGTTTAGAAAATTAAATAAATATTTCATTTGAAACACTTTTAAAAAAACAGAAATGGTAAAATGACTTTAAATAATCATATAAGATAAGAAATACATTTTTAAAAACATTTTTATCAAACATGGACAAATAATAGAATGAGTTTTCGACCAGAGAGATAAATAAATTCTATTTTTTAAAAACATTATTTTGAAATATTGAGTGTATATAACTCATGAGTTTCATGATTTTCCTGAGATATTTATCATAAAATTTCATCATCAAAATCATAGAAATAAATAATCCCTTTAAATGATGTGATTGTGTCATAAAACCCTTGCCACTTTGGTAACATTGAATCGTAAAACCCTTGAAATAATAACATTAAATTAAACTTGAAATATCATGAGAATAAATTAATTCATGGTATTAAATTTCAATGGGGATTTCTATACAAATCATTAAATAAGATTTGTTCATAACATAACATATGTCTCAAAGAAGTGGAATTGAGGAAATTTTCCATTACCGCTTTGGTAACTTTTGAACAGTAACCCCCATGAAAGAGAGATCATCAAATATACATGAAAATACACATAATTTTCAGTATAATAATAATAAAATACATTCATGGTTAATATATACACCATATAAAATAGATATTTGGTGAATATGGCATTTGTCTCATAGAAGTAAAAAGTAAGATGGAAATATCTTACCTTAGGTCTGGAATTACTTCATACACGTTTGAACCTTATTTATAATAAATATCAAATTATTATAAATATGTTCTATAACCATAATTATATATATCATACCATATATGATTTACTTATGACCTTCTTTCCCCATTTGTTAATTATTTCATGTTAATGTCATATTTTAGGTAATAACTGCTTTGTTTTCTATGTATGTTTTGATTTGGTATTTTTAAGACAGGTATTTTTATAATAATTCCATAATATCCATAAAATTAGACATGATATAAATTAAATATATATTCCATATATCTTTATTTATATTAATACATAAAAGATAGAAATATAATGTGAAATAAACCATTCACAGAGACGGTAGGTTATAGTTATACTTGAACATTGTTTCCATTTTCTCGATGGATTTTAAAAAATAAAGGTAAATAATATATTAAAAATATAAAAAATGATGTCATATATATCACATATTTTTATTTAAACATGTCCCTATTGCATTCCATGTAAAGTGTATATGATAAACGAATCACATCGCTTCACAAAGTGGTAGTCCATCGTACACACAAATGACATTATCAAATTCCCCCATAATGGAATGTAAGAAGGAATATGTGATATCATGATTCTAAAATAATAATTATATCATAAATGTCATATATAAACAATAATTTCATCATTATATCCATCTGTCAGAGGTAGGGAGGGGAGGCGAATAACATCGGTTCATGAGGTGGTAGTCCACCATACAAATGAATGATGATTTCATAACCCATTTGATGGAAGAATATATGGATATAGTTAAAGCCGTTAAATGATAAAAATTTCCGTACATAGAAGACACAACGGTTATTATATCATCATGGTTTAATAATAATTAAAGGATGTGGAGGAATAAATAAAAAAATTGCTCGGTCCGGGACATTACCTCTTCTTAAAACAACATCATTTTGTTTGCACCAAAATCCTTCTAAGTTGTTTTTATAACAAAAATAAATCTTATAGGATAAGGGAAGTGTTTTAATTACGTTATTCAAGCAGGAATTGGCTAAAACATGGGATTTGGTAGTGTGAAGATGAGAGGAGAGGTGTGGCCTTTTAAAAGTTAGGTGAGCAGCATACTTGTAATTTTTCAAAAGAAAACATTATACCCATTTTTTTACCATAAAAAGTGTCTCTAAAATAGTAAATTATATAATATTTAAGATATAAGTTGTATAAATGTTCATACAATGGGTTTTGGAAAAGTATTGGGTCATTTTTAAACATTACTGTTTTAGTTTAACCCCACGATAATTCGACTTTCACCTTAACCACGGTAAACAATTTTTACAATTTTTACTTTTTATTATGGTAAAAAATTAAGTTGAACATATTAGAAAATATATATTATTCTGACTGTTAATATTTAATCCATTTTCCCAAATCAAAATAACTGAATTGGTATAATTCATTTTAAAAGTAATCCTGATGACACTACGAGAAATCAGGATTTCAATGAGAAAATGTTTAGATGTTTACAAAGTTTTTATATCCAACTTTGATATTTTATTGATTAAAATTACCTAAATTGGATTAATAGATATAAAATTTAACAAATTTTACTTAATAATATTAAATTAAATTTTTTGTTTTTAAAATCTTTTCAATAAATGATAATTCTTAATAAAAACCAGTATTTTTCACAATTCATTGATAATTTTATCATCTTATAAAATTTTCAAAAGTCAATCTGAGATTATTTTGACATCAAGATTTTAAAAATGAAATTTATTTTGACAAATAAATTTAATGAATTTGGTAAAAATTACTTTTATTATTTTCTAAATAAATGTAATAATTTTTTTAGAAAATAGTATTTTTGAAAGATATAAAGAATTTTCTAAAAATTAAGTACATTTTTATCTGTATTTTTTATATAAAATTTATAATTGATATTTTAAAATTAGATATTACTACTAATTCTCTATATTTAATGACTAGGTTATAATAGATGTGTTTGAATAATAATATTAATAATATATCACAGTTTGTTAAAACTCAATATCGTGTGTGACACAAGCTATGCTCAGTGTTGCATCTAACAAAATCTTAATTTAGTGTTTCATGCAATGAAATATCTGCTCAATGTTATGTGAAACCAAAAATATATATAAAATTAGATATATTTGAAAAAATATATTTCAAAAAATCTAAGGGTGTTATAATTGCAATCCAATAACCATTAAAGCTTTTAATTTCACTATATTGGTGTTACCTATAAAATATCATAGTTTACTCCATAGGTTTTGACTATCTTATATCCTTATAATATTCCATAAATATGTAAATAAAATAAAAAATTATTGTTTGATTCTATTTTTTAAAACCCATACCAAATCTCACCCATCAAACCTAAATTGAAGTGTTACAAACATTAGGTGTTCCTCTATATGTTCATTTGTATTTAAATTAGTAGTGAAGGTCTTTCATTGTCATTAAGAAATTATATCCCCTCCTAGATGTCAATAATTAATATTAAATTATAAATAACCACCATATATATCATTGAAATGTAATATGAATATTATAATGATAATTCAACCATAATTAACTCACATCACATGCTATACCAAAATATAAGACCCATACAATGTCATATAAGGCATATTTAAAAGGAAGGATGGCATGGTGGATTGATCTTATTAACAAAATATTCTAAAAATGTAAAATAGTAGAGACACCACCAAAATAAGTGTCCAAGGTATCTCCTAGTCTCACATCCTAGTCATTATCACCCAAATTCAACTCACCAATGAATTATTGGGGATTTAACCTTTCCTATATCATAAACTATCAAGCCTTAAACCCACCAAGGTTCACATGTTAGTTATGAGTAATATAAAATGTTTGATACCATGAACATGTACCAAAAATAATATAATATACATTTATATTGAGTGAATCATTTTATATATAATTGATAATAATTGATAATATAATACCATATCCTTTCATCAACTGTTAAACTAGTTACCTAAATGATCGACTTACTTGCATCTCCAAATATATTATATTGGAAAGGTATTCCCATGGTATGATTATATATATAACATGAATAAAATATTAAATACACAACCTAAGAAAAAATTTATAATGAGATAAAAGACATGTATCTGACTTTATTGAATATAGTAAAATGGTTGGTTAGAAAGTCACCCTTTCCCAGGGTCATACTCAACACAAGATACTAAGTTAAAATTGAACCAAACCCATTCAATCTCATATATATTGGGTTGTATGGTTATAATTATGAAAATAAAACCCATGCTAGAGAATGGAGTATCACTAACCATAATCTAAGTTAGTTGGTAGTGTATCTTACCCTTACATGGTTGTTTCTGATACTTTTTTCGGGGTGTGTCGTTGTGTTCATTTTGACATGGCGTTGGTGTAAATACCCGTAAATTTCAAGGAAATTTTTTTTCTTAATTTCCTTTGGAATTTTACAAGAGCGCAGTTTCTGACGGCACCTGATTCTGAGGCCCGGTGTGCCCGGAATCATTTTCTGAAATTTGGCTCGGGTACGTTCAGTGAACAGATGAGCGGGTTTTTCTAACTTTTGAACCGGTGCCCGGAATCGAATTCTGAGGGCACCAATGAAATCACAGCGCCGGTATTCGCTTAGAAACGCCTCTTCCGGAGTTGCGTTTGCTCAGGTGTGGTTTTTAATTTTTGGGCTTAAAGTTAAGAAATTAAATAATTTTACGACAACTTTATTTTATTTCACTTAAGCCACTTGGAAGCCACTTGAAGCCTCTTAAAGATGGCTTAATCTGAGTTGAACCGGATAGGATGCTATCCAGAAATATCCTACCCCCTTGGTAAGATATTTGTGAGGTGGGGCCCGCATGAGCCCCGCCGTTTCTTTCCACTAAGTAACGCACCCCCAAAAACCCGTCATTATGAAGTCAACTGACGCGTTTTCTTAAATTCTTAACAGACCATTTAATTGGGTGGTTTATTTCGTAAATTAAATGAGTTGTTTCTTTCGTTGAATTAATTCAATGAATTGATGGGTCGTTACTTAACCATTTTCGTTTGTTGGCATAATAATAAAATAAGACCAACCTATCTTTTGGAGGATTACTCGTTGAGAGGAGTTCTTGAACCATCAACCTCCTTCGCGAAGAACACGAAGAACGCGAAGAACGCGAAGAACGCAGAACTCGGGAATCGATGACGCAATGTCGTGATCCGCAACGCCGACGTTCCCTTCCTGCAACGTTCTTCTGCGACGTCTCTTCCTCCACGACGGATCTTCGATCGGCTGCTTGAGGTAAGAGTCTTGGACTTTCTTTTTAATCTCCTTTGTGGTTCTTTACCAAAACACGGATTTAATTAATTAAATCAAATCTGTTGTTCTTGTTCCGTTGAGTTCGCCGACTCAACGCTGGATTCCGCAACGACGTGACGCCTTTCCGCGACGATGCGACGCCTTTCCGTGACGACGCGACGCCTTTCCGCGACGACGCGACGCCTTTCCGCGACGACGCGACGATCCCCTCCTTCCGCGACGAACAATTCCGCGAAGAACGTGCGTTCGACGACGACTTCGAGGTAGGGATTTTATTTCTGGAATTTCCCTTTTCCCGTGTTATTTCCGTTCAAGGATGAAGAACCCGGACATAAGAACAATTTTTTATTTCCCTTAAAAATTGTTGAATTCATGTGTTGATATTATTCCTCCCGTTGTTTATCCCTAACGAGGAGGGTGCGGGCCAAACGAACACGGACCGACGACCCTCCGTCGTTCTTCGTTGTTATGCGGATTTGACGGGCGACGACGGAATGTGCCGGAACGGAAGTTTGATGATTCCGCAGTGAATAACGGATCCTGAGAGGGACAACGGCGAAGATGGGAAGAAAAACGGGCCACCGGAGCGACTCCGGGGGCGGCGCGGGTCGCCGGCACGGCAGCTCCCGCGCCCGCAGGCGGTGGCGCCCGGCGCGCCGCCGGACGAGACCGCCGCGGCACCGGCCGGGGCGGCGGCGCTCGCGGGACGTGGCTGAAGCCACGTCCGACACCAGGGAGACACCCCGCGGGTGTCACGCGGGGGCAGCGACTCCCCCCGCGTCACTCGGGACGCGGCTTCAACCGCGTCCGGTTGTCTGGCCGACACCTCGCGGGTGCCGCGGGGGTGTCATGTGGGGCGGCGGCTCCCCCCGCGTCGGCATCTCGGCCGAGCCGAGCGGGACCAGCCCTGGCCGGGCCAGACCGGTCCGACCGGGTCAGACCGGGTCGGACCGGGTTCGGCCGACCTAGGGGGGGTTGGGCCGGGTCGGCCCGGGCCCGGACCCCCCGTCCACAGACCCTTTTCATTCAAATGCCCGTAACTTGAGCTACGTGCCTCCAATCGACTTGTCGTCAGCGGAAAAACGATCCTTGTATCGAGATGGTCATTTCGGTATATCTCACTCAAGGTTTCAGAATACTTTGAGTTCGGTCGGGCTGGTTCGTACACGAAACCAACTGGGCCCTCGGAGCGGAAACGCTCATATCTTGAGCCACAGACGTCCGATTGACGTGCCGTCGGCTTTGTTGAATTCCTCTTTGTGAGACGGATATTTTTGCATACTCCGCCCGAGGTTTGGACGCAGGTGGAGTACATTCAGGTTGGTTTTGCCTTAAAAACCAACTGGGCCCCTGGGACGAAAAAGCTAATAACTCTCAGACCGGGCGTCCGATTGACGCGCCATCTGCGACGTTGAGTTCCTGTTGACGATACAGAACTTTTATATACATCAACTTCGGACTTTGTGTCAGTTGATGTGTCGGCCTCTCGGCTCGTGGAGCGGACCCTCCCGAACGAGCTTGATGTGTGCGGGAACCCTAGTGCTGGCTGTGACTGCTACTTCGACAGCGACGACTGTGCAGAGATCCTCCGTGGACTCCGACGACAACCGTGCAGAGATCCTCAGTGGACTGCGGCGACGACTGTGCAAAGATCCTCAGTGGACTGCGATGACTACAGCACTCAGCGATCCTGCGTGGATCAGTGCTACAGGTCCTGTGTGGGCCCGGTCCTGTGTGGGCCCGATCCTGTGTGGGTCCGATCCAGTGTGGGTCAGCGCTCAGCGGTTCTGTGTGAGCCAGCGCCTACAGGTCCTGTGTGGGCCCGATTCTGTGTGGGTCTTTGCGGGGGTTAGTTACCTATCGATCCTTCGTGGGTCCGACGACTTAGATGGATCAGTGATCATCTTTATCGTCATCCGAAGAAGTATACCTGGGTGAGCTGAATCTTCTGTTTACTCTCCTTTGTGGATTGTGTTGAGCTATCCTGTGTGGGTTTACTGTTTACTCTCCTTTGTGGATTGTGTTGAGTTATCCTGTGTGGATTTACTATTTACTCTCCTTTGTGGATTGTGTTGTGCTATCCTGTGTGGGTATACGTTTTGCTTTCCTGTGTGGACTGGGTTGTGCATGGGCTCGGACGTTGGAGTCGAACGGGAATTGATGACTTAGGTATATGTATGGGCATATACCTAAGCCGTGTCAGATGTTACTTCATGATTGTATCTTTCCTTGGTGGATTATCCTTTGTGGATTTCGGGAGACCTTAGGGGGTCTCGGGGTCCCTACTGAGTAGCTTATACTCACCCCTACCCGGGCTTTGCCCGCACTACGTTGTGTTGGATGCAGACGACGGACAGCGCTGATCGTGGTAGAGGCGTGCGGAGCAGGACGGTACCTAGAGGTGGACCACTGGGCGGGACGTACGTGGAGCGGTCAGGTGGACCCGAGGAGCAGTGGAGGCTATCTGTACCCACCCTTCAGGTGGGACTTCCAGAGGACGGCTCGACGCTGCGGCTTTTACCTTTCAGTTGTTGTTTTTCTTTTCAGTTGTACTTTACAATTGGGCTTGTATTTCCGGCCCCTTTTGCTTTCAGCACAGCTTGTTACAGTTTTACTTAGTGTTTACTTTTTCGCTTGTTTACACGTTGGTGCTTGTTTACTTTTCAAAGGCAATGCCTTCCCTTTTTTTGGGATTTACGCCTTGGTGCTAGTTGCCAGCCCCTGGCCTATGGAAGGCGGGCTTGGGGTAGTCATGGCATAGACCCCGAGGGCGGGTCGTAACAAATTGGTATCAAAGGTGGTCGGTTATACCGCAAACTCTGATCTTTATTCTATGTGAAGCACTAATGTTTAGCGTATTGAGTGTGGTTATCAATCCAGGGAGTCCAGTGTTGGTGCGGCGGCCGACGTATCCGTACACCAGGGCCCTGACTTCTGATTTTTGAATTAATGCACAAAAACATTGGTTGAATGTGTGTTTCATGTTTTCTTTGAGATTACATGTGTCAGCTCACCAGGTATATTGTTCTGACCGTGGCGCACTTGTTTCCTTTTCAGGATGGCCCGATGACAGCAGCCAGCTAGGGTTCTGAGAGTAGTGCGCGACGACAGCCCGCTGAGCGATGAGGCCTCGGTACAGGGCCCGTTGATAGTAGAGGCATCGGTGGTACCTTTACCCGACAATCCCCCAATGCTTCCAGCGCCGACCGCTGAGGATGCACGATGCCTCGGAGCTCTGCATGAGTTCCAGCGCCAGCGACCACCCAGGTTCCGTGGGGAGACGGACCCCCAGGCAGCCGAGGACTGGCTGGAGGCGGTCGTCCAAGTTTTTAGGCTAGTGAGGACACGAGCAGACCTCATGGTGATCCTCGCAGCGAGCCTACTGCATGCAACAGCAGGGCGATGGTGGAGCTTGATGCTCTAGGTACACGATGAGGCCTCCCTCATCTGGACGGACTTCGAGAGCCTCTTCCGCCCAGAGTTCGTCCTGGCTACCCTCCGTGCATTGCGCATCCAAGAGCTTCTTCAGCTGCGGCAGGGCATCTTGATGGTCGCCCAGTACGCGGCGAGGTTCACCGACCTTTCTCTCTACTCGACAGACATGGTACGGGACCCTTTCTTCCAGGCCCGGACCTTCGAGCAGGGTTTGAGACACGAGATCAGGGCATTTCTGATCTCCCTTAGCATCCCGACCCAGGCAGGAGTGCTAGAGCGAGCCCTTCTGATCGAGAGCTTCCTGACTGAGTCCACAGCGAGACCTACCGCAGGGCGGCAGATAGCGGAGTCTTCGGCAGCAGGTAGCCGACGGATGACTCAGGGTTCCAGGAAGACCAGGCCTTCCGAAAGACGACCTCGGGACACTGGCTCAGCAGTGCGGGGCACACAGCGCAGATCCAGTCTTCCGAGAGGCAGACAGTGCTACGAGTGCGGCGGGCAGGGCCACATGGCTCGTGACTGCCCGACCCGCCGTACCGAGGGGCAGCAGACAGTGGAGGGGCCACCCAGGCAGAGGCAGAGGGTCGACCATGGCGGTTCGCAGGGAGGAGGCGGACGAGGCAGGGGAGCTGGCCGAGCAGCAAGTGGTGGGCGACGCTTTAAGGCTCTGTCACCACCACCACTAGGAGGTCCGCCCCGACCACAGGGAGCTGGCGGGCAGAGACAGGCGTAGCTCTAGGCAGCAGAGGCCTACGAACATGGCACGCCAGAGATAATTCTAGGTACGATCTATGTCTATTCCACCCTTGCTGTAGTTCATATAGACACAGGAGCGAGTCACTCTTTCATAGCCACTGCCCTTGTTCGGAGCTCGTAGATTCCGACAGAGTCGTTGGCTCGATCCTTACGGCTAGAGACTCCTACGGGAGCAAACTCGACGATTACGCACTGGTGCCGGCAGTGTGAGCTTACTCTAGGAGGTGAGATCTTCGGCTGGGATCTTTTTTTAGCAGCGTCGAGGCCTTACGACGTCATCTTGGGCATGGATTGGTTATATACAGTCCATGCTCAGATTGACTGCATTAGGTGCAAGGTGCGATGTGTACGCACCGACGGGAGCAGGTTCACCTTCACCGGTGAGAAGGGAGCCTTAGCAGCACAGGATGGACTCACGCAGAGGAGAGGACATCCCATCACTCATCAGTTGGCTAGCCTCATCCTTGGAGTTGTTGACGTGCAGAGTCCCAGTTTTCCTGCAGTGCTGGATCAGTATGCGGACGTCTTCCCTGACGATGTTCCAAGGCTACCTTCTCGCAGAGAGGTAGACTTTTATATTGACCGGTACCCCGGGACATCCCCGATATCCACTCCAGCGTATCGGATGGCCCTTTCTGAGCTTCAAGAGCTACAGGTACAGTTGGAGGACTTTTAGGGCAAGGGGTTCATCCGACCCAGTGCTTCACCCTGGGCTTCCCCGATTCTGTTCGCCAAGAAGTCGGACGGGAGCTTGCGACTGTGTGTCGACTATCGTCGCCTGAACCAGGTGACTGTGAGGAACAAGTATCTGCTACCCAGGATTGATGATCTCTTCGATCATCTCAAGGGAGCACGGTGGTTCTCGAAGATAGACCTCATGTCAGGCTATCATCAGCTCAGAGTTCGAGATGAGGATGTGCAGAAGACGGCCTTCAGGTGTCGGTATGGCCACTATGAGTTCTTGGTTATGTCTTTCGGCGTAACCAACGCTCCAGCAGTGTTCATGAGCCTCATGAACACGATCTTCCAGCCATACCTCAATCGATTTGTCATGGTCTTCATCGACGACATTTTGGTGTACTCGACAATGGAGGAGGAGCACGCCTACCACTTGCGGGTTGTACTAGACACACTCTGAGAGCACCAGCTTTATGGAAACCTCTCGAAGTTACAGTTCTGGTTACGTGTGGTCCACTTCTTGGGGCACATCATTTCGGAGGCGGGAGTTGCAGTGGATCCCGCAAAGATCGAGGCAGTGCTAGATTGGGAGCCACCCCGGAGCGTGACGGAGGTGCGGAGTTTCTTGGGTCTAGCCGGATACTATCAGAGATTCGTGCCGGACTTTTCCAGAGTTTTGGCGCCACTCTCAGCTTTGATGAAGAAGGGGAAACCCTTCGTGTGGTCAGACAAATTTCAGTAGAGCTTCCAGAAGCTGAGACAGAGATGGACCAGCGCACCTATCTTGGGGTTGCCTGAGGAGGGAGTTGGATACGTAGTCTTCTGCGATGCATCAGGGACCGGCCTCAGGTGTGTCCTAATGCAGGAGCAAGCCGTGATCGCCTACGGATCACGTCAGTTGAGGCCGCATGAGCAGAACTACGCTACCCATGACCTGGAGTTGGCAACAGTGGTCTTCGCTCTGAAGACATGGCAGTACTATCAGATGGGTGAGTGCTTTACAGTCTTTTCTGACCACCAGAGTCTCAGGTACATCTTCTCTTAGAAGAACCTAAACCTGAGACAGTGGCGATGGCTCGAGTTCCTCTAGGACTATGACTTTGAGATAGTCTATACTCCTGGGAAGGGGAACGTGGTAGCCGATGCCATCAGCAGGAGGACGGGCATCCAGCTACTTAAGGAGGCGTCAGAGCAGCTAGCCGCTTTGCAGATATCCTTCATGGATAGAGACGGAGCAGCCTTCCTTCAGTCTCTCACCGTCTCTCCCCCACTTCTACAGTGGATCAGAGAGGCACAGCGTGAGGATGCTGACTATGAGACGCAGCGTGCACAGATATCCTCGGGACAGGCACCTGATGGTTTCTCCCTTGGAGCAAAGCATGACGTCCTTTTTAGAGGACGTACCTTGGTACCAGTCGCTTTACGAGAGGAGGTGCTGAGGGAGTTTCACCCTTCTCCTCTGGCGGTACATCCTGGAGTGGCGAAGATGTACCAGGATCTCAGACGACAGCACTGGTGTCCGGGCATGAAGAAGGTTGTGGCAGAGTTCATTTCACGGTTCCTCACCTGCCAGCAGGTGAAGGTAGAGCATCAGGTACCAGCAGGCTTGGTACAACCCTTGGAAGTCCCGGAGTGGAAGTGGGATGGGATATCTATGGACTTTGTGACTGGACTTCCACGCACTTCCAGAGGTCACGACTCTATTTGGGTGATTTTGACCGACTCACCATGTCGGCACACTTCTTACCCATCCGAGAGCAGGGCTTAGTGGAGAGCTTGGGGCGTCTCTACGTTCAGGAGATTGTATGGCTTCACGGTGTTTCATCGACTATCGTCTCCGATCGGGACGCTCGTTTTACTTCCCGGCTTTGGAAGGGGTTGCAGGAGGCGTTCGGGACGCGGCTACGTCTGAGCACCGCGTTTCACCCTCAGACGGATGGTCAGACGGAGGGGACCATTCAGACTCTCGAGGACATGCTCCGCACATGTGTCCTCGACTTTGGTCGCAGCTGGGAGGACCACCTGCCCTTGGTGGAGTTCATGTACAACAACAGCTACCACTCCACTGATAGAACAAATATTTTCAATTAATTTATATTGAATATCACTGTTTTAAACTCACAAAAGTGTTCCTCTAAGTTGAATTGTCTCATTTTTATGATTTTGGTGTTATTTTGAGCTGAATAGTAAAAATTGGCCATTTTGGATTTTTAACAGTTTCAACGTTTTTCTGTAGTTTGGACATAACATTTTCTAAATTGATCTGAATTGAAAAATTCATTCTTTTCCAGATTCTACACATCCAGGTCTTCATTTACTATATTTGGAATAAAAGCTGAATCGGCCATATGGAAGCTCAAAAGAAGCTCAAAAGTTGGGTCAAGAAAACTGTTTCCAGTTCTGCCTAGTTTTGGTGTGGTATCCATAACTAATTCATTGTGGACCCAACTCTTGCAAAATTCGGTGGGTGGACGCGAAAGGAGTTTTGGAGAATCTTTTATGAAGGAATCACCGCGGGATTCATCCGTTTGTGGGTCAATTAAAGCTTCCTAATCCGGGGGGTTTACGTTTTGGAGATTCTGACTGGACAGAATAAATGATCAGATTAAAAGGTCCATAACACTCGGAATACCTGTCCACATCCACTGAGATTTTGAGGGGACACGACCAAGACAATTATGAACAACATTTAAGAAAGCATAAATGCTTGAAGAGGTCATTTATGGGGTCAAAAACGCGACAACATTCGTAGAACAGAAATATGTCTATAAAAGGAGGAGAGCTCCCCCTCCTCAACACATCCCATTCTCCACCCCATTCCTTCTGGGGCACCAAGGAGAAGAACTTCTCAGATTTTTCTTTTATTTATTTTTTTTTAAAATATCTCTCCTCTCCCAAATTATCTCGCTTACCCCATCCATGGAGGGGTAGTTTCACTTGAGTGATCGGAAAGAGGGGAGGCTGGACCTTTGTGTTGTGCTTGAGTTTTGTGCTTGAAATGAATAAAATTTGTTCTTCTTTCTTCTTCTGGTTCCAATTCATAATTCATTATTAAATTCCGAATGCAGTTGTGTTAAGGTTTTTATTATGAAATTATAAATTGCTTTGGTCGATGATCACATCTCTCTCCACCCAATTCTAATCTGTATATGGTGGGACATGATTAGGGTTGGGTGGTGATTGCTCGACGGTTGTCAAGCACGTGTGTAGGATTGTATGTCGAAATCTTGGTTTATTAGGGAACAACAATTCTAGGTCTGGGATTGCTCTAATTAATCAAGAGACCTTCTACAACCCAAAACACATTGGAAGGAGGATAGACCAATCTAAGGTTTTAGAAAGGGAAATTCTCATCACATCACTCTTACCAGTTTAAGGAAGAAGAAGAGATAAAATTTGGAAACCATGATAGAACAACACTAAGTCTAGCCGAACCAAATCTGATCACCGTCTTTATAATTTGTTAAAATCAATCAATTTCTGTTGTTTGTTTCTCTCATAGTCATTCAAATTTTTTAAAACCAATCTTTTTAAGAAAACCAACAAAAAGTGACAACCTTGTTTTGTGTGCACTCCTCTTCGGGAGACTACCTAGGATCAACTACTATACTATACGTAGGTAAATAAAATATTGTTTTTCCACGCCCCACGACAGGCATGTGTCAAACTTGGCGCCGTTTCCGGGGAGGCAGTGCCTCAAATATTTTTTTTTAAAAAAAAATCTCTTTTGAATGACCCGTAGTTCAAATAGAAATTTATTAGAATTCGATCCAGAAATTGAGCGCACAATAACCAAATTGAGAAATAAAAATCTTCCAAAAGATTTCGAAGAAATCAATCTCACTGATTCAAGTGATACCTTGAGTGGAGACTTTGAACCTTTAATAATGTCTTTAAATCCCAACCGAACCCTACGTGACATCTGTGCACCTCAATTTGTCAATCAAAATTATCAACTTGCAATTCCTGCCATAGAAAATGATTTTGAATTGCGAATTAACATGATCCAAGTGCTTCCTAAATTTCATGGTCTTGTAGGTGAAGACCCAAATTGACATATTCAAGAATTCACCTATGTCTGCTCCAGCATCAATCCTCGAGCAGTCGCGGAAGAGCATGTGAAGTGGAGGGCTTTCCCCTTCTCACTAGAGGGAGCAGCAAAGGAATGGTTGTACAATCTACAACCGGGGGAGATCAGTGACTGGGAAGATCTAAAAAAATGCTTTCTACAAATATTCTTCCCTACATCTAGGAGCACTGCAATAAAGAAGGAGATTTATGTCATCCATCAATCAACTGGAGAAACACTCTACGAATACTGGGAACGTTTCAAGAAGCTTTGTGCAAGTTGTCCACACCAAGAAATAGAAGAGGACCAATTCCTTGTGTGCTTCTACCAAGGATTGCTTGACAATGACAGGAATCTACTAGATTCCTCATCGGGAGGAGACCTCATTGATAAATCACCTACAGATATAAGAATTCTGATTGAAAAGATTGCACAAAATTCACAGCAGTTTGGCACTCGAGGTACGATCACCAGAGGAATCCATGAGGAAAGAACATCTGATTCAGTAGATTTAATTAGGAATGAAATGGGTGAACTCACCAGGTTGGTGCGACAAATAGTTGTGAGCCATGTGAAGGAACAACAAGGAACGAATCAGGTATGTGGTTTATGCTCTTCTAATTCTCATTACACTGATCAATGTCCTGAAGTACAGGGGACAGAAAGTTGTGCTGTAGCCTATCAACAAAGGCAATACCAACTGCAAACCCAACCAGGGTATGGGTTTCAACAGAACCAAGCCAGAGCACCTTTTCAGCAGCAATATCAGAACCCGATAGCATTCCAACAACCTTATCAGAAGCCCTTCCAACAACAACAAACTTTTCAACCACCACCTTTCCAGCGGAAGAATTATGAGCAACCATCCACAAGTGAATCGACAAATGAAGACCACCAACTGAAGACAAGAGTTGCAGGAATAGAAGATAAGATGGACAAGCTAGCTGATCAATTTGCAAGCATTATGGATGCTTTCACCAAGAACCAAGGTAAGCTTCCTACACAAACAATTCCCAATCCAAAAGAGAATGTTAGTGCAATCACAACCCGAAGCGGGAAGGAGCTCAAACCACCAGAACAATATGAGGAGGATGAATCTAGGGAACCTGCCGAAGCTCGTCCTGTCCAACCAAAAGATGGAGTCAACAACAAAGTAGAAAGAACAAGGTTCAAGAAAGAAAGACTAGAAACACCATTGCAGAAAAAACAAAGGGAGAAAAAGGATATTCCGGCACCATTCCCATCAGCATTGGTTGAGTCAAAGAAGGGAGAAGAAGAACTAATTCAACGAGAAATTCAGGAAACATTCCGAAAAGTTGAGATTAACATTCCACTACTGGATGCAATTAGGCAAATCCCTAAATATGAAAAATTTCTGAAGGAGCTATGTACTAAAAGAAAGAGGCTGGATGGAAATGAAAGAATAAACTTAGGAAGAAGCGTCTCAGCATTGATCACACCACCGATACAGCAAAAATGTCAAGATCCAGGGACTTTCTCTATTCCCTGCACTATCGGTTCATTAAATTTTACTAATGAACTATGTGATCCTGGAGCTTCGATAAATGTGATGCCTCACTCTGTGTTTTCATCTTTGCAGATCGGAGAACTAAAATCAGCTTGGGTGGTGGTACAATTAGCAAACAGATCCACCGTTTTCCCAGCTGGAGTCGTTGAAGATGTACTTGTAGGAGTGAGAGGATTAATCTTTCCAGCAAACTTTTATGTCCTTACCATGGAGGAAGACCGAGCACCATCCCAATCTCCCATCATCCTAGGGAGACCATTCCTGAAAACAGCAAGGACAATCATCAACGTGCATGATGGAACACTAACCATGGAGCTCGGAGATAGTACGGTACACTTCAATATTCTTGATACGATGAAACACCCGTCCAGCAATCACTCACTTTATGAAATCTCCCATGATGAAGGTATAGAACCAATTGAAGACTCAGGTATGCTTCATGACTTGTTATCTGTGGGAGAACACTCTTCATTTGAATTTTATAACTCCCATGAACCTGAAAATTCTGATATCATGTTGGAGGATGAGGAAAAATCTGATTTTTTCGATGATTTGTTAAGAAGATGTAAGATTATTCCAGAGAATTCAACATTAGAAGTAGGAAACATAAATGCAATATCATCCCTTGAACAACCCCCATGTTTAGAGCTGAAGCCTTTGCCATGTGACTTCAAGTATGCTTACCTAATGGAAGGAGATAAATTTCCAGTAATCATTGCCAATAACCTATCCCATTCACAAGAACAAACATTGATTGACCTTCTCAAAAGGAATGTAAAAGCTGTAGGATGGAGTTTAGGTGATATTCCTGGAATCAACCCTAAGGTATGCTCTCACAGGATATTTTTAGAAAGTGACTCTCGGCCAGTTAGACAACCTCAAAGAAGACTCAATCCCACAATCATGGAGGTCGTTAAGAAAGAGATTGAGAAATTGTTAGCAGCTGATATCATTTACCCAATCTCTGATTCTCAATAGGTCATCCCAATTCATGTAGTCCCCAAGAAAACTGGCCTGACCACTGTTACAAATGAAAGAAATGAACTGATCCCCATGAGAATAAAAAACAGCTGGAGAGTGTGTATAGATTACAGGAAGCTAAATCAAGTTACCAGAAAAGATCACTTTCCTATTCCATTCATTGATCAGATGCTTGAACGGTTAGCTGGAAATACTCATTACTGTTTTTTAGATGGATTCTCAGGATATTTTCAGGTACCAATTGCACCAGAAGACCAGGAGAAGACAACCTTCACCTGCCCTTTTGGAACATTCACCTATAAAAGGATGCCTTTTGGGCTATGCAATGCCCCAGGTACATTTCAACGGTGTATGGTGAGTATTTTCTCGGACCACATTGAGGATTTCTTGGAGGTGTTTCTTGATGATTTCACAGTTTTTGGAAATTCATTTGATCATTGCATGGGAAATTTGGAAAAAGTTTTGAAAACATGCATTGAAAAGAACCTTGTCTTAAATTTTGAAAAATGTCATTTCATGGTTGAAAAAGGGATAGTGTTGGGGCACATAATTTCACAAAATGGGATTGAGGTTGATAAATCAAAAGTTGATGTAATAAATTCCTTACCATACCCAACTTGTGTCAAACATGTTAGATCCTTTTTAGGGCATGCAGGATTTTACAGAAGATTCATCAAGGATTTCAGTAAGATTTCTCTCCCTCTCTCAAGATTACTTTTAAAGGATGATAACTTTAATTTTGATTGTGAATGTAGGGAATCATTTGATGAATTAAAGGAAAGGCTGATAACACCACCAATAATGCAGCCACCCAATTGGGATACCCTTTCGAGATACTTTGTGATGCATCCAACCAAGCAGTGGGAGCCGCTCTATCATAGAGAATTGACAGCAAGCCTCAAGTCATCTCCTACGCATCAAGGACCTTGGATGAAACACAAATAAATTACACAACCACAGAGAAGGAGTTCCTTGCAGTCATTTTTGCACTAGATAAATTCCGATCATATCTTCTGGGCACTAAAGTTGTTGTTTTTTCTGATCATGCAGCTCTTAGGTACTTAATGAAAAGGCGGATGCTAAACCACGGTTGGTGAGATGGATGCTACTCTTACAAGAGTTCAATTTGGAAATCAAAGATAAGAAGGGGATTGAAAATCAAGTGGCTGGTCATCTGAGTCGACTACCCAACACCGCTGAAACAGAAATACCAAAGCAGAACCCACTTAATGATGAGCTTCCTGGAGAACAACTCTACATCATCAATAGTGAAGTACCATGGTATGCCAACATTGTCAACTATTTGGTAACATCTCAGGTACCCTCTCATCTAAGCTCTCATCAAAAACATAAGCTTAAATCTGAATCAAGATTTTACATTTGGGAAGATCCGTTTCTGTGGAAAATTTGTAATGATCAAATCATAAGAAGATTCCTGCCAAGAAGTGAAATTGAATCAGTGTTTGAATTTTGTCATAAATTATCTTGTGGAGGCCACTTTGGACCTCAGAGGACTGCTCGAAATGTTTTAGAATCTGGGCTCTACTAGCCCACCTTATTCAAGGATGCATATTAATTTTGTAAAAGATGTGAAAAATGCCAATTTTCTGGTAACATATCCAAACGACATGAAATGACACAAAAACCAATAACCTTTCGTGAAATTTTTGAAGTTTGGGGCATAGATTTCATGGGACCATTCCCAATGTCATTTGGAAATTCATATATTCTTTTGGCTATAGACTATGTTTCAAAATGGGTTGAAGCAAAAGCAACCAGAACTGATGATGCAAAAGTTGTTTGTGATTTTGTTAGGGATAACATTTTCTGTAGGTTTGGCGTGCCACGAGCAATCATCAGTGATCAGGGAACTCATTTCTGCAACAGTAAAATGGAAGCATTGCTGAAGAAGTATGGGGTACATCATAAAACATCTACCCCATACCATCCCCAAACAAATGGCCAAGCAGAAGTCTCTAATAGAGAAATCAAAGCCATTCTGGAGAAGACTGTTAAACCCAACCGGAAGGACTGGAGCCAAAAGTTAGATGATACATTATGGGCATACAGAACGGCCTACAAAACACCGATAGGGATGAGTCCCTATAGATTGATCTATGGAAAGAGTTTCCACCTTCCTGTGGAGTTGGAGCATAGAGCCTACTGGGCGGTCAGAGAAATGAATCTGGACCTTGAGAAAGCTGGGAAAGAAAGAAGATTGCAGTTGCAGGAGTTAGAGGAAATTAGAAGGGAATCTTTTGAAAACTCAATGATCTATAAAGAGAGAATAAGGATGGCCCATGACAAGATAATTCAACCAAGAACCTTCAACCCTGGAGATCACGTGTTGCTCTTCAAATCCAGACTTATGCTTATGCCAGGTAAACTTCATTCCAGATGGGAAGGCCCCTTTACTGTTACTCATGTATATCCCTTTGGAGCTGTGCAGATTCAAAAGGAAGGAGGAGGAAACCCATTCACTATAAATGGGCAGAGGCTGAAGAAGTTCCATGGGACCATACCTCAAGAACCAGTGGAGGAGATCACACTCCTTCATCCTGAATACAAATGAATACTTACCAGGTTGCATCATTCCTTTACACTTGATTAAATGCAGTAACTCCAACTTTTTGAGACATACATTTACATGCATTGAGGACACTGCATAAATTAAGTGTGGGGGAGGAAATCTTGTAGTCTAGGAGATTTTTCAAAAAAAATAAAATTAAATAAAAAATTTGTTTTGTTTTGTTTTGTCAAGCCAACGACATTAAACAAAGGCGCTACCGGGAGGCAACCCGCATTTTCCCCCATTTTCCACTTGTCTTCTTAGTCATTTACCAGCATGATTGAACGGGCCTGCACTATCAATTGTTTTCATTTTTTTTTCAGGTCCATTAATGAAGAGGGTGTCGTGGGATTATACGTCGTGAAGAAAAGGATCCATTTGATAGGGGAGTATGAGTTTCAATTCTATATTATCCGACTTTATTCCCTACTTTTTTATTCTTTTAAAAAATTAATCAAAAAAAGGCATGCCCACGCTTGAATTCATGTTTTACTTGACTTCTCTAGGAGAGATGAGTTTCTTAGGAATCTTGTGATGCCATGTTTTAGATTTCAATGTTAATAAGATTGAATGATTAAAATGGATAATTGGATTATTAAAGTGAAGAAAGGATATTGAAATAAGGACTCATGATTTAAGGGAATTAATTGATTCATGTAAATGAAATTTCCCTTCCATTTTTCATTCTTTGAATTTCTGAAATTCAAGTGAATTAATTTGTTATTATTAATCATGCCATAAGTGATTGTCCAATATCATATTCTCATTCCTGAGAGGATTTCTAGACCAAATATTTCCTATTTTATCTTGAGCATATTTCTTGAGTGATCTTGGGACGTGCCACCTGCTAGAACTTGTATTGAAACTTGTCAAAGATATGACTGTACAAAACCACATTTAAAATGATTGAGGCATCTCTTTGGCTAGCCACATTTTATCCTAAGACCCACCTTTACATTTATCCTTCGTAAGCCCTTAGATTCCATGCATTTCCTTATAGGTTTAAGCCATATTACAATCCAAATTTTCCTTACCTACACGCACTTTTTGTATTTTTGCATGGTTATTTCAAGTTTAAGTGTGGGGGAAGGACCTTTCGTGTTCGTTCCATGGGATATGTATCATTTTTGGGTGGTGTAATGTGTGCGTCTTCATTTTGGGCAATGAATTATTAGAAAATTGGGCATGATTCATCATTTCATTATGCTTCTTTCATTTCATCCGGTTCTCCATAAAAAAAAGAAAAAAAAGGAAAAAAAATCAAAATAAAGCTGTGCCTTTCTGGAGCTTTAAAAAAAAGAAAATAAAGCTGTGCCTTTCTGGAGCTTTACAAAAAAAACAGGGAGAACTTGGATGATATCATTCTTTGTAATCATTTATTGACTCATGACCCATGTCATTGAAAGGGGAGTGGTGTTGTGATTCACATTTCAAGGGGATTTGAGTGAGGTTCATCTTGTGTTTTCACTTGATTAATCATGAATTGTACTTAAGAGTAAAACCTCCTACTTCCGGCCTTAAATTATTTCAATCATTTACCCACAAACCCTAAGCCACAGAGTCGTTTGAACCTTTATTGCAAGTCCTCATGATTTTATGTGTGTTTTGTCTTTACAAAGTGGAGAAAGTAGTTACATTACAAGACTATGGATAAGGAGTATGTTCTCATGATATGAGCATAACTCCACTATTAATTGTATCATGAGTGAAGAGAGAAAATATTCAAAAGTGAGGTAGGTCATGAGTTGGCATGTTTAATAATAATAAATTGAGAATCTTGAATGAATGAAAGGAGAAGCTTCATTATTTTTAAAAGGGGAAAAGTAAAATGCATGAATTGATTGTTTCTTTGAAAAATGGGAAATTAAATTGGTATTTTTGTGGAACTGGATAGTTTGATTGGACATTGATAATCATTTGCTTTTATTCCATTTGAAATTTAAATACTGGTGACATTGGTGTCCTTTGAATTCCATGTTGAGATTTTATGCTTGAGGACAAGCATAGTTTAAGTGTGGGGGAATTGATAGAACAAATATTTTAAACTAATTTAGATTGAATATCACTGTTTTAAACTCACAAAAGTGTTCCTCTAAGTTGAATTGTCTCATTTTTATGATTTTGGTGTTATTTTGAGCTGAATAGTAAAAATTGGCCATTTTGGATTTTTAACAGTTTCAACTTTTTTATGTAGTTTGGCCATAACATTTTCTACATTAATCCGAATTGAAAAATTATTTCTTTTCCAGATTCTAAACATCCAGGGCTTCATTTACTATATTTTGAATAAAAGCTGAATCGGCCATATGGAAGCTTAAAAGAAGCTCACAAGTTGGCTCAAGAAAACTGTTTCCAGTTCTGCCTAGTTTTGGTGTGGGATCCATAACTCATTATTTGTGGGCCCAACTCTTGCAAAATTCGGTGGGTGGACGCGCAAGTAGTTTTGAAGCATCTTTTATGAAGGAATCACCGCGGGATTCGTCCGTTTGTGTGTCCATTAAAGCTTCCTAATCCGGGGGTTTATGTTTTGGAGATTCTGACTGGACAGAATAAATGATCAGAGTAAAAGGGCCATAACTCTCGGAATACCTGTCCAAATCGCTGAGATATTTCGGGGACACGGACAAGACAATTATGAACAACATTTAAGAAGGCCTCAACGCTTGAAGAGGTCATTTATGGGGTCAAAAACACGACAAAATTCGGAGGACAGAAATCTGTCTATAAAAGGAGGAGAGCTCCCCCTCCTCAACACATCACATTCTCCACCCCATTCCTTATGGGCACCAAGGAGAAGAACTTCTCAGATTTTTCTTTTATTTATTTTGTTTTAAAATGTCTCTCCTCTCCCGAATTATCTCGCTTACCCCATCCATGGAGGGGTAGTTTCATTTGAGTGATCATAAAGAGGGGAGGCTGGACCTTTGTGTTGTGCTTGAGTTTTGTGCTTGAAATGAATAAAATTTGTTCTTCTTTCTTCTTTTGGTTCCAATTCATAATTCATTATTAAATTCCGAATGCGGTTGTGTTAAGGTTTTTATTATGAAATTATAAATTGCTTTGGTCGATGATCACATCTCCCTCCACCCAATTCTAATCTGTATATGGTGGGACATGATTAGGGTTGGGTGGTGATTGCTCGACGGTTGTCAAGCACGTGTGTAGGATTGTATGTCGAAATCTTGGTTTATTAGGGAACAACAATTCCAGGTCTGGGATTTCTCTAATTAATCAAGAGACCTTCTACAACCCTAAACACATTGGAAGGAGGATAGACCAATCTAAGGTTTTGGAAAGGGAAATTCTCATCACATCACTCTTACCAGTTTAAGGAAGAAGAAGAGATAAAATTTGGAAACCATGATAGCACAACACTAAGTCTAGCCGAACCAAATCTGATCACCGTCTTTATAATTTGTTAAAATCAATCAATTTCTGTTGTTTGTTTCTCTCATAGTCATTCAAATTTGTTAAAACCAATCTTTTTAAGAAAACCAACAAAAAGTGACAACCTTGTTTTGTGTGCACTCCTCTTCGGGAGACTACCTAGGATCAACTGCTATACTATACATAGGTAAATAAAATATTGTTTTGCCATGCCCCACGACAGGCTTGTGTCATCCACCATCGTAATGGAACCATACGAGGCATTGTACGGCAGGCCTTGCAGATCTCCTTTGTGCTGGACAGACCCTGGGGAGTCAGCACTTGTGGGACTAGAGATGGTCCGGGCCACGACAGAGAAGGTCCAGGTCATGCAGGAGCAGATGAGGATAGCACAGAGCCGGAAGAAGTCATATGATGACAGGAGGCGGAGGCCACTAGAGTTCGAGGATGGCGACCACGTCTTCCTGCGTGTCTCACCTCGACGTGGTTTGCGGAGATTTGGCCGAGGCGGCAAGTTGTATCCATGCTTCATCAGACCCTTCCAGGTCCTCAGCAGGGTTAGCGAGGTGGCTTATCTCTTGGCTCTGCCACCTCAGTTGCACCGGGTGCATGACGTCTTCCACGTATCTCAGCTGAGGAGATACGTGCACGACCCGACGCACATCATTGACCATGGGGAGCTAGACGTGGATGATGAGGCGACTTTTACGGAGGTCTCGGCGGAGATAGAGGATCGACAAGAGCGGGTCCTACGTGGGCGATCGATTCCTCTTGTGCGCATCAGATGGCAGCACGGGAACCTCCATGAGAGCACTTGGGAGCGGGAGGCTCAGATGCATGCTCAGTACCCACATTTGTTTCCCTAGTTTATGATGTATCTTTACGGGGACGTAAATCCCTGAGGTGGGAGTAATGTAAAGACCCGTAAATTTCAAGGGAATTTTTTTTTCTTAATTTCCTTTGGAATTTTACAAGAGCGCAGTTTCTGACGGCACCTGATTCCGAGGCCTGGTGTGCCCGGAATCATTTTCCGAAGTTTGGCTCGGGTACGTTCAGTGAACGGACGAGCAGGTTTCTCTAACCTTTGAACCGGTGCCTGGAATCGAATTCTGAGGGCACCAATGAAATCGCAACACCGGTATTCGCTTAGAAACGCCTCTTCTGGAGTTGCGTTTCCTCGGTTGTGGTTTTTAATTTTTGGTCTTAAAGTTAAGAAATAAAATAATTTTACGACAACTTTATTTTATTTCACTTAAGCCACTTGGAAGCCACTTGAAGCCTCTTAATGACGGCTTAATCTGAGTTGAACTAGATAGGATGCTATCCAGAAATATTCTACCCCCTTGGTAGGATATATGTGAGGTGGGGCCCGCACGAGCCCCACCGTTTCTTTCCGCTAAGTAACGCACCCGCAAAAACCCATCATTATGAAGTCAACTGACGCGTTTTCTTAAATTCTTAACAGACCATTTAATTGGGCGGTTTATTTCGTAAATTAAATGAGCTGTTTCTTTCATTGAATTAATTCAACGAATTGATGGGTCGTTACATACCCGTTTTCGTTTGTTGGCATAATAATAAAATAAGACCAACCTATATTTTGTAGGATTACTCGTTGAGAGGAGTTCTTGAACCTTCAACCTCCTTCGTGAAGAACGCGAAGAACGCGAAGAACACGAAGAACGCCGAACTCGGGAATCGACGACGCAACGCCGTGATCCGCAACGCCGACGTTCCCTTCCTGCAACGTTCTTCTGCGACGTCTCTTCCTCCGTGACGGATCTTCGATCGGCTGCTTGAGGTAATAGTATCAGACTTTCTTTTTAATCACCTTTGTGGTTCTTTAACAAAACACGGATTTAATTAATTAAATCAAATCTGTTGTTCTTGCTCCGTTGAGTTCGCCGACTCAACGCCGGATTCCGCGACGACGCGACGCCTTTCCGCGACGACGCGATGCCTTTCCGCGACGACGCGACGCCTTTCCGTGACGACACAACGATCCCCTCCTTCCATGATGAACAATTCCGCGAAGAATGTGCGTTTGACAACGACTTCGAGGTAGGGATTTTATTTCTGGAATTGCCATTTTTCCCGTGTTATTTCTGTTCATGGATGAAGAACCGGGACATAAGAACAATTTTTTATTTCCCCTAAAAATTGTTGAATTCATGTGTTGATATTATTCCTCCCGTTGTTTATCACTAACTCGAAGGGTGCGGGCCAAATGAACACGGCCCGACGACCCTCCACCGTTCTTCATTGTTATGCGGATTTGATGGGCGATGACGGAACGTGCCGCAACAGAAGTTTGATGATTCCGCAGTGAAGAACGGATCCCGGGAGGGACAACGGCGCAGACTGGAAGAAAAACGGGCCACCGGAGCGACTCCGGCGGCCCGCAGAAGCCGGCGGCGGCGCCCGGCGCGCCGCCGGATGAGACCGCTGCGGCACCGGCCGCGGCGGCGGCGCTCGCGGGACACGGCTGAAGCCGCGTCCGGCGCCAGGGAGACACCCTGCGGGTGTCTCGCGGGTGCCGCGGGGGTGTCACACGGGGCGGCGGCTCCCCCCGCGTCGGCTGCTCGGCCGCGCGGCCGAGCCGAGCTGGACCGGCCCTGGCCGGGCCAGACCGGTCTGACCGGGTCGGACTGGGTCGGACTGGGTTCGGCCGACCCAGGGGGGGTCGGCCCGGGTCGGCCCGGGCCCGGACCCCCCGTTCATGGACCCTTTTCATTCAAACGCCCATAACATGAGCTACGGGCTTCCAAAAAAGTCACCGTCAGCGTTAACACGATCCTTGGATTGAGACGGTCGTTTCGGTATATCGCACTCAAGGTTTCGGAATACTTTATGTTCGGCCGGGTTGGTTCGTACACGAAACCAACCGAGCCCTCGGAGCGGAAACACTCATATCTTGAGCCACATACGTCCGATTGGTGTGCCGTCAGCTTTCTTGAATTCGTCTTTGTGAGACAGATATTTTGGCATACTCTGCCTGAGGTTTGGACACAGGTGGACTACGGTCGGGTTGGTTTTGCCTTAAAAACCAACCGGGCCCCTGGGACGAAAAAGCCAATAACTCTCAGACCGGGCGTCCGATTGACGGGCCGTCTGCGACGTTGAGTTCCTGTTGATGATACATAACTTTTGGATACATCAACTTCGGACTTTGTGTCAGTTGATGTGTCGGCCTCTCGGCTCATGGAGCGGACCCTACCGAACGAGCTTGCTGTGTGCGGAAACCCTAGTGATGGCTGCGACTGCTACTTCGACAGCGACGACTGTGCAGAGATCCTCCGTGGACTCCGACGACGACCGTGCAGAGATCCTCAGTGGACTACGGCAACGACTGAGCAGAGATCCTCAGTGGACTGCGACGACTACTGCACTCAGCGATCCTGCGTGGATCAGTGCTACAGGTCCTGTGTGGGCCCGATCCTGTGTGGGTCCAATCCTCTGTGGGTCAGCGCTCAGCTGTTCTGTGTGAGCCAGCGCCTACAGGTCCTGTGTGGGCCCGATCCTGTGTGGGTCTTTGCAGGGGTTATTTACCTATCGATCCTTCATGGGTCCGATGACTTAGATGGATCAGTGATCATCTTTATCGTCATCCGAAAAAGTATACCTGGGTGAGCTGAATCTTCTATTAACTCTCCATTGTGGATTGTGTTGAGCTATCCTTTGTGGGTTTACTGTTTACTCTCCTTTGTGGATTGTGTTGAGTTATCCTGTGTGGATTTACTATTTACTCTCCTTTGTGGATTGTGTTGTGCTATCCTGTGTGGGTATACATTTTGCTTTCCTGTGTGGACTGGGTTGTGCTTGGGCTCGGACGTTAGAGCCGAATGGGAATTGATTACTTAGGTATATGTATGGGCATATACCTAAGCCGTGTCAGATGTTACTTCGTTATTGTATCTTTCCTTTGTGGATTATCCTTTGTGGATTTCGGGAGACCTTCGGGGGTCTCGGGGTCCCTACTGAGTAGCTTATACTCACCCCTGCACGGGCTTTGCCCGCACTACGTTGTGTTGGTTGCAGACGACGGACAGCGCTGATCGTGGTATAGGCGTGCGGAGCAGGATGGTACCTGGAGGTGGACCACTGGGCGGGACGTACTTGGAGCGGTCAGGTGGACCCGAGGAGCAGTTGAGGCTATCTGTACCCACCCTTCAGGTGGGACTTCCAGAGGATGGCTCGACGCTGCGGCTTTTAACTTTCAGTTGCTGTTTTTCTTTTTTGTTGTACTTTACAGTTGGGCTTGTATTTCCGGCCCCTTTTGCTTTCAGCACAGCTTGTTACAGTTTTACATAGTGTTTACTTTTCCACTTTCTTAATCTGTGGTGCTTGTTTACTTTTAAAAGGCAATGCCTTCCCTTTTTTTGGGATTTACGCCATGGTACTAGTCGCCAGCCCCTAGCCAATGGAAGGCGGGCTTGGGGTAGTCACGGCACAGACCCCGAGGGCGGGTCGTGACAGTTGGCATCGTATCTTTGTGGACCTGCATTCCCACTTTCCAATGGCAGGAGACATTCATCACTTTCTATGGATATGTATTCTCATTGATCAAAATGGGATGATGGGATGTAGGTTTCTCCTTCTATGGATTCCTCTTTAGAATTCATCTCCTAGTCTGGGTCTCCCTCACAGAGTTAAGTATATATGTGGATCTCATTCTTGATGCCTTCTCTTTGTAGACACCGGTTAATTACATTGTATATTTCTAGACATTCCAAAAGGTCTCAATAGGGTGGAAACCATTAATCAATAGAGTAATCATGTTGGTAATTGTTGGCATGTCTGGATTCTTGGAACATTTGTCACCGTTATTATTCCTTATAGGAGGGAATCTCATGGATGCGTCTTGGATGTAGAATCTAAGAAATATGATGTCGATCATAAGGTATTAGATTCCAACGGAATTTAATCTAAGGAATTCACCTCAGGAATCCCATGTTTAGCATGAGGTAGATGTATGAGGCAGGTCATGATTTTAACATCCTGTAGAGATGGATATTGATCATAACACTCCACATAAGAAGACCAATGAGGCACAACCCTAGGAGGGATCGCCTAGAAGGTTTACCGATGGATGGATCGGAACATCATATGGAGGGGGATCCAAGAGGTGTCTCCCATAAAGGGAAGATTTCACACCAAGAAGGTTGATCTGGACATCCATAAAATTGAATCAAGGAGGTTCACCCTTAGTATGGGACACAGAGGTTTATTGTTGGTTGGGATTGAACCTTGAAGTGGTGTCCTACATACCCTGTTTAGAAGACATGGATCAAAAACCACATAGTTCTAGATGGTGTGGGAATTATGCATGGAAGCTTTCCTTCACAAGAGGATTTATCTTTGTTGGAGTTGATGTGGGGATTATGCATGGGAGCTGCCCAGGTGCCACTATAAATAGATGATGGTATGAATGTGAATTATGAGTGAAGTCTTCCCTAGTGGGTGGTATGATCTTACCGAGACGTGGAGGCCCATATAAGATCAGGGTGGATATGGGCGAAGTGAATTTAGTTGATGGAGTGGATGGAGTGGATGGAGTGCTAGTTTTGGACCACATGGAGGCTTCCTACATATCTTGGTTGATCAAGAATGAAAGACCACATAGTTAAAGAATGGGTGTTTGGGCTAACACTTGAGGAGGAGGCCCATGGAAATGGTGTGTTTGGGGTTTACGCATAGGAGAAACCCATAGAGCATATATGGTTGGGGCTTACTCCTGGAGGGATTCCCATGGAAATAAAGATTGGATTTCATGGTGTCTACTAACCCCTAATCCCATGTGATTCATTCCTAGTGTGAGAAATAATAGTAAGTAGTATACCTAATGATTGTGTCATGAAAGATGCGCCAATGATGGATGATGTGGGGCTTACACATAGGATCTTCCAGATGAGTATTTCATTCCACGTGAGGAGGATCTCATTCCTTGTGAGAAGGATCTCATTCCATGTGATTCATGCATGGAGCATCATATGAAGGGTGAGTGTGGGGATTTCACATGGAAGCTACCCAAGGAGGATTTCCTTATCTATGAGGTTGATGTCATTCCTTATGGGGAGGATCTATATTCATGTGAGGGGGATCTAATCCCATGTGAGGGTAGGTGGTATGAATACCATCCCTTTCCACTCTCACACAGAGTGTCCTATGCTTATTCCATAGGTTAAGGCCATAGTTTTATGTTATGTGTCGAGGATGATGGCACTAGAAATTTTTATGTCATGCAGCACGGACGTGGGGGCACACTCCTTGCCCCTTTGGCATACAAAACCTCCTCTGATGAACCTCTAGGAGGGGAATGGATTTATAAAGTCCAAGTTTCAATGGTTTGGATGAGTGGTCGATCATGAGGTCCATGTTAGTGTGCCTATGCTGAGAATAAAAATGTGTTAGTGTACCTATTCTGAGAAGAAAAGGGTAGATGGGAATCTCATTCCACACTTGAAGTGGAGTGGGCCATAGGAAAAGGAAGAGAATGTCAAATAAGTACTTGAGGTGCAATTGAGCCAATCTTGGACATGTGTGGGAGCTTTAGGCACTCAAATTTCTTGACGAGGTGTCAGTTAATGGGAGGCAACATGAGGAATCCCAAGAGAGGGATTCACAAATAATAGGGAATCAAAGAGAGTTTTTTCGTGAAGCTCAGGTGCTTCAAAGAGGTCGGTGGATTTGCAAAGGATGTGTCTTCATGGTAAACGGAGATGATTCCTCAAGATGAAGTTCTGAATCATGAAAGAAGTGCTTCGTGAAGGTTTAAGGCTCCGCAAAGACTTAAGTAACCCAAAGGGACCTCTTCCTTCATGAAAGGAGGAGGCCTTCACAAAATTCATCACTGCTATGGGTGGAGGCTTTCAAGAACACATAGGAGGGGTTTTCACGAAGACCATGTACCTTGGATGATCCATTTTGGTTTGGATCGCAATGCTAAGGTTCTTTGATAATCAAGATCAATTTGGAAGTCCAATGGTCGGGTAGCCATTTTTTAAGTCAGAATGAGCTGGGTATTTATAGGAAAAAGGGTTTCTTGAGGATGGGAAGTGAGTTTTGAATAAAACAGGGGATTTTCTAATGGTCATGGCTCTATCGAACTCATGAAGTGAAATATCCACATTTTCTGTGATTGCAGAGCACCTTCAGACTCACAGAGCATTCCGTTAGGGCCTCACACATGTACTGTGGGGGAGGGGTCTCCAATAAAGGGCTTTGAGAAGAATAAAATTAAGAGTGTTTTTTGTCTGGATGAGATTGGATTTTCTTCTGAATGGTTTTGTGTTCTTGAAAAATCCCATGGAACGTATTTAGACACCATAAATGGTAATGAAAAATATCACTTATAAAAAAGGTAGGTTTTTAATGAACCCAACCTACCCATAGCCATGGTTATTAGAACACTTTGTTAGTGGTGATCATAAACTATCCCATGTTAGTGAATAGACTATAACCGAACACAATGAAGGTAGAAAACCATAAATTAATAGTTACCATACCAAATCTAAATCATAATTCTGGGATACCCACACATCACACTTACATTGTATAACTTGGAACATCTAACTCAAGTTTGACCATACTTTGCATGACTCAAATATCTCTTAATTACCCATAACATGATTATCAATTCATAACAACCACTAACTAACCCAATTAACCTTGATGAAAATCTCCCCACTAGCCTACTGATCATTGAGGCTTCCCACATTATAATGGAATTCCTAAAGTGGCCTTTTAGGGTCACAAACTCATTCCACAAGAGAAGATACCCTAAAAAGCTTCCAATTTATAGTATATAGAAATATATTAACATCAGACATAATTATTTATGGCTATATAAACCCAAAATAATTTTCGTAGTGACTGATATGGAATTAATTACCCTTGCATATTTTTTATCACATAATGAAAGCTAATTTGGTTCCATTATATGACACATACACCTTTTTTCATTTCTCTTATATGATAAAGCACAAGAATAATAAATAAAAATGGAAATTTATAAAGCAACTATCATTACCTCATAGGTTCATGCTTATTAAAAATAATTTCTGAATCCATAATCTATCAATAAAAATGATAAAATGGATAAACACCCACAATACTGGGATTTAAAACAAAGAGAAATGATACATTGGTTGGAAACCATATATTATAAAAAATGTGAGGTTAACATTAAATAATGGAGACCAATTTGGTGAATTATATTTGATTTCATTAAGAAAATAGAGGAGATTCAGAATGGTGGGAGAGGTCAAATGGTTGTTCCCATGGTTTTTTTGTAGCCTAAAGAAGGAAGAAATAAAGAATTAAAAAAAGTATTAGAATACCCAAAATACCCCACTTCTTAGAATTGGATCAAGTTCCCCAACCACAACTCTTTTGGGCTCCCACTAGCCTCCCATATGGGAATGAGGATCCTAATGGATTTCACTAGGATTATGGGTAAACCTCATTAATTGAGATAATATATTTATTTATATAAATTATAAAATTATGAAATTTGGAGTTTAAATATATTTTGAATTCATGTAGAATATTGTTATTTCATGGAGGAAATTGGAAGGTGTGAAAGGGTTTATATTGTAACACAGGCACAAGAAACATGGTGATTAACCATCAGGAATTTTTTAGAACTTTTGTGGCCACTTGAGGTCTAGTGGATACCAATTATAGTTCTAGTGGGTTATATATTTCATTAGAATAGAGAAAATTTTCCATTTATAATTTAAAATTATGATCCATGTATTTTCACCCTCAGGATCAATTGTCAATTATTTCTAATAACACTGGCTCGTATCCCAACATTTATTCATAGCCTGTCCCATGTTGTCCCACCTTCTTGAGTTGATTTTGAAAACCCTAAAACTTCAATTATAATGTTTCATTAATGAATCCAATGTTAGGTATTCATCACTCTTTCCAATTTATATACTTTTTTATGTAATATTAAAAAACATAAAATCTTATTTTATCCAATGTTTAAGGATTTGTTAAATCCTTTGGACATATTTCCTCAATTTACAGGGTAACATGAAATTTTTTAAACATTTTGATGTATGATAATCACTATTAATTATAAATTATATTTATTCCTAAATTTAATGACAAAATCTTAATATTTATTTATTATTGATCTTTTTAATCCATTAAATGGAGGCACACTTCCTTCCTCGTGGAATTGATATGTGGGGCAACAAAGCTTTCTGTAGGTGACCCCTCCTCTTTCGTCGTACTATTATAATACATGTTATTATTGATATGTATACTAGAGGGAACCCAAACATATGAATGATTTTTCATTAAATTTGTCATTAGAAACTAATTCTATCCACAATTTGATTGTAAATAATTTATAAACACTATGATATGTGATTCTATTTTTTTATCTCTTATTCTATGGGTTTAAAACTTGTTTGATTTCTATAGAAACTCATATTTTGTATAATTTATTGTATTGAAATGGTTTTTTAATAATCATTTATATCATACTCATTATTTCCCAACATGTTTTCATTGTCTATTGATTATGAGTAGTATATAAAAGAGTTTATATAAGTTTCTTTCATCATAGATAACGATTCTTATTGAAATACATGATGTATTTGTAATGTATACATGTATCTTAATACTTGAATGTGAGAAACATTGTGTGGATATTATACTATATATTAATATAGGAATTATAGTTCATTGAAAATCGAACAAAATTTGGGAATGGGTAAACAAGCTACCCATGGGTATCTACAGACTAGTTGCACAAGGTTTCTTCTCTTCCTATTATAGAGATACACTAAAACTCGGTTATTTATTTCTCATGATGGAGATTCCATCAGAACATGGTTATTTGTTTCCTTTAATGGATTCTCACTAGTAACATGGCTACTTATTTTCCAGATATATAGGTGCCTTAGGAACTCAGTTGATTATTCCTTTTATTCCAGTAGTGAATAGATTATTCTATTTATGGATTGATTGTGATTTAAAAAAAGCTTCGATTCTATGAATTACTCAAATTAGGTATAGTTGGGATCCTTTTTTGCTAGTTCATCACCCAAAAACTAACCTTCATTCTTATTTTTATTATTCAACTTGAAAAACCATTCTATAAATTAAAAATGTAGTATATTTTTATTTCTATGACTATCTTATATGGTTAATTCATGCACATGGGTTTTTTATATATTGGTATAGGTCTGGTGGTGACGTCTTATTGGGTATAATGTTCTCACATCCTATACATGAACTCTAGGGATACATAATTATCTTGTTTTTAATGAGACGTGCGATTAAAAACCACTAGATAATTTGGGTTCATAGGACTGAAGCATAGAGTTATATTGCTTCTTTTAGTGATTTTGATAGAGAGGGAAAGAACAAAAGTTATGGGTTTTTTGCACAATTTTTTTTGATATATCACACATGATACATTGCATTAATTTTTGTTAATTTCTTTTATTCACACCAGCTATGTATATACCATTTATAGTGATCTGTTTTTGGTTATTAGGTTATATTTATTTTTTGGATTGTACTTTTATGGTGTTTTCATGTATTTACATGTCTTTATATTATTTTGTTAAGAAACTAAGTACTCTTAAGTGTTCATGTCATTCCATTTGATATACATTCGTTCATTTTTTTCAGTTATGAAATGTTCGTGTTAGTTTTCTGTAGGATCAATTTTGATTTAGTTATTAATTAATGAGGGGAAACTATTTTGTATCCTTCCTCATTCTATCCCTCAATAATTTCACCAACATACATATTATTTTTCATAGGACTCTACCAAAATAACCCTATATGTTATGCCCAGTGGACTGGTGTTGACACACCATAGAGGGGGAGTGGTGAATTAGATGAGATGACACTTTACCAAATCATAAATAATCTTTTATGCTTTCGCCCTTTGTTCTTTGAATCCTTTTTATCTTATAGGTTATAAGTGGACATTTTATGATTTTCCATACACTCCATAACAACAAAAAATGTAGAAATATAAACAAGATATCTATACATTGTATTTTTACAAGGTATGACCTTGATGTTGGTAAATTACTCTTTATTGTGTCCAACTACTATTGGGTCGTGGATTTTCTACTAATATTGAAATCACCAAATCTTGTTAGTGGCTGCGAATTATATTTTAACCAATTTTACATAGTATACCAAATGTGTGGTTCACTATATAACATAAGAAAAATATTTTTATCCAGTAAGTTCTTTATATTCATAACACATGAGTTCACCAATAACAACTATCACATGAGGTATATCAACAACTAATCTAGAGAAGTCTCTACACCCAAAAATAATAATCGGATTCACTATACCAAATAGTCTTCAATTTCCAGAATATATTCAAGAACACATGCATATAACTTAGCCTCTATTTTATCCAAATATTTTGTTTCATATAAAAAATATATTACTAGTTCTCTCAAATCACATACATAAGAATACAGCCAAAAAAATATTTTATCTAGCTTTCAGGCATTGAATCATAGTCTTCAAAAAATTTCCAAGTGATGTATAATGAAACATAAGGGTTTGGTCTAGCTTAAATTTTCTACTTATTCTCTATTAAACTCATTGAATAAGACCAGAATATAGAAACTCATTATCTTACCTAGATCCCTCATTTAGTTCCCTTTTTTTTAAACCCAAATGATCCTCCTTACAATTCATAGTATCATATTATTAGTTTATTCTTTTCTACAAAATGTATTTGATTATCTAGGTTCATCTTCCATCAGAGTATCTTTTTTTATTGGAAATCATAGTTTATCACATACACCATAAAATAAAATATTACTATTTTCCTTTTTTATGCATTTCACCTCTCACATTCATGTGTTTCTATATAAAATGGTTTGTATCATTTTAAATTTCCTTAAATTATTTTTTTACTTTTATCACGGAGTACACCAAAATAACTATAATTAATTACCCACTTCAAGTTTCCATAATATCTCATGCAATATATTTTCAATTCATAGGATATTCCATGAACACTGTAATTAAATGATCCTCACATGTATAAATATTTCTTTATTTTATTATCCCAAGGTTCAGATCCTTTTTACTATAAATGCAACACTATTAAAATTTATATATCAATTCTCCAAAGCTATATAAAAGTATACAGTGAACCCATTATGGTGTAAATCTATTCTTGCATCATGAAGAAGTTTCATGAAATGAAAATTGTCTCAAATAAAACTTTTTATAGTATATCATACAATAAAAAAGCTTGAAATTGTAACGCCTAATTACCTTTTTCCCATGTATGTTATGATATTTGTTTTTGATTTCTCTTTTTTATTGGGTGATTATTTTCGACCCTGAATTGGGAGATTACATGTAATGGTGAAGTTAGGGATTTATTGGATTTTTAACTATTCCCTCGACATTTCTACTGTTCGGTGGGAAATTACATGACATGTAATAGGGTTTCATGACATGTAATTCTAGACAAACTCATCCCATGAGTTGAAATCACCATGTGAGAATTTACACATCATTTAAGGGTTACACACCGTGTAATGTGAAAACACAGGTTTGAATTAAAAAGTGAAAAATTTTTAGTGTAACATAAAATAAAATGGAATCATGATGTGTAAAATATTACATGCCATGTAATACCCCAAGTTTCATTTTTTTAGGGTTATATGTGGGTGTTTGAGAATTATTTTATTCTACAACCTTCTCCTCTCGATCAGAGCTCTTACCATATGTGATTTTGGGTTTCCTCCAGCAATCTTTTTGGACTTAATGGATAGAGTCTTTAGAGATTACCGTGAAAAATTTGAGGTAGTCTTTATAGACAATATTCTAATATAGTCCAAACCCAAGGAGGGGAATGAAGAGATTCTGAGCACTATGCTAGAGACCTTACAAACGGAGAAGCTCTAGGAAAAGTACAGCAGGTGTGAGTTCTGGTTGAACGAAGTCTTATTCTTGGGGCATATCATTACAAGCAATGGGATATTTCTGGATCCTTCCAGGAAAAATGAAATTAAGGGATGGCTGAGGCCAACATCTGTGACAGATATTCATAGCTTCCTTGGGTTAGCTAGATATTATCACCGATTTGTGAGAAATTTATCACGATTTTCAAACCCTATACCAAGCTAACTCGGAAGGGAGTCAAATTTGATTGGAATGATGAATGTGAAGAAATCTTCATGGATTTGAAATGGAGGCTTGTCACTACCCCTGTGCTCACACTACCCACAAGTGGGGAATCTTTAGCAATGCTTTAATGAATGGATTGGGATGTGTGTTGATGAAAAATGAAAAATTCATTGCCAACACCTCAAGGCAGTTGAAAATTCATGAGCAAAACTATCTCACGCATAATCTGGAGTTAGCAGTTGTGACCTTTGCGTTAAAAATCTGGTGTTATTATCTCTTTGGGGAGAAGATTGAAATATATACGGATCACCAAATTATCAAATATATATTCACATAGAAATATCTAAATATGCACCAACGAAGATGGTTAGAACTCATCAAGGATTATGACTGCTCAATCCACTACAATACTAGGAAAGCGAACAAGGTAGTGGATGCTCTAAGTAGAAAGGTCCCATCAATTATATCATTGATGAGAATTGAGAAGAATCTGATCTTTTTAGGCTTGAAGAAGATGGACATGGGAATCATAAAGAAATGAACATCATCAATATTTTCATAAATGATTGATTAACCATCTCTTTTGCAAAGGTTAAAGGATGTTCAAAAAGATAGTGTGGGAATTCAGATGAAAGTGGAAACTATCCGAAAATAGAAATCCTTGGAGTTCAATGTTAATGAAGGAATTGTGAGATTTGGGTCAAAAATATGTGTTCCATCAAATTATGAGTTAAATAAATAACTTTTGGATGATTCACAAAGTTCAACTTTCTCAATTCACCCAGGAAATACAAAGACGTATCGAGATCTCTGAGAGCACTATTAGTGGGATAATAAGAAGAAAGAGATCATTGAATATACATCAAAGTGCCTAGTATGTCAGCAAGTGAAGGATGAATGGAAAAAGTCTATGGGGATGATGCAACAATTACCCATACCAACATGGAAATGGGAAAACATCACCATGAACTTTTTCACTGGACTTCCAAAGACATCCAAGGGAAACAATGCTATTTGGGTTGTTGTGAATCGTCTGATAGAGACTCCACACTTTATTGTGATCCGAGAGGATTTCTCAATGGATCAACTGCCATGGATATAATTCAAAGAAGTGGTAGGGCTGCATAGATTACAACTATCGATTTTGTCCGATCGAGATCTAAGAATCACCTCTAAGTTTTGGAAAAGCCTCCAGCATGCTTTAAACACTGAGTTGAACTTTAGTATGGCTTATCACACTCAAACTGATGGTCAATTTGAGTGGACTATCCAAACACTTGAGGACATGTTGAGAACATGCTCAATGGACTTCAAAGGCAGATGGGACCAATATCTTCCTTTGATGGAGCCCTCTTAAAACAACAGGTTCCACTCAAGCATCCAAATGGCTCCTTATGAAGCCCTTTATGGGAAGAGGTGTAGAACACTAGCATGTTGGGATGAAGTTGGGGAACAAAAAATTTTAGATTCGGAAATGGTTGAAGAAATAGTGGAGAAGGTTAAGACCATCCAACAGCACATCAAAGATGCTCAGAGTCGACAAAAGAGCTATGCTGACAATTGTTGATGAGTCCTAGAGTTGGATGTTGGAGGCATAGTTTTCCTATGCAGATCTCCATGGAAAATGATGATGATATTTGGGAAGAAGATAAAGCTTAGTCCAAGGTACATTGGCTCTTTTGAGATCCTTGATTACCTCAGAGCAATGACCTATCGACTAGCACTCCCACCGAACCTATCTCAAGTACTTGATGTATTCCATGTATCCCTCTTAAGTAAGTACATACCAGACCCATCACATGTAATCAATCTAGAGGTGGTACCATTGAAGAATTACCTTTCCTATAATGAGAAGTTGGGGAAGATCTTAGATTGTAGAGAAAACGTACTACGAAATAAGACAATGCACCTCGTCAAAGTGTTGTGCAGAAACCACAAGTTTAAAGAAGCAATGTGGGAACCAGATGAGGTGATGAAGCAGAGTTACCCTCATCTTTTTTAGTGTGGGAAAATAAAATTTTGAGGGCGAAATTTCTTAAGGGGAGAAGGTTTTAACGACCGGAACATTTATAAATAAAATTCTCTTAATTTTGACTTAATTAAATGTTGTATGGTTATAGAAAACATATGCACTTCTTTTATTATATCAAATTGGATTTTAAATTTCCATTAAGTATCTTTATCGTTGATAATATAGTCATTGAACAGTGATCACATGACCAGTATAAATATAGGGTTTTAACAAATCCTTTTAGCACAGAAAAACAAAGTGATGACCTCAACCAGTAGGATCGTACCCTATGTAGCCCATTTATCAGAGCTTTCGGGAGAGATAGCATTTATGGGATTTTTCCTAGACCAAGCCCAAGCCGATATCCCATAACTTAAGCATGATAGAAACTGTTTACAGGAGAAGTTGAACCACATTGAGAACATGACCCAAACCATATTCACCGAACGACCCCATGAAAGCCCCACCATCACGCACCGTACATTTGGGGAATATGCTGGTGTAATAAAGGGATATGTATAAAGACCATAACAATAAGATTATGTACATTATTTTGTATAGAATAAAGAATATATTTCTCTTCCTATTATTGTTTCTTTGAAAATGAATTTTAAAGCAGAAGTAGTATTTTTGGTTAATATTCAAATTCAATTAAGAAATATATTTTGATGCATTAATGTATTTTTGAAATAAATAATATTTTAATAAAATATTATTATTAAATAATTATTATTAAATATAAATTATCATATAATTTTTATACAGTCAAAACTAATTTTTATTAAGATTTGAAAACTATTTTATCGAAACCTGTAAATTTCAAATGTTAATTTTTATTTTAAAAGAAAAAAATCACATATTTAGAAAATTATTTAGATAAAATGAATAATATTTTTTGAAATTAGGATATTGAAATTATCCAATGGATAATTTTTCATAATTTTCTGAGACAGTCAAATTTTTGGTTAAAAATTAAATACCGTATTAATATACAATGTATTTTATGACATCATAATGACCCAATAGTGATGTAATAAATACTATTAAAGGTTTCCTTGTCCAAATATATGTTTTTATTTAAAATAATGTAATTTTGAGTTTATTTGATTTATTTTATAAATCCTTAGTGAATCCTCCAAGACTTATAATATATTTTAAGATTTTAAAATCATTTCATTGAGTGTGACTCACCTCCACATAAGCAAGAGCATTATTTTAATATGTTCAGCCCTTGGACTTATAAAATAATATAATCCACTACCCTTTCTAGAAACCATGGGGAGAAACCATGGGATGGTTTTTGGTTTTGAATATTTTACTATGAAGTGTCTAAAACCAAAATAATAAATAAATCCACCTCATTTCCTATATAAACTCACCCAAGCTCTCATTCCACTTCACTAAAACTCCTTGAAGCTCATCCACACTCTACTATATACTCCCTTGAGTCCTCCAAAGGTGCCCCAAGCTCCTAAGAAGCCTCTCTCATGCCTTTGGAGTCACGCATCCAAGTAAGGGATCCTCACTTTCCTCTCCGCCTTTCAAATTCAAGCATCTTATTTGAAATTAGTTCTTGTAATTTCAAATAGTTTTAATGTATTTCATTTATAATCATACCATTACTATCCATTTGATGTTATTTATTGAGGTTTCAATTATCCTCCCCCATTTGGGCCCTTTACCTAAGCCATTACTATGTCGAAATTCCATAAGGGGTTTCTTCACATTTCTATTCAAGCACTTATTTTATGTTATGCTTCTTAAATTCCATTTTCATAAGTTGGTATGATCCCCTAACTGTACATTTTATGTATAAATAATGAGATATTTCTTTAACTCCCATTAATCCCCCTATGATCCTTTAATCCCACCTGTTACTATGCTGAAATTCTGTAAGGGATCTTCCACCCATCTCCTTTATCAAGCATCCCTTTTAGGTTATGTTTTATAATTTTATTTTTTCTTATCTTGTGATATGTTATTAAATATTCCTCTTACTATCCATTTCATGTATATGTGATGGGATACTCCTTTCGCTCTCATCATCCCATTTTATGAATTTCTATATGACGTCATTATGCTGCCGAAATTACACCACAATTTTCCATGCAAAGATAATGGTGTAGTGAATACCATATTCATTTCTCTATCAAGGGTACTCAACTTTATCCACATACTCCTATTGATTGGGGACTTACATGTATGTATTCCACAATTCCAGATCGTGGAATAAATTTATGATATTGAATGGATCCATGTATATGATCTATGTGGCACACTTAAGCATGAGGTTAAAATGTTTATGAAGGGTGCGCCCTGATAGCGCTTCAATGCATTGGGTAATGTTTAGTATCATGATATGTCATGTCAGGACATGGATTTACCAGATTCCTTTATAGGACTTTTGTCCACTATGTAGTCTTGGAAGTTTAACTTTGACTTATGTTTATGATGTAATGTTTTAAGTTGTTGTCGCATTTCCCATGTTATGATTTTCATGATAAAACATGTCATATTATTCATGTTCATTTATGACTGGTTGATATGCCTTGTCTAACATATATTTCCATCCTCATGTTATTCCATGTTTACTCCCTTACCGGGCTTTATATCTCACCCTTTTCTTATGTATGTCCTCAGGTTATCCCATGTAGTGTTAAGTACGAAGGAATGTTATGGTCATGTCAAAGAAGTTTTCAATAAATTTTTTTGTTATATTTTATGTTTTAAGTTGTTATGTAATGTTCCTAAACCCAAAATACACTAAACCTCTTGATCTTTAGAGTTTTAATAAGTAAAATTTAATGTAATAAATCATGTTTAAATATCAAATAAAGAGCAGGGTTGTTATAATTGTTCTTATACTTTTCCATAGAAATAGAATGATATAATCTTGATCTCCTTTCTGGGGTGGATACTCACTTATTTACCTGATAGAATTGCATTGAATTAATTATAATGAAAATATTCTTCAAAACAAGCCTATCTGACTAAAAATACAATCAGACTCCTTTGGGAAGTTTAATTTCCCCTTATGGGTTTCCTATAAATTAAAAATAAACTCTATTAGTCATTGTAATTATATTCCCCCTAGTTGAAAATAAATTCAATAGGATTAAATCTCACTTTACCCTAAATAATAGAGTATGGTAGGTTTTATTAAACTCCATCAAAACTCTTGTAAATTCAAGAAACTCATTTTATCTCCTTGTGATTCCATCAACTTTTCATGTCTTCCACTATTCACATGAGAGAAGGGAGATATCACTTTTTTTATAGAAAAGTTCTATAAACCAATAAACACTAATTCTAGTTGGGCTAGCATTGTGTAGAAAATCAGACTGGTTAATTTGACAATAATGCTACCTATGTACTAACATCAATGTGGAAACAAAGAAACCCTTAATTGGAGGGTCTACTCAAATATATTTTCATAATATTTTATGAACCTGTACTTAATTGAATACAGTCATCAAAAAATTATTTTTAAGGTTATCTTCTACTATTGGTTAGATAATCACACCACCTTGACAAACATAATAAATATGAGTTTAAACAGTGAAGAGATGAAAAAATGTGGTAACCCAAGAAATGTTAATAAGAAATTAATTTCATGCTTTATTATTATTATTATTCATTATATTTTTTTTATCCACATTCATTTCAATATTTTTTTATGATTTATCAAATCGTAGAAATAAATATTTTTATTCTAACTAGAATAATTTCCAAGGATTTTAATGTTTTATTTAAAAGTTAAATTTCATGATTTTTCAAATCTAACTAGATAAAATGGACTTCATTTATGATATCATTAGACAAAATATATTTTATTGTGTATTTTTGGTATTTTTATGAAAAGGTTGATTTTCTAGGTGAATGGTGTAAAATACCTATTTTCATAAAAAAATCATTACATTTCAAGTACTTAAAAAGACTCATTATATTTTGGATTGATTTTAAACATTCAAAAATACCCTTTTATTAAATATAATCTAATTAAAACCATAAGATTCTACACAATACTTTATCTGGTCATAAAATTATTTTCAATCCTAAAATACATTTTTCTAGAAAACTAGTTTTTTATCATGTTTTATTCTCTTATATTAATAGTAATTTTATAAAATTTATGAAATTAAATAATTTAAAGTAGATTTGATATTTTAATTCTGGATGTTCAAATTTAGTAATGAGATCAATTTCCTTTTTGGTCACATTGAATAGTAACCTTGGTAAAAATTTGTTACCATGAAAATTAGTAAAACAAGTTAATTAAGGGGAAAATTAAGTGATATGGTCAAAAAATCTCATCATAAATCTTATTTTATGACAGAATTTAAACTACTATCATTTTAAATTCTAAATTAGATAAATTTAGTGGATCTTTCTTCCTGGTTAAGGATTTATATAATTTTAAAACACTAAAATAATTACAGAAGTTCCACTACCCTCACTTATAAAAGGTCACCCCGTCTCATCTCTTATTCAGATACATTAAGCCATTCAAAACAACCAATAGCATTAAAAACTACCAAACATCCCTAATCATGTCATAGAGTTCCTAGTTTCTCCACAAAACCAACATATGAGTCTTCATGATTAATACAAATGAGGTTGTCCAAAGAAGATGTATAACTCTTAACCTAGTTTTTTCATGCGTATTTCTTCCTACACCTCTTCAATATCTTCTACAAACATGATTGTATGATAAAATTCGTATTTTTAAAATATATAAATTTTATTATATTGATTTCACTACCATTTTTTGTGTCCATTTCTATCATATGGGAAATGAAAGCATCACGCAGGCTTACGTGTGGACTACCACCTTTACAAAGTGATGTGTTTCATTTTTCGACAATTTCTCACATGGATGGTTATTATGATGGATAAAATGAATATATAAATGATATTCATGAAATAATTATAATTTTTTAATGATAATATATTATGTGAATTCACAGTTGGGGGATTACCCGAGTGGTGAAGGCTCCTCGTAATCCTGCATCAAACCCGAGTTCAAATATGGGTGGGAGAGAATTTCCTCAGGCAAGAGGTGACTTAGACATGACGCATGATGCAGGAAGATAGTGGTGCAAGCATGACGCGAGCTTGGTGACGCAGGCAGTATGATGCAAGCATGACGCTTCACTAGGTCTTCAAGCTAGTTTTTGGGACTTTGGGGTATGTTATGCGCTTCATTCTCACTAGGCCTTCAAGGCTTGATGGGTGGGTTATCCCTTAGGGGGATATGACCTTCCTTTCTGGTCTGTGTATGTGGTGTGTGTGTGTTTAATGTAATTGTACCCTAAGAACCTAATATAATATATATTTTGTGCATTCATACCAAATCATCAGGTGAAAAATGATAATTTCACTCGTGCGTATGTGTGGAATACAACATCCACGAAGCGATGAGATTCGTTTTTAATGTCCGTCATTCATGGATAGTGATAAAATTATGTTTAAAGTATAAAAATGGTTACAACAATAAATAAAATATTTTTATTTCAGAAGAAATTTTAAGGAAAAAAGTGGGAATCCAATGAAGTTCAAAATACAGAAAGGTCAAACCTCATAAGAAATTATCAATCCATTCCCGAACAATTTAAAGCAATAAGAATTAATTGCCATAAATAGTCTCCATTTGATGGAGGTAGCCACCATTTATGGATTCTCCTTCATGAGATCCTCAAAATAAAATGCCATCATGTCCCAAGTCATCACATGCTCCTCCATGCTTGTTTTCCCCTCGTTGAAACCGTGTATCAGAATCCTATTTTGTTTTTCAAAACAAGAGGATTGTTCTTCATTCAAATCAATGCACAATGGTCTTTTGAAAATTCTATGTGCGCCCTACTTTTAAATATTGATCAAGAAAGAATCCTCTAATATTTCTTCAATAGAATGCATGAGGATCTACTGGGTGTTGTTTGATTCAACAACCTCCTTATCTGCATTCACTGGATCATTGGTAGTTGGTTCCCCTACTTGAGTGTCAATTACCTCATCAACCACTGATTCCAAATGCTTAATAGACCCCTTATAGTTACTCATTGGGTTGTCAATAGCAGTAATCAAGCTCTTTTTGGGGAGTTTACCTTTGCTAGAGGACCTTGTAACATGAGGGCTAGGTAAATTTGATTGGGTCTTCCGTCTCAGTGGCCTTTGCATATGCTGAATAAATCCATTTGAATCCATAAGGGTGTTCTTTCCTTTTTTTGAAGAGGATCTATGGTATTCTTCTCTATGTTATGCTTCCTTAGGCTCTGAGGACCAAGTTTCTAAGGTAGAATCATTAACCACTCCTTCATCATTGGACTTTAAAGGATGATTCTATTCATGACCTACCTCCTCATCGGTCCCTTCTTCAAAAGGGGGAAGATCACATTCTCCCAACGTCACAAAATGGTTATAAGAACCATTACTAGAGACATCAGCTTTACCTATGCCAACAAGAGAGTAAGGCTTTTTTTCCTCACTAGGAACCTGTGAAACCTTTACTGATCATGCCCTATACATTGATCTCAACTTATCCCCCAGATCCGCTACAACCCCCTGCAATGCATGTTTTTGGTTGTTGATATCGGATGAACCATCCTCACCTATTTCCTAGAGAAAAACCTCTTAGGAGGAATTACATTCAGATCTCACCGAATCTGCATATGTGGGAGGATTCCTTGAACTTCTCAAAATCGCACACACCCCCTCATCCTAACCTGAGCCACCTTGAATCTATCTTGACAATGGATTGACACCCAAATCATGCCTCAGTTGAGCAAAAAACATCCACTATCTACGGATCTAAATACATAGGTCTCTCCTTCTGGGGGATTGAAGGGTTCCCTAACATCCCAGTACCTAGTTGTTCCACCTCATGAGAGTTACAAGATACAACAACATTTGAGATGTTGGGACCATCCATACCTAGGACCTGCAAGGGTTGATCATCTCCCGAAGATGCAGGGACCCCCCGAGAATTGCAAAACAGTCCACGTCAGCATCTACTAATATCATGACCAAGACACCTACAAGATGAGTATAATGAAAACCAGAATTCATAGCATACCATTTGATACCAATGTGGTACTCCATCAACCATGATGACGATGAAATACAATGGTCTCTTGGAGGCATCAGCTTTAATATAAATCCTAGGAGTAACTAGATGAGAAATTGCACGGGTGCAGAGATCCGAACAGAGAAATCGGCCCACCATATTGCCGATCAAATGAAGAATCACTGGATTTTGAAAGGGTAAGGCAAGACCAGGAAGAAAAAACCAAATTGCAGTGATGGAAGGATCACGCTCCAGATAGAACTGAAAATGTTTTAAATAAATTTAATAATAAATATAATTTTATTATAGACAAGTTAAAGATTGTACATGATGATTCTAACTCGAGGTAAGGGATTTTTCTTTAAAATGTTGTTTTAAAATTTTTAAACTCTTTTTCTTCAATATAAATGTTATTCTAAATGTTGGAATAAGGTTATTATATATAATCCTATGAAATTTTAAATTCATATTGAAATGTACTTGAATTTTTATGCAGGTTTTATGCTGGGAATATTTTTAATGTTCTTTATGCAGGTCGGTTTTGAATCAAATTACCAAAGTGTAAAGGATTGTTTTTTAACATATGCTACTTCAATGACTTTTCCCAATATCATGATTTTTATTCATTAAGAATCTTCCTTTATATGTTTTCATGGTTTATCAAAGAATGTTCTATTTTCCATTCTTCTTGAAATTTTTCATTTTAAGAGTTTTCAAATGAAAACGGATTTTTATCCTTACTTTTACATGAAGCCTAAAAGTGACTCTATATATAAGATAAAAAGAATATTCTATGTGATTTTATAATGAAAATGAAATATTATCTGTTTTTATATATTTTATGGTCATTGGAAATTTTTTATAATGACAACTGACCAAATATAGATATTCAATGCAATGGGTAATGATTTTGTCCTCTAATAAGTGTTTTTGTAAGGATTCTATAATGATGATGTTAAATGAAACCTACATGACTTTTATAAGCATGAAAAGGTGTTTTTAGGGAATTTTTTTGATTTCATAAGGTAAGAAAACAATATTAGTTTTAAGAATGTTTATGAACATTTTAATGGTGAGAGGTATGTTTTTTCAAGAAAAAGTTTTTATTGGGTTCTCATGTTGTCTTAGAAACCCTCATGATTATGAATTTTCATTTATTATAAAAAATGATTTATGAAAAAATTTGGGCAATAAAGATGATTTAATGAGTAAGTAAATGAATATTTGTGTTCAATGTTTATTATTTTGAAAGGGAAAATTTTCTTATAGATTTATAAATTTTCAAAATGGACTAATTGGTTTCTCTATTTCTATACCCTTCACTTATATTTTGTTGCTCATCCAATGTTGAATTTTTTTCATAGGGATTTAAGATGAGCAAGAACTATAACAAGGTCTATCTTTCTTGTATGTGGATTTATATTAAATGAAAATAATGTGTTTAATAAAAAAAGAGTTTAAACTAATGAAACATTTTTTTGGAATAAATAGATATTTATTGGATGTCTACAATGTTTTCTAAGGGTTTGTTATGTGAGAGTTGTTCCAAATTATCTTAAAATCTAAACCTAAATGACCATGGGAATGGACAAATATTCAATCCTTGATATTAAACACATAATTATGAGTTTTTAAAAGCACATGCCATGATGTTTGTATTAGAGGAAGGTTTAGATAAATTTTTTGGTTGGATGTTATTAAGAAAACAGATTTATGGGATGTTATTCATGGGAATATATAATCACTAAAAATCATTATGGGATTATATGATTCTTCATCTAATCTATATTTTTTCAGAATGGTTTTTTGTATAGGTAACATGGTGAATGAAGTGTAAGGAAAGAATAGGATAATATCCTTCCAAATCATCAACCTGGAATGGTTTTAATTGGTTCAAATTAGTTTGTATCTATTTTAACTTATTTGAAGCTGTCTATTAATAGTGGTGAAAATTCTAGAGGGAGATCAAACTCTCTATAATGAATCATGTTTATAGTAGAGATGTTCAAGAAACAGCATCATCCAACATTTAGTGGTTCCTTGGACCTAGTGGTAGTTGAAGGATGGGTCATTTATCTGGGAATGATATTTGAGGTTTAGGGTTTTTCTAAACATAAAAATATAATTCTTTCCACTTAACATTTTGAAGGTGTTTCTGATTAATGGTGGTCATTAATTAAAAGTATAAAAGATAATGATGAGATTGATCCCATGGAGATGTCAATGTTTGAAGATTTTTTGTTGAGAAGTATTTTACTAAGGTTGTTCAACATTGGATAGAATGGAAATTTTTAGAACTGAAGAAAAACAAGGAGTACCGAGTGTTCACCTATGAGGAAGATTTTACTAGATTGTCCAGGTGTACACTAAATTTCATTCTTGACATTTATAGTAACATTAATAGGCTTTACATGGATTGAAACCATTTATAATAATAGATTTGGGCTCTCATGAGTGTAATAGCTACGAGAAAGTTATTTAGCACGTTGGGATGTTCGATATCTAGTGTTTTGACTTTTATGACAATAAGGATAAGAGGTCGTCCATGTGTGAATTAATGGGGAATCACCCATCAGATAAATTTTAATATAAGAGTACTAAATTTTCTTCTTATGATAAGTGTGGTGAGAAGCATCCTAGTGAGTGTCTCACAAAATCTGTAATGTTTTTCTAGTTTGGTAAGTTGGGACCTATAGCTCATGGATGCAAGGGAAAATGTAATCGTAATGGTTAGAACAATGATGATAATTATTGAGTAAGGTGTTATAATTGCGATGATATAAGTAATTATGAAAATATATGTTTGATGATAAACATATAGGATGGATATCATCAAGTCTATAAGAAGAAGAGTGTGGTGAAGTTATTTGAGACATCCATGGAAAATACAGGAAAATAAAATGAATTGGTGAAAACCTCAAGGAGTACAGTTCATTTTAAAGAATGATCTCATGTCTGGATATCATTAGACAAAATTGAAGGAAGAAGAAATTCCAAGGACATCATTTCATACATGGCGTGACTATAATGAGTTTGTGGTTATTAATTTTGTGTTGAAAAATACATCCATTGTATTTATTGATCTTATTAATAGAGTTTCTTATGAGTATTTCGATAATTTTTTGTTGGATTTAAATGATAAAATTATTTTTTATTCTAAAAGTTATGAGGAATATCCTAATAATATAAGGATTGTTCTAAATACTTTAAAATAAATGTTTTTTATGGAAAATTTGGTAAATGTGAGTTTCAGTGATAATAAATTTACTTCCTTGGGCATATTGTTTCTAAAAATGGCATACCTATTAACCTTATTAAAACTAAATTTGTGGTAAAGTGGAAAAAATCAATAAATGTTACTGAGATTTGAACTTTTCATTAATTAGAGGGTTACTACCAATGGTTTCCTGAAAACGTTGCTCGGTTATCTTTCATACTAATTATGTTAATTGGAAAAGGAGATTCAATTGGATAAAGGAGTGTGATGAATGGTTCTTGGAATTAAAATAATGATTGGTTATTTCTCTGGTGTTAGCATTACTAACAATAAATGGTGAATTATTAATTTGTAGTGATGCTTTTTGAAAAGAATTGGTTTTTTATTGATATAAGATGATCGAGTAATTGTTTGTGATTAACATAAACATGAAAACTCTATGATGGGAAATACCCTAAGCATGATCTTGATATTGTGACTATGGTTTTTTACTTTAAAAATTAGTATGAATCCTTTATATGGGTTAATGTGTGAAATTAAGGGTGTAATTTTGGCCTGACAGCCCGAAAGCCCGACAGGCCCGGCCCGGAAGCTCGGGCGGCCCGACCCGGAAAAGCCCGCATCGGGCTAGACCGGGCTCAGGCTGTAGGTTCATCGGGTCAGGCCTGAGCCTATCCAAGAATGCCCGCGGGCCAGGCCGGGCCGACCCGTGCAAAGCCCAGCCCACTGGCCCTTGCGAAACCCAACTGCTGTAAAAAAATTTAACAGGAAATTACTGGTAGGGAGATTTGATCCCCCTACCTCAAACTTCCAAGGTTGCGCCTGGACCAACTGGTCCAGGAAGTGCACCTGTTATATTATCACCTGAATATATATATATATATATATATCATTATATATTATCAAAAAATAATATATAATATATATTATATATTATATATTTAACAATGTTTATATATATACACATATAATTATAATATGTGTGTGTGTGTGTGTGTATAACAATGTATATATATAAACAAAGCCATTAATAATATATATCAATTAAGTGTGGCTTTTAAAAGTACATTAATAATATATATATATATATATGATTTAATATAATATATATATATAAACAAAGCTATTAATATATATATATATCAATGATTTAATATTATATATATATATATAATAACTTGTTGTATATTAATAAAAAAAATAACACTCACCTAATGATATTCGTGCACATCTCACAAACTCATTAATTTTTTTAAGTATGTTGCAACTTGCATTTATTATATATACTATACATTTATAAATCTATTTAGAAAAAAAATTAACCACCCACTGTAATGCACCCCCCAACCCCTAATTATTATTTTTACAATTTTCTCATATTACATATATATATATATATATCAATAATTTAACATTATATATATATAATAAATTATTATATATTAAAAAAATAACACTCACTCAATGATGTTCACGCACACCCCTCAACCTCATTAATTTTTTTTAAATATGATGAAACATGCATATTATATATATATAAACAAATTCATTAATAATATATATATCAATGATATGATCATATATATATATATAAAGCTATTAATATATATATCAATTAAGTGTGGCTTTTAAAAAATCATTAATAATATGTGTGTATGTGTGTGTGTCAATGATTTAATATTATATATATTATAACTTAATTTATATTAACAAAAAGATGACACTCACCTAATGATGTCTGTGCAGGTCCCCCAACCTCATTAATTTCTTCTAAATATGTTGCAACTTCATATATTATATATAGATCTATTTTGAAAAAAAAATTAACCCACCCACTACGGCGCACCCCTCAACCCCTAATTATTTTTTCACAATTTTTTCATATTATATATATATATATATATATATAATAAATTATTATATATTAACAAAAAAATAACTACTCATCCAATGATGTTCGTACACCCCCAACCTCATTAATTTTTTTTAAAATATGAAGAAACTTGCATATATTATATATACTATATATACATACATAAATCTATTTAGAAAAAAATCAACTCATTCACTATTGCGCACCCCTTAACGCTGTAATTGTAGCCCGACCCGAATAGGATCGGGCAGGGCCGGGCATACCTAGCAAAAAAAAATAAAAAACGTTTAAAAAAATGTTTTAAATTAAACAAATGCTTAAAAATAATTTTCATAAATAAGTTAAAAAAATAAATGTTAAAAAAACATTTAAATAAATGATAAAAAACATTTAAATAACAACGCTTTAAACCCACTATCCACTGTAGCGCACCCCTCAATCCCTAATTAATATTTTTTTTTCAATTTTCACATAATATATATAAATTCATAGACATATATAAATCTATTTATAAAAAAATAACAAATAAATCCACTCAAAAATGTTAATAAAAGAATGCTTTTACATAAAACATGTTAAATGTTTAATAAAATACATGTAAAAAACAAGCGTTAAAAAAAACGTTTTAAATTAAACGTCTAAAAATAAAGGTAAAAACATTTTAAAAAAGTGTTAAAAATAGTTAAAAAATTTTTTAAATAAAAATGTTTTAAACAAATGTTGAAAAAAAGTTTTTAAAACAAACACTTAAATTAATTTTTTTAAAACAAACACTTAAAAAATAATTTTTACATTAAAATATGAAAAATGTGAAATTTTTTAAAAAAATACTTGTAAACAACATGCATTTAAAAAAAATTAAATTTTTTTAAATTAATCATTAAAAATGTAAAAAAACATTTTAAACAGAAGTTAAAAATTGATTTAAAAAAAATTAAATAAAAAATTTAACAAATGCTTAAAAAATTATAAATAAGTTAAAAAAATTAAATGTAAAAAAATGTTTTAAATATATGTAAAAAATACAATTAAATAACAAGCCTTTAAACTCACCCACTTCTGCGCACCCCCCAAAACCCCTAAATAATTTTTTTTACAATTTGCAAATAATATATCTAGATTCACAATATATAAATCAATTTAGACAAAAAAACATATCCACCCACTGTAAAATGTTAATAAAAAATAAACTAAACATTTTTACAAAAAACATCTGTTTAAAAATAAATGTAATTTTTTTTAAATAAATGTTAAAAAAATGTTTAAATAAAAACGTTTAAAACAAGTTTTAAAACAATCATTTTGAAAATAATAAAGGCTCACCATGCCCCGACTCGAAAAAGCCCGACCCAGCCCAAAAAAGCCCGACCCGAACCGATGGTTTGGGTCGGGGCCGCCTCATACGGATGTTCGGGTCGGCCCGACCGGACCCAAATAGTCGCCAGCGGCCTGATTTTTTGCATGCCAAGCCCGGCCCGACTTGGCCATGTCCGGGCCGAGCCAGGTCGGGCCGGGCCGAAATTACACCCTTATGTGAAATATATATGGGTTAAGGTCGAGAAGATGGTTGGAACTGATATAGGATTAAGATCATACATTTCACTATCATCTCGGTAAAGAAAACAAATTAGTTGAAGCCTTGAGTTAATAATATCACATCATTTGATGTGATATATTTGAAACACTATCCTTCATATAATGATTTTATAAATGTTTCCCTATAATTTATGCATGATAGAACTCTCACTCTTTTGGTTTAGGTGTTAGTGAATAATTTTTTCAAACAGAATTTAGAATGCTTGTTAGGAAGATCATGGTTTTAAATAAATAGTAGAGTTTGTTGGGAAGGATAAGTTTCCTAAATTTAGAATTGAAAAAAAAGGTTCTATAAAAAAAATTAAAGAGGTTGTGTGTGCCCAGGGAACCCCAGTTGGAGATGTAATTGTTGAGTGAAGACCATAGCTATTGTAACATCCCGTTACGTTTTCAGGTACTTTTTGATGTTTCCATGTACCCCTTTTTTGGGGTAAAGACTTGGGTTGCGTTTGGGTGAACTTTTAATGAAAAACTAGAGGGCAGTGTGTTGTGCACGGTTTGCACATGGTTTGAAAAACCATGCGGGACTTGAAACCTGGGCAGAAGCTTCCGCATGGGCAGCGCACGGTTTGTCTAACCGTGCGGTTGAGCCGTGCGAGAAGGGTGACTGAGGCAGTAGCTCACGCACGGTTAGCGCACGGTTTGTCAAACCATGCGGCCAAACCGTGCGGTCACTTAAATAAGATACTTAAATTGTGGATCTCGCTCGGTTTTGCCTCTAAGTGCCTCGTTTTTTCTCCTATGCGGCCCTAACTCGGGATTTGTCTTCTCCTAAGGTCATTGAAGGTTCTCCCATTGTTTTGGAGGCGATCCAAAGGCTCCTCTTGGTGAATCGAAGTCGGACTCTTGAGGTATGTGATCGTTCTTCATCGTTCTTGATCGGTTTCTTAGATCTACATAAATCTACTTCTCCTCTTCTCTCAGTTTCATAGATCTACGCCCGTTATGGGTATATCTAGGTTTTTGGTACCATGTTTGATGAGTTTTCGTCTTGGTCTTACTAGGAGGAGAGATCTAAGGTGGGTTCTTGACGAAGCAACCCAGTTTTCTTGAGTGTTCTCGACCGTTGTGGTTTTGGTCAAAACCTTCGAGGTAGGTGGTCTCATCTCGTCTTGCCAAATTTATTATCATTGTATTTGCTTGATTTATTTCAATTATTGATTTAAATTTAATTGTTCAAGTTACTTTCAATTAAATTGATAAAAACTCGATTTCATTGAATTGAAATATTTGAAATGGTTTTGGTATGGAAATTTGAAAAAACCCAATTCCATTGAATTGGATGTGTTTATGGAAAATTGGTCAATTTAAATTGTATAATTTAAATTGTGGATTTGATGGAAAGGTTTTCAATTAGATTGTTGAATTTAATTGTGGAAATTAAATGTGTAATGATGGAATTGGTTTTTAATGGATTTCAAACTTATGAAAATGGCTTAAAATGATTTGATATAAACCATTGGTTTTATCTTGTGAAAGATATGTTTTTAATAAAACTTGTTTTGGTTTTAAATGGAATGAGATTTTAACTTTTGAAATGGAAGAATGGGATTGATCATATTTTAAACAATCATAAAATAGTTCGTCCATCATGTAAGAGCGCATGAAAACCTTAGGTAGTTAGTGGGTTATTTGGATAGACTCTACGCTACGACAACGTTCTAAAACATACTTGGGGCGGGTCACATCCCCCGACGGGTTGGTGATGAATCTCCTTTGGCCACTGTCATAGGGACGTGTGTATACACATCTTGCTGAGTTCACATAGAGAGTGCGGAATCCTATAACTGGTTAATACTATCATATCTTTTGGCAGATGACCATGTTGCTCTCTTGTTTATTTATATTTGAGATATAAATGTATGTCAATGTTTTTTAACTGCTTTACATGTCTGCTGAATCTATATAAACTGTTTTATATAAATATTTTACTTAAACAATTGTTTTAGAAATATTCCATCATTTGTAAAACCTTTGTTTAAATTGGGTTTTCCATCATTTGAAAATGTATAGCATGTTTTGTTAAAACATGCTTTCAAATTGTCAAACCTGTTTATTTGAAAATGGAAAGCTTTTATCAGGATGATCTATATTTGGCATTTGTTACGGAATCTTTGGTGGTATCCTACTGGGCTTAGGCTCACACCATACTTTTGTCTTCGGGTGTTTGTAGATTTTCTTCTTCTAGGATCGAGCAAAGGGAATGGACCTCTTGGAGGTGGAACCAGTGGTTGATCTCTGGACTTAGTGAGTTGTGTCCTTTGAGAAATTGGGACTGTTTTCCCTTTTGGTACTTGGGTTGTAGTACTTTGACTTTTTGTGCCTATTTGTATTATGGTACATTACTCCCAGTGGAGTTTCTTTTGTTATGAATACTGTTTTGTTTTACTCATACTTCTGCATTCTTGTGGCAAAATCATTCCCAATTTTATGTTGTACGATATCTGGTGCTAGTCGCCGACCCATGGGGATCGAGAATGCCCTTCGGGCTATGTCAGGGCCAGCTCTGTTATCGGGTTACCAGAGTACTCAAGCTGGTTCGTGACAACTATCCATTTTCAGTTCATCTAAGTCATAGCATGAATTATATTGAATTCATGAAAATTATTGATGGGAAGGAATGCAAATGTATATTGATTATTTTACTATGAAATTCCAAACTTATCATCAAGAAAAAGACGAGCAAAAACGCTGAAGTGGATACTTAAGCCTTTTACTCTCCCTAAATGAAAATGGGAAAATATATCCATCAATTTAATGATGAAATTACCAAATAAATCTCAAGATAATAATGTAATTTAGGTTATGGTTGATTTTTTTAATTACATATACACATTTTATTTCAATTAGAGATGTTATATCATTATATCATCTTTCCCAACATTATCTTAAGGAGATATTCCATTATAATAGAGTTCCTCTCTCTAATTTATATAATCATGATCCTCGATTTACAAAAAAAAAAAGAAAAGATTTCAAAATTCATTGGATATTTAATTAAATTTTAATAAAACATTTCATCCACAATCTAATGGAATGTCAGAGTATGATTCCGACATTATAAGATATGCTTTGAGAATTATTAATGTATTACCTAGGAATTTGGGGTTGATATCTTTCATTAGTTGAATTTTCATATAATTATAGTTTTAATTCCAATATATAATTGGAACATTTTGAGAAATTATATGGAAAATGATGCCTCTAGCATGTTTGGATAAAGTCATTGAGAGGAATTTATTTAGACATGAACAATTATAAGAAATGGTTGATAAGGTAATGTTAATTTAGGATAACATGAGGAAAGTTCAAATTACGCAGAAGAGTTATACAGATGACAAGAGGGAGATCATGTATTTCTTAAAATATCTCCCTAAAAAGGCATAATGCGATTTATTAAAAAGAGAATGTTATTTCTATAGGTTGTTAGATAGTATTAAATTCTAGAAAATGTGGGATTGGTTTATTAACTAATTTTATCACAACACCAAATTATATTATTAATTTTCAAAAAATCTATTTCTATGGGTTGAATGATAACCTGAAAAAGAAAGATATTAGAAATTAATGGGAAATGCAGAACCATTCAAATAAAACCATAAATTATTACCTCAAAGAATCCTATGAAGGCTCCAGCAATGTGAAATTTATCCCAGTTGGGCTCCATGTGATTGATATCCTCAAAAAGTGAGTCCATGTTATCTGATGACTTGAGATAGTCTTCCACGTTGATCATCTCATCATTAAAACATCGAAGAAAAATGTGATCATGAGAGTATCAATTTTGATTATTTTGTGTAGAAAAAAACATTGATTTCACTAGCCATAATCTTATTATATTCTTCTTTTGAGGCTACTTTAACAGGAAATTCCCTTTCCTTCTCTACCTCCAGTAATAGAGGAGGTCTATAGAAGGTTCTGAATTTGATAGGACTTCTCCATCTTTCCACTCTCCATCCTCAAGCTCTATATGTTCACTTGTATCTACTACTGAAGCGTGTAGAAATTGTTGTTATTTGGGTTTTGATTATCACACTTCTGTTCTTTCTGACTCCTATACTCTTCCTTAGGTAGAATTGATGCATGTATTGTCTCAACCTCTTTAGGATTTGTACTGAGACCCTTTCCAGATGATCCACTATGCAATGGAATTGGATGGTTGGAGTAGTCCTTACAATGGAAGTTTCTTTTCCCTGTATTGATTTGATATTCCCTGGAATCTAGCTTTCCTTTTTCCAATTTTTGTAACCGAAACACATAAGTACCTCCTCTTCCCACTCATAGTGTAGTGAAGACTGGGTATCAGCCTCCAGATCAATGAATTCATAATCCTTGGAACCTCCATCAATCTGTTGGTAGACTGTTTTTATTGCATCACCCTTCTCTATGAATAACTGTTTTCTAACCATCAGAATCAATGTTATCAACGTCAATTCATTTCAATTTTTTGATACTATTTTCTAACTAGAGAGTTTCAAATGGTATTTGAACCTTAGGACCCACGGATGATAGTATTCCTTATTAAACTTGAGCACTGGGAATTTCCACATAAGACATGGCCGGATTAAATTTATCCTTTTCTAGAAACAAGTATAGGGTGAGGTTTATCCTTCCACACTGCATGAACGTAAGAAAACAATTCAGCTGTCTGATTGTTGATTGTCCCACCAAACCGAGAAGTCCCAATCTGAGGGGTCTTAATGGAAGCTTCATCCACGAAATCATCCAACGGTGTCGTCATCGGAGCAAGGCCTTGCCGACACACCAGTTGAAGATGACCCAAACAATTATAGGAGGAATAAAATATTACCCATGATTTATAGTGCATCACATGCCCACACATCTGAAGTAATAATTCTAATTAAGGAACCCAGAGGCTGAACAAATCTCATAAAAAACTACCCCGGCCTCTGCAGTGAGAGATTCACCACCCCCATAGAAGCTGCTGAGGGAAACAAGCACCAAACCCCTAGATTCACGGATCACACTTCCTCATATGAGACCTGGAAGGCAGGAACAATCAGTGTTGAGATTGTACTCACTACAAAGTGGTTTCCAACAAATCCATCTCCCCTGGGGAGAATTCCTATGTCTTCAAGGAGGGAAATTCCTATCCTCCTTCACGATCCTCATGGAGGGATCTTTCCCCCAATCGTGCATAAGAGATCCCCGGTCGGCCGGAAGACAACAGGCTCGAATTTGAATAGCTAAGCACGAACTAGAGATGTTGTCATTGCAAGCTCTATTTCTGGAATTCCAAATGCACCAACAGCCAGCTTACAACATTAACAACCTTTCCTTCCTCTCACCAGAATTGATCGACACTCTATTAAACCAATTCTGAATGAAGATTCTCCTGTTTCCCGCCTTTTCTCTGAACCCGATGGAAACAGCTAGCCCCTCTCACACAGCAGACGCCCACTCTATTCTAAATAAGATATAGTCTACTGATTCCTCCCTAGACATCAAACAAAAATGGAATTTCTATACTAGATAAACCCCCATCTTTTTTATTTCATAATCTATTGAGATTGAATTGTTCCAGATACGCCAGATGATAAAGTTGTGCTTATCATGAATATCATTGCACCATAGATTATCACCACAGTCGCTGTGCCCATAGTTAGCATGGATTTTGTACTAGTACGCTTTGGCCGAGAAATCTCCCAATGAAGCAACTATGAAAATGAACCTGTCGTGATTAGTGGAAAGTTGGATGGAGTGGAAGGTTTCACATTTCTGATGATCTAAGAAGGCCTCAATGAAGGAAGGATACATTCGAGCCTGTGCAAATTAAATTTTGTAAGACATAGTGGGAAGCCAGGTAAAACTCCCTCCCAATTTATTGTCTAGAAATTAATCTCCCCATGTCCAATAATCCACCGAGATTGCCATTGAATCTCTAGAAGATGACCACGAAGCATCTACCATAAACTAGAAATTATTTCTTTAGGAGACTCTAGGTCTGTTCCGCATTTCCCCACGACAAACTTTCCCTGGAGGGATCGTCCTTCCAGGATCTCCCACACCATCTTTCTCTGAAGGCCTTGCATACTTCCCACCACACTACTGAGATTGATGTCTCCTTCATTCACTGGTATAGTTATACAACTCCATGAGGCCTAGTGGCAATGAACTTCAGTATGTGCATCCCAAATGAAGGAGGAAATAACCTTCTCCATTTTTTCACCATAGTCTTTGGGACCCTAAGCACGGATAATACATGCATAGGGAGAGAAGAGAGAACATAATTAACAAGGGTGATACAACCCTTGAAATACAAGAAGTGATACTTCCAATTGTTGACTCGCTCAGAGATTTTATCCACCATTACTTTGTAATTCTGAATGTGAATCCTACCATCGGATATAGGAGGTCCTAAATAGTTCATTGGCAAGAAACACCTCTTAATACGCATGATATATTCAATACCTTTGAATCGTCCTTCCAGAAAAGAGTTGGATATGAATCTACTACTTTTATCATGGTTAATACAGTTTCCATTCAACCTACAATACTCATCCATTATAGTGTTAATGCCAGACTGATCAACTTCTACAATTGATAAACAGGACAATTTAATTCCCAAAAAGGAGATATGAAATGCCATTAAAATGACTTTTTCACATGATGAGAAGGATGAAGCCTCTTTTTAGTTCATTTTTTTGGGAACTTGCTAAGGTAGTATTGAGCCATAATAAAAACACTAGGTGAAAGAGGGTCTCCTTGTCTTGGACACCGACTTGAAAAAACCATAACTCTTGCCCGTGAATTTCACAGAAAACTAGGGGAAGCTAAAACATTTTAAAATTAAATCCAATACCCGGACCAAAAAACCCACCAATTTAATATGTCATATGCCTTTTCCATGTAAATTTTGATTTCCATATTTGATCCATTCATCTTCCTATTGATATCCCCTATCATTTCTTGTGCTAAGGCAATGTCATCTTAAGTGGACCTTACTCTTACAAATATGTTCTTCTCCTTGGAACTCTAATCATTGAGATGAATATATAGCCTCTTATTTATCACACTAGCAAGAACCTTGTATGGAAATTTACACATAATTATAGGGCAATAATGTTTGAGAGAAGAGGGAACATTAACCTTGTAAATGAGGATAGGAGTAGTAGTGCAGACCACCCAGGGTAAGGAACCGCTGTGAAAAAAGACATGAATGGAATCAATGAGCTATACCTTAACTAAATCCAACGAAATCGTATAGAAGGAACTCAGGAATCTTTGAGGGCCTGGGGAGATCTCATGATTAATAGAACTCATCGCCTCCCAAGTTTCCCTCTCATCAAGAATTCTCTCAAAAAAACAATTAGTAGTCTGTAAAGACCAGTGGAATTGAATCAAACAATGTAGACTGGCCCTAATGATAACCTCCCTGCAGGAGAGGGTTAGCACCAGCTAGAAGTGATTTGAAATGGTGTTCCTCCATGATCCTTATCACATACAGATCATCAGAATAGTTTCCATCATCCAAGAGGATGTTTAGAGATCCACCCATACTTTTCTCTTTTACGAAGGCCTGAAAAAATGCAGTATTCCAATCTCCCGCCCTCAACCACATTTTCTTGGATTTCATATGGGAAATACGATCCTATTCAAGAAACATATCTAATAACTAATTTTTCTTAAAAAGAATATAATTAAATTTCTTATCATCCCAACCATCCTCAAGACTTATTTCTGCATGTTCGGTCTCTTTTTTAACAGTATCCAAGTCAAGGACGCGAGAAGTTTGAAGATTGACCCAGTCCTGGAGGTCCCCCTTTAATCTCCTTAATTTTTTGTGAAAGCTGACCCATGAGATGTCATGCATGGGTTTACACCAAGACTCTCAAACCATGATGTGATAGGCTGGGTCTTAAGCCCACCGCTCGGAGAAAAAGAAACTTTTATTCCAAATTGGTCTGGTCTCCAGATTAAACATAATGGGAGAATGATCTGAGAGAGCTCAAATGAGGTGAGTGGCATTGGCTCTAGGGAAGGAGTAGATTGCTTGCAAGTTGGCAAGAACTGGATTGAGATGACACCAGATACAGTTGGGTCCCTTTTGATTATTCCACCAACTAAACTTGACCCCAGAAGACCTCATATCCTGGATCCCTCTCCGCAAAGAAAAGGAGGAGAATTCTTGCATGTCCTTCCATAGATAGGTGTCTCCTCCCTTCTTCAATGCCTCCATGATCGTGTCAAAATCACCACCCACAAACCATGTAGAATCTGATGAATTAAATGATCCGAGTGAAGGTTCCGGGCGCAGCGGAAGCGCGTGGGTGGATGTGCCCACTTGGCTTTTTGTCATTAGCAATGATCAATCAGGGATCAATACGATGATAAACGCTAGTCTCCACGGATCGAATCACAGAAAAAGACAAAGAAGATGGTTTTTCTCGGAACCACAAACAAGGATCGTTACAGGTTGATTATTGTAGATGGGTGAATTCCCCTTACCTCAATGTGAGGTGAGGATATTATTTTATAGATTAGGAAACCAATATACAAGACGGGTAAGTCTGATGTGGGACTCACCCATTTACACTTAAATGGGTTCCAACACTGCCCCTCAAGGTGGACATGCCCAGGTTGGATAGAGTCCCACACAAAAAGAATAACAAGACAATCTCAAACTCCCCCTCAAGCTGGGTCCTGGAGGCTGTGAACACCCAGCCTGGAAGTGAGAGACTCAAGATGAGCTCCGGGAAGGCCTTTGGTGAAGAGATCGGCAAGCTGATCGGCCATCGGGATATGGCCGAAAACGATATGGTGCTGCTCCAGATGGTGGCGGAGAAAGTGACAGTCCAGCTCGATATGCTTCGTCCGTTCATGGAAGACGGGATTCGAGGCAATCCTCATGGTGGCCTGACTGTCACACCAGATATGAGCAGGAGTCGATGCCAGGAAACCAAGCTCCTGGAGAAGATGACGAAGCCAGAGGATCTCAGTAGTGACAGTGGCCATGGCTTGATACTCGGCCTCGGCACTAGAACGGGAGACCACAGTCTGCTTCTTTCTGCGCCAAGAGATGAGATTACCGGCGAAGAATACGGCGAATCCCAATGTAGACTTGCGGGTAGCGAGGCAACTGGCATAGTCTGCATCAAAAAAAGCCTCAACATCCATGTGAGCATGATGTGAGTACCGAAGGCCGCGTGCAGGGTCTTTCTTGATGTACTTGGAAATGCAGAGGACAACATCCCACTGAGAGAAGGTGGGATGCTCCATGAACTGGCTGACTTTGCCAACGGCACAGGCAATGTCGGGACGCGTCATGGTGAGGTAGTTGAGTTTACCAACCAAGCGCCGATAGCTCTCAGGATGAGGAAAGAGTTCTGAGTCGGAATGAAGGGATCATTCCCCAGGCTCAAGGGGAGTGTCAACTGTGGTGACGGTGCTCAACCCGGCATCCTGCAATATATCAAGAGCATACTTGCACTGGCAGAGAGAGATAGTGTCCGCAGTTTGGGAGACCTCGATGCCAAGAAAGTACGTGAGGGGACCAATATCCTTGGTGTGAAAGTGCTGGTGACGATGCGTCTTGAGGATGAAGATGCCTCTAGAGTCGCTCCCTGTGATGATGATGTCATCAACATAAACTACAAGCAAGATACAGCCGTGTGCCGTTGTACGGAAGAAGACGGTGTGACCTTTCATACTCCGAGAGAGGCCAAAGGCGGTGACGACAGTGCTGAAGCGGCCAAACCAGGCGCGAGGAGACTGTTTGAGGCCGTAGAGGGAGCGACGAAGACGGCAGACATGGGAGGCGGCACTAGAGGCAGGGAAACCAGGGGGCTGCTGCAGGTAGACCTCCTCGTCAAGAAATCCATGGAGAAAAGCATTCTTAACGTCGAGTTGATGAAGTGTCCAGTGATGATGAGCAGCCAGAGAGATGAAGAGGCGGACCGAGGCCATCTTGGCGACTGGAGAGAAGGTCTCAAAGTAGTCGACGCCATTTGTCTGAGCAAATCCCTTGGCGACAAGCCGGGCTTTGAGGCGGCAGAGAGAGCCATCGGGATTGAGACGGATCGTGAAGATCCATTTACAGTCGACCGCCTGTTTGTTTGCCGGAAGGGGAACAAGATCCCAAGTACGGTTGGCATCCAGAGCCTGCAATTCATCTCTCATTGCGGCTAGCCACCCGGGGTGAGATTTGGCATCACCGACCGTGCGAGGAAGCGACACGGTCTCCAGAGCTGACAATCCCCTGTAAGAAGATAAAAGAGAGGAGTATTCTGACACGAGCGAGTACCTTTCCGGAGCGCAATTGGCACATCCTCGGGAGCTGTGTCATGAACATCAGGCGAGGCGGGAACAATGGTTTCCTCAGCCGGGACGGGAGGTACAGTGGAAGGACGACGAGAGTAGGTCTGTCCAAAGAGATGACCGGTCAGAGGAGACACCAGAGGCGGGTGAACCATGAGCGGAAGGTAGTCATCGATAGTAGTGTCACGAGAAGGAGAGGGGAGAGTGAAAGGAGAGCTCTCGACAAACGAAACGTCGGCAGAGGTGATATACCGGCGGAGGTCTGGAGAGAAGCATCGGTACCCGCGCTGAGTGCGGGAATACCCGAGAAAAATACAGTGAAGGGATTTGGGTGATAGTTTGGAGGGATTTGGGCGAGTGTCCCAGACATAACAGAGACATCCGAAGACATGGAGTGGAAGGGAGTGAGGAGGGAGAGAGGAAAACAGGGTATGAAAAGGAGTCTCCCCCTGAAGGATGGATGAGGGAAGACGATTGAGAAGGTAAGTAGCAGTGAGGATGGAATCCCCTAGAAAAGAAGAGGTACCTGGCAATGGAAGAGGAGGGCACGAGCGGTTTCCAAGATATGTCGGTGTTTCCGCTTGACAACCCCATTTTGTTGAGGGGTATCAGGACACGTGGTCTGATGGATGATGTCGTGGGCCCTCATAAACTGCTGAAAATGAGTGGATAAGTATTCTCACCCATTGTCAGATCGGAGACATTTCACAGGGAGAGAAAACGGTGTCTGGATTTCCTGAAAAAATGTCTGAAAGGTTGAGAGAACCTCTGTTCGATCTCGAAGAAGGTAAATCCAGATCATGCGGGAGTAATCATCAATAAAGTTGATATAATAACTATACCCTGACTGGCTAGGAACCCTGCAAGGACCCCATTCATCGGAATGAATAAGAGCGAAAGGAGCCGCTGCACGTGGTTCCGGGCGAGGAGCATACGTCGTCTGATGATGTTTGGAAAACTTGCAGTATTCACAATTGAAGTAGAGGTGAGAACTGAATTGGGGGAAAATTTTATGGAGGGTGGAAGGCGTTGGCTGGCCAAGGCGGTAATGGAGGTCAAGGGCTCGGGCTGTGGTGGATGAGAAAGCAAGGGATGATGGGGTATCAAACAGGTAAACCCCATCCCGAAGATAACCTCGACCAATTTCCCGATTCGTCTTCCGCTCCTGAAAAACAACACCAGATGAGCTAAAAGTAGCAACACAATTCAAATATGTGGTGAGTTTGCTGACAGAGATAAGATTAAAGGGATTTGAGGAACATGAGAGACCAACGTCAGGGGAAGAGACGGGGTCAAGGAACATGTTCCATATCCGGTAATAGGGATTGTTGAGCCATTAGCAACAGTAATGGCAGAGGCACCGGTGTACGGATGATAGGTAGTGAACATACCAGAGTCTCCTGTGAGATGTTCTGACGCACCGGAGTCAAACATCCAAGCTGTCTGTCGATGAGAAACACAGGCGGTGGAGTTGCCAGTCTGAGCAAGTGGGGCGAGAGAAGAAGATGGTGGCGCAGTTGCCCGATAATATTTGTCCAAAGAAATCTCCTCCGGGGAGAGTGTTGTCCTGTAATGGGTACTGGATGAAGGAGGACCGCTGCACGGTAGAGCCGATGATGGAGGATGGGAGAGCTTCTTGGTTGAGTGCATAGGTGCTCGGGAAGGCCGACAATGGAAGTGAGGGTGCAGCCCTGCCGGAATGCTGTCGTCCGGAGGTGATGCCGGAGGGCCGCGGGCGGACACGCCTGCCATTAACGCAGGGGGTTGGGCCGACGGCGCAGGAAGGCCACAGGGTAGTTGCAGGGATGCCGCTGGGAGACGGGCCGGGGAGCGCCGGATCGGGTGGGAGCCGCTGCTGGGAAGAGAGCCGCTGCGGAGGGCGGTTGCAGGAGGGGGGCCGCCGGAGGAGGAGCCGGTGCGGGAGGAACCGGGGCGGGAGGTCCAGCGCTAGGATGGAGGACCAGTGCTGGGACAAGAGGAGGGAGGCGTGACGGGAGCCACGGGGAGCCGCGGGCGTCGGTCCGAGGGCAGGAGGGATGCCGGCCAAGGGCGTTCCGTCGGGGCGAGGCAGGGCTGGCCGGGAGGGAGCGCCGTAGGGAGGGAGCGCCGCTGGGAGGATATCCGTCGGGAGGGCTATCGCGCGCAGTGGAGGTCCGGCGACGGGATGTGCCGCGAAGGGAGAGGAGGAGATCCGCCGGGATGAGTCGCGGGAGCCGGGAGCCGTGGGACAGAGGGCCGCAGGAGGGAGGAGTCGCGACGGGGCAACGTGCTTGAGGCAGAGAGGGGGCCGCCTAGAGAGAGATGTTGCGGGAGGAGCGCCGTCGGGGCAGGGGGGCTGCTGGGCGAAGGCTTGCTGGGACGAGGGCGCACCGCGGGAGGACGGCGGACGGCGGACGCCGGGCGCCGGTCAAAGGCCCGCTGGGCGAGGTGCCACGCCTGGAGGGAGGCCTGCCGGGAGGTGGAGGCGTAGCGGGAGGGACGACCGCTGGGAGGAGAGGTGCGCCCAGGAGAAGGGAGTGCGCCAGACGGGAGGCTGCCGCTCGGGAGGGATGACCGGCAGGAGGCACTGTGGGATATGGCGGTGAGAGCGAGGGCGCCGTCAGGGAGGGACAGGCCGGAGAGGAGCCGGGCGAGATGGCTGCGCCGGGATAGGAGGGGGGCCTGCCGGGAAAGGCTAGGGCAGCAGGGAGAGAGGCGGGGCCGGGAGGATTCCGGGAATCCGCATGTGAGGGAGGGTTCGGGATATAAATCCCTCTGATACCATGTAGATGGGTGAATTCCCCTTACCTCAATGTGAGGTGAGGATATTCTTTTATAGATTAGGAAACCAATATACCAGACGGGTAAGTTCGATGTGGGACTCACTCATTTACACTTAAATGGGTTCCAACAATTATAATTAATTTAATTAATTATAAAGAAATACCTTTTGGGTGTTCTTTTAATCGTTTATGTTCTCGATCACGTTGTCGATGTGATCTGTCGTTGGGTCGTAGAAGCCAAGTGTAGACTCCCTCTAGCGGTGATCCACACGTGTACGTCGTATCTCTGAACGTCGCCAAAGGATTCTCCGGGTGCTAGCGTGGAGAAGCCTTTTCTTGCGTTGTCCGCCTTAGATCTTCTTGATCCGATGGAAGAGGATATCTCTCGGTCTTGAGAGCGTTCTTGGAGGAAGAGGTTCTTTCGGCCTTGAAAGAATTCTCCAGATATGTTGTGCACAACGATTCTCTTGTGTGTTGGAAAAGAGTTTGGGTTGTGAGGATATTTATAATCGGGTGTGTGGGGTTATAGAGTTATGACAATAAATAAACACGTTACGCGTTTTATTTATTTCATTGACTCTATTTAAAACCCCCATGTCGAATAAATAATTCATTGACATGCGCCCACGCTGATTATAATAAATATCATTTAAAATAATATTATATCCTCAAAATCCCGACTGGAAAAACTACACGACATGTAATAATAAATACACGGCGTGTACTTGTTTTTCATTGAAAATTACACGGCGTGTACATTAAATGTACACGGCGTGTATATCTTGTTTTCATTTATTCATTTCCTTTCCAAAATAAAACTACACGGCGTGTACATTTAATAATACACGGCGTGTACTTGTTTTATTTTATTTTTCTTCAATCATTTAAAACAACTTAGGCTTCCTTGAATAATTATTAAACCACGAACGAGAATAATATTTATTTAACTTGAGATACTTGGATACACTTAGTGTGTGACCCTCTAGGCCTCTTTCTCGTTGGCATTAGGCGGGCTTGCCTAAAGTGCAAGATTACTATCTAGCAACGGGTCAAGGCACCCAAAAGAAAGAAGTTGATTCCGCATTGACGTATCACCTCATACGAACACTTACTGTGTAATTTAATCCCTTTGTCTCAATATCTCATCAAGCAGGTTTCATGGAAGTGTCATAAACCTATATGTTTGATCCGTCGTTCTTTGACTACCTGAAATAAACTCGTCGTTTACACCATGGACATGGAATTTAATGTGACAGTTCTATTTCAATCAAAGGGATGAGATATAAACTTCCATAAATGGAAGGGAGAAATCCTTCCTCGACTTATCCATTAACAACATGTCATTCATGACGCACCCAACGTACCCTACTTCCCGCCAACTGTCTGCGTGACGGTTTTCGTCAGTAAATCTTAGTGCGCGAGTCATGACATGAGTTAATGATAATCTTCCAGTCTAAGGACCATTACACACGCTCGCAGATAGCAATATCCGATGACACCAAGACATGCGGAATTACTACTGGCGAGTCTGTTCTCATAATCTAGCATCTTGGAGATTACCAAGTGCGAACTCCATGAGAGAGAGTCTCGTCTTCTTACAAGTACTCGCACATGACGGTCTGTATACTATGTGTCCTATCATAGTATGTCATCCAACCGCAGAACTTTATTTATGAATATTGTTATAGCATTTCATGGTTCTCATCATAAGCGGGATCTGCTGTGACCTTATTAATGCAACAAATATTCCAGGACATTATTATATTATAGTCATGCCGAACAATGAACAATATAATAAGTGAACGTTCATGTAATCAAAGTACAAAACAGTTGGTTCTGAGGACACCAACCCTTACAAACTCCCACATGGACTAGAGCCAACTGCCTACGACTTTTAGTTCACTAGACCTCACATGATGATCATTTTTCTGCTGAGTCAAGGCTTTAGTCAATGGGTCTGCCACGTTGTCTTCCATGGAAATACTGCTCACTGCAACTTCACCTCTCTGAGAAAATCCCTCAAGAGATGATACTTCCGAAGTATGTGCTTTGTCCGCTGATGTGACTTTGGCTCTTTTTCAAGTGTCACCGCTGCAGTATTATCACAATAGAGTGTGATAGGATCTTTACTGATCGGTACAACATCCAGCTATTGGACGAAGCATTGCATCTATATTGCTTCTTTAGCTGCCTCAGAAGCTGCGATATACTCAGACTCCACTGTAGGATCTGCCACCACACTTTTTTTTGAGCTCTTCCAACTCACTGCACCTCCATTCAAACTGAAGATGTATCCAGTCTGCGACTTCATGTCATCTTGATCAGTCTGGAAACTAGCATCTACATGTCCTCTGATGACTAGTTCCTCATCTCCTCCATAAACCAGGAACATATCCATAGTACGCCTCAGATACATAAGGATAGTCTTGACTGCCATCCATTGGCGGTCTCCTGGATCAGCTTGATATCTGTCTACCGCACATAATGTGTAAGCAACATCTAGCCTCGTACATATCATACCATATATGACTGACCCAATCGCGGATGTGTAAGGGATCCTTTCCATTCTCTTTCTTTCCTCATGTGTCTGAGGACACATTTTCTTGGAAAGATGAATGCCATGTGACACTGGCAACAATCCCCTCTTGGACTGTTCCATACTGAATCTCTTCAGTATCTTGTCAATGTATGTACTTTGACTCAGTCCCAGCATTCTCTTGGATCTATCACGATGGATCTTGATCCCAAGAATATATGATGTCTCGCCCAAGTCTTTCATGGAGAAGCATTTATGCAACCATGCCTTAACTGACTGTAATACATGTAATTCGTTTCCAATTAGTAATATGTCACCAACATATACTATTATGAAAATGACCGCACTTTCACTAAACCTCTTGTAGACACAAGGCTCACATTCATTCTTAAAAAAGCCAAATTCCGTTATAGCTTCATCAAAACGAATGTTCCATGACCTTGATGCTTGCTTTAATCCATAAATGGATTTCTACAACTTTCATACCTTGTTGGCATCCTTTGGAGTCACAAACCCTTCAGGTTGTGTCATGTAAACATCTTCCTGGAGGTTCCCGTTAAGGAAATCTGTTTTGACATCCATTTGCCAAATTTCATAGTCATGGTAAGCAGCAATGGCCAATAGGATTCTGATGGACTTCAGCATTGCAACCGGTGAAAAGGTTTCATCATAGTCAATTCCTTAACGCTGTCTAAAACCTTTTGCAACCAGTCATGCCTTGTAGGTACTGACTTGCCCCTCCATGTCCAGTTTCCTCTTGAATACCCATTTATTACCAATAGGCTTTACATCAACTGGAGGATCTACCAAAATCCAGACTTGGTTTTTGTACATGGAATCCATTTCAGAATTCATGGCTTCTTGCCACTTGGCAACGTCTGTGCCTTCAACTGCTTACTTGTAGGTAAGAGGATCATCATTGTCAACCAATAACGAGTCACCATCCTCGGTGACAAGAAAACCATATCGTTCTGGTTCTCTCACCTCTCTTGTGCTCCTACGCAGTTCTTGTGTCTCTGGGACAGATTGTTCTTCCACGAGGCTTTGTGGAATCTGTTCTTGTGGGCTCGGACCGTGGTTGGCCTGGCCCACCCGCGTTGGCTCGCTGGGCCGCGGGTCTGGCCTGTTCAACCGGCCCGTGTCCGGTCTATTTGACCAGCCCACGTCCATCCTGGTCTGCCTAAAAGAGGAACACATCTCCAGCTGGCCCCGCGGACGCTAGTCCGTTTCATTCTACTGGTGGGGCGCTACCCTACCGCATGCAATGGTATGCCAGGTGGCCAACCAGTCTCCAGCCGATGTGGCGCGGCACAGGGCCGCACCGCCCCCTCCTGCCATGACCCACTGGACGTGGATGCTTCCACCATAGACACCTGCGGGTGCCACCCTTATCCCACATGATTGGCTCGGGTCGGCCGCCTCTGGCCACCATAGTGCGCGACGACACATCGCCTTCCCACCGCCTACAGCCGATTGCCGCTAGCCACTTCCGGCCACCACCAGCATGGTGCACCGATGATTCTTTCCATGGGCCACAGGACATGCTCCGATGGTTCATTCTTAGTGTTGTCTGTGCCTACAAGCCTCTCGGGTCGCCACCGCCACTGCGTGACCCCTATCTCTGCCTTGCTGTCACATTGCTCAGACGCACACAGAGAACCCAAGAACAACAAGATAAATGGAGGGTCCAGGACTTGTTCGAATTAGCCTGCACCCACCACATTAGCGTTTTGACAAGGGGTGTTAGCAACCAAAAGAGAATTTGGAAATAACTCCTGAATTGTAACCCCGTATCAACCTTCAGTGTTTAAAGAACGATATACAGATCAACCTGCTAGTCGGTTGATCCAAGTTCTTTGTATAAATCAAGAATGGGGAAGGATGAATTTTATAAAATCAAAAAACAAAAACCCCTACCTAGATGAGATGTCTGTTGACGACTATTGACTGAACCTCCTTTTTCATTGTCGTCGGTTCATTATTTGGTGGCGCTCGTCACCGCTCGCTGAATCTAGTCTCATCCTCCAGGTGGATGTTTCCACAGGCCTTCGCCATAGTTTCCTCGTTTGAAGAATCCATACCAAAACTCCACCTTGAGCTCCATTTAAAAAGGAGGGGGAAAGGCGAGTAATGCATTGAGGAATTAATGAGGTTCATTAAATGAATTAATTAACCTCTTTTAATTCACAATGGTGGAATTACACAATTGATGAGTCAAGACATTAAATGGATTGAAAAGTCACTAGTCCCACCACCGCCACACATCCATTGGAGAAAAATAAAATAAAATAACAATTACATGTTATTTTACTTTTCTTTAAAAAGTCCAAAAACTAAATTTTTCTCCCGACCTACTACGGTCGAAGTGAATCCTCCCTTAAGCGAATTCTAGCACTACAGATTCAACGGTTTCCTCATATTTTTAATTTGAGAACCGGTTTAAAAGATATAAAACGTCGCTCGCGAGTTTACTGAATGTAACTTAAAAAAGTTCAAAAATCAATTTCGGGCACACTGGGCCCCAGAATCATGCACCATCAATTTTCACAGACTCATTATAATCCCAAATAATTAAAAAAAATTACATTGAATTTTTTAGGTCTTTACAGTGGTTTAATAATCTAGTTAAAAATAACTTAATTTTTTTTGGAATTCTACACATATAATGATCAAATATAGTTATCTTTGAAAATTTGAAGAGAAATGTGATAAAGGGATCTTTATGGGGTACTTGTCTACTGGTTTTGGGTATAATTTCTAAAAAAGGCTAATTTTTTTTATTGAATGTTCTGATGAAGAAAATCGATGAAAAATATTATAAATATGATATTTTTTAAGGATTTTTGTAATGTTCTACTAATCTAGGCTTCCGAATATATCCCTGATTGGTGGGACAGTACAAGACCTCAATAACACCTCCCTAGTAGCTAGGGGGTACTCACTAATGATGAGGACATAAGTGGTTTCCATTGGGATACTATTCCCTCTTTAATAGATCATAATTACAACATAAATTATAAATAAAAAAATAAAATCAATATACAAACATAAAAACCATGAAAAGTGTTAATTAATAACCCAACATCAAATGTAATAAAAATTAATGAGTCATACATACTAAATCCCCCATTAGTGGATCATAAAAACGAAGAAAAATAATATTAAAAGTAAAATTTGGGCTAGCATCCAATCCCCAACTAGTCAGAAGTCCCACCCTATCCCATTTTCCAAATAAAACCTTAGATGATTAATACTATGAAATAACATTGGTCCTTTACCAAAACCTATAATTTCAAATAAGACAGTTATCTTCTTACGTACCCATGTTCCAAGGCATCCTGACTAGGGTGTTAGTACTACTCATTAGGTCACCACCAATGATGTCCCTAAATATCACGAGTTTGATAAAAAATACATGTAGAGGTTCTCAAAGTAAAAATCTAAAATAGTTTGTTTAATTGTTAATACTGAAATAATAATATAAATTCCAAACCTTGGGGATAGGTTTACCTTGAGAATGATACAAACAAGTTTGGTCCATAGTTATGGTATCTTTGAGATCACCGCATAGATCACATCGACCATATCACTCCTAGCTAATGGACATATACCCATACCTAGTCCAAATAAGAATATAATATAAATATACCAATATTTTAATCCCAAAATACCTCAAGGACAATGTTCATCCTGAGTTAACCATAAATAGCAGTGTCCCCTAGGGGTAACATTCCCCCTGGGTTAACAATAAATATCATGATCTATAGGGGTTGTTTTAAACCTAGGTTAACCATTAATATTATCACCCCAAGGGAAATAGTTTACTATGGGATAAACATTACCATAATATGGAGAAAAAATACATTCATCAATCCATGCCATAAAATAAATAACAAGGAATGAAGGGCCATTCAAAATTTGTTTTCCAAAAAAAGTACAAATTTAATTTACGAAATACCATTTCAAAACCCATTTCATAAAATACTATTTTTGAAAAAATAATTTTTTTCATCAAAACCATTAACATTACCATATCAAGATCCCACAATAATGTACCTTTTTTTCAAGGCCAAGGTTAATACCAAGGGGTTCCTCTTGGATCCAACTTCTTCTAAGGTTCAGGACATGATGACGGGTGATAACTAAGATAACTCCAATTTAAAACATTTAATTAATTTTTTAGGTAATCACTTAGAAACTAGAAATAACACCACCTCATGAACTAAGAGGATAAACAAGAATATGGGTGAATTTAAGGACCATATAATAATATGATGCTTACACACTTTAGCTCTATGGACTAAAAATATGACAATGCCCTCCAATGGTTGCATAACCAATCAGTACCTAACCTACACCATGATGTATCAAAACATTATTATCATTAACAATTATAATTATTTAAAAAAAACTCCAACTTGGAATAGATGTTTGAATTAAACTGAGACATCTCTCTGTATCGAAAACAAAACCAAACGCTTTCCAACTACCCATGGAATACCTCTGACCACATTCTAGGCCAAATCCCTAACCAACCATAGCCAAACGATATAAATTAAATTCAATTTTAAGGAAATTTTTTTATATAATTTATGACACATCATAAATTTATTGAAATGATGTGCAGAGAGGCACATAATACATCTAAGCATATCCCTTATGGAAGGAAACCAAGAACCCCATGATAAATGGGTGATTTCACCATGATATAGTTAAATCTCAAACAAAACATAAACTATCATACATATAAATTAGAGTTGGAGAATAAAAAATTAAAGGAGGATTTCTAGAGGTTAGAGCTTACCATAAAAAACTAGATAAAGAAGCCTGAACCACCCAAATTCAAAGACAGTTGAATGGGAGGAAAATCTTGTTTTTCTAGGAGGGGAGCATGTATGGGAGAAGTAAAGGAAAGGGATGAGGTTTAAAATAATATATGGTAAAAACATTTATTTTCCTCTTTTTAAAATAGTGCATGGTTTAGCCACATAATTTCTGAAACTATAAAAGAACCATGAATCCATCACAATCTATAGCTATCCACTTCACAGGTTTAAGGCACATAGTTCATCAAACCATTCACTAAATATGTTCTAATATTTGTTATCTTTTGTATACCTTTCATGGTTCACTTTACCTCTTCACATTGTTTAAACAAACCATATCTCTTTAGAAACAGAGCCTCATGGTTAGGTTCCACCATTAACACTAGTTGTGAGCACTAATATTTTACTACAATAAACCAAACCTTGAGCATAGAACCCCAAGACTCTATTGAGACCTCTAAATACTTGAGAGAACTTTATTCCAAACCCAAAATTGGATCTTTTGAGTGATTTCCACCCTCAAAAATTCATTCCAATTACAGGTTTAAATATCAACCCATCCACCAGTTTAAAAATTCTAAACATATCAAAATGTTCTATTCTCAAATAGAAAAAATTCTTATAAACTCTCCACCATGAAAATCATCATCATCAAGAAGTCTTGGTGGTCATCAATGTGCCTCATCCGGCCCACTTCAATCACCAATCAAAATCCAAAGGACCTCATTCAATTCCAAACTTCCAAACCATGTTCACAGAACAACCTCTAACTTGATATTCTTTAACCACCAAAACCAGAGCTACCATCAATTTTTACCACCTAAAAAACAAGTTTGTTCTTTACCAATACCATATATCCTTAAACAAAAATAGTTTCATCATTTTATTTATGCACCATGCCTATGGTACTTCCTACCATAAGATTCAACATATAACCACCAATTTATGATGCTTGTTATTTTCATCAACATAATTACCTACTAAGTCATCATTACTGAGTTCCAATTACACTCCCAAAGCAATTATGATCTCACTGTCTACAAAGATCCATGGGAACAAAAATTTTACATTGGTACCTATTCTCATTACTAAAAACCATGTAAGGATGGATGCGTAACCATTGTCCATGATCAAGTAAAAGACACACTTACCTTCTCTCGAATGCACAATTTGATTCTCAAAACACATCTATCACATAAATTATTACACACCTGATGTGATTTGTAACTCTCTACGTGCAAATTCACTCTAAAACATTAGTTGGAACTCCCTTAGATGACCCCTGTAAAAAATACTCAAATACACTTACCAAATCTTTACCAACATATTCGATCACACATGAAGGAATCATGTAACCACAAGGACAGGTTCAATAGTGTCGCTACCAGACTCCTGGTGAGTTTCATTGGATAGATCCTTATAGGTCAAAATCATTTTTGTGCCCTTCCACAAGCTCAAACACACCTTTATGTAAGAATCTTTGAATAATTATACACTGACCCAAGGCTAAATCCGACACTTGATCTCGATTCAACCACACATATTATTCCCCATTAGTATCCCTTAGGGAATCCAAAAATGACTCAAATTCAATACACAATAGAATCCGAATTCTAACACAACTTTACCATAGTTTTTTCAAAATACCTTTGACTCTTGTTGAACCATGGGGACATATTCAAGACTTACTAGTCACTCCCCACCATTTAAGTGTTGTTGTTGCTGCTTCTCTTGAGAAACTACCAAATTACATGAACCATGTTCCATTCATCAAAATCTCATAATTGGATGTGGATTTCCAACTGTAACAAACTAGATATGTTTGAACTAATATATCACCCAATATAGATCGCCATAAGGCTTTTGGTGTGACTCCTAAAACACTAGAGGCTTCCGACCAATGGCGAGGGTCTAAAAGGTTAAATGGGGAGACTATAACCTCTTTTAAGATTAGAATAATAGGTTAAAATAAAAAAAATCATACATATAGATCACTTTCATAGAACACATAATAAATAAATTGAAACCTAGAATGATATAATAAATGAATTACGGTATACAGTCAAACAAACTCAAATATTTAAAAACATACAACATAAGGTCACCCACTGGTTTGACTACAAAAAAAATGAAAATAAATACAACTGTCTATATTACAAATTCCAATCCAAACCACATAACTGGTCTATATGATGCTTGAGATGCACTGGACCGATCCCTAGACTCCACACAAGAGGATTTGATCAATCATGCAACACTTTCCTATAACCCCATCCATCACAAAACCTATTCTACAACTTGAAAGAATATATCATGTATGCACACACACTATGGTTAATTTACTGGGGGTGATAAATAAATATCATTAGTCCACGCCCATTAGTGAATGTATAATTCTTTTTCCATAACAAGTTCATGCACATGTTATATGTCCTGCCTCACCAAAACAAACCACAATTGGAATAAAATCACAACTACATAAAAAGGGAAAAAACACGTAAAGAACCTGACTAAATGTTATAGCCCGATAGGTGAGGTAAATATAAACCCACTATATCCCCTTCTAGAGGATTTATAGAACACGTCTCACCCAACTACAAGATAGTTGGAACATCCTATAGAACTACAAAAGATCTCTGAGATGTCTAAGTGAAATAGAAATGGATGTTAGACCCTAGGAAATAACTATAAGAATCCACATGAACAAACTACATTTACTGGGCTCTAGGACACCAATAACACCATCTGAACTAGAATGTGGAACATATATGTCAAAAAAACTAGAGAACCCCTCAATCCCTGGAGTCCTATAGAACAAATCAGGAACTAAATATGAACCCAACATAGTGGGATCCATAAAAAACCCGAGAATTTGAACCCAAGAGAACAACTGAATCCATGAAACATTTAAAACACACTCCATAAGTTCCTTGCAACCTCACTATTCTTAATCTACGTTAGTTAGGGATAACACTCAACTAGATTGCAATTTCACTAATCCATACTTTCCATTAGATCTCTAAGTAAATCTAAAAATTGATAGACAATAGAGGAGAGAACCATATCACAACTCATGTAAACTACCCAATCAATGATAGCCCAAGGTTCTCCTCCTAAAACCTAATTCCTTAGATGAAACTCCCTCAAACATCATAACTAATGGATAACTGAATGTCGGATGATCAAACCTCAAACCCACTATCCAAAAATATGAACTAGTATTGTCGATACCCTCTCAAACAAAAAAACGGAATGTGGCCTATTTTTGAACCCTAGATATCAACATTAAATAAACATCCACCACAATCTCTCAATGAGACACCTCAGTTTCAAACCAAAACTCAGGGCTACCACGATCCCTAAGGTCACAACATAAAGCGACGTCGGTCATGGGACTCCCTTGTTGTACCCAAGTTCTCAAGCCACACCTATAGAAACAACCTCAACCATTAAAAAGGCCATAATAAGATAAATAAACTATATGAGGGTTTAATCTTGCTCATCCAAAAGTATGAGACATGACCAGTGTTGAAATATCCCAAATAGCCCATAGTGGCCTCAAACTGATCATCAGTTAACAACATGCCAAATGGGAATCAAAAGCACAAGCCCACCAATAGGGATATTCACAATAGTCCTCATGTCCACACTAAAGTAGGAAACCATTCTAAAGTGCTCCTCAATAGAAGAAAAACCTGGGGGTAAATCCCATGGATGAAAAACCTCAGCCAACCTTCCTGGAAAACAACCCATCCACAGATACCAACTCTCCCACAAGTTAACCACAAGCATCACTAAGACACACATGCATTATCAATATCCAACTATGGATACCCATGATTAGTTGATTAGAAACTATCCCACAAGGTCATCCTCAAGAGTCCTCTAGACTCATATCAATGGTACAACAACACCCAACCATAACCACCATCCAAAGGCATCAACCTAGCCTAAAGAATCTAACAAATATTGTCCCCAAACCCAAGAGATAAACAATAACAACTATAACCTCAAGAAACCAGTCCTTAAATGCAGGTTCAAACCATTATCTCCTCATAGATACAATTATATCATACCTTCTAGAATCTATCCAATGTGACCTCAAACAAATTGACATAAAATACTCAAGACAGGACAATCACTGATCTCCCAACACTCAACTAAGCCTCACAAATCACAAAAAAATCCCCAGGAATATTATGAAACCAAACTTCCATAAAATACTCTTAATGAACCCTCACAATAAAAACACTCTTCATATGTCCACAAAATTACTAAATCTTTCCACCATCACGATCTACATGAAAAAACACTCAGAATGGGCTATTCACAATTCCAATTCTTACTATAGGGTAAAATAAATGAAAAAGAAACTAGGGTAGGAAAATGACATGGTGTGTATATGGGGTACATGACGTGGAATCACAAAGGTACTCCATGAATATGCACCTCATGCCACTCATTGTTTACTTTTTGAAAGTTCAGAGTGTCTGCCTATCGATTCATGGTGTGTAATCCACATGGGTACCTTTTTGTGTACCTTGACCCCCACATAGCATGTGCAATGCCTAATTACCCAGTGTGTACCATGAATACATGGTGTGTACCCCCCAAATTGTTTCCCCAACAATGTAACTTTCCATTTACACCTCTTTTGAATTTATTCCTACACACCATGCACCACTTATGGGGACTATCCATATACCCATCACAACTAAGTATTCCCCACACATGGTGTCTGGCTGAGTACTCCCCCACACCCCAAAAGACAAGTAAAAGGAATGTACTTTCATATAAATGGAATGTAGTACCAAAAACATCATATTCCATTTATTGGAGAACACACAACATCTTTTCAAATAACCACACATAGTGTATACATCTTTCACCAAATGGGAATCCCCTTAAACGACTTGAAACTTCTGATTTCTAAAAAAACCCAATCATTGACCCTTAAGGGGTCTTCAACAAACCAAAATATAATTTGAAAAATATAAAAAGTTAAAATACAAGGATTTTTGGACAAAAAATAAAACAGGCCTACATTTGGGTGGAAACTGCCAAATCTTCATGCCAATCCATGATTTGTAGTTACTACATGGAGATCTTGCATGACCCATTATCGTCAGTGGTGCCTCATCATCTCCATTTCCCTCTCTTATCTCCTGCTCACTCACTTATCTAAGCAACACCCACATTGGGGGAGGATCCACATATGTGGCAAGACAAAGGATGAAGGGAAAAAGGAAAGGTGAAAAGAAAAATAGAAGAACAGAGAAAATGAAAAGGAAAAGAAAATATTCCAGGGCTCGACCCCATTTTTCAATACAAGGTTATGTATCTCCTAGGACAAACCCTCCCATTCTAGACTCAACTATAGATATGGAATATCAATCCAAAATTAATTATAAAATATACGAAATAATAAACATGAAAAAATAAATTAATATTTATTTAATTACTAGAGTGTTCAGAAAAAATATCTATGATTTTCTTAAAGGAGAAATTAGATTTTTTCCTTTGAAACACTTTTGGAAACAAAAAGTTAAAATTTACCATCATATTTTCAACCCGTGATGGCACGAGTCATAAAACAAATCCTCACCATAGATGCTTCTCATCCCCAAGAAGCCTCAGTGGATATCTATCAGCCATGATCTCACCCAATCACTAGCATAATTGATTTTATCTCGACCGTCCAATGAGCGGTTCTACAACGTCCCCAACTTTCTACCAATACAAGAGACATTAAACAATAGTAGATCAAATCCTACCACCATAGGAGTATCCTTATCACCACCCCTCTACATAATGGAAGACCATCTAGACCATGCTACATTAATCATCGAACACAATGGATATGCTTGTACAATCCAGTCACACCAGAGAACCAGTATAAAGAAAAACCACTCGTTCTTAGGCCATTGGGATCATCAAACTCCATTCTCAACAAACTACTTAAAACAAGGATCATGACCTCTAACATCTTATAGTGAACTACCTACCATATGTATTTCCTTAAACACCTCTCTAAAAGTCACCAAAACTCTTTCTCACAGGGTATGATCCCTGAAAAAAATATTCTAACATGCCTAAAACCTCTAAACATACTCCTCATATATGTTAGTTACAACAAGATGGAGCACCCTCAAGACTTCTATTAAATTAAAAGAAATATCCCTCATGGAATTATCAAACAGACAACCACCCTCCACTTAATAATTGATCCAAATCTATGATCAAACACACGACCGCCCTCAACTTGGGCATCGATCTAAATCCATGATAGTCTAACCATGATTTCACCACTCTACCAAAGAAAAACTAAAGAGAGAAATTCCAGGGGTCCAAACAAACCTATACTTTCAAGAAAGACATAATATAAGGAGCACTCATAGTGCTCCACTTCTCAAATATCATGCATCCTTATTCCAGCCCAAATCCTTGTGATAACAAACCTTAGTGGACCCACTTAGGAAGAATAATTTCCTCTCAAGGAACATGAACCAGGGAAGTTAGGGGAAATAGATGATCCAAGAAACCCTATTCCAATAATATGATCCATTAGCCATAACTTCTTTCATAGAGCCACCAGAAGGTCACTTAGAGAACACTTTATGACCCATAAGGTACTCTATGCATCCCCTTATTAAGTGAATGCATCTACAACACTGGAAAAAATCTTAAAACATGATCTACATGAAATGTAATTAGAAGAAAATATATACATCAGTAAACACCATAGACATGAATATTTCATTTTAATCCTACATGACTAGAATAATTCATGAACAATATCCACTTTCCCCCCAATCTAATAACAAAAAACTAGAACAATCCATTAATAAAAAAACCCATGTGCATCACACTAGGTGAATTCACACAACCTTAAAAAGGATATCCATGAACTATAATCTCATGACCTAGAAACTTGGACTTAATTTTGTAAATAGTGTCCAAGATACACTATTCTGATACCCATAACATGTTATAACACATTCCTAGAAATCTCTTCTACCAACTCCCATATTAAGAAAACTAAATAGATCTGATACAATTTTATAATGAACCATCCTAGGTAAACCTTACATATCACCTGATCTAGCCCACCAAAAGGCCTCAAGCATGCCTCCATGAACCCCAGTGGCTTTCGACCATCAACGATGGTAAAAATTGTTCATTTGAAAGACTATAACCTCTAATCAGAGTAATATAATAGTAGAAAATAACTCAAATAATATAGAGGGATAAATATTAGAGGACTCATGATAATAAACTGAAATAGAGAATGATATAACAAATAAAATGTGGAATACATTGATAAAAAATAAAAGCATTTAAAACATTCAATATTTGGTCTCCAAATGGGCTGACTACAAATAAAAAAACAAAAAAAACTGAAAACAAATACAAGTGAATCTACATCCAATGCCATGACAAACCACATACCTGATCTCCATGATTCTCCAGTGTGATCATAAGACTCCACATGAGTGGCTCTAATTGATCAAGAAACATTGGGCCTCATCCCCATCCATCATAAAATGTATGCTCCAACCTAAAATAAAACATGAATTTTTCATTACCACCAAGGTGTATATACATGGGGTGAAAAATAAATCTCAATAGGCCACCCCAATAGTTAACCTAGAAATATTATTTCATAAAAAGTGAATGGAAATGTGATATTCCTAGCCTCGAAAAAACTAACCACAACTAGAATAAAATAAAAAAATTCATAGAAAGGGAAAAAACATAATAAATACAACTAACCATGTATTCTATCCCGACACTCGAGGTTAGTCGATCCCCAATCTAGCCCCTGCTAGAGGATTTACAACACGTGGATCCCCAAGCCACATGAAAACCAAAACATCCACTATATCTACATAGGAGCCCCATGATTTCAAAATACAACATCCATGAATTCTAGATCAAATGGAATATCCATAGGAATCCGCATGAACAACACATATCTATAGGGCTCTATAACTAAAATAACACGATTTGAACTGGTGATGAGAACATCAATGTATTCAAAAATAGAGAACCCATTAGTATTGAGAGTACTACAGAACAAATTAAGAACCAACTATGGACCTTATAAGGTGGTATCCATAAAAAACACTAGAACAAGAACAACATACATAGGCCCCGAGATCACAACTACACCCACAAAACATAAAAAACACAATCCGTGAGTACCTCAACACCTCATGACCTACAAGAAACATCAATTAGGTCTAACACTCAACTATATGGGTGTTTCACTCATATATATCATCCAATATCTCTATAATATAGGTTAACAACATACATTCAACAGAGGACATAACTAGATAACAATCCAATCCAAGATATCCTAAGGTTCTCCTCCTTAAACCACATCCCTATGAATAAACTACATCAAACGTCATGACCACCGGCTAACTGAACATGGTATTATCCAATCTCAAACCCAATATCCAAATATATAAACTAGTAGCACCAATACACTCTCATATGACAAAGCAAAAGGCCTATTTTATCACCCTGGATCACAACATCTATCAAACAACCACAATAGGATCTCAACTACCCACCTCAGGTCCATACCAAAACTCGGGGCTAACATGCTCCCTAGGGTCAGAGTATAATGTGAGGTCCACCATAGGACTCCACTTCTGTACCCAATCCCTCATACCATGCCCATAGAAACAATGTCAATCAGCCCAAAGGCCAGATTAAGAGTATAAAACACTATGAGGGGTTCCTCTAGATCATCCAAAATCACATGACACGCCTATGATAAAATATCCTAAATGGACCATAGTGGCCTCCAAATAATCCTTGATCGACAATTCACCAAAAGGGGAATCTAATGTACAAGTATGCCAATAGGGACATTCACAAGGATCCTCATGACCACCTCAAAGAAAGAAAACATTAAAAAGTGCTCCCTGACACAATCCAAACCTTGAGTAAAATACCACATAAGAGAAACAAAAATTGGCCTTCCCAAGAAAAACCAACCTATGGGTACCAAAACACCTATAAGGGAAGCCTAGACGTCACCATAATACATATGAATTCTCAAAAACCAACCATGGATACCTTTGATCACTTGATTAGAAACTGTCCCATAAGAGAATACTCAAAATCCCCTTATACTAATCTAAATAAAGTAATATTAACCGGTCATTAGCACCATACAAAGGAGTCATATCAACCCAAATTATATAATATATCTTGTCCCCAAACCTAAGAGATAAAACTCAATAGATTTAACCTCGAGCAACTGGTCCATACATGTAAAAAAACCAAAATCTACCTAGATATACATCTTGATACAATATTTAGGAATATTTCCAATGGAACCTCAAAAATATTTCCAGAAAATAATCGAGCTAGGCTAATAACTAATCTCTCAACCCTCACCCATTCCTTAAAGCTCACAAACCAAACCTCTAGGAGGATTTTAAAACAAAACCTTAAGGAAATCCTCCTATTAAACACTAATAGTCCAAAAACCATATAGATTGTCTCTAAACTCCAAAAGGATTCCACCATATCGATCTATGTAGAGAAACAAATAGAATATAATATAAACAAGTCTAATTCAGACTCTAGGTTGAAAAATAGGAAAAATGAACCAGGTCAGGAAAAGTACATGGCATGTACTGAGGGTATACAGTGTGTAAACCAAAAGGTACTATTTGACCATGTGCCTCAGGCCACTCATCCTGTAGTGTCCCAAAATAAATTGTGTGTGTATCTTAGTAGATATCGTGTAACCTAAATGGGTACCTACCCATGTACACCATCCCCCACTCAGCATGAACAATGCCCGAGTAAACCGAATGTACTGCTATCACATGGAGTGTACCCCCACATGGAATCCCCATCCATGTACCTAGCCATGTAAGCCACTTGTTCATGTATGCATACACAAGATTCACCTCACATGGGGACTCACCTTATACCTTTCATGATCAAGTACCCCCGCATGGGGTGTATGGCCGAGTACTCGGCCATACCCTAGAATCCCACTATATGGCGTGTACTCCTATGTACACAATATTTAGTACCTAAAAACATCATATTATCCAGACAATAAGTACACATAGTGTGTGTTGATAAAACCACATGATGTAAACACGACATTACTTGAATGAGACACCCCGAAATGACTTTTAAAGCTCGATTTCTCTAGAAAACCAATAGATCAACCCAAAAGGAATCCCTAAAAACCCAAAACAAGGTTAAAACATTAAATAACATAAAATATAGGGATCTATAGAAAAAATATAAAATGACCTACATATTGGTGTATGTCAACGAAGCTTAAAACCAATCCCTGATCCGCAACTTTCACACAATGATCCTGTATGACCTGAGATCCATAATGATGCTTCCTCCTCTCACTCTACCAATATTCTCTACCTATCCATTTATTTATAGAGAAACACCCATAGGGGTGGGGGATGCTGTGTACAAGACAAGCCAAATGAGGAAGGGAAAATGAATAAGAGAAAAGATAAAAGTAAAAAAAGGTGAAAAGAAAAAAAAGAAAAGGGGCCCAAGCTCGACCCCAATGACAGACACACAGTTATGCCTCACCTAAGAAAACCCCACATTATAGAATCAACTATTGTGATAGAATCACAATCTAATGTTATGTTTCAATGATACAACCTAATGAACACATATGAATAAATAAATACATAATTAATTAAATATTAAATATTCTTTGACATTTTGAATAGCTAGGATTCCCACCAAACATCAACCGTAGGATAAAATATATATTTTTGGACCAATGGAGTGATTAGAAAAATTATCAAATATCATTAAACTTGAGGAATTTCCATTTTTCCCCTAAAAAACTTTTGAGAACAAAAAGTAAAAAATTAACCCTAATTTTCACTACACATGATGATGTGATTCATCACACCCAATATCACCTGAGTAACTAAACAACCATCACTTACCACCCATTCCCAAATCCTAAAAAGGGAACCCATGATATTAAATGATACCCATTCCGTAATGAAGACCTCACCCTTTGAAGGAAAATGGTGCACTCCTTACCTTATGGATTTACATACATCACTCAATGAGTATAACCTTTAAAGTTACATTTGAAAAAATGTGTGCCATTATTTTAGACCATAATTTATGCATCATTTTATACTTCCATACTATTCAAAATGAGTGTCTATACCACCACAACAAGATTCAATCATGATGACACCTCTCATAGTAGTGAAATCCAAATATAACAAAGATATTTGGACCTTTCTATCCACAAGTATCACATTATTATCCGGTTACCTCATGCCAATATGGACTAAAAAACTAAGAATCACCACAGCCCGACAACTCTATGCTGAGTGGTCTAAAGTTAACCATATTGGCGGCACTACCACCAACTCTCCACTCGAGCTCTTCCACTAATACCCAAACAATTTCAATTAGAACAAAGAAGATTTATTTTACCATTTCCATGAAAAAAATAAACTCATGAATATCCTTCACGTATCACTTTATCTCACTAATAATAACATGTTATTTCTCTAAATTCACCTCACTACATAACTTAAACAACATCATGCATTTAAAATATGTTCCCTCCACCTCAACCTAATAGAAATTCCATGTCACATCCTCATCTCTGAATATTCACTGACTCTAACTCAATACACTTTGAGACATGTATTATTGAAACTAGGATAACATGTACATTCAAGAATTTGACCATGACTACCTATCCATTAGTCCCATCAAACTTGAGGCATCCTCCATGCTTTAACCAACTAGCTCAAAATTTCTCATGATCAAAAATTAACCATTGAACACCCATTATCCTGGGAATTGTTTCCAGATCAGGCATGCCTATACTCACTCCATCATCCCCAAACCTATGAACTAGGGTCAATAGTAGTTATCATGTTGAAACATCATCAAAATAGAAGGGGAATAAATCAAATAAATCCTTCCCTTAAAAATAATCCTAAATAATAGTACACAATCACTCATGGTTTTTCTCTTATGAGAAGATCTAAGGGACAATTATTCCTTTACTAGAAACCCTGATAACAATATTTGTCCATCTATTCCACATGATGAAGTATCCACCCAGACCTAGCACATCAAAAACATCTTACGTCACCATGATATCCCATCTCAAAGACACCCTCAATCCCCAAAATATCAAACAACTCTACCACACGAGTCATATACAAATATCACCGGGCCTTCACACCTATCACCATAGGTCAAGTCAACCTTGCCCACTGCTCATGGGAGGCACTCCTAAACCCATTCAAAAACAAATGGATCAAAATGATACAAATCCATAAACTAAATTGAGGTCCCATACACCCATAGTTACACACCCACTATAATGGAAACACTAGAAAAGATACCCACTTTAGGGTCCAACACATACAATAGGGGTCACAATCCATAAGGGTCACAAGAAACCATGAGACTAAGTGACACCTCATAACCCCAAGACCATAACCTAGATTAGGGAATAACATATAACAACCCAATATCTGATACAACAAAACCCCTCAAGGTCCCACAAAAAATAACCAAGGGTCACACCACCTAGACACTCTCTCTTTCCCCAAACCACCCATACATAGTGTTAGGTCACAATCACAAAAAAGATACTCAACACTAGGGTCCCTAAAGGTTCCACCATTTCTTATATATCTTTTGCTAGAAACTTTACCAATTTAAAACTCAATATAAAACAATTTAAAAAATTTACCACTCTATATTTTGAAATTCCTAAACATTAAATTTTTTTACATCCCATGTTTTTTGATATATAGAATACCATTTAAAATTTATAGAGGAAAAAACATTTTAAGTTGGTTATTAACACATTTTTTAACTAAACCCTTCACTTTATAATAACTTATTTGTATATTCCTATTAACCAAAATTCATATGAAGAGTTTTTAAAGTAGTGTGGCATACTAAACTTATTTTTAATCCATATAAATGACTAAAAACACTTTAAATACTAACCCATCTCAATATTATAAAATAATTACTAGATATAAATGTTCAACAAATATAAACCATAAAAAAGTAGAACACTAGCATATGTGAATCCCAGAAATATCGAATCACAAGATAAATATGAATGAAAACTCAATCCAATTTTTCTATCATGATTCATGTGTGTACACACCTTCTATTTCTATATCAATAGATGAGGTAAAATCCTCTAAGCTTATTACTTCACACCTAATTTCACCAATCAAGGAGGAAATCCGTAAACTATAAAATAAAAAACCAAGAAGAACAATTCCCACACATGGGAACTTGAATTTTCCACTATGTATGAGACTACAGGAACCCAAGAATGAGAACATTATATAGAGTAACAGCCATGTTGGGAAAAAATCCATGATTGTAATATTGCAGCATTTTTGGGTTGGTTGTGTTTTTTGACAATGCATGTTTCCATGGTGAATTGTTGAGTTCCTGAGATATTGTTGAAAATACATGTTGAAAAAGAACCATAAAAAAGGAATAAAAGATATAGATGTGGTACAAAAATATCATATACAAGGTGGCGTCGTTTCCCAGTGTTTTCCAAATTTTTGGAGTCCAAAATTTGGAGTTTGGTTTTCATCACAGAAAGTGGTTTCCTTGAAGATCTCATCAAAATGTGGTAAAGGATTGAGTTTCACAACTATGGGATTTTATAGGTGTGTTTCAAGAATATTTGAAATTATTTGATAGTGATCTTCTTGATTACGATATATCTTTGAGAAAGTGGATTTTCTTGAAGGCCATATAAAAATATGGAAAAGGCATGAATTTCACAAAGACTGGGATTTCGCAAAGTGTGGTTTTTGAAGAATGGTATTTTGCAAAGGGTGGTTTGCGAAGAGTTGAAAGTCTATCATGGTGATTTGTGTGATTCCAAGAAATAATCTTGAATGTGTTTTTTCTTGGAGGCCTTATGAAAATTTGGATAAGGCATTAGTTTCATAAATAATTGGAGTTCGCAAATGGTGGTTTGTGATGATGTGAATGTTTCTGACCATGGACTCCATGAAAAAGGGTTCACCGCAAAGGTGAAGTCGGTGCTTCATGAAATAGTGATGACGTGGCCAGAAGGTTCGATGGAAACACCTATAAATAGGCCTCTACCCCCTTAAGAAGAGTAGTGACCGAGAATTAACGAAAATCTTAAGGCTCTGAATTCGTGAAGACATTCGCAAAGGTGTTATGAGAATACATTCGTGAAGGATAATAGCCAACTAAATGTTCTGAGATTTACAAAATAGAATTTATTCACGAAGGAAAATTGATTTTTAGGTTAAAGAAAGATCTTCACAAAGGCTATAATATCCAACTGACTATTCTGAGTTTTACTGAAGTAAATGAGTTTCACGAAGACCATTTGATCATCGCAAAGTGTCTTCATGAAGAGCTCTACAAATGAGATTTGTGAAAGATGTTTTTTCCCAAAGTTAGTGGGGATCAAAAAGGTTTCTTAAAAGGCATTGACTAGGGAATCTTTGGCAAATGGGAATTCATGAGTGGATTATATTTGGAATTCAATAGAGCATCTACATACAGTGGAGGATGCATTCATTAGTGATAATGAAGAGACCTATAGGTCTATAAGATATGAGTGGATCTTCTAAATAAGAGGTGAGCTCACTTCAGTTGAGAGAGTAATGAGTTATCAAAATTGTGTGTGGTTGTAAACCAGGAGGGATAGTGAGTCCACTTAGAACCTGTAAACAACAGTGCATTTATAGTAGATGTGGTATATCAGCACATCGCTGGTGTATTCTCCTTGAACATAGACCAGCGAGGGTGAACCAAGTAAAATTACTGTGTCCTATTCATGCTTTAATTTTTGTTTATATTCTGCACTAGGGAGGAGAGAGAAGATAGTTTTTTCCAATGACGAAACTAGATCAAAGGGGTAGTTGTTTTAATCCGTCATACCCTGATTCACCCACCTCTCAGGGTATCTAGCCTAGTGGACCTAACAAACCAAAAAATTACTTAAATAAAACATTAATCACATGATTTGAATGTGACATAAAAAAGAAGTCACATAATACATAGACTAAAATTTTCAGTGTCTTAAAAATTAGTTACATAAACATATTATTTTATAAAACAAGGAAAAATTTCCATAATTGTTCTCCTCCATTAAATTTACTAGAAATATCCTGTGATGAAATGATCTTTATAAACATGGTAATATAAACATAATAAATGGGTGAGCTGAAACATATAGTAATGTAAAAGATATATCATAAAGTATTAAATCATAAGAATAAGGAGAGTATGAGGAAAAAATACATATCCAAATAAGATATCATAATACAATGTATGATAAATGAAAAACATGATGAATTCATATAAGTAAATTAGATATATATTTAAGGAAAGATAAATGACAAAACATCTAATTTTTTAACATGAAATGAGTTTTGGGATACTTGAAATGTAATAATCATGAAAAAATGGCATTTTTTAGAATTTAGATGTATCTTGAATCTTGGAATGACTTGATAAATAAAATGGAAATTTGTTATAAATTGATAAACATGTAAATTTGGATCATCAATAATCATAGTAAATAATTATTAAGATTCCCATTATTCCTATTCCTTATGTGAAAAATCTCATTAGCTTTATGCCTAAAAATGTGAGAAAAACCATCATGCCCATGTCTATGTGAAGAAAACCATTATGTACACACCTGAATATCTCATCAGAGATAAGTTTATACTAAAGAATTATAGGGATCTATAGTATCCCACTTTTCATTATCCATTTATATTTATGCCACATAAAAAATATTATCATCATAACATAAATAAACAATGGATAAAATAGGATTATTAAACATATCGTATAAATTGAACTTGTGAAATCATAGGATATTTGAATATAATTATAAAAAATGGTTCATAATATTTAAAAATATAAAGACTCACTATATATGAGATATATTATTTAGATATAATGAGAAAAAAATATGTAATTATTTTTTTCAAAACATTTTCTATTCATCATTGTAAAAATCATAGTTATATATCACTTTTCAAAAAGTACAATATTTGTTGGAGAAATGAAAATAAGATCTTACATGGAATTTAATTTTCTTCAAAAAAAAAAATAATAATAAATTATTAATGAAAATAAATCAATATTGAAATTTTATAAAAAACTAAGTTTAATAATAAATTATATGACTAAAATAAAGGATTGTGAGTCACCAAGTCTGATCACATTTGTCTTTGTTTTACACAGAATGCTTTAACCTCATATTCCATAAATATAAACATATTAATTAATCATTTCAAATAATTATTATTATATGATTATATTTTTACTCTTAATTAATAAAATCTATTCATGAATTAGATTTTGGTATTCTCTTTTTAGTTTTTAGTGTTAATAATATTATCCATTTTAAATGTGGTTAGTAAAAGTGGTGTAAATAATCGTTTTTATCAAAAATATCATAATTAAAAAACCATTAATTCTTATTAGAATTATGTTTTATAAATTATTATAATATTATGATTTCCTTACATGGTGTTTTTTGTCTTGTTTTTTGAAATAAAATACCTTGAAGAACAAGTTTTGAGTTTATTACTAACATTGATGGATTTTCATATAATAATTATTACTATTTTTATTATTTTAAAAGAAAAATATTAATGAAATATATTACTTATAAATAAAATATATAATAAAAAAATATAAACTATATCCATACATTTTTGGAAGTGATGGAAAAATGTAACATGTTTTTTCTTGGAGGAGGTAGTCTTTATAACACACGATTCCAATTTTTTTTTATAACAGAAAATGGGAGGGTGATTAATTATTGTACAATAATTATAAAAAAAATAATTGTATAATAATGATAATTTTTTTTTATTTTATATAGTGAAATTAAATTTTTGGAATTGGAAAAGTGTATAATTAAAAAGGAAAATAAACAGAGGTTTAAGGTATTATACCACGATTCTTGGATTATTTCCTTTGTGAAGGGGATTAAATATTTGAGAGGTGATCTCTTAAAAATACTGGAATGTTATTAATGTGTATAATAGTTTTGAGAAGATTATTTTTCATAGTATATTTAGAACTATGGGATTTATTTAGTGATGGGCAGTGAGGAAAGGTGTGCCACTTTTATAAGTGAAAATAAATGTCATTTTTATAAATATCTAAATCTATTCAATAATGGGAAGTCACTGCCAAGAAAATTTCCTCAAAAATTAATAAATAATGGAGTTTAGGGAATATAATTTTTATAAAAACCTTGAAAATTTTAAAACATACATTTTTTAATCACATTAAACCGTCTTCCTTTATGGTTACTCACTTTTACTATTTTAGTTTTCACTATAGTAATTAGTTTTTACCATAATAATTTTTTTTACAAAAGAATAAAAATAAAATGGTCCTTATTAGATAATTTGGAACTAATTATTATAAATTTTGAATATAATTTATCAAATAAGAATTATTTGAGTATGGATAATTAATTCTAACACAGATTCATGTAACTCAAAGAAAATCATTTTATTGAAAAAAAATTATTTTTAAGCAAATGGATTTATTGTTAACACAAAATTATCGATTTCATTAATTTAAAGGAATTTAAAATATTAATTATCATTCATATAGTATCTATTTTTCAATAAAATAAATCAAAACATTATTACATCATGTTATAATTTGTTAAATAAAATAGTTGAAAAAAATCATTCATTAAAGTGTTACATAAAAGTTCAAAATGTTGTGAATGGGTTTATATATAAAAAATAATATTTAAAATGATTTATTATACTTCACAATATACAATTTAATTGTAAAAAGATTCAAAATATAAATAATTAATTTTTATATAATAAAATAATCTCTAAAAAGTGATGACATAAATAATCGGAATTTTAATCATTCACTAACAAAATAATTATATAAAAAAATCCAAAATATTCATCATAAGATAATATAACTATGATAAATCCAAAAATGTTGTTTGTTTTTTAATTAACATCTTAAAATTTATCTACATATAATTAATATAAAATCATAATAATCATGAAAAACATCTTTTTATAAGAAATCATTTTTCCCATATTAACTATTATTTTAAAATCAGTTCTATTGAAAGTTGATTTTTTTTATAAAATCAATTTTAAGAATAAGAAAATATTTTATTAGTTTCTTAGATTTAGTAATTATGTTTATATTTTTAGTTAATTTTATTATATATATATATATATATTTATTTATTTATATTTCATAATTCTATTACCATTGTTTATACCTTTTAATTTTGTGGTTATGTTATAGTGGTTAATTTTTTTTAGTTTTAGTTTTGAATACGTAGTATATCATCAAACATGGTATTTAATTAAGGTAAAAAAACTCAAGTCCTTACATCCTACCACATTAAAATATGTTCCCCCTCAAAATTTCATTACATTGAATTAAATAATTAATATTACTATTATTTCATGAAATCCTCTAGCTCTAGTGTATCCTCCTCAAACTTATGATTTCTCCCTAGAACATTGACCATATGATTGGTCTTATCTCATAGTTCCTGATCTATTTAATCCATAATTTCTACTGGTTTTTCCAAATATGTGAGATCATGTTCATATTGTATAGCTTCTAAGATTATCACATGGTAAGCGCCTAGTATGTATATTCTCAAAAGTGATACATGGAAAAATTAATGTAATTGTGATAGGTGTGGAGGGACCACTAAGTGAAATATACAACTATATAATGATCATGGATTTCAAGGGGACCAATGTATCATGGGATCAAATTCCTTTTCTTCCCAAATCTCACAACTTGATTCTATGAAGATATTTGACAACACACCTTGTCACAAACTAAAAAATCAAGATCTCATCGAGGATTATTTTCATAACTCTTCTATCAACTCTATGCTATATTAATATATAGTTTAATGGTTTTATCCTTCTTATTCATTTCTTGAAAAAGATAAGGTCCTATAAAATTTATCTCTCCAACTTCATTCTAGTGTTTTGGAGTCCTAAATCTCTTCCCATGAAAAGACTGATATGGTTCTATTTGGATTATAATATGGAATCTATTTTTTATGAGAACTCTACCCAGGGGAGGTTTTGATTTCAACATCCTTATAAATCCAACAAACATGATCTCAAAATATCCTATAGCATTTGAATTGTCTTATTAGACTAAACATCTATCTTGGGATGATATGAAGTTCTAAATCTCATCTCTATCTCTAAATATTTGTAAATAATTCTACAAAATCTCTAGGTAAATCTTGTATCCAAATCATATTCAATGGATAGTGATACTTCACTAAACCACACCACTTACTTTATTTATATATTGGTGAGTAGGTAAAGTGAGGAATCTTCTATTATGATAATAAAACATGATTAATTTTTAAGATAATTGACTACAAACCAAATAACATTATGGGATTTATATGTTTTAAGGATTCCTACAACAATATCCATAGTGTTGTTTTCCCATTTTTATACTGTTATGGTTAATGGTTTCAACATACCCTTAGACTCTTTTTGTTCAACATTAATATTATGGAATAAAAATAATTGATATATTTATTCTATAATATATCTCTATATAAAATCCCATAATAAGTTTTTCATTGATCTCTAAACACCCTTGAGCTTCCAATATGGTTAGAGAAGGATGATCTATGAACATCATCCAAAATTTCCTTCTTCAATTCCATCTTTTATGAGACAAAAATACAGGTTTCAATCCTTATAACTCAATCTTTATCAAAATCATCTACAAAATATTCATTTTCTTATTCTCTATCTCTAAGTCATATTTTTGTGATTTATTGATCATTGTTAGATGAAAGGTTTAATAGTTAGGTTGTGAATATAGGATTTATCTTCCCCCATTATAAATTCAAGATTCATACTCTTCAAATCTTAGAGTATTTGGTTGTTTCATTCCTCATCATGGATAGAGTATCGTGATCATTCCTACTCAAAGAATCAACCACATTATTTTCCCTCCCTAGATGGTAATATATTGAGTTTTTATAATCTTTTATCAAATCCAACTATCCCCTTTAATGTATACACAATTTATTAAATGTTAATATATATTTCATTTTCTTGTGATCAATATATATATATATATATATCACTTTTCTCCACAAATATGATGTCACCAATTCTTAAATATAAATATCAGTTAAACTAACTCTAAATAAATAATTAGGTAATTTTTATCATAATTCATTAATAGGTATGAACCATATTCAATTTCCTTATCTTTATAAAACGAAAAAAAACAAAAAACCATTTTCAAACCATCAATATATATTATAAACCCTTCCCCACTATAGAGTTATGTTATTATAGTTAAAGCGGCTAAACTCTTCCTACATTCCTTAAAAATTTATTCACATTCCTCTATCTAATGGAAATTTACTCCCTTCAATTTCAACATGTTTATTGGATTTTAAAATAATGATAAATTTCTCAAAAAAACTATCATGCTAACCCTAGAAAACTACAAATCATAGTTACAATGGTTAACTGGACCATTTATTGAAAACATCAATCATTGATGGATCTATTGATATACCCTTTCCTTTAATTACTTGACCAAAAAATGACACATTATTTAATACAAGATTCACATTTTATGAATTTGGAATACAACTTCTCCTTTCTCAAGGTCATTAATGCAATTTTCAAATAATCTTCACGATCTTAATTTACCATTAATATATAATAATATCATCTATAAATATGACAAAAAATTGATCAAGGTAGTCTCTAATTAATATATTCATTAGATACATGAATATAGTAAGGGTATTGGGATATAATAATTTCATCATTATAAACTCATTATGACCCTACCCTGTATGGAAAGATGTATAAGATATATCCTCTCTTTTCATCCTTGAAAAATGGTATCTAGATTAATAGGAAATCTTTGAGTAGTGTTGATCTCCTTAGACTTGATCAAATAGATTATTGACAAAGGTTACATGATGTATGTTTTATTATTATTTTATTAAGCTGATGATAATCAATGAAAGGATGCAATGGTCCATCCATCATTTTGAAAACTAGGATAAGAACATCCCATGGAGAGGAACTGGGGTGTTCAATTTTCTTTATCAAAATTGAATTATAGTTTCTTCTTTAATTAAAATAATTAAATGGGATCCATTATATATAGAGTCTTTGAGATAGTAAATGATCCATGTTTGAGTTTGATTGTAAATTAAATCTCTATCTCTAAGGGAATACTAGACAATCTGTCTTGAAATAGATTAGTATATTTCCATAAAATAGGAATGTTATCAGAGGTGACTTCCTCCATGATCAATTGATCAAAGATTCCCTCATTGTTGGGTACTATAACACACATTATATAATTAGGATCCATAGGTAGTTAATAATCATCCTTTCATCGATACATTATATCCAGATGATTAGGAACCAGAAACAAGCATCCTTATTATGATAGTGTATATGTTGTTTATGAATTAAATATCCATTCCAAACCCAATATTTTGTAAAATTAAACCAAAGGAGGAATAAATAGATCCAATGGAATTATCCTCCTACAAATCTCAGGAATATAATTTTTATAAATTTTAGACACAATCATTGTGACACCAAGGGTTTTCAAGTATTTTTCAGTATCCATTGCTTTGGGTGGTGATTTCAAATCTTAGAAAACCTTTGTGACATAAAAGAATATAATAAACCACAATAAAAAAATGTATTAGTATATTAGTAATAGAGATGAAGTGTACCTCAAAACACTTCGTTATCATGGTCTACTTAAGAAGTAGTGATCATAAATTCCCTTTCTTATTCCCTTGATTTGGGTTGTTCATAGGGCCTATCTTGTTTATTGGATAGATGGTTATAGAGTTGATTCAAATAATTTATAAAAACATTTTACTTGAATAATTATATTGTAGGAAGATCATCAGATGGGAAGTTATTCTAATCTATCATGTTAATCTACCTCATGTCCTTTTTTGATAGTTTTGGTCATGGTTTACTTCTTTACCAAACATAAAAAAGTTCCCTAATCCCTTGATACAATTACATGGGTACTTCATCCCACATTTATTCCATGTAAGATGTTTTAATTTTATCATATCATTTGTATTATTATTGGTGATTATATGATACTCCATGTTAAATTTATTTTACCAAAAATATTGAGATGTTACAATATCCATCTCAATATTAAGAGAACAAAAAAAAAATATCATTATAGCTTCTTCATTATCTGATGGATAATAGCCTTTGAAGAATTTACATTAAGACAATAAATAAGTGATCAATTTTCTATCTCTATATTAGTCCTAAAACAAGAGGCATGACTCAAAAATCTTGGGAAATTTTCTTCGCATGACCCAATATAATCACCCATTTTTTCTTCTATTCCATGAATTCCCACTCCATCTTTATGAGAAGAGTCTATGGAAAATACTTAGTTAAAAATATATTCTTTAAATATTCCCATTACATAGAGTATATGTCCTCATTTTTGGTAGTATTATTAACGAGACTCCACCGCTATAAAACATCACATTATCAATGATATGAAACCAAAAAATCTTATCATGGTATGAGAAACATAGAATAGACAATATTTTTTCCATTGCATTAACCCACATATTAGAAATTAGTGGACAATAAGACCCATTAAAATAGTGTGATGTTCCATCATAAAAGACTAAATAACATGTTTTTTACTCGGTGTTTTTTTGGAGCTCAACACGATTTTGGTTGTTTCCCATAGCTTGGGATTTTTCTTTGATCATTGTCATGAGATTTTGTATCCAAGCCTAAAACTCATTAGGTTTCTCATTGGTACAATCTCCACATTTTACATGGGACAATTTATTAACTTTTTTATTTCAGGCTTTGTACATTACCTTTACAAGATGAAAATGTGTAATGAGTATTCTTAAATTAATCATTGTACATAAAATGAAACTATAAGAATAGAAGAAGGATTTCATAATTAATGTGCATACATTAGCATATGAATCTCTAGGTTTCAATATATATTATCCATGATTTTATTTCTAATTGAAATTGTTTTATATATTTATTTAAATAATTTATAATGGTTTATAAATACAATGTGATTAACCAAATATTATCCATTAGGATTTTCAAACCAGGTATGCATTAAGGGTCCATTCACCGTGCACTAGAATAAGGGCCAAGGTATACTCGACTAACTCTCTTTAGGGTTGTTATTCCTTGATGCATATTTTACAAAACCAGATGCATACACTACTAGAAAAACAGGTATTTGCGACGGGGGCCCGTCGCAAATGGCCCGTTGTGGAAAACGGCGTCGCAACAAAAATTATTTGCGACGTGCCCGTCACTAAAGACATTTTTTGCGATGGGGATCCTTCCCGTCGCAAATATTACTCCGTGTATTTGTAAAAAACTTTTAAAATAGTAATTGTGATGGGCCCCGTCGCAAATACCTGTTGCGACGGGGATCCTTCCCGTCGCAAATATTACTCCGTATATTTGTAATAAAATTTTAAAATAGTAATTGTGACGGGCCCCATCGCAAATACCTGTTGCGACGGGCCCGCCACAAATAGTATTTACGACGGGGCCCGTCGGAAATACTATTTTAAAATAAAAAATAAAAAACTGTTAATAAATTATTTCAATAAATATAATAATAATACTATTTGCGATGAGCATAGTATCCCATCGCAAATACTATAAAAAATAAAAAAAATAAATTATTAATAAATTATTTTAATTAATATAATAATAATCCAATTATTATTCAAAAATATAAAATAATAAAATATTAATAAATGATTTTAATTAATATAATGATAGAATTATAATTCACAAATAAAATTAATAAATTATTTTAATTAATATAATAATAATAGAATTATAATTCAAAAATAAAAAATAATAGAATATTAATAAATGATTTAATTAATATAATAATATTAGAATTATAATTCATAAATAAAAAAAATATTAATAAGTTATTTTAATTCATATAAAAATAATAGAATTATTTTACATTCAAATATTAAAATAATTCAAATATTACAAAAAAATATAATTAAATTATAATATTATAAAATTTTAATATATATATAAAATTTAATATTATAAAATATAAATAATATTATTATTCATATTAAAATTGATATTTCAAAATATAATATTATTAATATTTTATAATGAGATAGAAACTACGAATAGAAAAAAAATTCATATTTTGATTTAACAATCTTTATAACATAAAAACAAACTCTAATCTAAAGGAGGGGGGAGGGGGGAGGAGGGGGAGGGGGGGATCTGTAGATGTTGGTGGAGGAAACTCCATCCCTAAAGCATGAGTGATTCGGCACATGTACTCCATCTGCTCCTGCTGCTGCTGCTGCCACCGACTCATCTGCTCCTCGTACAGCTGCTGCTGGCGTCGATACTCCTCCTCATGCTGCTGCTGCTGCTGAAGCATCTGCTTTTTCTCCTATCAGAGACTCTCTATCAGTGTAGTCTGAGATCGCAACTGATCCTCATACTATGTAGCAGAAGAAGATGCACGAGCTCCTCTCGATCTGGACGCCGACATCGCAGTACTGCCATAATAATCTCCGAGAGTCAGTCGAGAGCTGATACCAACTACCCAGCCCTTCTCGAAGGCATACTGGGTGGCCTGCATCCATGCCGCCTCATCAAACTGACGGCCAATGGTCTGATCTGATGACTCGGCCTGACTCTCAGGCCGGGTCTATGACGCTGCGGCCTCATATGACTCCTGTAGTTGCAATTTAAAATTAAAATTGTGAATATATTATATGCAGTTAATTTTTAAACATGAAAACAAATAATACTGACCACGATGTGATGATGAAAATCACCTCTAAGCTCCCCAGTAGCAGGATCACTATACATTTCCGATATACGACGTACTCTGTAATATCGGGGTGCTCGACAGCATATAAGAATAAAAAATAAACTGTTAATATTTATAGTTATATAAAATATTTATAAATAATGTACGTACCAGATGCTGTCTATGAGTATTGAAAGAACGACTCCCAGCTCGATGAGTCACCTCCTGTCTCCCCCGATTATACCTCCCCACCGACGATCTCCTCTAAAAGGCACCACTCAACCAGTGTGCACATAATCCATCCCAAACATGGGATGAAATGTACTCTGGTCGGTGTGCTCTACATGTCTTATCGAAATCTGACACTCCTGCTTTCTTTGTGGTAGCTTTTCTTAAATTGTGCAAAAACTGATGAAAGTGATCACGCATGGCCACCTCCCATGCCTCGTGGATGGCGTCACGCATGGTATCCTCGATCAGATACCATAAAACCTACAAATAAATCAAAATATCAAGTTAGAAATGAAATAATTTTCAAAATAAAAATTATTTATTTACGTACATACCAACCAATGGCCGAACATGGCCTGCTGCACATTAATGGAAATCTGCTCCCATGTGGTCCACGGCTGAGAGAAATAGTTACGTAAAATAGCGCTGCCCTGTCCGACTGCTATATGTGGAAAAATGTAAAAATAATAAACATTTATTATGTGAATAGATTAATGAAATCTTAGTCAAATCCATAGGTTATCACACAGGTTATCACACCTCCATGTGCGTGGATCAAACCCAAGACGTGGATGTCACACGGGGATGGGGTCAGGAATCATCAATCGTGCAAGACCACGCCCCCTCCGCGTACTCCCTGGAGCGCCTGCAGGCTGAGGGTCATCTGCCAGCAACTCATCTTCATCGAAAGGCAGGTCAGCATCCGCCAACTCACGAAATGTGTCGTCGTCCATCTGAAACAGAAAATGTTAATGTTGTTAGAAACTAATTGATAATTACTATTATATATAAATATATATATATATATTATGATTATATATAACTACCATAGAATTCTATCAGTGTTCATCTTCATCATCATCTTCATATATGTCAATGTCATCTTCATATTCCTCCTCAACATCATCGATATCCATTCGAGTTCTAGTTGCTTCATCTCTTACCATTTCAAATTCATATGTGACATCATTAACATCATCGTCATCACCGACTCTTAAATGTGGGGTGTCGTCATCGATACTCATGTCTCTTTGTAAAAAAGATTGATTTTGAGTACTCTCTTGAAAAACTTCAATTCTTTGCACATCAATGAAAGCACATTCACTTTGACTAAACTGATTGTCTCGAATTTTGATTTTTATTACACTCAACCAATCAGTCAAGTCTCTTGATGTAGCATAGTACTTTGCATAATAAAATTGATGTGCCTATTGAGCCAATAATAATTGTTCATTTACTGCGAGAAAACATTTACATTTAATATCGATGATTCCATGAGTCGGATGAACACGCACGCCTCTCTCTGTATCCAACCATCGACATTTGAACATGGTTATGTAATGTTGTCCAAGATAACGGAGTTTAATGATTTCATCAAGTATGTCATAAAGGTCAACTTCAATTTCTCGATGATGAGATCCTCTCAAGCTAACTCCACTGTTCATTGTTTTTTTTGATTCCCCATATGCATGTGTGTGAAATCAAAATCCATTCACCACATATGCATTATAAGTTTTAACAAGTTTGGAAGGTGGGTTACTCAATATACACAGCCGTTTGTCAATTTTATCAGCATGTCGAGACACCTGAATATTTGTGAAATAATTATAAATATAGTAAACTATACATAGAATGAGTTACTAAAAGATAAAGAATTTATGTTACCAGTTTTTAAAACCACTGAGAAAATTTTTTTTGTCGGCGTTCTTCGAGTGCAGCTACTGTAATTTGTGGAATTTGTTTCTTGAAATGATTATCATAAAACCTATAAAAAACAAAGTTATTTACTATAACATAAATGATAGAATAAGTGATATAAACACTTACAGTACAACTGATGTCATCTCTTCACAGTTGAGCAGAACATACGTATGAGCTCTGTGATGTTCATCATCCGAAAGCCAGCGTTCATAAACTCCACCAAAACCAAGCTTTGGCTGGTTGAAAACAGATAATTGATTGTCAATTTCATTAATATTCCTCTCGTTCTGTCCCATTCGGTTGTGTTTTGAAGTATACTTAGATTCAAAATAATGGGAGCAGAAAAAAGATATTTCCTCTTTCAAATAAGCATCTGCAATAGATCCTTCAACAGATGCTTTGTTACGTACTTTTCTTTTCAATTTTTGCATGCATCTATCAAATGGGTACATCCATCGAAACTGTACTGGACCTCCACATTTGTCTTCATATGGTAAATGTAACATCAAATGTTCTATTGAGTCAAAGAAAGACGGCGAAAATATTTTTTCCAGTTTACATATAATTACAACAACATCTTCTTCAAGTTGGCATAGAGCATCATAATCTGCTGTAGCCTCACAAATTTCTGAAAAAAATGAGACATGTCTGTTATGGAATCCCAAATCACAGAATTCAAAAGACTTCTTAATCCAATGGGTAGAAGTCTTTCCATTATAACAGGACAATCATGACTTTTTAATCCAGTAATATGACCGTTCTTTAAACATCTACCCAAATTGGAAGCACAACCATCTAGAAGTCTCAAATCTGCAATCCACTGACAAAATAATAAACGGTTTTCTTTAGACAGTGTATAAGCTGCTTTTGGTTTCAGTAACCTTTCTGTTCTGACATTCTCAAACAGTTCCAGTTCTGGACGCCTACAAATTTGGGCAAGATCTAAACGTGCATTCACATTGTCTTTTCTCTTTCCTGAAGTATCAAAAACTGTATGAAACAAATTATCAAAACAGTTCTTCTCAATATGCATGACATCCAACATGTGGCAGACCAACAAATCAGACCAATATTGCAAATCCCAAAATATGCTATGTTTTATCCAATTATGTTCTTTCCCAAAACCAGAAATTTTCTGTTGGTTTATTGTGGGACCAAAAGTGATGGGAGGTAATGAAAATACAACTGATTTTAACTCCGAACCTGATATCATTTTTGGAGGTCCATGCCTTTCAATTGTTCCTTTTCTGAAATTAGATCTGTTTCTGCGAAAAGGATGATCATCTGGAAGAAATCTGCGATGACAGTCAAAATAACAAGGTTTCTTTCCATGAATGAGCATAAATGCTTTATTCTCTCCCATACAGTAAGGACATGATTTCTGACCATGTGTACTCCAGCCAAATAACATCCCATAAGCCAGGAAGTCACTAATTGTCCACATCAATTCTACTCTCAGTATGAAATTCTGTTTCGTAGCAACATCATATGTACTGACACCAGTACTCCACAATAAACTTAATTCATCAATCAATGGTTTCAAATAAACATCAATATTTTTCTTCAGATGTCCTGGAATTAGTAAAGTCAAAAAGATATATGGCTCCTTCATCAACATCCATGGAGGTAAATTGTACGGATTTAAAAAAACAGGCCAACATGAATGTTGACTACCATAAGATCCAAACGGACAGAAACCATCAGTGGAAAGGCCCAGTCGAAAATTTCTAGCTTTTAAAGCAAAGGATGGATGCACTCTATAAAAATGTGTCCATGAATCACCATCGGCTGGATGATTCAAGCTTTTATCGGTTGAAATATTCTCTTTATGCCATGACATCATTGTCGCTGTATTTATAGACATGAATAAATGCTGAAGTATGGATGTAAGTGGAAAATATCTCAACTGTTTTACAGGAATCAAACCAGACTTTCCATGTTGCCCTTCTTTATATCTCAATTTCCCACATGTGGGACAACTATCCAATGACTAATTTTCCCCAGAATATAAAATGCAGTCATTTGAACATGCATGAATCTTCTGACCATTAAGTCCCAAATTTTGAACCATCCTCTTACTCTCATAGTAATTTACAGGCAGAACATTTCCTTCGGGTAACAGTGTTTTAAGCAAAGAAAATATCTGTTCAAAACAGGTGTTTGGAATTTTGTTATATGATTTGATAGCGATAAATTTTGCAACTTCTTCTAATTTGGTCATCTTGCAGCCAGGATATAATGCATCCTCAGCAGACCTCAACAACATATAAAATTCAGACGGTGCCAACTCAGGATTTGAACGTATATCAGACGGAGTTTCTGTTTGTTGAACAGATGAACCTGCAACAACATGTACTAAATCTTGAAACCGGGATGGATCCGAAATCAAGTTGGTATCACCTACTCTGGAACTGCATTCACCGTGTTGATACCAAAAAACATAATCTGGTTGAAAACCAAAACGCAAGAGATGTCCCCCCACTTTGTCAAACGTTCTCAATGCACATTTTCTACAAGGGCATTTTATTTTGCCTTCTGAAACAAATTCCGGATTTGATGCCGCAAATGATAAAAAAGTCTCCACACCCTCTATATATACTGGATTTAAACCAGAACCGTTTGGATTTCTACGTTGATTTATCCATATGTGGTCATCTAATAATGACTGTTGACGACCTCGTTGTTCCATATTTTTCTATAAAATATAAAAGCATTACTGGTTTTGAATAATTTGTTAGAAAAAATACTCATGCAAGGATTGAATATGTTGAGAATAAAGCAAAACTTGTTACAAATATTGATAATTTTAATATTATATTGATTTTTTATTTTTTTAATAATACTAATATAATTTTTTCATAAATATTAATTATATAATAATAACATTATTACATTATTAGTATATTTTATTATTAATATTCAAATAATATAATTTTTTATATTATATACAATTCTCCTTTCATTTGTGTGTTTAACATTCTGTATCCACATGTAATATTTTCATTCACTTTCACCTCTCCATTGGCGAGTAGGTTGATAATTTTGAAAAAGAATGCAAATATTACATGTGGAGACAGAAAACACACAGATGAAAAGAGAATTGTATATAATATAGAAAATTATATTATTTTAATATTAATAATAGAATATAAAAATAATGTAATAATGTTATTATTCCTAATTATTGGTAATTATTCCTAATTATTGGTAATTATTTCTAATTATTGGTAATTATTCCTAATTATTGGTAATTATTCCTAATTATTGGTAATTATTGGTAATTATTGGTAAATATTGGTAATTATTGGTAAATATTAGTAAATATTGGTAAATATTGGTAAATATTGGTAAATATTGGTAAATATTGGTAAATATTGGTAAATATTGGTAAATATTGGAAAATATTGGTAAATATTGGAAAATATTTGTAAATATTGGTAAATATTGGAAAATATTGTTAAATATTGTTAAATATTGGTAATTATTGGAAAATATTGGTAATTATTGTTAAATATTACTAATTATTGGTAATTATTACTAATTATTGGTAATTATTACTATTTATTGATAATTATTACTAATTATTGGTAATTATTACTAATTATTACTAATTATTACTAATTATTACTAATTATTACTAATTATTGATAATTATTACTAATTATTGGTAATTATTACTAATTATTGGTAATTATTACTAATTATTGGTAATTATTACTAATTATTACTAATTATTACTAATTATTAATAATTATTGGTAATTATTGGTTATTATTACTAATTATTGGTAATTATTACTAATTATAACTAATTATTACTAATTATTGGTAATTATTACTAATTATTGGTAATTATTACTAATTATTGGTAATTATTACTAATTATTGGTAATTATTACTAATTATTACTAATTATTACTAATTATTACTAATTATTACTAATTATTACTAATTATTACTAATTATTACTAATTATTGGTAATTATTACTAATTATTACTAATTATTGGTAATTATTATTAATTATTACTAATTAGTGGTAATTATTGGTAATTATTTCTATTTATTACCAGTTATTGGTAATTATTACTAATTATTACCAATTATTACTAATTATTGGTAATTATTACTAATTATTGTTAATTATTACTAATTATGGGTAATTATTGTTAATTATTACTAATTATGGGTAATTATTGGTAATTATTACTAATTATTACTAATTATTGGTAATTATTACTAATTATTGGTAATTATTACTAATTATTGGAAATTATTACTAATTAATACTAATTATTACTAATTATTGGTAATTATTACTAATTATTGGTAATTATTACTAATTATTGCTAATTATTACTAATTATTGGTAATTATTACTAATTATTGGTAATTATTACTAATTATTGGTAATTATTACTAATTATTGGTAATTATTGGTAATTATTACTTATTATTAGTAATTATTACTAATTATTGGTAATTATTACTAATTATTACTAATTATTACTAATTATTGGTAATTATTACTAATTATTGGTAATTATTACTAATTATTACTAATTATTGGTAATTATTACTAATTATTGGTAATTATTACTAATTATTGGTAATTATTACTAATTATTGTTAATTATTACTAATTATTGTTAATTATTACTAATTATTGGTAATTATTACTAATTATTGGTAATTATTACTAATTATTCGTAATTATTACTAATTATTGGTAATTATTACTAATTATTACTAATTATTACGAATTATTGGTAATTATTACTAATTATTGGTAATTATTACTAATTATTGGTAATTATTACTAATTATTGGTAATTATTGGTAATTATTACTAATTATTGGTAATTATTACTAATTATTGGTAATTATTACTAATTATTGGTAATTATTACTAATTATTACTAATTATTGGTAATTATTACTAATTATTGGTAATTATTACTAATTATTTACTAATTATTACTAATTATTACTAATTATTGGTAATTATTGGTAATTATTACTAATTATTCCTAATTATTGGTATTTATTACTAATTATTAGTATTTATTCTTCATTATTGGTAATTATTACTAATTATTCCTAATTACCATTTAACAATGAACAATGAATAGTAATAATTTAAATTTATTAAGTAACAAAACAATGTAAACATAATTAAATTACAACTAATTAAGAATAATTGAAACTAATAAAAAATTTAAAATAAATATTAAATTAAAATGAACATAAATACCTTTAAAATTGATCTGAGGTTGATATCTGATCGTTGTTGAAAACTTCAATATCAACTCCGGAAAAAAAACACAAGAAACGCTGAACTCTAAAAATAGAGTTTTGAGAGAAGTAGAAGATCGATTTTGAGAATGAATGAAAAAAATGGATGGGGGGTATTTATAGCTTAGATTATTTGCGAAGGGTCTATTTGCGACGGTACCCGTCGCAGATACCTTAGCCCGCATTTATTACGGTCAACGGTTAAATAGTTATTTGCGACGGGTCCCGTCGCAAATAATAACCTGCCGATATACTATTTGCGACGAGGGTATATTCCCATCGCAAATATCTTTTACCGCCGCCGGTTATTTGTGACGGGCGGTAACCGCCCGTCACAAATAACTTTCCTGCGATTTGGCGCGCAAAGCGCGCCAGTCCTTTTGCGACGGGGAAAGCTAACCCGTCGCAAATAACTACTTATTTGCGACGGGGGAATTTGCCCGTCGCAAATAAGTTTCTAACGGGACTGTTTGCGACGTGATTTATCCCTGTCGCAAATAACCCGTCGCAATTGACCATTTTTCCCGTAGTGATATATAGTATCCAAACATGGATATATTTATAAGAAAACTATATAATCCATACTTTACAAAATCTTCAAGATGTTATGTTAAACTTATACATAGGGTTTTTACTAATGTTCTCTAAAATAATTTTTTAAAAGTAAATAAACCAGTATCTAAAAAAATTAAACCATCCTATGATACCAACTATAATGAACCAAGATAAAAATGACTAAATTTATATATTAATCACTTGATTTAAATATTTTATCACACAATAGTCACATTATAGAAGGACCAAAAGGTTTCCTGTCTTGTAAATTAATTACATAATTAACTTATTTTATAATAGTACCATGTATTTTATAGAATTTTTCTTCTATAAACCCTCTCATAGGAATATTCCATGATGTAATCATATTTATAACCTATGCTAAAGAAACATAATAATGGTTTGAGGTCAAACACTCAGTAAGGTAAATGAAATATACTAAAGCATTAAATCATACACAAGAGGAGAACATGAGGAAAACCTAAATATGTAAATAAGAGATCCTAAGATCTTGTATGATAATGAGAAAATATTATGTATCTAAATAAGATCATAAAAAATCATTATTGAAATATAAAATATAAAATATATAACATGTGAACATGATAGAAGATGAGGGATACTTGAATAGGAATAATCTGGAAAACATAGGCTTTCTTGAAAATCAAATTCATTTTGAGACTTTGACTAACATTATAAAAACATGGACATGTGTCAAAACATAATAAACTTGAAAATGGTTAATATTCATAAGAATCAGAAAACATGTCTAAGAAAACCCATTTTTTCCATGCCTATGTGAACAAATTCATTATTTTTAAGACTAAAAATGCGAGTCAACCCATAATTCCCAACGCTATATAAAAAAACCATTATGTCTAAACATGAATATATCATGAGATATAAGACTATAATAATGAATTGAATGGATTTATATAACCCCAACCATCATCATCCAAACATATGTGTGCTAATTAAAAATAATCATTGTCATTCTTTATATAACCCATTGAAAAAATAGTCTTTTTAAAATTATCCCTTAAAAAAAAGATAAGAAACCATAGGTTATTAAATTATCATTATACAAAATGAGTCCTAAAATAATAAAATATAAAATAACACTTAATGAGTTATAAATCAATTTAATATAATGAGAACAAAATATGAAATGAGTTATTTGAAAATATTTTGTTTTCAATATTGTAAAAGTCATAGTTATGAGTCCCTTTTCAATAATTTCCCTTTATTTTTAAGAATAATGAAAATAATAAATTATATGAAATTGAATTTTTTTTAAAATATTTTCCCCATGAAATAAATAAGGAACATCAATCAAAATTTAATGTCTTGAAAAAATGACATTCAATATGAAATTTCAAAACTCGAAGAAAGGATTGTCATTACCAAGTCCCTTACTATTATTATTGATTTCCAACGAATGATTTAACCTCATGTATGTTAAAGTTAAATATCTAAATTAATTATTTTAGAATCATATTATTATATAATTATGTTAATACTCATCATTATTAACAATTATCTTCTTGTATTGGATTTTTGTAATCTCTTTTCAACATTAGGTGTTATTAATCTTAATAGTTTTTAACATGGCTTTTAAAATAGGTATTGATCTCCATTTTTATCCCAAAGATAATATTTAAAAAATCATTAATGTTTATAGAATTTATATTTTATAAATAATTATAATGTTATAATTTAATTACATTGTATTTTTAGTCACGTTTCATGAAAATGAAAAATGTGTTGAACTATTTTCAGGCTTTTACTAATATTGATAGATTACCTTATAATGATCAATATACATTGATTTATTCAAGAATAAAAATATTAATGATATATATTATTTTTATATATCATATATAATTATAAAAAATAATCTAAATCCATCTATTTTTTCAAGTAAAGGCAAATTGAATCATGCTTATTCATGGAGGTCGTAGGCTGCACAACTCCCGATTCACATTTTAATTTTTATTAATGGAAAAGAGAAGGGTAATTGATGATTTTATAATAATTATAACAACAAAAACATGTTGTAATAATAATAATTTTATTATTTCAATATGGTGAAATGAGATTTCCTAAATAAGGAAATCATATTAATAAATAGAAAAGAAAGATTGGATTAAGAACTTATAACTCACTTGTTGAATTATCTCCATTGTGAAGGGAACTAAACCTTTGAGTTATGGTATTTTGAGAATTAAAAAAACTCCTTATGGTGTATAAGAGTGTGTATAAGAGTATTGGGTAGACTATGGGTTAATATTTTGGGGTTTTCAAGATAGGGTAAATGAGTAAAGTAATGCCCCTTTTATAATTGAAATAAAGTGTAATTCTTGTACATAACTAAAACTATTCAATAATGGGAAGTAAATATCAATATAGGTTCCTTAAAAATAGATAAATAATTTAATGGAGTGAATATAAGGTGGATCCACACCTACACCATCCAAAAATAAACATGTTTCAAACATGTTATTCCCTTTACCTCTAAGGTTATTCACTTTGACCAATTTCCTTTCCACCATGGTAATTAGTTTTAACCTAGGTAATTTATCCTTTAATCCTTAAAATAAAAGGATAATTATTAGATATTTTGAAAACACTATTTATAATTATGAAATCCAATTTATCAAATGAAAATCTAAAATGTATGAAAAATTAATTCTAACACAAACACATGTAACACAAATAACATGTTTTTTTAAAGTTTACATTCAAGAAAAAATAATTATGATTAGGTCAAAATTATAAATGAAATTTAATTCAATGAATTTATAATTATTTATATAATTAAATTATTATTTATTTACAAATAAAACAAATAAAAAAATCATTTCATTCTATTAAAATTAATTAATCTAAATAGTCAAAAACAGTTTTATTAAAACAGTACATAAACTTTTAAAATGTTGAACATGAGTTACTAAATTGGAAATAGTATTTTAAAATGATTTATAAGTATTTATATATATAATTTAGTTGGAGAAAATTTCAAAAATATTCAACGTATTGACATAAAAAAATAATTTCATAATAGTGATGAAATTAATAAAATCAGTATTTTTAGTATTCACTTAAAAATTAATTATTTCCAAAAATCCAAAATTTCATCTGAAGATGATATATCTATGATGAATAAAAAATGTTGTTAAAATTTTCATATTAAACTCCTAAAATTTATAAAAATAATAATAAAATAAAATCATAAACTTTCATAAAAATAAATTTTTATCAGAAATCATTTATTTAATATTAATTATTCATCTAAAATTAGTGCTAATAAAAATTGAAAAATATAAATTTTAAGAATAAGAAAATATGTATTAGTTACTTATCTGAATTTATTTTTTAATTATTAATTTTTTATCTAAATAATTTTATTTATATATGTTTTATAACTCTGTTACTACTATTTATAACTTCTAAATTTATAACTATCTTATAATAGTGTATAATTTTTTTAATTTCAGTTTCTCAGGTGGAGAAATTCTTTGAACACCATAATTTATCAAGTAGAAAAACTATGGTTGTTACACATTAATATGATCTAACAACATCCTAATCTCATGTCTACCATGCCCAAAAAGTAAAAAAAATATTTTAGTACCACATTATAATGTCCCACTAAACTAAGACTCTGATTGGTGTCTAGACTGTTAAGACATTCCTAGACCATAGGCACACCTCCCTATATTGAAGAGGATGCCAACTGTCAGCAATGGACTATGGGGTTTGCATGAGAGGACTATTACCTCATGATTAGAGTATATTAACAAAAAAATAAAATGAAACAGATAACATACATATATAAATATAACAACCCAGGAAAGTAAAAAAAAAAACCAAAAATCACATATGATAAAAATGACTTTCATACATAATATATCAAGTGTGGTTTGGTCATACATAATAAGTAATAAAAAGGTAAAAATAAAACAAGGTCTAACAACCCATCCCCAATTGGTCCTAAGACATACCCAGTCATATCGTAAAACTCTGAAAAAGGATATTAAGCAACAGATTTCAACATCAGGCCTTATATGAAAGTCTTACTTGTGAATAAGAACTATATATACTCAGGTTTCTAAGTTCTAAGGCATCTTGAGTAGGGTGTGATTACAAGTCATTAGGCCACCACCAAAGATATACCTAAATAAAAAAAGTATGATGTATAGTTAATTAAAAGGTTCTAAATGAAAATATGAACAACAATCATTTAAAACATTTAAAATAAAAGAAAAACATAAATAACAATAATGGGGTATAGTTCCACCACATGAATTGTATAAACCATCTTCAACCAATTTTGCAGTGTCTTTGAGTATTTTGTTTAGATCGGGGTAACCAACTCACTTCCGACTAGGTAAAATATACCCATCCTAGATCTAAATTGGAATTTAGAGAAAATATACCCATCCTTGGAGACATGAATCCCCTAGGGGAAATATTAACTATGGTCTAGCTATAAATATCATCATCCCAATGGTGGTATTGTTCACCCTAGGTTAACTATAAATACCAGTATCTCCTGAGTGTAGTGTTCACCATGGGTTAACCATAAATACCGACATCTCATGATGATAACATTCACCCTAGGATAAAAATTAATTCTATCATCCCCCAGGGGTAGTTTTATTCCAGGGTTAACCATTATAATCATATAGAATGAAAATACATACATAAAACCACCCTAAAAAAGTAATAACAAGGATTAAGAATTCATTCCACATCTATGTTAAAAAATCAGAACCAATTACAACTAGAAAAGACCATTTGAGAACCCATTTCCAAAAATACCATTAAAAAAAATACAATTTTCCAAAACCAAAAGCATTTCATGAAAACCATTCACATTCCCATATCTAGATCTACACCAATTTACCATTTTCCAAGGTCAAGTACCATTACCATTACTATTTTTCATTTAAAAAAACTATGTTACCATTTTTGAAAATTGTACTAAGTTCCATAACCAACTACATCTTTAAATACAATTGAAAAAAATCCATTTTCAATAAATAAAAATTTTATTTTTGATTTATCATGGTCACATTATTATAAAGGGGTTCCACAATGATATCCACCTTCAACTATGGTTATGTACTAAATGATAAGTATTATGTAAGACCACTCCAATTTAAAAAATTCAATTAATTTCTTTGGTCATCACTTGTAAACTGGTGTGACTACCCCACATACACTAATAGGATAAACATGACTATGGGTGAATTTATGTACAACATATTTCATATTATGCATCCACACTTTAGCTTCAATGGACAACAAACTTATATGGCCTTATAAGGATATAATCACAAAATGGTACCTAACCCACACCACAATGACTCATAATTAATTAATTATAACAAAAAATTATAATTAATTTATAAAAAAATCCAACTCAGAATTAATTAAGGAAACCTAATTGAATATCTTGTCATTTTAGAACCTTGAAAAAACACTTGAAAAGTGCCCATGGCTTACCCGTAACTACATTCTAGCCCAAATACGTAACAGAAAACACCAAAAAACATTAATTAAATTAAATTATAATTAAAAAACCCTATAAAAATTAAGATACATCATGAATTTTATCAAAACTACATGAAATTATGTTAAAAATTCATTTAAGGTTCTCCTCTTTGCAGACCAACCAGAAAACTTATGAGAAATGGGAGAGTCTCACATTCTCTGACAGAATCACCAAGAAAACACAAACCACATGACTTATAAATTAGAGTGGGGGAAGAAAATTGGAAATAAGGATAACCATAGGTAATATATTACCTCACAATATAGAATAAAAAAGCAAAAAAAACACAAAATAAAAGGTGGTTGAATGAGAGGAAGAGCTTGGCCGGCTAAGAGGTGCACATGTGAGGGAGAAGGAAAAGTGATAGATGATTCTTAATAGACTATAGGTTCAAATTGTATATTTCCCTAATTTAAAGGGACACATGGTTGGGATGTATGATTCGCCAAACTATGCACCAACTTTGTATCCAACACTATAAAAGGAAAACCACCTCACACAGTTACGTTGCATGGTTTATAAAGCCATGTTCTAACTGTGAACACTGATCTATAATTTAAAATAGACCATACATTATTAGCTGAACCCATTATTATGTTTTAAAAAACAATGACCATTTGGAAACTAATGTTTATGGTGAGGGTGTATTTTTATCACTAACTATGCACCCTAATATATAACACTAAGAACCTAAACCCCAACCACCAAACCCCCAAGAATTTTCTGAGACCTATGAACTCTTAAGGGAACATCATTCCAACCACACAATTTAGTCTTTTAAGAGGTTACATATAAAAAACATTGTTTATCATATATAAAAATTACATATTTTTTTTATGATTATTCAATATATGACTCAAACACATGCTTAAGGATCGTAAAGGTATAGCGCCTTTGGAAACCTAGACACATAAAAAAAAGTCCATAAGTGAGCTAAAACATATCCCACTATGTTCTTCATAATTTGAACCTTTATTAGAAATATCATATATAATATTTTTCTTCATATCCCGGATAAAGGAAATATAAAAAAAGGTGAGATAAAATGCACAGTAAGGGTAAATAAGGGAGATATCAATATAACATGAGCATGTCAGTATGAGAACATGAGATTAAAATATAAAAACCAAACCCTATATATCATAGATCATAAACATGATACATGGAATAAATATTGGTTGTTCAAAAGACATGACTCATAATGGAATAAAAAAACAAGAGTTATGATAGCATAACATTGGCCTAAGAAATAGATTTTTGGCATACACATAAGCATAGAAAATATTTTTCAAGGATACCCACCAAGACATTCATAACATGTTAGGATTAAGAAAACCACCCATGAACTAGATTCAGGCTAAGGATAACCTCATGTGTACCCTCTTTTAGGATTGGGATGACCTCTACTGTACCCTCTTTTAGGCTTGGGATAAAATCTCATATACCATATTTCGGGCTTGGGATAACCTCCCATATACCCTTTGAGCACATATAACATTAATTTTTAACCAATTAATTAGAGGGAGATATAATTCCCATAAATACCATGATGAAAATCATATATATGTGTTCAAAAATATCATAAAATATCCATTATAGGGTTTCATAAACATTTATACATTACATTACATATAGTAAATAAAAAATTTTCAAAATAATTTCATCATTTCATGAAATAATAACCCATGAAAAAATAAGCATGTTTCATAAAAATTCTATCATCATATAACCAGTAGAATAGAAACTTTATTTATAAACATATATTTATTATAAACATAAAACATCCAAAATAATAATAAGAACGATATCCATGGATTATATCCCTAGTAAAACATAAGTAACATCAATGATTTAATCTTAGATGAAAAAATATTTTTAATGACCACTTGGATTATTTATTGAGAAAAATAACCATTCAATGAAAATAAAGTTTTAAAACTAATCTTTATAACATATTTTGGAAATAATCTTCCTTTTAAAATAAACATTTAAAACATATAAAATAACCTTTTAAAAAATTTCTTGAGGAAAATATAATTTTTACTTCGATTTTTTTTTAAAATATAAAACACATTGGAAATACATTTATTTGAAAATAAACAAGAAAAAATAAAAGGTAATATTAAATGAAAATAATGGCCATAGTGACAGAAAATTTTGTCCATGCTATACAAATTAAAATAAATATTCCTTTATCATTTTAGACAAAAGACAAACAAGATGTTTTTTGAAAAAGACATGAATATTCATTTTAATTTTTTTAAAAAAAAATTTAAACCTGGACACAAATTTATTTAATATATCATTAAGATACATTTAATTAATGTTTTAATACCTTTTTATAAAATATGTTTTTGGAATAAAAAATTGATTTTCGACTTATGAGAGAACTAAGGATTATTTTTACTAAAAAAATTCTTTTGAACTCTCATGTAAATAGGGTAAAATGAGGGGAAAATATGTATTAATATGAAATAGATTGATGAAATTAATATTCATTATTTTATTGAGAGATATATCATAATATTTCATCACAAAAAACATAAACATAAACAATATTGATAAACGATGACATTGTATCATGAAACCCTTACTATTGTGGTAACATTGAATCATAATCCCCATGAAAGAATAAAATTAAATAAAACATAAAATACCATGAAATGAAGGATATTAATTATATAAAATGTGAAAGTGGAAGTATATAAACCTCATAGATGATGATATGTTCTTAATATAACTTATGTCCCAAAGAATGAAATTTTAGACAAAAAATCCCTTGCCTCTCTTGTAGATTTTGAACCATACACCCTAAGAAAGAGAGATCCAACATTGTATATTTTAATACAAATTTTTTTTAAGGGTAATAATCATAAAATACATTAATGGGTATTATATACACCACATAAAATAAACTCGTGGTGGATATGGCTTGTGTCTCACAGAAAAATGAAAATGAGATGAGATTCCCTTACCTTAAGTCTCAAATTTCATCATACATGTAAAAACCCCCTAAATAATATATTTAATATTATTATACACCAATTTAAGAAACATAAATATTTATATCATACCATATATGATTTTATTAGGGCCTTTTGTTGTTTTTTTACAATTCCATGTTATAGTTACATTTCTAGCAATATCTGCATTATTTTTCATGTATGTTTTGATTTGTTATTTTTGGTCCTTTTAATTTTATCATGGTTCCATAATATCAATAATTTTAACCATGATAAAGATACTATTTATATTCATTAAATAATTTTTTAGAAATCTATAAGATTTAGATATATAAAATAAATACATCATTCATGGAGATGGTAGGTCATACGTACACATGAACATTGTTTCCATTTTCTTAATGTATTGAAAGAAATAATGGTAAATAATATATTACCATAATAGAATAATTTTTATTTAATATATGTCAAATATATTCATTTAAAAAATCATTATTACCTTCCATGTAATGTTTGAACGAATCACATCCTTTTGTGAGGCTGCAGTCCGCCACATACATGATCGATGTTATCACATTCCTAAGAAATATAAAGTTAGAAGAAATATGTGATATAATGATTAAAGAGTAATAATAAAATAATAAATATAATTAAAAAAATATTTAATCCATCATTATATAAATCCATGAGAGGTGGCAATGGAAGAAATGAATGAAATCGATTCACGAGGTGGTAGTCTGCCGTACACACGAAGGATGATTTCATGACCCATTGGACAGAAGTGGTGATGGTTTTAGGTCATTACCTTAACATCAAAACATATAAATATATAGAATATAATTAGGTTATTACATCAATTTTTTTAATAATATTTTAATGTTGTGGAGGAATAGATAAAATCACAATACTTATTGAATAACTTTATCTCTTCTCTAAGTAAACTCCATCGATTTGCACCAAAAGATTTCTTAGATTGGATTTATGAAAAAAATAAGTCTTTTCTAATGATTTGAGGGAGGTAGGTATCTGAATTTTTCAATTACTATCTGAACCAATGGGTTTTTAAATTATTAATTGGAGGGGGGGGGGTTATAAATAAGTTGACTAGCACACTTGTAATTTTTGGAAAGAAAATATTGTGACAATATTTTCCACATTTCATAGAGGAAAATGTTCCATTATTGAACCTATAATATATATGGTAAAAATATGGTCATCCAATGGTTTTTGGAAATTTTTTGGGTTATTTTAAACCCTTATCTTTTATGTTTAACCCTTAGTAAACCCATTTTTACCTTAACCATGATAAATAATTTTTAATGTTTTTACTATTTATTATGTCCAAAAATTAAAATTAACTTATCATCTAATTTTAAATATTCTAATTTCCAATTTGGAATCCATTTTTCCAAATTCCAATCATATAATTGGAAAAATTTATTTTAAAATTTATCTCGTAGACGTGATGAGAAAGTGAGTTTTGAAAGAGAAAATTTTCAAAATTTTACAAAGTTTTTACATAAAAAATCAATATGGAATTTATTAAAACGACATAAATTGGATTAATAGATATATAATTGACCTAATTTTACTTTTAAAAGCATATTAAAACAACTTGAAAATTCTTAAATACTATAAAATAAATGACAATTCTTAATAAAAACCATTATTTTTCATTAATCATTGAAAAATATTTCCTTTAAAAAAATATCAAAAATTTAACGTAAGATAATTTTAAAATTATGATGTAAAAAATGAAGTTTTATTTTTAAAATAAATTTTATAAAATAAAAAAAATTTAATTTTAAAATAATTTCACGTAATGCGATAAAACTTATTTTTAGAAAAATATAGTTTTAAGAGAAAAATTGGATTTATTCGTATCTCATGTTTACAAAACACATAATATGGATGTTAAACATTTTATTTAATATATAATATATAAATTTCATTAAGCTTAATAACTAAAATTTATTTTTTATTTAAAACAGATTTGTGGGAAAAAAATAGTTTTTTATAAATAGATTTCCATTATTTTCAAATATTTTTTATTTTTATTTATAATTAATTGATCACCAAATAATTCATTTTATATTCATGTGTAAACAATATATTTTCATAATTTAGTTAATATTATTCATACCAACTATTCCAATGACTAGTTGATAATTATCGTATTAAATAATAATGTTTCAATCATATGTCACATGTTATTTAAGCTCAGTGTTGTACGTAACAAAAAATATCGAAAACATTAAATATATTTGAAACTAAAATAATTCAAAAAAACTATGGTTGTTACATTCTAACCCCCTTAAAATTTATTTCACCCTTGGAATTCATAACTTTGGTACCAAAAAATGAGGATACATTGGCCTCATTACGTCCTCATGTACCACATAACTTCCTCTTATAGGTGGGTTCACCATAAAACATTTACTAGGTGAGTGGTTTTGTTTTGTTGAACTTTCTATATCCAATTAGGAATCACTACCAGTTATTCCTCATAAGAAATATCATCCTCTAGTGGTATGAACTCTGAGTTCAGTAAATGTGATGGTTTAGATATATACCCCCATTGGATAGATACATAGAATACATCATGAACCTGATAGGGGTTCAGTGGAAGTGACAATCGATAGGCTATCATCCCAATACAATCATGAATTTCAAATGGACCAATATACGGAGGAGTTATATTTCCTTTGAATCATAAGAAAAAATTCATACTTTTTTATGCTTCAATCAATTTCTACATCATCTCTATCACGACCCGTCCCAGTGGGGCCCACGTCGCGACTCCCCAATCCCACCTCCAATAGGCCAGGGGATGGTGACTAGCACTAAGTCGGAATATTACCAACATTGGAGGCATTGCCTATGTACATGAACACACACACACACACACACACATCTCTAAGACCAAAAATGTGGAAATGTAAAAAAACCAATAGGGAACAAAATGCATGCATACAACTAAACCCAAACAAATAGAGTACAACGGGAAGTAAAGTACTGAAAGTAAACTGGGCCAGAATATAAGCCCACTAAAAAAAACAAGAGTCTGAAAACTACAAAGTATAACCTGTAAACACAAAGAGGTACTGGGACTGCTTCTCATAGCCATAGGAACACCCAGACCTATAGGGAAACTCTGAAATCTCTATCCTGTCCTGGACTACCCTGGACTCTGTCAAAAGGCTGCTCATCTTCACAAGACATGACACATGCGGGCAAAGCCTGTGCAAGGGCGAATATAATAATACTCAGTAGAGGACCCCGAAAACCACAAAGAAATAAACAAAGGAAAGGTAAAGTCATATCTACTCCATATATGTATACTAAACATATAGAAAGAGAAACACAAACTAGATATACTCAAAACCCAGACCTGTAGTCTAGAGATAAGTCATACAACCACATTCCCCCGCTAGGGATTCTGTTTGAAGATTCCACGAAGCACTTGTCTGAGAGAACTCACTCCACAAGTCTGATAGCTCTGATGATATCCGTTCGAGAAGTACTATCCTCTGGGAAAAGTCACAAGAGATAGATACACTCATTCCGAGAGAACACACTCTTGAGTGGGGAAAGATCACAATACATAGATGAGGATCAATATGAGGGCCTTGGTGGATACCGCGACTCATCTGGATTCACCTGCTAAGTAGAGGATCGACACCTTATTGGGATAGTCATGTCGATACCTGACTCTACCTAGGGTCAATAATGGATAGATGATTTCTCTCTAGGACTCTCAGAGGGATACCTGACTCTATCTCAGAAAGTCCTGCTAAAGAGATCATACTCCTGAAAAATGAAACGATAGCTGACCCTTAGGGGAATGAGAAAAAGGGTCACTAACTCGAATGAAACATTTCCAAGATACGGTGGACAAGAAGATCAATCCATGTACTGAGAAGTACACGGCATGTAGAAGTTTAACATGCCATGTCTTATGACCCCAGGTACTGCCTGTGTACAATGGTCCATGTCGTAAGGCTGGTCATATAGAAAGGTTAGTACACTGTGTGTAGTACAGATCAGACTCCATGTCCAAGTAACTGGGGTCGGCTCCATGTACGCGGTCGTGTGCCCGTACATGGCTTTATCCTATGTGTTCCATCTTGTGTAACCGGTATATGGGGTAACCCGTGCAGCCGACCTGGTCTGGCGGTGTGGTTGAGTACACAGTTTTGTACTCCATCCTATGTTCATGTATCACTCGAGATACATGCCGATTCCGCATAAAGACCCATACATCGTGTTCTTTGTGGAACACGCAGTGCCATTACTTCGTGCATCTTGGAATCCTAGTCACTGCTGAGCCGGTCCCACATGGTGTGTTCTTAGGGATACATGTCGTGTTCTTCAGAAATTTCTAGAAACTATTCCCATCACCACCACACCCCAGTTTCTCCACTGATCCTCGATCCGACCACTTGATCACCTCAAAACTCAATATCTGGGGTCGTCCTACCATCACGAAGCTGATTCCATCGGTTTTGGGCCTCTGATCATCCCTGGAAATGTGTTCCGATCCACATACATGAAGAACGCTAAAATAATGAGAACTCCCAAACCTTGTCGATTCGTCTGCCTCCATAGCCATCACACCTCCACTAGGTCATCACGATGTCAGATATATAATTTGGGATTATTGCATTAGAGAAAGGATGTTCAACGATTCGTTTTTCATTGCCCCATGAAGAATGCGGAGAACAAAAGTAAAAAGGGGAAGAAATCCAAAAGCAAATCGAGGAACGAACCTCCACCATCATTCAACACAGTGTTGATCCACTCCTGTTAGTATGATCAAAAAGAGAAGAATCAAAACAAAAAAGATAATATAGCATGGATTAAATCCCTAAATCAGAAACCTAAATAAAAGAAAATAATAACCCTCCCGTAAGAATGTACGATCTGTGGATAAACATGTTTGTGGGTTGATCCATGATCGTCATTTTAATCCAAGAATAGGGAAAAGGATAATTGAAATAACAAACCCCCACCTCAATCATCAATGAAGAGGGAGATCGGTCATTGGTCGGGATATGATCTCGCATTGCAACAACCCATGCATCATCATTCGTCGGTGTTTATAAAAAAATTCTCCAAGGTTTTCTCCTCTCCAAAGCTCTAGAGGATTCTAGGGGAAAACTCCAGGGTTATGAGTCTAACCGCGGGATCCTAATAATTTAAAGAAAATAAGCATTGTTTCATTATGGAAACATTTTAAAATAAAATAAATTATCAATTTATTTTATTTCGTTCAAAATATTTATTCTAAAACACCCAAAAACTAACTTTTGCAGCCGGCGCATGCCTGTTGATGTTAGGCCCTGCCTAAGGTAAAGTCACTATAGTGAACACAACGGTGCCCTCATATTTCTAATCCTGGAACCCTTTTAAAAGTTATTCCACTTTTTTAGGAAAACCACTCACGCGCGCTGTTTAAAGTTCATATAAATTTCAAACATTTTTTCCGAGCACTCTGGGCCTCAGAATCGTACGTCTTCAGAAGGTCTAGTCTCAAAATAATTCCATATAATATTTAAAAATAATACATGAAAAATATGAGACAATAAATTCTCCCCACTTTGGGGATTTGCATCCCTAAAAATCCAAAATAAGGCTACTCAAAAAGATGTGGGTACTGGGCATGGATCTGAGCCTCCCGCTACAACGTGCTCTCCTCAAAATTCCCATGCTGCCACTGACGTGCAACAATGGAATTGATCACCGATGAAGGATTCTCTCCTTCCGATCCTTGATCTCCACCGAGTACATAGAAAAGGTCACTCTATCCTCTATGTCCAGCACTCCCCAGTCGATGACATGCGATGTGTCATGCACGTACCTCCTAAGCTGTAACACATGGAAGACATCATGCACCCAGTGCAACTGTAGTAGTAGAGCTAGGCGATACGCCACCTCGCCAACTCTGCATAGTATCTGGAAGGTCTGACAAATCTCGGAGATAGCTTGCCGCCCCGGCCAAATCTCTGCAACCCTTGTTGAGGTGAGACCCTAAGGAAGACATGGTCTCCCTCATCAAACTCCAAAGGTCTTCATCGTCTGTCAGCATAAGACTTCTGCCGGATTTGTGTAGTCTTCATCCGCTCCTGGATGATCTACACCTTTTCAGTGGTAGCTCGCACTAACTATGGACCCATGAGTGCTGACTCTCTAGGGTCAGTCCGACAAAGTGGTGACCGACAGGGTCTCCTATACAAGGCCTCAAATGAGGCCATACTAATGGTGGAGTGGTTGCTATTATTGTATGAAAACTCCACTAGTGGTAGGTGGTCCTCCCAACTACGACCAAAGTCCAAGATACAAGCCCACAACATATCCTCCAGAACCTGAATGGTCCTCTTCATCTAACCATTGGTCTGGGGGTTGAATACTATGCTCAAGCGTAGATGAGTCCCAAAAGCCTACTACAATCCCTTACTCAACTGATATGTGAAGTGGGCATCTCGATCTGAGACTATTGTCGAAGTGATGCCACAAAGAAAAACTATCTCCTGAACATAGAGGCATATAAATCTCTCTACAAAACTCTGGTCTCGGATAGCTAGGAAGAGGGATAAATTGGTGAGTCGGTCAAAGATCACCCAGATGGAATCGTGCCCCTTAGAAATCTGTGGTAAGCTCGTCACAATGTCTATCTATATTACATCCCACTTCCACTCTGTAACTTTTAGGGGTGAGTTAATCCTACTAGAACCTAGTGCTTAGCCTTCACCTTCTGGCACACAAGGCATCGAGAAACGAACTCTACTACTGCCTCTTCATGCCTGACCACCAGAACTGTCGCCAGATATCCTGGTACATCTTCACCACTCCAGGATGTACCACCAAAGTAGATGTATGAAACTCCCTCAGGACCTCCTCCCTCAACTCCACTGGTACAATAGTGAATCCCCTTAAAAGGACTATGTTCTCCCCACCTTGTGAATATCCATCAGAAGCATGTCCTGTGGATAACTAAGAACGTAAATCCTCATAGTCAACATCCCCAAGTTGTGCCTACCTAACTCATAGTAAGAGTGGAGGGGTGACAACCATCGACTAAAGGTAAGCTGCATCCTCTATGTCCCCGAAGGATAACTGCAACATGACTAACTACTCTATTTCCTTGATCAACAGTTGTGAGCTCGAACTTAGGCTAAGAGAATCCACCACCTTATTCCCCTTCCCAGGAGTATAGATGATCTCAAAATCATAGTCTTGGAGGAACTCTAGCCAATGCCTCTGTCTCAGATTCAGATCCTCCTATGAGAATATGTACTTGAGTCTCTTGTGGTCAGAGTAGACAATAAACCGCTCACCCATAAGGTAGTGTCGCCACATCTTCAACACAGAGACTACCACTACCAACTCAAGATCATGGGTCACATAGTTCTTCTCATGTGGCCTAAGCTAACGCGAACCATAAGAAATAACTACCTGTCTCTGTATTAGGACATAGCCAAAACTGGTCCCTGATGCGTCGTAGAAAACTACGTACTCAACACCCTCCTTCGACAATCTCAAAATTGGGGTGCTCGTCAAACTCTGCCTCAACCACTCAAAAGACTACTGTCACTTCTCTTTCCACGTGAAGGGTTGCCCCTTCCTGGTCAAGGTTGTCATCGGTGCTGATATTCAGGAGAATTAAAGAATGAATCTCCAGTAATATCCTGCCAACCCAAGGATGCTCCGCACCTCCATCATGCTCTAAGGTGGATATCATGCTAACACCGCCTATACCTTGTATGGGTCCACAGCTACTCCATCTGCTAAAATGACATGTCCAGAAAGTGGAACTCCTGAATCCAGAACTGGCACTTTGAGAGATTTTCGTAAAGCTGGTGCTCCTAAAGAATGTCTAGAACCATCCACAGGTGTCTCACATGCTCCTCCTCTGATGCCGAGTACACAAAGATGTCGTCGATGAAGACCACTACGAACCGGTCCAAGTATGGCTATAAGATCTGGTTCATAAGTCCCATGAACACTGTGGGGGTGTTTTTCACACCGAAAGGCATCACCAAGTACTCATAGTGACTATATCGGCATCTAAAATACGTCTTTAGTATATCCTTGTCTCGTACACGTAATTGGTGGTAACCTGATCAAAGGTTAATCTTTGAGAACCACTGTGCCCCTCTCAGATGATCATATAGGTAATAGATCCTAGGCAGTGAATACTTATTCTTCACCGTCACCTGGTTCAGACATTGGTAATCCACACACAACCTCAAACTCCTGCTGGCCTTTTCGGAAAACAAAACTGGGGCCTCCCAGGGTGAATCACTGGGTCTTATGAATTCCTTTCTCTACAAATCCTCCAACTGCACCCTCAGCTCGTGAAGATCTGCAGGATCCATCCGTTATGTTGGTGAGGAAATCGGTGCTGTCCTGGGGTGTAAGTCGATGCAGAAGTTGATTTCCCAGTGGGGAGGTAGTCCTGGAATATCTTCAAGAAAGGCGACCTCATACTCCACCACCACTGCTAGGAACTAGAAGCTCACAACATCTACTCCTTCAAGGGAAAGGCTAGAATACTCATGATTGATCGGCTATACCCTCCTACGCATGAGCCCATTCTATGCTACCTGCATCTCCCTTTCACCGTCAAAGGAAAACCTCATCCCATCGCTGCAGACACACCACACTCTTTGCCTAAAGTAGTCAATCTGGGCATGGAATGAGGATAACCAATCCATACCGAGAATGAATTCGTAAGGCCTCGATGCTACCACTAATAGTTTATAACCTAATCTCTCACCTCCAAGGGTAAGATCACACTGTCTGGAAAGGTGTGTGATCATCGAGTCTCCTCCTGTAGGTGTATCCAAGCGTAAGGATCGAGTCAGTGGCTCTACTAGAATCTCAAGGTTTCTCACAAGACCTGTGGAGAGTAAATAATGACTGGAACCTGTGTCTATAAGTACGGAAGATAAAGTAGATAAGACATAGATCGTACCTTGGATCATCCCTGGAATCCCTGGTTCGTACACCTTGACTGCATGTAGCTGTCCCGACCCATATCCCTAGCTCCCTGAGCCTGGTGCGGACCTCATGGGGGTGGTGGTGGAAGTATATCGAAGCGTCTTCGACCACCTGCAGCTCTCCCTAATCCCCTACCACGTACTCTTCTTGGAAGGTCTATCTGCTCCACTCCCTGCCTCTACCTCGGGGGTCCATCCACCACCTCCCTGTCAGCAACTCGACGGGTCAGACCATCTCTAGCGAGATGTCCCCTACCATCTCACGAGTACAATCGCCTCTCCCTAGGATGACTGGATCCATCCTAAGAGCCCTGAACTTCCAAAACCCTATTATGGGTCCTCCTGTGATGTCTCCCATGTCTTGATCCCTGTGCCTAACATCAGATCCCTACTGCCTAGGTCTCTGCACCTTCCTGCTAGCTGTTGACTGTTGTTGGCTATCTCTGCTCTGCCAAGAAGCTCTCGATCACCAAGGTCTGCTCGAGCACTCCAACATAAGTTGAAATGCAAAGAGGCACGACACTAGATAATATGTCCCATCGTAGACCTCACTCAAAGGTTCTAGCTCTGATGTAATGATCCCTGACCATATCCATCGAGTACCTTGTGAGGTTGGTGAACCTCTATGAATAGTCAAACACCGTCAAAATTCCCTACTAGAGCTGAAGAAGCTCTTGGATACGTAGTGATATCAGCGTAACTAGGGAGAACTCCTCCCTAAAGAGTCGCTCAAACTCCATCCATGAAAGAGTCTCCTCTTCATGAATATGTGTGGTCAGACTCCACCATCGTCCCATCGAACCTTGAAGAAGGATCACTCATAGGATCACCATCTGGTCTGCCGATGTCCTCAAGAGATGGAAAACTTTGGTCACCACCTCAATCCATTCCTCACATGCTTGAGGGTCGGAATCGCCTCGAAACCTGAGGGGTCTCTGTCTATGAAACTCATGGAACATGCTCAGCCTACGCCCCTCATCGGTCATTACTGCAGGTACCACGGGCTTCTCCACTGGTGGTGGTATAATAGGTGCACCACCTAGAGGCAACACCTGGGGAACTAGTCCCTATATCGAAGCCTCTTCACTGAGGGTGTCATCCTCATGATCACGCTACTGAATCCTAGCGGGTATGCGTTTTGGAGGCATACTGTAAGGAACAAAATGTACCATGGTCAAAGATTATATCTGGACAGCTGACATAAAGGACATGGAAAACGTAACCCATTACTATATGATGCATGTACTAATCTCTTATTTCACCTCAACTAGTATTTTCATGTACCGAGTTGAAAAGCAGGTTATCAGAGCCCTGGTGTATGGATACGTTGGCCGCCCACACCAACACTAGATTCTCTGGACTGAAAGCCGAGCTTGAAACACCTAACACTGTTTCCCCAAACCAAACTCACAGACTCTTGGTCCTAAGGTAGAACTGACCACCTCTGATATCACTATGTCACAACCCGTCATAGTGGGGCCCATGCCGCCACTCCCCAAACGCAACTCCAATAGGCCAGGGGTTGGTGACTAGCACCGAGTAGGCATAATACTAACATGGGAGGCATTGCCGAAGTACCTACACACACACACACATCTCCAAGCCCACAAATGTTGAAATGTAAAAAACCCCACTAGGGAACAAAATGCATGCATATAACTAAACCCAAACAACAGAGTACGATGGGAAGTAAAGTACTGAAAGTAAAATAGGCCAGAATATAATCCCACCAAAAAAACAGAGTCTAAAAACTAAAAAGTCAAACCTATAAACAAAAAGAGGTACTGGGACTGCTTCTCATAGCCATAAGAACACCCTGACCTATAGGGAAACATAGAAAGCTTAGTCTGGTCCTGGTCTTCCCTGGACTCTGTCAAAAAACTTATCATCTACGTAAGACATGACACATGCGGGAAAAGCCCGTGCAGGGGTGATTATAACAATACTCAGTAGAGGACCCCGAAAACCAAAAAGCAATAAACAATAGAAAGGTATAGTCATATCTAATCAATATATTTCTATTGAACATATAGAAATAGAAACACAAACACGATATACTCAAAACCCGAACCCGTAGTCTATAGACTAGCCACACAACCACATTCCCCCATTAGGTATTCTGTTTGAAGATTCCACGAAGCACTCATCCAGGAGAACTCACTCCACAAGTCTGATAGCTCTGATGACGTCCATTTGAGAAGTACTATCCATTAGGAAAAGTCACGAGATATAGATACACTCATTCTAGGATAACACACTCATAAGTGGGGAAAGATCACGATACATAGATGGGGATCACTGCCAAGGCCTTGGTGGATACCACGAATCATCCAGATTCACCGGCTAAGTAGAGGATCGATGCCCTATGGGGATAGTAACATCGATATCTCACTCTACCTAGGGTCATGAATGGATAGAGGATCTCACTCTAGGCCTCTCGGAGGGATACATGACTTTATCTCGAAAAGTCCTACTAAAGGGATCATACTATTGAAAAAAGAAATGATACCTGAACCTCTGAGGGAATGAGAAAAAGGGTCACTAACCCCAACAAAACATGTCCAAGATATGATGGACAAGAAGATCAATCCATGTACTAAGAAGTACATGATGTGTAGAAGTGTTACATGCCATGTCTTTTGACCCCAGGTACTTCCTGTGTATAGCGACCCATGTCGTAATGCTGTTCGTGTAGAAAGGTCAGTACATGGCGTGTAGTAAAGATCACACGCCATGTCTGAGTAACTGGGGTCAGCTCTTTGTATGCGGATGTGTGCCTGTACATGGATTTATCCTGTGTGCGCCATCCGTTGTAACCGGTACATGGGGTAACCCATGCAGCCAGCCTGGTCTGGCCGTGTGGTGGAGTACACGACTATGTACTCCATCTCGAGTCCGTGTATCACCTGGGATACATGTCGAGTCTACATAAGGAACCACATGCCATGTTCTATGGGGAACATGCTGTGTCATTGCTTCATGCATTGCGGAACCCCAACCACCACTGATCCGGTCCCACACAACGTGTTCTTTGGGATACACGTCGTGTTCTTAAGAAATTTCTAGAAATGACGCCCATCACCGCCACGCCCCGATTTCTCCTTAGATCCTTGATTCAGCTACCTGATCACCCCAAAACTCATGATCTGGGGTCATCCTACCATCATGAAGCTGATTCTATCAGTTTTGGGCCTCCGATCGGCCCCGAAAACAGGTTCTGATCCACCCGCGCGAAGAATGATAGAAAAAAGAGAACTCCCAAACCATGTCGATTATTCATCTGCCATCGCCGTCACACCTCTACTAGGTCTTCATGATGTCGGATCTTCAATTTGGTATTGTTGAGTTGCAGAAATGATGCGCAATGATCTGTTGTTTGTTGCCTCACAAAGAACGCAAAGAACACAAGTAAAAAGGGGAATAAATCCAAAAGAAAATCGAGGAACGAACCTCTGTCATCATTCATCACGGCATTGATCCTCTCCCGTTAGTCGGATAAAATGGAGAAGAATAAAAAAAACCAAAATAATATATCATGGATTAAATCCCTGAATCAGAAACCTGAAGAAAAGAAAATAATAACCCTCCTACAAGAACGAACGATTGGCGGATCAACCTGTTCCCAGGTTGATCCATGTTCATCATTTTAATCTAAGATTGGTGAAAAAAGAATCAAAATTACAAACCCCTACCCCATTCATCGACGAAGAGGGAGATTGGTCATTGGAAGGGATTCAATCTCACTGCGCAACGATCCACACGTCGTCGTTCGTCGGTGTTCGTCAAAAATCCTCCAAGGTTGGCTCCTCTCTAAAGCTCTAGAGGATTCTAGGGGAAAAATCCAAGGATATGAGTCTAACCATGGGATCCTGCTCATTTAAAGAAAATAATCATCGTTGTGTTATGGAAACATTTTAAAATAAAATAAATTATTAATTTATTTTATTTCTTTTAAAATGTTTTTTCTAAAACACCCAAAAACTAACTTTTGCAGATGACCCATACTGGTTGATGTTAGGCCCTACCTAAGGTAAAGTCGCTACTCTAAACACAACAGTTCCCTCAGAATTCTGATCCGGGCACCCATTTAAAAGTTATTCAACTTTTTTAGGAAAACTGATCACGCGTTCTGTTTAACGTTTAAATAAATTTCAAACATTTATTCTGGGAACTTCAGGATTTAGAATCGCACGTCATTGGAAGGTATAGTCTCAAAATAATTACATATAATATTTAAAAATAATACATTAAAAATATCAGACATTACAATCTCTTACTCCAAGAAATGAAGATTATTTTTTATGCCTGAAGCACTAATGGATCAAACAATCCATAATGGAAGGATATGACTTTCCTTATAACTCTTATTATAAAATAATGGTTAGCACTGGTTATCCAATAAGAATAAATCTTTATATGAAGATGTAACAATTATTCTCCAAAAACTCATCTATAGTCTAACATATACTATATCATAAATGGTTAACCTTATTACCTTGACAATAGATTGAAATTCAAAAAAATAGAAATAAGGTCAGTAAATTTCAAAAAATGTACTCATCATTAATTCACCAAAAAATATACAATATATATTAATTTTCACAGACTAATTGTGTGAATACCTTAATAATGTATTCTATAGATATAATATAATAAGATGAATAACCAAAATATCTTATAAAAACATAAATCATTTCTTATTCCTTAAATAAAACACAAATTATTGGATATATTACTTAAATCCATTTTTTTAAAATCAGTTAATGATATAATAAACCACTTTGCAAGAAAATAATAAATCATCTCTTAATCCCAACATCATTATCTCAACATCAAGAATATATTAATGTTTATCTTTCCCTTAATCATGTGTTTTTAGGAAATATCACCTTACATTAAATCACAATTCTAGGTTATCAAAACCATTCAAAATATTATTGAAAATCCATATTGTAATAATTATACTAAATAATATTTATATATTTCACAATTCATGAATTCCAATACAGAAAAAATTAAATATTTCTATATTATTGTTAGACCAATAACTAGGCTTCATCATATTATTCCTTAATACCATTTTCCTTTTATATGTCATTTGTAGTCTCTTTATAATAAAAAAAACTATACATGTACCAACTTATTTAACATATTTTTTAGATTTCACCCTATGTAATCCATTTTTATAATTCCCATACATTCCACATTTATAAAATTCAACCATTTATGGGGATTTTGTAAACCATTATTCTCATCCATTGCATTAACTGAAAATTTCATTTTTTTCTTCAGCAACCACTAACTCAGTTTCCTTCTTTTGGAAACCTAAAACATCTTCACTTTACATTGTGAAATTAACTATAGTTCTTCATTCCACATTCTATACATATATGAAACATACTCATCTTTTTTCATTGGTATCCACTTACTGAACTCTCACAAAACTCTATCTTTCTCTTCTTTGGTGAGTCCAAGATTTGGTTAAGGTGAAATTTGTTACTAATATATCATAATAACTGATTAAGAATAACATAAATATCCTTCACTGTATTCATAATCCTATTTGGTTTCTCATAAACATATTTTTTTAATCAAAATCAATGTTAATATAGTTCCTTCTGGTTCCCTCCATTTACAAAAAGAAAAAAATCATAGTATGATTTATAATAATCATAGTGGGGAACCCCATAATAATGAAAAATTACATATAGGATGTCTACATCATGACACCTTCATTTCAATATTTGAAGAATTAGGCCTAACATAGGCCATTTATGGTCATTATATATTTAAATCTTTCAAGATGTGTTGTAAAGAGTCTGTAAATTTTCTAATCATCTCCCTTAGTTGTGTTAAATAGGGTATGAAATAAAGTATGTTTTCAAGTACCAAGTGATAACCGAGTCTAAATCAATGCACCCTTTTAAGAGTTATTACCTATAGGAACCTATGTAACAGATCCACATCCACTTGAATTATCTATAAAGGAATGTAATTTCACGGAAACCACTCCCTCTATCATTTTCCAAAAATCCAAGAAATTTTCCTAAACTTTGACTCATCCATAGATTTATCCTTAGACATATCCCTAGAAATATCCTTAGAAATATCCATAGTAATCTCACTAATGTTTTCTAATACATGTCTCCAAAGGTTAACTAAACCTTTCCTCTAATACCAACTATAGTGACCAATGATTTACATACATAGATATTACAACTTTTAGATTAATATTCATTACATTAAACAAAAACAAGACTGATGATCGTAATGGTATAATGCCTTTGAAAAAATGGGAATATAAATAGATGGCCCATAACTAAGCTATGTTATCTCCCGCTATGTTATTAATAACTATAACCCTTATTAGAAATATCATAAATAATACCTTTCTTCATATCCTAGGGAAAGAAAACATATTAAAGGGAGATATCTGATTCTCAATAAAGATAATGACTGGAGATATTGATAAAACATGATCATATGGGTATGATAACATGATATTAAAATACAAAAACTATAGCTTAAACATCATAGATAATAAACATGAGTTTTTGCATAAATCTGCACAGTTCATAATTCATGAATTATAATGGAATTATAGAATGTGATCCATGAGAGAAAAACACTAGCATAAGAAATAGATTTGTTGTATACACATAAGAATATAATATCATATTTCAAGTATACCCAACAAGTCATTCATAAAATGTTAGGCTTGGGATAACCACTAATGTACTAGATTTGATCTTGGGATAAACTCATGTTTACTCTCATTTTGGCTTATGGTAACCTCCCATATACCCTCCTTCGAAATTGGAATAACCTTAAATGTATCCTCTTTTGGGCTTGGGATAACCTTTTGTATACCCATTGAGATCATATAACTTTAATAGTTACCTAATTCATTAGATGTAGATATAGGTCCCACCCTTCATGTGATGAAAATTACACATATCTATGCCACAAGATCAGTAAACATTAATTATATCAGAACAAATGAAACAGAATTGGATTCATAAACATTTCATCATAACATAATATTTGTTAGAGAAATAGGTTTCATAATTATTTCATCATTTAATCAAAGAATAACTTTTGGGAAAATAAGAGGGTGTTATAGGAATTCTATCATGGCATAACATTTGGAAGAGAAATAGGTTTCAAAACAAATTATTATCTTAAACCTAATCCATATAGAAAAATAATAAGAATGATATCCTTGGATCATATCCCCAGTAAATCATAAGTAAAATCAAGGATGTAATCTCAGATGGAAAATGATTTTGAAAGATCACTTGAAACATTTCTTGAGGAAAATAACCTTAATTTGAAAATTCTTTTTCAAAACGGAATAGTATAAAATATGTTGGAAATTATATTCTATGAAAAAAAACATTAAAATCTTATAAAGCAATATTTTAAAATATTTCTTGAGGAAAATATACTAGGCACTTTAAAATCGCTTTTTTATAACAGAAAATATTTTTAAAATACTTTTCATTGAAAATAATCTAGAATAATTATAAAGGATTCATCAAGGAAAATAATTTTCTTCATGAAATAATATTTTTTCATGCCATAAAGATTAAAACAAAGATTCCTTTCTCATTTTTAGTAAAATGAAAATGGTCATTGTTTTGAAAATTTCATGAAGAAAAATATGAAAAACTTTTATAGAAATTCAATAATGAGTAAAAATTTATTTAATTAATCTTTTATATATTAATATTTTTTTTTATTTTTTTAGAAAACATGGTTTTGGAAGAAAAATGGGGTTTTTAACTAAAGAGAGAAATAAAGTTGATTTTTTATAAAAAAAAATTCTTTTGACCTATTGAGAATAAAAATAGCATAAAATGAATGGAAAACATGTATTTTCATGAAATAACTAGAGGTGAATAAAATAAATTATTATATTGAGATATGGATTATAATATTTTATCATCGGAAGAATATAAATAAACAATACTAAAAAATGATGAGGTTGTATCGTAATACCCTTACCACTTTGGAAACATTGAATCATAATCTATATGAAAGAATAAAATTATATGAAACTTATAATATCATGAAAATAAGTATATTCATGATATAACATGTTAAAGTGGGTGTATATACTCCTCATAGAGGAAGATATGTGCATAACAAAAATTATGCCCCAAAGAATCCAATTTCATAAAGCAAATCTCCTTCCACTTTGATATATTTTGAACCAGAAACACCATGAAAGAGAAAACCTAAAATGGATATGAATATAAAAAAAAAATATTTTTTATAATAATAAAATATATTCATGGTTAGTACACATACCCCATAAAATAAATACACTATGAATATGGAATGTGTCTCATAGAAAAATAAAAGTGAGATGAAAATCTCTTACCATAAGTCTCGACTTCCGTTGTATACATTCAAACCTCCTATATAATAAATATAATTTTATTATAAATATATTTTATAACATTATATTTATATATTATACCATATATGACTCTATTATGAACTTTTATTACCGACTTATTAACAATTCAATGATAAAGTCACATTTTAGGCAATAACTGCATTGTTTTTTATGTATGATTTGATTATTTATTTTTGTACTGTTACTTTTATTGTCATTAAATCATATAAATAATGTTAACCGTGATATAAATATCATATATATTCAATATATATATATATATAAATCCATAAGATTTATTATAATGGACCGGATTTCCCTGAGCCATCCCCTTGTGAAAATACAGTGTTTAGTGTGTTCTGGGAGGCAATAATAGCTCATTTCAAGAGTTTTCCAATTTTCCAATTTTTCCATTGGTGAGTCAGGGGTGTCGACATCGGTGAGTCAAGGGTGTTGGCATCAGTGAGTCATGGGTGTTAGCATCAGTGAGTCAGGGGCGTCTCCATCATTGAGTTAGGGGCATCGACATCAGTGAGTTAGGGGCCTTGGCATCGGTGAGTCAAGGGCGTCGACATTGATGAGTCAGGGGCGTCAGCATCGGTGAGTCAGGGGAATCAAAATTGGTGAGTTAGGGCATTAGTGTGTCGTATCATTAGTGAGTCGTTGAATTAGTAGCTCAACGTCGGTGGATCAACGTCGGTAGGACGGATCGGTAGCTCACCTGTTGGTGGCTCAATGTCAGTGAATCACCCATCAGTGTCTCATTTCCAGTTTTTTCATGTTTTTATCAGTTTTCCAGTTTCACCTCTCTTGCATCTTATTTGATGTAAACCGAGTTTAAAGCCTTGTTTGGGCATTTTTAAGGGAGTTTCAAAGGATATTAAGTATATATTTAATATCCTAACATTCTGGGGGATTTGATACACTCAAACCACGTGATCGATCTTGACCAAAATCCAACATTAGTGGATTTTGAAACTGTTCCTCATTTAATATAAGATATAGCTCTTCAAATCCCAGATATTCCCTTCCTAGGGTGTTTTACATTCCCACTTGGTGTTCCTATAGCCATTCACTTTAGACAAGTCATGCGCCTGTTCTAGATCACTCTTGCTCAGTTTTCTTATCTTCTCCTGTTGCTCGGGTGATAGCATATTCTTAGCGCAAAGAGGAGTTTTGGTCCCCTGTTGTTTAAAGTAGGTATTATTATACATCTCCCTTTTTTGTGTATCATGTGGTGTGGGTGTAATAATTTTTCCTAATAAAGAACTGGTGAATACTTTTCTTAAACAACTAATAAATAATGGAAGGGAATATGATCAAAAGATAATAGGGTTCATTGAGATAACAGACTAGGAGTGGTTTGATGTTGATCGCCTATTTTATTCTATTATCTTTGTTTCTTTTTTGGATTGTTGCGGCTGTATGACTTCTAAAAATCATGGTTGTTGGCGTTCTTTGATTTCACACTAGTGATGTTCTGTTTTTGACGTAATGTTTGATAAATAGCTATAACAAGGAATCTGATTAATCATGTATACTTGTAAAATTGAAAAGAGTGCCCTAGAATGAACACCTTTGCGTGATCACCCCTATTTATCAAAGTGGACTTAAATAATAATGTTTACCAAATCTTAACATATCATGTTTGATAGGTGTGGATGAGTGCTATGTTCTGTTGGGTTTTGTGACTTTGTGTGGGTTGTGTGGTGCTGCTATTGGGAGCACGATTATGGGTACATGGGTGGATAGAGGGTTTGGTCTTGTAAATGGGGAAGGGTATGCTGTGAAGTGGGACTATTGTTTAGCGGTGTTTTGTTTTGGACTTTGTGTGTGGGTTGGTACAGGTGGTGTGTTGGAATCTTAGGTTTGGTGACTGATTGATTGTGGAATGGATGGAATTTTAGGCAATCAGATTGCCTTTTCTCATGTTGCGGCCATCAAGCTATGTTGGGTTGTGGGACTACAATTTGGTTATGGAATTGTTATGTAGTGGGACTGAATCTATGAATTGTTTGGGCAGTGGTGCTGTAGGTTTGGGTTGTGTCATGACTTCATGTAAATTGGTGCGCTGGGTGTGGTGTTGTTGTGCAGCGGGGCTGATAGGTTTGGTTTTGAGGGCATTATTGTGCGGTATAACTTTGAAGAAGGATAGTTGTAAGTGGTTTAAAGAGTGTAAAATTAAAAAGGGGGTGTGTAGTGGGAACGCAGCTTGGTTGTTTTTCTGAAAGGCTGTTAAAATGGAAATTATTTACCTTGGTCCCTCTTCCCTTGTTCAATGTTGTTGTTGGTAGTTTCCTCGGGTAGTGCTAGAAAAAATTAAATTAAACCCCTTAATAAATTAATGTAAAATAATTGAATAAAAAGGGGTTGGTTTATTCCTTGATAGTGGATGTTTGTGTGGTTGTGCATATAGGGGTAACAAAAAACGTGTTTTGTGTGGTTGGTTGTTTCTTTGAAACCTGTATGTTGGGATGAGTGTTTTCTTACCTATATGTATAAATTGTAGTTCCTTGTTATTTCTATATGCACCCCAGCCTTGTTGAGCACTATGTAATGAACAACCCCATTTCACGAGGGAGGGTGTTATTCCCAAAATCCTGGTGGGAGGATGGATGGATGGTTTCTGACTTTCTTCCTCGCACCCTCTTTCGGGTTCTTACCACTCGACCGTATCTGGGCAGGCTGTAATGTCTTGAGGCTTACCATATTCCAAGATCCGTCGGGAATGTTTGTTTTCCCAAGTGTCATTGGGATGAGGCCCAGGTGTCTTCAGGTGAGATGCGAGGTTTTTGTGGCCCAAGTGTCTATGGATAGGGTTTGTGTGTGGTTTGAGGCCCAGGTGTGTGCAGGCAGGTTGTGGCAGTGGGGGACTACATTGGGAAGTGTGGTAGCATCAAGTCATTAGCCGTTAGGAATGATAAGTTAACCAGTGGGAAAGTGGTATGGGGTACCCAAATGTCTATGTGATTATACTACCACTTTACTTGACTTTAATTATTTGGTGAGTGTGCCTTGGTGAGGCTGGGTTGGTTAGTACTCCTTGGTAGGTTCTTTGAGATTATACTATTTTCTCATAGGGGCATTAGTATGTTTCCCCCACTTGTGTACAAGTGACTTTATTTTTTCCACTGGTTATACTTGTATACTGAACCTATGTCTGTAAAACTATTTTCAGGTCTCTAGGAGGACTTTGAGGACCACACTGGACTTTACTTGCTCAGGCGTTAGGATAGTTGTTGTGATGTTATTTAGTCTCTTTCTTTTGGTACTTTCTTTAGTAATTTGGTTGAATTTTGTCATAGATTACATTTAAATCATGCATAGGATGTATTTTTGGTTTCCTTTATATAAATGCCTGGAGTTGTTTGGTACTTTTACCATCCTATCTCCTGATCCTATTCTCATTATAAAGGGTAATTCCTTTGATTTTATGTGGGATTATATACCCTTGGTTCTATTTCCCACTCTAGGGACTATTGAAGGCGGAACTCTGGGGTCATTATCTCTCCTTTATCTTGAAGAAGGAAGAGCGTGACACATTGTTGTCCCTTCCCTCTTCTCAAGGAAGGTGGGTCATGAATAAATGGTATTGGAGGTGATGGTTTAGGGATATTATGGATTTTGGAGTTAAGAAAAATGTGGATTTCATGGGATGGTAGGGAAACATTGTTAGGCAATCTTGGTGCATGAAATAGGCCAAGGAAGACTGACTAGGACACGAGATTTTAGGTCCCCCTGTGATCCAATGCAATGAATCTTGACCTACTAAACGACCAAGTGAGTCTACACTTATTGTAGGGTAGATACCCTAGGAAAGGTACATGCATCATAATGACTTGTATTATTGTGTGTCTTGGGCATTTTGGGAATTTAAAATAAATCAAGAGTTAAAATGAATTTAAAATAAAATTTCCATACTACTCGGTCTTAGGAGTTCCTTGTTTTCCATTTTCATCCATGGCACCCAGACATATCCCATGTGTGGTATGAGCAGTTGAGGCCAAACAGGTTGACCTGGTTGATAAGAGAAGGGCCGATCGAGAGGAGAAAGATGAATTGTTGTAAAAGACCCTTCATGTTTTCTAGCAACATACCCTGGGGAAGTACGAATGCAGCATTTTCGACCCAGATATGGAGGGATGGATTGAGGAGATGACAATCACCTTTAACTTGATCCATGATCTGAGAGAGTACTGGGTTCCTCTAGTAGTGAGCCAAATACAAGGAGCGATACGTTTGTGGTGGATGCATTACCTCGTGAAGATGAAGAAGACTGATGTCTCATGGGCTGACTTGAAGAAGAAGTTTTGGGTAGAGTTTCTTTCCTCGACGATGAAGGCCAAGAAGAGGCAGGAGCTACTCTACCTCTAGTAGGGTAGTATGTCAGTAAGGTAACTGGGATCATGTTTAAGGATCTCCTATGCTTCACACCAGATCTATTTCTGGATGTGGAGTCATGGGAGAGATGTTTCGAGGAGGCACTCCAACATTCTATTTAGTACAACATCACTCCCTTTACCCTACTCACATAATTAGAAGTTTATAAGAAGGCCTATGTAGTATAGAGGATGCACACGTAGGGAGTTGTACCATGATAAGGTAGCCAGCTGGGTTTTTTAACGGGGAAGGCAGTAAGTAGCAGGTCTCCGACGTCAAGGAATTCCAGGTTTCGGCCAGCAAGGAGTAGGCCTTAGTAGTTCTAGTTCTGATCTCCCAGTCCTTGCCCTTTACCCATAGGACCGATACTGAGGTGTTTTTTCAGTTTATTCGATGGAAATATTTGGAACCAGTGCCTAGTTTGAGCTCAGTACGGTGGGGTTGGGCAGGTCCAGTGCCCACCCCAGCACCAGCAGTTGCCGGTTAGGCCTTTTAAGTAGTAGGGGAAGTGAGATCCCACTCAACCGAGGGTAGACGGTGTTGGGGGAAGCCGAACCCAGGGTGATCCTCATTGAACTAGACTAGAGCATGTTCAAGGAGGCATTCGAAAGTAGATTGGTAGAGGAGTTGGGCATGGGTAGTTGCATGTTGTCGGGGCAGCGGTTCCAATAAGGATAAAGGTTGTTTGAGGTACGATCAGTCTATTTAGAACTATTTCTTTCACGTTGTTTGATTCAGTAAAATCACAATAATTTTTTTCACCTAGTATAGCCCATGCTCTAGGACTATACGTTGATAGGATTTCCGTGCCCCTGGTGTTCAGTACACTAGTTGGAGGTCAGATTAGTTTGTTTGATGTTTTCCGAAGATGTTGACTGATGTTGGGGCTACATCAGTCTAGTGGGGATCTTATTCTACTATAGATGCAGCTATATGATGTCATCCTAGGAATTTATTTGTTGTTTTCTGTGCACACTATATCGAATGATTCTAAATAAGAGTCACGTTTTTATATGGGGATGACCAATGTGTAGTTTTCGTTGGTGAGCAGGGCTGTCAGGTGGGTAGTTGCTGTGTGGAGACACTTCTCTTCTTATCAGTCGAGATGTCAGCATGATCAGTAGACACAGAGATGGTGGAGGTTTTGGGGGTTGTTAGAGAGTTCCTGGATTTCCTACTAGAGGTGGTTGTGACTCTACCCCCTCGACGTGATGTTGAGTTTGGGATAGACTTGCAACCTAGAGCCTATCCAATTTCAATGGATCTTTATCAGATAGCACCTTATGAGTTGCGGGAGTTGCATATTCAATTTGAAAACTTGATGAAAAATGGTTTTATCCAGCTGATTGTGTTTTTGTGGGGTGTTCCAATATTTTTCACGAGTAAGGAAGAAAGTGGTATAATACTGTGCATAGAACACCAAAGACTAAACCAGGTGATGGTCAAGAACCGTTACCCTCTTCTGAGGATAGATGATCTTTTAGAATAGTTAAAGGGAACAAGTTGGTTTCTATGATCGATCTGTGGTCTAAATATAACCATTTGTTGGTGAAAGAGGGTGACATCTTGAAGACTGCTTTCAGATACATGTATGGGTACTTCGAGTTCGTGGTCATGCCCTTCAGTATTACTAATTCTCTAGCCATGTTAATGGGGCTCATGAAATCTATCTTTTGTAAATTTTTGAACTGGTTTGTTGTTGTGTTCATCGAAGACATCCTGATATACTCAAGGTCAGGGGAGGATCACACTGAGCATCTAAGGACTGTCTTGGATGTCCTCCAACACCACCAGCTTTATGGGAAGTTATCTAAGTTCAAGTTTTGGAAACGAGAGGTGTACTTTGTTGGAAACGTGGTGTATCAGTAAGGGATAGCAGTGGACCCATCAAAGGTTGAGGCAGTTGTTTCTTGGAAAACACCCAATAATGTGGCAGGGGGTTGCAGCTTCCTGGGTCTAGCAGGCTATTACCATAGGCTTGTACTCAACTTATCTCAAGTTGTGGCTCTGTTGATATCTTTGACCAGAAAAGACTAGGCCTTATTATAGAGTGTGAAGTGTCAGGAAGCTTTCATCTACCTAAAGGGGAAACTGGTTAGTTCCCCAATGCTTAGGTTGCTAGAGGAAGGGGTGACTTTCAAGGTGTTCTTTGAAACTTCTGATCTAAGCTTGGGATTTGTGCTGATGCAGCAGTGGGGAGTGATCTCTAATGGGTCTAGGAAGTTATGTCCCCATGAATGTAACTATGCCACCCATGAACTATATCATGGAGTGGTCGTGTTCGCGCTAAAGTTGTGGCGACATTACCTCATCGGGGAGCGCTTTTTGGTCTTCACGGATCATAAGTTCCCAAGGTATATCTTCTCCTAGCGAGACCTTAACTTGCGGTAGATAAGGTAGATGAAGTTTCTCTAGGACTAAGACTTTGAGATATCCTACACCTTAGGAAAGGGGAATGTGGTGGGTGATGTATTAAGTAAAAAGTCACATAAAGAGGTCGTTTGGGAATACATGGATTCTTGGAAGGAAATGAAGGAGTTGGCCACTTTACATATGGATGCGAGAGTGGATGGCAGCCAAGGCTATCTATTTAAGATGATAGTGCAGTCTTCCTTAATGAAGTTGGTGGAGGAGCCTTAGTGGGGAGACCCAAAGACTAAAGTGATGCATGATTGCACTGTCTAGGGTGATGCTCTATAGGGATGGTCAGAGGATAGTCAGGATCAGATGCCGTTATGTGGGAAGTGGTTTGTCCCAGTGGAAATGCATGAGGGAGTTCTCCATAAGTTCCATAGATCACCCCTATTAGTGAATCTAGGAGTCTCTAATATGTACCGAGGCTTGAGGGAATAGTTTTGTTGGCCTGAGGTGAAGTAGGAAGTGGCAAAGTTTGTGGAATGCTGCCTAGTGTGTCAGTGGGTAAAGGATGAGCGCTGTGTTCCCAACGGTCTATTGCAGCCCTTAGACATTATTTAGTAGAAGTGGGATGACATCTCAGTGGATTTATTCTCAAGATTAGCCAAGACTTGGGGAGGATGTGATGCTCTTTGGGTAATGGTGGACCAGTTAATGAAGTCAGATCACTTTTTGGTGATCAAAAATTCGAGCGTAGTGGATGCCTTATCATAGAGGTATGTGGATGAGGTGGTGTGACTGCATGGAGTTCCAGGATCCATTATCCTAGATTGGGATACACACTTTACATAGTGAGTTTGGAGGGGATTAAAACATTCATTTGGTACCCAGTTATGCCTAAGCACTACTTTCCCTCCTCAGATGGATGGGAAAATAGAGAGGACCATCCAGACATTAGAGGACATGTTATGGGCATGTGTTCTGGACTTTAGTTGGTCTTGGGTGTGACATTTTCCCTTGGTAGAGTTTTCTTACAACAATAGATATCAATATTCCATTGGTATGGCTCCGTTCAAAGCTCTATATGGGAGGCCATGTCATTCACACTAGTGTTGGACGGAAGTTGGGGAGGTATCCATTCTTGCTCTGGATGTGGTACAAGTTATGATAGAGAAGGTGTATCTTGTTCATGAAAGGATGAAGGCAGCACATGACCGAAAAACGTTGTACACCGATCATAGGAGGAGGACTTTGGAGTTCAAGGTTTGGGACCATGTCCTTTTAAAGGTTTCCCCTCGACATGGGTAGTAGAGGTTTGGGAGAGGGAGAAATATTTCTCTCAGGTTCGTCAGATCATTTGAGTTGTTGGGACGAGTCGGTGAGGTGGCATATTAGCTCATGCTTCCACTATGGTTGGAGAGGATCCACAGTGTCTTCCATGTATCTCAACTTCATCGGTATCTACACAATGAATCCCATATCATTGATTGGGGAGATTTGGATATCAAGGATGACATGAAAATCATGGAGCGACCAATAAGAATTGAGGATTGTGAAGATAATGTGCTTTGTGGATGGAACATTACTTTGGTTAGTGTGTTATGGAGGCATGTTGGCCTTGAGGAGAGTACTTGGGAGTGGGAGGCATAGATTCCTACCCAATACCCAGAGCTGTTCAAAGTTTTGTTTTTATATTTTACTTTTTTGCTTCATTTAAGATGTAATACTTGAAATTTTTCATTATCTGATGAGTTGTTTCCCTATTCTATAAATGTGTGTGAAAAGTCCTAACTGTGGGGAGGGGAGGACCTAATCCCTAATCAAGAATAATTAATGCGGATGCGATGAAACCCATGCGGGAAAGTCATTCCCACCCAAAGTAGATAGTATATTGACATGGATAAAGGAGGTCCCTAATCCATGTTCTAGAAAGGGTGGATTTGGTGTTTGCACGGTTGTTTGGGGTAATGGGTCCTTAGTGTTTCTACAGTTGTTCAGAAGACAGATTTCAATGAGGTGTTCTTCGATGTCAGGGTTTTCACTCCATCTTTCAAAATATAGAAGGGTGGTTTGTTCCTGAAAGGTATCTTAATGGGTGGTTGTTGAGACCTCTATTTTCCTGGGTTTGGTTTTAAATTTTTAGGGATGAGAATAGATTGAGAGGTATTAGATGTAATGACCCAGATTTCCCTAGGCCATTACTTTGTGAAAATCAAGTGTTAGGGTGTTCTGGGAGGCAATGGTAGCTCATTTCAAGAGTTTACTAGTTTTCTAGATTTTCCATCAGTGAGTCAGGGGTGTCGGCATAGGTAAGTTATGAGAGTTGGCATTGGTGAGTGATGGGCGTCGACATTGGTGAATTAGGGGTGTCGACATCAGTGATTTAGGGGCATCGACATCTGTAATTTAGGGGCATCAGCATTAGTGAGTCTGGGTGTTGGTGAGTCATGACGTTAGTGAATAATTATGTTGGTAGATCAGTGTTAGTAGTTCACATCGGTTGCTCAACCATTTGTGGGTCAGTTTTGGGGACTCACCCATCGGTGACTCATTTCCAATTTTTCCATGTTTTTCCCAGTTTTCCAGTTTCACCCCTCTTACATATTATTTTACTTAAACTGAGTTTAAAGACTTGTTTGGGAATTATTAAGCGTGTTTCAAAGGATATTAAATATATATTTAATATCCTAACATTTTGGGGGATTTGAGAAACTCAAACCGTGTGATTGTGACCACGATCCCACGTTAATGGCTTTTGAAACTGTTCTTCCTTTAATATAGGATCTAACTCTTCAAAGCCCAAATATTCCCTTACCAGTGTGCTTTTCATTCCCTCTTGATGTGCCTAGAGCCTTCTTCTCTCGAAAATTAATGCGCCTATGCTAGAGCCCTCTATCTCAGTTTTCTTGGAGTCTCCTGCTGTTTGGATGATCCTCTGTTCTTAGTGAAAAGAGGAGTTTTGGTCGCCTGTTGTTTCATGTAAGGATTCTTTTGCCTCTACCTTTTTGTGTATCACGTGGGGTGGGTGTACTAATGTTTCCTTGCGAATATTTGGTGAATAATTTTCTAAAATGACTAATAAATAACTGTAGGGAATATGATAAAAAAATAATAGGGGTCAATGAGTTAACGAGCTAGGAGTGGTTTGATGTTGATCGCCTGTTTTATTCTGTTATCTTTTTTTCATTTATGGATTGTTGTGGCTGTATTCCTTTTAAAAATCATGGCCATTGGTGGTATTTTCTTGGCCATTTTTGATGTTTTTTTTTGACGTAATGTTTGATAAATGGCTATAATGAGGAATCTGATTAATCACGTATACTTTTAAAATTGAAATGAATTCCCTTGGATGAAAACCATTGTGTGATCACCCCTATTAATCAAAGTGGACTTAAAGAACATTGTTTAAAAAATATAAACTTATCCTGTATGATAGCTGTAGATGAGTTTTGTGTTCTGTTGGGTTTTTTGACTTTATGTGGGTTGTGTGGTGCTACTATTGGGAGCACAATTATGGGTACAAGGGTGGATAGAGGGGTTGGTCCTGTAAATGGGGAAGGGAATGTTGTGTAGTGGGACTGTTGTTTGGTGGTGTTTTTCAGTGGACTTTGTGTATGTGGTAGTATAGGTAGTGTGTTGGAATCTTATGTTGAGAGATTGATTGATTGTGTAATGGATAGACTTATAGGTAGTGGGACTCCCTTTTTTCGTGTTGTGGCCATCAAGCGATGTTGGGCAGTGGGACTGCAATGTGGTTATTGAATTTTTATGCAGTGGAACTATATATGGGAATTCTTTGGGTAGGGGTACTGTAGGTTTGGGTTGTGTCATGACTTAATGTAAATGGGTGTGCCATGTGTAGTGTTTTTGTATAGCAGGGCTGATAGGTTTGGTTGTGAGGTCATGATTTTGTGGTATAACTTTGAAGAACGACAATTAGCAGTGGTTAAACTCATGTCTAGGGAAAAAGAGGGTGTGTACTGGGACTGCAGGTTGGTTGTTCTCGGTTGTTTTTATGAATGGGTGTTAAAATAGAAATGCTTTACCTTGGTCCATATTCCTTTATTCAATGTTTTTTTGGTAGTTTCCTCGGGTAGTGCTAGAAAAAATTAAATCAAACCCCTTAATAAATAAATGGAAAATGGTTGAATGAAAAAGGGGTTGGTTTTATGCCTTAATAGTGGCTGTTTGTGTGGTTGTGCATATATGGGTAACAAAAAAGGTGGTTTGTGTGTGTAACACCCCAAGCTTCCATGATACATTTCCCTTTGAATAATGTAATAGCTTGCATTGTACACAACTTCGAGATTCTAACACACCGCGACCAATCAAACTAGCCGTTATGAATAGTAATTCCTCTTTTTAAAATTTTATAAATTTTATCTTTCAAAATGGACTTCATTTTTGGATTCGGAATATCTAAATTAGCTTAGGGTGAATTTTTGGTATTTTTCTAAAAACATTCAATTTTTGATGAATAGTGAAAAACACTGAGTTATTGTTTAAAACCGAATTTTTATTTAAATAATTATATATTGTATTTTAATTTATTTTAGGTCAAAATAGATACATAATACATATATATGTTCAATGTAATTCATTAGATACATTTTATAATAACATTAGATATATAAAATTTTATCGAACTATTTACCATCTTTTACCCACCTCCTAGGAGCTTTTGCAAATTTGTATAAAACTTAATTTTACCGCTTTTGTGAGTTGAATTTAAAAAAATTAAGAGACACAGTTAATATCAGTAAATAAAATTTGGTTCAATAAGATGAAAATAATTTTGGTGAATAGTAATTTTTTACTTTTATTTACCACGGTTAAAAGCGAATAGGGTAATTAAGGGTAAAAATGAAATCATAATTACCCTAACACATGTTATAATTCTATTTTATAAGTGTAATTAGACCAAAAAAAACTTAGTAATAAAATATTATCCTTTAGGTCCACTTGGATTAGATTAGGATATTTATTATTATTTTATTTAAAGAAGAGTTAAAAGAGTTAAAATCAAAGTTTAGTAACTAAACCATTTTTAATATAGGGTTATACATAAGATAAATTCGACTATAAATATAATTAAAAAGATAAAAATATTTCCCACATAATGGTATTTTATTTATAATTTTTATACATTAAATAATTTAATTTATTTATGACACAATGATGATGCAGTAATTACGTAATTAATAAAATATTAAAATAATTGATATTATAAATACCCAAATAAATTTAATTTGAGACTTTTTATAAATTAAACTAATTTTATAGGTTAATATGACATGTTAGGGTTGATTAAATGAATTTTTATTGAAGTAATAATGCTATTATGAATTTATTAAAAACAAAATACCAAATAGTGTTAAAATTGACATAAAAGAGTTTAAAAAAATATATATTATATTATTAATTGATGTTCTATTCCTAAAAATATAAGGTTCAGCCAAAGGTCTTAAATAATATTATATATTTCATTAATGAACCAGTTTAGGTTCTCTTGGAAGTTTATAGTAAGTTTATTAACCATATAATATAAAAATACATAGAGACATGGTAAATGTCAAACTATTTAACTAAGAGTTAAATCTAAAATATAAAGTTAATATAATAACCCAAACCTATCCAAAACTTATTGTTTGAGTGGTTTTCAAACCATACCCTCCTTAGCCTTGAAATAAATCATTTTTTATCCATTATAAACTAAAAACTATTTTATTATAAAATAATATTTCAATCTTTTCCTAAGGTGCCCCTCACCCCTCTTATAAAAGGGCACTTACCCTTCTCTCCAATTCAAACCTTCAAAGCCATTTGTCTCGGCCAAACCCTACCCAAATATCCTACCAACTATCCTAATTTCATCCTAGAGGCCTTATTTTAGTCATAAATCCAACCTAAAGATCTATTTTGATCAAATCAAAAGGAAGAACCCGAAAAAGTGGTAAATATTTCCTTACCTCTTTCAAGTTCTTTTCTTCTTCCACTTCTTCTTTATTTATTGTTTCCATTATATAATAATAACTCCAGTATATTCTATACACTGTTATGTTATTATAAAAATGGTACAACCATATTCATTAATCTATCCATCCTATAAATGACAAAGTCACCATATGTGCGTACGTACGGATTACTGTCTCCATGTCGTGGTGTAGTTTGTTATTCAAACACTTCATCATTTGGATGGGTATAATAATGAGTATAAATGATGTAAATAATAAATATAATATGATAATTATTTTTTATATATTATATTCCATCCAATTATATATTATTTTAATATCAAAAGAATGATATTGTCGCTCGTGCGTACGTACGGATTACTGTCTCCACAAACGCGATGAGATTCGTTCCCCATCAAATCCATTGAAGAATAATTTTCATTTGATGATTAAAAATAATGTTTAAATACTTAATATCATTCTGAATATGAATAAGATACATCATATACATAAAAAATATTACTTACGTGATGAATCATATAAAGGAAAACGAATCAGTTAACACCCGAAACGATAATACCACTGAAATATCATTAACAAAGCAATATTAGATGATCATATATGATATTTATGTATATAGTTCTTGTATACTTTAATAAAAATGGATTAAATATTATACAGGATCTTATCTTACCCTCTACGAAGTAAAAGTACAAGGTGATGGTTAATTTCACAATCTCTTTATTATCTGAGATTGTTTTTACGTAATTATCTACTGGGACCTCTTTATCATCCACATCTATGTTTCTTAAAAATTTATTCCAAAACATTTTTACTATTTACTAGAATATGGTTTAAAGTAATTTATTCTCTTATTTGAATTTTTATAAAATGGTTTGAAAGGAATCTTTCCATATTTTTCCAAACAAGGTACCTTATGACCTTTTCGACAAAATTGAGGTAAGAATGCCTTTTTATCTTATACGGTAGGTGCGGCTATTTTCTGCCATTATAACATCATCTAAGATTCTCTTACAAGCTTATAAGAATATTTTCAAAATAAATATTTTCTTTTATAGTTATATTACTTTTAAATTATTTCAAAATAGGAAGAGATATTTCTCTAAAAAATGTATTGATTTCATCTATGTCAACATCCTTTGATGGATTTTAAGCTTAATTGAAGTTGATTTGTTATGATACAAAACATCCATATTGTATTGAAGGTTTTGTGATATGTTTGACTGGGGATGTGTTATTTTCAAACCATTCATGGTTTATGGAGAAATTATTGACATTTCGAATGCTAGTTTTAATACGAATGTTTATGTTATGTTTGAACCTTTTCATATGAGGAATCCATTGGACTTAGTAAGTGACGGGTGGATCCCACTATAGATCCTCGATGCATCGGTAGGTCTCATGAGACAAAATAGTGTCTTGGCACAAGGCTTTGAAAAAATCTTATTTTTAGTCTTGGAACAAGGCCTTGACTATGTGGTTATGAAGTCTGGCATTATGCATTACATCATTATGAAAGTGGATATTGATATTTCATGTGATTATTTGACTAGTAGAATATCCATGTGAATAAGTAAATGTAATTATTTGATTTTATCTTGGCCATATTATTCTGAAGTTCAAGTTTAAATGGATTTTTTTCTACTCTTACATTGCCTTAAATGTTTATGTTTATTTATGAAAGTTTCTGCTATATTGTTATCCTTAATGAGCATCTGAGCTCACCCCTTTCTATGTTTTATTTTTCCCAGGATGCAAAGAAGTATATTATGACTAACCTAAAAGGATATTATATGGGATATGAGTGTATCCTATAGAGACTATGTTTTTGTATTTTTTCATTTTATAATGTAATGTAAAACTTATGAATGTATCTAGTATTTCCATGGCTACTAAACTAATCGATCTTTTGAGACATGATCTTTTGTGATCATGCCAATGTTATGTAATAATGCACCAAATCTGGGTAAATAGGGTCGGGGAATTATAGTGGGTATTAGAGGAAGTTTAATACAAACCTTGGAATCTAAATTTAGAAAAACTCTGATTAGAGCACATTATCCTAAGATAGACTTTGAGGATTAGTATAGATGATCTTACTAGAATTTTGGTATTGTAGAAATTTTGTGAGTTTTCCTAGAAATATATCTCTGTATGGATACGAGCAGGTTGAGGAGGCTCTAGCATAGATGTACCTAGGGGTAAAACCCGAAAACACTGCTTTGAGCTAGACTCGAATGAGAACTGGTGCACAACAACGGGCCTTTCTGCACTCTTGGTTACGACACTCTGGGGGGATATGCTTAGGATAATTATCAATTTCTTTACAAACCATTATGAAGCGTTTATGAGTATATACTTCCTCAAAGATTTTTTTTATGATTATGGATTATATCTATAAACTGTTCAATTTATGTTAACTGTTTTATAGGTTTGGAATTATGTATTGCGATTCATAAACTAATCTAGTGTATGCCATTGTTTAGAAATGGTGCCTAGTGGAAGGAATATAAACTGTATAAATGCACATAATCCATATATGGATTTACCTCCTACTCAAGATAATTAGAGAGGAGCTGGTGAAGCAACTGGTGCTGATCAGCTTATCACCATACTGGGAGAACTCACTCAGGTAATGAATAATAACCTTACCCGTATGGAGCACCCTGATCTACAACAAGGAGGATCAATGTTAGACCCCTTCATGAGGAAACAACCACCAACATTCAATGGGTGTACAAATCCATTAGTAGCTAATTAATGGATAAATTACTTAGAGAAAATATTTCACGCATTGGGGAGTAGTGAAAGAGAAAAAGTTGTCATGGTAGTTTATCGCCTCACGGGAGATGCAGATCAATGGTGGTCATTGATTCAAAACACAAAGTAAGATGATGAAGTATCAAATATAGAATGGAGGGAGTTTAAAGAGATTTTATTAGAAAAATAATTTCCTCATGACCATCGAGTGGATATGGAAAGGAAATTTCAGAGTTTGAGGCAAAAGGAGGATGAGAATGTCGCAAAGTATGAGGCTAACTTTACAAGGTTAGCAAGGCTTGCAAAAAATTATATACGTAACCCAAGGAGTAAGATTGATCGATTATTTGATCGGTTAAAACCATTCCTCTGGCGAGCATTAGTCTCATAATCCTTCTTGTCATATGAAGATATTGTCTCATGTGCTATCAAGACAGAAAAGAAATTCTCTAATCTTACGACTTTAAAGAAAAGCAAGAGAAGAAGAGATCTGCTGAACACTCTAGACATGGAAATAAGGGGAAGAAGTGAAAAGTTGAGTATCCATCCTATAGTAAATATGAGAAGAACCACCGTGGTACTTTCCTGAAGGGAATGTGAGTCTGTTACAAGTGTGGTGAAAGAGGCCACCAAGCTCGTGATTGTAAGGGGAAGAAAGAGACTGTCAATGTTGAATGATACAATTTTAGAGAAAGGGGGCATTATTCAAATAAATTTCCTAAGCACCAAGGAGAGAAACCTCAGAAAAGGCCAAGGGATCAAGGCCAATCTTATGCTATCACTACTGTTGAGGTTGAAGCTCCAAAAGACATGGTAGAAGGTAATTTAATGGTTTACTCAAGTTTATCAAATGATTTATTTGATTCTAGATCATCACATTATTTCATATCTTCCCAGCTTTCTAAGAAAATTAGATATTTTTAATTTGACTTAACAAGGGAGTTGTCAGTCAAAACACATAAGGGAAGTATTATTGCAACAAGGTTTTGTGAATCAATTCCCATTAGGGCATATAAATGTTCTTTATCTGATGATCTCATTATCATATCCATGATTGAATTTGATATAATCCTCAAAATGGACTGGCTTTCAGACCATGAGGCGAAAATTTATTTTAAGAAGAAGGAGGTTACAATTTTCGATGATGATAAGGAGTACCTTATCTTTAGAGCAGAAACATCACCACCTGATTCTTATCAAGATCCACCCCCACTAGCACTACTAAATTCAATTATTGGAGAGGCAGAGAATGAAATAATTATAGGTGAGTAAAAGAATATTCAAATAGATTAAGTACCTATTGTTCATGAATATGTTGATGTGTTTCCAGAAGATTTACCTGGACATCCTCCAGAACGAGAAATTGAGTTTTCTGTTGATTTAATTCCTGGTTAAAGGCCCATATATAAGACCCCTTATAGAATGGCCACTGTGGAATTAGTGGAACTAAATAAAAAACTAGAGGAATTGAGTAATAATGGATTTATTCACCCTAGTGTTTCTCCAGGTGGAGCCCATGCTATTTTTGTTATATAGAAGGATGGATCTATGAGGTTGTACATTTACTATAGGGAGATCAATTCTATAACAATAAAGAACAAGTATCCCCTACCTCACATTGATGATTTATTCAACCAACTTCATAGAGCTCAATATTTTTCAAAGATTGACCTTATATTTGGATATCATCAGTTGTGTGTGAAAAAGGAAGACATTCTGAAAACAGCATTTCGAACCAGGTATGGGAATTACGAGTTTACAGTAATTCCTTTTGGATTGAATAATGCACCCTTTGTCTTCATAGATTTAATGAATAGAGTTTTCAAGGAATATCTTTATGAATCTGTAGTGGTATTTATTGATGATATCTTGGTATACTCTAAAAGCTATGAAGATCATGAAAATCACCTGTGAATTATTCTAAAGACTCTTAGAAGAAATTAATTATATGGGAAATTTGTGAATCCGAGATTCAGGAGATTTCTTTTCTTGGCCATATTGTCTCTAAGGATGAAATCTATGTTGATCCATTAAAGACCAAGGAAATCCAAGAATTACTAGAACCGATGAGTATAACTAAGTAATGCAGTTTTATTGGTTTAGCATGTTATTATCGATGTTTCGTCTAGAATTTAGCCCGGTTGGTTAACCCATTAACAAAGCTCACACGTAAAGAGGTTAAATTTGTTTGGAAAAAAGAGTGTGAAGAGTTTTTTGAAGAACTGAAGATAAGATTATTCAATGATATTATCTTGAATTTACCATTGGAGAATGATGGGGTTGTTATTTATAGTGATGCTTCAAAGAAAGAACTTGGTTGTGTCCTTATGTAGAATGATAAAGTTATTTCCTATGCATCACAACAGCTAAAAATTAATGAGAAAAACTATCCTACTCATGATATTGACTTAGCAGCTGTAATCTTTTCATTGAATATATGGAGACATTATATCTATGGTGAAAAATATGAGATATATACCAATCACAAGAGTTTGAAGTAAATTTTCTCATAGAAAGAACTCAACATTAGGAAAAGGAGATGTATTGAACTACTCTAGGATTATTATTGCATAATACACTACCACCTAGGTAAGAAAAAAAAGGTGACAAATTCTTTGAGCAGAAAGGATCATGGAATTTTGAACAAGATGAGAGTTTAAAGGGATCATATTTTCATGGATCTAGAGAAAATGGATATGGGAATAATCATGGAAGGTGAAACATCAATACTTTTTCAAATGGTTTCCAAACCATCTTTACTAGAAAGGATAAAAAGTTCTCAGGCTGATGATGAGGAGTTTCAAAAGAAAATTAATGCTGTGAACAATGGGAGATTGAGTGACTTCATATATGAAGATGGAATTTTAAAATTTGGGAAGAGACTTTGTGTTCCTAACATACATTATCTAAAAAGGCAATTATTGGATGATGCTCATAGCTCCAATTTCTCTATACACACTGGTAGCACTAAGATGTATAGGGATTTGAAGGAGCATTTTTGGCAGGACAACATGAAGAGGGAAATTGCTGATTTTGTATCACGATGTATGGTTTGTCAACAAGTGAAAGCTGGAAGACAACAACCTGGAGGAGTCACGCAACCTCTTCCCATACCTGAGTGGAAATGGGATAATATTATGATGGACTTTGTCATGGGGATACCAAAGAAACATAGAAGGAATGATGCAATATGGGTCATTGTTGATCGTCTTACCAAGTCAGCACATTTTATTACTATAAGAGAAGATTTACCACTTGAACATTTAGAAAGACTATATATTAATGATGTTTTAAGACTCCATGGTATACCCCTATCGATTGTTTCTGATCGTGATCCCAATTTTACATCAGGATTATAGAAAAGCCTTCAGATATCCCTAGATACTGAACTTCATTTAATCACTGCCTACCACCCTTAAACTGATGGACATTCAGAATGGACCATTCAAACCTTAGAAGACATATTTAGATCTTAATCACTTGACTTTCAAGGTATGTGAGATCAATATTTACCTCTGGTGGAATTTTATTATAACAATAGCTTCCATTCAAGTATTCATATGGGACCATATGAAGCGTTATATGGAAAGAGATGTCACACACCAACTTGTTGGGATGATGTTGGTGAAAGAAAACTAATAGGATGAGAACTTGTTGAAGAAATTATAGAAAAGGTGAAGGTTATCCAAACGCACATCAAAACAGCACAAAACAGGTAGAAGAGCTATGATGATAACCGAAGGAAGGATTTGGAATTTCTGGTAGCAGATCATGTTTTCTTGAAGGTATATCCACGGAATGGAGTTATACAATTCAGTAATAAGGGTAAACTAAGTCTCAGGTACATCAGACCTTTCGAAATTCTAGAACGAATTGGGGTTGTAGCTTACTGGTTGAAAATGCTGCCATGTCTCTCCAAAGTTCAAAATGTGTTCCACGTATCACTGTTGAGAAAATACATGCCTGACCCAATGCATGTACTCACCTATAATGAAATTGAACTTGAACCTGATCTGTCTTATTGTGAAGAGCCTGTCCAAATTCTTGATACCAGAGAACAAGTGCTGAGAAACCGTACAACTTGTCTGGTAAAGGTTCTATGGAGAAACCATAAGATGGAAGATGCAATGTGGGAACCTGAGAAATTTATGATGAAAAAACACCTAAATCTCTTTATGCAGTAATATTCTAGAAATTTCGGGGACAAAATTATTTGAAGGAGGAAAGAATGTAACACCCCAAGCTTCCATGGTATGTTTCCCTTTGAATAATGAAATAGCTTTCATTGTACGCAACTTCGAGATTCTAACACACCGTGACCAATCAAACTAACCGTTATGAATAGTAATACCCACATTTTGAAATATTATAAATTTTATCTTTCAAAATGGACTTCATTTTTGGATTCATAATTTCGAAATTAGCTTAGGGTGAATTTTTGGTATTTTTCTGAAAACTTTCAATTTTTTATGAATAGTGAAAAACACAGAGTTATTGTTTAAAACCAAATTTTTATTTAAATATTTTTTTAGTTTATTTTGATTTATTTTAGGTCAAAATAGATACATGATACATATATATTTTCAACATAATTCATTAGAGTCAATTTATAATACGTTTAGATATATAATATTTTATCGAACTATTTACCGTCTTTTACCCACCTCCTAGGAGCATTTGAAATTTTTTATAAAACATAATTTTACCGATTTTGTGAGTTGAATTTCAAAAATCAGAGAGACACATTTAATCTTAGTAAGTAAAATTTGGTTCAATAAGGAGAAAATAATTTTGGTGAATAGTAATTTTTTACTTTTATTTACCACGGTTAAAAGCAAATAGGGTAATTAAGGGTAAAAATGAAATCATAATTACCCTAACACATGTTCTAATTCTATTATATAAGTGTAATTCAACCAAAAAAAACCTTATTAATAAAATATTATCTTTTAGGTCTACTTGGATTAGATTAGGACATTTATTATTATTTTATTTAAAGAAGAGTTAAAAGAGGTAAAATCAAATGTTAGTAACTAAACCATTTTTAATAAAGCGTTATACATAAGATAAATTCAACTATAAATATTCATTAGAAATATAAAAATATTTCATACATAATGTTATTTTATTTATAATTTTTAGACATTAATTAATTTAATTTATTTATGACACAACAATGATGCAATAATTACCTAATTAATAAAATATTAAAATAATTGATATTATAAATACCCAAATAAATGTAATTTTAGACTTTTTATGAAATAAAATAATTTTATAGGTTAATATGACAAGTTATGGTTGATTAAATGATTTTTTTTCAAATTAATAATTTTGTTACGAATTTATAAAAAACAAAATACCAAATAGTGTCAAAATTGACATAAAAGAGTTTAAAAAATATATATTCTATTATTAATTGATATTCTATTCTTAAAAATATAAGGTTCAGGAAAAGGTCTTAAATAATATTATATATGTTATTAATGAACCACTTGAGGTTCTCTTCGAAGTTTATAGTAAGTTTATTAACCATATAATATAAAAATACAAAGTTACATGGTAAATGTCAAACTATTTAACTAAGAGTTAAATCTAAAAGATAAAGTTAATATAGTGACCCAAACCTATCCAAAAACTATTATATGAGTGGTTTTAGACCAGTATATACCTTATCCTTGAAATAAATCATTTTGGAGCCATTATAAACTGAAAATGAGTTTATTATAAAATAATATTTCAATCTTTTCCTAAGGTGCCCCTCACCCCTCTTATAAAAGGGAACTTGACCTTCTCTCAAATTTACACCTTCAAAGCCATATGTCTCAACCAAAACCTACCCAAATATCCTCCCAACTGTCCTAACTTAATCCTAGAGGACTTAATTTAGTCAAAAATCCAACCTAAGGATCCATTTTGATCAAATCAAAAGGAAGAACCCGAAAAAGAGGTAAATATTTCATCACATCTTTTAAGTTATTTTCTTCTTCCACTTCCTCTTTTTTTATTGTTTCCATTATAAAATAATAACTCCAGTATATTTTATACACTGTTATTTTATTATAAAAATGGTAAAACCATATTCATTATTCTATCCATCCTATAAATGACAGTCACCATACGTGCGTACGTACGGATTACCGTCTCCATGTCGTGGTGTAGTTTGTTATTCAAACATTTCATTATTTGGATTGGTATAATAATGACTATAAATGATGTAAATAATAAATATAATATGATAATTATTCTGTATATATGATATAACATCCAATTATATATGATTTTAATATCAAAATAATGATATTATCGCTCGTGGGTACGTACAGATTACCGTCTCCAGGAACGCGCTGAGATTCATTTCCCATCGTATCCATTCAAGAATAATTTTAATTTGATGATTAAAAATAATGTTTAAAGACATAATATCATTATAAATATGAATAATATACATCCTATCCATAACAAACACTACTTACATAGCAAAGCATATAAATAAAAATGAACCAGTCAACACCCTAAATGATGATACTACTAAAATATCATTAACAAAGAAATATTAGAAGATCATATATGATATTTATGTATATAGTTATTGTATAATTTAATAAAAATTATTTAAATATTATTAACGAGGTTAACATACCCTAGACCAAGGAAAAGTACAAGGTGAGGGTTAATTTCACAATTTCTTTATTATCCAAGATTGTTTTTACGTAAGTATCTACTAGGACCTCTTCATCACCCACATCCATGTTTCTTAAAAATGTATTCCAAAACATTTTTACTATTTTCTATACTATGGGTTAAAGTCATTTATACACTTGTTTTAATTTTTATAAAATGGTTTAAAAGGAATCTTTTTGTCATTTTCCAAACAAGGGACCTTATGACCTTTTTGACAAAATTAAGGTAAGAATGTTTTTTTACTTATACGACGGGTGCGACTATTTTCTGCCGTTATGACATCATCGAAGCTTCCATTACAAGATTATAAGAATATTTTTAAAATAAATTTTTTCTTTTATAATTATATGACTTTTAAATGATTTCAAAATATAAATATACATTTCTCTAAAAAATGTTTTGATTTCATCTATGTCAACATCATTTGATGGATTTCAATCTTAATTGAAGTTGATTTATTATGATACAAAACATCCATATTGTATTGAAGGTTTTGTGATATGTTTGAATATGGATGTGTTATTTTCACACCATTCATGGTTTATGGAGAAAGTATTAACATTTCATATGCTAGTTTTAATACGAATGTTTATGTTACGTTTGAACCTTTTCATATGAGGAATGCATTGGACTTAGTAAGTGACGTGTGGAGCCCGCTATAGCTCCTCGATGCATCTATAGGTCTCATGAGACAAACTAGTGTCTTGGAACAAGGCCTTGAAAAAATCTTATTTGTAGTCCTGGCACAAGGCCTTGACTATGTGGTTATGAAGTCTGGAATTATACATTCCATTATTATGAAAGTGGGTATTGATATTGCATGTGATTATTCAACTAGTAGAATATCCATGTGAATAAGTAAATGGTATTATTTGATTTTATCTTTTCCATATTATGTAGAAGTTCATGTTTAAAATGCTTTTGTTCTAGTCTTACATTGCCTTAAATGTTTATGCTTATTTATGAAAGTTTCTACAATATTGTTATCCTTACTGATCATCTAAGCTCACCCCTTTCTATGTTTTATTTTTCCCAGGATGTGAAGAAGTATATTATGACTGACCTGTAGGGATAGTCTAAGGGATATGAGTGTGGCCTATGAATACTATTTTGTTGTAGTTTTTCATTTTATAATGTAATGTAAAACTTATGAATGTATCTAGTATTTCCAAGGCTACTAAACTAATTGGTCTTTTGAGACTTGATCTTTTGTGATTATGCCAATGTTATGTAATAATTCTCCGAATCTGAGTAACTAGGGTCAGGGAGTTACAGTTTGGGATGATTGTTTGTTTGAAACCCATAGGTTGGGATGTGTGTTTGCTTACTTATATGTATAAATTGTAGTTTCTTGTAATTTCAATATGCACCCACCCTTTTTGAGCACCATGTTCCGAACACCCCTATTTCACGGGGGAGGGTGTCTTTCCCAACATCTCGGTGGGAGTATGGATGATTGGTTACTATCTTTCTTCCCCGTACCCTATTTTAGGTTCTTACAACTTAAGCTATCCGAGTAGGCTGTAATTCCTTGAGGATTAACATAGTCCAAGATCCTTCGGGCATGTTTGTTTTCCCAAGTGTCTTTTGGATGAGTCCCAGGTTTCTTCGGGTGAGAGGATATGTTTCTATGGGCCAGGTGTCTACATGTGGGGTTTGTGTGTGGTTTGATACCCAGGTGTGTGTGGGAAGGTTATGGCTGTGGGACTACATTTTTAAGAGTGGTATCATGAAGATGTTATCCATAAGGAATGATTAGTTAACTAGTGGGAAAGTGGTGTGGGGTACCCAAATGCCGATGTGCTTGTACTACTATTGCGTTATTTGGTGAGTGTTCCCTGATGTGGTAGCGCTGGTTTGTACTCCTTAGTAGGTGCTTTGAGGTTCTACTTTTTTCTCCCAGGGGCATTAATATGTATCCCCCACTTGTGCATGAGTGAATTTAGTATTCATACTGGGAATAATTATATAGTCACTCTATGTATGTAAAATTATTTTCATGGTTCTAGGAATAATTTAAGGACTGTGATAGATTTTACTAGCTCGGGCATCAGGATAGTTGTTGTGCTGCTGCTTAGTCTCTTTCTTTTGGTACCTGCTTCAGTACATTGGTTATAATTTTATTAAAATTTACATTAAAATCATGCATGGTATTTATTTTTTGTTCCTTTTACATAAATGTTTAGAGCGTTTTGGTACTTTTACAACCTTATCTCCTGATCATGTTTTCATTAAAAAGGGTAATGCCTTCCATTTTGTGTGAGATTCTATACCCTTGGTGCTAGTCGCCACTTCGGGGCTTATAGAAGGTGGGACTCAAGGGTCATTATCTCTCATTAATCTTGAATAAGGAAGGGAGTGGAACTTTTCTATCCCTTCCCTAATCTTGATAAAGGCAGGTTGTGACATTTATAGATAAAAAATGAAACACACTATTCATGGAGATGGTAGGCCGTACGTACGCATAAACAATATTTCATTTTTCCCGATGGATTGAAATAAAGAAAGGTAAATAATATATTAAAATTATAGAATCATTTTTATGTCATATATACCACATATTTTCATTAATTATTACCTTATTACCTTCCATGTAAATCATGAATGAATAACATCGCTTTGTGAGGCAGTAGTCCGTCATACAAACAAATGACACTATTGTATTCCCATGGAATGGAATTTATGAAGTAACATGTAATATAATGATTAAAAAATCAAAATAATATCATAAATATCTTACACAAACATTTAATTCACCATCATATTCATCTTTCATAGGTTTTACAATATAAAGGAACGACATCGGTTTGAGAGGTCATAGTCTTCCGTACACACAAAGTATGATTTTGTAACCCATTTTATAGAAGATGAGATAGTTTTAGGTAATTACATTAATATAATAACATACCATTATATGTAAGATAATTAACTTATTATATCAGTATAGTTTATTCACAATTAAATTATGTTGAGAAATAAATAAAATAAAAATACTCGTCGAAGAACGTTACGTCTTTTCATGTAACATCATTATGTTTGCACCAAAATACTTAATAGGTTATATTTATGACCAAATTAAGACATATAGGAGAGAGTATGGAATCATGGAAGTAATTAGGGAAGTTTATTTCTGAAAAAATTAGTTTTTTATGTACAAATTGGAGAGGAGAGGTGGTATCCTTTTATAAGTGAGGTGAGTGACACACTTGTAATTTTTGAAAAGAAAAAGGAGTGCACACATTTTTCACATGACATGAGGCCAAAAAATGGTCCAATATAAATACTATAAGAGATAAGGTAATAATATGGATATTCAATGGGATTTTTTAAAAAGTTTTGGGTTATTTTTAACCCTTATGTTTTTAGTTTAACCCCCGGTAAACACAACTTTACCATAACCGGAATAAATAATTTTTACCATTTTACTATTCATTATGTTCAAAAATTAAGTTGAAATTAATATATAATATAAATTATTTTGATTCAAAATATATAATACATTTTTAAAAATTCTATTTATATAATTGGAAATTTTTAAATTAAAATTAATCCCTTATCTGGTACGAGAAAGCGTGTTTTCAAAGAGAAAGTGTTCAAAACTTTACAATGTTTTTACATAATATTTGAATAAAACATTGATTCAAATGACCAAAATTGTATTAATAGATATATAATTAAACTAATTTTACTTTTATAATCATGTTAAAACAACTTTGATTTTTTAAAGTCATTAAATTAAATGACAATTCATTATAAAAACTAGTAATTTTCACTATTAATCGAAAAATTTATCTTCTAAAAAAGATCACATAAATTAACCCTATGATAATTTTGACATGATGATTTCAAAATGAAATTTTAAATTTTCAATAATTTTTATAAAATTGTAAAAATTAATATTAAAATAATTTTGAAAAATGTGATAAATCTTTTTTTTAGAAAAATACATTTTTTTTGAAAAATTGTATTTATTCTTATCGCGTGTCTAGAAAACTCATAAGATGAATGTTAAAAAAATGATTGAATATATAATAATTTTTTTATTAAAATAATAAAATTAAAATTATTTTTTAATTTATAAATGTAAAACACATTTTTGTGCAAAAAAATAGTTTTTCAAAAAAAATATTTTCTTTATTTTCAAATAGTTTTTATTTTTACTTATATTTAATCGATCACCAAAGAATTCATTTTATATACATGTGTAAACCATATATTTTCATAACATAGTTAATAATATTCATACCTACCATCCAAAAACTAGTTGATAAATATTTTATTTTATAATAATATTTCAATAGTACGCCACATTTCTTTTAAACATGGAGTTGTGTATAACACACAATATAGAAAACATTATTTTTTTTAAAAGGAATAAATTTCAAAAACCTCAACGTGTTACATGTTATCCCCATAAAATAAATTTCACCCTCAATATTCATCACTTTAGTATACACAATTGGTGATACTTTGGCCAAATTACATTCTCATGTCCCACATATCTTCCTCAAGATGGTGGATTCACCACAAAACACTGAACAAGTGAGTGGGTTTGTTTCATATAATTTTCTCTATTCGATCCACAATATCTACCAGTTTATATTCATAAGAAATATAATTTTCCAGTGGTACTACCTCCAAGTTCAATACATGTGATGAATCAGGTATGTACTTTCTCAAGAGAGATACATGGAACATATCATGAAACCAAGAGGGGTTTGGTGGAAGCACTAATCGATAGGCTACCATCCTCATATGATAAAAAATTCAAATGGTCAGATATTCTTAGGGCTTATATTTCCATTGTATTGTAAGTGAAATTTTATCCTTGAGTTGTGATTCGATGAATTTACACATCGTCTCATACTCTAAGAAATGAATATGACTTGTTTTTTCAAGAATTCATAATGGAAGACACAATCCATAATTGAATAGTAAGTCATTACATATATCCATAGTTATAAAAAAATGGTTAGTACTAGTTATCAAATATGGATAAATATTAATATGTTGAAGTAATACATTAATATATAAAACCTCATCCATAGTTCAACATAAACCATTTCATTAATGGTTAGCCTTATGACCCATACAAATTATTGAAATCCTAAACATTATAAAGAACGTCACTACATTTCCGAAATTAATTTATCCGTAATACCCTAAAAAACATGAAGTGGATATTAATTTTCATATACCAAACCTTTGAATACCTTTATCATTTATTCTATTAAAATGTGTTAATAACTTGAATTAACATTAAAAATTATTGAAAACAAACATTCTTCCTCATTGTTTAATTAAAACACAAATTATTAGATATATTCTATAAATCATAAAATGATATAAAATCCATCAATGATATAATAAACCACATTTTCAACATATTATTAATCAGATTCAAGGTAATCAGTACAATCCAATTTACTTTATCCATATCAAACATATATTTATCCCAACCTCATTATCTCATCATCAAAAACTCATTAATGGTTATCTTTCACTTAATCATATGTTTTTCATGAAATATCCACTTTCCTAAAATAAATTTTCTATGCCATCAACACTATTCAAAATATTCTTAAAAATCCTTAATGGAAAAATTATACTAAAAAATCCTAATATATTTCATAATTATTGAAATACAATATATAAACACCTCAATCATTCTACTTTATTCTTAAACCATTAACTTGTCTTTGTCATCTTATTCCGTAATACCACTTTCCTTCTATATGTCATTTGTAGTCTATTTGTTATAAAAAAGCCTTTAATTGTACCACCTTCCTGAACCTCTTCTTAAGCTTCCCCCCTAGAACATTTATTTTTATAAGTCCCATATTTTACAAATTTATAAAATTCAACCATTGATGATGCCTTAAGGAAACCATTATTCTCATCTATTGTGTTAACTAAACTTTTCATTTTCCCCAGTAATCAATTACTCGATATCCTTCTTCTCCACACGTAAAACATATCCTCGATTCTATAAGAAAATATATGGTGTTCTTATTCCAAAATTATTTACATATATGAAACCAAGTCATCATTCTTTAATGGTCTCCACCACTAAATCTCTAAATAAAATATATCCTTCTCTTATTTGGTGAGTCTAGGAATTGGATAAGGTGCAAGTTGTTAATCATATATTAGATAACTGATTAACTATAATCGTAATATCCTTCATTCTAGTCATTATCCCATTTGGTTTCTCATAAAAAACATTTATATCAAATTAAATGTTAATCCAGTTCCTTATAGTCCCCTCCATTGAATAATTGAGAAATCATAGTATTATTAACAAGAATCATAGTGGGGAACCACATAATCATAAAAAATTACTAATAGTATGTCAAAATCATGACACTTTATTTTATATCTATGACACCATAGTATTAACATATTACATTCATGGTTATTATCTATTTAAATATTTTATTATAGTTCATAATGAGGTTGTGAATTTCCAAAGCATATTCCTTGGGTGTGTCAAACCAGGTGTGAAATAAGGCCCATTACCATTCACCAAGTGATGATTGAGTCCAACTCAACATTCCCTTTTTCAGAGTTATTTCCACTAGGAATCTTTGTTCTATATCCACATCCACTTGTAGTATCCAGATAGAGATGTAATTTCATGGAAACCACTCACTGTATCCGTTAAAAAAAATTGAGAGTAATTTCTTATACTTTTACTAATCCTTAGAATTATCCTTAGACATATCCCAAGACATATCCTTATAATTATCCCTAGGGATCTCACTAATGTTTTATCATCATATTTTAAAAATCTTAATTAAGTCATTTCTCTAATACCAACTATATCAACCCATGGTTTTAATACCTAGATATTTCATGTTTTTAGATGAATATTCATTACATTACATAAACAAATGCATAATGATCTTAAAGGAATAATTCCTTTTGAAATAAGGAAACAAAAATAATTTATCTATAAGTGAGCTAAGTCATATCCCACTATGTTCTTTATATGTAGCACCCTTCTTATAAATATCATGAATAATACCTTTCTTCATATCCTTAGGAATGTAAAAATAATAAAAGGTCAGCTCAGATGAGTAGTCAGGGTAAACAAGGGAGATATCAATATAAAATGATCATATGGGTATGATAACATGATAATGACAATATGAAAACCATACCCTTCATATCATTGATCATAAATATGAGTCATATAATAAATCTTGGTAGGTCATAAGACATGAATCATAATGGAATCAAAGAATGTGTTCCATGAGAGAATAACATTATCATAAGACATGGATTTGTCACATACACATAGAAAAATAAAATCTAATGTTAAGGATACCCACCAAGACATTCATAACATGTTAGGATTTTAATAGACACCCACGTACCTCCTTCGGGTTTGGGATAACTTCCCATGATCCCTCTTTTAGTTTTGTTATAACCTCTCATGTACCCTCATTTTGGCTTGGGATAACCTCCCATGTAACCTTATTCAGGAATGGTATAACCTATAGTTCTCCATTTGAGATCATATAACATTAATACATATCCAATGCATTGGAGGGATATATTGGTCCCACCAATAACTTTATAAAAACCATACATATGTTTTCCATAAGATCATAAAACATTCATCATATCAGAACCCCTGAAAATAAATGGGTTTTATAAGAATTTAATCATAACATAACCTATGGAAAATAAAAATGTTTCATAATCATTTATTAATTTCATGAAAGCATAACCCATATAAGAAGAAGTGGGTTTCATAATCATTTTATCACGATATAACCTATGGAAGAGAAATGGGTTTCATAAACATATTTTCATCATAAACATAAACTATTTGGAAAAAATTGTATCCTTGGATTATATCCTTATTAAAGAATAAATAACATAAAGGATGTATTCATAAATGGAAAATTATTTTTAATGATAACTTGGAACATTTATTTAGGAAATTATCCTTTATTTGAAAATATTTTTTTAAAACTAATCTTTATAAAATGTTTTTAAATAGTTTTTTCTCAAAAAAAATTAAAAAATTATAATGTTTGATTTTAAAAGATTTCTTGAGGGAAAAATCATTTTCACTTAAAAAAATACTATTTCAAAATAAAAAAAATCAAAAAAATTTTCAATGAAAATAACCTTGAAATCATATAAAGTAAGATTCAAATCAAATAATGGTATGATGGTGGTAATTTTGTTCATGTCGTACATGCTAAAACCATGATTCCTTTCACATTTTCATTAAAATCCAAACAAGAACTGTTTGGAAAGAGAAAAAAGATTTATTATAGAAAAATTTATAAAAAGGCAAAAATGGATCAAAATTAATTCAATAAATTATATTGATAATATTAAAATAAATTTGGAATCATTTTTAGAAAACATGGTTTTGGAAGAAAAAATGGGTTTTCAACCGAAGAGAGAAATAAAAACAATTTTTCATAGAAACATTCATTTAAAATATTGATTACATAAAGAGAGAAAAATGATTGGAAATATTGTAGTATCAAGACATAACCAGAGGATAATAAATTTTAGGATATTCTTGAGAGACGGATCATAATATTTCATCAATGAAAGCATAAACATAAACAATCCCAACAGACAATGATATTGTATCATAAAACCCTTACAATTTTGATGACATTGAATCTTATTCCCCATGAAATAAAAAAATTAAATAAAACCTATAATATCATGAAATAAATATATTAATTATATTAAATGACATTGGGGAAATATATAAACCTCATATAAGAAGATTTTTGGATAATTTAACTTATATCCCAAAGAAGTTAATTTGAGATGAAAAATACCTTACCACTTTGGTAGATTTTGAACCATAAACCCCATGAGAGAGAGATTATAAAATAGATATGTAAATCAAAAAGAAATTTATGGATGATAAACATAAAATAAATTCATTGGAATTATGTACGCCAAATTAAAGAAAAATGTGGTGAATATGACATGTGTGTCGAGAAAAATAAATATGAGACAAAAATCCCAATCCTTAAGTTTCTACTTCTGTCATACATAATCAAATATAATTTATAATAAATATATGATTATTATACATATATTACATAAACATACATACATATATCATATAAGAAATTATTTCCTTAGGGAATTTTATTAACCGTTTATTAACAATTCCATGATATAGCCATATTACAAGAAATAAGTGCTTTGTTTTTTGTGCATGTTTTGATTTTTTATTTTCGATCCTATTAATTTTATCATCATTAAAAAATATATACAATTTTATCCATGACATAAATATCATATATATTCATTATATATGTTTTTAGAGTATTCTATAATATTTAGAGACAGAAAATGAAATACACTGTTCATGGAGACATTATGTTGTACGTACGCATGAACACTGTTTCTATTTTCTCAATGGATTGAAAAAAATGAAATTAATATATAAAAATCACACAATTTTAAAGACCTGGAATTTACATGTATTTTATTAAATATATGGTTATTTTATGAGCCCATAAAAATTGACGGCGCGTGATTCCGAGGCCTGGAGTGCCCGAAATGAATTTCTGAACTTTTTTTTTTCGGGTACGTTCAGTGAATGTACGTGTGGGTTTTTATAAATTTTGAACCAGTGTTTGGAATTGAAATCCGGGGACACCATTGAACTAACAACATTGATATTCACTTAAGGAGACTTTCACCTCGACGACAGTTGGTCGAGGGTGAAAGATAATTTTTGGGTTTTTCGTAGAAATAATAAAATAAAATAAGCACATATTTTATTTTGATTGTTGTAACCACTCCATGTGGAAGTTGAGAAGTGGGGACCACCAGAACTTAACCTCCCATGAGAGGTTATGGTGGTGGGGACCACCCAAGCCTAACCTCCAATGAGAGGTTATGGTGGTGGGGACCACCCGAGGCCTAAACCTCTTGAACTCCCCTCTTAATGAGGGAGAAACCTCTCAACTCCCTCAGTAATGTGGAGGAGCATTTTCAGCTTCCTCCACCCTTAATTGTGCCAACCCATCAAACAATTAATTATGCCAACCTATGTGATTAATTATCCCAATTTAAATTATGCCAAAATATTCTATAATGTTGGCTAATTCATTTTTGGTGGAATTGGGGGAAACTATTTGCAAAAGGGAGAGATCTTGGAGAAAGCTCGCTAAGGAAGAACTTCTTCTTCAAATGAAGAATGCCAATAAAGAACTTCTTCTATGAACAAACAACATCGACCTCAACCTCTACTTTGACCTTCTTCCTAGATACATCTTTCAACGGTGGACATCTTCAACAACAGATAATCACCTCCATCGAAGAATGTTAATCCGACGAACGAGCTCGGGATCGGAGTTGTGTGACGGGCGCGACGAACTCCAACTTTGACTTCTCTCTTCATCGTCAACAATCAAATTACCTAAAGTAGGGGTTTATTTGTGAATGAATATTTTTCCTATGTACTTACCTTGAATTTTCTTTTTTCGGGTTTGGGAATAAAACATTGTGGAAGGTGGTAAAGCTTGACGTTCTTCTTTTAAGTTCTTGTTGAGCCATATGCTACCACCCTAACGCGGAGGGTACGGGCTAAACAAACATGGACCGACCCTTCCACAAATCTTGTGGTGTTCTTAGTGATGGATAAAGATGGCAACCATCCATGGTTGGATCATGAGAACGGCGGCCGACACCACCGCCGACCACGACGAAGGCGATGATGCAACAACGCTACCCAGCGGCCACCGCGGGCGCCCCGTGGCCTCCGTGCTGACCGCGGCCACCACCGCCGTCTGCGGCTCTGCACCGCCCCACAGCTGGGCCACCGCCCTACTTCTGGACCACCTTCTTATGGCTGGACCACTACCCCGCGGCCGAGGCACCGCCCCACGGCTGGACCGCTGCCCCCTGGCTGGACCGCCACCCCGTGGCCAGACCGGCACCAGGTGGCCGGACCGCATCCGAGAGGCTGGAACGCGGCCCCGCAGCCGGACCACCGCCCCACGGCCGGACCGCTGCCCCATGTCGAGACCATCGCCCTGCGGCCTCGCAGCCACCCGCGGCTCTCCGCAACCCCTCGCGGCCTACCGGTCCAGACCCAGCAGGCTGGGCCAGTCCGACCGGGTCGGACCGGACCCGTGCCCACTACATCCCATTTACTTTCTTTTGGCCATATCTTTGGCATCAGATGTCCGTTTGATGAACCATCAGTGGTGATAGAAATCTTAGAGAGAGATGGTAACTTTGTGTATACCCCATTGGATTTTTGGATTAATATGGGGAGCGACCAGGATGGATCGAGCACGAATCCAACTGGGCCCCCGGGACTAAAAGGCTAATAACTAACAGACCGGGTGCCCGATTGATGCACTGTCTGTTGCGTTGAGACTCCTATGAAATGTTGGAACTTTAAGATGCTTCTTTGTGGTAATTCGTGGTATTTGGAGTGTTGAGAAGTATCTCGTGGAGTGGATCCTCCCAGAGACGAGCAAGCATAGTGCGAGAACCTTGTAGCTAGCTGAGACTTGACGACTGCTGACCATTTCGACTCGGAGTGACTTGAAGGGCCCAGTGGGGAGTGCCTATGTGTGATGAGGAATACCCATGGTGGGGATCACCTCTGTTTGATGCGACAGACCCACAAATACTCGACAGGAGGAGTACCTCAGTAGGCTATGAGGGGGAGCGCCTCGGTGTGACGCAACATACCCATGATACTCGATAGGAGGAGTACCTCAGCAAGTCACGAGGGGGAGAGCCTCTGAGTGACGCGACAAAACCATGGTGGGGAGTGCCTCTATGTGACGTGGCAGACCCATGGTACTCGACAGGAGTAGTACCTCAGCAGTCCAAGATTAGTGGGAAGCGCCTCTGTGTGACGTGGTAGGCTCACTATACTCGATAGAGAAGGGGTTCTCTAGCAGCTAAAGTGTTCGACGATGTCACTAGGGATGTTACTTGTTACTAACCCTAGAATAAATCCTGGGGTGAGCTGAGTCAGTACCTCTTTGTTTTCATCATGATTGAGATGGATTACATGATAACTTAGGTATATGTATGGGCATATACCTAAGTAGGTTTATCTTTTGATTTCATAAATTATGGGTTATCCTTTGTGGATTTTGTGATACCATTAGGGTCTAGGGGTCGCTACTGAGTATCTTTATACTCACCCCTGCGTGGGCTATTCCCGCACTTCGTTGTGTTTGGTGCAGACGATGGAAAATGCTGACTGAGGACGTGAGTACCAGGACTGGACGATGCCCAGAGGTGGAACATACGACATGTTGATACACAAAGGAGACTGATGCACGTGGAGTGTTGAGGAGGAGTTCTGTACCTACCCTTCAGTTAGGATCCTCAGCATATGACCCAACAACTGAATTTCCCTTTTTTAAGTTGTATTGTATCATAGTTGTACTTGTACTCCCTAGTTGGGCTTCTATTCTGGCCCCTTTTACTTACTGCACTCACTCAGTTTACACTTCAGTTTACTTGTGTTCGTATCTTGCTGTGTGCTTGGTTACATGTGCTTACAGGTTATAAAGGAAATTCCTTCTTAGTTTTAGGTAATACACTTTCGGTGCTAGTCGCCAGCCCCTGGCCTATGGAAGGCGGACTTGGGGTAGTCACGGAACGGGCCCCGGGGGACGGGTCGTGACAAATTGGTATCAAAGGAGTCGGTTCTACTTCAGAACATAGAACTCCGATATTTATTTTAACGACAATATTGTTAAGTGTAGTTAGTGTGCTTATCAGTTTAGGGGATTCAGTGTTGGTGCGACAACCGATGAATCCATACACCAGGACCCTGACTTCTGACTTCCGACTCAGTGCATGAAAACACTGATTGCGTGTGTGTTTCCATGAGTTTTCTTTGTTATCTCTTGATTCATCTGACCAGTTATAACTTATTAATTTTGGTGCACCTATTTCTTTTCAGGATGCCTCCATGAAGATAGCCATCTAGGGTTCTGAGAGTTGTACACACTGATAGCCCACCGAGCGATGAGACATCGGTGCAAGGCCCTCTTCCAGTAGAAGAACCAGTAGAGGCACCAACAGTACCATTCCCTGTTGGGCCACCGATGCCACCAACCCCATAAGTAGATAGTTCATGTCGCGTGAGCGCATTGCACGAGTTCCAGCACAAGAGGCCACCCAGGTTTAGGGGAGAGATGAACCCACATGCAGTTGAGGATTGGCTAGAGGTTGTGGTGAGAGTCTTCCAACTCATAGGGACACTAGCAGATCTCATGGTGAACCTTTCTGCCATCCTTCTATAGGCAGGAGCAGGCATATGGTGGAGCCTAATGATCCAAGTTCATGATGAGGTGACACTTCTCTGGGCAGACTTCGAGAGCCTGTTTTGGGCAGAGTTTGTTCCGGTGACTCATCACACAGTGCGCATACATGAGCTACTTCATCTGCATGAGGGAAGTATGACCGTGGATCAGTACTCAATGAGGTTCACTGACCTCTCATGCTACTCCAAAGATATGGTACGAGACCCATTCTTTCGGGCTCGTACCTTTGAGAAGGGGCTCAGGTGAGAGATCAGGGCTTTGATGATCTCACTCAGCATCCCGACGCAGGCAGGGGTGTTTGAGAGAATCCTCTAAGTGGAGATTTTTCTTGCTGAGTAGTCACCAGCAGCGAGACCCACCACCAGTCATCACGTGGTAGAGTCTTTCACAGTTGGCAGTAGACACATTTCATAGAGGTCCAAGAGGACCATACCAACAGGTGGATGACCTCATGACTCAGGATCGGTTGTACGGGGCACCCAGGGCAGAACCAATCAGGAAAGGAGTGGGCAGTGTTACACATGTGGCGGATAGGGTCACATGGCTCATGACTGTCCCACTCGTCGTAAAGATGACCATCAGATGGTCGAAGGACCGCCCAGGAAGAGACAGAGGTTCAACCGAGGAGGTCTGTAGGGATCAGTCAGACGTGGAAGGGGAGCTCCCGTGTAACTGGTGGTGGGCGACGATTCAAGATGTTACCGCCACCACCACTAGGAGGTCCACCCAGACTGCAGGGAGAAGGTGGACAATGGAGAGCTTAGTTCTAGGTAGTTGAGGCCTACGATCACAGTTCTCCAGAGATGATACAAGGTACGATCTGTGCCTACTACACCTTAGCTGCAGTACTTATAGACACAGGTGCTAGTCATTATTTTATTACCACTACCCTCATTCGAAGATCAGAGATTCCGATGGAGCCATTGGATTAATACATATGGCTATAGACTCCTACGAGAGCTGATTCGACAATTACGCACTGGTGCCAGTAGTGTGATCTTACTCTAGGAGGCGAGAGATTTGGTTGGGATATCCTAGTAGTAGCGTCGAGGCCTTACGACGTCATATTGGGTATGGACTGGTTATCTACAGTCCATGCTCATATTGACTATATTAGGCACAAAGTGCAGTGTGTCCGCACGGATGGGACCAGGTTTACCTTCACCAGTGAGAAGGGAGACTTTGCAGCATAGGATGGAATTACTTGGATGATAGTGAAGCCGATCACTCATCATTTGGCTAGCTTTACCCTCGGAGCTGTTGATTTGGTGAGTCCAAGCTATCCTGTAGTGGTGGACCAGTACGTGGATGTTTTCCCTAATGATGTTCTGGGTCTTCCTCCTCAGAGAGAGGTGGACTTTTACCTTGACTTGTACCCTGATACGACACTAATATCTACACCAGTATATTGGATGGCTCCCGTGGAGCTTCATGAGCTGTGGGTACAGCTGGAGAACTTATAGGTGAAGTGGTTCATCCGGCCTAGTGTTTTACCTTGGGCAGCCCCAATTTTGTTCTCCAAGAAGGCATATGGGAGCTTGAGAATTTGTGTCAACTATCGACACCTAAACTAGGTGATCGTGAAGAATAAGTATCCAATTCTGAGGATTGACGACCTCTTCGACCAGCTGAAGGGAGCACAATGGTTCTCAAAGATAGACCTCAGATCAGGCTATCACCAGCTCAGAGTGCGAGACGTGGATGTGCAGAATATGTCCTTCAAATTTTGGTACAGCCATTACGAGTTCTTGGTTATGCAATTTGGTGTAACCAACGCTCCAGTAGTGTTCATGGGACTCATGAAAAATATCTTTCAGCCACACCTTGATCGCTTCGTAGTAGTCTTCATCGATGACATTCTGATCTACACAACTACTGAGGAGGAGCATTTCTATCATTTGTAGGTAGTAATGGATACACTCCAAGAGCACCAGATTTATGGTAAGCTCTCAAAGTGCCAGTTTTAGATCTAAGAGGTTCACTTTCTGGGACATGTCATATCGGAGGTCGGAGTTGCATTGGATCCAACAAAGATTGAGGCGGTACTTTCTTGGGAGCCACCCATGAGTGTGATGGAGGTATGGAGTTTCTAGGGTTTGGTTGGATACTATTGGTGATTTTTTCCAGATTTCTCCAGAGTTGCAACACCACTATCAGTATTGACTAAGAAGGGGAAACCCTTCGTTTGGTTAGAGTAATGCTAGTTGAGTTTTCAAGAGCTGAGGCAGAGGCTGACTTGTGCCCCCATCTTGAGGCTTCCAGAGGAGGACGTAGGGTACATAGTTTACTGCGACGCATCAGAGACCAGGCTTGGATGTGTCCTGATGCAGGAGCGAGTAGTGATTAAATATGATTCATAACAACTGAGGAAACATGAGACGAACTATGATACCCATGATATGGAGTTATCAGTAGTGGTCTTCGCCTTGAAGATGTGGTGACATTATCTGATGGGCGATCATTTTACATTCTACTCGAATCACAAGAGTCTCAGGTATATCTTCTCTCAGAAGGACCTGAACCTGAGACAATGATGTTGGATTGAGTTCCTCTAGGACTATGAATTTTGAGATAGTCTATACTCCTAGGAAGGGGAACATTTTTGCAGATGCACTCAACCAGAGATCTAGTATACAACGGCTAGGAGAGGTGACAAAGCAGCTAGCCGCTTTGCAGATATAATTTGTGGATCGGGATGGAGCAGCTTTTCTTTAGTCTCTTACAGTCACTCCCCCACTTCATCAGCGAGTCAGGGAGGCACAGCGTGGGGACGCTGACTGCGAGGCTCGACGTGCTCAGATATCCACAGAGCATGCACCTGATGGATTTTATGAGGGTGGGGAGCACATTATCCTCGTCAGAGGACGTACCATGGTACCAGTGTCACTTCATGAGGATGTGTTGAGGGAGTTCCACACATCCCCTCTAGAAGTACATCCAGGGGTGGTGAAGATGTACCAAGATCTCTGACGATAACACTGGTGGCCGAGAATTAAGAAAGAATTAGCAGAGTTTGTCTCTCGACGCCTCACTTGTCAGCAAGTGAAGGCGGAGCATCAGGTACCAGTAGGCTTGGTTCATCCCTTAGAGGTCTCACAGTGGAAGTGGGATGGGATATCCATGGACTTCGTGATATGACTTACACATAAATACAAAGGACATGACTCGATTTGGGTGATCATCAACCGACTCACCAAGTCGGCCCACTTCCTACTGACCAGAGAGTAGGGTTCAGTAGAGAGATTGGGACACATCTTTGTGCAGGAGATTGTTTGGTTACATGGAATACCCTTGATGGTTATCTTCGATCGTGATGCATGTTTTACTTCCCGACTATGGAAGGGGTTGCAGTAGGCTTTCGGGACGGAGCTTCGTTTGAGCACCACCTTCCATCCTCAGATGGATGTCCAGACTGAGAGGACCATTCATACCCTCAAGGACATGTTACATGCTTGTTTCCTCATCTTTGGTCATAGCTGGGAGGATCACTTGCCTTTGGTGGAGTTTACATACAACAACAACTATCACTCTACCATTGGGATGAAACCTTTTGAGGCATTGTGCGAGCGACCTTGCAGATCACCTTTATGCTGGAATGACCCAGGGGAGTCTGCACTAGTGGGACCAAAGATGGTACGGGCTACCACAGACAAGGTACAGATTATCCAGGAGCATATGAAGACTACACAGAGCAGGCAGAAGTCGTATGCTGACAGGAGACAGAGTCCTCTAGAGTTCAAGGATGGAGACCACGTCTTTCTACGGGTCTCACATCGACGAGGTTTATGAAGATTTGGCCGAGGTGGCAAGTTATCTCTGAGATTCATCAGACCCTTCCAGATCCTTAATAGAGTTGGATAGGTGGCATACTGCTTAGATCTTTCACCTTAGTTGCACTGGGTGCACGACGTCTTCCACGTATCCCAGCTGAGGGGATACGTGCACGACCCTTCCTACGTCATCGACCACGGTGAGCTGGAAATCGACAATGGGGCGATGTTTTCAGAGGTTCCAGTTGAGATTGAGGATCGACAAGAGCGGGTACTATGTAGGCGGTCAATACCTCTAGTGCGCGTTCACTGGCAGCATGAGAACCTCCAAGAGAGCACATGGGAGCAGGAGGCTCAGATGTGTGCTTAGTTTCCCCTTTTGTTTTTTTAGTTTTGTGATAAGGATTATAGGAATGTAAATCCCTGAGGTGGGGAGAATGTAAAGACCTGGAATTTACATGTATTTTTTTAAATATATGGGAATTTTACGAGTCCGCGAAAATTTACGGCACGTGATTCCGAGGCCCGGAGTTCCCGGAATTAATTTCTGAACTTTTTTTAGGCAAGTTCAGTGAACGTATGAGCAGGTTTTTATAACTTTTGAATCGGTGCTCAGAATTGAAATCCAAATACACCGTTGAACTCGCAGCACTGGTATTCACTTAAGGAGACTTTCACCTCGACAATAGTTGGTCGCAGGTGAATGATAATTTTTGAGTTTTTCGTGGAAATAAAAAAATAAAATAAGCACATATTTTATTTTATTTGATGTAACCACTCCATGTGGAAGTTCAGAAGTGGGGACTACCAGAACATAACCTCCCATGAGAGGTTATGGTGGTGGGGACCACCCGAGCCTAACCTCCCATGAGAGGATATGGTGGTGGGGACCACCCGAGCCCTAAACCTCTTGAACTCCCCTCTTAATGAGGGAGAAACCTCTAAAATCCCTCATTAATGTGGATGAGCCTTTTGATATTCCTCCAACCATAATTGTGCCAACTGATCAAACAATTAATTATGACAACCTATGTGATTAATTATCCCTATATGAATTATTTCAACATATTCTATAATGTTGGCTAATTCATTTTTAGTGGAATTGGGGGAAACTATTGGCAAAAGGGAGAGCTCTTGGAGAAAGCATGCCAACGAAGAACTTCTTCTTCAAATGAAGAACGCCATCAAAGAACTTCTTCTACAAATGAAGAATGTTGACCTTGACCTCGACTTGGACCTTCTTCCTCAAGACATCCTCAAATGGTGGACATCTTCAACAATGAAGAATCACCTCCATCAAAGAACATTAATCCGACGAACGAGCTCGGGATCAGAGGCCTGTGACGGGTGTGACGAATGCCGACTTCAACTTATCTCTTCATTGACAACAATAGAAAAACACGAGGTAGGGGTTTATTTGTGAATGAATATGTTTCCCCTTTTCTTCCCTTCAATTTTCTTTTTTCGGGTTTGGGAATAAAACATTGCAGAAGGTTGTAAAGCTCGATGTTCTTCTTCCAAGTTCTTGTTGAGCCATATGCTACCACCCAAACACGGAGGGTATGGGCCAAACAAACATGGAACGACACTTCCACAAATCTTGTGGTGTTTTAGTGATGGAGGAAGATGGCAACCATCCATGGTTGGGGCACGAGAACGGCAACCGTAACCACCGCTAACCGCGATGAAGGTGACGTCGCAACAATGCCGTCCCGCGGCCACCGCCGCCGCCCTGCGGCCTTCGCGCCAACTGTGGCCACCCCCACTATCTATAGATCCGCACCACCCCACGACCAGGCTACCGCCCTACAGCCATACCACTACCCCGCTGCCCCGCAGCTAGACTGCCGCCCCCCGGCCGGACCGCCACCCCGCGGCCTTCCGTGGCCCCTCACGGCTTGCCGGGCGGGACCCAGCAGGCTGGGCCGCCCAGCGGGCCGGGATAAACCCAACGGGCTAGCCCGGACCCAGTGGGTCGGGCCGGGTCGGGCCGGGTGGGTCTGACCAGTTCAGACCGAACCTGGGCCCACTACGACCCATTTACTTCCTTTTTGCCATAACTTTGGAACCGGACGTCCGTTTGATGAATCGTCAGTAGTGTTAGAAATCTTGGAGCGAGAAGGTCTCTTTGTGTATAACCTACTGGATTTTTGGATTAAGATGGGGAATGATCAGGTTGGATCAAGCACAAATCCAACCGGGCCCCCGGGACTAAAAGGCTAATAACTCACAGACCAGACGTCTGATTGACGCACCGTCTGTTGAATTGAGACCCCTATGACGTGGCAGACCATTGAGATGCTTCTTTGTGGGACTTCATAGCAGTTTGAGTATCGACCAGTAGCTCATGGAGCGGATCCTACTGGAGATGAGCGATCATAGTGCGGGAACCCAGTAGCTGGATGAGACTTGACGACTACTGACCATTTCGACTCGGAGTGACTTGACAGGCCCAGTGGGGAGCGCCTCTATGTGACGCAGAAGACCCATGGTGGGGAGTGCCTTTGTGTGACGTGACAGACCCACGATACTCGACAAGAGGAGTACCTCAGTAAGTTACGAGGGGAGTGCCTCTGTGTGACACGATAGACCCATGATACTTGACAGGAGGAGTACCACAGCAAGTCAAGAGGGGGAGCGCCTCTGTGTGACACGACAGACCCATGGTGGGGAGCGCCTCTATGTGACATGGCGGACCCACGTTACTCGACAGGAGGAGTACCTCAGCAGTCCATGATTAGTGGGAATCACCTTTGTGTGACGCGGCAGGCCCACTATACTCGATAGAGAAGGGGTTCTCTAGCAGCCGAAGTGTTCGACGATGTGACTGGGGATGTTACTTCTTACTACCCCTAGAATAAATCTTGGTTTGAGCTGATTCAGTACCTATGTGTTTTCCTCATGATTGAGATGGATTGATAACTAAGGTATATGAATGGGCATATACCTAAGTAGGGTTATCTGTTGGTTTCATACATTGTGCTTTATCCTTTGTGGATTTTGTGAGACCATGAGGGTCTCAGGGTCCCTACTAAGTATCATTATACTCACCCCTACATAGGCTATGCCCACACTTTGTTGTGTTTGGTGTAGATGACAGATAACACTGACTGAGGATGTGAGTGCTAGGATTGGACGATGCTTGGAGGTGGACCATACGATATGTTGATACGTGGAGGAGATGGATGGACGTGGTGTGCTGAGGAGGAAATCTATACCTACCCTTCAGGTAGGATCCTCGGAGGATGACCCATCACCTGACTTTCCATTTTTTTCAATTGTATTGTATCACAGTTGTACTTGTACTTTCCAGTTGGGCTTGTAGCCCCTTTTACTTACTACACTCACCCAGTTTACAGTTCAGTTTACTTATGTTCCTTCTTGTTGTGTTCTTGGTTACATGTGTTTATAAGTTATAAAGTCAATGCCTTCCCATTTTTAGGGAATACGCCTTCGGTGCTAGTCACCAGCCCCTGGCCTATAAAAGGTTGTCTTGGGGTAGTCACGGCAGGGGCCCTAGGGGATGGGTCGTGAAAACAATAATTTATATCTTATATATATCTAATATTTTCATTAAAACCATCCTTATTACCTTTTATTTAATGCATGACCGAATCACATTTCTTTATGTGGCGGTAGTTCACAATACATAGGAACGACATTATTATAGTTCAATGAAGTTGAATATTAGAAGGAAGATGTGATATAATGACTATAGATGAATAATAATATCATAAATATCAGACATAAAAATTTAATAAATCATTATATCCAGATATTATAGGAGGTAATGGAAAAATTAATGACATCAGCTTGCGTGGCTATAGTCCACCGTACACACGAAGGATGATTTTACAACCCATTTGATGGAAGATGAGAAGGTTCTATGTCATTTATTTAACATAAATAAATATCATTTTTTAAGATATTTAATTTATTATATCATCATGTTTTAATGATAAATTAAAGAGGTTGAAAAAAAATAAAATAAAAATGCCCATTGAAGAACGTTACCACTTCTTCAAGTAACCTCCTTAGGTTTTCAGCAATGAATTTCTAGGTTGGATTTATGATCAAAATAATGCCACTAGAATGATAGTAAAAATGAAGGAATTGAATAGTTAGGGATTTTATTAAAAAATGGATTTGAATGTGTGAATATTGTAGGAGAGGGGTGACCTTTTATAAGTAAGGTTAATGGAAAACTTTCAATTTTTGAAAAAAAGGCATGACCATGTTTGTTAAATTAAAAAATGATAAAAAATGAGAGATTTTATAAAATAAAAGATATAAGGTCAATATATGTCAATAAAATTTGTGTTAGACATGTTTTGGGTCATTTTTACCCCTTATCTTTTTAGTTTAACCCCCATTAAACCCATTTTTACCTTAATTGTGGTATATAATTGTTACTATTTTTACTATTCATTATGGTAAAAAATCATGTTGAACATATTAGATAAAATAAAATTTTATGACTCCAAATATGGGATCCATTTTTACAAATTTAATTGAAAAAATTGAAAAAATTTAATTTAAAATTAACCCCACAGACGTGATGAGAAAGTGAGTTTTTAAAAAGAAAATGTTCAAAAGTTTACAATGCTTTTATATAAAAATTCAATATTAAATTGATTAAAATGGCCTAAATTGTATTAATATATATAATATTTATTTTTTTTACATTTAAAATCATATTAATAAAATTTAAATGTTTTGAAATACATTAAAATAGATGAAAATTCTAAATAAAAACCTGTATTTTTCACTATTCATTGACAAATTTATCTTCTCAGAAAAATATAAAAAATTTACTCAGATAATTCTGAAATTTTGATTTAAAAAATGAACTTTAATTTCAAAATATATTTTCAAAAGTCGTAAAAATTAATTTTAATATAAGTGTGAAAAATACAAAAAAACTAATTTTTAAATAAATAGAATTTTTAGCAAAAAATTGGATTTATTCTTCTATAATGTATTATAATACACATAAGATGAATGATAAAACATTTTATGGAGTATATAATATATAAATTTCATTAAAAACATTAAAAAAATGTGATTTTTTGTTTTTTTTAAAACACATTTTTGGGTATAAAAATTGTTTTCTAGAAAAAGATTTTCTTTATTTTCAAATAGTTTGTTAATTTTATTACTAATTATTTGATCAAGAATGAGTTAATTTTATATACATTTTAAACCATATATTTTCATAGCTTTGTTAAATACTATTCATAATCTCCATTCTAATGACAAGTTGATAACTCTCATATTAAATAATAACATTTCAATAGTATGTTATGTTTTGTTTAAAATCGGGGTTGCGTGCAATACAAAATATCAAAAACATTAAATATATTTGAATATAAAATATTTCACATAAACTCAAGGAGTTACTTTTCAACTTCTAGAAAATCAATCTAATGATCAATTTAAAAAATATATCCTCTAAAAAATTGAAAATTAAAATGTTCCCTAAATTCCCACGCTAAAATAAACACAAAGATATAAACTTTAGGTGAGTAAACATATGATTTCATTGATTATATTTTTTAAAAAATTATTATAGAATAACATAAATTTTAATATAATTTTGTTGATATTTACTCATATCAGACCTATGATGATACATTCACTATTAAATAGGTTCAAAGACATAAAAGGTTGAAATATCATGTTGATAAGGATAATAATATTGAAATTCTTTAGGTTCTAGTCAATACTAAAAGATAATTGAGAATATAAAACCAAAAAAATCATATATGATTGGTTAAAATAATAATTTTTGTTAAATCTATTGACCATGAATAAAATGTTCAAGCCATCAGCAACATGTTTTTAAAAAGAAAAATTAACTTGACATGGGGGTTAGTGATAAGGTCAATATACAAATATTTTATTAGCACAAAATAGTTGTTTAAAAAATGAAGTAGAAAGGTAATGTGATAATAAATAAAGTTAGTTTCGCATGAATGGGATATTATAAAATGATGATCATAAAATTTGATGAAACGTTTTTCCTAGTTACAACGTTTGATATAATCAAGTTATTTTAGGCTATGAATTAAAGTAAGAATTATAGTGTATACCAAATAGATTTGAAGTCATATTTATTGACTGGATATACCAATTAAGAATTGTTTATTGAGAAACCAGAATGTTTTATTCTTGATGTTGATGATATTATAGTGTCTAAACTAAGAAAATCATTGTATGGATTAAAAAATTATCCAAGATATCAGTTTCAAAAACAGGATGATTGACTTAGGTGAATGGGATTTTCAATTGGGGTTGTTGACAATAATTTGTATATAAATGAACTATCCATAGGTATAATACATGTCATAGTGTATATTAATGAAAAAATTTATTCTAGTAAATGAGATGTTCATAATGGGTGAACTGAATTATTATATAGGATTATAGATTGTCTTGAAATTGAATTTTTTATTTTTGTTATAAGAAAAATATGTTAGGGAGTTTCTGAATTTTTTCGTAATGGAATAATCAAAAATTATATCAAAAACCTTATCAAGTTTGAACCAAACTTTGTAAATATTAAAATGTAATAAATTTTGATAAAAAGGAATTTTGAAACATTATTGGAAGATAAATTTATTTTAAATCTTAGAGTCATAACATAGCCTTTGTAGGTACACACTATGCTGGATTTCAATGTGACCCAGGGGAGTCACACATGTTTGCAGTACAAGGAGTTTTGATATATTTTTATGGAAGAGTTTATTTTGTCTTTTTATATAGATGCAATAATGTTTTTAATTTTTATGGATTCCCTAATGTAAATTGGAATGGTGAATGTATACATATAATATCCACTATAGGTATAACTTTCTTTATTAGTGAAAGTTATGTGAGCATGTTAATTAAGAATAATAATTCATTGACACTTAGAAAAACTGAGGAAGAGTCAAAAAAATCCATTCATTCATTTATGCATGTTTTTTGATGGTTGGGTCATAGTATATTTAAGGATTGAGACTGATATGCCATTTAATATTCTATATGAAAATCAGAGTATAGTAAACCTATCAAAGAAATAGGGGAATAATTCTATTTATAAGAACATGTACATCAGGTATCATTTCCATATGTAAATAGTTTTCAATTGAGATATCAAGTTGGATTATTTATATGCTCATAATGAGATTGAAAATATATTAAAAGAATTAATACCAAGGGAGTGGTTATCTGAGTTATTTTGAAAATCTATTTTCAACCCTCTCACCTAAATTGAATATGCGTGAAAATTATTTTCACACTCGGCTTTGGATTGTGTTTCCAAAGGGGGAGATCATTGAGACCCGACTCTATATAAATGGAAGAGAATTCTTATATATAATTGATTTTTCATTATGATGTGATCTAAAGTCATGGATAACATTTAATGGGAGAGAGACTATTAGATGTGATATTTCTAACTATATATTAGGGGAGATTTTATTTATTTCACTTAACCATTATCTATTGACATGGAGGGATGAAATTATCTCAAAAAAATTACTTTATATGGTAGTGTGTTGAAATATACCTCTCCTATGAGAAAATATATGATTTGATGATTCTCATGAAAATTTATTAGTTCTCAAAAAAATATTATTTTTTCAATAAGACTTAAATGGGGTATCCCTCAAATCCAAAAGTATTATATTTAATTACCGTTGGAGTTTTTGATGGTTTTAATTTATTTTCAATATGATAGATGTGATTGATAGAATTTTTTGATGATGTAAAGATGTTACTGGATTTGGTAGAAGTGTTTTTAGATGGTTGAAGATAACTGTATTGATTTTGAATATTTTATGTTAGTTTTCATGGTAATTTTTATATTTTGGTCTCAAAATATTACTTTTGATCAATACATAATTATTCTTTTTAAGACTTAATCCATAATATGGATTCTATCTCTATAGAAGAAATTTCACACATCATGAATTCATATGACTTGGAGTCTTCATTTGTCTTTAGGAGGAATTACAAATGAATATGTAATTTTTATGAATTCATATACTTTTATATGACATTATTTTTGGGAAATAAAATTTGAAAAGGCCCAGTCATTTATCTTCAGAGACATGCAGAATGGATTTCATATGACATTTAATAATGATGAGAATTGACAAAGTCCCTAGAAAAACCCTAGAGGTTATGTATTTGAAACCTAGTGAAATCCTTTACTACTAATAATAAGGGAAGATATTTTTTTCTCCATTAGTATATTGTTAACATGATACCTGTGTAAAAGTGAGTAAAATTTCCATCTCATATGTAATGGTAACACTAAATTCCAAGTGTTTCATAAAGGAAAATGCAACTTTTTTATGGTAAACAGTATTATTGTTGGCAAAAAATGGACATATATGAGTGTAATTATAAAAAATAGGGTATGTAAAGGAATAATAAGATTCTATAAGGGAATGTTTTCTGAGGATATCAAATATGAAGATGATTAAGTTGATCATCAAAGGTTGAAACATCATATTTAAAATATTATTGAAGTTGAATCATTTGAGAATTTGAATTTTACTATTCTATGTATATCTATTTGATGTATCAATACTATTAAATTAAAATTTGAGATATGTCTCAAAAATTTGTTTTTTATTAAAGATTCACTAAATATTAAATACAGGATATTAATGTGATGATGCTAAGATGCTCTGAAGATAAAATAATCACCTATATCCATTAATGAAGTGATTTTAGATGAATTATATGTGTGTAGAATCTCATGAAGTTGAGTTATTTATAATTGATCAGTGGACTAGTACCTAACACTACATACTATATGAATATGAGTTTGAGCTAAAACATTTGGAAGAAGAAGATAGATATGACATGAAATTTACAAATAGATTTATTTCTAAATTAATTATCAATGGTGATCGAATCTACAAAAGTTTCTAGAATTTTTTTTCTTAATATATAGAATATGGAGAATGGTATACATGGTTATTTTAATAGACATGAAATTATTGAAATAGAATAATATTATGGAGGGCATGATTTATGTTTGAAATCCTAATCGAATGAGTACCGAAATGAGATTGTAATGTATGCATTTTTTATTGAGTGGCCAAAATTATTGAGTTGCAAATTTTATTTTCTAAATTATTTTAATTCATAGAATTTTGAAAATGTAGAATATATTGAGATCTTTATGTGAGACATGTAATTTTTTATCAATATAAAATAACTAACTAAGAAAAATTGATTGAGTTTTATAGAAACCAAGCATGATGTTTTGAGAAATATTCAATATCTGGTTTAGTTAGAGTTTTATGTTTATTCATATATGTATGAGATAAGGATGAATTTATCTATTAGAATCTAGATGAAGAACATATATATTTATAAATATATAGAAGGCTCATAGAGGAAGATCTTTATTTCTAGTTTCTGAAGCATCCATACTTTCAATGTGATCTTTTCCATTCTAGTTAAACTTTTATTATGGAGGTAGTGTGAAAAATAATAGTTTAGTTTAATTATGGATAGTCATAGTGTGAGACTATGTGAATTACATAAGATTATCAATAGTTTTCAAATAGTAAAGAATCTATGGTTGGGGAGACAAACCAACCATAGAAATATGTAGGTTTCCCATAAACTAGATGAATCTTGTAAAACTCTTCATGTTAATTGTACATTTTATTTTATGAATACATGAGTGAGGATGAGATTTTAAAATTAAGAGGATTGAACATTAATAGGATTTAGGGGGTAACTTAATTAAGTTGAAATTATAAAAACTAGCCTCCAATGATTAATTCCTCCTTATTAGTGGTGTTATCCAATCATTAGAAATTAATATATGTTAGTGGATGTCCATGAATATTTTCTATTCTCGATTTTTTTAAAATTTTAAATATAACATGCACATTTACTAGAAATAAATTTTTCACACATAAATAATTTAGGTTTGTGAAATACATTCTTTTATGATCATGTAGATTCTTCTTTGATTTATTTGGAGCTCTAGTTATCACTAATTTGTGTTTAATTAGGTAGAATAATCAATTATGAAGTTTTCTTGGCATAATTTTTTTTCTCATATGTTGGAATGTTTTATATTTCACTTATTCTAAATACTTATATTTAATATTTATCTCAATAAATTTTATATTAAGAAAATTGTTATTATATTAATGTGATCTCATCCATCTTTCCAATTCACATTTCATCTTCCCAACCTTATACTCATACATCTTTATAATTTCTTATAGTAAATTATTAATATCCTTGACTCTCTTATCATTGGAATCTAGCATTGAATCCTTGAAGTAAATAGACTCAAGGTGTAACTATTCTAATGAATAGGTCACCTCCTTAAAAATATTCTCATATAAATACTTCTCACAAATAAGTACTTTAAATTAATAACTACTTAATTAAACACATTCTTTTTTTGAAAGATATATTCATCAATATCTTCAACTACTTGTGTGAGATTCTTACACTTTCAAAACTTCTTGGCTAAAGCATCCTATATGACTTAATCCTATTTATATAGATATGTTTTTTTCTAGTATCCATTTGTTTCAAGTATATATATATATGTATATATATATATATAATAACTTCTATTGTGACATGTTTAAAATAATCCTTATCCCCAATATAGAGTTTTTTCATAGATTCATTGCAATCTATCTTAAACACGTCTCAATAAAGAAATAATGATCATCAAATTTAACAAGTAAAGACTTAAAATTATGATTACATTAATCTATTAGTGTTTCATCTTCCATATTTGATATATTAATTTTTTTCACTCCACTTTATTTTCCCTATTTTGTGTGGTTCTATATAAAGCCCATAAATCAATGTATATATGGATGGGAATAGACTCTTCTATCCAATGATAATCCTCTATCATTAAATATATTCACTTAACGAAATAATATATTAAAAAAATATTTATATTTTTAAATTATTTAGTGTTTTTATTTTCTCTTATAATAGTTTTGAAAAAATTAAGTTCTATTCAGAAAGTTCCTATGCTCTGATACAACTAGTATTTCCCAGTGGATTTGTGTAAACATAGTTGAAGTGATGGTGGGGGGGGGGGGGGTCAAGTGAGAATAATATTTACCAAATTCCATGTAATAATTCAAGATTAACTTTAACACCCCATAATTATAAAATAATATCATTTTATTTGATATAATATAAGGCACATAACACCAATCTTATGGGACCCATAAAATATATTTCTTTAAATTTAATCTCTTCGATACCTTACGAAACATGAAACCCTGAGTCTAAATTAATTGTAATATAATATAACATTATAAACTATATATTAAAATTTTGGGTCTTAATAGTAATAACTAATTTATGAAAATTACAATTATCAATTGAATTGAAATAAAATAATAATAATTGAAATGATATTTAAAAAAAATATTTTTTTTCTAAAAGACGGGTTAATCACACTTTCTGAAAATAATTTAAAATAAAAAATTTACACATTTAGAAAATATATTTGATAAAATTAACATAATTTTTTTAAATAATCATATAAAAATTATATTATAGTGAATTTTTAGGATTTATCTAAAATGATTCATTTTTTGTTGAATAGAGTAAAATACTGATTTTTATTGAAAATACCTTTTATTTTAAATAATTAAAAATTTTAAATTACATTTTAAATATGTTTTAAAATAAATTAGTTTAATTATGTTAATATATAAGTATTTTAGGTTATTGGAATCAATTTAATATTGATTTATGATATTAAAACCTTTCATACTAATAAGAATTATGTCTTTGAAAACATGCTTTTTATCATGTCGGTGGGTGTAATTTTAAATTGGATTTTACCAAATATATAAATTTATTTTGTAAAAATTTATTAAGTATTTGGAATTAGAATAATTTGTATTATCGAATAATTTATACTTTATTTTTTACGATTATGAATAATAGAATCACTAAAAATTAATTACCATGGTTAATGTAAAAAATGATTTGATGGGGGGGTTAAACTAAAAATATATGGGTTACAATATCCTAAAAAATTATAAAAAAATATTTTATCAAAATTTTTAGACCTTATAACGTATATTGGTCCATAATTACCCATTTTGGAGTCTTTTTTAATAATAATAACATGAATTTAATTAAATATTTTCAAAAATACCATGTGTGTCCTCTCCCCCACTTATAAAAGAACACCATATCTCCTCCCCTAATCACACTTTAAAAGATATTTTTTGTCCAATTCCTACCATAAAATATTTATTACTTAATTCCCAACATCATATATACCTTGGTTTGATCATATATAAATCATAGTAATTATTTTGGTGCAAACCAAAAGAATTTTCCTGAAGAAGAGGCAATGTTCTTAAACGAATGTTTTCATTTTATTTCTTATTCCACCGCCATAAAATCTTATTTAATTATGATAATATAATAATATAAGTATATAACATATAATAAATTTTATTATGTTAATTTAATAACCTATATTCATATCCTCTTTTATCAAATGGGAAACAAAACTATCGATTGTGTGTATGACAGACTACCACCATGCGAACCGATATAATTTGTTTTCTATCACCACCTTTCAAGGATGGATATAATGATGGATTAAACAATAAATATTATATTTAATATATTATTATAATTATTTAATTTTATTATCATATATGATTTATTAGGTTTTATTTTGTCTCAAACATGATAACACTGCTGGTGTGTACAGAGGACTATCGCCTCATGAAGTGTTGTGATTCGTTTTTCACATAAACTTTACAAGTAATATAATAATGATAAATTTAATGAATATATGTTATATATATGACATTTTATGTATTATAAAAAATCAATATATCACATAATTACTTACCATTTTTCCTATTAAAGAAATTATAACATCGCTCGTGCATACCTACGACCTACCATCTCCACGAAGCGATGTGATCCATTATCCATGTTCCAATTTCAATAATGATTATAAACATTTATATAATGAAAAAATATATATTTATAATATTAATATCATTATATTTATGATAGTTCTATATAATATTCTCAAGAACTGGATCATTCATGACAAAACACACATAAGAAAACAAGGTAATTAACACCCAAAATAATGAAAACAATGAAATAATATTAACAAAATAGTGTTAAAACGTTATTAAGGGATCATATATGATATTATAAATATGAATATTTTTCTATTATATCTAAATAAAATTATTAAAACTATTTTATAGGATGTTAAATCATGTTCATTCTAAAGGAAGCATGCGGTAACAGACATTATCTCAATTTCTCTCCCTTGAGATTGATTATAATGTTATGAACAAATTTTTTTAATATGGTGTATATAATAACCTTTTTTATGTAATATCATGAATAATTCATAATTTAGTGAATTTTAGGTTTTCATTTTAATTATTTAATCTAATGGGGTTTGACTTGAAAATTACAAAGTGCTTAAGAATTTTGTTACTAAATTTCTTTTCAATGGGTCATATTAATCTTCACTGTCTTTGAAATTATAATAATATTGGTGTAAATAATTTTTATTATGTTATATTTTATATTGATTTAAATTTGATAATAATAATCTATTCATCAATTAATTATCACTTCAACAATACGATCTGGTGAGGGTTTATTTCACAATCTCATTTTAATCAGGATTATTTATTCTTGAATTTCCATTGAATAAATTATATTATCATTGGATAATGAACCCCATTAATTTTATTATAATATTTTTATTCATGAAATTCTAGACTAATAGTACCATTTTTACACTCTTTAGTACTTAAAATTATTGAGAAAATGTTTTTAATAAGATTATACTTCATTTTTCTCTTTAGTCGAAAATATTTTTTCTTCCAACCCCATGTTTTAAGAAAATGATTTAAAAAATATTTTTGAAATTATTAAAATTATTTTTAAACTCATTTTTACCCATGTTTTACTTTTTAATTTTTTTAAAATAATATTCATCTTGTTTTCCAATCAAGGAATGTTTTTCTTTTACCGTAAATGTGAAAAGAATCATTTTTTTAAAATTCATGACATATATATAATGTCTAACTATCATGAATAATAAATGTTTAAAATTTTCCATTATATGTTTTAAAGGTTATTTTACAAGAATACCATTTTCAAAAAAAATTCCTTACTTTTCATTTTTAGAAAGGTGAATTTCAAATTGAAAATGATATTTTCATCAAGAATATTTTAACGAAATTTTAAGGAATTTCTATTAATAAAAGAAAAATCCCTTTATTTTATAAAAACATAAATAGGTATATATTGTATTGATACTATGATTATTCATCATATTGATGGATTTGTATTATTTTGGCCAAGTATAGTATTGATATTCACTTCCTTAATTAATTTTTTTAGTCATTACCATTCCCTTGAATTATTCACTTTTATATGACTGTTGGACATTAAATTTCCCATAAATATCCATATTATTTATAAAATTTATTCTTATTTATAAATAATTTTTGTTATTTATACATATTTTATTTTGTTTTGAAATTTATATGATTGATAAAGGAATTATTTTTAATCTATATTTCTTAATCGATACACAATTTTTTTAATAAGGCATATTGTTCATGAATTAAATAGATTATTAGATATATTAGGAATTATTTGGGAATACTGATATGGGTGGGGCATAGTTATATATAAACAATCGATTCATCAGTAGTATCATCAAAAAAATCAGTTGGCTATACTTAGTTAAAAAGGTTTTTTGTGTGTACCTACCCGTCAATTTTAAACTATCTTGTGAAAGGAATTTAAAATAAAGATACCATGATACCTAAGATAATTAAATCGAATAATTAAAATTTACTTTTAAATTATAATTTAAATATTATTATCCATGAGATTCTCACAATGAAATTATCTCTAGATGCATTTAAATTTTAGTTTATTGATTAATTGGAATGTTTTTTCCATTATTTAACTTGTGATATTGATCATGCATTATCTAGTTATGATAGTAATGTTATTAATTAAATATCTTGTGTTTTTAGTTATTAAACATTCTATAATGATTATGGATTATCTTATCATTCTAGGAATGTTTTTTAAAAAGAAGTTGTGTTCATTTATTTACCATTACATATTGATTAGTCCAGTCAAATTATTTAAATGGAACGTGTGTTCAGTTATTTACCTTTCGATTTTAATTATTCTTATTGATTCATGATAAATTCCATTATACTTAACCCTTAAATGGAATTGAATATCAACCATATTTTTTTCCATTCCTGGGAATCTAGGAAGTGACCTAATAATGATATATAAAAGGATATTATAAAGGGAATAATGATATTCTAAAAAAATGTTTTCAGTTTTGTTTTTGAAATGTAATATTTGAATAATGTATGTATCTAGTTTACTAAGAATACTAAACTAGTTAGTTGTCTGGTTTTTAATTCCTTGTATCTTATTCCAATTTAATAAATCAAGTCCCTAGATCAAGGTTACTAGAGGTAGGGTTGTCACATTAACCCATTTATTATCTCATAAATTAATAAATATTAGTTTAAAAATGGATATTTTAATATTCACCCAATAATATATAATCACAAGAAATGTATAAATTTATAAATGTTCTTAAGACATGAAATTTTACAGGATTCTAACCTAATGTGGGAAGCATACTTCTTACTATGTTTTACTCCAAATTAAAAATGGATTCTCCACAAATATTTGAATCACCAAATATATTGGCTGTATATTGATTATCGTACAACCATGTTCACTAAATTTAACACATATGTGGATCACTATATTACAAAATTGAATTCGTATTCTCTCACATGTTCTCTATACTCAAATCCCATGAGTTGTTCAATGATACCATTATATTAATGTTAAAGAGGGACCTATCTAAGGATGTCTATATACATGTAAATAATGATATTATTTTTGATAATAGAGAGTCTTAGACTTCATGAATATCTTCAAGAACTAATGCATACACTCAACCTCAATTCCATCAACAAATTCATGTTCTTATTTAGAATATGTTTCTGGCGCTCTCAACTCAAAAAACTAACAAAAAAACCTTTAAATATTTAAACTTTATTTCATGAATTAAATTATAGTCTTCATAATTTTTCCTAGTGGTATAAAATAAAACACAAGGGTCTTATCTTTATTACTGTTTCATATTATTCTCTTTCAAATTCAGTGCATAAGATCATATCACAGAAACTCATGATTTTTTGTCTCTCTCTTTTTATCTACTATTCTTTGACCCCCAAATTATGTTTCTTTAATATAATATTACCATGGTCTTAGTATATTCTTCACTATAGAAGACAATGGATTCTACCATTTCTTCTTCCTTGATATTCTATTTTTCTATTGGAAAACACAGCTACACACATCCACCATTACAATTCCTACTCATATTTTATTTTATTTTCAATATATCTTCTTAAATACACATGATTTTATATTAAATTTATTTTCTCATTTATAATTTCCAAAAATATATTATGTTTATGGTTTTTTTGGAGTATTCCCAAAATTATTATAATTAATTATTCACTTTAGGTTCTAATGATATATCATGCATTATGTTTTCAACTCAAAGTATATTTTAAGAATACACTTATTAAATTATAAGCACATGGATGAATAAATATTTATTTCATTCATATATATTATTGTCTATATATTCATGAAAATATACAAATTTTAAAATACACCCTTCAAATATCCATAATGTATATAGGAATATATTGGAAACAATTTTGTGTGGAATTCTTTTCATAGAATAAGAAAAATTCTTGTAGTGTAAATAATTTCAAAACTCACTATTAAAATATCTAAATATATTGAAAAACCCAACTCGAATAACTCTTATATATACTATGTAGTACAAATTGAGCGTCAATATGATTAAATCATCATTATTTTTGAAAATATAATAAATCAATTTTTCATTATGCATAATTTCTCCCTCTATTTAATCTTCTTTTCACTCAGTGTGAAGACCGATTATTTATTCCATCATATATTGTATCAAACTTAAATTTTGATATTTTTTCCTTTGATGATAAACATAAGTAACATTCCAAATATCATTCTTCATAATTTTATAATTATAGTAAACTCATTTTTTTCCACATGAGTTCAAAATATTTTCTAAGTCAAATTTTATATGAAGATCCAAAAGTTATACATAGATTTATTATATCATACATGGATCAAAAATATCTTATCATGGGAAAGATACACACACCACTTGAAATCATCTAAATCAAATATCTTATGAGAAAATTATTTTCCCAAATTCATCAAATTTAAATAGAGTAAAAGAAATCAAAATCAACTAGACATATATCAATTCCATTATATGTGGAATAAATCCCCTCCATAGTATGAATTTTTCTTCTATAAAATTTCACCAAACTCAATTGTCATTCAGGATTCACTAAAATATCATATAGGAATTTCATGTTGGTCAAATCAAATTTTTGTAGGAAAAATATCAAATGAATAAGATAATTCCCCTTTCCATTTTCAGCTCATCTACATTGCATATCCTAGAATATCAAATATTATACAAACTATGAAAATGAATTCCATATATATTTATTTTTATATTCACTATGAACATAGGATAATTTTGATTAATATTTTTATCTTCATCATAGTAATATTAAATTTTATTAAATGGGGTATGATCTTCTTAAAATAAAACCTTGACCTTCTAAAAAATCTCAAATAACCTCATAAAAACTCCAAATAATTTTAAAAATTATTAGAATAATTCTAAAAAACTTATGATTATTCCAAAGGCTTACAAAATATAAATTACTGAAGATTGATTATTCTCAAGAAATATTCTTTCTTACTTGTACTCAAATTAAACATTTGTAAATCATCACCCATGAGTGACCAAATACAATACTCAACAACTGATTTATTATAAGCTAAATGGATGGATTATTCATTTTTTCTAGAAACAATTATTTTTTTAACACATGTTCAATAAAAATTATATTTTTTTTAAAGTCATGTTCAGTATCCAGATATCGTTGATCTCTTAAATAGTATAAGTGAATGTCGTTGACATTTCTTATCTACCCTTGTTTAAATATTAATATAAATACATTCGATCGATTCAATTTTCACAAGTAATTTTACAAGTAATATTCTCAAATAGCTATTATAAGGATCTCAATTCCTCTCCATTTCCTAGAAAAAACAATGGAAATTGTTTAATTTCATTACATGGGTGGATACTCACTTATTCACATAAGGTATATTCGTTTCACTAATTATAGTGAAAATATTCCTGATAATAAGTCTAATTGAAAAAATACAGCCAAAGAAATTTGGTCACCTCAATATAGTTAAAATATTATAATTTTTTTTAGAATGACCCAGATTAAAATAAATTATAACATAATACAATTTTATATCCAAATTCAACATACTACATCCCTGACTATTAAGCTTTTTCATTGGGTGAAGTGTGTATTTTTTTTCAATTTTACAACTATGGTGAAATTATTTGGTTTTAAAAAACATGGTTAACATTTATTTTAAATTATTTAGTATAAAATTCACGGTTAAATGTTTCAAATTATTTTATAGGAGAAATCGAATATCCCGCTGAGTTATATTTTTGATAAAGTTTCATCGAGTATTATATATTATTAATTAGGGATAAAAAAATTATAATATACAATTTTATGCGATTGTTTTAAAAATAATTCTCATGATGATAATGATTATGATGATGAAAATGACAATAATAATAATTATAATATTATTATCCAAAAAAATTTCAATCCTTAGAGGAATTGGATGATGGGGGTGTTTTGTAGACCTATGTTTTCAAATCCTCCATATAATTTCATATATTATTTTTATAAATAAATAGATGGAACTAGGTTTTTATAGGGACAAAAACAATTGTTAGTTTTTTATTTTTCTATGAATTTCAATGGTTGGAAATGGTAATTTCCTTTAACCACTTGTGCATTACCATGAGAACCGCTAGCCACACCAGCCTTTCCAAAATTGAATGATCCCATCACTATTGAGGAGGCAGTTGGATCATGTAAACTCCAGTTGAAGAAGAATCATTGGATGAATCACCTATTTGAACTCGATATTCCATTATAGGTAGATTCAAGAACCAAGGAGGTCTAATATAGATTATATTTATATTATTTAGTGTGATTGTATCAAATTTCAAGGTAAAAAATCATGAGGTGTGGTCATTGTAATTAACTTTCATGAGGTGAGATAGTTTTTTTTTGGAGGGGAGGATTCTTGTTTTAGGGGGTGGGGTAGGGATGTAGTTAGGGATTTTTGGATATGATATAAAATACATTAGAACTATAATAGGTTTATTCAATATATAATGTTTATAACCACATTAAACAACCTTGGTTACAGGGGAATTGGGTAGACCACTTTTAGGTTGACACTTGGAAAAGGTTCTATAAACATAATTAGACAGTGGAGGATAGTGGTACTAGTGTTAGGCATTGGAATATATTGGAAATTTTCTTGACTATAGAGTTTCATGTTGTTCTAACTAATAACTTAGTTAGATTAGGATAATATAGAAGGTGTGGTGGTGCACCTTGTCACATGGAATACCGCAAGGAAAGCTCATGGAATACTTATTTTTTCTAAAATGGAAAAAATGTGAAATTTTCATATTATTTTTTTAGGAGAAGTGGATAGTATATTTTACACATATTACATGTAGACTATAAAAACATGGATTTAATTTACATTCGATATTATATAAAGGTGTTTTTTATAATTTGAAATATTTGGGCACTAAAATTGATTATAACTTTACCTAGAGAAATTATAAAATTATATTTTTGTTCACTTTTTTGAGTTGAACACAATAGAACTTACGTTGGGTGATTTGAAGCTACTAAGATATTAGTTTTTATAAAATATGATTATTGATGTGTAAGTCTATATATCTAATCTAGTGGTTTTTTTGAGGGATGTGAATCACAAGGTGTTATCTATGTGACTAAAAATAATGTTTATGTTTATTTGGATTCAATTCAAAAAAAGATTCTTGTTAAAACATAGTTTCTACAGAATCATTTTTAATGATGATTAGTGATGAATTTATATCATGTTAATTGATGGGAAATCATTTAGTGAGTGTTATTAGCTTTGTATTGATCACTATAGACTCATGATATTAAAAAAAATATTTTGATATGAAAATAGATATGAAATAATTAGATGTGATGTGATAACCATAAACAAGATACTTATATTCCCCTTATTCATTGATATATGTGGCCATTATGATATGATGTTTGGATTAAATAGTATGGGAGTATGCATGGATCATCCATGCACATTATCATATATAATAAATTTTATTGAAATATCCGATACATCGTCCATTTAAAAAACATCATTGGTAGTAGGAAATCATTTCTTTGTTATATGAATGTGTAATGTTATGATGAAATGAAATTTTTCTTAAAGAAGATGATGATGATGAAATAATGAATTACTATCATGATAGGATTTTTCGGGAGATAATATCATAATCTTAATTCTTGGAAAATACTATAATGAAATTGTATAGGATTTCACCTGAATGGGAACATGACCTAGCCCACCACTAGCCTGAAGTGTATTGTCTATCCCCACAAGATGGAAACTAGTAACTAGGTCTCAATAATTCTCTTTTTAGAATGGTTTCACCATAATATAATAAATCAAATATTTATCAAAAAATGATAAAACACCAAGATATGATATAATCCATTAATAACTAGAGAGGGAACATATAAAAATTAAAATACCAAGTCGAATGGAGGATGAAAAAACCTAAAATATACAAGAAACGAGCACCCGAAATGCTCCAACATCACTATTAGTGACCCCTACAAAATAACCAAATCCATACATGCATATATAAACTAATTTAATACTGATCAATTGAAATAGAAGTAGGAACCTAAAAGGAAGAAAAAACATTTTCATACGCACCTGTGTACCAATTCATATGCAAGGTGTGTGATAAACATGCCTAGTAGGATATTACTAAGGAATATATGAAATCCACTTCATAATATAGTATAAAAATTATTGTTTAAACATAAATATAATCATTATTTTTTAACTTGTTTTATAAATTAAATTCAATAACATGCCACATTACTATTTCAAAAACATCCACCCTTTATAAAATAATAAAAGGATGGGAAATAATTAGAAATTAGATTTCTCAAACCCAAGAAATTAATCCTTTAAAATTTTGAGAAAATATTCCAAATCATAAATTTTCCCTTCTTTCTAAATCATTTATATAAAATAAAATTTTCACAAACATTAATATTTAAAACCATTATCATAAAACCCATTTATAAACAACCATTCATTTAACTGAAAAATATTCAAAATAATATGGAAACTAGTTTCTAGGTAAACCAAAAATCACACCCAATATAAAATATAAATAAAAATAAGCTCCAATATAACAAAATCATAAAGCAATGAAAACCCAATAGATAAGTTATACCATGTGATATAAGAAAACTAATGGAAATAAAAACTATATATAAGATAAAATACTCTAAAATGTACTAGAAGTAGCTCATATTCAAGGGATATATCCTAAGAATCATGTTATAAGATCTCAGTTAGATACATAAAACCTAGACCATCCAATATAATTATTTTCAACTTCATAGTCCCATTTAAAACTACAAGTCACACCACTATCCTAGTTATCTGAATCCAATATGTGTCCTAGAGCAGTCAACACCCTCCATTTCTACCTCTAGTTAGAAACTGTTGAGTAAAATTTTTTACTTCTACACATTAGATCCTTAGTTTTTAAAATCACAACAAACTTTATTAAAATCATTTTAATTTTCATTATATTTCCCAAGTATTTAGAACATATTTTATAAAACTATTTATTATATTAAGTGTATAAACTTTTCTTAAATAAAAATATAAACTTTCCAGGCAAGTACAATCCATTGAACTGACTAAAGTCTAATCCATCAAATTGACTAAGGTCTGATCCATCAGACTGACTAAATTCAACTTCATCATATTGACCAAAGTCTAGTACACTGATTTATGAAAGTTTACTCCAACATATTGAATAATTCCTAGTCTATTGGACTGAACAAATCCTAGTCTACCAGATTGACCAATGTCTAGTGCATCCAAATGAAAAAAGTCTAGTCTATCAGATTGACCAAGGTCTAGTCCATCGGATTGACCAAAGTCTAGTCCATCAGATTGACCAAGTTATAGTCTATCAGAATAACAATAGTATATTACATTGATGTGACTAAGTTTAGTCTATTATTGTTATGGGTTTAGTCGATCATCATGACTAGGTTTAGTCTATCAGTGTGACTAAGTTTAGTTAATATATATGATTGAGTTTCATTTACTGGGTGAATGTTATGAGTCTATAGGTATGAATGAGTTTAGTTCATTTAACTGATTTTTTATTCCACCAAAATAATAAATTTTATAATCAGATTCATAATTATCTTTAATGGTCGGAATACATTTTAATAACATTATAATGGTGCAACCAAAATGATATCAGATGGAGATGTACTTGTTGATCTGTCAAGATGGAGCTCTTCTAAGGCCATTACAACCAACTCTGAGAATCACAAAAATATGAATTTTGGAAGAGTGTCTATAAATAAATGTGAATTCAAGGAGTTGTATGTTTATTTTTTGTGAATGAAACCCATTTATAATTTTCATTTTTTAACTTCTTATTACTTTTGCTCTGTAAAATTTTCGTAGTGTTTTCATTATATGGAATCCGTGTGAGGATTGTTAATTAATTAGAAGGTTTTTTCAATTCTATTCTATGTATATTTTTTTTAATATCAATTTATTCATGGGATGGGAATATGGAGAAATATGATCAGGCTAATCAAGGTCTTATAGAGATAGAAAGATAGAGTTTATTTCAATCTTTATAATCGAGGGTTTTCTTCTTGAATAACGACACACATTACATTTAAGTTAAAATGTGTAAAACTTATATTAGGATTATTTAATTCCCTTAAACTAAAGGTCATAATGTACATATTCATTTTTGAGGTTTCTATTAGTTTTACAATAGAACTTTTTAAAGTTTAATTTTACATGTTTTAACAAGTTATAATTTCTTGATGTGAACTTATAAGAGATGTTTTTTATAAAAATTTTATGTAATCTGATTTGCCGAATGAAATTTGAGTTCCTTACAATTACTTTAATCATTTAATGAATACTGAGTCTAACAAACTTAATAAATAGGGTTTTGAAATTTAATTAGTTACAATTTATAACTAAAATTCTCTCCCTCTTGTATCCATTATAAGCTCTTAGGAGCCAAAAGTTTGTATTAGTGGAGGTTCTATTACTTGACTGGATGGTTTTAAATTTTATCATTTTAAGAACATTTCTAATTTTTTATACATTTATTATAAACTATTTCTTACAAACCGTTATTACACTAATGTGTATATTTTAGAAAATGTTTATGTTTTTATAAGATGAAGGGTTTAAATGATGGTACACTTGAAAATAAAAATCCTAGTAGACAACCAATATTTAATGGTTATGACTATGAATACTAGAGATACATAAAGAAGATAGTTTTTATTAACACTATTTTTCATTACTTTGTAATGTTGACTGCAAATTACATGATTCAAATGAATGAATTCTCAACAGTTACTAATAAAGAGAATATTGAATATCAGATGAACTATCTAGTATGTTATATATCTCTATATTATATGATTAAGAATATATATTTTCGTATGTATTCTTGTAATAAATCTAATAATATTTGTAAGATGTTTGAAGTTACATATTTGTGAAACTCTAATGTAATTGAGACTAGAAGAGAAATTCTAAGAGCATACTATCATGCCATTGATTTTCTACCTAGTGAATCTATTGTGAAGATGCATAAGAGATTCATGAAAATTGTGAATAGTCTTTAATATTTTTTAGAAGAATGTTTTTTATAAATATTTTAGTAGAAAATATTATTGAAATTATGCCTAGAGAATGGGAATCCAAAATAACAACTTTATATAAAATGGGAAGGATAAAATAATCAAATATGGATATATTTTATTAGAAATCTCATGTAGTATGAGGGTAGATTAAGAAGAGATGTTGAGAAGAGGAATAAAAATAATGGATGAGTTGGTTTTTATACCACTTAAAATATTTATAAAAAAATTTATTTAGCCCAAATTATTTTGAAGTCCTAAAAAAAAGAAAATTATTATTGAATAAAAGTTTAATTATTTAGAACATTATGTGAATGAATTATCAAATATTGATAAGAGGATGAATAATATTGTTTAGAAGAAATATTTATGATATAAGTATCATAATAATTATGAGGAAATAAGTGATATAAAATATTCTTCTAAAGTTATCTTTCATGAGTGCAAGAATGATGGTCATATAAGACCTGACTACCGCAAGATTAAAAGAAAATAAAAGAATGAGAGAACTTTGGATAGGAATTCTAAGAAATTATATAGAAAAATACATATGAATAGTCTGAAATCATCAACCACTTTGATTATAAGTGGTGGTGATAGTTCATTAGAAAATTCAACTGGAAGTGAATGTGAAGATTGAAGAATATTGATTTCTATAATGAGATTATGAAGATAATCATGTTTTAGGAAAAGGTAGATAATAAATCATTAAAAAATATTACATTAATATAAAATTATCCTGAAAGTGATAATAACAAAAATCATACATATTCTAATGAGTAATCTTCTTTATCATAATAAAAAAAATTATTTACCTAGTTTTGAATAACTCTCTAAAATTTAAAAAACTTTATAAAAATAAAATTGAAAAATTACTAAAAAAATTGATATTTCTAGAGATAAAATTTATAAAGAAAACATAATAATATCGAAACTCACTTTTGATATTTTAAATCTTTCAAAAGAATTAGAGAAAATAAATTTTGTTAAATTTATTCTTTCTAAACAATTAGAAATATTTAATATCGAGAAAACTATTTTATCAAAATATCTAGAAAACATAATTAGAGTAAAAATTCTGTTGAAGATAGAAATGTATTTTTAAAACAAAAATATAAAATATAAATTCTAAAAAAACATTTATCAAAGTCTAATACTGGTAAAGAAAACATTTACTGAAAATACAAAAAAAATTAAAAATCATAAGGATGAGTCTAGAATGAGTCATGCTAATAAGAAACCAAATTTTTAAAAAAAACTACTATGTTCTCAATGTTCCATATATTTCATGAAATGTAAAAGTGGTAGAAATTGAAAAACAAGTGTTATTTAAATAATATTTACTATTTACATTTTCATAAATCTTATTTTTCAAAAGGATTATTATCTTTACATCATAGAAAAGATATAATGATATAGATTCTAGATATATTTCTTTCTAATAATATCATACCCAAGAATTTTTGGGTTTAAAAATAGTAATTTTTTTAGTAAATGAAGAAGTGAAAAAATATATGGTAAACGAATAGTGGTTGTTTTAAGAATATGAGGTGGAAAAAATATTTCTTTAAGAAGATTATAAATATTAAATGTTGAAAAGTTACCTTTGGTGACATTTATAAAGGGGAATGTATTAGAATTTGTAACATTACTCTTATGAGTAAGGCCTTAATTTCCAAAGTTTTTATTTTTTCTAGGTATTAAGAACATGCTTATTAGAATAATCCAATTACACTTATATTGATATCTTATGAACTTAAAGAATGAAAAAATTACCCTTCATAGTTCAAAAGATAGATTTATTCTTTCTCCTAAAGGGTATGATAATGTTTATATACTTAATGTAGAAGACCTTAGGAGCTAATATATACAATTAATTAGTGAAATGGGAGACCATTTTTTGTTATGGAATAGAATATTAGGGAACTGTAATGTTTAAAATTAAAAAAAACTATCTAGGAAAGTACTAGTTAAAGATATACCAAAAATTAAGTTTGATTCTTTAAAAGCATCTGATCCTTGTTAATTTGGAAAGAAATATAAGTCATATTTTAACTATATTAGTGATGTCTCAACTTAGACACTCGTGGCCAAATTCGCTTTAGATAGACCTCCGCTGGATCTGTTTGAGGGTTTTATCAACTCAAAATGGGGTATTCATTCCTTAGTGGTGGTGGTGGTTCTAGATCACCATAATCTGAGCATGCACCTCTTTTTAGATGATGATTTTTCCTGTATTTGGTTGTCAGAGTCACACCAGTGTGATAACCGAAATGTCATTCTCTTTCATTAGAATGTTTATTTTGATCATGGTCATGATAGAAAGAATGCATTAGTGTGGATTCATGTTCCCCGACATCCACTTACCTTATAGAACCCATATGTACTCAAAAGGTATCCGTGAAATGATCATTTGTTTCCTTTAGATTGATGATCATACTCTTTTCCTGATGCAACTTGTTTTTTATTATCTCTATGTTGATATGGACCTATTGAAGCCTCTCTCAAACCATATTCATCTATAGGTAGAAGGTAATTTTAGTTTATAGGAACACATACATTATGAATAATCCTTTTTTTGTTCATTTTTTTGTCAACAAGGCTACTAGACTCTGAATTTCTCTCATTGTAGGAGGAGAGGTCACAAGGGATTTATGACATAGCCTAATGGAACCATTGCACCACTAGTTTTAAAGGTTTCTATTGGGATAAATTCTAGTTTCAGGATGATTCCAAGATCTTCATTGGGTGTTCATCACACCTCTTGAGACATCAAACAGAGTCTGGAAAAATCAAATCATTAGAAACCCTCCTTGACTACTTTTAGTCTCCCAGTATCTTCTGTTAATGTTCCCCCTTTGTACCAAATGTGTTCAATCACGATGGTGACATGGCGGCTAAGGGGATTACTATTGTGTATTTTAGGGGTGTAGGCACTTACTCTCAAATGGCCTCATAAACCCTTTCCTATGCCAATATTGTGCACGGTCTGGTGGATTAACCTACTTGGAGAAGTGATGACCCAATATTGTTGGGTACCTCAAATATCGATGGTTCTAAAGGGATATGATCTTATTCTCTTGGTCTATATAATTGTTTGTGTTTTTTAGGGAATAAGTGGTAGTCATGGTCACTCATACCCAATCCATGGATAAGGTTAGGATGATTGGTGACATCATTGTCCTTGTATAATTAAATGCTCCTATGGTCACTCAAAATTAATTTGGAATCCTTGGGGTTGATGATAAACCTAAAAGGAAGACATAAATGTGATGTAAGGAAAGAGATTTATCCAACCTAGGTGTTTCCCCAAAGTTCAGTGGTAGATATGAGGTGGTAGAAATGATGGGTAGGATGCATACTCGCTCCATTGGCCACCAATATGGTTTCTTTCATGATGATTTGGATCATGATTTTGAGAGGGAACTGGATGTTTCTAAAGGTATTTATGATGTTGATTTCTGGTTATAACTTATGTTCCATGGATTTTCATCTCCATAATCATGAAATTTCTATAGTTTTAACTAAACCATAAAGTTATTTATGAAAATTTATAATGATTTGTGGTGAAGTCTCAAGGAATTATATTTTATAGTTAGTGAATATGTATTTATTTTGTACTACAAAAACTAGAAGTATCAGTGGGAAATACTATGTTTATGTTTTAGTTGAGGATTAGACAAGATATATATTGATATTATTTCTAGAAAATAATTCAGAAGAATTTTACAATTTTAAAACCTTTCAGCATGAGTTAAAAATGAGAAAAATATATCCTCGATAAATATTCATAGTGTTCATGGTGGATAATTTTTAAATTATGATTTTGAAACTTTTTATAGTAAAAAGGGTATAATACATAACTTTTAAACACCTAAACCCCATAAAAAATGGTGTTGTTGGAAGGAGAAATATAAATCTTCAGGATATTACAAGAACAATGTTGATTGAATAATTTGGTACTAGACACTTTTTGGACGAAGTAGTAATTTCTGCCTATTATAATATAAATCAAGCTTTAATAAGACCTTTTATTAATAAAAATCCTTATTATTTATAGATTAAAAAAAACCAGCACTTTATTAATTAAACTATTTTGAATGAAAATTATTCATTTTAAGTAATAAAGATAATTTACAAATGTTGTCTATAAAATATAATGATAGAATATTTTTAGAATATTATATAATTAGTAAAGAATATAGATTTTTTGGAAAAACACAATTACTATTAAGGAAATAGTTAATGTTAAATTTTATGCAACTGATCTTTTTTTTTCAAAAAACCTCAATCCCCATATTCATATTTTATTTCATAAACTTATTTTCAACTAATGTTATAATTTTCTTCTCAAGAGTGAACAATAGAAGAATATGTTTATATAGTTCTTCCTCAATAATAATTTCAAAAATTTGTTAAAGAACATAATTTAATAAACCCAAGGAACCGGTTGATTCTTAGGAATCATCCTAGTGATAATTTCATGGGTGATTTAGATCAACTAATTAGAACTAGAATTTCCTTATGAAATGAAGTTGAACATTTTGTATTTTTCTAAAAATTTGAACCTAAAACTTCTAATGAATAATTGAGTGATGTAGATTGGATAAAATGTATGAAATAAGAACTCAATAAATTTGAAAGGAATTCAGATTTTAATTTGGTTAAATGACATAAAGATACTTCTATAATTGGTTTAAAATATGTTTTTTAGATTAAGTGGGGTGAAAATGTAATTATAGTAAGAAATAAAGATAGACTTATTGAAAACTGTTACAATAAACAAGGGGGTATAGAATATGATGAAGCCTATGATCTGGTAGTAATACATGGAGATATTAATATTATTATATAATATATAATAGTTCTTAATCTCAAATTTTGTTTAAATGGATGGGAAGTGTTCCTTTCTTAATAGATATGTATAAGAGAAAGTTTATATTGAACAACCCCCTATTTTTAGAAATAAAAATTCTCCAAAAAAATAATTTAGAATTACTAAGTCACTTTATTTACTTTAACAAGCCTATAGAGCCTTGTATGATTGATTAACTAGATTTTTGTTACAAAATAATTTTGTTAATGGTGTTTCAGATCCATCAATTTTTATAAAGGATGTTTCTAAAAACACCATCATTGTTCTTATTTATGTTGATGAAAATAGAGTTGGATTAACTGAAAAAAATATTATAGATTCCTTTGCGGGTCTTATGAAATATCATTTTGAAATGAGCATTCTGGGAGAAATTTATTACTTTATAGGTTCTCAAATTTCATAGAAACAAGAAAGAAATTTTATAAATCAACATAAGTATATAAAAGTTATTCTTAAGAATTTTGGATATGAGAATAATAAAAGTATTATTACTCCTATAAGAACCTCAAATACATTATATGTATATGAATATGGGGAACCAATTGATCAATTTTTATAGAGTAATGATTTGAAGTTTTATTTAATTAATAACTAGTCATATAGATATATTGTTTTCTATATCCTTGTGTGAAAGATATCAAGATAATCCAAAATATCCCCATATTAAGGTTAAAAATTTAAATTTTCATCATCTTAAGTGGACTATGGATCTAGGATTATTTTCTTATTCTTGTAATAATTTTAAACTAAAATGTTTTTTTGGATACTGAGTTTAGTGGATGAAAAATGGATAGATTTTTTTTGGAAATTTTAATTTCGTAGGATAGGATTTAGTTTCCTTATCTTGTAATAAACAACAAAAAATAGTAAATTATACTATTGAAGCTTAATATATGGTAGCTGGAAGTTGTTTTGCTCATGTGTTGTTGATAAAAAACATAGTCATTGGCTTTTAAATGAGTTTAAAAACTATGATTTTGTGTGATAAAACTATTTCCATTTCCTTAAGTAAAAACATAAAACATCACTCATAAGAATAAAACATAGATATAAGTCCCCATTTCCCTTGAGATCACAACAAAAAGAGATATTATAATATAATTCATGAGAACACAAGAATAACATGTTGATATTTTTATTAAACACCTTAGTTATGATATATTTGAATGTATTAAAAAGAATATAGGAATGATCACTAATAAATGATCATTCATATATAATTATTTTTTTTTTCCAAAATCCTTAAATTAATGAACTCATTTTCAAGGAGGAAGTACATATATTGAGTTTTTATAAATCTTTTATTTTTAAATTTTTTTTTCTAAAAATATTAATTTATTTAAAAAATTCATATTTTATAAGAAATTTTTTTTTATAAAATTATTATTTATTATAAAAACAATATTTATTTCAAATTTTTTATTTTTTGGAAAAAATTGGTTTTACAGAAATGTTAGTTTTTCTAAAAACCATGAAGTATAGTAACTAGATTAACGTTCTCACAAATTTTTTGATTTTTTACTCTGAAAGGAAGTTTCTAATCGTTAATCATTACTTTATTTTATTTAAATTTTTTTTTGTTCATTACCTTTTATAAATCACTATTTTTTTAAAAAAATATTATATTTATATTTTATGGAAAAAATATCATTCAATAAAAATTTCATTAAAAACCATAAAGAGTTTAAATTATATATTTAAAACATTTTGAGGATAATTTTCAATCATCGGATCATGTTTTGGGATTGAATCTATTCCATATGATCTTTGGGATTTGAATGATTTCACTGAGCCTATAAATATGCGAGTGGGTCACTGCATCCTACATTAGTTCCTCAGATTAATAATGACTTTCGACCCTTGAATTGTCTTTCTCTTCAATCTTTTACCCTTAATCTGATCTAAATCCACTTCATCTAATCAGATCTTCTCAGAAAGATCAATATCTATAAAATTGCTACGCTTAAAGAATTTATGATAAAAGAAGTTTTGAAGGATATATTGATAAAAAAATAATGGTATGATAGAAATAAATATTTTTTAAATGAAATTATTATTTTTCAGGGTTGGGAAAAGGTTTTCATTGAAAAAAATATTTCAATTATCATTATATGATTATAATAAATGAATTTTATTCATCTTTTTATTTTAGTGTGAAAGAAGATATGAATAAAAATACTTTTAATTCTTTTGATGAGACTTACTAGTTTCATATTCAATAATATTTAGATATTGTGGAAGTATCATTGGATAGACAATCATATCTTATAACCCATAAGATTCCATAAAAGTTTGGTTCATTTGAAAAAATTAAGGTTGAAACTTCTTTATTTCCAACATATGAGACGGTAATGAATTATTATTAATAGAATCCAGATGCCATAGTTATTGTATTTTGGATGTATAGTTTCCTAATTCCAAGGAAATGAGATAGAGATACCTTGAATGTTTTAATTTATTTTACTTCATAATGAATATAAGAAAACTCAACTTAGTGATTTTTTTTATTTTCTATGAAATGCATTAAGGAAAGTGGGATGATGTAAATAATTTTATAGTTTCTATGTTTTATCAACAAGATGTTGATAAACATTATTTTTGCAATGGTGATAAAAAATCAGGCTATTGCAATGAATGAAAAATTATTTTTGATATGTAAATAAAAAATTTCAAGAATGGAATTCGTTTTTTGTGATAGAGATAAGGATGTTTGTAGATAAATCATAAAAATTAGCTTTTGAGGCCAATGTTCATCATCTAAAGGAAAAAGTTTCAGAAAATATGAAATATGGCTCATCAACCAATATACCAAAAAATAAATAAAAATATATGTTTGATAAGGCATGTTAAGAGTTGATGAAACAAAAAGGAATATAAGAAGTCTGGTGATCCAAAAATTAGACATGACAAGTAACATGATGTAGCTCTTAAACAAAAAAATGACAAAGTTTTAAAAGAATAATATAAGAAGATAAAATAGAAGAAGATATTTTCTGAGGAAGATTTTGCTGAATGTTTGATGAAGGCATTTGAATGGGACAATGGAGATTTTCAAACTACTAAAGAGGAAGGATAAAGTGAAATTTTGATTTCTCCTATGTTAGTTTTACAACCTATTCCTCCTCCGATTGTTGTTTCCCAATTTTTTTCCTGAAAAATAAGTTTTTTAACTTCTAATATTCCTATTTAGATTGAAAAAGGAAAAGGGAAGTTGAAAATATTGAAAAATCTATTACTTAACAACAAAAAGTTGAAGTTAAAAAAAGTGTGAAGAAGATTGGAAAAAAATATCTTAGATTTAATGAAAATTTATCTCGACAATAGGATAAAGGATTGGAAGAAGATTATAAATACGGTTCTTCATAGGAAGAGGAAGAAGAAAGATAAGAAGAATGTTCTTTATAAAAATTAGATTTTAATACTGAGTCAAAGACTTATACTGACTTTGTAGTTTCAAAGAAGAAATAAATATCTTAAAAAGAATGTAAAAATCACAAATCCAAAAAAAAAGTATTAGATAAAGATGATTCTGATAAAAAAATTTATGTAATGGGTTTTTACAATTATGAGAAAGAGAAAGAGAAAGAGGAAGAGAAAAATAATTGGAATGTAGCTGTTGGACCTTCAGGAAGGTATGTTTCCAATGATTCTTAAGATTTTATAGATTATCACGATACACATTCTGATCTGAGGCTGGAATCAATATTTTCCTATTTCAATAAATATTTTATGATGTTAATGGATTGAAATCCATTTTTACCTAATATAAAATCCTTGTGTAGAAAATTCAGATAAGGTTAAATTTGTTAAAACAATCAGATTCTCTAAACCAGTTAGCATAAACCGTTGTTCAAAACGAGGCTAATTTCAAATCATTCCCTATTGAATAAAACTTAGAAAGAAGAAGAATTATATAGATAATTAGACGATTAAAATAAAGTTGTATAATGTTTCATTATGAATAGATTAAATTTTTCAAGAAGACATCATTGGAGTTTAAAAACTCTTTCCAAAAGTTATCTTCCAAAGTTGATGAAAAGTTCGAACTAGTTGAATAGTTAAAGTTCTTATCAGAGTATTAGGATCAATATATTTACAAAACGAATTAAAAGAAATTATTGCTTGAGGAAGATGTTTATAATTTAAAGCTGATAATAGTAAGATACAACCTCTTGATATAGAATTTGATAGAATAAAACAAGAAGTTCAAAGGTTACAACATCTTAAATAAATAATTGAAAATATGGATTCGATGGAGAATGAGATAAAGAAGAACCAATAATAGTTTAGGAAGTTGAAATTTATCATAAATAAGATACCAAATAATTTTTTTTTTCATTTCACTAAACCCTAATTGATTTTTTTTATATTGAAACAAATTTTTAAATGAATGTTTTTTCATAAAAGGTTCTTCTATATAAATATTTCATTGAATATTTTCCAATTATGGTTGTATTAGTGTTCTTTCAATATTTCATTTTGGATTAATGTTTATATTTCATAAAATGTTCTTCAGTATTGTTATCTCTAACATTTCATGTATTTTATACATCATATTTTTTGAAAATATCAATGGGGGATTATGTTTTATATAATTAATTTTTAGTGAGAATATTTTAGAGAAGTCATTTTGGGGGAGAATTAATTTGGGAGATTTTATTAGGGAGAAGATATTAAGGGATTGGTTTTTATAGTTTCTATCTTATTTTATTCTTCATGAAGAATTATGTTAATAAAAAGGTATTTATAATGAATGGGGGAGATAAGAAAGATAGACGATGTTCGTTCCTAAATGAATAATGGGTCTGCATATTTTTCAATGTTATTATTTATTATTTTTGACTGTTTTTTTCTCTTTCCAAAAAGTGGGAGATTATTGAGTGGAATGTTTTATTTTCTAAACTTTCAATCCTTAGTCTTGAAAATCACAGAACAATTTTTTAAAACCTTTGTTTTGAAAACATTTTATTTCCCAATTATTTATAATTTTTAGTAGATATCTATTTATTCTATTGAATGTAGATATATTTCATAACTAATTAATATAAACATTCCACTTAGGTCTCATCCATCAGATTAACAACTGTCTGATCCATCAGAATGACTAAAGTATAATCCATCTGACTAACTAAAGTCTATTACATCATATTGACCAAATTACAATCCATTAGATTGGAAAAGACTATTCCATTGTATTGACTAAAGGATAGACCATCAAATTGACCAAATTATAGTTCCTAAGATTGACCAAAGTCTAGTCCATAAGACTGACCAAAATCAATTCCATAATATTGATAAAATTATCACAACGACAAAATGCATATTTAGCAGCTGTTTTCTTTATTTATTTATATATTTCTTTTATTTATTTCTTTATGTATTTATGTATTTATTTATTTTATTTATTTATTTATTTCATATTTATTTATTTATTTCGATTTATTTATTTATTTCATATTTATTTATTTATTTATTTATTTCGTATTTATTTATTTACTTATTTATTTACTTATTTATTTACTTATTTATTTACTTATTTTTTAATTACTTTTTAAATTACTTATTTATTTACTTATTTATTTACTTATTTATTTAATTATCTATTTACTTATTTATTTACTTTTACTTACTTACTTACTAACTTATTTATATATTTATTTATATATTTATTTATTTCGTATTAATTTTATTTATTTCATATTTATTTTATTTATTTTATATTTATAATTAAATTAATTATAACCATCATATGATGATCCTATCTCAATGGTTCTGGGACTCTTCTTTTCTTTTTCATTCATTGTTCTATTCTGAAGATCCGACGTTTTATATCGTGAAGGATCTCAGATTGAACATTGTTTAACGCTAAAATTAAAGTTGGGCAATCCCACCAATGCGCTTCCGCTGTGCCCATAACCTACAAGTGGTATCAGAGCGGTCATATTGTTGATTATAATTATTTAGTTTTTCATTGATGTTTTAGACATTTAATAATTTAGTTGTTTCAATTCAAGTTTAATCATTCTGGAAATATGAATCTTGAGATTTGTTCCTCCTCCATCATATCTCGTTCACCTCACAGAAACAAATTTTTCTTTTAATTTTTATTAAAATAAAATAGAGGAACTCATCCAGAGGAGCCAAACGTTTCTGGCCGTACAACACCATAATATACGGCGTGTATTCCGAAGTACATGCCGTGTAGTCTAGATTCATGCATCAAACTGATCCACCAAATCAGGCCATGTATTGGATCCTATTTAAGTCATTAATGACACCGTGTGTTGACCAGGAATAGTTGGCACACAGTTTCCAGATTACACGCCGTGTAGTCCAATGAACACGGCGTGTAGTCTCTTTGGGTTAGGGTTGGACCGTGTACCCCATACATAGCTTGCCTGGCTGGAAACCATGTACCATGGAAACTACACGGCGTGTGTCCCACTGAACATGTTGTGTACTCCAAAAATTTCTGAAGTACATTAATAAGCAATTTCCCCGGGCGGGTACTTCGGATGGACGGTGAACAAAAGTACACGACGTGTAGTTGGAACTACATGTCGTGTACTCATTCAAATTACGCAATGAACGAGAATTAACTGGGTTGCCTCCAAGGTACAAGTTACATACAAGGATAATTTTAAATGAACTTATTTATTTAAAATTATGATGGATGAGAATCTCAAGGAAATTCTGAAAAAGGGTTTAAGATAAAAGGATTGATTAATTAAAGACAATTAATTAATTCGAGCGTGATTTATCTTAAAAAAGAATGATTAAAGAATTGAATGATACTTTTATTTATGCCTAAATATCATTGCATGTATTGATGATCATGAGCTAGACTGAGACCTTTGTATGTGAATGGTTTCTTTTAATTTATTTATTTAAATTAAATTTGTTGGCCTGCGATCCATCTCCTCATTAATATGTAGGGCCTGCGTGCCCAATGATTCATTAATGTAGAAACCCCTTTTTTCCCCTCACCTACGTGTGAGATAAACGCATATGTAATGGATTGAGCTCCCAAGATAGTGGAGGCGACTCAAGTGAGGAGCCAAGGTGAAACCAATCCAAGGAGATACAATGGTGGACAGGTGGAAAGCTGTAAACACGAACCCACAAAGTTCAAGGTGTTTCTCCCCTAGGTCATGGGTTAGTTTATCAACCGCTATATAAACTAACCAATAGAAAAATCTCATGATCATACCATTTATTTTATTTTTGTCAGTTGCATGGTTTATTTATTGTGGGTGTGTTGTCATGATCACACAATTAATTAATTAAACAAGAATGCAAGATAGAACTAAAATAAAACCGGCTTATGCGTAAATATTATCTTAGACATGGTTAATCACTTAAGTATATCCCACTTAATATTAACAAGCATGTAATCAAAGATAATAAATTGAAAATTTAAGTATAAGGATAAAATCCCTCAAAGAAATATTAATTCGGTATAGCCTTCCATAATCTTGTTTAGAATCGAACCATAGTTCAAAGTGCTTGACCAACCCTAGTTGGGGTGCTTTCAATTATCAGGGAATTATAATTCAAGGTTTTGGGTTGACTTAACTTGGTTCACATCAATGGTTGACTTCCACAGCAGGACTTGGTGTGGCCAAGAGCCAAAGGTTAAGGTAATCCAAAATAAAAGGATTTCAGGATTGGGGAGTCCACTCAGCGGATCAAGGAGCTGCGAGTTAAATGCAGTTGGCATTTGGAATGCCTACCTAAAAACTCTTCAAGTTGCTTGACCAACCCTATTTGGGGTAATGCGAAGGGAAATATGGATCCTTTCCACTAGAATATTCAGGAAACAAAATATTCCGAAGTCAGTGGTGAGGGATATTGTATTTTGATAAAATAGTGGAAGACTAATAAGTATTAATTTATTTATTTGTCTCATTTTTGTAATAAAGTACTAAACCTTTGCTCATCTTAATTTGTAAAAATGGCAAGAAAATGACTTCAAACATATCATTGATCACCATACTCGGGAAGAAAGACCTTCTCACCAGCACCATTTTCCAAGAGTGGTAGAGGCGTTTACGCGTCATCCTTCGCCATGAAAGGAAATTGTATGTGCTGGAAGAGCCTATTCCAGTTGCACCTGGGAAAGAGGCCAATGATGAGGAAATATATCTCTACACGAAACACATGGATGATGCCACAGATGTCTAGTGTTTCATGCTATCGGCCATGTCTAATGAGCTCTTGAAGAAACATGAAAATGTGGACGCGAATAACATGATGTCTAACCTTAAGGATCTATACCAAGATAAGGCGAGAAAAGAGAGATATGAGATCTCCAATCCTTTGTTTACAACTAATCTTGGAGAGTCTGCACTAGCTGGGCCTCATGTAGTCAAAATTATTGGCTACATTGAACACCTGGACATCTTAGAGATTAAATTCCCAGATGAGTTGCGTACATATCTCATCCAATCATCACTATCCAAGACCTTCCATAGCTTCATTTTCAATTATAACATGAGCGGAAATGAGAAGAGTGTATCGGAGCTTCTGACCTTGATTTTCAAGGTAGAAAAGTACATGGGGAACGGCAAACTCGCAGTCCTTATGGTGAAAAAGAAAAGGAAGGACAAGGAAAAGGGGCCAAAGACTTATAAACGGTCTGAAGCCCTCGAGCACCGTCCTTCTAAGAAGGGGAAGATCTAGAGGCAGGGCAAGGAACGAGAGGCAATGTGTTTTTCATGTGGTAAGCAGGGCCACTGGAAGAGGAACTGCACCCAGAAGCATGGGGATGCTAATGGTACGTTTGTTATCAAGTGTAATCTTTTCATTTCTACACATTGGGTATTAGATACATCTTGTGGGGCTCACATCTGTATTCAAATGCAGGAACCAAGTATATTTAGAAAGATTTCTAGAGGAGAGGTGGATCTTTGAGCTGCCAGTGGCGCAAGGCTGGCTGCATTGGCTATTGGCGATTACCACCTCTCATTGACGACTGGAATGATTTTGGTTTTACATAACTGTTATTATATGCCTAGTGTTACCAAGAACATAATTTCTGTATCTTGTTTGGATATGGATGTATTTATTTTCAAGTTTGGAAATAAGGGTTTTCTCTTTTATAAGAACATCATATGTTATGGTATGACACATTTAAATAATGGTTGGTAGGTATTAAATTACGAAAACCAAGTTTCGGAAATCGATAACGAAACAAACTCACATGATTCATACATCACCCAGTTGTGGCATCACCGTCGCGGTCATGTAGATGAGAAGCACTTGACAAAGCTCTGCCAAGATGTCTATTTAGACTCTACTGAGCTAAAACCACTTGATAGATGTCATGCTTGTTTACAATGAAAAATTACCAAGACACCTTTTGGTGGACAAGGTGAAATGGCCAAAGAGCATCTAGGATTGGTACACACAGATATGTGTGGACCATTTCCAGTAGAAGCTAGAGGAGGATTTTCTTACTTCATTACTTTACTGATGATTTGAGTAGATATGGATATGTCTACTTAATGAGGTATAAGTCAGAGTCCTTAGAGAAATTTAAAGAATTCAAGAATGAAGTAGAGAATCAACTTGGTAAGAAGATAAATAAGCTTCGATCGGATCGATGTGGAGAATATCTGAACCATGAGTTCATCGATCTTCTACGGGAGTTTGGGATTCTATCTCAGATCACTCTTCCATATACACCATAGTAGAATGGTGTTAGTGAAATGAGGAACTGCACCTTGTTGAAAATGGTGAGGTCGATGATGAGTCATGTGGATCTTCCATTATCCTTTTGGGGATATGCATTACAAACTTCAGCATACACATTAAACTGAGTACCAACTAAGGCGGCAAATGGAATTTCCTATGAGTTATGGAATGGAAAGAAACCCATTTTTGTCGCATACACATGTATGGGGATCCAAGGCGTTTGTTAAGGCCTTCTCAGGCAACAAACTAACACCCCAAGGCAAGAAGTGTATCTTTATCGGATATCATATGGAAATGAATAGATATTACCTATATAACCCTCAAGAAAAGAAAGTGGCTTTTGCTAGACAATCCGTCTTTCTTGAGAGGGAGGAAATCCTCAAAAAGGATAGTGGGAGAAATATTTACTTCAACAAAGTTAATACTCAAGATACACAAGAGTTGGTACGGGAACAATTTCCACAGGTCCTTGTGGAAGAGGTTCCAGAAACACAAGTACTGCGTAGGAGCTCAAGAGAGGTAAGGGAACCAGAGAGATTTGGTTTCTTAGTCACCGAGGATGGTGAATCATTATTGTTGGACAATTATGAACCTATCTCCTACAAGGAAGTAGTACAAAGATCAAAAGCTGCATGATGGCTAGAAGCTATGAATTCTGAGATGGATTCCATGTATCAGAACCAAGTCTGGGTTCTGGTTTATGAGCCAGTTAATGAAAATCCTGCTAGATTAAAATGGGTATTCAAGATAAAACTGGACATGGAAGGTCATGTTAGAACCTATAAAGCAATGCTAGTGCCTAAAGGATTCAGACAACATCAAGGAATTGACTATGATGAATCCTTCTCACCAGTTTCCATGTTTAAATCCATAAGAATCATACATGCCATAGCAGCTTACCATGACTACGAGATTTGGAAAATTGATGTCAAAACATCATTCCTTAATGGGAACCTTTAGGAAGATGTATATATGACACAACCAGAAGGGTTTGTGACACCAGGTGAAACCAAACGGGTTTGAAAGTTGCAGAAATCCATTTATGGATTGAAGAAAGCATCCAATTTGTGTAACATTCGATTTGATGAAGCCATAACAGAATTTGGTTTCATTAAGAACGAATGTGAACCATGTGTTTATAAGCGGTTTAAGGGGAATGCGATCTTTATTCTAGTAGTATATATTGACGGCATATTACTTATTGGAAACGATGTACCAGTCATACAGCCAGTTAAGGACTGATTAAACAAGTGTTTCTCCATGAAGGACTTAGGAGAAGAAACCTACATTCTAGGGATCAAGATCATTCGTGATAGATCCAAGAGGCTGCTTGGACTAAGTTAGGGTACACACATTGACCAGATACTAGAGATATTTAGTATGGAACAATCCAAGATGTGATTAGTTCTAGTGTCACATGGCCTACATCTTTCTAAGAAAATCGGTCCTCAGACACAATAAGAGAAAGATAGAATGAGTAAGATCCCATACACTTCAGCTATAGGATCCATCATGTATGTCATGTTATGTACCATCCTTGATGTTGCCTATGCACTGAGCATGGTAGGTAAATATCAAGTAGATTCAGGAGAAAAATATTGGACTTCTGTTAAGACTATCCTTATGTATTTGAGAAGAACTAAAGATATGTTCCTAGTGTATGGAGGAGACGAGGAGCTTGTCATCAGAGGGTATGCTGATGCTGGTTTTCAGACAGATCAGAACGATCTGAAGTTTCAATCTGGATATTTTTTCTGTCTTAATGGAGGATCTGTGAGCTGGAAGAGTTCAAAGCAACCAGTTGTCGCCAATTATACAGTGGAATATGAATATATAGCGGCTTATAATACATCCAAGGAAGCTATTTGGATTCGGAACTTTGTCCAGGATCTTGATGTGGTGCCTATCAGTAAAGATCCCATTACATTGTATTGTGATAATACTGCAGCAGTGGATCTTGCAAAATAACCAAGGTCACACCAACGGATAAAGAACATACTCCGGAAGTATCACCTCTTGAGGGATTTCTATCAAAGGGGTGAAGTTGTAGTGAGCAGAGTGTCCATGGAAGAGAACGTGGCAGACCCCATGACTAAAGGCCTATCTCAGCAGAAGCATGAATATCATGTGAGAGCTTGCAGGTTAAATGTTGTTAGCAGTTGGCTCTAGTCCAAGTGGGAGTCTGTTGGAGTTGGTGGCCTAGAACCAACTAATTTGAACATTATTCATTATTAAAAGACTTATCACATCTTGATTGTTCTTCTACGTGACAATGCATGTGATAATGTCCTAATAACAACTGTTGTATTAAAGGGTCACAACAGATCCCTGCTATAATGAGAACCCAGAAGTTCCATAACACTGTTCTTGAATATATTTTCTATGGATGGATGATATTATTTGAGGGGAATAAATAATACAGGTCATTAGGGGTGAGGACTCATAAAACATTGAGGCACCTTCTCATGGTGTGCACCCTTGGTAATATCGAGGAGGATATTATGAGAACAAGGCCCACCATTAGGAAATCCACATTTCATAGTGTCATTGGATGTTCCTATCTACGGATGTGTGTATTGGTCCTTAGACTTTAAGATTATTATTAATGGGTATTACAACTCGTGCACTTAGATATATTGACGAAAACTATGATGACACACTGTTCGCAGTGAGGTAGGATACTTTGGGTGCATCACGAGTAATACTGCATTAATAGATAATTCAAGAAAGGATTTGTCCATTCTGTTCCATAACAGAAGTAGATATCTCAGGCCCTTTGATGGAATTGATATAGCCTAAATAAATCCATGGCCATGGTAAGGTATTGGAAAGTTCAATTCCAGGATGTCAAAGAAATAATAATCAAGCACATGGGTTGGTGGCACTAGCATGCAACCTGCTTGATTATAGATATTGAGACAAAGGGATTATATTACACGGTAAATGTTTGTATGAGGTGACACGTCATTGTGGCGTTAACTTCTTTCTCTATTGGTGCCTTGGCATGTTGCTAGATGCTAACCTTGAACATTAGACAAGCTCTACCTAATTCCACTGAGAAAGTGTCCTAGAGGTTCACACACTAAGTGTGTCCATGTATCTAAGTCAAATATTAATTTAACAAGTTAAATAAATATTATTCCCGACTATGGGTTAATAATTATTTAAGGATGCCTGATCACATTTATTTCGACACCAGTTATTCAAGAGAATATATTGTGGGCGAAATAATATGTTTATTAGGGTGTAATGCAGTTACATTTATTTAAGAAATAAATATCCATTACTCAAGGTCTAATAAATGTGGTGGAGGAAATAAAAGAAAAATAAAAGTACACATCGTGTATATTAAATATACACATCGTGTAGTTTTATAGAAAATCAGTATACACCGTGTATTAATGATTACATGCCGTGTAGTTTTTCCAGTTGGGATTTTGAGGATATAATATTGTTTTATTAAATGATATTTATTATAATCAGTGTGGGTGCATGTCAAGGAATTAATAATTCGACATAGGGGTTTTCAATAAGAGTTAATGAAATAAATAAAACCCATAACACGTTTATTTTTTGTCATAACTCTATAACATCAAACCTGATTATAAATATCCTCACAACCCCAACACTTTTCCACAAGAGAATCATTATGCACAAAAATTCTAAAGAATTCTTTCAAGCCCCAGAAAAATCCTTCCTCCGAGAATGCTCTCAGGACCGAGAGATCAAGGCGATTGAAGGCGGACATCACAAGTGAAGGTTCTTCCGCACTAGCACCATGAGATCCCTTCGGCGATGTCTAGAGATACGTGGCACACATGTGGATCACATATAGAGTAATCCTACACTTAGATTCTACGATGTAACGAAGGATCACCGAATCGTGACTAGACACATTAACAAAGAAATAATTCCACCAAGGTAATTCTTGTGAATTAATTAAATTAATTATAACCAACACATGATGATCCTGTCTCTATGGTTCCGGGATTCCCTCTTTTTTTTGTTCATCGTTCTATTTTGATGATCCAGAATTTTATATCTTGACGGATCTCGATTTGAATGTTGTTTAACGCTAAAATTAAAGTTGAGAAAACCCACCAATGCGCTTCTACTGCACCCGGAACCTAAAAGTGGTATCAGAGGGGTCATATCGTTGATAATAATTATTTAGTTTTTTGTTGATGTTTTACTCATTTAATAATTTAGTTGTTTCAATTCAAGTTTAATTGTTCTGGAAATATGAATCTCGAGATCTGTTCCTCCTCCATCGTTTCTCGTTCACCTCACAGAAAAAAAACATTTCTTTTAATTTTGATTAAAATAAAATAGAGGAACTCACCCAGAGGAGCCAAATGTTTCTGGCCGTACAACACCAGAATACATGGTGTGTATTCTGAAGTACATGCCGTGTAATCTAGATTCATGCCTTGGACTGATCCGCCAAATCTAGCCATGTATTGGATCCTATCTAAGTCATTAATGACACCGTGTGTTGACTAGGAATTGGTGGCACACTGTTTCTGGATTACATGCTGTGTGGTCCAATAAACATGATGTGTAGTCCCTTCAGGTTAGGGTTGGACCGTGTACCCCGTACACAGCTTTCCTGGAAAGAAACCGTGTAATGCGGAAACTACACGGTGTGTGTCCCACTGAACACACCGTGTACTCCGAAAATTTCCAAAGTACATTAACACGCCATGTCCCCGGGCATGTACTTCGGATGGACGGTGAACAAAAGTACACGCCGTGTAGTCGGAACTACACACCGTGTACTCGTTCAAATTACGCAATGAACGAGAATTTACCAGGTTGCCTCCAAGGTACTAGTTACGTAAAAGGATAATTTTAAATGAATTTATTTATTTAAAATTATGATGGATGAGAATCTCAAGGAAATTCAGAAAAAGGGTTTAAGATAAAAGGATTGATTAATTAAAGATAATTAATTAATTCGAGCATTATTTATCTTAAACAAGAACGATTAAAGAATTGAATGCTAGTTTTATTTATGCGTAAATATCATTGCATGTATGGATGACCATGAGATAGACTGAGACCTTTGTATGTGAATTGTTTCTTTTAATTTATTTAATTAAATTAAATTTGTTGGCCTGCGAGCCATCTTCTCATTAATATGTAGGTCCTGCGCACCCAAGAATTCTTTTATGTAAAAAACCCTTTTTAACCCTCACCTGTGTGTGAGATAAATACATATGTAATGGATGTAGCTCCCAAGCTAGTGGGGGTGGCTCAAGTCAGGAGCCATGGTGAAACCAATCCAAGGAGATACAATGGTGGACATGTGGAAAGCTGTAAACACGAACCCACAAGGTTAAAGGTGTTTCTCCCCTAGGTCTTGGGTTAGTTTATCAACCGCTAGATAAACTAACCAATAGAACAAGCTCATGATCATACCATTTATTTTATTTCTGTCATTTTCATGGTTTATTTATTGTTGGTGTGTTGTCACGATCACACAATTAATGAATTAAACAAGCATACAAGTTGGAACTAAAATTAAACCAGCTTATGTGTAAATATTATCTTAGACATGGTTAATCACTTAAGCATATCCCACTAAATATTAACAAGCATGTAATCAAATATAATAAATTGGAAATTTACGTATAAGGATAAAATCCCTCAAAGAAATATTAAGTTGGTATAGCCTTCCATAATCTTGGTTAGAATCAAACCATAGTTCAAAGTGCTTGACCAACCCTAGTTGGGGTGCTTTCAATTATTGGGGAATTCTAATTCAAGGTTTTGTGTTAACTTAACTTGGTTTGCATCAAGGGTTGGCTGCCACAGCAGGACTTGGTGTTTCAAAGAGGCAAAGGTTGAGGAAATCCAAAATAAAAGGATTTCAGTATTGGGGAGTCCACTCAGCGGATCAAGGAGCTGCGAGTTAATACAATTGGCATTTGGAATGCCTACCTAAAACCCTTCAAGTTTCTTGACCAACCCTAGCTGGGGTAATGCGTAGGGCAATATGGATCCTTGCCACTAGAATATTCAGGAAATAGAATATCCTGAAGTCAATGGTGAGGGCTATTGGATTTTGATAAAATAGTGGGAGACTAATAAGTATTAATTAATTAATTAATTTATTTATTTATTTTGAATTTATTTTATTTATTTCGAATTTATTTCGTATTTATTTAATTTAATTTATTTAATTTATTTCATTTATTTCGTTTATTTCGTTTATTTAATTTAATTAATTCCTATTACTTTATTTACTTTATCCATGCATGCACATGCCCATGCACATGCACATGCACATGCCCATGAAATATAAAGAAATATTGCGTTTGGTGATATTTGAACCCCTAACCTCATGCATATTTTCCAAAGACTTTACCACTCCTGCAAGCTCGTTATGTGGTTAGTAAAAAGAATTTAATATACTTATATATACTAATTGAAAAAACAAATAATACATAACTAATATATACAAACTCAATAATAATTAAACAAAAAGCAATAATTAATAATCAATAATCAATAATTAATAATTATTGATTTATTAGTTATTTATTGAGTTATTTATTTATTTATTATTATTTTATGTTTATTATAATAAATAATAAATAAATTATAATAATATTTACATAAATAATAAAATTATGAAAATAAAAAAATAAGATAATAAAATTAAGAAATTAAAATAATAATATAATAAAATAATAATACAATAAATAATAAATAATAAAGAGTGAACAATAAACAATAAACAATAAACAATAAACAATTAATAATAAATATTAAATAATAAATAATAAATAATAAATAATAAATAAAAAAATAAATAACAAAAAATAAACAATAAATAATAAATAATAAAAAAATTAATAAACAAAAAATAAAAAATAAATATTAAATAATAAAAAATAAATAATAAAAAATATTAAACAATAATAAACAATAAATAATAAACAATACACAATAAACAATAAACAATAAATAATAAATAATAAATAATAACAAATATTAATAAACAAAAAAAATAAAAAATAATAAAAAATAAATAAAAAATAAATAAAAAATAAAAAATAAAAAACTAAAAAAATAAAAAAATAAAATAAACAATAAACAATAAATAATAAACAATAAAACATAAACAATAAAAAATAAATAATAATAAATAACAATAAAAAAATAATAAAGAATAAAGAATAAATATTAAATATTTAATAATAAATAATAATAGATAATAAATAATAAATATTAATAAGTAATAAATAATAAAAAATAAATAATAATAAATAGTAAATAATAAACAATAAATAATAATATATAACAAATAATAATAAATAATAAATAATAATAAACAAATTATAAATAATAAATAATAAATGATAAATAATAAATAATAAATAATAAATAATAAATAATAAATAATAAATAACAAATAATAATAAATAATAAATAATAAACAATAAATAATAATAAATAACAAATAATATATAATAATAAATAAAAAATAATAAATTAAAATAAATAATAAATACTAACTAAAAAAATATTAAATAATAAATATTAAATAATAAATAATAAATAACACATAATAGATAAATTATTATAAATAAATAAAAAATAATAAATAAATATTAATAATAATAATAAATAACACATAATTAATAATTATAAATAAATAAATAATAAATAATAAATAATAAAAAACAATTAATAATAGATAATAATAAATATATAAAAAATAATAAATAAAAAATAATAATAAAAAATAATAAGAGTAAATAATAAATAATAAATAATAAATAATAAATAATAAATAATAAATAATAATAAATAAATAATAATAAATAATAAATAAGTAATAATAAATAATAAATAATAAATAATAAATAGTAAATAATAAATAATGAATAATAAATAATACATAATATATAATATATAATATATAATAAATAAAATAATAATAATAAATAATAAATAATAAATAATAAATAATAAATATTTAATATTTAAGAATAAATAATAAATAAATATAAATAATAAATAATAATTAACCAGTAAAAAATATTATTATTATTAATATTATTTTATTATTATTAATAATGTTTTATTATTAATAATAATAAATAATAAATAATAATTAATAATTAATAAATAATAAATAATAAATAATAAATAACAAATAAATATAAATAATAAATAATAAATAACCGGTAACAAATAATAGATAATAAATAAATTAAAGTATATTTTAAATAATAAATAATAAATAATAAATAATAAATAATAAATGAAACACATGAAAAAGTATGAAAAGGCATGATAAGGGATGAAAAATCATAAAAACACATGAAAATAGATGGAGAAGCATGAATAAGGAAGCATTAGAAAGCATGAGAACGCATGAAAACTCATGAAAACTCTAGAAAACCCCTTAGGAATTCAACATAATCATCATAATAACCCACAAAAAACCATTGATACAGATAACAAGTCATGGAATCCCAAATAAACAGTAATAAATAGAGCAATCATTAAAACCCATCAAAACGGTCATAAAGTGCCAAAAACATTGGACTCACATTAACGAAGATAACTTATTAGCCGAGAGTCCGTTCCAGATCCGGGACTAGTCAAATCAATGATCCTAAAACGATCTTTGACCTGATAGGTGAAAGTGACTGAATGGACCGGCAGATCAGAAGTTACGACCATTTAAAAAAAAGATGACGGGGAACAGGTGCTAAAAACGAGGCATTAAAAATCACAACAAACCTAATACCCACTAAAAAGACCATAACTTATGATCCAAGAGTCCATGTGGGCACCACAACCAGTCAAACTGAATCTCATGGAACGAACTAGATCTGGCAGGCAGAGGAGTCCGAACTGACATGAAGATCGAAATTTAGGTTCGTTTGAAGACAAGTTCAACGGGACAACGGTGACAGAAACGGGGTTTCAGAGGCCTTAAAAGGGGGTTTTGGGGTCAAAAAACATGTCAAAATTTTGATTTTTTGAACCGGTGCGTAGCTCTCTTTGCTGGCTTCGATTTGATATGTGGTAGAGCCCAAACGGACACCCAGAGCGAAAGTTATGGCCGTTTGAAGTTGGGAAACTTTTTTCAACTTTCTTATAACTCTCATATCTTCCACACCTTAGACCGTCTCATGGTTTTGATTATACATGCCTTTAGATCTCTTCATGAACTTCGATTAGACTGGTCGTGGCACTCCAACAGACGCCCAGATCAAAAGTTATGGTCATTTTAGTGATTTCAGGGTTTCTCATATTTTTTTATTTTATTATTTTCATTTCCCACCTGTTTTACCCAAATCTCCGCTATTTAGCGGCTGTTTTTTAAAAAACAGCCTGTAATCCTCGAAAAAATAAATAAACATACTAAAAATAAATTAACACATTTCACGGTGGTTTTTGAACCGCCCCGAAAAAACCTCCGCGAAATACCGGCCCAAAAACTATTTAACGGAGGTTTTTAAAACAACTGCGAAACGCCCATTTTTCAGTAGTGTATAGTCCATATAATTGACCAAATTATAGTCTTTAGGAATAACCAATTCCTATTATACTAGGGAAAATGAGTTTATTCTATTAGAGTGTCTTAGTTTAGTCTATCGATGTGATGAATTTTAGTCTATCATTGTAACTGAGTTTAGTCTATTAGTGTGATTGAGTTTGGTATATAAGATTGATTTACATTAGTCAATAGGAATTAAGGATTATATTCCATCATACTAACAATGTTTTTATTCCATTAGAATAATAAATATTCCAATCAAAGTTAGAATTATTTTAGCTGGTTGGAATACATTTTTATAGCATTATAATGGTCCTAGAAATGACATCGGATGGAGATGTATATGTCAGAAAGTCAAGATGGATCAAATTTTAGGCCATTGAAACTAACTCCAAGAATTATGGAAATTTGACCATTGGATGTGTTCATATAAATAGAGGTGCATTCGAGGAGTTGGAAGTAAATTATTTTATGAACTCAACCCATCATGATTTTTTTGTTCTAACTTCTCATTACTTTTTCTTTGTAAACTTTTAAGAGAGTTTTCATACTAAGTAATATGTGTGAGGATCAAAAATTCCTTAAAACATTTTTTCAATTGTATTATGTGACTAATCATGGTAAATATCTTGGGATTTTAAGGATACTCATATGGATAAATCTGATCAGTTTGATTGAAGGATTCTGAGGATAAGAAGATAGAGTTAATTCTGATCTTTGTGAAGAAGGGATTTCATCTTGAAGAAATATAGAACAAATAGTATGGTTAAAACCATGATTATCTTATGTCATGGTTATTAAATTATGTTATGCTGAAGGTTACTATTTATTTATTCTTTTTATAATTTTTCTATTATTTTTAGTATATAAATTTTCAAGGATTAAATTTACTTGTTTCTATAAGTTATAACTTTCCGTTTTGTTTTTTAAGAAAAGTTTATTTTACTAAACTCTTATATTTTATAATCTACCAGATGAAATCTGAGTCTTTTATATATACTTTTATTATTGGATAAATACTGACTTTGATAATCTTAATAAAGAGGTTTATGATTTTTAATTAGCTATATTTTTTTATCTACAATTTACCCACCCACTTCTAGCCATTATAAACTTTTACAATCAAATAGACACAAGATAAACTATAGTTTCACTTAGCAGAGTCAATTAATAATTACATGTATTCCCATGGAAAGTAAAATAATGGTGAGAAAATAATAAACAATCACATTAATCCAATAACGAGAATCCAAAATAAACCTCAACTCAACTCTTACCCCCTTATATGGAACAACCCCTTTCACATAATCATAGATATCAAATAATAATTCATAAACATAATACAATCCCCATGGGGGTCACATTTCTTAATGATCAGACCAATTAAAATGGGAATCTAATAAGGGTATCACATATTTTAGAATATTAATAACTTCAATATTTCCAAAAAGTATTTTAAAATAATCTCTCGATGAAAATCAATTTAACAAAATTTGAGACGCATTTCAAAAACATTCATTGAGACTAATTTATAAAGACACCCTTTCAACATCATTTGAAAACCAAGATTTTGTTTTATTTTTTTATCATATTAAACCACCACTAAGACCCAATATTCTAAAAACAATTTAAAATGAGGAGAATCTCAGGTTTTATTTTAAAACACCCCTTCGAAACATCACACACTCACTCTAAAAATGTAATATGTTTTGTAACCCATTTGAAAGTGTTCAATTAATTTTTTAATATCCATTAAGGAATTTTGAATAATTCTTAGAATGTAATAATTATGTAAATAGTGATTAAACCATATAAAAACAACTTTAACTCCATCAATGGTATTCCATAAACATATAATTTTATATGAAGGAAGTTAAGAATATCTAATCAATTTGTAATATGAACTATTAGAGAACCCCAAAGAGACATTGTAACAACCCAAAATTTTATCAATGGAATTTCCATTCTTATTATTATGTTATATTTTATAAAAAACACACATTAAATAGAGAACACAATAAAAACATCAGAGGTATTTATAGAAATTAATAAAACTATACTGATGAAATATAACCTGACCATTAGAATAGTTATATAACAGTTAGGAATAGTAATTTGTCCATTATAATAATATCCTCACCAAATAAAATATAAATAAAATTTTGGTATCTTATAAATGAAAATATGATATAATTATATCAATTTTTAATAAAAAACTTTTTTAAAAATGATAAATTATATGTTAGTATTTTTGTGAAACACATTTGTTTATTTACAATTTTATAAATAATTTGATGATTTAAAAGAAAATTTATTTTCAAAAAATTTATTCTAAAATTAATAATTTATTTTATTATAATTATAATATAATTTTATGAGAAGTTAATTAATTTTTCAATGGGTCACAAAATAAAAAATTATAATAAAATTGTTCATTTTCTAGTAAATGATGATTTTATTTAAAAATTAAATTTACCATGTCTAGAAAATTATATCAATAAAATGTATTCCATTTTTAGAAATTTACACATCAAAATTTGGTTTGGTTTAATTTTTGGGATTTTCTAAAATAGTTGAAATTTTTGTGAATAGTGGAATGCGGTAATTTACAGTACTTAACATTATTAGTTAAATAAATGAATTTTTGAGTCATAAAAGATGTAAGAACCCATGGATTGAACACTAATGAAAAATTTAATATATTTAGTAATATAAATCAACACTATTGATAGTCATGAGACTAAATAATAAACTAATAAATAAAATAATTAAAAACCCCTCTCCTCTATAAATACCACCCTTACAACCTATTCTACTTGCACCTTATAAGACTTGTATATTGTCTAAATTATTACCAATTACACCCCAATACTCTTACCCACATATAGGATCTTTTTTTATCAACCCAATACCAAATCCATGTTCCTTAAGTAGATTCTCATGGAGACAATATTCAAGAGGTAAATTTATCTTTCTTTCTCTTTTCAATTTCTTTTATTTTTTTATCTTATCCTCACACCCTATAAAAAGTGGCATGATAAATAATATATTGTATATATTTTTTAATATTATTTATTAATGTAATATGCATCAAAAAATCTCTTATATCCTCCCTTTATTCTAAAAAAATGATAATGCCACCCATGATGTGTTGATTCACCACCTATGTGGATGACGAGTTTTCATTTTCCATTACCAACTTCAAGGATGGTCATAAAACCATTATTATGATTAATTTTTTTAATATGTATATTATAAGTTTTTTAATGTTTTTAAACTAATTTATAAACACAATATTTAATAAAATGAAATTATTTCACGATGGATGAAAAAAATGCCAAAATAAATAAACAATTTATCATTAATGTTTTATCAAATTAATCATCCTTATTTCATGAAAACAAATTATATACAAAAAAATTTAAAATTTTGAATGTCATAAATCATAATTTTACTTCTATTGAATTATTATAATTTTACAATAGCGTCCAAAATCATATATAACTAAACCATCCAGAAACCATAAAAAAACGCTGCAAAAATGATGAAATTGAACACTATAACTAATTAAAATGGCCATAAATAAACTAAATAAAATTATAATAAGTCAAATACATGTATAATAGGTTCTTAATTATGTTATTAATTAATATAATTTTATTATCAATGATATTAAGTATGAGTGCAGAACACTTTCAGACATAAGTCTAGGGGATTGTTGATCCCAACTCACTTTCATTTGGTTATACCTCTTTCATGTCAAATTTTATTATGGATATTAATTTAATGTTCCTTAAATATAATTTCATTTTTATTCTATTTTATTTTCAAGGAAAATTAATCTTCCTTTCAAAACACATCTTGAATCCTCTTGATATTTTTTTTCTTCACTCAATAGTAAGGATTATTATACCAAATATGTTTTTCAATTTTTTTATTTGGGAACCCGAAATTTTATTCATGAATTTGGTATTTATTAAATTCTTAAGAAACCAATTCCTTTCCATGGATTATTTTATGACTGTGATTGTTATGTGTTCTTTGTGGAATACGTTCTTATATAAATGTTATGATGTGATGGGTGGGTCCAAAATTATATATCCCTGCAATGTAGTGGGTAATATGATGTATCTCATGAGATAATGTGTATTATACATAAACATGATGCTATATATTTTTTAACAATGATGATGTTATGGTTATTCACATATGTTATGCATGAAAATTATGCTATCTTTGTTCACAACTATATGCGCTATGTAACCACTAAGACATGATGTTTCATTTTAATGCATTTCCTCATTCCATGAATTTATATAACTTTTCCTCTCATGATTATGATGATGATCCAATGATTATGTTATGATGATGATGATTATTACCACACATTTTATGTTTATTCCTATCCTTATTCATTTTCTTACTATTCTTTTAACTCACCCCTTTCATTGATGCATATCCTTAGGTGACTACATATACTAAATAGAATATGGGATTTAAAATGATAAAGAAGTTTATTTTAAATATATGTTTATGTTTTATTATCCACAAGTTATGTATGTGACTATTTTTACTAAGATGTTAATCCATTGAATTCTTTTTTGGTAACAATAATATTTTGTGTACCTTTGAAATGATGTAATAGTCTTCTAAAAAAGAAGGGTTTCTATATCTAGTATTAGAGTATTGTTTAGTTAATTTTTGAAATAGGATTAGATAATGGTAGTGAACACCCTTTGGATAATACTAAGCTTATTTAAACATACAATAATCATTATTTTAGAAAAATGAGAACCATAGGGATCCCATAACATATGCCTTTAGAGTTAACTACATAAAATAATAAATTATTTATTCATTATTTGTTGACTTAACTTTTGTTCAAACCTTTTATATTTTAGAAAATAGGGGGCATGAGGAGACACAAGGACATAAAATCCTGTGAGGGAAAATGGAAAATTTTCTCGAATGAAATCCCCAATGCCTTGGGAGGTAGAGTTCAAAACATCATGGTGATGCATACCCATATGTATCAGTATATGAATAATAACCTGTACCTGGTGGAACATCTACCTTCACCAAAGAAAGAGAAACTAGACATTTAGTTCTTTATATTCCAATGACCATTGACATTTAGTGGATCTTCATATCCACCAATTTTTGAATAGTGGGTTAACTCAAAGGAGAAAATCCTTTCTATGCTCTACTGTTATGAGATGAATATGGTGACTCTATCAATTTATCTTTTAGATAGATAGGTTGATCAATGGTTGGAATTGATAGATAATATTAAACTGAACGATGAAATAGAAGATATATAGTGGGAGGAATTTAAGAAAACATTTCATAATAAGTATTTTTTCACAAAATGACCCTAACTATGGCTTGAGTTGCAACTTCCCCAAGGCAGCCTCCATAGGCCAATGGTGGAGACAAGCACGAAAAGACATATCCTAAATGGGTGGCCCTTTCCAAACATAGTTTTAAATCCACAACCAAACATCTAAATATAAAAAATGTATTTGAATAATTATAATAAAACACAAAACAACTAGAAAGTAAAGAAAGCATGAAAACATCTAGGGTGTATAATAATATGACTGTGAAAAGTTAAGGTAAAAAGAAAAACTATATTCCCAACAAAAAATATGTCCCAAACCAAAAAAATAGGAAAGTAAAATTTTGAGAGTGCCAAGATCCTAATCTCCAAGATATTATAACCTAAAAGGTCCCAACCAACCATTGTGCCAATGCTCCTTTGAAGTCACCACCAAACTATCCTTTGTCTGAAGAAGACACGACATGTACGGGAAAAAACCAAGTTGTGGTGAGTGTATAAATACACATTAAGAAGCATTGAAATATAGAGGGGGACCAGTGAGATACACAATAGGAATATAAAGATAGTAGATATTAAACATGATAAATCTCAACCCAAGAAAGAGAATGAAATCTCATCCAAATACATGGATCTCAATATGGTGTGTAGGTGGATTACATGTTGATTCATTTCCACACATAAATAAGAGTATCCTCATCCTACCATGAGAAGATAAATATGGAAATAATGTGTCATACCCATATATCTTTGCAACCCATAGTAGGTGAGTAACCAAATCTAAAGGCATGGATATATATATATATATATATATGATTTGAAAAAGAATCCAAAATGAGAGAGTAAGGGGATATCTATATGATAGCCTAGACCAGGAAAAGAGTTTCCAAAAGTACCAAAAATCCATCAATGATGCTCAACATCTCACATGTTTTCCAATAAGTAACCATGTGAAGGCCTATGATTCACCGTTGTGCCGCACAATTAAGGTGGAATAATTTCAAAAAAGAGGATATCCCTAGTGCATTAGGGGGGTTACACTCTATAAAAATCTATAGAGGCACAACACCCAAACTGATGGGGGGGGGGATGTTCCATTCTAGTGTCATGAGGACCGATACCCTATATGATAGGAGGGTTCTAATTAGTAGATAGAGGACCCACACCCATGCTGATGGGCGGTTACACTCTATAGGTTGAAGAACTGCACCCTATCCAATAGGGCATTCTACTCAGTAGATAGAAGAACTGTGCCCATAATGATGGGGGTTCCGCTCTATAGGTCAAGGATCCACACCCTAGAATGATAGGGGTTTCAATATAGTCATCGATGACTCATGCCCTATCCAATAGGGGGTTTCACATGGTAGGTAGAGAAACTGTGCCAATGATTAATAGGGGTTCCAATATGTAGGATATTGGTGATCTGGTACCTAATCACTATCATCGTCAGGCATTGCCCAAATAAGAGTCATGCTTGAAACATCTTACATCATATCCCAAAATCAACATCTGATGACACCAGCATGTTCTAAATTGATAAAAACTCATGATAGGCTACTCATGGGACAAATTTTGAGTTCAATCAATAGAGATATGAGAGATTGAAGTTTACCCAAAAGGAACCAAGGGTTCTATGATGTGTGAGGGGACTGAAATAACATGTGGCCCCAATCCATAACATGGATGTGTTTCTAGAGGTAGTAATCTCCCCAACCATGTAGCGATACATGACATGTACGGGATCTACTTGGAATGACCATGCCACTCGAGATCTTGCCCATGTACATGGCCATGTCCTTGTATCAATCCCATATATATGTAGTAAAGCCATGTCTATATACTTGACATTGGGCATGTGCCAAACCATGTCTGTGTACTTTTGTACATGACATACCTATGGTCGTTTCATCCCATATGATATCCTACCCGTGTTCTCCTCTATAGGGCTCGTCCACCCAGGGAAGTGGTACACGACGTGTAGGAGGTCTACACACCATTCCATCCTTATAAAATACAAAAACCCTAGCCTCCACGACATAGGGGATAAAAACTATGTGTTCATTATGATGCACAACAAGTAGTCATGTTTTTCATATAAATCATGATCTATGTTCCATGCTATAGGTCTGACCTTGCCACTTCGAATCAAGCCTTTCCATCACTCAAAATCGACAGATCTTATCATTATTCATTGTTTCTGGCCATTCGATGATGAGAAATCCTATTCCCATTGCTTTGAATGAATAACCATCATCCCACACACCTTTATTAGTATAAGATGTCAAATACACAAGAAAAAATGCTCGTTATCCATTATATAACCCCTAAATCCATACATGATTACCGACCCCTTAATCGCTCACAAAACCATTGCGAATCTAAGGGGCTGATTGGTATTGATCCTACCAGGAAATGTCAAATCGCAATCTCAAGTTCTAACGATGAAGAATGTAAAGAAATTGAGGGGAAAGTCACACTAAAAGTTTTATCAATAATTGCAAATAATTCTTGTCCAATGACTAAAAATGTGGATATCTGGGGTTAGAAATAAATTGATTAATCAATATAAACTAGTACATATAATCATTCTATGGTTGAAAATAAATTTAAATAATAACATCTAATTATATTATGAATAATAATTGTATTATTATGGTTTAATAATATTTTAATGAGTTAGATGAAGAAATAAAATGAAAAAATTTGGTTAAAGACTAAACCTCTTCTTTAAAGAACATCTTTATAATTACATATAATGACTTCCTAGGAGGGTTTTATAATGAAAAAGGCCTCTTAGATACTTTTAGGGATTTATGAAAGTTATTTTGGTAGGTATTGGCTGAACAAATAGTCTTTAGAATTTTGATGTGGAGATGATAGGGTGTTCCCTTTTATAAGTAGGGGAGAGGACACCGTTGGAATGTTTGAAAAGAAAGAGTTTTAAACACATTTTTCACATGAAAAGTGATCAAATACGACTCATTATAAATTCATAGATATGATAATTATGAAATATGTTCATACAATAATAATTTGAAAAGTTTTTCGGTCATTTTTACCCTTATAATTTTAATTTAACCCTCGGTAAACCCATTTTAATCTTAACTATAGTAATTAATTTTTTTATGTTTTTAACATTCATTATGACCAAAATTATGTTTAACTTATTATAAAATAATAATTAATATAAATATATACATAGAATCAATTTTTCTAAATTAAATATGTGGTTGAATATAATTTAAAATTAAACTCTAAGAGGAGATGAAAAAAAGTTTTCTAAATAAAAAATTTCAAAAGCATAAAAAGTTTTCAAATCATAATTAAACATAAAATTGATTTCCATAACCAAAATTGGATTAATAATAATATAATTTAACAAATTTTAATTTTAATTTTTTTTTAAAAAGTTTTAACCTTTTAAATTATTTAAAAAAATGTATATTTTCAATAAAAATATGTATATTTCACTATTCATAAAAAATTAATCTTTTTAAAAAAATTTCAAAAAATAATTGCAAGATAATTTTGACATATAGATTATAAAAAATGATGTTTATTTTTTCAATTAAATTTAATAAATATTTAAAAAAATAGTTTTATTATTTTATAACAAAAAATTTAAAAAACATTCCTTCAGAAAATATTATTTTCTAAACATATATAGTCATTTCTAAAAATTAATTAATATTTTATCAATAATTCATCATTATATAAAACAATTATAGATGATTTTTAATTTTTGTTCATTCCTATTAATAGAAACTTTTTTAAACACTAGGTTACAACATTCATGTTTAAATAATAATATTAATTTTATATTATTTTTCCTTATAACTTGGTGTTGCATGTAACACATGCTACCAAGGTAATTAAATTTATTCAAAAAAATATTTCACAAAATCTCGGGGTGTTGTATATCATGATGATTATATCATCTCTCAACTTCCTTTTTTGTTGTAAAAATGACTAATCAATATTTAGATCATCTTGGTGTGGTATGTATTGACAATGGGGAAGTGCTTTTTTTATTATAACAGAGATACCATGACATGATAGATTATAAAAATGTTATTAATTTATATATAAGATGTTGAGAATGAGAAAAATGGATCTAAACATATAGGTAAGATTGAATCATGACTATAGTGTGATTATCTGGGAAGAGTTAGTTATCATCAATATGGTGAAATATGAAGGAAGTGTAAAGCACATGAGCCTTAGCCCAGTTGGTGAGGACTCGTTAAATGCATCCAGGGGACCCGGAATCTAATCTAGGAAGAATCTAATTTTCGGTACTGTAGTAGTACTGTAGAAGGTACTGTGCAGAATTGTAGCAGCTGAGAATATTCTCCCGTTTGGGCCTTCGGGCCACCGATTTGGTCCCCAAGTCCTTTAAGGCCTTCGGGCCACCTAGGCCTTCAGTTCAGTAAGGCCTTCGGGCCACCTCAAGCACTTTGGGCCACCTTAAGTGTAGATGCAAACCAAACAACCTACAAAGGAAAAAACTTCATAAGGAGGAGGAGCATGGAGCTTTCACCATACCAGAAGCTAAACAGATTGCAAGAATGAGAGGGTATGGCACCTGCCATCAGGACAAGCCTGTTCATGAATGGGAAATCCCATCCGTACAACCATGCGAAGGTGGAGATCTGATTTTACAATGAAGATGCTGGGGAGGAGCAGTTCCAAGTAGTTAGTCTGGGTTGTATGTAATCTGTGGAGTCTACGGGAAATGAATTCCTCTAAGGCCTATAGACCATGTATTACTTAGCCTACGGGACTTATACGGGTTCCCCCTCACCCCTTGAAAGGTGGATTATCAAAAATCAATAAAAAAATTAAGGCCTTTGGGCCATTTGAGGAGGAAGGAAGTGTAAAATTACATTACAAAGATCTAGTGGAAAAGGAGGAGTCTAGTCACACATTTTTTGAGACTATGAACAAAAAATGTAGTATTTATTTGGAATTATATGTTAAGTTTTATTTCTAGATAATTTTAATTATAGGAAATAGTATCACAATTAGTTATGATGATGATAGGTGGTACACAAAAAGAATATTTGGAAAAATATTTCTTAATAAATAATTTACCAATCGAATAATTTATCTATTTTAGTGGCAGTTAATTCAAATTATGTTTTGAATATGTGATTAATTATAGTTATGTTCATGGTCACTTGGTCTAATAGGTTTTATACCATGTTCTATAGAAAATAATATAGTTTATCTAGTTATAATAAGGCCTTTAATCTTTTTGAATGGTGGTATGGGTATCTAAAAGCTATCTATTATTTCATTAAGAAAATTATTAGAGATAATATATTTATATGATAGTGTATTATTCTTATTATGTGTCATAAGGTTCCCACGGTAGAATATTTTACTATATTAGTGATGATGAAAAATCATTATCAATTGCGAATCCTTGAGGAAATAAATACCGATTTTGGAAAGTATAATGGGAATTTTGATCTTATTGATGATTCTAGTAATTTATATATAGGTGATCAAAAATTTTACAATTATTAGTGAATCTATTATTATATTCAATCAAATTCTTGGTTTTTTCCATTTATTATAATAATTAGTATCACTGCTTTGGCCACATTGGATGGTTGTGATAGAAAATTGTAATGATATATAGAAATATAGTATCTTTCACACATGTTATTAAAATAAGTCATTATCAAATAATCATATTTAAAAAATGTAAATCTTGATATATTTTGATTAAAAAGTATGGGAAACTGTTACACTATATATAAAAACAATTTTAGGGGATCTATTTTTTTTTGAAATTTGAATCCAAGGGATGTGGACAATGGATGGTGCATGATTTACCTTGTGATAATTACCTAAAAAACAAGATAAAATGGATGAGATAACTGTTATCTATATAATTCATTGTATAGATAAAAAATAAGTAGTAATTGAGAATAATATAAGGTACTTTTAGTGATTCTATTAGTGTGGTTTAATGAACATAAATCATTGAATTTGCGGTGTGTTGTGATCAAGTGTTTAGAAACAACCCACCTTAATCATTCATCTTAAAGGTAGGGATTAGTGAAATTATCCAATATTTTAATTTAATAAAATTATTCAATATTTTAAAGAATATTATTGATTTAGGTTTATACTTTTTGGTTGGTTTTAACCTTATATTCTCTCAGGTTTTACCACAAGTTATGAAGATAAAATTATTGAATGTGAATTTAAAGAGATAACTCATTTGTGGATAAAATACTTATATATTATCTAGTATAGGTTAAAAATGTGGTTCTTAGAAGGTAATGGGTATTCCTTTGATGTATACCACTATAGAAGTTAAAAATGACTCAATTAGTTTTGAAATTGATTATCTATGTATATATGATTAGTTATGCCACAATTTTTTAATTATTAACTAGTTTATTTGGACTACTCTTCCATTACATTGGGGTTTCATTCTCCGAATGTAATTTCATATTATTTTATATATATGAGGTTATAATATATCTTATATAACTATCATTTATTATCTTTGAGAAAGATATACATTTCATCTCTCATTTATAATAGGTCAGATTGAGATTCAACTACATTCAATTACAAGGTTCCATATTTAAAAGGACATGAAAACAATGTTCAAATGTTGTATATTCATGGATTTATGATAACCATTCATATAACACTTATTATGAATATTTAGTGACCTAGTGATTTCTATTTATTATATATTTTTGAACTCTTACCATTGATATAGAAAATTATTAATGATTATATGATGATACCATGTTGAGTAATATATGTTTTGTTTCTTATATAATAATTATTTACATCACATTAAGATGAATTCATGACATTTACTATGATTTATACTATATTAGTATGTATATGAACCGATGAGTAATATGGGATGATAATATATGTTTGTAAAAATTTATTTTTTATTCATTCTTTGGTCAGAAATGTTAGTGCAACATAATGATATGGGTGAAAAATAATCAAGGGAACTTAGTTTAATGAGATATTTTAATGATATATATCTTTTATCTATTTAAATAGAATTATAAGATAGGGAAATAGAATTAATAACTTCTCTTCATGTGGGTTTTTTTCTTTTCAGTGTAGTAAAATTCAATGTTTTGGAGAATTTGATGCCCCATGTTCTTTTTGAAACTAACTTACCATGAACATATAAATTGGACTCTATTTTTATATTATTGATTTATTAAGATTTATTTTTATTAAATTATGATCCTAGAAAAAAAATAAGTATAATGATAAATTTTCTCTAAAAGTATGAAACTTGTATTTTTATACAAATAGGGTCCTCTAAAAGAAAAAATAAAAATATTTAATTAAAAGGATCATAGATTAAAATTCTATTTGTGTTGTGTTTTTCAAGTAAATGAATTTTAACTAGGGTTTTTGTGTGACCTTTTTTGTATTATTTTCCCATCGATGTTTTTTTCTCAAGTAAATAGGTTGTTAACCTCTTCTTACCATCATTTGGAATATAGTTTCAAGGGATGAGTTATAATAGATTCTAGAGGGGGAGTTGGTGGAACACCTATGATTGGGTTGTTGATACTTGTTCGTTATGTTATCTAAATTTTTAATTTTTATATATAAATTTATATTGTATTGTTTTATATTATTTATAATAATAATAATGTTAATAATTTTAATAATATTATTTATATTTTTGTTGTTTTAATTATTTTTTTCATTGTTATTTTATAATTTCAGTTCCCATCCACCCTTAACTAGTCTTGCAATACTATAACATTCAACCATGAAAATCCTGGAATAATAACACCACCAATTTCAATTGCAATCATCTCTATAATATAAAAAAACACACCAACTTCAAGGTGGTGAAAAAATAATAAGAACCTTAAGGAATTAAAATGATTTGAACGAGACAACTCTCAAAACTTGATATCCATTTAATGGGAGATTTAATAACCAAGTAGGATATATAAATATTACTCATGTAAAACCTTTCATAATTATGGTGTAATTAAAGGTAACAAACCCATAAAGTGTAGTGAAAATGGGGGACTAATATGAAATAAGTTAGGTTATTTTAGGTGTGTAGGATTGGAGGATATGTTTCTTTATCGATTGGTTGGTTGATGATATTTGATGAAAACCATCCATGCTCACAGATGGGTTTCTATAGGATGAACCAAGTCTTTTAACCATGGTGATGGAGGAAGTGGATTGGTTTCTTATGGGGTACTATTTAGAGAAAATACTATAGTAACCTACGACTGAGGGAGGGTAGAATAACTAAAATCATACACTGGGTAAGATTACAACCATTATCAACCATAATATGCCTTATTGATAAGTGAATGAATAAGGACATATTGACCAAACCATATTGGTAGGGAACACAACCACGACATGTTTCATTCCTTATCCATTATATATAGCATTTCTTATGTTAGAAACATGGAACTATTTTCATGCTAAAAATAAGGAAATGAAATTTTATTATATAGTGTTAATTTTAGATAAATGTTTTGTCTATTTTTCCAATTTATTTTATAGTTAAAAATTGAGTCTATTTTGAATCCCTTTGTTTTCATTTAAATGGTATTTTCTAGGAATTTGAAAATTTTGAATATATAAATTGGAAAATTATTATCCAGTTAAAATTATATGAGAATTTATTTATTTATTTTATCATATATAACAAAGTGTTTCTCTATATTGGGTCATTTGGATATCATAATAAAATAAAATTTGTAATTCACGTTTTTAGATATTTTTCTTCACATTGATAGTTTTTCCATTGTTGTAATCATAGTGACTCATGTTATTCTCTCAATAGGACCCATGAACATGCATATTTTTATAATTATCCATGGGATACAAGGTGAATTTGTATTATTATATTTCATGGTAAAATATGTATATTTTTTCTAAGGAAATAGTTAGTGGTTTTTGGGAGGATAAAGTGGTGGAAATTAATCAAATACATAAATTTATGAAAAGTAGTATATTTTTATAGAAATATTAGTAGGATTCCACCTGATTTATAGTAGAAAAATATTGGGGTATTTCCCCATCTAGAAGATAATGATTTTGTGAAGAAGGGACTTGATAGTTCACTAAACTTATGATAAGATCCATATATACCTTAGTGTAATTCATGACACCACATTTATTATATTAAATAAAAAAAATTCATATTAATTCCATCCTCCATCCTCAATTTTTTCCTTATATCAGTATTATCCTCTTTTATATTTCCCTCCCACTATTTTGGGTCTAATAATCTCATCCATTAAAATAACACAATTCCCTTATATTAATTGATCACCATTCTTCATGAAATAATTGATGAACACATCAATCACTATTTTATTCTATTAATTATTGATACACTATTCTAAATCCCTATATTTTGGGGGTTTATATGATTTGTTGATTTTCATTGATTAATAATTGCTTAACTCAAAATATTTAGTTATTAAATACATAATTGATAAAAATAGTTGTTCTTTAATATTATATATTTTTTATATATGTTATGTGTGAAATTTGACATGCGATATATATAGAGTATGTGTTATAGAACCATAATGGAGTTGAGAGGGTTCCATTATTCTTGTGATTATAGGTGAGGGTGGATAGAACAATTAAAAACAACTCATATTTGATAAAATGATTTTAGATACATTGATGGATGTGTTGGATACTCCGAATATTTTTTTACTATTGGTAGTAACACCAAATGTGGGTGTCGTGCTATGGAATCAGATTTGTGAGGCCTTGAGTTGTCCATACTTATTTTACTCATGTGAAAAATTCCATGTTGTGTGTTGGGTGATAAGATTACTGGGGAATTTTGGTATGGAATGGTTGGTATGTGGAAATAAAGGACCTTTGTTTCTTATATGTATGACTATTATTCATTCTAACCCATTCCAAGTGTGATGGGACTTTTGTGGTTATTCTTATGTATTCAATGAATGGAATTTTCATGGGTAGTCTAAGACATTGTTAGAAAGACTATGCATGATCATGTACATTATTATAATTTTTTATAATAGCTTATTGTTATGTGATATATAAATTGTGAATCACGGTATATATATATATTATATTACTATTATTTAAATTATATTACAGAGGTTTAGTATATTCTAGTATCCTAGTATCATTGAAATTTGTTAAGAGAAAAAAGCATGTATTCCATCTTGTTTCTTGAATTCTTATTTTGGATGAGTGGATAGTTATATCAACTTATCATTTTAATGTGTTCTTAGGTATATAATCAAGTGCAGTATAATTGATTGGTTGATAACATTGTCCACCCACTACCTAGATAATATATCATTGGATTTGGATATATAAATACTAACTTGTTATTTGTATAATTTTTATGATGTTATGGATCACCCAAGATCATGGGTTTCCCATCATGTATTACATTATATAACATTATATATACTTTCACAACACTTGATTTAGATAATTTCCATCCCAATATACTAACTATGGCGGAAGTAGAGGAAAGATCAATAATTAGGGTGTTATGTTAAGAACTATATCAAATGAAAAGGAATTTTGTTTTAGAAAGAATCAATAAAGTAAATATATTAAATGACCCAATCTAACCCAACTAAAAAGTTAAAAAATCCTAATACCACATCAAATAAGCTGGGTTAATATTATCCACTAATCATGGCCTTATCGGGTGCTGGTGTTACAGTTTTTTTTTGATAAGATTACATAACCAGTCCACGATAAGTATAAATGTACTTTATAGGCTCACTTTTATAATTTTTTTAAAATTTAATTATATTGAACTAATGTTTGATAATAAATATTTTCATATATTGAATAATTATAGTCAAATATAAGGTTGTTGAAAATGATTACTTTTATTATCTGATATTTGAAAGAATTAATCACTTAAGACATTATTTATTTATATAAAATAAAAAATTAATTTATTTTTATGAATTATTATAACTTTTATCAAACCCATACCAACATACCCTTTATATCACCACAACCATATATTTGATGTATTTTGGAAAAAATCTTTTTGGGGAGTTTAATATTTGTTAAAATTATTTTACTAAATTAATATGGGTTGGGTGATATTTATCATTAAACTAAAAAAATCCAAACTTTTACACAAACTGACTTAGAGTTTTATTTTGATATACTTTTAACTCATTCTATATTTTACCAATTTCTTTTTAAATTAAAAATTCACATTAAAAGAATTGGTTACCCATATATAAGAAAACAAAAAAAATGCTAAGAAGGTGTTAAGAGTGATTTAAATCATTTATTATAGATTAACAAAAATTCTAGATGAAATTGAAATCCAATACCTCCTTAAGATAATGGGTAATTTAACAAGTGTGAGTATTCTCCAATATTAATGTCAAGGAATTCTATAAAATCCCCACATCCTTCACCTTATTATTATTATTTCAATTTTTATGGATGAAGATTTCCTTATTAGACAGACCCTTATCTTATTATTTATCCATATAATTAAATAAGTTCATGAGATTTAATGTTTTAATATAATATGTTCTATATTTAGAATCCCTTATATCTCTGAATTAGTTTTTGGATAATACATAACTCATATTTTTGTGTAGTGAACATTTGATTATAGAATTTACAATTATTCATCTAGAATCCTATAATATTATTTCATTATTTATCCATGAATGATTTCACCAAATGAATAACCCATTACATTATCTTTTCTTTCTATTAACCATATACGTGAATGATTATTATTATTGAGAAGCTTTTATGAACCCAATATATAAGATTTGTAATTAGATACTAAAGTAAATAAATATGGTGTATTATTATTGAGTCCCTATAATGCCTTGGTAAAATATTCCCAGTTAGTTAAAACCTAAATTAATAGAATAGAATCAACTTCATTTTCATCCATTTACATTACATTTGTCATATTCTTATTATAAACCTTCCTATTTTCATATTAGTTAAAACTTGATATATTTTCTTCCCATTTTCTAGTTCTTCAATCTCTCCCCCAAATGATTCATAATATGTTTTTTCATAATATTCATATTCAGTGATGATAAAAACATTATTTTAATAGACTAAAATTCCAACCAAAAATCTTCTTCCATACTTTTAAAGTCATATCTATAGCGAAGAAGAATATTAGAGACCGAAAAAAAGAACAAAAGAGTTATAAAATCAAAATTAATTCAATCAGAGAGGCCATCAAATATTTTTATATACAATACCACATTGAAATTGAAACTAAAACCACTTATTTATATTTTATGATCCCTTTATTAGAATAACTAGAACTTAGTAAAGCATTCATTGAAATAGGTTTCCCTCTTTAAGCACAACTGTAGTTTTAATATTTAGATATTTACTTGAAGATAACTCCTTATCCTCCTTGTAGTATTTAATGATCCCATAACCATATTGGATGGGATGGAAAAATAAATATAGTATTACTCTCAACATCCATGTCTCAATTTTATACAACCTCAATATTCACTATACTAACAATATAAGCCTTCAACACAACTGATTATAAAGAAGACAATTTACCTTGAAGATAGATAAGATTTATATAAGCTTGTATAAAATAATTAAAGTAATACTCAATAATTTTTTTATATATGTTATAATTTGGGGGAGTGGTTGATAACCATTACTATCTAGATCATTATATGATGGTATTAAATCCATTTTTAATTATTTTACAATTTTTTTGATTGATTGTTATAGAATGATTGGTTAGAACATGAGATAGAATTTGATCATATAGTTGCACAACACATGTGTGCTAAAATATAAAGTTACATGGGAGTTAAATCTATGACTATTGGTTTTAATTTCATCAATATAATGTTTATACAAAATTATAATTTTATAATTTGTTGTTTATTTTTTTAGCATTTGACTAGAGTGGAAGAAGGGAATGTTTACATACATCATACTTGGAATGTAGGATCATGTCAACCTGTTTTTCACTATTTACAATTTATAATTTTTTTTTTAAAAGGAATATATGTATACTAGAAAGTTTAAAAAAATTATTCTGTGTTTCTAATAATGCATTATTTATGCCGTAGTTAAATAAAACCTTTGAAGATCAATCATTAATAATTATTCTGTTATTAATAATGATATAATGTAAATAATATTACTAAATTGACACTGAGAGTGGGTATTATGGGATTGAGGATGACTCGTGGTGAATGAAAAACCATGATGTGGGATGGCCTTGTTAGCCAATGATGACTATGTACGACTAATTAAAAATGGATTCAGTATGGTATTAATGTAGCATGATTCCTTTTCTTATTATTATTTTAACAAAACTATTATACCTAGAACTATGATAGATTTTAATAGATATATGATTATTATTTGATTGATATTTATCCATGACGATGTCCAATAGAGTTACAGGAAGGTGGGTATGAGCATAATACAATTTTGTGGCCATGTGAACATTGATTACAGAGAAATTCATTATGATCTAGAGTCATGTATATGGGTCAATGTATACCTATAGGTGATGTATATTTGTTAGATATACTATAGAGTTATAGATGTAATATATATTCATATTCGAGGGTAAAAGTTAACCAAAGGTAACAAAAGACTAAATATAGGATATTCTTTGTGTATTTGAGTGTCTAGAGACCCAAGATGAGAAAAAGGTGATGTTGGATTCATAAAAGTTTAAGGGTCATGATAATAATTTGTGGGCTACCTTGGTTTAAGATAACAGATATAAGGGATTATTTTAGATATATTTTAGAATATTTTATTTTATAAATTCATCCCAAATTCATTAAGGATGGATAATTCTATATACTTTAAAGAGCTCAGTCAATGAGAGATATTTTTAATAGATTATAACACTCATTTGTGAGAGTTGTATATTTTTTCTCAGTGTTATAATTTCAAAAGGGATCAATATTTCAAGATCACCCTTAGGAAACCATTTTAGGTTCATGTTATAATTTCATCTTTGATAACCCTTCCATAGGTTGTGAAATATTATCTAATTTTTTTAGAGTAATATCATATAGATCTGAGTATATATATAGTTAACACCTTTCAATGTTTTTAGCAGTCGATTTTTAGGAAATATGAAGAGGATGTATGTTATTATGATCAGACCAGTGGAAGGAATGGTGTATAGGGAAGGGTTTCATCTATTCTTCCATGGGTGGGGGCTTCTTTTTACTATATTCTGTAATAACCCAGTGTCTCTAAATGATATTTTTCTCTAGAAATATATGTGTGTTATGATATACTATATATTATTATACACATAAAGAAACCAAACAAATATGTCACTAATAAATACTATTAAATTAATCAGCAATGCATCCAATTAAAACTCTGAACATTACAATTGGAAAAAAATATAAAATAAAAAACATAAAATGGTAATATATATATCATGAAAATCTTCTAAAATCATCACCCCACTCCCAAAACTATAGAAAAGTATCAAAATATTATTAACCCACTCAACATTATTGTAAATGAAAATATAAAACCTTGAGAGTAATTGAGTGGAATAATAAATGAATGAAAGTATGGGTATTTATAGGATATAATGTGACCATTTGAATAGTAATGTGACTATTGGAATAGTAACATGAACATTAGGAATAATAACCTGACCGTTGAGAATAGTAACCTAACTATTGGAATAATAATTTTACCACAAAATAATAAATTGTGATATAAAAAATATTTATCATGATTAATTTATATACGTAAAAATATCCTAAGTCCATAAAAATAAATATCCTAATTAAAAAACTCAAGGAAAATATAAGCACATTTTAAAAAAATGTTATTTTAAATCACATCATAAAAGTCATAATTTTTATTTTAAAAAATAAAATTAAATATTTTATAAATTAATTTTAATAAAAATAATATCAATTTTATAATCCTCATGTCTAAATTTTTAGACTGTGATTTTTTTTTCGGATTTTTAAAAATATTTCTTTTTTAAGGTGATTAGTAAAAATACAATTTTCATATAACCGATGTATCTTAAATTACATCATTCATGATGTAATAATGATATAATACATTATAGTACATTAGTTTCTACAATTATATATTTAATTTTTAAAACTATTAGTTAAAATAAATTAACTTAAATTATAAATATAAAAAACATTTTCCAAATCTAAAGGTAAAAAATTATCCCTTAAGATAATAATTTTTCTTTTATTCCAATTTTCTTCTTAATAAGATAATGAATTATCATTATAAATTTTTGTAAAGTCCTATAACCCATTATATTATATTTATATAAGATTTATATTATCATAAATTGACTATAAAAAGTTTAACCTTTGATATATTATTTTATTTAATATTTTATTCTAAAAAAACACTTCTCCACAGGTATAAATTACACCTCTCACTCCCCTTGGAAACTAATCTTACATCAAATTATAAATATAATGATCTGCCCATATACTCCATATCAAGACCCTAAAGATACCCAGTGACATTCTAGAGTAATCCAAATTCAAATAACAAGGGAGTTTTAGTGTCATACAAGGGAAGCTACACCAAGGATTAAGTAAGTTCCAATCAACTATTTTATTTTCTATTTATTCTTATTATTATATTTATTTTTTACCCAACAATTTCACAACCAAAACCTATATTATTAATTTTTTAGTATGTTGAAATTATTTTAATTATTTTAATTTACATTATGTATAATATTTATGACATATATAAATTTTAAACTTCCCTTTCTTGCTCTCTTGACAATGTCCTATCAAAGGCCATTTAACCACCTTCAGAGACATTTCCATGTAATCTATTATAAACATAATCATGGATTGATATTATGGAGTATATATAATATATTAACATCTTAATATATCTATTATAATCTTCTATAATTAATTCTACAAATGCATAAATTACATTGAACAAAATAGTGAAATCGAAGTAAAATGGGAAATTTTTAGTAAAACATGATATCAAAATGACTACCCTATAACCAAGAAATTTAATTAATATAATAAAATGACTATAATTTATAAATAGTGGTAAAAAGTACAAAAAATTAATTATGGATCATTTTTTAAATAAATCTAGGTTTATTATTCATAAGGCGTAAAAGTGATGAAATAAAGCTAGAATTAAGGTATGGGGATTCTCGGACCCAAATCCCTTTTCATTATGTATATTACTTTAATGTTCCTTAAATATCACTTCATTATTATTTACATTTAATTTTTGGATATTAATGTTTCCACATTTAGTTTTAATACAAATATAATAATTTTTTCAAAAATACATTTCTTTTTACGACAAATCCTTTATTCCTCATGAGTTGTTTCTTATCCCGTGAAAAAAGTTATCTTATTCCAAAGTATGATATCCATTTATATTTTTTAACCCCAATATTTATTCATTAATTTATTATTTATGAAATCCTTATGAATCCCATTCCATTCCATGGGTTATTTCATGACTTTGATTTTTGTACATTTTATGTGGAATTCTTGATTATGTAAATATTATGATGTGATGGGTGGGCTTGGAATTATATATCTTTCAAATTCATGGGGTAATGTGATGTATCTCATGATATAATGTGTAGTATGTGTGAAAATTATTCTATATATTTTTTTTACAATAATGATGTTATGATTATGTATATATGTTATGCATGAACATGATTCTATCTTTGTTCACAACTATGTATGGTATTTACCAATATGACATGATTTATGCATTGTGAAATTCCATTTCTTTATCAAATGTTTCCCTCATGATGTTTATGATTATAATATGATTATGATATGATGATGATGATTTTCTCACGCATATTATATTGATTAATGTCCCTCATTCATCCTCTAACTCGCCTTTTAGCTCATCCCTTTCTTTGATTTATATCCTCAGGTGATTACATGTAAAAAGGAGAATATTATCTTTTATAATTATATATAAGAAGGATTTAAATAAATGTTCATGATTTATTATGTAAAAATTATTTATAATCCAAAATTTCCAAAGATACTTAACCTTTTGATCCTATATTTTTATCTCTATTATGTTGAATATATTAAAAATGATGTAATAGTCATGTAAGAAAAAAGTAGGGATGCTATAGTTTGAATCAGAGCTACGATTTAGTTAATTTTTGAATTAAGATTATAAAACATTATTGAAAACCCTTAGGATAATAATATGTATATTTAGACATACAAGAATTATTGTTTTAGAAAAATCCTAAACATTGGGATCCCAAAATATATTTTTAGAGTAAATTTTGAAAAAGAATAAATTATTTATTCATGATTTGTTAAATTATGTTTTTTTTAAAACCTTCTATATTTTATAAAATCATGGTAACCAAGTGAAACTGAGGTATAAACCCCCGTGACACTGCTGGAAATCTATGATATACTAATGGTTTTAAACCGTTGGTGTAGGCTGTACAACTGTTGGAATAATATATAGCAGTGGTTGTCCAAACCGTTGGCTATTAAGCCGCAGGGATAGACATTTCCCAATAGTTATTCATAAACCGTTTAGGTATGTCATATTACAACACATTATACCAATGGTTTTACACCGTTTCATTATAACTCACTTTCTATATATACCAACAGTTTTCTAAACCATTGGTAAATACTTTTAACAATGATTTATAGAAACCATTGGTAACAATTTAGTTAACAGGTCTATACCAACAGTTTGTAAACTGTTAGTATAGACTTTTACCAACAGTTTCATCAAACCGTTGGTATAAATTCCATTTTCACATCTATAACAACAACTTTGAAACCGTTGGCATAGAGTTTCTGCAAATCCAACAGCAAGCAGTACCATTCTTCCCCTATGTAATTACCTACAATAATAACAAACCTATACAGAATTCAGAATTAATTACCTCTAATTACTTGTGAAATTACATACAATTGAAATACTCTATATATAATTCAAAATAACACCAATGAAGACGAATATGATCCAAATAGTATTCAATCTGAATAACACCAATGCAATTGTAGTACACTATATATAATTTATAATAACACCAATGCACCCAACAAAATACACCACTGGAAACTAGAACACTCTGAAAACAAACATCTTCATAAACACAAAACATGAAAATTTGATCCATGGGGGTAGGGGGCTATCCAAGGGGGTGTAGGGGGTGGGGGATAAACAATGGGGTGTGGGTGTCCAGGCAGGTGTGGGGGCTATCCAAGGGGGTGGGGGTGTCCAGGGGTGGGGGGTGTCTATGGGGGTGGGGGGTGTCCAGGGGGTGGGGGTGTCTAGTGGGGTGGGGGTGTCCAGGGGGGGGGGTCTGTCCAGAGGTGGGGGGCTATCCAAGGTGGTGGGGGTGTCCATGGGTGGGGTGGTATCCATGGGTGGTGGTGGTAGTGGTGGTGGTGGGGGGGATATCTAACGGTGTGGGTGGGGGTGTCTAGGGGGTGTCCATGGGATGGTTTGGTGTCCGGGGGGGGGGGGGGGTGTCTATGGGGGTGTCCAAGGGGGTGTGGGTGTCCAGGGGTTGGGTGGGTGGGGGGGGGGGGGTGTCTAGGGGTATCCATGGGGGGGGGGGGGGGTCCAGGGGGTGTGGGTGTCCTGGGGGGGCTATATAAGGGGGTGGGGGTGTTCAGGGGGGTTTATAGGGCGTATGTGGGCTATCCTAGGGGGTGGGGATGTCTAAGGGGTGGGGGTGTCCAGGGGAGGGGGTGTCTAGGGGGTGGGGGTGGGGATATCCAAGGGGGAGGGGGTGTCCAGGGTGGGTGGGGTGTCGAGGGGGGTGGGGGTGTCTGGGAGGGGGTAGGGGGTAGGGGGAGTGGGGGTTTTCAGGGGTGGATGGGGGTGTTCAAGTGGGTGGGGGTGTCCAGGGGGGTGTGGTGTGTCCAGGAGGGTTGGGGTGTCCAAGGTTATGGTGGGTGTTCAGGGGGGTGGGAGGGATTTCCAAGGGGGTGGGGGTGTCCAGGTGGTGGGAGGGATTTCCAAGGGGTGGGGGGTGTCTAGGAGAGGGGTGAATTAGTCACACATATATTCAATCACAACAAATCATCAAGTCAATTTTTATTGTTTATAGATAAAGAAATAGAGATTATGTGACCTACCTAATCACACATATATTCAGGAACAAAAAATCATCAAATATCATATGTCAGTAATATCAGTAAAAAATGTAAGAGATCCATATATCCCTCATCACCACCAGTATTATCACCATCATCATTAACCTCATCCCCATCCTCATCATCGTCCCTATCATCAACTCTTCCCCCCTCAACTCCCTACTTATTTCCCTTATACTCTTCCTCGGCCTCCTCTTCACCCTCCTCCTCCGCCTTGGCCTCCTCCTTTCCCTCCTCCTCTGCCTCGGCCTCCTACTCGCCATCACCTCGACCACCACTAGAACTACCACATGGTGCACCATATATAGAATACATCAGTGAAATATATTCATCACAGTATGTGCTGGCCTCTGGTGGAAGTGTTGGACGTAAAACTTCTATAAATTTCATAAATGTAGTGTTTTCCCTAGCAGACTGTTCTGCCACCTCTATTGCCCTTTTTTAGCCTGTTCTACCTATGCCTTAACCTTCTTGAACTCGGTGGTACTAAAAATCATAACAAAGGAGGTCCAATACCTCATTAATACTATACTCTTCCCAGGTCGGCATCGTACTATGCTAGGGTGCTCATCTCCCAACACCTGATGTATGTGATCATTTGGCCCAAAATTGTTTGGTTCTTGGGCATCAAGGACCTCTAAAGCAGTCTTTTACAAATATAAATAGATTATTAAGTTACAAAATAGATATTAAAATTTTAAATCAACAATGTAAAACTTACAATATGTTGTTAAGTCGGTTTGTTAACCGCACTTCCATCTTTCTTCCTTCTACTTGACGCAAAAAAAATTTGCTCGAGGCACACGTCCTTCAATATTCAAATGTTTTCCTATACAATGAAATTGAATATAGGAAAACATAATTAAAATTAGGTTACCCAATAATTAATTTCAAAACTTAAAATTATATTTCAACTTTTTCAATCAAATAAATTATGTAGTTAAACAATAGAATGGGAAAGTCATAAAGAAAAAATTATAACAAATATCATACCTAGTTCCTCTCATGATCTAACATCGTAGTACGTCCCAATGTGTGGAGGTATTTTTAGAATCATTTTTTTATTTCTTTCAAATGATTCTTAAATAAAATTCAATAATACACAAGATATTATTAATGAAAAACATGAAATTTTCATTTAAATACCTCAAATGTGATTAATACCTTAAACTGGATAGTCATCCAATGAGTAATCATCTACTGATACTATCTATCAGAAAATCATCCACGATAGGTACCTCTTCTAACTCTATTCAAACCTCTATAACTCCATCCAATATACAAATCATGCTTATAGGCTCTCCAAAGCTCACTTAAAATCCTTTAGACGTGATGCCGTGCACCCTCACTATCAGGGAAATTAAACCGAAGTTGACACCAAATATTAATTCATATAAATACAAAAATAATATATTTATTAAATACAAATTTTTTTTTACCCATATATCTACCCAAGAATTATCCTTGACTTCATTTGGAAAATGTCTCCATGAGAGCGGGATGACATGAATGATGTTAGAGTATTTAGTAAAAGTTTCCAAAAAACTCTGATATTACTTGCAATTTTTTTCAATCATTTGACTATATTTATTGTAGTCCACCATCAACTGCGTGTGGTGGTTTCACACAGCACACATGCGTGTACATCCCCTCCCCCACATCATATCAGTATATGTATCTGTTATGAAAGGAAAACAAATATTTTATAAATAGATGTTATAATGAAATAAATAATGGTATAAAAATTTGATAGGGTTCTATAAATATATCTACGGTAGTCTGATCAATGGGTGCCGCTGGATCTGCAGAAACTGAAGGAACACCCTATACAGGTGGATTGGGTCCCAATGTATGCTTCGCATGGAAAGACTTTGGTGGATCAGGATTCGAAGAAGATGGAATATAGAAGCTCAGAGAGAAGGAAGTAGAAGTAAAATAAGATGGCACAGATGGCTGGCTGAATGAAGGATGGGAGTGGGAATCATCATCGGATATGGTAAATACTGGTGAGGATACTCAGATGTAAAGGGTGGTGAAAATATGGGAGGCCTAAATATCCCATGTGTCCCTAATGACACATTGAGATCAGAATGTGGTATAGACAATATGTCAGTGGGAGGGGAAAGGTCTAATCGGGTATGCCAACAAGATTGCCTAGCCCTCGTACCACCCCCTCATACGAACAGCCTGTGTACTGGGACCCCTACTAGGTTGTTCATCAATAATTTCCACCTAAGAGGTGGATCCTGCAAAAAATTTTTAAAACAAAATTAATCACATGACATTATATATTATTTAAATATATATATTTGAAATAAAACTCACTATAGGGCACTAGTGGTGGAATGCCCATATCATCCATGCAACGATTGTTGTCCATCATCTTTTTTCATTGCCTCTCTTTAATTGGTTGCATTTCCTATATTTGAAAACAAATATATAAGTAATTAGAAAAGGATAACTAATGTGTAACCCAAAAAACAAAATATATGAGATGGAATAGGGGGATTCGTGGATAATTTAACTATCCATTATTTTAGGTGAACTTGAATGGCTATACAATGAATTTAATAAATCATACAATTTGTAATAAAAAAATTTAATTTTGAGTAGGATGATTATTTAATAAGTGTCATCAGTCTATTAAAATCATGGAACATTGATTCTGAGGATTTATTTTACTCAATAACCAAGAGAGAGAGAGAATACTAAATTATGCCTCTAGAAAATTCAGAAAGGTATATATTATGAATGATTAAACCGTTAAGATAGTTTTAAATGATGATATAAACATATGAACTAGGATAAGATATCTACCAGATTCATAAGGGGTAAAGAACTTGTTGAAATTAAAGAAAAATTTAATTTCATTACCCCAGGTAGATGGTGCAGGTTTCAATACATGTTTTGCGGAAGAAGACAAACCATCATGTTCATTATCTGGTGAAATGTAAAAGGGTAGTCTTAGAGTTATACTAATTCTATACTTGGTTAATAAAGCATTGAAATATTCACCATGTTAGAAATGTTAGTTTCATAGGTTTGAATACAATTCAATTCCAAATTAGAAAATGCAATTAAAATAAAATTTCAACCAATAACATTGAAAATTCACATAATGGTTAAGTCGGATACAACATATTTGTAATCAATATTAAATAAATTTGAATAGTACCAACCATAACAACCCATGTTGAGACAAACCAAAATAATTGAGAATATTTATGGATGATTCTATATATTTCCCACCACAACTTCAGGTTCACAGTCCACTCTAAAAATTGCGATATTGGAGTCATCAAAAGTAATAAATGGATCGTTTCCAATGGCGGTAGGGATGGTGTCAATTCCATCATCACCATCATCAAAAATATATCTTGAAATTACTTCAATAATGATATCAAATTCCAGTCGAAGTTGGTCTTTGACATAAAAAACTTGTTTCTCCATTAATTCCAATACATATGGTTCATCAATAGCAAGAGTGCATATAAATTAATATAAATCCATAATCAGCAATAAATGTACCCTACATCGTCATGAATCAAACCACTGGCATATCATCATTATGACTAGTCCATGAGAGTAATAATCCAATATTATTTTTTTTCAATGACTCCATAATAAACTACATTTTCAATTCGTGGTAGACTATCTGATGCACTAGCATAACAGTCTATTGTGGTAGTAACCATAACACCATCATGTTGTGATCTCATGTTCTTTTCTTGTTCAGTGATAATAAATTTGTACCCATTAATATCAAATAATTTACAGTCATGAACAACGGTATTAAGGCCAAAATACAGAGAACTTATTTACCTCAGAGACAGAGTCAGCAAGAAAACTTAATACCGAAAATATAAATGAATATTAAACATAATTAAAAATTTATTTAATTATTTTAAACAGTAATATTTTTACCTTCAATTTTAACCAAACAGAAAACTCTTTTCTATGCAAAGTCTCCCTCCTCAAATATAAAGAACGATGATTTTCAATTTATCATTGCTTTATGTTCCCTGTAGATAAAAATATGGATAGTTTTAACAGATATATATCTAAGATATACATATTAAATTTACTTACCTAATATAGTTATCGAACAAATCACAATTGAACAAAACTGTGCAATGTTCTATCTACCGCTCTTCAAGGCTTAATTTCGTCAATGTATATGATCTAGAAATTCCTCCTATTTAAGGATGTGATAGGAAACTGTGTTCCATTTTATCATACTGTTCTTCTTCATTTCTCATTGTTATGTTCATTCTTGTAGTAATATTAGAAAAATACATAGAGCATAAATCTATACATTCTTGATCCAAGTAACCATTCACGATAGAACCTTAAGGATGATTCCTGTTTCAGACATAAGAATTTAATTGGTACAAATTTATTTTAGTTGGATATATCCAATGAAAAGAAATAATTCCTTTGAGAAGTATTTAAGTTGGAATATAGATATTCAGATGTTGTATGCATGTGAAAAATTATGGAGGAAATATTTTCTCTAACTCATACAAAATTAATGGGGCATCTTCCAACATTTTTTTCAAGAAAGACTTGGACAAATTCTTAGCACAAAGATCTCTCAAAAAATGGAAAAACCGAATAAAAAACACCCTTACATTATTGGACAAAAGATGACAGATTTATATTGGAATCAACTCATGTAGAAGGACGTGATAATCATGAGTCTTCAGAGATTTTGGCTTCAAATATCTTCTATAGACCCATTTAGATATGTTGCTTGAATAGCCATCAGGAACTTTAATGGTCTCTAGAACTTTCAAAAATTGATTTTTTTTTATTGATCATGTATTCTGTATAAAAAACAGGACATGATAGTTTTCCCTTTGTGCTCCATCTAGAAATCATTGCATAAGTTGGAAAATCATTGATCATCCACATAAGGGAAACAGACATCTGAAATATATCTTTCAAACATGCATAGTATGTGCGCACACCCACATCATAAAGAAGTTTCAAATATTTTATTAAAGCATGAATGCATATGTATATATCATTTTTAGGATTAGAAGGCCCAGATATTAGTATACTCATGAAAGTGAAAGGTTTTTTCTTACACAACCATAGGGGAAGGTTATAAATGTGTATAAAAACTGGCCATGTGCTGTGCGAAGTAAGCAGATTCCCAAATGGATTAAAACCATCACATTAAATACCCAACTTCAAATTATGCACATCAGCTGTAAAATTATGATATTTAGCATCTAATATCTTCCATAAAAATCCATTTGTAGGGTGAACCAACTCATCATTAGTATTCTTTCTCCCGGTATCATGCCATCTCATTTTTATTGAAATTTTGTCAGACATAAAAATATTCTGGAGTCTGGAGATCAATGAAAAGTGCCACATTAATTTTTGTGGCACACATGATGGTGTTCCATCAACTTTTGGCTTCTAGATGGATTTGATACATTTTATACAATCATTTTGTTCAGTAGTATCCTCCCAGAATAAACTAAAATCTTTTGGGCAAGAATGAATTTTGTTTCTTAAAAATCCAAGTTCCTCGATTAACTTCCATACCATATAGTGGTTTGAGGGAATATCTGCATAATCTTCAAGTATGTCCTTCAAGAAAGTAAAAATTTAATCGATGGTAGTATTAGAAATCCAATACATAGTTTTCCCATGAAAAAATTATATTAAAAATTTCATCTTTTTCATTTTACCGCATTGTTGATATACTGGAGTCATGGAAGCATCATTCAATTTTTTCACCCCAACAACATCATCATTTTCATTAGACGTATCTTGTATTATCATATAAAAGTATTCTTGGGTCAGAATATTTTCTTTTTAATGATTAAGAATAAATAGAAACCAATCATATAACAAATTCTTTAATACAGTCCTCTCATTTGTATCATCAATAATTTGAGATTTAATTTTCTCCCCATTGTGATACCACACATAGTATTTTTCTTGAAAGCCATATTTTGTTATGTGGTAGCTGACTTAGTCATAGATCAACCATGGTCTTCCAACACAGTTGTAACATGGGCAGTGTATGTGACCACTATCTAAAGCATTGTGAAATGAAAAATCTAAAAATCTCTCCAAATTATTTTGAAAATCACTTGAGATCTGATCAGTTTCATACATCCAACTTCTATCCATTATGTAAAAAATTGTTATAAGTAATTTCATCAAAATCAATTCAATAATATTGAAGTTTCATAGTAAATATATTTAAGTAAACTATAATTTTTCACTTTATATTAAACCATAAATGACACACTACTCTATATGAGAATAATAATATAAAAGTAAACAAAATACTATATTTATAACAAAATACTATAAATTAATATAAATCCATGATATTTACTTCAGTTAGAATTATAGTACCATTAAAATTGTGCATATTGAGATAACATATATAATCTATGGGAGAATTTTGAGAGTCATATACATCTTGTGTCAAATAGAGGGAGAGATTTTGAATCTATGAGCCTTGAGATGAATCCCATTATTCTCAAGTATTCAATGAACTAAGTAATAACTTGATCATATGAGATCTAAAGAGTGTTTTTGAGACAAAAAAAATGTTCAATTAAGGTTTTGAATATCGTTGAAGAACTATACATGAGTGTACAAGATCAGGTACACTTGTGGAGGAGAATTATTTAGGAGTTGAGTAAATTTTACATCGAAGAAATTTTATATTTTAGTATATTATTTGAGTGATATTCATAATATCTATTATGAATAAATGGGAAATATAATCTGAAAATGATGGTAAAAAGTTCATAAGGGATTGAAACATCATTGTCATACATGTGGATAATGATCTAAGAAAGATTAAATGAAACTGAGAAGATTTTGATGTCATAAGATGACGGTTCCATGGGGAAAAGAAGCATGATTCCATGTACATGGAGATTTCAAATGATGAGATTGAAATTTATTTTCCAAAACTGATAATATATCCCTATTTTAGATATCTATAAAGGAAGGGGTTTCTAGTTGATGTAGTTAACTATTCCTAGGTTGATACCTTATTATTAAAATAATGTGAAGATATACTAATTTAGTTATGTGTACCCAAATTTGAGGTGAAATGTGTTTTGATGTTTTTTCATTTATCACATACAAGAAGACATTGTGGACCAGATATAACATTGTTCAAGATATTATAAAGTGAATTATTTTCATCGAAGATGAAGAATGTGAAAAGGGAGTTTTTTAAAGAAGTTATTGATGTAAAAAATGGAAATATTTTGAAAAGTTAGGAGATTTCATAACACCCAATACCCAAAGTTGAAGTATTCATTGGGTGGGGGTGTCTAGGGGGTGGGCTGGGGGGGGGGGGGGTCCAAGGGAGTGGGGGTGTCTGGGGGGGGGGGGGGGTTCCTAGGAGGTATGGGGGTGTCTAGGGGGTTGGGGGTGTCTCGGAGGGGGGGGGGGGGGGGTGAGGGGGTGTCCAGGGGGTGGAGTGGTGTCCAGGGGGTGTTCGGGGGGGGGGGGGGGTGTCCAGGGGGGGTGGGGGTGGAGGGGCTCTCCAGGGGTGGGGGGGGTCCAATGGGGTGGGGGTGTCCGAGGGGGGGGGGGGCTATCCAAGGGTATGAGGGGTGTCCAGGTGGGTGGGGGTGTCCTGAGGGGGGGGGGGGGGTTCGAAGGGGGTGGGAGGATATCTAAGGGGGTGGGGGTATCTAGGGGTGGGGGGTGTTTGGGGGGGTCTCATGGGGGTGGGAGGGGGGCTGTCCAGTGGGTGGGGCTATCCAAGGGGGTGGTGGGTGTCCAAGGGGGTGGTGGGTGTCCAAGGGGGTGGGGGTGTAATGGCACGGATCTGTCCGACCCATTCCTTTGTAAAAAATAAGGTCAAGAAGTGTTCTGGAGTGTAAAATGGACTTTTCCCACACTTTACAGAATTTTGAAACTACACGCCGTGTAGTTTGAGTACACGCCGTGTACCCCCTTGCTGGGTATACCCCGTGTTGAAGGTTGCGTCCTTGCTATGTGAAATAATTGGTGCACACCATTTTTCCAGTTCTACATGTTGTGTAGTCCTTCCCCACGTATGCGTTACTAGTCAATGACTGTGTGCCGTGATGGAGCCGTGTCCTTGCTATGTGCAATGAATGAGTACACGCCGTGTGTCAAAACTACAGGCCGTGTAGTCCTTCCCCGTGTACGCATTACCAGTCAACGACCGTGTGCCGTATTGGAGCCGTGTACTTTCCATGTGCAATTAATGAGTACACGGTGTGTGTCTAAACTAAACGCCGTGTAGTCTTTCCCCGCATATGCGTTAGCCTCAAACCGTGTGTTGACCAGTCAACAGCCGCTGAGCCATGTTGGAAGCCGTGTGGAGACCGTGTAAAATAACCAAGTACACACCGTGTACCATAAAGTACATTCCATGTACTTTTACTTTTATCACATATAAAAGGAGGGGTCCCCTCCTCCTTTCAATTCACTCCTCTCCTCCCCTTTCCTCTGAGCAGAGTTCTCCCAAGAGACTCGAAGGCTCTTTCTTCCATAACTTCTTCGTCTGACCTCCGATTTATGATCCATCAGCGACCACGAGATCGTAACTATGATGCGTAACTTCCGATCTTGGATCCATTGTCTTTCCTTCTGCCATTACTTTCCAACTTCCACCTGATGAGGTTTTTCCGGGACCCGACAGAAGTGACGGACGCCGACGGACGTCTTCTAAGGTCGATCCGGGGGAGCGTTGCGATCGGAACCTATTGGGGTATGGATATTTCCTTCGTCTCTATAATGTGTGCAACATGCGGTGTGGGTGTCCTCTTACTTACATGAAACACTTTTTGAACTGGTTTAATAAAGATAATAACTGGCTTATAACGGGGCTGGGAAGTTTGTGATTGCTGTTACTTTATATCCTGTGATATTATGTTGTGAATTGAATGATCTTTTACCTACTGAAAATCATGGTTGTTGGGGGCCTTTTCTTACGCAATTAAATGTTTCCCTCTCCTTCTAGATTTTCTTATTGATGGAAACTTTGTGTAATGTGGAAATTGGTTAATCACGTAAAGTTGGCTGTTTAAAATCTGGAACCCTTGTGTGATCACCCCGGTAAAAAAAATGAAATAATGAACATGTGGGTGTTGTCTTGGATACGTGACATGTGATGGGGGTGTTTTGTGGATTGTTGTTGATAGGGTGAGCAGCAGGGTTGTGGTTTCCTTGGTTTTGGGTTTGTGTAAATGTTGTGTTGGTAATGGGCAGCGGGGCTGCGATAAGTGGTATTAAATGGATAATGATGTACGGGTTTCGGTGCGGTTGTGGTTATGGTGGTTGGCAGCGGGGCTGCGGGGATGGTTTGAATATGAATGGACAGTGGGTAGTGATTAATAAATATAAAGTGGAAGAGTTAATGAATGGTGGGTCATGGTAATAGAATGAGATTAATAATCAATGGGGTTGGTTGGTTGATAAGAAGGTCTTGGTTGTGTTGCTTGTGTTTTCCTAACTTGATTTTTGGATGGTAGGGATATGTTTATGAATGATTGATGTGGTTGGTTGTGGATAGTTGCCCAGTAGTTAAGGAACTAAATAAACTAATTCTGCTGAAACGTTCAAACCTAAATGGGGTTGGGGTCTTTTGTTGTATGTTTTCTTTGTAGTAGCAGTGCCGAGGCACGTGCTCAGTTTCTCTATTTAGAAGACATAGGTTGGGTTGTGTGTTTGGTATATATATATATATATATCTGTATCTTTTTTGTTTTATCGCACCCCACCCATGTTGATCACTTAGTGCCGAACACTCCCATTTCATGGGAGAGGGTGTTTTTCCTTTAGTTACTAGCTCCTTCCTGCTCATTCTCCCCTAGGATGTGATGGTTTGAGGCGACCTTACACCTAAGACTCTTCGGGTAGGTTTCGATTGGGGTGGATTTAGCCCAAGAATCTTCGGGAAGGTTCTATTGTTTCCCAAGAATATTCAGGATGAGGCCTAGGTGTGTACGGGCGGGATACGTGGTTGTGAGGCCTTGGTGTGTGCGGGCAGGATACATGGTTGTGAGGCCCAGGTGTGTGCGGGCAGGATACGTGGTGGTGAGGCCCAGGTGTGTGCAAGTAGGGATAGTGTGGCAGCGTCAGGACGTTTTCCGTTAGTAAGAGTAGCTAACTAAAGGGAAATGGTGTGGGGTACCCAATACTCTTGTTTCTTATATACTACTACATGTTGTGCTTGTGTTTTGGTGAGTGTGGCTGGTGAGGTTGGGTGGATAGAATTCCTTTCTAGGTTTCTTCTTTTGTTCTCATGGGACATTAGGATGTCTCCCCACTTGTGCACATGAGCTTTAGGTTTCCCTACTGAGTATACTTGTATGCTCACCCTAAGTTTACTTTCAGGTTTCCAGGAGGACTATCAGGGCCTTGCGGGACCATACTAGTTGGACAGTTGGAGTTGTTGCAGTTGCTGTTCTCTTGTTTTCTTTTGGTATTGTACATTGAGATTTCTTGTACTTATACCTTGTTATAAAATTATTTAAACATGCATGTGGGCTTGGATTGGGTTTATTTATATGCACTTGTTCTTTTCCTTTTTGGTGGTTCACTTGTCCTATTTACCGATCCTAAATAAATAAAAAGGGTAATGCCTCCCATATTTGTGAAAACTCATACCCTTGGTGCTAGTCGCCACCCCCGGGCCTACTGGAGGCGGGACTCAGGGGTCATTATCTCCCTTTCACCATTGCCAGCTCAGAAGGGGCATCCTTCATGGGATGGGGTTGTGACAGAATGGTATCAGAGGCTGATGGTTGAGAGATAGGATGGTGTCTGGAGTTAGGCACAGTGAGGATTGCATGGGATGGTAGGGTAACAGTGTTAGTTAATCTTGGTGCGTGACATAGGCCAGGGAATACCGACTAGGACACGAGATTTTTAGGGGCCCCCGTGATCCGATGCAAGGACTCTAAGCCTACCAAACGACCAAGTGAGACTACATTGATTGCAGGGTAGAGACTCTAAGGAAAGTACATGATTCATCATGATTGTTTTTTACTTGATTTGGGTGTTCTGGGAAAGAAATTGAAATAAAATGATAAAATAAATCCTCGAGCTTTTCCTTACTACTTGGGCTTAGGAGATCCTTGTTTACTGTACAACTATGGCACCTGGACGTCATCCCCGGGTGGCTCAGACGGCCGAGGCCCAGTAGATTTGGGTGGTCGATCAGTTGAGGATTGAATGAGAGGAGGAAGATAGCCAGTGGCAGAAGACTCTCCGTTCTTTCCAACAGAAGACCCTCAAGAAGTAAGAGGGTAGTACTTCGGATACAGAGACAGAGGGGTGGCTTGTGGAGCTAGGGATCGCTTTTACCTTGATCCGTTCTCCAAGGGAGTACTGGGTTCCCCTAGCAGTCAGTCAACTGAGAGGTGTGGCGTGACAGTGGTGGACACTCTACCTCGGAGAGAGGATAGAGGCAGAGGTTCCATGGGCTGAATTTGAGAAGGAATTCAGAGAGGAATTCCTTTCTTCCATGATCAATGCGGAGAAGCGGCAGGATTTACTCTCCCTTCAGTAGAGGAGTATTTCAGTACGAGAGCTGGGGATCAAGTTCAAGGATCTCCTGTGCTTTGCTCCGAATCTCTTTCCGGATGAGGAGTCTAGGGTGAGACGTTTAGAGGAGGTGCTTTGTCCTTCTCTCTATTATGCTTTCACCCCCTTCACCCTTCCGACGTACTTGGCGGTACAGAAGAAGGCAAAGGTTGTTGAGAGGATGCACTCACTGGGAGGTGCACCCCAGGAGGGGAACCATCCAGGCTCGTCGAAGGGGAAAGCAGTCAGCATCTGGTCTCCTGTGATGGGACCTTCCAGGTTCAGGCCAGTGGGGAGCAGTCCCCAGCAGTTCCAGTTCAGATCTTCAGGTCCTCGTCCCTTTTTCACGAGCCCAGGACTAAGATATTTTTCTTGTGGAGGTTTCGGGCACATTTAGAGTCGGTGCCCGACCCGACCTCAGTACGATGGAGGTGGGCAGGTTCAGCGCCCACCTCAGCAGCACCAGTTGCAGGCGAGGCCCTTCCAGCAGCAGGAGGACCATGGTCCTCTGAGGGAAGACTTTGCGGGAGGAGGCCAACCTCAGGGTGCTCCTTAGGGACCTCGAATAGGGCATGGTCAGGGAGGTGGAAGACATCAGATAGGCAGAGGAGCTGGGCGTGGACAGTTGCACGCAGCAGAGTTGACAGCTCCGACAGGAACAGAGGTGGTGCGAGGTATGATTTGTTTATTCAATACTCTTGTTTCTGCTTTGTTCAATTCGGGTGCTTTTCACTCCTTTGTTTCACCTGGTCTAGCACATGCTTTGGGACTAGACGTAGAGAGAATTTCCGTACCACTGGTGCTGAGTACACCAGTTGGAGGCCAGACCAGCGTATCTTGTGTTTTCTAGGGATATGGGATGACGTTGGGACCACATCGATCTAGTGGGGACCTTCTTCTGTTACAGATGCAACCATACGATGTCATCCTAGGAATCGACCAGTTGTTTTCTGTTAGTGCCGTTATCGACTGCTTCCAGAGAAGAGTCGTGTTCTCCGATGTGGATGGGTAGCGCGTATCTTTTGTTGGAGAGAGGAGCTATCAGGTGGGAAGTCGGCGTGTGGAGCCTCTCCTTTCATTGTTAGGTGGGTTATCAGTTTTTCCAGCTGATATAGAGATGATGGATATCCCAGAGGTTGTTGGGGAGTTCCTTGATGTTTTTCATGAGGAGGTTGTGACTCTACCCCCCGACATGACGTTGAGTTCGGGATAGACTTACAGCCTGGTTCCCGTATGATTTAGATGGCCCCATATTGGATGGCGCCTTCGGAGTTGCGGGAGTTGCAGATTCAGATTGACGATCTGATGGAGAAGGGTTTTGTTCGACCCAGCGTATCACCGTGGGGTGGTCCAGTTTTTTTCGTGAAGAAGGAAGATTGTTGTCTCAGGTTATGCATAGACTACCAAAGGTTGAACCCGGTAACAGTCAAGAACCGTTATCCCCTCCCAAGGATATATGATCTCTTCGACCAACTGAGGGGAGCATGTTGGTTTTCCAAGATTGATCTACGATCTGGATATCATCAACAGAGGGTAAAAGATAGTGACATCTCAAATACAAATTTCAAGTGCAGGTATGGGCACGTTGAGTTTGTGGTGATGTCGTTTGGAGTTACGAATGCACCGGCTGTGTTCATGGGACTTATGAACTTTGTCTTCCGGGAGTTTCTGGACTGGTTCATCGTTGTGTTTATCGATGATATCCTGATCTACTCAAGGTCAGAGGAGGAGCACGATGAGCATCTCAGGGCAGTCTTGGGAGTCCTTCGACATCACCAGCTTTACGGTAAATTGTTGAAGTGTAAGTTCTTGACACAAGAAGTACACTTCCTTGGGCACGTGGTGTCTCAGCATGGAGTTTCAGTGGACCCATCGAAGGCGGAAGCAGTTGTTTCTTGGGAAGCACCCAAGAGCGTGGCAGAAGTTTGTAGTTTTCTGGGGTTAGCAAGTTACTATAGGAGGTCCGTTTCGGACTTCTCTCGATTTGCTGCTCCATTGACAGCTTTGACAACGAAGAACTAGGTCCTCCTATGGAGCGAGCAGTGCCAGAAAACATTTGACTACCTGAAGGAGAAGTTGGTCAGTGCTCTCGTACTCAGGTTGCCAGAGGAAGGGTTGTTGTATGAGGTGTTTTGTGATGCTTCTGACCTTGGTCTGGGGTGCATGTTGATGAAGAAGAAGGGAGGGATCTGTTATGGGTCAAGGAAGTTATGCCCTCATGAGTGTAACTATTCCACCCATGACCTAGAGCTTGCAGTAGTAGTGTTCGCACTGAAGTTGTGGCGACATTACCTATTTGGGGAGCGCTTTTTGGTCTTCTCAGATCACAAGAGCCTACGTTATATCTTCTCCCAGTGTGATCTGAACCTATGGCAGTGGAGATGGGTCGAGTTTCTCCAAGACTATGACTTTGAGATCTCTTACACTGAAGTTAAGGGCAATGTTGTGGCTGATGCCCTGAGCAGGAAGTCGCATCAGGAAGTAGTTCGGGAATCCACTGATGCTTGGAAGGCGATGGGAGAGTTGGCTGACCTACACTTGGATGCTAGGGTAGAAGGTGTTAGAGGTTGTTTGTTTCAGATGACGATGCAGTCCTCCTTGTTGCAGCAGGTGGAAGAGTCTCAGTGGGGGGACTCCGAGGTGGAAGTGATGCGAGATCGTGTCGATCAGGGGAACGCTCCAGAGGGATGGCCAGAGGACAGCCGACATCAGATGATTTTCCATGGAAGGTTGTTTGTCCTGGAGACAATGCATGGGGGAGTTCTCTGTGAGTTCTATAGCTCATCCTTGGCAGTACACCCAGGAGTTTCAAAAATCTACTAAGGCCCGAGGGAACAGTTTTGGTGGCTGGGGGTGAAACGGGCAGTGGTAGAGTTTGTGGTTAAATGCCTAGTGTGTCAGCAAGTGATGGCTGAACACCGTGTTCCTAGTGGTTTGTTGCATCCTTTAGATTTCCCCAAGTGGAATTGGGATGACATCTCAATGGACTTCGTCACAGGACTACCCAGAGCTCAGGGTTGTTATGATGCTATCTGGGTAGTGGTGGATCGTCTGATGAAATCAGCTCAATTCTTAGCAATTAAGGAGTCAGGCCCGGTGAGTACCTCAACACATAGGTACATCGACGAGGTGGTACGTTTTCATGGAGTTCCAAAGACTTTCCTCTCAGATCGGGATACTCGGTTTACCTCACGAGTCTGGAGGGGGTTACAACATGCTTTTAGAACCTAGCTATGCCTTAGCACTACTTTCCACCCCCAGACCAACCAGCAAACAAAGTAGACTATCCAAACATTGGAGGACATGCTGCGAGCATGCGTTATGGATTTCGGAGTATCATGGGTACGACACTTGACTTTAGTAGAGTTTGCCTACAACAACAGTTTACACTCTACTATTAGAATGGCACCGTTTGAGGCTTTGTATGGAAGGCCATGTTGTTCACCCATTTGCTGGGCAGAGGTTGGTGAGACAGGTGCTCTTGGGCCAGAGGTAGTGCAGAGCACCACAGAGAAATTCTAGCTTATACGTGAGAGGATGAAAGGGGCTCAGAACCGACATAAGTCTTATGCTGATCGTCAGAGGAGGCCCTTGGAGTTCGAGGTGGGAGATCATGTGTTCTTGAAGGTTTCCCCTCGACGGGGGCAACAAAGGTTTGGGAAGGGGAGCAAGCTCTCACCTAGGTTCATCATACCTTTTGAGGTATTGAGGTGAGTTGGTGAGGTGGAATATCAGCTAGCCCTACCACCTCAGTTGGATAAGGTTCATGATGTCTTCCACGTCTCCCATCTTCGTCAGTACTTACACGACGAAACCACGTTATCAACTGGGGAGAGTTAGATATGGGAGACGACGCGACCTTCGAGGAATGACCAATCAGGATTTAGGAACATAAAGAGAAGGTGCTCCGTGGATGAACCATTCCGTTGGTTCGTGTGTTGTGGAGGCATGGCGACCTCGAGGAGAGCACTTGGGAGCAGGAGACACAGATGCATGCTCAGTACCCGGAGTTGTTTTGACTTCTGTTTTCCGTTGTTCTTCTGAGATTTGCGTTGATGTTGTACTCTGTACCTTTGATATATGGAATGCTTGTCTTGTCAGTTGTGAGACCTTTTGTTTCCTTGTTCCCTGGTAATGTGTAACATGTCCGGATGTGTGGGGAAAGGAAAAAACCTGACCCTTAATCGAGACGCATTAATGAGGATGTGATAGAACCCGTGCAGGCGAGTCAGTGCCGCTTAAAGCGGATAATATCTCGACATAGGAGAAGGAATTTCACAAAACCACATGTTCGGGTAGTGTGTTGGTTATGTGGTGTTGGGGGTAGTAAGAGTTGAAAAATCATAATGTATGAAAGTGGGAAGACCCAATTTTTAATCGAGACGCATTAATGAGGATGCGATTAAACCTATGCAGGCGAGTTAGTTCCGCCTAAAGCAGATAATATCTCGACATAGGAGAAGGAATTCCTAACACATATGATTAGGGTTGTTGGTTGGGTTCCTGTTATAATGAGAACCCTAAGAGGTATCTTGTTGGGTTCCTCTAGGTTGGTTTTTGAATTATCGGGGACGATAATGTTTTAAGAGGTATCTGATGTAATGGCCCGGATCTCTCCGGACCATTCCTTTGTCAAAAAGAAGGTCAAGAAGTGTTCTGGAGGGGAAAATGGACTTTTCCCACACTTTCCAGAATTTTGAAACTACACGCCTTGTAGTATGAGTACATGCCATGTACCCCCTTGCTAGGTATACCTCATGTTGAAGGCCGCGTCCTTACTGTGTGAAATAATTGGTGCACGCTGTGTGTCCAATTCTACACGCCGTGTAGTCCTTCCCCTCGTACGCGTTACCAGTCAACGACCGTGTGCCGTGTTGGAGCCGTGTCCTTGCCGTGTTCAATGAATGAGTACATGCCGTGTGTCTAAACTACACGCCATGTAGTCCTTCCCCGCATACGCATTACCAATCAACGGCCGTGTGCCGTGTTGGAGCCGTATCCTTGCCGTGTTCAATGAATGAGTACACGCCGTGTGTCTAAACTATAGGTCGTGTAGTCTTTCCCCGCTTATGCGTTACCCTCAAACCGTGTGTTGACCAGTCAACGGTCGCGGAGCCATGATGGAAGCCGCATGGAGACCATGTAAAATAACCAAGTACACGCCGTGTACCATAAAGTACACACCGTGTACTTTTACTTTTCTCGCCTGTAAAAGGAGGGGTCCCCTCCTCCTTTCAATTCACTCCTCTCCTCCCCTTTCCTCTGAGCAGAGTTCTCCCAAGAGACTCGAAGGCTCTTTCTTCCATAACTTCTTCGTCCGAGCTCCGATTTAAGATCCGTCAGTGGCCACAGGATCGTAACGATGAAGCGGAACTTTCGAGCTTGGATCCGTTGTCTTTCCTTTGGATTTACTTTACGACTTCCACCCGAGGAGGTTTTTTCGGGACTCGATAGAAGTGACGGACGCCGACGGACGTCTTCTAAGCTTGATCCAGGGGAGAGTTGCGATCAGAACCTGTTGAGGTAGTGATCATACCTTCATCTCTCTAATTTGTTCAACATGCAGGGTGGGTGTCCTCTTGATTACGTGAAACACTTTTTGAACTGGTTTAATAAAGATAATAACCGTCTTATAATGGGGCTGGGAAGTTTGTTATTGCGATTACTTTATATCCTGTGATATTATGTTGTGAATTGAATGAGCTTCTACCTACTGAAAATCACTGTCGTTGGGGGCCTTTGCTTACACAATTAAATGCTGCCCTCTCCTTATAGATTTTCTTATAGATGGAAGCTTTGTGGAATGTGGAAATTGGTTAATCACGTAAAGTTAGCTGTTTAAAATATGGAACCCTTGTGTGATCACCCCGGTTAAAGAAAAATAGAATAATGAACATGTGGGTGTTGTCTTGGATACGTGGCATGTGATGGGGGTGTTTTGTGGGTTGTTGTGGATAGGGTGAGCAGCCAGGCTGCGGTTGGCTTGGTTTTGGGATGGTGTAAATGTTGTGTTGGTAACGGGCAGCGGGGCTACGATAAGTGGTATTAAAGGGATAATGATTTACAAGTTTTAGTGCTGTTGTGGTTATGGTGGTTGGCAGCGGGGCTGTGGGGATGGTTTGAATATGAACGGACAGTAGGTTGTTATTAATTAATAAAAAGTGGAAGAGTTAATGAATGGTGGGTCATGGTAATGGAACGAGATTAATAATCAATGGTTTTGGTTGGTTGATTAGAAGGTCTTGGTTGTGTTCCTTGTGTTTTCCTATCTTGATTTGTGGATGACAAGGATATGTTTATGAATGATTGATGTGGTTGGTTGTGGATAGTTTCCCATTAGTTGAGGAACAAAATAAACTAATTCTACTAAAATGTGAAAACCTAAATGGGGTTGGGGTTGTTTTTTGTATGAATGATTCGTAGTAGCAGTGCCGAGGCATGTGCTTAGTTTCTCTATTTAGAAGCCATAGGTTGGGATGTGTGTTTGGTATATATATATCTGTATGTTTTGTGTTTTATCGCACCCCACCCATATTGAGAACTTAGTGCCGAACACTCCAATTTCATGGGAGAGAGTGTTTTTTCCTTAGTTACTAGCTCCTTCCTGCTCCTTCCCCCCTAGGATGTGATGGCTTGAGGTGAACTTACACCTAAGAATCTTCGGGTAGGTTTCGATTGGGGTGACTTTAGCCCAAGACTCTTCATGCAGGTTCTACTATTTCCCAGGAATCTTTGAGATGAGGCCCAAGTGTGTGCAGGCGGGATACGTGGTTGTGAGGCCCAGGTGTGTGCGGGAGGGATACGTAGTTGTGAGGCCCAGGTGTGTGAGGGTGGGATACGTGGTGGTGAGGCCCAGGTTTGTGCGGGGAGGGAGAGTGTGGTAGCGTCAGGACGTTTTCCGTTGGGAAGGGCAGCTTACTAAAGGGAAATGGTGCGAGGTACCCAATACTCTTGTTTCTTATATACTACTACATATTGTGCTTGTGTTTTGGTGAGTGTGGCTGGTGAGGTTGGGTGGATATAATTCTTTGCTAGGTTTCTTCTGTTGTTATCAAGAGACATTAGGATGTCTCCCCACTTGTGCACGAGTGCTTTAGGTTTCCCTATTGAGTATACTTGTATGCTCACCCTACGTTTACTTTCAGGTTTCTAGGAGGACTACCAGGGCTGTGAGGGACCCTACTAGTCGGACAGTTGGAGTTGTTGCAGTTGATGTTCTCTTGTTTTCTTTTGGTATTGTACTTGGATCTTTCTTGTACTTGTACCTTGTTATAAAATTATTTAAACATGCATGTGGTCTTGGTTTGGGTTTATTTATATACACTTGTTCTTTTCCTTTTTGGTGGTTGACTTGTCCTATTTCCTGATCCTAAATAAATAAAAAGGGTAATGCCTCACATATTTGTGAAGACTCATACCCTTGGTGCTAGTCACCACCCTGGGGCCTACTGGAGGCGGGACTCTGGGGTTATTATCTCCCTTTCACCATTTCTAGCTCAGGAGGGGCATCCTTGGTGGGAGGGGGTCATGACATGGGGGGTTTCCTGGGGGGGTGTGGGTGTGTATGGGGGTGTCCAAGGGTGTGGGGGTGCCCGGCAGGTGGGTGGTGGTGGTGGTGGGGGGGGGGGGTGTCGAGGGGGGTGGGGGGGGGGGGGTTTGTCTAGGGGGTGGGGGTGTCCAGGGTGTTGGGGAGTGGGGTGTCCAAGGGTGGAGTGGTGTCTAGGGGGGATGTCCAAGGGGGTGGGGGTGTCCAGGTGGTGGGCTGTCTATGGGGGTGTCCAAGGGGGTGGGGGTGTCAAGAGGGGGTGGGGGGGGGGGTGTACAGAGGGTGGGGTGGTGTCTGGGGGGGTGTAAATGGGGGTGGGGTGTCCAGGGGGTAGGGTGGTGTCTGGGTGGGAGGGCTATCCATGGTGTGGGTGTCTAGGGAGTGGGGTTGTGTCCAGGGGGTGTCCAAGGGGGTGGGGTTGTCTAGGGGTGGGGACTATCCATGGAGGTGGGTGGGGAGGGGGGTGTTCGAGGGGGCGGGGGGTGTCCAGGTGGTGGGGGTGTCCAGGGGGTGGGGGGTGTCCAGGGGGTGGGGGTGGGGGTGGGGGTGGGGGTGGGGTGTCCAAAGGGTGGGGGGGGGGGCTGTACAGGGAGGTGGGGGTGTTGGGTGGGGGGTGTCCATGTGGGGTGAGGGATGTCCAGTAGGGGTGGTGGTGTCCAGGGGGTGAGGGGTGTCCAGGGGGGGTGTTTAAGGTGGTGGGGGTGTCTAGGGGGGTGTCCAAGGGGGTGGGGGTGTCCAGGGGGTGGGGGGTGCATGGGGTGTGGGAGGCTGTCTAATGGGGGGGGTGTACAGTGATGGTGTCCAGGGAAGTGGGGGGGGGGGGTGTCTAGGGGGGTGGGGGGTGTCCAAGGGGTGGGGGGTTTTCATGGGAGGCAATACCCATATAATACCTTTAAAATTACCTATAAACAATCCAACTAACATCAAACTTCCAATCCATCACCCAACCAATAGTCAATTCATCCTCAATATCACTACTCATTCCATTATTCCTTGAACAAAAACTATAAATACAAAATCCAAATCCAATTTTCAACTAAACTAAAGTCCATAGAAACTACCTTATCACCCCACTAAAAAATGGAAAACCACCTACAGAACTACCCCAACTGTCCCCAATCCCTTCACATGGACCATCCTTATATCCATTACCCACCTAGAGACCATATGACTAAACAATCCCTTTACCATCTTTGAGTGGAGATACATCTCACCAGCACCTCCATTAGTTCATATGGTTAATGAAATCTATATAGAAGGAGTGGATATGAACAATTCAAATAAATTCGACTCACACAATCATGAAACATGAAGTGTAGAACAAGAAAAAAAACAAATCAAAGTCTTCAGAATACCATGCCACAAACCACACAAACCTCTGATTTATTCCAAATCAAAAAAAAAAATAATAATAATAAATGCAAAACATTAAAACTAAGGTAGCACAAACATATTTTGTTTATAAGACTAAAAAATTTCTTGATTGAAGATGGATCTATCGGGTGGAAAGAGTTTCACAGTAGAGGGTAAAGAGAGAGCTTCGGGAGAGCTTCGGTTTAGGGATAGAATCACATAGACATGGAATTAGATCTGCTGTGTGTTTGGGGGGAAAAATTCCCAACAGTTTTAAAAAACCATTGGTAAATCTATTCTTTACCAACTTTTTAAAAAAACCATTGGTATACATTAGAAAAATTAAATATTTCCCAATGGTTTCAGTAAACCATTGGGAAAGATTTATTCTAAAAACAATATACTAAAGGTTTCAACAAATCGTTGGTAAAGGTTGCTATAAAAACATTATACAAATGGTTTTTTCAAACCTTTGGCATAATAGCTTTGAGAAAACCTCCATTTCCACTAGTTTTAGGGACAATGCAATTATTTTTGGAATGACATCCCCATTTCCATGAGAGGTGGAGTTCAAAATTTCTTGGGAATGGTTACGGAGTTGTCTCAGGATGTGATTAATAACATGAACCATATGGAATGTACACCTTCACCCAAGAAGTATCAACTAAATATTGTGTCTTTTATTCAAAAACCAACACCAACATTTAGTTAATCTTCCAATCCACTAGTCATGAAACAGTTGGTTAACTCAGTGGAGAAGACATATTTTGTTTTGTATAGTTCTGAGTAGAATAATGTGACTATTATCATTTATCATTTTGAGGGAGACACCGATCAATGGCGGGAATTGATAAAGAACTCTAATCTAAAGGATGAAATATAAGATATGGAGTGGAAAATATTTAAGAAATATTTCCTAAAATTTTTTTCCCTCAAAACTTTCAAAACATTATGAAGAGAGAATTCATAGAGGTGAATAAACATGAAGGTGAATCTATCACAACTTATGTGGAAAAAATCACAGGGCTTGAAAGATATGCCTTGAGTTTTTTCATAAAAAATTATAAAAAAATATATATTTTATTTATTGGTTTAAATCCACACCATAAAAAGGATATAAGTATTCTATATTTTTAGAGTTATAAAGAAGTTTTTATATGCGCTCTCATGGTAGAGATGGAGTTTAGAGATTGGACCTTTGGATATGAGGATAAGAAGAGAAGAAATGAGTTTCATGCTGGTGGGTCAAAGGAAAAAGGAGTAAAGATGACCCAACTACCCACATGTTAAAAATGTGTTAGGAAACTTCATAGTAATTGTCTCAAAGGGATGAAGAAATGAATCATGTGTCGGGGAGAATGCAACCAAAATCATTAATGTAGAAGAGACATGAATAATTCAACTAACATGATGAAGGAAAAGAAGAAAACTTCTAATTCACCACCCATGGATAAATGATTAAACTATAAAGATAAATGTGACTGAAAACCAGTGTACTAAACCACTATTCCTTGATGGTAATCTATGTCAACAACCACCAAAGACAATAGATAAATGAAAATCTTATTCCATCACTAATGCTGAAGTCGTGTGTGAAAATGAATTTGTAAAAGGTACACTTCCTGTTAACTCTAGAATGGAAAATGTTTTATGTGATTCTAATTCTATTCATTCCTTCATATCCTGAAAGTTTTCTTTAACTATTGAATCAAAGCCTCAATACCGTGATGTAGGGTTATCTATAAAAACACTTTGTGGTTCTATCATTGTAACCCAAGTGTTGGACTCTTCTACTATTAGTGTATATGGGATTATTCTTCCAGTGAATCTTGTAATCCTTTCCTTTTTGGAATTTGATTCTATAAAAGGTGCAGATTGGATCTCATTATATAGAGAACACATCAAATGTCAAAAAAAGGAAATACATTTTCATATCTTGAACCATCCAATGAACCTGTAAAAATTTAAGTAAGATCATTAATTTCATTTGGAAAATCCACCTGTGATGTGGGTGTTGATACCCTATAAAGAAGTATACCTTTACAAAATGGTTCTGTCAAACAAAGGAATCAACCTGGAGGAAATTCCCATTATGACGAAATACATTGATTTATTTTAGGAAGAGTTACCTAGACTTCCCCCAGATCATGAGATATATTTCTTAATATAAATTATACCTAGAGCCACTCCTATGTCTAAATACCCCTAAAGGATAGCCCTGATCGAACTATTGGAGTTAAATAAGTAGATATAAGAGAATTTAGAAAAAAAATTCATTTACCCAAGTGCATCATGTTGGTGTGATCTAAATATCTTTGTAATGAAAAATGATGGATAAATGTGTCTTTGTATCAATTCCCAATATCTCAAAAAGATCATAATATAACAAGTATCCTCTTCCAAGGATTTATGACTTGTTTGACCGACTATGAGGAGCTCATTACTTCTCAAAGTTGGATCTGTGTTTGAGATATCATCAACTTAACGTGAATAAGGAATATCTTCATATGATTACTTTGTGTAAAAGGTATGGACACTATGATTTCATAGATATTCCCCTCAGACATAATAATGACCCAATAATCCACATGAATTTGATGAATAGAGTCTTTAAAGGCTACCTTGACACATTTTTCCTAAATTTTATTGATGATATTGTCATTTAATACAAAAAACAAGGAGGAACATGAAGAACATTGAAGTATTGTGTTGGAGACATTAATGAAGTAGAAAACATATGATAAGTTCAGCAAGTGTAAATTTTGGATGCAGCAAGTCACATTTTTGGGGAATGTGATCACAAGTGAGTGAATTTATGTATAAATTTTGAAGTCAAAATAAATAGAGGATTGATCAAGTTCTAATAGTATCATGGAAATCCTTAATTGTATTCTCTTAGTAGGGTACTAAAAATATTGTTTTGAAAAAATTATCACAATTGTCTAGCCTGCTATCTAATCTAACATGGAAAGGGGTAATGTAAGTATAGATGGAATAATGTGAGTAAAGATTCAAGGAGATCAAGAAGATTCTAATTACTATACAAGTGGAAACACTACAAGAAATTAGAGAATGTTTTGTGATATACAGTGATGCTTAAATGAATGTCTTTGGTTGTTTATTCATTTATAAAGATAAAGTGATATTCTATACCTCACGATAGTTGAAGATCCATGAGAAAAACTATCCAAAGCATGTTTTGGATTTAGTATCTGTGATATTCTATCTAAGGATTTAGTGGAACTATATGTATGGTTAGAAGTTTGGAATATATACTGATCATAAGAGTCTAAATTATATATTCACAAAGAAGGGGTTACACATGCATTAGTGAAGCTAATTAGGGATAATAAAGGACTATAATTACTCTATTAACTACCATATGAGAAAGTATAACATGATAGTTGATACTATTAAAAGAAAAGAACCTAATACATTATCCATAATGTAGATTGAGAAAGACACTGTCTTTATGGGTATGTAAAGGATGGATTTGGAAATAATAATGGCAGGGAATACATCTTATATTGCAAAAAGATTTTACAAAATATCTACCCATAATAAGATCATGGAGTCATAAAAGGATTACCTAGAGCTACAAAACAAGGTGAAATAAGTAATGTAAAAGAAGATACATGCATTCCTCATCAATGATGATGGTGTGATTGTATTTGGAATGAGGATTTGTGTACCTTTATCACCTAAGATAAAGAGGGATCTATTAGATAATACACATAGATTACCATTCTCTATCAAACATGGATGTACCAAGATGTATCATGATCTTTGAGAGTACTTATTGTTGGAAAAAATGAATAAGGAGACTGAAAATTATATCTTAAGGTGATTGGTATCTGGGAATGTTAAATCAGAGCAGCAAATTTCTAGAGGGATAATGAAACCATTTTTTATATCCATGTGAAAATACGATAATGTCAGCATGGAATGTTTCATTTCTCACTTTAAGACATCTAAAGGAAACAATGTGATATGGGTTTTTGTGGATCTACCCACCAATAATTCCTTATTTAATGCCATTTAGAAAGATTTCACACTGGATAAACATTCCATGATATGCATTAAGAAAGTGTTGATGCTACATAGGGTTCCAAATTCGTTCATCTCTGATCACAATCCAATGTTTACCCATACATTTTGGAAAATTACTCAACATTCATTGAGTATTGAATTATATTTTAGAATGGACTATCACCCTAAAACTAATGGATAAGATGAAAATACTATTTAGACAATTTAGGACATGATATGAGACTAATTAATGAAATTAAAAGGAGGATGGGATCAGAATCTACCATTAGTTTTGTTTTCATATAAAAATAACTTCACTCAAGTATTCAAATGACCCAATCTTAATATCTGTATGGTAAGTGATGTAGAACTCCAACTTGTTGGGATGAAGTCAGAGAATGAAATCTACTTTTATAAAACCATGTGCAAGAGATGAAAGATAAGGTTCACGACTTCCATAAATATATAAAATCAACACATATTTATAAGAAGTTATATGATGAAAAAAATTCAAGGGACTTAGAGTTTGAAGTTTGAGCCAACTTATTCCTTTGAATATCACCATTGAATAGATTCATGTGGTTTTGAAAGATAGTGAATCTTAGACCGAGTTAAATTTCCCCTTTTAGAACATTGATCGTATATGAGAAGTGTGCTATCAACTTAAAAATTCACCATGTCTAGTAAAAATTTATCCCATATCACATGTATCACTCATGAGGAAGTAAAATATCAATCCCACACATGTACTGAATCCATATGTGGTACAATCAGAGAATGACCTATCATATGAAGTGTATGCAGTGAAGATCATGGAATGTAGATACAAATTTCTATAAAACAATATAACTCATCTTGTTAAAGAGATTTTGAGTAACTATAAGTACGAAGAGACGATATGGGAACTAGATGAAAAAATGAAACATAATAACCCTTTCCTTTTCTGAACTGATAATATGAGTTGAAATTTCAGGGATGAAATGTCTAAATGAGTAAGAATAAAACAATTTATAGCGGATAACTGATATTTCCCCTTGAAATAAATGTCTATTATAATAAACTATATAGTATTATACAAATTAAGAAATAAAAAATAATAATTTCATTAATAAATACTATTCCATTATTCAGCAATGAAACCCTTAAAAAATTCCGTATAATAAAATTTGACAGAAAATATAAAATAGAAAATATTAAATGGGAAAATATGGATCAATTGAATCTTCTAGAATCATTTCCCCCACTACCAACACTGTATAAAAGAAAAAAAAGTATTATTAATCCAATAAACATTATTTAAAATGGAAATATATAACCTTGAGAGGAATTGAGTTAAATAATGAATGAAGTAAATTATAGGTATTTATAGGAGTAACGTGACCATTGGAATAACAATGTGACCATTTTCATAGTAACATGATCATTGGGAATAATAACATGGCTGTTGGGAATAGTAAACTGACTATTGGAACAGTAATGTTAACTTAAAATAAGAAATTTTGATATAAATAATAATATTATGATTAATTTAAGTTTATATAAATATTATAAATAAATAAATAAATAAATATCATGATTAAAAAACTCAAATAAAATATAATTATATATCATAAAAAATGTATTTTAATGTATATCTTTAAAGTTATATTTTTTATACTAAAAACATAAATAAAATATTTTAGAAATTAATTTTGTTAAAATTAATATCATTTTTCAAATCATCTCATAAAAAGTATTCAAGGGTGATTTTTTGGAAATTTTCTGAAATACTTCATTTTTCGAGTGATCAGTAAAAATACTATTTTCACATAACTGATGTATCTTAAATTACATCATTCATGATTTAATAATTAACTAATAAATTATTTAACTTTATATTATTTCATGAATAATTTTATTCCATAAATGGTTTATTACAATAAAACAAACAAAAAATACAAACCTAAAATGAATTTTTAAAAACCTAAAGTCAAAATCGATCCCTTAAAATAAAAAATTTTATTTCCTTCCACTTTAATCTTTAACAAAAAAATAAATTCTAATTATAAAGAGTTTTAAAGTAATAAAAAATTTTATTATATATATTATTTATATTGTCTAAATATCATTTTTACTATTTTTACAATTTATATATTATATTTTTTAATATTTTATTCTTAAAATACAGCTCTCATCAAGTATAATTAACTCATCTCACTCCCCTTGGAAACCAACTCACCCCTCACTTTTAAAATCCAAATATATACCCATATTCTACATATAAATACCCTTAGAATAAATATGGACGTTATGTTTTGTGATATACAATGATGCATCAAGGAATGTCTTTGGTTGTTTAGTTATTTAGAAAGATAAAGTGATATTATATACCTCACGATAGTTGAAGATCCATGAGAAAAACTATCCAAAGCATGATTTGGATTTAGTAGCTGTGATATTCTATCTAATCATTTAGTGTAAATATCTCTATGGTTAGAAGTGTGGCATATATACCGATCATAAGAGTCTAAATTATATATTCACAAAGAAGAAGTTACATGTGAATTAAAGAAACAAATTAGGGATAATAAAGGACTATGATTACTCTATTCACTAACATCCAAGAAAGAAGAACAAGATAGTTAATAATCTTAGAAGAAAAGAACCTACTACATTATCCATAATGCAGATTGAGACAGACACTATCTTTATGGGTATGTAAAGGACAGGTTTGGAAATAATAATGGCAAGGAATATATCCTACATTTCACAAATATTTTACAAAATATCTACCCATAAGAATATAATTAAGTCCTAAAGGGATTATCTAGAGCCACAAAACAAAGTGAAATAAGTAATGTAAAATAATATGTAGGAATTCCTCATCAATGATGATGGTGTGATTCTATTTGGAATGAGGATTTGTGCACATTTATAACCTAAGATAAAGAATAAGCTATTGTATAATACACCTAGATTACCATTATCTATCAAACATGGATGTATGAAGATGTATCCTGATCTCTGAGAGTACTTATTGTGGGAAACAATAAATAAAGAGACTAAAAATTATATCTTATGGTGATTGGTATCTAGTAATGTTAAATCAGAGCAACAAATTTCTAGAGGGATAATGAAAGCATTTCTTATACCGATGTGAAAATGGTATAATGTCACCATGGAATGTTTCATTGGTCTCTTGAAGACATCCAAAGGAAACAATGTGATATGGGTTAATGTAGATATAATTAGCAATAATTCCCTATTTAATGCCATTCAGAAAGATTTCACACTGGATAAACATTCCATGATATACATTAAGAAAGTGTTGATGCAACATGGGGTTCCACTTTCAATCATCTCTGATCATGACCCAATGTTTAACCATAAATTTTAGAAAATTATTAAACATTTATTAAGCACTAAATTGTATTTTAGAATAGATTATCACCCTAAAACTAATGGATAAGATTAAAGGACTATTCAGAAACATGAGAACATGATATGATCCTAATGAATAAAATTTAAAGAAGGATGGGATCCGAATCTACCATTAGTTTAGTTTTCATATAAAAATAACTTCACTCAAGTATTAAAACGACCCCATATGAATATCTGTATGGGAAGTGATGTAGAACTCCAACATGTTGGGATGAAGTTGGAGAATGAAATCTACTTGTAGAAAACCTTACACAAGAGATGAAAGATAAGGATCAAGAATTCCATAAATATATAAAATCTACTCATATTTAGAAGAGGTGATATGATGAAAAAAATTCAAGGGACTTAGAGTATGAAGTTTGAGTCAACTTATTCCTCTGAATATCACCATTGAAGAGATTCATGTGGTTTTGAAAGAAAGAGAATCTTAGCTCGAGTTACATTTTCCTCTTTTAGAACCATGATTGTATATGAGAAGTGTGATATCAACTTAAAAATTTACCATGTCTAGATAACTTTTATGCCATACTACATGTATCACTCATGAGGAAGTACAATATCAATCCCACCCATATATTGAATCCATATGTGGTACAATCAGAGAATGACCTATCATATGAAGAGTATTTAGTGAAGATCATGGAATGTAGATACACATTTCTACAAAACAATATAACTCATCTTATTAAAGATTTTTTGAGTAACTATAAGTATGAAGAGATGATATGGGAACTAGATGAAAAATGAAACAAAATAACCCTCTAATTTTATCAACTGATAATATGATATGAAATTTATGGGATGAAATTTCTAAATGGGTAAGAATAAAACAATTTAAAGTGGATAAACGATATTTTCCCATTGAAATAAATGTCTATTATAATAAACTATATAGTATTATACACATTAAAAAAGAAAAAAATTAATTTCATTAATAAATACTATTTCATTATTCAGCAATGAAACCCCTAAAATTCCATACAATACAATTGGACAAAAAATATAAAATAGAAAATCTAAAATGGGAAAATATGGATCAATTGAATATTCTATAATCATCTTCCCCACTACCAAGACTGTATAAAAGAAAAAAACTATTAGTAAACCAATCAACATTATTTAAAATGAAAATATATAACCTTGAGAGTAATTGGGTTAAATAATGAATGAATTAAATTATAGGTATTTATAGGAGTAATGTGACCATTGTAATAAAAATGTGACCATTTTCATAGTAACATAATCATTGGGAATAGTAACATGGCCATTGGGAATAGTAAACTGACTGTTGGAAGAGTAATGTTAACTCAAAATAAGAAATTTTGATGTAAATAATTTTTATTATGATTAATTTAAGTATATATAAATATTATAAATAAATAAATATCATGATTAAAAAAATCATAGAAAATATAATTATATTTCATAAAAACTGTATTTTAAAGTATTTCTTTAAAGTCATATTTTTTTATAGTAAAAAAATAAATAAAATATTTTAGAAATTTATTTTGTTAAATTAATATCATTTTTCAAATCATCTCATAAAAATTTTTCAAGGGTGATTTTTTGGCAATTTTATGAAATACTTCATTTTTCGAGTGATCAGTAAAAATAATTTTTTCACATAACATATGTATCTTAAATTATATCATTCATGATATAATAATTAACTAATATATTATTTAACTTGATATTATTTCATGAATAATTTTATCTCATAAATTATATATTAAGATAAAACAAACAGAAAATAAAAACCTAAAATGAATTTTCAAAAACCAAAAGTCAAAATTGATCCCTTAAAATGAAAAATTTTCTTTCCTTGCACTTTCCACTTTAAAAAAAATTGAATTCTAATTATAAAGTGTTTTAAATTAATAAAAAATTATATTATATATATATTATTTATATTGTCTAAATATCATTTTTACAATTTTTACATTCTATATATTTTTTATTTAATATTTTATTCTTAAAATACAGCTCACCTCAAGTATAAATACCCCGTATCACTCCCCTTGTAAACCAACTCACCCCTCACATTCAAAATCCTAATATCTACACATATACTACATATAAATACCCTTAGAATACATAGGGATGTTATGGTGTAAAAACAATACAAACATCAAGGGAATTTTATTATCGTACAGAGAAGCTACACTGAGGATTATGTATGTTTCAATCAACTCTTCTATTTTTTTATTCTTATTCATCCTCTCATTATTTTTTCCACCACCCCATTCAAAACCGTAAATGATAAAATTAATTAAGTATTAATTTAATATTATACTAAGGACTTTAACCTTCTATAAGTATTATATTCACAATATATATAAATTTAAAATTTGACTTTCTCGCACTCCCGACAATGTCCCGTAGAAGGTTAATTAACCACCAATGGAGACATTTCCATGTCAAAAATTATAAAAATAATAAGGGATGTATATTTAGAATTATATATAATATATAAATTTTTTATTATATGTAATATAAGTTTATGGAATTAATTATAATGATATATAAATTACATTGAACAAAATTACAAAATCAATGAAAAATTAGAAATTTTTAAGTTAAAAATGATATCAAAATGAATAACCTATTACCAAAGAAAATTAATATATATAATAAAATTAATATAATTGATAAATAGTGGTAAATATTACAATAATTCAATCTGGGATTAATGTTTTAAAAAATCTACGTCTATTATTCTGGAAGCGCAAATGCGATGAAATGAAGAGGGAATTAAGGTAACAAGATTCTCGAACCCGACTCCCTTACTTTTGGTATTACCTATTTCACATAAATTTAAGTATGGATATTAAATTAATGTCACTTAATTATTAATTAATTATAAATACCTTTTATTTTGAGGATATACATGTTTACACCTTTTTTTTAATCCAAATACAATGATTTTTCAAAAAAACATTTTCTCCAAAACAAATATTCGACTCCTCATGTGTTGTTTCTTATCCAAAGAAGAATGATATATTATTCCAATGTATGATATCCCACTTCATTTGGTAAACCCTAATGTTTATTTATCAATAAATCCTTATGAAACTCTTTTCATTCCATGGGTTATTTCATTAATATGATTGGTGTACGTTCTATGTGGCATGCATGATTATGTAAATATTTTGATGTGATGAGTGGGACCAAAATTATATAGACCTACAATGTATTGGGTAATATTATGGATCTCATGAGACAATTTTTATTATTCTTGAACATGATTCTATATTTTTTTCACAATGATTATGTTATGATCATGTACATATGTTTTATGTTAACATGATTCCATATTTGTTCACAACTATGTGTGGTATTTGAACACTATGACATGATGTTTCATTTTTATGAATTACCACATTCCATGCCTGTATAACATTTTCAAATAATTATGTTGATGATGATAATATTGTTATGACATGAATATGATGATTATTCTCAGCCTTGTTATATTGATTCGTTTCCCACATTGATCCTCTTACTGGACTTTTAGATTACCTATTTTTTCGATGTATATCCTTAGGTGATTACATGTAATAAGGATAAAATGATATTTTAGAAGTATAAATAAGAATAATTTAAATAAATTATTATGTTTAATTATGTACAAGTTATGTATGAGCCTAATTTTCCAAAGACACTAAATATTTTTATCCTATATTTGTATCTTTATTTTGTTTTTATCATAAAAATGATTTAATATTCATGTAATAAAGAGTAGGGTACCTATATATTTATTATAGACATAATGGTAAAAAATGACCATATTGTGATAATAATTAAAGGTCGTTACTCAATAGTTAACTTATGAGAAAATATCTATGATTTTATACAATTTTAATCTAAAATTATAGTAATAAATGATTTAGAAATTCAAAAGAATTTGGTATATGGTTCAGTAGATCACCTCAATGGAGTATCTATGTATCAACCATGAAACAATTACATGATTACATAAATGTTTTGAAGGGATTACTTTATTATCTAGATACAAATCTATATAATGTTTAGGTACTTAAGGTATAAGATTTTAGTATAGGTTCATGATGAGTTTTTTCTATGAAGTAGAGTTAAAACGAATATAGAGAGGGACTATATACAATTTATTTTATGATAATCGTGACATATTCATGCATTTTAAATTTATATTATAGGTTTAAAATCCCCTATCTTATTTCATCACTCCTTCTATGGGATTTAGGATTTTTTGGGATGTCCAATGAGTGTGTTGACTGTTTGAAATCACATGGGGCAGAGATTTGATGGTACCATGAAGTCTCATTGATATTCGATGGTATTGAGGGATATATATATATATATATATGTTATTTATTTATCTAATAATTATATCTATTCGACGTGATATTTTAATTGGATTAGATGATTTATATATTGGAATTTATCATCCATTATAAGAGATCAGTGTATTTCACTTATTTTATAAGAGACCGTTATAAATTGTTTAAGAAATACAACATATTAATCAGTTTAATAAATGAAAATATTTTTTTTAGTATGAATACATCCTAAATTTTGATGATTATTATGGTTACCAATAATAAGATAGATCATCTTCTATTTATTCCAAAGTTTGATTGAATATATTATGTTTTCCTTGAAATCTTATTATAAATAATTTTTAATATAGAGGTTGAGATTACTATTGTATTGGTTTTGAGTTTAGATTCTATATTGATAACACTTATTTGATTACACTAGATGATATGAGGATGTTTATTTTTTATTTGAGTGATACTGAGGTAAAATGATTTGTTTGTTAAATAACTTATCAATGTGATGTTTTTATTCCTTTAAAAAATAATGTAAATGATACATTGTGATTTATTTATGATTACAAGATTCTAAATCAATTTTTATTAAGAAATTATAACCACACCCATTTATCAATGATTTACTTGATTAGTAATGGAAATAAAAATCCATATATATGATTGACATATGATTAGGCTACCACGAGCTAAGATTGAGTGTATAGGATGTCTCATGAATATTATTTAGGAGTTGATATAAATACTATAAATTATTTATGATGATTTCTCATATAAAAAAGGAACTAACAATTTTATAGCCTCAATGGATATGTTTTTTATCCATATCAGTACTTATTTATTTTGATGTTACTTTATGATATTATAATTTACTTCTAAAGACCATGTGATATTGGTTTAAAGTTGAATATTGTGTAGGTTATACTATGGGTAAATAAATATTATGAAAATCTACATAAGTGTAGAATTTGGAAATATGATTTCCAATTCTTAAGGAATGTTTTCTCTATGTTTCATATATTTGTTGATCCAGGTAAGGTCAATTTATTGATTTCATTAGAGATTATTAAGAAATTATTTTACATCATAATCATCCAAAAAGTATATATATACTTTGAATGATTCATTAATTATTTCTTTTGATTGGTATCATTGATGATATCCTTGACTTGGAATAGTATACATTTGTGTAAAATTATTACTACATGATAAAATTTCTGGAGTTAAATTAGAGGCTTATATTGGAATTGATAATGAATATACAAGATATAGGTATGGGTAAGACCATATACTATGATTCATCAAAGATTAAACCTTGGATAGTTTTAATAGATAATGAATATGTTATTGAATATGGGAGTTTAGGAATTTATATCTTATCAATATAAATACTTGAACTACAATCAAGTGTTAATGGTTTTGATTCATACATTAAATTATTAGATTTACTTTCTTTTTAGAAATTTATTTATTTTTTATTCATGTTTAAAAATACTTAAATAAATATTCTTTCCATTATACACAAATATCTTGAATAAGAGATGAGTCGAGTACCTATAGCCCTTTGATTTTGAAGATATTATATACCCATATAAGGGGTAATATAATGGTATATGTGCTATGTAAAAAGGAAAAATACCAAAAGGTTTAAGAGTCTAGTAATGAGTTGGAATTCATGTACATATATTCAATTCATTAATTAGATGTTCCTGATGATCATGGAATCAATGAATTGGATTATTTTATTATAAAATTATCTCTTATTGATAGGATGAGAGAGTTAAGAGTAATATTTAGATAACCAGGTGATGAGGGAGAGAAAATATGTTTGGGATAATTTTATAGTATGTATGTATGGTGATTATGTAATCTAAAACCTTCCCGAAAGGATGATGTTGTAGTAAAGTATGAGGTATGAGTTAATATTGGATTCTCATGCCTCACAATGTATGATACACATGAGGTCAAAAAAGATTTATAGTGTTATTTGGTGGTAGTTTAGATGAATATGGATGAAGTTTCACATAACATGTTATGCTTGATGTTTACTTAGCTTTCAATATGTGAAATATGAACAATGAAACATCACCGATATTCAATAGTTGGTCCTTATTTTGATGTAAAAAATGGATTTGGTATAGATGTATCTTGTTATATGACATAAAGTATCACCTTATTGAATTTATAAAGTTTTTTTCATAATATATACAAAAAAATAATTCAGACACTCTCTTCTTTTTTGAGAGATCATGCTAGTTTATGATCTTGAAAAGCTATATATATTGTCGATGGTTTGAATATATAGAGTGCCTATGGGTAAAGTATTTATTTGGGGTTTGATATTCACTTCCCTTTTAGGAAAAGTAAAACATTGAGAGTTTAGAACTTACGAATATATTAGTACACATAACAACCCATGGTACTATTAAAATATATAAATTTAATTTTATATTTGACATACAAGATTAGATGTTGAAAATAATGATTCAATTTTATTTTCTATGTTTGACCAGTAGGGTATTCATTATAATTGTTTTTCAAGAAATTAAATTGAGTGTATATATATGGAATAATGTGTAAAAGAGATAAATATAGTTATATTTTAGTTTAGTAGAATTTATATTTGATACCAACATGTGACCATAGAGTAATTTGTATGTTACTCTTATTTAATCCTAATCTAACTAGTGGATATTCACCCTTTATATTTTCATTGATTATTTTGTTAAGACACACCATGTTCTCAGTGGTGTTAAAATTTTTTTTCACACCATGATTTTTCCTTATTTATGTATTGTAGGTTACTAACCCTACTCAGTGACTCATTGGATAGAACAACTAAACAACAAGGAGCCTCCTCCCTATCCTCTCATTCTCCCCGACCACTTATTACTTTATCCTAGGATATTTTATGGATTATTTATCTCTTGATTTGATATAAATACTTTCTATAATCCTTATTTTTTCTTTCTATTACTTTCTATTTAATTTTGGGTTTTTTATCTAGTAATATGGTTTATACTTCCTCTATAGAATTGTTGAATGACATTGAATTTATTCTTCTTTCTTGTTTGGTTTATAGAATTGTATAAATATGAGATAAAACAAATTATTGATCATTATTTTGAATAAGGTAAGTTTCTTGCCAGATTTTTTATCTATTTTTTTTTATTTTTTGGTTAATTTAATATTTTTATGAAACATAATATAGGTATTTTATTTATGGGAGTGTAGGATGTGTGTCATGATTTTACTTTAAGTGTTTGATGTTATATTTTATTTTTTTTCATCAATTATTTTTTGGTTATAAATTATTTTCCATTTATTTATGGCCACTTGATTAGGATGATATTTTCGTTTTTTAAGAAATTGGTATGTAGAGCAGTGTGTTTAATAAGTATTTACATTTTATGTTCATAACAATGAATTTTTAGAAAACTGTTAAAAATAAAATAGTGAATTTTAAAATATAAGTTGTTTATTTTTATATGTAATTGGAACTTTTGAATTAAATTACTTTTATGAGTAAATACCCATAAATTTGTTTGTAATTTATAGATAGTATATTTTATTTCTAACAACATAATATGTTATCATATGGGATTATAAATTATATATTTCCAGGAATTATTAGTATCCATCCTGGAATACTTTTTTGAAAACATCATTGGTTGTTTTAGTAGTAAAAGGAATGTTTATATTGTTTATATCATGTTTATTTTTCCTTGAAAATTCATTTCATCATATGGTTTCATCTTTATGACATTTTATTGGTTTTTGAACCATAATTCACTGGTATATATTATTAATTTTAGGCATGATCCCTTGAATTCCAAGATATAATTTAGAAATGGTAATGAATTATTATCCCTAGACAACATTAATTAATTATATGTCAATTTAATACATGTAGCCATTTTGTTTTCTAGGGAGGTGTAATTAATTGGTTGAGTTGATTAAATAAGAGAGATTTAGACACTTGATATTGATATTTTCCACTTAAAAAAATAATTTTACAAATTCAAATTTTTTACATATTAATTTTCTTATCTATAGGTATGCATAATCTAGGTAACAACCTATAAATGGGAGAATAATTAATGGTGTGATAATAATAGATAACCTTAGATGATTATAATTGTGGTATCTTGGTGTTTTATAGAAATATTGATATTATTAAATGAGGTGGTACTTTCAATGAAATATTAAATGGTAGGTAATTTTGTTGCTTATTTAGTTGGTTCTATTTTATTTATCTTTTAATATTTCTTATCATTTATCCTATTTATGGTATCTTTGATACTGTTGATTATATAATCATAGTTACCCTTGAATTGATAATGGTATGTTTCTTGGGGTTTTATCTCTCACACACTCTCTTTTATTTTCTATAGGGTTTTTTCTTATTGATAATGGAATGCATTGAGGTAATTGATTTAAGATATGTTTGGTGTGACTATCATTATAAGTAGGAAGATTAGGTTATCGACCATGAGGATTCTTAATTATTAGGATATTTAATTATATTTGAGTAATGGTCAATTCCTCTATTATTATATTGGATGGAATGTGTATCTTTTTAAAATATTCATTGACTTTTTATTATGTGGGTGGGAGTTATGAGCACATGGATACCTTTAAAATGGAAAGAGTGATTGTCTAAGAGTAGATTTAAAAGTATTATTTCCATAAATTATGAATTTTCAAATCAAAAAAAATTATTTTGGAAAATAATTCATATTATTTCATATATTTGACTTAAGATGTTGGGTTAATTAATTTCTCTTCTAATAGATCATTGAGAGGTTATTAGGATAGAAAAAAACTGATATTGATTTCACATTTTCCATACCATATGATATATTTTTTAGTACATATAATGTTTTTATTTTTTTATTTATTTCATATAATATTTTTATAAAGACCCGACCTTAAACATTAATTAATCTTGAGATAAGTCAATAATTTGAATTTAATTCACATCTAGGATCTTTTTAGTTTTAGATATTTAGAGAGTTAGGTCATAAATCATACATAACAACTTAAATATTACAAGTATACACTTATACTCACTATCCATATTTTTACTAAAACAAAAACTTTTTAAAAAGATACAAGGTTTTGTATTGAATCCTAACTTTTCCTTGATCCCATCTTAGACTCTACTCTTATTTAAGTCCTATGAAAAACATTTCAAAACATGGGATGAGAATAAATATCTCAATAAGGGATACATAAATAAGGAAAACTATTAGTCTCTCGAAAACATGTAAACCATGAATACTTTATCATAAATTAATACTTTTCACCTTTATGAAGTAGTAAATACTATTCCTTGAATATAAGCTCATTGCTTACCATTTTTTAACCAAAATATTACCATAAACCCCTAGAAAGCAATATATATCATATAAAGGTATCTTTTAACATAAACATACTTAAATAAATTAACCATACAGTCGACATACATGCATATAACTAAATGAAACATCCATACGACTGACTTCTATACCCAATGCATTGGAGGTTATAATGTAACCACCCTTCCATAGCTTATCATGAAACCACCCATCTTTGGTGTATCACGTAACCACCCATCTATGGTTTATCATGTAACCACCCTTAAAATTTCCAAGTTCCAATATATAATCATAACACATAAGAAATTTAAATTTTCAACATTTCACTTTAAAATTTCATTCTCAATCACAATAAATCATTTCAAGATATTGAAATATTCAATCTATTTCCAAAACCATTTAAAAAATTTAATAAAGAGATTTTTGAATCAAAGTGTCCCATACCGCTTTGAGACTTTTGAAAGAAATTACAAATTTAAAACATTAATTTCCATATAAATAAATTCATTAAAATAATTTTGAAAACATGGACATGAAATATAAGGAATTAGAAGAATAAACCTTTAAAACATTTAAAATGATGTTTTAGTTAAAAAGTCCCTTACCACTAGAGAAACACTTGAATAAAAATATTTAATTAAAAACATTAAATAAAACTATAAATATCATGAGAATATACTAATTCATTATATAACGTGTAAAAATGGTTGTATATACACCATATCAGATAATAAAGGTGTATAACATCAAGATATGCCTCAATGAAAGGTGATTGAGACGAAGTCCCTTATAAAGATTGTATCATTAGATTAAGGATAAATAAATGACATAATTATCTGTGAAAAATATAAATACACCCAATATAAGTGGATATTAAGTATGAAAAAATCAAGGATAATTCACAAATATTCATATAAGAACATAACAAATGACATAGATATTACACTATGAATGTATAACGAGTTAAGATTTCCCTTACCTTGAGTCAGAATTGTCGCGTAAATTATTTATTGTCCTAAATAATAAACTTAGGTTAATTTATAATTTCTTGAGAAACTTATTCAATTATATTATTCATTTTATATCACTTATTTCCATGTTATAAAAATTACATAATTATTTAAGTGCATGTCAGATGTTTTGTCGATATTTCGGTACTTGAGTCGAAAATGAACTTGTTTTGATGTAAATTCTCCATATGGACAAAATTTAATCATCCCCAGAATATTATTAATGATTTAAATATAATATATATCCAATATTTATGTATTTATAATGTCAAGAATATTTGGAGATAAGAAATGAAAGGCACTATTCATGGAGACGGTAGGTCGTACGTACGCATGAATGCTACATTCATTTATTTTTCATATTAAAAGAATTGTAATTAAATTATATGAATGTATATTATAATACCATTAGTATATTAATTTCATTTATGTCACATAGAGTTAATAAAACCATCATTTATATATTCCATGTATAGAGGGAATGAGTTATATCACTTTGAGGGGCCGGTAGTCCACACTTCCTCAAATGAAATTATCGTATTTACACAACATGGAAAGCATAAAGGTATGTTAAAAATAAAAAATATAGAAGAAGTGAGAAAATATAAATATAATGTATATCATATTTAAAATAGTATCTATTATAATTTCCACAATGATAGGTGGTAGGGTAAAATTGAACAATCATTGTTTCATGAGGCAATAGTTCACCACACACAGAAACAATATGTTCATTACCCATTTAATGGAGGTGTGTTTAAAATTAGATCTAAAAAATAGCATAAAAACATCATAGTATATTTAGGATATTGGTATTGTTATGTAATAATATATTAATAAAAGTTTATGGAGTGGATAATAGAAATGAAACTAAAAAGAATGAGAAAAGGCATTTCCTCTTAATTTGGTAACTTCTTTTGGTTTATACCAAAAGGCTTATTGGGGAGGCTTTCTTCCCTAAAGGATTATTCTAGGATGAGTTTAGGGATTATAAGAAGATGTTTGGGCTGGTAGTTTCTGAACCAAAGGGTTCTTGATGTGTGAGGATTAGAGAAGATAGGGCACCTTTTTATAGGAGAAGGAATGGGTACCCTTGGAAACTCTTAATTTATTAAATTAAAATAAATTAATTTTTTAATTTAAAGGCCTACAACTTGAGATATGTAATATATAATATGATTATAGGTCTAAATCCTCAAATCCAATAATTTTAAACATGTATTGATTTTATTTTGAACCTTATCTTTTTAGTTTACCCTTAATTATTCACTTTTAATTTTAATTATGGTAATAACTAATTAATAATTAAGAGGCTATTAATTTTACATATATGGGGTAAATTTCCTATAATTAGACACTTAATTAAATTTTAGACCTTATAAAAGTCACTTTGTGATTTTAAAATGTTTTTATGATTTTTAAATAATTTAATGAATTACTATTTTTATAAAACATCAATTATATCAATTTTTACACTATTCATTTCATTGAATTTAAATAAAACCTGAAAATCTATATAACTTAAAATAAGAATTTAATAATATTATATCATGTAAAAATCACCTAAAAAAATATTTTATGACCTAAATTATGTCATATAATATTTATTTCAATATTTATAATATCATTTATTTGATTCATTCATTAATAAAGAAATCACTGCATCATCATTGTGTCATGATTAAATTTAATTATTTAATATCTAAAAATTAAAAATAAAACACAATAATTTAGTTAATATTTTTAGATTTATAATTAAAATTTATATCCAAATATAACACTTATATAAACCCATATTAAAATGGTTTTATTAAGAAGATTTATATTTATAACATATTTTCCTATAATTCAAATTAAAATATATAAGTGTCATAATCACACCCAAGTGGCATCCAAAAGACAAATTTTAGTCCCAAGGGTTGTCTTGGTCGAATATATCTCATCCAATAGGGCAAGTACAAGTGTTATGGTAGTTTTATATTATTATAGTATTATCTTTACCATTATTTACCTTATTTAGCCTATAACTGTGGTAAATAAAAATAATTACTTAAGTTGCTATTCATCATGTCCAAAAATAAAAGGGAACTATTTACATAATCTGGACCTTATGACTCAAAATATGGAATTACTTTTTTCTAAATTCAAAAAACATAAGTTACAGTAATTAATTTAAAATTAATTCCTATTGTCAAAAAGAAAAAATAGGTTTTTTAAAAGTAAAAACCATCAAAAGATTGATATGTGTTTATATTAAAATGTAATGTGAAATTACCTTCAATGACCAAAATTGGATTAAATGTTAAAAAGATAATCAAAAAATACTTTAAAACTAATTCAAACCATAATTTATCAACACAAATAGATTATACGAAAATGCAGTTTTGAATTAAAATGTAGTATTTTTCACTAATAATTAAAATATGAATTTTATCAGAAATATACAAAAATTTCAACCAATGTAAATTTTGATTTCCTACTTCCAAATAAGAAGTTTATTTTTTCAAATATAACATATAAAATTGGCACAAAATATATTTAAAAATGGTTCTCCATCCAAAGTTAGTAAAATGACATTTTAAAAATATTGGAGTATTTTATTCATAAAATTGGATTCATTTTCATTTTAAGCCTCTAAAATTTATTTGATGAATGTAAAAACATTTATAAAAAATTTGTTAATATATTATAGTTAGTTATTCTCATTCTCTTTGATAAAAATGGTTAGGCGTTAACTACCATTTAAAATAATAATATTAATAATGTATTATTTTTCGGTATAACTCAGTTTTGTGTGCAACGTATGATTTTGAAGAAACCCGTTGTTGTGTGTAAGTTACACTATCAGAAAATAATCCCATTTTAATAAAAAATTAATATCTTATTCATAAACATTAATAGATATGAATATGTATTATTCTATAATTACATGGAATGTTACATCCTTTCCAACTTTTAGAAATTGTGTCCCTATTATTTTATTCACTTATTAAATAAGTGGGGGGGTATTTCTCTTTTACAGAATTTTCATATTCCAATGTTTTATCTTCAACTATATGGATTTTATAAAAAACTTTAACCTAAAAAATAACCTTATTTTTCAAAAATGTCTCTCTATGATCAAGAATTTAGAATGGATGTTACTCATAAGAAAGATTCTATTCCCACTGAACTACTTTTTGAGTCAAAACATGAGATAGATCCAGTATATTATTTACTAACATTGAAACACGAAAAAATTGTGTACCTGTGATAAACTAAGAGGTAAACCCAATAAGTAGGAAATTGACCCAACTTTATCCAAGATTTTATGGGGTCCAATGAATCATGGACTTAGCTTCCCTTTCTTTCCCAAACTCATCAAACTTTTCCATGGTAAAACATTTATAAAGACATGATCACCTACCTCAAAAGAAAGATCCCTCCTCCAGTTATCTGCACAAATTTTCTACCTACTCTGAGCAATCATCATATGATTCTAAATCAATTGATCTTTTTTCTTCCATCTCTTCTACCAATTATAGTCCCATCAACTTCCTTTCACCGACTTCATCTAAAAAATATGCAGTTCGACAACGCTTTTTATATAACGTTTCAAATGGTGTTATATGTATACTAAAATGAAAAATATTATTATCAAAAAACTCAACCAAAGAAATATGTTGATCCCAAATTCCCTGGTAATCCATTGAACATGAACATAGCATATCATCTAGGGTCTGAATTTTCTATTCTGACTACACATATGATTGGGGATGAAAAGATGTATTGAAATTTTATTCAGTTATTAGTGATGTCTGAAGTAATTTACAAAAGTTAGAATTGAAATTGGTATCATGATCATATAAAATGGATAGAGGAACTCCATATAACCTGACTATCTCTTTAAGAAACAATCAAGAATTTTTATCTAGAGACAGCGTATCTCGAATAAGAAGAAAATGAGCAGATTTAGTCAATTGATTAATAATAACCAAACCCATAGATATATTTTCCCTTTCCCACTCTAGTACTAGAAAAGGCTGAAGCATCCCTTCCAATAAGTACCATCCTCCTTTAACCTATTGATTAGTCAAACACTTGAATATAAAGTCATCAATATCTCTTTTCAGTCTATCCCACTTGTAATACTCCCAAATATCTCTGTGCATCTTAGTATTTCTAGGATGAGCTGAAAATGGAGAACCATGAGTTACACATAACAAATATTTCTTCAAATATGAATCACAAGGATCACATAATCTCTTCCCAAACCTCAAAAAATGTCTTTATCAATGTTAATTCAGGTAAATTACCCTTATGAACCAATTCTACATTTTTTAGGAAATCACTACCTTTTTTCTACACTTTCTTAATTTTTTCTGATAGAGATTATTTCACCACCACCTAAGACAAAATAGAGGAATTACCTACAACAATAAATCCCCATCCAAAATTCATCAAATAGATAACCAAAGGATCTCATTTCAAATGTATCATTGTTAATGTTGAATTAATTTTTCTACTCATAGCATCAGCTAATTTATTTTCCTTTCTTGGATGGTAATGAACCATGCAATCATAATCCTTGATTAATTCCACCCATATCCTATATATCATGTTCAATTATTTCTAAGTGAATATATAATTCAAAATTTTGTGATCTTTATATATTTCAAAATTTACACCATACAAATGATGTCCCCAAATTTTTAATGAAAAAACAAAATCAGCTAATTCCAAATCATGTGTAGGGTAATTTATCTCTTGAGGTATCAACTTACATGAAGCATTAAAAATTACATAATCATTCTTCATTAGGAAACAACAAATTCCTTTCAATAAATCATCACTATCAATAACAAATTCACCATTCCTAGAATGCATGGCCAAAACTGGAGCATTTACCAATATTTTTTTTTAGTTTATGAAAACAATCATCACATTATTTTTTCCAGATGAACATAACTCCCTTAAGTTTTAACATAGTTATCAGGATATATAACTAAGAATTTTTTTCAAAAAACCTTCATTAATAACTCACTAATATAAGAAAACTACGAATCTCTATGATATTGGTAGGTCTTGGCCACTCTTCAAAAACTTTTGATTTCAAATAACCAACAATTATGCCATCTTTAGAAATAATATAACCAAGGAAAGAAATTTTTGAAACCAAAAGACACCCTTACTAAAATTTCCATAAAGTTTATTTTCTTTTAAGGTTTTCAGAACAATCCTTATGTGACTTTCATATTATTTCTAGCTTTTAGAATATTAAAAAAATATCCTTTATAACCACATCCACAAAATGGTCCAAAAACTAATGAAATACTATAGTTCTACCTTCTCAGCACATCAGTCAAGTTTCTCATAGCATTTGAACTCATGAGAAGCTAATAAACTTCGATATCTCAGCTTCAATCCCAAGAAAAACCAATTTATCTTACTATAAATATCTCGGATAAAATTTCAGACGTACCTTTTCAAATGAGAGAAATTTTCTTCACATACAGCCACAAATTCTTCTTTCTTTTGTCTTAATTATAATAATTGATTTTCCATCCTATGTCAACAAACCATAGGAAAATTTTTCTCAAGGAACATTTTCTTAAATTCATCCAATTCCAGGGTGTCAATATCTTCACTTCCTATGTTATTTTTAATCATTTACCAACACTGATTGGATTCACCTTCAAAATGAAAGATAACAAGAATAAACTTTTGAATATATTAACAACCCATTACATCAAAAATATTTTCTAGTGATTTAGTCCAACCTTCATCTTGAACAGGGTCAAATGATCCTCTGAATTATGGGGGATGTTTCCTTATGAAATGCTCCACTACAAACATATTCTTTTGTAGTTGATATGGTTGATCTCATGCATGGAAACCACTACCATTTATTGAAAAATTCAACTCATTAATCACTGCAAGAAACTATTCAGTTCCAATTATGACCATCTCAAGATGTTGATTGGGAAGTTTTTTTTCCTATGTATGTCATCCCAACATAGTTTCCCTACTTCCTCTATATAAAACCATTCGGAAAAGACATATCATAGACAAAGAAACATTGAAATATTCAAGTGATATATCATTTAAATTAGAACATAAAGTAAAAATCATTTATGAATATTCTATTAACAATATACTAACACCTAAAGTTATCTAAACCAACCTCTCATAACAACTATAATGCCCCGACCTTAAACATTAATTAATCTTGAGATAAGTCAATAATTTGACTTCAAATCACATCGAGGATTTTCTAGGTTTAGAGATTTTTATAATTAGGTCATAACTCATATATATAAACTTAAATATTATATGTAGAAACTTATACTCACTATCCATTTCTTTCATAAAACAAAAACTTTTTAAAAAGAAACATGGTTTCATATCATACCACAACTTTTCCTTGATCCCATATTTGACTCTATTCTTCTATAAGTCCTATGTAAAACATTTAAAAACATGGGATGAGCATAAAAAGCTCAGTAAGGGATACATAAATAATGAAAACTATTAGTATTGGGAAAACATATAAACAATAAATAATTTATCTTAAATTAATACTTTTCACCTTTATAAAGTAGAAAATATTGTTCACTGACTATAAGCTCATTGCTTACCCTTTTTGAAACCAAAATATTTCCATAAAACCATAGAATACAACATATATCATATAAATATATCTTGGGACATAAAAATACTTAAATAGAATAACCATACGATTGACTTCCACGCATATCAATAAATGGAAAAACCATACAGCTAAATTCCATACCCAATGCATTGATGGTTATAATGTAACCACCAATCCTTGGTTTATCATGAAGCTAACCATCTTTGGTTTATCACATAACCATCCATATTTGGTTTATCACATAACCACCCGTCAAATGTCCAAGTACCTTTATATAATCATAACACATAAGAAATTTTATTTTTCAACATTCACTCATAAAATTTCATATTCAATCCCAAGGAATCATTTCAAGATATTGAAATAATCAATCCATTTTCAAAACCATTTAAAATATTTAATACAGAGAATTTTGAATCAAAGTTTCCCATACCACTTGGAAACTTTTGAAATAAATTAACCTTTTAAAACATTCATGTTTATATAAATAAATTCTTAAAAACCATTTTGAAAACATGGAAATGAAATAAAAGTAACTATAAGAATAAATATTTAAACATTTAAAATGACGTTTTAGTTAAAGTGTTCATTACCACTAGAGAAACACTTGAATAGAAATAATTAAGGAATAAAATTACACAAAACTTTAAATATCTTGATAATATACTAATTAATGATATAATGTGTAAAAATGGTTGTATATAAACTTTATAGGATAATAAAAGTGAAAAATAATAAGATATACCTAAATGAAAGGTGATTGGGATGAAGTCCCTTATAAAGATCGTATAATTAGATTAAGGATAAATCAATGAAATAATTATGTGTGAAATATATTAACCCACCAATTATAAGTGGATATTCAGTTTAATACAATCTAGGGTCATTAACACATACTCATATAATTAAATAACCAATGACATAGATATTAAACTCAATGAATGGTGGTTGAGTTAAGATTTCCTTTATCTTGAGTCTAACTTCTCTCGTACATTCTTTATTTTACTCAATAATAAACTTAGGTTAATTTATAATTTATTTAGAAACCTTTTAAAGTTTATTATTCCTCTTAAATAAATTATTACCATGTTATAAAAATTTTATAGTTATTTAAGTTCATATCGGATGTCTTGTCGATATTCAGTACTTGAGTAAAAAACGAACTTGTTTTGATGTAAATTATCCATATGGTTAAAATTATATCATATCAAGAATATTATTAAAGATTTAAATATCATATATATCTATTATATATGTATTTAGAATATCCATGATATTTAGAGATAAGAAATGAAAAGCACTGTTTTTGGAGACGGTAGGCCGTACGTATGCACAAACACTACTTTTCTTCTTTGTCATATTAAAAGAATAATAATTAAATAATACAAATGTATATTATAATAATAGTATTATATTAATTTAATTTATGTATCATAGGTTTAATATAATAATCTTTTATACATTCCATGCATAGTGGGAACAAGTCATATTGCTTTGAGGGGGTGGTAGTCCACACTTCCTCAAACAAAATTATCGTATTTACACAACATGGAATGTATAAAGGCATGTTATTAATGAAAATTATATAAGAATAGAGAAAATATAAATATAATATATATCATATTTAAAATAATTTTCATTATAATGTCTACCATGAAATGTGGTAGGGTAAAATTGAACAATCATCATTTTGTGAGGTAGTAGTTTGTCGTACACTGCAACAATATGTTCGTTACCCATTAAATGAAGGTGTGCGTAAGAGTAGAACAAAAAAAATATAATTACAACATATTATTATATTTAGGATACTGGTGTTTTTATGTAATCATAGAATAATAAATGTTTAGTGAGTGGATAATGGAAATGAAACTAAAAAGCATGAGAGAAGGCATTACATTTTAATCAGGTAACTTCTTTTGGTTTATACCAAAAAGGTTCCTTGGGAGGCTTTATTCCCTAAGGGATTATTCTACGAAGAGGGAATGAATTCTAAGAATATGTTTGGTCAGGTATTTGTCGAACCAAAGGGTTATTTATGTGTGAGTATTAGAGAAGAGAGGGTACCTTTTTATAGGATAGGGAAGGGGAACCCTTGAAAACTAATAAATCATTAAATTAATATAAATTAATTTTTTAATTAAAAAGGATAAAAATTGATATATGTTGAATATAATATGTGTATAGGTTAAATACTCTCATCCAATAATTTTTAGACATGTATTACTTTTATTTTAAACATTATCTTTATGGTTTACCCTTAATTATTTTATTTTAATTTTAATTATGGTAATAACATTTTAATTACTAAGAGGTTATTAATTTTACTTATATGTGGTAAATTTTACATAATTATAAAATTAATGAACTTATAGACCTTATCATAGTCACTTTGTGATTTTATTTTTTTTTGGATTTTTAAATAATTTAATAATTTACTTCTTTTACAACACATCAATTATGTCAATTTTTGCACTATAAATTTCATTTAATTTTAATAAAATCCAAAAATAGAAATAAGTTCGAAAAAAAGAATTTAACAGTCTTATAAAATATTATATTAACCTAGAAATTTTTATGATGATATAAATTATGTCAAATATTATTTATTTTAATATTTATAATATCATTTATGGGATTCCTTCATTAATAAAGCAATAACTACATCATCATTGTGACATAATTAAATTTAATTATTTAATCTATTAAAATTATAAATAAAATAAAATAATGTAGGTTTTTTTATTTTTCTAATGAATATTTATATCAGAATATATCACTTATATAAACCCATATTAGAATTTTTTTATTAATAAAAATTATGTTTATAACATATTTTACATTACTTTAAATTAAAAGATATAAGTGTCATAATCACATCCAAGTGGATTCCAAAGGAAAAAATTTCACCCCAAGGGTTATCTTGGTCGAATATATCTCATAAAATAGGGTGAGGTAAACATTTAGGGTAGTTTTATATTATTATAATATTGTTTTTACCCTTATTTACCCGATTTACCCTTCATTCGTGGAAAATGAAAACAACTACTTACGTTACTACTCATCATGTCCAAAAATTAAAGGGAAATATTTAAATAATTTGGATCATTTGATTCCAAATATGGAATCCATTTTTCTAAATTTAAAACATATATTTTGTAGTTATTAATTTAAAATTAATTTCCATTGTCAAAACTAGAAAATGGGTTTTTTAAAAGTAAAAACTATCAAAAGATTGACATGAGTTTATATCAAAATTAAATGTGAAATTACTTAAAATGAAAAAAATTGGATTAAATGAGAAAATAGTAATCTAATTAAATTTAATACCAATTAAAAAGATAATATATCAATACAAATAACTTAGACGAAAAGGCAGCTTTGAATTAAAATGTAGTATTTTTCACTAATCATTAAAATATGAATTTTATCAGAAAAATACCAAATTTTAAACCAAAGTAAATTTTGATGTCCCACTTAAAAATAATAAGTTTATTTTGTCCAATATAACACATAAAATTTGAAATAACTATAATTAAAAAGGGCTCTCTATCAAAAGGTGGTAAAATTACCTTATAAAAATATTAGAGTATTTTATGCTTAAAATTGGATTCATTCTCATTTTAAGCCTCTAAAATTTATTTGATTATTGTAAAAAAATTTAACAATCAATTTTCAATATAGTATTGTTATTTCTATTTATTCTATCAAATACAATATCTAGGCTTTAATTACCATTTAAAATAATAATATTAATAATGTATTGTTTTTCGGTATAACTCAGTTTTGTGCGTAAGGTATGATTTCAGAGAAAACCATTGTTGTGTGTCGAGTACGCTATATGAAAAAGAAATATATTTTAACATAAAATTAATATCTTATTCAAAAATTTAAATAGATATGAAAATTTATTATTCTATAATTACCTAGGATGTTACAATTATTTTCTATTTGATAGATTCCTATATCTTATATTTTCATTTTTATAAATATATATTATTTTTATATGAATTATTTATGGTTGGAGTTACCATAAATTTATTTTTATAATTCCATTTGAATTTTTTATGACCACCACTAAGTATGAATATTAATTGTTTTCATCTGTTTGATATATTTAGTGTTACAACTCAGTTTTCATTTAGCGGATAATGGGACAGGTATTTAGATAATCTGATCTAGTATATGATGGTCACTAAGGAGAATTTATTATGTGTATATGTGTACTTTTACCTCATATTGAGGTTTTTAGCATAATATGATGGGATTATAAGATCATGATTGAAGTAGGTATAGACCCACCATGTGGCGTGGGAGTAATCAATCAGTACATTCATTATAATTTCTATTAGTGGTGTGAAATAAGAATTTTGAAAATAGATTATAGCTCATTATAATGGTATGAATGTAGTTTATTTTAATTCCATGATTCATACCCAGAGTTCTCTTACACGATATGCTTGTTTATTTTTTTTCATGCAATATTTTTTGTTATAAAATAAATTTACATAATGATAAGAATATACATATATATCTATTGATGTGATAATTTTGGACATTTGGTATTTCATATAGGATCTTTGTACACAAAACCAAAATATGGACATCAAAACTCAAGAAGATTCATATATGGAATTTCAAGTATGAGTAGGCTTTTGAAGGTTGTTTCCTTGATAGTATATATAGGATTAGAATATAATATTTTTAAGCTAGGATCTATTGGGTAGTGAATGAAGGTTGTTTCATCAGGCATATAACACAAGTTTTTAGTAACTAATATTCAAGTGTTTGATTTTTTTTATAATTTATATGGAATATTTTTTAATATTTTATACATATATATAAATTGTTTTATTTTAAGTCATTATACAAGGATTATAGGAATAAACTAAATTATTCCCACTTCTTTTCTGTATAGATTTAGTTATCTAATATATAGATATGGAATACAATTTTTTAATATTATTTGTTAATGACACTATTTTTTTTATAATGTTAATTCATTACCCAATGATCTAGTTAATCCATCTATGAAACTCACCAACCACTTATGATTAGCAATCATTCCCCATAAATATGGTTGTTTAATCCTAGCTGATGAAATATCTATGACGGGTCATTAAAAATTTAATTAGTGTATTCATTGTTATGGGTCAGATCCCATTAGATGTGGATATAGGATGAAATAATATAAGTTTTACAATGTGTGAATAATTTGAAAACATAGATAAAATAGAATCATAATTTATAAATTATTCTCTTGGTGTTTAGTTTATGTACATTAGGAATGAATGATCTTTTTATTTGGGGTTTGTAATTACAAAATTTGTAAAAATCAACCTTGTGTCTTTGATCTCATCTAAATGATTTTTTTCATTTGTAAAGACATTATTTATAGTGTTTATTATTGGAAAAGTTAATATCTTAGATTATGGTTATTTTATATGAATGAAATTAATTAATAAAAATAATCTAATATAATAATTAATGTTTACATAAATACATTACGATAAATGAATTAATTAATTTTAGTCATTTATGTGTATATTCTTAATTATATTGATGGTTTATTCTAATATGGGAAAATATTTGATTAATATACTTTGTAGTTTTGACATTTGAATATATATTTAAATAATTAGGTTATTAAAAAATTGAACAAAATTATATTGAAAAGGGACATTTTAAATAATCTTTTATCGGAAAAACATTTAATCTTTGGAAATGTATGATTCATTGAAATAAAATAAGAAGTATTTCTAAAATGATATTTATGAATGTTATTTATTTTTAAAAATCAAAAGTATTAAAATATAAAATGAGATATATTTTGGAAATAAATATTAAATTCATGTGAAATTGATTTTAAAGATTATATATATACTTTCAAATTGGTTTAGTTTGATTACATGTATTTTTTTTCAATAAATGAATTTGACTTGTTTGGAAATTATGATATAGAGAAAACATTTTTATATACTATTTGGTTTGTTGGAGGGTAAAACAATATGGATGAGCCTATATTGTTCATATATAAATTATGAATATTTATTGTGTTAGTATACCTTTTTGGTTTTGAATTATAGGTAATATGTAGATTGTTTTGATGTTGGGAGTTGAACATATGATGTTTGTTTATAATTTCTGGATTATATTTATTGGGTTGTAAGTATATTGGCATCTAAGATAGGTATATTTTTTTGAGATAGAAATCATTTATGTTTTTATAGATGTAAATGATATTTTTTTTGGGAATTATCGCCTATTGTAGAGTTATTAAATTATTAAACTAAAATTTTGGGTTTAAAGTAGAAAATTATATTTGAAAAAATGGGATTATTTTAATTATTCAATTTGGATCGAGATGATGATAAATATTAGTTGTTTTTTGAATTATATGGTAATTTTTATAGATGGAAATATTTTTAAAAGTGAATAGTGGAGATATTATAAAGATTAATAGGATGATAAAAAAGTGTATGTGGTTTAAAGTGGTCATTGAGTTCCTAAAACAGTTCCACTACTTACTCGCATACTAACCATTGTGGGTGTACCCACTTGATTTCTTTTAGCTAGTCGGTGCAGATATATGATGAATCTATTGGCTCTAGTAGTTTTTTTTCAATTTTTTAATTTTTTAATTTTAGTCACCCAACACATGGTGTAATTGGATAAATTAACAAAATAGAGTGGGACCTCATCCCTTTCTTCTTATAATTGTTCCATTGTTTTTTACTATGCAATAGAGTTTTATTTTTGTAATATGGGGTAAAATGTAATGACTAAGAGTTTACAAATAATTATCTATTTAGGAATAAATGAGTGTTATACCATATAATATTATATTTGAATGGTATATAAAAACATGGAAAAAATATATTTAATTAATTAATATCATTAAATTATTCAAAAACTAATCCCATGAAAATTCCAAACACTAAAATGGGAAAAATTTGAAAATATAAAAACTATAAGGAGAAAATTTGGATGTTTCCAATCTGGTAGAATCATCACCCCCAAAAATAACCCTAAGGAAAATAAAAATATATATTTGTAAACCAATGGACATTTTAGCAATGAAAAATATACAATATTTGGGGTAAATATAGTGAATAATGTATTAATTAATGAAGTGATATTTATTAGAGGTAATGCGACCATTTGAATAGTAATACTATTATTGGGAATTATAACATGACCATTAGGAAAAATAAATAGACAGTTTGAAAAAATAACTTGACTGTTGTAATATAAATTTGACCTCAAAATAAAAAAATTAAAATAATTAATATTTACCAGGAGTTTTATATAAAAAATTTAAATATCATAATTCCATGAAATAATTAACAAGATAAAAAAATCATAGAAAATATAATCAATTTAAAAAAAATTGAATTTTAATGTTTTTTATAAGAATCATAATTTTTATATTAAAAAATAAAGATGACCTATGTCATAATTTTTTTGTAAAATGACTTTCATTTATAGAATCATCCAATTGAAATATTTTAAGGGTTAAATTTTTATATTTTTCTTAAAAACTTCAATTTTTTGGTGATAAGTAAAAATACATACTTTTTCTTAACTGGTGTTTTTTTCAAACAAATTATTAATGATGTAGTAATGAAATAATAATTTATATTATTCAAGGATTGACCAAAATTTTTTAATAAGTTAAATAATCCATGAAATTCAATTACAAAACCAATAAAAAATTTTCCAAAGTTTAAATGTCTAAAAAGATTTTTTTTTATTTTTTTCCAAGCATTTTGATTTAACTTATAAATTTGAATTATAAAGCGATTAATTTCATAAAATCGTGTTATTTTATTAAAATATATTTCATAATTTAAAAAATTAATATTAAATGTTTCACCTTTGAAATTGTATTTTTTTAATTTTTTATTCTAAAAAACTCATCTTCTTAATTATAAATAACCCCAACTGCTTATTAGGAAAACCACTTTAATTAGACTTACCAAATCCAAATATCATCTTAAATACCACATATTATTATACTTATAATTCTTATGGAGATTTTGGCATCACTAAAATCCATGAATTCATGGTTTTTAGTGCCTTATAAATGAAGGAACATTGAGAAGATAATAAGTTTTCATCAACTATTTCATTGATTTGTTTCTTCAGTTCCTCTTTGTTTATAAATATAATCTATTCCAAATATTCTAAGATTAATAATGTAGTATTATAAAATTATATTAAATATTTTTACCCACTATAAATATTATATTTATTATTTAATTATATTTTATACTTCTCTTACTCCTCTTGATAATGTTTTGTAAATGGTTGGTTAATCACCCACGAGGACATTACCAACCCTCTACTTATCACAAAATTTATTGATGATTATAAAAAATTATAATAATTAAATTCATAAAAATATTTATCTATATTATTATGGATTTAATATTAATTATTTATAAATATCATTAAAATAAGATCATTAAATCAAAACAATGCATGATATTTTAATGAAAATATGATTCAAAATTTTTTTCCATTAACTATGGTAATAATGAAATATAATATAACTATTATAACTAGTTAAAGGTGAAAAAATGAACATAATTAAATTTTGGTTCCATATTTTAATTGTCATATTTTTTTATTATATGGGAGATGAAAAATAGAAGAAAGAAATTATTATTTATGGTAAGTGTATTCTCAAACCCAATTCCATCTTTTGAGTTATCTCCCAATTAAAATTATTTTCTATATGGATGTTCTTTTAATGTACATAAAATTTTCTTGAACTATTAGTTACCTTTTTCCTATGGGGATATACATATTTTTACATTTTTCAAATTCTTTCTAGTCCAAATACAAATATTTTTTTAAGAGTCTTTATTTTTCAAAACAACACATTGGATCCTTTGGAGATATTTATTATCCAATAAAAAATGATGTTTAATTCCCAAAATATTTTTTCCATTATTCATTTGGGAACCCAAATGGTTATTCATGAAATTATACATTACAAAACCATTATAAAACCCATTCCTATCCATGGCTTTATTTTTAGACTACAATTTTTATTTATTCTCCTTCCATGTTGCTTGTATGATTTTGATTATTTTATGATGTGGTAAGTGGGACCAAAATTATATATCCCTTTAATAAATTTGGTAATGTGATATATATCATGATATTATGTGTATTATGCGTGAACATGATGCAATCATTTTTCATAGTTATTATGTTATGATTTAGGAAAACATGATATGTGTTAACATGATGATATATTTGTTTATATATATGTGTGATATTTGACCAGTATGGTATAATGTTTCATTATTATTCATATACCTAATTCTATGATTTTTTTAAAAAAAATCCACTCATTAATATGATGATGATCCTATTATTTTTATATGATGATGTTGATTGTGCTCAACCATGTAATAATGATTCACATATCTTATACCTCCCTTGTTATTCCTCCCCTTACTAGTCTTTTAGATCACCCAGTTAATTGATGTATATCCTCTAGTTATTAAATATACTAAGGATAGCCTGAGAATGTTTTGGAAGATAATGAATAATGATTAAACTAATGGTTAAATTTTATTATGTATAAGTGATATATGAGACTAATTTTCCTAATATATTAAACATTTGGATTGTTAATTGTATCAATATTATATTATTTATCATAAAAATAATGTGATAGTCATATGAGAAATATATGGGGTTATATAGTTGGTATTAGGTCATGATTTTGTTAATTTTGGATTTTGGACTAGAAAATGATTGTGGAAAGTCTAAGGGTAAATTTAAATTTTAAGAAAAAAAAATTGATGTTTTGGTATAATGTATAAGGTCTTGAGTCAAGAGTTTCCTTATCACTTTTTCATTTCTTTATGTTTTGGAAATCACAAACACATTTCCTTTAATAATAATTTTTTTCCATATGTTTCATTTAAGTAACTTTATGTAAGTTAGAATATAATTTGACTTATGATCCTTAATTTATTTTGTTATAATTTTCAGCTAAGTATAACATAGTTTATATTAAGACTGATTATATTTTGTAATCAATGAATATTGGTTCCAAACTCATGAAATCATATACACTATTTCTTAGAAGCTGATTCTCACATTTTATCAAATCTTATTCACCATGTATTTCAAATACAAATCACTCAGATTTTTGAATCTGATTCACTATATTTCTCAATTATGAATCGATCAAATTTTTGAATCTGATTCACTGTGTTTCTCAAATCATAATCGCTCAGATTTTTGGATCCGAATCACCATGTTTCTCAATTCTAATTATCCTATAATCATGAACCCAATTATCCCTTTTCTGTAATTTTTATTTTTCTAAAATTTTGAATTTGATTCACTCAGAATCTAGAATCTGATTCTCACAGTTATGAGAATATGATTCATACACCGTCTCAATTTTAATTCTCAATATTTTTAGTACCCGATTATCAGTTTTACAAGAATCAAAATTTTCATTATCCTAAAATATGATTTCTTAAATAGACTATTATTTACTATATTTTTCTTATACTTTTAATAATATTATTATATATTATTGAAAAGATAATGCTTCTAATAATATTTTTCCTTATATTAAATGATTCCATCTAATTAGATATTTAATGACTGTTGGAAGTGACAACTGTACATGTCCCTCCAAAATTCCAAGAAAAATATGACTATTGGAGGAATATTCGACCATTGGAGATATCACCTATAAATACACAATAATTTAGATATTCTTTATACATATATGCACTTTTGGATTCTGGAGACATGATAGATCTCTTTCAAAATTGATTTGTGAAAATTCCTTGAAGTGATTAAGTTGTGAACAACTTGTTCAACATACTTGTAATCTTAATAAAAATTGTTTTTTTGTGCGACACAAATGATTGGTTTCTTGAATCAAGGGCCTCCAACCTAAGGAAGATAGAGGTGCCAATTACTTTCTTAATTGAGGGCTTCAAAGGATAGTAAGATAGAAGTTGTATCTGATCATTCATGGATCGAGGGCTTACCCTGGTGTGAGTAAAATAGACTTTCTTGAAAGTATAAATCAAGGGATCTTTATCCCATATTTTTGGATACCCTACTCTTTGGGTTAAATTTTTTTACTCTTTCATATATACTTTTACTTCCTACTGCATCTTATTACAAATAGAAAGTGTTTCTTATACATTCACTTTTGTAATAACTCTGATAGAATATTCTATATGATTTAATGTAGAATATTACTTAAGTATAACTATGTGATTATTTCATTACACATATTTATCATACCTAAGGTAATTCTTATTAACCTTAAAAAATAAGGTTTAATGAATTTGATATTTTTATCCTTTTTAAACGAAGATTTAATTAATGTTAAAAAATAACGTTTTTAAACTTATAATTAACACCCCTCTTGTAATTGAGTATCTACATACATATTTATTTCCTATAATAGGTATCATATAGGGTCTATATAATACTAATACCTACAACCAGTATTAAAATATTTTCACTGGTAATTTTTCTTAATGTTTTTTTTCTGCAACTTGTATATAATTTCTTTTATAAAATTTTTGTTTTTAAATATTTACCACAATCACTAATTATAGAATGAGTTTTACTAAAACTCAAATACTATGTGATAACACTAGTAACATAGCCTTAAGAAAAAACCTTTCACATCACTCTCGTGCAATGAACATATATGTTAGGCATCACTTCCTTTGGGATCACACAATTAAAGGAGATTTTATTTTATAATTCATCAGAACACAAGAACAATGTAACAGCCCGAGATTTTATGAAAACTATTCATTTTAATTTTATTAATGTCTTGTGTTGTACGCTACACCAAAATGAGCTTGCACAACACGCATCCTTGACTTGCCTTGCATTACACGCAATCGCAACCTTCCTCGATAGCGTGTGTAGTACGCAATACCGAGTTTCACTAAACAACAATATGCTATTAAAACTAGCCGTTATGAATAGTAATAACCACTTTCTGAAATTTTATAAATTTTTTTTTTCAAAATGGACTTCATTTTTGGATTCAGAATACCGAAATTAGCCTAGGGTGAAATTTTGGTATTTTTCTGAAAACTTTCAATTTTTGATGAATAGTGAAACCACTAAGTGGTAGGTTAAAAACTGAATTTTGCACAAAACATAATTTTACCGCTTCTGTGAATAGAATTTCAAAAATCCGACAGACACGGTTGATATCAGTAAGTAAAATGTGGTTCAATGAGATAAAAATAATTTTTTTGGTGAATAGTAACTTTTTACTATTTTTACAACGGTTAATAGTAAATAGGGTAAATAAGGGTAAATATGATATTAATATTACCCTAAAACATGTCCTAATTCTATTGGAAAAGTGTAATTCGACCAAAAACAAACTTAGGAATAAAATATGACCATTTAGGCCCACTTGGATTAGATTAGGGCATTTATTATTAATTTATTTAAAGAAGGGTTAAAATAGTTAAAATCAAAGTTTAATAAGTAAATCATTTTTAATATGGGGTAATACATAAGATAAATTCGATTGTAAATATTCATTAGAAAGCTAAAACGATTTCCTACATGATGGTATTTTATTTTTAATTTTTAGACATCAAATAATTTAATTTATTTATGACACAAAGATGATGCAGTAATTATCTTATTAATGAAATGTTGACATAATTGATAATATAAATACCAAAATAAATGTAATTTGACGACTTTTTATGAATTCCAATAATTTTATAGGTTACTATGATATATTAGTGTTGATTTAATCAACTTGGTTCGAACATATAATTCTGTTATGAATTTCACAAAAATCATATATCAAATAGTGTCAAAATTGACACAAAATAGTTTTTAAATGAAATATTATATTATTAATTGTTATTTTATTCCTAAAAATCTATGGTTCAGACAAATGACATATATAAGGATATATATATTAATAATAATCAATTTGGGGTTCGTTTGGCATGTTATAGTAAGTGTATTAACCATATAGTGAAAGAAATAAAAAAGACATGGTAAAAGTTAACTTATTTAACTTAGAGATAAATCTAATTGATAAGGATAAAAGAATAACCTAAACTTGTCTAAATCCTATTGGTTGATAGGATTTCTACCCATACCCACTTTAGCTTCGAAATAATACCCTTTGGAACAATTATAAACCGATTTTGACTTTAATATAAAATAATATTTTGAGATATTCCAAAGGTGCCTCTCTCCTCCCTTATAAAAGGGCACCTCCTCCCCCTCCTCCTCACACCAAATTGAGCACTCATGCTCGGCCAACCCCTGACAAAATCCCTTCTCCACTTCCCTAGAATAATCCTAGAGGTCCTGGTCTTCTTCAAAGACAAATCTTAGTTCCCTAAGTGGAGGATTCAAAGAGGCGTTGCAAAGAAGAGGTAATATCCATTACCGATCTTTTCAATTTCTTTCTTCATCAACTTCTTCTTCTTTAGTTGTTTCATGATAAAGTAATAACATCAGTATTACATACATACTGATATGTTATCATAAATATGAAACAACTCTAATTAACCTTCTGTCCATCCTACGGAAAAAGGAAATCACCGCGCGTGCGTACGTACGGAATACCGTCTCCACGCCGTGGTGTAATCTATTTTCCACCACCACCTTAATTGGATGGGTATAATGGTTTAATGAGTAACTATATATGATTATTATAAAGTGATATTGATACTTAAATATTATACATACACTTCAACACAATTCCATGACTATGGGAACGATATCATCGCTCGTGCGTACGTACGGACTACCGTCTCCACGATGCGATGAGATTAATTCTCAATGATTAACCATTCATGAATGATTATAAAGTATATATAATAAGTACTAATGAAATATATTACATAATAATTATACTGGAATTATTTATATTTAAATGTATTTAATTCCATTCAATTCAATAAGGAAACGAAAACAGCGTTCATGCGTACGTACGAACCACCGTCTCCATTAATGGTGTATTTCTTTCCATTTAATGATTTATTATATATTTATATTCTGAATAGATATATATAAATCATGTTTTATATTATGGAATTATGTAATCATGATCTAAGTAATCATATGAATAATTACAGGTTAAAAACACGAACGAAAAATGAGATGATTTTACCCAAAACGCTACTTTAACATAAATTTACAAAAGAACGGGTAATATAAAGTCATAAGTGGACCATATATGATATAATAACAATGAATATGATTCTGTAATAGGTCAATAACATGATTTAAATCATTATACACGAGGTTCGGACACGTAGAAAGCATGTCGGACCTAAGGTAAGGGAAATATCACAATCTCATTTTTATCCGAGATTGTTTTTACTTTGGCATTTACTGGGGTGTATTTTATCATCCACATCCATGTTCCCTAAATATGTAATATTGTTTCCATACACTTACAATGGTTTAAATCCAATTTTACCCTTCGGTGAGTTTTTAGTAAAGAATATTAAAGGAATATTTTTTTCGTTTTTTCGTACGAGGTACTTTTTGACTTTTCCGACAAAGGTACGAAGAATGTTTTTTTAACTTATATGACATGAATGGATTTTTAAAACATTATTTCCAAGAATCTTCCTTTAAAAGTTTTCATGTTTATTTTTAATCAACTTCTTTTAGTTTAAAATTGTATGACATGTTAAGAAAGGAAAAGTGTTTTTGAAGTAGAAAGGATATTTTCCTCAAGAATAGAGTTCAAGTATTTTATCAAAATTATTTTCCATCTAAGATAATAAAAGGGTTATGTTTTTATCCTTATTATTACATGGATTTGATTATGTTGTGATGGAAATATTTTTATGAATTCATTTATCTTATATGAATTGTTTTATGATGTCATGTTGTTTATGAATCCCATTTTTATTGCATGGGTTACGCTATGATGTATGGTTTATGATTATGTGGCACACATAAGAAAGGATTAATTATAAGATGGGTGGGACCTATATCTCCCTCCATTGCATTGGGTAAAGATTGTATATCTCATGAGATAGACATGGCTGGAACGGAAGGTTATTTTGGTTCAGTAATACAGGACTGAAACGAGGAGTGAACTCGGTTCAGAAATGGACTTTGTCCTCTAAGATAGTCTTGGCAATGAGTCATGACTAACAAGAAATGATTTTCCATGATTATGTGTGTATGCCACAAAGTTTCATGTTTTATGATATGATTATTGTGATTACATTTCACTGCCATGATTTTTCCCATGATATGAAATTATGCTCTCTTTTGCAGGTTAAGATTTCCAAAAGTTATGTTCTTATGAATATGATGTGATTGATTTTTCTTTTTCTTACACTTACTGAGAATTTTAGCTCACCCTTTTATGTTTTCTTTTCCCCGGGATATAAAGAAAAGTTTTAGGTAGGAAAAAAGGGATGATCTTTATGGGAGATATTGAATATCTTTCACCACGATTAGAAGATTACATTCCGAGTTTCCAAAGACACTAAACTATTACAATCCTTGTGTGTGTGTTTTTGTTATGTACTAAGTATTACGCAAAAGTAATGTAATGGACATGTACGTAAAGCTTCGGGTCTCTACAGTTGGTATCAGAGGAAAGGTTTAGTCAACCTTTGGAAACTAGGATGCGAAAACGTTAGTGAGATCCCTAGAGTTATTTCTAAGGTATGTCTAGGGATGTCAATAAGGTTAAGTATACGTATAGGTTATAGTACTAGGATTACACTAATGATCATAGAATTAAACCTTAGATGTTAGATATTTAAGGTACTCCCCCTTTATTATGCTGTTTTCCCTAGCATGATTTTTGCCTCTCACACTATTCTTTTTGGGTTTTAGAAAATGGCTGGAAAAATGATGATTCACGATAATGAAGGATATGATGGACAATGGAATGATATTCTTCATGAGCAACCAAATGGAATGGGATTTGGAAGTCCAAACATAATTATTATGACGAATCAGCATTCTCATAATATGATTAATAAAGTAAAATTTGGTAAGTTTCCTGACTCGGCTAATAAGAGAAAGATGATGTTTCATGATGATCATAGAGGAAAGAATGTTCAATTTCCAATATGTAAATCATGTGGGAAGAGGCATCAAGGAGAATGTTTCAAAGGAACTGGAAGATGCTTTGGGTGTGGAAAAGAAGGACACAAAGCCAGTAAGTGCAACGGAAAAGGTTCAGTTAACACCAGGGATGAGGATAATGGTATTGCTACGACATAAACAATGGTTAAATGTTTTAAATGTGGAATGTACGGGAATTATGCAAACCAATGCCCTAAGGGAAAGTCTCATGAAGAGAATCAGTATGGTCGTATGGGAAGTATTTATGTTGATGATGATGAAGAGACTACAAATGATATGTGAGATGAAAGAATTGTTGAATCTTGGACAATGGTTTAAGAATGTAGTGGAATGATTACATGTTTATCATGTTTAATGTTGGTATAACGAGACATCTAAGGATTGTTACACTGTTGTCTTTCCTTAAGTTTTGAAAGTGTGTGATGAATGGTACCAGTAACCATGAAAGGTTATTCATATACTTTTGGAAAGTAGATGATAAGTGAATAATGAAAGGATAAGAAGATAATGAAATGTTTGATTGTATTCATGCGCTCATGATTGATATAAGGACTAAGTGATATCATGGTTTGAGTATAAATAATTTTGAGGATTTTGGAATGTGTAAAGTGTTAACTTTTAACTGTATTCAAGTTTTCACTATGGTTCAATGGGTATTCAAGAGAATACATGATTAAGGACTTTGAATGTTTGGAATGTGACAAAAAAAACATATCTTATGATATATGGGGTTCAACAATGGTATTAAATCTCTGGTAATCGTCTTCACTATGTTGTGAGAGTGGACTGCAGTATTATGGATAAGCCTAAAGATTGAAATGGATTATGTTGGACATAAATTAGTATTGTTTAAGGATAGAAGTTTTTTCAATATTATTGATGAGATGTTATAGTAATATAGTTTTAGAAAAAGGACAACCTGCAGGACGGGCGACAGCCCATCGCGTCGGACAAGGCTGTGGAAATCGAACCCACAACCGAAGTGCGACTGGCCTTTATCGCCTACCACTGGCCTACAGGAAGTCCCTGTTTAGTAGAAACTAGTTTTATTATATTAAATAGTATGATATATGAAGTATAAGTCCATTTTAGGAACCATATATGATTAATCTCACTATAGATCGACTTATGTATATAATTTTTGCTAACCTTTTGTTTGAGACAGATGGAATGCCCCGTCATTCTATCACATGATCTTCTAACACTTCACGAATAACAAATTCAACTTCATTTATTTAAGAGATGAAGTGGAAATTGTTCAAGGCATGAACAACAGTGAGATTGTACCAAAATAAAGTAAGTATTTATTCTAATTCAAATTTTCAACTTTAGGGAAATGATCTTGAAAACCAAAAATGTTGTCCTAGTGCTCTTATATCTGATTAATCAGATGGTACCTTAGATCGTCACAAGTTTATGGATTTGTGATTGTTGGCTTTTCCATAGCGATGTTCTCTACCACTCTCCATCAGAACATGATGGTTAGATTTCTCTTCCATATCCATATTTTCACCTATGTGGAAACCCAGGGATTAGTTTATTTGGGTAATCGTTACATTTCATACTTTAGTTTTTAAAGCCATGTTTTGGTATTTTTTTACGATGTGGGTTTCTATTAAAGAAACTTTCGAATAGTAAAACATTTATATCCCCGACGAATTTCGAGGGCGAAATTCATTTTAAGGGGGGTAGAATGTAACAGCCCGAGATTTTATGAAAATTTTTCTTTTTAATTTTATTAATGTCTTGTGTTGTAGGCTACACCAAAAGGAGCTTGCACAACACGCATCCTTGACTTTCCTTGCATTACACGCAATCACAACCTTCCTCGATAGCGTGTGTAGTACGCAATACCGAGTTTCACTAAACAACAATATGCTATTAAAACTAGCCGTTATGAATAGTAATAACCACTTTTTGAAATTTTATAAATTTTATTTTTCAAAATGGACTTCATTTTTGGATTCGGAAAACCGAAATTAGCCTAGGGTGAAATTTTGGTATTTTTCTGAAAACTTTCAATTTTTGATGAATAGTGAAACACTAAGTGGTAGGTTAAAAACTGAATTTTGCACAAAACTTAATTTTACCGCTTCTGTGAATGGAATTTCAAAAATCCGACAGACACGATTGATATCAGTAAGTAAAATGTTGTTCAATGAGATAAAAATAATTATTTGGTGAATAGTAACTTTTTACTATTTTTACCGCGGTTAATAGTAAATAGGGTAACTAAGGGTAAATATGATATTAATATTACCCTAACACATGTCCTAATTCTATTGGACAAGTGTAATTCGACCAAAAACAAACTTAGGAATAAAATATGACCATTTAGGCCCACTTGGATTAGATTAGGACATTTATTATTAATTTATTTAAAGAAGGGTTAAAATAGTTAAAATCAATGTTTAATAAGTAAATCATTTTTAATATGAGGATATACATAAGATAAATTCGATTGTAAATATTCATTAGAAAGATAAAAAGATTTCCTACCTGATGGTATTTTATTTGTAATTTTTAGACATCAAATAATTTAATTTATTTATGACACAAAGATGATGCAGTAATTATCTTATTAATGAAATATTGACATAATTGATAATATAAATACCAAAATAAATGTAATTTAAGACTTTTAATGAATTACAATAATTTTATAGGTTACTATGATATATTAGTGTTGATTTAATCAACTTGGTTCTAACATATAATTCTGTTATGACTTTCACAAAAATCATATATCAAATAGTGTCAAAATTGACACAAAATAGTTTTTAAATCAAATATTATATTATTAATTGTTATTTTATTCCTAAAAATCTATGGTTCGTCTAAATGACTTAGATAAGGATATATATTAATAATAAACATTTTGGGGTTATTTTGGCATGTTATAGTAAGTGTATTAACCATATAGTGAAAGAAAACAAAAAGACATGGTAAAAGTTAAATTATTTAACTTAGAGTTAAATCTAATTGATAAGGTTAAAATAATAACCTAAACTTGTCTAAATCCTATTGGTTGATAGGATTTCTACCCATCCCCACTTTAGCTTCGAAATAAGACCCTTTGGAACCATTATAAACCGATTTTGACTTTAATATAAAATAATATTTTGAGATATTCCTAAGGTGCCCCTCTCCTCCCTTATAAAAGGGCACCGCCTCCCCCTCCTCCTCACACCAAATTGAGCACTCAAGCTCGGCCAACCCCTGCCAAAATCCCTTCTACACTTCCCTAGAATAATCCTAGAGGTCCTGGTCTTCTTCAAAGACAAATCTTAGTTCCCTATGTGGAGGATTCAAAGAGGCATTCCAAAGAAGAGGTAATATCCATTACCGATCTTTTCAATTTCTTTCTTCTTCAACTTCTTCTTCTTTAGTTGTTTCATGATAAAGTAATAACATAAGTATTACATACATACTGATATGTTATTATAAATATGAAACAACTCTAATTAACCTTCTATGCATCCTACGGAAAAAGGAAATCACCACGCGTGCGTACGTACGAAATACCGTCTCCACGCCGTGGTGTAATCTATTTTCTGCCACCACCTTAATTGGATGGGTATAATGGTTTAATGAGTAACTATATATGATTATTATAAAGTGATATTGATACTGAAATAGTATAAATACACTTCAACACAATTCCATGACCATGGGAATGATATCATCGCTCGTGCGTACGTACGGACTACCGTCTCCACGATGCGATGAGATTCATTCTCAATGATTAACCATTCATGAATGATTATAAAGTATATATAATAAGTACTAATGAAATATATTACATAATAATTATACTTGAATTATTTATATTTATATGTATTTAATTCCATTCAATTCAATAAAGAAACGAAAACAGCGTTCATGCGTACGTACGGACTACCATCTCCATGAGTGGTGTATTTCTTTCCATTTAATGATTTATTATATATGTATATTCTGAATAGATATATATAAATCATGTTTTATATTCTGTAATTATGTAATCATGATCTAAGTAATCATATGAATAATTACAAGTTAAAAACACGAACGACAAATGAGATGATTTTACCCAAAACGCTACTTTAACATGAATTTACAAAAGAACGGGTAATATAAAGTCATAAGTGGACCATATATGATATAATAACAATGAATATGATTCTGTAATAAGTCAATAACATGATTTAAATCATTATACAGGAGGTTCAGACACGTACAAATCAAGTCGGACCTAAGGTAAGGGAAATATCACAATCTCATTTTTATCCGAGATTGTTTTTACTTTGACATTTACTGGGGTGTATTTTATCATCCACATCCATGTTACCTCAATATGTAATATTGTTTCCATACACTTACAATGGTTTAAATCCAATTTTACCCTTCGGTGAGTTTTTAGTAAAGAATATGAAAGGAATCTTTGTTTCATTTTTTCGTACGAGGTACTTTTTGACTTTTCCGATAAAAGGTACGAAGAATGTTTTTTTAACTTATACGACATGAATGGATTTTTAAAACATTATTTCCAAGAAGCTTCCTTTACAAGTTTTCATGTTTATTTTTAATCAACTTCTTTTAGTTTAAAATTGTATGACATGTTAAGAAAGGAAAAGTGTTTTTGAAGTAGAAAGGATATTTTCCTCAAGAATAGTGTTCAAGTATTTTATCAAAATTATTTTCCATCTAAGATAATAAAAGGGTTATGTTTTTATCCTTATTATTACATGGATTTGATTATGTTGTGATGGAAATATTTTTATGAATTCCTTTATCTTGTATGAATTGTTTTATGATGTCATGTTGTTTATGAATCCCATTTTTATTGCATGGGTTACGCTATGATGTATGGTTTATGATTATGTGGCACACATAAGAAAAGATTCATTATAAGATGGGTGGGACCTATATCTCCCTCCAATGCATTGGGTAAAGATTTTATATCTCATGAGATAGACATGGCTGGAACGGAAGGTTATTTTGGTTCAGTGATACAGGACTGAAACGAGGAGTGAACTCGGTTCAGAAATGGACTTTGTCCTCTAAGATAGTCTTGGCAATGAGTCACGACTAACAAGAAATGATTTTCCATGATTATGTGTGTATGCCACAAAGTTTCATGTTTTATGTTATGATTATTGTGATTACATTTCACTGCCATGATTTTTCCCATGATATGAAATTATGCTCTCTTTTGCAGGTTAAGATTTCCAAAAGTTATGTTCTTATGAATATGATGTGATTGATTTTTCTTTTTCTTACCCTTACTGAGAATTTGAGCTCACCCTTTTATGTTTTCTTTTCCCCAGGATATAAAGAAAGGTTTTAGGTAGGAAAAAAAGGGAAGATCTTTATGGGAGATATTGAAGATCTTTCACCACGATTAGAAGATTACATTCCGAGTTTCCAAAGACACTAAACTATTACAATCCTTGTGTGTGTGTTTTTATTATGTACTAAGTATTCCGCAAATGTAATGTAATGGGCATGTACGTCAAGCTTCGGGTCTCTACAGTTGGTATCAGAGGAAAGGTTTAGTCAACCTTTGGAAACTAGGATGCGAAAACGTTAGTGAGATCCCTAGAGTTATTTCTAAGGTATGTCTAGGGATGTCCCTAAGGTTATGTATACGTATAGGTTATAGTACTAGGATTACGCTAACGATCATAGAATTAAACCTTAGATGTTAGATATTTAAGGTACTCCCCCTTTATTATGCTGTTTTCCCTAGCATGATTTTTGCCTCTCACACTATTCTTTTTGGGTTTTAGAAAATGGCTGGAAAAAGGATGATTCACGATAATGAAGGATATGATGGACAATGGAAAGATATTCTTCATGAGCAACCAAATGGAATGGGATTTGGAAGTCCAAACATAATTATTATGCCGAATCAGCAATCTCATAATATGATAAATAAAGTAAAATTTGGTAAGTTTCCTGACTCGGTTAATAAGAGAAAGATGATGTTTCATGATGATCATAGAGGAACGAAAGTTCAATTTTCCCTATGTAAATCATGTGGGAAGAGGCATCATGGAGAATGTTTCAAAGGAACTGGAAGATGCTTTGGGTGTGGAAAAGAAGGACACAAAGCCAGTAAGTGCAAAGGAAAAGGTTCAGTTAACACCAGGGATGAGGATAATGGTATTGCTACGACATAAACAATGGTTAAATGTTTTAAATGTGGAATGTACGGGCATTATGCAAACCAATGCCCTAAGGGAAAGTCTCATGAAGAGAATCAGTATGGTCGTATGGGAAGTATTTATGTTGATGATGATGAAGAGACTACAAATGATATGTGAGATGAAAGAATTGTTGAATCTTGGACAATGGTTTAAGAATGTAATGGAATGATTACTTGTTTATCATGTTTAAAGTTGGTATAACGAGACATCTAAGGATTATTACACTGTTGTCTTTCCTTAAGTTTTGAAAGTGTATGATGAATGGTACCAGTAACCATGAAAGTTTATTCAGATACTTTTGGAAAGTAGATGATAAGTGCATAATGAAAGGATAAGAAGATAATGAAATGTTTGATTGTATTCATGAGCTCATGATTGATATAAGGACTAAGTGATATCATGGTTTGAGTATAAATAATTTTGAGGATTTTGGTATGTGTAAAGTGTTAACTTTTAACTGCATTCAAGTTTTCACTAAGGTTCAATGGGTATTCAAGAGAATACATGATTAAGTACTTTGAATGTTTGGAATGTGACAAAAAAACATATCTTATGATATATGGGGTTCAACGATGGTATTAAATCTCTGGTAATCATCTTCACTATGTTGTGAGAGTGGACTGCAGTATTATGGATAAGCCTAAAGATTGAAATGGATTATGTTGGACATAAATTAGTATTGTTTAAGGATAGAAGTTTTTTCGATAATATTGATGAGATGTTATAGTAATACAGTTTTAGAAAAAGGACAACCTGCAGGACGGGCGACAGCCCATCGCGTCGGACAAGGCTGTGGAAATCGAACCCACAACCGAAGTGCGACTGGCCTTTATCGCCTACCACTGGCCTACAGGAAGTCCCTGTTTAGTAGAAACTAGTTTTATTATATTAAATAGTATGATATATGAAGTATAAGTCCATTTTAGGAACCATATATGATTAATCTCACTATAGATCGACTTATGTATATAATTTTTGCTAACCTTTTGTTTGAGACAGATGGAATGCCCCGTCATTCTATCACATGATCTGCTAACACTTCACGAATAACAAATTCAACTTCATTTATTTAAGAGATGAAGTGGAAATTGTTCAAGGCATGAACAACAGTGAGATTGTACCAAAATAAAGTAAGTATTTATTCTAATTCAAATTTTCATCTTTAGGGAAATGATCTTGAAAACCAAAAATGTTGTCCTAGTGCTCTTATATCTGATTAATCAGATGGTACCTTAGATCGTCACAAATTTATGGATTTGTGATTGTTGGCTTTTCCATAGCCATGTTCTCTACCACTCTCCATCAGAACATGATGGTTAGATTTCTCTTCCATATCCATATTTTCACCTCTGTGGAAACCCAGTGATTAGTTTATTTGGGTAATCGTTACATTTCATACTTTAGTTTTTAAAGCCATGTTTTGGTATTTTTTTACGATGTGGGTTTCTATTAAAGAAACTTTTGAATAGTTAACCATTTATATCCCCGACGAATTTCGAGGGCGAAATTCATTTTAAGGGGGGTAGAATGTAACAGCCCGAGATTTTATGAAAACTATTCTTTTTAATTTTATTAATGTCTTGTGTTGTACGCTACACCAAAAGGAGCTTTCACAACACGCATCCTTGACTTGCCTTGCATTACACGCAATCGCAACCTTCCTCGATAGCGTGTGTAGTACGAAATACCGAGTTCACTAAACAACAATTTGCTATTAAAACTAGCCATTATGAATAGTAATAACCACTTTTTGAAAATTTATAAATTTTATTTTTCAAAATGGACTTCATTTTTGGATTCGGAATACCGAAATTAGCCTAGGGTGAAATTTTGGTATTTTTCTGAAAACTTTCAATTTTTGATGAATAGTGAAACCACTAAGTGGTAGGTTAAAAACTGAATTTTGCACAAAACTTAATTTTACCGCTTCTGTGAATGGAATTTCAAAAATCCGACAGACACGATTGATATTAGTAAGTAAAATGTTGTTCAATGAGATAAAAATAATTTTTTGGTGAATAGTAACTTTTTACTATTTTTACCGCGGTTAATAGTAAATAGGGTAACTAAGGGTAAATATGATATTAATATTACCCTAACACATGTACTAATTCTATTGGACAAGTGTAATTCGACCAAAAACAAACTTAGGAATAAAATATGACCATTTAGGCCCACTTGGATTAGATTAGGACATTTATTATTAATTTATTTAAAGAAGGGTTAAAATAGTTAAAATCAAAGTTTAATAAGTAAATCATTTATAATATGATGTTATACATAAGATAAATTCGATTGTAAATATTAATTAGAAATCTAAAAAGATTTCCTACATGATGGTATTTTATTTGTAATTTTTAGACATCAAATAATTTAATTTCATTATGACACAAAGATGATGCAGTAATTATCTTATTAATGAAATATTGACATAATTGATAATATAAATATCAAAATAAATGTAATTTAAGACTTTTAATGAATTACAATAATTTTATAGGTCACTATGATATATTAGTGTTGATTTAATCAACTTGGTTCGAACATATAATTCTTTTATGACTTTCACAAAAATCATATATCAAATAGTGTCAAAATTGACACAAAATAGTTTTTAAATAAAATAAAATATTATTAATTGTTATTTTATTCCTAAAAATCTAAGGTTCGGCCAAATGACATAGATAAGGATATATATATTAATAATAAACAATTTGGGGTCTTTTTGCATGTTATAGTAAGTGTATTAACCATATAGTGAAAGAAAACAAAAAGACATGGTAAAAGTTAAATTATTTAACTTAGAGTTAAATCTAATTGATAAGGTTAAAATAATAACCTAAACTTGTCTAAATCCTATTGGTTGATAGTATTTCTACCCATACCCACTTTAGCTTCGAAATAATACCCTTTGGATCCATTATAAACCGATTTTGACTTTAATATAAAATAATATTTTGAGATATTCCTAAGGTGCCCCTCTCCTCCCTTATAAAAGGGCACCGCCTCCCCCTCCTCCTCACACCAAATTGAGCACTCAAGCTCGGCCAACCCCTGCCAAAATCACTTCTACACTTCCCTAGAATAATCCTAGAGGTCCTGGTCTTCTTCAAAGACAAATCTTAGTTCTGTAAGTGGAGGATTCAAAGAGGCGTTCCAAAGAAGAGGTAATATCCATTACCGATCTTTTCAATTTCTTTCTTCTTCAACTTCTTCTTCTTTAGTTGTTTCATGATAAAGTAATAACATCAGTATTACATACATACTGATATGTTATTATAAATATGAAACTACTCTAATTAACCTTCTATCCATCCTACAGAAAAAGGAAATCACCTCGCGTGCGTACGTACGGAATACCGTCTCCACGCCGTGGTGTAATCTATTTTCCGCCACCACCTTAATTGGATGGGTATAATGGTTTAATGAGTAACTATATATGATTATTATAAAGTTATATTGATACTGAAATAGTATACATACACTTCAACACAATTCCATGACCATGGGAACGATATCATTGCTCGTGCGTACGTACGGACTACCGTCTCCACGAAGCGATGAGATTCATTCTCAATGATTAACCATTCATGAATGATTATAAAGTATATATAATAAGTACTAATGAAATATATTACATAATAATTATACTGGAATTATTTATATTTATATGTATTTAATTCCATTCAATTCAATAAGGAAATGAAAACAGCGTTCATGCGTACGTACGGACTACCGTCTCCATGAATGGTGTATTTCTTTCCATTTAATGATTTATTATATATGTATATTCTGAATAGATATATATAAATCATGTTTTATATTCTGGAATTATGTAATCATGATCTAAGTAATCATATGAATAATTACAAGTTAAAAACACGAACGACAAATGAGATGATTTTACCCAAAACGCTACTTTAACATGAATTTACAAAAGAACGGGTAATATAAAGTCATAAGTGGACCATATATGATATAATAACAATGAATATGATTCTGGAATAAGTCAATAACATGATTTAAATCATTATACATGAGGTTCAGACACGTACAAAGCAAGTCGGACCTAAGGTAAGGGAAATATCACAATCTCATTTTTATCCGAGATTGTTTTTACTTTGGCATTTACTGGGGTGTATTTTATCATCCACATCCATGTTCCCTAAATATGTAATATTGTTTCCATACAATTACAATGGTTTAAATCCAATTTTACCCTTCGGTGATTTTTTAGTAAAGAATATGAATGGAATCTTTTTTTCGTTTTTTCGTACGAGGTACTTTTTGACTTTTCCGACAAAGGTACGAAGAATGTTTTTTAAACTTATACAAAATGAATGGATTTTTAAAAAATTATTTCCAAGAAGCTTCCTTTACAAGTTTTCATGTTTATTTTTAATCAACTTCTTTTAGTTTAAAATTTTATGACATGTTAAGAAAGGAAAAGTGTTTTTGAAGTAGAAAAGATATTTTCCTCAAGAATAGAGTTCAAGTATTTTATCAAAATTATTTTCCATCTAAGATAATAAAAGGGTTCTGTTTTTATCCTTATTATTACATGGATTTGATTATGTTGTGATGGAAATATTTTTATGAATTCCTTTATCTTATATGAATTGTTTTATAATGTCATGTTGTTTATGAATCCCATTTTTATTGCATGGGTTACGCTATGATTTATGGTTTATGATTATGTGGCACACATAAGAAAGGATTCATTATAAGATGGGTGGGACCTATATCTCCCTCCAATGCATTGGGTAAAGATTTTATATCTCATGAGATAGACATGGCTGGAACGGAAGGTTATTTCGGTTCAGTGATACAGGGCTGAAACGAGGAGTGAACTCGGTTCAGAAATGGACTTTGTCCTCTAAGATAGTCTTGGCAATGAGTCATGACTAACAAGAAATGATTTTCCATGATTATGTGTGTATGCCACAAAGTTTCATGTTTTATGTTATGATTATTGTGATTACATTTCACTGCCATGATTTTTCCCATGATATGAAATTATGCTCTCTTTTTCAGGTTAAGATTTCCAAAAGTTATGTTCTTATGAATATGTTGTGATTGATTTTTATTTTTCTTACCTTTACTGAGCATTTGAGCTCACCCTTTTATGTTTTCTTTTCCCCAGGATATAATGAAAGGTTTTAGGTAGGAAAAAAAGGGAAGATCTTTATGGGAGATATTGAAGATCTTTCACCACGATTAGAAGATTACGTTCCGAGTTTTCAAAGACACTAAACTATTACGATCATTGTGTGTGTGTTTTTGTTATGTACTAAGTATTCCACAAAAGTAATGTAATGGACATGTACGTCATGCTTCGGGTCTCTACAAACAACTTGCTGATATTTTTATAAAACCATCCCCTTCTGATAGATTTGAATACATAAACCAAAAGTTATAAATGATAAATATAAGGAAATCATTCATATATACTTTTTGTTTAAAAAATCTCCTAACATTAGTATACTTTGTTTTTAAGGGAAGTACACTTGATTTTTTTAATAATTTATTTCCCAAAAACTAACAAAAGTTTTTGAAACCTATAATAATTTTTCGGACTCTAATAAAACTATTTTGAATCGAATATATTTAAGAAGAATTTTATCAAATACTAATAAAATTTCAGAAAACTACGAAATATACTCATTCTTACCTATTATTTCTAAAATTTCAATTCTAGGTGTTGGTATTTTCAAACATGTTTTAACAACAACATCAGATTCATCTTTCTTTAAATTTGATTTGATTTCTAAAAACCTCAAAATATCGGAACCTATAAAACTTTCTTCAGTTTAATACCAACCGTCAAATTAGATTTGATTATTTTCAACCATTTGATTAATCTTGGAAGATGAACCATCAGTTTAATGCCTATATAAAGGAGGGGACCCCTCGTGTCCCACATCAAATTCCATAAATTTCTACCGAAGATGCTGCCTCCCTTAAAAGTGTTCATTCTGATTTTTAGTCCTCTTTATTATTGTTCCGAATATCTTTGTTAATCTCTTCTTAGACATCAATGCGTAAAAAAAGGAGCTTAAAGATTAGTATATTTTTCATAGAGTGGTTCATTGATCAAAATTTATTCCTTATGTTTTATTATTTAATAATAAATATAATAAAATTTCAAGGATGGGAAAATGTTTGCATTGTGATGAAAAAGGGAGAACAATATCCAGTGTATGATGACCTGATAATTGAACTATATAAATTAGTCTATTTTTTTAATGAATGAGAAAAGGAAAAATATTAGTTTAAGGGTTATGGTAAAAACTATTCTATGTCCTACATTAAAGAAAAATATATCGTATAAATTCCATATGATGGTGAAGATTATTATCCCTCTCATAAGATGCTAGATTCTAAAGGAGTTTTTAACAAAGATAAGGCTTTTGATTACTTAGGCCTTCAAGGAGTAAATAATCCCATGCTTTCCCATATTTTGGATAACTACAAGATCATGGATTCATGGATGTAAGGTCTATTAATACTAAGAAATAGAGATAACGACACCTTGAAAATAACATACATATTTATGTTATATTTTCTTTTTAATCTAAGAAAGATTAACTGGGTTAAGTACATCTTTCTCATAATTAGAAAGATAAATGATGGATCAATCAAGTTACAAATTCTTATGTTTCCAGTTCTCTTAAGTAATGAAAGACATAGAAGAATTAAATAATATTTTAGTGATAAGAAAAAAAAGTTTATTTATTTATCATAAAAGGTAGGACAAGTTGGAGAGAGTTCTAATTTATAATCGAATAAAAGAAAATCAGAAGTCTCAGAGCTATAGAAATAAAAATCAAGATTTCGAACCACCAAAGTCGAAGAAACAAAATTCCTACACAGATGAAGTAGTAAAAAAGTGAATATAAGACAAATTGAAATGAAATGAAGGAGATATAGTATTTGGATGAGATCCAGATAAAGATAAATATTTACAAATTCAAGGAGATGAAGAACGTGAAAAACAATCCAAAGAGAAAAATCTTAAGAAAAAACTAACTGAAGAAGAGATTATTAAAGCCCCATTGAAAGATACAGAAAATGCCTCAACACACATTTCTATTTTGGAATCTTTTCTAAAAGAAACAAAACTTCCCCAACAATCAAAACCAGTAGAAGTAGAGGCTATCCCAATATAATTAAGAAAGGAATTTGTTTTATGCTCAATTCCATTTATTCATGAACACTCTCAAGAAGAAGAAGTAGAAGAAGTAAATAGCCAAAAAATAAAGTGATAATGAGATATAATATATTGGTCATTATCATAGAGATATTCAATCTAACAAGATATCAATAAGAACTTATCAAGCCACATCTTCTAAAATTTCCTCAAAAGAGAAACCAGTCCATAAATCCAATAGTCAGAAAGATAATTTTGTTGATAATGAAGTGCATTAAATTCCATCCGATGGTGATGTTGATGGTGGTGGTGATGGTAAAAAAGTGATGATGTTCATGATGGTGCTGATAGTGATAAAAATAATGATGATAATGGAAAGAGAATTCAAGTTTCTGATGAAAGGCATGAAATTTAGAGTCTAGGGAAATCAAAATTTAAGAAATATAATGGAATGAAGGTAGATGTTGGAGCATGTAAATAGAATTATTCAAAATTAAAAAATACCTACTCCTCTTTAGGAGAATACTTTTTCATTAAATACTTTAAGAAGTTAGTAAACTCTATTCCATACTTCCCAACCATTGTGTTGAGATGTTAACTTATTCAAGAATCCCAAAATCTAAAATTGAACTCAATAAAACTTTTCATAGGGAATCTGATAAAGAATGAAGTTGAATTCAAAAAAATTATACTAAATTATGATTCACATATAGAATTCTATAGGGAGATGAAAATGTTTTCCAAATAGATCAATATCGAAATCAAGGTTTTTGATGATATGTTTGAATCAGTCAAGAATGAATTTAATGAATCAGAGGACTCCCTTAAAGAACTTTCAAATAGTTTTTTAGAAAAGATGAAGGAAGATAAAGCCTTTTAGTTTCATGAAGATAAATATTTATATGAGAAACTTAACTCTCTCACAAATGAGGTTAAAAGAGAGAAAGATTACAAATATGATGTGGATGAAAAACTTATTTTCCGGGAAGATATGATTAAGAGTTAGGAAGAAAAGATTTATAATCATGAGGAGAAGAATAAGAATCAATAAGATCTACAAGAAGAGTTTAAAGATGACCATAAGGAGTTGAAAAAGTTAAAAGCCATAATTAGAACATTAATGCCCAATAATGATTGAGTTTTATTGTATTTATGATATTTTTTTAAAAAAAACTTTTTTAATATAAAATTATTATAATCTTTTGTTTTTTATATTTTGTTTCCCAAATTTCCAGGTACATTATATTTCCTCCATTTATTTTTGTAAATCACAAAGGGGGAGAGTGTTCTAAAAAGAATATTAGTCTATAGAGGAGAATTTGTAAGTAACTGGGAGAAAAATTAAAGAGTAAATCCTTAATTGAGGGGGATTTATCTCTTTAATAAATAAAGAAAAATACAAAAAAACAATAATACTATCCTTAGGGGATTTTATAACTGAAGGGGGAGTTAGTAGTATTCATTTTGAATCATATATAATGGGGGAGATAATTATTTATTTTTAAGTCTAAATATGAAAAAATTTAGTCCTAATATTCTTTTCATAAAAAGTTGTTTGTTCATTTCAAAAAAGGGTAGATTATTGATTCAAAATTTTCCTTATGAATTTTTCATTTATTTATGTTATGGAAATCACAAACACATTTCCTTTAATAATAATTTATTTCTGTAAGTTTCATTTAAGAAACTTTATATAAGTCTAAATATAATTAGACTTATGATCCTTAATTTCTTTTGTGATACTTTTCATCTAAGTCTATCATAGTTTATCTTATGACAAATTAGATTATATAATAAATGAAAATTTATTCCATACCTATAAAATTAGATACAATATTTCTTAGGATATGATTCTCAAATTTCATTGAATCTGATTCACCATGTTTCTCAAATCTGAATTGCTCAGTTTTTTGAATCTGATTCACCATGTTTCTCAAATAAAAATCACTCTAGTTTTTTAATATGATTAACCATGTTTATAAATTCCAAGTCTCTTAGAATAGTGAATCTGATTCTCACTTTTCCTTAATTCCGATTAGTCTAAAATTTTGATTCTGAGTCACATAGAATCTAGAATCCAATTTTCATAGTTCTATCAATCTGATTCATACACCTTCTCATTTCCGATTCTCAATATTTTTTGAATCTGATTCTAATTTTTACTATTACCAAAATTTTCATTATCCTAAGGATACAATTTCTTTTATAGCATATTATTTATTTTATTTTTCTTATAAATTTAATAAAATTCTAATATATTATTGCAATGATAATGCTTCTCATAATATTTTTCTTTATACTAATTGATATCAAATAATTAGTTATTCTATGACCATTGTAAGTGAAATATGTATAGTTCCCTCTGAAATTTCAATAAAAGTATGACTGTTGGAGGGCAATTAGACCATTGGAGATATCTCTTATAAATACTTGATCATTTGGACGAGCTCAACACACAAACACACTTTTTGATTTTGGAGACATGAGAGAGATCAACCAAAATTTCTTTTTACGAAATCCATGGAGTGATTAAGTTGTGAGAAACTTTTTCAACCTACTTGAAATCTTCAATAAGATTTATTTTTCTTTGTGCAAAACTGATTGTTGGTTTCTTAGATCGAGGGCTTCCATATAAATAAAGAAAGAGGTATTGTTTACCTACTTAATCAAGGGATTCCGGAGATAGTAAGACTGTGGTTGTATCCAATCTTTCATGGATCGAGGGATTTACTTTGTGTGAGTAAGATAGACATGTTTGAAAGTATAAATAAAGGGTTATTTATCCAAGGTGTTTGGATAACTCACTCTTTGGGTTAAAATATTTGTCCTATTTTATATTCACTTTAATTTTTTGCTGCATCTTATTATAAATAGAATGTTTTTCTTATACTTTCACTTTTGTAATAACTATGATATAATATTATATACAATTTAAGGTAGAATCTTGTTTAAGTATACCTATGTGCTTAATTCATTACACATATTCATCATACCTAAGGAAATTCTTATTAACCTTAAAAGAGTTGGTTTAGTGAATCCGATTTGTTTAACATTATTAAACAAAGATTTAGCTAAGGTTAAAAATGAATGTTTTTAAACATACAATTCAACCCTATTATAATTGAGTATATACATTAATATTTAGATCCTAAATAAGGGAGTTTGGTTTCCAGGAAATAATATACATGTCTAGATACTACAATAGTATGTGTACATAACACATATGTACCTAGGGGTAATAACCTCAAAAGGTTGGATAAGGAATTAACTCAATCATATACTATTTTACAATAAATATCCCTTGGTACACACATAGTTTCATAGTCCCGAGGGATATTATTTTGTTAATCCCACACTCTAAACAAACCACTGAGAATTATATATTACAAAAGTAACACTCTCTTTTAATGATAAAAAAGGATTACTTCACAAGATCCTAAAAGCATGTAAAAGAATTTTTTTAAATAATTAGATCCCATAATATATTAATCTAGAATTAATTTATGCATTTTAATAAATTATTTTTTCATGTTTAATTGACTTATATATTGTTAAAACATTTTCAATTTTATGAAATGTTGGGAACTAGGATAAATAAAACAAATAACTCATGTGAGGGACAATGCAATGATTGTCTGAATGAATTTCCCAATGAAATTAGAGTTGGGGTTCAAAATATCATGGAAATTATTATCAATATATCTCCTACTAAGACCAAATAACCTCAACCATATGGAATTTACATCCACAACCATAAGAGAAAATATCAAAAAATCCATTTATTTGGAAAGAACCACCATTTTTAGTGGATTTTATGATTCATTTTTCATAGAATTATAGGCTAACTCAATTGGAGATATATATTTTTCTATATTGTTATGAGATGGATAAGGTGATTTTTGAATTTTTTCATTTTGATAGAGAGATGATCAATGGTGGGTTAAGGTAAATAATATGAATCTAAAATATTAAATGTAAGAAATAAAGTGTTATGGCTTTAAGAACTTATTTTTCAAAAAGTATTTCCCTTAAAAAACTGGAACAAAGATGGAGAGAGAATTACCATAGCTTATAAAAAGGAAAGGTGGATCTTGTATGTATTACAAGGAAACTTTCATAATTATTGGAAGATATACCTTAGGTTTTTTATCAATAATGAGGTAAAAATAGATAAATTATTTAGTGGTTAAAAACACACTGAAAAAATATAGATATTTGAGACTTTGGGAATTAAAAAAAATTAGATTGATGTTCTCTCAAAGAAAGTTTGGAGTTTAGATAATGGTCCCATGGATTTATATATATGGTGAGATGAATGAAATTTCATGCTGGTGGATGAAATGAAAAAGAAGGAAAAAAATACAACCACCCACATGTCAAACATTTGGGAAGAAACATAATGGGAATTTCTTGAAATGGATGAGTAAATTGATTAATTGTAGAAGAGAGGTCCACTATGCACTTGAAGGCCGAAGATAAATGAGGAATATGGTCAACATGACTGATGAAAGGAATGAACCTCCCAATGTACCACCCATAGTTCAATGCATTAACTATTGGTAGAAAGGGAATTATGAAAGTCATTTAAATATAATTTGGTCCTTTAGAGATAATCAGTCCAAGTAACCCCCAAATCTGAAGGAGTAAGGGAAATATTATACAATCAATACCTCTATGGTAGAAAATGAAAACGAATTCATACAAAGTAAAAATCTTATTCACTCAATAATGTAAAAGTATTATTTGATTCTAGTTCTTCACATTTCATTATTTAATTCATGGAATTTCATTATTTTCTTGGATTAACTTGGAACTATTGATTATTTTTGATAATTTTTCTTCATGATTTTATATCCTACTACGTAGGTAAAAATATAAAGGGGTAAAGTATGTATAGATAAGAGAATGTGAGAAAGGCTTTAGGAGCTCAAGATGTGGCTAATCTCTATTCCTATACACACACTATCATGTAGTGGAAAAGGTTTTTTTATATATAGTGATTCTAAAAATAATTTTTTGGGTTGTGTACTCATGAAAAATGATATTTTAATAGATTAATTCTTATGATAGTTTAATATACATGAGAAGAACTACCAATCATTTGATATGGAATTAGAGACTATGATCATTTCTTTCAATATTCGACAACACTACCCCTATGTTGAGAAGTGTGACATATATATGGATCACAAAAGTTTTAAGTATATATTCACATAGAAACATATAAACATGAATCATCATATATTGTTAAAGATAGTAAATAAATACAATTTCTCTATTCACTACCATAATTGAAAGTAAAATAAGGTAGGTTATCATATTATCAGAAAATAAAATGCTACACCAACCATGATGCATATTTAGAATGACCTTATCTTCATAAATATGAAAATATGGACTGAGAAATAATAATACTAGGTAATACATTCAAACTTTACCAAAAATATTTCCCAACTATCTATTGAAAATAAGTAAAATTTGGTATAACATAATTAATTTGAGCTTCAAAATAAGGTTAAATAATTGAAGGAAATGAAGCCTCATGAATTTGACATAAGTAAATATGATTTAATTTGGTTTTGAACTAGCCATTATATTCATGAATCATATTAAATAAAAAAAGAGAAAATATATAACACACATAGATCAATTGTTCTATATATTTCTAAGAATTACCAATATGTACTTTGACCTTCACTAGAATATTTGGTGGGAGAACCTTAGGAATGTTATTTCTAAGAACGACTAAATGTGCATAGTCATTAAATAAGTTAAATAAGATGGATAGAAGTCCAAGGAGATGACAAACCTATTTCCCATACCTATATGTAAATGTTATCAAATATCTATGGAATTTTTCATAAGTATTTTAAATAAATATAAATAAAGAAATGTTCTTTTAGTTGTTGTTGATCAACTCACCAATACATCCAACTTCATCATCATTTAGGAGGATTTATCCCTTGAATAAATTTCCATGATATACATAAATAAAGTTTCTATGATGCATAGTGATCCACTTTTAATTATATTTTATGATGATTTAAGGTTCACCACTAAATATTTTAGAAGTATTCAACATGATTTTAGTACTAAAATTAATTTCAGAATGGCCTATCTCCCCCAAATTTATGTCCAATATGAAACCACTATTTTGGAACTTTAGGAAACACTGGGATCTTTCTCAATGGTATTTAAGGGGATATGAGATCAACATATCATTTTTTATTAGTTACTATACAATTATAGCTTCCAATAGATTATTCAAATGGACCCATATGAAGCTCTACAAGGGAACTGATTTAGAACTCATACTTTTGGGGATGAATTTGGTGAATGAAAGATACTTGGAACTTATCTTATGTTAGATATAAAAAATAAGGCTTATGAAATCTAGAAAAATATAAAATATTCTCAGATATTTAAGAAGGGAGATACAAAAACCCGTTGAATGGAATTAGAGTTTGAATTTTGAGACAAATAATTCCATAAAAAATCACCATGGAAGAGAGTCTTGTATTATATAAATATGATAATTCTCAGGCATGGGTATATTGTCCCCTTTTATATCCTTTATATGTTAAGAACAATGGCCTATTATCTATCACTTCAACCCAACCTATCGTAAGATCATTTTTTTTCACATATCTCTCTTAAGGAAGTTCATACTTGAACCCTCAAATGCACTATATCCAAATGTTGTACAACTAGATCACGACTTCTTTTATGACAAGAAGTCTGTGATGATATTAGACGATAATAAAAAATTTGTAGTCAATAATAAATCTAACCTTGAAAAATTGTTGTGGATGAACCATAAATATGAATAGGAAACATGTGAACATGATCAAAAAAGTAAAATAAGTACCCTTACTGATTCTCAACTATGATTGTGAGTTGGAGTTTTAGGGATAAACATTCTAAACAAGGACGAATTTAATATCCTATATTTTAATAATAATATTTATTTCTAGAATAAATGTGTGTTATATTATATAGTATTACACAATTATAATACATAGAAAAAATAAACTACACTTTATTTCATTAATGCATATCATGACATTATCCAACAACTAGGACCATGAAAACTGTAAATATTTCAACAAGAAAAGAATTTAAAATAATAAAAACTAAATGGGAAAAATTTATATCATTCCAATATACTGGAATCTTCTCCCTAAGACCAAAACAATGGAAACGAAACAAAATATTATTAAGCTAATAGATTGTATAAAAAAGGAAAATATAGAACCTTGGGAGAAAATTTAGTGAACGATGTATGAATGAATGAAGAGGAATTAATAGAAGGTAATATGACTATTGGAATAGTAATGTGACTATTGGGGATAGTAACTTGGGTTATTAGAAATAGTAACATGACCATTGGGAATAGTAATAAATCCACTGAAATAGTAAATTGTTTGCAAAATCTTAAATTATAATATAAATAATATATATCATGGGAAATTTATGAAAATATAAATATTTTAATTTCATAAAATAAAATACAAGATTATGAAATCCAATAAATTATAATAATTTTTTAATAAAATTTATTTTAATATGTTTTTTAAAAATAATAAATTTTATACAAAAATATTAAAATTAAATATGTAAGAAATTGTTTTTGATAAAAATAATTTCATTTTTAAATCATCATGTCAAAATTTTTAAAGGGTGATTTTTTCGTAATTTTATTTAATCATTAAAATTTTATGTGAAAAGTAAAAGTATAGTTTTTCAATAAGTGGTGTGTTTTAAAATTTTAATTCTGGCTGTAATAATGACCTAATAAATTCTTTTTATTGGGATTGACCAAAAAAATGATTCATAAGTTAAATAATCATTGAAATTCAATTTATTATCCTTAAAGTATTTCCATACGTTTAAAGTCTAAATTATTTCTTTAAAAAATGTTTTTCATTTTTATCCTTCCCTTTTTTTGAATTAATAATTTTGAATTATAATGTGTTTTAATGTCATAAAATTATGTTATTTTATTCAAATCTATTTCATAACATAAAATATTTCTCTATTATATGTTTTACGTATGAAATTATTTTTTATTCAATATTTTATCCTAAACGCCCTCTTCTCATGTATACTTAACCACTCACTCTCCCATGGAAAACTAGTTCACATCCATTTTCCAATGAAAATGATATTCCAAAATATCCTCACTTACTCCAATTATAATCCTTAGTTTTTTCTATTATCACTCAACTTCTAACATTCTTGGTCTTTATTGTTACAGAAAAGAAGAAACACCCAGAAGAGGGTAAGCTGTCCTCAACACTTTCTATCATTTTCTTCTCCTCTTCCTCTTTGATTATATTCCTTATAATCCAAAATATTCCAAGATTAATCATGTAGTATGTTAAAATTATATTAATTATTTTATCCTACTATATTTAAAATATTTTTGGAGTATTTATATTTCATAATTCTCTTTCAGATCTATTGATAATGTCTAGTCAATAGCTGTATAACCATCTACAAGGATGTTTTCAACTCTCAACATATCATAAAAACCATGGATTATTATAATAAATTATTTATAATATATTAATGTATATACATATATATATATATTTATATGATTCTAGAGTTAAAATTAATAATTTATAAATACCAGTAAATCAATATCATTGAATAATGAAAAAATGAGATATTTGATGGAAAATAAGATGTCAAAACGTTTCATGATTAATGATGGGAATTAAGTAATATAATCTAACTATTATAATGGATCAAGAGTGAAAAAATGAAAATAAATCACTTATTTTTAAATTTTTTAATAAACCTAAATTTATTATATGGTAGAAGAAAATGAGAAAAAATAAATTAGGATTTAATGTAAGGAGAATCTCTAAAGAAATTATCTCTTTTAGGTTATCGTTTCTTTTACATTAGTTTATATATATATATATGTTATACTAATATACTCAAAATTTCTTTATACTATTGTTAACTTTTCTCTCCAGGTAAATAAACATTTGTATATTTTTTAAATGATTTAAAATCCCATTATGATGTTCAATTAATAATTTTTTTATGAATGAACATGATGCTAGATTTTTTCGAAACATTATGTGGGTTTTTACCACTTTGTTATGATGATTCATTTTTCTATATATTAAAAATTACAAAACTTTTTAAAATATTTCCCTCATTATTAGGTTGATGATCCTATAATTATGATATAATTATGTTGATTCTACTCACCCATGCACTATTGATTCATGTCCCTTATTCTTACCATGCCATTCCTCCCCTTAGTGGGATCTCAGCTCACCCACTTCATTGATGTATATCCTATAGTTATTACATTTATTTGGAGAATGTGATAGTTTTTAAGAAGATTAATAAGAATAATTTAATTATTTTTTATGTTTTATTATGTGCAGGTGATGTATGATCCTAATTTTCCCACGATACTAAACCTTTGTGACCTGGAATGTATAACTATTTTTTTATTTATATTAAAAATGATGTAATGGTGATTTAAGAAAAATTTGGTAACAATATAAACCATTTAAATTATCATTCATTTTTAAATTCTATTTTTTATCATTGATTAACATTAGTTCATGTAGTGATTTATCTCCAATTACATAACAACATGGTCAAATCATAATAAATTTTGGGTAGATTTCATGTGTGGTGACGATCAATTCTTCAAATAGAAGGAACACAAACCATTGAAAATTAGTTTTATGATGTTATGATTCTTAATTTATTATTTTAAGGATATAATTAATTATTTGTTTAATTGAAAATATTTTATTTTATAGAAATTTGAGGTTATATTGAAGTTACTATTGAGATTATGATAGGAAATACCTATATTTTATTATTCTTAGTGTTTGTTATTTTTTATTGATGAATCGGGATTCAATAGTTCAATGGAGTATCTTAATATTAACCATGTTTGGATTAGATCACCATTATTCTTTTAAGGATGGTGGTCTCATCCTATTTGGAATTAAAATATGATTTTCCTATAATGTTCCTACATTTTTACTTCCAAAACATTAAAAATATTTGAATATTGATTTTATATAAATAAATAGAAGTATTTCATAATCGATTTTAAAGTTTAATAGATTTATATGAACATGTTAATTATTTTTTATTTCATACTATAATTCATATCAGTTTTTATTTAAAGATATTGAGTTTTTAATTATTGGCATTCATATATTTTTCATACTCTTCTTAGAATATTCTGGTTAAAATTTTTGTTAATTTATTATGTTTAAAAGGACTTTTTTAACCAAATATAACTATGTTCAAGTTATAATGAAGGTTATCATATTTATATAGTATCTCACTCATGGATTGTTTTTGGTTCTTTAACAATGATTATTTTTTATTTATTATTCATTATTAATAATGTTAGATTGAATTAATTTATATAGTTTTGGAAGGGTAAATGATTCCTTACCATAGATAATGAAAATGAATATATGTGAACAACTAACAAATAATTTTCACTTAAGAGGTTGAATTTTTATAAATATAATTTATGGGTTTGGTAAATTATAGTGGTTTGGATTAGGTAAATATTATTGATTAAAATTTAGTAAAGTGAATAATTTCATAAATTATTATTGTTTGAAATTTTAAACTACTGAAATATTGGATTGAGTAATTAGGTTAATTAAGATCCCCTAGGGGAGATTTATGTGACCTTAATGATTGGGGATATGATTATTACTAGAATTTAAAAATCCATTATGATTTTAATTGACTATGGTGGACTTGTGAGTTGATCATAAATGAGACATGGTCAATGTAGAACTATTATTTATAATGAGATTCAAATAATGGTTAGAAAAATCATTATATTCTATGATATAGTGACTAAAGAACATCTATATTAAGAGAACTATATGACTATTTTCATGAGATTATTCAACCACAAATCTAGAAGGTGATTTCATGATGTATTTATTGAAAATATGTATATTTTTTATTTTTATGTTGATTAGAGCTATAATGGATGAAAAGTAATTAAAACATATTTTTCATGAAAAAATAATGGCATAACATGTATGTGTGAAGACATAATAGAGTGTAATAGTAGAAGAGTTTTAATATTATATAGAAAATAACACCAAAAACGTACTTTTTTTAAATTAAGGTTTTCTATGAGGAGTTAAACTATTTACACAATAACATTATCAAACCCTAAAAAAATTGAATATATTATTTTCTTAATATCTAAGTATCCATTATTTCCCTCCCCCTTTGAGTAAATTTACTAAAAATTTATAGATTTTTTAAATGTAGTTCTTGCTTCAGGATTAGCGTGTGGTTAGTTATAACTATATAGAAACCATGTAATTAGATAATAGTTTTTGGTATTGAAAAATTTCATGGCTAGTCTAACTACACATCCAAACAATGAAATTTTATTAGGTTAGTCAGGATGATTCATATTATTGGTGCATGGCTTGGGCAACCATGCATCCATACTATACACTTGGAAAAACTTCATTAGAAGTGTGAAATTACTATTAATCCCCCTTGATGTTAAATAACATGATTACCTATTTCATACCCAATTTATGACCCATGGATCATGAAGCTATTCCATTTCCCTCCTACTCCTCTTAAGGATTATCCCATGGGCTTATTCATGTTTTGAGGAATAATGTCCAAGGAAAAGTAATTTTATCCTATTACTCTCTATTTTCCTCTTTTTATACATCTTTTTGTTCATAATATAGGTTATTTAGATGAATTTTATCAAGATAATCATATTTATCATTATGTTTTTATTGTTTTTGGGTTCTTATTTTCATTCTCAACCACTTTGGGTTTCATTAGTATTGTCTAAAACTGTAACACCCTGAGCATCCACGATACACTTCTCTTTCAATAAAGCAAAAACTTGCATTGTACGCAAGTTCGAGATTCTAACACACCGAGACCAATAAAAATAGCCATTATAAATAGCAATACCCACCATTTAAAATTATATATATTTTATATTTCAAAATGGACTTCATTTTTGGATTCAGAATATCGAAATTAGCTTATGTTGAATTTTTTGTATTTTTCTGAGAACTTCCAATTTTTTATGAATAGCGACAAATACTTAAAAACTAATTTTTTAATCAAAATAATTTATAGTGATAAATTATAATGTTGAGTGGTTTTAAAGTTTAATTATAATATAGTTTTACCATTTTATCCAATGGTGGTCATTATAATTAATTTCACTTTGAAATTGGACATAAACAATTTTCAATCTTTTGATATATATTGTTTCTTAAAAATACGATATCTATTGTGACAACGAGAATTAATTATAAAATTATTTAATTCAACTTATATGTTTGGAATTTTGTAAAATATAAATCATTTTTGATTTAATAATATCAATTATATCTTAGGGTGAAATTTTGGCATTGTTCTGGAAAACATCAATTTTTGAGGAATAGTGAAACCACTAAGTGGTAGTTAAAAAACTGATTTTTCATTTAAATGAAACTTTACTGCTTTTGTGATTTAATTTTCAAAAATACAACATACATGGTTGTCTTAGGAAGTAAAATTTGGTTCAATGGGATTAAAATAATTTTTTTGGTGAATAGTAACTTTTAAGTTTAATTAATCACGATTAAAGGTAATTAGTGAAATTTGAGGTAAAAAGGATATTATAAAAATATGAAATAACCTTTACACTTGTATACCCATATTGGATGAGTCATTTCCGACCAAGAAAATCCATGGGTAAACATGGGGACCCCATGGAGCCACTTTGGTAGGAAAATGACATTAAACACTTTTTAATTAATGTTATAATAAAAATGTCACAAACATGATTTGTTTTACTAAAAAAAATTTTAAATGGGGCTATACAAGTCATATTTTTGACTATAAATATTAATTAGAAATCTAAAAATATTTCCTATATCATGATATTTTTTTTATAATTTGTAGACATTAAATAAATTAAATTATTTATGACACCATGATGATGCATCGATTACCTCATTAATTAACGATTGTAATAAATTGGAAGGATAATGTAAAATCTAAGAATTACAGTTGTACAAAGCCTATTGGATGAGTATATTTAGAACCCTTATCACCTTATCCTCGAAATATATAAGTGTGGGACCATTAAAATCCGAAACTCATTATATAATAAAGTAACATTTCATTACTTTCCAAGAGTGCCCCTCCTCTCCTCTTATAAAAGGCCCCCACCACTACCACATTATTTAAACCGTCCAAGCCATTTGTCTCAGCCAACCTCTGCCCAAATACTCTCTCAATTTTTCTCTGTTACTCTTAGAAGCCTCACTTTGGGCAGAATTCTTCCCAAGGAAGCCTTTTCCTCAAATCAAAAAGAGTTACCCGTTTTAAAGGTAGTGTTTTCTCTTGTGTTCTTATGTTTTATTTTTCTTCTCAAACCCCCTAAAATATTTTTATTCATTTATTTTGTTACAAAACCAGTATACCCAATATAATAGGATGATTTTATAAGAATCATTCGAGCTACACTTACACACACCTACATCTAATGGTTAAAGAACATACTGTTTCTGTGGATGGAAAATTTCTGCCTCACGAAACGATGATTGTTCAAAACTCATATAACACCTCTCATGGTGGCCATTATGATGGAACTATTTTTATATATGATATATATTATGTTTTTTTTCTTATGATTCTGTATTTTTCATTTGTGGCATACCTTTACGATTTCCATTATGGGTAAATGAGATAATTTCATTTTAGGAAGTGCAGACTACCGCCCCCTCAGAGTGATTTGAATCGTTAATGCCATATGTGGGATGTATAAAGGATGGAGTAAATGGTATTATAAATATATTTTAAGGGAATTATTGTATAACTTTATATAATTATAATTTCATTCCATTAAATACGAAATAGAAATGAAAGTAGCATTAATGCATACGTACGGCTTACCATCTCCATGAACGGTGCATTTCATTTCTTACCTCTAAATGTTATGTAATATTATAAATGCATGTATATACTGGATATATATGATATATATGATATCTATATTAGGAATATAATTCTAGATATATTGGATATTTCACCACATGAACAACTTGTAATTATAAGAAGGTTATTTTTGACTCAAATACCAAAGATCGACAAAATGACCATTATTAACATAAATAATTACATAATGTTCATAACATGGTAATAAGTGATATAAAAGGAATAATGAACATGTAAAAGGATATTAAGCAAAAATAAATTAACTCTAATTTATTATTTATGAGGTTAAAGAACGATCGAGTCATGTCGGACATGAGGTAAGGGAACTTCTTAACCCTATTTCCATTCTTTGGGTTAATCTCCTACTTTCAAATTATGTCATGATATTATTATGTCCTATCTTTTATTTGTACTTTCATTATGTGTACTTATAGTGAATACACATAATAGATCTATTTTAGTTAAAAAAATGATATTTGTAAGGGACTTCGTCTCAATATCTATTCCTTGAGGCATATTTTGTTTTATACACAAATTTCTTCTATACGGTGTATAAACCCCTTTGACTTTTACTTTTATTCAAAAGGAATATTTTTATACGAAGCGTTTTTACTAAATCAAAAAAGGAATGTTTTTTCTTACGTATGTGGCGACAACGACTTCTCTACCACCGTGACTATTATTTGAGTTTCGGCTTCCTCTACAAGCCATAACTTTTTTAAAATGAAAAATAAATACCAAGTTTTAATTTTCTTTTATTTTGGTTCTGAAAATTGTTTTGATAAAGTTTTTATTATACTAATGTGTTATATTGATATCTTGTGATTTAAATGTGGAAATGTTATGTTTCTTTTATGCATGTTTTATGTGATATGATTATGTTATGGTTTATGATATGTTGAAACCTGTTCATATGAGGAATGCATTGTACTTAATAAGTGACGGGTGGAGCCCGCTATAGCTCCACGATGCATCGGCAGGTCTCATGAGACAAACTAGTGTCTTGGCACGAGGCCTTGACAAAATCTTATTTGTAGTCTTGGCACGAGGCCTTGGCTACGTGGTTATGATAGTCTAGAATTATTCATTCCATCATTATGAAAGTGGTTATTGATATTGCATGTGATTATTCGACCAGTAGAATATCCATGTGAATAAGTAAATGGCATTGTTTCATTTTACTTTTGCCATATTATGTTGAATTTCATGTTTAAAAGGATTTTGTTTAGTTATACATTGCCTTAAATGTTTATGTTTATTTATGAAAGATTCCGCTATATTGTTATCCTTACTGAGCATCTGAGCTCACCCCTTTCAATGTTTTTATATTTCCAAGATATGAAGAAGTATTTTAGGAATGACCTGCAGGGATAGTCTGAAGGGGATTTGAGTGTGGAAAATGGAGACTATGTTATTGTAGTTTTTTTTACTTTATGATGTAATGTAACATTTATGAATGTATCTATTGTTTCCAAGTCTACTAAACTAATCAGTATTTCGAGACTTGATCTTTCGTGATCATGCCAAAGTTACATAATAAGACACCGACTCTGGGTAACTGGGATCGAGGCGTTACAGTTGGTATCAGAGGCAATTTAGTACTAACCTTGGAAGCTAGAGTTAGATAAACTCTGATTAGAGCACATAGCCCAAAGATAGACTTTGAGGATTAGTATAGAAGAAATTCCTAGAATTTTTGTAGTGTAGAGATTTTGTGAGTTTTCTGTGCAATACATCCCTGTTTGGATATGAGCAGGTAGAGGCGGCTCTGGCACAGATGTACCTAGGGGTAAAACTCGAAAACACCGCTTTGATCTAGACTCGAACGGGAACTGGTGCATGACAACGGGCCTTGTTGCACTCTTGGTTACGACACTCCCAGGGGATATGCTTAGGATAATTATCATTTTCTTTACAAACAATTATGAAGGTCTTATGAGTACATACTTCCTCAAAGAAAACATTTTTATGATTATGGATTATATCCATAAATAGTTCAATTTATTTTAAGTGTTTTACAAGTATGGAATTATGTATTTTAATTCATAATCTAATCTAGTTTATGCCATTGTTTAGAAATGGCGCCTAGTGGGAGGAATGGAAACCGTATCAATGCACGCACTCCGTGTAAGGATTGCACTCCTACTCAAGATAATTATTTTGGAGATGGATACAACTAGTGCTGATCAACTTATCACCATGCTGGGACAACTCACTCAGGTTATGAATAGTAACCTTACTCATATGAAGCACCCGGATCCGCAACATGGAGGATCAATGTTAGACCGCTTCATGAGGAAACAACCACCAACATTTAATGGGGGTACAAATCCATTAGTAGCTAAGCAATGGATAAACTCCATAGAGAAAATATTCCACGCCTTGGGGTGTAGCGAAAGGGAGAAAGTTGTCATGGTAGTTTACCGCCTCACTGGAGATGCCGATCAATGGATATTGTTGATTAAAAACACAAAGGATGATGAAGACGTATCAATTATGTAATGGAGGGAATTTAAGGAAATTTTCTTAGGAAAATACTTTCCACATGACCATCGAGCAGATATGGAAAGACAATTTCTAAGTCTGAGGCAGAAGGAGGATGAGAATGTCACAAAGTATGAGGCTAACTTTACAAGGTTAGCGAGGCATGCTATAGATTATATACTTAACCCAAGAATTAATATTTATCGTTTATTTTATGGGTTAAAACCATTTCTCCGTTTAGATTTAGTATCACAATCTTTCTCAACATACGGAGATATAGTCTCATGTGTTATCAAGACAGAAGAGGAATTCTCTAAGTATTATGACAACAAAGTAAAGTAAGATAAGAAGAGAATGGTGGAACAAGAGACAGTTAAAGAGAAAAAGGGAAAGAAGGATTTTCCATTATGCGATAATTGTGGGAATAATAACCCTGGTACTTGCCTAAAGAGAATGTGAGTTTGTTACAAATGTGGAGAAAAAGGTCACCAGGCTCGTGATTGTAAGGGAAAGAAAGAAGCTATCAATATTGAATGCTATAATTGTATGGAAATGAGGCATTATGCAAATGAATGTCCTAAGCGTCAGGGAAACTTACCTCAGAAAAGGCCAAGGGATCAAGGGCAATCTTATGCTGTTACTACAGATGAAGTGGAATAATTAATGTATTGGTGCATTTGGACTCAAGGATTATATTCTAGTTATAAGAATAATGTGATATATATAAGTATTGTACTGTAGTACTTGTTGTTTTCATTAAGGTTTTAATATGATGAAGGTAATAATATTTTTAGTATGTGACAATAAGAGAAACTTTACATTGTTTGGGGAATATAATGATACAATTGATTTTGAAATTTAAGGACCTTTTAGAGAAAGTATGGACGGAGGTATTTTGGATAACTATAAAGGTTGGAATGGGTTAAGTTGAACTTTTGATAGTATCGTTTAAGGTTAAAACATTTCTGAAGATTATTTTTGGAATATTATAATACTATAGTTTTAGGAAAAGGGCAACCTGCAGGACGTGGGATAAACCATCACGTCGGACAAAGCTACAGGAATCGAACCCACAACCATAGTGCGACATGCCTTTTTTACCTACCATTAGCCTACAGGAAGTCCCTGGTTATTACAAAATAGTTTTACGAATCTAAATGGTATGTGTTAATGTTTTTAACCTTATACAATTAGGATAAATTGAATATTTTTTTAGTTATATTACCTTTTAGAGTGAAAGATGGGACTGTGGTAAAAATTTATTAAATAATGAAATTCTACATGACAAGTTTGTATATTCCCTTACGTTCTTAGTAAATCTCCTAAATAAATTACCCAACTTTATAAAAGGTAACTTAAAACAAAAACGTTGCCGTTTAACTTTTCCAACTGCGGATTCAATGACCGTTTAGCTAATCACAAGTTTGTAATTTTCTTGTGGTGAACTTTCACCTAATCCAGTTTTCTACAACTCTCCATCAGACCTTGATGGTTTGTTTTTCTTCCATATCCATATTTTCATAGAATCCTAGTATGGGCTATCTCGGGTGACCTTTTTACTTATCTTTCTTTCTTTTAAAGTTATATTTTTATTAACCTAATTTTCGATGTGGGTTTTCCACAAAGGTATTTTCATTTTCAACATTTTATTTTCAAAGAAAAATTTCAAATTGCGAGGAAACAATTTATTGAAGTAGGGGAGAATGTAACACCCCGAGCCTCCACGATATGCTTCACTTTCAATAATGCAATAGCTTGCATTGTACGCATGTTTGAGATTCTAACACACCAAGACCAATCAAAATAGCCATTATGAATAGAAATACCCACTTTTTGAAATTATATATATCTTATATTTCAAAATGGACTTCATTTTTGGATTTGGAATATCGAAATTAGCCTATGTTGAATTTTTGTTATTTTTCTGAGAACTTCCAATTTTTTATGAATAGCGAAAAATACTTAAAAACAACTTTTTTAATAAAAATAAATTATAGTGATAAATTATACTATTTATTGGTTTTAAATTGTAATTAGAATATATTTTTACCATTTTATCCAATGGTGGTCATTATAATTAATTTCACTTTGAAATTGGACATTAACAATTGTCAATCTTTTGATATATATTGTTTCTTAAAAACACAATATTTGTTGTGACAACAAGAATTAATTATAAAATTTTTTAATGCAACTTATATGTTTGGAATTTTTTGAAATAGAAATCATTTTTTAATTCGGAATATCAATTATAGCTTAGGGTGAAATTTTTGCATTGTTCTGAAAAACTTCAATTTTTGATGAATAGTGAAACCACTAATTGGTAGTTAAAAAATGAATTTTTCGTTTAAATGAAACTTTACCGCTTTTGTGATTTAATTTTCAAAAATACGACATACATGGTTGTCATTAGGAAGCAAAATGTGGTTCAATGGGATTAAAATAATTTTTTGGTGAATAGTAACTTTTAAGTTTAATTAATCGCAATTAAATGTAATTAGTGAAATTTAAGGTAAAAATGATATTATAAAAATATGAAATGACCATTAAACTTGTCCTAACCCTATTGGATGAGTCATGGAAGACCAATAAAATCCATGGGTCAACTTGAGGACCCCAAGGAGCCACTTTGGTAGGAAAATGACATTAAAAACTTTTTATTTAATGTTAAAATAAAAATGTCACAAACATGATTTGTTTTACTAAAACAATTATTAAATGGGGTTATAAAAGTAATATTTTTGACTATAAATATTAATTAGAAATATAAAAAGATTTCCTAAATCATCATTTTTTTTTAATTTTTAGACATTAAATAAATTAAATTATTTATGACACCATGATGACACAACGATTACCTCATTAATTAATGATTTTAATAAAATGGAAGGATAATGTAAAATATAAGAATTAAACTTGTTCAAAGACTATTGTATGAGTATATTTATAACCCTTATCAACTTATCCTAGAAATATATAAGTGTGGGACCTTTAAAATCCGAAACTCATTATATAATAAAGTAACATTTCATTACTTTCCAAGAGTGCCCCTCCTCTCCTCTTATAAAAGGCCCCCACCACTACCACCTTATTTACACCTTCCAAGCCATTTGGCTTAGCCAAACTCTACCCAAATACTCTCTCAATTTCCCTCTATTACTCCTAGAATCCTCACTTTGGGAAGAATTCTTCCCAAGGAAGCCTTTGGCTCAAATCAAAAAGAGTTACTCGTTTTAAAGGTAGTGTTTTATCATGTGTTCTTAGGTTTTATTTTACTTCTCCAACCCGCTAAAATATTTTTATTCATTTATTTCATAAAAAACCCAGTATCCTCAATATACTAGGATGTTTTTATAATAATTATTTGAGCTACACTTATACACACCTACATCTATTTGTTAAATAACATACTGTTTCTGTGGATGGTGAATTTCTGCCTCACGAAACGATGATTGTTCAACACTCATATAACACCTCTCATGGTGGCCATTATGATGACACTATTTATATATATGATATATATTATTTTATTGTTTTCCTTATGATTCTGTATTTTTCATAAATGGCATACCTTTACGATTTCCATTATTGGTAAACGCGATAATTTCATTTTAGGAAGTGCGGACTACCGCCCCCTCAAAGTGATTTGAATCGTTAATGCCATATGTGGGATGTATAAAGGATGGAGTAAATGATTTTATACATTATATTATACTGGAATTATAGTATAACTTTATATAATTATAATTTCATTCCATTAAATATGAAATAGAAATGAAAGTAGCGTTCATGCGTACGTACGACTTATCGTCTCCATGAACGGTGCATTTCATTTCTTACCTCTAAATGTTATGTAATATTATAAATTCATGTATATACTGGATATATATATGATATATACGATATCTAAATTAGGAATATAATTCTGGATATAATGCATATTTGACCACATGAACAACTTGTAATTATAAGAAGGTTATTTTTGACTCAAGTACCAAAGATCGACAAAATGACCGTTTTTAACATAAATAATTACATATTGTTCATAACATGGTAATAAGTGATATAAAAGGAATAATGAACATGTATAAAGTTTCTTAAGAAAAAATAAATTAACACTAGTTTATTATTCAGGAGGTTAAAGAATGATCGAGTCAAGTCGGACATGAGGTAAGGGAACTTCTTAACCCTATTTCCATTCTTTGGGTTAATCTCCTACTTTCAAATTATGTCATGATATTATTATGTACTATCTTGTATTTATACTTCCTTTATATGTACTTATATTTAATACACATAACAGATCTATTTTACTTAAAAAAATGATATTTGTAAGGGACTTCGTCTCAATCTCCATTCATTGAGGCATATTTTGTTTTATACACAAATTTCTTCTATACAGTGTATAAACCCCTTTGACTTTTAATTTTATTCAAAAGGAATCTTTTTATACGAAGCGTTTTTACTAAACGAAAAAAGGAATTTTTTTTCTTACATATGCGGCGACAACGTCTTCTCCACTACTGTGACTATTATTTGAGTTTCGACTTCCTCTACAAGCCATAAATTTTTTTAAATGAAAAATAAATACCATGTTTTAATTTTCTTTTATTTTGGTATTGAAAATTGTTTTGATAATGTTTTTATTATATTAATGTGTAATATTGATATCTTGTGATTGAAATGTGGAAATGTTATGTTTCATTTATGCTTGTTTTATGTGATATGATTATGTTATAGTTTATGATATGTTTAAACCTGTTCATATGAGGAATGCATTGGGCTTAACAAGTGACGGGTGGAGCCCGCTATAGCTCCTCGATGCATCTGCAGGTCTCATGAGACAAACTAGTGTCTTGGCACAAGGCCTTGACAAAATCTTATTTGTATTCTTGGCACGAGGCCTTCGCTACGTGGTTATGATAGTCTGGCATTATGAATTACATCATTATGAAAGTGGTTATTGATATTTCATGTGATTATTCGACCAGTAGAATATCCATGTGAATAAGTAAATGGCATTATTTCATTTTACTTTTTCCATATTATGTTGAAGATCGTGTTTAAAAGTCTTTTGTTTAGTTATACATTGCCTTAAATTATTATTTTTATTTATGAAAGCTTTTCCTATATTGTTATCCTTACTGAGCATCTGAGCTCAACCCTTTCAATGTTTTAATATTTCCAGGATATGAAAAAGTATTTTAGGAATGACCTGCAGGGATAGTCTGAAGGGGATTTGAGTGTAGAAAATGGAGACTATGTATAACGACCCACACTTCACATAAATTGTTAATACTTAAAAATTGAAGCACACTTATTACAACATATGACAAAACCACAAAGGACCGTATAGGTATAGTGTCTTTAGAAACTGGGAAACATAAACAAATGGTACATAAATCTTCTACAGTGTCTCCCATTTCTTTCATCATATCTACGGTCCCTTTTAGCATATTCTACTTAATATCCATCTTCCTGACCTGGGGAAAAGAAAACATAAAAGGGGGAGCTCAAATGCTCAGCAAAGGCAAATAAAGGAAATAAAAATCATATCATATCTTTTTGAAAATCATAACCTGCAAAAGAGATCATAAAATGTTAACATGGAATAAATAATAGAAGTGAAAATGAGATCCCCATAATCATAACATGAAACTTGAAACTTTGTGGCATGCACACATAATCATGGAAAATCATTTCTTGTTAGTCATGACTCATTTCCAAGACTATCTTAGTGGCCAAAGTCCCTTTCTGAACCGAGTCACCCTCGTTCCAGTCCTGTTTCACTGAACCGGTATAACCTACCGTTCCAGCCATGTCTATCTCATGAGATATAAAACCTTTACCCAATGCATTGGAGGGAGATATAGGTCCCACCCATCTTATAATGAATCCTTTCTTATGTGTGCCACATAATCATAAATCATACATCATCGCATAACACATGTAACAAAAATGGGATTCTTGAAACATCATGACATCATAAAACAAACCATATAAGGTAAATGACTTCATAAAAATAATTCCCTCACAACATAATCAAATCAATGTAATAATAGGGATAAAATCAGAACCCTATATTATCTTAGATGGAAAATAATTTTGATAAAACATTTGAACTCCATTCTTGAGGAAAATATCCTTTCTACTTCATAAACACTTTCCCTTTCTTAAAATGTCATAAAATTCTAAACTAAAAGAAGTTGATTAAAAATAAACTTGAAAACTTGTAAAGGAAGCTTCTTGGAAATAATGTTTTTAAAAATCCATTCATGCCGTATAAGTTAAAAAAACATTCTTCGTACTTTTGTCGGAAAAGTCAAAAAGTACCTCGTACGAAAAAAACGACAAAATATTCCTTTCATATTCTTTACTAAAAACTCACCGAAGGGTAAAATTGGATTTAAACTATTGTAAGTGGATGGAAACAATATTACATATTTAGGGAACATGGATGTGGATGATAAAATACACCCCAGTAAATAATTACGAATAAACAATCTCGGATAAACATGAGATTGTGATATTTCCCTTACCTTAGGTCCAATTTGCTTTGTACATGTCCAAAGCTCCTGTATAATGGTTTAAATAATGTTATTGACTTATTCCAGAATCATACATATTTATATGATATCATATATGGTCATATTCTTAGCTTCTTGTTAGTAATATTTCATTGTTACTTGTTACTCGGGTCTTTATTGCCTTTTGTTCTTATGCGTGTTTTGCCGAATACATTCTTATTCTTCTTTTAAGGTTATAGATACCTTATATCCAGAATGGTATTAGTGTAACATTTATCATATTTATTCATTCAATTAATTTATATAATTACTATGTAATGATGATCATGTAGAACGAGTCGCATCACATCATGGAGACGGTATTCCGTACGTACGCACGAGTGATGATATCGTTCCTATGATCGTGGAACTGTATTGGAGTATATATATATTATTTCAGTATAAATATTACTTTATAATAATCATAAATAGTTACTCATTACACCATTATACCCATCATTGTAAAGTGATGGTGGAAAAATAGATTACACCACAGCGTGGAGACGGTATTCCGTACGTACGCACGCGTGGTGATTTCATTTTTCCGTAGGATGGATAGAAGGTGAATTAGGGTTGTTTCATATTTATAATAACATATCAGTATGTAAGTAATACTGATGTTATTACTTTATCATGAAACAACTAAAGAAGAAGAAGTTGAAGAAGAAAGAAATTGAAAAGATCGGTAATGGATATTACCTCTTCTTTGGAACGCCTCTTTGAATCCTCCACTTAGGAAACTAAGATTAGTCTTTGAAGGAGACCAGGACCTCTAGGATTATTCTAGGGAAGTGTAGAGGAGAAAATGGCAGGGGTTTTCCTATCTTGAGTGATCAAATTGGTGTGAGGAGGAGGGGGAGGAGGTGCCCTTTTATAAGGGAGGAGAGGGGCACCTTAGGAATATCTCAAAATATTATTTTATATTAAATTCAAAATCGGTTTATAATGGTTCCAAAGGGTCTTATTTCGAAGCTAAAGTGGGGATGGGTCGAAATCATATCAACCAATAGGCTTTAGACAAGTTTAGGGTATTATTTTAACCTTATCAATTAGATTTAACTCTAAGTTAAATAATTTAACTTTTACCGTGTCTTTTTGTTTTCTTTCACTATATGGTTAATACACTTACTATAACATGCCAAACAAACCCCAAATTGTTTATAATTAATATATATATCCTTATATAAGTTATTTGGCCGAACCTTATATTTTTATGAATAAAATAACAATTAATAATATAATATTTGATTTAAAAACTATTTTGTGTCAATTTTGACACTATTTGATATATGATTTTTGTGAAAGTCATAACAGAATTATATGTTCGAAACAAGTTGATTAAATAAACATTAATATATCATAGTAACCTAGAAAATTAGTGGAAATCATAAAAAGTCTCAAATTACATTTATTTTGGTGTTTATAACATCAATTATGTAAATATTTCATTAATAAGATAATTACTGCATCATCATTGTGTCATAAATAAATTAAATTATCTAATGTCTAAAAATTACAAATAAAATACCATTATGTAGGAAATCTTATTATCTTTCTAATGAATATTTATAGTCTAATTTATCGTATGTATAACCCAATATTAAAAATGATTTACTTATTAAACATTGATTTTAACTATTTTAACCCTTCTTTAAATAAATTAATAATAAATGTCCTAATCTAATCCAAGTGGGCCTAAATGGTCATATTTTTATTCCTATGTTTGTTTTTGGTCGAATTACACTTTTACAATAGAGTTAGGACATGTGTTAGGGTAATATTAATATCATATTTACCCTTAGTTACCGTATTTACTATTAACCGCGGTAAAAAAAGTAAAAAGTTACTATTCACCAAAAAATTATTTTTATCACATTGAACCACTTTTATCTTACTGATATCAACCGTGTCTGTCGGATTTTTGAAATTCCATTCACAGAAGTGGTAAAATTAAGTTTTATGCAAAATTCAGTTTTTAACCTACCACTTAGTGGTTTCATTATTCATCAAAAATTGAAAGTTTTCAGAAAAATACCAAAATTTCACCCTAGGCTAATTTCGATATTCTGAGTCCAAAAATGAAGTCCATTTTGAAAAATAAAATTTATAAAATTTTAAAAAGTGGTTATTACTATTCATAATGGCTAGTTTTAATTACATATTGTTGTTTAGTGAAACTCGGTATTGCGTACAACGCAAGCTATCGAGGAAGGTCGCGATTGCGTGTAAAGCAAACCAAGCAAGTGTTGTGTAGAAAAAGATTCCTTTGATGATTTATATAACATAAAAGTCTCGGGTGTTACATTCTACCCCCCTTAAAAATAATTTCGCCCTCAAAATTCGTCACTTTGTAACAAACAAATGAGGATACTTCTCCCTCATCATATCCTCAAGCTCCCATGTAGCTTCTTCATGTTGGTGGTTCCTCCATAAAACTTTCACCAATCGAGTGGTCTTATTTCGTAGGACTTTTTCGCTATGATACAGAATCTCTATCGGTTGTTCTTCATAAGAAAGATCTTTCTCCCGCGGTACAACTTCTGAGCTGAGTACATGTGAAGGATCAGGTATGTACTTTCTCAGGAGAGATACATGGAACACATCGTGAACTTGTGAGAGATTCGGTGGAAGTGCCAATCGGTAAGTTACCTTTCCAACCCGATCCAGTATTTCGAAAGAACCGATATATCTAGGACTCAACTTCCCCTTCTTTCCAAATCTCATAACCCTCTTCCAGGGAGATATTCGTAAGAACACTTTATCACCCACTTCAAACTCTAGGTCTTTTCTTCGGTTGTTGGCATAGCTTTTCTGTCGACTCTGAGCTGCTCTTATGTGTTGTTGAATAGATCTGACCTTTTCTGCCATTTCATCAACGAGATCAGGTCCTAATAGCTTTCTTTCCCCAACTTCATCCCAGCAAGTTGGAGTCCTGCATTTCTTTCCATAGAGAGCATCATAAGTAGCCATCTGAATACTGGAGTGAAAGCTATTATTATAATAAAAATCCACCAAAGGTAGGTGTTGATCCCAACCTCCTTTGAAATCCATAGAGAAAGCTCTCAACATATCTTCTACGGTTTGAATTGTTCTCTCAGACTGACCGTCTGTCTGGGGATGATAAGCAGTGCTGAAACTCAACTCTGTATTTAGAGTATACTGAAGACTTTGCCAGAACTTTGAGGTAAATCTTGGATCTCGATCAGATATAATAGAAAGTGGTACTCCATGAAATCTAACCACTTCCTTTACATATATCCTGGAAAGCTGATCTAGAGAGAAATCCTCTCTAATAGCAATAAAGTGTGCAGACTTTGTAAGACGATCAACTATGACCCAGATAGCATTATTGCCTTTGGATGTTTTAGGAAGTCCTGTGACAAAGTCCATAGTGATGTTTTCCCATTTCCATTCGGGTATGGGTAATGGTTGTAACATCCCCTTAGACTTTTTTCTCTCAGCTTTAACTTGTTGACAAACCAAGCATCGAGAGACTTATTCAGCAAAATCTCTTTTCATGCCATCCCACCAGAAGTACTCTTTCAGGTCCCTATACATCTTCGTGCTTCCAGGATGAATAGAGAATGATGAACTATGAGCCTCATCCAGCAGCTCCTTCTTTAATTCAGGGATGGAAGGAACACAAACCCGATTCCTGAACTTTATTATCCCATCAAAATCAAGGTTGAATTCAGGAACATTTCTCACTTTCTTTTGTAACTCGACATCTTCTTTCTGTTCCTCTTTAATCTTCACATGTATAGATGGTTGAACAATCATTTGAGAAAGATAAGATTTTTCCACTTCCATTATAATTCCAAGATCCATCCTTTGTAAATCCATAAATATTGGATCTTTTGTGATCCTCATCATGGATAAACTAGCAAGGTCTTATCGACTTAATGCATCTGCCACCTTGTTTGCTTTCCCAGGGTGGTAATGGATTGAGCAGTCATAATCCTTAATCAGCTCCAACCATCTTCTTTGGCGCATATTCAGCTCCTTTTGTGTGAAAATATAATTTAACTTTTATGATCAGTATAAATATCACACCTTTCACCATAAATGAAATGCCTCCAATTCTTTAATGCAAAGATTACCGCAGCCAACTCCAAATCATGTGTTGGGTAATTTTGCTCATGGATTTTCAACTGTCGTGAGGCATAAGCTATCACCATATCATTTTGCATAAGAACACACCCCAATCCCTTCTTGGATGCATCACTATAGATCACAAACCTTTCTCCACTACAAGGCAGTGTGAGCACAGGTGCACTGGATAACCTTCTTTTCAACTCCTTGAAATTCTCTTCACATTCCTCTGTCCAGAAAAACTTAACTCCTTTCCGAGTCAACTTGGTGAGTGGATTAGATAATCGTGAAAAATCTTTTACAAAATGTCGATAATATCTAGCCAAACCAAGAAAACTTCGGATCTCAGATACTGTTGTTGGTCTTGACCATCTTTCGATAACCTCTGTTTTTGCTGGATCCACAGATATCCCCTCTTTTGAGATTATGTGACCCAAAAAATGCAACTTTTTGAATCCAAAATTCACACTTGGTAAATTTGGCATAAAGCTTCTCCTTTCTCAAGGTCTTCAATATAATTCTCAAGTGATCTTCATGCTCTTCCTTGCTCTTTGAATAGACAAGAATATCGTCTATAAAGACTACCACAAATTGATCAAGATAGTCTCTATAGACTCTATTCATTAGATCCATGAAGATAGCAGGGTAATTAGTAAGACCAAATGGAATCACTATAAATTCATAGTGGCCATACCTTGTACGGAAAGCCGTCTTTGGTATATCCTCCCTTTTGACCCTTAATTGATGATACCCTGAACGAAGATCAATCTTGGAAAAGTATTGAGCTCCGCGTAGTTGGTCAAATAAGTCATCAATGCATGGGAGAGGATATTTGTTCTTGATAGTGATCTTGTTAAGTTCTCGATAATCAATGCAGAGTCTCATTGATCCATATTTCTTCTTAACAAATAGAACAGGTGCTCCCCAAGGTGACACACTAGGGCGTATGAATCCCTTATCAAGATTCTCTTGGAGTTGCTTCTTCAATTCCTGCAACTCAATTGGGGCCATTCTATAAGGTGTCTTTGAAATAGGCAAAGCACCCGGTACGAGTTCTATTGAAAACTCAACTTCACGATTTGGTGGAAGACCCGGTAATTCCTCCGGAAAGACATCATCAAACTCCCGTACGATGGGAATATTCTTAATCATAAGTTTCTCACCAACCATTTGAGATAAATAACCTTCATTTAGTGGAATCAATACCCATAAGATGGAATAAATTTCCACTGGAAGGTTATGTTCATCCTTGCATTGATAGACGATCGTAGATTGATCTGGAATATGAAATGTGACTTCCCTTCCTTGGAAATTGATATGAGCACCATGTAGAGAAAGCTAATCCATGCCAAGAATCACATCAAATTCCACTAAAGGAAGGATCACAAGATTTGCAGGAATCACTTTCCCACAAACTTCGATCGGAGAAGAATTATAAACTTTTGATGCGACTGTTGTGCCATTAGGTGTTTCACAGCTAACTCAACATCTAATTGTTGAGGTAATATGGTGATACCCTTAGAAAATTCTTTAAAAATAAAGGAGTGGGTGGATCCAGAATCAAATAAAACATTTGCTACTTTAGAGTGGATGGTAAGTGTACCTTTCACCACTTCGTTATCGTACTCCACATCGCTGATAGAAATTGCATGTGACTTTCCTTTGTCTTTAGCCTTAAGATTTTGTTGACGTCGACCATCATCATAAACCCTTGGATTTGGGCATTGATTGGCATAATGCCCCATCTCCTTGCACTTGAAACATTGAAGTGTAGTAGGTTCATTCTGTGTATCCCTTCCTTTGTTTGCGTCATTAGACATCTTCATCCAATTATCACGGCATTCAAATGCCCGATGACCTTCCTTTCCACATTTAAAACATTTACTTGTCCCATTAAGACAACTCACTCCATGTTTCTTTCCACACTTTGAGCATAAGGGAAATCTTATCTTCTTTTCAGTGTGATCTTTAGATTTTCCTTTGAATTCCATCTTCCTCTTCTTATCAAACCCATGTGACTGATGGGTTACTCAAATCTCCATCTCGACTTTGAGATCACATCGAACGATTTCCTCATAGCTATTGAAGTCCCTTATGGCTAACGCCCTTCGAAGACTTGGTTTTAAGCCACTAAAGAATCGATCGATCTTACTCTCAGGTTGGATAATAATACCAGAAGCGTACCTTGCAAGTCTTGTAAAATTTGCTTCATAGGTACCAACAGATTCATCATCTCTTTGCTTCAGTTCAAGAAACTCTTTCTCCATCTTTGTTCGGAGAATACGAGGGAAGTACTTATTGAAAAATAATTTCTTTAACTCGTCCCATTCCATAGACTCAATTTCATCCCTTTGCCTTGTATTCTTAATAAGATTCCACCATTGATCAGCATCTCCTTCCAAACGATACACTGCTAGGATGACTTTATCATGTTCAGAACATTGAAGAACTGAAAATATCTTTTCAGTAGTACTAATCCATTGTTCAGCAACTAATGGATCAGTAGACCCACTGAAAGAAGGTGGACGCTACTTCATGAAGGATTCAACAGAATGTTGCTCCTTCCTTTGCTCATTTGGAAGTCCTGCATGATTCATAGCTTGAGAAAGTTGTGTGAGCATGGCTACAATATTTTGCATTCAAGCTCCCATATCGTTTTGTTGCTCAGGGGGACAATCATTGCATTGCCCATCGCATTCGGCATTAACACGTTTCCTTCGGGTTCCAGCCATTGACTAAAACCAAGAAGAATAGTGTGAGCAACACTAATTATAATAAGAAAACCACATAATTCAAGAATAAAAATTTAATGCTTAAGGTCTTATCCTAGGTTATTCATGGCCATTTCTAAAACACTAAGATTGTGTTCTATGCTTAGACTTATCCTTAGAGTTCTTACTAAGGCTTTCACATCCTAGTTTCTAAATATTGACTATACCTTTCCTCTGATACCAACTATAACGACCCATACTTTACATACATTGTTAATACATCAAAATTGAAGCACACTTATTACAACATATGACAAAACCACAAAGGACCGTATAGGTATAGTGTCTTTAGAAACTGGGAAACATAAACAACTGGTTCATAAATCTTCTACAGTGTCTCCCATTTATTTTATCATATCTAGGGTCCCTTTTAGCATATTCTACTTAATATCCATCATCCTAACCTGGGGATAAGAAAACATAAAAGGGTGAGCTCAAATGCTCAGCAAGGGCAAATAAAGGAAATAAAAATCATATCATATCTTTTTGAAAATCATAACCTGCAAAAGAGATCATAAAATCTTAACATGGAATAAATCATAGAAGTGAAAATGAGATCCCCAAAATCATAACATGAAACTTGAAACTTTGTGACATACACACATAATCATGGAAAATCATTTCTTGTTAGTCATGACTCATTTCCAAGACTATCTTAGTGGACAGAGTCCCTTTCTGAAACAAGTCACCCTCGTTCAAGTCCTGTTTCACTGAACCGGTATAACCTACCGTTCCAGCCATGTCTATCTCATGAGATATAAAACCATTACCCAATGCATTGTAGGGAGATATATGTCCCACCCATCTTATAATGAATCCTTTATTATGTGTGCCACATAGTCATAAATCATACATCATCGCATAACACATGTAACAAAAATGGGATTCTTGAAACATCATGACATCATAAAACAAACCAGATAAGGTAAATGACTTCATAAAAATAATTCCCTCACAAAATAATCAATTCAATGTAATAATAGGGATAAAAACAGAACCCTATATTATCTTATATGGAAAATAATTTTGATAAAACATTTGAACTCCATTCTTGAGGAAAATATCCTTTCTACTTCAAAAACACTTTCCCTTTCGTAAATGTCATAAAATTCTAAACTAAAAGAAGTTGATTAAAAATAAACTTGAAAACTTGTAAAGGAAGCTTCTTGGAAATAATGTTTTTAAAAATCCATTCATGCCGTATAAGTTAAAAAAAACATTCTTCGTACTTTTGTCGGAAAAGTCAAAAAGTACCTCGTACGAAAAAAACGACAGAATATTCCTTTCATATTCTTTACTAAAAACTCACCGAAGGGTAAAATTGGATTTAAACTATTGTAAGTGGATGAAAACAATATTACATATTGAGGGAACATGGATGTGGATGATAAAATACACCCCAGTAAATACTTACGAATAAACAATCTCCGATAAACATGAGATTGTGATATTTCCCTTAACTTAGGTCCGATTTGCTTTGTACGTGTCCGAAGCTCCTGTATAATGGTTTAAATAATGTTATTGACTTATTAAAGAATCATAAATATTTATATGATATCATATATGGTCATATTCTTAGCTTCTTGTTAGTAATATTTCATTGTTACTTGTTACTCGGGTCTTTATTGCCTTTTGTTCTTATGCGTGTTTTGCCGAATAAATTCTTATTCTTCTTTTAAGGTTATAGATACCTTATATCCAGAATGTTATTAGTGTAAAATATGTCATATTTATTCATTCAATTAATTTATATAATTACTATGTAATGATGATCATGTAGAACGAGTCGCATCACATCATGGAGACGGTATTCCGTACGTACGCACGAGTGATGATATCGTTCCTATGATCGTGGAACTGTATTGGAGTATATATATATTATTTCAGTATCAATATTACTTTATAATAATCATAAATAGTTACTCATTACACCATTATACCCATCCTTGTAAAGTGATGGTGGAAAAATAGATTACACCACGGCGTGGAGACGGTATTCCGTACGTACGCACGTGTGGTGATTTCTTTTTTCCGTAGGATGGATATAAGGTGAATTAGGGTTGTTTCATATTTATAATAACATATCAGTATGTAAGTAATACTGATGTTATTACTTTATCATGAAACAACTAAAGAAGAAGAAGTTGAAGAAGAAAGAAATTGAAAAGATCGGTAATGAATATTACCTCTTCTTTGGAACGCCTCTTTGAATCCTCCACTTAGGGAACTAAGATTGTTCTTTGAAGGAGACCAGGACCTCTAGGATTATTCTAGGGAAGTGTAGAGGAGAAAATGGCATGGGTTGGCCGAGCTTGAGTGATCAAATTGGTGTGAGGAGGAGGGGGAGGAGTTGCCCTTTTATAAGGGAGGAGAGGGGCACCTTAGGAATATCTCAAAATATTATTTTATATTAAAGTCAAAATCGGTTTATAATGGTTCCAAAGGGTCTTATTTCGAAGCTAAAGTGGGGATGGGTCGAAATCATATCAACCAATAGGATTTATACAAGTTTAGGGTATTATTTTAACCTTATCAATTAGATTTAACTCTAAGTTAAATAATTTAACTATTACCGTGTCTTTTTTTTTCTTTCACTATATGGTTAATAAACTTACTATAACATGACAAAAAAACCCCAAATTGTTTATTATTAATATATATATCCTTATCTAAGTTATTTGGCCGAACATTAGATTTTTAGGAATAAAATAACAATTAATAATATAATATTTGATTTAAAAACTATTTTCTGTCAATTTTGACACTATTTGATATATGATTTTTCTGAAAGTCATAACCGAATTATATGTTCGAAAAAAGTTGATTAAATCAACATTAATATATCATAGTAACCTAGAAAATTAGTGGAAATCTTAAAAAGTCTCAAATTACATTTATTTTTGTGTTTATAACATCAATTATGTCAATATTTCATTAATAAGATAATTACTGCATCATCATTGTGTCATAAATAAATTAAATTATTTAATGTCTAAAAATTACAAATAAATTACCATTATGTAGGAAATCTTTTTATATTTCTAAGGAATACTTATAGTCTAATTTATCTTATGTATAACCCCATATTAAAAATGATTTTCTTATTAAACTTTGATTTTAACTATTTTAACCCTTCTTTAAATAAATTAATAATAAATGTCCTAATCTAATCCAAGTGGGCCTAAATGGTAATATTTTTATTCCTAAGTTTGTTTTTGGTCGAATTACACTTTTCCAGTAGAGTTAGGACATGTGTTAGGGTAATATTAATATCATATTTACCCTTAGTTACCCTATTTACTATTAACCGCGGTAAAAAAAGTAAAAAGTTACTATTCACCAAAAAATTATTTTTATCTCATTGAACCACATTTTAATTACTGATATCAACCGTGTCTGTCGGATTTTTGAAATTCCATTCATAGAAATGGTAAAATTAAGTTTTATGCAAAATTCAGTTTTTAACCTACCACTTAGTGGTTTCACTATTCATCAAAAATTGAAAGTTTTCAGAAAAATACCAAAATTTCACCCTAGGCTAATTTCGATATTCTGAGTCCAAAAATGAAGTCCATTTTGAAAAATAAAATTAATAAAATTTTAAAAAGTGGTTATTACTATTCATAATGGCTAGTTTTAATAGCATATTGTTGTTTAGTGAAACTCGGTATTGCGTACAATGCAAGCTATCGAGGAAGGTCGCAATTGCGTGTAAAGCAAGCAAAGCAAGTGTTGTGTAGAAAAAGATTCCTTTGATGATTTATATAACATAAAAATATTGGGTTTTACACTTTGTTATTGTAGTTTTTTTACTTTGTGATGTAATGTAACATTTTTGAATGTATCTAGTGTTTCCAAGGCTACTAAACTAATCGGCCTTTCGAGACTTGATCTTTCGTGATCATGCCAATGTTTCGCAATAATGCACTGACTCTGGGTAACTGGGATTGGGGCGTTACAAAAACCACCTTTTGTAAAATAAATGAGTTTAAATTTCCATTAAAATCATGTTTATATGTTTTTAAAATTACATCAAGTAAAACTAGAAGATTTTGTTAATGGAAGTATTTTTCTTGTTGAATTTCATAAAATGTAAATTTGATTTCAGTTTGTTTTCAATGTTTAAAAACTCTTTCAAAAAACCATGAACACCAAGTGTTCTTATAAATTAATAATTTACTCTTTGAAATTTTTAGTTAGATTATAAAGGCTATTTTTGACGGTAAACTAAAATAGAGGAATTATTTCAAGAGATATTTTTCTGATTAGTCTTTTGAATATAGTTCAATTCACTCTAACAGATTTTGTTTTGATGAAATTTATGTTTTTTGTTCTTAGAAAATAATTTGTAATTATAATAGATAATGAATAATAATGAGATTTTACTAGATTATTCAGAGAATTCCTTAAAAATATATTCATTCCTTAAAATAACCCCATATTATTATATAAATTACATGTTCATTGAATCTATGTATACAAGGGTTCCCAGTGAATTGTCCTATGTTATTTTACATTTTATCATTATGGGACTGGGGAAGTTCCTTAGGAGGGAATTTAGGTTGAGGGTGTGAACTACTTGAGAATTTTATTATATATTGTTATGTGATTACTACTATAACTAACCTATATCTTCATGTCATGGGTATCGAAGGGCAGATAGGTGGAATTTCTAATCACACTTTCTTCACTTTTTTTGGACCACTATATTGACATTGGACCTAAGATATACTTTTCACTACTTATGTGATTATTCCCTTCATTTTGTCCATTGAGGGAAATATAGAGTGTTAAGGACTGTTTCTTTGTATTTTACAGTAGTCTTTTTTGTACTTTTTATTATATAATTTTCCTAGATTTTCCCCAAATCTCCAAAATTCCTATTATGAATACTTTTGAGTGTATTATATTATATTTTCCACTACTAAAAACACTATTTTTTAAAATAGTATTTAGCATAATTATTTCCTTTGTAAATATTTCTTCGTATTTCATGTGTATTTTCTTTGAAAATATTCATGACGATCTCTTGTTATATTCTGTTTTATTTAAATTATATATGGGAATGGTTTTTAAATCCGTTAACTTGTTACTTGTTTTATAAAAAAATGGTAGATCTACTTTTTATATGTATCCTAAAACAAGATTTAAAAGGTTATTTTTTAAAGGGTATACATCAAATTTGGGTTTCCTTATTTTTTCTTACATGTCGTTATAGGTCCATATGGATCTATTTTGATGTAAAGGATGGTCCTTGGGATGTTTTCCGTGTTGATGGAGGTGAAAGTGGAGGTGAATCTCATAGTCATGGTAATGAATATTTATAGATTTATTTCTTTTCATTTTTTGAGCCTTTTATGTATGAAACATTTTTCCTTAATCTTTATTTTTGGTTCTTGATTATTTCACATGGTAATAATTTTTTTTTTCAATTTATCATTATTATTATATATTTCATTTTTTTGTATTCCATGTTTGGTTTTTTTTTGTTATTTTTCAAGGACTTATATTCCCCATGTTATATCTAATTTCCTTTTGATTCCCTTGTTATTGTCTCGAACATAAGGAATTTTGGAATGTGACTTTGGTATGTCATGGGTTGAAAAATGTGTACCTTGTTAGTTAATTAAAAATTTTATCAAATCCTAGGTTCTCAAGAGGGATGGGGTTCTAGAGACTCACTTGATATTTTGGGGTTCACCCTTTTTATTTATTGATACTAGTAGATAGGATCTGGGGTCTTGGGAAATAAATAAGTAGATAATGTTTGCGTTATTTATCACCACCTTCTCAATACAAAACACTAGTTACTAGGGTAGTTTGGGATGAGTATTTCTTGAATTTGAGAGATGTGTTTGTTGTTTTTTTTTTGAGATTTTGAGTTCATATTGGAGTATTTTTGAGGTTCTTATATAAATTTGAAGGTTAAATTTGAGAAACTCATTTATAGGAATAAAATTTGGGACAACATAGGGTTAATGGTTACTATTTATGGTTTTGAAATCCATAAATAGGCAGTATAACTAGGTTTTGAAGACTTCTAGTTGGAATTCACATAGTCAACACATGGTTTACAAGACTTTACAACCAAACTGTGCATAGTAGTTATTTTTTTTGGTTTTTATGTTTTTAGTTATTTATGGTTTGAGTTTTATTTTATTTTATTACTATTTATTTTTAAATAATTTGATAACTTTTTTCATGGATTGATAGAGATATTCTGGTTCATTTGATCTTGATTTTCATAATAAAAATAATAATTTTGTCTTAAAAGTCAATGAAATTTATGAAAATAAGGGATATTGTGAAACATTTTTAATTATAAGTAGATTTTGTGTTTTTAGATGTTTTGATTTTATGAAAAATAGAGGTTATATAAAATATTTAAATAAATTTCATGTGATGTTTTTATAAGTAATTATTTTTAGTGTTTAGAAAGGTTGTTAATAAAAATTATTTTAAAAATATGATTGTGTAGTGTTTAATCATAATTTTTTGATTTGTATTTAATGTTTTTTAGAAATTTTGTTAAAAAATTATTTAAAAATTATTTTTCATGTAATATTTTATAAAATTTATTTGATTACTAGATTTGAATACTGAATGCCAGAGTGATGTTCTTTTTCATGTTTTGATATTTATTCTTATCATTATATCTAGTTTGAAAAATATAAAACCATGATATATGGTGTCAATTTAATTTTTATTTCTTATTATTTTTTAGTACACCCCCTTTGGAAAAAAATTAATTTTAATGTTGAAGGTGAATGTTTTTCAGTATATGTGGCCCTTTGTTTTATTAATTTCTATCTAAGATAATTCATCCTTCACCATTTATTGGGGGGAATGATGATATTTCTATTCTGGAATCCATGGGATCCAATGATTTGTTATGGTATATTGAATTTATTCTCCATTGGGTTGATATTCCTTAGTCTCGTAATCTTATGTTTTCAACCATTATATTAGATGATTTGAGTTGGAAGTGGTATAGGTACATTATTCAATGGAAAATTTATAGGGACCTCTTCTAGAAAGATTTTATAGAACTATTCATTCAAAAATAAATCATTGATTCCATGGTAATATCAAAATATTTTTAATTATATGGTTCCTAAAAATGTGTATCATCAGTATTGAAGTATTCTCGATGTTTTTAGAATCTTTTGACATATCTTTAAAACATGGAATAGAATGTTTCCCTAAAATCATGTTATTTTGGAAGAGGGATTCATCTAGATCATTTGTCTATTATGTATTATCTTAGACTAAACCCTTATTAAGAAACTGTGAGGTAATATATTAGATGGCGTTGAGCATAACTAGGATTTACGAGGCAGTTTATGTTTCCACTATTCCCTGTAGTACTGGTGGAAGCTCCATTAAATTATTGGGAATGAAATCCAAGACTAGTAAGTTGAGTAATAGTATAAATACACAATCATTCCTTTTCACAATTTCCTTTTTGGGAATAATGTTTCACTATTACACCAATGTGTAATATTGATATATAAGAAATATTCATGCTAGGAGACTGCTAAGACCTTTTTTGTTAATGTTTTTCTATGCCAATTTAATGGATTTTATAGAGGTGTTTCTCATAAGAGAGGTGGATCTAGACCTACCCCATCATATAGTCCCTAAGTTCACAATTCTAAACATGATATTGATGCAATGATCATCTAATGTTTTAATTTTTTTTATTCCTTCCCCAGTAGATCACCTTAGTTGTGTATTTTTCTAAATAGTGAATCTTATTGTTTTTTGGGAATGTATTATGTATAATTGTAAATATAGAGTATGTTATTTAGTATATTTTAGATTTCGTTCCCCTCTTAGTTTAGTTTTTCATCTTAATTGGAGTTATAGAATTATTTTTAGTTTTAATACTTGACTATTGGAGAGAGGTATTAATATGGTGGGGAGACCACCATACAAAAAACTATAATGGTGAAATAATATCAGTTATTAGAATCAAAGAATCTAATTATGTAATCCAAGGAAGGATAAAGTGTTTTAACCTAACATTTTCCTCTTTATATTCACTATGTAAATTGGGAGCATTAGATATTTGTTTGGTCCACTATCTTTCCTTAAACAACCCCAGCATAATGTTTTCCTCTCACCTACAATAAGAAATATTGTTATGGATACTCATTTTCACATGGAGTGAACCATATAATGTTCCTTGTATCTTATCTTAGTTATGATAATGTTGGAGTTTTATTTTTTTTTTGGGATCATAAAATAATGAATTGGTCATCCTACCAATATAAATTCTTATCTTTTTATTTTTTAGTTCCCTTAAAATATAGTCCTAGATATTTTTAGGTTTATTTTTATTGGTAATTTCGGGGTGTTTTGTATGCTCAACTCCCCTATGGGAGGTGATTAATTAGTTTTTTAATTTATAAACTTAGTTTATTTTTATTCTTGGACCTCAAGTAAAATCTATAAGATGAATTTGAACCGAATGTATTTCCCTTGATCAATTGATACTTCTAGTAAATTTCTAGAGGTATAAAGTATAATGTCACATATCAAACATACGTTGATCAATTATTCTATTCATTTTTGTTTCATTATTGTTTACCTCTCAATTATGGTAAATTTCTATTAAATTATTTGATTTGTGAAATGTAGTTCATGTCACTGAGATACCACACTATTTGTACTAATTGTGTGATAATCCTGTGGCAGGACTATAGTTTTTGGAAGTTCCAAATTTCATTATTAGTGTAATATTAGTTTAACTATCTAGCTAACTCATGAAAAGTTTCCAAATAATATAGGAATATTATTATAGTTGGCACATGTTTTTTATAACAATGTGTTCAAATAGTTCACCATACATAGGTTCATCAAAAGATTGAAAATACCCATAAGAACTCATAAAAATAATATAATTTAAGGCCTCTTTACTAACCCATTTGAATCCATCATCTCATATAGATCATCCATTTAACTCCTCCTTGTTCTCTGTATTTTCTTCAAGGTTTGTTCTATGATTTTAGTGGGAATATCTATAGTAAAGTCTTTTTTTTATCTTCTTCTAACATTATCCTCATACCCTTTTTATTTTTATTTAAATAGAAAGGTCATTGATACCCATGGTTTTAGGATTATCAATTTTCTGATGGTGGTTTTGATGTATTAGGGACCCTATAGTCCATATCCGCATCTTTAGGTTCAATTATAGTGGCTTTGAATTTCCTTTTGTAATTATTTTATTAATGGTAGGTTTTCCCTTTAATAGATCTTAAAACTTCAAACTATCATTATTTATTCGCTTGAACTGAATTATTATATGTATTAAATATGTTCTCAATTATAAATAGTTTATTTTTTATAATGAGGTTGATTGAATGTGAATTTCATAAAATGAAAATGATGTTTAACTTTTTTCTTCAATTGAATATGTCTGTATTTTATATCAATGTAAACCAAATGAAGGTATAAATTTAAAATTTGAATATTGAAATTGATAGTAATATTTTAAATATTTATTTGGTTTATATACAATAATAAATATAATATATCATGAGGTATTAGTGTTGTTTGCTTCAATTAATTTTTCTCACACATATCGTTATAGGTCACTAGATCTATTAGGATATAACAGTTGGTCATTGGGATGTTTTTTAGGGTAGAGGTTCAATTGTATGTGACTCACATAGGCATGGTAATGAATAGTTGTACTTTTTTTCCCATTTATTTTCTTTTTTTATTCATTTCATGTATCGACCACTTTATCATTCTGTATATATTTTGTTCTTGATTATTTCATATGGTTATGAAATTATTTTAATTTATTCTTATCATGTAAGAAGTATTTTTTATTCATTCCTTGTTTTTTATATTATTTTTCGATGAATTATATTTTTACATATTTTATTTATTTTCTATTTGATTCCCTTATACTTTTCTCATAAACGGGATAATTGGGAACATTCCTTGTGTATGTCACGGGCTGACACAAGCTGTCCTGATTGGTTTGGAATGAATTAGATTGATTATCATGGATTTCTAAAGATATTTTGGTTCATTTGATCTTTATTTTCACAATAAAAACATTGGGTTTGTCTTAAGATGTATCTAAAATAGATGAAAATAGAGTATATTATAGAACAGTTTTTTATTTTAAGTAGATTGCATGGTTGTAAATGTTTTGATTTTATGAAATTTTTAGGTTTTACAAAATCTTTTAAGGGTTTTCAAGTGACATTTTATAAGAAATTATTTGGGGTGTTTATAATAGTTTTGAATTATAAATATTTTAAAAATCTAATTGTGCAGTGTTTAATATTTTTTTGAACTATGATTATAGTTGTTATCATTTTTATTTAAAATTATTTAAAAATAATTTTTTTAGTAATGTTTGAAAACATTTTTTTTGATTATGAGTTTTGATGAATGATTGATGGTGTGATGTTATTCATGGTGTTTTTAGATTAAAATTTTATATTGTACCCAATTTGGGAAATATAAAAACATAAGTTTGGGTTTTGATTTCATATTTTTTCTTCTTATTTTATAGTATTTCCCCACTAGGTATCAATTAATTTTTAAGATTGTGGTGTAGTGGGTTCACTCTATATAGACCCTCTAGTTGACTGAGTTATATTTGAGATGATTCATACTTCTATTTCAATTATTTGGAATGGTGATCTTTATCTCTATGATTAGTAAAGGAATTTAATTCAAATGTTTGATATTTCAAGATCTACCAATTTTTATGGATAAATAGACTCAAAGGGAGCTTTGGATTGTTTATGGGATATTGTATTTATTCTCCTTCATCTTGAGATTCCCAAAACTCTTAGGCTCGTGTTTTTAATATTTATGTGAGATGGTATGAGTTGGAATTGTAGAAGTCCACTTTTCAAAAGAAACTATACGAGTAACTCTACTTGGAAGATTTTAATGCACTACTTATTTAGAAATAATTTAACGAGGTTATGAAAATAATGAAGGATTTGCAATTATATAGTCAAAAGGAATGTTTCTCATCTTTATTTTAGTATGGCCTATTTTATCTAGTCTTGTGAAATATCTTTTGGACTTGGATTTGAATGATTCTTTACAATCACGGGAATTGTCCAGATCTCCTTCCTATAGTGGCTTCTCTTGGACTTAACTCTTATGATGATATGGTGAACTAGGTCATTATATTAGAGTCAAGGATTACTAAGATGTTATATGAAATTTATGTTTGCACTATTCTCAAGAGTACCTGCGTAATCTCTTCATTAATGACTGGTAAATAAATACAAGCAGAAGCATTTAATTAAGAGTAACAAGAGACTATCATTCCTTTTCACATTAACCTATTTTGGGAATAATTTCTTACTATTCCAGTAATGTGGAATGTTGGGATATATGAAATATTCATTCTAGGATAATACTAAGTCCTTCTATGGGTATGGTTGTCTATGATAATTGTAAGGATTTTGTAAATGAGTTTCTATTAAGTGAGGTGGATCTATATCTACACCATTAAGTGGTACTGAGGTTTAAACTTATAAACTTAATATTGAAATAGTAACCATTTAATATATTCTTTTTAATTTCTCCACTACCCTATTCCCCTTTTAGGTTGTTTATTGTTATGAATTTTGAATCTTATTGTTTTTTGGGTATTTATTTTGGATTATAGTAAACATTAATTATGGTATTTAGTATATTTAAGATTTTTTTATCCTCTATATTTAGTGTGTTGGTTTTATTTTAGATTTGAAATTGTTTCTAGTATGGATGATAGAGAATTAGAGAGTGGTATTGATATGGTAGGATACTACTATAAATAAAATATCATGGTGAAAAAATGTTTCTTATTAGAATTGATGAATGTGGACTACTGAATCCTAGGTATGATCTTGGTTTTTTTGAACTCACATTTTCTCCTTTGTATTCACTAACAAAAATGGGATGTTCAATTATTAGGATGTTCTATTTTTCTTTCCTTACCCAATCCAACCATAATATATTCCTCTATCCTTATATTTGAAATATTGGTGTGGATGATAATTTTCCTATGGAGAGAACCTTATAATGTTCCTTATATATTATCTTATCTATTCATAGGTTTTGTTGCTCATTGATTTTTAGGATCATACAATTAAGAATTGGTCATCCTTGCAGTATAAATGCTTGTCATTCTAGGAATGGGTGCCATTGAAATCGATTTTGAGATATTTTAGGTTTCATTTTATTCTTAATTTTGGTGTGTGTGGTATGTTGAACTCCTCTCACTACTAAAAAAATCAGTATTTGTAATGTGTTAATTGCAACATGGACATTAACCATAAAAAATAGTCCAAAAGGGGTATTTTTAATGTTATATTATTTTCATCAGAAATACATATTATTTCCAATGAGAAAATAATTTTTTTTGAAAATACATTTTCCGCCACTACGTAACATCTCATGAGAAGGTTTGTTGTGAGGGGTATTAAAGAAAAATGTAAATTTACATCATAAAAAGTAAGATTTTGCGACATAAATTATTTCTTATAATTTTTTTGATGAAGTTATATTTTATAAAGGAATAAAATCCATTCCTAATAAACCGACATAATTAAAATTAAATTAAAATCACACAGCCCACCTTATTCCTCCCAACTTCTTCGAAACCATTTTATCTTGTCCCATGCACATCGCCACCAATGGTTAAATCTCCTCCACAACCCTCCATTTCACTAATTTATTATAGATAAGGGTTTGAAACATCTTTGTTCAAACTCCTCTTAGATTCTATTTCATTATTTTTTTTATTTTTCATATAATATTATATTATTTAGTTTGGGGAAAACATGAGATAATTTTTTTACACAATTTTATGTTTTGTTTTGCGTTTACATTTACTATAAATTTATCATTCATTATTTGGGTGTTTATTGGTTCTACACATGTTCTTACAAATAATTTGTTGTTTTTTAATCATTTTTTAATATCTATTATTAATAAAATTTCCTATTTTGTATTTTAGTTTATAGAAATAATATTTTTTGTCACGATCCGTCCCCCGGGGCCCGTGCCGTGACTACCCAAAGCCCACCTTCCATATGCCAAGGGCTGGAGATTAACACTAAAAGGCATACTCCCTAAAATGGGAAGGAATTTCCTTTAATCATGTACAAACACACGGTCTATGAACACAGCAAGAAGAAAATGTGAAGTAAATGACTGTAGTATAAGTGTGCTGAAAGTAAAAGGGGCCACAATACAAGCCAAACTGTAAAGGTCCAAGTAAAACAGAAAGAAAACGGAAAAGATCTACTGGGTCGTCCTCCGAGGTTCCTACCTGAAGGGTTGGTATAGATTTCCTCCTTAGCACCTCACATCCATCAGTCTTCTCCAAATCACATCATGTCGAATGGTCCACCTCCATGAACTGTCCAGTCCTAACTCCCTCAGCCTCGATCAATGTTGTACGTCATCTGCACTAGACACAATAAGGTGGGGGCGAAGCTTGTGCAGGGGTGAGTATAACAATACTCAGTAGGGACCCCAAGACCCCTGTAGGTCTCATAGAGTTCATCAAAGGGAAAACCAGAAAGTAAGACATCAACTCTACTTATGTATATTCCCATACATATACCTATGTTATCAAGATATACTCTTCTCATACATGACGTTAAGTCACTACATAGGTAACACCACGAAGGTAGAAGTACCACACATGTATCACCATGAAGGTAAAAAGAACCCCATAGGTATCACCAAGAAGATCGTACCACGATGGTAAGAGTAACATACATGTATCACCACGAAGATAGTACCACAAAGGTAAGAGTACTACATAGGATTCACCACGAAGATAGTACCACGAAGGTAAACAGTACCACACAAGTATCACCACGAAGATAGTACCAAGAGGGTAAAATTACCACACATGTATCACCACGAAGATAATACCACGAAGGTAAAAGTACCACACATGTAAAAGACTTAGTCCAAACTGAGTCTCAACTCAAACCAGGTTTTCAGTGAAGTATAGAAGTAAAAATGATTAGTCGTGAAGCTAGATCATCTTATTCTATCAAGAAGTACTACTGTTGATTATACAGAATCTAACCAGACAGTATTGATAGGTACTAACCCCCGCAATGACCCACACAGGATCCGACCTACCCGGAGTCGATAGGTACTAACCCCCACTATGACCCACATAGGATCTGACCCACATAGGATTTGTATGAGCTGACCCACATAGGATCGCTGAGTGTAGACCCACACAGGATCTGACCGACATAAGATTGGTATGCGCATACCCCCATAGAATCGTAGAAAACTGATCTACATAGGATCTGACCCACACATGATCGATGCTGACCCACACAGGATTGGTGTTGACCCACACATGATCGCTTGGTACTAACCTCTGTATGATCTGTCTCCAACCTCCGCCTCACTGCCAGCCACTGGATTCCCGCTAATAGCATGTTTGGGAGAACCGATCCCCAAGACATTGGTCAAACATAAACCATCATGAAGTTCCAAAAATAAGTATCCCAAAGGTTCATCATGTTATAAGGGTCCCAACACAACAGACGACACGTTAATCAGACGCCTGATCTGTATGTTATTAGCATTTCCACTCCGAGGGCCCGATTGGATTCGGGGTTTGACCCAACCCAGCTATCCTCCGAATTTATCCAAAACTCAAGTGGAGTATACCAAAAGTACCATCTTGATCCAAGGATCATAACGTCATAGACAGTTCGTCAAACGGATTCCCAATTCTCAAGTTATGGCAAAAAAGGCGTATCTGGGTTCGGATGGGAGGAGGTTCGGTCTGACACAGCCTGAGCCGACCCGACCTGGTTCAAGTTGACCCGACCCAGTGCAGGTCCAGCTCGGGCCATGGTGGGCATAGTCTATAGTGCTGTGGTCCGAACAGGCCTACGATGGGGGTGGCTCTGCCCACTGGGCGCGACCGAGCCCACTGCAGGGCGGCCCACTGGGCGCGGCCCGCTAGGCAGCGTGTTCTGCCCAAGATGGCGCTGAAGGGGAATGGCTTGCTCCCCCTTCCATTCAGGACAGAAAGCGGCAGTGACTTTTGGCACTACCATGTCACCTGCAGGACCCGAGCGGGTCCCACTGTTCCACTACAGCCGGCTGGTGCTCCAGCCGATCCTCCTCCCAACTGCGCGGTCGCACGCTGCTGCTCCACTATGGCCTGCCGAGTGCCGACCACCCTCCTTCCTCCACCATATACAAGCGGTCACAGTCTCCAATTACAGCGGTGCAGACACACGCCGCTGCTCACTATGCGGCCGGCCAGCGTGCTGGCCACCACCCTGCTCTGCCGCGGCCGACGGGCCGCGCCCTCCTGCTCAACTGGCGTCCCGAACGTGTTCCACCCTCCTTTGGCACGACCAATCGGGTGCCGAATACCACCTTCTTCTGTGATCCATCACGGTTTCGGTCCAAGCCCGATAATTATGTCTTTCACATATTCACGATCCTAGGGTCGAGGGCTCTGCATCTATATGTCGCGCTCAACAAAACTCTGTGTTTTCAGTGTCATTATTTATTTGGCGTCGAATAACGCATGAAGAACACGCGAAGAACAGAAGAAAAAGGGGAAAGGTATATGCGCGGAACAATGGCTATTTTTGTTTGGCCATCATTGTTGTGAAACAAGAATATGAAGATTCAACAAATAGATTCAATAATACTTCAAATTAAAACCGCTTACCTCGTTCATCCGTTGGAGGTGCCATGATGAAGAGGATGAAGTCAGTGAAGGGGACGCCGACATTCGTCGCTTCCCAACATGTTTTCGATCTGGGCTCGTGTGTCATCCTCGTTCTTGATTCGGGGATGTTCTTTGTTGGAATATGATCCTCCAAAATCTCTCTCCAAGGCTCTCCTCTCTTGCCAATGATTTTTCCAACCTAAAGCAATGTGAGAAGCCAACTTAATAAATTATAATTATTAATTAATCAAAGTTGGTACTTTAATTAAGTTAAAGATGGCACATTAACTAAGGGGAATAAACCAAGAGTCACTTCCCATTAAAGTAGAGTGTTTGGGTGGTCCCCACCACTAAATTTAAAATGGGAGGTTTCAATTTCAAAAATAAAATAAAGAATTCTTATTTTATTTTCTCCCATGAAAAGTCCAAAAACTAATATTCACCCTTGACCTACTTCAGTAGAGGTTAAAGTCTCTTTATAAGAATATCGGCACTGCGAGTTCAACGATGTACTCAGATTTCAATTCCAAGCACTGGTTCAAAATTTACCAAACACCGCTAGCGCGTTTACTGAATGTACCTGAAAAAAAGTTCAGAAAATTAATAACAGTCACCCTCTACCGGCATCGGTCGAGGTTCAGCTATGCCTAAGTAAAGCAGGCCCCAGAGAACCCAATGGTAATCTCAGATATTTAATCTGAGTTACCATTTAGAAGTTATGAATTTTACAATGAAATAATTATCACTTAATTATTTTATTTACGGCCAAAAACTAACTTTCTCTGGTGGCCCGCGCTGGCCAAAGTTAGTATCTACTTAAAGGGAGCATACGTTCACGAATTCAGTGGTGGTCTCATTTTTTTAATTCACGTTACCATTCGTGAGTTATAAGAATTTTAAAAATAAAATAACTCTATTTAATTATTTTATTTATGGTTATGCCATTTTTGGGTTTTCTCACAGGAGGCCCGCATCGACTAAACTTAAGTTGTGTATAGGGTAAACCCGCCATCCTGGGTGCAACAGTGCCCTAAGATTTCTGATCCGAGTAACCATTTAAGAGTTATTCTATCTTTTTAGGAAAACTGCTTACACATGCTAATTAAAGCTTAATAAAACTTCGATGGATCATTCTGGGCACTCCGGGCCTCGAAATCGCACGCCCTCAGATTTTGCAGTATTGAAATAATTCCATATAATTAAGAAACATTATGCAGAATTTCCCAGACATTACATTTTATATTATTAGATATATTTTATTATAGTATTTTTTAGGGATATATGATATTTATAGAATTTATATAAATATATTTGATTGGTCAATTGTTTGAAGTGCTTGTGGTGATATAATTTGTTGATTAATTATGATAGTAATTCAATTTTCAAAGTGATGTGAAACCATGTTTGATTATTATATTATGATTTATTTTCATTTTTTTAAATTCATGTGAATATAGTTTTGTAAAAATTTGGATATACATATAATATATATATATATATACATGTGAATATACATACATAATTGTTTTTGAAAACATGTTTATTATTTTTGATATGTATATGTGTATGTATGTAGGTATGCTCATTTTTTCTGGATACATATATATATTTAATATGTATTTTTTTTAAAAAGTGTCAGAATATATTTGATATATATATATATATCTATATTAATTAATGAATCATGTAATATATCTATATAAAATCTGTAACACCCTGCCCCTACCTCATTGGTTTGAGGAGGCGATGAGGGCTACTTGGCCTTTTGCGACGTTCCCAAGATGGGAAAGGCTGGAAATAAATGTCGAGGGCTTCAAGATCAAGTTGGGGAACAATTCTCCCTTAAGAAAAAACCAACCAAACCATCCAATAACAACCACTATATGATTCATATCAATTAAATTTCCCAACCATGCATTCCCAAAAGACAACCAAGTTGTTTCACAACACAACTCAAAACCAATACAACTTGACATGAACACACAACATCAGAGTAGACTGTGGAAACTAAACAACCAAACACCACAAGACATGACACCACCATAGCTCCACACCAAGCTCTAAGCTCCAAACTCCCCCAAGGGATCACAATGTTCCACTAAAGGAGGGTGATGCCTTACCTTTTTCCACATCACGGTACACGACATCTGGAAAGACAACATAGAGCCAAAGTAGGGGGTGAGTACTAAAAATAAGTAGGACTTCCCCAAATTACTTCCCTACACATGCCACTAGGATAAAACTATTATCACATTTATATAAAACAACATATATAGAATAATCACAAGTGCTTCCATTACCATAAGTCAACCACACCCTTACCAAGCCATTTCACCCAAACCAAACCACCAAGGGAAAGCCAAAAAAACAAGCCACAAACCATTCCAACATTTACACATTAGCACAACAATTATAACTTTCAAAGCAATGCACAACAAAACAACCATAAAAACCAAATAGTGGATCTTTTGTCCAACCCATTCACTCATTCACACCAAGTGGAACTTCCCATCCACTTATCATTGATAGTGGCCCTTCAGTCCACTATCCACCCCCTTTTTATAGTGGTACTTCTCGACACTTCCAAAAAACATTCCAATCAATCACAACCAATCATATAACCCTCCAAGGTCACAACATCATGCAATCAACCAATTCCATTTCATATCAATCCACTTCAACAAATCACCAATTTATTGAAAACCATTTTCCATGCCAAACAAAATTTCAATAAAACAATACTTTTATTGAAAACCATTTCCATCAATCATTTTCACAAATCAACCACAATATCCCATTTTAAAATCTCCATTTTAAAATCCACAAGAATATCATTTCACCATAAACCCCCCTTTTCCCCCATAAATCCCCAAAACATCACCCAAGGGATTTCTAACCAATTTCTCACATCAAAACACAATTACATTCAAGAACAACAAATTAATTGGAACCAAAACCATTAGCTCTAACCAAGTGGAGTTAAGAGAGAAGCCACATACCTTTAGGGTTCCTGAGAAATCGACCCATGAGTAACCGCACCTCAAATCCCGTGAACACACCACTGAAACCTCTATATATCCCCTTCCATAACATTCAAAAGAATTAAAAACATCATACAAGGCAACCAAAACCCTATATATACACACAAAATTTGTAGATCTAGAAAACCAAGAAAGAGGGAAGAGTAGATATAGAGGAAAACACAAAGAAATCATGAGAGAAACTTACCCGAGAACAATCACCTTCAAAAAACCAAGAACCCTCTTCAAAATGCTTCCAAAATGAGTAGGAAAGCTCCTACACCACATGAGAACAGAAGAAACATATTGAGCCATGAGTGGGAGGAAGTTTGGAGTGAAATAGGTTAAGCCCTAGGGAGCCCAGAACTTATAACCTTATTTTTAAGTGTCCGCGCGGTTAGTCTGTACGGTTTGGAAAACCGTGCACTAACCGTGAGCATGCTACTGCATCGGGAGCAAGGGTCCGCACGGTTTCCTCACATAGGAAAATTGTGCACAGGCTGTGTGAAGCCTACTATCTCCCCCAAAATGATTTCCTGGAGCATCCGCATGGTTTCTACTAACCGTCCTCAAACCGTGCACCCATAGAAAATCCTCCAAACTCATTCAAAACCATTACAAACTCTCCAACCTCTTCACAACTCATCCCATGCACTTTAAAAACATTAAAATGTATAAAAAAAGTCCACATTTTTCAAACTGGGGGTACTAAATTTTCCCCACCATTGGACTTTCCATCCCCATAAAGTAGTGAACCCACCCTTTACCGAAAGAGCTCGGGCCACTGCTCGACCATCTCTTTCTCCCGCTCCCAATTCTCCTCTTGAATCTGACCATGTTTCCAAAAAACACGAACTAAACCAATGTATTTACCACACAAGACTTTCTCTTTCATATCCACAAGCCGCACTGGCACGCGCACCAACAAAAAATCTGGTTCTAGCTCAACATGAACCCATCGAATCACATGGTCACGATCCGGTTGATACTTTTTAAAATGCAATACATGAAACACAGTGTGCACCGCACTAAACCTAGGTGGAAAAGCCAAACGATAAGCCACCTCACCAACCCACTCAAGAATCTCAAAAGGTCCAATATACCATAGAGATAACTTTCCCTGCTTTCCAAACCGATGATTTCCAACCTAGGAGAGATCCTCAAGAAAACATGATCACTCACCTCGAATGACAACGACCATAGACGATGATTCTCATATTATTTCTGAAAACTCTGAGCCGTCACCATTCTCTTCCTGATCAACTTGATCTTCTCTGTAGTCTCCTGGACAAGGCTCGGTCAAACCATCAAGGACTTACCCATTTCCACCCAACATAGGGGCGAACGACATGGCTGCCCATACAACGCTTCAAATGGAGCCATCTGTATGGATGCATGATAACTGTTATTATACAAGAACTCAACCAAATACAAGTGATCCTCCCATGATCCACCCAAATCCATGACACAAGCCTGCAACATATCCTCCAGATTTTTTATCATCCTCTTGGATTGACCATCCATCTGAGGGTGATACACCGTGCTCATAGTCAACTGTGTCCCAAGGGATTGCTGTAAGGATTTCTCAAAACGAGATGTAAACCTTGGATCTCTACAGGATACAATTGAAACTGGAACACCATGACTCTTTACCAACTCCCGGATATAGATTTTGGACAAATCATCCACCGTATGAGATTCAAAAATTACAATAAAATGGGCCAACTTCATTAGCCGATCCACTATCACCCAAATGGCATTGTGCTTTATGACCATTCTCGAGAGACCTATAAAAAAATCTATCGCTATCTTCTCCCAATTCCAAACAGGGATTGGTAAAGACTGCAACATTTATGATGGCCTCTGATGCTCAGCCTTGACCTGCTGACAAGTCAATCATCTCGAAACAAACTCAGCCACTCTTATTTTTATACCAGCCCACCATAAATGCTCTTTCAATGCTTTATATGTTTTCTGAATTCCAGGATGAACAACCAACCTTGAATTATGATACTCCCTGAGAAGATCCTCCTGAAAAGCAACTGGTACAACCATCTGATTCCAAAAACAAAAAACTGAATCTACATTCAGTTTCTAACCCTCAATGGTCTCCCCACCATTGAGTTCTGACCCCATGGTCACACACTCAGAATGAAATATCTGTGCCTCATTAACTAGGACAACCAAGTCAGGAATCAAAAAAACCAAAAAGAAGACCGCTCTATCGCCCTGGTCCTAATATTACAACCGCATGCCAGCTATAACTGACATCAACTACCACTGGTATGATACCTGTTTTACCACTTGAGCATATTATTTTCTACTTAATGCATCCGCCACTGAATTTCCCTTACCCGGTGTGTACATCAAGTCAAAATCAAACATCTAGAGATATTCCATCCATCTCCTTTGCCTCAAGTTCAAATCGCTTTGTGAGAAAATGTGTTTCAAGATCTTATGATCTGTATATACCATGAAATTCTCACCGAAGAGATAATGACACCACAATTTCAAAGTAGGGACCACTTCTGCCAACTCCAAATCATGAGTTGGGTAGTTATTCTCATGCACTCTCATCTATCGTGAGCCATATGCAGCCACATGATTCCCTTGAATGAGAACGCACCCCAACTCTGATTCTGATGCATCACAATACACCACGTACCCTTTTCCTGGTTATAGAAAAACCAAGATTGGTGCTGATGTAAGGCGACACTTTAACTCTTCGAAACACCACTGACACTGTTCATTCCACTGGAATGGAACATTATTTCTTGTCAAAGCTGTCATCAGTGAAGCCAAACATGAAAAATCATGAACAAAACACTGATAATACCCAGCTAGACCAAGAAAAATTTGTATCTCAAATACATTCTTTGGTGGTTTCCACAAGATTGCAACCTCCATATTATTTGAATCCACTGAAACACCTCTTTTAGAAATCACATGGACAAGATAATGAACTTCCTATATCCAAAAGTCACACTTTGACAATTTGGAATACAACCGATGATCCCTCAAGATCCCTAGAACTGTCGCCAAGTAATGCTCATGCTCCACCCTTGTCTTTCAATGCACCAGAATATCGTCTACAAATACCACTACTAATGAATTCAGATATTTCTGAAGTAACCAATTCTTCATGCCATGAACAATGCTGGAACATTTGTTAGACCAAAGGGAATAACCACATATTCATAATGTCCATATCTACTTCTGAAAGATGTTTTAGGAATATCGTTCTTCCTCACCTGCAATTAGTGATATCCCAACCTCAGGTCGATCTTGGAGAACCACTAGGCTCCTACCAACTAGTCAAACAAATCATTAATTTGTGGAAGTGGATATCTATTATTTATCATAACTTGGTTAAGTCTATGATAATCAACAAATAGCCTCAAAGTTCCATACGCCTCTTCCACAAACAACACCGGTGCTGCCCACGGAGACGTGCTAATCCATATAAACCCTTTGTTTTCTAACTCTTCCAACTGGACTTTATATTCCTACAATTCAATAGGTGCCCTCCGAAAAGAAGGAAGTGAGATAGAACAGGTCCCCGGAAGGAGATCAATCATAAATTCCACTTCTCTTACAGGAGGTAACCCAGAGAATTGTTCTGAAAAAACATCCATGAACTGATCCACCACTACTGAAAGAACACTCTTCTCAACACCGTCTACTGAATCCAACGACAACATAGTTAAATGATGCGATAACGTACCCACTCCTGGTGCCAAAAAACCCGTTGCGCCCTGCCTTTCATGCTTCTCTCCTCTAAAGAGATGTCTAATGCCATCATGTGTCGTAAAATCCCCTGTCTGTGCATTACAGTCTATGTGGTCCTTAAACGCCACTAGCCAATCCATTCTCAAGATTACATTATATCCATCCATCTCAAGCACTGAGAAATTCTAGGTTATCTCAACCTTACCCACAACAATACAAAATGCTCTACATAAGAAGGCTCAACACTCTCTTCAACAAAAAGGAGTTTTATGTTTCAAAACCGAGGGCATAATTTCTACCCTTAAACCCAGCAAATCAACCACACGTGCAGGAATTAAAGAGTGTGAATCACCCATATCAAAAAAACACTTTTATCAAGGTAGAATTTAAAAGAATATGACCTCCCACCTTGGATGGTCCTGACTGATCATCCACCACAACCAGCACAGCTCCAAATACATGTTTTCTTGCCACGCTCTATTCTTTATTTCTTTGCTGAGGCATAGTGGTATTCTGAGAATCACCATGACCCACTTTACTCTACTGAAGAGGGGTGTGCTACTGTCCCTGTCCCGTCGAATCATACAACATCTGTGATCCCTGAGGAGTGTCACGTGCACCTGACCTTGGAGCATTCTTACAATAACACTGCAGATTCACTATCTTCTTACAATTATGACATACTCAAGGTTGTGTCGTACAATCCCTCTTGATGTGGCTCGTAGAACCACACTGAAAACATCATGGCTTTCTATGGGGATTCAGAGGAAGATTCACCGATCCTGCCATCAGATTATATTCCATAATCCGGTCCTGGGAATAAGTGTCCCTCCTTCGCTTGAACCCAGCGTTAGAGTTCCCACTGTTACCGATGTGTACCACTATGCTTCCTACGCCCGGAGCTCCCAACAAATCCCATTTAGCCACCGAGGCTCTATTCTCACTCTCTATGTAATCATCTATACACAGTACTACTATCTTTGAAAGAATTTCTTGCCTTAACCTCACTTCAAAGATCCTTGCCTTCAACGACATGCTACCCGCCACCTCAAGTTCAAACCACACTATGTTCATAAACTTAGCTGCATAATCGATCACAGATATAAGATCTTTCTTCAAACTGAAGAAATCAGTCGTGTGCTGAATTCTGAATGTTTGTGGGAAGAATTGTTTATCAAATAAGTCCTCAAACCCCTCCCATGTCATACCCTGGACTGTTCCCACTTGAACTACCAACTTCCTCCACTAAAGGTCAAGATCTTCCAACATATACGTGGCCAACTTCACTTTTACCTCTACTAGTGTTCCCAAGAACTTGAAAATCTTGTTCATTCTATTCCACCATTCTTCTGACCTCTCCGTCTCTGAATCACCCCTAAAGATGGGTGGAATCTGATTTTGAAACTAATCCGCATGATCCACATGCCTTGGTTCATCCATTTTATTTCCACTTTCCACAGCTCGGAAAGCTTCCACTTTGCTTTGCACTAGCTTCCAGTTCACCTGAGGCTCAGGTGCTACCACATTCTCAGCAGCCTCCTCCGGTTGGTCTCTACGATGCCTACCCAGTGCCATTTATATAAATAGAAAACAAACAACCATGAGTCTCACTTATGTAGACATCACGAAATCCCATTTTAAATCACATTACACAACACTATCACAACAAGGCTTTCCACCTTTTCCACACGTTCCATGTTTCACCATTTTGAAAACCAAACCATTTTCAAAATACCAAATTTATTCACATTACAATTTCACACATTCATATCACATCATAAATCATTATACCTCAATGAAATATGCATCCTAGTGGGAAGTAATTTCTACCATGCATGTCATGATCATTTCATTGGATACACCCACGACAATGAGATATCCAATGCCTATAAGTGTCTCCAAAACACTTATGTACCCAACTCCCTGGTAACTTGAATTTCAGTATAGAATGGTTAGCTATGTCCTTTTATACTATACATTTCAAGTTCCGACAATCCTATGCCTTGATACCATCCTGACTCAAGGAATATATCACAACGAATGTCAAAACCAAATCTGAGAATCAAATCCAAAGGACCGAACAAGCTGATAACACTTATAACACCCCGACCCTACCTCATTGGTTTGAGGAGGTGATGAGGGATACTTGGCCTTAAGAGACGTTCCCAAGATGCCAAAGGCTGGAAATAAATGCCGAGAGCCTCAAGATAAAGTTGGGGAATGATTTTCCCTTAAGAAAAAACCAACCAAACCATCCACTAACAACCACTATATGCTGCATGTCAATTAAATTTCCCAACCATGCATTCCCAAAAGACATCCAAGTTGTTCCAAAACACAACTCAAAACCAATACAACCAGACATGAACACACAACATCAGAGTACACTTCAGAAACTAAACAACCAAAAAACCACAAGCCATGACACCACCACAGCTCCACACCAAGCTCCAAGCTCCAAGCTCCACCAAGGGATCACAATGATCCACTAAATGAGGGTGATGCCTTACCGTTTCCCATGTCATGGTACACGACATCTGCAAATACACCACAGTGCCAAAGCAGGGGGTGAGTACTAAAACTCAATAGGATTTCCCCAAATGACTTGCCTACATATGCCACTAGGATAAAACCATTAGCACATTTATATAAAAAAACTTATATAAAATAATCACAAGTGCTACCATTACCATAAGCCAACCACACCCTTACCAATACATTTCACCCAAACCAAACCACCAAGGGAAATCCAAAAAAACAAGCCACAAACCATTCCAACATTTACACATTAGCACAACAATTCAAACTTTCAAAGCAATGCAAAAAAAACAACCATTACAACCAAACAATGGAGCTTCCGTTCAACCCGTTCACCCAGTCACACCAAGTGGAACTTCCCGTACACTTATCCTTGATGGTGGCCCTTCCGTCCACTATCCATACCCCTTTTTATAGTGGTACTTCTCACCACTTCCACAAAACATTCCAATAAATCACATCCAAAAAAATAACCTACCAAGGTCACAACATCATGCAATCAACCAATTCCATTGCATATCAATCCACTTCAATAAATCACCCATTTATTGAAAACCATTTTTCATGCCAAACAACATTTAAATAAAACAATAATTTTATTGAAAACAATTTCTATCAACCATTTTCACAATTTAACCATAGCAACCCATTTTAAAATCTCCATTTTAAAATCCACAAGAATAGAATTTCACCATAAAACCCCCTTTTTTTCCCCCAAAATCCCCAAAACATCACCAAAGGGATTTCTACCCAATTTTGCACATAAAAAAAATTAATTTCAAGAACAAAAAATTAATTATTACCAAAATCATTAGCTCTAACCACGTGGAGTCGAGAGAGAAGCCATCTACCTTTAGGGTTTCTGAGAAATCGACCCACGAGTAACTGCACCTCAAATTCGGAAAACGTACCACCAAAACCTCTCTAGATCCCCTTTCCTAACATTAAAAAGCCTTAAAACATAATCCAAGGAAAACACAACCCTATATATACACACAACAAGTGTAGATCTAGAAAACCAAGAAAGAGGGAAGAGCATATCTAGAGGAAAACACAAAGAAATCATGAGAGAAACTTACCCGGGAGCAATCACCTTCAAAACACCAAGAAACCTCCTCAAAATGATTCTAAAATGAGTGGGAAAGCTCCTCAACCCCACTAATAACCAATGAACCCGAGTGAGACATGAGTGGGAGGAAGTTTGGAGTGATATAGGTTAAGCCGGAGGGAGCCCAGAACTTATAACCCCATTTTCAAGTGGCCACACGGTTAGTCCACATGGTTTTTCAAACAGTGCGCTAACCGTGCGCATGATACTGCCTCGGGAGCAAGGGTCCGCATGATTTCCTCGCACGGTTTGAAAAACCGTGCGCATGCCGTGAAAAACCTACTGTCTCCCGCTACACGGTTTCTTGGAGCATCTGCACGGTTTCCACAAACCGTGCTCAAACCGTGCACCCATAGAAAAGCCTCCAAACACATTCAAAACCATTCCAAACTCTCCCATCCTCTTCCCAACTCATCCCATGCACTTTAGACACATAAAAATTCATAAACAAAGGCCACATACCTCAAACCGGGGGTGCTACAAAATCTACCTTGTGAATATACATATATAATTTTTTTTAAAAGCATGTAAGGTTATATATATATACATACGAAAAAACATGTAATTTTTTTAATATATATATATATGTATGTAAGTATATTACTGGTGAATATACATATATAACTGTTTTTAAAAAATGTGAATGGTTATATATATATATATATATATTTATATATATGTATGTATATTAACATATGAATATACATATTTAATCCTATTAAAAATTGAATAAGGTTGTATATATATGTGTGTGTGTGTTTATATATTTTATAAGTATATTATTTTATAAATATGTGTAAAGATAAATTTTATGTAAATATATTTGATAAAGTAATATATATATATATATATAACGTGTGCAATTAAAAGGAAATGAGTTCTTTATAAAAAGGATGATAAATTAAATTTAAAGAAACCGTTTTTACAATAAAATAATTATAATTTTTTTAATAAAAAACATTATGAAAATTGATTTCAAAAAAAATTAAAAAGAAGAAATATTTATTAAAAGAATATATAATAATAATAATTAATCATTTTTGTAATACATTGTAAAAAATATTAAAAATACTACATTTTATAAATTCTTTTAAAAAGTAATAATTATTTAAATATAGTAAAAATTTAAATAATTACTAAAAAAATAAATAATTTATAATATTCAATAATCAATAAGTTAGTATTATTAATAAATTATAAATATTAGTGTTGAATACAAAATATTATTAAATATTTGTAAAAAATATAAAAAATAACAACAATTAGAAATTCAAAATAATTCATATAAATTATGTATTAATTAAAATAATTATTATTAATAATTTATAGAAATGTTATAATATATATATATATATATAATAAAAATCAAATATCAAAAAGGTTACCCTTATATGTGATGTAACCAAAAACCCAATTCATATAAATGTTTTGTCACACCCAAGGTAAACCTTGCATTCCTGACCTAACAGTGGTATTTGATTTATTATTTGATACATCATTATGGAGATAATTAATTTTTTGTAAAAAAATAATACAAAAATAATAAATGAATTACCATCATGTCTGATGTTACCTAATTATTGAGAGACACAATTTTTTTTTCATCTAAGGCAATCCACACTTCCCATACATAAGGACGACCTCTGATTTTTCATATGTTAGAATGTTTGGGAGATTCTTAAAATTATAATAAAAAATTATATTAATCATATTAAATTAATTAACCTAGCGTGAAATGTAACAAAACACCTTGAGGCACACAAATGTTATTCCAGGGCTATAGTAAACCCTGTATCCCAAACCTAAATGTGCTCTCAAAATTTTCATATGAGACACCATTCATGAGATATTACATTATTTTCAGAAAATAGCATACCTATGATATAATATATTTAATATTTTTATTCTATTTTCACCAAGCCTATAGGTCCCTAGAATCCAGTACTAACTCATCACCTCAGTCATATCATATTCCATAAAAGATTACATCATGTTAAAATACAATAATAATTTTCAATTAGTGAAAATAACTAATAATTGTTCATATTTAAGTTTTTTTAAATAATTATGTACTCAATTAGTAGACACCATATTCTATTATGTGATCTAGATTTGATAAATCATCAAAAAATACCAATGGATCTGGTATAAATCTTTTTTAAATTAAGGGTTTTGAAACATTTATATCATTTGAATAAGAAAATTCAAAATTTTTGTATGAATGTAAAATTAATCTTCCATGTAAGAAATCTGATCTTAAGATATTTGAAATGATTGAAAATATTAGAGTTAATGTACTAATTTTTTTCCAGAAAGATTATATTTTTTTGGTATCAAAATTGTTAATATAATTCCATATATAATAATTTTATTTGGCTTTGTATATATCATTTCATATTTTATTACATGAGGTTCCTAGACCATATAATCAGGTAAAAAAACAAAGAATGATATTCCAAATCCTGAATTAGAATCTTCTCTATTTTATAAATTGTTTATATATATTGAGGATGATTTCTATATGGGATTATAGAGGAGAAAACATAAAGTTGATACAAAATTTATGGCTATTAATTCATATTTTGGAATGCCAAATAGTTTCTATGATCATTTTTTATCTTGGGTTAAGTCGTTGTTTCCTGATAGAAATACATTAATTGCAGGTTTATTTGAATGTAATAGGTTGGTCAATAATTTGGTTATTAGTTATAAGAAGATTGAAATGTGTTCAAATGAGTGAATCTCATTTAACAGAGATTATGAATCATTAGTCGGTTTTCAAATATGTGGATAATGAAAGAATAAGGAGACAATAAGGGAAGTCCATATTTCTTATGAAAAAATTGATATATTTTATAATTATACCTAATTTACAAAATTTATTTAGGTAGTACGACATAGCTGAATTTATTGGATGTCGTAAATTAAATATTTATATCAATAAAAGCTTAAATAATATGTATGGTTGTGATTTATGGAAACACCTTGATAAGATGCATGTTTTTTTAAGACCTGATAACATATGGCTGAGTTGTTCTTTTGGTGGTTTAAGAACATTTTGATCTTAATAAAGTTAATATTCTTATTATCATGTTCTTGTTACTCATTAAAACTTACCTCCTTGTGTTTTGATGAAGGAACCATATATAATGGATTTTATTAATTCTAAGAAAACCAATGGAAAATATTGATGTTCATTTGAAGCCACTAATTTATGAGTTAATTTCATTATGGAACAATGACATGAAAATATTTTATATAGTTGAAGATCAACACTTTACATCGAATTTTGAATTAATGTGGATGATTATTGACATTATGGAATGTTGTATGTTATCTGGATGTAGTAAAAATGATCTAAAATATTCTCCATGCTTCATGGTTGAGAAAAAAGTATTTATTCTTGAAAATGGGTGAAATACAAGTTAATTTTAAATTCATAATAGATTAATTATTATGGATCACCGTTTTTGAAGGGACATAAATAATTTTACAGAAGGTATAATTGAAATAAAAAAATACAACAGTTCAATTGGGTATTTAAGTAAAATATATCATCTTTTTATTACCTCCTATTTCTTTTGAACAAACCATAAAAGAATAAAAAATAAATGGTTTTAACAGGGGTCATAATTGGATAAAGAAGATTATTTTTAGGACCTTCCATATTGGTATGATTTGACTGTTCAAAACATGTTATATGTAATTCATATTGAGAATACTTTTTTTGATAACATATTCTATTCCATGTTGGAAACACCTAGTAAGAATAAAGAAAATTTGAAGACATAGTTAGCTCTAGCCCATATTTGTCGACATCTAAATCTTGAATTAATTTAATGAAGCCAAAATAAGTGTACACAATTTAATAATAATTTTTTTTATTCTTTCAATGGATTTGAGATTTGAGATTACCAGATGTTTAGGATTCTAATTTGTATCATGAAGTCTAAAATGTGCATATTATAGGGTTAAAAATCTATGAATTCTGTAACAGCCCAAGATTTTATAAAAAAATATTCTTTTTAATTTTATTAATGTCTTGTGTTGTACGCTACACTAAAAGGAGCTTTCACAACACACATCCTTGACTTGCCTTGCATTACACGCAATCGCGACCTTCCTCGATAGCGTGTGTAATACGCAATACCGAGTTTCACTAAACAACGATATACTATTAAAATATTATTAAAACCAGCCGGTATGAATAGTAATAACCACTTTATAAAAATCTGTAAATCTTATTTTTCAAAATGAACTTCATTTTTGGATTCGGAGTATCGAATTTAGCCTAAGGTGAAATTTTGGTACATTTCGGATAACTTTCATATTCTGATGAATAGTGAAAATTACTAAATTATAATTAAAAAACAACTTTTGTAATCGAAATAATTAATAGTGATAAATTATTAATTGGAGTAGTTTTAAAGTATATTTAGAATATATTTTTACAATTTAATACAATGTTGGTCATTGGATATAATTGCACATTTAAACCAGACATAAACAAGTGTCAATCTTTTGATAGATATTGTTTCTTAAAAACACGCTATTTGTTTTAACAGCGGGATTTAATTACAAAGTTAATTAATGCAACTTTTATGTTATGCATTTAGTAAAATAGACTTCATTTTTGAATTCGGAATATGAAATATAGCTTAGGATGAAATTTTGGCATTGTTCTGAAAAACATCAATTTTTGATGAATAGTGAAACTACTAAGTGGTAGGTTAAAAACTGAATTTTGCATAAAACATAATTTTACCGCTTCTGTGAATGGAATTTCAAAAATCCGAGAGACACGGTTAATATCAAGGACTAAAATGTGGTTCAATGAGATGAAAATAATTTTTTGGTGAATAGTAACTTTTTACTTTTTTTACCACGGTTAATAGTAAATAAGGTAACTAAGGGTAAATATGATATTAATATTACCCTAACACATGTCCTAATTATATTGGACAAGTGTAATTCGACCAAAAACAAACTTAGGAAAAAAATATGACCATTTAGGCCCACTTGGATTAGATTAGGACATTTATTATTAATTTATTTAAAGAAGGGTTAAAATAGTTAAAATCAAAGTTTAATAAGTAAATCATTTTTAATATGGGGTTATACATAAGATAAATTCGACTATATATATTCATTAGAAATCTAAAAAGATTTCCTACATGATGGTATTTTATTTGTAATTTTTAGACATCAAATAATATAATTTATTTATGACACAAAAATGATGCAGTAATTATCTTATTAATGAAATATTGACATAATTGATACTATAAATACCAAAATAAATGTAATTTAAGACTTTTTATGAATTCCACTAATTTTCTAGGTTACTATGATATATTAGTGTTGATTTAATCAACTTGGTTCGAACATGTAATTCTGTTATGACTTTCACAAAAATCATATATCAAATAGTGTCAAAATTGACACAAAATAGTTTTTAAATCAAATATTATATTATTAATTGTTATTTTATTCCTAAAAATCTAAGGTTCGGCCAAATGACTTAGATAAGGATATATATATTAATAATAAACAATTTGGGGTTCGTATGGCATGTTATAGTAAGTGTATTAACCATATAGTGAAAGAAAACAAAAAGACACGGTAAAAGTTAAATTAATTAACTTAGAGTTAAATCTAATTGATAAGGTTAAAATAATATCTTAAACTTGTCTAAATTCTATTGGTTGATAGGATTTCGACCCATCCTTACTTTAGCTTCTAAATAAGACCCTTTGGAACCATTATAAACCGATTTTGACTTTAATATAAAATAATATTTTGAGATATTCCTACGGTGCCCCTCTCCTCCCCTATAAAAGGACACCTCCTCCCCCTCCTCCTCACACCAATTTGAGCACTCAAGCTCGGCCAACCCCTGCCAATTTCTCCTCTCCACTTCTCTAGCAACATCCTAGAGGTTCTGGTCTTCCTCAAAGCCCAATTTTAGTGCCCTAAGAGGAGGTCTCAAAGAGGCACTTCAAAGAAGAGGTAATTACCGTTACCAATTCTTTCATCTTTATTTCTTCTTCCACTTCTTCTTCTTAGGTTGTTTCATTATGAAGTAATAACATCAGTATCACTCATATACTGATATGTTATTATAAGTATGAAACAACCCTATTTCACCATCTATCCATCCTACGGAAAAAGAAATCACCGCGCGTGCGTACGTACGGAATACCGTCTCCACGCCGTGGTGTAATCTATTTTCCACCACCACCTTACACGGATGGGTATAATGGTGTAAAGAATAACTATACATAGTTATTATAACATTATATTGATTCTGATATATTGTATAATCCACTCCAATTCAATTCAATATTTATAGAAATGATATCATCGCTCGTGCGTACGTACGGAATACCGTCTCCACGACGCGATGAGATTCATTCTCCATGTTAACCATTTAAGAATGATTATAATGTATATATAAGAAATAATAATGAAATATATGACATTATAAAGCTACTGGATTTATGTATATATATACATATGTAAGTCATCTACTTACTTCCATTTCAAGACAATAAGGAAAGGAAAACAGCGTTCATGCGTACGTACGGACTACGGTCTCCATGAACGGTGTTTTTCATTTTATTTATCTACCTATTATATATATATATATACTGAATATATATGATATATAAATCATATTTTATATTCTGGAAGTAAGTAAATCATGATATAAGTAATAATGATGTCAAGAACAACAAGTCAAAACACCTACGATAAATGAAACGATTTTACCCAAAACGCTTCTTTAACATGGAATTTACAAAAGAACGGGTAATATAATGTCATAAGTGAACCATATATGATATCATAACAATGAATATGATTCTGTAATAAGTCAATAACATGATTTAAATCATTATACAGGAGGTTCGGACACTTACAAAGCAAGTCGGACCTAAGGTAAGGGAAATATCACAATCTCATTTTTATCCGAGATTGTTTATTCGTAAGTAATTACTGGGGTGTATTTTATCATCCACATCCATGTTCCCTCAATATGTAATATTGTTTCCATCCACTTAGAATAGTTTAAATCCAATTTTACCCATCGGTGAGTTTTTAGTAAAGAATATGAAAGGAATCTTTTGTCGTTTTTTTTATACGAGGTACTTTTTGACTTTTCCGACAAAAGTACGAGAAGAATGTTTTTTTTACTTATACGGCACGAACGGATTTCTACTGTTTTATAAAGCCTTATTTTCATGAAGCTTCCTCTAAAATATTTCATGACTATTTTCAATAAAATCTCTTTCTTTTAAAATTGCATGATGTTTTGTGAAAAGAAATTGATTTTGAAGAAGAAAGGATATTTTCCTCAAGAATTCAATTCAAGTGTTTTATCAAAATTATTTTCCATATAAGATAATAAAGGGATCTGTTTGTATCCATATTTTTACATTGATTTGACTATGTTGTGATGGAATTATTTTTATGAATTCCTTTATCTTATATGAATGGTTTTATGATGTCATGTTGTTTAAGAATCCCATTGTTATTACATGGGTTATGCAATGATGTATGATTTATGATTTTGTGGCACACATAAGAAAGGATTCATTAAGAGATGGGTGGGACCTATATCTCCCTCCAATGCATTGGGTAAAGATTTCATATCTCATGAGATAGACATGGCTGGAATGGTAGGTTATACCGGTTCAGTGAAACAGGACTGAAACGAGGATTACTCGATTCAGAAAGGGACTTTGTCCACTAAGATAGTCTTGGCAATGAGTCATGACTAACAAGAAATGATTTTCCATGATTATGTGTGTATGCCACAGAGTTTCATGTTTTAAGTTATGATTATTGGGATTTCATTTCACTACTATGATTTATCCCAGGTTATGAAATTATGCTCTCTTTTGCAGGTTAAGATTTCCAAAAATGTTATGTTCTTATGAAAATTATGTGATTGATATTTCCTTTGTTTACCCTTACTGAGCATTTGAGCTCACCCTTTTATGTTTTCTTTTCCCCAGGATATAAAGAAAGGTTTTAGGTATAAAAAGGAAGATCTTTATGGGAGATGTTGAAGATCTTCCACCACAATTAGAAGTTTACGTTCCGAGTTTCCAAAGACACTAAACTATTACGATCCTTGTGTGTGTGTTTTTGTTATGTACTAAGTATTCCGCAAAAGTAATGTAATGTCTATGTACGTCAAGATTCGGGTCTCTACAGTTGGTATCAGAGGAAAGGTTTAGTCAACCTTTGGAAACTAGGATGCGAGAACTTTAGTGAGATCCCTAGAGATATTTCTAAGGTATGTCTAGGGATGTCCCTAGGGATAAGTATACGTATAGGTTATAGTAATAGAATTACGCTAACGATCATAGAATTAAACCTAAGATGTTAGATATCGAGGATACTCCACCTTTATTATGTTGTTTTCCCTAGCATGATTTTTGCCTCTCACACTATTCTTTTTGGGTTTTAGACGATGGCTGGAACCCGAAGGAACCGTGTTGATCAATGCAATGGACAATGCAATGATTGTCCTCCTGAACAAACAAATGTTATGGGAGATGGAGTGCAAAATCTTATTTCTATACTTACACAAGCTATGAATCATTCTGGACTTCCAAATGAGCAGAGAAGGGAACAATATTCTATGGAGTCCTTCATGAGGCAACGTCCACCTTCTTTCAGTGGGTCTACTGATCCATTAGTTGCTGAACAATGGATTAGTACTACTGAAAAGATATTTTCAGTTCTTCAATGTTCTGAACATGATAAAGTCATCTTAGCAGTATATCGTTTGGAAGGTGAAGCTGATCAATGGTGGAATCTTATCAAGAATACGAGGCCAAGAGATGAAATTGAGTCCATGGAATGGGACGAGTTCAAGAACTTGTTTTTCAGTAAGTACTTCCCTCGTATTCTTCGAACAAAGATGGAGAAAGAGTTTCTTGAACTGAAGCAAAGGGACGATGAATCTGTTGGTACCTATGAAGCAAATTTTACAAGACTTGCAAGGTATGCTTCTGGAATTATAATCCAACCTGAAAGTAAAGTTGATCGATTTTTCAGTGGCTTAAAACCAAGTCTTCGAAGGGCATTAGCTATAAGAGACTTCAGTAGCTATGAAGAAATTGTGCGTTGTGCTATAAAGGTAGAAATGGAAGTTGGTGTTACATATCCATCTCATTGTTTTGACAAGAAACGAAAAATTGAGTTCAAGGAGAAATCTCAGAATAATGGTGAAAAGAAGATGAATGTTTCCTTATGCACAAAGTGTGGAAAGAAGCATGGTGGAGATTGTCTTAAAGGGACTAGAAAATGTTTTAAGTGTGGAAAAGAAGGTCATCGAGCAGCTGAGTGTCGACGTAATGGAAAAAGGGTTTCTAATGATGTGAATAAAGCAAACACTGTAGAGAACGCACAGCCAACACTTCAATGCTTCAAGTGCAAGGAAATGGGGCATTATGCTAATAATTGACCTAATCCAAGGGTTAGTGATGATCAACATGAGCAACCACTTAAGGCAAAGGACAAAGGGAAATCACATGCGATCACTATTGACAATGTTGAATATGACAACGATGTGGTGGAATGATTAAGTGTTTATGTAATGGGATTCCAAAATAATGTTGTATCATTGAGTATTGCAATATTTATTGATGTGGTATTCAAAGTGATTGAGATATTTTTTGGAAATAAGATTATATGCGCATAATGAAGACGAGAAAATGAAATGTTTAATAGTATTCATGAGCTCATGATTGATATAAGGACTAAGTGATATCATGGTTTGAGTATATAGAATTTTGAGGATTTTGGTAACTTTTAACTGCACTCATGTTTTCACTAAGGTATTCAAGAGAATACACGATTACGGACTTTGAATGTTTGGAATGTGACCAACAAGACATATCTTATGATATGTGGGGATCAACGACAGTATTAAATCTCTGGTAATCGTTGTCACTATATTATGAGAGTGGACTGCAGTATTATGTATAAGCCTAAAGATTAGACTGGATTATGTTGGACATAAGTTAGTATTGTTTAAGGATAGAAGATTTTCGATATTATTGATGGGATGTTATAGTAACGTAGTTTTAGAAAAAGGGACAACCTGCAGGATGGGCGACAACCCATCGCTTCGGACAAGGCTGTAGGAATCGAACCCACAACCGAAGTGCGACTGGCCATTATCGCCTACCACTGGCCTACAAGAAGTCCCTGTTTAGTAGAAATTAGTTTTATTATATTAAGCAGTATGATATATGAAGTATAAGTCCATTTTAGGAACTATATATGATTAATCTCACTATAGATCGACTTATGTATATAATTTTTGCTAACCTTTTGTTTGAGACAGATGGAATGACCCGTCATTCTCTCACATGATCTGCTAACACTTCAACTTCATTTATTTAAGAGATGAAGTGGAAATTGTTCTAGGCACAAACAATAGTGAGATTGTACCAAAATAAAGAAAGTATTTATTCCAATTCAAATTTTCAACTTTAGGGAAATGATCTTGAAAACCAAAAATGTTGTCCTAGTGATCTTATACCTGATGAATCGGATGATACCTTAGATCGTCACAAATTTATGGATTTGTGATTATTGGCTTTTCCATAGCCATGTTCTCTACCACTCACCATCAGAACATGATGGTTAGATTTCTCTTCCATATCCATATTTTCACCTATGTGGAAACCCAGTGATTAGTTTATTTGGGTAATCGTTACATTTCATACTTTAGTTTTTAAAGCCAAGTTTCGGTATTCCCTTTTACGATGTGGGTTTCTATTAAATAAACTTTCAAATAGTAAACCATTTATAACCCCGACGAATTTCGAGGGCGAAATTCATTTTAAGGGGGGTAGAATGTAACAGCCCAAGATTTTATAAAAAAATATTCTTTTTAATTTTATTAATGTCTTGTGTTGTACGCTACACTAAAAGGAGCTTGCACAACACGCATCCTTGACTTGCCTTGCATTACACGCAATCGCGACCTTCCTCGATAGCGTGTGTAATACGCAATACCGAGTTTCACTAAACAACGATATGCTATTAAAATATTATTAAAACCAGCCGGTATGAATAGTAATAACCACTTTATAAAAATCTGTAAATCTTATTTTTCAAAATGAACTTCATTTTTGGATTCGGAGTATCGAATTTAGCCTAAGGTGAAATTTTGGTACATTTCGGATAACTTTCATATTCTGATGAATAGTGAAAATTACTAAATTATAATTAAAAAACAACTTTTTTAATCGAAATAATTAATAGTGATAAATTATTAATTGGAGTAGTTTTAAAGTATATTTAGAATATATTTTTACAATTTAATACAATGTTGGTCATTGGATATAATTGCACATTTAAACCAGACATAAACAAGTGTCAATCTTTTGATAGATATTGTTTCTTAAAAACACGCTATTTGTTTTAACAGCGGGATTTAATTACAAAGTTAATTAATGCAACTTTTATGTTATGAATTTGGTAAAATAGACTTCATTTTTGAATTCGGAATATGAAATATAGCTTAGGATGAAATTTTGGCATTGTTCTGAAAAACATCAATTTTTGATGAATAGTGAAACTACTAAGTGGTAGGTTAAAAACTGAATTTTGCATAAAACATAATTTTACCGCTTCTGTGAATGGAATTTCAAAAATCCGAGAGACACGGTTAATATCAAGGACTAAAATGTGGTTCAATGAGATGAAAATAATTTTTTGGTGAATAGTAACTTTTTACTTTTTTTACCACGGTTAATAGTAAATAAGGTAACTAAGGGTAAATATGATATTAATATTACCCTAACACATGTCCTAATTCTATTGGACAAGTGTCATTCGACCAAAAACAAACTTAGGAATAAAATATGACCATTTAGGCCCACTTGGATTAGATTAGGACATTTATTATTAATTTATTTAAAGAAGGGTTAAAATAGTTAAAATCAAAGTTTAATAAGTAAATCATTTTTAATATGGGGTTATACATAAGATAAATTCGACTATAAATATTCATTAGAAAGCTAAAAAGATTTCCTACTTGATGGTATTTTATTTGTAATTTTTAGACATCAAATAATATAATTTATTTATGACACAAAAATGATGCAGTAATTATCTTATTAATGAAATATTGACATAATTGATAATATAAATACCAAAATAAATGTAATTTAAGACTTTTTATGAATTCCACTAATTTTCTAGGTTACTATGATATATTAGTGTTGATTTAAGCAACTTGGTTCGAACATGTAATTCTGTTATGACTTTCACAAAAATCATATATCAAATAGTGTCAAAATTGACACAAAATAGTTTTTAAATCAAATATTATATTATTAATTGTTATTTTATTCCTAAAAATCTAAGGTTCGGCCAAATGACTTAGATAAGGATATATATATTAATAATAAACAATTTGGGGTTCGTTTGGAATGTTATAGTAAGTGTATTAACCATATAGTGAAAGAAAACAAAAAGACACGGTAAAAGTTAAATTAATTAACTTAGAGTTAAATCTAATTGATAAGGTTAAAATAATATCTTAAACTTGTCTAAATTCTATTGGTTGATAGGATTTAGACCCATCCTTACTTTAGCTTCGAAATAAGACCCTTTGGAACCATTATAAACCGATTTTGACTTTAATATAAAATAATATTTTGAGATATTCCTACGGTGCCCCTCTCCTCCCCTATAAAAGGACACCTCCTCCCCCTCCTCCTCACACCAATTGGAGCACTCAAGCTCGGCCAACCCCTGCCAATTTCTCCTCTCCACTTCCCTAGCAACATCCTAGAGGTTCTTGTCTTCCTCAAAGACCAATTTTAGTGCCCTAAGAGGAGGTCTCAAAGAGGCACTTCAAAGAAGAGGTAATTACCGTTACCAATTCTTTCATCTTTATTTCTTCTTCCACTTCTTCTTCTTAGGTTGTTTCATTATTAAGTAATAACATCAGTATCACTCATATACTGATATGTTATTATAAGTATGAAACAACCCTATTTCACCATCTATCCATCCTACGGAAAAAGAAATCACCGCGCGTGCGTACGTACGGAATACCGTCTCCACGCCGTGGTGTAATGTATTTTCCACCACCACCTTACACGGATGGGTATAATGGTGTAAAGAATAACTATACATAGTTATTATAACATTATATTGATTCTGATATATTGTATAATCCACTCCAATTCAATTCAATATTTATAGAAATGATATCATCGCTCGTGCGTACGTACGGAATACCGTCTCCACGACGCGATGAGATTCATTCTCCATGTTAACCATTTAAGAATGATTATAATGTATATATAAGAAATAATAATTAAATATATGACATTATAAAGCTACTGGATTTATGTATATATATACATATGTAAGTCATCTACTTACTTCCATTTCAAGACAATAAGGAAAGGAAAACAGCGTTCATGCGTACGTACGGACTACCGTCTCCATGAACGGTGTTTTTCATTTTATTTATCTACCTATTATATATATATATATACTGAATATATATGATATATAAATCATATTTTATATTCTGGAAGTAAGTAAATCATGATATAAGTAATAATGATGTCAAGAACAACAAGTCAAAACACCTACGATAAATGAAACGATTTTACCCAAAACGCTTCTTTAACATGGAATTTACAAAAGAACGGGTAATATAATGTCATAAGTGAACCATATATGATATCATAACAATGAATATGATCATGTAATAAGTCAATAACATGATTTAAATCATTATACAGGAGGTTCGGACACTTACAAAGCAAGTCGGACCTAAGGTAAGGGAAATATCACAATCTCATTTTTATCCGAGATTGTTTATTCGTAAGTAATTACTGGGGTGTATTTTATCATCCACATCCATGTTCCCTCAATATGTAATATTGTTTCCATCCACTTAAAATAGTTTAAATCCAATTTTACCCATCGGTGAGTTTTTAGTAAAGAATATGAAAGGAATCTTTTGTCGTTTTTTTTATACGAGGTACTTTTTGACTTTTCCGACAAAAGTACGAGAAGAATGTTTTTTTTACTTATACGGCACGAACGGATTTCTACTGTTTTATAAAGCCTTATTTTCATGAAGCTTCCTCTAAAAGATTTCATGACTATTTTCAATAAAATCTCTTTCTTTTAAAATTGCATGATGTTTTGTGAAAAGAAATTGATTTTGAAGAAGAAAGGATATTTTCCTCAAGAATTCAATTCAAGTGTTTTATCAAAATTATTTTCCATATAAGATAATAAAGGGATCTGTTTGTATCCATATTTTTACATTGATTTGACTATGTTGTGATGGAATTATGTTTATGAATTCCTTTATCTTATATGAATGGTTTTATGATGTCATGTTGTTTAAGAATCCCATTGTTATTACATGGGTTATGCAATGATGTATGATTTATGATTTTGTGGCACACATAAGAAAGGATTCATTAAGAGATGGGTGGGACCTATATCTCCCTCCAATTCATTGGGTAAAGATTTCATATCTCATGAGATAGACATGGCTGGAATGGTAGGTTATACCAGTTCAGTGAAACAGGACTGAAACGAGGATTACTCGATTCAGAAAGGGACTTTGTCCACTAAGATAGTCTTGGCAATGAGTCATGACTAACAAGAAATGATTTTCCATGATTATGTGTGTATGCCACAAAGTTTCATGTTTTAAGTTATGATTATTGGGATTTCATTTCACTACTATGATTTATCCCATGTTATAAAATTATGCTCTCTTTTGCAGGTTAAGATTTCCAAAAATGTTATGTTCTTATGAAAATTATGTGATTGATATTTCCTTTGTTTACCCTTACTGAGCATTTGAGCTCACCCTTTTATGTTTTCTTTTCCCCAGGATATAAAGAAAGGTTTTAGGTATAAAAAGGAAGATCTTTATGGGAGATGTTGAAGATCTTCCACCACAATTAGAAGTTTACGTTCCGAGTTTCCAAAGACACTAAACTATTACGATCCTTGTGTGTGTGTTTTTGTTATGTACTAAGTATTCCGCAAAAGTAATGTAATGTCTATGTACGTCAAGATTCGGGTCCCTACAAATTCCATGTCATTTTAAAAATATTACTTTTTATTATTCCTAGAAGGATTTTTTATTCTTCAATATAGGATGTGATTAGTGAAATATCATCTTTCATATATCATATTTTTTAGAATAATCAAATTATGATGCATTGAATAGGCTGAAAAAATATGTTGTAATAATTTTAAAGAAATTGTAGAACATATTATCCGGAACATTCTTTTAATTAATGGAACATTTAATATTACATTTTTATGATGGAAAATGTAGAGGGAGTGTACAATTCCAATGAATGTATGAATTTGAGTGATGTATGAAAAAATTAAACTAAAAACTAAGTAACAAAGCATCAGTTGAAGGGTCAATTTCAAAAGCACACTTTCATGGGGAAATTTCAAATTTCTAGTCACATTATTTTCAATTAGAATATATTTCAAAAAAAATTTCATGGGTCATAATGAGGAAAATTTTTATGATGTCACAGACCACCTGTTTTATGTTTTTTAATCACCATGTGCATGGTTTTGGTAGTTATCATGATGTATGGATTTTTGATGAAGAACTGTATAGTGCCCATACATACATTCTGCTAAATTGTGAAGAAAAGGCCTGATTTTTGTAGTATATACCATTTATGATTATTTTACAATTTTAAAATAGATAGATTTATTTAAATTATTTGTTTTTAAAACTATATGATTACCATATCAAAAACAATTTATAAAAATTATATCAACTCCTTTTATAGAATGTCATCAATAGAATTTTTATTATTATTCTCAAATACTGGTAAGTTAAATAGTTTTCAATGGGACATAAAATCATTTTTTAGTGACTTTTATTATTAACAATTTTTATTTTAAGTAGGAAAAACATGAAATTAAAATTTATAGTCAATTTTGTGTTCTAAAAAAACTTAATCAAAACTGGTAAAATCTTATAATGGGTATATGGTTAAAGTATTTCAATTCAATATATAAATATATAGATAATCAATGAAATAAATGAATTGAGATGTTTGGTTGAAAGGATATAATCATAAATAATGTGAAGTTTATTTTTATGGAATGCTATATGGAATAATTGAGTTATGTTATCTAGGACCAAATTATATAACATTTTTTAAATTCTATTGGTATTTTACTGATCAAGGCTTGCGAGTTCATCCATGACATAGAGTCGCTAAGATTAAATTTAACTGTCTTATTAAATCAAATGATCTATTTATGTTATAAAATAAATTAATTCAAGTGTATTATGAAAATTATTATGATATTTTAAAATATTTAAAGGACTAGTGGTGTGTAATAAAGATTAAATATCATGATAAGTAGTTTATTTAAAATGTAAATGGTTATGTAGAAGTGAAAAAATTTGATATTTTTTAATAAAGATCCCAAAATATATCTCTTACCATATGAGATATAAATATTAATGATGAAATAACCTAGTTATGTTTTGTTGATATTGATAATTTTGTTGAAGTAATAATTTATGATTAAACAGAAAGTTGTATAGGAATTGATGATGCAGAAAATGAAGATGAAGAAATTATCCTTGATAAAGTTGATACAACATATCAAGAATGATGTATTATATTTATTAATTTATTATATTATTAGATTATATATTTGTATTAAAAAGTATTTATAGGTAAGATTATTTGTTTTAGATGGATGGACCTAAAAATGAATTATATTCCTTCACTAATTCTAGTAATTATTTGTTATTTCTATTTGATATCTTCATTAACAATTTTTGATAGGAAATAATATTATATTATGAATTATATTTATTAGTTTTTATATCTTATATCTATATTAACAAATATTTACATGTTATATTATAATATTCTTGTATATATTAACTTGTAATTATTATATTGTGGTATTTTTTTTATATTTTATACCTATATTAAAAATTTCTTGCAGGTAAAATTATTATATTATGTTATTATTTTTTTTCATATTTTATATTTTTATTAAAAATTTCTTAAAGTTATGATTATTTATTTTAGATGTCTAGAGATAATACCAGTGATCAATATAATTCTCTCACTAATGGTGGACTTCCTACTGATGATCTTGATTCATCAGATCCGAAGGATACCGCTCCTTAAGAGGTGGTGTGGTATTAAATGATTGATGATTTTAGAACAAATTATAAATATAATACCTTCTCATGTTTTTGATCTTCATTTATAGATGTATGTTTAATTGTTTTTTATTTTTAATTTATATTTAATTCTGGTAATAATTTTGTTAATAGTATTCTGATTTTTTGTTTTTATTTGCACTATTTTTCACATTTATATATTAAGAAAGATGTTCTATTTATAAGAAATTATTATTATGAGCCATGGGTGTCATGGGATCAGGTTATGATCACTATTCATTTGAAGATGTTTGATCACTAGATTTTATGATATTAAGAAATATATATATTTTAAAATTTATTTAATTAAAAAAATATTGTGTTTCATTTTTATAGAATTTATGATCTTAGATTGATGATATATTGAGAGATATTAACCTATATGAATGATATATTTGTATACATGAATGTATTATTCATTTTTTACACAACATCATAAAGATAGATAAGGATAGATCTTATGATACTGTTTTTAAAAATTTGTGTGTTTGCCATTGACATAACTATATCTCACCTAAATCATGGGATGGATTATGTATATATTTCATATTAGATAATTTTAGGAGTATATCATCATCTAGATATTATATCTGGGGGTGGAATGATGTTACATATAAGGTTGAAAGTGATATATTTATCTTATATCAATGAAATATGGTAAGAAATATTTTTTTATTAATGTATATATACTTTTAATGTAAAATGAATATTATATTATATAGGCCACTACATAAACATATATTATAGATTTTAATGTTTATATGAATATGTAAATTGATCCCCATATAAGAAAACTTACACGCGAATGACAGAACCATAATTTGATTTTTAATGTTTTAAAATAATTCACTAAAAATAATTTTATTGTTATTATATATACTAATTATATTTGTAGTAAATGATTGAGGATGTGTAACATCACAAGTAATTAATTAATAATAGATATTCTTATATATGTCTATTTATTAATTATATAGTGTTTTAGAGGCTTAAAATGAGAATAAATCCAATCTTAAGAATGGAATACTCTAATATTTTTAAAAGATTGTTTTACTGCCTTTTGATGGTGAACCATTTTTAAATCTATATTTTGACAATTTTATAAGCTATATTTGTCAAAATAAACTTATTATTTATGATTGGTGCATTGAAATTTACTTTGGATAATTTTTGGTATTTTTCTGACAATGTTCTTTTTTAAATGAATAGTGAAAAATACTGCATTTTACATCAAAACCGATTCTTCATATAATATAATTATATGGTTAGATTATCTCTTTAACTGGTTTTAAAATGTAATTATAATATATTTGTAACATTTAATCCAATGGTGGTCATTAGAATTAATTTCACTTTGGAATTGGGCATAAAAAAGTGCCAAACATTTCATAGATATTGTTTCGAAAAAACCCGCTATTTGTTTTGACAACGGGAATTATTTTTAAATTAATTATTTAAATTTATCGGTTTGGAATTTGGTAAAATGGATTCCATATTTGGAATCAGAAGTTCCAAATTATGTAATTAATACTCTTTTGTTTTTGGACATTATGAATAGTAACAACGGTAATTATCTTTAATTATCTTGTTTAATTAGTAATCAGGTAGTTAAGGATAATAAAATAATATCATAATAATAACAAATGACCCAAACATGTGTCCTAATGATATTGGTTGTTCCATGTAAGACCATGTGATTCCTTGTTCCAAACTTATCGACCACATGGAATCAGTTTTGGGTGAAAGTGACACTTTATCATTTTATTTTTAAAGAAAGGAGAATATTACTAAAGAATGTATCACCTGAGTAAAATTTTTTTAGTTTTGTCTGTGTAAATTATCACTTATACTATAAATATTCACTGGAAAGCTAACAATATTTCCTAGATCATAGTATTTTGTTTATAATTTTTAGACATTAAATAAATTGATTTATTTATGACCCCATGATGATGCAACGATTACCTCATTAATGAACGATTTAAATAAAATGAAAACATAATGTAAAATATAAGACATAAACATGTCAAATACCTATTGTATGAGTATATTTCGAACCCTTATCACCATATCCTAGAAATATATCAATGTGGGACCTTTTAAATCCGAAAATCATTTTAAAATAAAGTAACATACCTTGGCTTTCCCAGAGTGCCCCTCCTCCCTCTTATAAAAGGCCCCCACCTCTACCTCCATACCCACAATTCTCAAGACATTGGCTCAACAAATCTCTGCTAATTGTATCTCTAGAAATCCATATATTAATCCTAGAAGCCTTACCTTAGGCAGAAAGCTCTTCAAGAAACCCTTTTGGTTCAAACCAAGAGGAGTTACCCGATTTAAAGGTAATGTCTTTTCTAATGTTATTTTGTTTTATTTTTCTTATCCAACCCCATAAACACTTTTTATTCCTTTATTTTGTAAAAACACCAGTATATTATGTATAATATTATGTTGTTATACGAATTATTCGAGATACACTTACACACACCTACATCTAATGGTTAAAGAGAATACTATTTCCGTGGATGGCGAATTTCTGCCTCACGAAACGATGATTGTTCAATATTGTTCTAACACATTCAAAGGTGGCCATTAAGATGTCACTATATTTATATATGATATATAATATGTTTATGTATTACTTAAGCTTCTGTATTTTTCATTTATGGCATACCTTTATGGTTTCCATTATGGGTAAACGCGGTATCTTCATTTTAGGAAATGCGGACTACCGCCCCCTCAAAATGATTTGATTCGTTAATGCCATATGTTGGATGTATAAAGGATGTAGTTATTGATATTATATATGATATTATACTGTAATTATAATATACCTTTATATCATTATGATTCCATTCCATAAAATACGAAATAGAAATGAAAGCAGCGTTCATGCGTACGTACGGCTTACCGTCTCCATGAATAGTGCATTTCATTTCTTACCTCTAAATGTTTTGTAATATTATAAATTCATGTACATACTGGATATATATGATATATATGATATCTACATCATTAATATAATTCTGGATATAATAGATATTTTACCACATGAACAACTTGTAATTATAAAGAGTTAATTTTGGACACAAGTACCAATGATCGACAAAACGACCATTATTAACTTAAATAATGAAATAGTGTTCATAACATGGTAATAAGTGATATAAAAGGAATAATGAACTTGAAAAAGTTTCTTAAGCAAGAATAAATTAACTCAAGTTTATTATTCAGGAGGTTAAAGAACGATCGAGCCAAGTCGGGCCCATGGTAAGAGACTTCGTCTAAATCTCCTTTCATTGAGGCATATTTTGTTTTGTAAACAACCTTATTTTATACGTTGTATAAAACCCTTTGAATTTTACATTTATTCAAAAGGAATATTTTTTATATGAATCGCTTTACTGAACGACAAAAGAAAATGTTTTTGTCGTACGTCTGCGGCGACAACGACTTCTCCACCGCCGTGACCATTATTTGAGTTTAGGCTTCCTATAAAAGCCATAATTTTTTTAAATGAAAAATATATGCCATGTTTTAATTTTCTTTTAATTTGGAATTGAAAATGGTTTTGATAATTTTTTTATTATATCAATGTGTTTTTGATATCTTGTGATTGAAATGTGGAAATGTTATATTTCCTTTACTCATGTTTTATGTGATACAATTATATTATGGCTCTTGGGAATTATTTATGATAACGGGTGGTTCCGTGATAAAATAAGTCCGGGTGAGCCCGATATAGATCTCTAATGCATTGGGTAACACGAAGGAGTAAAACGTTAAGGTTTATCCGAAGAGATAATGGGAATATACTGTGATGGGTATTCCATACGTAACCAAGAGGGCTACTCCCTACATAAGAATGTTATGAATGCCTCAAGTTACCTTTGTGTCTTATGATTTCTTTGATTTATTCATGATTTGATGAGGTATGTTAAAATTATTATGTTTTATGAGTAATATATGATTTCATACATGGAATAATATTTTCATTTCGTGCTTTTATATCCCTTACTGATCTTTTTATGATCATCCCAAGTTTTTGAAATGTTTTTTATAGGTCAAGGGAAAGTACATGATGTGATGATAGTGTCAAGGAAGTGTCAAGTAAGAATATATGTTTTATTCTAAATATGTTTCCGTTGATGGTAAAAATGAGTACTATCTTTTATGTAACCACTTTGTTTAAATGTTGAATGTAATGCGTGATTTATGATCCAATTTGCTAAAACTCTAAACCTGAAAGGATCCTCAATGTGTATTCTTGAAATAACTCAAGATTAAGTAATTTTTAAGGCTAGGGCCTTATAGTTGGTATCAGAGGTCGTTTTAGATAACTTTAGGAGTTATAATTCTATTAAATTATTATCCAAAAATATTTTTTATGGTCAAATTGAAATGATATAGCATTTTAAGATTACAATGTTGCTTCATCTAAGACATGTTTGTTCAGAATAGTTTTCCGTAGAGGAAATAGGGAAGCAGTGCTGGGAAGGAATACAAAAAGAAATGACCTTCCGAATCAGCATCCTGAAATGGTCGGAATTAGAACTGAACAGTTTGTTGTAGTAATGTAACAGTTGACTCAAGTGATAAATGGTGGTGGTATCCATGCATGAGATCAGCTAGATCAACCGTAGAGGAATATGTCATTGGTGGAACATTTCATAAGGGAACATCCCCCATCATTCAGAGGATCATCTGACCCTATGCTAGCTGAAGGGTGGATTAAAGCACTATAGAAGATTTTTGATGTCATGGGGTGTTCAGACAATCAAAAGGTTAGTCTTGCTATTTACCGTTAGGAGGGTGAAGCAGATCAGTGGTGGTCAATGGTTAAAAATATCAGGAACGCTGATGAGATTGATGCTCTCGACTGGGATGAATTCAAAGGTATGTTTCTTGAGAAGTATTTTCCTAAGGATGTTCGACATAGGATGGAAAAACAATTCTTGTAACTGAGGCAAGAGGATGACTCAGTGGCTTCTTATGAAGAAAGGTTCACTCGATTGGAAAGGTATGCACTAAATTTTATCCGAGACCTTGATAGTAAAATCAATCATTTTTTCTTAGGATTAAAGCCAAAATATTGAATGGATTTATCTTCTCGCAAGTTCAAGATTTATGAAAAGCTTGTTCGATGTGCTGAGAAGGTGGAAATAGAGTTTTACGATGATCAATTGCTCTATAACAACCAACAGAAGAAGAGACCGAAGTTGCAGGAGAAAGGGAAGAATTATTCAAAAATGTATGATGGTAAGAAAAATAAGTTTCCAGTTTGAGATAAATGTGGTAAAAGTAATTCTTGTGAATGTCTTATGAATTATGGAAAGTGCTACCGATGTGGTAAGATGAGACATAAGGCTAGTGATTGCACTGAAAAAGATCAGGGTGGTGGTAAGACTAAATTTGATTTACAGTTAGTGAAATGTTACAAGTGCAATGAGATGGGTCATTATGTAAACGAGTGTCTGAAAAAGAGCTTGAGTGATGGGAAGTAGTCAGATTACAAGAAGAAAGGGGTGGTAAAATCCTTTGAAACTACTTCAGCAGATGTTGGGCCATCAGATGAAGTGGTATCAGGTACTTTGTTTTTTCAGATTATGCTAGTGTGTTGTTTGATTCAGGGTCTACACATTCCTTCATCTCTGAAAATTTTTCTAGTAAAATGGGAATACCATCTCAAGAAATGGCTCCTGAACTTGTGGTAAAAACACCTGGGGGAAATTTTGAGGAAAAAATAATTTATAAGAATCTTCCTATCCTAATATGTGGAACGAACATACTTGCAAACCTTATTGTTTTACCTTTGGTAGAGTTTGATGTTATCCTGGGTATGGATTGGCTCTCTATTTACCATGCTAAGATTGACTGTAGAGCTAAAGGAGTTTCTTTTCAGAAAGAATTTCAGTTTGTGTACAAGAATGATCCCTTATTATTGATAACATATCAAGAGGCTGAGAAACTTGTAAAATACGGAAATGAATGTTACCTCTCACATATTTTTGAAAACAAAGGAAATGATCATATTAATGATGTTCCAGTGGTAAATGAGTATCCTGATGTTTTCCCTGATGAGTTTCCTGGAATAATACCAGATCGGGAAGTTAAGATTACTGTTGACTTAGTTCCGGATGCTAAGACAACTTCAAAACCCCCTTATCGAATGGCTCAAATTGAACTTTTAGAGTTGAAGGAGCTTTGAAAGATTTATTAGAGAAAGGATTCATTCGACCTAGCACATCACCATGGGGTGCTCCCGTTTTATTTGTTAAAAAGAAAGATGGTTCAATGAGACTTTTCATTGATTATAGATCCTTGAATAACATCACTGTTAAGAACAAATATCCTTTGCCTAATATCGTTGATTTTCTTGATCAGCTCCAGGGAGCTCAGTATTTTTCAAAGATTGACCTGAGATCAGGGTACCATCAGTTGTAGGTAAAGGAATCAGATATTCCGAAGACTGCGTTTCATACAAGATATGGACATTATGAATTTTTAGTTATGCCTTTTGGGCTAACCAATGCCCCTATTGTATTCATGGACCTTATGAATAGAATTTTCAATGAGTTCTTGGATAAGTTTGTGGTTGTTTTCATTGATGATATTTTGGTGTTCTCTAAAAGTAAAGAGGAGCATGAAAGAAATTTAACGGTTATTTTGAAAACCTTAAAAGAAAATAAATTGTATTGGAAATTCATCAACCGTGAGTTTTGGTTGCAAAAAATTTCTTTTCTTGGATACATTGTTTCTAAAGATGGGATAACTATTGATCCTTCAAAAACAAAGGCTGTGGAAGAATGTCCAAGACCCACAAATTAAACCGAGATTCGTAGTTTTCTTGGTGTGGAAGGCTATTACCTAAGGATTGTTAGAAATTTTTCCCGGTTATCTAGTCCAATGACTAAGCTAACTTGGAAGGGTGTTAAGTTTATCTAGACAAACGAATGTGATGATTATTTTCAGGAACTAAAAAGAAGATTGGTGAATGCTCTAGTTTTGGCACTACCTTCCAGGAATGGGGAGTTTGTTATCTACAGTGATGCTTCATCAAAAGGACTTGGTTGTGTCCTAATGCAGAATGATCATGTAATTGTGTATGCTTCACGTCAGTTGAAAACTCGTGAGGTAAATTACCCTACACATGATTTTGAATTAGCTGCTGTTGTTTTTGATTTAAAAGTTTGGTGGCATCATTTGTATTGATTAAATTGTGAAATATATACCGATAACAAAAGTTTAAAGTATATATTCACTCAGAAAGAATTGAACATGAGGAAGAGGATATGGCTAGAATTAATCAAGGATTATGATTTTACAATTTATTACCATCTAGGAAAAGAAAATAAAGTGGCTAATACTTTGAGTCGAAAAAGTAATGCTTCATTAACAATGTTGCATTTATAACGTGATCCTTTGGTTAAGGATTTGATGAACTTTGGCATAGAATTTGTTGGTGTAGGATGTCCTTCTGTTTTGTTTCAGGTATCAGTGAAATCTTCTCTATTAGACAGAATTAAGCAAGCACAAAAGAAAGACAGTGAGTTGCAGAAAAAGGTAGAGCTGGTTCAGAAGGGTAAGTTGCCAGAATTCAACATTGATAATGATTGTGTTTTGATATTTGGGAAGAGATTGTGTATAACTTTTGATTCACAGTTGAAGAGAGAGTTGTTATGTGAAGCTCATAGTTCTCCATTTTCAGTTCATCCAGTTAGTACTAAGATGTATAGAGATCTTCGAGAGTATTTCTAGTGGGAGAGAATGAAAAGAGATATTGCTGATTTTACTGTGAAGTGTTTGACTTGTCAACATGTTAAAGTAGAGCAACAGTTATCGAAAGGGATTCTTCATCCGTTACCAATACTAGAGTGGAAATGAGAGAATATATCCATGGACTTCGTTGTGGGATTTCCGAAGACACCTCGAGGTAATAATGAAATCTGGGTTATTGTTGATCGCTTGACTAAATCTGCTCATTTCCTTGATATATGAGTTACTTTTTCCCTAGATCAACTTTATTGTTTGTATCTTAAAGAGACATTCAAGTTAAATGTAGTTCCCCTCTCCGTTGTATCTGATCGTGATCCCAGGTTTACTTCTAACTTTTGGAAAGGCCTTCAGAAGTCATTGGGTACTGAATTAAATTTTAGTACAGCTTTTCATCCTCAATCATATGGGTAGTCAGAACGAACAATTTAATCTTTAGAGGATATGATACGTGCTTGTTTTATGGATTATCAGGGAAGTTAGGACCAACATCTTTATTTGGTTGAGTGTTCTTATAATAACAGTTTTTATTCTAGTATACAGATGGCACCATTTGAGGCATTATATGGGAAGCGGTGTCGAACTCCAACTTTTTGGGATGAAGTGGGTGAAAGGAAGTTGATGGGACCAGAATTGGTAGAAGGGTTGGTAGAAAAAGTTTAGCTGATACAGAGACACATGGGAACATCTTAGAGCAGGAAAAAAAGTTAAGCAGACAACAGGAGGAAGGATCTCTCTTTTGAGGTAGGTGATTATGTATTCCTCAAAGATTCACCATGGAAAAGTGTGATGCGATTTGGTAAGAAAGGAAAGCTATGTACAAGGTTCATTGGACCATATAAAATTTTAGATAGAGTTGGATTATTTTCATACTGAGTGGCTCTACCCTTGAGTTTATCTCAGGTACACAATGTTTTTCATGTTTCAATGTTATGGAAGTACATGCCAGATCCATTTCCTGTTTTGAGTCCAAAGGTAGTTCAGATGGAAGAGAATCTATCTTATGAGAAAAAAACGATCCAGATTCTTGGCCATAGGGAGAAGGTGTTGCAGAATAAAGTGATTCATCAAGTAAAGGTTTTGTGGAAAAACCACATGAGGGATGAGGTAACATGGGAATCTGAAAATGCAATGAGGGATAAATACCCCCACTTATTCGATAAGTAAATAAATTACGGGGACGAAATTTTCTAAAGGGGGGAAGGATGTAACATCCCATGTAAGTAATGAATAACAGATATTCTTATCTATGTCTATTTATGAATTAGATAGTGTTTTGGAGGCTTAAAATGAGAATAAATCCAATCTTAACCATGTAATACTCTAATATTTTTAAAAGATTGTTTTACCGTATTTTGATGGAGAACCATTTTTAAATCTATCTTTTGAAAATTTTATAATCTATATTAGACAAAATAAACTTATCCTTTATGATTAGGACATTGAAATTTACTTTGGATAAATTTTTGGTATTTTTCTGACAATGTTATTTTTTAATGAATAGTGAAAATACCACATTTTACATCAAAACCACTTCTTCATATAATTTAATTATATGGTTAGATTATCTTTTTAATTTGTTTTAAAGTGTAATTATAATATATTTTTACCATTTAATCCAATTGTGGTCATTAGAATTAATTTCACTTTGGAATTGGGCATAAACAAGTTCCAAACTATTCATAGATATTGTTTTGAAAAAACCCGCTATTTGTTTTGACAACAGGAATGATTTTTAAATTAATTATTGAAATTTATAAGTTTGGAATTTGGTAAAATGGATTCCATATTTGGAATAAGAGGGTACAAATTATTTAATTAATACTCTTTTGTTTTTGGACATTATGAATAGTAACAACGATAATTATCTTTAATTATCTTGATTAATTAGTAATCAAGTAGTTAAGGATAATAAAATAATATCATAATAATAACAAATGACCCCAAAATGTGTCATAATTCTACTGGTTGTGTCATTTCCAACCATGGTATTCTTTGTGCTAAACTTAGGGACCTCATGGAATGAATTTTGGGTGAAAGTGACACTTTATCATTTTATTTTTAAAGAAAGGAGAATATCACTAAAGAATGTATCACCCGAGTAAAACATTTTTAGTATTGTATGTGTAAATTATCTCTTAGACTATAAATATTCATTGGAAAGATAAAAAAATTTCCTACATAATAGTATTTTTCTTTATAATTTTTAGACATTAAATAAATTGATTTATTTATGACACCATGATGATGCAATGATTACCTCATTAATGAACGATTTAAATAAAATGAAAAGATAATGTAAAATCTAAGACATTCCCTTGTAAAAGACCTAATGGATGATTATATTTAGAACCCTTATCACCATATCCTTGAAATATATCAATGTGGTACCTTTTAAATCCGAAAATCATTTTAAAATAAAGAACATTTCTTGGCTTTCCAAGAGTGCCCCTCCCCCCTCTTATAAAAGAAAACCACCTCTACCTCCTTACCCAAACTTCTCAAGCCATTGTCTAGGCCAATATATTCACAATTTATCTCTCCACATCCCTATCTTAATCCTAGAAGCCTTACCTTAGGTAGAAAGCTCTTCAAGAAACCCTTTTGGTTCAAACCAAGAGGAGTTACCTGATTTAAAGGTAAAGTATTCTCTAATGTTCTTTTGTTTTATTTTTCTTATCCAACCCCTAAACTATTTTTATTCCTTTATTTTGTAACAAAAAAATTATATTCAATATACTCGGATTTTTTTTATAAGAATTATTCGATCTACACTTACACACAGCTACATCTAATGGTTAAAGAGCATACTGTTTCCGTGGATGTCGAATTTCTGCCTCACGAAACGATGATCGTTAAATATTCTAATAACACCTTAAAAGGTGGCCATTAAGATGTCAATATATTTATATATGATATATAATATGTCTATGTTTTCCTTAAGCTTTTATATTTTTCATTTATGTCATACCTTTATGGTTTCCATTATGGGTAAACGCGATATCTTCATTTTAGGAAGTGTGGACTACCGCCCCCTCAAAATGATTTGATTCATTAATAACATATTTGGGACTTATAAAGGATGGAGTTAATGATATTATATATGATATTATCATGTAATTATAATATACCTTTATATAATTATGATTCTATTCCATAAAATATGAAATAGAAATGAAAGTAGCGTTCATGCGTACGTACAGCTTACCGTCTCCATGAACGGTGCATTTCATTTCTTACCTCTAAATGTTATGTAATATTATAAATGCATGTATATACTGGATATATATGAATTATATGATATCTACATCATTAATATAATTCTAGATATAATGGATATTTTACCACATGAACAACTTGTAATTATAAAGAGTTTATTTTTGACTCAAGTACCAATGATCGAAAAAACGACCATTATTAACTTAAATAATTACATATTGTTCATAACATGGTAATAAGTGATATAAAATGAATAATGAACATTAAAAAGGTTCTTAAGAAATTATAAATTAAATCAAGTTTATTATTAAGGAGGTTAAAGAACGATCGAGTCATGTCAGACCCGAGGTAAGGGACTTCGTCTCAATCTCCTTTCATTCAGGAATATTTTGTTTTATACCCAACCTTCTTTTATAGGGTGTATAAACCCATTTGAATTTTATGTTTAATAAAAAGGAATATGTTTTATATAAAGCATTTCACTAAACAACAAAAGGGAATGTTTTTGTTATACATATGCGGCGACAACGACTTCTCCGCCGCCGTGACCATTATTTGAGTTTCGGCTTCCTCTACAAGACATAACTTTTTTTTAAATTAAAAATAAATACCATGTTTTACTTTTATTTTATTTTGGTATTGAAAATGGTTTTGATAAGTTTTTTATTATATCAATGTGTTATTTATATCTTGTGATTGAAATATGGAAATGTTATGTTTCCTTTACTCATGTTTATGTGATACGATTATGGTAGGGTTCTTGGAAATTGTTTATGAAGATGGGTGGTTATGTGATAAAATAATGGTGGGTGAGCCCGATATAGATCTACAATTCATTGGGTAATGCGAAGGAATAAAATGTTAAGGTTTCTCAGAAGAGATTTAGGGAATATACTGTGATGTGTATTCCACACGTAACCATGAGGGTTACTCCCTACGTAAGAATGTTATGAATATCTCAAGTTACCTTTATGTATTATGATTTCTATGATTTATTCCTGATTTGATGAGGTATGTTAAAATGCTTATGTTTTATGAGTAAAGTATGATTTCATACATGGACTAATGTTTTCATTTCGTGATTTTATATCCCTTACTGAGCTTTTTATTCTCATCCCGAGTTTTTGAAATGTTTTTCACAGGTCAAGGGAAAGGTACATGATGTGATGATAGTGTCAAGGAAGTGTCAAGAAAGAATCCATGTTTTATTTTAAATATGTTTCCATTGATGGTAAAAATGACTACTATATTTTATGTAACCACTTTGTTTAAATGTGGAATGTAATGCATGATTTATGATCTGATTCTCTAAAACTCTAAACCTGAAAAGATCCTCAATGTGTATTATTGAAATAACTCAAGATTAAGTAATGTTTAAGGCTGGGGCCTTATAGGATGTGACTTCTCATCCATGTGGTAATCAAGAAAATAGAAAATTAAATGCCCCTAGTAAGTCCGGTTTCGAATAGGGGTCTTCAATATAAGTTCATTTGTATGGTGTTAAGAAAGGTCAGGTGATTGGTATGGGTTCCGAACATACACATATGAGTTATTATAGTAATTTTATTATGAAATTAGTGCAATTGAATGGAGGTCATAGAGAGTCATAATCATCATCATATGGTGCACAATATGTGAATAGTTTGAGAGATCAAGATGGGAGGACGAAGCAGATGTTGAGAGAGTTTGTGAAAAAACATGAGTAGTAGTATTAGAGAGATGAGTATATGTTAGAGTATGTCTGATAGCTTGCGTGTAGTATTAGAATGTAGTTTCCCCTCCTTAATCCATCGAGTTATTATAGCAATTTATTATATCATTAGTGCGATCGAATGGAGGTCATAGAGAGTCATAATCATCATCATCATATGGTGTACAATATGTGAATAGTTTGAGAGATCAAAATGGGATGACGAAGCAGATGTTGAGAGAGAGGGTGAAAAAATATGAGCAGTAGTATTAGAGAGATGAGTAGATGTTAGAGTACGTTTGACAGCTTGCGTGTGGTATTAGAATGTAGTTTCCCCTCCCCGATCCATGAATATACTAATATATTAATTTTATATTAATTTTATTTTTTAATTATTTTCAATATAATAATATTTTCTAAAATCTCTTTTTATTTGTTTTTGATTTTTTAAATTGTGATGGATAGAGATATCCGTCAAAATTGGTTATTTGTGACAGACCTATTGCAATTACTTTATTAACAATGATTCTAAAATATTTTTCAATAGGTATATCAACCATTACAAATAATAATTATTTGTAATAGGATATCACAAATAAACATAATTGTAATGTACTTTTCTACAATGGGTCATTAGAAATAGAATCTCATCACAAATGAATTATTATGATGGGATTCCATCACTAATGAGCCATCATAAAAACACCAAACACTAGTAGTGGCTCTGGGTAGTGATATATTATGTTATTAAGTTATAACTAATTTCTATTTCTATTAATTGATCTTGAGTAAAATCATTAAGAGTAATTTGAACTAAAAGTAATTCCCATGATCCATAAATCCATGTAGTAAATTTATAGATATATGAACTATTATTTCACAACCAAAAAATTTTTTTATTAATTATTTTATTCATTTTTTTTTCATTTTTTTCCCTCTCTCCATCATTATAAATTTATTTTAAATTTATTAATATTTGGAATGATGTGTATGTCACTTATTTACCACACAATTCATATTATTCATGTGATAATCTGATGATATGACCATTGCTTTTGGTAGTTCCAAATTCCATGGTTAGTGAATAGTTAGTCTAACCATGGAGCTTACCCATGCGCAGTGTAAAAATAAGTTAGGAATTTTTTTATTTGTAATATAGTTTTTCCAACCGGGTGGCCAGATCGAGAACCCTACCCAACTTCATTGAAAGTATGAAAATTCTTTATGGTCTCCTAAAATTATTGTAATTATGGAACTCCATCCTCCCCAATTTGAACCCTTTAACTCATGGATCTCATCCGTTGACCTCCTCCTTGTTTTATGAATTTTCGTATTAGTATATTCATGATTTAGTTGTAATCTCTATTGTAAACTCATTTTAGTCTCTTCCACACTCATTATCATGTTACTCTATTTATTTTACTTCCATAAAATGGTTATGGATATATAGGGTTTTAGGATTATCTATTTTCACATGAGGATTTTTTTTATTAGGGTTACTCTGGGCCTTCTCCACCTATCTAGGTTCTATTTTGGAAGTTTGACAATACCATTGTAAAAAAAATGAGATTAATGGTAGGTTGTCCCTTTCATTATGCGTAAAACTAGGGATAATAATGGATTATTGGTTGAAATGGATTTTCTATTTTCTCTAAAGATTATAGCATGTATAAATAGTTTATTTTTATAATATGATTGATTATATTTGAATTTCATAAAATGAGAATGATATTGCACTTTTCTTTCAGAGTATGATATTGATTTTTTAAATCATTGAACAACATGTGAACGTATAAAATCTAAATTTACTATTTGAAATTAGTAGTAAGAGTAAAAAGTATGATTGTATTTATAAAAAAATAAAGGTGTTATTTCATGAGGTATCGGTCAGATTAGTCTTTTAAAGGGAGTGTAAGCCACACTGATGGTTTAAATTTTAATTATTTTTGGGTTTCTATCATTGAGAGTGTGTTTTGTAGCAAGATTCCGTAAGGAATACTCAAGAGTCACGATTGTTACATTAAAATTGGATATCAATTAACACTTGAAAATAACACCATGATTTATATAAAGTGGATGTTTATTGATGTAATTTATATGATGGTGAACAATGAAGGATCATATATAAATTTGTATTTTATCCGGATTTAACTGGGTATATTTCTTGAAAGGTAATTAGAGGTAAGGTTTTTAATTTCTTATCATTTATATTATATATTTTGATGCAATTTTCCCAATAAATCACCTCTATATTCATGCCATTGAACTCCATGGGTAGTAAGGTGGAATTCATAGATTCTAATTATACACTAGTTTACAATATTGACCTAGATAGTGACACCTAGATGAATATTTAATTACTTATTTTATTTTTACCCTCAGTCAGGCTAGTAAGGGTAATGGATGGTGTTAGGGTTGGAAACAGGGAATCTAACATCAATATTTCGTTATGTTGGTAATATGAGTTATTTCATTGATTTTACCATAATCACCTAGGTTCACATTATAATTTATTCTATAAATATTTTATTATATTTTACATTACTTTGTAACACTTTATTTTTAAAATTGTATTTTAAAATTTAATTTTCTTTCCTTTCTAAACTTTTCATTATATTTCATAGATCTTTACATTAAAACTTTTCATTGTAGAATCTTATTAAATATTTTTTACATTGAATTATATAAAGGAGTGGTTTTTAATGATATTTTCATGTTACTTATTTTGGAATGAAATGTAATCCCTATATTTTATATGTATATTCAATCATGCATGAATATATTCTATTTTCAAATGGTATTCATGAGATGTGGGGAATTTTATTATATTTAGCTCATGCATATAATTACTATTCTAGAGATATTTGATCATATTTTTTGGTTTTTAGTATGTGGTTTTTAATGATAGAAGTTCTTGATTATGTGAATTTCTTGTGCATGGATCTGATAGGGTTAGATTTGTTTCCCTCTATTTGTTTCTAGTTCCATTAATGTATCAATTTCTATAGATTCCTCTGTCTTTTAGGACCATAATTTTTTTGTGTAGGTAATGGTTTCAAGTTGTTTGTATTTTTATGTGACATGTATATTTTAATTTTTTTATGTTTATTTTATTTAAAATTTCTTAACTACTAATGTTTTCAGGCGACATCTAATTGTATTGTATTAACATTCCAAATTCCTAGGTGGTAATTCATTCTCATTATTTTATAATTGGGGTTAAATAAATTCAACTTGTTTCCTTTTTTATTCCCCAATAGTTTTAACTATCATGGGGATATTAGGAACATGTATCAGGTTTGTCATGGGAAAACTCGAATGGTCTGTGTTGGTTCATCAGATCCACCATTAGAGGTAATGAGAAATCAGCATGGGTAGACTAAGAGAGATGAAAGCTAATGTTCTATAATCTTGGAAGCACACCATGTAGATGAGTTTATACTATTAAGTACATGGATATGAGATTTTGGTGTCATAAAGTCATAAAATATATACCTATAAACTAAAAATTATTGGGTTCAGGCTGCAACAAGTCCTCTATAGATATGAGTTGATACAAATATCATACTATATGTGTTAAACCACATTATAATAGAGGATTAATTTTTTTATAACTTGTATCTATGTATTTCAAATTTTATTATCATGATAAAACACACAACAACACACCATGATATATGTTGGGTTTATATATATATGGATTCTCACATAATGAATTTTATGAGGAAACACTGTGAAAATTAGAACCCACATTGGGGAAGAATTAGTAGGAAATTTTAGGTGGGATTGTATAGAACTAAAAGTTTAGACATTTGATCTAAAATTTGATAGAACATGAAGTGGGATATTAATACTAATTTAATTTTTGAAGCTAATCTATCACTCTTCTCATGGATTTTATGACTATCTTCCTCATCCACTAATTATTTGTTTTGATTAAAAATAAGTACGTGTGATATATGATGGAAACAATTGTTCACTTTAGAATTGTAAATACATAATAAATGTGGGTAAAAATTATAGAAACAATTGATTTATGAATATAAAAACTCACTCTATCTTTCATTATTTATCCATATCATTCATAATCCTTCACACTAATTGATGACATGAAAATGAATTTTAGATCTGGTGTTTTAGTAAAAATTGATTCTTCTTCCCTCATTAGTGGTTTACTCTCACCTATACATAGAAATTGGTATTATAGTTTTTTATAGTTGGTTCCACATTATTTAACAGGGATATTATTATTATTTTTATGAATTTTGGATCAATGAGATATATTGAATCGATGAACACCAAAAATAATAAATCATCTCCCATATTTGTTTGGAAGAAAATATATCTTTTAAAGGATTAAATTGTTCTATTTATTCATTACCTAGGCTCATAAATTCCTAATATTATTTTAAATTGTGTACACATTCTTGATGTTGAGAAAACCTATACATTGATAGATAAGAGGATTATATAAACAAATGGGAGAGGGAACAATGTGTTACTATCATTACTGTCAGAGGAGTTTTCAAATGTGATGGGTATAAAAGTAGTGATAGGTATTTATTGGAAAGCCTATGATATCCATGATGGAGACAAGAATATTATTGATTCACAATTAAAAGCAATTTTTTTAGGGAATTTTCAATGACATAATATGAGTTAGTGGATGTGTTCCCTATTTGAGTGAAAAAATAATCAAGATAAATTCAATGTTATATAGAAATTAATGAGGATTACATGGTGGTGAAGAAATTAATGTGATTTGTCTTGGATAAATATGATTCAAGAATCTCTTCATTAAATGATTGAGTTTTGGTTATTGGACTAAAGATATGATTATAAATTTCCTAATATACAATTGTATGATAGGTATGATACCTTTAAGGGGAGAGTAAAATATAAGAAGTAGGTGAAATAAAAATATAAAATAGGCTTATATAATTTTTAGTCAAAGAGGTTTCTAAGGGGGGAAATTTATATTGATGATGATTCAATCAATTTTAACAAATTTATTTCATGATTTACAGATTCATTCATTGAAGAAAAGTTAAATACATGGATCAAAAGTAAATTAATTATTTCTATTATTTATATACATATTATAATTCAATAAATATTTTATTATATAACATTTTTTTTAATTTAAACATTGTATCATAACCCTACTATAGAGATACTGATCAATTAAATAGAAATTGGTAATCATGATAGAATCTACATCATATTTTATTACTATTCCACAACACAATAATTCTAGTATGTGATATTTAAAATTGAGGGGGATAAATGTATTTAAGGGGGATAAGATAATATACCCTGATATTTTATAACTTATTTATTTTTTACAAAATTTCAAATGTTTGATAGATTTCATGACATAAAACACAAATCATAAAATGAGCTTCGATATATTATAACATAGTCATAAAATTAAAATTTTGAATAGAAATAACCACCTTATAAAAAATATCTATAAATATGGGATAAAATTAATATGTATTGATTAATGAAAAATAAACAAGTACTCAACTTTTAGTAATGTCAATTTTTTCTTTAAAAAACTATTTTCTTCTAAAAAGATTTTTATTAAATTTTGTGTAAGAAAATTATAAATAATTTATTCCAGATTCATAAAGTTTATTTTAGTAAATCAATATCATTTATTAAAATACATTAAAATATTTTCTTAGGGTGAATTTTTGTTATTTTTTATAGAATATTTATTTTCATTTGAATTGTGAAAAATAATTTTTTTGTTAAACTGTCATTTATTTTAATTAAATAAAGTAACTTAAAAATCAATTATATTTTGGATTTTGTTTCAAATAACATAATATCAATTTTTTTAAAGATATTATATAAATTTATTAGGAATTAATATTATATTTAATTTTGGTTTAAGTTTATTTTTATTCTTGAAAACATGTTTTTTCTAGAAACTATGTTTCTTTAAATTATAGGATTTTTTATTAAACATTATTTATAAATGTTCTATATTTTGAATCATGAAAAATGCATTCATTTTTTCAATTCAAAATGTTAAAATTTGATTAATATAAACCTTTTAGTTTTATTCATTATGAAGAATAACCATGGTAAATATTTTTCCACCTCAATATGTGTAAAAAGGTAAATTAGTGTAAACACTATGAGATAAGGAAAAAAATATCCATATTACTTACTTTTATTCTCCTACATGAGTGTTTTTTAACTAAATCCTTCCTAGACACAAAAATATTGAAACTACTTTCGACAATATTTTTATTATATCATTTTAATTATTTTATTGAAATGAAAAATATAAAATGCTTCTTTCATAATCTTAATTTCTTTTATATGTTTTCATTATGATAAAATAAATTATAAAATATTTAGTTTATTGATGTTTGGTTTGATCCTATCTTTTTTAGTTCTCTTTATTCTATTATTGATATCAAGTTGTTGTATTATTTTTCTATTTTACTGGTTGTTTCATGGCTGTTTCTCCTTTTTTTGAATTTTTATAGTGTTATGAGAGAGAATTTGTTTCTGGTTTTAGTGGTCAGGAAGTGTTTATGACCTTTAACAAAATATTGGTCATGCTTTTATAGATATAAATTCTATAGGAGGCCCACCGAATAGTCAGTGAGGCCCACCATCTTACCAGTGGGAGGCAAGTATTGGTGGGTTCCTAAAGGAATATGACCGACCAGATCGTAAGAGGTTACTAAATTACCAGTGGGAATTCTAGTATGCCCAGAAATCTAACAAGAACCACCCGTTTTCCAATAGAATCCACTATTTAGCCGGTGATTTCAAAGAGACTAAGAAATCCCTATGAATTATCATCATTTTGGTATATTTCATTATCTATTTTATACCTAATATCCTCCATTAATCTTATTTCAACCCCAAACCCTTTGGAGACTCTATATTGATATTTTTTTACTACCAACCTCATTTGATCATGGATTGATGTGATGATTGAAGAATTTGTTCACTTATGAGATGTGTGATATGAATTTTATCAAGGATTACCATTTCCCATACTTTATAGCCCATTTATAGTGGTGATTCCACATGTTTTATGGTTGATTTAGATCATAACCTAATGAATTGTAATTATAAGACTCTCCTTTGATCATTATATCCATTTAATATTAGTTGTTGGATCTTAAGTGGGGTTTTTCATGATTGAGGTAGTTGGTTTGATAAGGAAATATCTATCAATTGAATGCATTCATTCAAGTTTAGTTTATGTAGGTTTTCCAATGGATTTATGATTATTGAATTGAGACAGTTGGAAACTTATTTGAAATGGAATATTGAGTGATTTTTCAAAGAAATTTCTTTGATAAAGTCTAGTAATTAATATGTATATTTCTGTAAAAATGGACTTGAATTGTAATGATTAATTTGATTTTTTATTTTAGTTGGTTTCTTTTTAGAAGAAAATTAATCACATGTTTTTTAATTTAAAATGAAATAAATTAACATCAATGGTATGAGTTTTTGATAAAAAAAGTTGATATTGGTTTTTTAAATGATATGTCATGTTTTAAAATATGATCTTGGGAATGAATGAATTGACTGATTAAATTGTGATTGATTAAATTGAATGATTCCCCTAGGTATGAATGATTACCTTGAAGCACATATGTAAAGCCCCAACCCCAATTTCCAAGAGCTGGTGCCATATTTCATTACATTGGAATTATTACAAGAAATTCATAACTAGAAGGAATGAATTAGTTTAGTAGTTTTGGAACACCAGATACATACATAAGTTCAACATTAACTTGAAAGGAAATTTAACATATCAACTTATTTTGAATAACACATAAACTCCTAGATTATCCTTTCAAGTTATTCATAATATTCATCTTCAACACCTGGGAAAAAATAAAACATAAGAAAGGGGTGAGCTCAGATGCTCAATAAGGTTAATTAATACCACAGAATATATAAAAATATAAACACTAGGCATAATGAATAACTGAAAACACATGCCTTTAAAAATGAACTTTATCATATTATGGAAGGAATAAGGGTTGAATAAATAATACCATAAAGAGAATAATCATGGGTATTATAGTATTATAATAGCCTCATTGAATATTAATTATTGGTTTCATAATGATGGAAATGCATAATGCTAGAAATTATGAAGTATACCGTCAATGCCTCGGGCAAGACATCTGAAAATGATTAAGACCTCATCCAAAACCATATCTGAAAATGGGAAAGGCTTCGACCAAGTCCATATCTATTTTGTCTCATGATTCCTACCGATGCATCAAGGGGATATAGCAGGATCCACCCATTACATTCCAAGTCCATTTCATTCCTTATTTGAATTCGGATAAACATGAACAACATGAACATATGAAATAACTTCCCCCAATCTGTACACATAAACACTAACCATTCTGAGCATTATGGAGAATGGTTTCAAGATAGCACATCCATAGTAAAACAAATCATAAAAAATTAAATAAAATATGGTAGATGATATAATAAAATATTATTCCTTATAAGATTCAACAATAGTGTTGAAATAGATAAAATTACTCTTATAAAATCTTTGAGTAATTCTTAAGATAAATACACTTTTACTTTGAAAAGAAGAGTTATTTTGGAAAAAAAATTTGTATAAAACAAGAACTAAAATAATATAGATTTCTCATAATAAAATTATTGATTTTTTAAAAATAATGGTGGATAAAACATACTATATAGTGTACTTGAACATAGGTATGAATTTGAGAAGTTCCCTTGAAACAGGCTTGTATTTCGGGAAGAATTTTTTAAAGATCTTTTTAAAACATGTAACTCCACATAAAATAAAGAAGGATTATGGTTTCTTAAAATATATATAACATTAAAATATAATTTAAGAGTATTAAATAATAATAATTAAGAATTTAATTAAGGAAAGTAGAGGATAAGAATAACCCAAATTAAAATGGATGTTCGGGTAGAAAATCCAAACCTTATGTTCAAATGTATTCTGCACTTGACCTTAATGTACTGGATAATAAAATTGAATCAAATAATTTAATAATTAATAACATTATATAGATATATATTATTTATTAAATTTTTATGAAGTTCATTTATTTCCTTTTTGTTAAGTTATAAGATTGAATTCCGTTATTCTAGAGTGTTCGTTTCCTTGATTTCATGAACAGTTTGCTTGATTATAAGAGTATGAAAGTTCATGTAGAATGGATATAATTCCATAGAATTGAACTTATATATTATTTATGAACATAAATAAGTGTAAATGGTTATATATATTAGTTGGTTTCATGGTATGAGAATTATTTATTATATATGACATTAGTGATAAACATTTATATTATTTTGGCGATATCTTGATTATTACAAACTAGTTTTGCGTATGAATTAGTATTATGCATATATAATAGTTCCAAAAAATTTAATTGGTAATAATAAAAATATTATAGTATGGTTAAACCATAAAAATTGTTTCACAACCAGTCATTAATAATGTAATATAAATTGAAAACCCATCGTCCATGAATGCGATAAATTAACACATCACAGATGGTGTTTTCATTTTTTGTATATAAGGATGGAAAATAAGATATTATGATGAATTATTCCCTTATAATAGCAAAATTATATTATATGTAAGTTACTATAGTTATTATACCTTTTTGATGATGGTATTTGAGGAGAGAAAATGAAAAGAATGGAACTTGAATGAAAAAGAGAAGTTGAGAAACCCCCTACGAAAATTTGACAGCCTAACGAAGTCACTTAAAAATTCATAAAATATTTTGATGAGATAAAATGGAGTCTCTCATAATTAATAAATAATATAGAATGTAATGGGGATATAGAATTACATATCCCAATATAATCCAATTTATATTAAAATAGAATAACATAAAAAGAGTGCTTGAAAAAGAGAAGGGTGGTAGATTCCCTTACCTTGTAGAGTAACTCCTAAAACATTAAGGTTGTGAATGTGGGGGATTTAGTACACCTTGAGAGGAATAATGGGGAGGTAAACATACCATATATTCTAGGATTATGAATTTTTCATGAAATAAGATGAAGGAATGGGTGGGTATTTATTGTAAAAGAGATGGAGTTTTTTTATTAATTTGAAGGACACCTCATTAGGGGTATTTGAAAAACCATGAGCTTACCCATGGTATTTTTCCATGGTATTGGCCAATTAGAACTCATAATATAATATTTTAATGTACAAAAGTATACCAGAATTTTATATTAATTATTACATCATTATTATGTTTTCAATCATACCGAAAACTCAAAACTATATTTTTACTAGTCATGAAAAAATAATGTATTTTATAAAATTATCATAAATTCAGCATAACATAAAATCAACGTTATGAATTCAAAAATGAAATAAATTTCTTGAAATTAATTTTAAAAATATGATTAATTTAAATTTTAAATAAAATCATAATTTTTTCAAAAAATAAAATTTTTAAAATATACTTTATTTAATATCACCTTAAAAAATTAATCCAAATCTCATTATTTTATAAACTAAAGAAAATAAAATAATAATATTATTTAATATTCATAATATTCATATTAATATTTTTATTACTATTCCTACGAGTATGGTACTATTCACCAAAAATTAATGTTGATGTTATCATACTCAAAATATCTTACTGATCATAATGGTGTATGTCAATTTTTCAAAATTTAAAACACATAAGTGGAAAAATTATATCCAACGACCATGTTATAACTATATCCTACAAATATCAAAGTGTATGTTTCACATAGACTTAGTATTGAATGAATTCTATAATAAATTCATTTGTACAATCTCGGGGTGTTATATTCTTCACCCCTTACAAAAATTTTGTCTTCAAAATTACTAGAATGTTTCCTCATAAAATGATTTGGGTAGTTATTAATCATAATTTCCTTAAGATCCCATGTCAAATTTTCAATTTTATGATTTTTCCAAAGTTCATTTACCAGCCTAGTCATTCGATTCCCCAATACCCATTCTTCAGTGTCCAGAATCTGGATAGGGTCTTCAAAGTAAGATAAGTCAGGTTCCAACTATATTCCATTAGAAGTGAGTACATGTGTTGGGTCTGTCTTGTACTTTTTTAATAATGAGACATGAAATACATTTTGTAAATTATAAATTCAAGGGAGAATTTTCAAATGATAAACCACAACACTAATTCTATCAATAATTTCAAAAGGGCCTATGTACCTAGGGATCATTTTCCATTTCTTTTTAAATATTATAACACTTTTCCATGGATATACTTTCATGAAAAAGTGATCTCCCTCTTGAAATTTCAAATCCTTCCTTCGATTACCATAGAATCCCTTTTTCCTACATTGAGCCATTTTGATACGGGTTTGAATAGTCTTTAAATTTGTTGTTGTTCAATCCATAAGCTCTGGGCCCACAAGATTTCATTCACCAACTTCATCCAAAATATTGGTGTACAACATCTCTTTCCTTACAATGCATTATATTTTTCCATTTGAATACAGGAATGGAAACTATTATTGTAGGAAAACTACACCAAGGGTAAATAATAATCCCACATACCTTGAAAGTCAAGTGAGCATAACCTCAAAATGTATTCTAAATTTGGGATTATCTTTTCTAACTTCCCGTCAGTTTGGGGGTGGTAAGAAGTACTCAAATGAAGATCAGTGTCCAAATATTTCTGAAGACTTTTCAATAATTTCAATGTAAATCGAGGATGAAGATCAGACACTATTGATAGAGGTTCTCTATGAAGTATGAAAAATTAATTAATATAGGGTCGTGTAAGGCACTCTAGTGGAAAATCCTCCCTTACAGTGATTAAATGTGTAGATTTTGTAAGTAAATCAACAATTACCCATATTACATCATTCATTCTTGGAGTTTTGGGTAATCTAGTTACAAAATACATGGTGATTTAATATTATTTCGATGTATGAATATGTAGAGGTTGCATGACTCCTCTAGGATGTTGTCTTTCAACCTTCAACTATTGATAGACTAAAAATATTAATTTATAATCAACAATTTTCCTCTTTATTTTCTTCCAACAAATATTTTCCTTCAAATCTCTATACCTCTTAGTGCTACTAGGATGTATAGAGAAATTCAAACTATGTACATCATCTAATAACTCCCTTTTTAGCTTGGGTATAGCAGTAACACAAAGCCTCTTCCCAAAATTCAGAATTCCATATTAATATATGAATTTTACCATTTTTCCATCATTCACAACATTAATTTTCTTTTTTAAGATTCTCATCATCAGGATGAGAACTTTAAATCCTTTCTAATAAATAAGTTGGGCAACCAATTGAAAAAGTAACGATGTTTTGACTTCATTGATGATTCACATATCCATCCTCTCTAGATCTATGTACATAGGATCCTTATCAATTATCATTTTTTAGAACTCCATGATCCTTCTTTCTCAATGCATCAGCTACCTTATTTTCCTTTCTTGGGTGGTAGTGCATGGATCAATCATAATCCTTGAGGAGCTCGAGCCATAACATTTTCCTCATGTTGTTTTATTTTTGTGAGAATATGTATTTAAAGATCTTGTGAGGAGTATATATCTCATATCTTTCACCATAGAGATATTTTCTCCATATCTTTAGAGAAAATATTACAGTTTCCAAATCAATATCATGAGTTGGATAGTCTTATTCATGAATTTTCAACTACCTTGATGTATAGTCAATAACTCTCTCATTCTACATTAGGATACAACCAAGTCCTTTCTTTGATGCATCACTATAGATCAAAAATCCACCATTCCTCAATGGTAGTTTTTGTATCGGAGAATTCACTAATATCCTATTAAATTATTCAAAAAATCCTTCACATTCTTTTGTCCATACAAACTTAACCCCTTTATGAGTATTCTTGTTTAAAGGGATGGCTAATCAAGTGAAGTTCTGAATGAAATACTGATAATAATCTTCCAAACCAATAAAACTACGTACCTAGATTATATTCGTTGGAGTAGGCCATTCATTAACTACCATTTTCTTTCAAATATCAACTAAGATTCCATCCTTAGAGATAATATTACCAAGAAAAGAAAATTTTTTAATCCACAATTCACACTTTCTAAACTTCCCATATAACTCGTTTCTTCTAAGAGTCTTTAGAGTAATACCCAAGTAATTCTCGTGATCCTCACAGAATTTCGAGTATACCAAGATATAATCAATAAATACAACAACAAATTCATCAAGATATTCCTTAAAAAATATATTCATTAGACCCATGAAAATAGAGAGTGCATTATATAGTCCAAAAGGAATTACTATAAACTCATAATGCCCATACCTGTTTCGAAATGTCGTCTTTATAATATCTTCCTTCCTCACACATAACTGATGATATCCAGATTGAAGGTCAATCTTCCAAAAATATTAGGCTACATGAATTTGATAAAATATATAATCAATGAGAGTTAGGGGATACTTGTTATTTTTTTCAAAATCATTTATCTCTCTGTATTTAATTCACAACCTCATAGATCCATCATTATTTTTAATGAAAAGAACAGGGGATCCCCATGGAGAATCACTAGGTCAAATAAATCCTTTATCATTCAATTCCTATAGTTGTTTCTTTAGTTATATTAATTCCATAGTGGAAATTCATTAAGGAGTCTTTGATATAGGCCTTGAACTAGGCATTAAATCAATAGAGAATTAAACATCCTGATCTAGAGGGTGTCCAGGTAAATCCTTTGAAAAACATCAATATATTCTGGCATAATATGCACATTATCAATTTGAATATTTCTTTCCTCAACCACTAAAATTGTGTTGTCATCCTCACCAAGAATTGTATCAAGTAGAGATACTGAGAGTGGATCTAGATAAGAATCAGATAGTGATTTTTCTTCTATAAAGACAAGGGATTCTACATCATTCTCAAAAATTGTAACTTCCTTCTTCTCGAAATATATTTTCACATCATAATGTGAAATATAATCCATACCAAGGATTATATAAAAGTTGATCATGGGTATGATGACAAGGTTAGAAACTAAGGCACATTTATGTGTCATAAGGGGGATGGATTAACCCATATTTGTTGCAGTGATACTTCCCTTATGAGTTTTGACTGACAACTCCTTTATTAAATCAAATTGGAAATATATAATTTTCATGGAAAACTGTGAAGATATAAAAGAATGTGATGATCCATAATCAAATAAAGCATTTTCTATGTTTTAAGAAACAATTAAAGTATATTCAACCACATCATTAGGAATTTAAATCTCAGCAGTTGTGATCACATAATATTGGCCTTACACCCTTGGCCTTTTATGAGGCTCGTTTCCTCGAAAATTTAGAAAATCATTAAAATCGTTCCCCATATCTCTACAATTATATCATTTAACATTGATAAATTATTTCTTTTCCTTATAATCACCATCATTATGGCCTTTTTTCCACACTTGTAGCACACGCCTTTTTCTTTTAATCAAGCACCATGGTGTTTCCTTCCACAAGTATCACATGCTGGAGAATTACCCTTTTCATTCTTACCTTTATCCATTCTATCCTCTACCACCCTCTTCTTCTATTGTTTTCCCTTAATTTCATAAGTCTTAGAGAATGATTTCCCTATCTTGATAAAACATGAGATAATGTATCCGTATGATGAGAAACTTTAGGAGATGATTACCCTTTATAGAAATGGTTTTAAACCATCAATGAATCGATAAATCATTCTCCTAAGATTACGTATATATTCTACATCATTCCTTGATAACCATGTAATGTTGGTTTCATACTTTGTATCATTTTTATCCTCTTTCTATACGAGACACATAAATTATCTCTCTATATCCGCTCGCTGTTTCGGAGGAAAATATTTTTCTAATAATATTTCCTTAAAGTACATCCATTTCATTTATTCAATTTATTCACCCTACATTATTTTTTTAATCAATGACCACTATTGATACAATATCCCTATATATGATAAACTAACATGAAAACCTTCTCTCTTTTGTTACATCCTAAAGAAAGAAATATCTTCTCTATGGAACTTATCCACTACTCAACAACAAATGGGTTTATAGTCCTATTGAATGATGGAATTTTTTGTCACATAAAATGTTCTAACATTACTCTTCCATGTTATGGATCATGATTCTCTAAATAGTTAAGGTTATTTTTGATAACCTGAGTAAGCTATCCTAGTATAGTTATAAGCTGCCTATCACCAGTCGTAGCTCAAATACCAGTTCCATTATCTTGTAATTGTGGAAAATCCCTACATGGGATACGTATATTCACAAGGTTTTCATTAATACAACTAGGAACCATTTCTAAATAATGTTAGACACCGGATTAGGTTATGAATCATAATATATAATACCAACATAGAAAAATACTTTACATAAATTGAAATCTGATTCATATATATTTTCATAACCATAAACATGGTTTATTTGAAGAAAAATTTAAATTTAATTTCTTCAAAATGGTTTGTAAATAAAATGTGACTTATCCTAAGCATTTACACTATGAGTTTCAAACTAGGTGCTCAATAAGGCCCATTGTCCTGTACCAGGATACCTCGAGTCAAGATCGAAACTCTTTGTCAGAGTTCTTACGCATATGTAATTCTGTACCAGAACCATGCCCACTTATAGTATCCATACTGGGATGTATTTTCTAGAAATATCCACATAATGTATTCCTTACCAAAATTCTAGGTTGTTTTTGTATGTTTATACTCAATTTTATCTTATGTATTTGTTTCAAAATATACATTTTCTAAATCTAGTTTCCATGTTTTCTACTAAACTTTCTATGATTCCAACTGTAAAACCCTTATCCACGTTTCTTGGAGATGAAGCCTTATTTCATTAGAGTGGAGTAATTAAAAGAAATTTATATCCCAAAGGAATGATTTAGTTTGTTAGTTCTGGAAAAACAGATACGTACATAAGTTCGACATTATATCGTGAAAGGAAATTCAACATATCAACTTGTCTTGAATCACACATAAACATATTTATTATCCTTGAAAGTCATTCATAATATTCATCTTCACCACCAAGAAAAAAATAAAAAATAAGAAAGGGGTGATATCAAATGAATAGTAAGGGTACGTAATAAAATGAATGTTATAAAATATATAAACACTATGCATGGTGAATAATTGAAAACACATTCCTTTAATAGTGAACATAAACATATTATGGTGGGAATAAGGGATGAATAAATAATTCCATAATAAAGCATAGCCATGGGTATTTAAATAGTTGAATAACCCCATATACTATCAATTACTAGTTTCATAATGAGGGAAATGTATAATTTAGGACATTCTGAAATATACCATCATGGCCTCGACCAAGGCATCTGAAAATGATTAAGTCCTCGGCCAAAACCATATTTAAAAATGGGAAATGCCTCAGCCAAGTCCATATCTATTTTGTCTCATGAGCCCTACCGATGCATCGAGGGGATATAGCATTCCCCAATCGTATCTTTATATGTCCAATTAATTCCTTATATAAAATAGGATAAACATAAACAACATGAACATATGAAATAACTTTCCCCAATCTGTACACATAAACACCATCAATTCTGAGCAGTATGGAGAATGGTTTCAAGATAGAACATCCATAGTCAAACTAATCATAAAAAATTAAAAAAAAATGTTATATGATGTAATAAAATATAGGTCTTAATAATATTCAATAATAGTGTTGAAATATATAAAATTACTCTCATAAAATCATCGAGTAATTCATGGGATAAATACTCTTTTAATTTAAAAGGTAGAGTTCTTTGGGAAAAAATATTTGTATAAAACCAAAATTCAAATAATATAGTTTTATCATAATAAAATTAATGATTTTATAAAAATAATGGTTGCTAAAAAAATATTACAATGTTTAGTTGAACATAGGTAAGAATTTGAGAAGTTTCCTTTAAACATGCTTTTATTTCAAGTAGAATTTTTGAAAGATCATTTTAAAACTTGTAACACCCCATAATATAAAGAATTATTATAGTTGGTACATATATATATAACATTCAAATAGAATTTATGTGGATTATATATAATAAATAAGGATTTCATTGAGGTAAGTAGATGATCAGAGTTACCTGAATGAAAATGGAGGTTCGGGTTGAAAGTCCTTACCGTATTGTATGAATGAATTTTTCACTTGACATTAATGTCCTAGATAATAAAATTATATCCATTAATTAAATAATTCAGATCCTTATATACATATAAATAACCCATTAATTTTTTATTACGTTCATTTATGTCCTTATTGATAAGTTATAATATTGAATTTCTCCATTCAAGAGTGTTCGTTTCCTTGATTTTATGATCAATTTTATTGATTATAAAAGTATAGAAGTTCATGTAAAATGGATATAATTATCTAGAATTGATCTTATATACTATTTATGAACAAATATAAGTAAAAATGGTTATATATATTACTTGGATACATGTTATGAGGATGATTTACTATATAGAACATTAGCGATAACCATTTAGATTGTTTTGGAGATATATCAACTGTTACAAACTAGTTTCTTAGTATGAATTAGTATTATGTATATATACTAGTTAAAAAACATTGAATAGGTTATAATACAGATATTATAGTCTAGTTAAACATTAATTTTTTTCATGACCATGTGTGAATATGGTAATGGAAATTGAAAACCCTTCGTCCTTAAATGCGATAAATTAACACATCTCAGAAGATGTTTTCATTTTTTGTATATAAAGAGGGGAAATGAGAGATGATGATGAATTATTACATTATCAATAAAAAATTAGAGTATATTTAATGTATTTTAGTTATTATAACTTTTTTATGAGCGGAGTTGAGTAGAGAAAAAGAAAAAAAGTAACATTAATGAAAAAGAGAAGTTGAGAAATCCCTTATGAAAATTTGGAAGCCTAACAACATTAAATAAAAATTCATAAAATATTCTGATGAAATAAAAGGGGTATATTATCATTATTACGTAATATGGAATGTAATGGAGTTATGAAATTACCTATCCCAACATAATAAAATTTAAATTAAAAGGGAATAAAATAAAAAGATTTCTTTAAAAGGAGAAATGTGGTAGATTCCCTTACCGTGTGAAGTAACACCTAAAACTTGAATGTTGGGACCTTGTGGGATTGAGGACACCTTAGGAGGACTCCTAGGGAGTTAAAACTACCAGATCTTCATGGATGGTGATTTTTAATGAAATAAAATGAATTAATGGGTGGGTATTTATAGTAAAAGAGAGGGAGTTTTTTATTAATTTAATATGACACCTCATTAGTGGTATTTACAAAACCATGGGATTCACCATGGTATTTTACCATGGTATTGGAAACATGGGACACCTCATATCATATTTTAATGTAAAAAATTTTACCATAATTTTGAATAAATTATTACATTATTATGATTTCATTAATCATACTGAAAACTCAAAACTGTATCTGTACTATTCAGAAAAACTATAGAATTTTATAAAATTATCATAAATTAATTGTAATATAATATCAAAGTTCAGAATTCAAAAATGAACTCCACTTTTGGAAAATAATTTTCTAAATATGATTAGTTTAGTTTTTAAATAAAATCATAATTTATTCAAAAAATAAAAATTTCAAAACTATAACCCATTTTACATCACCTTGAAAAATTAATCAAGATCACATTATATTATATAAATAAGACAATAAAATAATAATATGATTTAATATTCGTGAGGGTCATATTACTATTCATAAGGGTATGTTACTATTCACCAAAAATGTAAGTTGACCCTATCAGACTCTAAATATCTTACTGATCACAACCGTGTGTGTTAGTTTTTTAAGATTCCAAACCCAGAAGCAGCAAAATTAAATCTAACAGCCTGGTTATAACTATCTCCTATAAATATGAAATTTTTTGTTTCACATATAATTAGTGTTGAATTCATTCTATAATAAATTAATTTGTAAAACCTTGGGTTGTTACAACATATGTCTCTTGTTATTTAGGAACAAGGATATAAAAACTAGGTAAACTGGTATCTATAAATGGATTGGAAATGAAAATGATAAAAAACTATATTTAAGGGTATAGATTTTATTCATGGGGATTCTCACCTATTCCCTATAGAACTTTTGATCTTAGGATTGTATGCACACATGGAGCCATATTTTACCAACATTGTGTGAGAAATTATAAATAGTAACAACACTAGGTGTTTTTATCTTGGAGATTTGATTGAAAATTGATTTATATAAGATAATATTTATGAAATTTAATATTTAATTCTATTTTGATTGAAGATATTATTCATGAATATTTTGATAAATATTATTATATATTGTTGGTATGATAGAAATTAACTTTGAATCATTTTTTTAATAAAAATTGAAATGTTTTGAATGTCATATTTTGATATGAAGAGTGAGAATATGTATAGGCCATTTTTTATTTAAAAATATGCAATGTTGGATTATTTTTTATAGGTTTTATATGAAATGTGTGGTGGGATATTGATGGTATTTGTTTCTCTCACACCACCATTAAAATTAAGAGTATATATGTTTTATTATTCTATTTATAAGGAAAGGAAAGGAACCTCTTGGTGGTTGTGAATTTTCTTGATTGAGGGGACCTTGGGTCACTGGTGAACAATGGAGCATGTGACCCACTTATTGCATGATGTTTTTGGGATGTTTTCTTTAATGTTAATATTTGATGCCCTTCATTTAAATATAGATTTTGATAATTGTATATTCCCAATTTAAAGGTTTTCTCTCTGGTGTATTGTTTGGAAAACTGACTATTTATCATTTTATATTACCATTTTTATATTTGTGACTTTTTCATACGGAGAAATCATTTAATTTTTATTATTTTGATTCCCTAACTCTAGTTTTCTACCCATGGAGATATAGAAATCCCTTTGACCTATGTCAAGATTGGTTTCAGTTTCATTTATAAGGGGTATCTAGGTTAGTTTAAAAAAAATTAGTATTAAAGGAGGTATTGTGTTTTCTTGACACCATTATGTATTTTGGGGATGTATTGGTAAATTGGATACATAATTATAAAGAAATATGGTGTTGGTTACAAGTATCTGTCAGTCCATATATCATAATATAAATCCTTAGGATTTCATGGGTTATTAGGATATGTTTCATTGATATTTTCTTAATCTGAATCAAGAATTTTTCTGAAGATTTGATTTGGGATTTGAGTTTCCCAATTGAATTCTTACTGATATATTTAATCATCTCATGTCTCTTGAATGTAATTTTTATTTTTATTTATTGATGTTGTGTGGTAAAATGTTACTCTGATTTAATTTTAACACAACCTATGAGGGATATAATGACAAAATACAAGAACTATACATCTAGTTGATTATAATATTTTCGTGGTTATGGTGTGTGTGGTGTAAGCTTTAGGATAGGTTGCTGCGCTTATTCCAATTTAGGATAAAAATGTTGTAATGAGGAGGGATGATAGTGGGGATCATTACCAAGGCATTAATCATCTGAAGACACTATCATTATTGGGTACCAATTATACTCATTAGGTATTTTATTTTAGGAATGATGTTAATAGGATCATTTTGTTTTTGGAGATTCTAGATACAATAAAGTTAAAATGTGCTATCTTCAAACATAGTGGGCCTAGAAGAAGGTTGTGGGACTCAACAGATCATACTGGTAAGCATGTGAGATTAGAATGGAAGTATTTTAAAGAATCTTATAACGTGTAATTATATTTGAAATTGATGGTGTTTTATAAGATGATGGAATTCAATAAACATCATCGGGATGATCCAACAAATGACCCAAAATGATAACCATTTTTTTATCTTGTTCATTTGTAAAATGAGGTGGTATTGAATGTGAAAATTAAATCTTATTTGTTTGAAATTCATCTTTGACTATATATCCATGAATAGTTACTTCTACTAAATCTTACCTCATATGTTGATGTTTTGGATAAATCTATAATGAAAGAACATGACATGGATAATATTCTAGGATTAACGATAGTAAATACAAATTCTATTGGAGGCTTCAATGGTACCAATAAATAGAAGGAGATGTGGTATGAGTCTCATGTTGGAAATCATAGTGATGGATTTTATCAAAAAACTTCTTCTGATTTTTTTAGAATTTGGTAAAGGGACACTAAATTGTTTCCTGTGTGGAAAAGATAGGAACTCAAATATTTCATACAAAAAGGCACAGAAAATATGTATTTATTAATGAAACACTGGTTAGTTTAGGATAATCTCCATGTCATTATTGCTTTATAATGTGGTATAAGATCAACATTACCTGTAAGAGATGTAGTGTAGTCATATTATTTATAAAAAATGGTGTTATATCCATAATAATCAGGGATACAAATCCTTTACAAAGTGGAGGAGTCTATAAGGGATTCTGTTGTGGGTCCTATGACTGTGAGAAGTACCATTACCATTTCTTGATATTTAGTGATTGGATTATATGATACTAGTGTCAATAAATCCTTTGCATCTACCCATATTGTGGAATTTATGAATCCTCCTATAGAGATCATGCTTTATGTTGGGTAGATTCTTATTCCTCTTATGATAAAGAGAGTATAGGCTGTATGATACACTTCTTGTTCTTTCTCTTTATTGGATGTCATGAATTTTTGGGGGGTTTTTGTTTTATATATGAACCATATATATGTCATTATTGGGATGCACTACTTACTGATCATAGAGATCATATTGAAAATTACCTTCAGAAGGTCTACTTTACTATCCTTGATGGGGTGGGATATATATTTTTGGGAGAAAGGGACCTGAGGTCAAGATGATCTAGACCTCATCCTCCCAAATTGGGTAAGATGATGTCAAAATTAGCCTTTGAACTAGAGAATTATTCTTCAAGTGGTCATCTTCCTAAAGTTTCTATTTAATTTACTGACATTTTTCAATCTGAATTTTCTAGTTTTCCATTAGTGATAATGGTGAAGTTACCTATTGTATTGTTACTAAGTACAAATACTATTTATATTCATTTATACTCTATATAAAAAGATGAAATTATGGAGTTAAATATACCCCGATATTACTAGTTTTTGAAGGGATTCATTCAATCCAATCTGTCTCCTTGAGATGAATCTATTCTCTTTGTTATAAAAGTTTATAGAAACCTTAATGTTTGTGTTGATCATCGACTTAACAATTGGGTCACAGTCAAGAACATATATCCATATCCCATGAATTAATGAAATATTTGACTAGATTAAAGGGGTGAAGTGGTTCACCTTGATTGATATTCTATCTGGATATCAACAACAAAGGATCAAGGAGTATAATATCATGAATACCACTTACAAGAGTAGATAGGAACACTATGATTACCTTGTTATGAAATTCTATTTTACCTTTGAAACTGTATTATTTATATAATTGATAGAAATTATATTACAGTAGTACTACAATTACTTTATAATAGTATTTTTGGATGACATTTTGGTTTATACAAAGACTGAGTATGATCATTTCCATAAATTGAGAGTATTTAAAGACATATTTTAAAGTAAAAAACATTATGATAAGGTTTCTAAATGAAATTTATGGATTCATGAGGTTATTTTCACCAGACATGTGGTTTTTGAACATATTAAGCTAAGTCATCCTACGAAGGTGGACGTTGTTATAACATGGGAGAAAACACATAATTTCTTTGATATTTTATGATTCATGGGCTTGTAAGAGATTTATCAACATTTTTTAAGGATTTTTTATAGTTGGATTTTCTATTGATTGCTCTCGCTTGGAAAAGAGTGAATTTTGTATGGTATTCAATTTTTTTTACTATTTTTGATCTGTTGAAGTTTATTTTTTTACTTCAAGTACAGTGTTAACTCATACAAAAGTTAGGCAAGGAAGTTTTGTCTTCTATGAAGAATCATGTTTGGGTTTTGGATACATTATTATATATACTTATCATGTGGTGGATAATGGTTCATGTCATCTTTAGCCTCATGAAAACAGTTATCCCACACTTGGTCTCAAACACATTTCTACAACTCATTCTTAGAAAAGATGTCAACATTACCATTTTAGATAATGGTTTAACATCTACACCAATCATTAAATCTTGATTAATATTCTCTACTAAAATCGAGTAAATAATTGACATATATGGTGGGTGGAGAATATTTAATCCATTAATTTTGAAAATTCCAAAACTCCAGGTAATAACAATTTCATTGTTGTTGCTTTGAAAAGGAAGAATCCATGTAAGGACATGTAATAATATTCTGAGTAATGGAATCTGATGTCCCTCATTACTTGTATGAATTTGGGAGTATAACAGGATGAGATCGAGGTTTTTTGAGTGATTTTTTAGTTCAAATTCACACTTATCAAGATTATTCTATATGAAAAAGAACATTATGATGAGTTTTATGGAATTAGGGATTATTTTATATGGTGTGGAGATCATTAATAGTGATCTCTATCTTTTGAGGGTATCATTTCCTCCTAGATCTTGTATTCCATTCAGTTACGTCTGTTGAAGGAATTAGTGAAGTATTTCAAAAAAACCAAATTGATAGTACATCTTTGAAACATCTATATGTTTTATGTTATGAGGTGAAATTTTGTCTGGCTAGGTATGATATTAGAAATTGTTTAATTTTCTCATTATTATTAAAAACGTTAGTAGAAGAAGGTTGAGAATGTGGTGAATTCAAGTATTCTTTATCCAATTTCTTTACCGATGTGAAATTGGAATGAGTTATTAATGGAATTTATGGTTAGGTTTCTAGGAATACCTTGATGAAATAATTTGATATGGATTTTTATTGATAGATTAACTAAATAATCTCACATTATTTGCATTCATTATGCCATAAATAATGAGGAATTTGGAAATATATATACAAGAGATCATCATATTGTATTGAGTTCCATCTTATATAGATTCTAATAGGGATATCAAGTACAATTTTAGTTTTTTAAGAGTTCTCCAAGAGGTTACGAGATATCTCGTAATGTTGGGAACAATATATCATCCTCAGACAGATGGTTAGACAAAACATTCTATACAGATTCTAGAGGATATGCTTCATGCATATGTCCTTGACATTGGAGAATTATGTGATTTCTACATGGGACTAGTTGTGTTTTATTAAAATAATAGCTTTCATTAACCCATTAATTTGGAACCATTTGAGGCCTTATAATATTTTCCATGTAAATCTATTCATTGATGGTAAGTGATTGCTAAGACTTCATGGGTTGGAACATGTTTGGTTCATGACATGACATGTAAGATCTAATTAATTCACCGGATAATGGTAAAAGAACAAATCCTTTATAAATCACATATTGATCATCATCATCATTGACCATTGGAGTCCCTAGTTGGTGACCTGGTGTTTTGAGAGTTTCACCTTGTTTGGGTTACTAAATACTTGGAAAATGGACATAGATATAATTGTGATATGTGGGACCATTTGAGGTTTTTCAGAAGATTGGGAAGGTGGATTATGATGTAAAATTCCCCCCCTCAGATGACATTGATCCATATCATCTTTTATGTATCATATATCAAGATGTATATCTCGGATCTGTATCATCTCTTGAATTGGAAAGAAATTGGAATATAGAATAATTAATCTATAAATGAGAAACTGATTGATAATACTGATTCTTTGATAAAGGCTCTTCATGGAAAATATATCCCCTTGGTTTAGTTGTTTTGGAAACATGGTTATGAATTTCATGAGACATAGGAGCATAAGGAACTGATATTGAGTAGTGGTATCAACTATTTTTTATGTATTATTATTGATAAAATTTATGGTGGAATAAATTATCTATCATGTGTAATTTTAATGTCCCATTATAAGTTTTTAGGTTGTATTTTTTTTTCATTTGTGATATTTATTTGTTCTATTGTTTCCTTATTTAACCATTTTTCTTGTTTTTATCTCCTCATTTGAGTTTTTAGAGGTGTATGAGAGTGACTTTGATTCTATTTTAAGTGTAAATGATATAGTTTGGACCTTTAATATGGGATTTATCATACTCCAAAAGCATTAAATGTTACAGGAGGACCACTGGAAAGCAGGTGAGGGCCACTAGCTAGCCGTTGAGAGGAAAAAATTGGTGGTATCCTACAAGAATCCCATTTTCAAACTAGTGTATGAACACTTACATGAATTTGGGACTTTTAGAAGCCCCAAAATTCTACTTGGTGATCTCAGGTTGATGGTGGATGCCACTAGTTAATCGGTGATGCTGACATAGCTGAGAAATCCCAGGGTAGCAACATCATTTTTTCATTTATTTAATATCTAATTTATAACAAATATCCTCCATTGATTTTATTCAACTAAAAACTATTTGTATACTCAATATAGATAGTTTTGGATCTACTAAACTCTTTTAATCATGGATTAAAGTATCAGTTAATGAATTGGATCTCTTCTAGTATGTGTGATCTCAATTTGATAGTGGATTACACTTTCCTATCCTATATCCCTCACTAAGAGTGGGGATTCCATGTATCATGGGTTGATTTAGGTATTTAAATTCTAAATAGTTATTCTAGGGTACAATTTTTTGTGTTCAATCCATTGAATATCCATTTTTGGATCGGGTGTGTTTTATTATTATCTGGATTGATGTAGGTGGATTCATAAGCCAATCTATAAGGCCCCGACCTTAAACAATACTTAATATTTAATTAAATGAATAATTCACATAGAGGATCTTTTCAGGTCTATTTTGTTAGAGAATTAGGTCATAACTATTACATAACAAAAGATTACATAGTAGACACTTCTACTAAGTTTCCGTAAAATAAAAAAATACTTAAAAATAAACATTTCTCGTTCCATGTTTTAGATAGAATGTCTTTCCTTGATCCCATCCTTGACCCTATTCATCTTTATGTCCTGTGGAAAGGATTTCAAAAAATTGGGATGAGCATAAAAAGCTCAGTAAGGGATGAACAAAGAATGAAAACTGTTAGTTTTTCAAAACAACAAGTAAACCATCTATACTTTATCAAAGTAATACTTTTCACCATTTTGAAGTAGTAAAAACTCTTCACTGAATAAAAGATCATTACTTACCCTTTTTGTAACCAAAAGATTACCATAAAACCCATATAAAGAACACATAACATATAAAGGTATCTTGGGACATAAAAATTCTTAAATGGAATAACCATACGGTCAACTTCCACACATATCTCTTAATGGAATAGCCATACGGCCGACTTCCATACCCAATGCATTGGAGGTTATAACGTAACCACTCGTCCTGGTATTCAGAGCACCAACCGTCATATGGTTTATCACGTAACCACTAGTAAAATGTCCAAGTACCATCATTACACATAAAATAATGAAAATATAAACATTTCAATAACAACATTTCATTTGCAATCACAATAAGTAATTCCAAGATATTGAATTAATCAATCCATTTTCAAAAACCATTTAAAAGAGATTTTTGAATCAAAGTGTCCCATACCACTTTGAAGATTTTAATGGATTTATAATTTTAAAACATTAATGTCTATATAAATAAATACTGAAAACCATTTTGAAAACATGGTCATTAAAGATAAAGATTTAGAATAATGAATCTTTAAAACATTTAAAATGATATTTTTGTTAAAGAGTTTTTAACAAAATGAGAGAATATTGAATACAAATAATTGAAGAATAACATTTAATCTGAGCTTTATAATATCATGAGAATAAAGGGATTCATGATATAATATGTCAAAGGATAGTATACACACCATATAAGAGTGAATTGGTGCATAACAACAATGAAGTCTCAATGGAAATGTAAATTGAGATGAAATCCATTATAAAGATGGTATCCATAAATTAAGGATAAATCTATCACATAATTATGTGTGAGAAATATAAATACACCCATTATAAATGGATATTATGTGTGAAACAATCAGAGGTCATTCACACAGAATCTTGGAAAAACAAAACCAATGACATAGATTTTTAAATCAAATGAAATGATATTGAGTTATGATTTCCCATACAAGTTCGTAAGAATTTATCAATGAGATAATTATGTGTAGTGATAGTATATATACACAAATTTTTTAGGAAATTACAACATATATATTCCTCAAATAATATTGGCATAATAAAATCAAGAAGTAGAGGTTTAACCCAAAGAATTGAAAGTGGGTTAAGAAGTTCCCTTACAGAAATCTAACAGCCTAACGACGTCACTTTAAAATTCAGAAAATGAGTTGATGAGAGAGAAAATGGTATCTCATCACTTGGACATAAAATTTACATAAATAAGGATATATATGAACATATCCCAAAATAATAGTATTTGAATTAAAAGATATAACAGAAGAAGTCTTTTAAAAAGAGGAGGGTGAAAGGTCCCCTTACCGAGTTGGGTAACTTTCGAAACGTACACCCCATGGAAGAAGGTTCATTCAATAAAGATTTAAATACCCATAAATGAAATTATACTACACAAAGTGTATAATAATGGGAATTACATACACCACTCATCGTAAATGGTGGAAAACGTAGCATAAATGTCACGAGAATAAAAGTGAGATGAAAAATCTCTTATGAAAACTCGGCTGCCTAACGATGCCACTTAAAACTTCCAAAAATGGATTTATGAGATCAAATAGGGTCTCTAATAATATGAAAATAAAAATTACAGTATTAGGAATATAAAATAACATCCCAAAACATAAGAAATATGAGCTTAAAAGAAATGACATAAAAGAGAGTACTTAAAAAGAAAGAGAGAGGTTGGATCCCTTACCTCAAGTCTGACTTTTCTTGTTAGTTTCTTTATATTACTGAATAATAAACTTTAGTCAATTTATAATTTCTTGAGGAACCCTTTTAAATATTATTATTCAGTTCATATCACATATTATAATGTTATAATAATTGGTTAATAATGTGAGTTCATATCAGACGTTTTTTGTCGATGTTTGGTACATGAGTCAAAACTGAACTTGTTTGAAAAAGATTGTAAATGTAGTTATAAGTAAATCATATCTAGAACAGTATTAATTATTTAAATATCATATATATCCAGTAAATATTCATTTTATACTACTCCATAACATTTGGAGATAAAAATAAATAAATGCACCGTTCATGGAGACGGTAGGCCGTACGTACACATGAACACTACTTTCCTTTCTTTGTCATATTAATGGAATTAAAAATAATTGAGAGATATATATATTATAATTACAGTATAATATATATTTTATATAGGTCACATATGTTCATTAATCTCATTCTTTATACATTCCATCTATTGCATGAACGAGTCACATCACTTGAGGGGGTGGTAGTCCACACTTCCTCGTATGAAATTATCGCAATTCTACAACATGAAAAGCATAAAGAAATGTTTTAAAAATAAAATTAAGAAGCATATAGAAAACATAAATACCATATATATCATATATAAAATATAGTGACATCATAATGGCCACCATGAAAGGTGTTAATAGAAGATTGAACAATCATCGTTTCGTGAGGCAGAAATTGACCATCCACAGAAACAGTATGTTATTTAACCGTTAGACGAAAGTGTGTGTAAGTGTAGCTATAATCATTCACATAACAACATCCTAGTATATTAAATATACTCTTGTTGTTACAAAATAAAGGAATGAAAATAGGTTAGAGGGTTAGAGAAGCAAAATTAAACAAAATAACACAAGGGAAGACATTACCTTTAAATCGAGTAACTCTTTTTAATTTGAGCTCAAAGGCTTCCATGGAAAGGATTATTCCCAAATGTGAGGCTTCAATGATGAATAAAGGGATGTCGAGAGATGAAATGGGCAGGGTTTGGACGAGCCAAAGGCTTTATAGGTGTGGGTAAGTTGGTAGAGGTGGGGTCCTTTTATAAGAGGAGAGGAGGGGCTATCTTGGAAAGTTATAAACTCTTACATTATTATAAATTTATTTTCGGATTTTAAAGGTCAAAAAATTATAAATTTAAAGGATAAGGTGATAAGAGTTCTAAAGTGACCCATCCAATAGGTTTTTGGCAAGTTTAGGTCTTATATTTTACATAATATTTTTATTTTATTTAAATCGTTAAATAATGAGGCAATCGCTGCATCATCATGGTGTCATCCATAATTTAATTTATTTAATGTATAAAAATTATAAGAAAAATATCATGATGTAGGAAATCTTTTTGTAATTATAATGTATATTTATAGTCAAAAATATGACTTGTATAACCCCATTTTAAAATTGTTTTAGTAAAACAACTCATGTTTGTGACATTTTTATTTTAACTTTAAATAATATGTTATTAATGTCATTTTCCAACCAAAGTGGCTCCATGGGGTCCCCAAGTTGTCCCATGGACTTTATTTGTTGGACATGACTCATACAATAAGGGTAGTACATGTGTCAAGGTCATTTCATATTATTAAAATATTATCTTTACCTTAAACTACACTAATTACCTCTAATCGCGATTAAAAACATAAAAGTTACTATTCACCAAAAAATTATTTTAATCCCATTGAACCAAATTTTACTTCCTAATTAAAACCATGTATGTAGGATTTTTGAAATTCAAAACATAAAGGTGGTAAAATTTCATTTATACGAAAAATCAGTTTTTTAAATACCACTTAGTGGTTTCACTATTCATCAAAAATTGAAGTTTTTCAGAAAAATATCAAAAATTCACCCTAAGCTATATTTGATATTCAGAATTCAAAAATGATATCTATTTTACAAAATTAAAAACATATAAGTTTAATTAATTAATTTAATAATTAATTCCCACTGTCAAAACAAATAGCATGTTTTTATGAAAAAAAATGTATCAAAAGATTGACACTAGTTTAAGTCCAATTTCAAAGTGAAATTAATTCAAAGGACCACAATTGGATTAAATGGTAATAATATATTCTAATTTAACTTTAAAACCAATTAAAAATATAATCTAATCATATAAATACATTATATTAAAAAGTTGTTTTGAATTAAAATACATCATTTTTCACTATTCATTAAAAATTGTACTTTATCGGAAAAATACCAAAAATTTACACGAAGTAAATTTTGATGTCCCGATTCTAAAAAAGAGTTTTATTTGGTCCAATATAATGTATAAGAGTGACCAAAACTATATTTAAATAGGGTTCTCCATCAAAAGGCGGTTAATCGGCCTTTTAATGAAAATTAGAAGATTTATGCTTAATATTGGATTCAATTGCATTTTACGCCTCTAACATTTATTGGATAAAAGTAAAAATATTTGACAAACATATATAATAATTTTTTAGTTAGTTCTGTTCTTTCCCTCCATTACAATGGCTAGGCGTTAACTACCATATAAAATAATATTATTTTATTATTAGAGTGCAACGTATGATTTTAAAGGAACTCGTTGTCGCATATTGGGTACGCCATCGAGCATAGCGTTCCCTTTAAAGTAATATTTATATTTTATTCACAAATATGGATAAATATAAAAATGTCATATTCTTTATTTACCTGGGGTGTTACATCCTTCCCCCCTTTTGGGAATTAGGTCCTCACAATTTTAAAATTGGGCTCGGAAACTTCATTGAAAGCCCCACATCAGAAAAGGAGTAAATTAAACTATCACTTTAAAATAAAGAAAGGGGAGTACAAAGGTCACCCGAGTTAACCCATACTAGGATTCCATGTAGTAAAACATGGATATGGAAGAAAAAGCAAAGGGTCATGTTCTGAGGGAGAGTGATAGAAAACATGTTTAGGATAAAGTTAACCACAAGAAAATCACAAACTTGTGGTGGGTTAAACGATATTCGATTCCCCAGTAGAAAAAGTTAATAGACAACAATTTTGTTTTAAGTTACTTTTTATTAAGGAAATTATTTTTGATTTTAAGGAAACATACTTACTTGTCATGATGACTTTCATCTTTTACTAGATTTCTTACACAAAATCATACTTTTCCCAAATGATGATTATTTAGGAAGAGTTGTTCACATTAAGAGTACTATAATCAACTTCTTGAGAATCACCTAATCCACAAAAGAGAACTATATATTTACCATGTCTTTATACCCTTACCAAAAAAAAAATTGTTAGAACAAGATCAGATAATCCATAAAAGGATAACCCTTTATAAAAAGAAAATCTATTCTTAATCTCCAAAATTTGTCCAACAAAACCCAAAGTTCAACGAGGACCATTCTATAAACAATTTGTCCATAAAATTATTCAATATAAAGCAAACTAAGATTTAAACCCAAATATTTGAAGGATTTAGTCACATAGTCTTCCAAGGTACAAATTAACACTTATCTCCAAATAACATCAGTTGCTCTAAAAGTCTCATATTGAAAATTAATTAACCTAATCACATATCCTCCATGATAGGTTAATAATTTCCATAGATAACCCAAAATAAACTTACTCTTAATTCATAAAATCATCGAACTAAAAAGAATAAGTAATACTAACTAGTGACTTCATGTAGTCCAGTGGTAGGTGATAAATACTAGTTGTACTTTGGTTGTGGATTCTATTCCCATAGCTTTGTCCGACGCGACGGGTTGTCACATGGTCTGCGTGTTGTCCTTTTTGCAAAACTATATAATTCATAAAACATTCCCCAAAATGAGATAAAATATTCAAAAATAATCATAACATATTTTAAGCTCACGTTTATCTCATGCCTTTCATTTTCTATCATAACATATAGTAACCCATAATTACCTCAAAAGTAAGGATCATATAAACCCTAATGGTTACCTTTATAATTATTACCTAAACTTCCACATCGATTAGTCATCTTGTACATGATGAATTTAAAAACATACCAAGGTTCAAGTGGTTGATCATGACTCCTTGATAGTTGGTTTAGAACAACCACAAGTTTCCTCATTGAATCCCCCATTTCATCTAGTCTCTTAATCAGAGAACCACCATAGTTTCCTTCAAACCCATTGTCACTTTGGTGCCTGCTAGATCCATCCATTTACTAAAACCAGAAATTTCAGTGTGAGTATATCAACAAAATTATCATGTACTAATGAAGAATATAAACACTAAGATATACTTACTCATTCAATTTATCTAAAACTAGTACTCTTTTTGAAATCCTAACCAATATGGTAATGTCACTTATGCTTAGAGAATACCCTAACCTCTAAGTTATCTAAACCGACCTCTGATACCAACTATAAGGACCCGGCCTTAAACATTTGTTAATATTGAATTATATGAATAATTCAAATAGAGGATCTTTTCAGGTTTAGTGTTTTAGAGAATTAGGTCATAACTATTACATCTCAAAATATTACATTGTATACACTTCTACTAAGTTTCCATAAAATAAAAAAAAATACTTAAAAAGAATCATGTCTAGTTCCATGTTTTAGATAGAATGTCTTTCCTTGATCCCATCCTTGACCCTATTCATCTTTAAGTATAGTGGAAAACATTTCAAAAACCTGGGATGAGCATAAAAAGCACAGTAAGGGATACACAAAGAATGAAATATGTTAGTTTTTCAAAACAACAAGTAAACCATGTATACTTTACAAAATAATAATTTTCACCTTTATGAAGTAGTAAAAACTCCTCACTAAATAAAAGATCATTACTTACCCTTTTTGTAACCAAAATATTACCATAAAACCCATATAAAGAACACATAACATATAAAGGTAACTTGGGACATAAAAATACTTAAATGGAATAACCATACGGTCAACTTCCACACATATCACTTATTGGAATAGCCATACAGCCGACATCCATACCCAATGCATTGGAGGTTATAACATAACCACCCGTCCTGGTATTCACAGCACCACCCATCATATGGTTTATCACGTAACCACCCATAAAATGTCCAAGTACCATCATTTCACATAAAATATTGAAAATATAAACATTTCAATAAAAAAATTTCATTTTCAATCACAATAAGTAATTCCAAGATATTGAATTAATCAATCCATTTTCAAAGACCATTTAAAAGATATTTTTGAATTAAAGTGTCCCATACCACTTTGATGATTTTAAAGTAATTATAATTTTAAAACATTAATGTACATATAAATAAATACTGAAAACCATTTTGAAAACATGGACATTAAAGATAAATATTTAGAATAATGAATCTTTAAAACATTTAAAACGATATTTTTGTTAAAGAGTTTTTTACAAAATTAGAGACTCTTGAATACAAATAATTGCAGAAAAACATTTAATCTGAGATTTATAATATCATGAGAATAAAGGTATTCATGATATAATATGTCAAAGGATAATATACACACCATATATGAGTGAATTGGTGCATAACAATAATGATGTCTCAATGGAAATGTAAATTGAGATGAAATCCATTATAAAGATGGTATACTTAAATTAAGGATAAATATATCACATAATTATGTGTGAGAAATATAAATACACCCAATATAAGTGGATATTAAGTGTGAAACAATCATAGGTCATTAACACATAATCTTGGAAAAACAAAACCAATGACATAGATATTTAAATCAAATGAAATGAGATTGAGTTATGATTTCCCATACAAGCTCGTAAGAATTTATCAATGAGATGATTATGTGTAGAAATAGTATATCTACAAAAGGTTTGTGGAAATTACAACATAGAGATTACTCAAATAATCTTGTCATAATAAAATCAAGAATTAGAGGTTTAACCCAAAGAATTTAAAGTGGGTTAAGAAGTTCCCTTACAGAAATCCGACAGCCTAACGACGTCACTTTAAAATTCAGAAAATGAGTTGATGAGAGAGAAAATGGTATCTCATCACTTGGACATAAAATTCACATAAATAAGGATATATATGAACATATCCCAACATAATAGTATGTGAATTAAAAGACATAACAGAAGAAGTATTTTAAAAAGAGGAGGGTGAAAGGCCCCCTTACCGGGTTGGGTAACTTTCGAAACGTACACCCCATGAAATAAGGTTCATACAATTAAGATGTAAATACCCATAAATGAAATTATACTACACAAATTGTATAATAAATGGAATTTCATACACCACTCAAAGGAAATGGTGGAAAATGTAGCATAAATGTCACAGGAATAAAAGTGAGATGCAAAATCCCTTTTGAAAACTCGGCAGCCAAATGATGCCACTTAAAACTTCCAAAAATGGATTTATGAGATCAAATAGGATCTATCATAATATGAAAATAAAAATTATAGTATGAGGAATATAAAATAACATCCCCAAACATAATAAAGATGAGATTAAAAGAAATGACATAAAAGAGAGTACTTAAAAAGAAAGAGAGAGGTTGGATCCCTTACCTCAAGTCCGACTTGTCTTGTTCGTTTCTTTATATTAATGAATAATAAACTTTGGTAAATTTATAATTTCATAAGGACCTATTTTAAAGATTATTATTCAGTTCAAATCACATATTATAATGTTATAATAATGGGTTAATAATGTGAGTGCATATCAGACATTTTTTGTCGATGTTTGGTACATGAGTCAAAAATGAACTTGTTTGAAAATGATTGTCCATGTAGTTATAAGTAAATCATATCCAGAATAGTACTAATGATTTAAATATCATATATATCCAGTAAATATTCATTTTATACTAATCCATAACATTTGGAGATAAAAATAAATAAAATGCACCGTTCATGGAGACAGTAGGCCGTACGTACGCATGAACGCTACTTTCGTTTATTTGTCATATTAATGGAATTAAAAATAATTGATAGATATATATATTATAATTACATTATATTATATATTTTATATAGGTCACATATGTTCACTAATCTCTTTCTTTATACATTCCATGTATTGCATGAACGAGTCACATCACTTGAGGGTGTGGTAGTCCACACTTCCTCGTATGAAATTATCGCATTTGCACAACATGAAAAGCATAAATGAATGTTTTAAAAATAAAATTCAAAAGAATATAGAAAACATAAATACCATATATATCATATATATAATATAGTTACATCATAATGGCCACCATGAAAGGTTTTAAGAGAATATTGAACAATCATCGTTTCATGAGGCAGAAATTCTCCATCCACTGAAACAGTATGTTCTTTAACCATTAGATGAAGGTGTGTGTAATTTTAGCTCTAATTCTTCAAATAAAAACATCCTAGTATATTTAAGATACTTGTGTTGTTACAAAAGAAAGGAATAAAAAGAGTTTAGAGGGTTGGAGAAGCAAAATAAAACAAAAGAACACAAGGGAAGACATTACCTTTAAATCCGGTAACTCTTTTTGATTTGAGCTCAAAGGCTTCCTTGGAAAAGATTATGCCCAAAGGTGAGGCTTCAATGATGAAGAGAGGGATGTAGATAGATGAAATGGGCAAAGTTTGGCCGAGCAAAAGTCTTTAGAGGTGTGGGTATGGTGGTAGAGGTGGGGGTCTTTAATAAGAGGAGAGGAGGGGCACTCTTGGAAAGTTATAAACGTTTACTTTATTATAAAATTATTTTCGGATTTTAAAGGTCCCAAAATTATATAATTCAAGGTTAAGGTGATAAGAGTTCGAAATCCACCCATCCAATTTTTTTTTGACAAGTTTAGGGCTTATATTTTTCATTATCTATTTATTTTATTTAAATCGTTAAATAATGAGTAATTGCTGCATCATCATGGTGTAACCAATAATTTATCTTATTTAATGTCTAAAAATTATAAAAAGATATCATGATGTAGGAAATATTTTTATATTTATAATTTATATTTATAGTCAAAATTATGACTTGTATAACCCCATTTAAAATTTGTTTTAGTAAAACAACTCATGTTTGTGACATTTTTATTGTAACTTTAAATAAAACATTATTAATGTCATTTTCCAACCAAAGTGGCTCCATGGGGTCCCCATGTTGACCCATGGATTTTCTAGGTCGGCCATGACTCATCCAATAAGGGTAGGACATGTGTCAAGGTCATTTCATATTATTAAAATATTATTTTTACCTTAATCTACACTAATTACCTCTAATCGCGATTAAAAACTTAAAAGTTACTATTCACCAAAAAATTATTTTAATCCCATTGAACCACATTTTACTTCCTATTGACAACCGTGCATGTCAGCCATGACTCATCACTTGATGTGTGTTTTTTATATATATTATTTATCATTTTATATCCACTTATTTATATATTTGAATTATTCCTCTAGTTAAATTATTCCCTCATGATAGTTTTTATTCCAAGGTTCTATTCTAAAGCTCATAAGGATCAGTGAAATCATTCAGTCCATGATATGACTGATTCTTTTACTATTTATGTGGGTTGTCCCAGTCAGTATATAAAAAATTAATAGTGGATATAAAATATTATCTTGAATATAAATAATTTATATTTGTGATTTTAATTTTTTTCTTTAAGTTTTACTGATGATATAGTTACTTTAAATGCTTACACAAGGTTAATACATGAAATGTTTATGCAAAGAAAAAACAAGGTAAATGATTTTAAAATAGTATAATTAATTTTATTAAGATTACTTTTTCTATTCTAATATTTTGTAAATGACAATAAATGTGTATATATTCTAATTCCATTCTTGTATTGTTTTCATTTAAGTCAAATAAAATGAATAGTTTGAAATATAAATTTAATTATTCTATAGGTGAGATAATATTTTTTTAAACAATTTAAATGTCAATAAAATTATTAAATAAGGATGTGTGGAATGGGAAATGGTGAATAATGTTAGCCAGGGACCATTTTTAGCAACTTGTTATGACATAAGTCAATTTATGACCCTTAAGGATAAAAAATGTGTTACCATGGTTAAGGATAAAAAGACAGGGGGGGACATAAGGATAAGGTGTAAAATTTATATTTAACACATTTTAATTTTATTAGATGAATTTATTTAAACAATATAATTCCTTACCTTGAAAATTATGTAAATTTTGTTCTACTTTAATAAAATATGATATATATTTTATTTATTTTTTCAAAATAATTTCAACTGTTCCATCTACCCCACTTATAAATGGGCACCTGGTCTTTTAATATATTCATAATGCTTAATAACTCTTTTCCATACAATAAATAGCCTTATTCCTTTTTAAATTCCTTTCACATGTACATGATCTTATCTTCTTCCCCTATGTACAACATAATAAGGCTTAACCTGTAAATTAAAGGAGTTCTCTCAAAGAAGAGGTAATCTTCTTACCCAGCTCTTTAAATGTTTATTTCATCATCTACTTATTGAATATATATCGTATCAATTTTAACATGTCCAAAACAGTATAATAAATATAATGAGATATAATTATTCTTATTTGAAAATAAATTTTCTCCTCATTTACATTCAATAGGAAATGAAAGTATCACTTGTGCGTACATATGGACTACCACTTCCATGTAGTGATGTAATTCATTATACTTCACCATCATTCTTAGTTGGTTATTATTATGAATTTTATATTTTTATATGATATTTATTTAACAATTTTTCTTTTTTCATTATAAAATCTTACCTTATTTCTTACATTCCAATCCATTGGGAAATTATAATGTTGCACATGAATATCTGTGGACTGCCACCTCCGCAAAAAGATGGGATTAATTTTTAATATATTCATTAAATGGATTATAATGTGGATTGATTTAATTAATATGAATTATATTTTTTATAATATAATTTTTTTGAAGGGATACTTATTATTTAACCTTAATTCATTTGATCAATTGAAAAGTGGAAACACCACTCGTGTGTTTGTACAAATTACCATCTACACGAATTATTATAATTATTTTTATAACAAATTTTATTAAAAAATTATAAAATTAATTATAAATATTACATATTTTAATTATGGAATGATTAAAATTCCCATGATAATGGAACTGAGATCAATATATAAGGACCAATCTTTCATACCGAAACATAGATGAAAAACGAAAGAGTTATCTATCAAAAAAACAATTTTAATAATGAATTATTAACAAAGGAGTGATAATATGTTACAAGTAAAGGGTATTTCATATTATATGTATTAATATTGTTACAAAATTAATATATAATAAATCTATATTTTTTATAAATAAGGATGGTCCTGAATGAAGAACGATGATAATTGTGGTAAGGGTACTTTATCTCCATTTTGTTTTGTTGAGGCATGATTGATGTTCCACACATATTTATGTTTATGATGTATATATACAATACATTTTACATATTATATATTTTATACCTCTTAAATAATGGTATTTAAAGTTACAATTCAAATTATTACATCTATGATATTTTTATTTGAATGTTACCATACTAACAATGGTTTATCATCTCAATTTATCTTATTTGGGACATATGTTACGTTATAAAGATATATTATTTTTTTGATGTGTATTTTATACCCATTTGATACATTTTATCATTAAAATCCTTCTTTTATATGTTATTTAATGTTTTAACTGATGATATTTCCTTCATGGGACTTATGAACCAAAGGTTACCAAACCAGTAAGGGATTTTATGTTACAATTTCACATTTTACTGAGATTGTTTGTTCATAAATTTTCTAATGATGAAATTATATGATATATCTATATGAAATTTTATTTAACCTCTATACACTTGTTTATTTATGTATTATTTAATTATTTATTTTCATTTTTTCTCTCTATATATTGAAAATCCTGAAATATTTGTTTAATAAAAAATTACTTTGTTTTCTATTAATCCAAGAATATTTTATTATATATACATATCATTAAAATATTTTAAATATTGTTTTAAATATTTCAGAAAGATTTATTAAATTAAATTCTATCCATGTTTTAATTTATATTCAAAAGTGTAAAATAAATACTCTATTCATTTTATGAATGAATTATATTTTAAAAATGTTATGAATGAAATCATTATTTTATTTTACACAACACAAAAGAAGTTCCCTAAAGTAATGATTACCCATTACATATATGTTTATATAACATGATTTCTTTAAAATTTTCAAAGATAATTATTTTTATAATATTTTATAAAATTTTGGATTTAAAAAATGTTATTTCAAATTGAAAAGTTATTTTTCCTCAAGAAATGTACAATTTATATTTTAAAGGTATTTTCATTAATGAAAAATAAATTGATATTAATTATACATCACTAGGGATATTTTATAATTATATCATTTATAATTGTTATTACGAGGGGTTATGAATATGCGAATGAGATATTTATGAAACCCATTTTCTTTTCTATGGGTCAAGCTATGATGGGATGAAAAATGTTTTCATTATGTTCTATTATGTATAAGAATGTATTAACTTATGGGTTTTTATGATATAGACCTACATGTAATTAGGTAACGATTAATATTTTTAGCTCAAATAGGGCGCATTGGAGTTTATTAAAAGACAAATAGAGGGAACAAATGATGGTATCAGAATCTAGAATATCAAACACGAGTGGTTAGACAATGTATAAAAAGTGATGGAATTATTGGTGGGTAACTTTGATATAATTTTTCTATGATTAAGTTTTATCCACACTTTTTATGGAACCCTATATGAAATTTTCCTATTCTTTTGACATGATCTCATGGATAGTGATATTGGATTCTTCTATGATTTAGGTCTTATTTTCTACATAAATCTTATGCCATGACTATGATTTATTAATAGTTTTGTAATAATTTTAAATGCAATTATCTTATTCTCATTCCATTACTCTCATTATATTATTACCTATAATTGTTGATTCATATATCTCATGATTACCCTTACATATCATATGAGCTCACCCTTTCTTATGTTTACCTTCCCCATGGTATATATAAAGGTTTTAATTAGGCTATGTCAAAAATTTTAATATGTGAGAAGAACATTGTGGGATATTTTGAAGATATATCATCAAATAATATAGTTATGTATCTAGTCTTTAAAGGATCTAATCAATTATGGTTATGTGGAATGTTTTGTTATAAGATGCATTTAATATTTTTTCTAAAATTATATAATATTTATGTATGTATTTTTTGGTTTGTCTCAATAAATTATAATTATTTTCAAGGTGAAACAGTTTATTTTGTATAAAAAATAGAATAATGTCCTTTAATGAAATTGGAAAGTCTTAAACCTCAAGGAAAGAAAACATTATCTCAATACATGAGGAAACATTGTGTTATGATGAATCTGAAAATGAGGATGGTGTATTAGAGTAGGAAGAACTAAAATCATTCATAATCTAATAAAAATCTTCCAAGGAAACCTCTAGAGATAAATAAGAATATAACGTTGAAGAAGGGTTTTTTACCCTAAGGTCCTACCATACACCCAAAGTGGGGCGGGGGTGAATTAGGTGGATTTAAAATTTATTATTATTTATAGCTTAAATATATCATTCCAACATGCTTCCATATGAACCTTGAATCTTCCATGATGATCATAGATAAGTAAAACTAAATATATATAAAATTAAGATTCATATACATAAATATTTTTATTCGTTCACCTATAATAGGATACATTTAAGGAGAAAATATAAATGATGAATTTACATTCCAAATTATCATTAATAAACTTATTTTTTATTATATTCATTATGAAATACTCACTAATTATCCAAATACTATGAACTACTCCTCATATATGATGAATTATTTAGAATAGGGTTATACACAATGATATTTTTAACATAAAAGTTGAACATAAAAAGGAAAAAATTGAAGATAAAACACAGAACAACAATCTGGTTTATCCATAAAGATCTTCTCTATACATACCGATCTTCACTAATGTGATAAAACGTTTTCTTCAAGGAATGATCGTTAATTGAAATAAAAAAACAATAGTTCTTAAGAAATAATTCCACACACATTCAAACTCCCTTTCTTAAATATATACTCTATAACATCTATATCTTTGATTCTATTCTAATATATATTTTGTTATAATATATACTAGTATTTTAAAATTTTAAATATAAATTTAAACATTTAATATTCTTTTAAATTTACCTACTCCAAATCCATCCATATAATTGGATCCAAGTAAATATAATCTGTAGAAATTAAAATAATTTGTCATTGCATGTTCAAATAAAAACCAAACCATCTTAATAATTCCAATTAATCAATTCAATTTTAATTACCAAGATTTAAGAAAACAAGGAATTGAAACATCCATTAGTGTTTCATTAGTAGTTTTTTCTTCACCTAAAATGTTCATCATGGTGTGATGGAGTGCATAATCATGTGAACCTGAAATTCTTTTCTAAAACTACATAATAATTATAATCCATAGCCTTATAACTTTGTACAAGGTATAACTAACACGATGAGGTTCCTTAAATCATGAAATGATAATTATATGAAGGAATGATGAAATTCCAGATCAAAATATTATTAATCACCCACCCTTTTGTGTTATGAATCAATTTTACAATGTAAATGTCATGAAATTAAAATAAACACAAAAATTATTTTATATTAATTCATAATGTCGATGGAATATCACAGTGTGATAATATAAATTTAATTTTTACAAAGTAATAATCCTTATATATAGATCATCTATTTAGTGAAAACCATTAAATATTATAGTCTAATCTAATAGTTTTAAAATTTTCATTTCCAGATAACATTTACAAATCATCTTGGTTTACCTCATTGTATTAATGTGATTTTTCAAGACATTTCCATCCTTATTTCTTTTTCATAATGGACCATTTAAGATTCTTCTGACATAACTCATTGTGTGATTCTTGTGGTTGAACTATGAGCTTTCATGATACATCCAAAACCTTCAAATATTTTCTACATCTAAATTAACTCAATTTCTAGAATCATCATACAATTTCAACTTCTTAAAATTAATTCTAATGGGATTCTAATAGAATAAAAAATCCAACATTACAAATAGTTATTGAATCATACCCTGTATTTTTTTCAATCTATATTCCTACATGTGCATTAATTTTATATCAAATATACCCATACATAAGGGAAATCAAATTTCTCTAAATCATATCATTATTAATAAAATATCCCCTGATTATAGATATTACCTCAATAGTCATTATCCTCCTTTGACAATACAATTCAAATGGTTCTACCTTTTTATATATATTCAAAAATAAGAAATCAAAAACTTCCATAATTCCACACACTAATCAAATATCCATTAAAAAATAATTTAAGACTACTTGAGTAAAAAATCATTGTATAATTCAAGATAAATTGTAAAATTTCAATATGTTGTCCATATTTAGTAATCAAACTTTTGTTTTTCTGCCAATTCTATATGGAATGTGTCCCCCAAACCTTTTTACTTCAAAAAATAAATAATATTACAAGAGAGAAAAATATCCAAATGAATCATTAAGTATAATATTGTTAGGGTATATAAAACCTCATATTTTTAAAAATCATATGATCTATATGGTTTAACAAATTATTCTCGAAAACAATTTCTAATAATAATTTGTTAAAAATATCTTCCACTTGATGATGAGTAATGAAAAATTCTATTGTCCCATGATTTTTAGGCATCCTCTCCATTATGAAATGGTAATGAGTCTCAACATTCACGCTTAAAGAGTGATGTAATGGGTACATTGTTTACTCAATGAAAATCTTATTTTCAAACTAAATCAACATCGATTATCATAAATTTTTACTAAGATATTAAAATTACAATTACATCAACATAAACTATTTATATACCTTTTAATAAAAATATATTATACCTATTCTATACTCAATGATATATAATAATCAGTTATTTTCTTTCCAAAGCAAATTTTTTCTAATATAGAATGATATACTACTATTGTATTTTTTATCCACAATATCACCCACCCAATAAAAATAAAAATAACTCCCAAAATATAGATCTTCCTCTACTTTTAATTCTATACCATTATAAAATATTCTTTTTTATGTTCCTCTTTATCCTTTACATTTCTAAGAGATTTTATTTCTTTTGAAATTATGAAATCATTATTCTAATCACGTAGCATAGAATATATCATGCTTGGTAACTTTAAGAGAGATTAAACTTAGAATAATTATTCTAACAATGTAGAACATACTTTATTATTTTCCTCATGCTTTTTAAGATTCAATTCTATATCTATCATAGTTGAAATTAGTTTTTATTATTCTATTATGAACTTATTTATCACCTAACTTGTATATTTAACCTTTGTTATGGATGTTGTTTCCTTCAAATTGACATTCTTATAGTCCCAGAATGTAATTAAACTCTTTAATTAAAGATATTTTAGGTTTTGAAATGATTATTTGTAAAAAAATATCAATATAACCCCACTTTTTCCCACCAAATATTTTATCATCCATATATATAATCAACTTGATCTTTTCCTCATATAATATTTTGAAATAGAGGTTGTGATTACTTAATCAAATCACGAACTAAAACTTTCTTAGATATGTATCTATCCCTACATACCAAGAATTGGGAGGTTTCTCTCTTCTATACAATGAAAATATCTATCTACAAACCATTGAATATTCATGTACAATAAAAAATTTATCTGGTTGTTTCAAGTAGGATTATTATTTCAAAAATAAATATAGATTTTTTTTCTTCAAATCAATTTGATAAAATATAAATATCATTTTTAAAATCTCTATAAGAAAGAGGTTTATTGATTATAATATTTATAATGGAGGAAATTATTCTCCTAGGGGACTATTAAATTATTTAAGTGTGGAAATTAGTTTCATAGAGAAATCCTGGAGGGAAGAAGATTGTTTTTTTAGTTAGTCCAAAAGTTTAGAAATAAACATAGAGAATATTTTCTCAATGGGAATAATAAATTCTCTAATTTTTGAAAGAATGTTTATCAGATAATTGAATGTTGAATTACTGGAAAGATAATATCTTATGATGTGAGTGGAGAGAAATATCCACAGAACAAACCACCCATTATTCATTATTTTAAAAGAATGGAGTAAATGAATTATTATAACTAGTACTGGAATGATATTGTTAATGATTAGAGAAAGATTAGTAACTTCTAAACCATGGAGACAAGGGGAATTATTATGTGATCATTGTTGATGATGTGGGATATGATAAATAGGTGGTGAATGGTACACTAAAACTCCCCACTATAATTTTTAATTTATTATTCAATTATGGATCTACCAAATCATTTAAATGTTGATAATTTTTATGGGTATCAAATTAACACATCAATTATTAGATGTTGAATTAGCATTGAATACTCATAATTGTAGGATGATCCCATCCCAAGTCTATGATTAATCTTTGATTGAAGTGTGTGGGAATGTGCTTCCAGAAAATATTATTATTCTCCCTCTAGTTGAATTTGATTTTTTTTGGCATGTATTGGATTTCTTTATATATAAACCATATCCATTACCGAGGTAGTGAGGTAAAATTTCATATTTTGAAACAACCAATGATCATGTATTAGTGAATGGATAAATATAAATACAAAATGGAAATTTCATAAATTTTATTAGTCTCTATTCATATTCAATGTGGTTATTTATATTTTAATTTTTTGGGAGAAACTAAATATCAATGATATTATTATTATATTAGATTTTGTTGATGTATTTGAAGAATATTTTAATTGTCTTACACTTAATAATTATGTTGATTTTCGTAATTGATCTGATAAATAGTGTTACACCTATTCCAATAACTCAAAATATAATAGACCTGATTGACTAAGAGTAATTAAAAAAGTATCTCCAGTGGAATCTTGATAAGGTATTAAATCTTACATGTGTGTCACCATGGGGTTCACTAGTTTTTTTCTAATAAAAAAGATGGATCAATGTGATTCTATAATGATTTTTAGGAACCCTATATTTTTTTAATCTAGAATAAGGATCCTCATCCACATATTGATTATTATTTTTATCTATTATAGTGATCTTAGTATTTTTTTTTTATTTATGTAACACCCTGATTTTTTTTGAAATACATTTTTTCAAATTAATTTAATCTTTTTGAAATTTTCCATTTCATGAAAAACTGAATATATATTATTTTATATGAAAGCACTAAGTTACTCATTATTTGTATGAAAAATTAATTTTAAGTATCACTATATTCTACCTCATGATAAGATTGAGATACAAGAATAACTGTCTTGCCTTGTGTTACAGGCAACACCGAGTTTCTACGAAACAAATTTTTATTATTATAATTATTTAAATGATATAGTTATAACATAACCATAAAGATAGTAATATTAATAGGAATAAATATTCTTTAGATATTATTTATAATTATTTCATATAAATAAAACCTATTGATAATAAAAAATATATTTTTTTGTAAAGTCTATATAAGTTTGTAAATAATATTTTCTCAAAAGAACCTCTTTTTTATGCCCTTCTATAAACAATAATTAAATTTACATTAGACAATTTTAGAAATATAATTTTATAAAATAAAATTATATTTTTAATTCCAAATATAAAAATTTTTTTAGGGTTAATTTTAGTGATTTTTATGTAAAACTTCATTTTTGGATGACTAGGGAAAAATACTAAATTTTAATTAAAAACTACAATTTTGTCTAATTTATTTACATAGTTGAATTATATATTCATTTTGTTTTAAATTATAATTAGTTCAATTAAAAATATATTAATCCAATATAGGTCATTGGAATCAATTTTATATTGAATTTAGAAATAAAAATTTATTGAACCTTTGAACATTTCCACCATAAAAATATGCTTTCTCACCAAGTCTGTGGGATTAGCATTAAATTTAATTTTTCCACTTCTTCTATTTGAATTTGAAAAAATGTACATAAACCATTTTATTTAGTGTAATATTTATATTAATATGACAAACTTCGGTTTTTTACAAAAATGTTATTGGAAGTAATTAAAATTAATTACTACAATTATGGTAAAATTAATCTTAATAAGGGGATAAACATTAACATAAAGGCCAAAATGTCCTATAAAATTTTCCAAAATCCATTTGATTCCAACATTTTGACTATATCCTCTATTGTTTCTAATTTTATGAGTTAGTGAGATAATATTCCCTAAAATTGACTTATATAATAAGTAAGTAAGTAAAAATAAAAAAAAATAAACCTTCATTACATTTAACATTTATAAAGATTTAGAGTATAGAATAAGCTAAATAGTTTTGGTTATAAAAAAGTAACCTTCCTTACCTTTAACTTTTATAGAGCGACCTATGTTGTTTTTTTTCTTTTACCACCGCTCATGGTTGGGAATTATGATGGACGCTCTATTTTTGTAACGACCCCAGTCCTTGAAAACAAGAGTTGGTGTCTTAATTTATAACATTTAAATAAGATACAATAAATCTCATACCAAAGGACTGATTAGTTTACTAGTCTTGTTAAACTAGATACATACTTGAAACCCACATTACATTTTAAAACATAAAATACAAAAAAAAATGTTTCATTGAGTTCATCATCATTAACCCTTTGTGTAACCCTAAATATCAATCATAATATACTTCTTGGAATCCTAGGGAATAATTGGAACATATGAAAGGGGTGATCTCAAATTCTTAGTAAGCATACACATACACCAGAAGCTATGAGTAAATATGAAGCAAATAATATGGCACATTAAATAATTGAAACACATTCTATTTAAATAATCACATGGAATATGAAACATAACCATGAATATTTTACTAGTATAATAATAACATGGAATATCAATAACTAATCTCATAATTATGTAATGCATAATACTATACATCTCAAACATACTATCGAGGCCTCAACAAATACATATGAAAATAAATGCGTAAGGCCTAAGCCAAATCAATATAAAATTTTTATCAAGAGACCTACTAATGAATTGAGGGGATATAAAGGTCCCCTCACATAAATTAATAAGTCCAACCCATTCCTCATATTAAAATGGTGAAACATAAACAACATAAATATTCGTATTGAAAATTCAGGATATGAAATATGATTATTTTAACCTTAGACCATGAATGCTATCAAAATAGAACATCCAATGTCAAAACGATCATAAAACCTTAAATAACATATAGTAAATAGTATTATAAAAGATAAGACTCAATGAATTACATATTAAACAAAGGATTTTGGCCTATATAAAGTCATTTTTAAATGATACCATTGAAAAATTATTAAGGAAAATAATATTTATACATTCTAAAGTGTCCCATACCACTTAAAAACATTTAAATCATAATCCCTGTGAAGGAATAAAATTAAATGAAAATTAAAATATAATGATAATAATTATATTCATGATATTATATATCAATGGTTAGTACATACACCAAACATAAGGAATAAGTGGTGAACAAGGAATATATCTCATAGAAGTAAAAGCGAGATGAGAAAACCCTAACCTTGTTATTTCTATTATGTTAACATCATTTAAACTCATGTATAATCATTTAAATAATGTTATTAATTTATACTATAACCATATTCAAATTTTTGATAATAAATATTATCATATTATATCATCTTATTACCTGTTTATTAATATTATTTTGTTATTACCCTTGCTTTGGGTGTTAACTGCTTCATTTTCCTATGCATGTTTTATAGTGTAAGTCCTAGTTCTGGTGCTTAGGATCTAGTTCCATTATCTATATAATTATATTATGTTCTAATATAAAATTTTTATTTTATATATAAATTTTTATAATCATTCTTTAATGGTGAACATGTGAAATGAATCACATCGCGTAGTAGAGATGATATATCATACATACTCACAAGCGACAATATCATTATCTTAATGGTGAAATGGTAAGGAAGTGGATGGTATATTAATTTTTAAAGATTAAATATCATGTAAAAATTATCATATATATATATATTCATTATTTCCATCATTTTACCCATACATGCAAAGTTGCGATGAAAAAAAGATTACACCACGACATGGAGATGGTAAGCCATACGCACGCACGCATGGTGATTTCATTTCTCAAATGATATATAGAATGAGGAATATGATTTCTCATAATCATAATAACATATCAAAATAAATATAATACTTTATTAATTACTATATCAGAGAAACAACACATAAAGAGGATGTTGTAGAAGAAATGAACCCGAAAGAGTCGATAAAGATGATTACCACTTCTTCAATATACTTCCTTTTATATATTATAAAGTGAAATAGGGTAGGTATTTTGGTTAGTCCAAAACCACTATAAGTTGATGAAGTATGTTTATAATATAAATTTAATGGGGTTGGTCAATCTATATGGCTCAAATGGGTGTGAGGAAGTGCGGGAAGGGGTTCTCTTTTATAATTGAGGTGAGGGGTACTTTTGTAAATCCACAAAATATTAAAATATAATATGGTTATTATAGAGATAAATACTTAAAAATATACTATAAATGAATAGGTATATACAATTAGGCCATATATTACCTTATTTGTGATTATTTAAGATTTTTTGTTATTTTTAAATAATTTAATAATATATTAATTCAATAAAATATCATTATTTTCAAATTTGATAGTAATCATTTAATTTAACTTCAAAGACATAAAAAAAGTGTTAATTATAATATAATTATTTAAAACATCTCTAATATATCTTATAGATATATAAAATTCATTAGACACACTAAATATTCCAAAATATATTAAAAATAATAATTTTAAAATCATTTAATTTATTTTTCCGTTAATTAAATAAATATTATTTTAGCATTGAAGAATAATTTATGTTAAAAATATAATTTATAAAATTTTAAAAATATATATAAATAATATAATTTCATTATGATGAAAATATACAATTATTTTTGTACATATATTTAATTTTTCACTATGTGGAAACATGAAATATATTAAATACCAAGACAGTGACATTTTATAACTATCATTGATTTAAATAATAGATATATTATTTTCATGTAAAATTGTATATTAAACAACTCCATTTCGATATTAAGGTGATAATGATTGGATAATATTAATATAATAATATTTACATAAGCTTATGCCACATTCTTACCCTTATTTTTTGGCCTTAACCCATATTTAAACTCTTTAACTCTTACTGTGACAACTTGGATATTTACTCTTTAAGGGTTAATATAGTTACTATAACATATCAATATAACATTAAATGAGTCATGGAGGATTTTTTTTACTTTATCCCAATAATTTTGATGAATTTTATATTTTTATAAATTATATATAATTTAGTATATTTTTTAAAAAAAATATTATTACAATTAATTTTGGAAGTTCTAATTACTTGGATTTTTTAAAAAAATCATAAAAACATGATAAATTTAGAAAAAATACATTTAATATATCTATACTATTCTTATATAATCTATAAAAGTTTTAGATCACATTAATTATATCGAATAATATTTAATTTATTATTTTTAATGACATTTATTTTATATTTCCATTAATTAAACAATTACCTCATCATCATAATGTGGACCATTAATTTAATTATTTATCCCCATAAAATTTAAAATAAATTTTGATAATTAAGATAAAAATATTGGATTTCAAATGAATATTTAGAGTCAATATTATATTGTTAAAAACCATATATAAAAAATGGGACACTTATTAAAAACATTAGTATGACATATTTGACTTTACTTTGAATAAAATACTATAAAAGGCATAATGTCATACAAGTGGATCTAAAAGAACATAAAAATGGATGGTAATGAGATACATTAATACAAATATTACACCGAATAAAAACACTATTTACAACATCAACATCATAGCAAGTAATGAGTTATGATATTGCATTGATCAGTGCAATATTACAGAGGTTTCGATTGTTGGAGCAAATTTCACATTGAGTAGATTCACTTTGAATGGAATGAAAGAAAGAAATCATGATATATGATTTGTAGAAAATTGATGAAATAAGATTAATCAATAGTCTCTTAGGGTAATCCCTTCTCAAGCACCACTTTGACTATAACCCTATAGTTCTTAAACTCTTCACCATGTCAAAGTTGGCCCATCTACCTTTTCGCATTAATAATGATTGGATTGTAAACCCCGGATGTAGAGAAACTATTTTGGAGTCTTAGAATCCTATTCTAATAGGCATTCCGCTTTATAATCTTGTTGAAAAGTTAAATATAACCTAAAGGATTCTAAAATAATGTAGTAAAAGTTCATTTTCTAAGCATGATATTAACATCCAAAATGATGAACATCACGTTGATTTCATAAAAAATAAGGAAAAAATAAATATTTTCATTCTATGGAAGAAGTGACAGCTCAAAAAAATATTAATGATCTCTTAACTATCAATGGATGGCTGGATAGAAACCATGTCAATGTGAAATGGATGAAGGGAGGGGATAAAACTCTAAATTATTCCATATACTTCATAGAAATAAAGTGAAACAGTAGTAAATCATGCAATTGGTGTTGATGTGAAGCTATACATGTAAACAAATGTTGTCTCCAAGGCAATTGTATATTATTTTCATGGTCTTTATAATGATCATGGGATAGAAAACACATCAAATATGATTAATAAAATTCTTCCATGTATTGATGAGCACCAAAATCAATACATTTTTTGGGAACCTAATAAGGATGAAATAAAGAAAAACCTCTTGCCTATCAATATGAAGAGTGCTTCTAGACCTGACATATTCACCAATAAATTCTTTAAATTAAAGTGGGACATCCTACTATAGGATTTGGTTAATGCAGTTTAGGATTTTTTTCTAATGATTATCTACCCTATAGTATTAATTCATAGTTCGTTTCCATAATTACCAAGAAATATAATGCATCTAAGATCAAGGATTTCAGACCAGTGTCCCTTGGGAAGAATATACCCAAAGTCATCAGTAATATTATAATGTATAGACTAGGGGAATTATGATGGACCACACCACTCAAAACCAATATGGTTTTGTTCTAGGAAGACGTATATAGTACAATCTTTTCATAACATCTAAGAGTGTCAAACTATTAAAGAGGAAGGTTAAAGAGGGGAACTTTTCCTTCCATAATGAAATTTCTAATGCTTTTGACATGTGTAAATGGAATTTTCTGCTCACTATTCTCAAAAGGGATGGTTTCTCAAACACCTTTGTGAGCTTGATAAGGTGCATATTTTCATATTATAGACTGTCTATCAAAATAAATGGGACCCCAAGGGAATGATTTTAATGTACTATAGGAGTTAGGATAGAATATCCCCTCTCAGGTCTTCTCTTTTCCATTATTTAGGATTACTAGAGTAGGTTTATTAATGATCTCACTCAGGTCTTCCTCTTCAAACAAATTAAATCTAGTAAAAATATGTTCACCCCTTTGCACTTGCTTTATACTAATGATATTACCCTTTTTGGGAAAGAATTAAAGAGAACTACATGCATCATTCAGACTATGTTTTATCACTATGATGAAGTTTTTGGATATAGAATTATATTATAAATATCATTTATTGGTTTTGGTGATGGAATCTCTGTGGAAAACCAAAGAGGTTGGCGATGAAGCTTAGGGTGAAGAGGGGCTCCCTTATCTTCACCTATCTTGATGTTCCAATTTTTTGGGGAAATTTGAAGAGTCAATTTCTCAGTGTAATTAGATTTGGTATCAGTAAACAACTTTACAAATTGAAAGAGAATTCCATGTATCAATATGAGATAGTTTTCTTGGTTAATTAATTCATTACATCAAATGTTGCCTATTCTTTCTCTATTTATAGATAGACAAGAGGTCTCATTAAAGAGTTACAATGCATGACAAGGAACTTTATATGAAAAGGGTTTGTTCATGGAAGTAAATTGATCACTTTTTCTTGGAAGGATTTCATTAAAACCATTGAGATAGGGGGGGTGTTATAAAGGACCTAAAAATATTCAATTTTGGACAGATCACAAAATTCACATGGAACATTCTAGTCACTAATGATCCCACTTTTTAACTTTTAATAACAAAGTTAAAGGTATTGGTGATGGATAGATAATCATTCTATCTTGGATCATCTGTCTGGACCTAAATTAAGAATTATTTCAATAACATCATATAGAATACCAAGTGGCTTGTCAGGAGGTTCTTTGGTCACAACTACTAGAACACATGTTGGATTGATTATACACTCCAGGGAAGACTGGACATTCCCTCTGGTAGAATTCATATGACTATTTATAATTTAATGACACATTAAAATGAACTTGATTCTTTTCCTGTGTATGTTGTCATGGAAGTCTGATATAATGCCTTCATGGATGTTGAAACCTTAGTGTGGAATCGTAGTTTCAATGGGATATTCACTACCATGGAATATTATAATATAAAAAAATATAACACCATCAAAATTCTATAATATCTTGCTAAATTTATGGTTAGTTTTATTCGACCTTAAAAGTTCACTCTTATATGGAGAACCTAGAAAACCAAATTACCAGTATATGATCAATTGAGGAAAGCTGGGTAGTGCATTGTCTCAGATTTAAATTTATTTCTATGATCTAGTAAATGCATAAAACATTTTTTCATTGACTTTATTTATGCAAGTTATTTATGTAAGTATGAAGGGAAAGTATTTAGCCTGAAAATCAACGCAAGAAGAATTCTTGAGGACAAGATGGATTTCCACACGAACACTAGATATAGAAAATAGATTCAAAACATTCTTATTGTGGCTACATCTTTCATTTTGAAATCCATTTGGAAGTATGAAATAAGAAACTGTTTGATGATAGGGTGCCCTTCAAACATGCTTGAATTGTTTCTCTTAATAGGGAGGTCCATGCAGCTGCAACCATTCAGGTTGGAGCAATGAAAAATGAAATGAATGATCATATAATATTAAGGAATTTTGGATTTTTCAGTATGATGAGGCATCATCTTTCACTAATGTATGTGATATAGATTCCTCCCATTGTCTTGTGGATTAAAGTGAATGTTGACAACATGGCCTCAGGAATGCTAGGTCAAGCAGGATATGGAGGTATATTCCATAGACATCATGGTTTTGTTAAGGGTATATTTTATCATTATATTATAATAGGGTCTTCCTATGAAGCTAAACTATGGGAAATGATATATGATGTTAAATTTTCTATCCAGCGTACGTGGCATTCCATCTAGAATGAGTCTGATTTGGAAAATGCAGTCCTGTCTCTAAAAACAAGAACCAAGAATATTAATTTATAGATTCTTCCTCACTGGATTGACTATAGGAATAATTCCACTAAAATCACTTTACATGTCTGATATTCTTATAGAGAAGATGACCAGGTCCCAGATACATTATTAAAGAGAATGATCCTTGAAGCAAGAACAATGTGGACTTTTAGAGGACCTAACTATTTCAGGTCACTTGTGAATGATGATATGCATGGGGTGGTTCATTCACAAATTTGTAAACTCCCATGAAGTTCATGAATCTATTTTCTTTTATACTTTTTATTAATAAATTTATTTAGGATTGGGTTCTCCTAGGTCTTGAATTTTTAGGGTAATTTGTTTTTATTTTCATTTGCAATGAATGAATTTTATAGACACATGAAAAGTATAATTTCATAATTTACATAATAGTATTCATAACCGCCAATTTAATTACTTGTAGATAATTTAATTTTAAATAATAATATCATTAGAATATTACAATTTAATTAAGCTCGAGTTTTCATGAAATGTAATATTTTGAAGAAATTAAATTTATTTATTAAGAGAAATAAAATAAAATATTGGGGTGTTATATTCTCCCATCTTTCAATAAATTTAATTCTCTCAATTTGAAATTGCACTTCAAAAATAAAATGATGATACATGAAAATTCTTTTATTGGAAACTGACATCAAAATTATGGTTAATAAACATCCTCTTTATAAGAGGTAAAGGGAAATGAAAATTTCACCACAAAATTAGTATTTTTAATTAGAAATCAATAGTGAAAAGTGAAAATATTGACATGGAATAGAAATATTACTATAAGGTTATAATAGATTGTGAATGAAAACATGGTCATTATACTATGAACCATCATAAAACCATAAATCAGTGATCAGTTAAAAGAAAATTGATTTCTAATAAAGAAAAGTTAGAATATAAAATTTTCATTACAACATCCTTTCAAATAGTTTTGGTATTATTTTACTATCTATATAAGCAGTTGATAAATTAAAATTACATGATATTATTTGATGTTATAAGAATGATCTTATCCTTTTTTGGGATTTGATCAATTATCGATCCATATCTTATGTCATGAATTTTATATTCAAGTTGAATATTTCAAAACTGATACCCTTTAATGAATCATAAGATCCATTAATAATTCCTTCAACCTTTAATATTAACTGAAACCAAATTGGTTAGAATATAGTATCTTATAAATTATACTTTAACCTCAAACAATAATATCCAATGTTGAATTGAATATATTCCAAACATAAGACTCATCCAAAATACTTCTATCCAAATTCCTAGTCCAAAATGGTCTCCAAATTTTCAAAATCAATCTTTACATTAGTTTCCTCAAACAATGTAATGTAGCTCTTATTGTTACATACCTAATATTTTGTCACCATAAAAACCTTAATGAAAATTTTTTTGATTAAAAAACCTTGAAGAAGATTCACCATAGTAAAATCCATATATATCACATGATTATCATAACCATAGAACCATTTATGAAATAATTATTGAATCCAAATACACAAGAACTTTAATAATTCTAATTCATTCTTAAAACATTAACTACCTTCATCATCTTATTCCTTAACACATCCTTTCATTTTTCTTTTGCAGTCTCTTCAACATCAATAGTCTAAATAATGAAACATTCTCCTAAATATATGGTTCTATTAGTTTAAAATAGGTTATCCATTATCATTAACAAATCAATTAGATGTTATCTTATACGTATAAAAGTAATTCATAGAGTAATATTCTCTAACGTAGGATTTTCTATATCTAGTTTATGAGGATTCAAATAAACTTTCTTTGATACCAACTTTAATGACCCCAACCCCAGTAGCCCAAAGTTTTTGTCTGAATTTCTTACATTGGGATAAGTTACAAGGAATCTCATCCCAAAGGACCTAATAGTTTAGTTTTCCTGGTAAACTATATAAATACAAGAAATACACATTACATTTTAAAAAATAATAAAAAAATGTTTCATTGAGTCTACCATTATTATTCCTTTTTTTGACCTTGAATATCAATCATAATATAATTATTGGAATTATGGGAAAAAATTGAAATATATGAAATGGGTTGTCTCAAATGACCATTAAGGGTAATCGTACAGTAGAAGCTATGAGTAAATATGCCATAAACAACATGGAAAGATAAATAACTTAAACACATTCCATTTAAATAATCACAGGAGAAAGAAAGCATGACCATGATTTTTATACTCGTAGAATAATCACATGGAATATCAATAACTAATATCATAATGATGGAATTTGTAAGTTCCCATATCCGTATGCATAGAACCTTTTTGTATTTTTGAAGATCGAATGATTGGAGGTTGCTTGAAAGAATTTTAGAGATGTTTGGTTAAGTAAAAGCTATAAGGAGAGGATTACATGCTGTATAATAGCATTACACGATGTGAAATCCTGTTCCACAGGTTGTACTAGAAATCTTCATGATGTGAATACTTTTACATGACATGAAAAAAGGATTCATGGTGCTAAATACTTTAGGGTTTTAAAAATAAAATAAAACATTGATACAAAATGTTTTTTGGTTGAACTCAACCTCAAGTCATTACAAGGCATGAAATGGGATTACACACGGTGTAATTCCCTAATGCGGTATATTTTAAGCACTTTTCTACCTTCTTGGTTTTTTTCAAACCTACAGCTACAAAGAATCCCCCTCGATCCCATGTGACCCAATTACCCTCTCTTCAGTGTTTTTGGAATTCCTTCATCAAGGAATGATCCCTCACTCCCTCCTTCAATCCGTAGTAATATGTCTTCCATATATTGTAAGATATACCTCTGTTCATGAGGATTCTTCCATTTTTTGCTTCAATTTATCCTTTATGTGTGATGGTGGTTGGTGGTTGGTTGTTGTAGTTGTGTCGTGGCATCCTCATGTGGATGTAGTTTTTGGGGGAGAGGTGATCATGATCCCTTTCTTTGATCCATTCTCATATGAAGAATGTAAATGACATTTTTAGGCAGGGGATTCAATGCTTCCCTATTTATTTATGTTCAATTTTAGAGTTATCATGGTTTATATCGTAGATCGCAATGGAATTGACCAAATAATTATATGAACCATATTAAAGAATTGGTATCTATTGTATGTTGTTGATTTATACTATGATAGCGGTTTGCCTATTGATTTCCAAGATAGTGTGATATCTATTCATTTCATAGATATCATTTTTTTATTGATGTAAATTAGTAACGAATTTAAAGCTGGAATTAATTATTTAATCAATTGAAAAAATGATAAATATGCATGTTTAATGAATCTGATTTTTGTTGTCGTAATTTGATGATAATCAAATTGATGAAAGTGATCATGCTTAATGGAATTGGTTGATGAACTTGAGGCATGTTAATCCTTGTTGATAAAAGAGTTAAAGGCAAGATAAATTAATTATTTAATTAATTTGGTGATATCTTGTGATAGCTTGTTTCTTAGGATGCTCGTAGTTGGAACCTATGAATAATGAATATGTTAATTTAATATGATATAAGAACTAGTTGTGTGATAAGGTTAATACCTTTATCAGGACTATGTTTCCCGCTTACTTATAATGGTTGAGTAACTTATGATTTGGGGCCATGGGATATTGTCATGTGTGAAGGATTGATGCATTGTTTTAGGGTAGAGACCCCATTTCTATATGTTAATACTATTTGTGATGCTCTCTAGATGTGAGACTTGTGGTTGTGGGATTAGGGAGGCCCAGATGTGACGTGAGCCTGGGATGGCTGATCTCGGAGTGCTATTGTGGTATTTCAGGGTTGGAAGGCCCAATGGCTATGGAATTAGCTAATTACCTGAGTGGAAAGATGCATTAGTTTATGCATGTGGGTGTTGGGGAGGGTATCAGGGAGGATGGAATGAGTTGAAGTTGGGCTTACCCATTGATGTGAAGTTTATTTTAGTTGAATATGTTGTTTGTTTATGTACTTTACTTTACCCACTGCTTGAGGTAGATGGTCTTGGGTACCCTCCTTCCAAAATAGGTGAAGACACATGGGGTATTCAACATGATTTCCCCATATATGTGTGTAGAGGGATGTAATTTCCAGTGGTTATTTCACACAAATATATTATGGATATATTTCCTTATGGACTACTATAGTTGTAACGTGTATATGATGTGATGGATTGAGGAACCTTACTCGACATAAGGTTTGTAATAGATTGATGTATAATATCCAAGGTATGATACAAATTATTCCAGATATGGTAGATCCCAGAAACTACCTGGTTACGTTAGTTTGTGTAGTTTGGTGGTGAGTTACATGAGGTACATGTTGTGGTACTTCACCCAGGTATCTGCGGACAAGCCTTTTTAGAGAGAGATGCGTAGGACGTGCAACGTTGAGGAAAAGAGGCAATCTATTGGGGAAGTGGTATCATGGTACCCTTAAGATTTTCTATTATATTATATACTCTTGGATGAGATACTTAGGGAGAGTACCCATAGCGTGGATTAGAACATTGTATACCTATTTAGGTGATGAGTTAGTTTTACATGTTGTTCACTGTGATTTAGCATTCTTTATTTACATTTTCATTAGAGGATCCATGGAGGATCCTTCTGAGTATACTATTATACTCACCTTATGTATATATAAACTATTTTTCAGGTCACTTAGAGCAGGTTGGAGATATTTCTGGTTAAAACTAGCAGGGAGTTTGGTAAGAGCTGTTCGGTATTTGTGGTCACTTTCATTTTACATTCTTTTGGTACTCACAGTTTCCTTTTCAGTTGTTATAGTTTTTCATAACATTACATAAGTGTACTTGGATATTCATTTATATTTTAGTCTGAGAAAGAGTTGGTTGGTGTCTGTTGTCACGAACCGTCCTCGGGGCCCGTGCACTGACTACCCCAAGCCCGCCTTCCATAGGACAGAGGCTGGAGACTAGCACAAAAGGAGTAAATCCCTATAAACAGGAAAGGCAATGCCTTTATAAAATGTAACACACACACAGCCAGAGAACAAGTGGAATCAAAAACTAAGTAAATCATTATAACAAAAGTGATGAAAGTACAAAGGGGCTAGAAATATAAGCCCAAAAGAAAGGTACCGCTACAACTGAAAGAAACGTACAACTGAAAAGACAACAGTTGAAAGGTGAAGCAGCTCCAGGATTGTCCTTTGGGTTCCTACCTGAAGGGTAGGTACAGATGTCCTCCTCAGCACTCTGCGTCTATCGGTCCGTTCCGTGTGCCATCACGCCGAGTGTCCACCTCCAGGTACCATCCAGTCCTCATACACTCTACCTCGGTCAGCGTTGTCCGTTGTTTGCATCCAACACAACGAGGTGCGGGCATAGCCCGTTCAGGGGTGAGTATAACGATACTCAGTAGGGACCCCGAGACCCTCAAGTTCTCACTAAAATCCATCAAGTATAAACCACAAAGAAAGATCTCAACAGACAACCTTTACTTAGGTATATGCCCATACATATACCTAAGTTATCAAGTAACCCATCTCAATCATGAGTAAAACACAAAGGTCATTGGATCAGCTCAAACCAGGATTTTTATTCATGAAAGAATGTCCAAGTACGAAGGTATAATACACATATATAAAATTATACAAAAAAACCCCTAATTGATTATGGTTCATTCATCATAGACTCGGAAAGAATTGTCACTCCGTCAACGCCGGGAAGGAACCGTCATCGTTGGAGAGTTCCCCGTGGTTGTATTTCCTCCCCTAATGTAGAGGAAGTAGAATATTGGAGGAACGTAGAGCATTCTTCACCGAGTCGTTCTTCACGGGAGGATGATCTTCTTCAATGAAGGAGGAACTTCCTTCTCCTTTTACACAAGATCTCTCTCCAATCTCTCCCAACACAAAATGTGCTAAACTAAAATAATAGGTTAATGCTATTATTTTATTAACACAAGAAATTTAAAATTCAAAATTCAAAACACTCAATTAATTAATAGAAGAGGTTCAATTTATTAATTAAGGTATCTTTGCAAGAGTTAAAGAGGGAGAGAGAGGAAGTGGAAAGGTCACATTAATTAACGGGGGTTTCCAATTAATTGATGGAATTTTAAGGAGTTTAGGGGGAGGTAAAATGTTGGGGATCGGGTGGGACCCACCTCAAAAATATCCACAAGTGGGTTGTTAGGTGGTTGTGGGTCCCACCATTAACTCCCCTTTGTAGGATATAACCACCTTAGATATAAATAAAAGTGTTCTAACAATTTTATTTATATTAAACTAAATCTCAAATTAATAATTTACAACCTGCATAAAAAACAACTGCGGTAAAGGTCCCCTTAAGAAATTACAGGCGCTGCGAGTTCATCGGTGCCCTCAGATTTCAATTCCTAGCACTGGTTCAAAAGATAGAAAAACCCGCTAGTTCGTTTAATGAACGTACCCAAGCGGAACTTTGGAAATTGAACCCGGGCACATTGGACCTTGGAATCGAGTGCCTTCAAAAGCTACAAACTCGTAAAATTTCAAATAAATTAAGAAAAAAATTTCTTTGAAATTTTCGGGCCTTTACATTACTCCCACCTAAGGGATTTACGTCCCCATAAATCTAAAACACAAACTAGGGAAACTAAAGGAGGTATTGAGCATGCATCTGAGCCTCCTGCTTCCAAGTGCTCTCCTGGAGGTTCCCGTGCGGCCAACGAATGCGCACTAGAGGAATCCACCATCCACGTAGGACCCGCTCCTGTCAATCCTTGATCTCCACTGGGACCTCTGTGAAAGTCACCCCGTCATCGATGTCCATCTCTCCATGGTCGATGATATGGGACAGATCGTGCACGCATCTCCTCAGCTGAGATATGTGGAAGACCTCGTGCACCAAGTGTAATTGAGGTAGAAGGAACAGGCAGTAAGCCACCTCACCTACTCTACTGAGGACCTGGAAAGGTCTGATGAAACGTGGAGATAAATTGCCACCCCGGACAAATATCCGTAGACCTCGTCAATGAGAGACCCATAAGAAAATGTGGTCGCCACCCTAGAACTCCAGTTGCCTCCATATCTATTAGTATAGGGCTTTTGCCTGCTTTGTGGTTTCTTCATCCACTCCTGGATGATCTACATCTTCTCCGTCATAGCCTGAACCATACCTGGTTCTACATGTGCTGACTCCATCACTATCCATAAAGGATATCTGAATCACGGCCAACTGTTGTCTCACCACTCTTAACAGCTGAATGCCTGATCTCTTACTGAGCGCATCTGCTACTACGTTTCTCTTCCCAGTAGTATAGACTATCTCAAAGTCAAAGTCCTAGAGGAACTCAATCCATTGCTGCTATCTCAGGTTCAGGTCCTTCTATGAGAAGGCACACCTGAGACTATCAAGTTTAGACTAAACTGTAAACCATTCGCTCAATGAAAAATGGTGAGACTAGCCATTTGTAAGAACTCATCTCGACCCTTCTTTGTCTATGTTCTACAAGAGATGCTGAGATTTCTCCTCTTCCAAAAAGAGAAATCTGGTCTAATCCCCTGGATGAACCACGTTCTTTGCCTAATACAGTCAATCCTGACATTAAAGGTACAATTCATGTATTGAATGATGTCGTAAGGCCTCGACGCTACTACTAAGAGATCCAACCGTTACTCTCTTCTTCAAGGGTTGAGTCACACTATCGGCATCAGTGTGTGGTTACTGGGTCTCCTAGAGTAGGAATCTCACAAGTGAGGGCCAAGTAATCAATTTTAACCAGAAAATCTTAGTATCAACCATACAAAAAGGACAAGAAAGTAAACGTCACAAATATAAGTGTCTTTTATTACTACAGCTCAAATTACAAAGACACAAAGAAAACACAACAACAACAACACAGAAACTAGACACACCAAGAACAAAGGCCTCTATGCCTGGAACTAGTCTCTCTCCTATCCACCTGCTTCCGAAGCTCCATAGTCGTTTGCTTCAGCTGCCTGAAGTTGTTCTCTCCCATGTCCACCTGTTCCCTACGGTCGGGGTGGACCTCTTGGTGGTGGTGGTGGAAACACCTCAAAGTGTCATCCACCTCCTGCTGCATGACCAGCTTCCCTACCTCGGTCTCCTGCTCCTTGCAGTCCTCCTTGATTGAACCTCTGCCTCTACATGGGACATCCTTCTTCTATCCAATGATTGTCTACATGGCAGGTCAGACAGTCACGAGCCATTTGACCCTATCCGCCGCATGAGTAACACATCCTGGAAGGTCTGGATCTGTCTCCACCCTGGGTGCCCCGCACTACCGACCCTGAGTCGTGCGGTTGACCATCAGTAGGTCTGGTCCTCTTGGACCACTGCGTAATCTGTATACTGCCAGCTGTAGAACACTCTGCTGCATGCTGGCTAGTGGTGGGTCCCACTGCTGGAGACTGCTCAGTAAGGAAACTCTCCACTAAGAGGGCTCACTCCAACACCCATGTCTGCTTGGGGATGCTGTGGGAGAAAACTGAAGCTCTAATATCTCTCTTGAGACATTGCTCAAAGGTCTGGGCCCTGAAAAATGGGTCCCATACCATATCAGTGGAGTAGCGCAAGAGGTTGGTGAAACTCTTTATGTACTACGCCACCGTCATGCTACCCTACTGAAGATGCAGTAGCTCTTATATATGCACCGCTCGAAGGGTGGCTGGTACAAACTCTGCTCGGAACAGGCTCTCAAAGTCTACCCATAGATGTGTCTCCTAGTCATGCATCTAGAGCATTAGGCTCCACCATCTGCCTATTGCTGCCTGAAAGAGGCTGGCATCAAGGATCACCATAAAGTATGCTGGCATCCCTACTAGCCTGAAGACTCTCACCACAGCCTCTAGTCAATCCTTGACCACCTTTGGGTCCATATCTCCATAGAACCTGGGTGGCCTCTTGCACTGGAACTCGTGCATTGCGCTCAAGCGGCGTGCATCGCCTGCTGCTTGGGCTGGTGGCATTGGTGGCCCAATGGGTGGTAGTACCACTGGTGCCTCCACAGGAAGATGGCCCTATACTGAGGCCTCATCGCTCGACGGGATGTCAGTATGTACAACTCTCGGGGCTCTAGTTGGTCATCCGTGGGGAGGCATCATAAAAGAAACAGATGCCACACGGTGAAAGACTATAGCTGGTGAGCTGACTTGGTTTGAGTTAACTTTAAAGAAACTTTTGAAAACACACACGCAATCAGTGTATTCATGCACTGAGTCAGAAATTAGAAGTCAGGGTCCTGGTGTATGGATACGTCGGCCACCCGCACCAACACTGGACTCCTTGAACTAAAAACCACATTTAGTACTCTTAACACTATTGCTTCATAGAAAGAAAATATCAATGTCCTAAGTTCTGCAGTCAAACCGACGTCCTTTGATATGAATATTTCACGACCCGTCCTCAAGGCCCGTGCTGTGACTACCCCAAGCCCTCCTTCCATAGGCTAGGGGCTGGCGACTAGAACCAAAGGCGTAACTCCCTATAAACTGGGAAGGCAATGCCTTTATAAAACGTAAACACACACACAACCAGAGAACAAGCGGAAGAAAACACTAAGTAAAGCAGTATAAAAAATTGATGAAAGTACAAAGGGGTCAGAAATACAACCCCAAAAGAAAGGTACAACTACTTCGGAAAGAAAATTACAACTGAAAAGACAACAGCTGAATGGTCAAGCAGCTCCTGGATCTTCCTACGAGTTCCTACCTGAATGGTATGTACTGATGTCCTCCTCAACACTCCGCGTCTATCGGTACGCTCCGTGTGCCTTCACACAAAGTGTCCACCTCTAGGTACCATCCAGTCCTCGTACACTCTACCTCGGTCAGCGATGTCCGTCGTATGCATCCAACACAATGAGGTGCGGGCATAGCCTGTGCAGGGGTGAGTATAATGATACTTAGTAGGGTCCCCAAGACCCCAAAGGTATCACTAAAATCAAACAAGGATAAACCAAAAATAAAGATCTCAACAGATAGCCTTTACTTAGGTATATTTCCATACATATACCTATGTTATCAAGTAACCCATCTCAATCATGAGTAAAACACAATGGTTATTGACTCAGCTCAAACCAGTATTTTTATTCATGAATGAACACCCATGTACGAAGGTACAATACACATATATAAAATTATACAAAAACAACCCCTACCTCGATTATGGTTCGTTCGTCATAAATGTGGAAAGATTTGTTGCTCCATCAATGCTTGGAAAGAACCGTCGTCATTGGTGAGTTCCCCCTGGTTTTATTTCCTCCCTTGATGCGGAGGAAGTAGAATATTGGAGGAACGTGGAGCATTCATCACCGAGTCGTTATTCGCGGGATGATGATTTTCTTCAATGAAGGAGGAACTTCCTTCTCCTTTTACACAAGAGCTCTCTCCAATCACTCCCAACACAACATGTACTAAACTAAAATAATAGGCTAATGCTATTATTTTATAAACACAAGAATTTTAAAATTCAAAATTCAAAACAGTTAATTAATTAATTGAAGAGGTTCAATTTATTAATTAAGGTATTTTGGAAAGAGTTAAAGAGGGAAATATAGGAAGTGGAAATGTCGCATTAATTAAGGGGGTTTCCAATTAATTGAAGAGAGTTTAAGGAGTTTAGGAGGAGGTGATAGGTTGGGGATCAGGTGGGACCCACCTCACAAATATCCACACATGGGTAGTTATGTGGTTGTGGCTCTCACCATTAACTCCCCTTTGTAGGATATAACCACCATAGATATAAATAAAATTGTTCAAACTATTTTATTTATTTTAAAATAAATCCCCAACTAATAATTTACAACCCGCATAAAACGCAAATGCGGTAAAGGTCCCCTTAAGAAATTATTGACGCTGCGATTTCATTGGTTCCCTCAGTTTTCAATTCCGAGCACTGGTTCAAAAGATAGAAAAACCCGCTGTTCATTCACTAAACGTACCCGAGCTAAACTTCAGAAATTGATTTCGGGCACACCGGACCTCAGAATCGAGTGCCGTCAGAAGCTTCAGACTCATGAAATTCCAAAGAAATTAAGAAAATATTTTCCATAAAATTTCAGGGTCTTTACATATGTCTCATATATCTCTCTTTCATGTGTTCTCGTAGAGGGTAATGCCTCTAATCGGTGAATTTACTATACCCTCAGTGCGAGTTTCCAACCTAGGGCCTGCTAGAGGTGGGAATAGGGGGACATTAACAATCATCACACATTAGCAGCCTATGATGAGCACACTTCTTTGTGGATGGGGTCATGAAAGATTGGTATCAGAGCTATGGTTGAAGGATATGGTAGAGTTTGGAGTTAGGAACATGTGATATTGAATGGGTTGGTAGGGGGAAGGTGTCAATCAAGTTCCACAACTGCTGTGAACACTGAAGACTATCTAAGATATAGGTATTTAGGGCCCCCCTATGGTATGATGCATGGATTATTATGTTTATAGTGGATACTAAATGAGGTGATACTTATTACTGGGTAGAGACATAGGAAAGTATCATGCATTAATCTTCTTTTCTCCTATGCTTGAATGGGTAGAAATTTGGATAGGTTAACCTAAAATGAATAAAAGAAAACAATTAATTAAAGTTATATTTTTCCATATTCTAGGTTTTGGAACTCTAACTATTTATCCTTTTTGTAGGTATACCTCTAGGTCAATGTTCTCATTAGGTTCATGCAGAAGATGTTCAGAAGGATGTGCAGGTAGATCACCACATAGTAGAGGTTGAAAAAAATGAAACTTGGAGGAGGACACTCTGAGGGGTTTATCACTAGAGTCTACAAAATTATGAGGGATCTGTTTCAGATGCAGTAATAAAAGACTAGTTGGAGGAGGTTGAGATAGAATTTAGTTCAATATGTGATCGGAAGGAGCACTAGGTGTCATTGGTTTTGGTGATTCTTCATGGGTCAGAAAGGTAGTGGTGGTTCTTATTCATCAGGGATTTCAAGGAGTCGACATTATCATGGGAGTAGTTCAAAGACCAGCTTAGAGTTGAGTTTATTTCTTAGACCATGAAGGCAAACAATTTCTAGGAGCTTCATACCATTCGACAGGGGAGATCCAGTTTGCTAGGGTTTGGAATCTGTTTCAATAACCTTTTTCTATATGCTTCAAACATATTTTTAGATGAGGTGGCCAAGGAAAGGCATTTTGATGAGGCTTTGTATCCAATGATCTAGTACCAAGTCACAACATTTATGATGAAGAAATAATTTTAGGTGCTTGTTAGGGTAGAGACCATCGAGAGGACATTATCTAGAACCATATCATCATGAGATGGGAGTCGTCAGGATTCCTCATTAATAAGAGCTGGGAGATGGTGTTTCCTATTTTTAGGGAAGAAGATTTACCCTTCAGCCAAGGGTATGTTCTATCCCTCATTATCTCATTTTTATCGTGACCATGGCTCTCAGTCCTATGACAATGGATCATGAGATTTTTTTTCTTAAGGAGGATGATGTCATAACGAGTGAGGGTGACTGAACATTCTGATCAGTCACCGTGTGTTACTTGTTTTACTTTAGGTTACTCTATTGAGGTAGTTCTAGCATAGGTAGCAGTAGCAGGTTGCAACTGTTCTAGATCATTAGAGAGTAGATGAGGTAGGTAGAGGACATCCATGGGATATTTCTCATCCTTAGAGAGTAATGCTCGGTCATTGAGGTGGTCACAATTAGGGTTTGGGAGGCCATGGAGGATGTCATGTCCAGCTTTATGCGTTAGTGTTAACAATTCCAGGCGAGCCAAACATTGTTCGAGCTACCATTTTCTTATTTTCTACTTCGGTGTATGCCTTTTTATTCAAAAGAGATGCAATACTTCATACCAAATGCCCTTGTCCATTCCTTGGGACATGAGGTAGAACGATTTCTAGTTCCCTTGGAATTGACTATGCCTGTTAGAGGCCGAGATGACTTGTTTGAAGTATGTAGGGACTATGAGCTAGTTATGGGGAAACACTACTCTTGGGTAGATTTTCTATGTTTATGGATACAACCATACGATGTTATCCTCTACATGGATTGGTTGTATTGGGTGCTGGATATCATGGATTCCTTCAAGAGGTATGTGGTGTTATTCGATTCTTATGGAGAGCCAATAATTTTTTTTAGTGAGAGAGACCCTCAAATGAGTCAGAGGAATGTTCCATCCTTATCATCCAAGATGGATGAGATGATGTTGATTTCATCGGTGGTTCAATAGTTGGAATTTCCCAGGGTCGTAGAAGTGTACCCAGGTGTCTATCTAGAATAGGTTATAACATTACCCCCATGAAGAGAGATTGAGTTCGAGATTGAGCTATAACCAAGAATATCTCCAATCTCAATGTCTTCCTATAGTATGGAGCCTTATGAGTTGTTGTAGCTATATATATAGCTTGATGTTCTTTTATAGTGCAATTTCATTCAGCTGAGTGTGTCACCATGAGGTGCACCAAAAAAAATTTAGAAGAAGGCTGATGGAAGTTTGTGGTTGTGTATTGATTAATCTATCATGAAACGAGTGACAGTGAAGAATAACTATCCCCTTCCATGTATTGATGATTTATTTGATCATATAAAGGGTGAAATTTGGTTCTTGAAGATTGGCTTGTAGTTAGGATATCATCAGATGCATGTGAAGGAAGAGGATATCCCAAAGACTGCTTTATGTTGTCATTATGGGCATTATGATTTCCTCATGATGTTTTTTGGTGTAGAGAATGATCTAAATATGATCATTGGGTTAATGAACATAGTGTTCAATGATTTCCTAGATATGTTCATGGTGGTTTTCATAGACGAAATCCTTGTTTACTACACATCTAAGTAGTAGGATGCAGAGTATCTGTATGATATTTTGGGAGTTCTTTTTCAACATCAACTATTTGTTAGGTTATTCTAGTGAGGGTTATGGGATTGAAAATTCCATTTATAAGGTCATGTTTTATCTCAACTGGGATTAGCTGTGGTTCTGTCAAATATAGAACCAGTTGTGTCTTGGAAAACCCCTAATATAGTGGTAGAAGTGTGATGTTTCCTTGGTCACGCATGATATAACCGTAGGTTCATACTTTATTTCTCTCGAGTGGAGACTCCTATAAAATCATTGACTATAAATGATCAAGAATTCATGTGGACTGATCAGTTTCAGAAAACATTCGAGTATCTAAAGGAGTATTTCGTCAGTGATCTGGTTTTTTGTCTGCCTGTAGAAGGAGTTTAGTTTGAGGTTTTTGTAATGCTTCGCGTATGGGGTTAGGCTATCTTCTGATGCACCAGAGATCAGGAATTTCTTATGGGTCTCAGTATTTACATCCCCATGATCATAACTATTCCACTCCTGATCTTGAGTTTGAGGAAGTGGAGTTTTCTCAAATGTTGTGGAGACATTACCTCACTGGAGAGAGTTCTTTGGTCTTCACCAATCATAAGAGTCCGAGGTATGTTTTCTCCCAGAGTGACTTGAAATTTCAACAACATCAGTGTATGGAGTTATTATAGGATTTCAACTTTAAATTTTTCATATACACTTGGAAATGGAAATTTTGTGGCTGATGCGTTGAGCAGGAAGCTGCATAGTGATGCAGTGCATGAATCTGGTGATTCCTGGAGGGTTATAGAAGAAATATAAGCATTATATCTGGACATTGGATAAGTTGGGGGTAATGGTTGTTTTTTTCATATTATGAAGCAATAATCCCTAGTAAAGATTGTAGAATAGCCCCAATTGGGGGATCTTGAGGTGGAGGCCTGGAGTGACTGAGTAGTTCGTGACGAGGACCCTAATGGTTGGTCTATGGATGAACAACACCAGATGTTGTTTCAAGGAAGGCTTTTCATTGATTCAGAGATGCATGAGATGGTTCTCATAGAGTTACATATTTCACCCATAGTGGTACATACTCGTGTGAAAAAGTTGTACCAAGCCTTGAGGGGTCATTTTTGGTTTCCCAGGTTGAAGCATTCATTTGCAGAGTTTGCGTGTAGAAGTTTGGTTTTCCAGAAGGTGAAGGCCGAGCACCGTGTTCTTGGTGGTTTTATCTAGCCATTAGATGTTCCTTAGTGGAAGTGGGAGGACATATTGATGGAATTTTTTAGTAGTTTACCTTGATCTCAGGGTGGCTGTGACACTATATGGGTATTAGTTTATCATTTAATTAAATAATCCCACTTTATAGTCATCCGGGAGTCAAGATTAATAGAGGTTTTTTTGAGGAAATATCATGAGGAGTTGGTGAGACTCTATGAAGTTCCAATGATGATCATTTTCGATCAAGATCCTCGTATTACCTCGAGGGTGTGGAGAGGTCTCTGGCATGAATTTGGTTCTTAGATATTCCTTAGAACTTCTTTTCATCAACCGACATATGTTGAGGCTGAGCGAACCATACATAATATTGAAGACATGTTGTGCTCTTGTGTCCTAGATTTTGGAGGTTATGGATGAAGCACATACCCTTGGTAGAGTTCTATTACAAAAATAGTTTTTACTATACCATTGGTATGGCACCATTTGAGGCCTTTTATGTCTAACCTTTCTATTCTTTATTGAGTTGGACTAGGGTCAGAGAGTCAGCAATTCTTTGGCAAAAAATAGTTCAGAATATGATAAAAAGGATTGGATTATTTTCAAGAAGATGAATGAAAAATAGGATAATCAAAAGTTCTATTTTGATCATATTAGGAGATCTCTGGAGTTTGACATTGGGGATCACATGTTTTTAAAGGTGAATCCCCATAATGGGCAATGAAGGCTTGGTCGTGGGAGTTATCTTTCTCCCTGGTTTTTTGGGACTATTGAGGTGTTGGATCGTGTTGGATCCATGGTTTATCAGGTAGAAATTCCCCCATAGAGGATCAGGATAACAGTGTTTTCCATGTGTTACAACTCTATATTTATCTTCACGAATACTCTCAGGTTATATATTGGGGTGAGTCTGCTGTTGACAACGATGAAATCATTGAAGAGCGTCTTGTAGAGATATTGGAACATAAGGATAAGGTGTTTCACATTCATGTCATCCCCTTGATTCTTGTCTTGTAGCATCATAGTGGAGTGGAGGAGAGTACATGGGAGCATGATTCATAGATACGTGCTCGGTACCCCAAGCTATTTGATGTTTTGATCTTCTCTTGTAATGTTTTTCTTTTTTTTTTGTAGACTATTTATGTCTATGATATGGATTTCTCTTGTTTCTTGCTGTGGCTTGCTCTCTTTTGAGAAGTTTCTACCCTAGGAGAGTGTTTCAGAGCTATTTTTGGTTGTTGTGTGGTTTTTCACTTGTTCCACTAGTGAGGCGGGGAGCTCCGGTGGTGGTGAAAGATTTGATAGGTATCTAGCACGGTGGAAGTTTAGATGCACCCTTTATGTTTCCTCTAAATGTTGGTTTTTGATTCTCGAGGCTGGGAATGTTTTGAGAGGTATTTGATGTAAGGGATGGATCTGTGTGCATAATTTTTTTTCATGTTTTTGAAGATTGAAGTGATCAGTGATGGCTCAGAATAAGTTTGGAGAAGTTTGGTTATGTAAAAGCTAGATGTAGGGGATTACATGTCGTGTAACAACATAACACGGTGTGACATCCTATTTCATGGGTTGTCCTAGAAATCTTCATGACGTGCAGACTTTTACATAGAATTAATGAGATAATGATGATGATAAATACTTTAGGGTTTGAAAAATAAAATAATGCATTGAGGTGATGCATTTTTTTTGAAGAAACTCGACCTTTAGGCATTAGAATATGTAAATGGTGATTACACGTTGTGTAATGCCCTGACACTGTATATTCTAAGTGTTCTTCTAGATGCTCAGGTTTTGTAACAACCCAATGTTTTATCAATGGAACTTCCCTTCTCATAATTATGTCATATAATCCCATGAAATCACAACACAATGAACTACTAAGTACAATGTGACCATTAAACATTATATTACTACTTCCGTGTCTAGAATTTCTAAAATCTGACATACATGGTTGCGATCAGTAAGATGTTTGGAGTCTGATAAGACAAACTTAATTTTTAGTGAATAGTAACTTAACCTCATGGATAATAATGCTACCCATATGAATAGTAATATGAACCATATGAATAGTAATATGAACCTTATGAATATTAAATCATCCAAAGGAATATTAACCTCACCCATTAATGTATAAATAAAATTTAGGCATCTTATAGGATATAATATACCATAGTAAAAGTATTGGTATTTTTGTAAGTCATAAATAATTAATTACAATTAATTAATTAATATAAAAGAAAAAATATTTTTATAGAAGGATTTCATAAATAAATTTTTTATGTGTTTTGGTTTTAATATAATTTCATAAGACCTTATGTAATTTTTGAAAGGATTATAAACGTAGTCATAGTTTTAAAATCTATATTTTTCAAGTAAATAATGATTTTATTTAAAAATGAAATTAATCATATTTACAAATTTATTTTTGAAAAATGGATTTTATTTTTTTGGATTCTACACTTCAAAAAAGGTTTAGGGTTAATTTTTTTTGAATTTCTCTAAAATACTTGAATTTTTTATGAATAGTGAAATACGGTAACCTACCGTATATATACATTATAAGCTAAATGGACTATTCCTAGAATCATGGGTGATATAAAAAAACATATTTTGAATTAAAATAAACTTATTACTATTTTTATTTATGGAATCATTACTATTTCTTGTCTTATGGAAAAATAATAAACTAATGATTGAAATATTAAGAAAACCCTCCTCCCCTCCACTATAAAATTCAACCATACTCCCCTATTATCTTCACTCATATCAAGCCTTGTGCCTTAAATAAATTCAGCCCAAATATCACCCCAAGATCCTCCCCCATGTCCATAATCCCTTGGTCTCCTCAAAAGTCCAAATCCTCTCCCCTTAATAGGCTTTTAAAGAAGATTAAATCAAGAGGTAAATTCCTCTTCTATTTCCTTTCATTTTTTTTTTCATGTTCCTTTGTTTTCTTTTCATTACTAACCTATACTATTCTAAATGGTATGAAAACTCTATTACCCTAAATGTAATTTAATATTGTTATTATAGTGGGATAATTCATTGTCACCTCTCATTCCTCTCCTTTTATAAGAATGATATGAAAACACCATCTGAGATGTGTTAATTTACCACATTGAAAGACAATGGGTTTTTAATTTATTCTACCATATTAAATTGTAGAAATGAAACCAATTTCATGGTTGAAATAGACTATAATATATTTATTATATCCCATCTAAGTTCTAGAATCCTTTAACACACATAATGTAAAATAATAATACAAAACAAGTTAATTATGAGCAAAATCTCCAAATTAATCCAAGCATTTATCATCGATGTTTCTTTATAATGATTCACCTTGAATTCAATTTAAAAAATTAAATTTAAAAGAATGTAACCTTATTAATTTTAAATAATAAAATATAACTCTAATTTTTTACAACCATCCCCATTTTACATGATTCTCCATTCAAGAAAATAAGTAAATCTATTGTAAAAACCAAGAAAAACGAACAAACTCGAACAATGAAATTGAACAACATAAATGATAAAAAAGTCTTGAATGAACGTTAAAATGTTATAATAAATCTTTTAAATATAAAATAGGCTCTATAATTATTAATTAATGAACCTATTTTTAATATTCAAGTCCTTAAGATCAAGCGAAGAACACCATCATACTTAAGGTAAGTGATCCTATCTATTTCAATTTTATTCAAGATTGTCATTTATGTTACTCCCATTTATTTTTAATACCTAATGATGGGGTATGATTTTACACCTCCCCATACTTCACTAATGACGTATATGTGATGATAAACCCCCATTCTCTCTCATTAATCCCACTTAAGCACACCTGATATCATTCCAATAATCTGTAATGGATTCTACCCGAATCTCCTTTGTTCCTTCGGGTTTCCTTATCTTCCTTTTACCAAAATGAAGTTATCTTATATTTTTATTTTCATTTTCAAAATTCTGTGTAAATTTTCCAAATTCATTTATGAATACTATTTCATTATTATCTTTCGTGTATATACATGTTTTAAGCGATTCCATCCTCAATACTTCCGGATAAGTGAACTTGTTTTAACGGAACTTCCCGAATTCTTACCTAATTTTAAGTGCACTATATATTCTATTTTAAGCAAAAATTGTCTTCATAAAATATTCCCATTTTATTATAAAACCTTATTGGTTCACTTAAGGTTTTATAAAAATAATTGTTCCTTTTTTTATTTTAAATGCTCTATAGTATTTTTCTTAAAACCACACAAAAACGTTTTAATGATAAAATTTCTTAAACACTTTTCTTACATGTTGTCAATTTTAGTTGAAATCACATACAATGATACTTTCCTATTTTACCTTATTAATTTACATTTTTATTTTAGTTCCTTTCATTCATGGAAACTTTTATGATACACCCATTTGTTATGATTTATTAAATGATTGTGGTACCCAATTATTTCCATGAGAAATCCTTATGTTTATGAATGATTGATTATGTATGATTATATATGTGGAAATCATATTCATGAAATGTTAAGATGGGTGTGCCCAGATATCATTACAATGAATTGGGTATATTTGAGTCTCATGAGACATTATGTATGATGGTTTTGGTGGATAGCCTTGTCTTGTGCTACCATGTGTGACGATCCTGGCCTTTAGTCTTGGCTTGTGCTACCATGTAAAATAGTCTTGGAGGTTAGCCTTGAATCGTGGTAAAGACATGTCTTATGTTTCTTCCACATTACTATTACTCAATGTTTATATGATTCCATGTTTATATGTTATGATTACATATGTTACATGCCTTTTTATATCATTATATCATGACTTCTATCCCATGTGCTAACACTTTGTTCTTATGGTTATTACCTTACTAGGATATTTAGATCATCCCTTGGTTCATGTGTTCCCTAGGGTACCCTATGCAGATGTTTGAGCATAATAGGAGACATGAGCTAAATTTGATGATTAAATAAAGAAGAATTTTATTTATTTCCAGGTTTTATGTTTTATGTACCTAATCATCGAAGACACTTGGCTTTACGATCATTGACTTGGAACCTGATGTATAATTATGCTTAAAATTATGTAATGTTATATGTAAAAGGATAAGGTTGCTATAGGGTTTTCAAAACTCTGGCAGAAACCGATCTCCCTCGACCCTAGGTGATCCGACAACCCTCTCTTCATCATTTTGGGGATTCCTTCATTAAGGAATGATCCATCCCTCCCTCCTTTAATCCATAGAGATCCGTCTTCCATCTAAGGTATGATCTTCCTCTGTTATTGAGGTTTTTTAGATCCATTTCCTTATATATCTCCATTACAAGTGATGGTTTATAATATCTATGTTTCTAATGGATTTTTTCGTGGTGATTGGTTGGTGTGGTTGTGCCACGGTGTCCTTGAGTGGATGTAGTTGTTTACGGAAGAGGTGACCGTGAACCATTTCTTTGATCTATTATTGTATGAAGAACATAATAAACCTTTTGAGGTTGGGGATTCAATTATTCTCTATTTCATTATGTGAAATCATATATTTATCATGGTTTATCCCTTTGATCATAATGTAACTGACCTAATAATTATATGAACCAAATTAAATAATTAGTATCAATCATATGTTGTTGCTTTATACCATGAAAATGTTTTGCCTCTTTATTTTCAAGATAGTGTGATATCTATGCCCTTCTTTGTTATAATTTTGTTCTTTATTAAATTTTTTAAATAATTTAAAGCTATAATTAATTATTTAATCAATTATCTAAAGGATAAAGAGGCATGTTCAATGAATCTAATTTTTGTTGTTGAAATTTGATGATACTAAAATTAGTGAAAGTGAGCATGTTTAATGGAATTGGTTGATGAACCTAAATCATGTTTACTCTTGTTGATAAAATAGGTAAATTCATGATAAATTAATTGTTTAATTAATTTGGTGAAATCATGTTATAGCTTGTTTCTTATGTTTCCCATAGTTGTAACCTATATATAATTAATCGGTTAATTCAAGATGGAATAAGAACCCGTTATGTGATAAAGTTAATGCTTTTATCATGCACGAGTTTCCTACTTACTTGTAAAAGATGAGTGACTTATGCTTTTGAGCCATGGGATCTCATTGTGTTTGAAGCCCATATGCCTTGTTTTTTGGATCGAGAGTCCATTGGTGTTTATTCATGTAGCTTGTGATGTGCTCTAGACACGAGACTTCTGGTTGTTGGGGTAGGGAGGCCTGATGTGACCTGATCCTTTTATAGATGAGCATAGAGGGTTGTTGTGGTATGTGGGGGAAGGTAGGCCAAGTGTTTGTAGTATAAATTGATTCCTAGAGTGTCAATATGTATCATTTAATGCATGTGGGTGTCTGGAAGGACACGAGGGATGATTGAACGAGTTGAATCTTGGATTACCTTTTGATGTGAAGTTTGTTGATGTTGAATATGTTTTTTATCTCTGCTTTACATTCCCCACTGCTTGAGGCAGATGGTTTTTCTTACCCTCCTTATAAAAGATGAAATGACACAATAAGTATTCCATGTACTTTCCATGTTTAGCTTCTTGATGATGGATGGGTCTATGCTCCTATTATAGGTGGAAAAACTCGATGGGTAGTTCATCTCCTCACCATGTTGAGCCCATTGTGTTTGGTATCATAGGATGTTATTCTATAATACCTAGGAATATTTAAAAGTTATAATGATATTAATAAATGATTGAATAAATTTCTAAACCTCGGGGTTGAAGCTTGTTGGGGTATAATGCTGAGGTTTTGATTCTAAGAAGCTGTGTACTCGGTTTGGTTATAACTGGGGGGAAGGGAACATTGTTGTGATTCAAATGTAATGAAATGTGGGAAAGGATAATAGTTAATTAAATTCTGAATAATTAATTAATTTAAAGTAAAACTAATAAAAATTTATAAAGGAATTTAAAGTAGTTATTTAAATGGTTTTGTGATTATAAGATATCTAGTATTAGTAGTGACAACTGGGAGTCCAAGATCCATTAGCTTCAGTTGAGTATAAAACTAGGTTATGACCATATTATGGCTTTGAGATATATTTTATTATGTAATTTTTGTGTTTATATACGTTTTCCCACCCCGTCGGTTTAGGAAACTGGCACCTTAGGGATTCTGAGCCCTCGGGCGGTGTTTTCCCCAACATCCCAGTGGGAGGATGGATGGTTGACCACCCCCTTTGGCCCTCCTATATTCTATGTGTAGTTACTTTTGATGGTGTGGATGGTGGTTATTTTTTCACATATTTTTGTATAGAACGATGTATTGGATTGTGGTTATTTCACACATATATTCTAGATATAGTTTCCTATAGACTTTTATAGGTTTAACATGTATAGGCTGCAATGACTTGAGGATCTTTAGTCAGCGTATGGTGTGTAATAGATTAAGGTGTAATAACTGACGTATGATACATATTATGAGGTATGTTGTGGCTCCCAAAAAGACCTAGTTACTTTTTTTTGGGGTTTTGGTTGTGAGTCGCACATGGTTTATGTTGTGGTGCTTCACCTAGGTGTCTGTGGGCAAGCCTTTTTAGAGAGAGATGTTTATGATGGGTGATGATGGAGAAAAGTAGAAAACCAATGGGTAAGTGGTAGTTGGCTACCCTTGAGATTATTTATTATATTATATAATCTTGTATGAAATACATGGTGAGTATAGTCATGGTGAGGTTGGAAAAATAATATACCTTTTTAGGTGATGAGTTTGTTTCACCTGTTGTTTACTGTGATTTGGCATGATTTCTTTACTTTTTCATGAGAGGATCTGAAGAGGATCCAATTGGGTATAAATTTATACTCATCCTACATATATATTAACTATTTTTTAGGTCACTTAGAGTAGGTTGGATATCTGGCTGGTTACTACTAGGTGGGAGTTTTTCAGGACCAGTTCATGATTTGTGGTCCACTTCTATTTTACTTTATTTTGGTACTAGAATTTTCCTTTTCTGTTTTAGTAGTTTTACATGACATTACATATGTTTACTTGGGTTTTATTTTATATTTTAGTCTGAGTAGTATTTGGTTGGTGTCTATTGTATCTCTCTCTTTCACATGTGTTCTCTTAGAGGGAAATACCTCCCATCAGTGTGTTTATTATACCCTCAGTGATGGTCTCCAATCCATGGACTAATAGAGGTGGGACTTGGGGGTAATTATATCTCTTCTCACATTTCTTGCCCAGGAGGGATACCCTTTGTGGGGAGGGGGTTGTGAAAGAATGCATAATGCAAGACATCTGAAACATACCATCGAGGCCTCGACCAAGAAATATTATATTAAATGGATAAAGCCTTGACCAAATCCATATCTACTTTGTGTCATGAAACCTACAAATGCATAGAGTGTCTATATTATCCCCTTTTTGAAACTTATTAAGTCCCATAAATTTTTCATAAGACAAGGGAGAAAGATAAACAACATAAACCACGAATGATATCAAAATAGAACATCCATTGTGAAACTGATCATAAAAGATTTTATATAATATGATAGAAGGTTTCATAAAATATAAACATAAAATTATTGAAATATTAATCAAAGTATGTTTACATAGATGAAAATACTTTAAAATGAAACCATTGTAAAATTCTTGGGAAAATAATCATTAAACATTCTAAAGTGTCCCATACCAATTTCAAACATTTAAATCATAATACCTATAAAAGAATAAAATTAAATGAAACATATAATATCCTGATAATAAGGAGATTCATGATATTATATATCAAAGGGGTTTACATACACCACACATAAGGAATAAGTGGTGAACAAGGCATATATCTCACCGAAGTAAAAGTGAGACGAGAAAAACATATCAATATGCATTACTTTAGATTATAATTCTTTAAAATCATATATAACCATTTAAAGAATGTTATTAATTTATAATAAAATCATATTAACATTTATGGTATCATTTATTATCCTGTTATATCATCTTATCACATGGTCATTAGTATTATTTTGTTATTACTCTTGTTTCAGCTGTTAACTGCATCATTTTCCTATACATGTTTTGTAGTTCATGTCCTAATTATTTTGAAAAGGATATGGTTACATTATCTCCAGAATGATATTAAGTTCATAGATATAATATTTATTCATTGTATAGTTTTTTAGAATCATTATATAATGGTGAACATGGAAAATGAATCACATGACATCATGGAGATGGTTGGTCGTACGCACACACGAGCGACGATATCATTCCTTTAATTTTGTAGCGGTAAAGAAGTGAATGGTATATTAATTTTCCTTAGAATAAACATCTTATAATAATAATCCTATATATATTATTTACCTCATTATACACATCAAATTAAATTGGCGATGAAAAACAGGTTACACCACTGTGTGGAGACGATAAGCCACACACACACACACACACACGATGCCTTCATTTTTTTGTAAGATGGATAAAAGGTGGAATGTGGTTGTCCAATAATCATAATATAATATAATAATACATATTATACTATATTTGGTAACTTTACCATGGAAACAAATATGAATATGAAGTATCATAAGTAATGAACTTGAAAGACACGATAAAGTTGATTACCACTTTTTCGGTGGACTTCCTTTAATCTCTTATAAAGAGATATAAGTTAAGTATTTTGGAAGGAAAAAAACCTAAAAAACATAACTAAGGATGTTAGAAGATAAATGAATATGGTTTATTCATTATATATGGATCAAATTGGTGTGAGGAAGTGAGGGAGGAGGTTCCATTCTATAAATGAGGCGATGCGTACTTTTTGAAATTCTCAAAATATTAAAAATTTAATAAGGCTATCATAGAGACAAAGATTTAAAAATTGACTAAAAATGAATATTTAAAGACATTTATAACCATATATTATACCCTTTGTGATTATGTAACATTTTTTGAAATAATTTAATAATATATTAAGTTAATAATATATCATCATTGTTAAATTTGATACTATTTAATTAATTTGACTTTAAATACATCAATGCTATGAAGAAATTAAAATATAATGATTTAAAACATCTCTAAATATCTTATAGATATATAAAATTCATTATAAACATTATCTGATACAAAATATATCAAAATTAATATTTTTAAAATCATGTATTTTATTTTTATATTAATTAAAGAAATTTTGTTTTAGCATTGATGAACCATTTAGAGTAATTATAGTACTTATAAAAATTAAAAATAAAATTCTAAAATGAAAATAATTTAATTAAGGTCAAAATAGATATTTATTTTCCTTCATATATTTAATTTTTTACTGTGTCGACACATATATGATATTAAATTCTAATAGAGTCACATTTTGTAACTATCATTTATTTAAGTAATATATAAGTTATTTTTATGGATATGGGTATAATAAACAAATAATATTCTATATTAAGGTGATAATGGTTGAATAATATTCATAAAATAATTTTTAGTCTTTTTAGGTCACATTCTTACCATTATTTTTTTGCATTAAGCCTTATTTAAACTCTTTAACTCTTACCATGACAACTCAGGTTTTTTACTTTTTAAGGGTTTATATAGTTAGAATAAAATGAAAAATGATCATTAAATGAGTCATGGATGAAAAATTTCACTTTATAACAATCCTTTGGTATAAATTTTATTTATTTTAAAATATCATTAGTGACAATTTTGACACTATTCATCAATTGAATTTTTAAAAATATTATTACAACATGATAACTTCTAACTGAACCATTTTATAAATCCATAAAATGCCTATATAATCTATAAAATTCTTTTATAACATTAATTATATCAAATAATTTTTATTTTTTTATTTTTAATAACACTTATTTTTATGTCCATTAATTAAACAATTACTGCATCATTATTGTGTAGACCTTTAATTTAATTATTTCCTTCCTAAAAAATTAAAATAATGATAAATAATAATATAAATATTTTCTCTTTTAAATAAATATTTATATTTGAATTTATATACTGAATTACCATATATAAAAAATATAACACCAATGAAAAACGTGATAATGACATATTTGACATTCCTTAGAATAAAATACTATAAAAGGCACAAAGCCATTGAAGTTGATCCAAGAGGCCATAAAATAAAAAAAGGATTTTTTTGGTTGAAAATAACTTATCCATTAAAATTAAGACAATAATTAGGGTAATTTAATATTACGTATAATATTATTTTTACACTTAATTACACGATTTACCCATAATCGTGCAATTTAAAAAAAATACTAATGTTACTAATCATATTGTCCAAAAATAAAAGGGTCTTATTTACTAAATTTTTACCTTATTATTAAAAATATGGAATAAATTTTTAAAAATTAAAAACACAAAATTAACTAATATAAAATTTAAATTAATCTCATTGGCAGAATGAGAAAACATATTTTTAAATAAAAATGTTCAAAAGATTGAAATGTTTTCATATCCAAATTCAATCTAAAATTGATTACAATGAACTCAATTAGATTCAATTATAAAACTTTGATATAAAATTACATTTAAACCAACCATTACTATATATTAACACCATAAATTATTTAGATGAAAAAGATGTTTTTGATTAAAATGCAATAATTTTTTCACTATTCATCAATAGAAGAAACTTGTTAGCAAAATACCAAAAATTCAACTAAAGTAAATTTTGATATTAAAAAGTAAAATTATAAGTTTATTTTTTCAAATATAATTTATAAAATTTTCAAAAACATGATTTAAAAGAAGTGCCCCATCAAAAGGCGGTAAAACTGCATTGAGAAAAATATAGTGATTAATGCTTAAATAGGTTTTATTATTATCATAAGTCTATCCATACTATTGGATGAATTTATTTTTTTTGAATATATAAAATATATATTACATTTATATATTTAAAAAATAGTGATTAATTTTATTTATTTTGATAAATTACCATTGTGGACCTAAAAATGGGTTTTTTAATAAAACCATATCATTTATATTCAATTTGTTTTTATTTTCATTGTTAATGAATTAATTTTATAAACATGTGTAATTTTTTTTCTCATAATTTAGTTAATACTATTCATAACCAAAAATTAATGCCTATGGGAAAATTTCATTTTAAATAATAATATTAACAGAATATAATGGTTTGTGTAAGCTTGGTTTTGCGTGAAATATAAGCTATAGAATAAATTGAATTTATTGAAGAATATACATACAATAAAATCATGGGTTGTTTCATTTTTTATATGAAATATATGAAATATATTATGTATTTATTATTCTACAATTATTATACAACACATATCTTCTAATTCTCCATTTTGTGTCAATATAATAACTTTGTTAGTGGAAGTGTGGACTACCGCCTCCTCAAAGCGATGTGATTCATTAATAGTTTACATGGAATGTATTAAGGAAAATTTTAGTAAAAGTATATGATAAATATGAAATATTAATTCTAATGTAATGATTATATATATATATATACATATATTTCATCTACTTTTATTCTTTCAATACGACAATAAAACTGAAACAACGTTCATGAATACATACACCCACCGCATCCATGAATGGCCTATTCCATTCATTATTTCAATATTTTATATATTATAATAACAAAATATAATTAATATATATGGTATTCATACCATGGTTCACATTATTTAAATAAGTAAATCTCTATTTAAGTAAAATGATAAGGAAAAGAGAGACATATCATGTATGAAAACAAAGCGGCTATTACTCGAAACATAAAACGAATAAGGAATTATTCATAAATGGGTAATATAATTACATAATAAAATAATACATGGTATGATATATATAAAACTGGTTTTTTTTATAATAATAATAAAATTATACTTATATTATAGGTGGTTTGAACATGTATGATGAGATTCAAGACTTAAGTTAAGGGTTTTCTCGTCTCACTTTTATTTCTGTGAGACCTATGCTATATTCAATACTAATTTATTTTGTATTGTGTATATATTTCCAATGATTGAATTAAATTATTATTATAATTAAATTTATGGTTATATACATATTACTTTTATGAAAATTATTTTATGGGGTTTATGGTTCAAAAGTTACCAAATCAGTAAAGCAATTTTCTCTCAATCTTCCTTCTTTGAGAAACATGCCATGTTATGCATCTATATTTTCTATGAGGTGTATATAATTCACTTTAAATTTTTTTATCATAATTATATTTATTTAATGATATATTATTCTTAATTTAATGTTATTATTTCATGGTTATTATGATTTACTATTACTAAAGTGGTTACAGTTCATTGCTATAATCTCACCACTTATCGAGATTATTTTTCATTGTACTTCCCTTGATGAAATATTATGGTCCATATTTCAAGAACACTTATGAAATTTGGTATCCTCTATTAATCCAGGATATCTCAATGTATTGGTGTCATTTTCCCACTCTTTGGTTCTTATGAAAATATAGAATGTTTTTTTAAGAAAATCCTACCTTATTTTTCTCTTCAGTCAGAAATTTGACTTATTCACAAAAACTTGTTTTATTAAAATGTTTTCAGTATTTTTATCTTTAAAATGAGTTTTAAATTATTTTCAATTTCTTTTTATATTTTTATAATATTTAATTGAAAATAAAATAATTTCAAATATTTTAATATTTCTTTATATGTTTTCAAATCCGTTTTCTAGAAAAAGGTTTTCAAGATGGTTTTGAGCCATATTTTTATATTTTCAAAGTATTTTAAAAGAAAAATGATTTTAAAAAGAAATATTTTTTTTAAAATCACTTTTAACAGAGGAAAATTTATTTTCCACAAGGAATGTTTTTAATGAAATTGTAATTCTTTCTTTATAAGAAAATGATTTTTGAACTAGTTATATGAAAATGACTTTCAATGAAAGGATATTTTCCTTATTAAATGTTCCATGTGATATTTAAAAATAATTCTCCATATAATATGGAATATGTTTTTAATTTTATGATTTACTGGGGATATTAGACCATAATACCATTCATATTCTTTCTTGGATGGTTATGTTTTTATGGAATGATGTTTATGACACCTATTTATATTCCATGAGTTATATGCTTTTGAAACTTTCTTCTTTTCAAGGGTTATGATTTGATGAAATTATTTTGTGATGTACATCTTTTTTTATGTAATGATATGATGAAATGCTTATGATACCCATTTCATTTCATTGGGTATGATATGGTGTTTATGAAACCCATCTCTTTTTATAGGCTATGATATGATAAACGTTTTATTATCTTGTGTAATATGTATGTATGATTTAATTATGCGATGGGTGGTACCTATATCTCCATCTAATTCATTGGGTAAAGATTTATATCTCATGAGGTAATTATAAGAATCATGTTGACAGGCTTGATCCACCATGGAAGATGGTGAAACCTGATCCACTATGGGAAGCTGGGGAAACTCAATACACTATGGGAAGATGGGGAAACCCAATACACTATGGGAGGATGGGGAAACCTAATCCATTATAAGAAAATGACTATGACTAGGGGTGGTTTTGTGTCCCACCAAGTAGGTTTAGTCCCCATGAAGTTCCCTAATAATTTTTTTGAAATGATTCTTGACATAGATGGAATGATATTACATGTTTATATGTTTGCAACCAATTATTTGTCATATGCGAATGATATGCTCACATGGTTCATGTTATTGATTATCTTATCATTCATGTGTTATGAAATTCCAATATTTATGCCATTTCTTCTGATTATTATCTTTGATATGTAGGGTATGATCTTCAAATGTTATTGTCATGTTGTCTTACCCTTATGTTCATGTTATGATTATGTACCTCATTTATTTTCCCTCAATGAGAATTTGAGCTCACCCATTTCTTATTTTTCTATTCCCTAGGTTATGAATAAATTTTTTAAGTAGAATTACTAAATGGTAAGATCTTTAATGGAGATTTAGAAGATTTATCACAAAACTCGAAGAACACGTTCCAAGATTTCCAAAGACACTAAACTATTACAGCCCTCAGACCTATATTTTTGTAATTTGTTGAATATTAATCTAAAAATGATTTAATATCAATTTATGCTAAACAAGGGTCACTATATTTTTTTTACCGAAGTATTGATTTAGTCAACCTTTGGAATCTAGGATGAGAAAACTATAGTGAGATACCTATGGATATTTCTAACGATACGTCTAATGTTGTCACTATCTATAAGTCTGAGGATGAGTTAATGTATAGGAAAATGTCCAATAATTTTGGTAAAGTATTATGAGAGTGGTTTTAAGAAATTATATCCATATCTGTATACTAAAAGTGGATGTGTATTTGGAGAAAAAATTACACAGTGGTGAAAACCTTGAAAACACTATATTCAAATAGACTCGACCAAAAACTATTGCATGACAACGAGTCTTATTGTACACCTAGTTTGACACTCTCGAGGGATATGGTTTGGTAATTCACAAACTTTTTAACATCCAATTTGAAGAAGTTAAATAGAATATAAATACGAATATCCTATAAATAAACTAAAATTCCATAGACTTAAAAGTTGGAATAAGGATTTTGGAATCTTATAAGTATTCTATCATGATTATGTTGTTTTATTCCAGGACAAGTTTTTATCATCCTATTATTTTTGGTTTTAGTTAATGGAGGGAACTAGAAGGAAAATTGTTACAATTTAATGTTTTATAGGTGGAATGTATTGGAATTATAAAAATAGATTTACTAATTTGAAATATCCTAAAGAGAATAAAGAAGGTGGTATGGGTATTGGTTATACTGCTGATAACAGAGGTACCAAAAACGATATGTTAAAGGTATTGGAAGTTATAATTGTATTATTTTTATATTAAATGTAAAAAAGAAAGATTATATTGAGGTTGAGAAACATTAATACCTGATTAATATTTTATATTATAGGAAAATGGGTATTAAGGATTAAAATTATTTAAAATGAGTAATAGTTTAATAATAAAGTTTATTATTGAAGATTATATATCTTGGAATGAAAATATTATGTTATTCAAATCAAGAAATATATAAGTATTTTTAGTATAAGTATTTTTGATTGAAAAATATAAATTGAATAGTGATGAAGATTTTGAAAAGTAATTTAAGGGGAAGGTGATATTTTTATTAATAGAGGGTAACCCTTAACGTTTTCCTCGTATTAAGAGAATCATGTTTATCTTGGATAAAGAGAAGATTGATATGGATAAATCTAGTTTGATAGTACTGATTACCATGGAAGGTATTAATTATTTGTTGAAAAAGTGTTCTATGTTATCATGGAAGTAGTTTATAACTTCTTGTATTTATGGAGTATATCCAGTAATATTTGGAGTAAGGAAGAATGAATGTTTTCAGAATGATTTATGGAAATTTAAGTTATTATCATGTTTCAAAATTATAAATGAAATAATTTTTAAAATTTTTATTATCTAAAATATAATAGAATATTTTTTATATATAATGGGTCTATGGTGAGCTTATTTTTAGAAATTTAGTGACTTTCATTATTTTTTTGGGGATTTTTATCATTCTAAAGGGTTATAAGCATAACCACATTATTTAAGTTTAAATTCAGATAATATTTTTGAGATTAAAGTTTTATCTCACCACATGAGGATTAATTAATGTTAAATTACTAGTTCTAACCATTTTTTGTAACGTTAACTAAAGATAAATGAAATGACTTATCATTATATTTATGAATCTCATGATAACTTAGTTCTTTAGGAATGAAAAATTCACCATCATTCCATTGAGTAAGATATGAAGTCGTAATTAATCAAGGAACAACCAAGGGGTGAGACAGTGCATATGGAATAGAATTACATAATTTAAATATATATTCTCGTGAAAAAATCTTCAACTCTTTGAAAAGGACAATGAAAAAGATTTTTTTAGAATACCTCTATTTCTATTGAACCTATGGTCTTATAAATCATTATAAATTTAAGGTTTTTAGGACCTTAACATTCTATTAATAATTAAATTTTTGTTGATCAATGATATTTAATAACTCTATGGTTTCCCTCCAAGTTCAATTTTCACTCCTAACCTATTTTCTCTAACATGGAAACCTAGTTACAAGTTACTTTGGGTAACCATTACGGTTCCAAATTTCTTTTCCTAAAAGGATGTTTAAGTATTGATTTTTAAAACATGAGTTTCTATGAATCTAATTTTCAATTATTTAACCTTTGAAAACCCAAATGAATTTTTAAGGATAAATTCATTTCAAGGGGGGTAGAATGTAACACCATGAGATTTTGTGAAATATATTTTTTTTGACTTCATTTAATATTTTGATATTTTTATTTTCATAAAATACTAAATATATGTTTTTTTATTTGAAACAACCATGTTTATAATGATTTATATTCTAAACCATGTTTATATTTCATTATATGCTACCCCAAGAGAAGCTTATACTACACACAATACCGACGTAGATTTTATTACAAGGAGCACTAGGTTTCTATGAAACAACATTTTATTATTATAGTTATTTAAATGAGATAGTTATAACATAGCAATAAAAAAAATATGAATAGTAATAACTAATTTTTAAATATTTTTTATTGTTATTTTATACAAAAAAACATTTATTTTTTGTAATGTCTTTATATATTTTAAAATATTATTTTCTTAAAAGAACTCATTTTTATGTTCTTTTATGAAAAATAATTAAATTAAATTTTCAAACTTTTATAAATTTAATTTGAAGAATAAAATTCATTTTTGAATTCTTAATTTCAAAATTATCTTACGGTGAAATTTATGGATTTTTCTATAACCTTCATTTTTTTATAAATAGTTAAAATTACAGAATTTTAATTAAAAAATGCATTTTTATCTAATTTATTTATATAGTTAGATTATATATAAATATAATTTATAATTAGTTTGGTTATAGATATATTATTCCAATTTAGTTCATTAGAATAACTAATATTTGGAATTTATATACAAACCATATTGAACTTTTGAACATTTTCACCTTAAATAACTTCTTTCCCACCACATCTGCGTGATTAACTTTAAATTTAATTTTTCTAATTAGGTTAATTGGATTTAAAAAATGGAAATTAATGGTTTTAATAAGTATAAAATTTATGTTTTAATAATATGAATGTAGTGTTTGGCCAACAATATTAGTGGTAGTAATAAAAATTATTTACAATGATTAAGGTAAAATTTTGATTAAAAAGGGGATAAACACTAAACTAAAGGGATAAAAGAACAAGAAACTTTTCCAAAATCCATTAGATGCTAATATTTAGACCACATATCCGCTTATTTATAATTTTATGTGTTAGGGGGTAATATTCCATGAAAGTGACCTATGTAATAAGTTAAGTAAGAGAAAATTCAAAAAATGAAATATCCTTACGTTTAACATTTATAAAGCCTTAGAGTATAGAAGAAGAAACAATGTTTGGGTTATAAAAATTATTTTTAAAGGTGCATTAGTTTTTTATCATATAAATTTAACATTAATTTTTAAATATCATATAATTACTCTAAATTCTTATGAATTATTTAGTTAATAATACAATAAAATGATGCTAAAACATTAAACGTAAAGTAAATTTAATGAAATATTGTTTCCCATTATTTTTTATATGAATATATAATGTTAAAAATATTTTAAATTAATATATTTTAATTCTGATAATATTTTAATATATTTTATATTAAAATTAAATAAATAATGTCAGAATTTGCATTAATGTTAATTTATAATAAATGATATTTTATTACAAGAATTAAAATTAATTAAAATACTATATTTGTCAAATTAATTTTAAAATTTTAATAAATATAAAATCTTTTTATATCATGGTCAAATTTATCATTTATAAATAACATATTGAAAATTAATAGAAAAAAATTTGTTAACACTGTGTGGGTAACAATATTGGTTTTCCGTGTTACATGCACTTGTTTTAAATCGAATTTCCAACACACATGGGATTTAAATTTTGTAAATTAGAACAAAATTTAAAATTAATTGGGAATATATTTTATAATAAATCTAACTTTAATTTATTTTTAATGGTCAAATTAATTAGGTTAGAAAACATGTTTCCCTAAAAAACCAAAAATGATAAAAGTAGGGAAACATAAAAGTTAAGGAACATAATTATAAAAATATATAGTTTTTTTGTGTGTTAGAGGTTATTATATACCATACATCCCATTTAATCAATTAATTTTCCATTTTGGAAGCACATGAGGTAAGGTAGACCTCCCAATTGTTTTTACCATCTTGTATTTATGAGAATGCCACTCATCCTTTTCTATAAAAGGCATTCAATCTTACCCTTCCTTACACACATCAATACACATTGAATAATAAAAAAACCAGCCCAAATAAGCTCTTAATATACCTTCTATAAAACTAAAATCCTAAATTTGGGCTGAAATCTAACCAATTAATCACTTTGCTGAAAACGAAAAAGTGTTATTCAAATGGTAACATCCTTCCACCAGCTCTTTTGTCTTATTTTCATTCTCCACCAAATGATTTATTATTATTATATTATTACATAATAACATAATTATCATAAATATAATGATTTATTTTTTATTCTAATATTTTAAACTATAATAATACCCACATACATCAAATGGGTAACGAACTTACCATTATTTTGTATAGTGAACTACCACCTCATGAAATAATATTGTTCATTTTTCTACAGTAAAACTTCTCTTGGATGGGAATTATGATGTAAAATATATTTTTATATGATAAATATTATTTCTTATTATTTAATTACTCTTAAATTGATATTATATAACACACAATTTCATGATTTCCATTTTTTTAAATATGATAACTTCATTTTTGGTTGTGTGGACTATCGCCTTCTCAAAGTGATGTGACTCATTCACACTTTACATGGAATGTATTAAGGATTTATTTAGTGAACATATATTATATATATGAAATAATAATTCTAATGTTATATATATATACATTATTTACTTTATTTCCTTTAATGAAAAAATAAAACCGAAACAACGTTCTTGTGTACGTATGACCTACCATCTCCATGAACCGTTTATTAAATTACTTATTTATATATTTTATATATGATTATAGATAAATATATAGTGAATATATAAGAAATTTAAACCATTTTTTAAATTTTGTAAATAAGTAAATCATGATCTAATTAAAAGGACCACGGAAAACAAGTCAAATCTTTTTTGAAAAACAAAGCAGTTATTACCCGAAACATAACCCAAAAATATAAATGTTAATAAATAGGAAATGTAAGGAAATAATGAAATAATAAATGGTAATATATAAAATAATATGGTTATTTGGTATATTAATAAAAATATATACTTATAATAGAGGTGGTTTGAACGTGTATGAAGAAATCAAAGACTTAAGGTAATGGTTTTCACCTCTCACTTTTATTTATGTGAGACTTATTATTTATTCACTGCAAATTTCATTTTTATGGTGTATATACAGGACATGATTGTATTCCATTCATATTATAAATAAATTTATGGGTATTTATATATCATTTTTATTATCTTTATTTTATAGGGTTTGTGATTCAAAAACTACCAAATCGGTAAAGTAATTTTGTCTCAACTTTCTTTCTTTGAGACATATTCAATGTTATGCACCTATGTATTTATAAGAGGTGTATATACATACCTTTGAAATGTTATTTCATAAATATCATTCTTACATGATATTTTAAGCTTCATTTAAGGATATGTTTTCTTGGGGATTAGGATTCAATGTTACCAACATGGTAATAATTCACTGTTACTATCTCATTGTTTATTAAGATTGCTTATGGTTATCCTCTTATTGATGAAATATTATTATCCATATATAATGAAATATCATCTATTTTATTATCCTCTATTTATCCATTAAATATCCATGTATTGGTACTAATTTACAATCTTTGGTACTTAATATAATACAAGAAGTGTTTTTTAATCTAACTTTATTTCTCTGTTCGGTCAGATATTTGATTCATTCACAAAAAAATGTTTCAAAAAAACATTTTCAAAATTATTTTATTATTAAAAAGTGATTTAAATTATTTTAAAATATTCCTATATATTTTTTCAAAATATTATTTTCAACGAAAATGATTTCAAGAAATTAAATATTTCTTTATAAGTTTTCAACGACATTTTCTTGAAAAGAGTTTCAAGATGATTTTAAGCCTTATTTTTATGTTTTAAAAGTATTTTAAATGAAAAATGTATTGAAAAAGTTTTTTTAAATTTTTTTTCCAAATTGGAAAATTTATTTTCCTCAAGAAATGTTTTAAAATAATTTGTTAATATTTCTTTATAAGAAGAGAATTTTTGAAATAGTTTTATGAAAATGACATTCAATGAAAAATTATTTTCATTAATAAATGTTCCATGTGATATTCCAAAATAAATATCTGTATAAAATGTAATTTTTTGTTATATTTTTTGCTTTACTAGTGATATGATCCAAGAATACTATTCATATTCATTATTTAATGGTTTATGTTTTGATGGAATGGTGTTTATGACACCAATTTCACTTCCACAAGTTATATTCTTTTAAAACCTACTTCTTTTCACATGTTATTATTTGAGGAAATGATTACGTGATGTATCTCTTTTACATAGGTAATTATATAATGAAATGTGTTTGGTACCCATTTCATTTCATTGGTTAGGATATGGTGTTTATGAAACCCATCTCTTTTTATAGGTCATGATATGATGAAAATTTTATTATCTTGTGGAACATGTATGTATGATTTATTTATGTGATGGGTGGTACCTATATCTCCCTCTAAGTCATTGGGTAAATATTTATATCTCATGAGATAATGATGGGAATCAATTCGATGAGATTTATCCACTGTGGAATATGGGGAAACCTGATCAACTATGGTAATATGGGGAAACATGATCCACTATGGGAAGATTAGGGAACACAATCCACTATGGGAGGAAGGGGAAACACAATTTAGTAAGGCAAGATGGGGAAACATGATACCTTATAAGGAAAGGACTACGAATAGGGATGGTGGTGTGTATGGGCCAATAGGTGTTGTCCCTTTGATGTTCCTGAATAAGTTTTTTGGAAATGATCATTGACTTATAGGGAATGATATTACTTGTTTATATGTTTTCCACAATATATATGTATTGTGACTATGATATTATAAAATGGTTCATGTTCTTGATTATCTTATGATTCATGACTTATGAACATCAAATCTTTATTCCATGTCTCATGATTATGGTCTTTGATTTGAAGGGTATTATCTTCAAATATTTTTCTCATGTTCTTGTACGATTATATTCATTTTATGCTTACATATTTTATTAATTTACCCTTATTGAGCATTCAAGTCAGCATTTTCTAATTTTTACTTTCTTCGGGTTATGAAGAATGTTATTAAGATGGAATACTAAAGCTTCAAATATTTAAGGGATATGTTAAATATCTTTCACCAAAATAGAATAACGTGTTTGAAGTTTCCAATGACTCAAAACAATAATGGTCCTCAGGCATGTATTTTTTTTAATGTTATGAATATTCATCTAAAATTATGAAATATCCATTTTTTAAGCCTGGTTCTCTATATTTTATATTTTATTTGGATAGGAAAAATTAAGGGAAGAAAGAAACGACATACCAAAGATAGAAATCCATATGAAGTGTCAACAATATGAATTAATAGTGATGGAATTTTTCCTTATGAATTCCACAACAATCGTCTTGGTTTTATTGAATGGAGGAATTGGAAATTAAATTTATTATCTTCTTATAGTCTTTTTATTGATATTATTATATATTCCAAAAGTATGGAAGATAATGAGGATCATTTGAGGATTGTACTAAAGTTAAAATGGTAGGAGAAGTTGTTTGAAAAATATACCATGTGTGAATTTTGGAAACAAATTTTTTCATTTCTTAGTCATACAATATCTAGAGGGGGTATATCAGTGGATCCATAAAAGAAATATGATATTGAAAATTGGTCCAAACCAATCACTACTATTGAGATATGTATTTTTCATGTATTAACTAGATATTATTTATGTTATATGAAGAATGTATCATAACTATCTAATCCACTCAAAATGTTAAATAAAAAGGGAGTCATGTTCCTTTGGAATGATAAATGTGATGATTTTTTTTTGGGAACAAATGAGAGGGTTGGTATGTGGACCTATTGTCACACTATATTTTATTGGACAAGGGTTTGTGATTTACAGTGATACATTGATTAAGGTAACATCATGTTATCTTATAAAGAATGATATAGTGACACCTTATGTGTATCATCAATTAATGGTTCACAAGTAGAATTACCTGATACTTGATATTGAGTTAGTATTGGTAACCATTTCATTAATTATATATAGTAATTACCATTACAAGAATATGTGTGACATATATACGAATCATAAAAGTTTATATTATATATTCACCTAAAAATATTTGAATATATCTGAAATAAGATGGTTGGGGTTGATTAAATATTATGGCCTGGCATTATATTTAAACCATAGAAATGTGAACAAGGTGGTTGATGATTTGAGTCCAAATAATGATAGCATATCTATGATGAGAATAATAATGTCTTCAAAATTAATGAATTTAAAAAGGATGGAATATGAAATATTTATTGATGGGGAGAAATTGTAAAGACACGACCCCAGTTTCCCAGAGTCGGTGCCTTATTTTATTACATTGGCATATAAACAAGTAATATGCATCCCAAGGACATAATAGTTTAGTATATTTGGAAAAAAGATACATACATAAGTTTAACATTACAAATTGAAATAAAAAACAACATATATGTTTTATTGGGAACATCCACAACACTATGTTTATTCATGAAATTCATTCATAATATACCTCTTCGCATCCTAGGAAAACATAAAACATAAGAAAAGGGGTGAGCTCAGATGAACAGTAAGGGTAAAAAATATAATGTAAGATATCATAAAAAACATTAGGTATGGTGAATAACTAAAAATACATGCCTCTAGAAATAAACTTGTACATACTATGCATGAAATACGAGATGAATAAATAATATCATAATAAAACATAATAATGGGTATTATACTAGTCGAATAACCACACGAGATTTAGATTACTAGATTCATAATGAGGGAAATGAATATGCTGATCATTCTGAAAAAAACCATCAAGGACTCATCCAAGACATCTGAAAATGATTAAGGCCTCGGCCAAAACCATATCTAAAAACGGGAAAGACCTCAACCAAGTCCCTATCTATTTGTCTCATGAGATCTACCGATTAATCGAGGGGCTATATCAATCCTCGACCATAATTTGATAATTCCAATTAGTTCCCCATACTAATGGTGTGATCACAATCAATATACACATTCATATTGAAACAAACATATAAAATTTAAATAACTTTTCCCAATTATTTAACAAAAACACTAACCATTCTAAGTAATATGGTGAATGGTATCAAGATAGCATATCCACTGTCAAACTAATATGAAAACCTTCAAAAACATATTATAGATGATATCATAAGAGATAAATAACAATTTAGTATAAGATTAAACAAGTAATGTTATCTTAGATGAAGATACTTTTAAATGAGACCATTGAAAAATTCTTGGGGAAATAATCTTTAAACATTATAAAGTGTCCCACACCACCATGAAACATTCTAATCATAATACCTTAGAATATCATGAGAATAATGAGACTATTAATATGATAAAATAATGGGAATTACATATACCACATGCATGGAATAAGTGGTGAACAAGTCATATACTTCATAAAAGTTAATGTGAGACGATAAAAATCATTTTTACTTTTGAAAGTATATTTCTTCAGGAAAATAATTTATATTTCCCCTGAAATAATATTATAAATATGTATATCCAAGAAAATAAAAGTTAAGGAAATTGATATTATATTTTATTCCTAAATTATTTCCTGCTTAAGTGAAATCATTTAAAAAGAGTTCTTAAGAATCTTTAGAAATGGTACATTGTATAGCATTTTAGGGAAATGTTTAAAGTGAATTTTATAGTGGAAAGGCATGTATTTTTATTAAAACCTGAAATGAACCAAGATAATTTTTCATGATAAAATTAGAGACTTTATAAAAATAATGGTTGATTAAAATAGATTCTATAGTGCACTTGAAAATGGGTAAGAGTTCGAGAAGTTCCCTTAAATCAGGTTTGTTTATCGTGGTGAAATTTTGAATGATCTATTTAAAACATGTAACTAACCATAAAATAATGACGAACTATGATTGGTACACATATATATAACATTAAATCATAATTTATTATTATTAAATAAGAATAAATAAGAATTTCATAGAGGTGAGTAGAGAATAAGAGAAACCTTAATGAAAATAGAGGTTCAGGTTGAAAATACTTACAACTTTGTAACCAATTGAATTGTATGCCCCAAAATTAATAATCATAAAATGATAAATTTAATGTCATGGAAAAAAATATTCATTATTTAATACATCAATGTGCAGTATATATACACCATACACAAGTAATAGTAGTGAATATGGAATATCTTACAAAAATGGAAGTAAAATGAAGAAATCCTTACCTTAAGTCCGAAGGTGTTCTCCACTTAAACTTAATGACCAAAATAATAAAATTTAGGTTCATTAATTAATAATTATAGAACATATAATACATGTAATTGATTTATTATAACCTTATAAAGTTCATTAATTTCCTTTTTATGGGTTAAGAGTTTCAATTTCATTGTTCGGGTCCGTTTGTTTCTTGGTTGGTATACTTATATGCATGAATAGAGAAACATGTAAAATGAGAATTCTTGTCCAGAATTGAATTTATATATTATTAATTAAATTAAATAAGGTTACATGGTTGTAAATTTCATTTGGTAACTTGGAGTGAAGATGACTCATTATATAATGTTTTTAATGATATCTGTTTGGGTTAAGGACCGGTTTATGAACACAACAAACTCATTTAGCGTTATAAATAAAAAACATGTATAAAAAAATATTCCATCACCCTATATGGGACATGATACATATATTATAGTCTTTTGTATCCATAATAATGGTTTCATAACCAGAATTGGATATGGTAATAGAAATTGAAAACCCATCATCCTTGAATGGGGTAAATTAGCACATCAGGTGTTTTTTACTACTAGCATAAAATAAAGTTAAAGGAGATATGATAATATATTATTCGTTCATAATAACAAAATTATAGTACATTTTAGGTAATAGAGTTTTAATAAAATTTTTATGAAGAGAGGTGATTATACAAAATAAAAAAAATGAACTTGAAAAGAAAGTAAAAGAATAGAAAAGATGAAGTTACTTCTTGAATTAATCTTCTTTGAGAGCCTCTTTAGGGGAGAGGTTTTGGTATTTTTATGAGACCAAGGGATGATGGACATGTGGGAGGATCTTGGGAGGATATTTTAGTAGAATTTTGGCAAGGATAATGGATTTAGATCAGTGAAGAGAAGCAGGAGTGGTGGTGGGGGGTGTTTATAGTTGAGAAGAGGAGGGTTTTCCCATTATTTTATTATTTTGCCAAAGTCAACCAATATTATTGATTATTGTGTCCTAGAATAAAAAATATGTGCATGTGAGTTCCAATCATGTGGTATTACATCATCATTACATAACCTATGACTCAATAAATCATGCATTTAGTATTTATTGTAAATTATTGTATTTTATTATTCACATAAAATTGATTTATTTTTGAAAAATCCAAAAAATTACCCATAACAGTTTTTTCACATGTAGAATCTAAAAATGAATTAAATTTTATCAAAATAATTTTCTAAATATTTGAAATTTAATTTTTAAATAAAATCATTTTTTACTTGAGAAATACAGATTTTATATTTAAAATTGATTTTATAATAATTTCAAAAAATAACTATGGTCTAATTAAATTATCCTAAAATCATAGGAAAATAAAATATTTATTTAGGAACCCATTTTATGAAAATGAATTAATTTATTAATTTAAAATAGGAATTAAATATTTATCACTCACACAAAAAAAATAATACTTAATTAATAATTTATAAAATATTCTACTCCATTTATAGGGTGCCAAAATTATATTTATACTTTAATGGGTAAGGACAGTATTATTAATGGTCATATTACTATAAATAATATTAAAATTACTATTAATAAGGATATATTACTATTCATAAGGGTAGGTAACTATTCACCAAAATTAAGTTTGTTATATCAGACACCAAAAATCACCTTGACCACAACTATGTATGTCATATTTTTTAAATTCAAATCAATGATGTGGAAAAATTATGTTTATTGTCTCGGTTTTAAAAAAGTGTTTCTTTGTAGAGACTCAGCATTTCATGCATTCAATATTAAATTTATTTTTAAATCCTTGAGGTGTTACATTATCCCCTCCTTTAAAAAAATTCATTCTCAAACTTTTGAAATTTAATTTTGAATGTTAATGGTTCAAACTTGAAAATTCCCTTATGGGAAACCTACATCAGGAATATAGTTAAAATATCCTCTTAATAAGATGGAATGGAAAATGAATCAGTTACTACAAAACTAAACATTCTAATTGGATGACATAGTCTGGGAAGAATAATGAAACCATCATATTCTGATTGAAAGTGATAGAGAACATGCTCAGATGAATGATCATTTCCACAAAACCATAAACCATAGTTATTTAAAAATGACAATTGGACAAAATAAATGTTTAAGACTCTTTTCCTAGAGTTGAGAAAATTTTCCACTCTATAAGAATTTAAATATACATTTCTATTTCATAAAAACAATATTATCTTTTGTTTGTGTGTTGAACTATATATATTTTATATCATAGAAGAAATTGCATCATGTGGTGACATTAAACTATAAATCCCCATACAATGATCATCTTAAACCATTTCAGAAATTTTTTAAATTTCCAAAATACCGCCATCCAACACTTTAGAATCATTTCCATATCCATCATTGATAGATCCATGTACCCAGGGTCCTTGTTAATCTTCATTTTCTTTATAAATCCATGATACACTCTCCTCAATTCATTTACTACCTTATTGACCTATAATCAACATAAAGAAAAACTAAAAATTCGCATTCCATACATGTGAATATATTCATCATGTATCCTCTTGAAATATGGTAATAACTCAAATTACCATAAAACCATATTGGTAACATGAACTCATCCTTACACATACTATTTGATATATTCCTTATATCCATAAATTTTGTAAACTCAATCAATGATAGCGTAGACCGCTTGTAGACAAGTCAATAATCAGTTTTGATATAGTAAGTACTTATCCAAAACAATCATTTCTTCATCATTATATTAATCATGAGGAACATATTTAGGGTTGTCTTTCCCTCATCTATATACATTACCAAGATATTATAATTCTACCGAGTCACTTATCCTTGGTAAAATTCATCATACAACCTCAAACTCTTAATGATATAGTACTACAGTACAATCCTCATATATTCCATAATTCTTATAACTAGTACGTTGTAGAAAAAACATTCAAATGAAATGATTCTCGATGAGGAATATTAATCACTACACTTCATATGCAACAATATCATAACTTGATCATTAACTAGTAACATCATTTGGTCGTATTCCATTGATGCTTAGGACATTGATTCACACAGTGTACCATTTTCTTATAGTTGAAGCTATGAACATTGAAAAAACATTTCTTACCCATTCAATCATGAACTTTTTGTTCCTCTCCTCCAAACTTCTATCTGACTCCTTTTACCTTTAAGTAGGCTCTAGGGTGTTTCCTTCCAAAAGTACCACATGTTGAAAAAATACCCTTTTTTTATTCCCTTTATCCACTCTCTCCACTTCCACCATCTTCTCCTCTTTCTTCACTTCAAATCCATAGAACTCATAGAATTCTTTATATACCTTGTTATCATATGATATTATCTCTTCATATGGTGAGGATACTTTGGAGACTATCTTCCCTCAAAATGATGTATTAAGTCCATAAGAGATATGATCATTCTTACTCTTCGCATCACGTGAATTGGTTAAGTTCTCATTCCTTCTGCTAGGACCCATTTATAATCAATTCCATATACTAAATTAGCTCATAATTTTATGAACTCTATATAACCATAAACATGGTATAGTACATAACATAAATTTATGCATCACAAATCCTAGAACCATATACTTTGGATACTTTAGGGGAACAAATCCATCACAATAACTTGTAAAGATAATGTGAATTATCCAATGAATATACCCCAGGAGTGTCAAACCAGGTGTCTAGTAAGGCCCATTTTCGTGTACCAAGATACCCGAGGTCAACCCCAAAACTCCTTGTCAGAGTTGTTACTCCTAGGTACATCTGTGTCGGAACCACATCTAGTTGGAGTATCCAAAGAGAGATTTATTTTCTTGAATGATTCAAATAATATATTCCTTACCAAAAATTCCATGATGTCCATGTATGTTTATCCTCAAAGACTATCTTAGGATATTTTTACCTAATCTACATTTTCAAAATCTATTTTAAATGTTTTATACTAAAATTACTTTTATAACAGCTATAAAGACCCAACACCATTTTCCTAGAGTCAGTTCCTTATTTTATTATATTGGCATATAAACAATGAATATGCATCCCAAAGGACCAAGTCATTTAGTATCTTTGGAAACAAGATATATACATAATTTCAACATTAAAACATGAAATAAAAAACAACATATAAGTTTTATTGGAAACGTCCATAAAACTATGTTTATCCCTACAATTCATTCATAATAAACCTCTTCACATCCCAGGGAAAAATAAAACATAAGAAAATGGGTGATCTTAGATGCTTAGTAAGGGTAAAAAATACAATAGAATATATCATTAAAATACACATTAGGCATGGTGAATAACTAAAAACACATGCCTCTAAAAATAAACTTATACACACTATGGAAGGAAAATGAGATGACTAAATAATGTCATAATAAAACATAATAATGGGAATTATTCTAGTTGAATAACCACATGAGATTTCAATTATTAGCTTCAAAATGAGGGAAATGAATATGTCATACATTCTGAAACAAAACATCTTGGTTTTGGCCAAGACATGTAAAAATTGTTAAGGTCTCTTCCAAAGTCATATCTAAAAATGGGAAAGGCCTCAACCAAGTCCATATCTATTTGTCTCATAAGACCTATCAATGTATAGAGGGGTAATAGCTGGCCCAACCATCACTAAATAAATACAATGCATTACTCATATGAAAGGGGTGAAAATAATCAACATATGGTTTCATTTTGAAACTAACATATGAAATGTAAATAACTTTCCCCAATCATTTAACATAAGCACAAACCATTCTGAGTAATATAGTGAATTGTATCAAGATAGAACATCCATAGTCAAACTAATCAGAAACCCTTCAAAAAAACATTGTAGATGATATCATAAGAGGTAAAACTCAATTAAGTACAAGATTCATCAAGTGATTTTGTTTTAGATGATGATTCTTTTATATGAGACCAATGAAAAATTCCTGAGGAAATAATCCTTAAACATTGTAAAGTGTCCTAGACAACCTTCAAACATTCAAATCATAATTACTTAGAATATAATGAGAATACCATGAATCTTGATATGATATAGCTAAGGGAAGTACATACACCACATTAATGGAATAAGCGGTGAACACATCATATACTTCATAAAAGTTAATGTGAGACGAGAAAAATCATTTCTACTTTTGAAAGAAGAGTTTTTTTGGAAAATCATTTTTATTTTCCCTGAAATCATATTATAGAGAATTATAACCTATAAAATAAATGGTAAGGAAATTGATATTATATTTGGGGCATAAATGATGTCCCGATGAAGTGAAATCATGTAAAAATAGTTCTTAAGAATCTTTAGAAATGAAACATTTTATAGCATTTTAAGGAAAATATTTTGAGAATTTTGAAGTGGAAATGAATGTTTGTTTTATTAAAACCAGAAATGAACAAATATAATTTTTCATGATAAAATGAGTCATTTTATAAAAATAATCTTGGATTGAAACAGATTCTGTGGTGCACTTGAAAATGGGTAAGAATTCGAGAAGTTCTCTTCAATAATGTTTGTTTAACATGTTGAAATTTTTAATGATTCTTTTAAAACATGTAACTACCCATAAAAGAAAGAAATATAATGATTGGTACACATATATAGAACATTGTATATTAATTTATTATTAGTAAAAAATAATAAATAATAATTTCATGGATGTGAGTAGAGAATAAGAGAAACCCAAATGAAAGTAGAGCTTCAGGTAGAAAATACTTACAACATTATAACCGATTGAATTATATGACACAAAATTAATAACCATAAATTGATACATTTAATATAATGAAAATAAATATATTCATGATATGAAACATCAATGAGTAGTATATATAAATCATACAAAAGTAATAGTAGTGAATAAATAATATCTCACAAAAATGGAAGTAAAATGAAGAAACCCTTACCTTAAGTCTGAACGTGTTCTCCACTTGAACTTAATGACCTGAAAAATAAAATTTAACTTCATTAATTAATAATTAAAAAACCTCATATTAACCTAATTGATTTATTATCACCTTATTAAGTTCATTAATGATCTTTTTGATGGGTTAATAGGTTCAATTTCATTGTTCGGGTGCATTTGTTTCATGATTGGTATACTTATATACATGAATGAAGAATAATGTAAAATGAGGGTGGTTGTCCAGAATTAAAGTTACATGTTATTATTGAACATAAAAAAGGTCAAATGGTGGTAAATTTCATTTGGTTACATTGAGTAAATAAGAATCATTATATAAATTATTTAATGATAACTGTTTGGGTTAATTAACGGTTTTTGAACACAACAAACTCATTTTGATTTATAAATAAAAAACATGTTAGAAAAAGATTCTAAAACCATAGGTGAGACATCATATCTATATTATAGTCTGGTTAAACCATAATAATGGTTTCATGAGCATAATTTAACATGGTAATGGAAATTTAAAACCCATCATCCTTGAATGTGTAAAATTATCACATTAGATGGGTTTTTTACTACTAGAATAATAGAAGGGTAAAGGATATATGATAATATCTTATTCCATAATAAGAAAAACATTAGAGTACATGTATATTATTGGAGTTTTCATAAAAATTTTATGAGTAGAGTTGAGGATAGAAAAGAAAACAATGTAACATGAAAAGAAAGAAAAATAATTGAAAAGAAGAAGTTACCTATTGAATTAATATTCCATGAGAGCCTTTTTAGGGGAGAAGTCTTGGTCTTTTTATGAGACCATGGGATGATGGATGTGGGGGAAGATATTTGGAGGATATTTGAGAAAAAATTAGACAAGGAACATGGCTTGAGAGGATTGAATAGAAGAGGGAGTGAGTGGGGGGGAGGTGTTATAGTGGGGAAAAAGAGGGGTTTCCCATTATTTTACTCATTATTTTATTATTTTGCCAAATAAAACAAATAGTACTGATTCTAATGACCAATAATAGTAATATGTACATGTGATTTGGAACCAAGTGGTCTTAAATCATCCTTACATTACCTCTGACTCAATAAATTATGTATTTAGTATTTGTCGTAAATTATCGTATTATACTATTCACCTAAAATTGAAGTATTTTAGAAAAATTCCAAAAATTCACCATAACCATTTTTCAACATGTAGAATTAAAAAATGAAATTAATTTTATCAAAAAAATTCTAAATATGTGAAATTTAATTTTTAAATAAAATCATTTTTACTTGAAAAAATACATATTTTATATTTAAAACTCTTTTTATAATACTTTAAAAAATTTACCATGGTCTAATAAAATTACCCTAAAATCATAGGAAAAAATAATATTTATTTAGGAACCCATTTTATGAAAATTAATCAATTAATTAATTTAAATTTGTAATTAAATATTTATCAGTCACGAAAATACTAATACTTAATTAATAATTTCTTAAATATTCTATTTCATTTAAAAGGTGCCTAAATTTTATTTATACTTTCATAGGAGATGTTACTATTCATAATGGTCATATTACTATTCATAAGGGTAACATTACTATTCATAAGGGTAGATTACTATTAATAAGGGTAGGTTTCTATTCATAAGGGTTGGTTACTATTCATATTGGTAGGTTACTATTCATAACGGTAGGTTACTATTCACCAAAAAATATGTTTGTTCTATCAAACTCCAAAAATCACCCTGAACGCAACCGTTTATGTCACATTACCAAATTCAAATCATAGAAGTGGAAAAATTATGTTTATTGGCTTGGTTTTAATAAAGTGTTATTTTTTAGAGACATAGTGTTTCATGCATTCAATATTAAATTTATTTATAAATCCTTTGGGTGTTATAGAAATAATATCTTTCTAAAATGATTATTCAACCATATATTCATGTGATAATTAAATAGGTACAAAAAGAATATGTAGATATTCCAAAGAAGTTGGGAAGTGTTATGGATTTTAACATTGATTTTGATGAAATGATAAGGTTTAATAACCATGAATGTGTCCCATTAGTACCATAATTGGAGAGTGATATACTTTATGGAGTTTATAACACACCATTCTATATTCATCCTAGAATTAAGAATATTTATAAAGATATGAAAGAGTATTTTTTGTGGGAAAAAATAATGAGGGATATTTTAGTTTATTCATCTTGGTTCTTTATATTTCAATAAGGTAAGCCTAGGAGATAAAATTCTAAAGGGATGTTATAATTGGTAACCCTACCAAATTAACAAGGGGAAAATATCACTGTGGATTTCATCATCAAACTCTAAAAAAATATAAATTCCATAATATTATTTGGCTTATAGTTGATCTCCTGAAGAAGTATGCACACTTAGTTTCTATTAGAGAATATTTCTATCATGATGAACATTCCATAATATAAATTAATAAAGTGTTAAGATTTCATGGAGTTCTAAAATCAATAGTATTTGATTGTGATATGAAGATTAACATGATATTCCAGTGAAGTATACAAAAATATATGGATGTAGAGTTTTGTTTATGCACTTCATATCATCCTCATACAGATGGTCAATATGAGAAGACCATTAAAACCATAGAGGATATTCTAATATCCTATTCTGTATATTGGAAAACTATTTGGGATTGAAATATTCATCAGATTAATTATCTTAAAAAAATATCTTTTACTTGGTAATTTTGATGGATCCTTATAAATCCCTTTCTATAACTAAGTGAAGAAATCCAAAATGTTGCTATGAATTTGGAGAATAAAACCTATTGGGATTTTATCTAGACGAGGAAATGGTAGAGAAGGTTAGATCCATTCTGAAGCACATCAAAGAACCTCAGAGTCAATCGAGGAGTTATGCTAATAATCACCGATGCGATTTAAAGTTTGAAGTAGTTGAAAAACTATTTTATATGAATTTATCTAATTAATAAGGTTATGATATTGGAAAGAATTAAAATATAATCCTTAGTTATAGTTTTTACCTCCAAGATTCTTAACTAAGTTGGGAGCATAGCTAATCATTTGGCACATCCATTGAACCTCTTTTAAGTTCATAACGTCTTCTATTAAGATCTTTTGATAAAGTATATACCAGATCCTTAATTTTTTCTAAACTCAGAGAATTTACCTATAGAAAATGACCATTTCTATGAATAATAACCCATATAAATCTTGGATCGTATATATAATGTTCTCTACAATAATATTACTCATGCGGTTAATGTACTATAGAGAAATAAAAAATTTGAGGAAGCTACATTGAATTTGAGTATTTGATAATTCTAAGATACCTTCATTTATATTTTATTAGATTGGAGAAATTTATAGTGATGAATTCATTTTAATGGTCTCAAAATATAACATCCCATGATTTTTTATTTTTTTATCTTTGAAATAAATTTGATGTATTTGATAGCTTTCATTACACGGGACCCTGAGTTTAAAAAATCCTATGATATCACAAACCTTAATAACATAGATGTTAAATTATTTGGTAGGAATAGTATGAAAACAATTATAATATATATATATATGTTCCTTCCTAAATAAAAAATTATATATTTATTCCAATCAAATAATTTTTAATTTTTATTAAAATCATTACATGATTAAAGGACCTATTTTTCAGAATATTTCAATTTTTCCTGAGGATATTAATTTTTAAAGAAAAAAATATATTGACCACAATTAAAAAGTTATTTTAATTTTTTTTGTTAATTTATGAATAATTATCCATAAAATAGTTATTGAATTTTTTTAATGATGAAAAAATCAATTAATGGTAACAACAATTATTTTTCATAAAATTATTTTTATGTGTGCTATGTGTTTATACAATGATAAATTAAATTATTAAATAATTAATTAGGTTTTTAATTTTAACTATAGATTATATATTAAATATAATATTTAAATATTAATTTTATTTTTTTCCTATAACTGTAATAATAGTAAATTCTATTTTATTTTTTAAAATTCATTTTTTTCTAAAAATGATATTTTGTTTTGTTTTTCACACTTATTTTATAAATTATTTTTTCACTTGTAGAAATTGAATTTTATAAAAAAAAATTCAGATTTTGAATAATCTTGTAAATTTTTTTTAATAAGGAATCTTTTATATTTTTTTTATAATGAATTTAAAAACCAATAAAAATTGCTTACTATGATTAAGGTGAAAGAATTTTTATCGAGGGATGGGGGTTAAACTAAGAGCTACGTATAAAAAGGACACAAAAACATGTATGATTCATATTGGAAGAATATTTTTAAACATTATATTATCTTACCATCGAATTCATGTCCATTCCAAGTGACTATTACAGTAATGTGACATCATATGAATTAAATATTTTAAACAATTCCTTGTGAGCATTATCAGTCACTCATAAAAGGGAACCTCCTCTCATATATTATTCTTGAATTTAAAGAAATGTATCCCCTATAATCCCAAAACCAAAACATTTAAAGATTCCTTACCATTATCCAATATTCATAGGTCTTCTCTTAAGACAAATATTTCAAGGTTTATATTGTAATCCAATGGGTGTCTGTAACGACCCAAACATTCATTAATGAAAATTTCTCTCGATCTAATTAAATGTATTATTATGAATATATAAAATGTGATCTTCATTGGTTTCATGTTTTTGGATTTTTAAAATACCGTTATGAATTTTTACCATTCCTAATATAGCTGTTGAACAATGATCATATGATTAGTATAAATATAAGGCTTTAACAAATCCAATTTACTCAGACAAAGGAAGCGAAGACCTCATCCAGTAGACTTGCCCCGTACAAAGCCCATTTTTCAGAGCTCGGAAAAGAGGTGGCGTCATTGGTCTTCTCTCTTGACCAAGCCCATGCCAAGCTTGACCACATTATGCTTGAGAAGAATCGACTATGGGAGAAGTGGAAGTTAATAGAGATTACCACCCGAGCGATGTTATCCAAGCCACCCAAGAGTCTGTCACCATTTTACACCTTACCCTTCGGTCTTATGTGTGTGTTATAAGGGGTTATGTAATAAGGCCCTAGAACTATGTCAATGTACATTATTATTTTATAAAGAATGTGTGTGCATTCATTTTGTTGTTGTTACTTTGTAAATAGTTTTTAAAGCACAAATAGTATTTTTAGATAAAATTCACCTAAGAAATCTATTTTGATGAATTAATTGATTTTTTAATTAAATAATATTTTAATAATATATTATTATTAAATTAATTTTTATTATATATAAATTATCATATAATTTTATGAATTCAATTGTAATTTTTATTGAGGTTTAAAAACTATTTTTGTCAAAACCCATGAATTTTCCGTAAATGTCGGTTTTTATTTTAAACATAAAAATTAAAATATTTATAAAATTATTTAGATAAAATGAATATTATTTTTGGAATCAGGATGTCGAAATTATCCAACGGTGAATTTTTCATAATTTTATGAGATAGTTGAATTTTTGGGTAAAAATTAAATACCGTTTAAATATATAATGTGTTTTATGATATCATAATGACCCTATAGTGAGGTATTAAAATACTATAAACATTATGTTCCGACAATATATGTTTTATCATTAATATAATGTGATTTTAGTTTTTTTTGATTTATTTTACCAAGCTTTTGTGGACCCTCCAAGACTTATAAAACATTTTGTCCTATTAAATTGTTTTCCTTGAGAGTGCGACTCACCTCCACATAATCAACCCTATTCTTTTAATAAGTTAGGCCATTTTCCTTATAAAATATTGTATTCCAGTCCCATTTGTCAAAAACCATGGTCATAAAACATGGATTGGTTTGTGGTATTGATTAGTTTAATGTGAGGTGTCCCAAACCCAAATAATAAAGAATTCCCTCTCCTTTCCTATATAAACCCACCCAAGCTCTCACTTACTCTTCACTAAAAGCCTTTGGAGTCTAAAAAACCCCTGAAATCCTCTCTCTATAATACTCCCCAGGTGTCCCAATCTCCCAATAATCCACTCTCAAGCCTATCCCAAGCCTTTGGGATCACACTTCCAAGTAAGGGATTTCTTCCTTTCACATTTTTGTATAATTCTCTTAAAGTTGTTATGCCATTTTGTTTTAAATTAAAAATGTTGGGGTATGATTTATCAACTCCACCATACTGTCCTATTTATTTTTGGATGATGGGAGACCCCTTTATCTCTCATTAAAGCCTCCCATGTACACCCGTTACCATGCCAAAATTCTGTGAGGGATTTCTATCACGTCTTTTATATCCAAGTAATTCTTTTGTATTATGCATTTAAATTACATTACGTTTGTTGGGACATGTATCAATATGACTCCATTACTTTCCATTTCGTGTACATAGGATGATACATGGTTTTATATCTCATCAACTATTTTCGTTAATCCTTATGTCACAACGTTATGCTGCTGAAATTGCACCACGTTTTCCAAGACAAGATCATTGTGTAGTGAATACCATACCCATGTCTCTATCAAGGGTATTAATCTTTATGCATATATACTTATTTAATGGTAAATTCATGTATTTATTCCACATTACTTAATCATGGAATAACTTATGATGTTCATTGATTCCATGTTATATGATCCATGTGGCACACTTATGCATGAAATAAAATGTTTAAGAAGGGTGCGCCCTGATAGCACTCTAATGAATTGGGTAAAGTATAGTATCATGATACGTCATGTGAAATGGGTGTTGACTCATTCTAATTCAATTCCAATGAGTTTTTACTCTTCCTTCATGTGAAATTATGGTTTACTCATGCTCCATGTGTAATGAGCCTTGGCTCATGATAATTCCATGTTAAGTGTTGTTGCCACATTTCCATGTTATGATTATCATGATTTATCATGAATTTATGTTCATGTTTCTCTTATGATCCATTAATATGCCTATTTTATAACATGTATTGTATTATTCATGTTATTCCATGTTTATTACCTTACCAGGCTTCATAGCTCACCCTTTTCTTATGCATATCCTCAGGTTATCGCATGCAATGCTAACTACAAGGGAATGTAGTGGTCATGTAAAGGAAGTTTTCAATTAAGATGTTGCATGTTTTATGTTCTAAGATATTATGTAATGTTCCTTAGCCACAAAGACACTAGACCTATAGATATTCTATGTTCTATCAAGTGAAGATTTTATGTAATAAACAAGGTTTAAGTGTGTAATAAAAATCATGGTTGTTATAGTTGGTATCAGAGGATATGTTTAGTTATTTTGGGATTAGGATTAGAAAACCCTAGTGAAGACTTAGAGACAAGAATAAGTATATTAAAAACATACCAAAGTATTGGTGATTATTGAGTAAGTGGTTTATCAAGAAAATACATCCCTGTCTAGATACGAGTAGGTAGAGGTGACTCTAACATAGATGTATCCTATGGGAAAAACCTGAAAACACTTCTTTGAGATAGACTTGAATGGGAACTAGTGCACGAAAATGGGCCTTGCTGCAATTTTGGTTATGAAACTCCCAAGGTATATGCTTTGGTAAATTCATAAGCATAGTATGAACCCTTATTAAAGGAATTAAAAAAATTCCCCTAAGAATATATGTTATAAAGTAGATCATGGATTGCATAGATTGAAGCCTCTTGATTCATAAGTTATGGAAATAAAAGTTATTTATAAGTCATCGGATTTTCCTTGGATTACTCTTTATGTATTACCCCTAACTTTCCTTTTATTCCAGCCCATGGCCAGTAATAGGAGGACTCATGATAACAACTGATGTGAAGATCAATGTGATGACTGTGTAAATGAGATGCCCAATCCGATGGGAGTGGGAATCATGAACTTTGTCACACTTCTATCTTAGTAAACTCAATATTTTAATTGAGACATGGGTCAAGAGGAACTTTCAACCCCCCATTTAAAAGAACATGTCACTATTGAGATCTTCATGAGTAAAAGGCCTCCTACTTTTAATAGATCTTTTGATCCCTCAATCACCGAAAAATGGATCAACTCCATTGAAAATATCTTCTCCATCCACCAATGTTCCAAACAAGAGAAGGTTCTTCTGGCTGATTATCATATTTAAGGTGAAGCTGATCAATGGTGGACGTTGATAAAAAATACTAAGCCTAAGGAAGATATCGAGGTGTTGGAATGGAAGGATTTCCAGAAGATGTTTTTTGATAAATATTTTCCATGCACCCTCCGACTTAAGATAGAAAGGGACATCCTTTCCCTCAACAAAAAAGACGACGAATATATCAGAGCATAAGAGGAAAACTTCACAAGGATTGCACAATACGCCTTTGGCATTGTTGTTACCCTCGAATGCAAGGTTGTCCGCTTCTTTGGTGGGATGAAACCTAGCCTACAGAAAGCGCTAGCGATCCGTGACTTCAAAATCTATGAGGAAATTTTCCAATGTGCCCTCAAGGTCAAAATGGAGATCAGATAATCTAAAGAGTATCATGGGGATAAGAAGCGTAAGGTAGAATTTAATGCTGGAGGTCCAATGGATAAATCCAACGGTGCTAAGAAGATCCATCACCCCACTTTCCAAAGGTGAATAAAGAAGCACCCTGGAAATTGCCTGAAGGGGATGAGTAAATGCTTTAGGTGTAGAAGAGAAGGGCACCTAGCTGTTAACGTCTGATAAGAAAAACCCACAGATGCAATAGAGGAGAGGAACACTCCATTTGAACCTCAACGTGTTGTTCATTGCTACAACTGCAAAGAACCAGGGCATCTTGAAAATCAGTGCCCTAAGAAAAGGAATTTCGGAGGCAAGCAACAACCTCCAAGACACCAATGGAGAGCTTTTTCTATTACTACTTCTTAAGTGAACCCCGACAATATAGTATTGATAGGTACACTAGTTATTTATTCAAGAATATCAAATGTACTTTTTGATTTAGGTTCTACACATTCTTTTATATCCCAAAAGCATAGTTGAACAATCCCAACACCCCCACAAATCACGGAATTAAATATGTCGGTGAGTACAACAAATGGGGAAATCATTGAATTCCATGAATATAACTCCTCACCAATCATAATTCATGGATTGAATTTCTCGGATAACCTCATCATACTCCCTCTGGTGGAATTTGATGCAATTCATGGCATGGATTGGATTTCCTCAGATAGAGCCAACATAAATTGCTGTGAGAGGGAAATCACTATCTATATGGAGAATCGACCACTGATTCTATACATGTGTAAGAAGGAAGATGAATCTTCTTTAGCTCCATCATCTCAAGAGTGGATATTACTACCATATGAGAATGCATATCTGGCTCAGATGATTGAGTCTAAGGAGGAAACCATCCTTGAAGACATTCCTATTGTGATGGAATTTTCCGAAGTGTTCCATGAGGAATTTCCAGGTCTTCCTCCTAGAAGGGATGTTGAATTATCTATTGATTTTATACCTGGGACATTGCCAATATCCAAGAATCCTATAGAATGTCTGTTGTGGAGCTTGGGGTGGTAAAGAAAAAACTACATGAGAATCTGGATGAAGGGTTTATATGCCCAAGTGCTTCACCATGGGGTCCACCAGTCCTCTTCGTCAAGAAGAAGGATGAGTCAATGTGCCTTTGCATCGATTATTGTGATCTCAACAAAATCACGATAAAGAACATATATCCTCTCCCATGAATTAATTACTTGTTCTATCAGCTGTGTGGACCAAAATACTTCTCTAAGGTGGATTTGTAGTTGGGATATTATCAAGTAAGGGTGAAGAAGGAAGATATCCCCAAGAATACTTTTTGTATAAGATACGAGCACTATAAATTTATAGTAATTCATTCCAGACTCACTAAAGATCCTGAAATATTCATGGAATTGATGAATAGATTCTTTATAAATTACCTCGAAAAATATTTGGTAGTCATTATAGATGATATTATGATATACTCCAAAACCAAGGAGGATCATGATGAGAATCTAAGAACTATACTAGAGACCTTGTAGAAGGATAATCTCTATGAAAAGTACAACAACCATGAGTTCTAGTTGAAGGAGGTCTCATTATTGGGCCATATAATCACAAGTAATTGGATATCTGTGGATCCCTCCAAAATGGATGCAATTGAGGGATGACCGAGGCCAACATCAGTAATGGATATCCATAGCTTCTTGGGGTTATCTAAATATTATTGATGATTTGTGAGAAATTTCTCACGATTTTCCAGCCCTCTTACCAAGATAACTCGGAAGGGAGTAATGTTTTCGTGGAGTCATGAATGCGAAGAAGGCTTCAAGGAGTTAAAAAATGAGTCTTATCACTGCGCCCATGCTAATTGTACCCACAAGTGGAGAAATTTTTGTGGTATTCAGTCATTCTTCGAAAAAGGGCCTGGGTTGTGTGTTGATGAAAAATGAAAAATTCATTGCCTATGATTCAAGGGAATTGAAATTTCATGAGCATAATTATCCAACACATGATTTGGAGTTGGCTGTGGTGATCTTCGCTTAAAATATTTGGTTGTATTATCTCTTTGGGGAGAAGTGTGAAATATATAAGGACCAAAAAATCCTCAAGTATATATTCACACAGAAAGAGTTGAACATGTGCCAATGAAGATGGTTAGAGATGATCAAAGACTATGACTGATCAATCCATTACCACCCTGGGAAAGCGAACAAGGTGGAAGATGCTCTATGTAGAAAGGACACAGCAATTCTATCATTGATGATAATTGAGAAGGATTCAATCTTCTTGGATTTGTCTAAGATGGACATGGGAATCATAAAGAAGGGAACATCATCAGTCCTTTCAAAAGTTATTGCTCAACCATCTCTTTTGGAAAGGTTAAATGATGATCAAAAGGATGACGTGGGAATTCAAAAGAGAGTAGAAGCTATCAGAAAAGGGAAATCCTCAAAGTTCAATTTTAATGAAGAAGGAATTTTTAGATTTGGGAAAATACTATGTGTTCCATCAAGTCCGGAGCTGAAGATGAAACTTTTGGGTGATGTGCATAGTTCAAATTTCTCTATTCGCCTAGGAAACACAAAGATGTTTTGAGATATCCAAGAGCATTATTGGTTGGATAATATGAAGAAAGAGATCACTGATTATACATCAAAGTGACTAGTATGTCAGCAAATGAAGGTAGAGAGGCATAAGTCTAAGGGGATGATGCACCCATTTCCCATACTAGCAAGGAAATGGGAGAACATCACTAAGGAATTTGTCACTGGACTTATGATGACATCAAAAGGAAACAATGAAATCTGGGTTCTTTTGGATCGTCTTACAAAGTCTGCACACTTCATTGGAATTTAGGAGGATTTCTCATTGGATCAGATAACACAGATATATATCAGGGAAGTGGTAAGGATGCATGGAGTACCACTATCTATTTTTTCTGATAGAGATCCAAGATTCACCTCTATGTTTTGGAAGAGTCTTCAAAATGCTCTAGACAATGAGCTGAACATTAGTACAGCTTATCATCCTCAAACTGATGGCCAATCTGAGCGGACTATCCAAACACTTGAGGACATGTTGAGAGCGTGTTCTATGGACTTCGAAGGGGGGTGGGACCAACATCTTCCACTGGTTGAATTCTCCTAAAATAATAGTTTCCACTTGAGAATTAGAATGACACAATATGAATCCCTATATGGGAAGAGGTACAAAACACTGACATGTTGGGATGAATTCGGTGAGCGTAACCTTCGTGGACCTAAAATGGTCGAAGAAATGGTGGAGAATGTGAAAACCATTCAACATAATATCAAGGAAGCCCATAGTCGATAGAAGAGTTATGCAGATAACTGTCGATGATACCTTGAGTATAAAGTTGGATAAATGGTATTTCTACGCATATATCCATGGAATAAAGTCATGAGGTTTGGAAATAAAGGGATGTTAATTCCCAGGTACATTGGCCCCTTCAAGATTCTTGATCGTGTTGGGGCTATGTCCTATCGACCAGCACTTCCACCTACCATGGAAAAAGTACATGATGTCTTTCATGTATCCCTATTAAGGAAGTACATACTAGACCCCTTCACATGTACTCTCTTCATAGGTATTACAGCTAGAGGATGATCTTTCTTACGAGGAGCAACGAGTGATGATCTTAGATCATAGAGAGAAAGTTCTACAAAATATGACATGGCCCATCGTCAAGGTGTTGTGGCGAAACTAAATGTTTGAAGAAGTGACATGGTAATTAGGGGAAGCGACGAATCAAAGTCACCAACATCTATTTTAGTGTGGGAAAAGGAAATTTCGAGGGAGAAATTTCTTAAGGGGGGAAGATTGTAATGACCCAAAAATTAATTAATAAAAATTACACTTGATCTAAATAAATGTATTATTATGGTTATATGAAAAGTGAACTTCATTGGTCTTATGCTTTTGGATTTTTAAAATATGGTTATTAATTGTGACTATTTCTAATATAGTCGTTGAATAGTGATCACAATATTAGTATAAATATAGGGCTTTAACAAATCCAATTTACTCAGAAAATGGAAGCGATGACCTCATCCAGTACACTTGCCCCATACGAAGCCCATTTATCAAAGCTTATAAAGGAGGTGGTGTCATTGGGATTCACTCTTGACATATCCCAAACCGATCATGATCACATTAAGCTTTAGCGGAACCGACTATGGGAGAAGTGAAAGTGAATAGGGATTACCACCCGAGCGATGTTATCAGAGCCACCCCAAGAGTATGTCACCTTCATACACCTTACCTTTCAGTTTTATGCAGTTGTTATAAGGGGTTATGTAACAAGACCCTAGCACTATGAAAATGTACTTTAATTTTTTATAAAAAATGTTCATTCATTTTATTGTTGTTACTTTGTAAATAGTTTTTAAAGCACAAATAGTATTTTTAGATAATATTCAACTATGAAATATATTTTGATGAATTAATAGATTTTTTAATTTAATAATATTTTATTAAAATATTATTATTAAATTACTTTTTATTATATATAAATGATCAGAAAATTTTATGAATTCAAATGAAATTTTTATTAAGGTTTGAAAACTGTTTTTGTCAAAACCCATGAATTTTAGGTAAATGTCAGTTTTTATTTTAAAAGTTAAAATTCAAATATTTAAAAATTTATTTAGATAAAATTATTATTATATTTGGAATCAGGTTTTCAAAATTATCCAATGGTGAATTTTTCATAATTTTCTTAGAAAGTCAAATTTTGGGGTTAAAATTAAATACCATTTAAATATATAATTTGTTTTATAACATCATAATGAACCAATAGTGAGGTAATAAAATACTATAAACATTATTTTCGGCCAATATATGTTTTATCATTAAAATAATGTGATTTTATATTTGTTTTATTTATTTTACAAAGCTTTTGTGGACCCTCCAAGACTTATAAGACATTTTTCCTTTTTAAATTCTTTTCCTTGAGAGTGTGACTCATCTCCACATAAACAACCCTATTATTTTAAGAAGTTCGGCCATTGGAATTATAAGATATTGTTTTCCACTCCCCTTTGTAAAGAAACATGGGAAAAAACCATGGACTGGTTTGTGGTACTGATTAGTTTAATGTGAGGTGTCCCAAACCTAAATAATAAAGAATTCCCTCTCCTTTCCTATATAAACCCACCCAAGCTCCCACTTCCTATTCACTCAAAGCCTTAGGAGTTAGACCAACCCCATCCCTCCTATATCTATATTCCTACAAAGGTTCCCCAATCTCTCAAGAATCCTCTCTCAAGCATCTCCCAAGCCTTTGGGATCACACTTCCAACTAAGGGAGTTCTTCCTTTCTCATTCTGTCTATTTTTTTAAGTTGTTATTCCCTTTTGTTTTCAATAAAAAATTTTGGGGTATGATTTTTTACCCCCCATACTGTCCTATTTATGTTTGGATAATGGTATACCCCTTTATCTTTCATTAAATCCTCCCATGTACCCCCGTTACCATGCTGAAATTCTATGAGGGATTTCTCTCTCTTTTACATCCTTGTAATTGTTTTGTATTATGCATTTAAATTCCATTACATTTGTTGGGACATGTATCCACATGAACCCTTAATATTCATTTAATGTACATATTATGAGACACCCTTTTCTATCTCATAAAATTTTTACATGAATCCTTATGTAATGACGTTATGCTGCTGAAATTGCCCCGCATTTTTCCAAGCCAAGATCATTGTGTAGTGAATACCATACCCATGAATCTATCAAGGGTATTCATATTTATGAACATATACCTATTTAATGGTACATTCTTGTATTTATTCCACATTACTTAATTGTTTAATAACTTATGATGTTGATTGATTTCATGTTATATGATCCATGTGACACACTTATGCATGAAATGAAATGTTTAAGAAGGGTGAACCCTGATAGCACTCCAATGCATTGGGTAAAGTATAATATCATGATACGTCATATGCAATGGGTTTTGAATCATGATAATTCAATAGAAACGAGGTTTTACTCGTGATTCATGTGAAATGAGGGTTTACTCATGCTCCATGTTCAATGAGCCTTGGCTCATGCTAATTCATGTTAAGTGTTGCTGCCACATTTCTATGTTATGATTATCATGCTTTATCATGCCTTTATGTTCATGTTTCTCTTATTCTCCATTGATATGCCTGTTTTATAACATGTATTTTATTTCTCATGTTATTCAATATTTCTTCCCTTACTGGGCTTCATAGTTGACCCTTTTCTTATGCATGTCCTCAGGTTATCCCATGCAATTCTAAGTACGAGGGATTGTAGTGGTCATGTAAAGGAAGTTTTCAAAAAATATGTTGTGTGTTTTATGTTCTAAGATATTATGTAATGTTACTAAGCCCCAAATACTATATAAATCTTGATACTCTATGTTGTATTAAGTGAATATTTTATGTAATAAAGCAGGTTTAAGTGTGTAATAAAAATCATGGTTGTTATAGTGTCTCTCAAAGAAGATGTATAATTCTTAACCAAGCTCTATAGTTTATATTTATTATCCCAAATTCTCTAAACCTATTGCACACATAGTATCATGATGAATAATGTATCATAAATATATTGATACATTATTATAATTTCGTAACAATGATTTTCTACCTCTATTAATCCTATGAAACATTGATGTATCATTCATGTGTACGTGTAGACTAGCACCACTATGTAGTGATATGAATTATTTTCCATCACCACCTAACAATGAAATATATAAGTATTTATTTAATAAATATATATTATATTTTTGAAAAAATTATCATTCTATAATGATAATATATAATTTATCATTTTGTCTATGTATTCATTAGAAAATGAAAATAACATAAATGAGAAAAGTACAGACTACTATCTCCATGAAAAATATAATTTATTTTTGCATCTCTACCACTTATGGAAAGTAATAAATATGTTTATAAAATATATATATGATATTTATTTAATTATTAAAATTATGAATATTAGGGAACCATGATAAATATGAAAGGATCATAATAGAAAAATCAATATATACGTGAAAAGCGTAATAATAATCATTAGAAATAGTGATTTTGAATAAGCATTGTTAATAAACAGGTGATAAGATGTTATAAGCAAATAATGTAAGGTATTATATGTATGGATATGGTTCTTTTATAAATTAAAAATAAAATTAATTTTAATATATAAGTTGTTATAGCGCTTATGAAAGAAGTCAAACTTGAGTTAAGGGTTTTATATTACATTCACACATTTTATTGATATTTTTTATAAATAAATTTCTAATGATGAAATAATAATATTTATCTCTCTAGAATAGATCTATTTCTTATCCTATAGTTATTTAAAGATAATAGAAGTGTTTCTTTCAATTTCCTCTCACTATGAAGTCAGCAATTCGAATTAATTTTTCTAAATATAACTTACATTGTTTCTCTATTAAGTTGGGAATATTTTTTTCATTTTCAATTTTTTATTTAAAATGATTTAAAGAATTTTTTATGTATAATAAAATTATTGATTAAATTAATTTCTATTTTTTCCTTTTTTTAAATGGTTTTAAATTAATATTCTTTTCATTTTCCGAACAAGGTACTTTTTATGAATGGTGTGAATAGAATCTTTATTTTAACGTATATCAAACACATGGATATTACCACACTCCTGAATACTATTGGATTTTAAGCTTTATTTACATGTTGAAATTTTTTATTTCATAGAGATTTTTATTCTTAATATTTTATAAATTCCATGATTTGAAATATATGATTTCAAAATGAATTGGCTATTTTCCTCATGAAATATTCGTATGACTTTTATAGGTATTTTTAACTATGAAAACATCAATTGATGTATCTTATGATTCAGTAGGGATATGATTTACTGATACACAAATTTTTCTTCCTCCAGATTTATTATTATTATTCTTATTATTATTGTAATTATCAAATTGTAATGAAACCTATTTTATCTTCCAAGGGTTAAGTTATAATGACATGATAATTTTTTTCCTCATCTTGTGGAATACGTTTGAATGGACTATGGTTATGTGGTGAGTGGTTATGTTATATCACTCAAACTAATTGGGAAGTGATTAAGGATTTATGTTCTCAAAGGGTACACATAAAGTTATACCAAGAAAAAAAGGGGTATATGTGATAAATATATTATGCAAATAATTATATATATATATATATATGATGGATCGAATAAAAATCATTATTCGAATGATGAAATATGAATATCATTTATACTTCCTTGTTAAATCCCACCAAATGAGAATTGGAAAACCTAAAATGGAGAAAATAACCTAATAATGTGTATTATTGTCTCTAATAAAAATGGAATAGAAGGTGGTGAAATCATTAGGATTACGTAACCTTTAAAAGGACACTAGATTGCGTGACCTTTGGAAGGTCTTGTAAACATTTCATGTACAACGCATAATCAACATGAGATCAAAAAAATCAACATTAACAAGACATCCTATGCTTTTGAAGGCACCCAAGACACAAAATAATCATGTAGAGGCTTCAAGGAAAGTTCTCTCGAATCACATTACATGTCATCCAATGGCCACCTTGAAATCTTCCAAAACCCCTTGTAAAATAATGGATGAAAAAATGAAAGAGGTGGAGACCTTATAAATTATTTATCTTTATGTTATTTATAAATAAAATTCAAAAGACCTCACAAAGTCCCTAGAGATGCACCCACATCTTGTAATAACATGTTGTCATGCCACCTTCATCCCGAAAAGGGTCACCAACATGTCAATTCGATTATGTGCTGCTGCTTCACCTCTATAGACAATCAGAAGGGTTATCCTTGAAAATTCTTGTTTGTCTCTACAATATCCATTATTTTTCACATGATGCATCATAGTCATCGAGATATATTTTCCTCAAAACCCTCACACGACTTCGCAAGATCCCCTACCCTTGTAAAAAAATGAAGGGAGTAAAAAAGGGAAATATGGAATATTATTGCGAAGTGAGGATTTGATTTTATTCACACAAATGAGATCTTATTACACTGGTGGTAAAAACTGATCATGTGGGGCCCTCTTCAAAAATATGGCATGGTTTTTTGAGGTTCCTTAGACATGTCAACCATATCTGATGGAGGATCCCATAATAATCCTCATTAGTTTCCTGAATATCCTTAGACCAGTCATCTCGGGTAACACAAAAGCCTTTACAATTGTGCCATGATGTCATGAAGTATTAAATACATGTTGTCATAAAATTTTGAATTCTATTTTACATGTCAACATGGTTAAGAAAATTAACTTTGATTAGATGAGGTCTAATAAATTTAGCGATGATGGATGGAATTGTGGTTGTTATTTATCATGGGATGAAAAGATGTTGTAGTTGTTGACCCTATGGATACCTAATGTGACATGTGTGATACCAAATTCCCACCACTGAATCTATATGATATTTGTGAGATATGAGCTATGTAAAGACATGTATAACTAGGATGGAGAGGCTTATAAATCCCTCCCTTTAACACCAGAATGTATCGATCAAACATGAGAGTGCCAGAGAAGACTTCTCATAGTGGCCTATCACATGATCATAAATGTGTTTTTCTATGTAATAATCCAAGGAATGACTTAAAGTATCACACAACAACCATTGGATCTTCTAATAATCACTCTATAGTTCACGTGAAGGACTTCTGGCTTTCCCACCAAATTGTATGATGGTGGTCCTACATGTTGGCTGGGTCACATGAAACCTGAAATAAGATAATAGTAGATAAAATTGAGGGAAAAATGTAATAAAGGATTAAATAAATACTAAAAAAATATTTGAGACTTTTGTGATGATAGATTCACAAATCTTCATTCACATTGCATGAAAAATCTAGATCATACTATAATACCGAGACATGTCACAAAAATAATTTTACGTCCCTCAAACATGTTAATCAATTCATGTGATTCCCTTAGGGAATGCCTCTTGAGTGTTGTGATGTCCTCATAATAATTCATCCAAATATTTTGATATCCTCTAGACATGATTCTCATGTTATGAAATTAAACAAGCACATGTCATCTTTGTCTTGTGATGTCTATAGGAAAAGTCATCTAGGTCATGTGGTACCCTCGAAAAATTATATCACTAATCATGTGACATCATTCAGTAAAGTCATCCATGTCATGATTCACCCTCCAAACATTCCCTCTTTGATCATGCTATGACTTCTAGTCATGTCATCCAGGTCATGTGACACCCTCTAGACATGCCATCCTTGATCAAGATATATCATCCAGAAATTCCATCCAACCCTTGTGATATCACTAAGAAAGGTACAATAAAATTATGATATTGTCATTGGAAATCTATTCTACTTAACTAAGACATTCCCATACGTACTCATACATGTTAGGAAGACAATCAGAACATGTCCGTCAGAAAATCAGAACATGTCAGGAAGACAATCAAGCCATGTTTAGTAGACTCCATGGGACATCGTAACCATTTCCAATGGATATATAAAGGAAACCTTAGTGTGTAACACCTGATCAACATGGAATAATAGAACTATGATTCCTACCATAAAAAGGAAATATAATATGACTTTATGAGGACCAAGATCCATTGAGAATCTACCTCATTGTAAGCCCCTTCATGCCTCGAACATTCCTACAATCAGGAGTGAATCTCTCCCATGGGATTATCATAGTTAATCATCAATAAAAGGATTGAAAATCTAGTTGAATTATGATGAATCTGATTCCTTCCACAACTAGGATACCTAGGATTATTTCCTAAGGCTCTGACACATATCAAACACCCCATAAGGTACTCCCCAATGCATATGTCCTTCATCCCTGTGCAATGAGACTAATGACTTTCTACCTCATTTTTTTTTCACATTGAGCATTTATCAAGAGGGATTATAGATTTTCAATGATCATATCACTTGAATCAGGAACCTTTACTAGCCAAGGAAACCTCAGTGGGAAGTCCCCAGTTAGAAGAATGATTTGAAAACCCCTCTATGAACCTGATATTTAAATGAGATATGAATCCATTAAATTTAGATATAATTTATTTATTTGGACCTATTTAGGATTACTAATGAGTTAATGAGGGTTTATAAGATCTTATTGGATTTTTAAAAGCATAGAGCCCTATTTTATGGAATGTTATGAAGGGTTGAACGGTTAGTAGAAACCGTGTGGGACAGGCCGAATGGTAACATCTAACCATGCGAGGATGAACAAAGGGAGGAAGAAGGCCACATGAATTGAGGAAATCATGCCTCCACTGAAACAAAATAATGATTTTGGACAGTAGTTTTTAATAGAGACACTAAGCAAAATTAGTGCATAGTTTCTTAGATTGTGTAGCCTAACCATGTTTGGGTCCCCCTTGAGGTAGTTCCAAAAACACAGTTAGCACATGATTTGGTTAACCATGTGTCCAAACCATGCGAATTAATTATTTTGGTTAAATATATGAATTTTGGATTAAATATATAAAATATATCCCCTCATTATTTCTCCTATTTCCAGTAGTAGAGGCGTATCCCTTTCCTAGAGAGATTCAAACATGGTTTTATGTAACACCCCAAGATTTCATAGTACGTTATTTCTTTAAAGTAATTCAATAACTTTCACTACATGCAACACTGAGTTCAAGCTCACCACGACTTACCAAACCAGCCGTTAAAAAGTGGATATGAATAATATTAATTGAATTTTGAACATTAAATAATCAATATAATTTTAGAATCCATATTATGAGTTTTTTGTACATAATGTAAGAACAAATTCATTTTTTTCAGATAAAAGAAGTATTTAAAAAAAAATTAATTTTACCGCCTTTTAATGGAGAAACCTTTTTAAATCCAATATTTGAAACTTTTATATATTCAATTTTACAAAAAAACTTCTTCTTTAGAATCGGGACATAAGAATTTAGTTTTAATAAATTTTTTCTGTTTTTCTAATAACTTTCATATTTGGGTGAATAGTGAAAAATACTATATTTTAACTGAAAAAAACTTTTTTAATCAAAATAATTTACAGTGCTGAATTATAAATTTTTATGATTTATAAGTATAATTATATTATATTTTTACCATTTAATCCAATGATGGTCATTGTAAGTAATTTCACTTTGAAATTGGACATAAACCAGCATCAATCTTTTGAAAGTTATTATTTCTTAAAAATATGTTTTTTGGTTTTGATAGCAGGAATTAATTTTAAATTAATCAATGAAACTTATATGTTTCTAAATTAGTAAAATAGAATTCATTTTTAATTCAGAATATCAAAATTAGCTTAGGGCGAATGTTTGGTGTTTTTATGAAAACTTTCAATTTTTGATAAATAGTGAAAACACTGAGTTATTGTTTAAAATCAACTTTTTATTTAAATAATTATTTATTTTTTTTAAATTTATTTTATTTAAAAAATAGATAAATAATACCTATATAAGTTCAATGTAATTAAATGAAGCCATTTTATATTAATTTTAGATATATAAAAATTTTATCGAACTTTTTACCTCTTTTACACACCTCCGAGGAGCATTTGCAAATTTGCATAAAACATAATTTTACCACTTTTGTGAATTAAATTTAAAAAATTTGAGATACATGGTTGATATCAGTAAGTAAAATGTGGTTCAATAAGATGAAAATAATTTTTGGTGAATAGTAAATTTTTACTTTTATTTACCACGGTTAAAAGTAAATAGGGTAATCAAGGGTAAAAATGATATTATTATTACCTAACACATGTCCTAATTCTATTGGTTAAGTATAATTTGACCAAAAACAACCTTAGTAATAAAATATGATCATTTAGGTCCACTTGGATTATATTAGGACTTTTATTATTATTTAATTCAAAGAAGAGTTAAAAGAGTAAAATTCAAAGTATAATAACTAAACCATTTTTAATATAGGTTTAAACATAAGATAAATTCGACTATAAATATTCATTAGAAAGATAAAAATATTTAAGACATAATTTAATTTTATTTATATTTTTTAGACATTAATTAATTTAATTTACTTAAGGCACAATGATGATGTAGTAATTACATAATTAATGATTTATTAAAATAATTGATATTATAAATATCCAAATAAATGTAATTCGAGACTTTTTTTGAATTAAAATAATTTTATAGGTTAATATGACATGTTATAGTTGATTATATAAATTGTTTTCTAAGTAATAATGCTGTTATGAATTTAGAAAAAACAAAATACCAAATAGTGTCAAAATTGACATAAAAGAGTTTTTAAAACAAATATTATATTATTAATTGATTTTCTATTCCTAAAAATATAATGTTCGGCCAAAAGACTTATATAATGATAGTTTTATCATTAATGAACCACTTGGGGTTCTATTGAAAGTATATTATATTTTTATTAACCATATAATATAAAAATACAAAGAGACATGGTAAATGTCAAACTATTTAACTATGAGTTAAATCTAAAGGATAAAGTTAATATAGTGACGAAAACCTGTATAAAACCTATTGGTTGAGTGGTTTTCGACCCATAACCACATTATCCTTTAAAATATTAATTTTTGACCCATTATAAACCGAAAATTGTTTTATTATAAAATAATATTTCTAGATTTTCCTAAGGTGCCCCTCACCCTTCTTATAAAAGGGTACTCCCCCTTCTCTCTAATTCACACATTCTACGACATTTGGCTCGGCCACCCCTACCCAAATACCCTATAAACTATCCAAAATTCATCATATAGGCCTTAGTTTAGTCATAAATCCAACCTAAGAAGCGATTTTGATCAAATCAAAAGGAATAACCCGAAGAAGAAGTAAATATTTCATCACCTCTTTCAAGTTCCTTTCTTCATCCACTTCCTATTTCATTGTTGTTTCCATTATAAAATAATAACCTCCAAAATCTTATATATACTGTGATTTTATTATAAATATGGTACAAACATATTCATTATTCTATCCATCCCTTGAATGACATGTCACCAAACGTGCATACGTACGGCTTACCGTCTCCATGTCGTGGTGTAATTCTTATTCAATAAATTATTATTTGGATGGTTATAATAATGATGTGTAATTGAAGTAAATTTTAAATATAAAATGATAATGATTCTGTATATATGATATAAAATCCAATTATATATTATTTTAATATCAAAATAATGATATTGTCACTCGTGCGTACGTAAGGATTACCATCTCCACGAACGCGATGAGATTCATTCCCCATAGTATCCATTCAAGACCAATTTTCATTAGATGATTAAAAATAATGTTTATATACTTAATATCATTCTGAATATGAATAATATACATCCTATCTATAACAAACATTACTTACGTAACAAATCATATAAAGGAAAATGAATTAGTAAACACCTGAAACGACGATAATACTAAGATATTATTAACAAAGCAATGTCAAAAGATAATATATGATATCATATTAATGTATATGATTCTCGTATAATTTAATAACTATTATTTAACCATTATACAGGAGGTTAACCTACCCTAAACCTAGTAAAAATACAAGGTAAGTGTTAATTCTAAAATCTCTTTATTATTTGAGGTTGTTTATACGTAATTATCTACTGGGACCTCTTTATCAACCACATCCATGTTTCATAAAAATGTATTTCAAAACATTTTTAATATTTCCTAGACTATGGGATAAAGAAATTTATACCCTTGTTTGACCTTTGATGTTTTCAATGGAATATTACTACCATTTTCCAAACAAGGTACTTTATGACCTTTTCGACAAAATTAAGGTACAAATGTTTTTTAACTTATACGGCGGGTGCTGCTATTCTCCGCCGTTATAAACGCATTGAAGCTTCCGTTACAATATTATAAGAATATTTTAAAAAATATTTTTTTTATAATTACATGACATTTAAATGATTTCAAAATAGAAAGAGATATTCCTATAAAAAGGTTTCGATTTTATCTATGTCAACATAATTTGATAGATTTTAAACTTATTGAAGTTGATTTATTATGATACAAAACATTAATATTGTATTGAAGGTTTTGTGATATGTTTGATTGTGGATGTATTATTTTTACACCATTCATGGTTTATGGATAAATTATTAACATTTCATTTGCTAGTTTTAATATGAATGATTATGTTATGTTTAAACCTTTTCATACGAGGAATGCATTGGACTTAGTAAATGACGGGTGGGGCCTGCTATAGCTCGTCGACACATTGGTAGGTCTCATGAGACAAACTAGTGTGTTTGAAAAAGGCCTTAACAAAATCTTATTTGTAGTCTTGGAATAAGGCATTGACTATGTGGTTATGAAAGTTTGGAATTATGTATTCCATCATTATGAAAGTGGATATTGATATTGCATGTGATTATTAGAATAGTTGAATATCCATGTGAGTAAGTAAATGGAATTATTTTGATTTTATCTTTTCCATAATATGCTGAAGTTCATGTTTAAAAGGATTTTGTTTTAGTCTTATAAATTGCCTTAAATGTTTATGCTTTTTATGAATTTATTCGCCATATTGTTATCCTTACTGAGCATCTGATCTCACCACTTTTTTTGTTTTATTTTTCCCAGTATGCGAAGAAGTATATTATGACTGACCTACAGAGATAATCTATGAGATCTTAGTGTTTTATATGGAAGAAATGATGTTGTAATTTTCCATTTTATGATGTAATGTAAACGTTATGAATGTATCTAGTACTTCCAAGGCTACTAAACTAATCGGTATTTCGAGACTTGAACTTTTTCGATCATTCCAATGATATGTAATAATGAACTGACTCTAGGCTTCTGGGGTCGGGTGTTACAGTTGGTATCAGAGGGAGTTTAGCAATAACCTTGGAAACTATATTTATATAAACTCTAATTAGAGCACATTAACCGAAGATAGACTTTGAGGATTAGTATAGATGAAATTCCTAGAATTTTGGTAATGTAGAGATTTTGTAAGTTTTCCAAACAAATACATCCCTGTCTGGATACGAGTAGGTTGAGGCGACTTTGGCACAGATGTACCTAGGGGTAAAACCTGAAAACACTTCTTTGAGCCAGACACAAACAGGAACTTGTGCACAACAATGGGCCTTGCTGCACTCTTGCTAATGACACTCCTGGGGGATATGCTTAGGATAATTCTCATTTTCTTTACAAATAATTATGAAGAATTTATGAGTATATACCTCCTTAAAGAAAATATTTTCATGATTATGTGTTATATCCATAAACTTTCCAATTTACGTTAGGTATTTTACAAGTTTGAAATTATTCCTTGCAATTCATAAACTGACCTAGTGTATGACATTGTATAGAAATGGTGCCCAGTAGATGGAATGCGAACTCCAACAACACATATGATCCAAAGAGTAAGAAGGATCATATATTTCAGGGTATTAAGACAATATTTAGAAGGGAAATATTATCCCATGTATTCTCAACATATGAAGAAAGAAAACCACGTGTTAATAAGATAAGTAATGAATTCTTTGAGTCCTATGGCTTTGAAGGGAAGTAAAAGAAGAAAATTATAGAAGAGAGGAAGATGGATAAAGGGAAGATGGAAAAGAAGGATTTTACCATATGTGATAACTGTGTAAAGAATCACCTTGGTAAATGCTTGAAGGGAAAGGGAGTTTGTTATAAGTGTGGAGAAAAAGGACACAATGTACGCGATTGTAAGGGTAAGATAAATGTTTCAAATATATAATGCTTCATCTGAAAGGAGTTGGGACACTACGTGAATCAATGTCCAAATCATCAGAGTATACCCCAAATGCTGCTATTGGATAATAATAAAGTTATGATACTACGAAATATAGAGTGGAATTATTAGACTTCATACATTGTTATTAAATTATTGTGTCATTTGAGTATTTTATTAATGATTTACATGTTATAAGAATTATAGAGTATATAAGGATTGTACTGCAGTACTATTTCAATAAGTACATGAGATTGTGTGGAACCAAGAAAAGTGACTCAATATCAGGTTAAATATTTGGAAAATATATGGTTGAGAGAAAGATAAACCATAATATGGTTCTGATACCGAGGTAGTGATTTTGGAATAATACATGATTTATTTGGATAAATTATATTGGATATTATTGAATAACTTAAAACTGATTAATGATTTTAATATTCCATCATTGTTGGAGTTTACAACATTTTCGGATAGAAGGAGTATATCCAGTATTCTATAAGGAATAAGGGAGAAAGAATGTAATCAATAAGGTTTTATGGTAATTCATGATGATGTAGTTTTTTAAAAGAATACATGATGAAGGTGTTCACATGTTATTATGAGGAAAAAAGGATCTTTATTGTGTTTACCATCCTTATAAATTTTGTACTATGAGTTTGGAAATAAGTATTTTGGATAATTCTGTTTTGAGAATATTTTTTGGATTGCCATAAAATGGACAATACAGAGGTCGGGTGACAACACGTTGCGTCCGGCAAGGTCGCAAGACATGAACCAGCAATCGAAGGGAAACAAGGGTGTATCACCTACCAATGACCCACATGACATCCTGGATAAAATAATGTAGTTTTTTAAAAGGTCTAGTAGATGAATTATAATTTCATTTTTTTGGAACCCTATATGAATATGATAAATAGAATATTTTTTTAAGTTCTATTATCTTTTAGAGTGAATGACGAGTTTGTGGTAGAAATTAGTTAAAGGATGGAACTCTACTTGTCAAGTATATTTTTTTTCTTCTCTAATTCTATGAAGAAATTAATTCTTAAACTTTAGGTAAGGGATGTTAAAACTAAAAATGTGTTACCCTAATACCTAATGTTTTGTTGAACTGATGATATATTAAATCATCATTGATTGATGGCTTTGAGGCCCTCAATTCTACAATTGTTTGTGACTGATGACCTCAATCACTCCCTATAAATATTTACATTTTTTCTACAATTATGTGCCTCTAATTGCCACCAATGTTTTCCTAATCGAGATCATAATTTTGTGGTGACTTTTTCATTCTCCTTTTCTTCTTATTAAGACTAAATTTTATTAACCCAATTTCCAATGTGGGTTTTCCAACAAATGTATTTTATATTTTCAAACTTTTATTTTCCAAAAACAATTTCAAATTGTGAGGAAGCAATTTATTTAAGGGGGTAATAATGTAACACCCCAAAATTTCATAGTGCGTAATTTCTTCAAAGTAATTAAATAACTTGCACTACACACAACACTAAGTTCAAGCGCACCATGACTTACCAAACTAGCAGTTCAAAAGTGGTTATGAATAGTATTAACTATATTTTGAACTTTATATAATCCTTATAAGTTTAGAATCCATATTATAAGTTTCTTAGACATAATGTAAGAACAAATTAATTTTTTTTTCCGAAAATAAAGTATTTTTAAAAAAAATGCAATTTTACCACCTTTTAATGGTGAACCCTTTTTAAATACAATATTTGAAACTTTTATATATTTAATTTGACAAAATAAACTTCTTATTTCGAATCAAGAAATAAGAATTTATTTGCAATATATTTTTGGTGTTTTTCTGATAACTTTCATATTTAGATGAATAGTGAAAAATACTATATTTTAACTAAAAGCAACATTTTAATAAAAATAATTTATACTGATGAATTATAAATTTTAATGGTTTGTAAGAATAATTAGATTATATTTTTACCATTTAATCCAATGCTTGACATTGTAAGTAATTTCACTTTGAAATTGGACATAAACAATTGTTAATCTTTTGATAGTTATTATTTCTTAAAAATACGCTATTTGTTTTTAACAACAGGAATAAATTCTAAATTCATTAATGAAACTTATATGATTTGAATTGGTAAAATAGAATTCATTTTTGAATTAATAATATCAAAATTATCTTAGGGTTAATTTTTTTATTTTTCTGAAAACTGTCTATTTTTGATGAATAGTGAAAAACACCGAGTTATTATTTAGAACTGACTTTTTATTTAAAAATTATTTATTTTATTTAAATTTATTTTTTGTCAAAATAGATACATAGTACATATATAATCTCAATTTAATTAATTGGAGTCATTTTATAATAATTTTAGATATATAAAACTTTTATCGAAATTTTTACAGTCTTTTACCCACCTCCTATGAGCATTTGCAAATTTGCATAATACATAATTTAACATCTTTTGTGAATTGAATTTAAAAAATCTAAGAGACAAGGTTGATATAAATAATTAAAATGTGGTTAAATAAGTTGAAAATAATTTTTTTGAATAGTAAATTTTTACTTTTATATACCATAGTTAAAAGTAAATAGGGTAATTAATGGTAAAAATGATATTATTATTACCCTAACACATGTCTTAAATCTATTGGATAAGTATAATTCGACCAAAAAAAACCTTAGGAATAAAATATGATCCTTTAGGTCTACTTGGATTAGATTAGGACATTTATTATTATTTAATTCAATGAAGAGTTAAAAGTGTTAAATTCAAATTTTAATAACTAAACCATTTTTAATATAGGGTTACAGATAAGATAAATTCAACTATAAATAATCATCAGAAATATAAGACTATTTCCTACATAATGGTATTTTATTTGTATTTTTAGGCATTAAAAATTTTAATTTATTTTTCACACAATGATGATTCAATAATTATCTAATTAATAAAATATTAAAATAATTGATATTATAAATTTTAAAATAAATAAAAATTGAGACTTTTTATGAATTACACTAATTTTATAGGTTAATATGACATGTTAGGTTTGTTTAGATTAATGTTTTATATATAATAGTTCTGTTATGATTTTAGGAAAAACAAAATACCAAATAGTGTCAAAATTGACATAAAAGAGTTTTTAAAACAAATATTATATTATTAATTGATATTATATTCCTAAAAATATAACGTCAATACAAAAAACATATATAATTATAGTTGTATAATTAATTAACCACTTGGGGTTTTCTTGGAAGTATATAGTAATTTTATTAACCATATAATATAAAAAACAAAGAGACATGGTAAATGTCAGACTATTTAACTAAGAGTTGACTTTAAATGATAAAGTTAATATAGTGACCCAAACCTATCTAAAACCCATTGTTTGAGTGATTTTTGACCCATACCCACCTTATAAATTAAATAATTCATTTCTGAGCCATTAGAAACTGAAAATTATTTTATTATAATATAATATTTCTAGCTTTTCCTAAGGTGCCTCTCACCACTCTTATAAAAGGGCACTCCCCCTTCTCTCAAATTCACACCTTCAAAGCCATGTTTCTCAGCCAAAACCTACCCAAATACCCTCTCAACTATCCCAACTTCTTCATAGAGGCATTACTTTAGTCATAAAGCCAACCTATGGATCCCTTTTGATCAAATCAAAAGGAAGGACCCGAAGAAAAGTTAAATATTTCATAACCTCCTTCAAGTTCCTTTCTTCTTCCACTTCCTCTTTATTTGTTGTTTCCATTATAAAATAATAAATCCATTATCTTCTATATACTGTTATGTTATTATAAATATGGTACAATCATATTCATTATTCTATCCATTCTTTTAATGACATGTCACCATATGTGCGTACGTACGGCTTACTGTCTCCACGTTATGGTGTAATTGTTATTCAATACATTATTATTTTTATGAGTATAATAATGATGTGTAATTGATGTAAATAATAAATATAACATGATAATGATTCTATATATATTATATACCATCCAATTATATATTATTTTAATATCAAAATAATGATATTGTTGCTCGTGTGTATGTACAGATTACCGTCTCCATGAACGCGATGAGATTAATTCCCCATCGTATCCATTCAAGAATAATTTTTATTTGATGATTAAAAATAATGTTTAAAGGCTTAATATCACTATTAATATGAATAAGATACATCCTATCAATAACAAACATTACTTACGTAACAAATCATATAAAGGAAAACGAATCAGTTAACACCTGAAACGATGATAATACTACGATATTATTAACAAAGCAATGTTAAAAGATCATATATGATATCATATTAATGTATATGATTCTTGTATAACTGAATAAAAATTATTTAACCATTATAAAAGAGGTTAACCTACCCTCTACCAAGGAAAAGTAAAAGTAAAGGGTTAATTCTATAATCTCTTTATTATGGGAGGTTGTTTATACGTAACTATCAACTGGGACCTCTTTATCATCCACATCCATGTTTCTTAAAAATGTATTTAAAAACATTTTTACTATTTCCTAGACTATTTGTTAAATAAATATATAACCTTTTTTGAACTTGGATGTTTTGAATGGAATCTTTCCGTCATTTTCGAAACAAGGTACTTTATGACTTTTCGACCAAATTAAGGTAAGAATGTTTTTTTAACTTATATGGAGGGTGCGGCTATTTTAGGTGATTTGTGGTCCCAAACATAGTTAACAAAAAATGGGCCACATTGCAAAGGAATTCGAGAACACCAGTGGACTCAACCTCACACTGATACTAACTCGCATAAAAAATTGGGAAGATACAAAATTAAATTATATAAAACTCTATTGAATACAATAAAGAAAAATTCGTCCATTAAAGGGCCCAAAAGAACTAATCTATCAAATCCAATTAATCTTCACAAAGTCAAAAGTGGTGTGTTGTGTGCCATCAATATCTCGAGATTTCCACCTCAAAATGATGCCATTTTTTGGAGATATAAAAGATTTTATGGAAAATATTTTTAGTTATTTAAAATTTATTATTATAATTTATATATTATTAAAACCATGGGTCAATTTGTTTTATGAAATTTGTGTGCCGAAAATCACCTTCCACTTTTCCTATAAAATGAAACCATGGGAACCCCATTTTCATGTTAAACTAGGAGGAAAATATCTGGTATATTAGAGACCCAATGGATTCCTCTCCTAATCCATGAATTTCTATAGGACCCTATCCTCATTGGGGGATTAAGGGTGAACTTAAAGTTCCAAATCATCCTTATACTCCTCTTTATGGCGAGCTAAATGGTGACTGATCATTTTGAAGGAGCTACACACACATTGGATGGAGTTAGATCACATTTTATTCTATTGATTTTTTAATTTTTTTTAATGTTTCAATTATTTTATATCTTATCACCATTCTCCTCTAAATTCATTTCTTTGGTATAACTAAGTAAAGTACCATTAATTTTATCACCGATTGGGTTGAAAATTCAAGTGGGAATCTTGGGTTTTTTCGATTGGAAAACAGAAGCATCTTTTTTATCTCACACATAAATGAAAGTTCAGTATTATTGGGTAGAACTTTTTACAAGATTGAGGTCCAAACCTAGAATGATTTTGTCAAGGGTTTCTTCTTTGTGCATTGTTTTAATAGGAATGATGTGAATCAAGATCTTGAAAACCCTCAACCAATGAATTCCATTAAACCATGTATATTTTCCAGAACAGTGGACTATCCAAGGTGTGTAGTGAACTTTAAATTACCTCCTTTAATAATAAATATAAAATCTCCACCTTCCCTTATCAATTTTTAAACTCTTTAACTTATGTTAATTTTTTAAAACTTTTTTCAAACCACCCCCTCTTTTAGTAATTTTTTTAAAAAAAATACACAATCTAAGTCTATAAATGATCATTGATAGATGACTTAGTGTCTCTCATAGACTATAAAATCATATTTAAATCATAATATATTTTATGTGTCATAAAAACACATTCAAATTTTATGGCCATGATTAAGGAGTGGTTTTTCTAGTGTGTGTATTTTATAAACATATTTTGTAATTTGTAATTATTTACTCACTTATCTTCTTCCTTAATTTTGAGTCAATTTCTAAAATATTTCCCTTTTTAGGCCTTATACATGATGTGATCTTTATCAGAGGAAATAATTATATTCAAAAACGAACTAAAGTGGATCTGGTATCATCAACACCAAGAATAATGAAACGATCCATTGAAGGAGGACACACAAGACATCGACACACCTCTTGATCCTTCTTCTTCTTCTTCTTTTGAAACCAACATCAATACTGAAACAAAATTGCATAATATTTCTAAAAATAAACTAACATTAAAATACACAACCTCACAAGATGTTTATATCCAATCCACCTATATTCAATTACCAGGCAAGACACCCAAATTTGAACTGAAATCAATTTTAATTCACATATTACCAAGATTCCATGGAGTCACAGGAGAATATCTACATAACAATTTAAATGAATTTCATAATATTCATTCTACATTAAAACTTATTAATGTGTATTAAGAATAATTAAATCTTATATAATTAAAATTTTCATTTAAAGACACTAAGAAAGATTGGATATATTATGTTTAATCCCCAATTAGTGGTTAGGCAGACATGAATCGTCTTTTTCTTGGAAAACACTTCCCACCCTATAGAATTTCATTTATAAGAAAATAAATTTTCGGGATAAGGAAATACCAAGGTGAAACACTTAAAAAATACTATGAAGGATTTAAAAATATTTATTAAAGTTTCACATACCACTAAATAAGTAATAAACATTTAATACAATATTTTTACGAAGGTTTCATTCATACTGATCGAAACATGATTGATGTGGCATTATGTTGTGCATGAGGTGATAAAACCCCAATTGATGCATGAAAACTCATTTAGAACAAGGCACAAAACACTTAACATTTTGGTTCATGGTCTAGTGTACCCATTATTGGTTTTTATGAGGTAAAATTTACTAAAATCAATAAGAAGGTGGACACGATGTTTGAGGAGGTAAGTACCATTGTTTGAGAAAATTCACTTTCCCAAGAGAAAATACCAATCTCCTCCTTTCATCCATTTTGGTATCTATTCTTTTGACCCTCACTATTCAGACCAATGGCCTCAACTAAATGAAAAATATAAGATTTTTGAGGAAATATTTCAAGGCCTCCCCTATAAACGAACCTTTAGAAAATAACCATACTATAAATCAAACCTTTTGTGTAATGAAAACAATTCCTATTGAAAATGGGTTATTCAATCCAACCTGAACAACCATATAACCCACTAGGGAAGATTAGTCAACCACAACCACCCAGAAATCCTCAACCACAGTAAAGGCCTTTACAACAACCCCTATAAAATAAGAGCATATATTTTAAGAAATAATTAAAAAATGGATATAAATAATCTCCAATTCCAACAAACCATTTAAGCAACAATAAAAGACCTAAAAACTAATTAGGCCAACTTTCAAACTTGATGGGGGGGATTCAAATTCATTGGTCATGTAAAATACCCCCTTAACAACTAGTAAACCCTATGGATAATGGAAATGTTATTTCCATAACCCATTAGAGTGGAACAACAGTAAAAATAAAAATTAACCTTCTATTAGAGTCATCCCCTCTTGATGACACCACCATCCTAACTACTAAAAGTGGTCCAAATGTTGATAAACCCGGTCCTTATAGAATCCCTTCCATAAAAAGTATAATTTAATTTTATGACCCACTAATCCTAAAATGTTTTATTCTATTTCCCAAATGGTCGACATAACCAAGGAAACAAAATTAAATTTAACTTGACAAAGAAATATATTAATACTTCCAAAAAATTATAGGTTTACATCTCCTTGATTGATGTTTTGAATAAAATTCCAAGATACACAGTGTTTCTCAAGGAGATTTCTACACACAAGAGGAGAATTTTTTATGATGGAAAGGCGATATTAGAGAGTAATTTCTATGTATTGATAGACCCAAAAATTCCTAAAAAATACAATGATCCTGAATATGCTATATTTAGTTCCCCGTAGGGGAGTATTATTTTTCCAATACTATGATTGATTTATGTGTTTCTATAAATGTTATACCCTTATCTATTTACACTTAATTTTAGGTCATAGAATTGCATCCCATAGGAATTTTTTTTCAACTCAAAAACCAGAGTACAACACACCCAACTGTTGTGTTAGAGGATGTTCTTTTGGGGTTGAAAATTTTATTTTTTCATCCTATTTTTTATGTGTTAAAATTTGAAGATGATAGGAATCATGTACAATCCCAAATTATATTGGGCTTTCCTTTTTTTAAAACCACCAAATCCATAATTAATGTAAACCATGGTATATTATATATAGAGTTTTGTGGAGACATTATCCACAACAGCATCATTGATGCCATAAAAAACCCCTCAAAAGAGCATTTCTCACTTTTGATTAATTCAAATGATGTACTCCCTTCCATTGAAAAAAATACTTTCTTTCCCTAGATCCCTTTTATATGTTTTCATAATTGAGGGATATTCTAGGTAATGAATCATTCATATAATGTTGTACTAGTTTAGAAAAATATTATTCATGTTTTCTAATTGATGTTTTCTTGAACACTGAGGATCCCAGGACCATAAATGATACTCCTAAGCTTGTAAAATCATATTCCTCATCTGTAAATGTTACCATTGAGTAGTTATATGGAATCAATGAACTCTTAATTTCAAATTAATTAACACAAATCCAATTTCCACCTAAATTGGAACTTAAATAAATACCTTCGGATTTAAAATATTCATATCTTGAGAATGGAAAAAGCCAATGTCATCATTGGTAGTTCACTCCCTCTAGAGCATGAATTGCGAATGATAGAACTTTTGACAGGGTATAAACATGATTTGGGATGTACACTTTCAAAAATTAAATGTATTATCCTATCAATTTGAACACATATTATATTGTTAAATTATGAGGCTAAACCAGTGAGGCAAGAACAACGTTGGTTGAAACCAAAACTCTTATATTTTATATAAAAAAAATAGGTAACAAAATTATTGGATGATGGGATCATTTACCCCATCTCTGACATCCAATGGGTCAATACGATGTTAGTATTTCCTAAAAAATCTAGTATTATGGTAATTGAAAATGAAATAAATGAATTGGTTACAACCCATGTGTATAATAGTTGGTGTGCCTGCATAGACTATCATTGATTAAACCAACACACTAGGATGCACCATTTCCCCTTCCATTCATCGATTAGATGTAATAGAGGATATATAACAACCCTGGTCTTTATTTCAAACTTATATATAAATTATTGCATAAAATATTAACTTGTTACAACATAGAAGATTGATATTTCTTGTGTCTTTGGGGCTTAGGAACGTTACATAATAACTTAAAACATGAAATACACATATTTATTTAAATCTTCTTTTACATGACCACACACATTCTTCGTACTTAGAATTTCATGGGATAACATGAGGGAATGAATAAGAAAAGGGTGGGAAATAAATCCTATTAAGGGAGTAAACAAGTAATAACATGAATAATACATCACATGTTAGGAAATAGGCATATCATTGGAGAATAAGAGAAACATGAACATAAAGACATGATATAACATGATTATCATAACATAGAAATGCAGCATCAACATTTAACATGATATTAGCATGACCCAAGGCTCATTTCACCTAGAGAATGAGTAAAACCTAATTTCACATCAATTCACATGAGTAAACCTTGATTTCACATGGAGTATCTTGATATTATTTTTTACCCAATGCATTGGAGTTCTATTAGGGCGCACCATTCTTAATCATTTCATTTCATGCATAAGTGTGCCACATGGATAATATAACATGGATTCATTAACCATAAAAATTTATTCTTTGATAAAAGAATGTAAAATTAATACATGAAACTCCATAATCAATATGTAAATGTTCATAAAGGTTAATACCCTTGATAGAGAAATGGGCATGGTATTTACTACACAATAATTTTGTCTTGGAAAATCGCTGTGCGATTTCACCAGCATAATGAAGTGACATAAAAATTAATAAAAATGGTTTATGAGGGATAAAGGGTTATCAAATCATATTTACATGAAATATAAAATAATGGGGTCATATATACACATACCAACATCTTTAATGGGATTTTAATTCATAATAAAAAATAATTTCTTGAATGTAAATGAGAAGAGAGAAATTCTTTATGGAATTTCGGCATGGTAACAGGTGTACATGGGAGGAATTAACAAGAGAGAACGAGGTCTCTAATAATTCAAACATATGGAGGAAATTATGGGGTAGGTGAGAAATCATACCCTAAAATTTTTAATATAAATGAAAATGGTATAATAACATAATGAAATTTGGACAAAAATGAGAAATGAAGAAATCCCTTACATGGATGTGTGATCCCAATGGTTTGGGAGAGGCTTGAGAGGGGATTATTGGGAGATTGGGGTCCCTTTGTAGGATTATAGAGAAGAAGATTGTAGGGGTTCGTCGAGCTCAAAATGGGTTGAGTGAAGAGGAATGGGCGATTGATTGGGTTTATATTGGAAAGAAGATGGAATTCTTTATTATTTAGGTTTTGGACACCACACATTAAACTAATCCAAACCACAAACAATCCCAAGTTTTTTTGCCATGGTTTTTTCAAAAGGGGAGTAGAAAACATTATTTTATAAATCCAGTGTCCTATCTTTATAATATATTATGTTTGATTATGTGGAGGTGAGGCACACTCTCAAAGAAATCCTTTTAAAAGTTAAAATGTTTTATAAGTCTTGGAGGGTCCACTAAGGCACCATAAAATTTATAAAAAAAAATCTAAAATCACATTATACTAAATGTAAAACATATATTGGCAGAACATTCATTTTATAGTATTTTATTACATCACTATTGGGTCATTATGATGTCATAAAACACATTATATATTTAAAATGTATTTAATTTTTACCACAAAATTCGACTGTCTTAGAAAATTATGAAAAGTAAACCATTGGACAGTTTCGACATCTTGATTCCAAAAATAATAATAATTTTATCTAAAAATCTTTTTAAATATGTGAATATTTTAATTTTAAAATAAAAACATAGATTTATAAAAAATTCATGGGTTTTGACAAAAATAGATTTCAAACCATAATAAAAATTACAATTGTATTCATAAAAATTATACCATCATTTATATTTAATAAAAAGTAATTTAGTAATAACATTTTATTAAAATATTATTTATTTTAAAAAATCTATTAATTAATCAAAATATATTTCTTAATTGAATCTTAATAAAAAAATACAATTTGTTATTTAAAAAAAAAATTAAAGTAAAAATAATAAAATGAATTTATATTATTTATTGTATACCAAAATAATTAACATAGTCACAGTGCTAGGGTCTTATTATATAACCCCTTATAAAACCCGCATAATACCTAAGGGTAAGGTGTACGATAGTGACATACTCTTGGGGAGGCTCGGATAACATCACCCGGGTGGTAATCTCTATTAACTTCCACTTCTTCTATAGGCAGTTCCATTCAAGATTAACATGTTGTATCTCAACACGGGCTTGGTCAATAGCGAAGACCAGTGACACTAGCCCCTTCTCTAGATTCAATAAATGGGATTCATGTGGATCAATTCTACCAGATGAGGCAATAACTTCCTTTTTATGAGTAAATTGGAATTGTTAAATCTCTATATTTATATTAATCATATGATCACTGTTCAATGACTATATTATCAACAATAACAATTATTAATAGTATTTTAAAATCTAAAAACATAAAACCAAGGAATTTCATATGTTTTATATAACCATTTTGCATAATAATACATTTAAATAGACCAAGAGGAATTTTCATTAATGAAAGTTTGGGTTGTTACAATCTTCCCCCCTAAAGAAATATTGACCTAGAAATTTCCTTTTCTAACACTAAAACTGATGCGGTTAACTGTGCTTCATCACTTCCACCAATTCTTATGTTTCCTCTTCAAACTTGTTGTTTCTCTACAATACCCTGATGTGGGCTATTGTCTAATTTTGTAGAACTTTTCCCCTATAATCTAAGATACTCACCTGCTTCTCTTTATAGGAGAGGTCATTCTCTAGTGGTACAACCTCTTGATTGAGTAAATGAAATGTGTCAGATATGTACTTTTTCAAGAGTGATACATGGAATACATCATGTACTTGAGATAGGTTCGGTGGGAGTTCTTGTCAATAGGCCAATGCTCCAATGCGATCAAAGATCTCAAAAGGGCCGATGTACCTTGGACTAAGCTTTCCCTTCTTACCAAATCTCATAGCTCTCTTCCACAGTGATTTGTGGAGGAATACCATTTCTCTAACACCAAAATCTATGTCTATTTGAAGATTATTATCATATATTGTTTGTCGACTCTGAGCAGCTTTAATGTGCTGCTGGATGGTCTTAACCTTCTCGGCCATTTCTTTGACCATTTCTGGACCTAGGAGTTTCCACTCCCCAACTTCATCCCAACATGCCAGTGTTCTGAAACTCTTCCCATAAAGGGCTTCATAAGGAGCTATTTGGATTCTTTAGTGGAAACTATTACTGTAATAGAACTCAACTAGAATAAGTGGTTGATCCCATCATCTTTTGAAATACATTGAGAATGTTCTCAACCCATCCTCAAGTGTTTGGATAGTACACACATATTGGACATCATTTTGAGGACGATAAGTCGTACTGAAGTTCAGCTCAGTATTCAGATCATGTTGAAGACTCTACCAGAACTTAGAGGTGAATCTAGGATCTCAATCGGATACAATATATAGTGGTACTCCATGCATTCTTACCACTTCTCTGATATATATCATAGCTAGTAGATCCAATGAGAAATACTCTCAAATTGAAATTATGTGTGAAGTCTTTCTAAGAGGATCCAATAAAACCTAGATAGCATTGTTTCCTTTGGATGTCTTCAAAAGTCTGGTGACAAAGGCCATGGTGATGTTCTCCCATTTCCATGCTAGTATGGGTAATGGTTGCATCATCCCCTTAAAGTTCTGCCTATCATCCTTCACTTACTGACATACCAAGAACATTGATGTATATTCAATGATCTCCTACTTCATGTTATATCACCAATAATGAACTCAGAGATCTCGATACATATTTATGTTTCTTGGGTGAATGGAGAAATTTGAATTATGTGCGTCATCCAAAAGTTCATTATTTAACTCTATATTTGATGGAACACATAGTCTTATCCCAAATCTCACAATTCCGTCATAATTAACATTGAACTCTAATGATTTTACTTTTCTTATAGTTTCCAATTTTTTATGAATCCCCACGACATCCTTTTAATAATCCTTTAATCATTCCAAAATAGAAGGTTGAGAAATCATTTGGGAAATGATTGATGATTTTCCCTTAATTTTGATTCCCATGTCTATCTTCATAAAATCCAATAATATTGGATCATTTCCAATTCTCATAAATGATAGAATCACTGGGTCCTTTCTACTTAGAGCATCTACAACCTTGTTTGATTTCCCAAGGTGGTAATGGATTGAGCAGTCATAGTCTTTGATGATCACAAACCATATTTGTTGGCACATGTTCAACTCTTTCCATGTGAATATATTCTTGTGGCTTTTGTGATACGTATATATCTCACACTTCTCTCCAAAGAGGTAATTACACCAAATTTTCAAAGTGGAGATTACTGAAGCCAACTACATATCATGTGTTGGATAGTTTTTCTCATGAAATTTCACTTTCTTTGATGCATAGGCAATGGATTTTTCATTTTTTATACACACATAGCCCATTACCATCTTCAAAGAATCACTAAATACCACAAAAAGTTTTCCACATGTTGGTAGTGTGAGCATAAGAGTAGTGATAAGCCCCCTTTTTTACTCCATGAAGCTCTCTTCACATTCATCAGCCAAGAAAACTTGACTCTCTTCTGAGTTAGCTGGTAATTGGATTTGATAATTGTCAGAAATTTTTCAAAAATTAGAGATAATATCCAACTAACCCAATGAAGCTATGTATATCCATCACCAATGTTGGCCTCGTCCATCCCTCAATTGCAGCGGTCTTGGATGGATCCACAGATATCCCATTTCTTGTGATTATATGACCTGAGAATGATACTTTCTTCAACCCGAAATCACACTTGTTGTGATTTTCATTGAGATTCTCATTTAATAAGGTCTCTAGTAAAGTGCTTAGATGCTCCTTATGCTCCTCCTTGGTTTTGGAGTATATTATAATATTATCTATAAATACTACCACAAATTTATTGAGGTAATATCTAAATACTCTATTCATCAAGTCCATGAAGATTGCTGGAGCATTAGTGAGTCTGAAAGGAATTACTATGGATTTATAGTGCCCATATATTCTACGAAAGGAAGCCTTGGGGATATCCTCCTTCTTCACCCTTACTTAGTAATATACCAACTAAAAATCCACCATAGAGAAGTATTGTGATCCATGTAGCTGATTGAACAAGTAATAAATTCGTGGACGATGATACTTTTTTATTTATCGTGATTTTTTCAGCTCACGATAATCAATGAAAAGGCGCATTGACCGACACTTCTTCTTGACAAAGAGGACTGGTGCTCCCCCAGGGTGAATCACTTAGGCATACAAATCCTTTATCATGATTCTCCTGTAGTTGTTTCTTTAGCTCATCAAGCTCTACAATATCCATTCTATATGGAGTATTGGATATTGGAAACACCCCGGTTATAAGATCAATCAATAATTCAACATCTCTTCAAGGAGGAAGACCAAACAATTCCTTGAGAAGCACTTCAGTGAATTCCCTCAAAATTGGCATGTCATCAAGCATGGTGGCTTCTTTAGACTCAATCATCTGAGAAAGCTGAATATGCTTATAGGGTAGTAATATCCATACTGGAGATGATAGTTCTAAAGAATATTCATCCTCCTCATTGCACTTGTACAGAATTGAGGGTTAATTTTCCATATAGGGAGTGGTTTCCGTCTCACGGAAATTTATTTTGACTCGATATATGGAAAGCCAATACATGCGAATAATTGCATCAAATTCTATTCAATCAAAAAATTTTGATAGGGGAGGAGTTATATTCATGGGTTTCAATGATTTCCCCATTTTCTATTCTCACCAAAATCCTTACTTCCATGATTTGTGGTGGTGTTAGGATTGTTCTACTAAACTTTAGGGATATAAAAGAATGTGTATAACCATAAAAAAAGTACATTTTCTATTCTTGAATGAACAACTAGTTTACCTTTCACCACTTCATTGTCGTGGTTCACTATGGGAGTAGAAATGGAAAAATATATCCCTTGCTGCCTTGGAGGTTGTTGGTTTACTCTGAAAACTATTGTCTTAGGGCACTACTTTTCAAAGTGCCATGGCTCTTTGTAGTTTAAGCAATGAAGAATATGTTGAGGGTTGAATGGAGTGTTCCTCACCTCTGTCACAGCCTTAGGTTTTTCTTGTTGGCAGTTAATGGCTAGGTTCTCTTCTCTTCCACACCTATATCATTTCCTCATCCCCTTCAAGTAATTTCCTGGGTTCTTCCTTTTAGACCTTTGCAAAGTGGGGTGCTTGATTTTCTTAGCACCATTGGATTTATCCATTAGACCACCATAATTAAAGTCCACCTTATGCTTCTTATCCCCATGATACCACTGAGATTCACCAATATCCATTTTGACATTGAGGTCATATCAGAAAATTTACTCATAGCTCTCGAAGTCACAGATCGCTAGGGCTTTCCATAGGTTAGGTTTTAGACCACCGAAGAAGTGGTCAACCTTGCATTTGGGGGTAATGACAAAGCCAAAGGCATATCGTGAAAGCCTTGTGAAGTTATCTTCATACGCTTGGATGTATTCTTCATCTTTTTTCTTGAGGGAAAGGTAGTCCCTTTCTACCTTATTTCAGAGGGTTAGAGGAAAATATTTATCAAAAAACATTTTCCAAAAATTATTCCATTCCAACACCTCGTTCTCCTCCTCAGGATTCATATTTTTGATCAATGTCGACCATAGATCAACTTCACCTTCTATATGATAAGAATCCATATGTACCTTATCTTGTTCAGAACATTGAAAGATATATATGATCTTCTCAATAGAGTTGATACATTGTTTGACGATTGAGGGATAGAATGATCCATTAAAAGTAGGAGCCTTTGTCTCATGAAGCTCTTGATTGCATCTTGTTCTTTCTTGGGGGGGGGGGGGGTTAATGTTCTTATTGACCCATATTTCTTTTGAAAACATGTGTTAATTGGGAGGGTATCATGAAAAATTTTACGATTCCCACTCCAATCATATTGGAAATCCCATTAGAATAGTCTTCACATTGATCTTCACATAATTTATTAGCCTGAGTCCCCCTATTACCGGTCATTGGCAGGAATAAAAGGAAAGTTAGGGGTATCACATAAAGGGTAATATAGAGACAAAAATGCATGACTTATAAATTACTTTTCTTCCTTAATTTATGATTTTATAGGCTTCAATCTATGTTATCCACGATCTACTTCCCAACATATATTTCAAGGAGAATTTTATTATTCACTTAATAATGGTTCGTACTAAGATTATGAATTCAAAAAATCATATCCCCCAGGATATTCATAACCAATAGTGCAGAAAGGCCCGTTGTTGTGCCCCAGTTCCCGTTCTATTCTATCTCAATGCGGTGTTTTCGGGTTTTACCCCTAGATACATTTGGGCTAGAGCCACCTCTACCTGCTCGTATCCAGACAGAGATGTATTTTCTTGATAAACTACTTACTCAATACTCACCAAAATTTATGGCTGTTGTTTTTATTACACTTGGTATTATCTCTAAGGCTTTCACTAGAGTTTTTCTAATACTAATCCCAAAAATAACTAAACATTTCTATGATACCAACTATAACAACCCTACTCTTTATTTAACACATAAACATAACTTATCACATAAACTATTCACTTGTTACAACATAGAAGATCAAGAGGTCTAATGTCTTTGGGGCATAGGAACATTACATGACAACTTAAAACATGAAATACAATTATTTATTGAAAACATCTTTTACATGACCACACACATTCCTTCGTACTTAGCATTGCATGAGATAACCTGAGGACATGCATAAAAAAAGGGTGAGCTATAAAGCCCAATAGGGGAGTAAACAAGTCATAACATGAATAATACAGTACATGTTAGGCAATATGCATATAAATGGAGAATAAGAGAAACATGAACATAAAGACAAGATATAAAATGATTATCATAACATAGAAATGCGGCAACAACATGTAACATGATATTAGCATGATACAAAGATCATTGAACATGGAGCATTAGTAAAACCTAATTATAATTGAATTATCATGAGTAAAACCTTATTGCACATGGCGTATCATGATTCTATTCTTTACCCAATGCATTGGAGCGCTATCAGGGCGCACCATTCTTCATCATTTCATTTCATGAATAAGTGTGCCACATGGATCATACAACATGGATTCATTAAATATCATAATTTATTCCAAGATAAAGGAATGTAGAATTAATAAATAAAAATATATAATCAATAATTAAATGTTCATAGAGGTGAATACTCTTGATAGATAAATGGTCTTGGTATTCACTACATAAAAATGTTGTCTTAGAAAATCAATGTGCAATTTCGACAACATAAAGACGTGACGTAAGAATTTATAAAAATGGTTTATGAGTGAGAAAGGGGTGTATAAACATATGTACATGAAAAAGAATGTAATGGGGTCATATAGATACATGTACCAACTTATTTAATAGAATTGAGATTTATAATACAAAATAATTGCTTGAATGTAAATGAGAAAAGAGAAATTCATTACGGAATTTCGGTATTGTAACAGGTGTACATGGGAGGAATTAACATGAGAGAAGGAGTCTATCATCATTAAAAAAGAATAAAGGTAGTATGGGGTAAATGATAAATCATACCGCAACATTTTTAAATGAAAAAAATGGTATAACAACATAATTAAATTTGTACAAGAATGAGAAAGGAAGAAATCCCTTACTTGGAGTTGTGATACCAAAGGATTGGGAGTGGCTTGAGAGGGGATTATTTAGATATTGGATGCCTTGGGAGGATTCTAAAGAGTTTAGGTAATGGTTTGGTCGAGCGCCAAATGGTTTGAGTGAAGTGTAATGGGAGATTGAGTGGGTTTATATAGGAAAGGAGAGGTAATTCTTTATTATTTAGGTTTTGGACACAACACATTAAACTAATCAAAACCACAAACCAACCCATTTTTTCCCAATGGTTTTTTCCAAAGGGGAGTGAAAAACATTATTTTATATGGACAATGTCTGTACTTCATAAAATATTACGCTTTCTTTTGTTCAGGTGAGTCACACTCTCAAAGAAATCATTTTAAAAGTTAAAATGTTTTATAAGTCTTGGAGGGTTCACTAAGGCACCATAAAAGTAATAAAACAAAACTAAAATCCCATTATTTTGAAAGTAAAAAATATATGGGCCTAAAAACTATTTTAAATTATTTTATTACATCACTATTGGGTCTTTATGATGTCATAAAACACATTATATATTTAAACGATATTTAATTTTTACCCATAAATTTGACTATCTCAAAAAATTATGAAAAATTCACCGTTGGACAATTTTGATGTCATGATTCAAAAAATAATATTAATTTTATCTAAATAACTTTATAAATATGTTACTTTTTTACTTTTAAAATAAAAACTGGCATTTATAAAAAATTCAAGGGTTTCAACAAAAATAGCTTTCAAACCATAATAAAAATTACAATTGTATTCATAAAAATTATACGATCATTTGTATTTAATAAAAATTAATTTAGTAATAATATTTTTATTAATAAATTATTTTATTTAAAATTCCATTAATTCCTAAAAATAGATTTCTTAATTGAATATTAACTAAAAAATAATATTTGTGCTTTAAAAACTATTTACAAAGTAACAATAATAAAATGAATGTATATTATTTATTCTATAAAAAATTAATGATCATAGTAATAGTGCTAGTGTATTGTTATAGAACCCCTTTTAACAACCGCATAAGACCTAAGGGTAAGGTGTGCAATGGTATCAAACTCTTAGGGTGGTTCAGATAACATCACTTGGGTGGTAATCTCTATTAACTTACAGTTCTCCTATAGGCAGTTCCTTTCAAGATGAACATGTTGAAGCCAAGCCTAGTCATGGTTAATAGAAAAGTCCAGTGAAGCTGCATTCTTTTCAAGCTCCAAAAAATGGGATTCGTATGGAGAAATTATACTAAATGAGGCCATCTCTTCCGTTGTCTGAGTAAATTGCATTTTTTGAAGCCCTATATTTATTCTAAACATGTTATCACTGTTGAACAACTATATTAGCAATGGTAATAATTCTTAAGGGTATTTTAAAATCAAAAAACATAAAACAATTGAAGTTCATATGTTTTATATAACCAGTTTAAATAATAATACATTTAATTAGATCAAGAGGAATTTTCATTAATAAATTTTTGGGTCATTACCGACTAGTGGGGAAGTCCCACTACTATTTCCTTGATTGGTATTCTGGATACTTTCATATCCATATTAATCATGAGGATTAGGAAAATACAACCTCCACTTGCCCCTTTTGAATATTTTCATATAGGATGATTCCATTTGGTCTATGTAATTCTCCAGCTACTTTACAATGATGCATGGTTAGTATGTTTTTTGGATTACTTGGAGAATTACATGGAAGTTTTCATGGATTATTTTTCGATTTTTGTATACTCTTTTTTATGAATATTTGAGTAGTATTGAATTTTTCCTATGTCATTGTGTTGAAAATAATCTCATATTAAATTATAATAAATTCTATTTCATGGGGTGACAAGGTATAGTACTTGGGAATTTCATTTATAGGGATTTTTTCTAAATCAGTAAATCAAAAGTGGATTTCATTTATTCCCTAACATTCCAAAAAATGGACAGGATGTTCATTCTTTGTTTGGTCATGTGATATTTTACCACTGTTTCATTCATGACATTAGTAATATTTTAATCCCCTTCTCTCAATTTCTCCAAAATGTAATGGAATATGTTTTTGATAAATAATGTGAGGAATATTTTAAAAAATTAAAATAGAGGTTCTCATCACTCCCAATAATCCAACCAGCTCAGTGGGATCTACCATTTGATCTCATGTGTGATGCCTATAACTATATAGTTTGGGAAATATTATCTCATTAGGTTGATTGAGCTCCACATGTCATTTCCTATTCCACATGCACAGTGGACCCTACCCGAGAAAACTAAACAATTAAAAAATAATTAATTTTTATTGTTTTTTTCTTGGATAAATTTAGGTCATACCTTTTTGGTTCCAAATCTATTTTGTTCATTGAACATGTAGCCCTCCGGTATCTCCTTAATAATTTCAAAGACAAGATACATTACATTCACCCGATTCTCCTCCTTTATGAATTTAACATAGAAATTAGAGATAAAAAGGGGAAGCGAATTTGGGGGTCGGCCATATCAGTAGGATCTTCCAATCCTATAACATTGACTCAACCCTGTGTATTCCCATAAATTACATGTTTCTTAATGAGAAATTATACCAAGTGAAATATTTTATTCCCTATTATGCCAAACATGTAAATTATTTTCTAGTGTCCTGCATCCTACTAATTTAAATAAGAGCCAAGATAGTAATCTAAAAATTCAGTATCGTTCCCACATTTGGGATGAGCCCTACCTTTGGCACAAATGTAGTGATCAAGTCACTATGTGTTGTGTTCTCGATAGTGATATTTAGTTTATCCTTAGGTTTTACCATATTATTTCTTATTGGGGCCACATTGGTCCCCAACAAACTAATAAAAAGTTCCTCAATTTTATTCTCTTTTGGCCAAAATTATTTTTGGATTCCCATAATTTCTACAAATATTTTCCACACAATCAAATAATGGGGAATGTATCAAAAATAATTGAAATTACACAAAAAACCTTTATCTTTTATGATATTTTTGATGTTCGGGGTATTGACTTTATAGGGACATTTCTAATTCCTAATGAAAATTATACATTCTTATGGAAGTTGATTATGTGTCAAAATGGGTAAAGGCGCAATGCAAAATACTATATGATTAAAATACATTTGTGGAATTTTTGAGAACCATAATATTTTATAGTATTGGATTACATAGGTTCACCATCAGTGACTATGGTCCTCATTTCTACAATTGATCAATGAAATCACTTTCATGTCAGTATCAGGTCAGGGATCGAGTGTTTACTATATATCACCCACAAAATAATGGTCAATTTTAGGTGTCTAATAGAGAGGGTAAATAGTTTCTTGAAAAGTGGTTCAACCCAATAGAAAGGATTGGACTCTTAAACTCGATAATTGATTATGGATTTACCATACAACCTTTAAAACAACCATTGGAATGCCACCCTATCGGATTGTGTTTGAAAATAATTGTCACCTCTCTATTGAGATAGAGAACCAGGACTACTAGTCCATTAAACAATGACATTCAAATCCTTTGACTATAGTTTCCCAAATGGAAGCTACAGATTTAGGTGTTGGAGGAAATATGTAGAGATTCTTATTAGAAATCCGGGATTTATAAAGAGTGAACCCATGCTACCCATGACCATCTCATCCTTCATCATAAATTCCACATTGGGAATAAGGTCCTCATTTACAATACATGGCTAAATTTGTATATAAGAATGCACCATTCCTATCGGTTTGGTCTAAACACTATCACTAATGTTCATCCATTTGGTACCATTCAGGTTCAGAATAAAGAAACAAAAGAAACCTTCACTATCAACGGGTAGAGGATGATGCACTTTCACGAAGCCGTTTCAGAGTCCCAGATGGAGGAACTCCATGTTCAAGAAGCAACCTATGAATGAAACCCACTAGGTTTTATCCTTCCTTCCCGTATTATCTTTTAATAAAGCGGGCACACTATATACTTTAGGTTTGGCGGATGGTTATATTTTTTTTGTTAGTTAAGAATTTTCATCATCTTTCATCTTTTTCTCTTTTTGGATTGCTGGGTAGTATTGTTACCTCACCCTTTCCCCCTCACTTTTGTTTAAAAATGCTAATTTTTATGCCCACATTATCATGGAAGGTGATTACCACCTAATCACAGAATTTATTTAAAATGGATGAGGAATTTACTTATCTTATTTTTCTTAACAAAAAAATAATAGATAGAATGTTTGTTTTGGAATGAATTTAATGCTCAGGTGTGATTCCTTTTAAATTGGTTTTTTGGATGATATAAAAATTTGTATCACTTTGAAACCATTGATAATAACGGTACCCTTTGTGCGGCTATTTTATTAGAAAGTTATTTTACCTAATATCTCAACACAACATGTCACCTAACCATTGAGTGTGAATTTTTCTTACTTAATGGAAGGAAAATCTATGTTAGGTTTATATTTATTTACTTTCCAAAATTATTTTCCCATATGTTCGTTCCTTATCCGATATTTTTCATCACTGTACTGGATCAAAAATTTCTTGTGTACCTATTATCTGACTGTTTTACACCCTCAGAAAATAATAAAATAAAAAAATGTAAAAAAATAATGGTTGTGTCATAGGAAGGTCAAAAACCACTCTTCTTCAACCTTTGATCTGGTTATAACTATTACAATTAATGTCATAAAAAGATCAAATTTGAGTTGAGTGAAGAGATTGAGATTTGTTCCATGTGATTTTTTAAATAGAAATAATAATAATAGGGGAGTGATGAAATTTAAAACTTGTGGGGATATCTCAGTCATAATATTATGGTTTTACTTACAGAAATTATTAAGTGAGTGGGACCTGAAATTTTATTGCAAAGGATGTAGGACATGTTTTGTTGAAAGAACCATATAGATAGTTTTGTTTAAAAAATAACCTATATATACTAGATAGAAAGTTGAAAGAATACATTGAAATTTATTTCAAACACACATGTGGAGAATTAGAGACATAATTAACATCTCAATTATTTGTTTAGATTTATATCATTTAACTCTTATAATTTCATTCTGATACAATTTATGAGACATCTTTTCCTATGATTACTGAGAATGACTCCTTAGTGTAAATTTTTCATTGATCACATTGATATAACATTTTAGATTTTCTATTCTGGTTTAATCTTCATGATGTTTGGAATATATCCATGAATAATTTTTGGAAATGTTCCTTTTCCAAAGAGTGAAAATGTCTGGGTGTGGGGGTGTGATCACATACTGATTCAATACTCTTTTCTGCCCTTAACAAAACTATGTTAAACTAATTTTGTACAATAAATTATTAATTTAATAAAAAAATTAACTTCATATTTTATTATATTATATTGTGCTAATCACTATTAAAAATGTTAATTTCACTTGTTTGGATGAATTCATTGTAGGAGGAGGTGATTTGGAGAGACCAAATAAAGTTGATGAAAAATGGCCACATTGTTCAGAAATCAAAGAACATCGGTGGACTCAAATACACATTACTACTAATACATTCATTCTATTGGGATGATATTTTGTGTTCTAATCTAAATTTAAATTAGATAAAAATCTATAGAATAATCCTAAGAAACATTAATACATTAAAGGGACCAACGAAACTGATCTGTCCAAGACACTGAAGATTTACAAATTCAAAAGTGATGTGACGTGTTTAATCAATATCTCATGTTGTTGACCTCTAACTGATTCCAATTTTTTTTTTGAAGATATAAAATATTTTGGTAAACAAGTTTTAGTTTTTTTTCAAAATAATTATAAGATGTTTTGGATTCTAATATCCATGGTCTAAGTAATTTTATGATATATTTTCACCCAAACCACATTCCAATTTTCCTATAAAATGGATCCTTGGGAACCCAATTTTCATGTTCTACCATGAGGAAAATCACTAGTATTTTTGAGACCCAAAGTATTATTCTCCACATAAATAGGTTCTATAGTTCCTTATCCTTATATAGATATCATGGATTAAGGTGATGTTCCACCCAAGCCTCCTCCTCCTCTCTATAGAGATAAAAAAAGTGGACGATCATTTCAAGGGAGCTACACATACTTGGGAGGGAATTCCAAATCATATTATTCTACTCATTTTATGAAAAATTTGTTGTTAAACATTTCACTTATGTTTTATATTAGCACCCTTTTCCTCTAAAAGTAATTATTTGGTATAACTAAGTGAAATAGTTTTCATTTTAAAATTGATTGGGTTGAAAATTCAAGTGGGAATCTTGTATTTTTCTGATTGAACAACACATGAACCCTTTTTCTCTCACACATACACGAGAATTCATTATCCCTTGGTATCACGTTTTATATTTTTGTGGTACAAACCTTGACAACATGATTGTTCTTTCAAGGGTTTCTTCTCTATGAATCATTTTAATAGGAAAGAGGGGAATCAAGATCTTGACAACCCTCAACCAAAGAATTCCATTAAACTATGTGTATTTTCCAAAACAATGAACTATCCAAGGGGTGTAGTGTAATTAAAATGGACCCTTCTATCATAATTATCAAAACTCAACCTTATATTGTTAACTATTAAACTCTTTAAATTAATTTATTTTATTAAAATTGTTTTCAAAACCACCCACTCTTACTAATTATTATTAAAAATAAACACTCTACTAATATCATTGCATATTGAGAGAGGACCTATGGTCTAACATATACTATAAAATAAACATCAAAATAATAATCTATTTGATATGTTATGACAAAATGGTCATACTTTTTCACCATTACCAGTGACAAAATTTTGTGTTTGTGAGTTTATATAAATGTATTGTATGTTTTGTAATTAATTGGCCACTTATTTTATTCATTAATTTTTTAGTTAATTTATAAAATATTCATTTTTAAGGCCTTCATCGGGAAAAAATCTTCACTAGAGGGACTAGTTCCTTTCAAACAAAAACTAGAGAGGATCTTGCATCATCAATACCAAGATGAATAGAATGGGCCATTGAAGGAGGAAGGACAACACATTGACAGACTAATTAATCCTCCTCCTTCTTCTTCTAAAACCATCATCAATACTAAAGAAAACTTGTATAATATGGCTGAAACAAACTAAATATTATAATAAATAACCTCACTTGATGTCGATATCCTAACCACCTATATTGAAATATAGGGTGAGGAACCCAATTTTGAACTTAAATCGGGTTTAATTTACTTATTACCAAGATTCCATGGACTCATAGTGGAAGATCCACATAAGAATTTAAAATAATTTCATACTGTGTGTTATACATTAAAACCTATTAATGTATATTAATAAAAAGTATAACTTATATAATTACCTTTTTCATTACAAGAAACTACAATGGATTGGATATATTATGTTAACTCGTATATTAGAGGCTTAGAGGAAATAAGAAATATTTTTCTTGTCAAATACCACCCAACCTACAGAACTTACAATATAAGAAAAGACATTTTTTGTATTAGGAAATCGCAAGGGGATACACTTCATGAATACTGGAAAAAATTTAAAAATATTTTTTCATGTTTCCCACACCACTAAATAAGTGATTATATTTTAATATATATTTATAAAGGTTTAATTTATATTGATTGAAACATTATTTATGCTACTAAAAATGGTTCACCAGTTGGTAAAACCCTAATCACTGTAAGGAAGCTCATTAAGAACATGGCATAGAATACTCAACAATTCATTTCATGGTTCAATGTACCCATTTGAGGTGTCTATGAGGTGATAAGTATAGAATTTGAGAAGAAGTTGGACATGATGTTTTTGTAGGTAAGTACCCTTGTTATAAAAATTTCTATTTCCCAAGGGATGTTTAAAAATACTCCTCCCATCCATTGTTGTATTTATTCTCCCAACACCCACTATTCTAACCAATTCCATCAAGTAAGAGAAACATATGAGATTTGTGAGGAGATATTTCAAGGACTACTCTATAACCAACCCTTTAGGAAAGAACCTTACTATCCATACAACCTTGGGTAGAAAGGCAACCAAGACTACAGGGAGGGGGGATCTTCAAATAACCTCAACAACCATGGAACCAACCAAAGTAGAGTAGCCCACCACTACCACCCAAATATCATCAACCACAATAAATACCATTATAACAACCCCCTACCAAGATTGATCATAACCTATAATACATGATGAAACAAATGGATTAAATAATATCCATTTCCAAAAAATCACTCATGCATCCATACAACACCAAAAAACCCAATTATTCCAACTTTCCAACTCAGTGGGGAAATCCAAATTCTTGGGTACGGTAAACTACCCCACTTAACCACTATTCAACCATAGGGATAAGGGAAATATTTGTTCTATCACCCTTTGGAGTGAAAAAAACAAAAAATCCAAATGAAACCTCCATTAGAGTCATCCACTCCTAAGGAAACCACCATCCCAACCACTAAAATGGTCCAAATATTGACAAACCTTGTCTTGAGAGAAGCCCTTATAAAGTAAATAACATTTCATTTGATGACCCACCAATCCCATCCATTACTCTTCAATTTACCCTAAGATCCACCAAATAATGGGAATAAAAAGAAACCAAACCTGATAAAGAAATATTGGAAACATTCAAAAAAGTGCAGGTTAACATCCCCTTGATTGAAGTCATGATGAAAATTGTAGGATACAAAAAAATTTCTCAAGAATATGTGTGAACACCGATGGATAATTTGAGGTCAAGAAAATGTGAGATTGGGGAGTAATGTCTCATTATTGATAGATCTATCAATTACTAACAAATGAAATGATCTTGGAAGATTCTATATTTCATGCATCATAGGAGAGTATTAATTTTCCAATTATATACTTGATTTCAGTGCTTCTATAAATGTTATTCCTCACACCATTTACTCTTCATTACAGGTTGGATAACTGAAGCCCATATGAATTATTGTTTAACTCAGAAATAAGGGTACAGAACACCCCACTGGTGTGTTAGATAATGTTCTTATGAGGGTAAAAATTTTATTTTTTCATACTTATTTTTATGTTCTAAAAATGTAAGATGATAAGATGAATGTACATGACCAAATTATATGAAGGATTCATTTATTTAAAACCACGAAAACCATATTTAATTTCCATAATAGTACATTATCTTTGGAGTTTACTGTTGACATCTTCCTCATCAACATCATTGATGCCATGAAGAACCTCTTAGAAGAGCATTCCTCACTTTTAGATAATTCAATTGTTGTATTCCCTTCCCCAAAAAACAAATTCTCTTTAGCTTGATCCACTTTCTTAGTTTTCATCATTGATAGAAATTCTATATAATGAATCATTCATATAATGTTTTACCAGTTTATAAAAATGTCATGTGTAACGACCCAAACATTTTAAATAGTATATGAACTTAATCTTAACGATTTAATAAGATGTTAATGGTTAATGCAGAAAGAGGAGTCGATGGCTTCATCCAGTAGACTCGAACCTTATGAAGCCTACTTATCAGAGCTTGGGAAAGAGGTAGCATCTGTGGGCTTCGCTTTGGACCAAGCCCAAGATGAACTCCAGCGTGTCAAGATTAAATGGAAACGCCTGCGGGAGAAGTTCAAGTTAGTAGAGATTACTACTAGGGAAATGTTATCTTAGCCTCCCTCAGATTCTCTCACCATAGCACACCTTACACTTAGGTCATATGCCGGTGTTATAAGGGGCTTTGTGATGAGACCGTAGCTTCTTTGTGTTATCCTTTGGGATGAATAAAGTAAGATTTATTCTTTTAGTGATGTTTTTGAAACTTCAAATGTCCGGATAATTTTAGGATGTATTTTATTGATGAATTTTGAACAAAGGATATTTTAAAATATTTATGTAAACCCTAAATAATTAATGATGTGTAATGATTTTCAAAAAATGGTTTTCTACAAAAGTGTTCAGTAAGGAATTTGGAGTCTAACAAGATCAACTTAATTTTTGATGATTAGTAAATTATGAATAGTGATTTTACACTTACGATTAGTAATGTGACCAAATGGATTAGTAATTTCACTCAAAGAAAGTTTTGATATAATTTAGACACCTTGATTAAGTAGTGAGATTCAATAAAATGGGTAAATAACGGTTTGATAAATTATTAATCAAGTATTAGTTTTTTTGGGTGAATAGTTTTTTTTAATTAAAAATTTAATTAAAAATAATTAGAAAATTATTTTTACCAAAAGGACTTTATTTTTGAACTCAGAGCATTGATATTATGTTATGGTAATTGTTGGGGATTTTTTTGAAAAAAATGAATTCTCGATGAATAGTGTTTTTATTTAAAAATTAAATTAAAGATATTTAGAAAATTATTTTTATAAAATGGAGTTCATAAATGTAATTAGAGCATCGATATTTGGTTAAGGTGAAATTTTGGGATTTTTCTGATAAAAGATGAATTTTTCAGTGAATAGTAAAAATGCAGTTTTTAGGGTTTCGGTATTTTTAATGAAATCATAACTGTGTCATGATGATGTCATGAGATATTTTAAGGGCTGGCTGGCCAAGGGTGATGAATTTTTGTTTTGGGGGCCCCATGTGGCCTAACTCCATGCTAAATTCCAAGGGAGAGCACATGGTTTTTAGAAAAGCACTTGTGAGGTGTCCCTTGGCCATTAATGCCTTGTACCCTCACTTTCCCTATAAATACCAAGCCCTCCTCTCATCCTTTCGACTCAAAAACCATCCTCAATGATGTTTCGGTCTCCTTACCTACCAAGGAGTCCTCCCAAGGTTCCCCCAAGCCCTCAGGGTCCAAACCTTTGAGTTTTAAGAGTTACGTTTTAAGGTAAGGGATCCGACCACTCTCTTTCTTTTCATGAAATCTCTTTTATGTCATTCCCTTTATGCTCCATGTTCTTATGTGAGAGGATGTTATTTTATACTCCTCTTACTGTAATTTTCATGTTTACATGATTAGAGATCCCCTCTTACTCTCATCATTTTGTTTTATGAAAGTTTAAGTGACGTCGTTAGGCTGCCCAATTTTTAAGGGATTCTTTCACCCTTCTCATTTTTCAAGTTCGATATTCATGTCAAGTCTTTCAAGATCCTTTTTATTATTTTGGGGTATGATATCTATATCTATCATACTGATATATTATGATCATATGATGAGAGACCCTATTTTATCTTGTCAAATCATTTTTATTGAAGTTTAAGTGACGACGTTAGGCTGCCGAATGTTTGGTAAGAGAAATCTTATTTTTGTCTTACTTCCATGTTTTTCATTTCACATGGTATGTCCTTCAATTTTCATTACTATGATTCATATCCTTTATATTCTGTCCCTATTCTATTTTTATAGATCATTTATGAGTGGTCGATCCATGTCCCTCTCTTTTCAATGTTTTCTAAAACCCTGTAACGTAGCCGTTATGCTGCAGAATTTTCGTCTCAAAATGCCTCTCTCTTTTTCTCAAAATTATTTTATGTTATTAAGTGAATACTAAAAGCTCTTATTTCTACAGGGGTATTCACATATATATCAAAATGTTCTATTTTAAATTCAGGTATTTACACACATGAAACCCGCTATCCCTTTTCGTGGTTTATAGTGACATAATGATCATGTCATTAAAGCAGTTTTTAAAACGTTATGATTATGAAATGAAACCCATTTATTTTATGCTATATGGGTTTTTTATGAAATGATTGATGATGATATATGTGGCTCACATGATAATAATGACATTTCAAGGGTGCACCCAGATAGCACTCCAATGCATTTGGTAAAGACTTACTCTCTAGAGATGACTTTTTAGACTGATACCTTGGTGAATAACCTTGGTAATTTTTAATGACACCTTGGGGATGGACCTTGGTGAAATGAAATGATTGTCAATATTAAATGTTTCAGCCACATATTCAAGTTATGAAAAATATAATTTTTATTATGATATATCTCATGTTTTGTTTCTCATGCCTTAAAGTTCTTTTCATGACCTTATTGAAGTATCTAAAGTTCACATGTAAAAGGTTTCTCTTGTTTCCCTTTCTAGACCTTCTGCTCACCCTTTCTTTTGATGTATGTCCCCAGGTTATGAGATGCATTAATGAACCTAGGATGAACTTAAGGAGAATCCTTTAAAGTGTTTAAGAAGAATGTTTTATGTTGTTTTCATGTTTTATGTTCCTTGTTTCCATGACACTAAAACTTAAAGATCCCCAGTTCCGTGTAATGAAATGAAAGTTTATGTTATAAAAAGATGGGATGTCATAGTTGGTATCAAAGGATGGTTTAGTTATTTGTGGAAATTAGGATATAAAAACTTTAGGAATAACCCTATAGAAAAGTTTAAATATAGGAAACCTTCCTGGTATTTTGGTAAGTATTGAGTAAGTGGTTTATCAAACAAATACATCCCTGTCTGGATACGAGCAGGTAGAGGCGGCTCTGGCACAAATGTACATAGGGGTAAAACCCAAAATCACCGCTTTGAGCTAGACTTGAAAGGGAACTGGTGAAAGATTACGGGCCTTGCTGCACTCTTGGTTACGACACTCCCGGGGGATATGTTTGGTTAATCATAAGATTTTTATGAATCATTATGAAGGAATTATAGAGAAATGTAATTGTCTAAGAATGAAGTCTTAGTTAAAAGATTCATAAATGAAATAAGTTTCTCACTAATGTTTTATTCTTTTAGAAAATGGCAGGCAATAGGAGGACCCGTGCAGATGGTGACCGCAATGCACCATGTGCTGACGACCCTCTAATGGAAGCCGGAATGGAAACATTCATGCGAATGATGAACCAAATGACTCAAGTTATGAGTAATAACTTGAATCATGCTGAGAGGCTGATCTCACCACGAAGGGAACAACATTCTTTTGAGTCCTTAATGCATCAACGGCCACCATCATTCAGTGGATCTACTGACCCTTTGGTTATGGAACAATGGATAAGCTCCATTGAAAAGATCTTTTCTGTACTCATTTGTTCGGAACATGAAAAAGTCACCCTTGGTGTTTATCGCCTAGAGGGAGAAGCTGATCAGTGGTGGTCACTGGTCAAAAACACAAATCCTAGAGGAGAGATGGAAGATATGGAGTGGGAAGAATTCTGCGGAATATTCTTTAACAAGTATTTCCCTCGTTCCATGAGAACGAGAATGGAGAAAGATTTTCTCGAGCTGAAGCAGAAGGAGAACGAATCTGTCAGAGGCTATGAGATGAACTTCACCCAATTTTCACGATATACCTCTAGCTTTGTCATGGATCCAAGTGGGAAGGTTGATAGATTTTTCGGTGGACTAAGACCTCATCTGCGGAAGAATTTATCCAATCAGGACTACAATAGCTATGAGGAGATCGTGCGGAGTGCAATGGAAGTCGAGCTAGAGTTTGGTGAGACACAGTGGTCTCATAAATCAAATGACAAGAAGAGATCGTTGGAGCACAGTTTAGGGAAGACTTTTGATCAGGGAAGAGGTGGAAAGTGCTACAAGTGTGGAAAAGGTGGCCATATTGCTCGGAATTGTCATAGTGAGGTGAAGCCTCAACTCCCAAACACTAACAACAGAGGAAAGATGGCTCTGGCCTTACCCGAAGTCTATTGCTTCAGGTGTGGACAGCTTGGGCACTATGCTAATCTATGTCCAAATCCAAGGGCAGTGGAGGGGAATCACCATCAACCTCAGCAAAGGCTAGGGAAGCAAGGTCGTGATTTTGCTATCACAACAACTGAAGTTGAAGCTCCGAATGACGTGGTAGCAGGTACTCTTGTTGTCCTCTCAAAACTAGCAACTACTTTGTTTGATTCTGGTTCTACGCATTCCTTTATTTCTTCCAAGTTTGTAAAGAATATAGAATCAATCCCCGAATTGCTTGAGGTAGAGTTGTCAGTCAAGACTCCAAGTGGGATTATCCACGCATCAACAGTGTTTAGAGACTCTAGTGTTTACTTTAGTGAGCACAATATTATCACAAATCTAGTAGTCATTCCCATGTTGGAATTCTACGTAATACTAGGGATGGACTGGCTCTCAAAGTATAAATCTAAGATCAAATGCAGAAGTAAGGAAATCTCAGTAGTCTTGAATAAACGACCTACAGTTATCTTCCAAGGAGAGATATCCCGAACTGATCCCTATCTAGAAGCACCTACTATAGCTTTCTTTATGGAGTTAATCAGTGATGATGAAGAAGGAAAAGGGAGCATAAAAATATAAGATGTTCCAATTGTTCAGGAATACATGGATGTATTTCCTGAGGAGTTACCTGGACCTCCCCCAGAAAGAGAGGTAGAGTTCTCCATTGAACTCGTACTTGGATCAAAACCGATATCAAAGACCCTTTATAGAATGGAAAATGTGGAGCTAGAAGAGTTAAAGAAACAACTCCAAGACTTATTGGAGAAGGGGTTTATCTGACCGAGTGTGTCTCCTTGGGGGGCACCTGTTCTCTTTGTGAAGAAGAAGGATTGATCAATGTGGATATGCATTGATTATAGAGAATTGAACGGGATCACAGTGAAGAATAGATATCCTCTTCCTAGAATTGATGATTTATTTGACCAACTTCGTGGGGCTCAATTCTTCTCTAAGATTGACCTTCGATCTGGTTATCATCAACTGAGGGTGAAGAAGGAAGATATTCCAAAGACTGCCTTCCGATCAAGATATGGGCATTATGAGTTTACTGTTATCCCCTTCGTCTTGATAATGCTCCTGATATTTTCATGGATTTGATAAGTAGAGTCTTTAAGGAATACCTTGATAACTATGTGGTAGTCTTTATTGATGATATTTTGATATATTCAAAAATTCGTGAGGATCATGAAGAGCATCTGAGGATTATTTTGAAATCTCTATGGAAGGAGAGGCTCTTTGGAAAGTTTAGAAAGTTTGAGTTTTGGTTAAAACAAGTGGCATTCTTGGGGCACATAGTAACCAATGAAGGAATCTCGGTTGACCCTGCCAAGACAATGGTTGTGGAGGAGTGGCCTCAACCCACAACAGTAACTGAGATTCGTAGTTTCCTTGGTTTAGCGGGATATTATATGAGGTTTGTGAAAAACTTTTCACGACTTTCTAGTCCACTAACCAAGTTGACTCGAAAAGGGGTTCAGTTCGTTTGGACAAAGGAATGCGAGGATAGTTTCCAAGAGCTGAAGAAGAGATTGGTTACTGCACCTGTGTTAACACTACCCTCTATCGGAGAAGGATTCGTTATTTTTAGCGATGCATCTCTGAAAGGGCTTGGGTGCATCCTCATGCAAAGTGGCAAGGTAATTGCTTATGCATCTCGACAGTTGAAGATTCATGAGCAGAATTATCCTACGCATGATCTAGAGCTGGCGGCAGTTGTTTTTGCTCTAAAGATATGGAGGCACTATCTTTATGGGGAGAAATGTGATATATACACTGACCACCAAAGTCTAAAGTATATTTTCACACAGAAAGAATTGAACATGAGACAAAGGAGATGGTTGGAGCTTATTAAAGACTATGATTGTTCAATTCATTATCACCCTGGAAGAGAAAATAGATTCACGGATGCATTAAGCAGGAAAGACCCTGTTGTTCTGGAAACAATGAGGATCCTATGAGATCCCTTGATTAAATATCTAGTAAAACTAGACATGGGAATTATAAGGAAAGGGACATCATCAACCCTATCCCAACTGATTTCTCAACCTTCATTACTTGAGAAGATCAAGAAGTCTCAGAAAAAAGATCCTTTGTTGCAGGGGATGTTTGAGGTTGTAAAGGATGGGAAGTTCCCTGACTTCAATATTGATCAAGAAGGTGTATTGAAATTTCGTACAAGACTATGTGTTCTATCTATTCCTGAGATAAAGAAGGAATTGATGGATGAAGCTCATAGCTCTACTTTCTCTATACATCCGGGAAGCACTAAGATGTATAGAGACCTTTGTGATCATTATTGGTGGGATAACATGAAGAGGGAGATTGCTGATTACACTACAAGGTGCCTGGTGTGTCAGCAAGTAAAGGCAGAACGAAAACTTCCTAATGGGGTATTACAACTGCTACCCATACCAGTATGGAAGTGGGATAATATCACCATTGACTTTGTAACTGGTCTCCCGAAAATGTCCAAATGAAACAATGTGATATGGGTTATTGTGGACCGTCTCACGAAGACAGCCCATTTTATCTCTATTTGGGAAGATTTCTCTCTGGATCAGCTTTCCAAGATATACGTAAGGGAAGTGGTAAGGCTGCATGGGGTACCACTATCCATCGTGTCGCATCGTGACCCCAGATTCACATCAAAATTCTGGAGAAGTCCTCAACATGCTCCGAATACTGAATTGAATTTTTGTACGGCCTATCATCCTCAAACTGATGGCCAATCAGAAAGGACTATTCAGACACTCGAAGACATGCTGAGATTATGCTCAATGGAATTTAAAGGTGGATGGGATCAACACCTCCCATTAGTTGAGTTATCCTATAACAAAAGCTTCCATTCGAGTATTCAGATGGCACCCTATGAAGCTCTGTATGGAAAGCGATGTAGAACTTCTACTTGTTGGGATGAAACTGGTGAGAGAAAGATTCATGGGGCTGATCTCATGCAAGAGAAGACAGAACATGTTCATTCCATCCAACAACACATAAAGTCTGCTCAGAGTCGGCAGAAGAGCTATGCTGACAATCGTCGAAGGGACTTGGAGTTTGGTGTTGGCGACAAAGTCTTCCTTCGAATTTCTCCCTCGAAGAGAGTCATGCGGTTCGGGAAGAAAGGGAAGCTCAGCCCTAGGTACATTGGCCCCTATGAAATCCTTGATCGCATAGAAGCAGTGGCCTATCGTCTAGAACTACCACTGAACCTAGCTCAAGTTCATGATGTCTTCCATGTATCTCTCTTGAGGAAGTACATACCCGACCCTTCGCATGTACTGAACCCAGATGTGGTACAACTGGATCATGACCTCTCTTATGAGGAGAAGCCAGTGGAGATCTTGGATAGTAGAGACAAGGTTCTACGAAACAAGACTACCCACCTTGTGAAAGTGTTGTGGAGGAATCATAAATATGAAGAAGTGACTTGGGAGGCTGAGGAAACAATGAAGCAAAAGTACCCTCACCTTTTCGACTAGGCCTCAAGTATAAATTTCGGGGATGAAATTTCTTAAGGGGGGAAGAATGTAATGACCCAAACTTTTTAAATAGTATATTAACTTACTCATAACGATTTAATATGATGTTAATGGTTAATTTAGAAAGAGGAGTCGATGGCTTCATCCAGTAGACTCAAACATTATGAAGCCCACTTATCAGAGTTTGGGAAGAAGGTAGCATCTGTGGGATTCACTTTGGACCAAGCCCAATCCGAACTCCAGCGTGTCAAGATTGAACAAAAACGCATGCGGGAGATGTTCAAGTTAGTAGAGATTACTACTAGGCCAATGTTATCTAAACCTCCCTCAGATTCTCTCACCATAGCACACCTTACACTTAGGTCATATGCCGGTGTTATAAGGGGCTATATGACGAGACCGTAGCTTCTTTGTGTAATCAATTGGGATGAATAAATTAAGATTTCTTCCTTTAGTGATGTTTGTGAAACTTCAAATGTCCAGATAATTTTAGGATGTATTTTATTGAAGAATTTTGAAAAAAGGATATTTTAAAATATTTATGTAAACCCTAAATAATTAATGATGTGTAATGATTTTTAAAAAATGGTCTTCTGGAAAAGTGTTCAGTAAGGAATTTGGAGTCTAATAAGATCAACTTAACATTTGATGAATAGTAAATTATGAATAGTGAATTTACGCTTAAGATTAGTAATGTGACCAAATGGATTAGTAATTTCACTCAAAGAAGTTTTAATATAATTTAGACACCTTGATTAAGTAGTGAGATTCAATAAAATGGGTAAATAACAGTTTCATAAATTATTAATCAAGTATTAGTTTTTTCGGGTGAATAGTTTTTTTTAATTAAAATTTTAATTAAAAATAATTAGAAAATTATTTTTCATAAAAATGACTTTATTTTTGAACTCAGAGCATCGATATTATGTTATGGTAATTTTTGGGGATTTTTCTGAAAAAAATGAATTCTCGATGGATAGTGTTTTTATTTAAAAATTAAATTAAAAATATTTAGAAAATTATTTTTATAAAATGGAGTTCATAAATGTAATTAGAGCATCGATATTTGGTTAAGGTGAAATTTTCGGATTTTTCTGAGAAAGATGAATTTTTCAACGAATAGTAAAAATGCAGTTTTAGGGTTTCGGTATGTTTAATGACACCATAACTGTGTCATGATGATTTCATGAGATAGTTTAAGGTTGGCCGGCCAAGGGTGATGAATTTTTGTTTTGGGGGCCCCATGTGGCCTAACTCCATGGTAAATGTCAAGGGAGAGCACATGGTTTTGAGAAAAGCACTTGTGAGGTGTCCCTTGGCCATTAATGCATTGTCCCCTCACTTTCCCTATAAATACCAAGCCCTCCTCTCATCGTTTCGACTCAAAAACCATCCTCAACAATGTTCTGGTCTCTTTACCTCCCAAAGAGTCCTCCCAAGGTGCCCCCAGTCCCTCAAGGTCCAATCCTTTGTGTTTTAAGAGTTACGTTTTAAGGTAAGGGATCCGACCACTCTCTTTCTTTTCATGAAATCTCTTTTATGTCATTCCATTTATTCTCCATGTTCTTATGTGAGAGGATGTTATTTTATACTCCTCTTACTACACTTTTCATTTTTATATGATGAGAGATCCCCTCTTACTCTCATCATTTCGTTTTATGAATGTTTAAGTGACGTCGTTAGGTTGCCGAATTTTTAAGGGATTCTTTCACCCTTCTCATTTTTCAAGTTCGATTTTCATGTCAAGTCTTTCATGTTCATTTTTATTATGTTGGGGTATGATCTATATATCTATCATACTGATCTCTTATGATCATATGATAAGAGACCCTATTTGATCTTGTCAAATCATTTTTATTAATGTTTAAGTGACGCCGTTAGGCTGCCGAATTTTTGGTAAGAGAAATCTTATTTTTGTCTTACTTCCATGTTTTTCATTTCAAATGGTATGTCCTTAAAATTTCATTACCATGATTCATATCCTTTATATTCTGTCCCTATACTGTTTTTATAGATCATTTATGAGTGGGAGACCCATGTCCCCTCTCTTTTCTATGTTTTCTAAAACCCTGTAACGTAGCCGTTATGCTGCAAAATTTTCTTCTCAAAATGACTCTCTCTTTTTCACAAAATTATTTTATGTTATTAAGTGAATACTCAATGCTCTTATTTCTACAGGGGTATTCAAATATATATCAAAATGTTCTATTTTAAATTCGGGGATTTACACACATGAAACCCACTTTCCCTTTCCGTGGATTTAAAGTGACATAATGATCATGTCATTAAAGCAGTTTTTAAAATGTTATGATTATGAAATGAAACCCATTTATTTTATGCTATATGGGTTGTTTATGAAATGATTGATGATGATATATGTGGCTCACATGATAATAAAGACATTTCAAGGGTGTTCCTAGATAGCGCTCTAATGCATTGGGTAAAGGCTTAATCTCTAGAGATGACTTTTTAGACTGATACCATGGTGAATAACCTTGGTAATTTTTAATGACACCTTGGGGATGGACCTTGGTAAAACGAAATGATTGTCAATATTAAATGTTTCAGGCACATATTAAAGATATGAAAAATGTTATTTTATTATGATATATCTCATGTTTTCTTTCTCATGTCGTAATGTTCTTTTCATGACCTTATTGAAGTATCTCAAGTTCACATGTAAAATGTTTCTCTTATTTCCCTTACTGGGCCTTCTGCTCACCCTTTATTTTGATGTATGTCCCTAGGTTATGAGATGCAGTAATGAACCTAGAATGAAATTAATGAGAATCCTTTCAAGTGTTTAAGAAGAATGTTTTATGTTGTTTTCATGTATTATGTTCCTTGTTTCCAAGACACTAAACCTTAAAGATCCTCAGTTCCGTGTAATGAAATCAAAGATTATGTTATAAAAATATGGGATGCCATATCATGCATGGTTGTTAACTGGTGATTTCTTGAGCACTAAGGATACCATGACCATCGATGATACTGCAAATCTTATAAAACCTCATTCTTCATCCTAGGATGTTACCATTAATTAGTTATATTAGATTAGAGACCTCTCACTTTCACATTCACTCTTATCAATACAATGTCCAAAAAAATTTGAACTTAAGCATCTACCTCAAGATTTAAAATATTGATATATTGAGAATGGATACAAGATTCTTATCATCATTTATAATTCACTCCCTCTAGAGAATCAATTTCTTCTACTTGAACATTTTATGGAGTATAAATAATATTTTTATTGTACAATTTTTTTCATTCCTAGTATTATCCCATAATTTTTCACAGATCATATATTATTTAATGATGAGGCTAAACCAGTGAGGAAGGAACAACATCGACCGATACCCGAAGAACTAGAATTTTTTAAAAAGGATGTACAAGAATTATTGGCTTATGGAATCATTTAACCCATCTATGATATCTAATCTATCTGTCTAATGAAATTAGTTCCAAAAAAAATTTCTCTTATAGTAATTTAAAATGAAAATAATGAATTTGTTCCAACATGTGTGCAAAATATTGGGTGTGTCTGCATATACTATCACCAACTAAACCAACAAACTAAGAAGGACCATTTCCCATTTCCATTCATTGACTTGATGCAATAGAGTCTAGCAGTTATGTACCAGTACCATTTCATTAATTAATATTCAAGATACTTTTAGATCTATATTTCTCTCAATGATCATGAAAATACAACCTTCACTTGCCCAATTTTCACTTTTCTTATAGGATGATGTCATTGTTCTATGAAATTCTCCACGTATGATCTAGAGATGAATGGTTAGTATTTTATTTGGATTACCTAGAGAAGTTCATGGATGTTTTCATTGATGATTTTACTCTTTATGGATCCTCTTTTGATGAATGTTTGAGAATTATTGGTTTTATCCAACATTATTGAATTGAATATAATCTCATATTAAATTATTAGAAATGCCATTTCATGGTGAGAAAAGGTGTATTACATGAGAATGTCATTTTTGGGCATGGTATCCAAGTCTATGAATCAAAAGTTGATGTCATTGATTCCCTACCATTCCTAGAAAATGTGTGGGATGTGCATTGTTTATTAGAAAATATTGTATTTTACAATCGTTTCATTCATGACATTAGTAATATTAAACCTTCCTCTCCCAATTGCTCCTAAATAAAAATGAATTTTTTTTGCTAATGAATATGAGTATGATTTTAACAAATTAAAATGAAATATATCATCACCCCTAATAATCCAACCATGTCGGTGGGATCTACCATTTGAACTCATGTGTGATACCTCCAACTATGTAGTTGGGGCTATCTTATCACAATAGGTTGATCACGCTCCGCATGTAATTTCCTATGACTCATGCACACCAGAACTTTCCTAATAAAACTACACCACAGTTGAAAATTAATTCATTTCCATTGTGTTTTCCTTAGATAAATTTAGGTCATACATTTTAGGGTCCAAATTAATTAAATTCCCAAACTATGTTGCACTCTGGTATCTCGTTATGAAACCAGAATCAAAATGACATCTCATTTGCTGGATGATCATCCTTCAAGAATTTAACATTGAAATTAGAGATAAAAAAGGAGATAAGAATATTGTGGCTAACTATATCAGTATGATCCTCCCATCATCTGATATTGACACAACCCTATGTATTCCCATAGATGAAATGTTTCCTTCTAGGAAATTTTACCAAGTGAAATATGTTATACCTTTGTATGCCTAACTAGTAAATTATTTAGTAGCATCTTGAATTCAAACAGATTTCAATAAAAACCAACTAATTATTCTAAAACATGAGCCCTATTGGTACATTTTGGATGACCCATACCTTAACAATACTGAGTTTCAGTCTGTGCATATGTTCTTCCATACTCTCACTTCTGAAGGACACTTTGGTACCCAATGGACTACTTGCAAGATCCTCAATTCTAATATCTTTTTGTAAACATTATTTTAGGATTCCAATGACTTATATAAATCTAGTTCTCACTGTCAATGAATGGATAAAGTCTATAAAAGAAATGAAATCCCACAACAAACCTTTATCTTTCTTGATATTTTTGATGGTTGGAGTATTAAAAATATAGGGACATTTCTGAATTCCTATGGAAACTTTTACATTCTTCTGGAAGTTGATTATGTTTAAAAATCGGTAGAGAATGATCCAAAAATTTAGATGATTCCAAGATAGATGTAGAATTTTTGGGAACCCAAGTCTTATGTACGTTTGGATTACTTTGTTTCATCCTTAGTGACCAGGGTTCTCATTTTTGCAACTGAACAATGAAATCAAATTTTCATCAGTATGGGGTCGACATCAAGTGTCTACTACATATCACCCAAAACCAATTGTTAAGATAAGGTGTCTAATAGAGTGGTAAAACAGATTATTGAAAAATGGTTCAACCTAATAGAAAATATTGGAGTCTTAGACTCGATGATTGATTATGGGATTACTGTAATGCCTTTAAAAACTCCAATTTGAATGTCACCATATTGTCTTGTGTTTGGAATGATTTTCTAGCTCCATGATGTGATTTAACACCACTCCTACTGGGACATTAAATAATGCAATTAAAATCTTTCTTGTTAAGGTTCTCAAAGGAATCTACAGATTCAGGAGTTGGAGGAAATGTGTAGAGATTATTATTAAAACTACTAGATTTATAAAGAGATAACCAAGGATTCCCATGATCATATCATCCTTTATCATAAATTACGCAGTGGGAATAAGGTCCTCCTTTACAATTAAAATATTTAGTTCCATCCATGAAAGATTCATTACTACTGGTTTGGTCCAACTTTGTTACTAATGTATATCTATTTTGTGTTGTTAAGGGTCAGAATGAAGAAACAGAACAAACCTTCACTATCAATATGCAGTGGCTAAAGCACATTCTCAAAGCCATTTTGGAGTCTATGATGAAGGTAATCAAAGTTCATGAAGCAACCTATGAATGAAACCCTCCAAGTTTTATCCTTACTTACCACATTATATTTTATTACAATGAGGATACTACATACTCTAGGTGTGGGGGGATGGTTATATTCCTGGTTTAGTTATGAATTTTCCTCATCTTTCTACTTTTTATCTCACCCATTTCCCCAAACATTGTTTTTCTATAATGTTAATTTTTTATTCTTACTTTATCATGGAAAATTATTCCTTATTAATCATGTATGTTATTAAAAATTCATGATTAGTTTCCTTATTTTAGGTTGTTATACCAAAAAAATCACTCATAAAATGTGTGTTCTGGAATGAATTTAACACTGAGGTATTATTTTTATTTATAATTGGTTGTTTTTCGATGATATAGACGATTTTATAACTTTGAAACATTTGAAAGGAATGGTACCCTTCGTGTAAGTAGTTTAAAGGAAAATTGTGTCACTTAATATCTCCACCCATCATTGCACCTAAATAGGTAGTGTGAATTTTTATTACTCAATAAAAGTTAAATATAAGTTATTTTAATATTTATTTTCATTCCAAAATTATATCCCATATGTTTTTTCCTTATCTGATATTTTTCATAAATGAACCATATTGACCCATACTTGTGTACCTGTTATCTGACTATTGTATGCACTCAGAATAAAAAAACAAAAACAAATATGGGTTGTATATTTTGAAGGTTGAAAACAACTATTCCTATACCTTTGATCTTGTTATAAATATTATAATTCGTGTTGTGAGGAGATTAAAAATGGGTTGAGTTAAGAGTTTTTGATTTGTTCCATGTATATTTAAAAAAAAAAGAATAATAATAATAATAATAATAAATGAGGGGAGTGATGAAATGTGAAAAATATGGGGATATTGAGGTCAAGATCTTATTGTTTGACTTCTAGGAATGTTTATTTTAGTTTTTCTTGAAACTTGTCTACAACGGATGTAGGATAGGTTTAGTGGAAAAAATAATTTATATAGAAACTTTTTAAAATAACCTATATTTATTGGATAAAAAGTGGGAAGAATAAATTGAAGTGGTTTTCACACACACACGTTGTGAATTAGTGATATGTTTAAATTCATAATTTTTTGTTCGTACAGGTGTCATGAATCTATTAGAATTTTGTTTTGATATAATTTATGAGAAATTAATTCCCATGATCACTAAGAATAACTCCATGGTGTGATTTTTTATTTGATCACATTAATAAAAATATTTAAATTTTATTTTCATGTAATATATTTATGATGTTCGGAATATATCCATGTATATTTTTTTGTAAATGTAAATTTTCCTAAGAGTGAACATGCATAGGTGTGGGGGTGTGCTCTAATAGTGATTCACTATTCTTTTCCATCATTAATACCACTGTGTTAAACTGATTTGGTACCATAATTTCTTAACTTATTAAAAAATTAAACTTCATGTTTGATTAGATTAATTTTCATTAATCACTATTAAAAAGGGTAATTTCAAAATTTTAAAATATTTCATTATAGGTGGTGGTGATTTGGAGGGCCCAAATGATGTTGAAGAAAAATTGGCCACATCACACATGAATCCAAGAACACCAGTGGAATCAACCGCACACTACTACTAATTCGTGCATCCAATTAAGATGCACTACTGGAAATTAATGCTACAACCATGGTTTTAAACCATGGCTATAAGCATAAAAACCGTGGATATAGGTCATATCCATGGTTTAATTGTCCATGGCTATTATTGGTGTCGATATATGGCAAGAGCTATTGCCACGGTTCAAACCTTGGCTGTAGGCCTATTGCCACAGTTTTAAACCATGGCTATAGCCTTTAGCCATGATCTGAAACTGTGGCAGAACATTAAGATGCACATGGTTTATTATCATGGTTCAAAAATATGGATCTATGGCTATACCCATGGTTTAAAAGTTTGGCAATAGGCCAACATCCATAGTTTAAAAATGTGGCTCTAGGACTTACCATTTCATAAAAAACACACCTCAACCCCCCTTGAACACCCCCTGCACCCCATGCATGCCCTGGATAGCCCCCCTACACCCCCAACCCCCTCTGGGAAACCCCCTTGAACCCCCTAGATAGCCCCCTTGCACCCCCTAAACAACCCCCTACACCCCCATGCCCCCTTGAACACCCCCCCTACACCCCCATGCCCCCCCTAGACAGCCCCCTCCCCCCCCCCTTGACCACCCCCATGCCCCCTAGACAGCCTCCCCCTTGAACCCCCTCAGACAACCCCCTTGCACCCCCTAAAATACCCTCTGCACCCCATTCCCCCTGGACAACCCATTGGACCCCCTGGACAACCCCCTTGCACCCCCTGAAAACCCCCAACACCACCGTGCCCCACTAAACAGCCCCTTTCACCCCCTAGACACCCCATCACCCCCATTCCCCTTGTAAAACCCCCTCGAACCCCTAATATTTCCCCCTTGCACCCCCTTGAACACCCCCTACACCCCATGCCCCACCTGGACAGACCCTTTCACCCCTAGACACCCCCTTGAACCTCCTTGAACACCCCCTACACCACCATGCCCCACTTGGATAGCCCCTTGCACCCCGGATATCCCCCTTACACCCCATTAAAACCCCCCCTGCACCCCATGTTCCCCATCCCCCGACCCCCTCTCCTAGACACCCCCTGCTCACCCATGCCCCCCTTGCACCCCCTCTAGACACCCCCAATGCACCCCCTAGACAGCCCCCTTTCTGCCCTTGAACACCCCTAGAACCCCCTACAGTAGTCCACCCCCTTGAACCTCCTTAAACCACCCTCCTGGACACCACCTTGCACCCCCCGGACAGCCCCCTTGCCCTCTTGAACACCCGTAGCACCCCCCTGTAGTAGTCCACCCCCCTTACACCCCCTTGAACAGACCCTTGCACACCCCTATACAGTTCTCCTCCCCCTTGAACCCCCCACTATACACCCCCTTTACATCCCCCTTTCCCCCCTTGAACACCCCCTATAATAGGCCACCCCCTTGCACCTCCTTGAACACCCCCTCCCAGAACCCCTCCGTTCACCCCTGGAAAACCCCCATTTCCCCCCTTGAAAACCCCTAGCACCCCTATAGTATCCCACCACCTTAAACTCCCATTAACACCCCCTTTCACCCCCTACAGTAGACCACCCTCTTTCACCCCCACCCTTACAGTATACCACCCCCTGAAAATCCCCCCTAGAAAGCCCCAACCCCCCTCCTGGACACCCCCTCAAACACCCCTCCCTCCTGGACACCCCCCCACCTGGACACCCCCTCCCTCCCGGACAAACCCTAGACACCCCCATGGAAAACACCCACTCCAAGAAACCCCTTGGAGAGCCCCGTTGAACAGCCCCCAACACACCCATTCCCCCTCACACCCTCCTTCTAAACACCCCTTGCACCCCCTGGACAACCCCTTGCACCCCCTTGAACACCCCCATAAAGTAGCCCACCCCCTGAACGTCCCCCTTTCACCCCCACCCTTGCAGTAACCCACCCCCTTCCTGGACCCCCTCTCACCTGGACACTCCCTCACCCCCTGGATAACCCGCCTCCTGGTCAGCCCCCAACCTCGACACCCCCCCCCCCCGAACACCCTCCTTGCACCCCCTGGACAACCCCCATGAACACCCCCTGTATTTTGCAATCCAAACCTATATCTATGTCGAAATTGGAGAAAATAACAATCAATTTTTTCATAGTATTTCTATGAATGGTTTGAAAATGGGATTCCTTATGGGGGATTTTGGATTGGATCTCAAAGTCATCTCAATTCAAACCTATTCATGAATCCAATATGGTGGAAGACTTACCAAACCATTTGGAACAATTTTGTGGATCCTAGGTTGATATCTAGTGTCATTCCATCCAATTAAAGATTATAAAGGAGGCGTAAATGTAACATAATTCACTACATGAGGAATTACATCTCATGTGCCAAGTTAACCATGTTCGGTTCCATTTAACTCATTCAATTCATTAAGTTAACCATGCATCCCCTGGAAAGTCCCCTTGAACACCCTCTGCACAACCATGCCCCCTTTCACCCCTCGCCCCCTCATGGACTCCCCCTTCCCCTTTCCCCATCCCCCTTTCCCCACCATACCCCCTCCCCCCATCACACCCCCTACACCCTACCCCCGCCCCTTGCAAATGAACAAAACACACCCCATCCCATACACACCCCTTGGACCCCCAACACCCTTCCCCTTACCCCTTTCACCCCTCCCCCCATCTCACCCCCTTCCCCCACACCCTACACACCCCCTACCACTTCTCCAGCACACCCCACGCCAACCCCACCCCCTGCACATACCCCTGTCCACCCCCTACCCACCCCACCCCCTTAAAACACCCCTTCACACCCCCTACACACTACACACCCCCATGACCACCTCTTGTACCCTACACTACCCCTTTAAAAAAACCTAGCACACCCCCCAACACACCCCTTGGACCCCCACACCCTCTCCCTACCCCAGCACACCCCCTATCCACCCCATGCACCCCATGCCCCTTGCAGAAAAACCTAACACCCCCAAATAGCCTATTTTTTTGTTCCTTGGAAGGGGTATTTTTAGGTGAGGTTTGCAGATAGGACTTGTTTGGATCATCAGATGAGTAGTGGTGTATGGGAAGCCATGGGAACCACGTATGAAAAGCCATAGGGTGGGGAGCGCACTATTTATTATCCTTGGCTATAATGGATGATCTATGGTGATTTGATAGTCTTTGGTAATGGATATTTCATATTATAATTTTTGGATAAGTGGGTTGGTCACATCTAGTCGTTGAATTTAATGATGGATAGAACATGGGATTCAAATACCAGGTGTTTAGTTTGGATGGTCTATGATAATGGTACTCCTATGGCTGGGAGAATCATATCAGTTTTGGGTGACTGAATGTCATGTCATATGGGTCATTGTTGTAGTGGGGCCTATCATTGAACGATTGATGTGAAAAAGTGATGCTAGTGTGTGAAAGATGATATCATTTTAGGTTCCTTGAGTAATACTAGATTTGTTATTCAGATGTGGTGTTAAGTGGAGTTAGTGAATTGTAATCGGTCTTAGGATGGCTTTTGAGTGATTTGAGGGTGAATCACATCAGAGGTGAGTTAGTTCTTAGTGTGGGAGCATGATGGAGGAAGCAAATAGTTGGGTATCCCACCATAAAATTACACTGGGAGGCATGGATCAAACATATGTGTAGGAATTATATGATCTCATGATGCCTTTAGAGGTGAAGTCATCTTGATTGAGAGGTGTGATAGCACACCAGCGAGTGAAACCAATATATTTCTGGAAAATCCATCCATAAGAGAACAAACTGGTGTTTTTGTTAGGTTGGATGTAGTGTGATGAAAACTGCATTGATATCATTTTTCAAAATCCAGTTACCAGGTCAATAGAACATTGGAAGATCATTCTCAGTTGGAAATTCATGTGGTTAGAATCCCCATGATGTTTAGTCAACCTTTACGATAATATTAGTATGGTGGGGATAACCATTATATTTAGGATGAATCAGTTGAAGACACAGCGGAGTGTCCATAAATATGGGTGTAGTGGGAGCCTTCTTGGTGTTTGTATTTTTAGTGAGTGAGTGGCTCGACTCATGGTGAAAATCAGGCCTTTATGTTTGGATTTGTGTAATAGAAACATGTTTAGAATTTAGAGAGGAAGAATAGTGAGTTCTCAGGGAATTGACAACCGTAGTAGTTTGCGAGACATGTTTTGACAAATACCACCACATCTCGTGGATGAGAATTGTTAAGATGGGGAGTTTGTAATACCCCACAGGTTCCAAATTCATTATTTTTGGAGGAAATTTGGGTTTTTAATATGAATCATGAGTTTTTTCTTAAAATGGAATTTGGATCAGAAATCTGATCGTTAGATGTTCCTAAATGGTATTTTTGGATTTGGTTTTAGTCCCATGTTGGGTCCTATGAGGTTTGGGTGGAATTTAGTGGAGGTTCAGGGTGCTAATTAACTTAAATTTAAGCTAATGTATCCTTTCATGCTATGACCCATCGGGTTTATACCTTGAATGGGGTTGGTTGAAGGGTGAAACCCCTATCTCAAACATTTCTAGCTATGAAAATCAGTTCAAGACATGAAATTCCCAAGGGTTGGGATTCATGGTGTGAAACCCCTAGTCACACCATGAATCATGCCTAGATGTATTTATTTTAATATGTCAAATCTTATCTTCTTCTGGGTCAAGTGTTTCACAGTGATGTTACTAAAGAAAGTGTTATGTTTTTAAGGCCGATTATTTGTTTTTGATGAAAAGAAAACAATTATTTTCTTTACGTTTTATATTTTTATGAGAAATCTCAGTTCATTTTTATCCAAAATTAGGGCACCATCATATCTAAAGTGAAGTAAATTTCATTTTCTACAACTAAGTTGGCTGAAACATTCTACTAGTCCACATTGAAGTCTAAGGGAAATCATGTAAAATAGGTGAACATGTCATTTCAAAGAGACATAACCAATTTTCCTAGAATATACACATTATATAATAATGAAAACATGTTTTTAAAATAATCAAGCTATTATATAATTCAAATTAAAGGGTTAGGAAGAGGGAACTTATGTCAAACTCAAGGCACACTAATTTTCACGATGAAAACTTGAATCTTCCATTCTTTTTCTGCTTTCATGCATATGAAAATTTGAGGAAAACATCAATTCAATAATTTCAAGAAAACTATATAAGCATAAACTACCGTTGTAAGTTTTTGATGAAAATGTACTTCCATTGGAGGGGTTTTATTACACAAACAAGAATTTTTTATCAAATGAAAAAATTATCTTTACTAACACTTGATCAAGAATTGCAATTTAATATAATCAAGCAGAATTAAAAAGACTATTAAATTCAATTCAAAATATTATTGAATTAAAGAGGGTAAGAGAGGGACCCTACCACAAAAAGGATGGTCCACAGGCTATAATAAAATTATCAAGGGCTCTAAAATTAAAAAACCCAAATTATAAACTAAGAGAAATCGAAGAACGAAGGAAAAATCTCACCTTAAGCAGTTGTCGGTGAACCAAATCAGCCGAAACCTCTTTTCCTTCAACGATAGTTGCTGCAACACACAAGAAAAGGTCCCGGGAGACTTCAACAAAATTATAGTGATCTGATGAATCTTCATTACTTGAACCTAAAAATTGAAGGGAGAGGAACATGATTAGTGTGAATTTCAATAAAATAATAGGTGATGATGGACAATTTTTAATGTAAATTAATGAATTTTAAAGTCCAAGTGCATACCATAGGGGTTCCATCGAGTCTAGATAACCGAATTAATGAATTTACCACTCCACTATTGTTACATGAGGTTACAATATTGACATGCACCTGGTAAGAATTAAAAGATACCATAAAACTAATTAGTATTGTTAGATATATGAAAAATGTATAAGAAAAATATAAAGAACAAATTGGTTGCATCATACATGAATCATGATACAGTACTATAAGGATTATGTGGTCGGATAAACTATTATAACGATCCAATAATCTAGAGAAAATAAATCTCCTATTATAAAATTCAATTTACTTTTATAGAGTCAATGATACTCATATACAAGAATAAAATATTTATATTTTCCTCCTACAATCCATCAGTGTGATTACATTGAAGGTAAAAATAAGCCTCAAAGATATAGAATTTCTCTCTACATGAACAATCCAATCAATATAACTCCAAAAAAACCCCATCACATTGAATCAATATCACTCTTGGACATGATTAGCATCAAGTGACAAAAATTAATATTGTATATAAATACCAACCCCCCTGCACCAGCCCCCCCCCCACCCTGCACCAGCCACCCCACCCCCACCCACCCCCACCCACCCCCACAAGCCATGCATCATCCCCTCCCCCTGCACCAACCCCCCAACCACCAGTCCCCCACCACACACCCACACCCAACCCCTACACTAGCCCCCCTCCCCTTGCATCATCTCCCCCACAACCCCCAACTTTCTCTAATAACTGTTGGAAAATTTTTAAAACAAAAGAACATCCATGAAAAACTAAGAAAATAAAATTTTCCATTAATATACATATATACCTATAAGGATAGTAGATTAATAGACATTACAATTAGTTTAGAAGAAGTTGAAGGGGACAGTTATACAGAATATATTCAAAGAGATGATTTTATTTCTTACATTTACCGTAATTCCATATATTTGAAGAAAGGTAAACTATTAGAAAAGAAGAATAGAAGTTTAAATGTGAATTATAATGATCTCGTAGAAGAGATAAAAATGTCCATGGTGAAATGTGTATAATAATACAGGATACCAGAATATCTTAAAAAAAATTGGTTGCTAAATAAAATGAACTTCATGAGGCACAATCTAGGTATCTTAAATCAGGAAACACTTTAAAGAATATGATATAAGTCTTTGAAAATGCAGTGGATATTCAAGCTAAACCATCCAAGGGTGATGAGAAAACCAGCCCCATGGAAAAGGTACAAATTTTTTTAAATTTTCATGTGATACTAAATATATTTCCTTTCATTATAAATATAATGAAACACAATTTGAATATTTTTATGAAGATAAATGCTGTAAAATGATTCCTCCTATGGATGACATGAGAATGGAGAAACCTTGAGGAAATGGGAAAATAAAGGATAGAGGATTCCTGGAAAAAAATATAATTTTATAAAAAAAATCATAAATGTAAAGAAAGATCAAGTTTTGAGAGATATTAATATTTTTGTAGAATTTTTGAGTATAAATATTTTGAGTAATGGTACAACATGTCATTTCCCTGGAAGTGTGATGAAAAATGGGGAGGATACTTGAGAAAAATAAAAGTAGTTGTATTAGAAGTAGGAAAACTCTTAGAAAGAAAAATTTACATCTTGAAAAAACTACTGGAAAACTATCATCTCTTTATTACCATTCATTTTATTTATATTTTATTATAGGGAATTAATGAAAACAATTGGGGAGATGGATGATTGTTGTATTATTTGGTTATAATAATAATGAAGTATCCTTCCTAGAATACCATTAAAGTAAGATTTTCCATGATGAAGAAAGTGATACCATCCATCAAGGGGTAAAAATAATAAATTATCATTTTTAATAATGATAAACTGTATAGAATATCAAAATCTGAACAACCGAATTATAATTTTTCATCAAGGTTTTGTTGAACAACCCCAATAATAATTTTTATATTGACATCACATGCTAATTGATTTATGTACTTCATTGATCACTTTGTATATAAAATCCTGTTTCTATAAAGGGTTTTACCTCATCAACTTATATTTTAATAGCTCAAGTCTCTTTTCCAATAATATCTTGTGATTATATCCTTCTCCCACAAGTGGATAAGTCTGACACTACAAATATATGGAGTAGAAGAAGATTTCCTGATAGGAGTGCTCGAAATCTTGGACCACAATCAGTGAGTTCTAAAAATCAATTTCCACTGACCCTATAGCCATTTCGTAACTCTAAAATAGGGGGTACACTAATTCAAATCATCCATTAGCTCCCTAGGACCTATCTAACCCAACCAGCATGCCAATAAAAGAAAACATCATATCAATCTCAGGGCCAAATCAAGATCTGGTAATATCCCAAATTTATCATCCTATTTCTAGTACCAAATAAAGGAAATACCTCAACCATATTTGGTATAAGGTATAAAACACTATTAAATTAAATTCATGAACAAAACACAAAAAAAGCCACAATAGGATCACATTTCCAAACTCTATGTTCTATGGTAACACCCAAAGCCACTAATGATTAAATCAGCACTGACCCTCTTATGGTTAATAAAACATGGGGCACCCATGTTCCCCTAGATAACTTCTATCAAATCATGATCAAATCTAGATAGGGAAACCTCATCTAGAGACTCCAAAAACTAACCAATCTTTGATCATTACCTCACCCATAAGGGAATCATCAAGAAAAAACACACCCATAAGAATGTCCTCAAGGAGTTTTCAGACCCATCTCAAACCTAATCTCAGTGACACCCAACCTTAACCAACACCCTATGGTGTCATCCCAACCTACAGGTTCCAATTGGATTAATCCTCTAGCAATAAGTTTTTAAACATCAATAACTAAAACCCCAAGAAATTGGTCTAAACATCCATGATATATAAAAAATAACCCTTTTTCCTTCCATCTGATAGATGTAAAGACACAAAAATATATATACCTTAGACTACCCAATAAAAGTTTCTAGGAACATCAAAAAAATCTTATTGGCATCACCTATGGAAATTTGTTCAAAAAATTTACAACCCCCACTTAGTAATCACACCACACCTCTATTTAAAGAACTCTCAAACCAAAACCATTATAGAAAACATCTCTATACACTACTCACATTGAGGGTTCTAAATCCAAAAAAATTTAGGGGAACCTCCCATCTATCCTAGACTAAAACAAAGCATCTCACAAAAGGCCTCTAACTACTTGAGGGTTCTAACACCACACCCCACATAGAAAGCACCATGGATAGAACACTCAAAGGTACAAACTCTAATCCCAAGGAATGAAGTATATCCATGTTTCTCTCCTTTCATACCCTTATGCGTCACATAATAGTATATGATGTTTTCACTTGAATAAAAAACCAAGAGAGAGGGTTTATCAATAAAACCACCAGGTGAGACACCTGAGACCATCACTTCTCAAAGATGAACCACAAAGGTTCTCAAGGAACTCCCAAAAAACCAATAGTCATTTAATAACTAAAGAAAATAATAAATAACTATTGATTAGAGAAATATAAAAAATATAGAACACCCAACCTACCTTATGATGAAAAATGTTAAGCTGAAAAACTGAACCTATGATCGAACATTGTCCCAGGAAACTATTTAATTCCAGGAAATAGAAAAAATTAATTATAAATATTTATAATTATTTATTTAAAAACTACCAAATAGGAATAAATGACAAAATGATTATTGTGGTGCTTCCACATTCTAAAAACACAACCAAATGCTTAAAAGAGACCTAAAATATACCCATGAAATTAATCTGGAAAAAATATCTAATAAGAAACACTTTATTACCAGGAAAATCCAATCAATTTAACTAAAAATTCAAAACAAATCCATTATTCCTCATACTATCTCAAATAATGATGAGTGTCGGCATGCATTCTACATCACGAGATATATAATATCTAAGCCACAATAATGAACCAATATTCATGGTAAATTCCATCATGTTATGGTGGGATCGTCAGTAACAACCTTAATGGGAACTATTAAAATTATAGAGGATAAAATAATAGTAATAACGAATGTAATAGAAGAAGATTCCTACTTCAAATCACCGCGTAAGAGGTGCACCAGAGGAGGAGGTGGGGAGGAATCCTTAGAGAAGAACTGGAACAGAGGTGAGGTTACTGTAGCGAGGTGGGTTGGTCATGTCGGTAGGGAGGTGGGATGGAAGTGCTAGAACCACGTTGGTAGGGAGGCGTCGAAGCCGTGTCAGAGCCGACGAGGAGATTTGCTGGATGCGTCGGAGTAGAAGGGGGAGGAAGAATCACGAGGGGAGGAGTAATAACGAGGGGAGGAGTGGAGGATGAATGTCAAGGGAGGAGGAGTGGAGGAGGAATCCTGAGGGGATGTTAAACAGTGAGGATGGAAAGGGAGGAGGAATCACGATGTGAGAGGGAGAAGTTGCGGGAGGGGGAGGAAAGCCCGATTGAAATAAGATTCAGATAACCTATTGCCACACCCATCTATTTGGGTGTGGCTATATCATACCTATAGCCATGGATCATTTAAACTGTGGATATAGATATGTGGATATAGATCATTTTTATAGTGGTGATGAGATTTTTTTGGATGATCCATAATTATATTAGATAAAACTCTTTAGAATACACCCAAGCCCAATTATTCCATTAAAGTCCCAAAATAACTAATATATGTAAGTTATCAAATCTTCACAAAGTCAAAAGTGGTGTGTTGCGTTTCATCCATATCGGGAGTTTCAACCTCCAAGTGATGACAATTTTTTTGATATATACAATAGGTATGTAAATGTATATTTAGTTTTTTCAAAATAAATATAATACTGTATGGATTATAAAAACCATGTCCCAAATATTTTTATGAAATCTGTGTGCCCAAAACCACCTTCCACTTTGTCTATAAAATGTAACGTAGAGAACCCCATTTTATAGTTAGACTGATAAAAAAATATCTAGTATTTTGGATACCCAAATGAGTCATCTCCTCATCCAGTAATTTATAGAGGCACCTATCCTCCTAGGGGGATCAACAATGAAGGTGAAGTTCTAGATGAGCCTCCTCCTCCTCTCGAAGGTGGGATAAATGGTGGAATATCATTTCTAGGGAGCTAAACACACTTGGTAGGGAGTTAAGACACTTATTATTATACTAGTTTTTTGTAATTTTGGTGTTAAAATTTTAACTTATGTTATAACTTATCACCCCTATCCTCTAAATACATTTATATTCTATAACTAAGTGAAAAATGTTTTAATTTACACACTGATAAAGTTAAAAATTCAAATAGAAATCTTTAGATGTTCCTATGGGACAATAGAAACATCCTTTTTTCTCTCACAGATATGTGATATTTTTAGTATACTTTTGTTGAGATTTTTCTATTCTGGATGTCCAAACATTTACAAGATGTTTTTGTGTGTCAAGGGTTGTTTCTTTATTCATTGTTTTAAGATACAAGAGGGAAATAATGATGTTACAAAACCTCAAATAATGAATTCAATTATAAAATGTGTATGTTTGTGAACAATGAACTATCCAATGTGTATAGGTAACTTGAAATGACATCCTTATCTCAAAATTATAAAAAATACACATTCCATTGTCAAGTATTAAAATCTTTAAATTAAGTGATTTTAATAAAAATGTTCTCAAAACCACCCCCTCTTTTAGTACTTTTTATCAAAAATACACACTTTAAACCTATAAATTATTTTTTAGAGACAAAATAGGGTCTTAAATACACTAAAAAACATCTTTAAATAATAATAAATTTGATATGTCATGAAAACATATTAAATATCAGAGAAAATTATATATACGAAGGTGTTGAAAATTAATAGCATCCCACTTTGGACACCTGAATGTTTTTCTTAGGATAGATCTTGTTAGCAGATGACCTAGAAGGATATCAAGATGGTTGTATAGTATTTGGTTTGTTTTTAATTATTTTTTATAGCATGTATTGTATGCTTCAATGTATACTGATTGTTTAGTTTTGTAGATACAAGACATACATTATCATCATTTTTAATATGATCCAGTTCAAGATTTTGATTATTTTACATAGCTTGAATGTTTGTCCCTATTTATACTTCTTTTAAATTATTATACCTCTTATTGTATTTATTTACTTATTATTATGCATTGTTATCCACTTCAGTTATGAGAGAATATTCTACCCATAGACACACCCTAGGACCTCACTACTGGTCGGTACCCTCTGGAATACGGGGAGGCACACCTGAGGCCAATTGTCTAAGAAGCTTTGAGGAACCTTTTAGGGGAACCTAGTTTACGAAGTCAAAAAATATTATCATAGGATTTCTTTTCATTACTTAATATTTTGAGGAAATTCACAGGATTTTAGGAATGTTTTGGAAGTTTTTTATAAGACATGATTTGGAATAGGTAACTGATATTTGAGGTGAATATTGAGTTTCATTAAACAAGAATTTTTGTTATGTACTTTTCATATTTTAGTGGATATCCTTTCACCTTTGGGAGACACACATGATATGTGAGTGTTATTATGATTATTATGATAGAAAATTTCATTTTATCCTTTCCCCAATTAAATTAGGGAAATGAAGTATTAACCATGAATCATTATAGGATCCATGAATTCACATTCCATTCATATGCCATGTCGTATAGGTGAATTTCACTTCTTTCATTTCTTGTGTTGCATGTGATTGTTTAGTGAGCCATGGACATTATATTTACACCCGTGCTGCTAAAATTGTCAATTGGGTATGGGATTTTTTTTAAAGTGTCAGCGTCAATATAAATAATGTTTTCCTATATAGGTTTATGTTGGAATATTAAATATCTATTTTCTACCCATGTTAGCTAGGTTCAACTGGTTACATGAGATTCTATTTGGATATGATTGAATGATCTATAGTATCAATTCATGAGGTATATGGGCCCTTGTGGTTTGGAATGAGAAATTTACCAAGTTTATCCATCATATATAACCATTTACATTATGAGACTGAATGTAGAAGAGGTAAAATAGATATTAAATGGGTGTCGATTTCATGGATAATGTGTATTGGCTTTTGTTAAGTAGGAATTGTGATCTTTTTTAATCAAATTTTTTTCTATTTATGTAATAAAATGAAAATATGAAATGTAAATCTGGAATTGTAGACATAAAATGATTTTTAGTAAGTGAAGAGGTAGGTGTAAACGAACCTTCACCTACTAGAACCCCTATAAACAAAATATTTAACACTTACCAATACATTAACCTTCTATGAGGGTAGTTGTGGTTGTACCATGAGTAATGATCCATTATTGTTGTGATTTTCTTTCACTAGTTATTCCATTAGATTCAATCGCATTCCATGGAATGTGTATTGAATTTATATATGTACTATATCACAATGTCCTTCTGTCATGTTCCCGGAAGATTGAGATGACCATGCCCTTGATATGGTGGGCCATGAGATGCCATTATTATAGATAGATGTTCCATGTGAGGAATGACTTGTTATACCCAAACTGGTAACTAATTATTAGATTTGAGGCAGTTTTCTATGCCTAAACCGGTCCATGAAGGGTATTGTATGACATGAACCTACAATGGTTAATTTGATATGGGAGTTCTAGAAGTAGTGTCCCCCTATAATTTTTCAGGATGGTGGTCCACAAGCTACTGAGTCTTGATTGAAGGACACTATTTCAATCTTTGAGGGTCTAGAGAAACCTCTAGAGAGGAGGGTAAATATTGTAACATATATGCTATGTTATTCGACCAAGAACTGTTGGGATGTGATTACCCATGCTTGTCATCATCAGGGAATGTTATAGGTTTACTTCCATACTAACATATATGAGTACTTCGTTCCCTAGACATTGATATGTGACCAATCCAATAATTCATACACTTTGAACAGGGTTCCATGTATTTTATGGACTATTCATCATATTTCATAGTGTTCAAACACTTTTCAGCACTTCTAGACAGTGATGAGATATCACGTGCAAGATGCTTTGGGGATGGGATTTCGAATTGAATAGGTACTCAGGTGAATTTTGTTTCCTACATTCCATTTCTTAGATCATTAATCAGTCTCTAATCATTGATAACAACTTTGGGAAAGGTGATAATTATGGACACAAGGGTTCAGTGTTGTGATAGGGAAGTGGTTCTTCTGGTAGAAGGAATATTTCACTTTATGTTTCTTGTCGGAGTGGTGGATGACATAGTATCAGCACTGGAAGATCTATTATATTCTATCAGTTTGTATGAAAGGGGAATATAAATCTCTAGTGTGATTGGGTTTGTGTTGAGTGTTTTTCTTATAATTGTATGTGGAATATTTATAGATTCTGTCAGATCATTCCATCAATTTCTAGTGGAAGAGGATGTTCACTATCTCCACCTTTAGTTGCAGGATTTTTTACACCTTGTTAGGTGGGGAGTTGGAGTAGCACCAGTTGGAATGGATGAGGTGAAGGTTGTGGATTTGGTAACTATAATTCTAATTTTTAGTGACAAAAAAGTGGACCTTCTCAAGGTAGTCCAGTTGTATCATAGAGATGGAGATCATTCAAGATTCATGCTTTATAGCCAATATTAGGGTATCAGAGTGTAGGAACTTTTAAAATTTGATGAATTATTCTAGTATCCTCGTCTATTTTATCTACCTTATTCTATATAGGTGATTCACACTCTTTTATCTATTTATCCACTGTGAAATTTTTGGAGTAGTAAACTCATTATTACTACGGTGTGATGACCCTCAGCATACCGTTGGGAGTGAAGTCAGAGGGAATATGGAAATGAAAGGATTTTTTCCTTGAGGTAGGTAGTTATCTCTTCATATGAGACCTCTTCATCCTCGAGATTATAGGTTTGGATTTCATTCTCAGGATGGAGAAGTTGGTTCCTTATCACTCCTATGAGGAATTCTATCACCATAGAGTATCATTTACATCACTAGAGGGTAGTAGTTATATATATAAGGGTGATTGGAATGTATATGATGGTACAACTAGACCAAAGAATAATGTTCTAGGTGGAATGAATCCCCTTATTTCTAGTCTTTTCATGGAGGATCATTGGATACATTTTAAAATTTTTCCCCTAGTAGTATATCATTTCTAGGATGTCTTTCTTTCTAATTTTTTGGATTACCTCCTCCAAGAGGGGTTGAGTTTACGATTGATATCATTCCATGAGAAGATCATTTTTCTATTAATATATATATGATGCTACCTAATGATCTCCATGAGCTCAATAAATAGTTGGAAGATATGGATTTTAAAGGCTTTATCCGACCTAGTACTTCCTCTTGGGGTTCACCCTTTATTTTTGACAAGATGGAGGATGGGAAACTTAGTATTTTCATGGATTGCATATGGTTAAACAACATTATGGTTAAGAACTAGTATCAACTACCTTTAAAATATGATATTTTTGAAAAACACAGAGTTGCTACTATATTATCTATGATTGAACTGATATTGGGCTATTATTTGGATTGATTTAGTCATTCAAACATACCTCATACAACTTTTCATAGTAGTTATGATCTTTATAAGTATCTTGTTAAGACTTTAAGTCTTATGAACATGGTCACCATTTTCATTTCTTTTATTAATATTTATTCCACCCCTATATGGTCTCCTTCATCGCGGTCTTTGTGGACGGCATCTTAGTGTATTCACATACTCGTAGTGACCATGATAAAAACCTTGATATCATTATAAATATAGTGACATAGAATCATCCTTAATCCAATATTTTAAAGTTCCACATATGGATCAACAATTTTCATTTACTAGTTCATATTATCTTGGAAATAAGAGTGTCACTTGACCCATATAAGTTGAGTATTGTGGTTTCCTGGTAGAATCTTGAGAACATGTTTAAAATAAATATATTCTTTAAGATGGTTGTGTATTACATGAATTTAATAAATGATGTATCACTACTTTTTGCACCTCTTAATGTTCATAAAAATAATGGTGTAATTTTTATTTGGTCAATAGAGCAAGATTATTAATTATCAAGATCAAATGAAGTCTTGTTTCAGTACCTACTAAGATTCTGAAAAATCTGGGCAGAGGATATACAATAATATATGATGTATTTGGAATTAGGTTGGGATTAGTATTGATGAAAGATTATTGAGTTATTTCATACAAATCTCAATAGTTGGGGCCTCATGAGCGAAACTACCTAATGCATGGCCTTGATCTTGAATGTTTTCCATGGCTTAAATTTATGGATACATTATCCCATGGGTGAGAAATTTGTTGTAACATTAACCAAATATTAGGTAAAAATATGGGTTGAATATATTTATTCCTATGATTATGATATGTAAAGGGAAATTAATTAGTGGATGCGCTGAGTAAGAAAACATACGCACGTGGTATATAGGAATCTAGTGATGAATGAAAATTGATGATTTTTTTTCCAAGTTGCTTATGGAGTTTCATGAGAGTCTTGATTAGTCTTATCTATCTGCCTTGAATGTTACCACTTCACTCCCTGAGTGGGGGTTGAGCACACAATTAATATATCTTGAGTGATCGATTCTCCAAGATACTATTTTGGGTGAGGACCCACCTCCAGATTGGTTTGTTGATGGAGATGGTTCCCTCCATATACATGGGAAGTTATTCATTCCAATAGATATTGGAGTGTAATTGATGTGTGAGTCCCACAGTTATTTATTGGTATTTTATCTTGGCATCTACAAGATGAGTCAAGATATGCGACGCCAATATTGGTGGCCTAATATGAAACATATGAGAGATGATTTTATCACTTGGTATTCTACATGTGAGCATGTGAAGAAACAAAACCAAAAGACTACTGACATATTACATCTTCTACAAATCCCAAATTGGAAATTGGAATATGTTCCAGTGGATTTTTTATTTAGCATACCAAGGTCTCCTTGAGGTAGAGACACCACTTTTTTAGTCACGAATTGACTAAGGAAAGAATCTCCCTTCCTTCCAATCTGGGTGACATTCATAGTTGATGAGTTGGGAATACTGTATGTATGTGAGATCATTCGGCTACATGGTGTACCTCATACCATAGTTTTGAAAAGCGAAAGTCATTTAACATTGATGTTCTAGAATAGGTTATAGAGATATATGTGTACAAATGTTCTTTCGATCATAACTTTTCACCCTCAGACCGATGGCCAATAGGAATAGAGTATACATATGTTAGGGGACATGCTTCTAGATTTTTTCCTTAATTTAAAAGGTTCATGGGAGAAGAATATACTTCTCATAGATTTTTCATACATTAATATATTTTAGTCTATGATTCAGATGGCTCACATTGAGGCCCTGTATGGTTGGCCATTATATTCAACACTATACTGGTTACATGTAAGAGAGGTAGCAATACTATGTACTCATCTCATTTAGGAGTCTTTGTAGCTAGTTTACCTGATCAAGAAGAGTATGTCTACTACACCGCATAGGTAGAAAAAATCTTATAAACTACATTGATGAAATTTTTATTTTGATCCCAAGGATCATGTTTTTCTATGGGATCACCCAAACATGGGCATATATATTTGTAGAGGAATGAGAAAAATTTCACCACACATTGTCAGGTCGTTTTAGATTCTATATAGAGTCAGTCGAGTAGGATATCAATCATTACTACATTAGAGGTACCATTCCATGCACACCATATTCCATGTTTCACAAATTCACCATTATCATGTTGTTTTGTCTCATACATTTGATCCTGAGCAGGTTCGACTTGATGCCAATTCTACTATTGAGGAGTATCCCATGCACATCGTTAACTTGCATATGAATTATCTCTAAGTGAAGTCTGTCTATTTAGTACATTTTCTATTGTATAATGATAGGGTACAAGTCATGAAATTGTAGTGGGATGGTTAATTACATGATCAGTGGTAATATTTGTTCTCAGATAGTGTTTCGCTGCCCTTAGAAGAAGAACCCAAGAATGAGTTCCTTTACGGGGGGAAGACTGTAAGAACCTGGTTTTCCTATGAAGTATGAGTAATTTAAATTAATGTCTAATTCTTTAATTTGGTCTTATTAGGGTTTCTGAATGAGTTCATTGGAGTTCAAGGGTGCCCAATTCTTCTTCAAATCCTGAATCCATGCTTTTTGGATGGTAATGCATCACCGAAGGGGTAGTAGAAACCATACAAGATAAGGCAAAAAATTAGTAGAAATAGTGTGGGATGGGCCTCATGGTTACTTTTGATAGTGAGGTGTTGGATAGAAGGGAGTATAATGCCTCACAGTTTTATGAAAACATAAATCCATGGGTGCACACCCATGTGGTTGGTCTATAATTTTTAACCGAGCCACTGAGTATGGTTGGAACACAATTTATCAGACCATGAGGCCTAACCGTGTGAGGTGACATTTGAGGCAGTTCCATGGGCATAGTCGGTGCATGGTTTGGCCAAACATGAGGCCAAACTGTACAACACATATATTCAATGTAAATTTTTAATTTTTTTCTTAAATCAATTAAAATTTACCCATCATACTTATTTCTCCTATTTTGAGAGATAGAGGATTGTCCCTTACATAAGGATCTTCAGCAATGGTTCTAACCTACGATTCTTGATATCTCATCCACACAGAGTAATATTTGATCACTGTTGGTCACTTTTGATCCATCCATGTAAGATATTTGATCCTTAGGATTATTTCATCATTTTTCTTTCCCTTGGAAAATCTATATTGAGGTAGGATCATATTCCATATTTTTAAGGGAATTTATCTGTTATTCTATTTTCCTCTAAAATACACCAAAATAGAGCATGATACTGGATGAGGAGAGTGAAGTAGGATCGAGGTAGGTGGAATATGAATCATCCCTCAAGTTTCCCAATTTTATACATTTTTATCATTGTGCACACACCGATTTCATATGGTATTTCCTATTAAATTAATATGCCATATATATAATCATCATTCTCATATTCTAGATCCCCTTTGATATAATATAGTTTCATCATTGGAGGTTCATACATCAACTCCTTCCACCCCAAGTAGGTTTTTCTTATTTACGAGTTTATTAGTTTTTTATGACTATATGTGGCACCATTGGTTGTACATTGACTTGGCCTTAATTGAGGTATATTTTTTAATTAAATAAATGAACTGTTATTGGATATAACATTATAGTATCACTATAACCTTTTTATATAAGTGTTTAAATATATTAAATAAAACTAAATTATGAATGGAAAGTATATTATGAGTATCATTTGGCCTATTTATGTATTATGTAATTTCATATGGTTGTTTTCACCTATCCCTCCATGTCATGATTATGAAAGGTAAAGGAATGAACCTTCTAATTGAATATGGAATTAATGTAATAAATGGTTTCATGTACTAATTGTACTTATCACCTAGTATAAGAGGCAATGTAATCAAAAAATTGAATTATAAAATGGTGTGAGTGTTGGAATGGAAAAATAATAATGAGAAAATTATAAGGTTCCTATTATATATGGACTTTTCAATCCTTATAAAAGTGGTTAGACATGATAAGTATTTGGATTCCCATCTAAATTCCTTGATCCATAAGAGGACTCCATTCCCATTGAAGCTGAAATTTTCCAAGGGAGATACCCACTTTTGAACAAGGTCTTTTTCTGCTAGTGGATTCCAAGAATGACTACTTATGATCCCTTCACTATCTTTAGAATATTAGGATATCTTGGATATAATCCATGGATCCAGATTTGATATCTTCAAAAAAATGGAGCCATGGATTGACCCCATTGTGCCCAATCATCCTTAACCAGTTCTTCCTTGGATGATATCCTTGGAATCAGTTAGAATCATTTATAGTGGAATTCCCTAAGAGATTCCCCTTGGATTACAGTCAAACCCCTTTATCTAGGATTCATGTTATTTATGAGTTGGATTAAACCACAAGGTCATGGATTTATTGGTTATTACCTTGGATCATGTTTTCAATTATCATAATATGATGAATTTATAACTAACATAGATCCTCTTATATTTATCATCATTAAACGATGACTTGTTACACTATGTATACTCTTGTTTTCATTTTTATCATCATGATACAATGTTAGTGTTGTTACACCTCACATGATTTATTTATATTAACTGAGCTAAAATTAATTAATTAAATGATTTTAAGTTTAGAAACCAGTTTAGGCTGAAACAGGTATTGGTATATGTACATTTTTTTACTATATTACATTTAAAAATACCTGCACAATGTTCTATTTATATTTACAGTCTTGATTGGAATAAATGACATTGGTGGTGGCCTATTTAGATTTATCTCACACCCTATCTGAGTATCCAATGGTACTCAGAAATATTATATATATAGGCATTGATAAGGGGAAGTGTCCTGCTTTGGGCACTAGAATTGTTTTATTTCTTTGGAAGGAACTTGGCACCAAATGACTAAGTATGATCTTGGGATTCTTGGATTGTTTTTGGCTTCTTTTTGATTATTTTTTATAGAATTTATTTTCTACTTCCATGTATACTTTTTTCCATTTTCTAGAGATATGACATACATTATCATCATTTTTATATGATCTAGTTACAACTTTTTATTAGTTTACACACCTTTGATGATTATCCTTGATTCTTATGCTTTTCTGTTATTATACTACTACTTCTATTTATTTTATTATTATTAACTATTATACTCCACTATGGTTATTAAGGAATAGTCTCCCTATGGAAACACACTAGGCACTCACTTCCAGTTAGAAGACTTTGTCACATGGGGAGGATCTCTTGAGGCCATCTAGAAAACCAACTTATGGGAACCTTTGAGTGGAACCCTAGTGAAGATGTCAGAGCCCCCATAATGTGGTATCCACATAAGGGAAATTAATAGGGTAATGATTCAAATAATATGGCTATGATTATTTCCATAATTAGGATATGTATAATGCCTTCCTAATGATCAATATAAATACCTAGTTCATAGGTTCCTTCATATATTTTATTTTATCATGATTTTTAACTACACAGGTTCAATGAACTATGGGGGTTTTGATTATTTTTAGAACATGGATACATAGGATACCTCATAATGGTTCAACCATATCCTCATGATATTGATCACCTCCCTATATGGTTGTAAACGATAGAGTGCTTGGTTATATGGTTTCAAAATATAAGAAGCTAACCATTCATAGGAAATGAATGAAGAACCTTATATATGTAAATGTGGACTCATTAATAGACCCCCATAGACATAATAGGGTTAAATAATTGATCATTTTGTTTGGTTAATCGGTCCATATCAAGATTATGAAGAGATTCAAGAACATATCTTAAATCTATAAGAGTGTCTCAGAGTTGGAAATAATTCCCTCAAAAAGGGTATGATGAGCCCCTACAACCATCCTCTTGAACAATGTGATTCCCTAAGAACTATTATGTATGAATGTCAAAAGGACTACCTTCCCTTAGAAGGAATGTTCATACCTAGATATTGATGTGGGAGCAGTTGGGAGTTTCTATGAAAGATAAAAAATTTGAACCCAACATGAATGAAATCATTTAACTATGGCACATCCTTCATATGATAAAAAGATCAAACTTATAGTTATTATTGTTCCATCTTGTTCATACCACACACATAATATTTTCATGAAAAAGAAATGGTGAAACCAAAGTGAATGAAACTATTTAGTTGTAGTACCTCCTTCACATGATAAAAATAACATATTTTCCTATTTTTGTTAGACAATTTTTTCCTACCATGTGTAACATATTTTCTTGAAATAAAAATGATGAACTCAATGTGAATATATGAAAAAAAATGATCAATTAAATAAATTTTACAGGGACTTTGATGAAATATGTCCATCTTAAATGCAAAAAGTCCATGTGAGTATAATGGATGAACTAGGATTTGGAACGTATGATTTTGTTACCCATGTATATCAGATTGAGCACATATCAAGCCTATGATGGTGCACTGATCAGTGACCTTTTCCATTGTTTGATTAATGAATACAAATACTGATATCATAAAAAACATCTCGACTAGAGATAATATCTTAATCTAGAGAAAATTCTAGAAAATCATACAGAGCTGTAACCCCCATGATTCATAGAATGACCTCTCTATCCCAACACCTTCAACATTTATCGGAGAATACATATTTATATGAATACAACCTACATTGTAAAATACCAAAACTTCAAGATTCATGTAAAGATATCCATACACTAAAACCAATGAGTTATCAATGTCAATGGAATGCTACAGTTTATCTAGTTGTTCTTGTTTCCACCACCATCCACTTTATAATCTTATCCCTGAAGCACGACAATCACCACCTTTAGTATATGATGAAGGTGGTTCAAGGAGTAAACTATTCCTTAATTATGATTAAGTGTCTACTGAGAAGGGATCATTTCAACACCTCTAACCAATTACATCCCACCAGTTCTGCTCGATACCCTATTAAGGGAACCACGCAACATGTTTCCACCTATGAATCCCTTGATGGGCACCAAGGAAGACACATCATGAGTGGAAAGATTTGGATAACTAGTAGTAGGATAATATTCCTTCTTCTAATAATGATGTCCATCAGCATATTTTAGTGGTAGTTAAAAATTAGGCTTATATCCCGTCCCACTCAGAGAGAGTATATGGGCACATTCATGTAGCATGCATGGGGGAAGGAAATATCCCTAACTCCATAGGTGAATCCCATTAGTATATTTTGATGTCATAAGGAGCATAGAAGTTGGATCAAATTTATAATTCAATTGTTTATATCTTCCCATATATATTGATGAATGAATATGTGAAAAATTATATTCTTGTGCATAATTTTATAATGTTTTATTATATCTTAGAAACATAAGAATAAATTCGTTGGAATATTCTGATACTGGTACAATCACAAGTACAAGAACATATTCATATACATATATCTAGGTTAGTACAATAATTTTTTCTGCATGATCAAGTGGTTTCTCCATAGGAATCACATATTATTGATCCCATACATGTGGATTATAACATATTCTAGTAATGTATGAGGCATTGGATCATGCTCATATTCCCATTCCAACTAAGGCTCACCATGTTTTAGAAATACATGCCTCGAGACATATCCACATTCCTATTCAAAATGACCAGAAACATACTCTAAAAGAACCAGACCGAGATCATAATCCCTCTCTAACTAGGGATAAAAAAGTAAAAGTGGAACATTCTATGGGACATGCTCATATTCATATAGAAAAAGACTAGATATATAATACAAAGGCACCATATTAGGATCATATTACCATTCTAACTGAGGGTCACTAGGTTAGAGAAACACATGTATTGGGGTAATATCATATTCCTAGAAGCTAATCTAATTCACATATTCCAGTAGCTAATGAAAACCAGACTCATTTATTAACTTCTATCAATGAATGACCACACCAACATCCTTAAGAGGATATACAAGAGGAGTCTCATATCCCTTCTTCCATTTCAGAGGTATGGCATGTTGGAATATTCTAATGTGGAATGCCTATTTGGAATAGTCTCATATTACCACTTTATCCCGGGTTGACCAAAAAATTTTGACATCTGAGAACATAAAGGATTATATTTTTTAAAATAATTTATAATATCATAGTAATATTCAAGAATAATCTTGGAATTTAGATGATATTCCCACAAAATATTATGAAAAACAACATATTCCAAAATCCATAATACAACAAGATCATATATCTACAAAATCCCAAAAATAGATCATCATATTCCATCCAAGATGTAGAATGAGGCTCATATCCAAAATTTTCTCAATTCATGTTTCTTTAAGGTCATTTAAGACACATTCTCAACACCTCAAGGTTCTATTGACTATTCGACCAGATAAGAAGTCTATAATTAATATGATAGTCCTCCTCATGGTAGCTTGGAAATAGATCACATTGAATCTATGACTAGAATCCACCATGGTCAACCTCCCAATGAAGATATCTCCCATGGAAAAGGATATAATCCTCATTCCCAAACCCCTCCATATAAAGATCTCATGAAAACTCATACACCTTCATATGGAGAGGTACTCGAAACACTTGGTTCAACTATAAACAGTTACCCATCAACAACCAACAACCCTTCACCATAGTCAATATTAGTCCTGAAGAAGAAATTTTTTTGGTATGACTAAGAGGTGGAATGTAATTTTGATGAAGAAGAAGTCGAAATTACTATACAAAGGGTGTTATTTGGAAAAAACTTCCCAACCTTGTTTTTCAAATCTCCACCTTAGAAAATGACATCCTAGATGATCTAAAGAAGGTGTATACACCTAATCTATGAAAATATATGTGGGAAACTTATTAGGGATTTATGTATAGAAACCTCACATATCAAGGATATAAGGGCCACCTTCATACCATTACTATATTTAGTTGTCTACTAGACCTAGCAATAATCTCCATGGTCCAGGTCCTAGAAATAGAAAAGCACAGTCTATATCTATAACATTATTTTCACCATTGCATCACAACTATTCAGTATTATATCATTTAATTCTTGTTAGGTTTTCTTATTTGAGTATGGGAGAATTATTGAGCATTACACTTCTCCACACCCCTAGAATAGTAGAACTCCCCAAATTTGGGATTCTATAATATCATAGAATCTGAGGAAGTCATGGTAGTGGGAAATTTATGAGCCGGATGATTACTAAATTAAAATATATCGGGTTTAATAATACCCATAAATCTCATGCATAGGTAGAACGATTCTATAAGATCATCTAACTGGGCCCCTCAAAACAACAATAACATATTTTAGACACAAAAAGGTGAATTTTCAGCCATCCCAAAAACATCCCATAATGGATGACCCCTATAATGGTCTGCCAATGAAACTAGATCGTACCTGATCATAGCTATTCCCAATCAAATGGATTAAATTACTGATGCTATTATGTCCATCCAAAAAAAACCCATCCCATCAGGCCAGGGGAATATCTATGACTACCTTGACCCCTTAAATCATAAATCCCTGAGAAGATACATGATGTATTGTTAACATATGCAAATCAACACCAGCCTAGTTGGATGGGGAATTTATAAATAAATTTCCATCACCAGGTTCATCACACCATAAGAGGGTCGTAGAGAAATTAAATGCGGTTCCAAATCATCCCAACCTGTAGGGATAGTGGTATTTATTTATCAATTCTTATTCAAGGATTCATCAAATCCTTGACAGTAATCATTATATCCTCAATAAAAGGATTTAAAAAAATACCATTTTGGCCCCTAATATGACACAACACAAATGGTTATGGGAATTTTCCTCATTGTAATCATCTTGAAGAGAAACCTTTTTTTTCGAGATGGGAGGTAAATATTGATGATCAGTTTCACTTTCATCTAATAAAGAACTTATTCTATTTGAGTCATATTCAATAAAAATGATAAAAAATTCCATTAATGAAACTTTTCATATGCTTATAGAGGAGTAACATATGAAAAATAAAATCATTGCTCAGAGGTGATGGATTTCAAAAAACATAAAGTATGGGTAGGGGTTAGAAAAATGACCATGATGCAAACAGTGCAGAATCACCATATTGTCTAAAGAGAAATGGAAAAACTACAATTTCCTGCTATACCTATGTGAATATATTCATAATCAACACAATAGATAATGTATATCAAGATGAAAATGTAGAGGTAAACAATCTGGAAAATACATCCCTAGAGAATGGTGATCTGAATGCACTAGCTGAGGATACATGTACACAAAACTAGTGGAGGATCCAAAATATGGCACCTATAAATATTAGGTTTCCACCTAAATAGAGGAACTATTCCATAGATAAAGTGAAAAAAGAGGTCATACCCTACTAATCATTGAGAATATTGCTCATTCCTTCCATAGAGGACAAATTGGAACAATATGAGGATGAGATTAAAAATCATAGAAAAATAAACGAGAAGCTATTGTGGGGAAACAATACGATTGGGTATCATCATATATTGGAGATGAATATCCCTTTTCCCATATATCATGAAAGATACGATCCTTATGCAAGAGTTCTATCTGAGTGTCAGACCAACTCTAGATCTAATAAGATGGTATATATAAATGAGGATGTTGAAGATGATTGAGTCATCCCCCTATTACCATGATAGACCCTCCCTCGATAGGGTGATCATTCAGTATTAGCATAGATCGAGAATCAATAGTAGATAATTGTGGTAACAACTCATCATGTCCCACCTACTCTATATAGATGGGAGGTGGATCAAATAGTCATACCTAAAAAACTTTTCAATTCCATTGATCCCCTGGATACTCTAATGGAAGCCATGGAAGGGTGATGCACACCTGTGCCTCTTTAGAAGAATCTATATACTGAATAGTTGTACACCACTTCTCCCCCACCGAATATTGTAAATCATAGTAACTCCACCATTAAGGGGGTATGAAATCATGAACAATATATCACTCACTTTGTGTCCCAATGTATTCCAACAGTTGTCCAATGAAATACACATGAGGAAACCTGATGAGGTTTATTTTATAGACTTGGATAGAGAAATCATTTTTTTATTATAGCATCTTTTCATAAGGATACATTGCTGATTGGGAATAAATTCTTCATCACTTCCTTTATCAGTTAATCTCTATAATAAGGAAAATGAAAATTTTCTACCTAACGAACATTAAGTAGCATTAAAATGCAAGGGTGTATGAATTCATGACAATACAAAAAGTATTAACCTATTCCCTCATCTTCCCTCTCTAATAGGGGGAATTTCTTAAACTCTATGCTAAAATTATTCTAAATGAGATTAATAAACCTCTAATATTATGAAAGTATCTAGGTGTATTCCATGAATTTTCTAAAACAACACAATATTTGGAAGATGAAATTCAGTGAACCTTAGAAAAGTCTCAACTCATTCCCTTATCATAATGGAAAAGTATTCGGAATTTAGAAACTAAAACTATTATCCTTAAATGAGTAGAAGTTCCCATTATAGCACCTAGGTAGGTCCTAGACCACATTGTACTTTCTATCGAGCATCAATAACAGCAAAATCAACCTCATCTAGAAGAAAAAATGGACCAGGGTCCTGAAGAATTTGAGGTATGGTTGAAAAATCAAATTTATTCCAAAATGAGAAGGTCCCAGATTATTTCCTTACATCCCTAGAAAATATTCTACTTAAGATGATGCATCCCAGGAAACCTGAATAATTAAACCTCATTGATCACCCTAACGACTTACCTTTTAATTTGAAGCTGGATCACACCATAGAAAATTTATTTATCTTCAATTAAATCCCTGAAATAAAAGTTTATTATTGACATGTGATGTTCAAAAATTCCTCAGAATAAGGGACATGTGTAACTATTTTCCAATCAATAGAAGTAGGTGATTGGAAAAATGTGCTGGGTAGGAGTGGGAAGAAGTCCAACAACTTGATTACTCAAAAAAAGGTTGACTAAGATGAGGAAAACATGAGAGAACATTTTTGTAGACACTCAAGAGATATTTGAACTATGGAGGACACATAAAATATTTCTCATATAGGAGGTCATAATTTATAAACAATGGAAGATATAGAAGAGGAAGATTCATATTCATTTCTAATACATTCTTTAACTCTTAATGATTTCCTTCATACAAAATCTAAAAATAGAATCCACCCCAACAAATGGAACCTTTATAAAGGGAAGATAAAATATTTGTTTTTGTTAACATAATACACTTGGAAGACCAGTTATCCAATGATTATTATGCATCTGAATATGAGTTCCCCATACCTGACCGAGGAACCAGAGGCCACAATAACATAAGCCGATAATACAAGGGATAGTGTGAGCGTGGTCGAAACCAATATTTTAGTCACATCCCCAAAAAAGATATATTTGAACCTAAGACCTATGGGAAATCACTCTGAAGAGATCAAAAAATCCCTAGGTCTCTATAGATCTCTAATATTCTCCCTATCCATGTCATCTTACTTGACCATCTATTGCAGATTCTGTTGTCTGCTCAACCCCAATATCATGGAATGTTGGGATTACCTACACTACTGGAAGAAGATGTTCCCTCAAACTATGAATAAGTAATATTACCTTAAACCTCAAACACTTCATGACATGATATATATAGTAGGGGGAAACCCGCCATGGGAAGCAATGCCATTTAGAAAAAAAGTACACCATTCTAAAATAGTTGGAAATTTTCCCATCGATGATCTTAATCTTGGATGTGGTCTATCTTAAATGAAAACATATGGAGTCACTCTTTTAATCCCTATAGATGCCACATGAGTTGGATAAATAATTCTGTGTAGTTTAAGTTTATTGAGTGGAGAACATTCCATTAGAATACCATGTCACCATCTCATTACATTATAGGATCCGAAAGAGGTCATTCAAGGAAATATCATACCACTATATGTTTTAGAAAGACTAGATAATGTCGACATTCATAGGGACCTGATTGAAAATTGTCCCGAGATCAACCTCATCCTGATCTAGGGCCTTATATATATGTGATATAGATTGTGGGACTTATCTCTTATATAGTTGACCATTCAAGTGTTTGATAAGATCTAGAAAACACAACTTGGGAAGATCAAGCTCAAGGATTTGTTTGGTGATCTCACATCTAATGTTGAGTTCATGGTTATCTAGAAATACACTGCAAATATTGTCTTTCTCAGAAGACCATGGCTTTACAACAATGTGTCGGTACCTTCAATATTATATCAATTCTTGAAATACCCCATTGATGGGAAGGTCAATGTTCTACATGCTGATAATGCTCCATTAGATTCTTGAAAATCAATATATGGTGTAGTAGGTTTCTATAGAAGGGATAGAAAATAACCAATAACCAAAGAAAATGTACCTTTCTCACCCCCCCAATGTATTAGGGTCCTCCCATGTGAATCCCTAGATTATTTTCAACATTGATTAGGTGATACGCATAAATCTAATTGAGGAAATATTATTAACACCATAAGGCCAGGTACCTTCCCCCCTAAGATAGTATAAAAGAAATAATCATCTATAGAATCTCTCTGTAATGAATCCAGTTGAAGAGGATGGCATTTTCACTACCCATGTCCCCTGTCATCCTAAAAGTGATAGATATGGAACCATATTTTAAACCAAAATTTGAAATGCCTCCACATATAATGAGGTTCAATAAGAAGAAAATTACCTCTCCAACACCCTCCCACATTCAATAAAGGCACCTCCACCACAATGGATGATCTTGGGAAGATAAATTTGGGATAATAGGAAGGTTCGTGACCTATATTTATTATCTTCTCCATGCCTCTGGAGGAGAAATAAATGTACGTCACATTTCATAGGAAACATAAAAATGTGTTCTATTGGAATTATATAACAATACCTATAATGAATCCAAACATGTTTATACACCATCTTGTATTACCTAATGTCCATCAAGGTTTCAAACATGTATCATGGAGGATTCACCCCTCTAATGATACCAATGTAGAGGAAAAAGTTGAAAAATTGATCAAATATGATTTTTTCTAATAAGTGAAATAACCATGATGGATCTACAACACCATCCCCACTAGGAAATCAAATCAGAATATTTGGTTCTACCTAAATTTTTGAGACCTTAGTTGGCACTTACCAAAGGAAACTTTCCCATTTCTAATCATAAAACTCTTGATCGATGCAACTAAAGGCTTCACAGAATTTTCTTTCATGGATGGGTACTCATGGTTCAGTTAGATAAAGATGGCCCTATAGGATGAGAAAGCCACTTTGTTCATAGACCCCCAACATATATTTTTTGATTAGGTAATTCACTTTAGATTAAATAACAATACAGGTACATATAAATGCACCATGCATCATATTCTTAATACCTTTTTGGAAAAAATAGTAGAATGTTATGTTGATGAACTGGTGGTCTTGACATTGGTATAATCACTTCATGAACCATCAAACATCCTTTAAAAAATTACGATCGCACAGTATGAAGATAAATCTGATAAAATTATCTTTTTCATTAACACTCGAGAAATTTCTCATATTTGTAGTATGCCACTATGAAATTTTGGTTAAGAGAGAAAAGACTAATAAAATTTTGGAAATGTCACCTCCTTGGAATCTCAAAGTACTCCAGGGGTACCTAGGGAACCTCACTAGAATTTGGTGTTTCATTTAAAAACTAGCAAAAAAAATATCCCATTCACCAAGATAATGATGATGGGAATTTATTATCAATGGGTTGAGGACAACCAAGTAGCCTTCAAGAGTCTCATTCAGTCCCTCCTGCATGAACTGGCCATGATTATATCATTAGATGGAAATTGACTCATTTTATTCATAACCACAATGGAATGATCAATTTTAACTCGTCCCCATAGGTAAAATAATAAGGGTATTTAGAACAGTCTATGCTACCTCATCCAAGTGATGATAGAAGCTGATACCCATTATTTTGATGTTGTAAAGAAATAACTGACAATCATATTCATAGTTAAAAGGAAGAGGATTTTCATAGAACACCATAAAGTCTACTTGGTCTATGATATTTACCTGAACAGGTACATCACTGGCCTCCCCATACTAACTGGGAATTTGGCCCAATGAGTAGTCATTTTGTAATAGTACAACATCAATTTTTTATTATAGAACATAGTGAAAGGGAATTCCCTAGATGATTTTCTTATGAAATATCCCGTCTCATAAAGTAAACCAATGGAAACTAAACTTATATATAAAGAAGTTTTATTCACCCATGATGCTCCCAATACATGGGAAATGTATTATGATGGTTCCTCATGACATTATATTAGAAATATACTAGAAAATACAAAGACAAATTTGTTTAGATTAGGGATTGTATTTCTATCTAAAGATAATGAAACTATTTCATACTATTTTCTCTATCCAAAGCTACATGAATAATGAGTCTGAATTCTATGCCATCATCATTGGTTTGGAACATTCGTGATAGATGTAGATAGACCACCTAACCATAATATGGGATTCAGAGTGAGTGATAAAGAAAATCAATAAAAAATATTCCATTAAATAACAATAATTGGCCTCAATCACTGGTAATTCTAGTGGAATAATGAAATATTTCCCTTTTTAAACCACATTTAATCATGTCCCTCAATCACATAATTCTTATTCTGATGCATTGGATAATGCAACCTCATTTCTAACCGAACATGATTAAGAAGATGTAATCTTTCACATCACACACCAAAGGATGGTCTAATAAGTCATCATCTGTGACACCGAGTAAATCAACCAGATCTACACCATCCTAGAGTTTGATGAATCGATATCCATCCTCAGATGGATGGATCTCTAAATTTATTATCTCTAACATGGGATCCTCCAAACAGGCCAAGCTAGAAGAGAGCATATTCATTGTTGAGAATCAAACATTACCCTTCTGGATGGAGAAAATGAGAAAAAAATACCTATAAAAATGAGGGTTTGATAGAATAATCTTCAGATTTAAAGTATAAAGAGAGGTTCCCACCATCATGGAAAAGGTCCATATAGGATCATGCGGTACTCATCAATATTGGACCAAATGCTCCCTCAAATTCAAGGGGTTGGGTTACTAATATAATACAACGATATAGGTTTCTGTAGAATTTTCCAGAAAATTTCTTTTATTCAATATTCAAGAAACCCTCATCCATCAAGCCCTAGAATTGAAACATGCAGATAAATATTCCTATCTGTTCTCTATGCGGGGAATGTATGTTGTGGGGCCATATCCATATCCATTGATAAGAAGTTGAATTATTACCATACTGTTACTGACATCTTTTCTAAATGGGACGAGGAAATACACCTAAGGGAATTCATAATGAATAATATAAACAACCTCATGTAGTCTAATATCATCAAAATAATCAGATTCCCTCATAGATAATGATATCGAATTGAACCATTATATTTCTACTGTGTTGAAGAAATTGTCCATAGAGTTCAACAAGCAGTCTAACCATTTATCCCATTATAATTTAGTAGAATATGAAAAAATTTATGCTTTTAATAATCCCCTGTCAAATATACTCTAAAAGATAGGGAATAATGAAAAGACGTCATATTCATAAAATCTCTTACATTATTTATGGTCTTACAATACCATGACACATACTTATACATAAGTAACATTGTATTGAATAGTTTAAAGAACCGATGCAGTGTTACCCATATAAGTATAGTTTCCCTCACTTTGAATATCCATCTATTGGAAACTCTCAGATGTTGAAAAAACAAAGAAGAGGTGGGATGAATTGAGGATTCTTGATGAGAAATCGCTTTGTACCCAACATAACATTGAAATCTATTATAATTAGATTTTATAGGAATTCTTTTAAAAGGTACACCTCTATTAATTCCTTTAATGTGAACTGGTATTTTCTCTTAGGACCCCAGTGATACCAAGAAAGAAACCTCCAAATATTGAACACACTTGTGAAGGGTCTTGTATATAACATATGTTATATCATAATGAATATTAATCATTGGCCTCTATGGAAGGGGAATGTGTTACATCCCCCAACAATGCGAGTTTTATCAAAAAATAAACTATGTAGCTGCTATCAGCCATTTATGTTGTCTTGACCTCATGATGTTAAACTATATAGAAGTTTTCCTGACCTAATGATGTTAAATAGTACATAATCATCCTGATGTCTGGACAATAAACTGTATAGAGTTCATGCAGACCTCATGACATAAAACTATCAATAAGTCATCATAACCTCATGTTGTTAATCTATATGGATGTTTTCCTGAGAACATGATGTTAAACTATATAGAATAGGTCTTGGAAATAACATTTTAAACTGCATGACATCTCATGTCTTCAATACATGAAATGAAGAAACATCGGAGGTTTCTTCCCCACATACCATTAAACTACATGAGAATCATCATCTCACTAACTATTCACCACAAATGATCTAGATCTATGAAAAAGATAAATGACCTGCCCCCATCCCTTTGGGTGAGATAGATCCACACATTAAATAAACCATCCAAGAAACATGTGTAGATTAATTCCTACCATTATATTATACACGGTTAATCCCATATATATATATATATATATATCATTTTAACCTTCCATTAAGCCTTATTTTTTGCATCGAGTCACCCTCATACTTACCAAAATATGTTAAACTGCATGGCTGATGTCCTTGCCACACAACACTAACTAAAAAATTTTTCCAAAACTATGTACAACTTGATTTTTCATCTCAATGAGATACCTAGGGACACCTAGATCCAATATATTTTCCCAAAAACCATATTATACAAAGTTCTCATTTAATTTACTTAAATTATAACTATGTGGTGAAATAACCCTTTTCCATTCCTTTTCTTCTCACACCAAGCATAGATCACGTGGACTTAGGAATTTTGGTGAAGGATTCCCCACACAATATATTCAAGCCTCCTCATGGTAGGGTTATTATGTTCCCTAATAAAATACTATAAAAGTAACACCATGAGTCCTTGCTACATGATGTTGAACATCATGGTTTATGTCTATTTAATGACATAAAACTACACATTTCTATAGACCTAACCTAAGAAGACCACTATCATTGATGTCTGTCTCCCACCGAACCTCCATTCATAAACTATGTGTGGGTTGATTAGTTAAATTATGGGATACATTATGAGCTATTTAACTCATTCATGGATCAGTTCACAACATCCCCTTTTCAGATTGAGTCTCCTACATCCTTAACACATGATGTTAAACTGTATCATTCTTTAAGAACAACATGTGGACTGATTTTGGTCATCACATGATACGTAGTGATGCCAATATTTCCAATCCTAGGTCCAACTACAATAATAAATTTGTAAAATTTCACCTCTATATATGGGTCAGACCTATGTATATAGTTTCATGTTAAAGATTTATGTGTCTCTAGATTCTCGTAATCACAATATTATTAGTGACTCCCAAATCTCCAATCCTAGGTTTAGCTAAAATAACCCATGAGAACAATTCTCCCTTCAACGTATGGGTCATACCAATGTAGAGAGTTTAATATTCAAGAATACAAATTTTCTTGATTCCTACCATCACATAATATGTAGTGATACTCAGATCTCCAAACCCAGGTCCATCTACAATAATCAATAGGAACAATGTCCCCCTCTATGTATAGGTCGGAACTAAATAGATAGTTTCCCATTTAAGAACATCATGTTGCTTGATTAATATTATCATAGGATTTATAGTGATTCCCCTATCTTCAATACCCATTCCATTCGAAACTTTATAAATTCCACCTCCCTATGTACAGGTTAAATCTTCACGTAGAACTTTTTTCCCATCCTTTTCATATGGTGATAATCTTTAAGGAAAACAACATGGTCACATGAAATTAAAAATAAAAAATAAATATGTTCCCACTATAAGACATTAATAGGTGCTTGACATCACCCATCATCATTCCTTATCAATGGATCACAACTTCCTAACCTCAGTAAAATAGATAATGGGGTGCTCTCAGCATCGTTTGACCACCTCAACCCATAAATCATATTTCATACCTCAAGATACTAAGGTTACCACGAACCTTTAACAGCCCTTTGAAAATGATACTCTTCTTCACGAAGCCCTTTTATGGACTATTCATGACTTCCTCAGGTTCCTATATATATGACTATGGTCATCAACCAAATTCTTCACAACTTCAAAAAAGGGATATCTCATCCTTATAATCCCTCACTACACCATAGAAGAACTCAAAACCTTATGGTTTCTTGGGTCATCGCTGACATGGTTGTCACATACTAGTATTCATGCTCTGTGAACCATGATGTATTATTTGAAACATTTTCATCCCCTTATCATAAGTATTTTGGAGTAATATTGATGGTTGGAATCTAATTTAGGATGTTGTAAAACATTTCCATCATACGTAGTCCATGAGAATCATAACCTCAAAATGCATTCACTCTGGTGAATGTTGTGCGACCATAAACATCATCCCTTCATGGTCCAAAATGAAAGAACCGAAAATATCAATAATAGATCCATAAATCTTGTCAATATTAAAACATAAAAAGGGAATCCTAAGAAAAATTCTGATCTCCACTCACTAAACTCTTTATCTCCAGAATTTACCATAATGTTTAGCACAGATAAACATGATATAAAGCTTATAGGGTCTACTTGGTGGCCCTAGTAAAAGTTGACCAATTCTCAATGGAAACCTTCATCTAGTAAAAAGTTAGAGTAATTATTTTTCACATCTCCTGAGCATGGTAATGGGTTTTCTAGTTGAAGACACACCTTTTAGTGTGCTCGAACCCTTCTTGAATATTACCTATTTCACAAATCACACCACATTATTTGAGCACCTCAGATTTCTGAATCCTTCCATCTACCCTTGAAATGGATACATGACATAAAGTGACACTTTTTTAATTATGCTTGACATCATCTGGTTCCTTTATATGTTCCTATGGTCATCAACTAAATGTATCATATCATGAGAAATGATATTAAATTCCAATCGAAACATGGTGTAACTATGGAAGAATGCCAAACAATATAGTGTTTTGGGTCATCCCTAGTATGATTGTCTCATATCACTAATCATGAACATGGAACTTCAGACTATGATATATAGTCTACATAGCCAGACTATTCAAGTGGATTCAACATCCTCGACGTTACATCATAGTGTATTGTACCCCATATAAAATAAAAAACTCTACACTCCATTTCTGATCCTTTTTATGGCCTACACTACATGATTCAAAATAAAAGGGTGCATGAAATGATCATCTCCATCAAAATAAAAACATCCCCAGGGTGCCAGAACTCCTTTGATATATCATTTGGTCAATATCCAAATTCATTTCCTGGATTTTTGAGTATTCCAAAATTAGTCATGACCCATGGAAAAGAGTGAGGACACCTCTGTTTGACCACTCTATCAATACATAATGGATTTGACCTACAAACTAGTTGTATATAGCCATTGCAAGAATGGGACTCCAATCATAATGAGATTTGAAAACACCAAGGAAGATCCTGGTGCCTCAGGGTGTTTTGGGTCATCCCTGATAAGTCTACCTCATTCCATATTCATTGATTCGATCTTTTGGGGTAATGAATTATAGCAACCATATTCCAACTATCATGGTATATTCATATTCACAAATATTTATACCCTTAACCTATACTATCCCTAAACTATTTAATATTCATTGGAAAAGAGTGGGGAGTCCTTGTTTTACCATGTTATTGACGATTAAGGGAATTCAACTAACAACCAAAAGAATATCCTTATTACAGAATGAAAATCCATTCCTCATGAGCCCTGGAAACACTACAATGGATCTCAACAACATAAGGTGTATTGGGTCATCCCTATAAGGCCTTCCCCTTATTACATATTCATCAATAATTCACTTATGACATGACGCTAAACTGCTTGAAAAATTTCCTTACCACATGACAAAAAAAAAATCATAGTAAATTACCTTACTGGATGGTGTTAAAATGAAATAAAAATTTCTTTACCACTTGAAATGAAACTGCAAAAAATATTTCATTTCAACATGCTATAAAAAGGCACAGAAAATGATAAATTTTGAATACTATATTATAATATTATAAATTCCAATATGAAATACCTAGAATGAAAACTAGAGAAGGTATGATGTAAGATACCCCAACCAACATCAACATAATGTTTGATAAAAAATAAACTAAACTAATGTAATAAATGGTCTGAGCTAAAAGATTCTAAACTATAGCAATATAAGGTCTGAGATAAAAGCCTCTAAAATATAGAAACAAAAGGTCCCAAATAGAAGAACCTAAACTATAACACACAAATGGTATGGTTTTCAATAAAGAAATGGATATAATGTTGTCCAATTTGAAAAACCTGATAAGGGAACCTTGGAAAAAAGACAAATTTATTCATTATGAGCTTACTATTTTCATGTTTTAGGAAATATTGAGAACTCATAAAATGGAAAAGGTGTAAAACTCATCCTGAAAAAACCCATAAGAGTGTATCATGAAAATAATCTAGGTCTGTGCTCGCTAATACATCCCATATATATTGTTTAGGACAAAATATGGTAATGATAAATAAAAAGATACAAATATTTTGGGCCCACCATACAGAAATAAAAAAATAAGATATTATTTCTTATTGTACTAAATTCATGAAATGATAGTATTATCACTCTAGGAAATGTACTGTACCCAAATTATCCTTTTGTGAATCAAGTGTTATCAAGACAACAAGAACAGACACATTAATTTGGAATCTTCTATCAGTGGACATTCACGAGTATTTCTAAAGAACAATATGTTGTTATTTTAGAATTTTAATCTAATAATGTTTGTATATATCATATTACAAAAAGGATGTGTATCATTGAAGATTCATGCAATAATGTCATGCATCATGAATGAATGAAAAAAGACAATGAAATATAATGTGTAGCAGATTTGTTCATTGATTACATGTAGAAGGAAGAATCTCCCAATACCGGAGTCTCTCTAATGAATACACATGTAATGGAAGGATCAAAAAATTATAATCCCATTATAGAATAAATTCAGAACAGTCCTTGAGCTCTATATAATTTTTATACAAGGTGTTAATGGATTGTTATAATTTGATTGAAAAATTATTCTTTTTTACTCCTCAATCCGCTAAAATTCCATGGCCCAGGAAATAACTTTATGCCTGGCCTTATCCACCATATCATGGAGCCCCTTCTGACCTAGAACTATTTTCTATTAGATGTGATGTATACGATGAAGCTGACATATATCTTATTCATGAAAAGAAATTTGAGACTACAAATGGCCAAATTTATCCTTCATAGTGCTGAACACATCTCGGTGAGTTATCACCTCCATCCTATGCTAGGAATCATTTTTTAAAGCCTCATCTAGATATCATTTTACATTAGAGGAATCCTCAGCTGCTACTACCCTTAAATAAAGGGCCCCTATTACCTCCTTCACCTGAGGATGAGGGGTGTTATAGTCAAATCCTTCAAAACCAATGGAGGTAAACAAAAATATAAGGTGACCTAGATGGTTTTTAATGCCTTCTAAAGGGACATTCAAAATTAAGGTGAGAATCTCCCACCACACATTCCACTGCATTGACTGACAAAGGGATGAAAACTCCAACCCTAGAACCAAGAAAATTATTTGAACCAAAATATATTCCATGAATAAGTCACTAATAGAGGGATTCAGGATCATGGTCATCAATGTAGTAGTCAGGGAGTTGTTATCTATGTTGGTTTACTCAATCAGAGGTTTTCCTATGGAATCTAGGACACAAAACTATAATCTCTGGGGTATAAGAATGAAAATAAGTGGAACTTAATTTTATTAGACCGAGGATAAATGAAAATATATCAACAGGTCACCAACAACTCTATCCAATGATAGAAACATACATTTATGAGTTTTATCACGAGAAACATCAATTGCATTGACCCTATCCTCTAGTGAAGAGGAAACTCCCTCCTTCAAGAGGTGTCATAGTGTAACCATCATTGATTTCCCTAAATCCACTATTTTCCCTCCACAATTGAGGGATGTAAGAGCTGAAGAAACTTTTAATGACCTGAATCAAAGTAAACCATGTTTCCTTTTTCTGAATAATTAGCTAACTTCTGAGAAATATGCCTCCATCAAAGTTAAACAATAGTAGAGTAGCTACCCGTGTCATTATCTTACAAAAGAGCATTCACCTTTTCTCAGATGTAATGGAATGACCACTATAACATTTGTAGTAGTAATCGGGACTAACTGAGAAGGCACATCAATTATCTCTTATTCTGAATGTGTTAGTCCCCAAAAAAATGTTTCTGCTAAAGAAAATGAATGCTCAACTACATCCTTAGTGGTCGATACATGTTCCTCTATGTGAGATCGATATGGAACTATAAAATTTTTAAAAATTTGGTTGTTATATTGGAATAGTATAAATATAAAAAAATGAAAATGCTATAATTACTTTAGGATTATAGGAGAGATAACTCAAATAATTTAGAATTCATCTTTTTTTCCTTTCCCATATTATATAGGATCTCCAAAAGGTACCAAAACTAAGAGTGTTATGAAATTCCACCAGAAGGTTTTGATGATGAGGTCATCACTCTGGTAATGGTAATTGTCACCCTCATTAGAGATAGTTGACCTGGAGATCCCTTTTCACCAGTTCCCCAATCACAGAAAAATTTAACTGAAATAGTTGTACCCTAGAAAGAATATAAAGGGGACAACATGGTTGTTCAATCTTCTAAAACCACTTTCCATATTAACAGAAATGGAAAGGATTTCTGTACGGTGGTGAAAAAATGGTGACCCTTTCAAAAAAGAAGTGATAATATACTTACCACTTCCTGGATGATGAGATAACCATGTTCATCCACATTAACCTCTAGTGTACCCTAAACTACCATTTTCTACATGAGAAGAGAATAGTAGACCTAACCCTTCAGGATTTCCAACAACGAATCATGTTCTCATATGAAATAACTGATCTCCATAGATTGGTATTTGAAAGTAATGCATGGGGGAGATATAACATGATAAAATAATTATAATGGTATCTTTTCCTAGAATAATATTCCTAAGATCTCAGCCTTTGAGTTCACTATTCCCCAACTCATCCAATGATAATTTGAAATAGGAAATAATATCATTAGACATGCTTCACTCACTAGAACCACACTGACTATGGCTGTATCGATTGACACCTGTACTTTTAAAGAGATTAATGGTAAATGCCTCACTTACTTACGCGGTACTTTGAGGGTTGTTGGTCCTCTAGAAACCATATTTTTGATAGGCCTCACATTGGCCTCGATAGTTGGTGGAAATAAGGTATATATGTGTACATATGTGGATATATAACCATTGGTATATGAGAAGATCCAAATTTCAGAATAATTATGGGACAAAACAATCTCTACATCTAGAGCAGGGTAATATATCTTGGAATGTGTCTCCTCCTAGGTAAACATACGTAAGAAAGAGAAAGCCACCATTAGATGGTTCTTATAGAGAATGTGAATAGGGGGAGGTCATCTCAACTGAACACACTGAAAATGAAAGATTAACTAATAAGGTGCATACCCTTCACATAGAATATTGTCATCAATATGGGTAGAAAGGGAACCCTTAGTAAGTGACGTCAGGTAGGCCTGAGACTCAATGATTCCCCAAACACTATCTACAATAATTCCATTGGGAAATACGCTGAAGGGTTTAAATTAGTAGTAGTTATGACCATTCAAAATATCCCTAACCAGAAAATACATTAGTGTGATGGGCCTTACTCCATTTATGCAAAGTAAAAATTGTTAAAAATGAATTTTGTGGATGTTATTGATACACTGATAATCATAACATCATGGATGAACCCCAATCAAACCATATAACACCTAAAAGGGGATCTAGATTATATTTGGGGATATTACCATATTAATATGAAACATGAGAGTATATTTTTCAGCCAATATGTGGATGGATAAACAGATACACTGCCCTACTTCTTTAGACATCACCATCATGAAAGTGGGGACCCTAACTCCACCATTTACCCCAAGAGTAAGTACCTTCTCAGGTACATTGAAAGGTAACTGACCAGTTAAATGGTATGGTGAACATCCTATATAACCTACCACCCCAGTTGTTAAAATTTTCTTCTTCAATTATGGTCCAATAATCACCCTCGGAAATGTAGAAGTTCTTCATGGGAATGGAAATTTTATTCTTAGATTATAGCTTTGAACAAACATTGTGGATGATGCATCTCAACCACTTCATAAGAGGTACATCTTCCATAGGAAGAGGATCCTTATCTAGGGACTTTCTAGACTATCTAGTCAACTCATTCGAAACAGGAGGGGGCCAATGCACATAATTTCAAGATGATTATTGGGTAAAACTCATCATATATCCCCACAAAAATGGGTTCTTAGTTAATGTTATTGACATCCTATAGACTAATACCCACATCACAATTCCTTAGGTAGAATTGGTTTTTATGAAGACCATAGTGATTGAACAGATTAGTCATCAAGCCCTTATTACAGTAAGAAAAAGGTTTTGAGATATATATATTCTCATACATCCCAATCCATTTCATCTACATTTTAAATTCAGTGGAAATATACTGCACCTAGAACGGTTAGCTCCCATCCATTCTAAAACAACAACATGATGGATGGTATCAACCAAGAAACCACAAAAACCCATCTATGTTATCAGAATTCAATATAATTTAAAGGTATATATGGATACCTGGATCAGGTTTGTGAATATTTCTGTTGATTTCCATTGGCATAAACATAAATAGATACCCATATCTGTATCCCTCCTTATAAATGAAATATAACACATTAGAGATGTTCACCTGGAAGGTATTATGGGTTCTTAGAATCTAATATGGAGATGTGGTTGAAAACTATAGTTAAGGTATAGGAGAATCACTATTATAACAAAACCCATGGAGGGAAGGAATTCTAAAAGGGGATATTCTATAAGGTTCTCTCCCATAATGTTCATTAGACTTATGTATGATGAATCAAAAACATAGGGAATGTTAGCATCCACATATTCTACCATGGAGTTCCAGTAATATACAAACACTTGTTGTTATTTATTTGATGAATTATGAGAGCTAGAATCCATCTAAATAGAAGTAAGTATCATGATATCAGACAAGTAAATAATTATTTCAAAATAGATGCATAACTCTGGAAGCATCATGTAAATAAAATGCATCGTGAAGGTATATAAAATTGCATGACTGGATATAGGACTCAAGAACCACATGTCCCATAGAGATCTTTCAAATCAATTGAACCACATGAAATATTGTGAATTCATGAACAATCATGAGACTTTATTTTAAGTGACAAGTCATGGTTACATGATTTCCTTGATTTACAAGTGATCATGAGACCAAATCATCAGATCATTGGAAACCAACAAGGAATCAATTTGACAAGGACCTAAGAAAAGGCTAAAAAATTACCAAGAATTTATTCATTATTGAATTAAAAAAGTGATGTGAGAAATCAGGTCTCATGATCAGATATTCTGAAACTATTCTCATGATGCAGTCTCATGAATCAATCCTTGAAGACAGATCTTGTGAAGGAGATCTTATGACATTGTCCTGTAAATAGATCATGAGATGGAAGAAAATAGAAATACATATGAAAGATGGAGTAGCTTATTGAATGATCTCCCTTTTTCTCCCCTATTTATAGGGCACTGCACGAAATACCAAGGGTCACTCATAATCCCAAACATTATCCAAGACATCTATTGATGACATCACCAAAGACTCGGGCACAAAGTTACATTCCTCACATAGGGGTACTTATCCTTGTGAAAAACTCTCCTAATGGAGGGAATTTATTGAATCCTACCAAATTAGAATTATAATATATATATGGTTTTAAATACTTGAAGAGTGGGTATTATTTTCTCTCAAAAACAAAGGAATCGAAGGTGATAAAATCACATGGAATGTGTAACCTGAAAATGGTCACACGATAACCTAAGATTTAGAAGGTCATGAAAACATGTCATTTTCATCACATGATATTCATGAGATAATTTATGGTCATGTGAATGAGTCATGTAAAATATATGATCTTATTGAGTGAATATAAAGCCATTTTGGCATGCCCTTATATTCTTTCGAAGGCACCCAAGACACTCAATGATCACGAAATGGCATCCAGAGAAGTTCTACTAAATCACATGACAAGTGAACCTGAGGGTCTGTGAAAATCATCCAAAAATCACTAAAAATAATGGTTGAAAATATGAAATAGGTGGATAACTTCTGTGTTCATTTATCTTTATGTTATGTATGTATACAATCCGTAAAACCTCAAGAAGTCCCTGATCAAGAGCCCACCTTGTAATAAAAAATCACATTGGATTTTCACCTTCATCATGTAAAAGGTTGTGAATATTTCAATTTGATTATGCACTTACCCTTTGTATCCATAGATAATAATAAGAGTTTAAATTAAAATCCTTGAGTGTCACTGCATGGTCAATTATTTTTTATATTCCACATCATAGATAAGGAGAGTGATTTTCCTTGACAACACTCACCTGATGATGTGAAATTCAACGTCCTTGTAAAATAAAGAAGGAAAAAATTTGAATGATGGAATATTCATGTGAAGAGAGGATCTACAAGCCATCATGCGAATGGGGTCAAGACCATGGACAATCACCATTGATAACATGCCCCCCTTTACATGATTGCATGATTTAACGAGGTCCCTTTGGCATGTCAACATGATTAAATTTGGATCCATTGAAAAGCCACATTAGTATCGAGAATAAACCCATAAAATTCATCTCTAATCTTTTTACAATGTTTGCATGGGTTTATTAATCTCGTGAAGACTTCTAAACATTTTGTACTTACCTTGTGAAATCCCATTGACAAGTTATCATAGTCAGGAAATCTCCCTTTGATCAACTAGGATCTGATTAATTTAATGAATATAGGATGGTATTGTGGTCAGTTTTTAACATGTGATGAAAAGATAACATCATGGATGACCCAAAACTAGATCATGAAAACCATGTGATAGAACAATCTATTGACCTACTCCATCTCATATATGAAAGATATTTTCTAGACAAAGAGGTTTATATCTAGGGTGGTGAGGCCTATAAATCCACCCCACTCTTTACAATAATGATAAGATCACATATGGGAGAGTATAAGTGGAATTATTGGAGGGGATATTCATGTGATTAAATAAGTATTTTTCTTGGTATTAATATAGGGAATGAACTTAAGGATCACACAACTTGCCTTATATCTTCGGGTGATCACTCTATAAATTACATGAAGGAATTATAGCATGCCAACCATATTATGAGATGGAGGACCGTTATGTCAGTGGGGTCATGCCAAACCTAAATTAGATATAACTTGATCATCCTAAGGCATATATTAAAGGAAGGTTGGAATAAATACAAAAAAATACATAAGACATATGAGAAGATATATTTACTGATCTTTATATTCTTCACATGAATCACCCAGATCATACGACAACATAGGAACATGTCTCTCAATAATTATGATAACCCTTGAAATTATTTTTAGATCATGTGATATTCCTCAAAATTGATAAGAAATTATGGCTACTCCCTCTGGGCATGCCACCTTTATCTCGCAATTTCCTTTGGATAGGTCGGTAAAATCTTGTGATATCCTCCAAACAGGTCACCCAAGTTATGCATTGACAGTAGGATGTGTCAGATAGGTCTCACAATGTCTCTAGGTAAAGTTATCTTAGTCATGCTACACCCAACATGAATGCCATCCTTGATCATGTGGCGTCCTCCAGAAAAGTCATCCAGGTCACACATCACCCTCCAGACATGCCAACCTTGATCATGTGACGTCCTCCAAAAATTTTAGCTATGTCACATAACACCCGTTGGCCATGTCATCCTTAATCAAGTGATTTCTTCTAGACATGGAATCAATATCATCTTATTCCCTATAGACAAGTCAAAATATATCTTGCAATATTTTTTTGAATATTTGCACGAGGATTTCATGACATGGCCATACATCCTTAGAAATGTCCATAAGATATTCAAAAAATGTCCGGTAGATAACCATGTCCTATTATGTATATATCCCAAGAAATGATAACATTTTCCAATGGATATATAAGGGAATCTATAGTGTGTTATCCTTTATCTATCTGAACTATGAGAACTGAGATTCCTTTCATTACCATGATATATAGGATGACTTTCTATGGCCTGATATCCAATGTGAATCTACCTAAGTGTAATACCATCTATGTCCCTAACATTCTAACCATCAAGACGTAATATCTATCATGGTCTTACAACTATTCCTCATCCATCAGTGGAATGAGAAGCTAGCAAAACTATGATGAATCTGATTCCAGCCTTAACCAAGATACATAGGATGCCTTCCAATTTCCTAATATATATATCAAACACCCCACAAGGTCCTATCCAATGCATAAATCTAACATCTATATCCACTAAATCTGATTACCTTCTACCTATTATTTATTACACTGAGCAATACTCATGTAGGAATGTATATTTTTAATGGTAGTATCACTTGAATAATGAAAATATAATAGCCAAGGAAAATGTAGTGTTCAATCCCCAATAAGTATCATGATATGATAACCCCATAAAAAGGTATCCATCTTAGGGAATGTTTGGGGGAATGAACGAACTACAATGACTTTGATTCATTCCATAACTAGGATATGTAGGATACTTTCATATGGCTTGATCTCAAAAATTGGTTCTTACTTTCCCTCATAGACAACTTTTTCATATGATGTTATACTACATGGGTTAAACAAAATATGTTGGTTTCGATTATTGTTATAATCAGGATATGTAAGAAACCCCGTAATGGTTAAATCCTATCCTTGAGATATTAATCACATCCATATATGGTAGTAAGATCTAGAGTGTAGGTTAGATAGTTTCAAAATATAAGAAGCTACCCACTAATGGAAACTAGATGAAGAACCTTGTATATGTATAGATATACACATCAAGAGATCCCGTTGTCATATAGAAGGGTTCAACATGAGATCATTTTGTTAGGGTAAGAGGTACCGTATCTGGATTCGGAAGATATTCAAAAAAATATGTTAAATCTATTAGAGAGTCCTAGAGTAGGAAACAATTCCCCCAAAAATGATGTGACGAGATCTACCTCCCATCCAATCGACCAATGTGATTCCATAAGTTTTATTAGGTATGAAATTCCAAAGGAACTCATTCATTTGGAATGTAGGTCCATACTCAATTAGGGATGTGGGAGCCCTTGGATGATTCTAGGGATGATTAATATGGTGATCCCAAATTAAATGAACTCATTTAGCTATGGAACCTCCATCACATGATAAAAAGGATTGACAATCCTATTCATTTTTTACCATTTAGTTCCTTCCATGCAGGAAGTCTTTCCACTAAAAGAAAATGGTGAACCTGATGTGAGTGAAATAATTTAGCTATGGAACCTAATTCAGAAGATAAAAAGGATAGATTGTCTAGTTATCATCAAAAAATTTTGTTCCATCCATAAATATAGTCATTTCTCAAAACAATACTATGATAATATTTATTATTTGGGATGTTTTATCATCCACACGAGTATCATTTAATGTAGAGTTTTATTTGATGAAAATTTTGAGAGTAAATGCATATGATGAATTTATTTTGGCCATGGTATTTATTAATATATATTAATGAGTAAATAAATAGAATATTATAAGTTCTATCCTTTATGATTATAAATTATATAACCATATGATTGTTGTAGGTTGTATTATTTTTTTCAAGCTTGGCCAAAAATCCACGACACATGCAGCTCTCTAAATCTTTTTTCTTTTCATATTGAGGTACTAGTATACCATGGAGAGAAGATGGAACCCATCAGAACATCATATTATCTAGAGTAATCAATGGATAAGTATTTTTTGACACCCCATGTTTTTTAAAGATTACTATGATTTTTGTCTTTCTTAACATGCAACAATTGCATTTAAGAGAATTGGGACATACTATAAAAAATTATTTAAATGTGACTATTATAACATAGTTTTTGAATTTTGGGGTATGAATAAGATTAAACTCATTATTAAATATATATATATATATATAAGTCCCAATAAATAAAATTATTTATTAATTATTAGTAAAAAATTAATTTTTTTATCAATTTCATTTTATACTTAAAAAAGTATGTTTTTTTCAAAAATGTGTTTAGTCTATTTTTTCTGAGAAAATATTATAATTAATCCATCAAAATATTATAAATTTACTTGAAAAAAATCATATAATTTTTTATTGAATCATATCAAAAATAGATTATGGTAACAATTTTATATTTTTATAAAAACATTGATTTTTCAACAAATAGTGAATAATTCCGATTCTTAATGAAAATTATATTATATTTTAAATTATTTTAGAATTCAAAATCTATTTCAGATAAACTTTTTATATTTATTGAGAGTCTTTTGATTAAAAATAATCCAATTATATTCTTGGGAATGAATTTTATTAATGAATTTGGAATGAAAACGTATTTTATACTTAAAATCCTTTTTTTTAAAAACTATTGTTCGATGACTTTTTCATTTTAATCTTAAATTTATTTCAATAAAATATGATCATATAAAAATGAAAAAATTATTCCATATTTTGAATCATGGGATACAAATATTTTGAACATTTACTTATTATTTTTGGTCATTTTGAATAGTAAGTGTAGAAAATAATTATCACCTCGATATGGGTCAATCTAGTAATTATGGTTAAAAATAATATGGTGGGGAATAAATCCTTAACAATTAAAATTACCTATCATCTGAGTTGAGTTCATCCATGAACATCCATTTTTCAAAAATATAGAAACTTGTACCATATTTATTTGATTTTGAAATTAATATTATTTTATGCAAAGAAAAGTAAAAAATTCCATTCTCTTTGTTTTGCTATCTTTAATTTTTTAATAAGGGAAAAATATAAAATAATTTTTGTTATAAAATGGTTATTTAAAAGATATTTTTAAAATCATATTTTTTTTCATATATTTTTTGATGAAATTATTACATTAGATGCTTGTGTAATAAGGAAAAGATATTTATTTAATGAATAGAAAAATTAAAAGAAGATACTCAAATAATATAAGGGTAATATAATTTGAATGAATTATTATATTCTAAATTATTTTTAAATCAATATAAAATATTAAAAAAATTTATAAATAAATAAATTCAAATCAAATTTCTCAAATGTTGTTTAGAAAGACAAATTAAATGATTTTTTTGAGAAATAAAATTAATGTTATTTTATAATAAACAATATTTTATTAACTGATATAAAATTGATAAAAATCATATCATGAGCCATGTGATACTTATATGTTAAACATATCATCTTATATCCATTTATGTAAAAATTATAATATTATAGTTACTATCTTAACCCCTAAAGGGTAAAAACATTATTATCATGATAATTTTCAAAAAGCATAATAGGGGTTAAAACAAAAAGATAAAAATAAAAACACATTTTAAAATTTTACCAATATTATTAGATTAGAATATTTTGACCAATAATCATTTTATTCCTTAGTTATAAAATGTTTTCCCCTTTTTTCAATGAAAATAATTTTATATTAATTTTATATTTTATGTAATTCCTAGGTTGGACCTCACCTCACTTATAAATGGAAACCTAATATAATGTTTTCTTTCACAAATAAAAATAAATTTATTTGGGTCTATACGAATGAAAATATATTAATAATATCCAACCCCATGTTTTAAATTTCTTTTTTTCTTAATAATACCAATATTAGGGGGGTTATAGTGTAATGTAATGGCGATTGTTTTAAGAAGAGGTACAACCTTTAACCAAATATATTTGTTAAATTTATTTTTTCATCATCAATAAAATAATATTTTACCTTAAGAATATGAAAAAATAAGTCTCTACCAAATAATAATTTGGTATTATTTTATTTTAATATCCCATATCCATGTCATCTTCTATAAAATGGGAAATGAAAACATCTGTCATTGGTACAGTAAACTAATTTCTCACAAGAAAGTGTATTTTATTTTCCTTTATCACCTCTCAAATATTTTTATGATGATGTGTTGAATTTATATATATTATATTCATGATATATATATATATAATACCTCAAAATTAATATATCATATATTTTATTACCTTTACATTAATTTAAAAATTATGATGTCGTTATTGTATACGAATGTATTACCACCTCCATGAAGTGAAGTGATTAGTTTTCATTACTAACTCAAATAGATTGTATATATGAGTGTATTTAAATAAATAATTTTATTTAAGAACTAATTATTAATATTATATGATAAAATAATACTTATCTTATTTCTATCATGATCATTGAAAAATGGAAACAATATTCATATGTACGTACAACTTACCATTTTAATGACTACAACATAGTTTTTTTATAACCATCATTCATGGTTGGTTTTAAAAGTATAATTGACGAATAAAAATGATATTTTTTTGTTTTATTATTATATATATGATTAAATAATTATATATTTATCTAGAATCAACCTACTGATTTCATTATGGACATAAGAAGTAAATATCTCAAAAACATTTATCATGACCTTAAATTATTAAGTAATTTTATTTTACAAGGTAATATGTGAAACAAAATGAATAATAAAATTGATTAATGTAGTTAATAAAGTATGTAATGTCTCCGACCTATAAGCCACTAAACCGGTGCTCCGAGCTGGGTGGTTACATGACCTCAAGCGCGCCTCCCCGTACGCCAAAGGCTACTGACTAGCAGAAGGGGTCTATGGAGTCAAGTGGGGAGACTATACCCCCTTTTTATCAGTGTAAGCCACAAAAGAAAAAACACAAATATCGGAAACAATAATCAAGAAACAAGGAACATATATAACAACCATTTCCAGTAATAAATATGTCATGTCATACTACAAGTGAAAAAGTGAACAAAAACCCAAGATAAAGAAAATGGCCAAAATCCCCAAAATGGTCTGGACTCCATGTTCGGATCCTCCACCAAGTTCTACCCATGTACACTCAACTATCTAGAAAGGACCCTCTCCCTTCTCCTGACCTTCAAACATGAAGTCTTCTCGGGTACCCAACAGCGGCCCGAGCAGGGTGTTAGTACAACTCAGTAGGCCACCACCAACAATGTCTACAAAATATCCTGTATAAACAGGTAGTGCATGAAAAAGGAATATGAATGATAATTGCCAAGTAATTGTTTAAGGTGCCACTAAACAATTCAGAGCCAAAGCCATTTCCACTTCGATTACCCTTCATTTCACACCAATTATCATTACTTACTATTTCATCACATTTCCATTGGTTGAACACAAGCATTACATTACATGGGTCTAAGGCCAACAATCACATGCAAGAGGGTAACCACATCGTTATCCTATCTCACTAGGACCAACTCACTCATAGAAACCATATTCTCATCTCAAAGACTAAGTCCATGTGCGTACTTCATATTAACCATATTCTCACCTCAACGCCTTAGTTCGGGTGGATGCAACCATTAGGAGAATAGATCATAAGTCCTCATTCCCAACCCATGCATTTAGGGTGGAGTTCAGAGCATCAGTCTTCACTCAAACCATGGAAATAAGTCCTAATGTCATACCCCACACTACCATTTCATGTGAACATTCTTATATATATATAAGTATCCATCAACCATCCATACCATTTCCCCTTTGACAAAACATTCACAACAAACCACACGGGAATTCACATTATGCCTCAACCCATTAACACCTTATCATTTCACATCATTTAACCATTCTCCCAATTCCCATGTATTATGCTTATCTCACTAAGAATTAAACACTAGACCCATAATTCATCCCATTATGGTCTTTAATCAGTTTACACATTAACCCATTTAACATGTTCATCATTCCCATGAATCAACCATTCAACCCATTCCAAATAACCCTTTTGTTATTTCCAAGTCTAAGTGCATCACCTAAATTCTATTCCAAGTTCAACCAATCATTACAACATATTCATCAATGGCTCTACCATTTATTACAATAAGGTCACTTGTTTAATATCAACCCCTAAGTCTGGGGAAAGCCAGAACACCCCATGGGTGGCCCTAAATTAGGTCAAGCCAATCCCAACACATCCCATGGGGATCGTGAGGGTTCCCATTTTTCATTTTAAACACCATTATTACCAAACATGACAAGGTTATTCAAAACATAACAAAGTGGAAACAAGAACACAAATAAACATGCACAAATTACCAAATAACCATGGGATATAACATGTAGACCACCTACCTTGAAACCGCGGTTGAACGCACTCTGAATCGAGTGCTTAGACCTCGATCTGACCAACCTTTGGAGCTTCAACCTAAAAATCACCCAAAAGACAGGGTTTTAGAGGTACAGAACAAGAGGGAGAGAAGATACAAACCCTAAACAAAAAATATAAGGAAGGATGGGATTAGCCTTACCTGGAGCTTCGATCCGTAACCAACGGCACCAAAAATTCCTTATAAATGAGGGGGATCGATCTCTTGGAGATCTTGGGAGATTTATTCCATGCCTAGGTTGAAGACCAAGGAATGGAGAGGAAATCCTGAGTGGTTCTTAAAATCCCAAAGTGGTAATTTTGTAAATTTTCCAAACTTTAAGAGGCTGCATGGTTTGGCTTTACGGTTTGGCAAACCGTGCACAAACCGTGTGCATGATACTGTCCGGAGGGGGAGGAGTCGCACAGTTTTCCTGGGAAGGCCACACGGTTTGCCCTGGCCATGCGCAGGCCGTGCGCCCTGGCTTTTCTTGCTAATATTTCCTTTCTTTCGTGCCCCAATCCCCCAAAACACCACCAAGGCCTCTCATACTTTCAGAAGACATCCCTTGAAGCCCAATACAAGGGACTCAACCAAAACATAACGAAAACATACCTTTCCAAAAACCAGGATCTTACAACCTCCCCACCTTATAACAGCTTGTCCTCAAGCTGAGTTTCCAAGCCTCATTGATCCACCAAAGAGAAGAGTTTGGGCCACTGAGCCCACATATCTGATTCTCACTCCCATGTTTCTTCCTAAACTTTCCCATGATGCCATAGTACTCACACTAATGGCACAACCATGCCTCGCAAGACCTTTTCACTATGATCCACCACACGAACTGGATGCCCCTCAAAGGACGCATCAGTCTCAAGCTCCACATTCTCCACATCAACCATGTGAGATGGGTCAGTGTGATACCGTCGAAGTTGCGACTCATGAAACAAATCATGCATCCTACAATACCATTGTGCAAGAGCCAATCGGTAAGCCATTGGTCCCATCCTCTCCACAATCTCAAAAGTTCCCACTTACTCGGGCACCAAATTACCCTTCTTTCGAATCCGATGGTGACCCAACCTTGGAGACACCTGAAGGAACACTTTATCACCCACCCCAAACTCAAGAGGTCTATGCCTCCGATCTACATACAACTTCTGTCTACTCATATCCACAACCATTTACTTCCTGATTAACTTAACTTTCTCTGAAGTCTCCGGTATGATACTTGGCCCCAACAACTCAGATTCACCAACATCTAGCCAACACAATGGAGATCTACATGGACTCCTGTAGAGTGCCTCAAACGGTGCCATCTGGATCATAGCCGTAAAAATATTGTTGTAGGAAAACTCAACTAACTATAGGTGACTCTCCCAAGAACCACCAAAGTCCAAGACACAAGCCCTTAACATGTCTTCCAACACTTGGATCATACGCTCCGACTGCCCGTCTGTCTGCGGGTGGAAATCCGTACTAAAAAACACTTGCGTACTAAGCTCCTTCTGTAACCCTTGATAGAAACATGATGTGAAACGTGGATCTTGGTCCGAAACAATGGTCCACGACACACCATGCAACCACACTATTTGCTGAACATATAGCTCACCCAATTGGTCGACTGTATAGGTCTCCTGAATCGGTAAGAAATGAGCCACTTTCATTAACCGATCCACAACCACCCAGATTGCATCATTCTTCCAAAGAGTCCTCGAAAGACCCAGGAAAAAAACCAGTGTCACATCTTCCCACTTCCATTCCAGAATGGGCAATGGATGCAATAAACCACTTGGGCGTTGATGCTCGGCCTTCACCTGCTGACAGGAAAGACACCGTGCCACAAAGCCCACAACTTCCTTCTTCATTCCAAGCCACCAAAACTTCCTTTATAGATCACAGTAAATCTTAGTCAAACCAGGATGCACTGCCCAATTTGATGCATGGAACTCACACATCAACTCTTCCCACATACACTCTAGAACAACCACAAGATCACGAACACAAACAACAACTTCCACGCTGATGACCCAACCAAAAGGTATCTCCCCACATTTAAGCTTTTCCTTAATGATTAAACACTCGGGATCATCAAGCTGAATTTTCATAACTCGACTCAAAAGAATCGACTCCATCATTAAGGAAGCAAGAGTGACCTGAACATTCTCCTCCTGCACCTCCAGGTGCATCTCTGCAAAGAAAGCCATCAGCTTCCACTCAGTGCTGGACTACTGAACCACCTGATTCTGAACCTTCCTTATCATAGCATCAGCAACACTATTTCCCTTTCCTAGCATGTACACCAACTCAAAGTCAAAATACTGGAGATATTCAACCCATCTTCGCAGTCGAAGGTTCAAATCTAATTGCGAGATGATTTACTTCAAACTCTTATGGTCGGTAAACAGAGTAAACCATTCTCCCAACAGATAGTACCTCCAACAATTCAAGGTGTACATCACTGCAGCCAACTCAAGGTCATGAGTTGGATAGTTCTGCTCATGGGGTATCAAATTCCTTAACCCATAAGCCACAACCCGCTCATCCTGCATCCACACAGCTCCAAGTCCGATTCTGGACGCATCACAAAACACGATGTAATTCTTACCTAGCTCATTTAAGAATAATATTGGTGTGGTCATAAACCACTTATTCAACTCTTGAAAGGAATTATCACAAGCCTCGGACCACTCTAAACTGATTCCTTTCTTGGTCAATCATGAGAGTGGTGCTGCCAAGCGAGAGAAATCCTGAATGAACCTTCGGTAATACTTGGCCAAACCCAGAAAACTCCGAACATCAGAAACACTCTTGGGATGCTCCCAAGATAAAACTGCCTGCACTTTCTCTATATCCACTGTCCACCTGCCTATAAGATGATATAACCCAAGAAATGCACCTCACCTATCCAGAATTGACACTTTGATATATCGGCATATAGTCGATGCTCTCTTAGCATACCTAAGATGATGTCAAGATGTTGGGCATGATCGTCATGAGTTTTCAGGTACACTAAGATATCTTCAACAAAGATGACCAAAAACTGATCTAGATATGGATGAAAGATCCAGTTCATCAATGCCATAAATAGAATTGGTGCATTGGTCAAGACGAAAGGAATTACCACAAACTCCACCAACCCGTACCGACTCTGGAAAACTGTCTGTGGTACGTCAGAAGACCTCACCCTCATCTAGTGATAACCTGACCAAAGATCAATCTTAGAAAACACCAATGCACCCCTCAATTGATCAAACATGTCATCAATTGTAAGAATATGGTACCGATGTTTCACTGTCATCTGATTAAAATTTCGATAGTCAACACACATCCTTAATGAACCATTAACATTCTTTGAAAAAAGCACAGGAGATCCCGAAGGAGATGTACTAGGACTGATAAACCCCTTACACTCCAACTCCTCAAGCTGAAACATCAGTTTTTGGAGTTCTTATAGTGCCATTCAGTATGGCAGAATAGAAACTAACTCCGCTCCAGGAAGAAACTCGTTCGTGAACTCAACATCCCTCTCGGGGGGTAACCCTGAGACATCCTCAGGAAACACGTCCTGAAACCGATCCACCACTAGAGGGAAAACAAACTGTTCTCCTATTTCATTATCATCAAGAATGAGACATTCCACTTGAGCTGTGAGTCCATTCAACCTCTGACCATACGGTCCTGCACAACTTTCTCGAATATCCCATTCTCCACGGCGGACATAAACGTCACCCTCAAGCGACCTGAATGATACTCTATGATGATTAAAGTCTATGCACGCCTTATACAACACCAACCAATATCTTCCCAAGATTAGGTCAAACCCTGACATCTTGAGAATGAACAAATCCCATAGAAAATGATACCCACCGACTTTCAAGGAACATCCCTTGCATTGCTTGATATCCTCAACCCGCACCCCCAATGGAGTGTCAATTGACATAACTCCACACACCCTCTCCACAGGTAAAACCAATGCTACCACACATTGAGAAGAGATAAAAGAGTGTGTGGCACCTGTATCAAACAACGCACTAGAAAATGTAGAAGCTACAAGGATCGTACCTCAAATAGTCGACAGTCCAGCCTCTCCATAACTATGCACAAACTGAACTGCCTGAAGCTGACCTGCCCCTCTACCTTGGGCCCTAGCATGAACTCCCTGTGCTGCACAGCCCTACTGGCGTGAGTGATCTTTCCCTGGAGTTCCACATCCACTGCCCCTACCAGTACGACCCGTGGAGCTCCAAATGCTTGCCTGATATAGGGCAAAAAATCCCCTTCCCATACCTGTTACCTGGTTTTCACCATCATACTCACCCGCCTACTAAGTATTCCTGTAGAACCTCTGCACATGTCCCATCTTGCCGCACGAACGGCACTCAAATGGAGGTCGAGGACACTGACCACACAAATTCCCCGGCCTACCGCACTGATAACAGAACACCTATTTCCCACTCTGAGAGGCTGACCCTCTCTTCTAACCACCTTATTGAAAACTTTCCAAATGGAGCTTTTGAACTTCGGATGATGCACCACTTGTCTGCCCTGCTGGCATGACATGCCCACCACCAGAAGCTCCCTTCAAGTTCCCTTCAGAGATGAGTACCTGATCCATCACCTCTGCAAACCTCCTCAAGATGAAGATATTTACTTGATACCTGATCTCATGTCTCAACCCATCCCGGAAACGCCTTTCAACCATTGCATCATACCCTGCTAACACTGGGACAAAGCATCGCAAATCAGTGAAGAGACTAGCATAGTCCATCACCAATAGAGATCCCTAAGTCAGGCTCATAAATTCTACAGCCCACTCGTGCCTCAATGTCCTTGGGTAGAAATGCTTCAGAAACTTTTCCTGAAAAACCTTCCACGACATTTCCTTAGCCTGTTCAATTTGATCCAGAATGTCCCACAAACGCCTTGCCTGGCCCCGCAACATATAAATGTCCATCTTTACTTTCTTTTCAATAGGGGTCTCCAAATGATCCAGTATCGTCTAGATAGACTCTAACCAGAACTCCGCTGCCTCTGGGCCACCCTCTCCATTGAAGGTCAGAGGGTGCTGCAACTGGAACTCCCTGGTCAGCTCAAACATACTTGGTGCAACCCGCCCTGGGTCCCAATCCATCATCTGCATAAGGCGAGCCATGTTCTCCCTGAACTGGTCTTCTCTACCTTCATTGATCACCACATTTTCGTTCTCTTCTACCAGAGGAGTTTTCTCAGCAACATCCTCTCATTGCCCAACTGGTAATCGACGTCGTGGTGGCATTTCTCTATATTGCCAACCACGAGATTTAGCACACATACCAAAAAACTTTCACGACTTTATCAAAATATCTTTACTAGCTGCAACCACCCATTTTCATATTCTAATTCCACAACATTAACACCTCAAATTCACTGCCCCGACCATCCCTACCGCGGGACATGGTCCACATGGGGTAACAACCTTGCACTACCACTAAACTCACACAACATTTTATAGAAACATTTTCCACTTCATTTAAAACCCTTATATCTTGTTAAACATCATTCACACACTTATGTTATTTCTTTCCTCCCATTTTTTTCCTTGGTTTCATGAAATTCATGATTCACTCTAATTTTCGGCCTCACACACCCACCCTGTGCGTGTGCATAACACAATTCATGTCACCTATCTTCCTAGCTTTCTACAATGATGCATGAGTAAAAATCCTCGTTCTGTTAAGGCCACAAGCCAAATATCATAAAACAGTAACATCAAACCACACGTGAATCACCCAATGGTGAAATATCATCAACTGTAACAAAACACAACCAAGAACAATAATTCCCACCCAGGGTGACTTGGGTTTTCCCTCGTACATGGGTTAGTTACTCCCAAGCACGAGCTCATTACCAAGGCCCAACACGTCTTAACCCTTGGCTACCAATCCCAAATAACAAGACCTCAGGGAAGGAGAAGAAATACCTCCTATGATACCACATTGTAATGTCCCCGACCCAGAATCCACTAAACCGGTGCTCCGAGCCGGGTGGTTACATTACCTTAAGCGTGCCTCCTCGTACGCCAAAGGCTACCGACTAACAGCGGGGGTGTATGGAGTCATGTGGGGAGACTATACCCCCTTTTTATCAGAGTAAGCCACAACAAAAATAAAACAAATAGAAGAAACAATAATCAACAAAAAAGGAACGTGTATAACAACCATTTCCAACAATAAATATGTCATGTCATACTACAAGTGCAAAAGTGAACAAAAGCCCATGATAAAGACAATGAAGAAAATCCACAAAATGGTCCCGACTCCAAGTCCAGATCCTCAACGAAGTGGTACACATGTCCACTCAACTATCTAGCAAGGGCCCTTGCCCTTCTTTCAACCTGCAAACATGAAGTCTTCTCGGGTACCCAAGGACGGCCCGAGCACGGTGTGAGTACAACTTAGTAGGCCAACAGCAATGATGTCTACAAAATATCTAGTATAAACAGGTAGTGAATGAAAAAGGAATATGAATGATAATTTCCAAGTAATTATTTAAGGTGCCACTAACTAGTTCAAGGCCAAATCCATTGCCACTTCCATTACCGTTCATTTCACACCAATTATCATTACTTACCATTTCATCACATTTCGATGGGTTAAACACATACATTACGTTACATGGGTCTAAGGCCAACAATCACATACAAGAGGGTAACCCCATCGTTATCCTATCTCAATAGGACCAATTCCCTCATAGCAACCATATTCTTACCTCAAATCCTTAGTTTGCATGGATACCTCATAGCTACCATATTCTCACCTCGAAGCCTCAGTCCGGGTGGATGAAACCATTATGAGAATAGATCATCAGTCCTCATTCATAACCTGCACATTTAGGGTGGAGTTCAGAGCATCAGTCTTCACTCGACCCATGGGAGTAGATCCTCAATCCATACCCCACACTACCAAGCCATGTGCACATGATTATATATATATATATGTAACCATAAACCATCTATACCATTTCCCATTGGACAAAACATTCACAACAAACCACACGAGAATTCACATTATGCATCAACCCATTAACACCTTACCATTTCACATCATTTAACCATTCGACCAATTCCCATGTGTTATGCCTATCTCACTAAGCACTCAACACTAGTAACATAATCCATCCCATTATGGTCTTTAATCAGTTTACACATTAAACCATTTAACCCGTTCATCATTCCCATGAATCAACCATTCAACCCATTCCAAATAACCCTTAGGTTATTTCCAAGTCTAGGTGCATCACCTAACTTCTATTACAAGTTCAACCAATCATGAAAACATATTAATCAAGGGATCTACCATTTATTAGAACAAGGTCACTTTTTTAATATCAACCCCTAAGTCCGGGGAAATCCAACACACCCCATGGGTGGCCCTAAATTAGGTCAAGCCAATCCCAAAACATACCACGGGGATCGTGAGGGTTCCCATTTTCCATTTTAAACACCATTATTACCAAACATGCCAAGTTTATTCAAAACATTACCAAATGGAAACAAGAACACAACTAAACAAGCCCAAATACCCAAAAAACCATGGGATATAACATGTAGACCACCTACCTTGAAACCGCAGTTGAACGCACTCTCAATAGAGTCCTTAGACCTCAATCCAATCAAAAATTTGAGCTTCCACCTAAAACTCACCCAAAATATAGGGTTTTAGAGCTTTGGAACAAGAGGGATAGAAGATACAAACACTAAACCAAAAAGAGAATCAAGGGATTAGCCTTACCCGGAGCTTAGATCTGCAACTAACGGAACCAAAAATGCCTTAAAAACAAGCATAATCGATCTCTTGGAGCTCTTGAGAGATTTGGTTCGTGCCTAGGGTGAAGAGGGAGGAATGGAGAGGAAATCCCGAGTGGTTCTTCAAATCTCGGAGTGGAAATTTTTTTAAATTTTCCAAACATTAAGAGGCCGCACGGTTTGGCCGCACGGTTTGGAAAAACGTGCACAAACCGTGCACATGCTATTGTTCGGATGGGGAGGGGTCACACAGTTTTGTTGGGCAGGCCACACCGTTTGCCTTGGATGTGCGCAGGCCGTGCGCCGTGGCTTGTCTTGCCCAGATTTCCTTTTTTTTCATGCCCCGATCCCCCAGAACACCACCAAGGCCCCTCATACTTTCAGAAGACATCCATTGAAGCCCAAAACAAGGGATTCTACCAAAACATAATGAAAACATACCTTTCAAAAAACCAGGATCTTACAAAGTAAATATTCAACAATTTTCTATTATTAATTAATATATTGAACATACATGAAGAGTCGAGCTTAAATAATGAGGCAATTTACATTAGAACCGGCATTTTAAATGTTTTACATTTTTTCTAAATAAATATATTCCCTGTCCATATCCATAAAATTATTTTATGGATATATTTATACATAAGTATAAAATTATAACGGAAATTGTTTGACTCTTTTATACTTTCTATCAGTGGTTTTCCAATATAATCTATTTATCTAGTTTATATAGAAAATTTTTAACTTCCTTACAAAACACAAAATAAATGTTCTATTTTAACTTATATGGAATCAATGGGGTTTCCCACCATTATAGCTTTTACATAATGTTTTTTTAAAATTATAATATTTCACGTTTTCTTCAATTAAAAAGAACACTATTTCTCTTGGATATATTTATTTTAAAAAATGTGTCTTAAATGGATTATATATTTTGATATCCAGAAATGTTTTTCTTTTCAGTGTAAGGGATCTCATTATACCAACTTTTTCTTCTAGTTATATCCATTATATCTATAAATCATACCTGATCTCACTTTAATGTTATGTATTACTTCAAAATTATGTATACTTTTCACTTACATATATATACCAATCTCATTCTTCCTTACATTGATTAGGTAGTACATTCCTTATATTCCTTTATTAAATGACATCATTTATTAAATCACATTTTTTATGATATGAGGAATGATTATGAAACCCATTTAATTCCATGATTATTTATTTTGTTAATTAATTATAATTTATTTCATTATTTGACACCCATAATTATATACATGTTATAATGGGTGCACCCAAGAAGTTCTACAATGCATTGGGTAATGTTTTTTCTCAAGAGATGTTATTTATGAAATCAGGGAATAAAAATAATCAATGATGGGACTCTATCTACCATGTGATGTTATATAGGAATTTAATCTTGAATTATTCTTATGTCATGTTTTATATTACTTCCACATTTCATAATTTTCTATGGACTTATGATACCATTAAAAGAAATAATTTTATGACATAAATGTTTTATTTTTTTTGGGAAAAATAGATATTATGTGGATGTGTCCAATTTGTGATGTAATTTTTATTTATATAATATTTATGGCCTAATTATCTATAAATATAGACTATAAAGATCCTAAAATTTATGAAAATTAATTCTTGAATCAAAAAATGATTATTTAATGTTTAACTACGGGTCGTTAATATTTTTATCATAACAAAGGTTTAAATAGCATTATAGATTAGGATTTGAGTTCAATGGTGAAATACCAAGTGACTAATACTAATAATAAGATAATAATATAAATTTTTTGAGAGATACAGATTATATGGTTTCCCCAGTAATAAATACATGTTTTGATTCTACAAGAAGATGTGGTTTTAGAAGAGATTCATCTTGATGTAACATCCCTAAAAATAGATAGATGAGTATATATTGGTCATCATTATAGTGCATGGTGATTTCTTCAATAATTCTCATCTATATTGACACTCCTAAGAGATATTCTTGGGTTAATTAAAATTTTTTATAAACCATCATGAAGGATTTTAATAGATGATGCTCACGGATAACCTAGGTTAAACATAAGGTTTCATAGGTTAAAAATATGGTTTCATGATTTAGGAATCCTAAAAATTATTTTTCATAACTATTATTTTTAATTTCCACACCGTGATTTTTGGATTATATCAGTGGATAGAACTATGATGATTAAAGTTAAAGATGAATGTATTGAAAAATGCAGTGATTTTAAGAAACTGAATAGGATGTTAACTAACATGAAGTTTATTTTTATTATACCTAATGAGTTATCTTGATATATTATTGAAAACCTATAAGTTAACCTACTCATGTAACCAATAAATAAGAGAATTATAAAGTTCTCTAAGTGATAAATTGGTGGAAACCAATTAAAAAAAAGGATAAAAAAATTCAGTTCCTAAATGTGGAAAGAGACACAAAATATAATGTCTAAAGGGAATTGGAAAATGTTTTATATGTGGAAAATAATTGATGAAAGAAAATAATTGATAAAGAAAAATGATAATATAAATGGAGAGAAATAAAGTTCATCATACAGATTAATTTATAGTTCATTGTTTTTTATATGGAGATCCTTAGAATTATGTGAGTTAATGACCTCTTATAATGTTTAACTCCTAGAAAAATAATGTACCTATGTTATAACATTCACTAATGTGAGAGGACCAATGTATTTGAGTATTTGGATTTTAGAACTATGTTTTAGAATTATTTTTTATCAATGGTATACTGGTTATAATATTCATTAACAGTATGATGATTGTTCAATAATATTATTTAATTTAGGTTTTGACAATATATTTTGAATATTATGGATAACAAAGAAATTTTATATATTATTAAGTTGATATTTTTATAAAACACATGACTATGGAAATGATAAAACTTAGTATATTCATACAATTGATTAGAAAATGTTTAGTGGGGATACAGATATCATTGAAATTGGTGGAGTAAACGAGATATTGATTTCATGAAAATGTGGATTAGGTCATATTTAATGAATTTTTTTTCATTATTGGATTAATGGAATATATTAAATAGTCTATTATTATTATGGATTGTATTAATTTTCAGAACCACATAAATCTTCATATGAGGTTATCTTAATATTTATAGACACCATCACGGGTTTATAAGCTTAAGGTCGATCATATGTTCGAAAGAATGGATACCTCTTTTGACGTTTTATGTAATAAAATTTTGAGTTAAATTGAAAATTTTAACCTTCATTAGGAATATTAGACTCTTTTGGTATAAGATTAACATTGGGGTTAGTAATTTATTTGATTCAATGTTAATTGGATAGTGATATGTAGATAATATTGTTGGATAAAGTAATATTTATTGAGATGGTGTTATTTTGGGATATAGTTATGGTAAAAAATGGTTACCTTTCAAGTTAGTTTATAAATTCGATTCATGAATTTATTTTGAAGTGAACTATGTTATTAGATTATATCATGATTTATCATGGAGTTTAATGATATTTTTGGAGAAGCATTGTAACACCCCAACCCTAGAAGCCTAGAGTCAGTGCATAATTACGTATCATTAGCATGATCATAAAATATCAAGTCTCGAAAGACCGATTAGTTTATTAGCCTTGGAAGTACTAGATACATTCATAAGGTTTACATTAAATCATAAAATGGAAAACTACAACAACATTGTTTCCATAGACAAAACTGAAATCCTATAGACTATACATGCAGGCCAGTCATAATATACCTTTTCACATCCTCGAAAAAATAAAACATAGAAAGGGGTGAGCTTAGATACTTAGAAAGTATAACCATATAGACAAAAATTTCATAATTAAGCATAAATATTTAAGGAAATGTATAATACTAAAACAAAATCATTTTAAAAATGAACTTCCAAATAAGATTGAAAAGATAAAATCAAAATAATTTCATTTACTTACTCACATGGATATTTTACTAGTCGAATAATCACATGCAATATCAATAGCCACATTCATAATGATATAATGCATAATGCCAGACTTTCATAACCACATAGTCAATGCCGTGTTCCAAGACTACAAATAATATTTTTTTCAAGGCCTTGTTCTAAGACACTAGTTTGTCTCATGAGGCCTACCGATGCATCGCGGATCTATAGCAGGCTCCACCCGTCACTTACACAATCCAATGCATTCCTCATATAAAAAGGTTTAAACATAACATAAACATTCGTATTAAAAATAGAATAAAAAATGTCAATACGTTATCCATAAACCATGAATAGTATAAAAACAACACATCTATAGTCAAATGTATCAAAAAACCTTCAATACAATATTAAATTTTTGTATCATAATAAATCAACTTCAAATAATCTTAAAATCCATCAAAGGATGTTGACATAGATGAATTCAAAAACATTTTTAGAAAAATATATCTTTTTATTTTGAAATCATTTAAGGGTAACATAATTATAAAGAAAACATTTATTTTTAAAATATTTATATATTTTTTTAAGGTAATCTTAGATGATGTTATAACAGTGGAAAATAGCCGCACCTGCCGTATAAGTTAAAAAATCATTCTTACCTTAATTTTGTCGAAAAGGTCATAAGGTACCTTGTTTGGAAAACGACTGAAAGATTCCTTTCAAAACATTTTATAAAAATTCAAACAAGGGTATAAATGAATTTAACCCATAGTCTAGTAAATAGTAAAAATGTTTTGGAATGAATTTTTAAGAAACATGGATGTGGATGGTAAAGAGGTCCCATTAGATACTTACATAAAAACAACCTCGGATAGTAAAGAGATTATGAAATTTACCCTTACCTTGTTTTTTTTTGGGGTAGAGTAGGTTAACCTCATGTATAATGGTGAAATAATTGTAATTAAATTATAAAATAATCATATACATTAATATTATATCATATATGATCTTTTAACATTGCTTTCTTAATAATATCTTTGTATTATCGTCGTTTCGGGTGTTAACTGATTCGTTTTCCTTTATATGCTTTGTTAGGTAACTAATGTTTTTTATGGAAAGGGTGTATCTTATTCATATTAATAATGATATTATGTCTTTAAACATTATTTTTAATCATCTAATGAAAATAATTTTTGAATGGATACGATGGGGAATGGATCGCATCGCGTTCGTGGAGACGGTAATCTGTACGTACACACAAGCAACAATATCATTCTTTTGATATTAAAATAATATATAATTGGATGGTATATTATATATACAGAATCATTATAACGTTATATTTATTATTTAAATCAATTAAACATCATTATTATACACATCCAAATAATAATGTGTTGAATAAGAATTACACCTCAACGTGGAGATTGTAAGCAGTACGTACGCACGTATGGTGACATGTAATTCAAAGGATGGATAGAATAATGAATATTGTTGTACCATATTTATAATAACATCACAGTATATAGAATAAACAGGAGTTATTATTTTAGTATGGAAACAACAAAAAAAGATGAAGTGGATGAAAAAAGGAACTTTAAATAGGTGATGAAATATTTACCTCGTCTTCGGGTTATTCCTTTTGATTTGATCAAAAGGGCTCCATAGGTTGGATTTCTGACTAAATTAATGCCTATTGGATTAAGGTAGGATAGTTGAGAGGGTATTTGGTCAGGTTTTGGCCGTGCCAAATGGATTTGAAGGTGTGAAGTAGAGAGAAGGGGGGAAGTATCCTTTTATAAGAGGGGTGAGTGGCATCTCAGGAAAAGATATAAATATTAATTTATAATAAAATCATTTTCAGTTTCTAATAGCTCCAAAATAAATTATTTAAAGGATAAGGTGTCCATGGGTCTAAAAACACTAAACAGATAGGTTTTAGACATGTTTGGGTCACTATATTAACTTTATATTTTAGATTTAACACTTAGTTAAATAGTTTGACATTTACGATGTCTCTTTGTATTTTTATATTCTATGGTTAATAAAATTACTATAAAATTCCAATCGAAACCCAATTGGTTAATTAATATCATATATATTATTATATATGTCTTTTGGAAGAACCTTATATTTTTAGGATTATTATATCAATTAATAATATAATATTTGTTTTGAAAATTATTTAATGTCAATTTTTACACTATTTGGTATTTTCTTTAAATCATAAAAGCACGATTACTTAGAAAAAATTGATCTAACCAAACCTAACATGTCATAATAGCATAGAAAATTATTGGAATTTATAAAAAGTCTCCAATAACATTTATTTGGATATTTATAATGTCAATTTGTTTAATCTTTCATTAATACAGTAATTATTGCATCATCATTGTGTCATAAATAAATTTAATTATTTAAAGTTTAAAAATTATAAATAAAATACCATTATGTAGGAAATCATTTTATCTTTGTAATGAATATTTATAGTCTAATTTATCTTATGTATAACCCTATATTAAAAATGTGTTAGTTATTAAAGATTTATTTTAAATCTTTTAGCTCTTCTTTGAATTAAATAATAATAAATGTCCTAATCTAATCCATGTGGACCTAAAGGATCATATTTTATTAATAATGTTTTTTTGGTCGAATTAAACTTATCTAATATAATTAGTACATGTGCTAGGGTAAGAATAATATCATTTTTAACCTTAATTACCCTTTTTACATTTAATCGTGGTAAATAAAAGTAAAAAGTTACTATTCACCAAAAATTATTTTTATCTTATTGAACCACATTTTACTCATTAATATCAACCATGTCTCTCGGATTTTTGAAATTCAACTCCAATAAGCGGTAAAATTATGTTTTATGAAAATTTGCAAATACTCCTAGGAGGCGGGTAAAAGACGGTAAAAAGTTCGATAAAATTTTTATATATCTAAAATTATTATAAACTTAATCCAATGAATTAAATTGGACTTATATAGGTATTAGGTATCTATTTTTACCTAAAATAAATTTAAATAAAATAAATAATTATTTAAATAAAAAGTTGGTTTTAAACGATAACTGAGTGTTTTTCACTATTTATCAAAAATTGAATGTTTTAAGAAAAATACCAAAAATTCACCCTAAGCTAATTTTTCTATTCCAAATTAAAAAAATGAATTCTATTTTTCCAATTTCAATACATAGAATTTGCATTAATTAATTTAAATATAATTCCCGTTGTCAAAACCAAAATGCATATTTTTATGAAATAATAACTATCAAAAGAATGATACTTTTTTACATCCAATTTCAAAGTGAAATTACATACAATGATCGTAATTGGATTAAATGGTGAAAATATAATATAATTATACTTACAAACCATTAAAATGTATACTTCAACACTATAAATTATTTTGATTTAAAAAGTTGTTATCAGTTAAAATATTGCATTTTTCACTATTCACCCAAATATGAAAGTTATAAGAAAAACACCAAATATTTATTGAAACTAAATTCTTATTTCCCAATTATAAAGAAGAAGTTTATTTCTACAAATTCAATATATAAGAGTTTCAAATATTTTATTTTAAAAATGGTTCTCCATTAAAAGGCGGTAAAATTACATTTTTTTGAAAAATAATTCTTTTATCTGAAAAAATGAATTTTTTTCTAGCATTATTTCTAAGAAACTCATAATATGGATTATAAAATTATAAGGATTACATAATGTTCAAAATTCTTTTAATACTATTCATAACCGCTTTTGAACGGCTAGTTTGGTAAGTCGTGGTGCACTTGAACTCAGTGTTGCGTGTAGTGAATGTTATTGAATTACTTTGAAAAAATAACGTACTATGAAATCTTGGGGAGTTACATTATTCCCTCCTTCAATAAATTGTGTCCTCTCAATTTGAAATTTTTTCTTTGAAAATAAAATGTTGAAAATATAAAATACCTTTGTGGGAAAACTCACATCGAAAATTGGGTTAATAAAATTTCGGCTTAATAAGAAGAAAAGGGGAATGAAAAAGTCACCACCAAATTATGATATCGATTATTATAACATTGGTGGAAATTAGAGACACAAAATTTGAGTAAAAACATAAATATTTATAGGAAGTGATTGAGGTCATCAGTCACAAATAATTGAAGAATTGAGGGCCTCAAAGCCATCAATCTATGATGATTTAAAATATCATCGGTTCAACAAAACATAAGGTATTAGGATAACACATTTTTAGTTTAAAGATCCCTTACCTAAAGTTTAAGAATTAATTTCTTCATATGATAATAGAAGAAAAATATATATACTTGACCAGAAGAGTTCCATATTTTAACAAATTTCTACCACAAACTCAACTTTCACTCTAAAAGATAATAGAACATAAAAAATATATTTATCCTATTCGTATAGGGTTAAAAAAATGAATTTGTAATTCATCTACCAGACCTTTAAAAAAATACATTATTAAATCCAGGACATCACGTGGGCCAGTGGTAGGTGATACACCATTGTCGCCCTTTGATTGCAGGTTCAAGTCTCGCGGCCCTGCCGGACGCGACGGGTTGCCGCCCAACCTCCGGGTTGTCATTTTTATGGAAATCCAAAAATAATCTCAAACTAGAATTATCCAAAATACTTCTGTCCATACTCACAGTCCAAAATTTATAAGTAAGTTAAACAAAATGGAGATCATTTTTCCACGTAATAACATGTGAACATATTCATCATGTATTCTTTTAAAACACTGCAACATCCTGAATTACCATAAATCCATATTGATTACATTCATTCTCACTTATTCCTCATATAATACTGAATATACTCCTTCTATACAAAAATGTTGTAAACTCCAATAATTATGGAATATACAAATCATTAATCAGTTTCAAGTTAGTTAAGAATATCCAATATAATTTATCCAAATCAATCGTGTATTATTCCAAAATCACTATCTCGGTATCAGAACCATATTATGGTTTATCTTTCTCTCAACAATATATTTTCCAAACCAATTAACTTGTTATTGAGTCACTTTTCTTGGTTCCACATAGTTTCAAGTCCTTAATGAAATAGTACTTTAGTAAAATCCTTATATACTCTATAATTATTATAACATGTACATCATTAATACAATAATCAAATGACACAATACAATAATAACAACTTAAAAAATCTAATCATTCTTCTTCATCTTCAGTAGTATCATAACATTGTTATTATCCAATAGCAGCATTTGGGGTATACTCTGATTATTTGGACATTGATTCACATAGTGTACTACCAAATCCTTGCAGATGAAGCATTTGAAACTTTTTTAATACCCTTGCCATCACATACATGGTTTCATTTTTATCCACACTTATAACACACTCCTATTCACTTCAATCATTTACCAAGGTGATTCTTTCCATAGTTTTCACATATGGGAAAACCCTTCTTTTCCCACTTCCCTTTATCCATCTTTCTCTCTTCCATCCTTTTCTTCTCTTGCTTCCCTTCAAATCCATATGACTCAAATAATTCTGTACTTATCTTATTAAGACATGATACTATTTATTCATATGTTGAGAATACATGGGAGACTATTTCCCTTCTAAATGTTGGCTTAATACAATGAAAGATATCATATTTCTTACTCTTTGGATCAAACGTATTACTACAATTCACATTCCTTCTACTGGGCGCCATTTCTATATATTGGCACACACTAGGTCAGTTTATAAATTGATATGAATAATTCCAAATTTGTAAAATACCTAACATAAATTGAACATTTTATGAATATAATTCATAATCATACAAATATTTTCTCTGAGGAGGTATATACTCATAAATCCTTCATAATGATTTTAAATGAAAATAATAATTATCCTAAAAATATCCCTCAAGAGTGTCGTAACCTAGAGTGTAGCAAGGCCCGTTGTCATGCACCGGTTCCCATTCGAGTATATCTCAAAGTGGTGTTTTTAGGTTTTACCCCTAGGTACATTTGTGCCAGATCCACCTCTAACTGCTTGTATCTAGACATAGATGAATTTTCTTGGAAAACTCACAAAATCTCTACATTACCAAAATTCATAGAAGTTATTCTATACAAATCCTCAAAGTCTATCTTAGGGTAATGTGCTCGAATAAAAGTTTATCTAAATATAGTTTCCAAGGTTATTTCTAAACTTCCTCTGATACCAACTGTAACACCTTGACCCCAGAAGCCAAGATTTGGTGCATTATTATGTATCATTGGCATGATCACAAAATATCAAGTCTCGAAAAACCGATTAGTTTAGTAGCCTTGGAAGTACTAGATACATTCATAAAGTTTACATTACATCATAAAATGGAAAACTACAAAAACATTGTTTCCATAGAAAACATTGAGATCCCATAGACTATCCCTGCAGGTCAGTCATAATATACTTCTTCACATCCCGGGAAAAATAAAACATAAAAAGGGGTGAGCTCAGATGCTCAGTAAGGATAAAAATATAGTGGAAACTTTCATAAATAAGCATAAATATATAAGGAAATGTAAAAGACTAAAAAAAGGATCTTGAACTTGAACTTCATCATAATATGGAAAAGAAAAAATCAAAATAATTCCATTTACTTACTGACATGGATATTATACTAGTCGAATAATCACATGCAATATCAGTAGCCACATTCATAATAATGGAATGCATAATGCTCAACTTTCATAACCACATAGTCAAGGACTTGCGCCAAGACTACAAATACAATTTTGTCAAGGCCTTGACCCAAGACACTAGTTTGTCTCATAAGACCTACCAATGCATTGAGGAGCTATAGTGGGCTCCACCCATCACTTAATAAGTCCAATGCATTCCTCATATGAAAAGGTTTAAACATAACATAAACATTCATATTAAAAATAACATACCATCATCATCATCATGTAATTTTTTATTGAAAGACAGAATGGAGTACAATGAGGAAAAAACTACTAAAAGGAAAAGAAAAGAAAAGAAACTAGAAAGACACCAAGGTCGAGCCCCCCCCATGTCCAAGGATGAATCTAATGAGGTCTGAAATGGTGAAGACCGAGTGAATCCCCTTTGATACATTCAATTCCATTTGGTTGGATACTACCTATTGTGTGAAGGAACACCTCCTCCATGCCATTGAATTCCACCGAAGCCAAGTGATCTGCGGCCTTGTTCCCCTCTCTCCATCTGTGAAGGATACTCACATTGGAACTCATCATTTTTATACATTTCCAGATGACATAGATAATCGAACATGGGGGGTTCACCATACCCTTTCAAAGAGTTGTGCACAATTAAGGAGTCAGTTTAGATTTCAGAGATTTCCATGTCATTTTTGATTAAAAGGATAATCCCGGTGAGAATCGCCTTCACCTCCACCTGTAGAGAAGATCCCTAATCCAATATGGAAGAGAAAGCTAAGTACACCAAACCGTTGTGGTCCCTGACAACTCCTCCCCTACGCAGGTTCCCTTGGACGCATGATCTGTCTGTAATGAGTTTCAATCCCACAGTGGGAGGACGCCAGCATACCCATTTTCCTTCCCTCCTTACTGGTTACTCATCCACATTGGAGGCCGATTGGAACTGGAAGAGAGTAGGAGTGGCCTTCCAGGTCCCCATTACCGTGTTCAGGTCCAGCAGCAATGTTGTCTCCTAGAAAATAATATTTCAAGCTGACACCCCCGCACCATCAGGTTTCAATTTATTCCACACCTTCCATATGGTCTAGCACCCCACATGCAGCAGCACCGGACGAGCCACCCTCTCTTGCCCTACTCCCTCCGAGCGTTGGAACCGTTGAATAAGAAATGCGGGAGTAGAACAATCCGAGGGGAGGGGCACATATAACTTCCCCAAGACATTCCACACCTCTCGTGCCTAGTCAATGTGAAAGAAAAGATGGGATGAGCTCTCCAAACTAGGGTTGCTACAGCAGACGCACCTGGACACAAGATGGATACCGCATCTACAGATTTTTTCATCAGTCGAAAGGGCTCTGTTATAAATTCTCTAGGTGAGAAAATTGATCTTAGTGGGGATTATTTTCACCCAAAGGAGTTCATCCCATCCCTCTGCCTGGATCTGTCTGTTAAGGATGCGACGAAAATCCTTCAAAGTGAGCAGGCCTGAGGAGGAGGCCATGAATACTCATTTGTCTTCTTCTTCATTAAGCTCAATGAGTTGAATGAACTCATTTTGATCCTTATCCAAAACCGAGTGGGTGAAGCTGGGGAAGAGACAGGCCTCCTTGAATGAAATATCAGTAGCCGGACATCCGGGGAATCCCAGCACACTACCACACCAATCCTGATTCCCAAAAGATAGATCCCCCTTCCCCAACACCCATCATGATAAGGGATGAAGCATATCCATAATAGGAGCTATCACTGACCACATGGTAGAATGGTTCCTCTCTCCCGAGTCACAGAGGCATGTCGCATACGCTTGCATGGTAGTCCCCCATAGGGTCTGTCGTTCCATTATACTCCATGAAAGCCTGGCATGCATGTAGTAAAGGGTGTCCTCGAGATTACGAACGTCAATACCTCCTTCATTCACATGCCACACCATTTTACCCCATGAATCCCAGTGCTTCTTTCTCTCTGAAAGTGGATCCCAAATGAAATTGGCAAGGACACTGTCGATCTTTTTCAAAACCCCCTTTGGGAATTTGATGGAGGATAGATCGTGGATTGGTGATGCCACCAAAACTCTGTTCACTAGGGCAATACGTCCACCAAAGTACAAGAATTTGTTTTTCCAGTTGAACACATTATAAAAAACCCTCTTGTAGAGTGCGTCCAAGTCACGGATCCGAAGTCTCCCAGGCGAGATAGGTGAACCTAGATAGATCATCCAGAAGTCTCCCCTCTGGAAGCCGAGTATTCTAATAATAGTTTGCACTCTCTCCACAGGGCACCTATTAGAGATAAAGAAATCGCTCTTCTCCTTGTTAATGGATTCCCCACTCCAACGACAATATTCCTCCATCACACTGATCAGGTTCCGAATTGATCTGCTCTTACCATTCAAGAATAGGATGGTATCATCGTCAAACATAAGGTGAGAAATTGTCGGGGCCCTCGACCGGCGGAGATACGGCATGATGTATACCTTATTGATTCTCCTCTACATGAGACGGCTCAGAACATCCTGAATGATGATGAACAACGATGGGTAGATAGGGTCTCCTTGCATAATGCCTTGGGTAGACTTGAAGAAACCATAAGACTTGCCCATAATGTTCACAGAGAGCCAAGAGGAACTAAAGCAGCAAAAGATAAGATAAACGTTCTGAGAGCTGAGACCCATACATGACAACACTCTGTTAATAAAGCTCCATTCCACCCGATCATATGCCTTGCTCATATCCAGCTTAATGACCAAGATAGAGCCATGGGTTTTGAAGTTGATGTCATTAAACATTTCCTGGGCGAGGGCGATGTCTTCTTGAATCGAGGGGCCTTTGAAAAACCCATGTTTCTCCGGGGATATCCACCGATGGGGATGCACTGCCAGCCAATAGTTGATGATACTAGCCAAGGACTTGTAGGGTATGTTACACATACTAACCGGGTAGTAGTGCGAGATGGAAGAAGTGCTTTTTGATCTTATGAAGGAGAATGAGGGAGGTGGCACATACAACTCTGGGGAGGCACCCCCCACGAAAGAAATATTGAATGGAAGCGATCAGATCATATTTAATCATGTCCCAAGAGGTTCTGTAGAAAGAAGTAGGAAACCAATCAGGCCCCACATCGCTATCCGGGTTCAAATGCATGAGCGCATCCTTGATCTCAGGCTCCTCCAACACACCTTCCAGGATTCCATTGAACTGGTCGGACGCAAGGTTGGGGATCACGTCAAAAATGGTTGAGGCCTCTGAAGGATTACCCGTTGGCAGGCGTTCATTAGGACCAGCTAGGAGGTCTTGAAAGATTGAGAAATCCAAGCGCCCCACCTTTTCCCTGTCGTCTGTTATGGAACCATCCTCCAACATGATGTTCGGCTTGACCCGTATCCCCCTCTCCTAAATACACGCATGGAAGAAGGCCAAGTTTCGGTCTCCCTCCTTCAGCCACTTTATTCTAGACCTCTCCCTGGCCATGTGTTCCTGTTTTAGGATTAACTCCGACATGATACTCTTTTTTCCTGTGAGCTCCTCATAGGCCCGATCATCCCACACCTCCTCCAGGCTCTGCTCCAGGCGTTCAACCTCTTTCATCATGGTATTTAACACTTATTCTGGGGAAGCGAGGTCTCTCGACCATGATTGTAGCTTTAGTCTCAACCTGTGGAGCTTACAGTGAAGGGATAACCATTTGTTCTCTTATTGAGGGTCGTGCCAAGCCAAACTAACCAGTTCATGGTACCCTCACATATCCGACCAAATCTTGCAATACCTGAACCGCTCATGAGATTGATGCGAGGAGTCCACAGAGAGAAGGAGAGGAGAGTGGTTTGAGATCCCCCGCACTAGATGGTTCACCGTAGTACTTGAGAAAACAGATATGGCATGAATGTTGGGCAGGAATCGGTCCAAGCGCCCCCACGAGCGATATGGCCCCCGTTGGTTGTTGCACCAAGTAAAGTTGTCTCCCACAAAGCCCAAATCAAAGAGGCCCTTTGCACCCATAAAGCGGACAAAGGAAGGGATGGCTTCCTAGTTAAAAGGGTGTCTCGCCTTCCTTTCATCCAGATCAGACACAATGTTAAAATCCCCCCCCCCCCACACAAACCACAGGTCCGGTCCAAGGTCGGACATCATGAGCTCCTCCCACAAGGATTCTCGCGTGTGGCAGTTGAAACTTGCATACAAAAAGGAGACATAGAAGCAAACAAGGCCAAGAGTTACCTTCACCGTAAGGAACTGGTCCCCAGCTTGGATCATGTCAAAATTTCCCCTCCTCTACCAAAAAATCCAGATATTTCTATTGATCGATTCATCCTACATGCTCCCTTCATGCGAAGATTCTTGGAGAACCCCCCGATCCTGGTGGGATTCTGTTTCTGTTCAAGAACGGCCACCACTACCACTTTGTGACTAGAGATTTGAGAGGATAGGAAGTCGGACTTAACCCGTGCGCCTATCCCTCGAGCGTTCCAGATTATTAAGGGTATCATTTAGAAAGAGATAACCCTGGGACTGGCTCCAGAGCATTTAGCCTTCTAAAAGAGGGATAAAACATTACCTTGGAGAAACTTGACTTTAGATCTCGTACACACCCCTGACTCCTTGGGTAGCAACACAACGGGGGAAGTCGGATTTCCTGGCCTGCTCATGTTCTGTTTTCTCCTACTATGACGCACAGGGATATCATAACAAATCAACATCAAATAAGCTTAAAATCTATCAAAGGATGTTTACATATATAAAATAAAAACCTTTTTTAGAGAAATATCTCTTTCTATTTTGAAATTATTTAATAGTCACATAATTATAAATAAAACATTTATTTTGAAAATATTCTTATAAGCTTGTAAGGGATTCTTAGACTATGTTATAACAGCAGAAAATAGCCACACCCACCGTATAAGTTAAAAAAACATTCTTACATTAATTTTGTCGAAAAGGCCATAAGGTACCTTGTTTGGAAAATGACAAACTGATTCCTTTCAAACCATTTTATAAAAATTCAAACAAGGGTATAAATGAATTTAACCCATAGTCTATTAAATAGTAAAAATGTTTTGGAATACATTTTTAATAAACATGGATGTGGATGATAAAGAGGTCCCAGTTGATACGTAAAAACCACCTTGGATATTAAAGAGATTGTGAAATTAACCCTTACCTTGTCCTTTTCCTTGGTTGAGGGTAGATTAACCCCCATTATAATGGTTAAATAATTTTTATTAAAAAATACAAGAATCATATACATTAATGTTATATCATATATGATCTTTTAACATTTCTTTGTTAATAATATCTTAGTATTATCATCGTTTCGAGTGTTAAGTGATTTGTTTCCCGTTATTTGCTTTGTTACGTAAGTAATGTTTGTTATGGATAGGATGTATCTTATTCATATTCAGAATGATATTAAGTCTTTAAAAATTACTTTTAATCATCTAATGAAAAATTTGTCTTGAATGGATATGATGGGTAATGAATCTCATCGTGTTCGTGGAGACGGTAATCCGTACGTACGCACGAGCGAAAATATCATTTTTTTGATATTAAAATAATATATAGTTGGTTGTTATATTATATATACAGAATCATAATCATGTTATATTAATTATTTACATCATTTACAAATCATTATTATACCCATCAAAATAACAATTCATTGAAAAACAATTACACCACGACGTGGAGACGGTAAGCCATACACACGCACGTATGGTGACATGTCATTCAAAGGGTGGATAGAATAATGAATATGGTTGTAAAATATTTATAATAACATCACAGTATATATAATATATTGGAGTGTTTATTTTATAATGGAAACAACAAATAAAGAGGAATTGGAATAAAAAATAACTTGAAAGAGGTGATGAAATATTTACCTCTTCTTCGAGTTCTTCCTTTTGATTTGATCAAAAGGGCTCCTTAGGTTGTATTTTTGACTAAGGTAAGGCATATAGAATTAAGGGAGGACCATTGAGAGATTATTTGGGTAGGGGTTGGCTGAATAAAATGTCTTTGAAGTTGTAAATATATAGAGAAGGGGGAACTGTCCTTTTATAATAGCGGTGAGGGTCACCTTAGGAAAAGCTAGAAATATTATTTTATTATAAAATCACATTCTATTTCTAATGGATAAAAAATAAATTCTTTAAAGGATAAAGTGGGTATGGGTTTATAACCACCCAACCAATAGGTTTTATACAGGTTTGGGTCACTATATTTACTTTATCTTTTAGATTAAACTCTTAGTTAAATAATTTGAAATTTACCATCTCTTTTTGTATTTTTATATTATATGGTTAATAAACTTACTATAAACGTCCAAGAGAATACCAAGTGGTTCATTAATGACATATATAATTTTATTTAAGACCTTTTTCTGAACCTTAGATTTTTAGAAATAGAATATCAGTTAATAATATAATATTTGTTTTAAAAACATTTTTTTGTCAATTTTGACACTATTTGGTATTTTGTTTTTTCTAAATTCATAACAGCATTATTACATAGAAAACAAATCATCTAACCAACCCTAACATATAATATTAACATATAAAATTAGTGTAATTCATAAAAAGTCTCAAATTACATTTACTTGGATATTTATAATATCAATTATTTTAATCATTCATCAATAATGTAATTAATAAATCATCATTGTGTCATAAAACAATTTATTTATTTAATGTCTAAAAATTATAAATAAAATACCATTATGTAGGAAATATCTTTATCTTTCTAAGGAATATTTATAGTATAATTTATCTTATGTATAACAACATATAAAAATGTTTTAGTTATTAAACATTGATTTTAACACTTTTAACTCTTCTTTAAATAAAATATTAATAAATGTCCTAATCTAATCCAAGTGGACATAAAGGATAATATTTTATTCCTAAGGTTGTTTTTGGTCTAATAAAACTTAGCCAATATAATTAGGACATGTTCTAGGGTAATAATAATATCATTTTTACCCTGAATTGCCCTATTTACTTCTAACCGTGGTAAGTAAAAGTAAAAAGTTACTATTCACTAAAAATTATTTTCATCTTATTGAACCAAATTTTACTTACTGATATCAACCATGTCTCTCAGATTTTTTAATTTCAAATCACAGAAGTGTTAATATTATGTTTTATGTAAATTTGAAAATAAACATAGGAGGTGGGTAAAAGACCGTAAAAAGATCGATAAAATTTTTATATATATGAAATTATTAAAAACTGACTCCAATGAATTTAATTGAAATTATATAGGTATTATGTATCTATTTTTACCTAAAATAAATTTAAATAAATAAATAATTATTTAAATAAAAAGTCAGTTTTAAACAATAACTCAGTGTTTTTCACTATTTATCAAAAATTGGAAGTTTTTAGAAAAATACCAAAAATTCACCCTAAGATAATTATGATATTCAGAATTCAAAAATGAATTATATTTTACCAATTTAGAAACATATAGGTTTCATTAATTAATTTAAAATTAATTCCCGTTGTCAAAACCAAAAAGTGTATTTTTAAGAAATAATAACTATCAAAAGATTGACACTTGTTTATGTCAAATTTCAAAGTAAAATTACATACAATGAACATCATTGGATTAAATGGTAAGAATAAAATTTAATTATATTTGCAAACCATTTAAATTTATAATTAAACACTATAAATTATTTTTATTAAAAAAGTTGTTTTGAGTTAAAATATAGTATTTTTCACTACTTACGCAAATATGAAAGTTATCAGAAAAACACAAATATTTTTAAAACTATATTCTTATGTCCCGATTCAAAAGAAGAAGTTTATTTTATCAAATTTAATATAAAAAAGTTTCAAATATTGAAATTAAAAAGGGTTTTCTATTAAATGGTGGTAAAATAGCATTTTTTGATAAATACTTATTTTATTGGAAAAAATAATTTTTTTCTTACTTTATGTCTAAGAAACTCATAATATGCATTTTTTCTTTAGTGTAGTGCATGTTGTTGAATTACCTTTAATAAATAGGGTAATATGAAATCTTTGGGTGTTTAATGCATCTTTGGGTTGATATATATGTAGACATTAGGATTAACATGTTATTTAACACTTAATATTATTTGGTAAGAATGCTATTTATTTTTTGTGAATGTAAGATGACTGGTATGAGATAAAATTTAAGGATAAAAAATTATTTAATGTTGAGGTTATTATGGTTTCTTTGGAAATAGGGTTATTTTTGAAAGTATCTAAGTAGAACATCTTTTATAAGTTTGAAACTTTTATAGTTAAAAGTATTAATTCATCATATAAGGGTTTATACATTTTCATATTATATTTCCATATTCTAACAATTTAGTATAGGAAAATATTTTAATATATGAGGAATATATTTTTATAATTTTCAGGATTATAAAGTTGATTTTAGTGATTCTGAAAGAAAAATTCATCTTGAATACTCATCATTTGGAGAAAACAATGAGATTGTGGTGCAAATTTATTAAAGGAGGAAATTTTACTTTTCAAGTAAGTATATTTTCTAATGTTTAGAGTCTATATTATAAATGTATTACCCAACTCTATAAAAATTATTTTGAATAAAAAAATTTATCCTATTAACTTTATTTATGATTAATTAATGGTCTTTTCACACCTCTTTACTTTTTGGTTTTGTTGTGGTTATCATTATCTTGGTCATTCATTTTCATGAAATCAAGGATATTTTTCACTATCCATTATTTTTTGGATATTTAAATTTTCATCCATGTCAATATATTAAGATCCCAAAAATTTTCTCATATTTAGAATCATATTTAGGTATTAATCTAGTGGACCGTTGTATTTCTATTTTATTATTTTCTAGAGGATGTTTTGTTATCAATTTTTTGATTTTAGATTTCTACAAAGGTATTTTGAAATGTCAAACACGATTTCATTGAGACCAATTTCAAATTTTCATTAAATAATTAATTAATGCGAGTAACAATGTGATACCCTTAGTTTTTGAAAGAATATTATGCTTGATACCTTTCTTAACAGAAAACAGCATGTGTTAAGTGAATTGGTATGTACTATAAAAATATTATTATTCAAATATCACTACTATATCATATCAACTTAATTTGTTGGTATATGTAGGATTAATCACATTATGATTTTTTAGAAAATCCCCTAATTAATAAAATTATATTGATAAATTTCACCAAATAATCATATATTTTTTATTAAAGTCATTTTTCTCTTTAAAAAATTTGTGTTCTTCAAAAATGGTTTCTATTACTTTTTATGAGAAAATATTATGTTTAATTTATGGAATATTTATAAATTTGGTTTTTTAAAAATGATAACATTTTTTCAATCATCATATCAATATTTATGTATGGTAAAATTTTAATATATTTTTGAAAGGTTTGATTTTTCATTGATTAGTTAAAAATATAGATTTATAATTGAAAATGGTAATTTATATTAAAGTATTTACAAATTAAAATCATATTTTTTAATAATTTTAAAATTTAATTTGTTCCATTTTATTAATCAAAATCCAATTCTAATATTTGAAATGTATTTTACACTTCACTTTAGTAAAAAAACAATTTTATTCTTAAAAATGCATTTTTTTCTGAAGAAATAATTATCTTTACATTTAAAATATTATTTTTAAATTAATATCTTTGACCAATATAAATTGAATCATGAAAACATTATTCTATATTTTTTTATTATAATTTTTATATCTATTAAATCATTCCCTTTTATTTTTTTTTCATTATAAATTCTTACCCTATTAAATAATTATGTTTATGGTGAGAGTAAATGTGAGGATTAAGTTTATAATAACATGATAAGTTCAAACAATAACACTAAAAAATTCCTTTTATCATATTGGATAAGTTTAGTAATTCCATTTCAATCCATGTATCGAAAATATGGAAAATTTTAAATAAACAAAAATTGAAGTACATGGACAATAACATTTCTTTTGAAAAATACTAAATAAATTACCCAAATATATTCCAAAAGACTATATTAGTTTAGTGTTTTTTGAATGTCAAAACATAATCTTCTAACATGGTGAAAGATCTTCAACATCTCCCATAAATATATTCCTCTTTTCTTTTCCTACCTAAAACCATTATTTATATCCTAGGGAAATGAAAACATAAAAAGGGTGAGCTCAAATGATTAGTAAGGTTAAACATAGATAACATAAAAAAACCATAAACATTTGAATTTAAAAACATGAACATAACTTTTAAACATCAAAATCTTCATTCAGGAAATAAATCTTGGCAGTACATAAGGAATAGATCATAAAGTAACATTAACCATGATAAAATAGCTTTTACATAAAACATGAGATCATGGAAAATAAATAAGCACATAAAATTATTTCCGTAGTATCCAAGGAATTCCTACCAAGACCATTATAGTGGATAAATTCCATCGCTGAACAGGGTTTACTTGTAATTCCAGCCATTTGTTACTGAACTAGATTTAGTTTCCATTCTAGCCTTGTATTACTAAACAATATTTACATTCTGATATTGTAATGTATGTCTAATTAGATATAAATCTTTAACCAATGCATTGGAAGGATATATTGGTCCCTCACATCTCATAGTGAAATCATTCTTACTTGTTCCATAAAAATATAAATCATTAATTATAGAAAAACCCATGAAATAAAATGGGTTTTAAACATCATTCCATCATAAAATAATACATATAAAATGAATGGATTTCATAAAAATAATTCCATCATAAAAACAATAAAATCATAGTAATATTTATTATATAAACATAACCTTATTGAAAGAGCATCATCTTAAATGAAAAATAATTTTGATAAAACACTTGAACTTAATTTTTGAGGATAATATATTTACTTCTTCAAAAAGATTTTCTTCTCTCAAAATTCTGCACAATTTTAAAATAAAAGAACTTAGTTGAAAGTAAACATTAAATTTTGTAGAGGATGTTTCATGCAAATATGGTTTTATGAAAACATAAAAATACGTTCATGTCGTATAATTAAAAAAACATTCTCCTCGAACTTTTTTTAGAGAAGTCAAAAAGTAACTCATATGGAAAATGAAAGAATGATTCCTTCAAAACAATTTAGTAAAAGTAAACAAGGGTTAAAATGACTTTAAAAATATTTAGAATAATAGTACACATTTTCTGATTTTTTTATAAAACATTGACATGGATGATAAATATACATCCATTAAATACTTACATACAAAAAATATCGGATAAAAATGAGGTTGCAAAAATATCCCTTACATTAGGTCTAATATGCTTATTTGTGTTTAAACCTACAATATAATGATTTAAATAATGTTATTGAATTCTTCTAAAGGCATATTAATTTTTATGATATCATTTATGATCATATTATCATTGCTTGTTAGTAAAATTTCTTTGTTACCCGTTATTCGTATGTAAATTTCTTTATGTTCTTATGCATGTTTGGCCAAATATGTTCTGGTTCACTTCTTAAGTCATAGTTATATCATTATAAAATTATATTAACATTATAGGTACAATATTTTTTCATTATTTAAAATTTTATAATCACACATTAATGAATATCATGTAGAATGAGTCACATCACCTCGTGGAGACTGTATACCATACATACGCACGAGCGACGATATAATTCCCATAATTGTTTAATGGTATTGAATTTTAAAGTGTACACTATTTAATAATAAATAACATTTTATAATAATAAAATATAGTTATTAAAACCATTTTTATACCCATCCAAGTAATGTGGTGTTTAAAAACATAATACACCACGGTGTGGAGACGGTAAGTCGTACGTGCACATGAATAGTGATTTCATCTTTATTAGGATGGATAGAATGTTGAATATGGTTGTTTAATAATTATAATAACATATAATTATGATTTCTACTGGATTTATTATTCTATAATGAAACAACTCATGATGTACAACATGAAGTAGAAATAAATATGAATGAATCGGTATAGGAGAATACCTCTTCTTTGACATGCTCTCTTTAGATATCATCTTAATGGAACTAGAGATGGTCATTCAAAATACCAGAACCTATTTAATGTAACATGGAAAGTTGAGAATAGAAATTGGTGGGTTATGTACAAATTTTAAGGATTAATGAGTTGTGGATAAATGATGGAGGAGGTGCCCTTTTAAAATTGAGGGGAGGAGCATTTTTGGAAAGCTTAAAAATATTAATTTATAATAAAAATAAAACCCTACTCAAAATCCTCCACAATTTTTCAATTTATAATATTAGATTATATAGGGTTGTAATCTCATCAATAAATAAATTTTATACATGTTTTTATGTCCATTCATGCCTTATTTTTTTCATTTAACACTTATTTATTCTATTTCATTTTAACTAGGATAACAAATATTTCAATATTTAAAGGGTAAAATATTTACTTATATGGTGTCAATTAGATAATAAATAAATAATTACAAAATTTTTTGACCATATCATAATAATTATATATTTTTTAAAAATGGTTTATGATTTTTGAATAATTTAATAAAACTCTATTTTGATTAATAGTACATAGTGTCAATTTCGACACTATTCAATTTATTGATTTTTAAAAATATCAAGATAAAAATTTAACATCAAAACAACTATTTTATTATATTAATATTAGGTAAAGGTTATCTATAAAATTAACTGTACATTTTAATTATCCCAAGATAAATTTATTTTAATACTTTAAATAACATTTATTTGATATCTTCATTAATAAAATAATTACTACAATGATTTTGTGTAATTATTTAATATACTAATTTTTGGAGTAAAAATTAAAAATAAAATACTATAATAAATATATATTTAATATATTTCATGATAATATATTTAGTAGAATTTTTATATTATAAAATAAAACATTAAAAATATTATTCTTATTAATAGAGATATGTGACAACTTTTAACATTACTTTATATAATATAATATAAAATTCACAATCTATTCTATGAGGATCTAAATCATCACCATCTTGACGTATGGATTATTATGGTCGAGATATACTTGAAAAATATTATTTGGCCATGTTTTTTAGCATTTTAATGGTTATTTGGATTTTAATAAAAATTATTTTCATCGATTTGTCTCAATTAATTAATTTTTACTCCATCAAAGAATAAAACATTAAATTAATTATTTATTTCATAAAAATAAAAAATAAATTACCGTGATGAAAGAAACTATTTTATCTTTACATGTAATATATAATTTAGAATATATCACTTGGTTATCCATATATTAAATTAATTATACTTATAACAAACTTGAGTTTGACATTTTGTCACTTTCATTGGTTTTGTTAATATCTATGTCATTTTCATTTTCAAGTGGACATTAAATAACTTAGTTTTTAACATAAGATGTTAAGGTTATAATTTTATTCAAAAAATAGGATTTTTCGGTGGGTTTTTGGATAATTGTATTGTCCTTATAATATTATTTGTTACACTAATTTACCTAATTTACCTTTAACCTCGTTAAATAAATATTACCATAGAGACTATTTATAATATCAAAAAAAGTATCCTATTAACATATTTTGGAACAACTGATTCCAAATATATAATAATTTTTTCAAAATTTAAAATACATAAGTTTCGGTAATTAATTTAAAATTAACCCCATTGTGAGAATGAAAAAATGGGGTTTTGTTTAGTAGATAAAACATTGTAAAAATTTATAATGTTTTTATATATAAATTTAATGTAAAATTAAAGAATATAATTGTATTAAAGTATAAAAATATATTCTATTTATACTTTAAAACCATTCAATAATATAATTTAACCATATAAATTATTTTGCTAAAAAAATATGTTTTCAATTAAAATTTAACTTTTTCTTACTATTCATCAAAACATGAAAGTTATTAGAAAAATATCAAAAATTCATCCAAAGTAAAATTTTCTATACCTCTTCCAAAGAAGAATTTTATTTTTTCTAATTGGACTTATATGGATGTCAAAAACTAGATTTAAAATTGTTGTACCATCAAAGGCATCGAAACTGTATTTTTGTGGAAAAATAATTATTTTATCTAACAAATTTAATTTGTTCTTATATAATGTTATAGAAAATAAATAAAATGAATTTTAATGTTATGAAATTAAAAATTTGGTTAATAATATTCATAACATATAGTTTATATCCCATTGAATAATAATATTTTAATAATATATCATTATTTAGTAAAACTCGGTATTGCGTACAACAGAAGCTATTGAGAAAGGCCGCTCTTGCGCAAGCCAAGCTAGTGTTGCATATAACGAAAGATTTTTTTGGTGTTGCATATAACATAATCCAAAAATAGTTATTTTATACATTGAAAAAATATATATACTCACTATTGATTCATATGAATTCTATCAAAAGAACTTGAGATTGTGTGTAAGAGAAGCCAAGAATAGTGTTGGGTATACTGCAAGCTAATACGGTGTTATGAATAGTTCAATATAATATTGGTTTAGCATACAACACAAGACATCAAAGAAATTAAAAATAATTTATCTGTTAAAATATTGGGTTATTACATTCCACCCCCCTTAAAATGAATTTCTCCATCAAAATTCGTCAGGATTATAAATGGTTTACTACATTAATGTTTCTTTCATGGAAAACCATATCATAAATAGAAATACTAATGATTCATTTTAAATAGGAAAGTTAGAAACATAATGTGTACCCAAATTAACTCATATCTTGGTTTCCATATGTAACATCTTGGGCCCGGGTGCCACTCAATGGGTGCCCCGAACCCGGTTTGACACGTGACCTCAAGCGCATTTCCCCAAACACCAGAGGCTACCGACTAGCAGCGAGGGCCCAGGTCTGATAGTGGGGAAACAATGCCCTCATTTGTCAAAGTGCAGCACAGCGGAATAAAATATACAACACACAACAATAGAGGAAGCAATAAACCATACAAATTTAAAATAAAAAACTGCCGTAAAAGATAACCATCCAGTTATATAGAAATAATGCAACATGTCTGATGTTCGTAGAAAACAGCCAGAACATGTTACAAATTAGTACAATACGATACAGAGTACAACAAAACAAAAAAAAAGCAGTTGGTAGCATCCCGAGCCTAAGCCCGGTCCCATGCTCCGCTACTCCTCAGCAGCAATCAAGTACATTTATAGGGAACCTTTCCCTTATCCACACCTGTAGAAATGTAATCTGTTTGGGACGAAAATCCTGACCCAAACAGGGTGTGAGAAGTAGTCTCAGTAGGCACCCACCACAGGCCCGTGCTCAACTGTGTGTAAACATGCAACAATAGTGTGAAAAAGTAAATGAAATAAACTAAGAAGAACTCAAAAGTAACTAATTTTACCAGTTATATTTTCATTTTAATATCCATTAAATCATTCAATATAAGGAAAACCACCACAATGAGTTTTCTATGTAAACAGTCAGTGTCCTCAGACACGCAAAGACTTACCCTCAGGTAATTAGAATCTCTCCCTCAGCCAATCAGAATCTCACCCTCACGCATAATAGTTATTGCCCAAAGGAAAATGAAGTGTCACCCTTAGGCACATAAGTCACTGCCCTCATGTAGACGAAAGGTTTCCCTAAAATGAAATAGGACGTTTCCCTCAGGGTAAGTAGTACCTTGCCCTCAGGCTAAAGAAACAATTCCCTCAGGCTAAAAAGAACACTGCCCTCAGGCGCAATTAACCGGGCCAAGCCCAACATGTCAATCAACAATTCACATACAATTCCTCTCAAGGAAATTCAATAAACATTATTATAATGGAATACCCTCGGGTATCCTATCCAAACAGCTAAACAGAGGAACACACCCCTGGAGTGGTCCTGGATCAAAGAAGTGATCCCAAACAGCAGGTTATTATCATATTTAAGTACTTATACAATTCTAGGTGCTCAAAATAGTCAAGGCCTCAGCCACACGACACCCCAACATGGGTTTGTAGCACAAAAATCTCACAAACGCACAACAGTTGGAAATTAAGCACCAAGCCACCTACCTTAAACACCCAAGAATGGTATACCCAAATGAAGCATTCTGAAACGTCCAATAAAGTTGTAGATCTGAGGTTAACTAATTCTCATTCAAACTCAAATAACTTCCCTTGGAAGAATAATTGGCAATAAACACAAAAGGAGAAGGAAGCTCTTACTCGTGTGGTTCCAACGAGATCGACATAAGCAGAATCGGATTCCTGGTGCTCGATCAGTTGATCCTCAAAGGTCGGACCTCCACTCCTGAGCTCCAATCTTGTTCTAAGCCAATCATGTGAATAGGGTTGTCTACTACACATTTTAAGTGAAAAAAAAAATTACATGGTATGTAATTTTTGCTACACGGTGTGTACATCCCTCATTTAACTGTTCCTTTGGTAGCACCGCCAAACTGTTCATCCGTTGACATGAGTACATGACGCGTATTCTTGACTACACGGTGTGTACTGTTGCCTAGCTGGTGGCTACTTCCACCGCCTTACTATTTGCCTGCCGACTGACTACACGCCGTGTAAGGACCACTACACGGCGTGTAGTCAGTTTTTACACCCTTCGTCACCAACATGGCTACACAGCTTGTGTACTAATTCCACATGGCCAAAGTACATGGCGTGTGGAATAGTACAGTACGTGTAGTCCTGAAAAATAGTATTTTTCACCATTTCACTTATTTTCTCAAAAAAAATTAAGGAAAAGAGAAAAGAAGAAACTCGTACTTCAAAAATAAGAACCGAGTTCTTAAAAACTTCCCCCCCTTAAATCAATTCATCCCCGAATTGCCCTTCCAAGGGAGGAAAAGATGAAGCTCAGAAAAAATCTGGACACTGAGCACGTACATCAGTATCTCGCTCCCAGGCTTCGTCCTGCACTCGGCCATACTGCCATAACACCGGTACGAGAGGAACTGACCGGCCTCAGAAAAATTTCATGCTCCTATCAACAATACAAATTGGATTATCCTCAAAGGATGAATCTACCTCAAGCTCAACCTCCTCAAGATGAAATATGTGAGGTGGGTCTGAATGATATCGGTGCAACTGAGACACATGGAAGATGTCGTGCATGGCCTGGTACCTCTGTGGTAACTGCAACCGAGAGGCAACCAGCCCAACTCTCTCCAGAATCTCAAATGGCCCCACATACCATGGTGAATGTTTACCCTTTCTCCTGATCGGTCTGTGTCCCAACGTCGGTGAAACACATAATAAAACCTGATCCCTGACCATGAACTCCAAGGGTCATCTGCGGCGATCAGCATAAGATTTCTGATAAGACTGTGTGGTAGCCATCCGCTTCTGAATCAACTGGACCCACTCAGAAGTCTCCTGCACGAGACGCAGTCCTAGAAAATCCACCTCACCTTCTCACCAATACAAAGGTGATCGGCATGTCCTTCCATATAAATCATCCTAAGGTTCCATCTCGATAGTTTCCTGAAAACTGTTATTATAGGAAAGCTCGACTAGGGGTATATGTTTCTCCCAAGAGTCCCCAAAGTCTAGGACGCATGCACACAGAATGTCCTCAAGAACTTATATCGTACGCTCTGACTGGCAATCAGTCTGAGGGTTGTAAGCTATGCTCAAAAGAACCTGTGTACCCAGTGCCCTTTGAAAACTCTTCTAGAAACAAGACGTAAAACCGGCATCCCTATCTGAAATGATAGAATGAGGGACCCCATGAAGACGCACTATCTCTTGGAGATACAACTTCCAAATCTCGTCAACAATGAAGGTCTCCTTGATCGGAAAAAAGTGATCTACCTTCGTGATTCTGTCCACAACAACCCACATGACATCATTGCCTCGAGGTGAACTTGGAAATCCAGTCACGAAATCCATCACGAAATCATCCGATTTCCACTTCAGGATGGGTAACTACTGTAACAGTCTGGCTGGCCTCTGATGCTACACCTTCACCTGTTGACATGTGGAACATCTCATAATAAAACCAGCTACTTCTCTCTTCATACCCAGCCACCATTACTGACGTCTCATGTCACGGTACATATTGGTAACCCCCGTAAGAACTGCCCAAGCTGAAGCATGAATCTACCGCATCAACTCCTCGAGTATATCCCCTAGAACCCACACTCTTCCATGGAAATGTAGAATATTATCATCGCTTATCATCCATCCCGGAGAATGGTCCTCACTTACCATAAACTCCCATAGAACAAAGCCTTCTGAATCAGATAGATATCTCATCCTCACTCTATCAAGGAGGGTAGAAGTCACATATAAAGATGAAAGATAGGCTCGCCCCTGACTGTCGTGCACTTCCAGATGAATCTCAGAGAATAGGCCATGAGCTTCCACTCACCACTGGCCTCCTAAGAAGCCTATATCTGAGTCTTCCTGATCAGTGCATCAGCAGCTACGTTACCCTTACCAGGTGTATAGGAAAGATCAAAATTAAAGGTCTATAGGTATTCGACCCACCTTCGCTGCCTCAGATTCATGTCATGCTGGGTAAAGATATATTTGAGAATTTTGTGGTCAGTGAAAAGCACAAAATTCTCTCCCATGAGATAATTTCTCCAAAATCGCAACACATTAACAACTGCAGCTAACTCAAGATCATGTGTCGGGTAATTTCTCTCATGTGTCCACAACTGCTGAGAACCATATGCAACAAATCGATCTCCCTGCATCAACACCACTCCCAGGAGAATACCGAATGCATCACAATAAACTGTATAGATCTTCACTTGATCTAGAAGTATCAGGACTGGTGCTGATGCCAACCTTCCTTTGAGGTCCTGAAAGGCTGTCTCTCATGCTTCTGACGAATCGAACTTCACACCCTTCTTAGTCAAACCCGTTAACGATGTTTCTAAGTAGGAGAAGTCTTGGATGAAGCGTCTGTAGTAACCAGCCGTCCCTATGAAACTCTGTATCTCAAACACGTTCTTAGGATGGTCCTATGAATCTACTTCTCTCACCTTCTCTGGGTCTACTGCAACTCCTTCTTCTCAGATTATAAGACCTAGGAAGTGAATTTGGTCCATCCAAACGTGGAACTTTGGGAGCATACCATATATTCGATGCTCTCTCTGTGTACTCAACACGATCTCAAGATGGGTGGCATGGTCATGTTGTGTGTGAGAGTACACCAAGATATTGTCCACAAATACTACCACAAAAGAATCCAGATATGGATGGAACACACGATTAATCAGAGCCATGAAAACAGTTGGTGCATTCATGAGTCTGAACGGCATTACCGAGTACTCATATAGACCATACCTACTCATGAAGGCAGTAAGTTGTATGTCTGATGGTCTCACGTGTAGCTGATGATATCCTGATCTCAAGTCAATCGTCAAGAACACTCGTGCTCCCCGAAGTTGATAAAAATGATGATCAATCCTTAGAAAGGGATATCATTTCTTGACCGTAAACTGGTTCAAATTATGATAATCCACACAGAGTCTAAGGGTACCGTCCTCCTTCTTCGCAAAGAGGATCGGCAAACCACAAGGAGAAGTACTGGGTCAGATAATACCCTTTGACTGTAACTCCTATAACTTCCTCTTGAGCTCCTGTAACTCTAGTTTAGCCATCCTATAAGGAGGAATGGACACCACTGCTGCTCCTGGCACAAGCAGAATAGAGAAATCCACCTCTCTCTCAGAAGGTAGACCTGAAATGTCATCCATGAAGACATCCATGAAATGATAAACCACTAGAGGGAAATCCGTCGGACAAGTCCCCTGATCATCTAGATATAAAATCGCAATTTGGGCTGTGACTCCACCTCGCCCACAATGCTCTAGTCCAGCTCGACTTTCCTGAGCATCCCACTCGCCCTTGTATAGAAACTCTTCGCCCTCTGGTGATGTGAAAATCACCCTGCAGCGATAACAATCTACAAAAGTCTCAGAAAGAAACTAAACAGTCCATCCCGAGAATGATGTCATAAGATATCATCTCTAAGATATAGAGGTCCCAAAGAAAGTGACACCATTCAACCTCAAGGGAGCACTCCTTGCACTGATGCACACAAGCCATTCTAGTTCCCAACGAAGTGTCTAGCATCAAAACAGCAGAAGAAGTAGAAACACAGAGCCCAACGCTCTCCACGACGAGCCCAAATATGGAAATATGTGTAGCACCCATATCAAAAAGTATTGAAGATAAGACCAAAGCTACTAGAATAGTAACTTTGACTGTTGAATGTTCGGGATCCTGCTCATGATGGGTCTGTTGTAATTCATATGCCTGCCCAGTGTCGTGGCTCTGCGACATAGCCTGACTACCCTGAGCTATCCCGCCCTGCTGCCTATGAGATCCTGGTGTCTGGCTACCACAGCTATGAACACTATCTCAGCCTGCACGCCCTGACGTATTCCAGTTTCCCAACTGGTAAGAATCTACTGGTCCTGCTCTCGTACACGGAGTCTGCACAGAACCCCTCTCACTATCCACTGGTGGAAACACCCTACAAAAGCGTTGTAGATGACCCATATTGCCGCAAGATCGGAACTCCACTAGTTCATGTGGACACTACGGTCTCTTGTGCCCCTATGTACCGCACTGGTAGCAAAATATCGGGCCACATGAAACATTCTTCTGGCTGGTACTTCCACCCTGAGAGAAGTCCATTTGTCTCATCCTCTTGCTAGTAGAAATAGTACCAGAAACTGGTGCTGAACCGCCCTGGCCTGCACTACTAGCTTCCTGCAGGTTCCTCTCTGTAATAAGTGTCTGATTTATAATAGCATGCACTAAAGGTAACCTGAAAACATTCACTAGCACTCGAATGTCATAACGAATACCATCCTAAAAACGCATGGCCCACAACGTCTCATCACCCACCAGAACGGGTGTAAAATGATGAAGCTCAGTGAAACGAGTAGAATAATCCATTATTGAAATAGCACCCTGCTACAGATTCATGAACTGTCGAGCTTTATCTATCCTCAGCGTATTTGGGAAGAAGAATTCATAGAAGGTTGTCTGAAAATCTTCTCACGCCATGTCTCTGTGATGCTCAGACTGAGTGGTAACATCCGACCACCTCTTGGAGAAATCACGTAAACTATATGCCGCGAGCTTGACCCTACGCCCTGGAGGCATCTCGAGATGCTCGGAAATAGTCAACGTAGACCCCAGCCAAGACTCTGCAGCCTGTGGTCCGCCATCCCCTGAAAACGTAGGCGGATGCTGCTGCTGGAAGATACGAGTTAGCTCTGCCATAGATGTGGCAGCCGACGATGCTCCCTAAAAGGTCTGCATGAACCGCATGAAGCCCTCACGGGACTGCGCATCCGTACCTGTGTCTGGTATAACGGCTGGTGCCGCATCTAGCTCTGCTGGAGGATCCATCAGTATCCCATGGCCCACCATCTCTAGAGTATAATTGTTGCTTCTCTCCTGGTGAACAACGTGTGGTCCTCTCGAAGGCATGACTCTACAAGGTCAATTGCACACCTTAGATCAATATTATCAAAGACTGAAAATAAAGGGACCATAAGGGGAATAGGAGGAAGAAGGCATTTCATGATTTGAAAAACAAGACTACACGGTGTGTATACTGACTATATGGCATGTACCTGAATTATCTTCCCCTTCCTGGTTCCTTCTACATGGCTAAGGTACACTGCTCCCATTGAACAAAACTACACGACATGTATATCATCTACACGGAGTGTATGGTGTAATTTTCCAACTGCCCGTATCATTTGTGACACGGCCGACTACTCGGCTTGAGACTACACAGCGTGTTACACCCGCACACGGCTTGTACACCACTTCGTCTTCCTAGCCACATGGCTAAGTCCACAAGGTCTGTCCTTGTACAAGAGTACACAATGTGTTCCTCATGCACACGGCGTGTACTGGATGAGCTCCAGCATCCCGTACTGTTAGTTACACGGTCAGATACATGGATCACACTACATGACATGTTCTATATACACATGGTGTGTACATGAAAGGATTACCCCGACCGGTGTTGTTAGTTACATGGTCGGGTCCCTAGGACAGACTACACAGCGTGTGTCATAGTGGACACGACGTGTATGTCTTAAGGTCTCCTCCATCCGTGTTGTTAGTTACACAGGTGGACTCTGGGTCAACACTACATGGCATGTATATCCAGAACACGACATGTTTTCACCAAGAATCTCCCTTCCCAGTTTCCCCGCCCACACGGTCCATGACACAGAAAGAGACTACACACCATGTAATTAGGGTACACGACGTGTACGCAAAATGATTTCTTTTCTCCCCTAACAGAAGAATACACGGCGTGTGTCCTAGGAACTACATGGCGGTTATATTGGGTTTTCTGGACAGTACATCTCTGAAACTACTCCAGAATCCATAAAATACTGAAAACAACACCTAAGTGCCAAATTCTAATTCGGGAGGGCCCATACTCCCCCCAAATCAAATATTGGTATCTTATCGGTGTTATAACAGAAAATGAACAGTCATTGATCCACCATATTCTGGTCGATGAGGGCTTATACTCCCCCAAAACCAATGTTTGGTGTTCATTCTATCAACCAGATCACACAAGAAAATACCCTATCACATAGCAGGTATTTATCAAAGCAGCTATCACAACAATATGGCTTTCTATCACAATAACTATCACAACAACATTCAATTTCTAATGCACCTATGTGGCATGGAACTATGCAAGGCATGTGATTCCTATCATGTTCCTAATTGATGCATGAGATGTAATACCCTCATCTCATCGGGTTGCAATGAAATATAACCCATGGATAAAATATAATAGCACAATCACAAGTGTATCACCCAATGGTGAAAATCAAATCAACTATAAAATTTGAAAAATCAGAAAAATTACAAAAATACGAGGTAGACTAGCTTTTCCCTATACATGGGTTAGCTACACCCAGGAACAATGTATTACCAACTACCGTTCCCATCCTATCCCTGACTAAGTCTTCAAATAGTAATTCAAGAAAAGAACTCCTCTGATGCCACTTTGAAACATCTCGGGCCCGGGTTCCACTCAACGGGTGCCCTGAACCCGATTCGCCACGTGACCTCAAGTGAATTTCCCCAAACGCGAGAGGCTGCCGACTAGCAGCGAGGGCCCAGGTCTGATAGTGGGGAAACAATGCCCTCATTTGTCAAAGTTTAGTGCAACGGATTAAAATATACAACACACAACAACAGCAGAAGCAATAAACCATACACATTTAATATAAACAACTCCCGTAAAAGATAACCAACCAGTTATATAGATATAATGCAACATGTATCAAGTTCTAAGAAAATATCCAGAACATGTTACAATGCAGTACAATATGATATAGAGTACAACAAAACAAAACAAAACAGCCGGTAGCATCGTGAGCCTAAGCCCGGTCCCATGCTTCCCTACTCCTCAGCAGCAATAAAGTACCTGTATAGGGACCCTTTCCCTTATCCCCACCTACAGAAACATAATTTGTTTGGGCCAAAAATCTTGACCCAAACAGGGTGTGAGATGTAATCTTAGTAGGCACCCCCAAAGGCCCGTGCTCAACTGTGTGTAAACATGTAACAAGAGCGTGAAAATGTAAATGCAATAAACTAAGCATTACTCAAAATTAACTAACTTTACTTGTTATATCTCCATTTTAATATTCATTTAATCATTCAATATAAGGAAAACCACCATAATGAGTTTTCAATGTAAATAGTCTATGTCCTCAGACACGCAAACCCTTACCCTCAGGTAATCATAATCTCACCCTCGGGCAATCAGAATCTCGCCCTCAGGCATAACAGATATTTCCCTCAGGCATACGAAGTTTCACCCTCAGGAATAAAAGCCACTGCCCTTAGGCATACTAAATGTTTCCCTCAAGCGAAATAGGACGTTGCCCTCAGGCTAAGCAGTGCCTTGCCCTCATGCTAAACAAACAATGCCCTTAGGCTAAAAAGAACACTGCCCTCAGGTTGAAGTAACCAGGCCAAGCCCAACATGTCAATCAACAATTCACATAAAATTCCTCTCAAGTCAATTCAATAAACATTATTATAATGGCATACCCTCGGGTATCCTGGCCAAACGGCTAAACAGAAGAACGCACCCCCGGGGTGGTCCTAGATCCAAGAAGCCATCCCAAACAGCAGGTTATTATCACATTTAATTACCTATACAAATCTAGGTGTTCAAAACCATCAATTCCTTAGACACACAACACCCCAACATGGGTTTGTAGCAAAAACATGCACACAAACGCACAACAGTTGGAAATTAAACACCAAGATACCTACCTTAAACACCCAAGAATGGTATACCTGAACAATGCATTATGAAAAGTCCATGAATGTCAAAGATATGAGGTTAACGAATTCTCATTCAACCTCAAATAACATTTCTTGGAGGAAGAATTGGCAAGAAAAACACAAGGATAAGGAAGCTCTTACCCGTGTGGTTCCAACGAGATCGACGGAAGTGGAATCAGATTCCCGGTGCTCGATTGGTTAATCCTTGAAGGTCCGGCCTCCTCTCCCAAGCTTCCGTCTGGTTCTAAGCCAATCCTATGAACAAGGTTGGCTACTTCACATTTTAAGAGAAAAAAACTACATGACGTTTACTTTTGGCTACACGGCGTGCACTTCCTTCATTTAACTGTTCCTTTGGATGCATCGCCAAACTGTTCATCCATCGACATGAGTACACAATGTGTATTCTTGACTACATGGTGTGTACTATCGCCCAGCTGGCGGCTACTTCCACCGCCTTACTATTTTCCTACCGACTGACTACACGGCGTATAAGGACCACTACACAGCGTGTAGTCGGTTTTTACACCCTTCGTCACCGACATGGCTACACACCTTTTGTACTCATTCCACACAACCAAAGTACACTGTGTGTGGAATAGTACAGGGTGTGTAGTCCCGAAAAATAGGATTTTCCCCATTTCCCTTATTTTCTCAAAAACACTTAAGGAAAAGAGAAAATAAGAAACCTGTACCTCAAAAATAAGAACCGGGTTCTTACACCATATAGGATAACATATATTGGTATTGAAAACGGGGATATAAAAGAGAAATCTAACCATCAAGTTCTAAGTGATAGTGATAAAGAATAAGGTTCTGAGAATGTTAGCTACTAGAAATCCATAAATCTACAATGATTTAAGGAACCATTGGATTCATCATAGAATAAGCTACTAAGACAACATTTTTTGGTTTTCAAGATCCTTTTCCTAAAGCTGAGGAATTTTGCATGAGAATAAAGACATACTTAATTCTGGTACAATCACACCATTTTTCATTCCTTTAATAATTCCCATTTAATCTCTTATTTAAATAAATGAAGTCAAATTTTTCATTCATGATGTGTTAGTAGATCATGCGATAGAATTATAGGTCATTCCATCCGTCTCTATCGCAAAAAGGATAACACAAGTTATCAAATATACATAAGTCCATCTATGGTGAGATTAATAATATATGGTTCAAAAATGGACTTATACTTTATCATATCGCTTAAATAAAATAAAACTAATTTATACTAACTAAGGACTTTCTATAGGCTCATGGTAGGTGATAAAGAACTATCACACAATGGTCTCAAGTTCGATTACCCCAACCTTATCTGATGCGATGGGTTTTCATCCATCTGGTGTGTTGTACTTTTTATAAAACTATAATATTATAACATTACAAAAATAATATAAAACAAAATTTATCCCTAAAAACACTATCTTATGTCCAACTTAATCCATTCGAAGTGTTAGGCTTATCCAAAATACTTCTATCCAAACTCAATGTACAAAAGACCAATTACATGAAATTTTTTATAACAAGCATGTTAATACCATCATTTATACCCAATATATCATAAGATATATATTTTTGGTCACATTCCAATCAATTTATTGACTTCATCATGAATTATCTTGAATCATGGTAATTAACATATATCCTTATTGAAAACATAAATGTTTCCTTATTCCAAATCTTATTGGATGTATTCCTTAAGTCCCAAAAAGTTGTATAATTCATCCATGATTGCATAATCCTCTTATCAGTAAATCCACAATTATATATCATGAAACTAACATCATCCAATTTACTTATTCAAATCCAACATATCTTTATCCAAGCATCATTATCTTAACTTAAGGGACATATTAAGGGTTATCTTCCCCTTAATCATGTGTTCTACAAGTATATCACCTTACCCATAAATCACTTTTCTATCTCCTTATAATTATTCAACATATCATTTCCAATCCTTAATTAGAAACTTATATTTAAAACAATTATATATTACATTATACATATAACATAATATTTGAATTCTAAATCATATAAACCTCAATCATCCAACTTTATTCTTAAACCATTACATAGGATTCATCATCTTTGACATTCCTCAAATATGAATCCGGTCTTAAGGATTCTCAACCTCAAGATTCGTAGGTTTAATCTAATCAATACTGGAAGAACATCACATACCTTTCAAATATAATTTATAATATCTTTATCCTTAGTAGTATGAACAATAATTGTACCATCATTATGATTTTATTCATGATGTTTATATATAGAAATTAAAACTTCATTATTCCCATAATTTATACATCTAAAACATTCAATGGTTATCATGTTCTATGTAGTTCTTTCTGCTGACTAAGACCAGAAAGAAAAGTGTGATAAATATATATAAGATATTATAAACACATAAGTTAGGTAAATTACTTATAATATTTTAATCTATGATATATTTGGTATAATCCTAGGTTAGTCATGATTATCAAAAAACCATAGGATTGTAACCTGTACTTGACTTATCCCTAGGAAATACCTAGAAATATCTTAGAAATATCTTTAGGGATCTCACTAAACTTTTCCAATCCAAGTTTCCAAAGGTTGACTAAACCTTCACTATGATACCAACTAAAATGACCCAATATTGGCATACATGGAAAATTAAATCTTATTTGTGGAATTATTAATACATTACCCAAATATAAACCCAAAGAGTGTATTATTTTAGTGTCTTTGGAAACATGTAACATAATCTTCTAACTTGGTGAACATTATTCAACATCTCCCATAAATATATTCCCATTTTTTTCCTAACTAAAAACTTTTTTATATCCTATGGAAAAGAAAACATAAAAATGGTGAGTTAAAATTATCGGTAAGATTAAACATGAAAAATATAAAACAAACCATAAAAAATTCAATGTAAAAACAAGAACATAATGTTTAAAAATCAAATTCATGAGTCATGAAAAAAATCTTGGCAGTACGTGAGGAAAAGATAATAAAGGAACATTAACTAAGAAAAAACAAAATTGGCATAAAACATAAGATATTGGAAAATAAATTAGGACATAACATGATTTCTATAGTAGCCAAGGCATTTCTTCCAAGATCATCATAGTGGACAAAGTCCATTACTGAACTAGGATTACTTGTCGGTCTAGCCATATATTACAAGACATGATTTTCATGCCATTCCAGACCTATATTATTGAACTATATCTACTTGTCATTTCATTAATATCTATATTATGAGATATAAATCATTACCCAATGAATTTTCGTAACTCCCCAAGCTTTCATAGTACATTATTTCTTCAATTTAATTCAACAACTTGCACTACACACAACACAGTGTTCAAACGCAGCATGACTTACCAAACATGCCATTCAAAGGCGGTTATGAATAGTATTAACTACATTTTGAACTATACAAATAATCCTTATAATTTTAGAATCCATATTATGAGTTTCTTAGACATAATTTAAGAACAAATTCATTTTTTTGGATAAAAGAAGTATTTTTCAAAAAATGCACCTTTACCACCTTTTAATGGTGAACCCTTTTTAAATCTAATATTTTAAACTTTTATATATTCAATTTGACAAAATAATCATCTTATTTTTAATTGGAACATAATAATTTAGTTTCAATAAATATTTGGTCTTTTTCTAATAACTTCCATATTTGGGTGAATAGTGAAAAATAATATATTTTAACTGAAAACAACTTTTTTAATCAAAATAATTTATATTTTTAAATTATAAATTTTAATGGTTTTAAAGTAAAAATATATTATTTTTTTTCCAGTTAATCCAATTCTGGTCATTGTAAGTAATCTCACTTTGAGATTGGACATAAACAAGTGTCAATATTTTGATAGACATTATTTCTTAAAAATACGCCTTTTGGTTTTGACAAAAGGAATTAATTTTAAATTAATAAGTGAAACTTCTATGTTTTTAATTTGGCAAAATATACTTCATTTCTGAATTCAAAATATCAAAATTATCTTAGGGTGAATTTTTCTGAAATCATTCAGTTTTTGATGAATAGTTAAAATCACCGAGTTAATGTTTAAAACCGACTTTTTATTTAAATAATTTTTTATTTTGTTTAAATTTATTTTAGGTCAAAATAGATACATAATACCTATATATTTTCAATGTAATTCATTGGAGTCATGTTGTAATAATTTTAGATATATAAAATTTTATTTACATTTCACCGTCTTTTACCCACCTCCTAGAAGAATTTTCAAATTCGGATAAAACATAATTTTTCCACTTCTGTGAGTGGAATTTAGAAAATCCAAGATACATAGTTTATATCAGTAAGATAAATGCAGTTCAATGAGATAAAAATAATTTTTGGTGAATAATAACTTTTTACTTTTTATAGCACGATTAAAAGTAAAAAAGGGAAATTAAGGGTAAAAATGATATTATTCTTACCCTAACACATGTCCTAATTCTATTGGATAAGTGTACTTAGACATAAAACAACCTTAGGAATAAAATATGATCCTTTAGGTCCACTTGGATTAGATTAGGACATTAACTATTATTTAATTCAAAGAAGAGTTAAAAGAGTTAAAATCAAAGTTTAATAACTAAAACATTTTTAATATAGGGTTATACATAAGATAAATTAGACTATAAATATTAATTGGAAATATAATAATATTTACTACATAATTGTATTTTATTTGTAATTTTTATACATTACATAATTAAATTTATTTATGACAAAATGATGATGCAGTAATTACTGTATTAATAAAAGATTAAAATAATTGACATTATAAATATCCAAATAAATGTAATTTGAATCTTTTTATAAATTACACTAATTTTATATGTTATTATGACATTTTAGGGTTGGTTAAATCAATTTTTTTAGATGTAATCATGCTATTATGATTTTAACCAAAAAAAAAATTCCAAATAGTGTCAAAATTGACATGAAATAGTTTTTTTAAAAAAATTATATTATTAATTGATATAATAGTCATAAAAATCATTGGTTCTGAAAAAAGACTTATATAATAATATATATGACATTAATGAACCAATTGGGGTTCGATTGGCATTTTATAGTAAGTTTATTAACTATATAATATAAAAATACAAAGAGACATGGTAAATGTCAAAATATTTAACTAAGAGTTAAATCTGAAATCTAATGTTAATATGGTGAACTAAACCTATATAAAACCTATTGGTTGAGTGGTTTTTGACCCATCCCAACCTTATCCTTTAAATAATTCATTTTTGAGCCGTTAGAAACCGAAAATTAATTTTTAAAAAAATAATATTTTAAGTTTTTTCTAAGGTGCTCTTCAACCCTCTTATAAAAGGGTACTTCCCCTTCTCTCAAATTCACTCCTCCAATGCCATTTTTCTCAGAAAAAACCTACTCAAATATCCTTCCAACTATCCTAACTTCATCATATAGGTCTAACTTTGGTCAGAAAGCCAACCTAAGGAGCCCTTTTGATCAAATCAAAAGGAATAACCTGAAGAAGAGGTAATGATTTCACCACCCTCTTTCCAGTTCTCTTATTCTTCCACATAATATTTCTTTAATGTTTCAATTCTAAAATAATAACTCCAGTATATTCTATATACTGTGATATTATTATATATAAGGCAAAACTATATTCATTATTCTATCCATCTTATGAATGATAATGTCACTATGCATGCGTACGTATGGCTTACCGTCTCCATGTCGTGGTGTAATTTGTTATTCCACACTATATTATTTGGATGGATATAATGATGAGTAATATGTATATAAATAATGAAAATAACATGATAATTTCTCTGTAAAATTAATATACAATCCAATTCCATACCTTTAAGAAAATGATATTGTCACTCGTGCGTACGTACGGATTACCGTCTCCACGACGCGATGAGATTAATTTCCACGTTCACCATTCATCAATGATTATAAGAATAAATATTACTAATAAGTATGTAATATATGAAATAATAATTCTACTTGAGATATATATATATATATATATATATGTAGTTACATATATCTTATTCACTTAGTTTTGTTCAATACAATATGAAAAAGGAAACATCGTTTATGCGTATGTACATACAACCGTCTCCATAAATGGTGTTTTTCATTGCATATATATGTCTATTATACAAATTTATATTTTAAATATATATAATATATAAATCATGTATTATTTTCTGGAATTATTTAAATATTTATCTAATTGATACAATCAAGAGTAACAAGTTAAAACACGTACGATAAGGAAAGCGACTATTACCCGAAATGTTAATTTAACATGGAAATTATTATTAAATGGGTTCTATAAAGTCATAAAAAAATCATGTATGATATCATAAATATTAATATGGTTCTGGTATAATTTAATGACATTCTATGATCTCCATACATGGGGTTAAACATACCCTCGACTAAAGGAAATCACAAGGTAAGGGATAATTTTACAATTTCATTATTTTCTGAGGTTGTTTTTACGTATGTATCTGTTGGGAAATATTTATTATCCATGTACATGTTTCATAAAGTAATTTTAAAGGTATTATTGTTAAGCTAATTTATACTAAAACATCATTTTAAATGTTTTAAATATTTATTCTTCTAAACCATTCTCATTACTGTCCATGTTTTCAAAATGGTTATAAGGATTTATTTAAATGGACATGAATGTTTTAAAATGTCAATTAATTTCAAAGGTTTTAAAGTGGTATGGGACACATTGACACAAAAATCCATTTTAAATTACTTCTTTAATAAATGTGTTACTTTAATATGATTTTACAGAAAAGGATATTTCTCTCAAAAAGTTATACTCATTATTTTCAAATATGTCAGCATCCTTTATTGGATATTATTTTTGATTGAGGTTGATTTTTTATAATACAATCTTCAATATTTTATTGAATGAGTTATGATATGTTTGACTGTGGATGTTCTATTTTTATACCATTCATGGTTTATGGTTAATGTATTGACATTTCGTATGCTAGTTTTAATACGAATGTTTATGTTATGTTTCAACTTTTTCATATTAGGAATGTAGTGGACTTAGTAAGTGATGGGTGGAGCCCGCTATAGCTCTTCTATTCATCGGTAGGTCTCATGAGACAAACTACTGTCTTGGCACAGGGCCTTGAAAAAAAAATTATTTGCAGTCTTGGCACAAGGCCTTGACTATGTGGTAATGATGTCCGGCGTTAGGCATTCCCTCATTATGAAATTAGTTATTACATGTGATTATTCGACTAGTAGAATATCCATGTGCATATTTTTATGGTGATGTTTGATTTATTTTTTCCATGTTATGTTCAAGTTTATGTTTAAAAATGTTTTTGTTTTTATCACACATCATTCCATAGAAGATTATAGCTTCTGCAAAATTATTTACCCTTACTGGGCATCTGAGCCTACCGCTTTTTTATGTTTTATTTTCCTAGGATTCCAAGAAGTGTTTTATGATTTATATGCAGGGTCAAGATAAATGGAATAATGTACTTCTCAAAGAAATATCTATGATGTGTTTTATGTTTGAAATTGTAATGTAAAGTTAATGTATGAAATATTTTTTCCAAGACTGCTAAAATGATCGGTTCTTCGGGAAATGATTCCTTATAATCATGGAAATGTATTAAAATAATGCACTGGATCTGGGTAACTGGGGTTGGGGCACTACAGTTGGTATCAGAGGAAGTTTAGCACAACCCTGGAAACTATATTTAGATAAACCCTGATTAGAGCACATTACCGTAAGATAGAATTTGAGGATTAGTATAGAAGAACATCCTAGAATTTTGGTAATGTAGATATTTTGTGAGTTTTCCATGAAAATACATCTTTTTCTGGAAACGAGCAGGTAGAGACAACTCTTTTACAGATGTACCTAGGGATAAAACCCGAAAACACCGCTTTGAGCTAGACTCAAACAGGAATTGGTGCACAACAATGGGCCTTGCTGCACTCTTGGTTACGACACTCCTGAGGGATATAATTAGGATAATTATAAATTTATTTACAAATAATTATGAAGGATTTGTTGAGTCAAAAGTTATATTTTTGAATTTTATGACTTGTTTTGGAAATCAAAAATGTATTCATACATACTTATAATACTAACCATATTTATCATACTGACTATATTTATCGTACTTACTCTGTTTATCGTAATGACTATGTTTATCGTACTGACTCTATCAATCATACTAACAATATCAAATGTACTAACTCTTTCAATCGTACTGACTCTGTCAATCGTACTGACTTCGCCAATCATACTGACTCTTTCAATCATACTGACTCTCTCAAACATAATGACTCGTTCAATCGTACTAACTCTGTCAATCGTACAGACTCTATCAATCATACTGACTTTTGTGAATCATACTCACTTTTTATCATATCAATACATTATACTATATAATACTAATAATACTCATATTTTACTTCTATAACTTTCTTGTTATTATCCTTTATCAACACATGTCAATCATACTCATGTTTATCATCATCATATATCCTTTGTTTTAACCAAAACGATGTTGTGGAGTTAGTTATAAACTAATCAAAATGATGTCGTGTTTTCTGTTTCAATATGACCATTATAATGATAGGTGTCCAAGTCCCTCCAAGTTTTCTAGAGAAATATGACCATTGGAAGAAATATGACCGTTGGAACCTGAGGCCTATAAATAGGAGTTCATTTGAAGCTGAGAAACACAACCAAGGGACTTTGATCATTCTGTGCTTCTATCATGTTCTAGAGAGAGACGTTGTGTCTTCTCTCATTCTTCATGCGAAAGCCTTGAGAATACAAACCGTGAATGGCTCGTTCTTAGATTTTTTATTTCATTAAGTTCTTTGATCTTTTTTATGCGTCCGATCAGGTGATAACGATCGTGGGCTGTTGAGGATAGGCAGCCGGTGGTGCCGATCATCGTATCGAGGGATTTCAAGTGTTTCAAAGAAAGAGGTGTTGATTACCTACAAAACCAAGGGCTTACGAGGATAGCAAAATAAACGTTCCAATCATCATATCGAGGGCTTGCGGGGATAGCAAGACATTCCTACAGATCATCGTATCAAGGGCTTACTAAGGTGGTGGTAAGACAGACCTCTTATCCTAGGTGAAAGGATAACCCTTCTATTTGGGTCAAAATAATTTTAATACTTTTACATTTCCACTACTGTTTGTTTTAGAAAGAGAATTGTATTGTTTCCTTTCTTTATTCCATATTCATTTGTAATTGTTTCAATTACAATCACACTATTACATATTGTATCGATTGATTCTATACGCTTTATGGTAGAATCCTTCACTATTGTATTACTCTGATTATTGTATTTATCATTAAAATTGATTTAAATTTCTTATAGTATTACATCATATCATACCATTATATTCAATACAATTGTGGTTGTTTGTTTTTTTGTGAATTGTATTAGTTTAAGATCTTCTAAAATAATTTATTAAGTGTTTAAACACAATGTTTTTAAACCTACCATTCACCCCCTCTTGTATTTTACCATCTAATATACATGTACATATATATATCGATCCAATAATTGGTATTAGAGGAGGTTTCCACTGGTTTATATTACTAGCTCTATTTATTTCATATTTTTGTTTCAAATATTTACTGCACTAATGTATGGGGTGGAAATGATTTTGTTCTATTAGATGGTAGGAATGAATATTGGATCAATTGAAAATCTAAATCCTACTAGACCACGTATCTTTTATGGGAAGGATTATGAGTATTTGATAGATCTAATGAAGACATTTGTTATCAATACTAGTGTAGACAATTTTATTATGCTTACTGGAGGTTACAAAATTCCTTCCAAAGAAGTCAGTACTCTTACTAACCAAGAGAAGAAAGAATATCAAATAAATTATAAGGTACACAATACTTTTCTATGTTCTATGACTAGGAATATATACAGCTAGATATCATCTTGTTAAGTAGCCAACTATATTTGGAAGAAATTGGAAGTCACACATTTTGGTACATTTAAGGTTATAGAAATAAGAAGAGCAATGCTTCAAGCAGAGTATCATGGTTTTCTTTTTTCCTTATGGAGATCCAGTATGTAAAGTGCAACAATGATTTATGACAATTGTCAGCATCTTACAATCTATGAGAGAAAAAGGTCTTTATGATGAATCCCTTTTTGACAAAATTATTGATATAATTCCAAACGAATGGGATTCAAAAAGGACAACCATTGATGAAAATAGAAAGGTTTCTTAGTTCACTCTTGATGAACTCTTTGGTCTCTTCTACAGAACAAGACAAGAATGAAGAGAGATGATGATTTCAATAAGAAGAAAAATGGAAATTGAAGTGTAGCTTTTAATACTACATCTAAAGCTAAAACACCTGAAACGATAACAAGAACCAAAGACATGAAAGTTGTTATATCAGAATCAAGTGATAGTGATCCCTCAGATAATGAGTTATCAAATCTTGCTCGAAGGATGAATAAGATTGTAGGAAAGAAATATTTCCAATACAGATTCAAAAAAAAGATATAAAGGATAAGAAAGATTCAGAGGTAACTTGTTATGAGTGTAATAAAGTAGGTCATATAAGACGTGATTGTCCTTTACTAATGAGAAAAGATATAAAGGATAAACATTATGAAAGAAATAAGAAAAAGTATTACAATACAGAGACAAAGAAATTCTTTAAGGAAAATGATACTTAGAGTGAAAGTGGTAGCGATTCATTAGATAATTCATCAGAATATGAATCCTCCGGACAAAGAAATATTAGGCTAATTGCCAGATTACCAATAAAAGATCATTGTCTCATGGATAAGGTACACAATGCTGAAGCTATTAAAAATATTTCCTTGAAAACAAATTATACTGATAATAAATATTATGATTCTTCAAATGATTATTCTTCCTCAGAAGATAATACTTTACCTTCTTTTGAAGAAGTGTATAGTTTTGCTAAATTACTTTAGAATGAAAATTATAAACTCAAGAAAAATCTAGATAAAGTAAATGCTAGAATTTCAATTTTAACTAAAGATGTATCAGATCTTTCTAATGATCTAGATATGAAAACTTCTGATTTTTAATGTATTTTAAAAAATCTTGAGAAAGTCAATTCTGATATGGATACACTTTATAAGGATCTAGAAAATTTAATTTCTAAGAAAAATGTTTTTGAGCCTAGCTCTAGTTCAAAATAAATTGTTTTGGAGGATAAAAATTTAGTTTTAAAACTAAAAATATAAAAATTTTCCTTGAAAAAATGTCTGTCAAACTTTACTCATGGTAAGGAAAATTTTGATATAATGTATTCTCAAATTGGAACTTTGAGAGATCATTCTGGTTTTGGTTATACTCATTCTAAACCATTTTTTAGTAATAACTATTTTGTTCCTCAAAGTAACCCATTTTGTACTAAGTGTTAATGTGGTTGACACTGGAAAAGAGATTGTTCTCTTAATAGAACTCAGTCTTTAAGATTTCATAAAGATCATTTTTCAAAACAAATGTGGATTCCTAAAATTATTTTATCTAACCCTTATGGATCCAAACAAGTTTGGATTCCAAAAAACTAATTGTTTCTTTTTCAAGTAAATAAGAATTGTACCAAATTGAATATTTGGTACATGGATAGTGGTTGTTCTCGACACATGACCAGAAACAAATATTTCTTTAAAAAGATTATCGAATCAAAAGGTGGAAAGGTTACCTTCAGAGATAATTCTCATGTAAAGATTGTTGGAATAGGTAATATTGTTTTTCTTGGAAAAATTATTATTTCAAATGTTTTGTTTTTTAAAGGTCTTAAGCATAATCTCATCAGCATAAGTCAATTACGTGATGAAGGTTATCTTGTGAATTTTTGCAACGATAAATGATTCTTTCACAATTCCGAGGATGTGTTCATTCTATCTTCCCATAGGAAAGAGAATGTATACACTATTAACATAGAATACCTTAAGAGCCAAAATTTACCTTGATTAAGTGCAATAGAAGACCAATCATTGCTATGGAATAGAAGACTAGGACACTTCAACCTAAGAAACCTTTGTAAAAATTCAAAGAAAAGACTTGTAAAGGGACTAATATATCTTAGATATGATTTTTCGAAAGTCTGTGATCCTTTTCAATTTGGCAAGGAACATAAGACTAGCATTAAATCAATTAATGAAGTTTCAACTTCTACTGCATTACAACTTGTTCACATGGATCTTTTTGGTCCTTCACAGACATGAAGCATTGGAGGAAAATAATATGTATTTATTTTAGTTGATGACTTTACTATATTTAAATGGGTCTATTTTCTAACAAATAAATCTGAAGCCTTTTTCTATTTCAAAACTTTTAGAGCCCAAATTAAAAATGAGAAAAACCTACCATTGATTACTATTCATAGTGATCAGGGTGGTGAATTTAAAAATTCATATTTTGAAACTTTTTGTGGTAAGAAAGGTATTACTAAAAATTTCTCAGCTCCAAGAACTCCTCATCAAAATGGTGCAGTTGAGAGAAGAAATCATATTCTTTTGGAAATGAAAAAAACCATGTTGAGTGAATAATCAATTGCTAAGCACTTTTGGGATGAAGCTATTAGTACTGCTTGTTATAATATAAATCATGTTTTAACCAGACCTTTTCTTAATAAAACACCTTATGAATTGAGGACTGGCCAAAAACCTTAAGTTTCATACTTCAATGTTTTTTGGGTGAAAAGTATTCATTCTGAATACTAAAGATAATCTACAAAAATTCCCACCAAAATCTGATGAAGGAATCTTTCTAGGCTATTCTACAATTTCTAAGGCATATAGAGTTTTTAATAAAAACACTTGTACTATTGAAGAAAAAATGCATGTTAAATTTGATGAAACTAATACTTTTGATTTCAAACAACTCCAACCTACATCATCAGATGTGTTTTCTAAAAATGTTTGTCAACCACTATTATAAGTTCTTTCTAATAAGGAAAATTTTTAAGAAAGGGTTCCTGAAACATTTACCCCAGAATATTTTCTACCATATGTTGATGAACAAGTTTTACAAAACCCAAATCAATTGCTTCTTAGGAATCATCCCAGTTATAATTTAATTGGTGATGTAAATCAACCTGTGAGGACCAGAAATTCCATGAAAAATTAAATAGAACATCTTGCCTTTATTTCTAAATTCGAACCTAAAAGTCTATGTGAGGCCTTATGTGATGAAGATTGGATTAAAGAAATAGAAGATGTAATAAATTAATTTTAAAATAATCATGTTTGGAGTTTAGTTAAAAGACCTAAAGAAACAACTGTAATTGGTGTAAAATGGGTTTTCAGAATCAAATTCAATGAAAATGGAATCATTGGTAGAAATAAATAAAGACTTGTTGCTAAGGTCTATAATAAAAAAGAGGGAATAGACTATGAGGAAACATATGCTCGGGTAGCTAGACTTGAATCTATTCGTATTCTATTAGCCTTTGCAGCATACATTAATTTCAAATTATTTCAAATGGATGTTAAATGTTCTTTTCTAAATTTTTTTGTTCAAGAATAAGTTTTTTTCGAACAACCCCTGGGTTTTTAGACTCAAAATATCCTAATCATGTTTTTAAACTTTCCAATGATTTATATGGCCTTAAACAAGCCACTAGAGCATGGTATGGTAGACTTACATGATTTCTTTTACAAATCAATTATGAAAAAGTTATAGTAGATCCAACCCTTTTTATAAAAATGGAAAATAAGAATGTTTTGATTGTTCAAATTTATGTTGATGACAACATATTTGGATCAACTCAGCAATATTTAACTAATTCGTTTTCAAATTTAATGAAATATGAGTTTAAAATGAGTATGATGGGTGAGTTATCATTCTTTTTAGGTTTTAAAATTTCAAAAACCAAACAGAAAATATATATCTCAACATAATTATATTAAATATTTACTCAAAAATTATGGTTACAACAATACTAAAAGTGTTATCACTCCAATTGGTACCTCAAATACACTTTATCTTGATGAAACTGGGAAACCAGTTGATCAAAAAACTTTTAGAGGTATGATCGGAAGTTTGATATACTTGATATCCAATCAACCAGACTTAATTTTTTCCGTATGATTATGTGAAATATACCAATATAATCCAAAAGAGTCTCATTTAAAATCCGTGAAAAGAATCTTTCGGTATTTAAAAGGAACTCTAGATTTCGGTCATTTTTATTATTCTAGAAATGATTTTGTTTTAAATTTTTTTAGATGATGACTTTGGTGGTTGTAGAATGGATAGAAAGAGTACATCTGGAGCATGTCATTTTATAGGAGATTCCTTGGTTTCTTGGTCCTTCAAAAAACAACACTCTGTAGCACTTTCCACTGCTGAAGCCAAATATGTAGCAGCTGGAAGTTGTTGTCCTCAAGTGTTGTGGATGAAACACACACTCAATGACTATGGATTGAGTTTTTCCAAAACTAAAATTATTTGTGATACTACTAGTTCCATATCTCTTAGTAAAAACCCATCACATCACTCCCATGCAAAACACATAGATATTATGCATCACTTTCTTAGGGATCACACACAAACAGGAGATATTATTTTACAATTCATCAGAACGCAAGAACATCTTGCTGACATTTTTACAAAACCTTTACCTTCGGATAGATTTGAGCTTATAAAACATATGTTATGAATCATTACAGCAAAACAATCATTCATATCTACTTCATGTTTTACACTTCTCTTTACATTAAAAAAACTCCTCTTAAAAAGGGGGAGAACATTTTACTTAATGTTCTTTTTATTTCTATTTGTTATCTTGATTTGTTATTTTGTCTTTATGATTATCGACTTGACTATTTGGTTATTGTTTTAAATATCTGACATTTATTTTCCTGCCAACCATATTGAATTTGTTTTACATCAGCACGTCAACCTATGGTAACAACTTTTTTTCCATAGGCACGTCAACCTATGGTAATAACTTTTTTTTTCATTGGCACATCAACCTATGGTAACAACATTGTTTTCCATCGGCACGTAAGCCTATGGTAACAAATTTGTTTTCCGTCGGTACGTCAACCTATGGTAACAACTTTGTTTTCCATCGGCAAGTCAACCTATAGTACAAAATTTGTTTTCCATCGTCACATCAACCTATGGTAACAACTTTGTTTTCCATCAGCACGTCAGCCTATGGTAACGAATTTGTTTTTCATCAACATGACAATCTATGTTATCACTTTGTTTTCCCTCGGCATGACAATATATGGTAATGACTTTGTTTTCCATCGGCACGTCAACCTATGGTAATGACTTTTTTTTCCATGTGCATGTCAACCTATGGGAATGACTTTGTTTTCCATCGGCATGTCAACCTATGGTAATGACTTTGTTTTCCATCAGCATGACAATCTATGGTAATGACTTTTTTTTCTATCGGCATGTCAATCTATGGTAATGAATTTGTTTTACATCGACACTTCAACCTATGGTAATGACTTTGTTTTCCATCAACTTGACAACCTAAGGTAATGACTTTGTTTTCCATCGGCATGACAACTGATTGTATTCTTTCTCCTCGTATGCTTGTGTCTTCTTTCACTATATAAATACTATTAAACCAACTATTACCTTACAATACCTGGTAGGTACATACTTTCCTTACCTTGTTTTGTTTTTCACTTTTTATTCTTTTTCTTTTTTTTAAAACACCCTTTTTAATCCTATTCGTCGATTTTTTTCTTCTAATCTCAACCGTATAAGATCAATGGTCACCCTTTTTTTCTCCATAGATAGACCCCTCCCCTCCCCAAACCCACACCATTTTTTCAGAATTATTGATGAAGCACTTCCCCTATTTTAAGACTCTGTACGATCTTCTCTTCGCTTCACTTATATGTCTCATTCCTCTTCCAACAATCCTGCTGAAATGTCTTCAATGACTTTTTCAGAGAAAGACTTCCTCAGAGAAAGGTCATTTTCTCGGGACTTTGTTGAATTGTACAATTCTAGAATCAGGTGAATTATTTTGTTTCAAGGACGAGAACATTTGTGTGTTGAGAAACATGTATCTCAATATCTGGTTCTTATTGAAGATATTTTTCAGTTCTACAAAACCGTATCTTTTGACAAAAATATGTCAATCAACTTTTCTATGTATGATTGAAAAATATCTATGTCTGTGAAACAAGCATCCAACTTTCTAAATGTCCCAACAGAAGGTGATTATTTTTTTCCATCTCATAAACTACTAGAGGAAGTTTGTATGTTTAATAAAAAAAGTACTGAAAAGTCATTGTTTCTTATAAATGAAAAGAAGAGGAAAGTTGCTCATCTATCTCCGGATAATATATTTGTGGCACTTTGGATGCAAGGTTTTCTTATCCCAAGGAAAGGGGATAAAGAAACTATAAAAGTCTCTGATATCGTCATGCTAGACTATCTTGTCAATATGAGAATGGTAAATCTCATGGGATACATTTTTGAAACAGTCAAGAATGTCAAGTCAGGAGGGATCAAGTCCCATTTGATTATGTATCCCTCTATTCATACGAAGTTCATTATCGAGGGAATGAATTTATTTAATATTCCTTTGAAAGGGAAATTGATAGAGCTGAAACCTTCATGGATAAGTAAGAATACATTGAAGATGTTGTGTATTTGTTTTGATCAGAATTCAAAGATTTTTTTCAGAGATATAGAAGCTGAATCGACACCAAATCAATCAGCACCAAATCAATCAGTACCTATTCCATTCATGGAAAATCCAACTGTTGTTGCTCCTAAAAAGTGTGATCCTCAAACTAGTTCAAAGCTAAAGAAGAAATCTAAGTACATCAAGGAGGTTGTGTCCATGTGGAGGAAAGATAGAGAACAAAGAAAATAAGGTGATCCAAAGTTCAGTCTAGATGCAGCAGAAGCATTTGCTGAGAGGATAAGGGTAGAGTATACCCTTCAAGCTGAAAATAAAAAGAATACTATTTTGAAAAGAAAATATCAAGACTTTGATGTTTCTAAAGTCATGAAAATGGTTGAGGAGGCTAGTGCTCAACTATCAAAAGAAGTATATCAAGAACCTATCATACAGAGTCTTCCATAACCAGAGAAAGGGACAAAAATTTTGGAATAAATACAAGAAGTTGAAGAAGAGTAAGGAGATTTTCTTTTGGAATTCCTTCAGAGTTCAAAGAAAAGTATAGAATAATAATTTCATAAACAAGGTGAAGGTATTAAGAATCCTCCTCATGTCGATCAAGAAAAATCTCAATATTTTGAAACTCCAGAAATAATTATTTCCAAAGAAAAACAATGTTCTCAATGTTCTCATACTAAAAAAGTAATAGTTAATAGTGACACAGTAGGAGAACAAAGAAAGGAAAAATAAAATGAAAAAGGAAAACAACTAGTTGAAGATTCACGCCGATCAAATGAACTGGATTCGTATGATGAGGATACTAATTCAGAACACACAATCTCTCTCAAGAGGATTGATTACATTGTTCATGTTTTTAGAAGGTTTGATATGACCATTACATATTTTCCTAGACTTTGAGGAAAAATTGATTTCATCATTGACAATCAGAGTAAGAAGTTTGGATCTCTAAGAGAACTGAGAAAGATAGTTTTTCTAATTGAAGCCGATTTGAAAGTTCTGTCTGAAACTTCGGCTGCTCATAAGAATTATTACAATAGAATGACTATGTTGTCATACAAAACAGAGAGCTAAGTGAATGATCATAAAATATTTATTAAATACTTGAGGATAATTTCAAATGATCTTGCAATTACTTTCAATAAGCTTGAAAAAGAAACTGTTGAAAGGATGAATCTATAATCAAATACTCATAGAGCCGATATCCCTTCAATAAAAGAGCTACAATAGAGAATGAATATTTTTCAGAATGAGTTTTCTATGGTTTCATCTTTCAAAGATGAAATTGTTTTGTTAAATAAACAATGTTCGGTGCTATCTAAAGACAATAAGAATTTGCAAGACAGAATTGATACCATTAAAAAATTAATCAGAGTCCAAGAAGTGACTATCAAGAATCAGGATAAGATTTTTCCGATCAAAAAGAGCTTCTCAGATATTAGGGTGATTCTATCTCAGAAAAAAAGAAAGAAACCAAAAAGTTTAAAGTCGTTATTCGTGAGCTGATCAAGAAAGAAAAGGAAAGAGAAAACAAATAACTGTTGTTGTATCTTTCTTTTCTCTTTTCTAGAATTCTATATACTTTAGTTATCTCAATGAGATTTATGATACCTTTTCCATTGTCTTGCATTTCATTTCTCTAACTCATTCAGGAAACCCAATATTACCACATTATTTTTGAAAATCACAAAGGGGAGAATGTTATATAAAGGAGGAGAATGTTTTATAACGGGAGCTTGTTTTAATCAAATACTTCTAAATCAAGGAAATTATACGAATACAATCCTTAGGAAAGTACATACCTAAGGGGGAGTTAGTTTTATTCAATTTCATATTTAGAAGAGTTTTAAATAACTCAGGGGGAGATAAGTATTTCTTTTTTTTTACTTCATGCTTTGTGCTTTCCAAAAAGGGGGAGATTTCTGAGTCAAAAGTTCTCTTTTTGACTTTTATGACTTGTTTTGGAAATCACAAATGTATTGATGCATTCTTATCATACTGACCATGTTTATCGTAATGAATATGTTTAGCATACTGACTATGTTTATCGTACTGACTATGTTTATCATACTGACTCTGTCAATCATATTCACACAGTTAAATGTACTGACTAGGTCAATCGTACTGACTCTGTCAATTGTATTGACTCTTTCAATCGTACTGACTCTATCAATCGTACTCACTCTACCAAATGTACTAACTCTGTCAGTCATACTGACTCTGTCACTCGTACTGACTCTGTCAACCGTACTGACTTTTGTGAATCATACTCACTTTGTATCATATCAATACATTACACAAAGTAATACTAATAATACTCATATTTTACTTCTATCACTTTTTTGTTTTTATCCTTTATCAACACATGTCAATCATACTCATGTTTTTCATCTTCATATATAATTTGTTTTAACCAAAACAATGTCGTGGAGTTTGTTATAAACTATTCAAAATGATGTTGCATTTTCTGTTTCAATATGACCGTTATAATGCCAGGTGTCCAAGTCCCTCTGAGTTTTCTCGATAAATATGACTGTTGGAGGAAATATGACCGTTGGAACCTGAGGCCTATAAATAGGTGGTCATTTGAAGTTGAGAAATACAACTGAGAGACTTTGATCATTCTGTGCTTCTATCAATTTCTAGAGAGAGACGCTGTGACTTCTCTCTTGCTTCGTTCAAAAGCCTTTAGATTACAAAACGTGAATGACTCGTTCTTAGTTTTTTCATTTCATTATGTGCTTTGATATCCTTTGTGTGACCGATCAGGTGATAACGATCAAGGGCTACTGAGGATAGGTAGACGGTGGTACCGATCATTGTATCGATGGATTTGAAGCGTTTTAAAGACAGAGGTTCTGATTACCTGCAAAATCGAGGGCTTGCGAGGATAGTAAGACAGATGTTCTGATCATCGTATCTTGGGCTAGCGGGGATAGCAAGAGAGACGTATCGATCATCGTATCGAGGGATTACTGAGGTGGTGGTAAGACAGAACCTTTGTCCTAGGTGAAAGGATTACCCTTCTCTTTGTGTCAAAATAATTATAATACTTCTACATTTCCATTGCTGTTTTTTTTAGAAAGGGAATTGTATTGTTTCCTTTCTTCATTCCGTATTCATTTGAAATTTTGTAAATTAAAATCATACTATTACATATTGTATAGATTCATTCTATACACTTTATGGTAGAATACTTCACTATTTTATTACTCTAATTATTGCATTCATCATTACAATTGATTTACATTTTTTATAGTATTACATCATATCATACCTTTATATTCAATACAATTTTGGTTGTTTTTGTTGTTGTGAATTGTATTATTTTAAGATCTTTTAAACTAATTTCTTAAGTGTTTAAACAAAAAGTTTTTAAACCTACAATTCACCCCCTCTTGTATTGTTCCATCTAATATACATATACATCTATATATTGATCCAACAGGATTTAAAAGTATATACCTCCTCAATGAAAATATTTTTAGGGATTATATCCATAAAATGTTCAATTTACATTAGGTATTTTACATGTTTGGAATTATTCATTACAATTCACAAACTAACCTAGTGTATGACATTGTATAGAAATGATGCCCAGTAGAAGGAATGTGAACTCTAGTAATACATATGATCCAAAGAGTAAGAATGATCATATCTTTCATGGTATTAAACCAAAATTTAGAAGGGAAATAGTCTCTCATGTATTCTCAACATATGACGAAATAGTATTATGTGTTAATAATATTAGTAAAGAATTATCTGAGTCCTATGGATTTGAAGGGAAAAAATAGAAGAAAATGATGGAAGAGAAAGATGGATAAAGAGAAGAGGGAAAGTAAGGATTTTCCCATATGTGATAACTGTGGAATGAATCACCTTGGTAAATGCTTGAAGGGAATGAGAGTTTGTTATAAGTATGGAGAAAAGGACACCAAGTACATGATTTAAAGGGTAATAAAAAAGTTTCAAATGTACAATGCTTCATCTGCAAGGAGTTGGGGCACTGCATGAGTCAATGTCCAAATAATTAGAGTATACCCCAAATGCTATAATTGGATAAGAATCGAGTAATGATACTACCGAAGATGAAGAGGAATGATTAAGAGCTCTTATTTTGTTATTAAAGTATTGTGTCATTTGAGTGTAGTATCAATAATGTACTTGTTATATAAATTATGGAAATAAATAAGGATTGTACTGCAGTACTATTTCATTGGAAATTTGAGATTATAAGGTCCGAATACTAAGGTAGTAATTTTTGTATAAGAGATGGTTGAGATGGATAAATTATATTGGATATTCTTGACTATCTTGGGACTGATTATTGGTTTGTTTATTTCATAATTATTGGAATATTCAAAATTCTTAGATATAAGGAATATATCCAGTATTATATAAAGGATATTGGATCATGAATATAATAAATAAGGTTTTATGGTAATTTAGCGTGTTAGCATGTTTTAAAATAATACATGATGATGGTGTTCACATGTTATTACATGGAAAAAAAGATCTTCATTGTGTTTAAACTTCATTATAAATTTTAGACTGTGAGTTTGCATAGATGTATTTTGGATAAGTTTAATGGTTAGAATAGATTAAGTTTGAAATTGGATATTATTGTTAAGGTTATTTTTGGATTTGTATAAAAAGGACAACACGTAGACCGTGTGATAATCGGTCATGTCGGACAATGCGGTGGGAATCGAACCCACACCATAGTGCGATTGGGATTTATCGCCTACCACATGACTACATGAAGTCGTTGGATGGTATAATCTAGTTTTTTAAATGGTCTGATATGTGAATTATAAATTCATTATTTTTGGAACCCTATACAATTAAGATAAATAGGATTTTATTGGAATCTTTTGGAGTGAAAGATGAGTTTCTGCTAGGAATTAGTTAAAGGATGTAACTCTACTTGTCAAGTATATATATATATTCCCTCTTATTAAGACTAAATTATATTAACCCAATTTCTGATATGAGTTCTCCACAAAGGTATTTTATATTTTCAACCTTCTATTTTCGAAGAAAAATTTGAAATTATGTGGACGCAATTTATTGAAGGAGGGAAGAATGTAACACCCTAAGATTTCATAGTGCGTTATTTTTTCAATGTAATTCAATAACATGCACTACACACAACACCGAGTTTAGGCACACCACGACTTACTAAACTAGTTGTTCAAATGTGGTTAAGAATAGTATTAACTAAATTTTGAACTATATATATATAATCCTTATAATTTTAGAATCCATATTATGAGTTTCTTATTCATAATGTAAGAACTAATTCATTTTTTTCAGATAAAAGAAGTATTTTTCCAAAAATGAACTTTTACCGCCTTTTAATTGTGAAAACTTTTTAAATCAAATATTTGAAACTTTTATACATTCAATTTGACAAAATAAACATCTTCTTTAGAATTGGTACATTAGAATTTAGTTTCAATAAATTTTTGGTCTTTTTCTAATAACTTTCATATTTGGGTGAATAGTGAAAAGTAATATATTTTAACTGAAAACATCTTTTTTAATAAAAATAATTTATAGTGTTAAATTATACATTTTAATGGTTTGTAAGTATAAATAGATTTTATTTTTACTGTTTAATCCAATTCTGGTCATTGTAAGTAATTTCACTTTGAGATTGGACATAAACAAGTGTCAATATTATGATAGATATTGTTTCTTAAAAATATGACTTTTGGTTTTGAAAACGGAAATTAATTTTAAATTAATAAATGAAACTTCTATGCTTTTAATTTGGTAAAATAAACTTCATTTATGAATTTGTAATGTCAAAATTATCTTAGGGTGAATTTTTGGTATTTTTCTGAAATCTTTATGTTTTTGATGAATAGTGAAAAACCATGAGTTATTGTTTAAAACCGACTTGTTATTTAAATAATTATTTAAATTTATTTTAGGTAAAAATAGATACATAATTAATATATATGTTCAATGTAATTCATTAGAGTCATGTTGTAATAATATTAGATATATAAAATGTTATTGGACTTTTCAACGTCTTTTACACACCTTCTAGGAGAATTTGCAAATTCACATAGAAATTATTTTTGATGTTTATGTGAGTAGAATTTCAAAACTATGAGAGACATGGTTGATATCATTAAGGTAAATGTGGTTCAATGAGATAAAAATATTTTTTGGTGAATAGTAACTTTTTCTTTTATTTACCACAGTTAAAAGTAAAAATGGCAATTAAGGGTAAAAATGATATTATTATTAACCTAACACATGTCCTAATTCTATTGGATAAGTGCAATTAGACCAAAAAAACCTTAGGAATAAGATATGATCCTTTAGGTCCAATTTTATTAGATTAGGACATTTATTATTTTTTAATTCATAGAAGAGTTAAAAGAGTTAAAATCAAAGTTTAATAACTAAAACATTTTTAATATATGGTTATAAATAAGATAAATTAGACTATAAATATTCATTGGAAAGATAAAACAATTTACTAAAAAATTGTATTGTATATATAATTTTTAGACATTAAATAGTTAAATTTATTTATGACATAATGATGATGTAGTAATTACCATATTAATGAAAGATTAAAATAATTGACATTATAAATATCCAAATCAATGTAATTTGAGACTTTTTATAAATTTCACTAATTTTAGAGGTTATTATGACATTTTATGGCTGGTTAGATCAATTTTTTCGATGTAATCATGCTGTTATGATTAAAAAAACAAATACCAAATAGTGTCAAAATTGACAAAAATAGATTTTAAAACAAATTTTATGTTATTAATTGATATAATAGTCCTAAAAATCTATGGTTCGGAAAAAATACTTATATAATAATATATATGACATTAGTGAACCAATTTGGGTTCTATTGGAATTTTATAGTATGGGTATTAACCATATAATATAAAAATTCAAAGAGACATGGTAAATGTCAAACTCTTTAACTAAGAGTTAAATCTAAATGTTAAGGTTTATATGGTGACATAAACCTATCTAAAACCTATTGGTTGAGTGGTCTTTGACCCATCACCACTTTATCATTTAAATAATCCATTTTTGTGCCATTGTAAACTGAATATAAATTTATTATAAAATAATATTTTATGTTTTTCCTAAGGTGTCCCTCACCCCTCTTATAAAAGGTCACTTCCCCTTCTCTCAACATCACACCTCCAACGCCATTTTTCTCAGCCAACCCCTACCCAAATATCCTCCCAAGTATCCTACCGTTATCCTAGAGGCCTTCTTCTGGTCAGAAAGCCAACCTAATGAGCCCTTTTGATCAAATCCAAAGGAAGAACCTGAAGAAGAGGTAATGATTTCACCACCCTCTTTCATGTTCTCTTATTATTCCACTTACTCTTTCTTTGTTGTTTCAATTAAACAATAATAAATCTAGTATCTTATATATACTTTTATGTTATTATAAATATGGAAAAACTATATTCATTATTCTATCCATCTTATGAATGATAATGTCGCAATGCGTGCATATGTACAGCTTACCGTCTCCACGCCATGGTGTAATTTGTTATTCAACACTATATTATTTGGATGGGTATAATGATGAGTAATATGAATATAAATAATCCAAATAACCTGATAATTTATCTGTAATATTAATATAAAATCCAATTCCACACTGTTAGGGAAATTATATTGTCGCTTGTGCGTACGTATGGATTACCGTCTCCACGACGCGATGAGATTCATTTCCACATTCACCATTCATCGATGATTATAAAAATACATATTACTAATAATTATGTAATATATGACATAATAATTCTACCATAGATATATATATTTGTATATATATATATATATATGTACTTAAATATATCTTATTCACTTTGTTTCGTTCAATATGATATGAAAATGGAAACAACATTTATGCGTACGTACAGTCTATCATCTCCATAAATGGTGCTTTTCATTTCATATATATGTCTATTATACATATTTATATTCTAAATATATATGATATATAAATCCTTTATTATATTCTAGAAGTATTTAAATCTTGATCTAAGTGATACAATGAAGAGTAACAAGTTAAAACACGTACGATAAAGAAAGTGATTATTACCCAAAATGTTAATTTAACTTGGAAATTATTATTAAATGGGTTGTATAAAGTCATAAATGAATCACGTATGATATCATAAATATTAATATTGTTCTGGTATAATTTAATAACATACTATGATCTCCATACAAGAGGTTAAATGTACCCTCTACTAAAGGTAAATGCATGGTAATGGTTAATTTTACAATATCTTTATTATCCGAGGTTGTTTTTATGTAAGTATCTACTGAGAAATATTTATTATCCATGTACAAGTTTCATAAAATAGTTTTTAAAGGGATTATTTTTAAATTAATTTTTACTAAAACATCATTTAAAATGTTTTAAATATTTATTCTTCTAAACCATTCTCATTAATGTCCATGTTTTCAAAATGGTTTTATGGATTTATTTAAATGGACATGAATGTTTTAAATTGTTAATTACATTCAAAAGTGTCAATGTGGTAAGGGAAATTTTGATTCAAAAATCCCTTTTAATTTATTTCCTTTATAAATGTGTGACTTTTAAATGATTTTACGAAAAAGGATATGTCTCTCAAAAATTTTTACTCATCATTTTTAACTATGTCTGGATCCTTTACTAGATATTATTTTTGATTTAGGTTGATTTATTATAATACAATCTTCCATATTGTATTGAATGAGTTATTATATGTTTGATTGTGGATGTTCTATTTTTATACCATTCATGGTTTATGGTTAATGTATTTACATTTCGTATGCTAGTTTTAATATAAATGTTTATGTTATGTTTCAACTTTTTCATATGACGAATGTATTAGACTTAGTAAGTGATGGGTGGAGCTCGTTATAGCTCCTTGATGCATCAGTAGCTCTCATGAGACAAACAAGTGTCTTGGAAAAAGTACTTCAAAAAAAAATTATTTGTAGTCTTGCCACAAGGCCTTGACTATGTGGTAATGATGTTCGGTGTTATACATTCCCTCATTATGAAATTAGTTATTACATGTGATTATTCAACTAGTAGAATATCCATGTGCATGTTTATATGATAATGTTTGATTTATGTTTTCCATATTATGCTCAATTTTAGGTTTAAAAATTCTGTTTTATTTATCACACATCGTTCCTTAAAAGTTTATAGGTTTCGCTAAATTATTTACCTTTACTGGGCATCTGAGCTCACCCATTTCTTATGTTTCATTTTCCCAGGATTCCAAGAAGTGAATTATGATTGATATGTAGGGTTAAGCTAAAGGAAAAAATGGCACTCCCAGAGAACTATTTATGATGTGTTTTATATTTTAAATTGTAATATAAATTTAATGTATGTAATATATTTTCCAAGACTTCTAAACTGATCGGTCCTTCGGGACTTGATTCCTTATAATCATGCCAATGTATTAAAATAATGAACGGGATCTCGGTAACTAGGGATGAGGCATTACAATTTTAGGTAGATATAGGTCCCTCCAATCTCAGAGTTAAATCATTCTTATATGTTCCATAAAAATAGAAATCATTCATCATAACATATCCAATGAAATAAAACAAGTTTCTTAAAAATTATTCTATCATAAGAATATCTGTGTAAAATTAATGGATTTCAAAAAATTATTTCCCTCATTAACAAAATAAAATAATAGTAATAATTGGGATATGAAGATAACCCTATTTAAAGAGCGACAACTTAGATTTAAAATAATTTTGATAAAACACGTGATCTAAATTCTTGAGGATAATATGTTTTCTTCTTTAAAAACGCTTTCTTCCCTCAAAATTATACACAGTTTTAAAAGAAAATAATTTCATTGAAAATAAACATGAAATCATGTAGAGGAATATTCATGTAAATAAGGTGTCATAAATACATAAAAATCCATTCATGTTGTATAAGTTAAAAAAACATTCTCCTCGTACTTTTTTCAGAGAATTCAAAAAGTAACTCATCTGGTAAATGAAATAAAGATAACTTCAAAAACATGTAGTACAAGTAAAAAATGGGTAAAACCAAAATTAAACATATATATAATAATAACAACCATTTTACCAATTTTTTTAGAAAACACGGACATAGATGATAAATTTACCCTTAGTAAATACTTACATGAAAACAATATCGGATAAAAATGACATTGAAAAATTATCCCTTTACTTAGGTTTGATATGATTCCTATTCCTTATAACCTCCTATATAATGAAATAAATAATGTTATTGACTTATTAAATAATCATAGTCATCTTTATGATATAATTTATGATCATATTATCATTGCTGGTTATTAACATTTAATTGTTAGCTGTTATTCGGGTGTTAACTGCTTTATGTTATTATGAATGTTTTGTCAAATAAGTTATGGTTAGAATTTTTATTTCATATTTATATCATTATAAAATGATATTAACATAATAGATACCATATTTATTCATTCTTTAAATTTTTATAATCATTCATTAATGAAGATCTTTTAGAATGAATAACATCGCATCGTGGAGGCGATAGGTCGTACGTACAAACAAGAGATGATATCATTTTCACAATTGATGAATGGTATTGAATTTCTTGGCGTAATCTACTTAATAATAAATATCATTATATAAATATAATATATAGTTATTACAACCATGTAAGGTGGTGGTAAAAATAGATTACACCACAGCGTGGAGACGGTATGCCGTACGTACGCACGCGTGGTGATTCTGTCTTTCATAGGATTGATAGAAAGTTTAATATGGTTGTTTCATAAATAAAATTACATCTCATTATATGTTCTAATAGATTTATTATTCTATAATAAAAAAACTTATGATGTTTAATTAGAAGTAGAAATAAATATGAAAAAATATGTAGAGGAGATTACATCTTCTTTGACGTGTTCTCTTTATATCTCCTCTCAATGGAATTAGAGTTGGTCTTTTGAGAATACTAGAACCTATATAATGTAACTTTGTAAGTTTAGAAGAGAATTGGGTAGGGTGTGAGTGATCATTAAGGGTTAATGTGTTGTGTATAAATGAGGGAGGATGCGCCCTTTTATAATTGATGTGAGGGGCACTTTTTGAATCCTCAAAAATATTAATTTATAATAAAAATCATAACCCACTAAAAAACCTCAAAAATGACCCAATTTATAATATGATATGATATAGGTATGCAATATTATCAAACCATAAATTTTATACTAGTATCTATGTCCATTAAAACCTTATCTTCTAAATTTAACACTTAGTTATTCTATTTCATTTTAACCAAGATAACAAATATTTCTATATTAAAAGGGTAAAATATTTACTTATTGCATTCATTTAGATCATAAATAAATAATTAAGAGAATTTTGGACCATAAAATAATTATCATATATTTTTTAAGAAATTAATATTTTAAAATAATTTAATAAAACACTATTTTGAAAAACAGTCAATAGTGTCAATTTTGACATTATTCAATTTATTTATTTTTAAAATATTAAGAAAACAATTTAACATCAAAAAAATATTTTATTATATTAATATGAGGTCAGTTTTATCAATAAAATTCATTGGACATATTAATTATTCCAAAATATATTTATTTTAATATAGATAATAACATTTATTTGATATCTCGATTAATAAAATAATTACAACAATGATTTTGTGAAATTACTTAATATACGTATTTTCAATTGAAAATTAAAAATAATATAATATAATGATATTATATTTAATATATTTCATTATAATATATTCAGTTTAACTTATCTGATATAAAATCAATCATAAAAAATGTTATACTTATTAAAGTATGAATGTGACAACTTTAAAATTACTTTAAATAAAATAATATAAAGGCCATAATCTATTATATAAGGATATAAATGGTCACTAGATTGACCTTTCGATGATTATGGTAGATATATGATCGACCAATAATATTTGGTCATGTTATTGGAAATTTTTATGATTATTAGGATTTAGATAAAAAATGATTCATTGATTTTTCATCAATTAATTAATTTTTACATCATCAAAGAATAAGACTTAAAGGTAATTATTTATTTCATAAAAAGTAAAAATAAATTACCATGATGTAGGTAATTACTTTATCTTTCCGTGGAATTTTTATATTTGAATATATCACCCGGTTATCCTTATATTAAAATTATTATACTTATAAGAAATGCGAGTTTAATATTTTTTCACTTTCATTTGTTTTATCAATATCTATGTCATTTTCATTTCCAAGTGGACATTAAATGACTTAGTTATAAAAATATGATTTTAAGGGTATAATTTAATCATCAAATATGAATTTTTATGGTTTTTGGGTAATTTTATTTTCCTTATAATATTATTTGTTACACTAATCTACCCAATTTACCTTTAACCGTGTTAAATAAAAATTACCATAGTTACTATTCATAATAAAAAAATATTAACATAACCTATTAACATAATTTGGACCCACTAATTCGAAATATATAATCCATTTTTAAAAATTCAAAACATAGAAGTTGCATTAATTAATTTAAAATTAACCCCATTCTCGGAATGAAAAAAACAGGTTTTTGTTTAAAAGTTAAAACATTGCAAAAGATTGAATTGTTTTTTCATATAAATTCAACTAAAATTTATTTAATTAAATTTCATTAAATTATAAAAATACATTATATTTATAATTTAAAACTATTATATAATAAAATTTAACAATAAAAATTATTTTGATGAAAACAGTTGTTTTCAATTAAAATTTACCGTATCTTCACTATTCATCAAAAAATTAAAGTTATCAGAAAAATATCAAAACTTCATGCAATGTAAAATTTTATATCCCACTTCCAAAGAATATTTTTATGTTTCCACATTGAAGTTATAATCATTTTAAAAACTAGATTCGAATGGGTTTAACATCAAAAGGCGACAAAACTGCATTTTTTTGAAAAATACTTCTTTTATCTGAAAAATTGAATTCGTTCATATATCATTCTGTATAAAATATATAAGATGAATGTTAATGTTATAAAATTAATAATTTGGAAAATAATATTCATAAAGGCTAGTTTATATAACATTAAAAAATAATATTTTAACAATATAATATTTTTTAATGAAACACTGTATTGCATACAATGAAATCTATCGAGGAATGTCACTCTTACACAAGCCAAGCCAGTATTGCATGTAGTGCAAGCATCCTTTGGTGTTTTGAATAATAAACTAAAAACATAGTTCCTTTATTTATTTAACAAAATCTATACTCTCTGTTCCATGAAATTAATTCTATGACAAAAACATGAGCTTGTGTGTAATATAGGCCAACAATAGTGTTGCGAATACTGCAAGATAATACGGTGTTGCGTATAGCGCAAGACAATCATTGTGTAGCTTAAAACACAAGAAATCAAATAAATTAAAAATAATTTATCTTATAAAATCATAGGGTGTAACAAAATTGGTACCATATTTATTTTATTTTTACATTTATATTATTTTATATAAAGACAAGTCCGAAATTTCATTATCTTTTTTTATAATTTCTAAATTTTAGAAATATAAACAAACAATGGTTTATTTGGTTATAAATAGTTTTTATTAATGATTAATTATTTTTTCACCATGATTATTTATTTCCAATTTTTATTGATGACATATTTACCTTAAATTCTTTCACAACATTGGGATATCATTTATTTAACTAATATAAAAATAAATAAATTATTCCTAATAGAAAAAATAAAAATATTTAATGAATTATTATGTTAAAATATTTTTTTAGATAAATTAATGCATCAGGTAAGAGTAAAAATATTCAATTTGGCTTTTTTATTCATTCATGTCCTTTTTAATATCAAATTCAACTAATTGTTCAAAAAATATAATTTGTGTAATATGATAGTAAATAATATTTTATTGAATGAGTTAATATTCTTAAAAATACTATTTGTTTCCAAATTCATGGTATATTTTAAGAAATATCAACTATGAATCATTTATGTATTAATTTTCCTTTAATATAAATAATATTAACCCTAAAAGAGTAAAAGAAATTATTATCGTTGTAATTTCCAAAAAGGATAACAACGATTAAAACAAAGTGGTATTGGTAAAAAAATAGTATAAACCTAGTAAACTATCATTATATACAAATATCTGTACCATTCATAATCCTAAATTCAAATTATATATTTTTTTACTTTTTTCATGCATAGTGTATTTGTTTTAATTTAATGTTTTACGTAATTCCAAGAGTTCTCATCCCCTCTCTTACAAATGGGCACCCCCTATCCTTCTTTATTGAAACTTCTAATGCATTTTATTTTTTCTAACACTTATAAAATATCATTATAACATACCTAACTTTTTCTAGTAGACTTTTTTTGTAGAATGCCAAACTTATTAAACTTAAGGTGTAAAAAAAGAGATTGTTTGAATTAGAATTATCACCCTTAACCGAATGTCTTAGTTTTATTTATTCTTCTACCTCTTTAAAATATTATAAAACCATAATGATATAAATGAAATAAATATAAATCATATATTTAGATTTCATTATGTTAATTTAATAACCAATATATATATCCTCTTCTATAAAATGAGAAATAAAACCACCATTCATCCATATAACAAGCCACCTTCTCGCAAACAGATGTTATTAATTTTCCATCATCACATCTCATAGCTATTTATGATAATGGATTTAATGTATATATATTTTTGATATTCATTAAATATTAATAATTATATAAATTCTAGATATCATATATTTTATTACCATTCTATTCATTGAAAAATGTTAATATCATTCATGCATACGTGTGGATTACCACCTTCATGAAGTGATGTTATTCCTTTTTAATTATAGTATCAGATGGATGGTATTTATGAATATATTATAATAAATAAACATATTTTTATTATATAATAAGAATTTTGATAATATAAAATAATACTTAATTCTTTCTATCATAAACGTCATGAGATTGAAATGTTACTCACACGTACAAACATCATACAGTCTCCATAATTACAACATAGTTAATTTCTCATAAAAATAAACATTTTTTTTCTAATTATAATATATGTATAAAAATGATAATAATTTTATGATTAATATTATATTTATGTTTATATAATGACCTCTCTAACCATATTCTACCAACTGAAATCATTTTGGATATATGAGATGATATCTTCAAAACATCTGTTGGGAACTAAATTGATTATGTAATTATATATAACAAGGTATAATGTTTTATAAAAGGAATAATATATTGGAAAATGGTTCTTAATCATGTAAAATTTTAACATATTTTGTTTATTCAGGATAAAATCAAACACATGTGAATAGTCAAACTTGAGGTAAGGGGAACCTAACTTTAAAAACAACGTATTAATTTTTTAAAGTTTTATTTTCTAAATATTTCTCCTAAATTTATATATTTTTAAACTATATTATTAATTTATTCATATGGATAAATGAGAATTATAATTTAAATTTTATGTCCCTTTTTTCTTATTTAAATCGTAAAAAGAAATCATTTTTGTTAACTTTTATGGAACAATTTAACTTTATTTACAAATGATGAAAGGAATGTTCTATTTTAATGTATGTGGTGTTAGTGGGTTCTTCGATTACCATAAATGTTAATTGATGCTTTGATTCCTTTATAAGAATATATATTATCTCCAAAAAAATTGTTTCCCATTATTTAATTTATTTTTAGAAAATATAAAAATGGAATTGGTATATTGATATCTAGAAATGTTTTTATTATTTATGTGAGGAATCCATATAAAACAACCTTTTCATCGGTTTATGAAAACTACAATAGCCCCAAATCCTCACACCTGAATCTGTTGATAAAACATGAAAAATGCATTTCTGGAATTGATATAAATAAATCTGACGCAATTTCAATTCAAAACATATAAAATCAAAGAAAATATTGGATTACTTACATACCCAAGGAAATTTTTGGTTTACAGTTTTATAGAATAAGAAAAAAACTATTGAAAAGAAACAAACATTAATTAAGGTGTTTATTTTTCACCATATACCAAACATCACATATTCCATATTATTTCTTCACTATCTCCCATAAAATTTATCACGTACGGATCATTTCAACATAAAAATCATTTATCACTGTTATTTATAAAATAGGTAAAATGAATCCTAATAATTATGAACTAAAATTATCATTAACGGTAAACATAATAATTAAAAATTGAATATCATCAGTGATAATAAGATGATAATAAGGGTGTAATATAAAAATCAAAGTCTCTGTTCATAACATAATTGAATTCATTCCCCTTAGTACCTGGATCAACAATCATCAAAAAATTGAATAATGATTTATGAAAATAAAGATTCAATGTAATCAATAATCATGAAACATATGATGTCAATATAGATCAAATGAATCATTAAATACCCATAGAAATAATAAATAAATGTTTTTGGTATCTTGGATAATTATCTTTATAAAACCATTACAAGACCCTAATAGAACCTTTAAAAATTGAAATAACCATATGGTTGACTTCTAATATAATTACCCAAGGCATTATAGGGATGTAACAGACACACACATCCTTTGATTATAATAGAACATGCCATCATTCTAAATAATATCCAAGAACCATAACTTGAGTAAAATTCCTGTATATTTCAATTCATTATAAAACTCATATGAAACAACAATTATTCCTTTCATAACATGGTTAACCTATGAAGGAAAGTTTTGTTCTATGAAAATGTCACGACCCTTCCCCCATGTCCCATGTCATGACTACCCAAAACTCACCTTCCATCAGCCAGGGGATGATGACTAGCATCAGAAAGAAATATCCCATAAAGGTAAGACATTCCCTTTAAACCTATACACACACAGACACAGAAAGCTGCACGAGGCTAACCACGAAGGAAGGAAAAGTAATACAACCACCAAAAAGTACCACCAATGAAGGTAAAGTGTGTAAAAGTAAAGTAGAGATGCCATAATAAACGATGTAATGAAAGTATAGTACAACAAAATAAGTACAATATCTGGAGGTAGTCTGCCAAGTATCCTACCTGAAGGGTAGGTATAACTCTCCATCAGATGTCACTGTATCCCACCACGTCAATCGATCCACCTATGATCACCTTCAAGTCTTGGATCTCCAAAGTCTCAGTCAAGTTTATTAATAAACTACACAAGACACAATAGGTGCAAGTGAAGCATGTGTAGGGGTGAGTATAACAATACTTAGGAAGGAAATTGAGACACCCAAAGGTATCTTAGTAATCCATGAAGGAAAACTCCACAAAAGAAATAACATAGAGGTAACACCACCAAGATTGATCTCAAACACATACCACAAAGAAAAATATGCAACTCAAAATTAGTATTACTTAAGTACAGAAGTAATGTTGATTAGTCGTAAAGATATATCATATTATTCTCTCAAGATTTTCTGATGCGGATCTACACAGGGTCGCTGGTTGCCGACCCACACAGGATCGCTCAGTGTCGACCCACATAGGTTTGCTCAGTGGTGACCCACACATGATTGATAGGTGATGACCCACAATGGATTGCTACATGCTAGCCAAAACATGATATCTAGGTGCTGACACACATATGATCATTATGTGGTAACCCTCATTGGATCTCTAGGTGCAGACCCTCACAGGATCACTATTTATTCTTCACGTCACAGCCAAGCCCTGGATTCCTGCACATAGCACACTTTATTCTAGCATGATCTACTCCTCAATACATTGGTCATACCTCATCCACCACAAAGTTTATCATAGAGCAACCCCAAAGGACCATCTTATTGTAATGGTCCCAACACAAAAGAAGGCACATCGAACAGATGCCTGGTCTGTATGATGTGGGAATTTTTGTAGAAAGATTCAGGTTAGATTCGAGTCCAATCCAACCCGGTCATATGCAGATATCTTCTAAAACTCACACATAGTATCTCAAAAGGACCGTCTCATCACAAGGGATCCAACACTACTGACGGCTCGTCAATCAGATTCCTAGTTTGAGAGATACGTGCATTTTAGTGAAACAGGGAAGGTTGGGTCCAGGTTCGGGCCGAGCTGCTTGGAGCGACCTAGCCCGACCAGGTCCAGGGTCCATCGACTAGACTCGGGTCTAGTCCAGCATGGGTCTAGTTCATCCTGGCCCCGAACAGTTTGGCTGGTCCAGTATTTCCCAGACTGGTTAGGTCGGTCAGGGTGGGGATGTGCACAGTCGGTCAACCCGACTACCCCCTTTTTGCTCAACACACCTTGCAAATGAGGGCCAATCATCCACGTGGTGCCCGGTGTCCTTGCATTCTAGCTCAGTGAAATTTCTGATGGTCCACATCCTCCTGCTGTCTCTCCATGTTTCACACTGCTCCCACCTACAACTGGCACATGCCAGTGGCTCCTTCGCCACACCGCCGTGACCGACGGCCTATGATGCACCGCCTTCCTCCACCCATGGCCATGACCCACTGCCTCCCTTTGTACATGGACACCACCAGCTCTGGTGTGCCGAAAGATTCTTCTAAGGGACACCAAAGTTGCTATGGTGGTCCTTTTCATGATATTCCTACATCTACGGGGTCTTTAGGTCGCCACCTTCAATAGGAAGACCTTAAACTCGCTTTGCCACCATTTGGAGAAATCATCCACAATGAACGCACATGAAGAGGGGCTTGAGCCTTTTTTGGGTTGGCCAGCGGCCTCTACGTTAGAAGATTAAAATCATGGGGAGGTTTGGGGATTTTAATTCGGCCAACATGAGTTAGTATAATCCCCGAAAAAGAAAACCCAAAATAAGTCACCCTCCCCCAAGAACAAACGGTTTCTGGATTAACCTGTTCATGGATTAATCTGTGATCATCATTTAAAATAAGAATGTGGATACTTTAAAATCAAATAACTCATAACTCTTTGACATTTGATGTCTCATCAATTCATACTTTAAGTTTCAATATGTATATGTCATTCATCGCTTCCAGCTCTGATCTTCGAGGGGCGTCGAAGATGTTGATGTACATTGGAGTTTGTCATTTTTTTGTTGGAGAAGTTGTCCGCCAGAGGTTAATTATAGAATCTCCATAGTTTAATACTCATTCTTCTAATTCGCCATACTATTAGAAAGAAAAAACGTCGATTTTATTCTACTGCACTTCGACATCATGCCATTATTCTTTTTTATTAATAAATCATCATCACTATTACACATCATTTAAGCTTTGTTATGTTGCGAGTTAACAATACATTAATGAGTTCCTTTAATGTGACTTGTCACTGCTTTTCCACTGCACCACAGCGTCACCGTCCGCCACTCAATAGTGATTAAATAATGAAAATAATTCTTTATATTATTTAATTATGTTTCTTGAAATGTTCGAAAAATAACTTTTACACCAAGCCCTTGACATCCGAATTTTATTCATTTTTAGGTGAATCCCTGTGTTACGAGCTCAACGGTACCCTCATATTTTAAATATGAGAAATGGTCCAATTTATATAAAACTCACATTTTCACGTTTACTAAACATACCAAAAAAAAAAGGTTCAAAAATTAACTTTCACCCTCGACCCATGCCGGTCAAGGTTAGGCACCTCCTAAGGTGAAAAAACCCTCACAAGCTCAATGGTACTCTTGGATTTTCAATCTGAGTTTCCATTCAGGAGTTATAATGATTTGAAAATAAAATAATTTTTACTCAATTATTTTATTTAAGGCCAAAAACCAACTTCCACCATAGGCCCGCATTAGACAATGTTTGGATCTACTGAAGGAAAGAAGACACTCATGATCTCAGACATGGTCTCAAATTTTTAATCCAAGTCATCATTCATGAGTTATAAGAAATTGAAAAATAAAATAATTTTATTTAATAATCTTATTTATGGATATAATATTTTTGGGTTTTATCACAAGAGGTATACGACGATTGAACATAAGTTGCACCTAGATTAAACCTGAAATCCTGAATGAAATGGTTCCTTAGGATTTCTAATCTGACACCTTTTTAAGTGTTATTCCACTTTTTCATGAAAATGGCTCACGTACGCTATTTAATGCATAATATTTTTTGAAGGATCATTCTGGGCACTTCGGGCCTCATAATCACACACCATCTCTACGCCTAGTCTCAAAATAATTCCACCTAATTAAAAAAATTATATAGAAATTCCAGGACATTAAATTCTCCCCACCTTTGGGATTTATGTATCTGAAAGCCAAAACAAAGGCTAACCAAACAAATGGGGGTACTGAGCATGAATTTGAGCCTGCCAATCCTATGTTCACTCCAGGAGGATCCCGTGCTACTAATGATTGTTAACTATAAGAATTGACTGTCCCTGAAGGACCCACTCCTATCAGCCCTCTATCTCCACCGAGAACTCTGTAAACGTTTCCCGTCATCAATGTTCAGCTTTCCTCAGTCGATGTCATGCGATAGATCATGAACGTACCTCCTTAGCTACGACATGTGGAAAACATTGTAATCAAAGTGAATTTTTGGCAGAATTTCTAGGAGGTACGCCACCTCACCAACATTTTTGAGGTTCGGGAAATGTCCTATGAACCTCAGAGATAACTAGTCACCCTGGCCAAATCTCTACAATCCCCATTGGAAAGAGAACTAAATGAAAACATGGTCTAGCTCCGTGAAATCCAAGGTTATTCATCTCATGTCAACATAATGATTATGTCTTCTATATGAAGTCCTCATCCACTCTTGGATGATCTAATCTTCTCAGTAGTATCCCATACTAACTCTGGACCCATGAGTGTTGACTCCCTTGGGTTTCTCCAGCATAGAGGTGACCTGCAAGGCCGCCCATACAAGTCCTCAAACTGTGCCATTCCAATGGTTGAGTGATAGCTTTTATTATACAAAAACTCCACTACTAGTAGGGGGTCTTCCCAACTACGACCAAAATCCCTGAAACAAGCACTAAGCATGTCCTCCAAGGTCTTTGTGATGTCCTCCATCTGACCATATGTCTTGGGGAGAAAACGATATGCTCAGTCACAACAGATTCTCAAATTCTACAATCAACCCCCTTCCACAACTGGGATTTAATGTGTGTACCATGGTCTTAGATGATTGTTTAAGAAACCCCATGAAGCCGCACTATCTCTTAGACATAGAGGCATCCAATTCCCTCTATCGATCCCTACTCCCAGATTGGTAGGAAGTGAAACAACTTGATGAGTCGGTCAACGATCACCCAGAAAAATCATGGCCCATGGACATGAATGGAAACTCCATCACGAAGCCCATCGAGATACCACCTCATTTCCACTCTAGTACCACGCGTGTCTGGGCCAAGATTGCTGGAACATGATGCTTAGACTTCAGTTACTAACAACTGGGGCATCATGAAATGAACTCATCCACTTCTTTCTTCATCCCCATCCACTAGTACTGACATCAGAGTTCCTGATATATCTTCTACACTCTGGGATTTACTGCCAAGGGGGATGTATGGAACTCCCTTGACAACTCCTCCTGTAATGTCACCAGTACCATTGTGCGTCCTCTGCAAAGGATGACATTCCCTATATTGGAAATCCATTAAAAGCATGTACTAAGGATATATGAGCATGTCGAGCTTCACAGTCAACATCCACAAGTTTTGCCTCCCTAACTTGCTGAAGGAGTGGGGGAGTGAAAGTCATCGAATGGAGGAAAGCTTCTCCATCATCATCCACAAAGGATATCTGCATTGTAGCTAGATGATATATTTCCATACTCAACAGATGAAAACCAGACCAGTTGGTGATAATGTCAGCCACCTCGTTCCCCTTCCCTAGAGTATAGACTACCTTAATGTCATAGACCTAGAGGAAATCCCACCACTAACACTGTCTCAACTGTTAAAAAGCCTACAGGGACCTTCCCATCCATGTGAAAGGATACCCCCTTTAACTGATAAATGTGGCCATAGAACCTTTGGTAGTGGGTAATCATTCTCTATGAAAACTTGGTTATGTTGCTGGTAATCCTCTGATAACCTCGAACACTAGGCCATACTAAGCCCTTCATCATTATGTCCCCCAACTGTACTCTCAGCTCCCGAGGCTCTGTAGGAGCCATCCGATATGCAGGTGTAGATATTGGTGTCGTCCTTCTGTACAAGTCAATGTCGAAGTCCCTCTCCCCACATGGAGGTAATCCTGGAAATATCTTTTCAAATTAAGTTCATGCACTCCGCCACTACTATTGTGAACCGAAAACTCAAAACCCCTATTTCCATGATTTTAAGGATGAATGACTCAAAAGTGATCAGCTTCATGCTCCTATGCATGAGTTTATCCCATGCTACCTGGGATTACTTTTTCACCTACCATGTAATATTCCATTCCAATACTAAGGATATACCACATTCCTTGGCCTAAAAATATCAATCTGAGCATGAACTATGAATGACCAGTCCATATGCAAACTAACGTCATAAATCCTCAACGCCACCACCAAGATGTTCCAACTAAAACTCTTTACTCAATGGTCGGATAACCCCATTGGAATAAATGTGATTATTCATTCTCCTCCCATAGGTATCTCTAGATGTAAGGATCAATTCTACGGTTTAACCAGAAACTCTAGGTCTTAATCAAGATTTGTGAAAAGGAGGAATGTTTAGTACCTATTTATACTAATAAGACTACTAATAGTAGACACAGACCATACCGTGAATCATTCCTATAGTCTTTATACCATACTCATTGTCTGCACACAACTACTTCCTTTCCCTATCCTCCCGCTCCCTGATCCGGGTTGGGACCACATTGGGGTGGTTGTTGTAACATGTTGAAATATATACCACCACCTACTACTATCCTAGCTCCTCTTCCATGACTTTTACCATGTAGATTCATATGTCCCTATCGCTTCCTCTTCCTAAAACTTTTTACATGTCCAAATCTCTAAGACATACATTGATTTCCATCTTTCCCAAAACTAACATTCTCTAGATGCATCTGCTCAGCCAAAGAACCTTCCACCACAAAGGTTCTCTCTAGCACCCTAACATAAGTAGTAATTCATAAAAGAATAATTCAAGCTCGGATGTCCCTATACACATCATGCTCGAAGGATTTAGTGTTGAAACACTATTCGTATTATATTCATTAAGTACATGGAATGGTCGATACACCTCGATGAATACTCTACTACCGACCCATCATCCTGTTGAAGCTGTAGAATCTCTTAGGAACACGTAACCCTTATTTTTTTATGGTAAGGGACCCCTTCTCTATGAAATATTATCAATATATAACCGCAAAAAATTCACCTCATAATAAGATGAGGGTAATATAACCCTTTCATTACCCTGCTGAGCCACATAGAAGGCTCAATGCTAGGACCACCATCTGATCTGATGGTGTCATGGCTAGATGGAAACATGGTCACCACATTAAGCCTATCCTTAGCCACCTTTGAGTCAGGATTACCTCAACAACTGAGGGGTATCTACGGCTGAAACTTGTGTAAGGCACTGAACCTACATGTTTTCTCTACCGGAAGAGCCGGTAGTAACTGCTAACCAATCAGAAATAGTATTTCTAGGACACCACAAGGAGGTACCATTTTGGAAAACAATCCCGGTACCAAATCCTTATCACTATGTGGATCATCCTCATGGTCACACACTAGAATCCTAGCTATATGTCTTCATGTAGGAATCTTGAAAAAGAATCAAGATGAACCATGGTCAACAAGTTATACCTGGTGAGCCAAATAAAAAGTGAACTAGAGAAAAAAACATTTCCCAAACACATGAAACAACTGTTTTCATGTATGGAGTCGGAAAAACAGAATTTAGGGTTTTGGTGTATAGATACGTCAGCCACCACACCAAAATTGGACTCCCTAGTCTAAAAGACAAACTAAAGACACTCAACACTATTAACCCCAATGAAAACATAAACTCTTAGGTCTTTTGATAGAACTGACCGCCCTATGATACAACTTTGTCATGACCCATCCCCTGGGGCCTGTGTCGTGAGTACCCCAAGCCTACATTTATAGTCTAGGGGCTAGTGAATAGAACCGAAAAGTCATATCCCATAATGGGAAGACATTTTCATTAAACTTGTATATACATAGACATGGAAAACTACACGAGGCTAACAACGAAGGAAAGAAAAGTAATACAACCACTAGAATGTACCACCAATGAGAGTGAAGCGTGTAAACTAAAAGTAAAAGGGACATAATACAAGACCAACTAAAAGGATAGTATAACAAAATAAGTACAATATTCAGAGTTTTTCATCCAAGTATCCTTCCGGAAGGGTATGTACATCTCTCTGTCCGATTTCACTACAACACACCACATCTATCAATCTACCTCGAGCATCATCCATTCTAGGATCCCCAATGTCCCTGTCAAGGCTGTCTGTCATCTGCACAAGGCATAACAAGTGCAGGTAAAGCCCATGAAAGGGTGACTATAACAATACTCATTTGTGACCTTGAGTCCCATGAAGGTCTTTCAGTAATCCATGAAGGAAAACACCACAATGGAAATACCACAGTGTTAACACCACCAAGAAAGATCTCAAACACACATCACAATGTAAAAGATGAATCTCACACCTAGTATAACATAAGTACAAAGGTAAATATGATTAGTCGTAAAGCTTGATCATCTTATTCTATTGAGAGGTTCTGCTTCTAATCCACACAGGGTCGCTGGGTGCTGACCCACACAAGATCACTAGGTTTTTACCCACACATGATCCCTTGCTGCTGACCAACATAGGATCGTTGGGTGCTAACCGACACAGGATTTCTACATGATGACCGACACATGATCACTAGGTGATGACCCAAACCGGATCACTATGTGGTGACCCACAGATGATTGCTAGGTGTTGACCCACACAGGATCTCTATTAGCTCTTCACATCACAACCCGACACTGGATTCCCGCACTTAGCACGCTTGATTCCTGGAGGATCCACTCCCCAAGAAATTAGTAATACCTCAAAATCCATGAAGACCATCATAGTGTAGACCCAATGGACAATCTCATCATAGGGTTCCCAACCTGACAAATAGCACATCGAATAGACACCCAGTCTGTAAGATATGGGCATTTTTGTAAAAAGGGCATGAATGGATTTGAGTCCAATCCAACCTGACCGTATGCCAAATTTTGAAAAAACTCACATATATTATCTTAGAAGTACCGTCTTGTCACAAGGGTCCAAACTCCACTAATAGCGTGTCAATTGGATGTCGGGTGTGAGAGATACGAGCATTTTATTGAAATGAGGCCGATTGGGTCCCTGTCCTGGCCGACCTGGTTGGAGCGACCTGGCCTAACCCAGTCTAGGGTCCACCGACTAGACCTGTGTCTAGGTTTCACTGACTAGACTCGGGTCCAATCTAGCATGGGTTTGGTCCAGTAGGGTCGTTGGGCCTGCGGGTCCGACCTGGTTCAGCTCGGACAGACTCAGCCAGTCCGGTACATCCCGAACCATTTTAGCCGGTCCGGGTGGGGCCGCACATGGCCGATCAACCCGAATGCCCTCTTTTTTCTCAACATGGCCCATGGATGTTGGCCGATCCTCCACAAGGTGCGATGTGGTTCCACGTTCCAACTCTGTGCCCTGGTCGACGGGCCGCAGCCTCTTGTCGTCCAGCCGTGGTGCACGCCGCTCCTACCTGCCGCTGGCGCTTGCCAACAGCCCCTTTGCAACACCTTAGTGACATGCCGATGGGAAAGCCCCCTCCCTCTACCCTTGGAATATATAGAGGGCCACCGCCGTCAGATTCCACCGGCACCGATGCACCAACGGTTCCATCTACGGGCCACCGAAGTTGCTCCGGCGGTCCGTTTCTCGGGCAGCCTACGTCAACTAGAACGTTTGGCCACCAACTTCACTAAAATTGCCTCAAAACCACTTTTCCACCATTTAGAGAAATCATCCACAAAGAACACACATGAATAGTGGCTCAGGAATTTTTTAGGTTTTCCCACACCATCCACGTTAGTATTTTAAAATCATGAGGAGGATTGAGGATTTTAATTCAACCAACACCAGTGATAGTATAATCCAAGAGAGAGAAAACCCAAAAGAAGTCACCCTACACCATGAACGCACAGTCAATGGATTAACCTGTTCTTGGGTAAATCTACGTTCTTAATTTGAAATAAGAATGCAGAAAAATTGAAATTAATTAACCCCTACCTCTTTGACATTTGATTCTGTATCACTTCGTCCCTGAGGTTTCAAGAAGTCGACGTTGTTTGTCACTTCCAGCTTCGATCATCGTGGGGCGTCGAAGATGTTTATTTATGTCAGTGTTCGTCATTATTCTTTGGAGAGTAATTCCAATATAGTTTTATAAGATAATCCCCATACTATAATCCTCATTCCGCTAATGCGTCAGAGTATTGAAAAGGAAACACGTCGTAGCGCTTCCTCTACACTGGAACATTGTGTTGTTACGTTGTTTCAGTTATTAAATAACATCACTATTACACATCATTAAAGTTTCATTATGCTATGAGTTAATGATCCATTAATGAGTTTCCTTAATTCTCACTATCACTGCTTCATTGTTGCACCACATCATCGCCATCCAACACTCAATGGTGAGAAAATCAAGAAAATAATTCTTTAAAATTCTTTTATTATTTTTCTCAAAAAGTCTGAAAAATAAATTTTTTTCTTGGACCTTACTAGCCAAAGTGAAGACATTTCTAGGAAAATCCTGACGTTCCTAGTTCAACGGTTCCCTCAGATTTAAAATCTGACCACCATTTCAAAAGTTAGTAAAATCCATCATGCACGTTTACTGAACATACCTTAAAAAAAGGTCAAAAACTAACTTTCACCCTCGACCCACACCAATCCAGGTTATGCTCTACCTAAAGTGAAAATTACCTCACGAGCTCAATGGTACCCTCATGTTTGTCTGGTCATGTTACCATTTAGGAGTTATAAATATTTTAATATAAATTAGTCTTTACTTAATTTTTTTTATTTACGACAGAAAACTAACTTCCACCATTGGAATGTGATAGCCAATGTTTGGATCTACCTAAGGAAAGAATGCCTTGAGGATCTCAACGGTGGTATCAAAATTTTAAACTAGGTAACTCTCCGTGAGTAATAAGATTTTGAAAAATAAAATATTTTTACTTAATAATTTTATTTACATTTATGCCATTTTCGGGTTTAATCACTCGAGGGTTGCGCCAACTACACTAAAGACACACATATGGTTTTCCAAACATCCTAGATACAATGGTGCCCTAGTATTTTTGATCTGGGCTCCTGTTAAAGAGTTTTTCCAATTTTTTATGGAAAACCACTCAGTAATTCTATTTAAATCTTAACAATTTTGACAAGTCATTTTGGGTACTTCGGGCCATACAATCACATGACCTCTCACCACCTGGTCTCAAAATAATTCTATATAATTAAAAAACGTTATATAGAATTTCAAGGATATTTTAAAATATATCTTTAAAACAATCATAATACGATCACGACCCTTCCTCAGGACCCATGTCGTGACTACCCCAAACTCGCATTCCATAGGCCATGGGCTGGCGACTAGAACCAAAGGCATAAATATCTATGCTGAGAAGGAATTTACTTTATAAAAAATAAGCACACATAGAGTTAAAGTTGGAAGAAAAACATTAATTAAAACTTTATACGAAAGAGTGATGAAAATTAAAAGGGACAGGAAATACAAGCCCAACTGTAAAGTAGAAGGAAACAGAAATCAAGTACAACTAAATGAAGGTAAAATAGCTCCTAGATCGTCCACCATGGATCTTACCTAAATGGTAGGTACAAATAGCCTCCTCAACACACCACATATGTCAGTATCCTCTGGGTACCGACTCATCGTGAGGTCCCCCTCCAGGTACCGTCCAGTCCTTGTACACTCAGCCTCGGTCAGCATTGTCCGTCGTCTGCATCCAACACAATGAGGTGCGGGCATAGCTCGTGCAACAGTGAGTATAATGATACTTTGTAGGGACCCTGAGACCCTCAAGGTCTTACAAAATCCAAAAAGGATAAACCACAAAGTATGAAATCAACAGATAACCCCACTTAGGTATTTACCCATACATATACCTAAGTTATCCAGTAATCTATCTCAATCATGAAGAAAACACAAAGTTACTGACTCAGCTCAACTAGGTTTTTTATTATAGGGGTAGTGACATTTCAAACCCTCGGCTACTGGGGAACTCCTCTTCTATTGAGTACAGTGGGCCTTCCTCCACAACTAGGTGCTTCCCACTATCCTTAGACTGCTGAGGTACTTCTCCGATCGAGTACCATGGGTCTGCTGCATCACACAGAGGCGCTCCCCACCATTGTTCTGTTGCCACAACTATGCGCTCCCCCTCATAGAATGAAGATGTACTCCTCCTATCGAGTACCATTGGTCTGCCACCACAACCAGGCACTCCTCCGCTGTGGGTCTTCCACCACAACCATGCACTCCCCACTGGGCCATACGAGTCACTTCGAGTCGCATAATCAGCAGTCATCAAGTCTCATCTAGCTACTAGGTTCTCGCAAAAATGCTTTCTCGTCTCTAGAATATCCACTCCACATGCTATTTTTTGATACTCCAACTATCAAGAAGTCCCACATAGAAGTATCTCAAATGTTCATCTAGTCATAGGGGTCTCAACTCAAAAGACGACGCGTCAATCGGACGCCCGGTCAGTGAGTTTTAAGCATTTTAGTCTCGGGGGCCCGGTTGGATTCGTGCACGATCCAACCTGAATATATCTCAACATTACCCTAATATCTAGTGGGGTATACTTAATGGGACTATCGTGCTCCTTGAAAACCAATACCGCTGATGGTTCGTCAAATGGTCGAGTAGTGCCAAAGATATGGCCAAAAGAAAGTAAATGCCGGTAGTGGGCTTGGGTCCGGTCCGACCTGGTCGGACCGACTCAGCCCATCTTAGTCTGGGCTGACCTGGTCTGGGTCGACTCGGTCAAACCAGTTGGGTCTGGCCCAGCACATTGGGTAGGCCAGCCTGTTAGGTTCGGCCCTGCCCACTTGGCCCAGCTGAGTATGCCGCGTGGGCAGTTCAGCACGGAGGTCACCGCGAGGGGCGCGGCTCGGCCTAGAGGGCCTGACCGGTTCACTTTGGCCAATACAGAAATGGGAGAGGTTCGAGCGGCTCGACCTGGAGCGCTACGAGGGGCGTTGGGCCATAGCCTGTTTGGTCAGGCTGGCTCGGTAGGTGGCCAGGCAATCGGGTTGCTACCGGGCAGGCCGGTTGGGAGGGCACCGGGCAGGCCGACATGATGCCAGGGAGGGGGGTGGGGTTGGGGGGCACTGAGTAGGCTGGTAGGGGGACAAAAGGTAATCTGGAAGGCCGGGAGGGTGCCGGGAAAGCCGGCAGCAGAGCGGGAGGGCGCCGAGCAGGCCGACGGAAGGCCGGGATGCGGTTGGGCCCTCCAGTTCGGCGCGGATTGGGCTGACGCCGGCCGGAGGCATTCGACAAGGGCACTGGAATATCGCGGGGTGGAGCTGTTCACAGAGGCCGTGGGAAGCGCATCCTTGTCGTCACTACCTTTGTCGCCTCGTTGCTTCATATCCATGCAAACTATTACCATGAACAAGATCGGCAGAGGGGTCAGGCCATGTTGGTATGGCCCACACCCTCTGCGGTTATGGTGGTATCAAGAGGCTCACAAGTATGAAGCACAAAAACCCTCATTATTTGTTTTGAGAGAAAGGAAAAACATGGTAAAGATCATACTTCGATAAAATTATTCCCCTACCTTTGTTCATCATTCATCGTTTGTTGACGGAGTCGCGGAAGGTAGATGAATAATTTTGTCGTTTGACGCATCCGCCGCATGCTTCCAAACTCGAGTTGCATTGGCTCATGGAAGACACTCCACGTCGGTAGGTGTCCAAAGAAAATGTTGAAGAAGGATCATCGATGGTGTTCTTCATTGGAAGAACACATTCTTTGTTCTTTGTTCTTCGTTGGGATAATTCTAATCGTCCCATGCTCTTCTCTCAAAACACCCAAGGTTTCCACCGTAATGAAGAATGCCCACTAAAATAATATTGGATTGTCTATTATTTTAGATGATTTCCCAAAATTGAAAAGGAATGAAATAAACTAAATGGACCCACCTAATTAATTAATGAGGTTGGAACATTTAATTAAAACTGTTGGATCAACAATTAAAGAGTAGGATTTGGCACATTTAATTAGGGGAGTTGTTGGCACCATTAATTGGGGGGTTAAGTCCTAGGTGGTACCCTCGATGTAACCTACCGTGGGAGGTCAGGTTCGAGTAGGACCCACCACCATAACCTCTCATGGGAGGTTAAGGTGGGGTTGTCCCCACGACCGACCTCCACATGGAGGTTTTAACCAACTAGATTAAAAATAATGTTACAACATTATTTTTATCTAACTTATTCATTAAAACCCCAAAAAAATAAATTCTATTTTCGACCAACTGCCATCGAGTTGAAAGTCTTCTTAAGAGAATACTAATGCTTTGATTTCAATGGTTCCCTCAGATTTAAATTCCGAGCATCGATTCAAAAGTTATAAAAGCCCTCTCGTATGTTTATTGAACATACATGAACGAAACTTCAGAAATTGATTTCAGGCTAACTGGGCCTCAAAATCATGCACCATTAATTTTTGCAGACTCGTAAAATTCCCATGTATTTAAAAAAATTTCCACAGAAATTCTGGGTATTTACATTCTCCCCACATCAGGGCTTTATGTCCCCATAAGCTACTACTCGAACTAAGGGAACAAATGGGGGTACTGAACACGCATCTGAGCCTCCTGCTCCCATGTGCCCTCCTAGGGGTTCTCGTGCTGCCATCAAACGAATACCAGAGGTATCGACAGTCCACGAAGGACCTGCTCCTATTGATCCTCAATATCAACTAGAACCTCTGTAAAAGTCACCCCATCGTCGATGTCCAGCTCTCCATGGTCAAAGATGTGAGAAGGGTCGTGCATGTATCTCCTCAGCTGAAATACATGAAAGACATCGTTCACATGGTGCAACTGAGGTGGAAGATCCAGGCGGTAAGCCACCTCACCTACTCTGCTTAGGACCTGGAATGGTCCGATAAACCTCAGAGACGACTTGCTACATCGGCCAAATATCCATAGACCTAATATAGGTGAGACCCAGAGAAAGACAAGGTCACCATCCTCGAACTCTAGAGGTCTCTGTCTCATATCAGCATAAGAATTTCTCGTGCTCTGTGCAGTATTCATCCACTCCTGGATGATCTGCACCTTCTTTGTGGTAGCCCGTACCATCTCTGGTCCACCTAGTGCTGACTCCCCTAGTTCTATCCAGCACAAGGGTGATCTGCATGATCTCCCATACAAAGCCTCGAAAGGTGCCATCCCAATGGTGTAGTGGTAGCTGTTGTTGTATGAAAACTCCACCAAAGGTAAGTGATCCTCCCAGTTGCGATCGAAGATGAGGAAACAAGCACACAACATGTCCTCGAGGGTCTAGATGGTAAGCTCAGTCTGACCATCTATCTAAGGGTGGATGGCGGTTCTTAGACGAAGCTGCATCCTAAAATATTCATGCAACCCCTTCCATGGCATGGAAGTAAACCGTGTGTTACAATCGAAGACCATCGTCGAGGGTAATCCATGTAGCCACACAATCTCCTGCATGTAGAGGCGTCCCAAGTTCTATACTGAACCCTATTCTCTGATCGGTTGGAAGTGGGCCGACATGTTGATTCAGTCGATGATCACCCAGATAGAGTCATGTCCCCTAGACGTACGTGGAAGAACCGTCATGGAGTCAATGGATATCCCATCCCACTTCCACTCTGGGACATCTAAAGGCTGAACCAAGCATACTGGTACCCGATGCTCCACCTTCACTTGTTGACAAGTGAGACATCGAGATACAAACTCTGCTACTACCTTTTTCATACCTGGCCAATAGTGCTATCATCGAAGGTCCTGGTAAAACTTCACCACTCCTAGATGCACCGCTAGAGGGGATGTGTGGAAATCCCTCGACACTTCTTCCTGAATTGAAACTGGCACCATTGTATGTCCTCTAAAGAGGATGACATGGTCCCCACCTTCAGAAAACCCATTAGGTTCTTGCCCTGTGGATATCTGAGCACATCGTGTCTCGCAGTCAGCGTCTCCATGCTGTGCCTCCCTGACTTGCTGATGAAGTGGAGTAGTGACAAAAAGAGACCGAGGAAGGTTGCTCTGTCTCTATCCATAGATGATATCTGTAAAGTAGCCAGCAGCTCTGTTGCCTCGCCTAGCAGCCGTATACCAGACCTTTTACTGAGTGCATCTGCAAAAATGTTCCACTTACTAGTGGTATAGACTATCTCGGTGTCATAGTCCTAGAAGAACTCATGCCAAAATCGTTGTCTCGGGTTTAGATCCTTCTGAGGGAAGATATACTTGAGACTCTTGTGGTCAGAGTAGACTGTGAAATGCTCGTCCATCAGACAGTACCACCACATCTTCAAGGAGAAGACCACTACTACTAAATCCACGTCATGGGTGCCATAGTTCTACTCATGCTCTCTCAGCTGACGAGAACCATAAGAGATAATTGGTCACTCCTGCATCAGGACACACCCAAGTCTGGTCCCTAATGAATTGCATTAGACTACGTACCCTACGCCCTCCTCTGGAAGCCTCAAGATGGGGGCACCAGTCAGCCTCTACCACATCTCCTGAAATATTTACTGGAATCTCTCCGACAACACGAAGGGTTGCCCCTTCTTTGTCAAGGCTGATAGTGGTGATGAAACTCTGGAGAATTATGGAACAAACCTCCGGTAGTAACCAGCCAAACCCAAGAAACTACGTACCTCCATCACACTCCTTGGTGGCTCCCAAGCAAGTACAGTCTCAATCATCACTGGATAAACTACAACTATAGCCTCCGATATGACATGTCCCAAAACGTGAACCTCTTGGATCCAGGACTGGTACTTTGAGAGCTTACCATAAAGTTGGTGCTCTCGTAGTGTGTCCAGTACTACCTGAAAATGGTAGGCATGCTCCTCCTCATTAGTCGAGTAGATCAGGATGTCGTCGAAGAATACTAAGAAAAGTGATTGAGGTATGGCTGGAAGATCCTATTCATGAGTCCCATGAACACTGCTGGAGCATTGGATACGCTGAAGGGCATAACTAAGAACTCATAGTGGATGTACCGACACATTAAGGTTGTCTTCTGCACATCCTCATCTTGAACTCTGAGCCGATGATAGATTGATCTGAGGTCTATCTTTGAGAACCACCATTATCCCATTAAATGAACAAAGAGGTCATCAATCCTTGGGAGTGGGTACTTGTTCTTCACTATCACCTGATTCAGGTGACGATATTCGACACGAAGCCTCAAGCTTTTATCCACCTTCTTGGTGAACATAATTTTGGCTACCCAGAGAGAATCACTGGGCCGAATGAATCATTTCCTCTGCAAGTCCTCTAGCTATACTTCCAGCTCATGAAGCTCAGCAGGATCCATCCGATATGCTGGTGTAGATATCGGTACTGTCCCAAGATATAGGTCAATGTATAAGTCCACCTATCTGTGAGTAGGTAGACCTGGGACATCATCCGGGAAAACATCCATGTACTGATCCACCACTACAGGATAAGTGGGACTCTCCATATCAACTGCTCTGAGGGTAAGGCAAGCCAACAGATGAGTGATCGGCTGCACCCTCCTCCGAGTAAGTCTGTCTTGCGCTGAAAAGGCTCCCTTCTCACTGGTGAAGGTAAACCTGGTCCTATCTATGTGGACACACTGCACTTTACGCCTAATATAGTCGATCTGAGCATGAATAGTAGATATCCAGTCCATACCCAAGATGACGTCGTAAGGCCTCGATGCCACTATGAGGAGATCCCAACCAAATCTTTCTCCTCCTAGAATAATCTCACACTGTCGGCACTTCTGCGTAATCATCATGTCTACTCCCATAGGGGTCTCTAGACTTATGGATCGAGCCAACGGCTTCGTCAGAATCTTCGAGCTCCGAATGAGGGAAGTGGCAATGAAAGTGTGACTGGGACCTGTGTCTATAAGAACTGAAGATATAGTGAAGTAGACACATATCGTACCTCGAATCATCTCCAGAGTGCCATGATCATAAGTCTCAGCTTCCTCGAGTTGAGCTCTCCCCTATCCACCTACTCCCTACGGTCGAGTTGGACCTCCGGGCAGTGGTGGAGGTAGCACCTCGAATCGTCGCCCACCGCCTTCGGCACGACCTACTCCTCTGCCACATCGGCCTGCTTCCTATGGACCACCGTAATTGAATCTCTGTCTCTTCCTGGGTGGTCCTTTGACCGTCTACTATTTATACAAACAGCGGGTTGGACAGTCATGAGTCATGTGACCATGCCCACCACATGTGTAACAATGCCCGTGCCTGTCAGGTCTGTCTCCACTTTGGGTGCCCCGAACAACCGATCCTGATTTGTGTGGTTGTCCACCTATAGGTTTGGTCCTATTGGACCTCTGTGTTATCTGTACACTACCATCTATAGAAGACTTCAATTCATGTCAACTAGTTTTGGTTCTTGCTGTTGGAGGCTACTCAGCAAGGAAACTCTCCATTAAGAGGGCTCGCTCCAACACCCCTGCCTGTGTCAGGATGGTGAGAGAGATTACTAAAGCTCTGATCTCTCTCCTGAGCCCCTACTCAAAGGTCATGTATCTGAATAATGGGTCTCATACCGTATCTGTGGAGTAGCACGAGAGGTCGGTGAACCTCGCTGATTACTGTGCTACCCTCCTGTAAATGCAGTAGCTCCTGTATCCTCACGACACGTAGGGTGGTTGGGACAATCTCCGCCCGAAACAGGCTGTAGAAGTCTGTCCATGGTAGTGTCGCCTCATCATGAACATGGAGCATCAGGCTCCCCCATCTTCCAGCTGGTACCTGTAGAATGGCTGGCAGCAATAATCAACAAGAAGTCGGCTGGTGTCCCTACTAGTTTGAAGACTCTATCCACAACCTCTAACCAATCCTCAGCTGCCTGAGGGTCCGTCTCTCCCCTGAACTTTGATGGACTCTGGTGCTGGAACTCGTGCAGTGCACTCAAGCAGTATGCATCGTTTGATGTTGGGGCTGGTGGCATTGGTGGACCAATGGGGAGTGGTACTGCTGGTGCCTCCGCTGGTAAAGGGCCCTACACCGAGGCCCCGTCTCTTGGGGGGCTATCTGTGCGTACGACTCTCAGGTCTCTAACTGGTCGTTTGCAGGGATGCATCTTGAAAGAAATAGATGCGACACTGTCAAAGGATTTATACCTGGTGAGCTGACCTGGTTTAGCTGACATAAAGAAAACTTTTGAAAACACAAATGCAATCAGCATTTTTGTGCACTAAGTCGGAAATCAGAAGTCGGGGTCCTGGTGTATGGATACGTCAGCCGCCACACCAGAACTGGACTCCCTAAACTGAAAACCACACTCAGTACCCTTAACAATTTTTCTTCACAGAAAAGAAATATCATAGTCCTAAGTTCTATGGTAGAACCGACTCCTCTGATACCAATTTGTCACGACCCATCCTCGGGACCAGTGTTGTGACTACCCCAAGTCTATCTTCGATAGGCCAGGGGCTGGAGACTACCACCAATGGTGTAAATATCTAATCTGGGAAGGCATTTCCTTTATAAACTGTAAGCACACACAAAATAAGTACAAGATGGAAGGAAAACACTAAGTAAAACTGTGTACGAAAGAGTGTTGAAAAGTATAAGGAGCCAAAAATACAAGCCCAACTGTAAAGTACAAGGAAATGGAAAGAAAGTACAACTAAAGGAAGGTAAAACAACCCTCGGATCATCCACCATAGATCATACCTGAAGGGTAGGTACATATAGCCTCTTCAGCACACCACGTCTGTCAGTCTCCTCCGGGTACCGACTCTTCGTGAGGTCCACCTCCGAGTACCTTCTAGTCCTCGTACACTCAGCTTCGTTCAGTGTTATCCATCATCTGCATCCAACACTATAAGGTACAGGAATATCCTGTGTGTGGGTGTGTATAATGATACTCACTAGGGACCCTAAGAATCTCAAGGTCTCACAAAATCTAACAAGGATAAGCAACAAAGTATGAAGTCAATAGATAACCCCACTTAGGTGTATACCCATACTGATACCTAAGTTTTTTTGTAATCCATCTCAATCATAAGGAAAACCCAAATTTACTGACTCAACTAAACTTGGATTTTTATTATAGGGGTAGTAAAATTTCTAACCCTTGGCTATTAGTGGACTCCTCCTCTATCGTGTACAAGGGGCCTCCCCCACAAGCAGGAGCTTCCCACTAAACATGGACTGCTGAGGTACTCCTCCTATCAAGTACTGTGGGTCTGCTACATCACATAAAGGCACTTCCAACCTTAGGTCTGCCGCCAAAACCAAGCATTCCCCCTCATAGCCTGCATAAGTACTTCTCTTGTTGTGTATCGTGGTTCGGCCGCCACAAACAACCACTCCTTCGCTGTGGGTCTGCCGCCACAACGAGGTGCTCCCCACATGGCCATATGAGTCACTCTGAGTCGCTCGATCAATAGTCGTTAAGTCTCAGCCAGCTACTAGGTTTCTGCACAAATTCCTACTTGTCTCGGGAAGATCCACTCCATAAGATACTGGTCGATACTCAAATTGTCACAATGTCCCACGTAATTGTATCTCAAAATCCCGCCTTGTCATAGGGGTCTCAAAGAAATAGACGACGCGTCAATCAGACACCCGGTTAGTGAGTTATATATTTTTTGGTCCCGGGGGCCCGGTTGTATTTGTTCACAATCCAACCTGACCATATCTCAACATTTCCTCAAACTCTAGTGGGGTATAGTCAAATGGACTATCGTGCTCTTAGAAAACTAGAGCCGTTGATGGTTCATCAAACGGTTGACCGGTGCCAAAGATATGACCAAAAAAAGTAAAGGCTCAAAGTGGGCCTGGGTCTGGTCCCACCCGATCGGACCGACTCAGCTCATATTAGTCTGGGCTAACCTGGTTTGGGTCAAGCTGGTCAGACCTGTTGGGTCTGGCCTGACCCATTGGGCGGGCCAGCTTGTTAGGTTCCGCCCGGCCCGCTGGGCGCAGCCGAGTAGGCCGCATGGACAGTTCGGCTTGAAGGTCGCCACGAGGGGCGCAGCTCGGCCCAGAGGGTGAGGCTGGTTCGGTTCTGCCAGCGCCGCGAGGGGTGTGATTCGTGCGGCTCTTCCCAGAGTACCGCGAGGGGCGCGGGGCCTCAGCCGGTTCGGCTGGGCTGACTCGGTAGGCGGCAGGGAAGCTGGGTGGCAGCCGGGCAGGCTGACTGGGAGGGCGTAGGGAAGTCCATTCAAACGAAAAGGAGGATGTCGGGCAGGCCGACAGGTATCCAGGAGGGCACCGGCATGGCCGGTTTGGAGCGTCTTGGGCCGGCGTGGGCCGACAGTGTTCGGCCGGGGCACCAGAACGCCGCGGGGTGGTGCGGTTTGCAGTAGGTGCGGGAAGTGCAGCCATGTCATCGCCACCTTTTTCACCTCGTTGCTTCATCTCCATGCCAATGATTACCATGAACAAGATCGGTAGAGGGGTCATGCTATGTTGGTTTGGCCGCACCCTCCTTGGTTAGGGTGGTATCAAGAGGCTCTTAAGTATGAACCACAACAACCCTCGTTCTTCGTTTTGAGAGAAAAGAAAAACATGGGAAGGATCATACTTAGAAAACATCAAAACCCTACATTTGTACATCGTTTGTCTTTTATAGACGGAGTCACAGAAGGTAGATGAATAATTTCATCGTTCGTTGCATCCACCGCACGCTTCCAAACCCGAGCAACGTCAGCTCGTGGAAGACACTCCACCTCGGTAGGATTCTGGGGTAGAACTCAAAGAAGGATCATCATCGACGTTCATTGTTGGAGGAGTGCGTTCTTAATTCTTCGTTCTTTATTGGGAGAATTCTAATCATCCCATGATCTCCTCTCAAAACACCCATGGTTTCCACTATAATGAACAATGACCACTAAAATAATATTAATTTGTCTATTATTTTAGATGTTGGCCCAAAATTCAAAAATGATGAAAATAAATTAAATTTCCCCACCTAATTAATTCATGAGGTTGGCATATTGAATTAAAAGTGTTGGCTCAACGAGTAAAGAGGAGGATTTGGAACATTTAATTAGGGGAGTTGGTGGCACCTTTAATTGGGGGGTTTAGTCCCAGGTAGTCCCCACATCGTAACCTCTCATAGGAGGTTAGGTTTAGGTGGGCCCCACCCCCATAACTTCTCATGGGAGGATAAGGTGGGGTGGTCCCCACCTTCAACCTCTACATGGAGGTTTAACCAACTAGAATAAAAATAATGTTACCACTTTATTTTTATCTAACTTATTCATTGAAACCCAAAAACTACCTTTTATTTTTGACCAACTATCGTCGAGGTGAATGTATTCTTAAGAGAATACCAGTGTTGTGAGTTCAACAGTGCCCTCAGATTTAAATTCCGAGCACCATTTCAAAAGTTATAATAACCCACTTGTATGTGTACTGAACGTACCTGAAAAAAAATTCAGAAATTGATTCTGGGCACACTGGGCCTCAGAATCATGCGATTTCAATTTTCACAGACTCATAAAATTCCCATGTATTTTAAAAAAATTATATGAAAATTTCGGGTCATTACAAATACATCATAATAAGGAATGAGGATTGTATAATTTAAAAAATAGATATAATGGATCATAATAATCCTCAAGGTTTGTTGACATTGATGAATGGGTAAACCATTAATGTTTATTATAAACATCTTTTTGGAAAATACACATTTAAATTTTAAAATCACGTTTAAAAAATAAAAATATTTTTTAGGAAAATACATTTATTTGAAATTAAACAAGGAAAAATATAGTGGAATATTAAAATAAAGTAATCGTTATGATGGAGACAAAATTTTTTATGTTGTAGATGTTAAGAATAATCATTCTTTTCAGACATTATGTAATGAGATTAAATAGATACAAATTTGAATAATGATAAGAAATTTACTTTTAAATGACTTATAAAGAACATAAAAGATATTGTAAAATAACATCAAAATCCACTTATGTTTATAAAATATCATTTCAAAAAACAAAAATTGAAAACATGGACATGTAAAGGAAATATTCATAGTCTAAAAGATGATAGAATATTAGTATCACTTATGAAAGAAAATCATTATGTTTCTTTAATCAATAAAGTAGAAAATCAAAATTAAACAACTAAAATAGATTTATTACTATATGATAACAGACAATTTTTGGTTCATGAAAATAAGAACATGAAATTTTCCCTAATGGATCCTTGAACATAGACAATCCAAATATTAGATGAGATTGAATAAAAAAATTCCTTCAATTTTGGTAACCATTGAATATCATGCCTAGGAACAAATAGATTCCACAGAAGAATTAATTTCAGGAATATACAGATATCCATGATATACTATTTCATGTGGTAGTATATACATATCATAAACATTTTAGTTTCCCAACAAAAACATATGTCCTAAATAAATATAATTTTAGATGAATAATCCTAAAAAAGATTATATCATTTAATTAAGGATTCAAAATTGGATATATTTTGAAAAAAAATGTAAAAACACATAAAAAAAGTTTAAATAAAGAATAATTTAATTTATATATAATTCACAACAACAATTATTGTGCAAAAAATTCAATTAAAAAAAGTTGTAATCTAATGTAATGAAATTGAGTTAAGAAAACCATTACCACTTGGTAAATATAATGTCAAAATCCTCTTAGATAAAATAATTCCAATTTCAACTTTAAATACAATGAAGTATAATTTATTAATGATATAAGATATAATAGGGTAGTTTATAATCTAAAAAATATAATTACATTCAAAACAAAAAAAATCGATTCAAGGAATGTAAATTGAGACAAAATCCCTTACCAGATGTCCAAACATGCCATGTATGTAATTTAACTCATGTATAATAAACTGATATCATATATTTTATTATCATAGGAAATTATTCTTGGATTAATATATTATCAATAAATAATTTATTTAATTTATTTTAATTATATATTTAATTAATTAATTTGTTGAGTCAATGTGATGTTTTTTGAGAACATTTGGTCCATAATTTTAAAATATATTTCAGTGGGTTGACCGTGGTGAAAGGGGTTGTTATTCCATAATTTAAAAAATAAAATATAAAAAATAATTATAATTACTATACACCAATTATAATTTTGATTCTAATCCAGATTGATGGTTATGAAAAATTAACTATGTTAAAATCATTGAGACGATAAGACATATATACTCATGAGTAATTTATCCATATTTTCAATGATCGTTATAAAAATAAGATAAGTATTATTTTATCATTGAAGAATTTTAATGATATATTACATATAACATTTTACCATTTAATAAAATTTTATTTATAATCCATGTGATGTGGTGATAAGAAATGAATCACATCACTTCATGGAGGTGGTAGTCCACACGTACGTGTGATCAATGTTTTCACTTTTCAGTGTAAGGAATTTTGTTAAAATAGATGATATATTACTTCAAAAAAATAATAAATATTTCAAGAATAATATATATATATATATATATATATTTAATCCATCATTATAACCATCGATGAGAGGTCTTGATGGAAGACAAATTACATCATCCCACTAGGTGTTAGACCACCGTAAATATAAATGACGAATTCATTTCCAATTTGATGTAAGCTGGAGATGGATATAGGTTATTACACTATAATAACAAAAAAAAGTAAATTTAATATATTTTTATTATTATCTCATTATGTTTGGATAATTTTTTAATGTGTTGGAATAATAAATAAAACAAAAATGCAGGGTTTCAAACATTACATCTTCTTCAAACAACCACTATTATATTACAACCTAAGACCTATAAGAATGATATTATACTGAAAATAAGATATATATAATTTTTTGATAAATTTTATTAATGTATTTTTTAATATAATTTCTAATCGAAATTTATTTTTAATTTTGAATAAAATAGGAAATAATTTCCCTTTTATAAGAAAGCGGATAGACACTTTTGGAATTTTATAAAATATTAAATTATTAAAAATAAATTTTCATCTTCAAATGTTTCCAAAATAATAAAATGAGAATATAATTTATTTATGTGTCTAAATAATATCAATAATTAAAATTTTTATAATACTATATATGGTTTAGTCCTTATCAATTTGATTGAACCAGTGTTGATTGTTTTTGACTATTACCCCAATAAAAATGTTTTCAGCCATCGGGGTTAAAATAGTTACTATAAAAGGATAATTCAACCACAAATGGATCAATATTTATATTTTATGCTATATCCCAATAAATTTTATGAATATAGTATTTTTAGTAATTTAAAATCACTTAATAAAATATAAATTATTATAAAATATTTTGATTTTAAAATTTTGAACTACTAGCTTAATTTGACAATAATACACCAATAATAATTTGGAATTTTAAAATTATGCTTTTAAAAATCCCTAATAAATTATTTATCTTTCAAATTCTTGGAAAAAAATAAACATTTTAACTAAAATTACAGTTTTAATTTTTTATAATCATTTATCTTATTTTACTATTAATGAAATAAATAAACTATCAGAATTACAGAAGAATTTAACGCAAATATTTATCTACTAAAAATAAGGAATATATTACCATGATAAATAAAAATAAATTATATTTAAATTTGACATTTTAACTCATCATAAATTTTTATTATACATTTTTTGAAAATTTACGTTTTTTAAAATAAAGAAAAAGACAGGTTTGAATTTTCATTACATAAAATATTAAAAATGTTAAAATGAAGGAAAACTAGGAAAAAAATCATATAATCAAATAATGGATGATTATTAATTATATATAAGCTTCCAATAAAATTAAGACAATTTTTAGGGTTATTGTGTAGTTTTTATAATATTATTTTCTCTTTAATTATTCGATTTACCATTACCGAGGTGACAAAAATAAACTATGGTTAATATTAAAATTGATGAAAAATAGTAAACTATTTACTAAATTTAGAACTCATGATTCCAAACATTGAAACCATTTTTTAATTTTTATAACTTATAAGTAGATGGATTTATTTTAACATTATTCTGAAAAAATGGGATGAAAACAGTTTTTCATAATTTTGTTTCAAATATAAAAAAACTAATACCAAATTTATTAATAAAATTATTTAAATGGATTTTTTTTTATTATTTTCAATAAAAATTAACTTATAAATTTTTAAAACTCAATCAAGATAAAAAATTTATTTGTAAATACATTAATTAAAAATACATTTTTTAATAAGAATTAGTATTTTTCACTATTTATTAAAATATAAATCCTTTCAGAAGAATTATCAAAATATCACCTAAAGTGTATTTTTATATGATGATTCATAAAATGAATTTCATTTTATAAAATAAATTAAAAATATCTGGAAATTAATTATAATATATTCTCACAAAATCCAGTAAACATAATTGTGAAGAAAACACATATTTCAAACATAAATTTATTTTAATTAATATTGATTTCATATTTCATAAGAATTAATCATGACACATTTATTTTCTATAGATTATATATTTATTTCATAAATTAGTCAACCCTATTCATATTCAACAATTTAACATGTTGGTTATAATGGTCATAGAATAATATTTCACAAATCTTTTTGGCTTAGTGTTGAATATTTTGTACACTATCAAACATAATATTCATTTAAAACATCTTAATATTACATTATCCACCCATTAATAAATTTAATCATAATAATTTTAACTCGATCATGGTAAATGGGTGTTTTAATTATCAAAATATAATGGTTGAATTCCAACATCACAAAAAAGTTTAATAAAAATTCATCTTTAAAAGTGGGAGAGGAAAATATGAGGGCCTTTTTGAAATAACACATTCACAGATTCCAAATAGGATAAAATTACTAGGATGTGAAGATATCTAAATGGAAGAAAAACATTATATCCAAAAAATGATAGTGAGAAAAATGATCATTTATCATAAGATTGTGAATAATCATCGGAATATTAATAAACACAAAACCATAAACAAATGAGTTATGAAAAAGATCAACGGTTCATTGGAAATGAAGGTAATTGGATAACATGTTTGTTTTAAGATCCTTTTATATATTTTTGGAATTCCTTAACTATATATCCTAATAAAAAAAGAAATATAATTTCTTTCAATGTGGAATTTCACTCTTAAATTAATTTCTACCATAATCTCATATTTTTCTCCAAATGATGAGCATTCAAGATAATTTTTATGCCTCAAGAATAAGAATAAACTTTTAAAAGATCACATAATCTACAAAAGAATGAAAATATAGTCCTCCTGTCTATATTCTTTAAGAAAAAATGTTAAAAAAATATAGATTAATAGAAAAAATGAGTGAGTCTTCAAATGAATAAATACAACATTAATCTCTAAAATTCAATAGTAATACCCAAAGTTCAAAATAAACAATTCCATAAATAATTATGCATAAAATTAATCAAAATATTCATAAATTTTTTTTGAAAATTAAAAATCATAAGGATTTTAGAATATATTCTTCCTAGATAAATTTATCTTTTATCTTAAAATAACATTTTTCACTCATAAATTCATATACCCAAAATGATATATGCCCAAAATATATAATAAAAAAAATATTATTATCATTTTCATAAAAAAACTGAATCACCAAAAGAAAAAATTAAGATCATAAATTATTCCAAAATAAAATTTAAAATTGAATCCTCAAATAATACATCATTTTAATCATGTGGGTTATAAATACCTTAACAAAATAAATCAACTCTCAAAATATCATTATTCACCTAAGAAATTCATAACATATAATCTGAAAATTGGTGACATATAATTTGAACGTATGATCAAACACAAACTCATAAAAACATGATATCATAATTAACTATAAAGACAACCTCACCTTAAAACATCATAATCTCCCAATATGACCAAACACTCCTTTAATCACAACTATAATAAACTGGAACCCACACTCTTGGATTTGATGAAAAAATAAACATTACATTTATGTCTTTTATGTCAATAAATATAACCAAAATTTTTCAATCCAAAACTCACAACATAAAATTGAAATATTTTATTTTATACATACCCATCGACATTTTTGGTTTATAATTTTAGAGAATTAGAAAAATCACTTACATCAGAAAAACTCATGATTTCAAAAGGGTATTTTTCCACTATACACAAAATTTTAAATTCTTTATGATTTCTTCATTGTCCCAAATAAAATTCATAACATATGAAAATTTTCTATACACTTAATTTACCATCATTCTTCTTAACCTAAGAAAAAGGAAACATCAGAAGGGTGTGTTTAGATTCTAAATAAGGGATAAAAAAGCATTAGTAATTTAATGTCATTAGTGTGAATAATATGAGAATAAGAGTAGTATGATATAAAAGAAGTTTATGACAATGAAATAAGGGAATTAATATCCATAAATACCTAGCTCATCAATCATTATACATAAAATAAATATTTAACAATGGAAAGATTCATTGGAATAAAGAATCATGAGGCATGTGATATCAATATTGACCAAAGGGATCATTAAAATCCCATATCAATATTAAATTAAAATGTGTTGGTAACCTTGATAATTTTCATTATAATACCCTTATATAACCCTTATATATTAGAATAACCTTATGGTCGACATCCAATATAATTTTCCAATGTATTTTCGGGGTACAATGGACCCAACCTATCTTGGATTATAATAGAACCACCCATACATTGTTAATAACATAAAAAAACTGGCATCATAAACAAACTACAAGATATATAAAATCAATAAAGTATATAGAGATTGTATATTATATTATATATTATTGTAACAACCATAATTCCTTTAATAACATGATTAAACCATAGAAAAGAAATGGCTTTTTACCAAAATATATTTGAAATAAAAATAATCCATCCAGAGAAATAATGAAGATGTTATTATTATGAAACATCCCCAATAAGGAATAAGTAACATCAAGGGTTGTTGGTGATGATGAATTGAAATACCAATAATTTATCATTACAAAATTTGTTCAGGAATATACACTATTATCTTTGAAAATCACTTTGAAAATCATATTATTCTCAAAATAATGTGAAAATAATTTTCATTTAAATTAAAATAGTAATCATATAATGTAGGATTTAATGAAAACAATGGTCAAAATAGAAATAAAATCAGTTCATTTTTTATACTTTAAAAATAATTTTTTTAAAACATTTTATAACAATTGTAAAAATTGATCGACTTAGAAAATGGTAAGAAATTTATTTCAAATAATTTTAATATATGATCAATATCATGTAATATTTCATTATGAATAAATTTTTATGAATATTTCTAAAAACATTTCTTAAAACATGGACAATGAATATAAAAATACTAAGTAAAAAAGAATGTATAAGATCAATATCCCTTAAGAATAAAATTATTAATATTACATTAATCATTATGTGAGAAAATGGAAACTAAATATGTAAAACACATTCATAACTAGAGAAGAATAAAAAATATTTGGTTTATGAAAATAAGAACATACGATTTTCCCCCAATGGATTATTGAATGTAAATAATCCCAAAATAAGGTGAGACTGTAACATAATAACTCTTACCATTATTGTAATTTATGAATCTTAAGACCATGAAATAAATAGATTGAAAAAGAAATTTCAAATATTATTAATATGATAATATCAATGATAAAATTTCTCAATGGACAGTATATACAGATCAAAAAATTTAAATGTATAACATAATCATATTTTATAAATAAAGATAAATTCAGATGAATAATCGATACATAGATCATAGAACTGAAATAAGGATTCAATAATCGAGATGTAATGTGTAAAACCTTTAAAAATGTTTATAAAATTTGAAATATTGCATGAAATATTTATGTGATAAATTAACACATAATCATGGAATAAAAAATTAAATGAATATGATTTAATAATCAAAGAATGGAAATTGAGTTAGTAAAGCCTTTACCACTTGGTAACTTTTAACTTAACTAACATTGGATGAAACTATTTAAATTTCATCATAAAATACCATGAAGTATTATATTTTCATGATATTATATGAAAATGGGTATTATCTACTCTATATTAATGAAATTATTTTCTTAATAATTAAACATGCCTCAATGAATGTAAATTGTGATGAAATCCCTAACCCTAAGTTAAGACATCCCATATATTCCCTTTAAATAATATATAATAAAATAATATAAATTATTTAATTTGATTAATACTTTTTTAATAGGTTTTTGATAATAAATTCATTTATTTATTTTAATTATATATTTATTTACTTAATCAAGTAGGTCAAGATCTAGTACTTTGAGAATATTTGGTCCATAATTTCAAAATATATTTAGTATGTTGACCATGGTTATAGGAACTATTTTGGACAATATTCAAAATAATAGTAATTCTATAATTATAATTTATATACATCAATTATAAGTGTAATAAAAATCATGAATGACAGTTATGAAAAATGAACCCTGTTACAATCCTAGAGGCTGTAGGTTGTATGTACGAATGATTAACATTTCCATTTTTCCAAAAATCATTATAGAAGAATTTAAGTATTATTTTATCTTTCCCTAATGATAATAATATTATAAATACAATATTATTTCTTTTAATAAAATTTATAAAATAAAAATTAGATTTTGTGATGAAAAATTAATTAGATTGCTTCCTGAAGATGTTAGTCCACACATATGCACACATGACATAATCATTTGTAAGTGTATGGATAAGAATGAAAATGGTTGTAATATTACATATAAAAAGTTGTAATTATTTCATTATAAACACACACACAGATATATATATATATATAGATATTTAATCCATTATTAATATCAACCATGGGAGTTAGTTATGGAAATCAAATTATATCTGTCCTCAGGGTAGTGGTGCACTATAGACATGGAATATGAATTCCTTTCCTCCATGATAAAAGATAGAGATGAATATTTTTTATTAAAATAATACAATAACATCCTATATTATGTTATATACATAATTTACTATCTCATAATGGTTGTAAAAGATTTTATGTTGGTGGAAGAAGAAATAAAATAAAAACACTCAGTTATGAACGTTACATATTCTCTAGACAACCTCCAATCTATTAAACCTTAACGCCTATAAGGTTTTTATTCAAAAAATAAAATTCCTATAGAATGTGGTGAATTTTTTTATGAAATTGTTTAGGTAGATATTGGATGAACCAGGTGGAATAAAATTTATGAACAAAGGATGAGAAGAGCTTCCCTTTTATAAGAGAGGGGAGGGGAAATTTTGGAATTTCCTAAAATATTAAAATAATATAAATTAATTACCTTTTTATATGGGATAAAAATTGATAAGATTCAAATTTAATACAAGGTTGACTTGAAATATTATCTTCTAATATATATTTTTACATGTTTACATAAGCTTTTTACCTTTATCTGTTTGTTTTAACCTCTGTTAACTTTCATTGATGATTGATGTGATATTAAAGTTATTACACTATAGAGGTTAATATATTTAATATAAGAGGAATTTTTTAGAATAAATGGATTATTTTTGGTATATTAAAACTAATATTAATGACTTCTATTAAGATATGGTTTTTATGAATGATGAATATTTTAATAAAATATAATTTATTATAAAATATCGTCAATTTCATTTTTGGAACTATTCTCTTAATTTTAACGTAAAACAGCAAAGAAAAGATAAAATTTGAATATAATATAATGAAATTAATTTAATAAGTTATATATAACTAATAAATTTTAGGAACTCAATAATTTTTTTAAATTATATTAATTTTCATATTTTTTTAAATTTTATTTATTTAATTTATCAACTAAATATTGTGTTGGTGTTATGTTAGCATTCAAGGTAATTACTTCATTACTAAAAATTAAAATTAAATTAACATGATAGGGAAAAATAATTTATAAATCCAATTTATATTCAGAACTGATAATTCATTTTTACCACTTTGTTATATATTTATTGATAATAAATCAAAGAGAAGTATATTTTTTACTTTCTATTCATAAAATATTATAAAGGTCAAAATCCCAGCCAAATAGAAACAAAAGGTCATGTAATAAAAAATTATATGATTAAGGATGAGTTATACTAATAAAATTAAATTAACATAAGCATTAGGGTTATTATTTAGACTTGGTAATATTATGCTTAACCTTAATTATTATATTTACCCTTACTAAGGATTCAAATATTTAATATGGTTACAATTCATAATGATAAAAAATAAAAAGGTCTCTATTTACCAACTTTTTAAATCCTAATTAAAAATTTATAATCCATTGTGTTTGATTCAAAAAATAGATGTGGTATAATTTAATTTGAAATAAAATAAAAAAACTGAATAAGAACAAGCTTTCATAAAATTCTCTTTGAACTATTAAAATATATTGATAACACATTCAATGATAAAATTAATAAAAATGACTATATGTAACAAACAAATATTTTAAAAGAAGAAAATTATTTTTTATAGAATTAACTACATTAAACAATGATATTAGATGAAAATGTAACACCCTAATACCTTACAATATATTTATTTTTAAATAAATTTAATATGTTTAATACCTTACAATATTTGAAACCTTGAGTTGAAATGAACTATAATATAGTATACCATTATTAAATAGAAATTAATTTGGGAGATATTAATATTATTAGATAAATTTTTAAATTTATGGATGTATATTTATTAGAAATAACATTAAAATATTTTAAAAGAAAAAAAATGATTTTTGAACAACTCTATTCAATCTAAAGGACCGTTTAGTCACGCTTTGTGAACGCAGTTTAAATATTTTATTACAATTTTAGAAAATTTATTTGATAAAAATAAATTAATTTGTGAAACCACAATATCAAAATTATCATGGGGTGATGTTTTGGGATTAATATGATATGTTTCAATTCTAAATGAATAGTAAAAAACACTAAATTTTATTTGAAAAAATATTTTTATTTAAATTCTATAAAATTTTAATATATTTTTAGAATTGGTTTAAAATTATAATTAGTAAAATTATATTTATTTATTTTTATGTAATTTTAATCTTTTTGTCATCAAATTTTGATATAAATACATTTTAATATTTTGAACATTTTCTCTTTCAAAACCCACTTTCTCATCGCCTGAGCCAGATTAATTTTAACTTAAAGTTTTTTAATTATGTGAATGGAATTTGGTAAAATTTACTATATATTTGGAATAAGTATAATTTATATTATCTATGTTCAAAATTATTTTTTATAAAAATTAATATTTACAAAAACCAAAATTAATTACAACGGCTAGATTTAAAAGTTGTGTTTTTGCACGTCCAATTTGCTTGTATTAAAATTAATTTGAAAAAATATTGGATTTTTATTTGATGAATATGATTTTATATTTATAATATATATGTAAAAAATTATAGAATAATACTCATTTTATTACAATGTTACAAATATAATTACTATGTCATTAAAAGATAATTACCATAGTAGAAACTATGGTTGTACAAAGGGTGTAAATTAATGGTTAAGGAATGACATGTTTAAAAATTGTTTATTTTTAGTGGGGTTTTCAATCTCCCATATAATAATTACAATCCATTATTTCCAGTTTTGGATCCACATGATGTGAGAGTGGCCTCCTATTACTGAATACTTTTGGGTATTTACAAAAATGACACTCCTCTACATTTATAAAAGTGCAGTCACTATCATATCATCTTCCCACCTATCACACCATTTGACTTAACCAAAAACATCCCATATAACCTCAAAAATTACATAGAATCATCATAGAATCCCCAATTTGTTCTTTACACCATCCTAGTACATATTTTTTTAACACCTAAGGAGGTTACCCAATGAAAAGGTAATATTCTTCAACAAGCGTTCTTTTTTTTATTTCTCCACATCCTTTAATTATCAATAAAAAATTATTATATTAGAACCATAGTATTATATTTATAATGTTATTTTGGGATGTCATATTCATGATTTACAAACATCTCCAATTCCATCAAATGACTTATTAAATCATCATTCGTATGTACGACATACTACTACAACACGAACCAATGTGAATTGTTTTTCCATTACCACCTATAACGACTGGGTATGATAATAGATATAAATATATATATATATATATGATATTTATAAAATAATTATAACTTTTGAGTCATTATATCATATATAATATTTGAAATTTCCTTCTGTAGGGGATACGATAAGATCAACTGGGTGTATAGAAAACTACCACCTCATGAAGTGATATTATTTGATTCTCTCTAATGCATCACATGGAATACAATAAGGTTAGTGTTAAAAAATATATGTTTTATAAATAAAAATATTATGATAATATTTAAATATTCATCATTAGTAAATCATAACATATCATTTTATTTTTTTACACTGAAAAATGATAACATTAGTCATGTATGTGTGGACTACTACCTTTACGGAGTGGTGTGACTCTATTTCCATCAATACACCACATGGATGATATATATGATTATATTTTTAGAAACAAAATATTATTTATGATATTAGGATAGTTTAATAAAGTCAAAATATTGCATTCCTACTTTTCATAATGGGTGTTGAAAAATGGAAACGTTACCCATTCGTATGTACGACCAACCAACTCAATGATCATAACCATCTTAGTTTTTCAAAAACCATGTTTCTTGAATGGATTTGAAAGTATAATTGATGTATATTTTTTTATTTATTTCATTAGTATTATGTTTGATATAATGTATCTATATAATATGCACAAGAACCATAACATTCATAAGAAAGCATAAATGAAGAAAGAAGGTAATTGAATCCCAAAATAAAGGAAAAATGAAAGATTTTTAACAAACATGTGATCAGATGTTATAAAAGGATCATATGTGATATGCTAAATATTAATATGGTAATATAATTTTTCAATAACTATTCTAAAACCACTATACAGTATTTAAATTAATTTTCAACCAAAAGAAAGCATGAAGTATTGGATTTCTTAACTCAATTTACATTAATTAGGTTAAACTTCTTCTTCGTTAATTATTTCAAGATAAGATTATGTGTGTAATGATATTAAATTATATTACTTGGAATTTACAATTATTTTGTGAGGATTTAAATTTTATACAATTAATAATTTATGTGATTAATCTTCATATCGATGATACTATATTTGTAATGGATTTATAGTCCCTGTTTTATTTATGGGAGACATATAAAAATTCACCACTCGATTTTTTGTTTGTTGTATATATACTTCCCCTTTAACATGTTATATCATTAGTACCAATATATTAGTGATATTTATATTTTTATTTATTATTATTATTTATTGGGGATTATGATTCAAATGATTAATAAAGCACTATGTTACGTTTTCTTAATCTCCCTTCTTTGAGACTTATGTCATGTCATGCACATACATTCTTTTATAAGATGTATATACACCCAATTTCAAATTTAATATCATGAATTAAAATATTCTCATGGTATTTGATGTTTCATTTAATTTTATCTTCTCATGGAGAATATGATTCCACATTACCAATGTGGTGAGAGTTTTATGTTACAATCTCATCGTTTATCGAGATTATTTATGATTAAGAATTGAATATTGAAATATTATGATCTAAATATTAATAATAATCATTAAATTTCTTCTCCTATATTTATTAATGACATTTTCAAGTAATAATAGCATTTATCACTCTTTTTTACTTAAAATAAATGAATTTTTTAAGAGATGCTTTATTTTTTATCATTTCGGTCGAAAACCCTTGTTCATACAAAACCATGATTTCTAAAATTTTGTCAAACATTAATTTAGAATTTATCAAATTAATTATTATTGAAAATTTTACCAATGATTTTTATTTTATAAATTTTTTTAAAAAGAATAATCATGTTGTTTTACAAATAATTCAAAATTGGGTTTTATCAATAATATGAAATGAATCTTGATTTTAACATGTAAGGAATGAATGAATTTTCCACCATTATAACCATTATTTAAATTGAAAATTCATTTATACGTTTTGAGGTTTATTTTCAAATAAATTTATTTCCAAAATATTTGATGAATTTTTTTAATAAGTTATTTCTCAATGAAAACTTATATTCTATATGAAATTCTCTAAGATATCTTTCTTGATAATTTTCCATATAAGATGACATAATTTTTTATTACATATGATTCAATGAGGATATTTGGAAATGATAAAAAATAATTATTTTTAAGGATTTATTAATATTGATTCAAATATATTACTCTAGAACCAATTTCTTTTCCACTGGTTAATCATGATTGAATGAGATTGTCAGAGAACACATTTATTTTCTTCCAGTGAGTAATGTTTCAAAAATATTTTTAGGGAAACCATTTATTTTAAAATAGTTTATCATGTTTCAATGATATTGTCCTAGAAACCATTTCTTTTCAATGGGAAAATCTTATTTCAAGGAAATTATCATGGAACTAGTTTTCTTTCCACTAGTTAACCATGTGTTAAATAAGAATTGTAATTTTTTTTAGTTTTATGATGAAAGAAAATATATTTGAACCTGGAAATTCTATTTTTATTTGATTTTTGAAAATTGCTTTTCAGGTGAGTGGGAAACGGATCATACACGAGAAACCAAATCACCGAAATCCAAAAACCACATAAAAAATTTCAAAATTCAAAATCTTTTTTAGGGAACCACTTTGGGACATGAATATAAGATCAGCCTCCTTGAGACGTTTCCCCAATGAAATCATCATCATCATACAGACAATAGAACACCAAAATAAACATCACCTTGGAAACCAATGCCATCGCCACCCAAATCCTTACATCCAATTTCACACGCTCCAACCTGATACTATTTTTATCGACACCACCGTCACCTCGTTCAATCACCATAGACATCATCATCAATGAGTCATCCCTGTCGGCCACTTCTCTGACGTTTTTCGCAAGTATCTATCTGTGATCCTCTACCACACTATTATCTCTATTCATAAATCCAACCAGAATGCTGAAGCCATTAAAAACATCAAACCATCGGCACAGACTCATATTCTTGCCTCCAACAACCAACATCAGAGAATGAAACCACCATCGTAGAACAAATCGTCGAAATCATTGAGGAAGGGCCCACATCACTCCCCACCCATGACCTCCAAAATACAACCACCATATTTCCATGCAACAAAACTCCATTTTCTGGAAACACCAACCACTAGGAAAAGAATCATCCATAATAACCCAAGGGAAGTAGAGAAACAATAAGGATGTGCCTCTTAGACCACCATCAATGAACTGCACAACCCAAAACATCCTAGTAATTACCTCACCAAAATGGACAGGGTGAGAACAGAGGAATATGAAGATAGAGCAAAGTAGGAGCAGAAAGTAGCATCAACAGAGAGACTAAACATTCTCCAAGACCACAATACCCTTCTATTAGGCCACCTCCAAATGAACAATAAAACTGCAAAAGAACCATAATGAATGAAGAACCACTATAAGAATCTGCAGTGAATAACCCAGCCACCAGAAAAAGCAGCACCAGTAGAAACCTAAGGGAATGAGAGAATACAATGAGTATGAGACTCTTGGAATTCCATAAACCTCTCAAATAACACATCCCAAAACATTATAGTAACAATAGCACTAGACCGGATAGGGAGAGGAGTGGAGGAACGTGAATCCAGAGGAGAGTTAGAGTTAATGATGGCTTCAACAGAGAGACTTGACCTTATACATGACCATATTCCCAATCCATCAGGCCACCTTCAAGATAGGGTGATCCCATTATACTTATTGGATGAGTTCTCATAGAAAACATCAGGTGAGCCTGTTATAGCTTATATGAATGGTGTACCTTTATAACAATCTAATAAACTATTAAATGAGTATGTTATATACATAAATATATTAGAAGTCCAAAATATGATTATTATATTTATAATGGTTTTATGAAGATGACATTCCAAGATACCAACATGTTTTATCTATTCTTTACATGAGTTTATAATGTTTTATTGGGATCAATATCGATATCACATGGATAATGATCATTGATTCGTATAAATAATTCTATTTTTAAATACATTACCTATGTTTCATGATTTAATATTCCATTATTTGTGGGTATGATCCCTTTTATGATTCACTAATACTTGATGATATTAAATTCATACCGTTATATAATCACTATTCTCAACGATCAAATTAAAATTTTAATGCTTTGGTCTTCCATTACAATGAATCTGAGCTCACATCTCTTATTTTTCATTTTACCTAGGTTATTGAAAAACAATGTTGAATTAATTATTTCTAGAAGGGTTTCATTTGTATGTCAATGATGACTTAATGTGAAATATGTAAATATGGGTTAAGTGGTAGAGATTCCAATTTAAATAAAATGGTATTGTTTATATAAGAGTTTATCTTAATTATCTAAATCAATAAACTTAAATGGTGATTGATAATGTAAGTGATACAATATGTCCTTTTGATATTGTATGTTTATGATGGAGAAGATTAAGGAACATCCATAGGTATTAAATCTAGAAATTTAAATCTTACAATTTCATCATATAATCTAGAATTACTAGTTTAGGGTTATTATAGTTGGTATCAATGGAAAATGATGTAATACGATCCTTGGAAACTCTAATCTATGAGTGTTAGATGAATAATAGATCTCAAACCAAGGGATTCATGTGGAATGGGATACCACTTGGGATGGTGGGGTTGTCTAACATAGGACGTGTAGCTTCCCATGGGGTGCCTTTATTGGCATGAATTATAATCCACTAAAAATAATTCTGGACAACTGTAGTTGGTATCAGAGGAAAGGATTGAATAAATATTGAGATTATGATATTTTCATGTGAGGTTATCTTAATAGTTATGTATACCCTAAAAGGTCTATAATATTAAGGATGATCATAAGGTCAATGTCATAGAAACCCCTTTTATGTTTTAATGAATGAGATATCAAATTGATTAATGTCTTTTCATAAGATGTTTTAGTTGGTTGAAATATATGTAATGATTTAGTTCAATGTGATGTATTCCATTATAATTTATATACATAAATTTTAAGTATTTATAACAATTTTTGTTTATATGATCTTGGAAATTTAGGTAATTATAAGAAAAAATATTTATCGTATATATGACCATGGGATTGAAAATTCATTTGATGACTGTGCAATTAATTATAATTAAAGAAATATCTCTATATTTAGGGCTTGAAATATGAAAGGTATGAGATAAAATTTGAGGTTAAAACACATTTTAGAGCTGATATTTAGGATATATTTAGTTTGAACATTGGTTATAATTGATGAATTTTTATGATTAATGTGTCATATGATGTTTTACTCATTTTTGGAATTATCATACCATGTGGTAACCATTTTGGTTTGGATACTATGTAATGAAATTTAGAATAGATTTTTATCACTTTTATGTTTGTATAATCCCTTATAGGTTGATTTTTAGTGCTTCAAGCATGAAAAAATTCCACATGAATAATAACTATTCATACAAAAAGAGGATATAGTGTTACTAATTGATTGAAATATTAAATTTAACTTATCAAAAAAACATATTTCCTTATGATACTATTCTATATAGAAAATGAATTCCACAATCTAATAAAAGGATATTGAAAAAATCAATCCTATTAATAGATTTTCTAATTATATAACTAACCTTTTTAACAACTCTTTTATTTTTGGTTTTCTAGTTTTTAACATTCTCTTGATTATTCAACTTATTGTGATCAATGATCTTTATCACTCTATATCATTATTTGAGCATTATGGTTTTCTTCCCTATCCAAATCATCACTTCCCATATACGTTTTCTTATTTTGAAACCATGTATGGTTCATTATATATTACCTTCATACATAAAATTTTATTTAATCAAGAGAATATTTTGTTTACCCTTTTTATAATGTCAGTTTACAATAGGTGTGTTCTTAATTTTCCATCCTTTGATTACCAAGATAAAGTTCAAATTGCAAGGAAAAAATATATTGAATGTATGTGGAAGGATGTAACAATCCAAAGTTTTAAATAAGGAAAATTACGTTCTATAGCATAAATAAGACACAACAATACTATTATATGGTAATATTACGACCTACTAATTTATGATATATAAATTTTAAATATATTTAATATCTTTGATAACTTTTGTTAGACACAACCCCAAGTTAGAAATAACCATTATATAGTATACCATTACAACCTTTTCATTATGTTTGTGGTTTTGAGTATTACAAACTAAAGTATGAAATCTTTGGTTATCTATTGATTAAAAATAAAAAAAGAATAATTTAATAGAAAATGAAATGTTTACTAAAAATATATATTCTTTATTAAGGATATTTTAGCCAAGATTTGTTCACATAATTTAAAATAAATTTGTACAAATATTAGGAAATTTATTTTATAAATTTAAACTAATTTTTTAAATAATAACATCAAAATTACCAAAGGGGATTTTTTGTGATTTTTCAAAAATGTTTAATTTTTCAACGAATACTGAAAAATACTATATTTTAATAGAAAAATTACTTATAATTTAAATTATTTAAAATGTTAAATTATATTTTAAATTTATTTTAAAGTATAATTTGTTAAATTATATATCTATTAATCCAATTAATGTGATTTTAACATTTTTACATTAAATTTTGATTTAAAAATATTACAAAATTTTTATTCATTTTCTATTCGAAATCCAAATTTCTCATTGCGTATACGGGATTAATTTTAAATTAAATATTTTCACTAATATGAATAGAATTTTTTTATAATTTATTATATATTTTAAATAATAATAATTTATATTATCTGATAATGTCAACATAATTTCTGACCAAATTGAATCGTTAAAACCAGAAAACGTAATAAAAGTGGTTAAGGTTACAATCCCTATTCTTTCTTGTTAGATACGACTTTGTTAAAATTAATAATAAAAAAGATAAATTTAGATAGATAAAATTTTTTTAATATATAAAATTAATAGACCTACTTTATCTAATAATACAAAATTTATTTTTTTTCCAAATGTTTTTATTAACTAGGTAACAAAAACTATTTACTGCGATGGAAACTAAAATTACAAAAAGGAGTAAACATAAATAGAAATGAATGAATGGTTTAAAAACCATTTTTTTGTGTTTTCGACGTTTGTATCAGCACTATAATCCATAAAATCCATTGTTAATCAATTTTGGATCCACATGTGGTGATAGTGACCTCCCATTTTTTAAATATTTTGGGTATTAAAATTAATGTAACTCTCAATTATAAAAGGTAACTCACTCCCCTCACATCATCACACCAATGATGCCATTTGGATCCAAAAAAACCTTCCAAAATCACCTAAAAACATCCATCACCTCATCCTATAATTCATAGTTTGATTATAAAGGTATCCTAGTAGATATTTCCCTGTAATTAGAAGAAGGTTACCCAAAGAAGTGGTAACAATCATCAACATGCGTTTTTATTTATTTATTCCCCCACCACTAGAAAATCTTATTAAACAAATATTATATAATAAAATAAGTATATAAAATATAATTAGATTTTTTATCATATTGGGAATGACCTACAGCCATACCCACTTCAATTAAATGTGTTAGGAAATCATAATTCTGGAGTACGATGGACTATCACCTAGCAAACCAATGGCATTCTTTTTTCCATTACCAACTCTCACGATTGGGTATGATGATGGATATAGGTTATATATATGATATTTATGACATAAATATACATATATAGTAATTATATCTTCTATCCCTCTTCAATATACATTCCATAGGAGATATGATAATGTCACTCATGTGTATGGAGGATTACCACCTCACGTAGCGATGTGATTCATTTTTAGATAACGCTTTACATGGAGTGTGATAAGGATATATTTATTGAATATATTTTATATTAAATACATAATTATTATAATACTTAAATATTTATCATTATTTAATATAATATATTCCATTTCCTTTTTTAAAAAACTGAAAAATGAAAACAATGTTCATGTATCTATGGATAACCACCTTCACAAAGTAATGAATCTCTCTTTAAATCCTAAAAAAGCATAGATTAAATATATAACTACATTTAAGTAAATAAAATTTTACCAATGAAACCTACAATTACTATGTATATATAATAACTATTTCATCATTTTTATTTTTGGATTTATGTAACTATATAATATGAATAAGACCTGGAACATCAATAACAATGAAAAAAATGAGAAAACAATGAAATTAACACCAATAAAATGAAAATAATTAATTATTATTAATTAACTAGTGATGATGAAATATAATTTTTAGAGTATATGAGGGAGTGAGATGCAGATCAAATTTGCAGGTGACCCTCGGAATTCTCATTATGAAAATGCTATTGCTCACGAATGTGGTGATGACTGTTTCTCTTCTTAATAGTGCAGGTAAATTATGTCGTCCTTCCATCTATAATGGGATCAATATTTTGAAAGAAGAAAACTTGAAATGAAAGAGGAAAAAATCCTCATAGAGGAGGTTCCAAATCATGAACTTCTTGAAAAATATAAAGGTATCTCCTTCCTCGAACATCTTAAAGGATCGAATCTATACAAAACAACCTTAATAAAGCCACCTGTTTTCAAAAAATGTTGATGATGGATGCTTCTCATCTTATGTGGATCCCAAATATCATCTAATGCAATAACTAATGTGAAAGTTCCCAATTTTGGGTTGCATTTCATTTATTAATACAGATAAAAACTGCTCATCATCATACTCAAAAACTAAAATTGCTCACTGCTCGGGTTTTTCGAACTAGAAACTCATTCTAATTGGTATGGGCTATATTCACATTCTACTTAACTATCAAGAAAAATTAAATAGGGTTTGGATGATAGTAAACATTCAAATCAATGTTTTCATTCATCGTATTGCTGAATGGTATTATACATTTAAACCACAGAATCATTGGAACTCCATGGTGCAAATCTCGGTTAGACTATATGGCCTCAATAGTTATTTTTTGCATCTGAATATTTTAAATGAAATAGAATATTATATTGGTACCAAGGTGAGGATTGATCCAAAAAAAATTAATGGAGAATTATGAATTTTTTCAAGATTCACGGTTGTGGAAGATCTATATACTAAAATCCTACACATCATCAGTTTAAATGCATTGGATTACAGAATAGAAATTAGCATTGAGTATGAATGCAAGCCTCCATTATGTGAATAATATAAGATAATTGTTCACTATAATAATAAAATATAGAGTTCTAAAAAAAATTCATCCATTAAAATTAAAATGAATGGATAGAAAGAAAGAGCCATAGAAATTATAAAGGACCTATTTTAGAAAAACTGAAGTCCACCAAGAAGAAAAATGAGAGATAGGTGAAAAAATCAAATCTCTCAAATTTCACATGATATCAATGGGGTAAAACATGGGCCAAGTTATTTGAAGAGGAGGAGAAAGAAATTGAAGACCAATACATTTTTAAAGAAATATAAGCAACTATTATGGATATAATCAATTAGACTCAACATGAAATAAAAAAAAAGAACCTGAGACCTGTAAGAGATCTCTTAACAGTTGTAGATAGAAGAACTATCTTACTGCTCTGTACCCTCCGAACACACCCACTGAAAGTAGCCCATGCATGGAAGACCAGTTGGCTAGCTATAATTTAGCAAAGAAGCCTACTTCCAAGCTCTCAATGAATAAAATGAGTGATGGAATGAATATAGAGGGAGTTCCATGTTCCCCCTACAAACCACTGATATAAATACTAATTCTTCATTGCATCATGCTAATGCTAAAAATGAAAAATGTGAAGGCACATTATCTACAGACAAAATAAAGGATACATTCACCTCTATAGAAAACTATAAAAAACAAGAGGAACCTATCCAAATTGGGAATTTAAGAAGTAATTCTTTTCATAATTTAAATAATACACTCAACATCTAATATTCAGGATTTGGTACCTCTAACCTATCTACACCAGTTGTTTCTTTAATGAAATAGGGAATAGACGTGACTCTTAGTCCCAAAAAGCCTAAGAGAGTGTGAAAATCATCCTTGAAGAAAGGTTCCAAGAAAAAAAATAAGGTGGGATCTAACCCAAAATATAGGTTCAAATGAATTAATTATTTTTGGAATTTTCAAGGCATTTTCAACACAGGCACTATATCAACCATAAAAATATTTCTCTATATTCATAAACCATTAATTTTTCTATTTCTGAGCCCAAAATTAGTTTTTCTAATTATTTTTATCACATGAACCATAGCGGTTACATTCATGTTGGTTCTAGCAACAATAATCATAATATAGATTCACTCTGGAATTTTGGTCACTATTCTTTTAAAAATTCTAGTGTTTCTAATATCTCTAATAAGTCTTTCACATATATGATAACATATTTAAACTCTAATTTTTATGCATGTTTGTTTATTCTAATAACAGATACTAAGATTGAATACCTATGTTGAGGGATATTTTCTTAATAAATAATATCATTTGTGAACCTTAGATAGTGGTTAAAGATTTTAATGGTATTCTCAGCCCAAGAGAAAAAATGGCCCCTACTCACTTTGCTATCTCCGTTAGGGAATTCAAAACCTTTATTGAAGTTAATAATCTGGCTGAAGTAGAACTTGTGTGAGCTAAACAAAAATGCTATAAAAGAAATTTTAATATAGTTGTTTCTAGTAAGTTGGATACAGAGTTTGTTAACAATAAATCCCTGAAGAAATGGGACACCATTTCCAGCATCCCCCTCTACGAACTCAACTCTAACCATCACTAGATCATTGTCTCTCTCTTCACTAGAGGCCATAAATATTATCTTCCTATTAGATTCAAAAAAAATGTTGAATATCGGTCCAAAATGTTAAAACATATTAAAAAAACATGTAATTCCGTGATTTTTTCCAAGGATGCTTTTTATTTTAATATAAAATTAAAATTTCTAATGAAAAATACTATTGTATGGTGTAAATATAAATAAAAAAAATTAAAAATGTGATTAATTTTTTAGAAGTCAGTCTCAACCAAATAAATATGGGAAGAACTACTTTTGACTTTATCTCAATTCCTCAACATGATTGAAACCACAGAAATAGTCTAACTGCTCTACTCTTGATTAAAGATAACATACAAAGAAAACAATTTTAGAGCTAAATGGCTTAGAGATGGAGATAGGAACACTATGTTTTATATCTTGCTTCAAATAATTAGGTATGTCAGACAAACTCTCTCAATTTTTAAATATGGAGACAACATTATCGACATAGAAGATGGAATTTCCAATCTTGTGGTTTCTTATTTTGAAAATATTTTTAATGGCCCAAACATCAATAAACACATTATTTCTGATGTAATTCCCATTTTGGTTGTTGATGAGGATAATTATTTCCCTAGTAGTATTTCTTTTGATCATAAAACCAATGAAAAGGTCACAAGTCTTAATGATGATAGTGCCCTAGGACATCATGGTTTCAATAACGGATTTTTTCAACACTACTGAAATGCCATTCAACCTGATTTTTTCATGGTGAATACAAATTTCTTTTTCTATGGTATTCATCCTCTTGTTATTAATGAAAAATTCCTTACGTTAATTCCTAATGTTGATAATGCCTCTGATATTCATCTATTAATGCTAGTTGTGCTTATCAAAACCCTTTGTAAAAACACTACCAAGCTCCATAATTACTAATAATATTTATGATACCACAAATAAAATTGTCTCATGGAATCAATTTAGTTTTATTATGTGTAGAAACAATGATGACTTCATCTTCCATTCCTCCAAATTCACCGTTATTGTGAAAAAATCTAATTGGGGAGGAAATATTTCAATTAAAATTGACATTAGAAAGGCTTTGGATAACATTGATTGGATCTTTATCTTCAATTTCCTTCAATATTTTGGTGTCAATAATCTCTTCATTAATAGAATAAAAACTCTATTTAAATCATCCTTAGTTTCCATTCTGATCAATGGATCTCTGAGGAGATAATTATTTGTTGCAATTGTGTAAGACCAGGTGACCCCCTCCTTTACATTTGTTTCTTTATTGCTGAAGACTATTTATGTAGATTGCTCACTCTTCTAGTGGAGAAAAAAACATTTTCATATTCATACACTGAAAAATTTTAATGTGCCCGCAAACATCCTTTACATGGATGCTATCATTTTTTTATTAAAAGGACGTAAATGTAAAATCCACAACCTCAATACTAGTCTTTCACATTATTAAGAGATTTATGTTCAAGCCATTCGCCAGGATAAATCCTTTATTTACTTCTATAAGAGTCTCCCAAACAATAAAAAAAATTATTAAAAATTTAGGCTTGAAGCAAGGTAATATTTCTTTAACCTATCTGGTTGTCCCCATTTTTTTGTGAAGAACAAGAACAAGATAATTTATAAGATCATAGATTAAATTAAAAATCAAATATCCACCTTAAAAGGAAAATCCCTCTCTATGGATGGAAGAATTTCTCTTGGAAAATATACAATTGTCTCTAAAATGGTCTATTCTATAATGGTCTATAAATGGACCATGGTCACCCTTATAAGAATTAATATATACATAATTAATTTTGTGTGGAGTGGGAGCACTCTTAACATGAATATTTTGACTGTTCCTTGGTCATAATACTATAAACCATTAAATAACGATGGTCTTCGAATTAAGAAGATTAAAATTTTTAAAAATTCCATATAATCTAGACTTAACATGAACTTTATTCATAATGATTATATCCCTTTAATGTTCCTAAAGGAAAGATTCCTTGAAAAACTGGAGAAAGTTAATTTGAGGCACATAAATTATTCTCTATGGGAATCTATCAAGAATGATTTTTCCAATATTTTGTCAGATTCTAGATGGATGAAAAAAAAAGAATCTACTTTGAACTTTTTGTTAAATAACTGGTAAGGTGCCCCTCTGATTTCTACAGTGGATCATAATTATGCTCTTTTGAACATGGATACCTCTATTAAATATTTTTTAAATTCTACGAGAAATGACATTTTTGATCATGTTAGTAGTGTGATTGTTAATTATTTCTTCACTAACATGGATTATTTTATTATATTGGAACCTACTCACAATGGTTTAACTAACTAAAAAATATATTATAACCATTTTTTCAAAAATATTGAAAACAGTTTTTCTTTGTTAAAAAACATTGATAAGCCTTGGATCAACCCTTCAAGAATCACACTTATTTGGAGAATTATTCACAAACAGATCCCCACTAATAATTATCTCCAATCTCTTTGGATCAAACTCTGCTAAAAATGTAATCTATGAAATCAGCATAAATAATACACTACACTTATTTTTCTTTCATATGATACTACTTATACTATTTGGATACATGTTCTTGATCTTTTTGATTTAGGATGCATACTCTTGGATTCAGTTAGATCTCAACTTAAGTGTAGTGTTACTTTTGAGACCTCACATCAGATTAGAAATCTCTTTCTAGCTGTGGTTGATGATCTTCTTCTCATGATCTGGATTTATATAAATACTTATTTACATAATAATTCTCATTCAGTCTTCTGGAATGTAAGGAGTGGATTCTTGCTACCATACATGAAGCTGCCTAAATTCAATATGGGAACAACAACAACTCTGTTTCGAACTTCAAAATATTACAGAGCCTTAGAATGAATGATAACTATAGTAAACCATGGCATGTGTTTAAAGTATTCTAGATATTTCCTCTACTGAGTTAGAGCAAAGTGAATGTTGATTGCACCTCAAAAGTCATCCCGGGTTCATTGAGATATAGAGTAGTGTATAAAGACCACTTAGAAAAACTAATTGGTTACTTCTATAGCTCATGCGACATTGATACCTATTTATAAGAAGAATTGTTAGGCCTCATTCATTAAATAACCATTTCTTGGAGGAATGGATGGAACAACATATGGATTGAAAGAGATTAAACCACCATCATGAAAGCCTAGCGGAATGGAGTGGTGCATCTTTTATGGATGACTACAAGTTGATGGATGAATTTCCTCCACTCCCTCTTACAAAGTGATCACATTATGATTCATGTGTTTTTGTAAGTGAACATGGCTGCAGATGGGCTTGAAAATAAGTGGGTCAAACATGACATCACTTGGTGCACTCCCTCTCTATGGAGCTGACACCCCTACATGAAAAATATTGTGAAAGGATTCCCTCTTTAAGAATCATGTAATTTAGAGATATTTTTTTTTTCAATAAACGTTCCTTGGTTATTTGACCCAGTCTTTACCTTTAAAAAAATTAATGAACTGGTGATAAAATGTTATAAAATGGTAATATATGATATTATAAATATTAATATGGTTCAATAGTGAGTTAATAACATGATTAAAACTAACATAATGTATGTTAATTCATGTTACAACAAAAGGAATATTGAGGTAAGGGATTTATTAAATCAATTTCCATTCAGTGGGTTAAACTTATACTTCATAGTTTATTTCATGCTATGATTGTAACAACCTGAGTTTTTATGGACATTTTTTTGAATAGATTAATTTTTTTTGAATTGAAATGTACTTAGTCAAAAATTAGTTTCACATGGAACAAACATGGTGTATGTTACACAGAATATCAACCTAGGGTATGTTACATAGAACATCACCTTGGGATAATTTACACGGAAGAACGACTTGTCCTACATTATACACAACACTGATGTTTCTTCGAAACATCATTTTATTGTTACAATTATTTAAACAATTTAATTATAATTTATCCATTAATCTTATTAATATGAATAATAATAACTAATTTTAAAATATTTTTTATAATGGTTTTATATAATAAAACATATTGATAACAAAAGATATAATTTTTGGTAAAGTCCTTATATATTTAAAAATACTATTTTTTCAAATAAACTAATTTTCACATCCTTTTACAAAAAAAATGATTTTTAGACACATTTCGAAATTAAATTTGAAAAAATAATCTTCATTTTTATAATTTACAATGTCTAAATTATCTTAGGAATAATTTTTTGTATTTTTCTGAGAATCATCTCTTTTTGATGAATAGTAAAAATATCAGATTTTAATTCAAAACCTCTTTTTCATATAATATAATTATAAGGTTAAATAATATTTTAACTTGGTTTTAATGTATAATTAAAAAATATTTTTTCCAATTAATACAATTTAGGTCCTTAACATCAATATCACAATGAAATCAGATATAAAAACGTAGCAAACAATTGAATGTTTTTACTTAAAAAAAACGCATTGTCCACTAGACTGTGAGATTAATTTTTCATTAATTTCTACGAATTATATAATATGAATTTATAAAAATGGATTCCATATTTGGAATGATTATAATTTCTAATTTCTAATAATTTCAACTTATTTTTCGTCCAAAAATATTAGTGGAAGTGATAAAAATTATTTACATTGATTAAAGTTAAATTATGAAAAATAAAAGAATAAACCATAACCTTAAGGTCTAAAAAAACCTATACATTTTTTTAAAATCATTTTTATATAAATATTTATACCATATAATCCCTTTTATCTACTTTGGTTTATTATTGGATCCACTTGCTATTTGAAAAACGTGGGTGGAATTCTCTCTTTAAATATTTACAAGAGTGCAACTCCTCCTTCCCTATAAATGGCCAATACCTCTCCATATTTTTCACACCTATCATAAAACATATGATATTATCAAATATTCCAAATAATCTTCGAAAAATCCCAAAATTCTTCATTTAATCCTCCCTTTGGGTAGAAAGTGTTCCAAGGAATCATTTTGGCACAAACCAAAAGCAGTTACCCGATTAAGAGGTAAAACCTTCTCTCAGGATCCATTGTTTTATTTTCCTTCTCCACCTATCCACTATATTTATTAAATTATTGTATAAAGACAAAAATATCCAAAATATACTAGTATATTTTTATTCTAATTTTTCAACATACTCTAACACACACTTCCATCTAATGGGTAATGAATAAACTGTTTACGTGTACGGTGAACTTCCATCTCACTAAATGATGATTGTTCATTTTTTTCCATTAGGAAATCTCATGGTGGAAATTATGCTGGAAAATATTTTTACGTAGGTCATATATTATATTTATTATTTATTAATAATCATTATTTCCTAAACAATACATATCTTTTTACTTTTCATTTAGTGTAATACGATAATTTCGTTTGAGGAAGTGTGGAATACTGCCCCCTCAAAGTGACGCGATTCATTCACACACTACCTAGAATGTATTAAGTATTAGTTTTGTAAAATTATATTAAATATATAACATTATAATTATAATATAATGATATATATAAATACTTCTTTTTCTTTCATTATTTCTATACAACAATAAAAATGGAAGTAACGTTCAGGCATATGCAAGACTTACCATCTCCAAGAATAGTGTATTCAGTTTTATACTTATATATTAAATAGATATTTATAATAAAATTAAAATGAATATATATTCTATTTATATCATTTTTTAAATTCTTTAATCATGATATAATTTTAAGGAAAAATGATATAACAAATTAAGACACATGAAAAGAAGAAAGAAAATATTACCTAAAGTGAAACCTTAACATAGGATGGTTAACAAGAGTGTAATATAATGTCATGATAAATCAATATATGGTATTATATATTATAATATGGTATTTTAGAGGATTTATAATAAATATATATTTATTATACAGGCGTCTTGAATGAGTAAGAATAGAGTCAAGATACAAGGAAAGGGGATTTCATCACAATTTTTATTTCCATGAGATACATGCTATGTTCACCACAATTTCCTATTTTTGTGGTGTATGTATAAAAAATTATTATATTATATTTATATTATACAAAAATTTATGGTTATTCACATAAATATATTATTAGCATTCTTTCATGAGGTTTATGTTTGAAATGTTACCATATCAGTAAAATAGTTTTTTCTCAATTTGCCTTTTTTCAGACTCGTGTTTTTTTAAGCAACTAAATCCTTTTTAGGGGTAAATATAATTCCGTTTTAGATGAAATATAATGAAATTAATTATTTTAATGATATTTTAAGACTTATTTAATTTCACTTTATTACATGGAGCATGTGATTCCTTGTTTCCAAGTTATCATTTTTTATTGAGACAATCACATCTCTTATGTTTATGTTTTTTGGTTCCATTGGTGAAATATTATGATCCATATCTCAAGAAAAGAAATGAGTTTTATTATCATCTATTTATTCAAGATATGTCCACATATTATTACCACTTAAACTCTTTAGTACTTCAGATTACATTTTAATGTAAAATCTAACCATCTCCCTCTCTGATCAAAAATCCGTTGTATTCAAAAATAATGTATTCAAAGATGTTTTCAAAAGGTATTTGAATCCAATTTTTATGTTAAAAGTATTTTAAAAACGTTTTATTGGTTTCAAAGCTTCATTTATATGTTTTCAAATGTATTTTCAATGAAATATCTTTTAATTTTTTTTTTATTTTTTAAGAAGTTATTTTCAATGAAGAAAGGATCTTTTCCTCATGAAATATTTTTAAAAGATATATCAAAATTATTTATAATCTAAGGTAAAATAAATTTGTAAAAATAACTATTTTATTGGGAAATTAATCAATGTTTCCAATCATATTCTTTATCTGAATAGATTGTGTTTTTATTTCCTGATGTTAAAGAAAACCATTTCGCTTTAACTGGTTATATGATTTTGAAACTTTCTTCTTTTCATATGTAATGTTTATGATGAAATTATTATGAATCTTTTCCCTTTACATTGGTTATGATATGATTAAATGTATATAATACCCATTTCATTTCACAGTTTATGATATTATTATTTATGATCTTGTGGGATATGTTTGTGTGATTTCATTATGAGATGAGTGAGACCTATATCTACCTCCAATGCATTGGGTAAATATTTATATCTCATTAGATAGACATGTATGGAATGAGAAATGAAGTCAGTTCAGTATTATAGGTCTAGAACGAGGGGTGAAATCAGTTCAGTAATACTAGGCTTGAATAGGGTATGAACCCAGTTTTGTAAATTAATTTGACCTCTAATATTGTCTTAGTATCATTTCATTGACTACAATATAAGTAATTATATATGGTTATGTGTTTTCCAAAATTCCATGTTTCATTCCTATATTATGATTTCCTGGATTATTTCCTCTATTACCTTATGATTCATGTATTATGAACTGCCATGATTTATTTCATGATTCATGTATATGATCTTTGATATTATTGGTATAATCTTCCATTTTCATGATAATGTTATCACACCCTTATTCTCAAAATTATGATTATATATATCCCTTTTCACCCTTAATGAGAATCTATGATCACCCCTTCTATGTTTTATTTCCCCTAGGTTATGAAGATATGTATTATGTTTGATATGTCTAAGAAGGGTTCTAGTAAAGAATAACCTAGTAGGAGTAGATGTAGCTCATTTATGTACTAGTGTTTATGTTTCAATGTTTCCAAAGGCACTAGACTAGTATAGACTTCGGGCATTTGTTTGTATAATATATTAAGTATTCCGTAAAATTTATGTAATGTTACTATTTGAAAAGAGAGGGTATCTATAGTTTTGTTTCATAGAAAGTGTTAATTTAACCATAGGAAGATAGGATGATAAAACCATAGTGATAACCCTAAGTACATGTCTAGGAATAATTATAAGGATTTGGAAAAGTATAGAAAACTATACTAGAATTTTGGTAAAGGATAGAGTGAGTGGTTTCCAAGTAATACATCCCTATCATGATTCTACAAGTGTAGTTTACATTGGAATAGATATACCTATGGGTAACAACTCTAACAATATATTCCAGTCCTAACATGGGGTAATCTGGTACATGAAAATGGGCTTTTCTATACACCTAGTTTGACACCACCGATGGAAAAGCTTTGGGAATTCAAAAAATATTCTTGAACAATCATGATAGATTTAAATAGAAGTTGGATATGAATAAATTAGCGTAAACCTAGGGTGTCATATATTAATGAAGGTGTCATTACGAAGACATCATATATGTTAATTTTCAGGATTATGTGGTTCCGAAAAAGGATAACTATTTCTTAATCAATGATTTTTTTTAGTAAATGGCTAGAACCTGAAGGAAGCATGGTAATAGTGATTGTGATGGGCAATGCATTGATTTTATCCTGAGCAACTGAATGCTATGTGAGCTGGAATGTAAAACTCTATTACTATGCTCACAAAACATTCTTAAGATTTGAATCTTGGGGGAATTCCAAATGAGAAAAGTAGGGAACAAAATTATTTCGAGTTTTTCATGAAGAAATGCCATCCTTCTTTAAAAGGGTATTTTGATCCACTTGTTTCTGAACAATGGATCAATACAACTGAAAAATATTCTCTATTACCTAGTGTTCAATTCTTGAGAAAATCATTTTGGGTGTTCATTGATTAGAAGGTGAGTCAGAGACCAGTGGTGGAATGTAATCATGAATACAAGGAAATAAGATAACATTGAATCCATGAATTGGGATGAGTTGACGAACTTATTTTTCAATATGTACTTTCCTAAAATCCTCATACCAAGATGAAGAAATTGTTTATTGATTTGAAGCAAAGGGATGATGAAATTTTTGGTACCTACGAGACTAATTTCATGAGACTTGCAAGGTAATCATTATGAATTAACATCCATCTTCAACGTAAAGTTGATAGGTTCTTTAGTGTCTTAAAGCAAATTCTCAGAAGGGAATTGTCCATAAGAGGCTTTAGTAGCTACTAAGAGATTGTGTGTTGTGAAATGAAGGATGAAATGGAAGTTTTAATCACATATCAACCCCATGGTTTTGACAAGAATAGGAATATATAGATTAAATGAAAAAATAAAAACCAAAGAGAGAAGACGATGAGTTTTACATTATGCTATAATTGTTGGAATAAGAATGAAGGAAATTTCCTTAAGGAGTCTAATAATTGTTTTATATGTGGAAGGGAAGGAAACTAATAAATTGAATATCAAAATGATCGGAAGAAGTTAGCTCAAAATTATAATGGAGATAACTCTGCATAAAATGCACCTCTAATAATTCAATGCTACAAATGTATGTATACTGAGAATTATGATAGCCACTACCCAAACCCAAGGGATGGTGATGATGAACAACATCAACAACCTATTAAGCTGACGGAAATTTGATAATCTAATGCCATCTCTATTTCTAATGAGGGGTGTGATAATGATGTGATAAAAGGTATAGATACCATCCACTCTAGAACTAAAAATGTCACATTTGATTTAGGATCTTCGTACTCTTACCTATATCATGATGTTTTTATGTGTGTTAATATTAAACCAAAATAATTATTTTTGGAATTAGTTGTCCAAACCCCTAATGGTATGATGATCTCATCTCATGTCTATGATTCCTCTCTTGTTGAGGTTTGTGGGAATGTGCTTCCTGAAAACCTTTTCATTATTCATTTAGTTGAATTTGATGTCATCATATGCATGAATTGTATTTCTATTCATAAATCCCACATTAATTGTCATGGAAGGGAAGTTAAGTTTGAAATTTCAAACCCTCCTATGATCATCCTTTAATGTGATGAGAAGTGTGAACATACCATAGAGATTTAATCCAGTGTATGAGTCTTAATTCATATTCAAAATGGATTTTTATCTAAAATGGTTGAGGATAAAATTTACATTAATGATATTACAATTTTTTGAGAATTTGTTGATATATTTCATGAATATTTTCCAAGTCTTCCACCAAAATGGGATGTTGAGTTCTCAATAGAACATATACGTATTTCCAAACAAATTTCAAAGTCTCCTTACTTAAAGGATCTAATTGAGTTATAGAAATTGAAGAAGAAACTCCATGATAACATTTCTAAGTGATTCATTTGAACAACTGTGTCACCTTGGGGTGAACAAATTATTTTTTTGAAGAAGAACGATGGATCAATATGACTATGTATTTATTATCAAGAGTTGAATAGGTTTATAATAAAGAACAAGTATCCTCTTCCCCATATTGATGAATATTTTTATCAACTACATTGAACTCAATACATTTCAATGATTGACCATGGTTCTAGGTATCATCAATTGAAGGTCAAGAAAGAGGATATACCCATTATGACATTCCGTACAAGGTATACACACTATGAATATATAGTGACTCCTCTTGGTCTTACTTATTCCCATTCTATCTTCATAGATTTAATTGATAGTATCTATAGAGATTACCTTGATCATTTTTGTGGTAGGCATTATAAATGATATTCTTATTTATTCAAAGAGCAAGGAAGATCATGAAGATCACTTTATAACTGTACAAAATACCTAAAGGAGGGTGAATCTATATGAAAAAAAATTAATAAGTGTAAATGTTTTTTACAAAAGGATTCATTTTTGGGTCACATAATCTCGAGGGATAATATAGTAGTAGGTCTATTATATATGGAAGCCATTGAATGTTATACTAGACCAAACATAGTGACTAATATCCGTAGCATTCTTAGATTAGCTGGATATTATTGATGATTTGTGGAGAATTTTTTATGAATATCTAATCCTTTGACCATGCAAACTTAGTAGGGTGTTGAGTTCCTTGGGAAAGATGAATATGAGGAATAGTTCAAGGAAATGATGAGAAATATGGTCAGTGCACTAGTTCTTACATTACCATATAGTGAAAACGGGTTTTTTATCTATTGAGATTCATCCAAGAATAGTTTTGGATGTGTTCTTATGTATGATAACATGGGTATCTATTATGCCTCTAACTAGTTGAAGATTTATAAGAAAAACTACCAAAATCATGATTTGGAGTTATCAGTGGTAATTTTTACATTAAATATATGGAGACATTATCTTTGTAGAGAAAAGTGTGATATGTAAACTGGTCATCAAAGATTAAAATATATATTCACACTGAAGGAGTTGTACATGCATTAGAGAAGTTGGTTGGAGTTGATAAAGGTTTATGAATGATCAATACATTACCACCTATAGATAGTGAACTAGGTGGCTAATGCTTTGAATCGGAAGGATCATCCTAGGTTATCTATGATGAGGATAAAAAACGATCCAATATTTCTGGATTTGCTAAGGATGAATAAGAATTCTTGAAGGAAGGGGAAAATCATATATTTATGAAATGAATGTTTTACCCTCTCTCCTAGTAATGCTTAAGAAGGATCAAAAGAATGAAAAAGAGCTACAAAATAATGTTAAAATTTTTTCTATGTTTAACCTTGATAAGGACTGAATGATAAGGTTTTAGAACAACATATCTATTCCTTTCATACTATATTTTAAGAAGGAGATGTTAGAGGAAGCTCATACTTCTCTATTCTATATTCATCATGGTTGTAAAAATTTTTCTAGGGACTTGAAAGAGTACTTCTGGTTGGATGACATGAACAGATATATTGTAGAATTTGTATCTTGAAGCTTGAATGTCAATAAGTTAATGCATAAAGACAAATTTATATAGTTATGTTGCATGAATTTTCCTTACCTGAATGAAAATGGGAGAATTTAGCTTGGGTTTTTGTTTTTGGACTACCAAAAACATCTAAAGGGTTTAATTCTATATAGGTGGTAGTCGATCACCTTACAAAGTTAGAAAACATCATCACTATCAGAGAAGAATTCTCAAGGGATCAGATTTCTAGAATATACATTATGAAAATGGTAAGGTTTCATGGAGTACCACATTATATTGTATCATATCAGGATCAAATATTTACCTCAATGTTCTGGTGAGTATTTAGTAATCACTTGATATAGAATTGAGTTTATATCTTCTTATCATCCTCAGAGAGATGGTCAGTCTAAAAGAATTATTCAAAAAATAGAGGATATGTTGATACCTTGTTCTCTGGATTTGAAAGGAGGTTGTTATCAACACGTTCATCTACTATAAATTTCTTACAATAATATATATTTACTCAAAAATTTATATGGATCCATATAATGCCCTATATAGGATGAAATATAGAGCTCCTACATGCAGGCATGAGGATGGATAAAGAAATCTATTGGGATAGGAGATCATTGATGAAATGGTGGATAAGGTTAGAAACATTTAATAGAATATCAAGGATTCACAATGTTGGTAGAAATGTTATACTAATAACCATTAATGTGATGTAGAATTTATAGTCGGTGAAAAGGTTTTTCTACTAATCTCACCTAGGATGAAGGTTATGAGAATCAGGATGAAAGGGAATCTAATCCATATGTATATCAGTCTATTTGAGCTTACTTTTTATGTTGTTATAATATCCTATCACTTGGAACATCCTCCAAACATCTCTTATGTACTTGATGTGTTCCATGTTTCTCTCTTGAGGAAGTAAATACCTGAACCTTCACATTTATCGTGCTCAGAGGTTATATCTCTAGATAAGGATATTTATTATGAGGAACAATAAGTTGAAATTCAAGAACAATCGGAGAAAGTTATAAAAAATAAGAACACTCTCCCAGTCGATGTTATGTGGATAAATCACCACTTAGAGGAAGCTATGTTGGAATTTAAGGACATGATGAAGCATAAGTATACTATTGTTTTCACCTGATTGATGAATTTCAAAGGAAATTTTCATTTTAGTTTGTGTGGGGGGTATAATTTAACTATTTATTTGATGGATGGTTATCTTTAACTCTCCGCTCATGACGCCACATTTTGAAATCATTTTGACCATTTTTTCCACGCTGGCATCTTATACGGCTGTGTCTCCCCTTACACCACATGTTATGTCTTTTGATTGGCCTCCTCATCTCATTTTACTACTTACCTCTTATCGTAGTGTGGATCAAGGATAGATGATTTCTTTCAATGATTATCTCCATAGATCCATGTTGGTTGAGTCCCCTCTTTTTCCCCCACGGTGTCATCGCAGATCCCGCCTGCAGTGGCTGAATGTAACTGCATGGTTATGGATGTCCCTATTTTAGATTTTAGAGAGGAATAATATTATTTGAGTTGGATGTTGGTGGAAATATTTGGGGTATATAAACCTCCCTACCCTCTCTTTCATTCCATTGTGGATTCTTGGTGTTTGGATTCTCTAGATCATGTCTCCATTCTGAACAGGATGGAATTTTTTGTTGTCTTCCTCTAGCATGATGATTTTTTTCACGAATGGTGTAAATCAATGAGAACATTGGGGCCATGGTGCTTTAGTCTCTCTCATTGGGATATATATTCACATTTCAGTCCAGATTCTTCAAAAGTGATGGTCTGGGTTTCTCTTTGGGGCCTCCCTCTACCCATCTATAATGAATGTTTCCAACATGCCATTTTAGATTCTCTTATAAGCTTTATTTTAATAGATTATAAATATCTTCAACATGAGGTAGCTTCATAGGCACATATCTATGTCAAACTAGTCCTCTAACTCCCCCTTTATATGTGGGTCTACCTTTATGTTAATGATTCCATTGAATGGAATAATCCTTAGGTGTTCTCATTTATTGTTTGATTTTATTCCTTCTACCATCTTAATGTCCACTCCATTTGAATTTGCCGGAAACAAAGGATCTCATTGTGGAGGAATGAAAATCATAGATCTCTTCTTGAGGAATAGTTTTCATCTTCATGTAGGGATGAGAATGCTATTTGAATGGATTCTTTAGTTTTGGAGGATACTTTTTAGGCTCCCCCCTGTGGTTCCTAGGTCTCCATCTCCTCCAATAGCTTCTAATTTATTCCTATCTTTAGTTCAATTAAAATCTCAAAGCATTCATAGTATCATACTTGCTCTGAACTTATCTCCCTTTTCCTCCAATTCTATTAATGGAAAGGAAGTTGTCTTATATTTTTAAGCTCACGCTCCTCTTCCTGAGCATGTCCCTTTAGTTCATGAATTTATATCAGTTTTATCTTTTCCTGGATTTCCCCTGATTTCATAATCTTCTCATCCGAGATGGAATGTTTTTCTACTCAACCTTCAATCAAGGATATCTTCCAACACAAGTTGTCTTTTTATCAAGAAGTTTCAAGTGTGTGTACTCTTACCTCCTATAAATCTATCTCTCTTGTTTCTGCCTAAGATGGACATCCCAACATTCAAAAGTGATTCATTATTTTCCTCCAGTCTCTATCCTCCCCCATTACAAGTTTATCCTCACTCAGTTCTGAAGGAATTTTTGCAAGATCTCAGTCAAAGAATAAGAGTGGTCAGTCCCTTCCTTATAAAAATTGGGAATTTTTTCCTGAGGCCAAATCCATACTGCTTAGTTATCAGCAATTTCCTTCCTCATTTGGAATTTCAGAGGCTTGGGATATAGGGTAAAAACTTCTTTCCTCTATATAGAAATTAAAAAACACTTGATTTCTTTGGTTGTTATTATTTATCCAAAGCGAAGCACAAAAAAAATTACAGAGTTTGATAAGTGGATAAAAAATGCTTGCATGCATGCATGTGAACCTGAGTAACATTCACATTTGGATTTTTTTGGAATCCCTTTATTAATGTTGGCCTTGTAAGCATGTTCGATAATTTGGTAATGGTTAAGATATTAGCAGGGTGTCCCTCCCTCTATTATTTATTTATTAATGGTAATTGCAACTCTATTGTTAGGAAGTCCTTGTAGAAGGATCTTGAAAACTTTTATCCGAGTTTATTACCTCAGATCATTGGAAGTGAATTAAATATCGTATATTCTTTGGTGGAAAATAAAAAAATGGGAGTCTTTCCAATATAGGATAGCAAAGATTTTTTTCACTATTTGGCTTAAAGTGGATTTTCTAGAGACAGGTTCACTTGGTGAAACAACCAATGGGTCTCCCTATGTTCCTGGTGATTCTAGGACATGTTCCTTTCCAATATCCATGGAATTGAGGCCTTTCCCCATGCTATGGTTATACACATGGTCTGAATCATCTCTAATATATATCCCCTCATTTTGTCTCTAATTCTGGGTAGTTCAGGATTTTGTCACTTTGACTTATATCAACCCTAGAATGAAATTCTAGGTTACTATCAAGTGGCCCGGGAGTCTTGGAACATGCCATCAAAGGGGAATTCCTATATAATCCTTCACAACATGATTTTCTATCAAAAAAATGATCTCTCTTGATGGATAAATTACCAAACTCCTCTGTCCCATGATATTAATGAGACCAATAATGAGATTCAAAATATGGAAATTAGTTTTGAAGATAGTTGAAATTAAGCATTGTTTAATGAGATCTCTCACAAGAAGGATGTTATGGATGATATGTTCCTGATATTTGATCGTCTATATAGAGATAAATTTTTTATAATGTTGATTCATGAAGGATATTGGAATTCATCTTTATTTCATGCCAGCATCAAGGAGAATAAACGTTCTCACATGACCGACATTTCCATGGAGGATGGTACCTACTCTGATGATCATGAAGTAGTTGGGAACATGAAGTTCCCATTTTTCAATCCCTCCTTTTGGATCCAAACTCTCATATGTGAGAGGGTTTTCCAAGTGACTAATAGGATCTTCTCAAATATAGTCCATATATGGTTTATTATGACATCAATGTAATCCTTGAAGCAGTTCTCAATATGGAAGAGATAAAAAAGGTTGTTAATGGCCTGTATTCAGAGATATAAGAAGGACCCACTATTTTCATGGTTTCTTTTTATATAGCTTCTTGGGAAGTGTTTATGAATGATATGGTTATTGAAATTTAATAAGTTTTTTCATGTGTGGATATCTTCCAAAATTGGCTTATTCCACATCCCTTATCCTCATCCCAAAGATCAAATCTACTATATCTCTTCATCATTATAGGCACATTAGTACGTGTAACTTCCCATATAAGGTGCTTTCCTATATTATCAACTAATGATACATGACCCATCTTCCTGGTTGAATTTTTCATGATCAACATGGGTTTTTTAAAGGTAGAATGATAATGGGGGATATAATTATGACTCAGGAGCTGGTGAATAACATAAAAAATAAGGTTATTGGATTTAATAATATTTTTACGCTTGAAATGGAAAAGTCCTATGACCTCATTGAATGGAATTTCACCATTATGGTTCTTATAAAGATGGGATTCTCCACTTGTGTGAATGATAAAAATTTTATATTCTTGACATCATCTAAGTTGGAAATTTATTAAATTATCAACTCATATGGATTCTTTAACGAATAAAGTGATTTGAAGAAAGGGAATCAAATATCCCCTAATATATTCATCTTATCATAGGACATACTAAGCAAAAAACATGAATTAAACTTTATCCAATTGAACCATTCTTCACTACCATTTTATAGATCAATCCTCTAGCATCACCAATGTAATGTTTATGAATGATACCATAATTTTATTGAATTCTAGAAAGAGATCCATAAGAGGAATGAATGGGTTCCTTGATGATTACTATGAAAGGAGAAGACAATTTAACAATCGATAATAGAGTAGTATATTCATATCTAAACACTACCAGGATAGGAGATTCAATGTTCTTAGCAATGTCATTGGTATCAAGATGAAGAGCTTTCCTATGGTCTACAGGGGGTCCCCTATTTCCCCAAGAATATTGGGAATTTAAAAATTTGATTTTATTGAGTAGAATATCATGAGTCGCATTACAAATTGGAAGAATCTATATCTCTCTGTTGGTGAGAGAATCACTATGGTTAACAGTATGCTAGTGGATATTCCAATCCATGATCTTTTTTAATAGACTTCCTACAAAAAATTTTCATAATATTGATATAATTATAGCCAATTTCATCTAGGATGATAATGGTGATAGAAATACCGCTGTTCATCATAGAGGATAAATACTAAACCCATGTAGGAATGAGGTGTCAATGTAAAAAATAGTTTGGTAACCTTGAAGGGATTTTAAGCAAAACTACCATTGTATGTGATTGAAGGGAATTCACTTTGGGGGACTTTAATGGGAGATTACAGTCAAGGGGAAAGGGAGGCTCTGAGTAGATCCCTATAGAATTTGATTTAGCCCCACTAATTGACTCTAAAGGACCATGAATGGTGGATTTTGGGGAGAGGGGGATCTAGTTATGATGTCATAACTAGGAAGGATCAGTACTTAGCTTCCTTGGATGTCCAGCACCATATATTACATTTTGAAAAGAAAGAGAAGAACCTAATTTTAACAATGCAGTCCCAATATCTGATCAACACAGAACCTTCAATCTCATAGACCCCAACTATGATCAAGATATGTGTATTTTTACAAACTAATATTCTTATAGCTACACGGTAAAATACAACCATTGATTACTCTCTAATTCAAATCATCGGGATCCTTAGGATGAACATCTATTGTGTAAAAAAGTTCACACAAAATAAATTTTCCCTTATAGTGAATAAGGAATAGAGACTTACCCACTAATGATAATACTAGGAAGCTTAGAATTATTTTAGACTCTAAGTGTTAATGATGTAAGAATAGGTAGGAGGTTAGAAACAATCATTTATTTTTAGAAATCAAGTGGGAACACATGATCAAAAAAATTTCAGTGACTTTACTAGCTTCAATGTATACAGTATTAGGGACACCACTTTCTTTAGTAGCTAGTTCCATGGAGTGGAATTGGATAGGAATGAAAGGAAAGATCAAGATGTTGTTCTTAATTATGGTTGCTAGTGAATGTGGAAATATAGAAATAAGATTCACTTCGATGGGGGAGAATACTCGAGTAAGTCCCTTGTGATCAAAACAAAATTCCTCTTGTTAGACAAGATTATTTTTATGAAGAATTGGATATATACATCCAACCTTCACCTACTCTAGGATGGTTTCTCTATGTCTCATTTTTTAATGATTCCTCTTAGGGGCTCTGTGTTAACTGGTATCCCTATGGCTCTAGAAACAAACTCAACACTGATGGTTCTTGATCATCAGGTTTTGTGAGAGGAGGAAGAGTGGTCCGAGACTCGAAAGGATTTGTCATCTTCTCATTCTATTAACATTTATTATGTGGGAAATCCCTCAATGTTAATTACTTATCAATGTTAACCGGCTTGGATTTATGTGGACAACGGAATGTGAGCCTCAGTCTAGTTGAGACTAACTCCCTAATTCTCTACAACTCGTTGAAGAATACACTCTACGAACCATGGTTTATAATGTATATTACTAGAAGGTTAAGGGGAATAATATTCAAATACTACCAAAAATATCATACCTAGAACTAATTCATCAATTTATATGATTTTAATTCCACTTCAACCTCACATGTGGCTGATTTTATTCTTTATCCTTCAGAGATGTCTTTTCCTCCTACGGGGGTGAATCTCATTAGAGGTGATACTCTCAGGCTTCACCATTTTCAACCACCATAAGGGATAATGTATTTCTCTCTTTATCAATTAATTTTATCTTTTCCCCATCCATTTTACTCTCCAAATTTTATAAATTTAATATATTGATTGATTTATGGGGTTGAATGTAACACCATATGTTTTTATGGACCCTTTTTTTCAAATAAATTAAAAATTATTTTAAGATTTACAATGCACTATGTCATACATTATTTTCACATGGAATATACTTGGAAGAAGTTACATGGATAATAAACTTGGAAAATATTACATGAAGCATAAACTTTTAATACGTTACATGGAACAATGACTTGGTGTACGTTACATGGAACAACGATGTTTATATGAAATCTAATTTTATTGTTATAATTATTTAAAATAGATAATTATAAAATAGAAATAAAATGTAATAATTTTAATATTAATAAATACTTTTCAATTATTTTTTATGATGGTTTTATATGAATAAAAAATATGAATAATAAAATATATAATTTTTTAAAGTCCTTATATTTTTAGAAATACTATTTTCTCAAGAAAACTACTTATCATTCCCTTATGTGGAAACAATAAAATTAATTTTAGAGACATTAAAAAATTAATTTTGATCAAATAAACTACATATTTTTAATTAATAATTTCAAAATTAACTTAGGGGGATTGTTTGGGATTTTTATGAGAACTTCACTATTGGATGAATAGTAAAAAAATACAGGGTTTTAATTCAAAGTTACTATTATATAAAATATATTTATGGGGATAAATTTTATTTAAAACTAGTTTAAAAGTTTAATTAGATTATAGTTTTATTAATAAATACATTTTAGGAAATTGAGATCAATTCCACATTGAAATTGGATATAAAAACTTAGCAAATGTCCTTAAAAACTTGCAGTGTTCACCTGACTGCAAGATTAATTTTAAATTAATTTCTCCCAATTATGTAGCTAAAATTTCGATAAATTGATTACATATTCAAGAAATATCATAATTTATAATTCCTAATAATTTTGAATTATTTTCGACCAGAAAGGTACATGAATCTGAATAAAATTAAATACATCGATTAAGGTTAAATTATGCTTAATAATGGACTAAACCATAAATTTAAGACCCAAAATGACATATAATCTTGTCAAAAATCCCTTTCATATCCATATTTATACCCTATCCACCCTTGTATTGACTTTTTGTCTTTATTAGATCCACTTAGAAAAAGAAAAACGTTGGTGGTATTCTTTTTTCAAATATTTACAAGAGTGCCACTCCCCCTTCCCTACAAAAGGCCCCCACCTATCCCTCATCTTTGAACCTCTAAACCACTTATATTCATAAATTATATTCCTCATACACTTCCCAAAATTCCTATATTCCTCATTTAAACCTCCATTTTGTCATAAACTCTTCCAAGGAATCATTTTGTCATAAACCAAAAGGAGCTACCCGATTAAGAGGAAACATCTTCTCTCAAGCTCATTTCCATTATTTTCCTTATCCATCCCTCCAAACTATTTATTCAATAATTTTATTAAAAAATATACTCAATATAATATGATTTTAAATATTCTATGGGTTCGCTCTACACTCACACACACCACCATCTAATGGGAAACGAAAATATTTTTTACGTGTATGGAGAACTACCACCTCACTAAAAAATGTTTTGTTTATTTTTCCTTTAACACCTATCATGGTGTAAATTATGATGGACACTCATTCTATATATATTGTATATTATATTTATTTTGTATTTAAGATAATTTATTCCTTTTAAAAAACATATAATTTGTTACTTTCCATTTAGTGTGTGGATGATAATTTCGTTTGTGAAAGTGTGGACTGTCGCCCCCTAAAAGTGACGTGATTCATTTACACAGTACATGGAATGTATTAAGATTGGGTGTCAAGACCCGTCCCTCAGGGTCTGTTCCTTGACTACCCCAAGTGTACCTTCCATAGGATAGGGGTTGGCGATTAATACTGAAAGGTGTATTCCCTAAGACGGGAAGGCATTGCCTTTAAACCTATACAAACACATGGTCTGAGAACACAACAAGAAGCAACTGTGAAGTAAACTAATGTAGTAAAAGTGTACTGAATGTATAGGGGGCCAGAATACATTCCCAATTATAAAAGTAAAAGTACAACTGTAAGGAACAATACAACTTCAAAAGGGAAAACAACTACTAGGTTGTCCTATGAGGATCCAACTTGATGGGCTGGTACATATCGCCTCCTCAGCACTCCACGTCTGCCTGTCTCCTCTGCGTACCACCTGGTCCCGACACCCACAAATCTGAGCCCAGCTGCTCCTCATCTATACAAGACACAAAAAGGAGAGGGAAAATCCCGTTTAGGGTTGAGTTTAACAATATCCAGTAGGGACCCCGAGACCACTGTAGGTCTCTCAGAATTCCACAAAGGAAAAACCACAAATAATGATCTCAATCAAAAAGCACAAAGCAATATACACAACTCAGAAATATTCTCAACTAAAAATAGGTTTTTAATGAAGTATATAAGTGCATATGATTTTTTGTGAAGCTAGATCATCTTATTCTGTCAAGAGGTACTACTTTTGACCATACGGAGTTTGACCCACATAGGATATATAGGTACTAACCCCCACAATGATCCAAATGGGATCCAGACCACCCTGAGTCGATAGGTATCTAAGCCCTGATGACCCACACAGGATTTGACCTACATAGGATCGGTATGCGCTGACCCAAAAAGGATCACTGAGCGCTAAACCACACAAGATCTGACCCACACAGGATCAGTATGCACTCTCCCACATAGGATCGCTAAGCATTGAACTCCGTATGATCTATCTCCAACTTCTGCCTCATTACTGACTACTGGATTCCTCACACCTGGTGTGCTCTAGTTTCATAGAATCTGCCCTCGAGAGATCGGTCATACCTCAACGATAACTAGGATCCAAAAAGGAGTAACCCAAAATACCTCCATGTCATAAGGGTTCCAATGTGATAGACGGTAAGTCAATCAGAATCCCAGTCTTTGAGTTATAAGAGTTTTAGTTCCGGGGGCCCAGTTGGATTCGGGTTTGATCCAACCTAGGCATCTGATAACTATCTATAAAACTCAAATGGAGAAATTAAAAAGGATCGCCTCACTGAAAGGGTCCCAACGCCGCAGACGGTTTGTCAAATGGCTGTCCGGTTCTCCAGATACTGTCCTTTGAGTGTTTTTAGGACCAGTTGGGCCTTGGTCCGGCCCGACTCGGTCGGACCGATCTGGTCCGACCCAGAATGGGATGGCCTGAGGTAGACCTAGCCCACTAGGCCGATGTCTGGTTTGGCCTTCTAGTTGGGCAGCCCGACTCGAATTGGGCTTCCCGGCAAGAATATGGTGGCCCGCAAGGGGGGCAACTCGACCAGAATAGGGCAGCCCGGCCCGCGTGGGGTGGGGTCCCAGTCTAGGGCGGGGGTGGCCCGAGGTGAGGGTGACGGACCGGTCTGAGGGCGGCGGCCCGATGTGTGGCCTACAACTCAGTCCAAGGGAAGCGTCCCGCGGTGAGGGCGCCGACCCGTCTCGAGGGAGATGGCCTGGATTGAGGGTGACAACCTGGCTCGAGGGCCGCAACCCGACTTGAGGGCAGCAGCCTGCTCTAAGGGCAGCGGCCCACTCCCCGGGTGGCACCCAGTTCAGTCCGATGTGGGGGGTGTAACCCCCCCCCCCCAGTCACCCAGATTCCCGAATGGCCCGGAGGCCGTTCAGTTGGCGAGGCTGGGGCACCGCGGGACCCGCCGAAGGCGGGTCTGTCCTCCAACACGGCTTTGGCTGCGACTTCTGTTCATCAACGGCGTGGCGGTCACACCACCTTCCTTTCCACAGCCGACCCCCGTGCCACCCGCCTCCTCTATTCGCCGCAGCTGACGATCCGTGACCCTCCTCTTGCACCGTGCGTCGACGTGCTCGTGGTCTTTTGAGGTGGCGCAAGGAAGGAAAGATAGCGGAGGGTTTAGGCCAGGTTTGTTAGGCCCACACCCTCCACGTTAGCTCTCAATATGGAGGATATTATGGGTGTTCAATAAATAGTTTTATTGAACACAATTTTAACCCCACAATATTCCCACAATAATCTTCTACAAAGACAAATGATTCGCATGTCAACCCGTTTGTCGGTTGACCCTTGTTCTTCATGTTATTTAACAGTGGGGAAGAGGGAATCAAAAAATGCACAAACAAAAATAACCCCCTACATAGACCTATAATAATAATTCCCAATCTTGCAAGAAGAAATTATCTGCAGATCAACTAGTTAGTGATTTGATCCATGTTTTTCGTTCAAAATAGAACATGGGAAACAATAATCACATAGATTTAAACACCTACCTCATAACCCGTTGGAGAGCGACCACAGCTTGAAGGTAGATTGTGTTCTTCATTCCCGCAACTGGTTCCCAATGACGCCACTCATACGCCGCCTTCATATTTGTGGTTCGGAGTAATTTTCACCTCCTACGGAGTCAGCTCCATCTTCTAAGGGTCTTGAATCATGGTGCTCCATCAGCACTTCGTTGCTGGGAGAAGCTGTGCTAGTACCTCCCCCCAAGCTCCATATATATATTAGAGGGGTAGGGTAAGTAACGACATTGGAATTTAATGGTGGCTCATTGATTAGGAAGCTTCCTAATTTACCCCAATGATGTTGTTGCTTAGATTGGAGGGTCAAGCCATTTATTGGCATGACACGTCACCAGTCCCATCTTACCGCTTGTCTATTTTTGGAATAGAATAAAAATAAAATAATAATGTAATTTTATTTATTCTATTAAGAAGTTCCAAAAACTAAATTTTATCTTGATATAATACGGTTGAAGTTAACCCTCCCTTAAGAGAATCCCAACACTGCAGATTCAATGGTTCCCCCATATTTTTAATCCGAGCAATAGTTCAAATGTTAGAAAACGCCGCTCACGCATTTAATGAATGTACCCGAAAAAGTTTCAGAAAATTATTAATTGTCACCCTTGAACCGCACCGGTTGAGTTTTGGATCTTCCTAAGTGAAACATGGTGAAACAAACCGAATGATATTCTCAGAGTTTTAATCCGAGTTACGATTTAGAAGTTATTATTTTTTATAATAAAATAATCGTCACTTAATTATTTTATTTACGGCCAAAAACTAACATTCACTAGTGGCCCGCACCGGTCATAGTAAGTATCTGCCTAAAGAAAACATACCCTCACAAGTTCAGTGAAGGTCACATATTTTTAATCTGAGTTACCGTTTGTGAGTTATAAGAATTTGAAAAAAAACATTTTTTAATTATTTTATTTACGGTTATTTCATTTTCAGTTTTTCTCACTGGAGGTCTGCATCGACCAAACATAAGTCACGCCTAGGGTAAAACCGCAATCCTGAATGCAACAGTGCCCTCAGATTTTTGATCCGAGCAAACGTTTAATAGTTATTCCACTTTCCCAGGAAAATTTCTTATACGTACTATGTAAAGCATAACAAAATTTTGATAGATCATTCCTGGCACTCTAGGCCTTAGAATCATGCACTGTCAGATTTTGCGGTCTCAAAATAATTTGATATAATTAAAAAATTATACATAATTTCTGGGACATTACATTCTCCCCACCTTTGGCCTTTACATCCTCAAAATCCAAAAAAAGTCAAAACAACCAAAAGAGGGTACTGAGCATGAATATACGCCTCCTGCTCCAATGTGCTCTCCTAGAGTTTCTCATGCTGCCAACATACGTGCACTTGAGGTATCAACCACCCACAAAGGACCCGATCTTTTCGATTCATAATCACCACCGGATCCTCCATAAACATGACCCCATCATCAAAGTCTAGCTCATCGTGGTCGATGATGTGAGTTGGTTCATGCACGTATCTCCATAGCTGGGATACGTGGAAGATGTCGTGCACCCTCTCCAACTACGGTTGAAGAGCCAATTGGTATGCTACCTTGCTTATCCTCTGAATTATCAGAAAATTACTGATAAAACATGGTGATAACATGACACCTCATCCAAATATCTATAGTCCCCGTCGAGGGGAGACTCACAAGAATATGTGGTCCCCCTCATTGAACTCCAAGGGTATTCGTATTCTGTCAGCATAAGACTTCGGAAAACTCTATGCAGTCTTCACTTGATGACATGTGAGACATCGTGATACAAATTCTGCCACTTCTTTCTTAATATCTGGCCACCTGTACTGATGTCGGAGGTCCGGGCACATCTTCACCTCACCAGGATGTACCGCCAGTGGGGACTTATGGAACTCCCTCAACACCTCCTCCCAACGTGCCACCGGGACCATGGTATGTCGTATGAAGAGGATGACGGGCTCCCCACATTCAGAAAATCCATCAGGTTCCTTCCCTGAGGATATATGAGCACGTGGAGCCTCACAATCAATGCCCCCAAGTTGTGCCTCCCTGACTTGCTGAATGGGTGGGGGAGTGATAGTCATAGACTGGATGTAAGCAACATCATATCTATCCACGAAGGATATATGCAGTGAGACTAGCTACTTTGACACCTCACTCAATAGCTATAGACCATACGTCCTACTGAGTGTGTCTATTACCATTTTCCCCTTCCCAAGAGTATAGACTATCTCAAAGTCATAGTCCTGGAGGAACTCTAGCCACTCTTGTTGGGAACTGAAAACTCGAAACTCCTACTGCCATGAGGATAAGGTTGGTCGACTCACGAGTGATCGTCCACACCCTCTAATGCATGAGTTTATCCTAGGCTTCCAGTGATTCCTTTTTTTCCGACTAAGGAAAACCCCATCCCAACATTATAGATGAACCAAATCCTTCTTTCCTAATATATTGAATCTGAGTATGAACTGTGGATTTCCAGTAATACCCAAACAAAGGTCATAAGGCCTCGACACTATCACCATGAGGTTCCAACCGAAACTCTTACCAAAAGGGTCAGATTGCACATTTGGCGTAAGTGTGATTATCGAGTATCCTCCGAAATGTATCTCCAGACTTGAGGTTCAAGTCAATGACTTAACCGAAAACTCCAGGTCTTGAACATGATCCGTTGTAAGAAGGAATGATTAGTTTCTTTGTCTATTAATATGAAATCTAGTAGTAGACATAGACCATACCTCAAACCATTTTTGGATCCCTTGGGTAACACTCCTTGACAGCATGTAGCTACTCCCTTCCCTTGTCCTCCATCTCCCTGGGCCTAGTGGGGACCACATTGAGGTGTTGGTAGTAACATGTCGAAAAGTACCCCACCTCATGCTGCTCTCATAGCCCCACTCCCACATCTGCAGCCCTACAGATTTGTCTATCCCTATCACATCCTCTTCCCGAAATGTTTTACACACCCAAGTCTCTGAGTCTGGAACCAGTTTCCTGCTTTACCACCACTAACATTCATTGGTTGTATCCACTCAGCCAAAGGAATTTCAACCACAAAGGTTCCCTCTAACACCCTAACATAGGTAAAATAGCATAGAGAAATAGTGCTGGATTAAATGTCCCTAAAGACACCTCTCTTGGAAGTCTGAGCTCTGAATCACTGATCGTAATGTATTCATCGAGTGCCAGGAATGGTTGGTACGCCTCGAAGAATACTCAGCCGTCCACATGTCATCCTTCCAAAGATGTAGAAGCTCTAGGGAACTCTCAACCACCTCCTCAAGACAGTCCTTAGCCACCAGCGATTCCGGCTCGCCTTGGAACCTGAGAGGTATTTGATGCGGAAACACATGTAAGGAACTACGCCAACATGTGTCCTCTACCGGTACCGCCGGTTGTAACTACAGACCAATGGGTAGTGATATAGATTTCACAATACCCGAAGGTACCATATCAGGAAACAGTCAATGTAACGAAGCGTCATTACACTGCGAACCATCCACATGGTCACACACTAAAAAATTCTAGAAGATAAGGTCACCATATGCTCTAGTGGTGTCTCAACTAGGCATAAAACTCTAGCCATAACCTTTATCCAGTCCTCAGCCGCATGTGAGTCCATCTCGCCACGGAAAATCAGGGGGCTCTACAACTGTAAATCGTGCAACACACTCAATCGGCGTGCATCCTCTATTGGTGGGGATATGGGCAACACCTGTCTAACATGTAGTGGTGCTTCAGGTAAACCACCTGAAGGTTATAATGTTGTAAAAGGGCCCTGCACCGAGGCATAATTGCTCAGTGGGCCGTCATTGTGTACTCTCTTGGGAATCCAAGCTGGCTATCTATGCGACGTCATCCTGATAAAGAACAGGTGCTCCACTGTCATTAAGTTATACCTGGTGAGCTAACTCCAAAGAAATAAAAATAAAAACTTTTCAGAAACACATACAATCAGTGCTTTCATGCGCAGAGATGGAAATTAGATTTCAGGTTCTTGGTGTATGTATACATCTGTCAGCACACCAACACCAGACTCCCAGAACTTAAAACCACACTTATAATACTTAACACTATTGCTTCACATGAAATATCAGAGTCCTAGTTCTTCATTAGAACAAAAATCCTCTGATACCACTTTGTCATGACTCATCCCATGGGGCCAGTGTCGTGACTACCCCAAGCCCACATTCTATAGGCCATGGGTTGGCAACTAACACCGAAAGGCATATTCCCTATGATGGGAAGGCATTTCTTTTAAACATATAAAAACACATGCTCCGAAAACATAAAAAGAAGAAACTGTGAAGTAAACTACTGTAGTAAAAGTGTACTAAAAGTAGAGGGGGTCAGAATAAAATCCCAACTGTAAAAGTACAAGTAAAACTGTAAGGAACAATACAAATTAAAAAGGGAAAACATATACTAAGTCATCCATTGAAGATCCATCCTGAAGGGTAGGTACATATCGCCTCCTCAGCACTCCATGTCCACCTATCTCCTCAGCGTACCGCCTAGTCTTGGCTCCCCCAAATCTCAGCCCAACTGCTTGTCTTCTACACAAGACACAACAAGGTGTGGTCAAAGCCTGTGCTGGGGTGAGTATAAAAATACACAGTAGAGACCTCGAGACACCTGTAGGTCTCTCAAAATACCACAAAGTAAAAACCACAAATCATTATCTCAATCACAAAGAACAAAGAAACAGAAAAAACCCAAAAAGAGTCTCAGCTCAAACATGGTTTTCAGTGAAGTGTAGAAGTGAATATGATTAGTTGCGAAGAAAATTCATCTTATTATATCAATATGTACTAGTTATTACGATACAGAGTTTGACCCACATAGGATCAATAGGTACTAACCCCAGTAATGATCTACACATGATCCGACCCTCCCAGAGTCGATAGGGAACTAACCCCCGCTGACCCACATAGGATCTGACCCACAGATGATTGATATGAACTGACCCAAACAGGATTGCTGAGTGTTGAACCACATAGGATCTGACCCAGACATGATTGGTATGCGCTGACTGACACAGGATCGGTGAGCGCTAAACTCTGTAAGATCTATCTCCAACCTCCACCTCACTACCATCCACTAGATTCCTCACACCTGGTGCACTCAAGTTTCATAAAATCTTCCTTTGAGATATCTTTCATAACTCAACCATATATAAGCTCAAAAAAGGAGTAACCGAAAGGACAACCATGTCGTAAGGGTTCCAACGCGACAGACAGTGTGTCAATTAGACGCCCGATCTGTGAGTTGTAAGAGTTTTAGTTCCAAGGTCCCGGTTGGATTCGGGTTCCATCCAACCCTACCGTACTCTAACTATCTAAAAAACTCAAATGGAGTAATTAAAAAGGATCATCTCGCTCAAATGGTCCCAAATCTATAGGCGGTTCGTCAAACGGGTGTCTGGTTCCCAAGATAAGGTCCTTTATGTGTTTTCGGGCCCAGTTGGGACCGGGTTCGGCCCGACTCGACCCGACCAGGATTGGGCTAGGCCGAGGTGAACTCAGCCCCCTGGGTGAGGTGGAATTAGCCCACTGGGCCGATGTTCAATCTGGCCCACTAGTGGGGCCACCCACAAGGGCAGCCCGACCTAAATCGGGTGGCCCAACCAGAATAGGGCGGCCCGCAAGGTCGACCCGACCAGAATAGGGTGGCCCGTAAAGGGGTGGCCCAACCCGCGTGGGGAGGAGGCCTGGTCCGGAGCGGCGGCCCGCTGGGGAAGCATTTTTTACTCGAGGGCAGAGACCCAATCTGAGTGTTGCGGCCCGCTGCACGGGTGGTGGCCCAGTCTGAGGGTGGAGGCCTGGGGCGAGGGTAGTGGCCTGGTTCGAGGGTGGCAACCCGACTCAACAGCGGTGGCACAGTTTGTTACGACAAGGGAAGTGTAACCCCCAGTCACCAAGATTACCGAATATCTTGGAGGCCATTTGGTTGACAAGGTGGTAGCACCACGTGTGTGCCTGATGTCACTGTCGAACCCGTCAGAGGTGGGTTCAGTGTCATCCACGACTTCTATTCATCAGCAGCACGATAGTCCCCCTACCTTTCTTTCCACAGCCGACCGTCGTGTCAGTCGCCTCATCCATTTTCCACGGCTGACGACCCATGACCCTCCCCTTGCGGCATGCGTCAACGTGCTCACAGTCTTCCGAGGTGGCACAAGGAAATCAAGATAACAGAGGGTTCGAGCGGGGTTTGTTAGGCCCACACCCTGCTCGTTATCTCACAATATGGAGGATATTATGGGTGTTAAATAAATATTTGTATTGAACTCAATATTAACCCCACATAATTCCCTGCAATAATCCCCTACAAAGACGAATGAATCGTGGGTCAACCCATTAGTCGGTTGACCTGCGTTCTTCGTTTTGTTAAAGAACAGGGTTAGAGGGAATCAAAAACTCAAAAACAAAAATAACCCCCTACATCAACCTGCAAAAATTATTGCAAATCCCGTAAGAATAAATCATCTGTGGATCAACTAGTTAGTGAGTTAATCCGCATTTTCCATTTAGAGGTGAAGAACATGGGAAACAATAATAAAAAATATTTAAACCATTATCTCGTAACCCGTTGGATGGCATCCACGACTTAAAGGCGGATCATGTTCTTCGTTCCTGCAACCGGTTCCTAATGACGCCACTCATAAACCACCTTCCGGTTCGTTGTTCGGTGTTTCCTATCTCCTCCCGTTGGGTCAGCTCCGTCTTCTAAGGGTCTGGTGTCATAGAACTCCTTCAATACTTCGTTTCCTAGAAAATTATTGCCGATACCTCCCCCCAAGCTCCATATATATAGGAGAGGGGGAGGGTAAGTAACGACGTTGAAATTTAATTGCGGCTCATTAATTAGGAAGATTACTAATTTACCTCAACGTTGATGTTACTTAGATTGGAGGGTCATTCCATTTATTGGCTTGACACGTCACCTATCCCCCCTTACCTATTATCCACCGGATGAATTGAATAAAAATAAAATAAAAATTTTATATTATTTATTATATTAAAAAGTTCCAAAAAATATCTTTTTCTCTGGATATACTGTGGTCAAAGTGAAGCCTCGTTTTAGAAAATCTCAGTTCTGTGGATTCAATGGTGCCCTCATTATATTTAATCAAAACAATGGTTAAAATTTTTGAAAACGCCGCTTACGCGTTAATTGAATGTCCCCGAAAAAAAGGTTTGAAAGATTTTTAATGGTCACCCTCAATCCGCGCCAGTCGAGGTTAGGCTCTGCCTAAGTGAAACACGCCGTAACGAACCCAACAATACTCTTGGATTTTTAATATGTGTTACTATTTAAAAGTTAATCAATTTTAAATTAAAATAATATTCCCTTAATTATTTTATTTACGGCCAAAAAAGTAACATTCACTACTGGCCCGCGCCGGCCAAGTTTATTATCTGCATGTACAAAGCATACCCTCACGTGTTCAGTGGTGGTCTCATATTTTTAATTTGAGTTACCATTTGTGAGTTATAAGAATTTGAAAAATAAAATAACTTTATTTATTTATTTAATTTACATTTATTCTATTTTCATGATTTCACACCGAATGCCTGTGCTGACCAACCATATGTCGTGCCTAGGGTAAACCCACCATCGTGAACGCAAAAGTTCTCTCATATTTCTGATCTGATCATCTTTTTAAGAGTTATTCCATTTTTTAGGAAAGCATCATATGTATTCTAACTACATCTTAACAAAACATAGAAGAATCATTTTGGGCACTTCGAGCCTTGGAATAGCGGACCGTCAGATTTCACGGTCTGAAATAATTCCATATAATAAAAAAAAGTATACCGAATTTCCAAGACATTACATTGGGTATATTAAAATTATATGATATATATAACATTATAATTATAATTTAATTATCTTATATAATTATATACATATAGTTTATTTTATTTATTTATTTCAATATGACTATAAATATAGAAAGATTGTTTATTCATACGTATGGCTTACCATATCCATTAACGGTGTATTCCATTTCATACATATACATTATATAAATTATTATTATAATAATAATATAATGAATATACAAGATATTTATATCATATTTAAATTATTTAGTAATGATATAAGTATAAGGACCAATGGTATAACAAATTAATACCCTTGAAAAGAACAAAGAGAATATTACCCAAAGTGAAACCTTAACATAAGATGATTAACAGGCGGGTAATACAAGGTCATGATCAAACCATATATGATATTAGATATAAAATTATGTTTCTATAAAATATTTTTATTATATTTATATTTATTATTATAAATGTTTATTGAATAGATATGATGAATTTCAAGATACTAGGTTAGGGGATTTCATCTCACTTTTAATTTATGTGCCATACATGTTATGTTTTCTACTCATTCATTTTGTGTGGTGTATGTATTGACCATTATTTTATTATTTTCATATTATAATTAAATATATGGGTATTCATATATCCATTTTATGATCTTTTATTATGGGCTTTATGTTCCAAAAATTTACCAAATAGGTAAAATAGTTTTGTCTCAATTTTCCTTCTTTGGGACTCATGTTTTGTTAAAGACCTAATTTTTTTTCGAGGTGTATACACTTCCATTTTAAATCTTATATAATGATATTCCTTATTTTAAAGATATTTTGATCTTCATGTAATTTCCATTTCTTTCATGGAGATTATGATCCCCAGTTTCATTGATATAAGAGTTTGTTGAGACAATCTCATCGGTTTTTCAGATTGTCTATGTTTATGCTTCCTTTGATGATATATTATGTTGCATATCTCAAGAACACTCATGAGTTTCTTTCTCATCTGTTTATTCAGAATATATAAATGTATTAGTACTATTTTTACACTCTTTGGAACTTAATATAATGTGATTATGTAAAATATGAATGTCTCCCTCTCTATTTGAAAATCTATTATATTCCAAAAACATGTTTTCAAAAATGTTTTAAAAAGATCATTGAAGCCCATTTTCCAGGAAAAAGGATTTGAAAATGTTTTACATTTTTCAACGATTCCTTTATATGTTTTTGAATATATTATCAAAGAATAATATTTTCAAAAGTTTTATGTTTTAAAAAGTGTTTTTCAGTGAAGAAAAAGATATTTTTCCCACAAAATGTTTTTAAAAGATCTTTCAAAATTATTTACAATCTATGATTAAATCTATTGGTGTTACTCATGAGACTCTAGGGAAATTATGAAATGTTTCCATTTATATTATTTATATAAGTGGATTATGATTTTATGGAATGATTTCGATGTAAAACGTATTCTCTTTAATGGGTTATATGATGTTGAAACCTGCTTCTTTTCACAGGTTATGTTTATGATGAAATGATTATGAAACATGTCTCCTTCCATAGATTATGATATGATTAAATGTTTATAATACCAATTTCATTTAATGGGTTATGGTATTAATTTTTATGATCTTGTGGAAGATGTTTGTATGATTTCATTATGATAAGAATGAGAACTATATCTACCTTAAATGAACTGGGTAAAGATTTATATATCATGAGAGAGATATTGATGAAATGAGAAATAAACTCAGTTCAGTATTACAGGGATGGAATGAGGGGTGAACTAGGTTCAGTAATACACGACTGAAACAATGTGTAAACCCAGTTCACTAAATTACTTTATCCACTAAGATGGGCTTAGAAATATTTCATTGACTAATATAGAAATCATTACATATGATTGTGTGTCTTCCAAAATTCCATATTTTATTCCTGTTTTATATTTTCATGGCTTATGTTTAGTATTTCATTATAATTCATGTTTTATGAACTTTTATGCTTTATTCCATAATTTGTGTATAAGATCTTTGATATGAGGAGCATGATCTTATATTTTTGTTATCATGTTCTAGTACCGTTAATCTCATGATTATGCTTACATATTTCCCTTGTTACCCTTACTGAGAATCTAAGATAACCCCTTTTATGTCTTCTTTCCCCCAAGTTATGAAGATATTTTATTGATGTGTATAAGAAGGTTTTAAGTCATTATGAACCTAGTGGGAGATAATGTAGCTCATTTATGTATGATTTTTATGTTTCAATGTTTCTAAAGGCACTAGATTAGTATGCTATTTATGTGTTTTTTTGTATAATGTATTATATATTATGTACAAGTTTTTTAATGTTAATGTATGAAATGTGAGGGTCAATATAAAGATTACGTGTGTAATTAAATTTAATTATTTTATATGGTATTAATAATTTTTTATATAAATATTTAAATTTGATAAAAAATCTTTTAATTTATTAATCCTCACTTCAATGATATGATGTTTGTAAGGGATTTCTAGTCTCTCTTTTATTTCTAGAAGATATATGAAAATTCACCAATAATTTCATTTATGTGGTGTATATAATACCACCTAGTAAAGTTATATAATGTATACCATTATTTCATGATATGAAATATTTCATTTACTTTTATGGTTCTTTGGGGATTACAATTCAAAATATTACTAAATCAGTAAGGGATTTTTGTCTTAATTTTTCTTCTTTGAGAGTTATGTCATGTTATACACATAAGTTCTTTTATGATGTGTATATAACGTACTTATGACATGTAATATCATGAATTAACTTATTCTAATGATATTTTATGTTTCATTAAATGTTATCCATTTATGGGGTATACAATTCAATGTTACAAAAGTGGTAAGAGTTTTAAGTTGAAATGTAATCATTTATTGGGATTGTTTATGATTAAGTATGAAATGATTAAATACTATGATTTAACTCTCAATAAATCTCATAAATTATCTTATCTTATGGTTATTCATGATATTTTTAAGTAATCCTATATTTTTTCAGTCTTTTTTACTTAAAATAATTTATAAAATGTTTTTAAGAAAAATATTCTTTTTTTGTATCTTTGGCTGAAAAACCATTTCCATACAATACCATATTTTATAAAAATGTTTTAAATTTTCATAGAAGTATATAAATTATTTATTAATGAAATTATTAACCGTGAATAAATATTGAAAAAAATTTGAAATGAATGTCTATGTCATTTTCCAAAAAATTCCCATTTGGATTTTACCAAAAATTTCTAATGAAACATTATTTTAACATGCACCGAATGTAATGAATTTTCCATTATCAAGAACATTATTTTAATGAAAAATAATTTATAAATTTTAATGTTTATTTTCAAGTAAATGTATTTCCAAAAAAATTATGAATTATAAATTCTAATGTGATTACTAATTGAAAACTTAATTTTATTAAGAAATGTTCCATGTCATCCTTCAAAATAATTTTCCATATAAGTTGAATTCCTTTGTTATTAATTATTATATAATGAGGATATTTTATAAATATACAATCATATTTATTTATCTAGATAAATTAATAATTTTTATATAGATTATTATGAAACATGTTTATTTTCCATAGGTTAATAATGTTTCAAAGATATTGTAATGGATCTTGTTTCATTTCCAGTGTTAAATCATGTTTCAATGATATATTAAAGGAACCAATTTTTTTTTCATGGTTTAACCATGTTTCAAATTAATTTTTATGGAACCTATTTATTCTACAAATGTTAATTAATTTTAAAAAAGATTTTTGTGGAGCACATTTCCTTTATATGTGTTTATTATGTTATGAATGGAATAATGATTCTTTTCAATAGTTTTATAATGAAATAAAATGTCCATGTACTTTATTATGGTTGTGTTTCATGGACATTGTGTATATGATGGGTGCATCAAATAGCTCATGGTCAACCAATTATAGCTCAAATGATGGGTGAAACCAGATATCAGAAGGTGAGCATATTATAACTTATATAGTTGGTTCACCTAGATTATACTCCAATGCATTTGGGTAAAGAGTATGTTATGTGGAGAATTATTTTAGAAGTCAACCATAAGTGTATTTTATTTCTATTAGTTCATTAATATTTTAAAGAAGATGGTGTTCAAATATAAAAACATGTTCTATATATTCTTTCCATTGGTTTATTTATTCATTTGACTACTTCCATAGATAAAGCATTTTATCATATTTTGGGATATATGATTATTTTTTATGTGTATGATTACTTTATAATATTTTTCAAGATTAATAATTATGTTTTCATACCCTTAAACACATCTTATAAAGTTCATATATTTTCACATACAATGAAATTAAGATCACCCATATAATGTTTTATTTTCTCTATGATATCAATAAATTATTTGGAATGAATTATGTATATAAGGGAATCATATGGATAATGATGATGAGTTAATGTGAATTAAGGAAAGCTGTGTTAAGTATAATAAATATAAATTTAAAGGCATGAGTAATTCTTACATAAATGTTTTTTCTAATTCAATAACAATTTAAACCCCAAGGGTCATTGGGAATATATATTATCCAATATTTATTTTTGATATTGTATGCTTTTGATGTAAAATGTTGGTTCACCTCTACCATTATCAAACCTGAAAATATAATGTTTATTATTTCAGCACCGAATCTAGGAGTGTATGTTCGAGGTTGTTAAAATATAATTATAATTAGTTTAATAAAAATAATCTAATTAGATTTATAAACTAATACAAAATATCATTTTTCTTTTTAAATACTTAAAAAGTAGTTATAAATAAAAACAACTATTTTTCCGTATTCATTGAAAAATAAAAGTTTTCAGAAAAAAATCAAAATTACACCTGAAGATAATTTTTATATGCATATTTAAAAAATTAATTTATTTTTAATAAAAAATTATTATATAGGATATTTAAAATAATTATAATATTATCTCTCAAAGATTAATAATTTTTTTTAAATAAAATATATTTTTAAACCTTAAAAGGAATTTAGTAAATACAAAGTGATTATTTTCTAATAATTAATCACTACATTTATATTAATTATTAATATTATACCTATTTAATAAAATATTTACTCTTATTAATATGAAATAATTTAAAATATTTGATATAAAACTTATAGAATAATATCTCCTTGTTCATTTACGCTCGGTGTTGTCCATCTTATAAGCTATCATAATCATATTTTAAAATCATAGGATATTAAAAATTCTATCTCTACCACAAATTGTTTTTCTATATTTGATGATATTTATTACTTATAAATTCTATTTATATGAATCTTAAATATTTACCTATCTAAGTAGACCTTCATTTAATGGGGTAATACTTGTATTATGTTCATTTCTCAAATGATTTATTTATGAAATGTCATTTTGTTATGATATGAACCAATATTATTCAATTAATTTACTTCCATGGGTATTTATTATGTTTATAAATTATAATATCTTTCATTTTAAGGTAATAATAGTCATGTAAATGTAATGATGTCTATTCTTAGACAGATTTGAAATTATTTTGGTGATGTTTTTATCTCATGAGAAGTTATGTATGAGATTAAGTAGAACACCCAATCCACGATGAGACTATCTGAACCATGCGATGTTGTCTTAAAATATATACATGAATTATGATGATGTCATGTTTTGTGTTTCTTATATATTTACTATGTTTCCATGATCTTATGATACCATGTCCATTATGTTTTTCACCTATTTCATTACTCATGATATTATGATTAATAGAAAGTATATGATACTTTATAAGGGTGAAATGTAAAACTCATTTTTAAAAAAAATTCATAAAAAATTCATGATTTTAAATAAACCATTATGAGTTTTAATTTTTTCCTTTTAAAATTAGTAGGAAATGTTTTATTAAAATCCTCGGGAAGAAAAGTTGATTTCTTAGGAAATAAAATGATTATTTTAAGCCCAATGTTTAATTTTGAAAAAACAAAATTCTTATAGATGCATTAATTAAATTTTGTTCATTATTTATTATAATACCCCCCTTATATTTTTATCATCATCCCAAATTAGAAAATATTCTTCCAATGTTTTTAGTGATGACTATGGATAAAGATGTGGTAAAAATAAAAACCGTTAAGATGTATTAGGAAAAGAAATCTTGTTATATCAATTTTTAGGAAATTTTTTTATAAGTGGATGCTTCCACTTTATGAATTAATATTTATTTATGTAAGGGTGATGGAATAATTATTTATATTATAAACCATAAAGATAAAAAATGTATGAAGATGGATTCTTGACTTAAAACTCTTGGTTAGTAATGATTAAATCTATGTTAGTAAATATATATCCATATGATGTTTTACACTATTGTTATGTTTATCATGTCTATAAAATGTTGTTAAAAGGAGATATAAAGGTTATAGTGGATCATCAGGGTAAGATAAATGTATCTTCAACAAGTTCTTAATTTCACTATTTATACTAGTTTTACATTATCATGCACGGAGATCCTAATATTTTATTTCTAATAGACTCTGATGTATATAACACGGTTTATTATATTTTTAAGAAACATAATAGTTATATTAGAGGGATCCATGATTTTTTTCTGTAAAGTATATAATAAAATAAAGAAGACTACTAAAAAATAGAGTTTCTATTTCATTTTATGGAAATTAAGTTTTATAAAATTATTACCCTTATGTATTTGGGCTACATAGTAGTAACCAATATTTTACATTTTAAAAAATAGGCTGTTTAAATTTAACAGTTTCATTTCCCTTACATAGTTGAATCACATCTGGGTTAAATAGAAATACAATTTTTTCAAAGGCGTTTATGTAAGAGATTTCCTCCCATTTCAATATATATATCATTATTTTTAGGGGTGACCATAGATTAACCCTATACATATAGGTTTCTACATGAAAGATTTATGAAAATATGAAATTCACAAAGGTCACATGTAGTTACCCTTACAAATGTGGATGAAATTACGACTACCCATTCTCTCCCAACAGTCTATATATGGGTTATGTGAGACTTACCCTTACATTTAGTGTTTACATAAAGGTAATTCAAGGTAGATTTTTACTTAAAATGATCTTAAGAGTTTACCAAAAGGTAATACCTTCTGTACCCTTATGTAATTTATTCTATGAAATGGTCATGGTAATATACTAGTACAAAACAGAAACATAACTGGATTTCCATTATGTAGATTGTTTTCGTAAGGATAAAGGGAGGATACTATTATGATGGAATGTGTTCCCATATATTGGTAAATGGTTTTTTTTTTGAAAATTACTTTTATATCATTGAATGATTTTAAGGGTTTATTACATGGTTCATAACTCATTATAAAAGGAATTTTGGGTTATTTTAATTATAAAGGTTTAATAACTTAAATAATTAATTATTAATGGTTTATTATTAGTTAATTGAATTTTTATGAAACATTTTATTCCTAAATAATAATTTTTAATATTCTCAATAAATTTCAACAAAATTATATGGAATAAATTATAATCTAAAAATAAAATTATTTATATAGAAATAATAAGGGATTGTTTATTGATGTTCATAAAATATGATTTAAGGCCTAGATATAAACTGTTTATATTTAAATTATGATTTATACATAATTAATTTTATGAAATTGTTCAAAATAAATGGGGCCTTGTTGAGATTTAATTTTAAACTCACCAATGTATAAATGATTTATACGATAAATATTTAATAAATAATTTAGTATATTATATTTTGATAATGAAAAATGTTTATATAATATAAATTGGAGTATAATTTGTTTGTAAATTATATAATATCATATATTTAAAATGGAAATAAAATATGTTGATTTATATAAATGAGTGTATATTTTAGTGAATGTAAATTGTATATATTCTAGATTATAGAATTTCTATAATGTTAAAGATATATTTATAAAAGGGATTATAATTTTCTTTACTTACATACTATTCAAAAATATTTATATTTAGTTTAAAATTTCAATTTTCATTTATAGAAAATTTATTCATTTTTATATTAATTTTAATAAATTATTTATATTATAAATGATTATATTACAAAATTTATATGATAAGTTTTCTTACATGATACAACATTTTATTTTAATGCATGATATGAATCTATATTGAATTTAGTTTTTTATCTACATTGACCATTGATTGTAATTATAATTATATTTAAAATTTTATTTTCTATATATAGTATGTGACAATTAAGTGTTAGAATTATGATAAATTTGATTCTATCTTGAGTAATGTATCCCTTTGTAGAGTGACCTGGGGTCACACTACCAACCTACCAAGAGGTTTGTGCCATGTTTTTGCCGATTAATAGGGATGTCTATTTATCCCTCTAAGCTTGAAATTGTAGATATTTTAAATATTGTGCTACTATATCCCTTTACATGAAGTGTTCATGTACCTTATTTATATGATGCATCAAGATATGATGGAATATGTTTAACATCTTTTTTGGATATGTAACACAAACTTATTGGTTTTATAAAGAGTTATACATAAATGTGGCATAAAGATATTAATTTAATGGAGGGAATAGGTTTCCAAACTAAATTATTAGAAGCATGAATACATGATAGGGAATAACACGAGATACAATATAGAGATAAAATATCCATAAAATTGTAATTGTGGGATTCATTATAAAGATTCGCATTCCATGATTTATACCATCCAACCAGATTAGTCATGATAATGTTTGGTACCTCTGGATTATATTGGGTAAGGAAAGAATTTAATAAGTGAATTTGGATTTAGGTCCCCATAGATTGTCGCATATATTCATTTTTAGATTTTTTTAGGTTAAATTTGCATGTTGACACTAAAATGAATATTTTACTAGAGGAATAAAGTCGATTTTATCAATATAATGGACTGGAAAAATTGTTTTCCGCTTGACTATCTAAGATCCTTATATGATATGATTAGAATTATGCCCTAAAAAATATTTGATCAATTGGGGAAATTCCAAAGTGACCTGTATATTAGCGAAATATGGATATTGGACCTCTAATGGATATTATAGTCATTTTAATAGGGTCATTATGCTAGTGCAACCCCAATTATTAATATTCCTTATTACATGGTTAATAATACATGACAATCATATGGTAAAAGATTATATTGTAAAAATATCATCATTATCATCCTTATTATTTACATTGTAATTAATCATTGAAAAAGAGGAACTTAATTTAAGCAGTTCTAGTGAATGGTAGCATTATAAATGTTCTTAAATAATATTTTTTATTTAAGAAATATTTTTAAGAAATATTATACATGTCAAAATAGTTTATTACTTACTACATAATTATTGAAATGTTTCAACATGTTAATTATGATGATAAAGAAAGTCTAAAGTGATTCATTTTTGAATTGAAAGGAATTTGATTAAAATGACTAGAGGGATTTTAGTCTGAAATAATATATTCAATATGATTGGGTAAGTAAATGTTTTAAAAAATTATATTCTCATATATTAAATATTATTTGGTATGTAAAATGTGATTCAAAATTATGAATATATTTAGCACTCTATGAGAATAAAGGATTCATTAAATCTTTAATGTTTATATAAATAAATTATATTAATTTGATATATGTGTTATATCAACTATTATTTTATAAATATATAGAAGTATGGATGATATGAAGAATAAAATATTGGAATTTTTTCTTTTATATGTGAAAAATAGACATTCCATTGATAAGATGAATATTTATTTCTTGGATAAAATGGCCATATGATGTGTATTTTTATATCATTTATATCTTGAAAAGGGAGTTTGAAAAATTGTTTATAATATAAAATTAGATGGGTATTTTAAAAGAAAATATTTCGTGATTTGTTTAATTCTATAACATGATTTAAGGGGAGACTAAGATGGCATGTTCTCGTCAGGGAATTTATCCACTTATCATCAATATAAATATTCTAAAAATAGGATTGATTTAAAATAAATTTTACCTTATATATTCAATGTTTTTGAAATATATATAGTCTAGGAATGTGATTCAAAGGTTGGAACTATTGTATAGAATGCACATGTATATAATGGAAAAAATAGAATAAATATACCATAGTTGAATTAGTCAACAAAATTTCATAAAGAATTCAAGGTCACTAAAAAAATAGGGTTTCTGGAATAATTGATTATAATTTAATATGAAAAGATTATATAAGATATACCTAAAACAGTTTTTGAAACCCCATATAATGGCCATGTTTAGTATGAATACTGTATAATTTAGTTATTTTATTTTGGAAGGTATGAAATACCAAATGTAAATTTTATAATGTTGTGTAAATATATAAGACCCCAAAATCAATGATATTATCTATTGACCCTCTAGTTTAAATTCATGAGATGATGTAAATAGTTAATTCAACAAGGATTTTAATTTAAAGTATTTTATCAAGCATAAATTAATCTAAGTAAAATATGTTTATTTATATCTCATTTATTTTTGTGATAGGAGAAGTTTCTCAGTTAAAAAGATAACTTGTGAAAATATGTTAGATGATTATCTATATTCTTTGGATGTATGATTAATCAAATACTCCGTTATATTTATAGGATAAGATATGGATAAATATTATTTTATCCTATATAGAATTTTTTATCTGAATATTTTTAAAATATATAGAACTGTGTTCCGACAACCCTATAGTGAGATATTTTAATAAAATATTATTTAAAAAAATGTTTCAATAATATACAATACCATATTTGAAATCAAAATAGTAATTTATTTTTTCAATAAATACTAAAATGATATCAATGTTATTTTTAATAATAAAAGGTTTGGGATATATTAAAAATATATTATAAAAATAATATATTTTTTGAGGCAAGTTGGAGTTTGTTTTAATATAAGGAATTTGAAATTTAACAAATAAACAATTACATAAATATATATTCAATGTAAAGTTTACTTAATATACTAATATAGTTATATTATATGGGTAAAAGATAGAGTAATGAAAAAAACATGATATAATATGGTTCCATGGATGAAGATGATGAATGTAGAAAATATCCTAATATATAATATAATTCTATATCTAAACATTTTATGTTATAAGGTTAAGAGATTTGAATATGTTCGATGAATAATTTAGAAACCATCATCAAAGTTTCCTACATCATAGATGTTTCTCACTAATATGTCTATGGGGTAGTATTATATGTTGGTCATATAGACATGTGATATGGATTACATAAGATTTAATGTGATAGAAAAACATAGAAACTATGTCAAACAGAAGGCTAATCAGGTAGTTTTTCAAATATGATATCATTATTTAGTAATTATGATTGTTTTGGAAAATATTTTTAATTAGTTTAAAAATATTAAAATTTATCATATTAAAGGCGTAATGACCCACCAATTCTCATTATGTTGAGAGTGCAACTAGTCATTACCGGGCCTTAAGCGACAACCCTAAGACGCCAAAGGTAGGAAATAAATGCCGAAGGGTTTCAAACACAAGTGGGGGACTAATTAACCTTTAGGAAATGAACCAATAAGCCTACTAGCCATAAAAAAACATTCACTATATGATGCATGCACAATTGAAAGACAACTCAACAACTTCATGCACTCAAAACCACATCAAAGTATGAAACAACGAAAGGATAACAAAGTACCAGAGTGCACAACAGATAAAATAGACAAGACTATCCGAAGACCTCAAAAATCCATGTTCCATATGTTTCAAGCTACAAAATCTCCAAAATTCCCAACATCACAAGGTAGTGAAAAACATGTCTGAGACATTACCTTTTCCCTAGTCTCTAAAGATAGCTTCTGCAAAATCACCAAAGTTCCAATGCAGGGGTGAGTATAAAACTTAGTAGGTTTTCCCGAATGACTTCCCTACTCACGCCACTAGGATAGAAGAGTTAGAAAAAATTATATAAACTTGTTTATATAAAACAATTTCTTAAAATCTGTTTATAACTAAATATAAACATGTCTCAAAAAACATTCATTACCAAAACCATAAAAGTGAAATTGAAACCAATTTTTTCAGCATGATATTTGTCTAGAAAAATAACCAAACAATATTTACAACCATTTACCAATATCCCTATATCAGCATACCAAACCATTACTCAAACCCATGAAACCAACCATGCATGCTATGTTGGGAAAGTTCCATACTCATGAGTGGTTTCTCGTCGATCTAAAAATTCGTCATAAGGTAATTGTTTCCCCTGGGTCATTAATCCTTTGGCACCGAGCACAAGGTCATATTTCAACCAAGCCCTATATATGCAATTACTATATTCCATTAATCCTTTGGAATCATGAACAATGCTATATTTTAACCAAGACCTATATATGCAATATAAAAACCCAACACATATTCCCAGTGATCAAGCCAAAATAAACCTTTCAATAAAACACCTTTTTATTGAAAACTATTTCCGTCAATACCATTTCAATGCCTAAACATTTCAACTCAAATCCATTTCAATAAAACCAAATTTTTATAGAAAATAATTTATATTGAAAACCCATTTTTCATCAACCATCTAGCAATTCCATAAAAACCATAATTTTAAATCATTATTTTAAATTAAAACCCCTTTTGCACAACTATTCTCCAAGATCACGCAATTTCTCAAAAAACATAAATCATCACATATGAATAATTTTACATGAATATCACAATCAATAAATCATTTTAAATCCAAGACATTCAATTCTCTCATGAGGAGTTGAGAGAGAATCCACCAACCTTGATGGTTTTGAGGAAACTTTAATAAGAAACAAAAAACACACAAGGAAACATGCCGATTCTCCAAGAGCGGCCTTTGATATATTATCCTAGAAAGATGACGACTGAAATTTTAAATATTTGGAATCCAAAAATTTAGAGCTAACTACTATATTTTCAGATCTGAGAAAGAATAGATATCAAAGAAGTGGATAAAATCAGATCTAAGAAAACATGACAAATCCCTTAAGAATGGTGACATACCTCAAGAATCGGACTCGAAATCACCAAGGGAAGGCTCCAAAATGGCTTCAAATCATGTGTGGAGGGTTATAAATCATTATATGGAGAGTAATATCTAATTAGGGGAGTTTTGAATCCAAAACGAAATAAATAGAGCAAAAACGAATAAGCTTCTAGAAAATAGGATCTAGATTTGACCTTTGTGAAAGATTTGACCACACGGTTTTTTCCAACCGTGTATGGATCATGCAAACCTCCTTTTGGTACCAAAACTCCATAAATAACCCCCCAAATTATTCGATCCTTCACCTTTACCCCTTTTTATGGAAACATCACAATTTATGGAAACACTCCACTTTATGGAAACATCCCACTCTACGGAAACTCTATATATTATGAAAACTCTCTATTTTATGGAAACCCAAATTAAATAAAAGTGAGGGAAAAGGTGTTATCTACATTAAACTATTGGTACTAAAAATGGAATCCTCTATTTTTTCTTTTGTTCTTGTTTGTTAAATAACATTATATATAGATATATATTAAGTGACATTCAATGAAAATTCAAGACTAAATTTATTACATTGATTTGTCCCTAACCCATGTTAATAATATACTAGTATAGATTTTTATGATATGTTAAGGTTAGTTTCAGTAGGATTATTTTATAGGGAATCATATTATTCTCATGATGCACCAAAAATATAATGTGATTCTTTATGTGAATTGGATGACAAACTATGTATGCCACATGGAGTGTTATAAATATTTATTTGGTAGAGTAGTGGCACATGAATCATATTTGAGTACCCATAACCTGAGGTTGGTGAGATACCTAAAATGAGTGCTATTATACTATAATAACTTACTTACACAAGTATATTTATTTATTTAGCTAATATAAGGGTGTTTAGGTATATTGATGATCATGCCATTGGTTGGAGCTTAGCAAATATGGGATTTTTCCTCTGCTAAGAAAAGTATGTCATCTGGGTGTAAAATTAACATAAAATATATGTGGGTGGGGCTACACCAGGTTATGAAATATCTATCTATACGATGAAAAAGTGATGTTCTTATCCATTTTAATGAATTACATATGATGTGTTCATCGATCTGATCATTCTATACTCAATGTGGTCAGAATAAATAAATTGGATTATTGGGATTAATATGATATGTGTCCTATAGTCACTTGATATATTGGGAAAAGGAAAAAAATAATTATTAATTTTTCTTTATGATGTAGATTGGTGGAAAAGTTATACTGAAATATGTGTTTTCGGGAGATCATGTCAAATCTGTTTATTTAATGAGTATGATTGATTCTTTTATAGAGGATGTTCCTTACATACATGTATGGATCCATATATTTGTATTTTTTTCAACAATATAAAGTAATATGAGGTTACACAATTTGTTTTACATAATGGGGATGGAATTTGAATCATAGATCCACTTTAAAACTAAATTAGAGTTTATTCAATAGCGTTTTGGATAGGTATTGAAAAGGTATTTAATATGATGTGAAATATGGTTAAGTTAATGATAATTTTATAGAGGTGTTTTGGAAGATATCCCAAAGGAGTTTTGGATATGATTTTATAAGTTATTGAATACTATATAATTGAAGGTGAAATGGAAAAAAGATTAGTTTGATTTTGTGAAAGTGGGATTTTCAGGGATATTTTTCACTAAATCCTTATATATATAATATATATATATTTTTAAATATTTCATAAAAATGAAATTTTTATTATGAATGGGGATAATCATGTATAATACCTATGATAATAGTGATCATTCAGATAGTTTTATCTAGAAATGACTATCATTTAATATTACTTTTCATTGGATGAAACATTTTGAAATAAATTCATATGATGAATTCATTTTATACGTGGTATTCATTCATTAATTTTAATGGATGAATAAATTAGAAAAACCAAGGGTAATACTTCATAATTATAAATTATATATCCATACGATGGATTCATGGTGTGTAATTTCCTCATTATTTAAAAAAAAACTCTAACACCCACAACTATCTTCATCTACTTTTTAAATATTTATGTACTGGTATATCATTGAGGGAAAATAGATCCCATACAACTGTTAGATGATTATAAACATCCCATATGCATATCAATAGAGGATGGATGCCTTTTTTTGTATACCATAGATGTTTATCAAGAACATACTACATTTTCTGAATGTGACCAAAAGGATCCAGTGGATCATCATTGTAAGGTGCACATATTTACTACATGTTCTCCATTTTAGAATTAATGGAAGATTCAAATTAACTTATGTCAAGATACATATATTTTGTTTATAATTTCTTTCTATATGTCTAATAAGATCTATTAGATTCATAAAAAACCTAAAAATATAGATGGTTATCTTAGGACAAAAATAGTTACATAGGTGGTTAAACCAACACTAACACATAACAAATGTCTTGGGGGTATCCTTAACATAATATTTCCATGATTATGATTATGCCACACTTTTAGGATATGTTGTTATGATAATTTTATTTTCTCATCTATGATTTAAATCTTTTACAACAAGATTCATGTCTTATTATCTTCAATGATTTATTCTCTAACTCATGATTATGATCTACAAATTATTGATTATGATTTTGAAATAATAAAATCATGTTCTCATACCATAATGTTCATGTTATGAATAAAAATAATTATTGATTGATATCACCATGTTTTAGCATTACAAAAATATAAGAACAATATTTTACATTAACATATCCTTAAGATATGAAGAATTATTTTACATATGTTATTCTAATTAAAGATGATAGTTGTGAAAAATTTAGTGGGAGATTATGTCAATGTTTTTTGTATCAGTTTTTTTATCCATGTTTCGAGAGAAAGTAATTAGTTATGTTTTCAAAATAGTTGATAGTGATATATTATATAAATTCATATTATAAGATATATATTTAAGATTGAAATTATCGGGTCACCTCCCATGTCATCAAACATATTCAAAATATATTGATTTTAACTATCACAACATGGAAACTTTTATTATGACATGATAAGTTTATTTCTTCCTGAACTGATAGACACTTCACAATATGATAAAATGTTCCCTAACATGGTCTTTATATATATTTATAATAGAACCTAAATATTATATTTCATTTTCATGTAACTTTATTCACTTTCTAATCATTGTGTTATTGTACACTTAATCATGGTTTGACTTTTGAGTGATGACATAATAAAAGTATAGATCTTCTTATTATTGGTCACTAAACGAGTTAAAATATAATTTCCTCCCCTATATTGAGTTTCTTGAAATAAAAAAACAAAAAAATATCAATATATCTTCAAAACTTGGTTCACATATCACTACATGAAAATAACACAACAAATATGAACAACGAAGTATCATTGCATATGTGACCTCTATTTAGTGAAAACTTTTATGTATTGTAGTTCAATAAAAAACATTCCCTTTTTCCCATCTAGACTACTATTATATATCATCCTAGGTTAACATTATAATTTACTATTAGTTTTTGGTACCTTTATACATTAGTGAAATTGGGTACAAACATATTTCAATTTGATTAATTTTATATAGTGATATTTGTCAAATTGTAAGGACTCGAGTCACCATGCGATCGATGTCCTCATAAAATGAACATTCTCAAATACCACTAGAACATATAGTGAATATCCCAAGATATCTCAACTCAACATCAATAAACTTCATACAATTAAATATTTATTAATTAACATATAGTGGATATTCAACGAACAAAATAAATAAAACATTTCATCTTGTGGTTTCATCAATGGGGATAGTTATGATGAATGGAAAATTAGTAGGCACTAAAATAATTCCAGTTGAAGATGATTCATCTGGTTTGATTTAAATAAAGAAATCAATATAGAAAAGTGAATCTAGTTTGTATGAGAAGAATAAATTTATTAGTAGAACCATTGATGAATTAAATTCCCTAGAGATGAATGTTATATACATGGAGTTTTCATAAAAAATCTATGATCACAATAAAATACATTACGTAAAAGAAAGAAACAAGATAACAAAAAATAATTTAATTTCATAGAATAGGGATGCGAAGGGATATTAGAATATTTTGTTTGATGTTATGAGTTACTTAAAGAATACTCACAAAGAGTTTGAAAATTCAATGAAGGGAGTTGGTGGATGTTCTAAATTAGTTTAGAAGGGTATTGATTCTACTGAGAAACTAGAATATTTCCCTTTGGTACATCTAGATAAATTTTTTAAAAAATAATTATTAAAATATAAATGATGTAAGGAGTGAATAGAAAAGAAAAATGTCGATTACATCACCTATAAAAGGGAAAAATCCCCCTATACATCTTGGTTGTGATTAAAAAAATACAAAAAAACAATGATTTGTATAGGAAAATTTATTTTGAGGATTTACATGAGTAAAAATCCATGATTAAGGATGAAAATACTATGTATAAACTAGTCAAAATAAATAGTGTATTTAAAATTTGAATTATATTGAACGATAACATTTTAAAAAAGAAAGTTTCCACCTGCGGAGATTTTTCATTGATGGATGATGTTAGCCTTAGTGATTTTATAGAAATGAATCCTTTTTGTGATAGTGTAATAATTTTATTTATGAATTATATAGAGATCGTGAATTATGGGTGAGTGAATATTATGTTCCAATATTTTAGTCAGAATAACATCCAAAAAATAATGTTAATTGAAAAAAACTTTTAATTTAATTATTTAATATTGTAAGAGGTGTGATCAACCTAAATATACTAAAAAAAGTGACTCAATTTAGTATTATATAATTATTGAAAAATAGAAACTCAACATATATTAAATTGAATAGTACACATGGAAACCTATTGGTGTTTCATGTAGATTATAATGTATAGAATGTAGGAAATCCTTTTATACGTTATAGGTCTATCTAGTAACACATGACTAAAAATAAGAATCTTTTTCATGATAAAATATGGTATGATAAATGAGTTATATATATTTGATATGATTTATTCCTCAATTTTAATGTTTCTCAATGTATAAAAATTTGTGAGAAGAAAATTTAATCCATTGATATTAACTTTATTAGTGGATTACAGAATAATATCAATTATAATTATCATCTTAGTGATAATGAGGAGGTGATCTGTCATAATAATGAAAGTGTTATTCATAGGATAAATGATAACAGTAAAGTCATGAATGGAAGTAAACAATTTTTGATCTATTATACGTTTAAATTGATAAAAATAATTTCAACATAACTATGAAAGCGGTGAATGGGAATTAGCATATAATTATTGTTTATTTTGGTATAAAAAACAAATATGTTAGTAAAATATCGGTCTATAATAAATCTTCCAAATATGAGTCATGAATGTACAAACCCCTTTGACACACGTATCAATGGAAAAATAGTGAAAAAGATTCAAAATTTTGTATTTATCTACCTAATTAATTAATCAAAGTTGATATAATAATATGCTTGTTTTCGACTGAGTGTGAAGTTGAACACTAATGATAAATATTTTTTGTTAATTTTTCATTTATTACTTATTCTTATATTTTATCTAATAAATGAAAACATCTTGATATGTTTAATAATTTTTAGAGTTATGTTGTGTAATAACTCATTTATTTTTATACATGTGTTAATTTAAATTTACACCTAATTATGCATAATTTGATGGATTTTGGTTGATAGAGGAGTTAATTGTGGACCAGAGGATCATTTTTTAGAATGGTATTATGGTTCTAGATCAGTATATAAGTATAAAATATCTAAAAATCCTAGTGTATTTCATCATTATTCTAGTGTACATGTTAGTTGATACTTAATTTATACGTAGGAGTCTACTTGTGCTTCACATGGACCCCAGTATCTCACTAGAATTTTGGAGAGGTTCACCAGAGTTCTTGTAGGCCTTAATCAAGTTAATTTTCAAAATATTAAATAAATTAATTAAAATATTAAAATATTTTATTATAACATACCATTATTTTAGTATCAATTTTTATTTATGTTAATATAATGTTTAATTTCTTGGTTCATTTGGAACACCATTGTAAAAAAATCAGATATATTTTATTATATGAAATAAATATGACTATTATAATGTAGACTTTAAGTTTGAGGGTATAAATAGAGGAATACACATTAAAAAATACATTAAATAAGAAAAAAATGGAATCTTTAAAACTAATTCATTAATAAAATTTAATTTGGTGAACTAATTAATTAATGAAATACTTTTTGGAATAAAAATATATTTTATAAAAAAATTTATTTATGGGATATGAATTTCATTATATTATAGTAATATAATTATTTAAACTTAACATAATAATAACTTATTTAATAAAACCTTTTAATACCCATCCCATAGTTATTATTATAAAATTAGTATTTTCATTTTATAGTTAGATGATAAATTTAAAAAAAAATGTTTTATATACATTATGCGTGCTTATATTAATTTTTTTTTTCAATTTTATAAACATATTTAGAAAAAATTATTTTAATATTTTTATTCAAAAATTTTAAAATATTTAGTTATGAAACTTTTAATTTTTTTAATATAAAAAATATATCAAGATTAATGTTTTTTATAATGATAATGTTAAACATGTATATTTTATTGATTTATTTTTAAAATGTTGATAAATTACTCTTTGAAAAAAAATTAAATTCTTATTTTTTATATAATGAATATTATATGATGCTGATAAATATAGAAAATATATCACATATCATTTAATTAATTGTGAATAGGTAATAAAAAACTCAAATCTTTCTATAGAAATAGTTTCTTATATATAGTATATGTTATAATATAAAGGATAATTTTAACAATTTTAAAAATTGAATAAAATTTATACGAGTCCAAATTTATATTCAAACCCTTGAAAATTGTATGGGGGGGGGGTAAATGTTAATTTTTTATTAAACAAAATATTATAACTGCAAATTTTTAATCTGGTCAGTGTGGGTAAAACTATGAAATAGAATGTAGATATAATTTTAATAAATTATCTTCATCAAAAACATTATATATAACTTATTTTGGTTTTAAGTATATACCTTCTGTTATATACATCATTTACTCACATAAATCATCTAACAATCATTTAATTTCATTCTTACTACTCACCAATAATTAGAATCCAAGTAAATAACCCTATTTATCACTTGTAAAAGTATCTGACTTCCAACAATGTAAAACCACACCTATATTTCTATACTTCCATTATAATTAACCATTATACCAATATTATAATCCATTAATATGTTTTTAGGCACTTGGTTTAATTAAAGTTTCCAAAATCCTCTAATTCTATGAATTCTTTCAGTGAAAGACTTAAATACCTATTATGAGTAATATCCACAACTATTCAATAATTATTATCTATATCATCAATCCTACAATAATATAACAAAAACTAGTTAATATAATGGAATAAGTATCATTTATATACTAAAATATTATTATATTCACAATAAAACCTATATTTATTCCACTATATTACATTAAAAAAAATAAAATTATTTCCCTCATGTATGTGAATACTACCACCTCTATGGATGATGCGTTTCATTTTTTCTCACTACATAATATATATGGTTTTAAAAATTCTATTACGGTTATATATGATATTAAAAAACAATTTATGTCATATAAATGATTCTAAATGTACAAAAAACAGACAATCATTAGAAAATAATGAATTTTTATTGGTAAATTAACAAAAATAAGATCATCATTTGTTTTATCTTAATGACTCATATTTAATCATACAATGGAATAAAATTATAACATTATAAGTCACTATAAATTATATATTGAAATTACTTGAATAATATAGTAATGATGAATGCAATACCCTAATATTTTTTGAAATTATTTTTTCTAAATATATTTGATCGTATACATATTTTGTGTGACACGAAAAACTGATTATTTATTATGTTACAAGTAATAATGATTTTTTATTTATAGTCATGGAAGGATATTTTTATCATTTATTACACCTAATACAATGTTTATCCTTAATTACACTCAATAACGAGTTTAAAAAAATATTCCATTCAATAAAAATTTTATTATTTAATATGACTGTTATCACCTACTTGTTAGAATGGAGGATATAAATTGGATTAAGAAAAATATGAAAATATAAGATAATCATGTATATATAATTAATTATTTGATGAATAATTAATTAGAAATACAAATAAAAACCATTTAATAATTATAAAAATCTTTCTGTAAAAAACTATTTTAATGGAAACAAATGTGATATACCTCAAGAAAATATAATTAATACTTTTTTGAATGAATTAATTAAATTTTATATAGTATATATATTTAATATACTATTTAATATTCATATTATGTATTTTCCATACAAGAGAGAAGAATTAATCAAAATTTATGCTTAAAAATTGAATTTATCTAAAAAAAAGTTATGTTGCCTTTTAATGGTGCTATTATTTCAAAGCTAAATTTTTACAATTTAATAGAATTAATTTGATAAAATAAAGTTATATTTTCCACGTTTAATATCAAATATATCATAGGGTGAATTTTGGGGATTTTTATGATGAGTTTTATGTTTTATCGAATACTAAAAAATAGTGGAATTTAGTTTAAGGATGCCTTTTAATTTAAATTATTTAATGAGGAATATTATATTTGTAATTATTTTTAACATTAAAATTATTAAATTATACATAAATTAGAAAAATTTAATTTATTGAAATAAATTACATATTTATTTTAAATATAAATACTTTAGGATCATTTTGAACATTTTCTCTTTAAAACCCCAATTTTTCATTGTGTATACGAGATTGATTTTAATTTAAATTTTTTGACCTATGTTATTTGAATTTTGAAAAATGGATTCCATATTTGGAATAATAATATTTAATATTTTTTAATAAGGTCAAATTAATTCTTTATCAAAATGAATAGTGAATGTAGAAAAAGTTAATTTCCCTAGTTAATGTTATGCCCCAACTTGAGAGTCACAATAACGGATGCCCGGAGATGGGTCACCACATGTCCTTAAGAAAAAATCCCCATACACTAGTGGTTTCCAAAAATAAATGAAGTTATAAAAAAAATGGGTATACTATACCCACTTATTAGAGTGAATCCACAATAAAAGTAATATCAACAGATGAAATTACAACCAGGAACAATAAATGGATATCATATTGTAAGAGCCAACAAATAACAAAGTGACGCATGATATTAAAATATTATGAATACACTAAATGTCAGTTAATAATAAAAATATGATATAGAATTCATAAACTATGAAAATATATCAAATACAGTCTTGAGTCCACACCCAGTGCTAACATCTGATGCTCATACCCAATAGCACATACATGTACTGACCACAACATTCCTAACATGAACCTATACCTAAAAGAAATCAATATATTCTTAGGTTCCCATGTGCCATGGAATCTTATTTTGAGTGTGAGTATAAATGGTTTCTAAATTAATATCATGTTAGTACAATAGTGTATGCAGGTAACCAATAAGCAACAAATAAACATGGTTGCAAAGGATGCATGTTTCAAAATTAAAAAATTATTAATTATCCATTTTATTCATTAAGATATATCATGAAATCCATCCATCCTAACTATATAAGGACATTCTAGGAACCTAATCCATAGCATAAAAGGGTTACATACTTTCAGTCATAGAGTTACTTTCACTAATCAAATAAATTTAACCATACACCTTGTAACATCAGTCTTGGTAACCGTATCCTATCCATAAATTTGGATCATACCACGTCAGTCTAAAATCCAAAAACATGCCGACTATAGGACAATAGATCCTTAGTCAAACATCCTAAACTAGGAAAAACATTAGTGGGGACTAGAGCATCAGCCTATCCTGACTAATAATTAAGGATCATCAGTCCAACATCTTAGTCATACAATACATCCGTGGGGTCTAGAGTATCAGTCTATCATAATATGTTGGAGTAGAGCCTGAATCTGTAACAAACCAAAATTTTTTTAGTTAAATTATCCTTCTAATTTTTATAAAACACTTACATCACATATATATCATCATAAATATATCATTCTCAAAAATGAATAATTAAATAAGTAAAAATTATAAAAATTAGAAAACCTATACCGATGGAATAATAATTTGATTGTAGGAATAGTAATATAACCATTAAGAATAATAAACTAGCATATTGAATAGTAACCTTACCTATTAAATTATAAATATAATTTAGGTATCTTATGAATTAAAATTTACTATATTCATATCATGAAATATGTAAATAAATTCATCAAAAATGATAAATTATGTATTGGTATTTTGTGAAACATAAATGTTTATTTACGATTCAATAATTTATTTAATAATTTAAAAGAATTATTATTTTATAGATAGATTCATAAATTTATTCTTTTTGTATTCTGATTAAATAATAGTTTTGTGAGTCCATATTTAATTTTTCAAAGTTCCATAAAATCAATTATAATCAATATTTTTCTAATAAATTATGTTTTTAATTAAAAAATTATCACTTGATTAAAATTTATTTTAAAAAAATGGATTTCATTTTTAAATTATAAATTTCAAAACATTTCTAGTTTTCATTATTGGTATTTTTATAAAATAATTGAATTTTTCATTTGAATAGAAAATTAGGATAATTTAAGATATAAAATAATGACATGAATTATTGAGTCATGGACGATGTAATAATGATGCAAGAACCCATTGGTTTGATGTATATAATAACATTACTATATTTACTCACAATAATATACTTTATTTATAACATTGGTACAAAATAATGGGAAAATGAATAAAATATTTAAAATCACCCCTTTCCTCCCACTATAAACACCACCCCACCACTTATTCTCGTTACACATTCTATGTTTTGTAGTTTTCTTATATTGTTCCCAATTACAATACCAAACCACTTCCCCATGTTCAGTTCTTATTGGCCTCAACAAATGGATATTTCTTTAAGGACTCGACCTTATTACATTACAATAATATTCTATTTAGTCAAGAATACACTTCCATTCCTATTAATGATATTTTAAAGTTTAGATAATTAGATAATTGGGGAATAATACATTCATAACATTAATCATTAATACATAGTGGATAACATAAAAACAATATTAATTTCTTCAAAATAAATAAAACATGATTTCATTGAAAAATCATCACAAAATTTAACATGGGTTCCTTCTTTGTCTTAAAAATCCTTATAACCTATTAAAATCATTAAAAAACTTAGTATGAGAAAAAAATCTCAGTAAGGAATATAAAAATATGTAAGGAACACATTAGTCCATGAATACTTGTAAAATATGAAATCATTTTTAAAATGGCATAATTGTCAACCATGTAAACTTCCTTTGTGAAACTTGAGATTTCCATGAGATTTACAAAAAACCAATAGAACATAAATAGAACCATAAATTTATCATGGGGAATTAATTACATAAAATTGTAACCATCTTGGCTGCCTTATAATTTGTAACCCTTACAACTACCTTACAATTTAACCCTCACGACTACATTATTCTGTAACCATCAGATTTACACTTGGAGGAACCATACAGCCAACCTCTAACATAAACATACCCAATGAATTGGAGGGAACTATAGATCGAAACCTCCATCATAAAAAATTTCCATGAACTAGATAATAATCATAAAACATGAATAATTACATAAAAACATTGCTTTAGAATTTTATTAAATATAATTTTAAAAGAATATTTTAAAAGAATATTCTCTTAAAAATATCATATAATTGAAGTGAAACATAATAGAGTGGATGTAATATGTATATAGATTTTAAATAACCATAATTAAACATAATATAAACCAAATTAATCACACAATGAAATTTTAATACCATGTTAATAATGAAGTATAATGTTATCCCAAAGAACTGATATCGGGTTAAGAATTACCTTACCTCAGGTTTCTCTTACATGAAACCTGTTTAAATATCCTATAAAAAGATTAAAATGGGACTTTTAATATATTTAATAAAATATTTCATGTCTATAGAAACTTATATGATCATTGTATAACATCATTTCACCCTCCATTTATTCATTTTTTGTTCCTCCCATTGTTTTAGGTGCGTTCTACATGATTTCCATGGCTGGATTGTATTTGATATTCTTGTCATATGGAAATGAAATTATAGAAGTGGAATGATATGGTATTAATATGATACAAAATATATAAAGACTCAATAAATCAGATTTTATCATATATGATGATAAATCTTGAGAAAATTATTAATGATATTTGTTTAGATCATTTTTTGAAGTTCCTCGATAATCATGAACTTGATTGATTATAAGATATAATTTCATGAATGGAAGTTCATTATAGAATATATAATAGGTTAAAAAATAAAATTTAAATTATTATTATACCACTAAAAGTATTTTATGATCAACCTTTATGGATTTAATGGAAATTGAAGAAACATCGTCCATGATTTTGCTAAATCATTACATCGTGAGCGGTGTTTTATTTTTAGAAAAAGAGGAAGAGGAGAGGAAGAAATATGATCAATCTATTAAATGAAAATGATAACATACAGAATATATAAGATTTTTGAGATTTCATATCTCTTGGATAATTGGAGGGGAAAAGAGTATAAGAAAATAATGAATTTGAAAAGAAAACACATTAAAATGAAAAGAAGATTCTTACCTCTCTATCTGTTCTCCTTGAGATCGTCATTAAATCCTTTGGTTTTAAAATTTTAATGATACTAGAAGGACATAGTTTTGGGGAAGATCCTTGGGGAGGGACTATAATAGATGTCAGAAAATATTACAGGCTTGATAAGTGTGAGAGGAAGAGGGGAATGAGGGTGGTATTTATTGTGGAGGAGAGGAGGGATTTTACATTTTTATAATCATTAGTTTAGTATTTATTCTCAAGAAAATGAATTGTCTTGATTCATGTGACCCCAAAGAGTAATGAGACAATTTCAGTTCAAAAAAAGTGGTATTACATTATAAATAATGTGAAAAATAATATATTGAACTGATAATTTGAATATATGGTATTTTACCTTATTTTAATATTCATAAAAAAATCGAAGAGTTTAATAAAAATCCAAAAAATTCCCCCAAACCATTTCTCTATGTGTAGAATTAAAAAATAAACTCCATTTTTTTAAAATATATTTTTAAATATTATTAATTTAACATTTAAATAAAATCATAATTTATTAAAAAATAGAAATTTTAACCTTCTACTCATTTTTAACACCTTGAAAAATTATTCAACATCTCATTATCTTATAACCTTAATAAAATAAAATAATAATACAATTTACTAATCATTAGGGTGATATTACTATTCATCTTAATATTCTTAAGTATAGATTACTATTCACAAAAAAATCAAGTTGGTTCAATCAGACTCCAAACAAATTAATGATCAAAACTGTTGATGATCATTTTTTTGAAATTAATATCAGAGTAGTGGAAAACTTATATTTAAAGGATAGATATAAATATCTACTTAAAAAATGTTTCATGCATTTCAATTTATTTTTAAAACCATATGGTGTTACATTATCCCTATATTCGGGAAATTGCTTCCTCACAATTTTATTTATTATTAAACAAGTGGGGGTACTTTTCCCTCATAGAATTTTGGACTCCCTTGTCGTTTCTTCAACCATGTGGTTTTTCCCAAAAAACATCTACCAGGTGGATTACCATATTCCGCAATACTAGTTCCCTTTGATCAAGAATATGAACTGAGTTTTCTTCATATGAAAGGTTATATTCTAGATGAACTGCCTCTGGTCACAAAACATGAGATGAATCTTGCACTTACTTTCTCAAAATCAAAACATGAAAAATATTATAAACTTGAGATAAATTTAGAGGCAAACATACTTGGTAGGTGACTGGTCCAAATTTATCTATAATTTAATAAGATTAGTGAACTGTGGTCTTAGCTTTCCTTTCTTACCAAATCACATAACACTTTTCCATGGTGAGATTCTAAGAAAAACATAATCACATATCTCAAAAGAAATGTCCTTCCTCCCATTGTCTGTATAACTTTTTTGACTACTCTAAGTTGTTCTCATGTGTTGATGGATCATATTCACTTTCTCTGCCACATCCTTTACTAATTTCGGCCCCATCAACTTCCTTTCCCTGACTTCATCCAAAAAATATTGAGTTCGACACCACTTCCCATACAATTACCAAAATGGTTCCATATGTATACTAGAATGAAAATTGGTATTATCAAGTAAATCATATAAATAAATAGATTGATCCCAACTTCCCTGGTAGTCCATTGAACAAGCTCGAAGCATATCCTCCAATGTATGAATTGTTTGTTTTGACTACCCATATAATTGAGTATGAAAAGCTTTACTGAAATTTAATTCTATGACCAATGACTTCTGAAGGCCCTTCCAATAGTTAGATGTGATCCTGGGATCCTAGTCAGATACAATGGAAAGAGTCACTATATATAGCATGACAACCTCTTTTAGGTACAATTGATAAAGATGATCTAAAGTCATTGTATCTCGAATTGAAAGAAAATGTGCATATTTATTCATCCAATAAACAATAAACAAAATCCCAGTTTTTATATTGATAAGTCTTAGGTAGTCCCGCTACAAATTCCATGTATATATTTTTCCATTTCCACTATGGCACTGGAAGAGGCTAAAGAATCATCTTCGATAACTACCACTCTACATTAACCTGTTGACATGTTCAACATTTCATGGTAAAATAATCAAAATCTATTTTAATTCCATACCTCCAGTAATACTCTTGAAGCTCCTTGTACATCTTAGTACTGCTAGGATGAATTTTAAATGGAGGACTATGTGCTTCACACAATAATTATTTCATCAACTCGGAATCACAAGGCCCACACAACCTTTTACCAAATAGTAATAGTTAATCTTTATCATGGTTAAATTCTATAAAATTTCCCATTTTAACCAATTCTACATTTTTCTGTAGCTCACAGTCTTCCTTCTGCACATTCTTAATTCCGTCTGATAATTATTACTGCATTGAAATGTAAAATAAAATAGAGGTATTTCTTGTACCAATAACTTCTAATACAAAATTCATCAAATCATTAATAAAGGGATTATGCTCCAGACATAACATAGATAATTATGCATGATGTGTTCGAAATTAGGCATCCCCCACTATTTTTTATTTTCTTGGATGGTAATTGACTATGCAGTTATAATCTTTAATCAATTCAATCCATCTCCTCTACCTCATGTTTAATTCTATTTGGTGAATATATACATCAAGATTTTATAGGTAGTGTATATTTGACATTTGGATCTATATAAACGATTCCTCTAATTTTTCAAAGAAAAAACCACTGCTTGAAAATCCAAATCATGTGTGGGATAATTTAACTCTTGATGTTTTAGTTTTCTCGAAGCTTCATCAATTACCTGAACTCTCTGCATCATAACACAACTAATTCTCATCAATAAAGCATAACTATAGATAAAAATCACAACATTTTGGGAAGGAAAAGGCAAAACTATAGAATTCACCAATATCTTCTTCATTTCCTAAAAACAAATATTAAATTCTTCTATCCATACAAATTTAACCCATTTTTGGGTTAACATAGTTTTTGGCCTAGTCAGCCGTGAAATATTTTTAACAAACCATCACCAATATCCTACTAATCCAAGAAAATTAAGAATATTTGAAACATTTTTTGGTCTTGGCCATTTATCTACAACTTCCTCTGGCTGGATCAACTATTATTTCATCCTTATTTACAATTTTCCCAAGAAAATAAATCTTTTACAACTAAAAATCTCACTTTTTGAATTTTCCGCACAGTTTATTTTCCTTTAAGGTTTTCAAATTAACCCTTATATTTTTTTCATGCTCCTATTTATTCATATAAAATACTAGAATGTCATCAATAAACACACCTAAAAATTTATCCAACAACTCATGAAATATTCTCTTCATAAGATTTGTGAATATAGTAGGTGCATTAGTTAACCCAAACGGTATGACAAAAAATTCACAATGCCCATATACAGTACGAAAAGAAGATTTATGGATGTCATCCTCCTTCACCCTCAGCTGATGGAATCTAGATCTCAAGTCAATCTTGTAAAAGTTCTGAGAAACCTAGAGCTAATCCATCAAGTCATTAATATGAGGCAAAGTAGAATTTTTTTTAATAATGATGTTATTCAAGGCTCTATAATCAATGAAAAGACTAATGGAACAATATTTATTTTTAAAAAATAAAATTGGATCACCCCATGCTGATGTTCTAAAAGGAATGAAGCCTTTATCAAGAAACTCCTGCAATTTAGTTTTTCCATTAAATAGTTCCACTTGAGCCATTCAATATAGGGGTTTTGAAATTGGTATAGCATTAGGAACTATGTCAATTGCGAATTCAAATTTCCGATTAGGTATTACATCAGGTAAGTCATCAAGAAAAACATTAACGTATGCATTTACCACTGGAACATCATTAATTTCAATAGTTCACTTATTTTCAACAATACAAGAAAGATATATTTGGTTTTCAACAGTTTCATAGCTTTTGGATATGTTATCAATTGAATTGGTTCATTCTCGTATACAAACTAAAAATATTTCCGAAAAAAAAACTTCATTGTCTCTATTTTCAATCATAGCATGATAAAAAGAAATCCAATCCATTCCAAAAATGACATCAGACTCTAATAAGGAAAAAATAACATGGTTTTTATGTAATATCTTTCCACAAACTACAATTAAACAATTCTTATAATTCCTTTTTTCTATGATATTTCCCCATGTTGTTTTAACAATCAGTTTCGGTCTCATTTTTTGAGGTGATATATCCAATTTACCATAAAATTCCTCAGAAATAAAGGAATGTGTAAAACCCATAGGAAACATATTTTTTGAAAAGCATTATTAAAAAAACAAGGTATGTGATATAACTTCATTGGATTGCCCAAAATCGGCTATCATTATCACAAAGGTTCTCACTACACCTTTCTGCCTATAATATGGCCTCTTTGTATCATTTGGATCCCTCCTTGGACATGAATTTTCATAATGACCCATCTCTCTGCATTTAAAACACTTATAAGTTTTTTTATTGGGATTAGTCTGAGGATCATTTTAATTATAATCTCAGGCCATATGTCCACACTTACCACATAAAAAACACTTCCGGTTTTGGTAAGGCATTCCCTAGGGTTCTTATTTCCATAGTTTTCACAATCTAGAAACTTGAATTTCCTACCATCATATGTCTTTGGTTGATTCTTATCCCTCACTTTCCATCTACACATCTTATTCTCCTTCTTTTCAAAGAGCACATCATCATCAGAAAAATCCATATCTACCCTATAATCAGATCTTATTAGTTTCTCTTAACATCTCAATTCGTGGGAGGAATATTACCTTTGATACCTTAAATTCAATACTGAGTAAAAGCGATTTATTTTTCAATCAAGATCCCAAATAATATTAAGAAAATACCTCGCAAGTGGGGTGATGTTTTCTTCATACACAACCACTTAATCTTACTCATTTTTCTTCAATTCATGTAATTTATTCTCCATCCTATGTTTGACCACCATAGGAAAATAATTTTCAAGGAAAATACATTTAAATTCATCCCATCTAGGGCTTCAATCTTCTCTTTATCCTTGATATTTTTGAACATTGACCACCACTGATCTGCTTCACCTTCAAAATGATAAATTAAAGGACTTACCTTTTTATTATCTAAACATCCCATAACATCTAATATCTTTTAAAGGTCTTTAATCCATCCTTTAGCTATAGCAGGGTCCGAAGATCCACTAAATGAAGTTGAGTGCTATCTCATAAAATAATCCAATATCATCATGTTATATTGCGGTATCTCTATTTGATTTCTTTCATAGATTCCACCACTATTTATTATCTACGTTAGCTGATCCATTACTACCAAAAACTACTCTGTTCCAATCCTTACAATAACAGGCTACAGATTCGGAAGGATATCATTTTGATTGCACCTCTCTTCTTCATCTTTCCTGTTTCTTATATGAAAAAACATTCTGAACAAACATATCATATTTAAAGAAACCTGGTAATCCTTAAATTCTATATCATTTCAAATTAAACATATAGTAATGATCATTTATGGTATTCTATTAAAATCCTTATAACCCCTAATGTTATCTAAACCATCCTCTAATAACAACTATAAGGACCAGACCAAATTACATTACATAATCTTTTATTTAGTCAAGATATCACTTCATTTCACATTAAATATCTTTTAATGGTTAGAGATTTAGGGAATTGGGACATAATACATTCATAAACGTATGTTATAATACACAATGGATACCATAAAAACATTATTCATTTCTTCCAAAAAAGCATTTCAAATAAAACATGACTTCTTTGACAAATCTTCATGACATTTGACATGGATTCATTATTTGTATTAAAAATCCTTATAACCTGGTAAAATCTTTTAAAAACATGGGATTAGCACAAAATCTCAGTACGGGATTCAAAAATAAGGGAAGAACACATTAGTCCATGAATACTTATAATGTATGAAAACATTTTTAAAAAGACATAATTGTCACCCATATAAACTTACTTTGTGTAACACAAGATTTCCATGAGATTTCCACAAAACATACAGAACATAAATAGAACCATAAATTAATCCTATGGAATTACTTACATAAACATGTAACCATCTCTTATACTTTATAATTTGTAACCCTCATAGATACCATAAAATGTAACCCTCAAAACTTCCTTATTGGGTAACCATCGTAGTTACAGTTGGAGTAACAATACGGACGACCTCCAACATACACATAACAAATGAAATTGAAGTAAATATAGTTCCCAAAATCCATCAAAAAATTCCCAAGAACCATATCATAATCATAAAACATGAATAATTTTATAAAAACATTTCTTTTTGATTTTATAAAACAAAATTTTAAAAGTGGATTTTAAAAGAAGAGCCCCTTACAAATATCCTATAAATGAAGTGAAACTTAATAATGTATATGTAATATGTATATAAACTATAAAATAACATAATTATACATTATATAAACAAAATTCCTCATAAAATAAAATATTGAAACCACATAAATAATGATGTAGAATGTTAACCTAAAGAATGGATATCGGGTTACGAATTCTCTTAATATAGGTTTTGCTTACTTAAATCTTATTAAAATATACTATATAAAAATTTAAATATAGTTATTAATATCTTAAAAATAATTCATGTATATAAAGACATATATGATAATTTTACAAAATCATTTCACCCTTTATTTATTAGTATTTTTTCTTTCAATTATTTCAGGTGTGTTCTTTACTTGATTTCCATGGACCGATTGTATTTGATTTTCTTGTTGTAAGGAAATGAAATTACAGAGGTGGAATGATATGGTATTGAAATTTTTAAAAAATATATGATGATACCATAAATCATTTTTTATCATATAAGATAATAACTATTTAGATTTAACATTAATGATATCTGTTTAAAACATTTTTTGCAGTTCCTCAATAATCATAAAGTTGTTTCATTATATAATTTAATTTCAGGCTTTCAAGTTCATTACATAACATAAAATATGTTAAAAAATACAATTTACATTCTTGTTAAACCATTTAATGGGATTTATTATCATCTTTTATGTAAGTAATGGAAATTGGAAACACGTCGTCCACGATTTTGGTAAATCGGCACATCGCGGGCCGTGTTTTATTTTTAGAACAAGGGGGAGAAGAGAGGAAGAACTAAATTGAGTCTTTTACATGAACATGATAACTTACAGAATATAAAATATTTTTTAGATTTCATATATCCTAGATACGGTTAGGGAATGACTGTATATGAAAATAATGAATTTCCAAAAGAAAACACCTGAAAATGAAATAGGATTCTTACCTCTTGATCTCTTCTCCGAAAGATCATATTTAAGGACATTGGAATGGGCCTTTTGATGAGAACATCAGGTAGTTTACATAGTTATGATCATTTTAGAGGGGAATTGGTATAACTTATAAAATTCTCAAGTCTTGAGAGGTGTGAGAGGAAGAGGGGAATGAGGGTGGTCTTTAAAGTAGAGGAGATGAGAGATTTTACATTATTTTAATAATTAGTTTAATATTTTTTCTCAAGACTATGAATAGTCTTGATTCATGTGATCCAAAATAGTAATAAGTTCATGTGAGTTATATACAAGTGTTCTTAAATCATTGATGATGTCATAAATAGTGTATTTAACTGATAATTTGAATATATCGTATTTTACCGTATTTCACTATTGATAATAAGCTAAAGAATTTCAGAAAAATTCCAAAAATTCACCTTAACCATTTTGTGACATGTTGAATTAAAAAATGAATGGAATTTCTGGAAAATAATTTTCCAAGTATTACTAATTTAATTTTTAAATAAAATCATAATTTATTCAAAAATAAGAATTTTAAATCTATAACTCATTTTTTAACACCTTAAAAAATTAATCAACATATAATTATCTTATAAACATAAGAAAATTAAATAATAATAAAATTTACTATTCATTATGTTCATATTACTATTCATGAGGGTAGGTTAATATTCAACAAAAATCAAGTTGTTTCTATCAGACTCCAAATAACATACTGATTACAACTGAAGATGACCGTTTTTTTGAAATTCAAATCATAGTAGTGGAAAAATTATTTTAAAAGGATAGTTATAGATATCTATGTAAAGAATGCTTCATTCATTTAAATTTATTTTTAAAACCACGGGGTGTTACAATTTCCATGTTCCTTAAAGAGGTTCTCAAGGAGATGACACTCAAGAGGAAAACCCTCCCTCATTATCATTTAATAAATTTTCTTTTCTTATCCTTACCTCAACTCCCTATCCAAATTATCATGATCACTCCATTATCAAATATATAATATAATTTTATTTTTTAATTAAATAACCTTCATAAAATCTCCTCTTCTCCACCTTTGTTCTAAAATGAAAGCATCCTCTCTAAGGTGTCGATTCAGCACCTTCGTGGATGAAGAGTTTTTGTTTTCCATGAACAAGTTCAAAGATAATAATAAAACCATTATTATGGTTAAAAAATAAATAAAAATATATATTATATCTTGTTTCATTTTATATAAAAAATATATTTACATTATATTAAATAATAAAACAAAAATAGTTTGTACGGTTTGAAATACTGAAAAAATAAACCAATCATTTTTCATTAACATTTTATCTAATGAATCATTATTATATTCGAAAAATTGATATATGAGGTAATTTAAAATTATGAAATTATATTAATACCTTATTATTAAACATATGATGTTTTTATTCAATTTTATAGGAACTCCCATAATTTAACTCAATGGAACATATCTTAAAACCACAAAACATACTCTCTTAGAATGAAAAAATTAAAACTTATTACTCATCAAAAATGCCATAAATAAACATAAGAAATTTTTAATAAAAAAAATAAACGTATAATAGGATATGAATTTATTAATTAATGGATCTAATTCGATTATCCAGTACATTTAGTGCATTTGCAGAACAATTTCAGCCATACAGTAAGGGATTCTTTTGGAACCTCCATTTTTCTGTTGGGTTACAATTTCTCTCTCTTTACCCAAGGCAATTATAAAATTTTCTTATGTAATACTAATAAATTTATTATATTCTATACATAAAAATATACCTAAATAATTTCTTTTTTCATTTACATGGAATTAAATGTTTTATAAGGTTTTCACGCAATTCATTCTAAAAATAAAGCTCAACTTAAAGGGAATTCCCCACTTTTAACCATTTTAAAGTACATTATTAATGATATTATAATCCAACATTATTTTCTAAAATAAATAATATTATCAAGAAAAACTATTTTTTTTAAATTTTTGGTTTTAAGAAACAATTATTCCTTTGTCTCTTTTAAATACTATTTAATATTTTCCCTTAAACTACACTAAATTGGTTCATTTCTAAAGTCTCGTAAACACACATTTTACATGTTTTCATCTAATATAGACCTAAATTACCATAATATATTCCTATTTTACTTTATTAATTCCGTAATATGATTTAAATCCTCTATTTCTTGTAAAAAATTTTGACACACTCTTTGGTTAATCTATATGACATTATTGTGATATTGATTTCATTCAATTGGTAACTGTTATGTTTATCACTTATGTTTGATTCATCATATGCCAGATATATGCATGAACATGTTATGATGGGTGAACCTAGATTTTGATCCAATGCATGGGTATTTTTTAGTCTCATGAGATTTCATATTTGGAAAGGGAGTAAACCTGATTCCTTTATTGGTCCTTTTCCAACATGTGATATATTTTTCAAATTTATCCTTAAATAATGTTTATGTCATTTTATATGTTGTTGAAACATTTCTATGTTACTATGATTACATGATTCCATGTTCTATATGTTAGTATTCTATATGTTTATTCACATTATATTCACTTTTATGTCGTCATGTCATGCCTTTTAACCCATGTTCTATGGTTTATTTCTATTCCTATTCCATTACATGGTTTTTTGATCATTCCTTTCATATATGTATTTCCAAGGTTATCCTTAGATGATTTACGAGCATAATGGAAGTTAGGACCTGATTATGGATGATTAATATAAATATGGTTTATTCTATTTCCATTTTTTTAGTTTTATGTACCTAATATTCTAAAGGCACGCGACTTCACAATCCATGGTTTATAATTGGTTTTTAATTATGATTAAACTCATGTTAAAATATGTTAAAAATTATAGGGTCACTATAGTTGGTATCAGAGGATGGTCTCGATATTTTTTGAGATTAGAACAAGGAAAATTTAGAATGAACCCTCGGGATAATTCTATCACCATGGACAAACTATACTAAAACATGGGTAATCAAAAGTCAGGATAAAAATTCGATTTACATGTTTATCCTTAAATGTTAAATGTTTCCTTTTTATTTTATTATTAGAAAATTAATCAAGACACCATATTTATACTTTATTTCTTTAGTTAATGGATGTATGTAGGATAACTTGTGCTAACAATCAATGTGATAGTCAATGTGATGATTTACCTAATGAGATTTTAAATCTGATGGGAACAAGAGATCAAATATTCATGATAGTACATTATCAACTGCCTCAAGTTATGAATAATAAAACAGATCATGTGGAATTCCCTCTTTATTATAATAAGGAAAATGTGTTGGTTGAATCCTTTATTCTACTAAGTCCTCCCATAGTTAGAGGATCTTATAATTCCATCATTAAAGAATAATAGATTAACTCAATTGAGAAGATATTCTCCAATCGTTGATTCTCCTAAGAAGAGAAATTCATAATGGAGCTATATCACATTGATGGGGAAGCAGATCAGTGGTATAAACTAATAAAAACAATGTATAAGTAGTATGTTTATTCTATAGAATGGGAAGATTTAAATTTTTTTCAATAAATATATTCCCTTAACTTTATATCTAAAAATTTTATTAGAGTTACTCATGATGAAGAAAAATAGAGATGAGTATATTGGGGAATATGAGGAAAAATTAGAAGGTGTGAATGATAGGACTCTGGTTTTTTCTAGAACAGTGAATAAAAGGTGGATCACTTTTCTGTGTACTAATATTGAGTCTATGAAAATACTTGGTGATTTGAGACTTCAATTGTTATGAGGAGATTTTATACTATTACCTTTAGGATGAAATGGATACCAGAGACTCTAAGTGGTCTCGTGGTCCTAGAGATAAATTGACGAAAATGGATTTTAAAATTGGTGGATCAACAGACAAATCCAATAATGGAATTGAAACCCAACATCCCTCGTGTCAAAAGAGTGGGAAGAAGCATCCTAGGAACTATCTAAAGGGAACCAGATGATGCTTCAAATTTGAAAAATAGGGGAATATGGATAATAAATTCTTATGAGATATGATGAATCAAACTAATGTGAGATAAGAATAGAAGGTTCAGACCGAAAATCAACCTGTAGTCTAGTGTTTCAACTGTAAGGTATATGAATATTATATGATCCAATTCTATATGAAACAGTTTGTGAGAGGCAATAAAAACAACCTCCATGGTAGCAATCACTACTAGTGAGGTGGATCCAAAACATTCCACGGTGATTGGTATTCTGGTAATTCATTCAAGAATAGATAACATTTTTTTTATTCTATTTCTATGCATTATTTCATATCTTACAAGTTTAGTAGAACTATTGAAACACCAGCTCAAACTTTGGAGGTTGAGTTAACTATGAGAAAAAAATGGAAAAGCTATTGCATCCATTGTATATAACTCATCTCTATAATGTTTTGTGGACCAAACCTCCTTTATATTTTTAAAATAATTAAATTGGTTGAGTTTAGTGAAATATTTTTCATAGATTGAATATATTTATATAAATCGAAACTCAACTGTCGGGAAACTGAGATCACTCTTTACATTAATAGGAATATTCAAATTATTTATAAGTGTAAGTATGAGGATGAATCACCATTAGAATTATCATGTCAACAATTGATATTATTACCTTTGGATCAATAATATCTAGCTCAAATGATAGAGACAAATGAGATAAACATGCCCGAATTCATGCTTATTAAGTGGGACTGCACTGATGTTTTCCCTAAATAATTTATTAGTCTCCCACCAAACTAAGAGTTTGAGTTCTCCGTTGATCATATTCAAGGATCTATACCTATATCAGAGAAACATTATTGAATAGACAACATTTATTTGAAGGAACCAAAGTATAAGTTATAAGAGAATATGGATGAAGGGTTTATACACACAAGTGCTTAACCATGGGGTGCGCCAGTCCACTTCATCAAGAATAAAGATAGATCGACATTCCAATTCATTTATTATCATGAGTTAAATAAAATCACGATAAAGAAAAAATTCCCCATTCCATAGAAATGTTACTTGTTCAATCAACTACGTAGGGCCAAGTATTTCTCTAAGGTGGTGCCTCAATCAGGATATTTCCAATTAATCGTGATTAAGGAATATATTCCATGGAATTCATTTTGAAAAAGGTATACATTCTATGAATTAATAGTTATTACCTTAGGAATCATTATTTATTTAGTAATTATCATGGACATAATTATTAGAGTCTTTATATATAACCTCAATAAATTTATGGTAGTCTTATTTGACGATATTAAGATATACATCAAAATAATGAATGAGAATTCAGTTATTTTCAATACATTTCTAAAGACTTTGCAATGGGAGAAATTGCAGGGAAAGTACAATAAATGTGAGTTCTAGATGGAGGAAGTGTCATTATTGAGTCCTGTTATCACTATAAAAAATATATCTGTGGACCCTTATATGATTCGGAAAATTGGGGAGTGGCCGAGACCATCATTTGTAATGGATATATTTAGTGTCCTTGGTGTAACTGGGTATTAAAGACAATTTTTGAAGAACTTATCCCAACTTTCAAACCCACTAAACAAGATGATATAGAAGGGGTTAAAGTTTCTCTATACCTTTGAATGTGAAAAAATCATTGATGTATTGAAAAATAGTGTTATAACTACGTCAATACTCACACTACCAACAAGTAGATATCAATTTGTGGTATATAGTAATGCTTAAAGAAGTGAATAGTATGCTCACTAAAAAAAATTATAAAGTGATAGCCTACACCTAGAAGAAGTTGAAAATTCCTGAAACAAATTATCCCACACATGAACTAGATTTGGAGGGTATGATATTCACGTTGAAAATATGACGACATTAACTATATAGGGATTAGTGTGAGATATATACAGATCATAAGAGACTGAAATATATATTCACCCATAAAAATAATAACAAGAACCAGTTAAATTTGTTAAAGCTTATCTAGGATTACGACTACAATCATGGTAATGAAAATAAATTGGTAGATGATTTATGTAGAAATGTTCCTCAAACATTATCCAGGATGAGAATTTAGAGTGATCCGTTCTTATAGACCTTCATAGGAAGGACATGGGAATCATTATGGAAGGAACCTAATTAATATTTTCTCATATGATTTATTAACCACCCCTTATTGATAAAATAATGGATTCTTGAAGAAATGATGAACTAATTCGTAAAAATGTGGAATCTATCTAAAATGGGTAATCCTTAGAGTTCAAAATTTATGAGGAAGGAGTCATAAGATTTGTGTCACACCTTTTTCAACCATATATTCTAGAGATAAAGAATGAGTTTCTGAGTGAAACACATAGCTCAAATTTCTATATTCACTTAGGATGAATAAATATGTATCGAGATATCTGAGAAATTTATATGTTGGAAAATTTAAATAAGGGGATAAATGAATATTCATCTATATTACTGGTTTGTAAGAAAGTGAATGATGAAAGAAAAAAGTCAATGAGAATGATGTATCCATTACCCATACCAAAATGGAAATGGGAAAAAATCAGTATAAACATTATAACTGGTCTTACAAACACATCCATAGAAAATAATGCTAGATGTGTCATTTTTGATCATCAAACGAAAAAATATTTTTTTATCATAATGCTATATAACATCTCACTTGATCAACATTCAATGATATATATCAGAGAAGTGGTGAGGCTATATGGAGTATCACTATTGATTGTATCTGATCATGATCTGAGATTTACCACTATATTTTGGAAAGGTCACTAGCATGATTTAAACACATAGTAGAACTCCAGTATGTCTTATCATAATCAAAGTGATGCCCAATCTAAGAGGGCCTTTTATAAACTAAATGATGTGTTAAGAGCATGTTAAATGGGCCTCAATGGAGGATGGGACGCACAACTACCACTAGTTTAGTTCTCTTACAAAAATAGTTTACACTAAAGCATCCAAATGGAGCCTTATGAGGCCCTTTATAAGAAAATATGTATAACACTGATAGGCTAGGTTGAAGTAAGTGAAGGAAAACTACTAGGAACCTGAAATTAAAGATGAAATTGTAGAAAATTAAAAGACCATTCATTACTATATTTGGGATTCTTGATGTTGTTAGAAGACCTATGCAAAAAATCATTTACAGGACATGGAGTTTATGTATTGTGACATTGTATTCATCCACATATATTCATGGATGGGGATCAAGAGACTTTGAATGAAAGGAAAGATAAGTCCTTGGTACATCAACACCTTCAAGACTCTTGATCATGTCAGATTTTGGGCTTATCAACTAGAATTTCCACATACCATGTGTCAAGTACATCATGTATTCCAGATTCCCCTACTGAGGAAGTACATACTATATCCATCACATCTATTGAATTTGGAGGTGGTACAATGGAGAATAGAATCAAGTATGAATAATAGTAAATGAAGATCACAGAGCACAAAAAAAATATTCTATGCCAAAGGTCTACTCACCTGGTCAAAGTACTAAGGTGGAACCATAAGTATGAAGAGGCGAACAAGGGGAAGGGAATAAGAGGAGAAATGGGAATAAGAGGAAGGAATCTGATAGAACTACACGGACCTATTTTTAACTAATAATGTACAATGAATCTTTAAGGGTAAAATTTGAAAATGCGGGATGAATTTAATCTCCCAAACATTTTTCAATGGAATTTTCCTTCTTATATTTATAAAATAATTAAATCACATAAAAATACAAATAAAAACATTATTCCCATAAGTAAATTATTAAATAAGTAATACTTATAGAAATTAAGGAAATTATATAGATATAATAGGAACATGACAGTTGGAATAGTAATATGACCATTAGGAGTAGTAAACAGGAAAATAGAATATTTAACTCAACTATTAATTTATATATAAAATGTAGGTATCTTATGAAATAAATATAATATATTTATTTCATGGAATAAGTAAATAAATGTTTTAAAAGTTATAAATTATATATTGTTATTTCTTAGAACATAATTATTTAATTAGATTTTTATAATTAATATAATGATTTAAAAGGAAACATATTTTCATTAGATATATTCATAAATTAATATTTTATTCTATTAGGATTATAAGATAATTTTATGAGGCCGTAATTTATTTTTCAATGTGTCATAGTATCAATTATAATAAGTATTTTTTGAACAAATGATTATTTTAAATAAAAATTTAATTTTTCATGTTCTGAAAATTATTTTCATAAAATTGATCCCATTTATTAATTCTACATATTGATAAAATGTTAGCGTAAATTTTTGGGGTTTTTCTAAAATAGTAGATTTATTTGTTAATTGTAAAAATATGATAATTTACAATATAAGATAAATTACTGAATTATTGAGTAATGGATGATGTATAGATGATTTACACACCCATTTAATAAAACTCTCATGAACCATGTATTTTATTTACTCACAATAATCAACACTATTGATAGTCTTGAGATAAAATAATAAACAAGTGTATAAAATAATAAAAAACACCCTTTTCCTCCCATTATAAAAAAAACCCATAACCACCTCTTCTCCTCACAACATATAAAAATTGGATCTTCCTCATATTCTGAATAATTCCCTTCCCAAAACTCTTCTCCATTCTATAGTCTTTATAGTGTCACCAAAATTGAATTTATATGTTTCTTAAGGAGGTTCTTAAGGAGATGAAACTCAAGATGTAGTTCCATCCCTCTTTCTCATTTAATATATTTTATTTTCATATCATTCCATAAAAATCACAATAAAAGAGTACATGGTAACTACAGTATCATATATATAATAGTATGATATTGTGTTAACATAAAATCCATCATTAAATATCTTACCCTCTACATTTTGTTTTCTGAAAATGAAAACATCCTCCGTGAGGTATTGATTCACCACCTTTGTGGATGAAGAGTTTTTTTCCATTACATCCATTAACACTGGTCATAAAACCATTATTATGGTTATAAAAGATTTAAACATGTATATTATATCTTTTTTTCTTGTTCTGTAACAAATATATATATATATATTATTAAATAACAAAACAAAAAATGTTTTCCATGATCGAAAAACCACCATAATAAATCAATCATTTTTCATTAATGTTTTATCTAATGAATCATTATTATATATATAAAAAATGATATATTGGATAATTTAAAATTGTGGATGTATATTAATACCATATCATTCCACTTTTGAATCTTATAACTCATCAAAAAATCCATAAATGAACTTATTAAAATTAATATAAATCAAATAAATATATAATAGTTGTTGAATTAAGAAATTAATAGATCTAAATTGATTATCCCTGACATTAATTTAAAGTGAAGAACACTTTCAAACATAAGGTTTGGGATTTTCTACGAACCTCTATTTTTCCTTTATATTGCACATTCTCTCTCTTTACCCCAATGTAATTATTAATTACTCATATTTACTCCCCCTAAATTCCGTGTTTATGTTCTAGACATTTATATGTATCTCAATTCATATTTCAATGATGGGGAAACACATTTTTTAAATGTTTCCCATCTTAATTTCTCTTGTTAAAAAAACTAGACTAAAGTGAACTTCAGAATTTTTAACGATTTTCAAGTAGACCAAAAAAAAAAATTTAAGCCATAATTATATTGATAAAATCAATCATATTATCAGGAAAAAATATCTTTTTTATTTATGGTTTTATAAAATTAATTATTCTTTTAACTGTTTTAATGAATCTTTAATATTTTATATTAGAGAGAATAATTATTTTCTTATTAAAGGAAGTGGCCACTGACTCACGACATATGCACTGAGAAACCCCTAAGGGATGAGAAAATGGTGTAAACCAAGAGCATCCCCTTAGACAAATGAAAAAAAGGCCATGGGGAGTGACCCAATACTATTATACATGACAAGAGTCTCATCTGGACTCCCCAAACCAGCGAGCGCATCACCAATAAAATTAGCTTCCCAAAAAACATGATGGACCTATTGGCCCTGACTCATCTCCAGAGAACACCTTCGGGATAAATAACTAAGTATCCAGGGAACCCCACAGGTCCCTTTGACCATCTTGACGAAAGACTCTTAATCAGACTCAATAACCTCCACCTACAAGCCCAACCTCTTACAAACGGTGAGTCCTATGAGAAGGGCCCTCATTTCTGCCCCCAGAGAGTTGCCTTCTCAGAAGAAGGCACTGAAACCTACCAACATTGTGCCACACAAATCACGAATAAGACCCCCGCCTCTCATAATCCCACTCTTGAAGGATCCATCAACGTTCAATTTCAACCCATGCAGGGGGGGGTTCCAGTGTACCCACCTACCCCCCAAACCACCTGTAGAACCGGCCGGGCAGGTCTTGTTGAGAAAGCTGCAGAGGGCCGAAGAGGCCTGGCCACCCTTTATGACAGAACCTAGCTCAATGGTGAGAGCCTTCGCCCGCATATGAAGGAACCTCACTGAGGGATGATCACCCCTCCTCGCCTGGTTCCTAGCCTCCCAAAGATTCCAGCAGATGGATGAAAGAGCACATGGCCGAATTTTGATATCCATCGTGCTGATCCCTACCTCGTGAAAGCAGGAGGACATGAAATAGTGGAAGGAGGTCTGAGGCCAGCTACAATGAGAATGGATGGAAAACATGGGCGAAAGGTGTTCAATACATTCACTTTGGAAGAACAGGTGCATTTTAGACTCCCTCCTGGGTTGCGCACAGCATAGACAGCAGGACGCCAAGGGGATGCCTTTATTTTGCAGACTCATGTCCATATTTTGGGTAGAATTCCTAATCCTCCACACAAGGATGTTCATCTTGGTGGGGAACACTTTTCACCAGAACTTCAAGGCCCACTCATCCAGAGTCATATCTGAAGTAAGAGACCTGATGTAATCCTTGATAGAGAAATGGACCAAGGCATATCCTGTGAAACAACACCTGTCAGCATCGTTGTTCAGGGTGATTCTATCAAGAAGCTCCCTCTGGTCCTGGTTGAGAATGTCCTGGATAAAAGATGGGAAGCCGTACGCCTCCCTGAAGGACACTGTTGGAATCGGGAAACCAGGGAAGATGAGCGGAACGCTCGCCCAGTTCGACCTCTAAAAACTAACCTCACCACGGCCAATAATCTAAAGAGATAAACCCTCAAGAGCTTCTAAATGGGAGAGAATTTCCCTGGCTAGCAGGGAAATGCCAGGCCCAAAGAATTCTGGGGACTCACTGTCCCACTTGTATCATCCTCTGAAGAATGAATCCCATAAAGAGTCCCCCGTAACCACCTCCCATGCCAACCGCACCTGCAACCCCTTCATGGTCCTGAAAATGTCACGGAGACCCACGCCGCCCTTGTCTACAGGCCTCGCTAAGCATCTCCAGGAGGCCCAATGGCACCACCCCTATTGGTTGGAATCCCAAAGAAAAGCGGTGCAGATTTTTTCCATCATTGCAGGGATACACTTTGGATCTTTGACAATAAAAAGGATGTAAATTTGGATGGACGTGAGAACGCTATTGATCAATGTGACTCTCCCCCCAAACGAAAGAAACTTACTCTTCCAGTTGGTGATACTTCCCTAGAATTCTGCAGATTTACCCATCAAAGAAATGGTTTTTGATACGACCATGGGTCTGGAGAATACCGAGATAGATCATCGGTAACTCTCACCTTTGGCATTCCAAAATTTCATGTATGTCCTTGTAACATTGGCTGGAGCACTTGTTAGAAATGAAAACCTGAATCTTGTAGTAGTTGATGCCTTGGCTGCGTAAGAACTCATACATGTGCGTGATCTCCATAAAAACCTGCAACGATTTCCTCCTCCCATTCAGAAACTTCAGGATGTCGTCAGTGAACATGAGGTGGGAGACCCCCTCTGAACCACCTTGTGAGCGAAAAGGAGACAACTTGCCCTCTGCCAGACCATTCTGAAGGTTTCGGGGGAGAGAATCCTATGTGAGGACTAAGAGGTTCAGAGACAGGGGATCACCTTGACGAACCCCGCGCACCGTCTTGAAGAAGCCAAACACATTCCCCATAATGGAAATGGACAGCCGATGGGAGGAATTACAGCTGAAGTAAAAATCACAAAACCATTTGTCTAAGACCAACTTCCTCGTAACCTGAATCAATAATCTCCATTCAATGGTATCATAAGCCTTGTCCATGTCCACCTGAAAAATAACATTAGACCCAATCGCATTCTTGTTGAGATCCCTGACCAGTTAACTACAATGCCCACCACCCCTTGTATGCTCCGACTATGAATAAAACCATGATGTTCTCTTAAGACGAGCCTAGGAATCTCACTGATGAGACTTCGCAAGAGAAGGCCATCAATAATCATATAGGACATGTTGTATAGACAGATAGGCCTATAGTGAGTGAGTCTAGAAGTGTCCTTGACTTTTGGAATAAGAACCACCCTGGAGGCGTAAATACTTCTGTTGAGGGCGCCTCCTTGGAAAAAAACCTGTGTGGCCTCCACCACATGAGGCCCCACGATCTCCCACGCAACCACATAAGATGATCCTGGGAACCCGCCAGCCAAGGGGCACTGTCCAATGACATCCTGATGACCTATTCCTTAATCTCCGCTACAGACGGCAACTCCATGAGCCTCAAATTGTCAGACCCCTCCACCAGCTGTGGAATGCAACCCGGGAAGTCACTAGCCCCCTCCTCCGTGCTTTGATATTGCCTGAAAGGCCGTCTACCACCCAAAACCTTCTCAAAGTGGACCAGAGCCAAACGGCCAGCAACCCAAACATCCAAAGTAAACACCACGTTAGCAAGGTTTAGGTTGAGCTTCATGTAACTCTTCTCCTTTAGGCATGCATGAAAAAATGAAATATTCCTGTCACCCTTCCTAAGCCAATGGACAGAAGATCTTTTCCCATTAGACCTTTCGATCTCAAGAAGATTCTCGGTGAGAAAAATACATTTGTCGCAAAGAACAGTGAACCTACTCTCCTCCATGTTGGACTGCATCTCTTTCTCCATCCTCTCGATATCCATTCGAATTCTATCCACTCCCGTGCTTGCCTGAGGTCTCCCAACCAACTAGCCTTGGATATCCTTATTTAAATGCTTCAAGGTATTTTAAATCCCACACCATGACCTCCCGTTTTCCTCCTGATCCCATAAGTTATTCACCATCCCCAAGAAGCCCTCCATCCCATGCCAGTTACAGTCATTGTGAAAAGCCAAACCTCCAATATGCTCCCTTCGAAGTGCCACTAGAAGCGGAGCATGATCCAAGAGAGACTTGGATAAGTAGGTGACTGTGGCCTGTGGGAAGGAATCCAGGCCTTGAAGATTGGTAAGACACCTGTCCAGCCAACTCCAAATGCGGTTAGTTCCCCAGCGGTTGTTGCACCAAGTGTATTTGTTACCGCTAAAACCCATGTCCAGTAGTCCCGCAACTGTAAGGAAATCCTGGAAGTCCTACATGCCACTGGAAACGTACGAAAGACCCCCTCGCTTCTCGGTGAGGTTAACAATGGTGTCGAAGTCACCTCCATGAACTAGGGAAGGCCGCCCGTCTGAAAGGAGGATAAAAAGCTCCAAATATCACTCCACATTTTTGCCTCTGTACTGGAATAAACGAAGGACAAAAGCACCACGTTCCCCCCACCCGAAACCCTCGCATTGACGCATGGATCAAAACACTATGCACCTCGACTTTCAAATTATTCTTCAAACTGATCCTGATATGGGAGTTCTCCAGGCTCCTATTCCAGGAATTGCCGTAACAGATTCTCCTAGCGAGAACCTGAAGCTTACGGGTGTTCTATTTGGGTTCCAAAATAAACATGATAGAAGCATGATGCTTCCTGGACTCTGAGGCCATGAAGGCGCATTTAGCTCATACCCCCAAGCCCCAGGCGTTGCAAATAATCATAGAGAACATTAGGCGCGGGTCCTCTTGGCCTTTTGGCTGAGCAGACTATTGGGTGCAGGGTCAAGCAGCAAGCCCTACTCTTTGGACCCCGATCGAGTGACCGGACCATTGATAACACACTACAGCGAAGCAAGATAGCTACTCAGAGAATGCTACAGAAAATCCAGGAAGAGTTGGGTAGAAATCCACAGCACCTGAGAAAGAGGAGAAAGAGACTGAGGGGGGGGGGGGCGTCGAAGCCATCAACGGGAACCTACAAAATTTCCAGGGGTCTGTTGAAGCCGTTAGAGCAAGGACAGAGGATGCCAGACCCATGTCAACAACAAGGGGGATAGGGAAAAAGAGACCAGGTCCACGTCTGGCAATGCGGGCCCTAGGGCGCAGAACCCCACCTCGGATGAGCCAGTAATGTCAGAGATGGTAGGCAGCGCGAGGGAACCCCTCCTTGAGTTTGAATTTGATTTAGACAGAGAACCCCCAATGGCTACCTCGCCAGTCTTGGGGGCCGAGATAGACGATCCTCCCATCAGAGGACCCCGACGACCAGATCCGGAAGCCGGTAGCCCTGCCATCCCCTTACGGAAAACCGCCTCCAAATGGCCATGAGAACCACATGCCACACAAAACCTAGGGGAGCCTTTGAAGAGGAGCTTCTGCCACCACGAAAGGCCATCCCCAGAGTGCAGCAACACAGAAGAAGGAAAACGCTCCGAAAGATCATGTTCCATGCAGATATGCGAATTCGAAGCAGCAAAAAGACACGTCGTGGGTTCATCGGAGTAGAGGAAGGCCCCCAAGGAGTCACCAATCGACTTAAAAAGTGCCATGTTCTGGAAAGGCAATAGAAGTCCAGGAAAGGAGACCCACACGGCCGCCAAAGGCGACTACATAACGAAGTGGCAGTACCACGACCACTGGGACATAGAGAACCGCCACGGACCACATCACCGACCTTCCTTGCCCATGCCTTCACAAGGTCCTCCTTGGAGAACAGGTAGATGTAAAATTCCACCCTAGAAAGCTCTGAAACCACCGCCAGCAGGCTCAGCCCCCAAGACTCGACAAAGTCCCTAATGAAACCGAGGGTAGGTTTTTTGCGCCCAAATAGTGCCACTAGGGTGAGGTCGTGGAAGGAGGAGGCCTCTTGGAGTTCCTGAAACAAGAACTCAATAGAAGGAACACCCTACACTCTTTCACCAACCCTATTCCCCAACAAGATCTAGGGACTATTTCTGGAGGAGGAATCCTGGGGATACGCTGCGCTACTAGCCACAGCCGCTGAGGGACCACAGAGAACGTCTTTGAAGGACCGACTGTTGCCTTTGACCAAAACACTAGAGGGAGAGAAATTGACCTGACCAACGCCACATGTCGGAACAGAGGCCACCGACGGAGGAGCACCCTCCCTGGCAGGGGATGGGAAATAACCTGGAGCCCGAGTGCTAGAAGAAGCATCCATTGGGAAAGACTATTGTTAACATTTTGTTATTAATCCAAACTAAATTTCATCATTTATAATGTTTCATGAACATTTTTTTACATGTTTTACTTAATTTGGACATAATATATAATTATCTATGCCTATATTCTCTTATGAATATTCAATTATGATTTGAATCTCCTCTTTATTGTACACCATTATGATACAATATATGGTTATTCCACATTACAAGATTATAATACCCCTGAAATTACATGGGTAACCCTTATTCTTATGCCTTATGTTTGATTCTTCACCTGGAACACATATACAGCAACATTTTATTTTGGGTGTTTCCATATATCATTCCAATCCACTAGGTAATGTTTAATCTCAGGAAAATTCATTTTTGTATAGGAATTAAATAATATTAATTTATGGTACTTTGTACACCTTATGAAATTATATTGAAATTTATCCTTTACTAAAACATAATATTAACGTATATAGACATTAAATAATTTTTGTGGAACATTAAAATGTTTAAAAAAGATTCCAAAAGGCCATATTAGTTTAGTTCCTTTGAAAACATGGAAGATAAACAATGGTACATAATCGAGGAGAATTATCTCTCACTATGTTCATCATGACTATAACCATCATTAGAAACAACATAAATAATAATTATATTAATAAACTAGGGAAGGGAGCATAAAAATGGATGAGATCAGATGATCAATAATAGTAGACAAGGGATACATGTAAGTATAAACATGAGAATAGTGGAATGAGAACGTGATTATAACACTATAAGATTATAACATGATTATAAAAAGATAAAAAAAAATAAATAATAGAATAATGCATGGACTTTAATAAGAAATGAATCATAATTAAAACAGGAACATAGTACATGAAATCATATAATTGGAATAAGACATGGAATTTTGGAATACATAAACATGTTATATCATTCCCGATATGTCTGGACACATAGCGAGCAATTATCAGGGCCCTTGATCGGAACTGCACCTATTGAGCAGGACACAACACCATCCCCATTCGCAGTCATTTCTTTGTAATGGATCAAGATTTTCCATCCACTCATAATGGATCAGGTTCCCCCATCTTCCATCATAATGGTGACTACACCTACTGGGTGGGACACACTACCATCTCTAGTGGTAGTCTTTTCCTTGTAAGAGATCGAGTTTTTATATCATCACATAATGGATCAAGACCATTAGCATGATTCAAACCATTATCACATGAGATATAAATCATTACCCAATTGGTTGGAGAGAGATATAGTTCCCACCCATCTCATTATAAAACCATTCATACATGTGCACCAAGATAATAAAAATTTAAACATACCATGAACTATAAAAGAGATGGGTTTAATAAACACCCTATCATAAACCCATGAAATTAAACTAGTGTCATAGAAATGTAATTAGTTCTTTATATGTTGAAAAATATTGGTTTCATAATCATTTAATCAAATAATAACCTACGAAAAAAGTGGGTTTCAAAATCATATAACATGTGGAAGTGAAACGAGTGTCATAATAATAATTACATAAAAATAATAACCATTCATGATATAATATGGATGGAAAATTTGAATCATTTTCTTGAAGGTAATGAGTGACATCAAAAAATTTCATCTTAGATGGAATATAAATTGGGATGATATTTTGAAAACAATTATTGGGGAAAATATCATTCTATCTATGAATATTTATCCTCCGAACATAAATTCCTTTGAAAACCATTTTATTGAAAATTATCATGAAAAAATATAAAGAAATATTGAAAACATGTTTAGAACTTTTTTCCTTGAAAACATATAAAAGAGGCTTGAAATCCTTTTAAAATCCATTTTCTTTAAAATACATTAAAAACATATAATGAAATTTTAAAAAGGTTTTGAAAACCATTTATGGGAAAATAATTTGACAACATAAAAATAAAGAATGGAAATAACATAAAACAATTTTTTACCATAAAACATTTTAGAAAAATATATTTTAAATCATGGATATTAAAGAACATGTATTATCATCCGAAGAGAGAGGTAATGTCAAACTTTCTTAAAAAGGAATTCTCTATCATATTATGAACCAAATTGTGGAGAAATTTTACCAATGCATGAACATATCATTAAAAAACAAAAGGGTAGTAAAATAAATGGATTTTATTGAGAGACAGATCAAAATATTTCATCCAAAGAAGAAAAATCATAAACTATACTGATAAACAGTGAGATTTTAGCTATAAAATGTGACCTATTTGGAAAATTTTAATCACAAAATAATGGAAAGGATAAAAATAAAGTAAGCATAAAAAATATTGAATGGAGTTATTATCATGATATAACATGTCAAATGTAGTATATACATGTGATGGAATAATATACATGAAGAACATTCCATGTGTCCCAAAAAAGGATATTTGAGATGAAAATACATTACTGATTTGGTAAATTTTGAAAAATAAACCCCATAAGGGAAATATCATAAAATTGATATGTAAATACACAGAAATTTAGGTATAATATTTATATAATACATTCATGGGATATATATACCCCACAAAATAAATGAGTGGTGTATAAGGCATGTATCTAAGTAAAATAAAAAAGTGAGATGAAATTCCCTTACCATGCATATTGAATCTCATTGTACACATTCAAACATCCTATATAATAAATATAATTTTATTATATATGTGTAGTATAATCAAATTCTTATATGTAATAAAATATATTTTTTATTATGTCTTTATATAACCCACTTGATAACAAATTTATGGTAAGGATACGATTCATGTAATAGTCGCTTTCTTTTCATATGTGTCTTAATTTGTCATATCATTGGTCGTTATAATTATATCATGATTTATTGAAGTTAAAACATGATATTAATATCATTTAAATTTATTATATATGTATTATTATAATCTATATAATATAGAAGTATGAAATGGAATACAACATTCACAGAGACGGTTGGTCATACATACCCATGAATGCTGCTTCTATTTTATTAACCTATTGAAAGAATGAATTTAAAGAAAATATATGTATATATGTATATATAATATCACTAAAGTATAATTATTAAGTAATATATCATATATCATCACTAAACATATCCTTAATACATTCCATGTAGTGTGTATATGAATCACATTTCTTGGAGGGGGTGATAGTTCACACTTCCTGAAAGAAGTTATTGTATTTACACCAAATAGAAATTATAAAGATATGTGTTTTAAAAGGATTAATGAATCTTAAATATTTAATAAATATAATATAAGACATATATAAACAGAGTTTACATCATAATGTGCACCATGATAGGTAGTAACGGAAAAATGATCAATCATCGTTTAATGAGACAGCAGTTCATCGTACACATAAACAATATGTTCATTACCCATTAGATTGATGTGTGTATAATTTTGGGTCTAAAAATTAGCATAAAAATATAATAGTATATTGATTAAAAATTTGTTTCTATATAATCATGGAATAATAAGAGTTTAGGGAGTTGATAATGGAAATAAAATAAAGGATCTTGAGGAAGGGTGTTACCTCTTAATCGGGTAACTCCTTTGATTTAAACTAAATGGATTTTCGTGACGTCTTTCAGCCCAATGGGATTAATCAAGTTGTAAGGTAGGGTTTTTGGGATGAGTATTGGAATGAAATTGGATGAACCTATGTGGTTTGAGACATGTGAGGAAATTGTAGAGTTCTTTCCTTTTTATAGTGGAGGGGAAGTGACACTCATGTACCTACCAAAAGGTATTCACTAATGGGAGGTCTGCTTCACCTATTGTGCATCCAAAATGAGAAAACAATGTATTTATGTAAAGTAATGTTCTAACCAAATATACACCATTAAAACAAATGTGTATTTTAATAATTTGGTTCCTTAACATCTAAGATTCCCTAATATTATTATTTTAGTTTTTATTAATGAATCATGTTTTGTAACAGAAGTTATTTAACCATTAAGATTATAAAAAAGTGATATTTATTAAAATATATATCCAATGAATTATAAATGTGGTAATTAATTTAAAAAATAAAAATATCACATGTTTTGGAGATTAATTTTTAAAACAACTGCATGTGAGGCGTAAAACACTTTTTAAACCCGGACCGTACAAACAATGTTTTTAAAATCAATGCGTCAAAATTGTAATTATAAAAGTCAAATTAGTCCACCATTAGACCAGATGTAATATTTTTTATAAATTAAAAAAAACATCAAAATATATGATTATTAATAATTTTAAATCATTTAAGAAAATATCATTTATCATAAAATAATAATAATGTCAATATTGACATTATATATTTAATTTTAATTTTAAAATATAGAAATTATATTGTAATTAAAATATATTAGGTTTATAGATATATAAAATGATATATTATTCTTAAAAATAATTAATGACAATAATTCATTAAATTCGCATCACTTTTAATATTTATAGTATCATTTATTATTAACTAAGTTTTCTCTACGTTGGTGTTTCTTAAGTATTTTAAGTAACTAAATTGCATCTAAATATTATTGATAAATAGTTATAAAAAAATAACCAATTAATTTTAGAAAATTATATTTATAACTGAAAATAAGATTTTGTTATATATCTCAAGATTTTATAATTGTTAAAGCTAATGAATGTTCCATTGTGTCTTTTCCAATAGTTATCCTTTGATATTTTGAACTTCCATTTAATATTATCCCAATGAAAAATAAAATTATAAAAAATATGGGATATGGTCTATTTAATTATAGTGAATGGATTTTGGAAAAGATTTTATGTAATCTTGGTCCTTATGATTATGGCTTTCCGCCTTATTAAGGTTAATTTTACCCTAACCACCACAAATAAATTTAATCACTTCCACTAATAATTTTGGACAAAAATTAAGTTGATACTTCTATAAAAAAAATACTTAATACAAAAATTTATGTAAATATTTAAATATTCTAATCACAAAATTGGGAAAATTATTAATAATTCTAATCCCACATACGTGGTGAGAATGTGGGGTTTTAATGTTTAAATGCTCAAAATTTCAATATGTTTTTAAATTTAATATCAATATAATTATTATTTAGATGAACTAAATTGGATTTTTATATGAATAATTGTATTATTTTACTTTAATAAAAAAAATTAAAATATAATTTAACACTAATAATTATTTAAATGAAATGGTTGTTTTTAACTAAATTGTCGTAATTTTTATCATTCACACCGAAATGATGTTTCTATAAAAAAACCCAAAATTTCACCCTAATTTAATTTAGAAAATTTGAATTAAAAAATGAATTTTATATTATCAAATTAAAATTCTGTTAGATTCAAAAATTAATTTTATTATTGTTCGCAAAATAACATAAAAATTACTTTCTTGATGAAAATATAATTTTTAAATATTTTAAGACATTATAAAAAAAATTTATATTTCATTATCAATATGTTTTATTTTTATGAAACCATTATATATAATATATGAAAATTAGTTATAACTATTCGTATTATTATGTTTAACATCCAGGTTAAAATCATCTCATTTAAATATTTATTACAATAAAATGATGTTTTGTAGGAACTCAGTGTTCTGTATAAGACACACCAAGTCAATGATGCATGTTGTGAAAGACATGTATGTTCCATGTGAACAACATATTTTACTTAGTAAATGAAATACATTAATGAAAATTATTTCATTTGGAAAAAATTCCACAAAAACTCCCATGTTACATTTTACCCCCCATAAAATGAATTTCTCCCATTAAATTCATCATGGTTATCAAAGGATTAATACCTCGATGTTCCTTTCATAGAAACCAAAATGGTAAGAGTGATTACTAGAAAATCGTTTAAAAAGGTATATATAGATGAATAATAGTTACCCATTGTAACACATACATATAAGAACATAGGTGACATTTGAAAACATGGACTTGGAGGAAAAGAGTAATTTTTCATAGGTAGTGATTGAGGTCATCAATCACAAAAAGTAATTGATCAATGAAACGTTGGGGGCCTCAAAGTCGTAAAACTATGATAATTTAAAAATAAATCATTTAAAAAAATGTATTAGGACAATATTTTGTTTATAGATAATTTTTATAAACATATAGAATTTTCATGAAAATATATACATGCATGATATTAGGAAAACCTCACCCTATGTTGTCCCATGATATACTCTGCCTATTTATACAAAAAGAAAGGTAAATTTTTCATTCATTAAAAACTAAAATATAATGTGATCCATGATATTCAATCCAATATTTTTTTTTTCATCAAAAAGTAGTTGTCATAATTGGTCATACAATATGCATATATCATCATGTGGTGAGGTGATAAATTATTCTCAAAAACATCATCCAATGTTTAACTTAATAATTACATAATTTGATAACCTTATAACTATTCAAAAAGATGAAGATCCAAAAAAATAGAAAGAAGATCATGAAATAATATTAACCTTGACTACCCATATATCAAAATGTACCACTTGGTTGTCACATTCCAAACATGTGAATACCCTCATCATATATTCCCTTAAAACATGGTAATAAACTGAATTACCATAAATCCTTTTTAAAATCATGAATTCTTTTATTTTACAATGATTATTGGATATATTATTTATAGAAAAAATGTTTTAAACTTAATTTTTGATGACATAGACCACATTTTACATAATCAGTTCCAGGGTAATTCAATCCATCCAATTTAATTATTCATATCCAACATATATTTATCGAAATATAATTATCTCAATGTCAAGCCTTAATTAATAGTTACCTTCCCCAAATCAAAATATCACATTTCCATGACATATTTTTTCTATGTCTTGATCACCATTCAAAAGTTAATTTTCATTCCTTAATAAAAACATATACTAAAACCAAATATATTTTTATTGATTTATATAACATAACATTTTAATTCCAAAAAAGAAATACTTTACTCATACAATTTTATTTTTAAAACCTTACTTAGGATTCATAAAATTATTCCTTAATACCTAAATCCAAGAATATAAAATATGAATCATGTATTAAGGTTCCTAAACCTCAATATAATCATGATTTCTATGTTTAATGTAAATAATATTGAAGGAAATCTATATACATTTCACAAGTCATTTATGTTCTCTTTATCTTCAAAAATATAACTAATAATCATACCATATTATTGATTATATTTATGAGATTTACACTTGAGAGACCAATTTTATCAATTTCCATACATTCAACATTTGAAACATTTAATGATAACAATGTTCATTCTTATTATCTATATTGAATAAAACTAGAAATAACTGGGTTAGAAAAACATATTATAGAAGAAAAACAACTAATCATGAAAAATTACTTATATATTTCAAATTCATGAAACCAAATTTTAAATCAATGAAAACATAGGATTATCCAAGGTTATTAATAATCACATATATTCAAATCCTTCATGATGGTTTGTAATGTGTTTGGGAATTTCCAATTCATATCCCCTATGAGTGTCAAAGTGAGTCTTAAGCTAGGACTATTGTCATGTACCAATTTATACTATGTTAGGATCATCACACCTTGTTAATGTTGATACACCTAGGTACATATTCTCCAAATCTATAATAACATTTATTATGCAGACATGGTGCTATTTCTAGGAAACAACTCACTCAATCCATTACCATTATTTTAGTACATTTTTCTAAAAATTAACTCATCCTTATACTTATCCTTAAAGACATCCCTACACATATCCTTAGAAATATACCTATGGATCCCAAATAAGTTTTCTAATCCTAGTTCCTAAATGTTAAATAACCCTTTAATCTAATTCCATCTATAACACCCAATCGTAACGCACATAAACATCACATAATTTTTGTAGAATGCATAAAACATTACAAAAATAGATCCCCAAAGAACGTCTTAGTTTAGTGCCTTTGAAAATATATAACATCAACACTAGTACATAATTTAGATAAATTATCTCCCACTAGGTTCTCTATGACTAGAACCCTTATTAGACACGTCAAAAAAATACATATCGTCATAACAAAGGGAAAGATACACAAAATTGGGTGAGCTCAGATGCTTAGTAAGGATAAAAAAGGGAGACATATAATAATAAAAATGAGCATATTGTTAGGATAAAATGATCATAACATTAGAATATCATACCTTACATATCAAAAAATTAGAAAGATGAATCATGGCATAAGGATTGGTAGTTCATAAGACATAAATCATAAGGAAATAAAGAACCTAAAACATGAAATTATATAATAGGAATAAGACATAGAATTTTGGAATACATAAACATGTGATATCATTCCCTGTAATTCAATATACATAAGTAGGAATTATAATGGAACATCATAGAAACTACACCTTCTAGATTGGACACACCACTATCCCAAGTCGTAGTTCCTTCCATGTGAGGTATCTTGTTTCCACATCTTCCCATAATGGTTTGGGTTTCCCCATGTTCTTTATTCACGGTGACTAAACCTACCGGGTGGGACACACCACCATCCACAGTCATAGTCCTTTCCTTTTAAGGGTTCTGGTTTCCCCATATTATGATAATAGATCAAGTTTCTCTACATGGTTCCCATCATTATCTAATGAGATATAAATTTTTACCCATTGCATTAGAGAGAGATATAGGTCCCACCCACCTCATAATAGAATTATTCTTACATGTTCCCAAGAAAATAAAACATTCATCATATCATGAACAACAAAAAGATATGTGTTTCATAAACATCATAACACAATCCCTTGAAGTGAAATGGGGGTCATAAACAGGTAATTATATCTTATCCTATGAAAAAATACCGGTTTCATAATCCTTTTTTCAATTCATAACCCATAAAGGGCATTTTTCTAAATCATATAACCCATGGAAGAGTAAATAGTGTCATAAGAATCATTCCATCAAAATATTAAACATTCAAGAAATATTATAAATGAAACCATTTGATCATTTCCAAGAAGGGAATGACTAACATCAATTGAAGCCATCTTAGATAAAAAATAATGTGGAATGATATTTTGAAATCATTTCTTGAGGAAAATATAATTTATTATTTGAAAAATATTATCTAGAACATAAAATCGTCAGAAAACCATTTTCGTGAAAAGAGACATGAAATCTTATAAATAAAGCTTCAAAACATTTTTAAAACAATTTTCATTGAAAATGTATAATAGTGTATTGAAAACATTTTAGAAACATTATTAATTAAAAAAACATTGAAAACATATAAATATATATTTAAATATTTTTAAAAACAAAATTCATTGAAAATACTTTGAAAAATTATAATGAAGTCATGGAAATCACATTAAATACTTTTTGAACATAAAACATTAAAAAATCATTTTATTAATCATGGTTTTTAAAAGAGATATAGTTTTTGACAAAAAGGAGTACTATAATCAGATTCTGTTAAAAACAATTTATCTATCATCTCATGTAAAAAAGAGTGGAGAAATTGTACCAATACATTAATATATACTACATATCCATATGATAATAAAACTGATGAGTTATCTTGATTGATGGATCATATTATTTCATTAAAAGAAATATATTCATAAATTTTTTTGATAAACCGTGATATTATAGCTATCAACCATTACCTATTTGGTAACATAAATTACAACATAATGGTATGGATAACAATAAGGTAATATTAACAAACAAATAATAGGGTTATATTCATGATATAATAGTTCAAAGTTTGTATATACACCTCATGAAATGTAAATACACTTAAATTTATGTATAATAGTCATATAATAAATTCATGGGAAATATATATTCCACCCAAAATAAATTATTTATCTAAAAGGAATGTATCTAACTGAACTAACAAGATTGATGAAATTTCCTTACCTTGTGTCTTAACTCTGGTCGTACATGTACAAAATTCTTGTATAATAAATATACGTTTATTGTTAATATATCATAGAACAATATTACTATATATAATACCATATATTGTTTTATTATAAATTTAAATTACCCACTCAGTAACAATTTAATGTTAAGGTTACGCTTCAGCTAATATTCTCTTTGTTTTTCACATGGGTCTTAATTTGTTATATCAATGGTACTTATATTTATAGCATGATTTCTAGAATTTAAAACATGATATTAGTATCATTTATATAAATTATATTTTTATTATAATAATCAATTGAATATATATGTATGAAAAGGATTATCTCATTCAAGGAGATTATATGTCGTATATACACATGAATACGGCTTCCATTTTATTGACATACTGAAAGAAAGTAAGTAAACTACATATATGTAAATGTATATATAATATAATTATAGTAGAATTATTATCCCATATATATCATATACATTAAATTAACATATCCTTAATAAAATACATGTATTATGTGAATGAATCACATCGCTTTGAAGGGGTGGTAGTGCACACTTCCTCAAATTAAATTATCCAATTTACCCCAAATGGATAGTATAAATATATGTGTTGTAAAAGGATTAAATAAGATTAAATACATAATAAATATAATATATAAAATAAATAAATATAATTTCCATCATAATTCCAACCATGAGAGGTAGTAAAGGAAAAATGAACAATCATCGTTTACTGAGGTTATAGGTCATTATACATGTAAACAGTATGTTCATTACCCATTATATGGAAGTGTCTGTAATTTTAGGTCAAATAAATTAAATAAAAACATCCAAATATATTTAGGATAGTGATTTTTTATACAATAATGGAATAAGAATATTTGAGTGAGGGGAGAATGGAAATAAAAGAAACGAGCTTGAGGGAGGGTGTTACCTCTTAATCAGGTAACTACTTTTCCACCAAAGGGATTACTTGGAAGTATGTATCCCCCAATAGAGTCTTCAAAGATTATGGGAGGGTTTCATGGAAGTGTATTGGGTATATATTGGAAGAACATAATTGTTTTGAGAGGTCTGAGGAAAAGGTAGAGTGCTTTCTATTTTATAGCAGAAGGGGAGTGGCACCCTGATAAATATCAAACATTTTCCAATAATGTGAAGTCCACTTAACCTATTGTGGCTCAAAATTTGAAAAATAATTTATTAATTTTAATTTATGGTATAAAAAAATCTACAACACACAAAAATATGTGAATTTTAATAATTTGGTTCAATAACATCCATAATTCCCCAATTTTATTATTTTAGTTTTTATTAAAGAATCTAGTTTTCTAACCTATGTATCTTAACCATTAAATATTTAAATAAATTCAGTTTTACTAAAATACAGATTAAATTATTTATAAATATGATATCTAATTTAAAATATAGAAATCTCACAAGTTATAGAAATTAACTTTTAAAACAAGTGCATGTGATGTGCAAAATACTACTTAAAAATAGACTGTGATAACAATGTTTTTACAATATATGGGTAATTAGGTTAATTACAAAAGATATATCTTTCAATTATTAGAAAATATATAATATTTATTAACAATTAAAAATATATTGTCAAAATAAAATATTTTTATTAATTTCAATTCATTTAATAAAATACTATTTATTGTAAAATAATAATAATGTCGAATTTGAGTTAATTTTTTAAATTTTAACTTTAAGATATAAATCTAATATTTGAAATAAAATATATTATGTTTACACATATGTAACATGATATATTCATATTGAATAATTAAATACAATAATTCATCCAATTCACTTCACTTTTAATATTTATAGTATCATTTATTAATAACTAAATAATTATTAGGTTGGGATTTCTTATGCAATTTATGTAACTAAATCGTACTTATAAATTATTAGTAAATTATAATGATAAAATTACCCCATTAATATTCCAAAAGGATATGTATACCAAAATATATTATGTTTTTTTAAAAATCTCGATGTTTTATAAATGTTAATGGTAAGGAAACTTCCATTCTTGCCTTTTTCATTACATAACCTTCTATATATGGAACATTGATTTAATAGTAGCCTAATAACCCATAAATTTATAAAAATTAGTGGATATGGTCTAATATTTTTCATAAAATGGATTTTGGACAAATATATATGTAAATTTTATCCCAAAGATTAAGGTTTATTCCCTTATTAGCCTTAATTTTACCTAAATCACCGTAATTAATTTTTACCACTTTCAATAATATTTTTTGTCAAAAATTATGATGAACTAATTAAAACAAAAAAATAATAATTATTATAATAGTGTTTGTCAATTTTTCAAAATTTAAATAAATAAGTGTTAAAATTAATATTAACACTAATCCCGCAAACATGGTGAGAAAGTGGGGTTTAATAGTAAAAACAAGAAATCATTCAATATTTTCATATATATATATACTTTCAATACAAAAAAGATTATAATGACCTATATTTAATTAATATTTGAATAATTGATATATTATGAAATTAATAACTAATTTAAAATATAATTTAATTCTAGTCATTTTTTAAATGAAAAGACTATTTTTAATTAAATTAAAATAATTTTTTCTATTGAACCAAAAATTTTGTTTCTGAGAAAAATCCAAAAAATTCATTCTGAGCTAATATAAATAGTACGAATTCAAAATTGAATTTTATTTTATAAAATTAAATTTGAATTATTTTATTAAATTAATTTTATTATTGTTCACAGACGCACATAAAAAGCAGTTTCTTTAATAAAATATTATTTTTAAACATATAATGACCAACAAAAAATATATATTTCATTATCAATAGGTTTTATTTATGTGTATTAGTTATAAATAATATATGAAAAGTTTTTATTATTATTTAAATTATTATTATTAATGTATAGGTTATAATTATATCATTTTAATAATTGTAACAAAAAAACGATGCTTCGTAGGAACTCAATGTTGCATGTAACACGTACCAATTCAGTGTTACATGTTGTTCAAGTGAATTTGGTTCCATGTGAAAGGAATATTTAACTTAGTGAAATGAAAGACATAAATAAAATTAATTCATTCAAAACAAAGGTCCATAGAAACCCAAAGTGTTAAATTCTCGACTCTAGTTTATGTTATTTTATATGTTGTTTCCACATTTCTATGTCTTCATTATTATAAGATCCCATGTTATATATGTTATGATTCCTTATTATGTTTTTAATTTTCAAATCATTTGTATGAAAATTGTTTATTCCTTATAAAACATGAGCTACTCTTAAATTATATACTTATTCCATTATTAGGAATTTTGTAGCGACTCGGGTTTTGGCCTTGTCAGTCTTTGGAATATTTCTCTGAATAATTCCCGATCTAGGAACGAAGACGACGTGTGATTCTGAGGCTCGGTGTGCCCGAAATTAATTTTATAAAAATATAAAGTATTTTTATACAATGCATGTGGTGGGGGTGTTATATATCCTAAACGTTAGCTCAGAACAGAAATATGAGGGAACGACTGCGTTCGGAGCGTGTCGTTTACCCTAGGTGAGGTGTAACCTTTGCGTCCGTAGGCCAGCTATAGAAAATCCCACCAGGGGTATTTTCATAAATAAATGGAAAAGCTTATTTACGAGCATTGGCTCGAATAAATTCTGAAAGGAGTCTCAGATCAAAAATTTGTGTTCGTCGTTGTGTTCAGAGTGGCGCATTTACCCTAAGGGGGACCTAACTTCCTCCACACCGGGAGGTCTGGTAACGGGGGTGTTTTTGTAAAATAGAGTTTTTAAATAAATAAAAATGAAATTCCTCTTATCCTCCCCCTCCCATGTCCTACACGCAGCGGAAGACAACCCCCTCGCTCGTTCGTTTAGTCGCAAAATTAAGCTGGAATCATCTGTTTTCTGCGTTGATCGTCAGTTTATCGAGCTTCAGGGCATTGCCGGTGTCGATCTGCACCCGAAGCTTTGGCATTTTCCCCACAAGGTTGGCATTTTGAGTTTTAATCCCACAGTCAAATTTTTACTAAGTTTTTCTTCAATTTGTCATCTTAGCAATAAAGATCAAGTCCTGAGGGATGCGCAGATGCCCTCAGATCTAAAAACGGACCACCAGGGTGATCCCGGTGGTCCACGGAAGACTCGCCGGCGCGACCAAGCAGTGGCGGCCGCTGCGCGGTGGAGGGTCAGCCGGCGTGGGCCGACCCAGGACAATCCAACCCCTTTTTAACACACGGGGGTTTTAAAAATACCCCGTTTCTTTAATATGGGGGTCGGATTCACGTGCCATTTGCGGCGATGTGACCCTAGTGATTAGGCGAACCCTTTGGGGTGGGTTCGAGAGTTTTATGTTCTGGGATCATGGCCCAGGAGCTTGAAACGTCGAATAAAATAATAAAATTTTATTATTATTCGACTTCGGGACATTGTATCTTCTACGTGGAACGTCCGATTGACAAGCCGTTAAAGGGATTAAGGCCCTAATCGTACGACGTGCTTTTCTTGTTGGTTTTCGGGTGTTGGGAACGAGTTTGGGGTTTGGGCTGCACGAGGCCGTGTTTTGGCATTTGCGGAGAAACACAACTTTCTCCTCAGGAGTCCGATTTTGGTGGATGAATAGTCAATCCTGTTGTTTTTCCAAGAAGATTTCAATGGTGTGATACATTCGATGTGTTTTGGGATCGAGGCATGGGGCCCACCCAATATGGATTCGGTGAATAGTTCCTTTTTCACCGGGTGTCCGATTCGGATGAACGAGTAGTCGATTCCTGGTGGTTGTTCGAGGGGATCCCCATGGTATGGTCTGCTTGATGTGTTTCAGGATTGTTGTGTGGTCCCGCAAGGGCTAGCTATGGTGAATAGTGCCTTTTTCACTGGCAGTCCGTTTCCGGCGAGTAAACAACCTATCTAGCATGTTTTTCCGCGTGGATCGCAATGGTGGACTCAGTATCAGCCTTAGAGGTGCTCTAGGTGGTGTTCTGGAAGGTCACTCGGGTTAGCGACGTTTGGACCAGCAGTGGTTGAGGGTACTCCCTTGGTTCATTCCTATGAGGGTTCGTGTTCCATCACAACCTTAGTATCGATTTTTGATCCTCTCGATGGGATGTTTAATCTGATAGAGTTGTGGAATCTCTCCGGTGGGCCCGGAGCAGGATCCTCTAGCATCGTTTCCCATAGATCGGGTAATCGGTATCACTGTGACCACTTATCCACAGGCGGTGATCCACTATCTAGAAGGTTAACCCCGTAGGGTATGTGGCATCATCAGGAATATGATCCCCTACGTGGTGGGCCAGGCTCAGTACGGTTGTGGAAACGTCAGGTATACGATCCCCTACTCAGCGTAAGGTTTTTAGTAGGGTTGTAGTATCAAAGTTTATATGATCCCCTACTCAGTGTGTGGTTTCTGTAAGGTGGCGGAATCTTCGGTTCGATCCCCTACAACGTGAGATGAACCAGATAGGGTTTCGGTATCATCGTGACCGTCATGACCTGGGTGACGATCCTCTATCTAAGTGACGAGTTTCTGTCAATTGCCAGATCAGGTTGTGGTATCCCCCAGTGGATCCTGGGAGTGATCCCCTATCTGTGAGATCTATGAATGCCATATAGGGTCGTGGTATCCCCAGCAGACCCTAGGAGTGATCCCCTATCTGTGAGATCTTTATCTATTAGTGTGCATTCTGGTATCCCCTAGCGGACCCTAGGAGCGATCTCCTATCCGAGTATTTTGGTGTTTATGTTGTTTTAGCGAGGTTTCTTCAGTGACGATATCCGACGAGCATGATATCTCAGGTGAGCATATGAGATGATGTGTGGGATCTGATGGAGTGTATCTCTTGGATGAGTGTTATCTGGGATGAGATTGTTCATGGAGTGCGTTATCCTGGCCGTGAACCGTTGCTGGTGATGAGATAGTTACCTCATGTGGCTTATTGCGTGAGCTGAGTATATTTGGATTGTTCAAGGTCTATGTATGGGCATACTATGAAGCTAAGCTGACTGGTCGTGTTTAGCCGAGGATGGTTACGAGATGGAGTTTTTCTCTCTTCTAGGTTCCCTCTGGATGGGTTGAGCATACTGTTGCCTTTCAGTTGCTCTCTTTTTTTTGGGTTTTTGGAGTGCCTACTGAGTATTGTTATACTCACCCCTGCATGGGTTTTTCCAGCACGTGTTTGTGTCTTGTACAGACCACATGCCTTTTGACGGAGTCCTAGGAGGACCCAGAGCAGGTGGAGCTTAGTGAGAGGTTTTGACTAGGGTGTTCACCGAAGCTGTGCCGAGGAGCTTACTAGCAGGTGCTTTGGCAATGTTTTCCCTCCTTCTGAGCTGGTTAAATACATTGCAGTTTTCTTTTGGTGGGCCCTATTTTTCCATTTTGTACTTCTATTGTACTCTGGTTGTGGGATAGTTTTATGCATGCATTTATTTTTAGTTTTATATATCTCTGCACTGTTGCATGGAGGTGTATGTGGGTGCGTGTGTACAGGTACCGTGTGATAATGCCTCCCATGTGTGTGATAGCCTACTTGGTGCTAGACACCATCCCCAGGCCTATTAGAGGGGGGAATGGGGTGTCCCGGCTTGATCCCCATTGGGTTGGGTCATGATAGAGTGGTATCATAGGAGGTTCCAACTTTGGGATCTCAGAGCATAGCTGGTCTAGCTGTGAGTTTGGTTTGGGTTGCATCATGTCAGTGTAATATGTTTCGAGCTCAACATTCAGGTCAGAGACTCCAGTGTTGGTGTGGCAGCTGACATATCCATACACCAGGACTCTAATAACATGCCTTTCAACTCGGTACATCCATACATTGGTCTCAGGGACATAATGGTACATGCATCATATATGACTTGGTTTTTGAGTTTCCCTTGTTATTCTTGAGTAAGCTCTCCCAATTTACTCTTTTACTATGGTGAGTCTTGCATGTATTTTAGGATTCCTCCACGATGACATCCAGCAAGGGATCCGCAGCTGGATTGTGGTGACTATCCGCCCCATCTAGATTTATTGGACCAGGGCGAAGGTTCTGAGGCTGGACCCCCAGGTGGTCCGCCAGTTGAGCCACCACCTGTCGAGATGCTGGTTGTGCCGTCAGTTCTGGATGAGGTTGCGCGCAGAGTGAGTGTGACGCACGAGTTCCAAAGGTAGAGACCATTGAGGTTTCGGGGTGGTCCAGACCCCTAGGCAACTGATGACTGGCTCAAAGTAGTCACTCATGTTTTCCTCCTAGTGATGACACCTCTAGATCAGATGGTGGTCCTAGCGGTGAACCATCTGCATGGTTCGGCTGGATGATGGTGGAGCTTGGTGATGCAGTCCCACAATGAGGAGACGCTCAAATGGGTAGAGCTTTAGAGGCTCTTCAGGGAGGAGTTATATGCAGTGTCTTTGAGGTCAGTGTAGATATTGGAGCTTCTGCTGCTTCAGCAGGAGGGAAAGACTGTGTCGAAGTACTCAGCGAGGTTTACCAACCTGTCACGTTACTCCCTGGATATGGTTAGAGACCCATTCTTTAGGTCTAGGACCTTCTAGAAGGGCCTACATAGGGACATCCGGGAAGGTGTGGTTTCTTTGTGTCTTCCCACCTATACTGGAGTACTAGAGCGAGATTTGGAGGTAGAGAGATTTATAGACGAGCAGATCCTACCTGTTAGAGCTGGGCACACGAGAGCTGAGACTTGGTCAGTCGGATCGACATCTAGTAGATGAAAACAGACTCATGGGTCCTTATGTGGCTGACGTTTCAAGAGGTGACCCCAGGATGGAGGATCTGAGGCTCAGGGCTTGTATGCCAGTTTTGGTCAGCCGCAGGAGAGGCGGTGTTACGCTTGAGATAGTTGGGGACATATTACTAGAGGCTGTATGGCCCATCATGCTACGGAGTGGGAGCCATTCGACATACCGCCTTGGCAGAGGCAGCGTCTCGAGCAAGGAGGTTCGCAGGGCGGTGGACATGGAGATGGAGCTGGTGCAACAGCAGGAGGTGGTAGACGGTATCAGTTGCCACCACCCCCACCCCCAGGTGGTCCTCGCCAAGCCCACAGTGCTGGTGGGCGAGGGCGTGGACATATGAATTCCCTAGAGGATGTTGACCAAGAGGCTCCACGGATGGATAGAAGTACACCTTATGCCCTTTATACTTTCTGCTGTAGTTTGATAGACTCTGTTTAGCGATACTCTTATCTTTCCGTTGCTTGATCTATTTTTGTTCAGGGCATTGGTTAGTCTCTGTGTGAGTTTTTTTCAGTGTGCTTCGAATGCATGAGGAAGAAGGATCCTTCCCCCATCGAGACACGTTTTTTTGATGCGATTAAAATAGTGCGGGTGAGTCAGTGCTGCCCAAAGCGGATAGTTTTGAGGTGTGGTGGATGATTCCTTCTTACTTATGTGTTCGGGCATGGGTTTTTGTCGGCGAACTCGCTGGTGTGAGAGACCCAGTTCATGGTCCAGTTGCTTTCCTTGTGCTTATGGATTTTCAAGGACAAAAAGTTCTAGGGGGGGAAGATGTAGTGACCCAGATTTTGGCCCTGTAAGACTTTAGAATATTTGTATGAATACTTCCAGAGCTAGGCATGAAGACGACGTGCGATTATGATGCCCGATGTTCCCAGAATTAATTTTATAAAAATATTACATATTTTTATACTATTCACATGGTGGGGGTGTGATATCTCCTAAATGGTATCTCAGAACGAGAATATGAGCGCACGGTTGCGTCCGGAGCGTGCTGTTTACCCTCGGCGAGGTGTAACAATTGCGGGGGCGGACCTACTGTGGAAAACGCCACCAGGGGCATTTTTTAAAAAAAATGTAAAAGTTAATTTATGATCGCCGGCTCGAATAACATTAGAATGGAGTTTTGGATTGAAAATCCAAGTCCACCATTGCGTTCAGAATGGCGCATTACCCTTGGGGCGACCTAACATCCTCAACACCGGGAGGTCTGGTCGGGTTGTTTTTGTTAAATGAAGTTTTTAAATAAAAAATGGAATTCCTCTTCTCCTCCCACTCCCACCTCTTATGCGCAGTAGACAAAAACCACCTCCCTCCTCCGTTTTGTTTCCAAATCATGCCGGAATCATTCATTTTCTGCGCCGATCGTCAGCGGATCGAGCTTCAGGGCGTTGCAGCGTTGATCTGCACCCGAAGCTTCAGCGTTTCACCCACAAGGTAGGCAGTTTGAGTTTAAATCCCCTGATCCCGTTAATGATATGTTTTCTTCAATTTTTCATCTTAGTAGTGAAGATCAGATCCTGAGGTTCGTGCAGACGCCTCTGGACCCGAAGCGCGGCGGAGCGTGTCGGTCCGACCACTTTTTAACACACAGGGGTTTTAAGAACCCCAGTTTCTCGCAATCTGGGGGTCGGATTCGCTTGTTGTCTGCGGCGACATGACCATGGTGATGAGGTTAACCCTTCGTGGTGGGTTTGTGAGTTTTGAGTTCTAAGATCGTGGCACGGGAGCTTGAAACATCGAATAAAATAATAAAATTTTCTTATTATTTGACTTCAGGCCATTTTATCTTCTACCCGGAGCGTCTGATTGATGTGCCGTCAGAGGCGTTGAGGCCCTGATGATATGGTGGAATTTTCTTTTTCGTTTCCAGGTGTTGGGACCGATTTTGGGGTGTGGGCCCTATGAGGCCGGGTTTTGGCATTCCTAGAGAAACGCAACTTTCTCCTCAGGAGTCTGATTTTGGCGGATGAATAGTCGATCCTATGTGTATTTCCGAGAGGACCGCAACGGTGTGATACGTTTGCTGTGTTTTGAGATTGAGGCATGGGCCCCACCCGAGCTGGCTTCATTGAATAGTGCCTTTTTCATTGGGTGTCCGAATCAAACAAAAGAGTAGTCGATTCTGTGTGTTTTTCTGAGGGGATCATCGTGGTATGATCCTTTTTATGTTTTTCAGGATTGTTGTGTGGGCCCTGCACGGGCTAGCTACGGCGAATAGTACCTTTTTCACCAGTTGTCCATTTTGGGCAAGTAAAAATCCTATCCTGCGTGTTTTTCCGCGTGGATCGTGATGGTGGAATCGGTATCAGCCTTAGAGGTGCGCGGTGTGGCATTGTGGCATGTCGCTTGTGTTAGCGAAGTCTAGACCAGCATTGGTTGTGGGTACTCCCTTGGTTCATTCCAATGAGGGTTAGTGTGGCATCAACACCTTATTATCGGTTTGTAGTCCTCTTGATGGGATGTTTAATCTGATAGAGTTGTGGCATCCCTCCGGTGGGCCCGGAGTGGGATCCTCTAGCATTGTTTCCCCTAGATCGGGTTCTTGGTATCACTGTGACCACTTATCCATGGGTGGTGATTACCTATCTAGCAGGTTAACCTCGTAGTGTTTGTGGAATAATCAGGAATATGATCTCCTACGCAGTGGGCCATGCTCAGTAGGGTTGTGGCATCGTTGGGTATACGATCCCCTAATCAGCATGACGTTTTTAGTAGGGTTGTAGTATCATTGGTTATACAATCCCCTACTCAGGGCTTGGATTCTGTAGGGTTGCGACATCGTCAGTTCAATCCCATAAAGTGCGAGATGTACCAAATAGGGTTTCAGTATCGTCGTAACCGTTGTGACCCAGGTGACGATCCTCTATCTGGGTGATGTGTTTTTGTCGAGCGCCATATTGGGTTGTGGTATCCCCCCATTAAATCCTGGGAGTGATCTCCTGTCTGTGAGATCTAAGAATGCCAAATCAGGTCGTGGTATCCCACTGCGGACCATGGGAATGATCCCATATCTATGAGATCTTCGTCTACAAGTGTGGGATCTGGTATCCCCTAGAGGACCCAAGGATAGATCCCATATCCGAGGAGTTTGGTTTTTATGTTGTTTCATTGAGGTTTCCTCAATGACGATATCTGACGAGCGTGATCTCTCGGGTGAGCATCTGAGATGTTGTGTGGCATCCGATGTAGTGTATTTCTCAGACGAGTGCCATCTGGGATGACTGTGTTGGTGGAGTGTGTTTTACTGGTTGTGAACTCCTGCTGGTGATGAGGTCGGTACCTCATGTGGCTTGTTACGTGAGTTGAGTATATTTGGATTGTTCAAGGCGTATGTATGGGAATACACCTGAGGTGAGATGACTAGTTTTTTTATCATAGGATGGTCACGAGATGGAGTCTCTATCTAATTTGCGTTCCCTCTGGCTGGGTTGAGAGGACTGTTGCCTTTCAGTTTCTCTCTTTTGTTTTGGGTTTTTGGGGTGCCTACTGAGTATTGTTATACTCACCCTGCACGGGCTTTTCCCGCACATGTTTGTGTCTTGTGCAGACCACATGCCTTTCCACAGAGTCCCAGGAGGACCCGGATTAGGTGGAGCTTAGTGAGTGGGTTTGACCAGGGTGTTCACTAGAGCTATGCCGAGGAGCATATCGATAGGTGTTTTGGCTGTGTTTTCCCTTCTTCTAAGCAGGTTGGACACTTTGTAGTTTTCTTTTGGTGGGCCCTATTTTTCCCTTTGGTACTTCTGTTGTACTATGGTTTTGGGATAGTTGTATGCACGCATTTACCTTACATTTTTATACATATCTACACTATTTCATGGAGTTGTATGTGGGTGCATGTGTACAGGTACCTTGGGCTAATGCCTCCCATGTTTTTGATAGCCTACTCGGTGCTAGACGCAAGCCCCAGTCCCATTGGAGGTGGGCTTGGGCTGTCACAGATCGAGCCCCGTTGGGTCGGGTCGTGACAAATTTTACCTCATCACTGTTTTCAATGTATTACCCAGGTTATCCTATGCAGATGTAAGATCTCATTAAAAGATAATATATCATTATGGATGATTAATATAAATATGTTTTATTCTATTTCCTATTTTTTAGTTTTATGTACCTAATATTACAAATACACTAGACTTTTCAATCCCGAGTTTGAAATTGATGTTTAATTGTAACTAAAATTAAGTAATCATATGTGTAAAATGATACATTGACTATATAGTTCAATACCCAACTCATACCATTGACCACATAAAAATGATTCATTATCCATTTATAACATTTTCCAATATTTTTTACTTATTTACCAAGCTATGAATAAACCCTTAAAACCAAATCATAATTCCAATATAACACAACCATTTTCTTATATAAGTAAGCACCAAAACCATATAATATTTTTAAAATAAACTAGATGTCCCCCATTAAATCATGGGGATTCTTTTTCGAAGACTTAACAATTCCCCACATCTTCCATTTTCTTTCCCATCCCTTCAAAATGGCTATAAAATAATTTTCACAAAAAGGGAAACCACACCCCCACTTCAAATAATCATTTGGAAGATAATAAGATAACACTTTTATTTCCAAACACTTTTGAGGTAAACACCTGTCATTAAATCATTTCATAAACTCAATAATCATTTTCATTCATAGAAAACCATATCCAGATCAATATACAAAAAAATAATCATATAAATCATTTCAAAATCCTCATGAAAATTTTACAAAAAACAAATAAAAACATTTCAATTTTACCATTAACCATTCCCACATACCAAATTTAATATCACAACCCAGTCAGTTTTATAATTACAATATATTAATTTTTACCAGATTATATCACCATTTTGAATGGTTTCTCAAACCCTTTGGGTAGCTCTAGGTCCGATCTCTAATCATCAATGAACCCAATGGGGTTTAATTAAGGGCCATTCACCTCAACAACAAGCCCAATATACTTTCCATATCTAAGGAAATAACAATGCTATAAGAAAAGGGATTAGAATAACTAAATAAACATACAATTTTTTTTTGACTATGTGAAAAATCTTTAAGAAAACCAACCACAAACTCATAGAAACCAATCATCAAACCATGGACTTTTATTATAGATAAAATGACCTCAAACACCAATATAAAAAAAACCTAAAAATCAAGGATTTAGAGCTTTAGAAGGAGAGGAAACAACCCATCTAGAATATTTTAGAATATTGTAAGAAACCTAATCAAATATAATCAAAGATATTCGATACACACTCAAAGACACTCTAAACACCCATAAATCAATAGATAAACACCGGTAGAGGAAGAAAGATATCTTAGTTTTCAACCTTTTTTAGAGGTTAAAATGTGGGAGAAATAATTGGATAAATAAATAATATTGGGATGGAAAACAGTAAGAACACAATTTTTTATGAGGTTCTTCGTTTAACAATATGGGTTGGAAAAACATTCACCAACCGTGTAGTTCCTTCTGTCCGATAAGAAACTAAGCCACATGTTTTTCCTGACCACCCACCCTATTTGAAAAACATTGTGATGTAAATTTTATCTCTTTTTTTTAAAGGGTGTTTTGGGAGTATAGTCTTCAGTCTATATCATATAGTCTCACCAACCAAGACCCCCTTCCATAAGACATATTGTAATGGTGAATGGTTATTTCTAACCAGGTGCAAACAATGTTCTCAACATAGAGTGGACACTTTTCTATCTTTTTCTAACCCTAAACCCTCGGGAAACCCATGAGACCCATCCATATCCCCATAAACATTCAATTAACCCATTTAGGAAGATATTACAAAAAATATAAATAAAAAAACCCTATCATACATTGTGATCTTACAAACTCTACATTATATAACAAATCATCATGGATCTTCATTACCCTAAATCTCCAAGCCTCCCTGACAAAAGGGTCATTCAATAGGCCCTAGTCTTCAAAATCTCTCTCCCATGATCCTTCCAAACATGACCATGACATCATAACGTCCAGTTCAAAACCTCGTCTTGCCCTATAATCCTTATCACTACAATTTACAAATCCTATCTTGTGATCTTCCAAGTACACATCAAACTCAATATAAAATTTACCGACATCTAACAAAATATAATTGTCTAGTTAAAACCACCAAATAAAAAAGATTTTATAAGAGAAATACAATGCACTGGGAGAGCCAATCACTGCACCTATAGTCTGATTCTCCTCACAACCACAAACTACCTAGCACACTAGTTTACCAAAAAATCATTCTTATAAACCCGAAATTTACAAAAAACTAGTGTCATCTGAAGGAACATATAACTTTCCAACCACATTATATGATCTGAATCAGCCCTCTACTCATGGACCATCGACCTTGCCCACATAGAAACATGAAAATCACAACCGGTGTACAACCTTTATCTCAAGGAACTCAACCAGTGAAAACCTATGCCAACATCTGTTTCCAAAACCAAAAAACCATGATGGAACTTTCCCTAGTCCATCGAACCCATAACACTGATCGCATCATCAACAAATCACTTACTCACTAAGGTGCTTCCCATAATATATTTTAGATAAAAACCAACAATGTATGATGTTTGAAACCTCCACCATCAAGAATGGACCACAATAACCTTAAACTAAATGATTCTAAAAAATAGTAGATGTGTTTCCAAACTCTCCTTATAAAAACATCCTCAAGGGCACCCATCGATTCCAGCATCACTGTTTTCCATCTAAACCACTTATAATAGACATGAATCCACCATCCATATACAATCTAAGGAAAATATGGACCTTCCTATGGTTTTTAACCATATATATGATCTTAAAAATTGAGAAAATTAACTAAATATGGCTTACAACTCACAAAACATATTCCATTTACTAGCTAAATCAAGACATTCAGGGTGAAATCATCCCATTGACACCCACAATTCATTGTTAGCATATCACCACTTTACCTAGTCATGGAATCTTCTCACATGAGTGATACCATCATAATATGACGCACTTACCAAATTCAATCTCATAATTATGGTGAAATTACACCATCAAAGCATTAACTACTCTCCAAAATTTAATCATTCTCTACCTCTTTTACTAACATACCTTCAAAAAAACACTCATATTTCTTTTAGAAGATCCCCGAGAATGAGTCCAATTATTGGACCAACCAACCACCATATACTAGGCCCATGGAGGCTTCCTGACGATTCCAGACATGGTACTCATGGGCTTCCCATTGGAACCCTGAATCTACCACATCTAACCAATAATTTTCTCTACAAATCTATGACTGATATATCACTCATCACCTTAGGAGTATTGTTTTCACTGCCACACCAAACCAATTCCAACAACCATGGATAGTGACCCCATCATTGTAGAGCCTGAGAAGTGGTCAAGACTATATCTCCCTCACATGAGAGGAAAAAAAAACATTAACCATCACTCATTTATGGATTCCAAGAATGGAACCATTGGTGTTTACCAACACATAGACACCCCATGGAACTTAGTTAGGGATGGATGGTGAAATAACACCCACCACACAGTTTCACATTTAACTTTTTCTAAGAGTGTAAACATCAAGGAGGACCTTCATCCAACCAGAGGAAAACAACACATAGCTTTTCATTAATTCAATGATCTTTAGTGTATACATTAAGATGTCAATATATTGGGATTTACCATCTAAGTTTTGAATGTACTCTATGATTTCATTGACAAATACTACTACAACTAACCAGTGACGCTGATACAAAACTAAATATAACTTGTTCTTCCCACTTTTACCTCTTATAAATGAAATTAAACTATATTGATCCACCTGTTCAGACATCCTAACCAGTTCTATGTCTAACTAGAACATTACCACATCTAGATCTCATCAAATCCCTTGAGTTCAAGAAATTTCCTACAACCATTCATTTAACCAAACTCTAGGCACTCTAAGTGATATATCATCAGATGCTGAAACTCCTCCGTACACAACTAACTTTTCCTCCTGGACTATTAGCTTCATCAAACCCAAGGAATAATCAACATTCCTATAAAAAAGAAACTCTCCTCAAAAAAAATTCCAACCAAGAGAGCACCCCTCACCCTAGGTGTTAATTCCATAACAAAATCACCCATCAATGCTTTGGTAACCCCTTTCTTGTATTCTTAAAATAAAAAATTATTCCCTCATTAATCATCATAAAAAAATAATTTAGACACTAAAATAATCCTACACATTCCATAAACAATCCTTATAAAAAACCAAAATAAATCAAGTGATTCTTTGAGAAAGAAACCAAGGAATAACCTTGAATATTACCAAGAAATTCGATTTCACCCAACATGAATTAATTACACCTCTGATCACCCACCTATGCTTCACATTTTAAGAAACCTACAACACTAGTATAACCTCCCTCGATGTTACCCTAACTTTCTTAAAACCATAAGTGCAAGACCACTCCTCAAGTTGCATCTACAAAACCATTGAATTTTCTACATAGCTCTCTCGGCTAAAACTGCAGTAAAAAACACTCTCTACTTGTCACTAACAAAATCTGAACACCTGTACCTGTGCCTCGTTGATCCAAAGAACTGAAAAATAGACTGACCTCTCACACATGTCATTCTCTAAGATCAAATGACATCAACTCCTTAAACAGATGTCATATCTAGAAAAGGACATTGGATCTCCCACTATACCATCCACATGAAACCTCAATAAGTATCCCCTCATTGGAGACACACCTTACCCCATTCTATAATAAACATTGTCTAATACTCCAAGTGACCATTAAATTTAGGCACCACACCAAATGCACCCACACATCAACATCGTCACTACATGAAAAACACCCACTCTATAGTCTAAAATACAACTCACAAGGGTCACCATATCCAAATTACTAAACAACATCTCAAAAACATAGATCAATTACCTACCATATGTGCAACAAGAACATCCTTGTAACCACACATAAAAACCCAATAGAGCCGGACAACCCATAACCAAGGCCTCAACATAGGGAACTCTCAAGAAAAAACAACCCATACACCTTGTTGATCACAACACTTGGGATAACCATTTATAGTGTCCTAATGTCTAATCAGTTCCCCATCATTTTTTCATTTATATATTTCAATTATAAATTCTAAAGATTCACATTGAAAAACGTTTCATTTATTCATCATTTCTATAATCCCATATTCAATTCAAATTAACATTTAAAAATATTTTCATTAAGAAAAGATTCATGGGATACTCATAATTTATAAACCACAAGTACAAATTTACACGACTAGAATATGAATCACATAGAACTCTCAATCATAGGAAACATACAGATGAACTATCAATGCTATGTGGCCAACATGATGCTTGAACACACACAAACCCGCTATTTCTATTCCTGGACAAAAGATAAAACCTCATAAATCTATAACAGCACATCCATGTTCACCAATCAATGTAGAAATATCAACCAACTATAAAAGAAAACGTATATAATAAATTCCCGACTCAAGAAACATGGGATTTCCCTCATACGTGAGGCTACATCCACCCATGAATGAAATCATTACCTTGCCCAAATGAGTTTTTTTCACATTTCTATAATTCAAAAAATGTAAAAAACAAAATAAAATACCACTATTTCCCAATTTTAAAACCCTATCCCATGAGCCAATATAACTGGTTCCCCAATCCAGATCTCCACATGAACTCATGCGCACCTCCCATATGCGAGGATATAATTAATTGAAGTGCAAGTCTAAAGTAAAACCTAAGAAGACAATACCTTTTAATCATAGTGAATCTAAAAAAGAATTAATTCGAATAGAAAAAATAACCAACATGAACAATTAATGAATAACATATGACAAAAGGATAACAAGTAACAATGTAACACATTCTATAACAATATGATCGATACAATACATGTCAAAAATTCATATAAATATAACCCGAAATTTTGAACCTATAAAAAGATCCAAAACATGGTCCCTTGACAAAACCCATTCCTGAAATCTGATGCTCCTACCTGGTAGCCCATGTATTAACCAACCACCCAGTCCCTTCCCTAAACCAGTACTTGAAAAAAAAGAAATATCTTCTTGAGTACTAATGTTACATGGAGGTACGAGTAAGGTGTGAGTATAAATCATTAGTCCAGCACAAACATTTTCTAAATAAATATCTAATAATTAAATAACCATTTTATACTCTATGATCTATCCAGAAGGAAAACCACCATAACCCATTCTAGACATGTAGGGAGCCTAAGACATAATAATAAAAGGGTTACATAATTTTAGTTATAAATGGTAATTCACATATCAAATAAATTTAACTATGAACCTTGGAGCATCAATCTAGGTATCCATATCATATCCATACTTTTGGATCCTAAAAACATTATATGAAATCCCAAACCAAACTAAAATTTTGAGGATAGATCCTTAGATCAAAATCATAAAATAGGTAAGAAATTATTTTGTCCTACAACATGAATCCGTCCTCACTGAACGATAAGGATCCCTATTCTGAAATCATAGTAACACAACACTTTTATAAGTTATAGATCATCAACCTAGAATCACTACATCAATTATTCTTGAATTTATTGCATTATTTCATTAAGAAAATACGACATTATATTCTTTTCCCCATTGAAAAATTTTAATCCCCCAATTTGATATTACATCTTTCCAAAATATTGTTTCATTCATATTTCTATTCCGACATATGTATTATCTCATTTTATATTCATATATATCTTTATCTATTTTCAAAATAATTGTTTATTAAACGTTTTACACTATTAGTTTTCAGTACAGATATTTTAAAAATATTAAAAAGGATTTCCATTTCATGTTTGTATTTTTATCATATGCTCGACATTTCCTTAGAAAAACTTTTATGAATTTTTCATATATCAATTATTTGGTGTTTTTTATTATTTTGAAATGGTTTCAATTTTATCTTTTGGAAAATTATTTCATACACATATTTTTAATTTCATCTATATACATAAATTTTACGAAATGTTTTCAGAAATTTTTATTTCCATATTTTAATTCCATTTTACTTTTTATATGTAAAATATCAATCCCGGATAGTGTTATGCTTCATAAATCACCCTCTAATTTCCATTGCGAGATATTTTTTTTGGGATGACTAAAATACTTCTATCAACTGATTTGACCATTAAAATCACCTCACACTATACTATTTGTAAATGTTGAAAACTTCTATTTCATTCCATTCAATCTTTATTATATTTATAATAATTTATTTCATGTCATAATCCTATGTATGAATGATTATTATTTAAGGGTTTAAAACAATGTCATTTAGATACCCCGACCCCGGTAGCCTAGAGGTGGTGGTTACATTAAGAGAACTAGATAAAAGTAATCACATAAAGAAGGACCTAATAGTTTATTAGTGTTGGTAAAATAGATAAAAACATGAATATCACATGACATTTGAAAATAAAAAAAATACAACATAGTGAATGTAAATATTCTTTATCCATGAACTCATTCAATGATTCTTTATTCATATCCTAGGAAATGGAATCAAAATGAGGGGTGAGATCAAATGATTATTGAGTGTTATGAACATTGTAATAAATCATGAATAATTAAGGTATAATCAATTTGTAAATATAAATAACTAAAAAAAACATTTATTCAATAACTTAATCCTGAAGAATAATGTGGAAGGAAAACTGGATGTCAAAATAATGTTACATAACTAATCAAATGAGCATAAAACTTATCCATAAATATCAAAAATATTCAATTTATTACTTGGAAATCAATTACTAATATCAAAATGATGTAATGCATAAATTCCAACAACATAAACAAATAAGAAAGGAAACATGCCATGATATATTAATTTAATTTATTTGGCCTTGGCTAAACAACGAAAGTAGTTTGTCCAATGATACCTATCTATCCATAGAGGGGAAATAAAGAGGCATTCCCAGAACTTAATAATCATAATTAATTCATCATATGAAACATTTTAACCATAATGATTTTTAAATATTCATGTTGATATACTACAATGCCAAATTTTAAAATTCTTTATGATGTTTTTATGATAATGTTTTTGAGTTTTTGATTACTGATTTTTTATGAGATTTTTTTATTTAAAAATTTAAAAATTATTATGGTATTTTGTTAAGAAACATTTGTTAAAATTTTATTAAAATAATGGTTTCTGAAAACATTGATAGAATTTTTTAATAAAATATTATTATAATGTTTATAGAAAAAAGTTTTATTATAATGTTACTGGTGATTTTTTATGAAATATTTATGAAATATTTTCTAGAAGATGATTTTGTTAAAATATATATTGGTTATTATTAATAAATTTTCTTATAGGTTTCATGGATATTAATAATTTTTTGTTGTATTGTTGACTAATAAAAACCATTTTTAAATGTACAACATTTTGTAGGTTTCCTAACATTATTAGGAAACTATCTTTTAAAGTTAGACATTGCTACAATTCTCATTAAATGATTCCAAAATGATGATGAATCTGATGATAAATGATGAATTATTTACATGGAAAGTGATGAATAATTTATTTTACAAAATAATTATTGTTGAAAATGATTTGTATGAATATTAGTTACTGTAAAGAAATGTACATTGTCTTTAACTGAGAAATAGAATAAATAATCGTACAATCTTCAGAAACAATGAACATTGAAAAAGGACATACATTTACCAAAACTGATGAATAGTAAAATAAGGGATACATTTTCTAGAATTGATTAATATTTAAAGGGGATGAATTTTTATAGAACTGATGAATAGTGAATAATGGTGCACATTTTCCAGAACATATGAATAGGAAAAAGAAAATACCTTTTCAAGAACTAATGAATAGTGAAAAGGGATATAAATTGTCTAGAATTGATGAATATTGAAAAATGACCTATATTTTCCATAACAAGTGAATTTTAAAAAGGACATACATTTTTTAACTGATGAATAGTTAAAAGGATGTACATTTTAAAAAACCGATGAACAATGAAAAATAATTTAATTTTTCCAGAACTGATACATATTGAAAATAAAATTATATATCAAGATGAATATTGAAAAAAGATGTACAATTTTCAAGAATAGATAAATAGTGGAACTAAAGGAAAAACTAGATGGATAATGAAATGGACAGACAAAGAGGATGGACATTAAAAGAGAATGGAAAACCAAAAGAAGGGTGAAATCGATGGAAAAAGTGGATGAATTGTGAAAGGGAAGACAATGTTGATGAATAGTGAAATTGATAGAAGAAAAGGGATTATAGTGAAATAGATGAAATAAGTTTATAAAATACAAAATGGATGGAAAGAGTGGATTAAATATAAAATAGATGAAAAAATAGATGAACAGTTACAACATATGGATATAGTGGATGAAAAATGAAAACATTTGAACAAATTTTCTACAAGATATATAGAGTTAATTTAACAATACTAAAGTTGTAGTTGTGGAGTTCTGATGCATTAATGTAAAAGTTAAAAGTTGTAAAAAGTTGATGTTATAAATTTTATGTTACATGTTATACAAATTTGGAGTTACAATGTCTAATTTCATGCTATAGAAATTTTATGTTACACAATTTTAAAATTTTCATTAAGGTTATATTGATGTAAATCAAACTAAATTATAGTGAATATATGTTTGCAACCAAATTCATGAATATTGTAAAATGATTGAGAATCATCTAGGGAAATTTACATTCATGGGGGTTTTGAAATTTTAGTTTTATTGAGTTTGAAATTAAATTTAGTTTTAAGTCATTATTATATTTGAATCAACTATATAAAGGGTTTAAAAGTAAAATAATACATAAAACCATCAACTTAAAAAAAGATGAATTTTGGAATGATTTTTAAGAATTGAGTCTCAACCAATGTTTTATTCTGTGTTGAACAATTACTGACTGAGTATTCATATCATAATATCAGATATAATTTCTTTAATGATTTTATGGATAATTAAGTTTACGAAAATTTCCAAATATAATGTTTTATAAGTATAATGAGGTGATGTTAATTAAAAAAGAGTTCAATTTATATATACTAGGTAAATATTTTAGTGAAGTGAAATAGAAAAATGTTCACCATATATAGAAAATGTATAATTGGAAAAACATTGTAGTTAGAGAAACCAAACAAATTCCCATATGAACATTTTAGGGAGTTGAAGATACAATATTTCATTCTTTTTTTGTTTCTCAGTTTTGTAAGAAAAGAATGTAAACTTATGGGAGTCAATAAAATTATACCTATCGGGAGATAAAAAGATTCAAATGGGAGTTTTCTAAAATTTGTATTCACTTATTTCTAATATTTAAATTTAAGAGGCCCTTTAGAGTACCCATGGAATGTGTGTAGGTGTTCACACATAGGTAGATCCATTTAAATCATTGAATTGCCGTATTAATTTATCATATTTTAATTCATTTTTTTAAATATGGTAAGGAAAATATCCCTAACATGTTGCATGGGTTGAATTTCAAATTTTTTAACTATGTAAAAATATCACCATTTATTCAACCCTCATTCCCATTATTTCAAATATCCTTATGAAATTCAAATTATATCATAGGGAATTTTCCGATGTTGAATCTGTATCATAGAAAATATAAATTCATGTAAGAATAGAGATATTAATACATTTTATGAAAACACTTATCATGGATGAAAAAAATAATGATATTATATCTTCTATAACAATTCATGGAGGTCATATGTATCCACAATTGGGTATCCACCCATTGAGAAAATTTTTACAAAGAGTCTTCCAAGTAAAAGAAATTGAGGTTGATGTGAGAACTAGAAGTTATATGTTTATGTATCTATTAATGAATTATTCATGATGTTAATGGGTCTGAAAATGGCTAATAAATTCGGGAAAAGTTTGAATGTACATTCAATGGAATTACCAGAGTGATAAATGAAAAGTTACAAATCTGTTGAATAATGTTCAAAGCTATAAGAATAAGTGATGAAGTAACTATTGGTGATCATTTCACCAAGGTTAATGATGTCTTTTGAAACTATATGGGTTTTGGAGATATCATTGGATATTGTAACATTGCCAAGAAACTCATGAGAAACTTACTTGATAAGTTTAATAATAAAATGTGATATTGAGATGAGAAGGATGATTTATTTTTATCAGGAACTTCATATATATCTTTTCTCTTATGATAATAAATAATATTGTACAATAAAAAAAGAATATAAAATAAAAAAAATATTTTAAATCTATGAGAAAATTGAAAATAAATGATAATAATAATGTTGGAATTAGTGATTCATAAGAAAAAAAGATTATTAAATGAATGAAATGGTCATTAATATCAACTCCAAAACAATATAAGTGGTAGATAAATGTATGGAGGAAAAATTTTACACATATTATTTGAGTGTGGAGTAATTTTGAATTACCCCATGAAGAAATTCACAAAAATCGACGATCATTTTGAATAATGAAACTCAGTGGAATATGTTTCATAAATATTATATTAAAGATAAGAAATCAATATTTGTTAAGGAAAAGTTAAATAGAAATAGAAGAACTATTTTGAGTAAGAAATTCCAATTTAATTCAACCAACAAGAACTCTTCAAGAGATTAATGTTCAAAAAATTCAGAACTATCATTGGAATCGATTAGACAGAGTAAGATTCCTTAGAAAATGAAGAAGAATAAAGAGGTGAAAAATATTATAGGGAATATCAAATAATATATGTACTTGTTACTTGTCTTTATCAAATATAATACTGAATAATGAAATCATAATGATGAACAAAGTAGTGAATGAAAAATAATGAAGTATTGTTTTCATAAAATAATAAAATATATACATCTATGAGACTGCTAACCTTAAAATAAAAGTTACTAAATGATGGATGATGGAAAATGTTCTCAATAATAAACTTACATAATCATATGATAATGCTTTTTTAAACACAATGAAAAATTCTTGAGGATGAAAATACCTTTATAAATATGAATGAAATCTTCAAAAAATATTTATAAGTAAATTATAAATCACATCAAGTAATATAGATTCATTAGACCAATAATTAGGTTAAATCCTCACCCACTAAATATAAATGTTCATTTGATTTTACTAATAAATTAGTTATTAGAAAAATTAATGGGAAACATTAGATTGATAATAGATGTGATAAATCAATAACCTCAAAAAAATATTAAAATAACCTATTGAAAAATATTTTACCTCAGTAGGAGTAAATAAAAATAGAAACATATTAAGATCTGTATAAAACAGATTCATCTGAAAGACCATATTTCTATAGAATACTATGTTTTAGTGTATATTATTGCTACTATGGTATATTTGAAAATAAATAATATAATTTTTGGCACAAAATGTTTCTACCTCATAATAGGTATGAAATGTGGGTTATAAATTGTAGAAGAAAAGTATTTAACTTTCCTAAGTTGTAGGTTGTTAGAAAATAAAAATATCATGATGTTAGAAATTTTCTGATAAAAAACAATTTGATTTCATAGAGGATATTTATGGAATATGTGACCAAGATAACCACCATTCTGAAAAATTCATGTAAACTCTTATATGTCATGTATCCTATAGATTATTGTGACCCAAACTCTAGTAACCTGGTGCCAATTCCTAACTTATTACATGAGAATATATTTATCATGTCAGATCATGAAATACCAATAAATTTATCATATTTTGAGTACCTGTTAGATATATGATACTCATGTCACATTGTAAAATAATGTACAAACAACAGAAATTGAAAAAATTGGCATCCTTGAACTCATTCTATGATTTATTCTTCTTATCCTAGTGAAAGGAAACAATATAATGTTGATATAACTTGCTCAGTAAGGGTTACATATAGGGGAAGTCATCAGGAATAAATAAATAATAGTAAATATGGTAGGTTAAATAAATTGACACACATTCTATTTAATAAATAAAATTACTATTATAACCCGATAAGGCATAATCAATATGGCAAGGTCATTAATTGAAAATACATTCCATTTAATCAATAAACATAGATTGAAATGCATCAATAGATAATATCATTGTGAAAATATCATGGATAATAATTAAAACTAAATTTTAAATCATTTAAATGATCAATTATTGGATGTCATGATCTCCAGTGTCATGAAGACAACTACTTTTAAGACCTTTCTTGTGATATTTTAAAACTACATGGTTAAATCCCCTCACATTTGGCCAACTAATTTGTCCCCTGAGACTTGTCGATTAATAGAGGGGATATCTATAACTGGTCCCCAACAATAACTATATGGTCAAATAATACCTCATAAATCAAATAAAAAATTTAATTCATGAATCAAAATTACTTATCATCAAATATATTTATTGACTAAAGGATACTGATTTATCAATATTCCATGAATTATTCAAATTAAATTCAATGTAAAAAAAATGTAAAAATGATACATGGTTTAAGGAATAATAATATACATATTAAATGAATACAGATATTTAATATAAATATAGTTTATATAGAAAAATGATCACAATAAAGTTACGGTTTCAAGAGAAAGTAAACAATCACTAAAGAAAGTAAGATTGTACTATATATTTTTTTCTTCTTGGAAAATTAAATATTTTATTACATGGAAGAATACTCTTGAAATGAAACATTATTAATCATTAATTAATACATATTCATGTTAAATACAACAAATCACTAGTATATACAATACATAAATTTTAATAGGTGCATATCATCAAAATATGTCTCAATGAAACATAAAATGAGATGAAATACCTTACCAGTAGGAAAGGTTATATTAGAATCTCTTGGATAAAAAAATTTATTGTGAAACTTATAATACCAATAAGTATGTATTATTCATAATATTTCATGTAAAGGGGGTATAATATATTACAAAAAAAAAATTCGGTCCATAAAATCGAAATATGCCTTTATGGTGGTAAATTTAGATGATGTCACTGACCTCATGATTTCATTTACATGATTAATATTTAACTTCATATATAATGGTTTTAGGTGTATTATTAACTTATACCATAACCAAAAAATATTTTTATTATCATATATTAACCTCTAAAAAAATCACCTGTTTTTTTAATAATATTTCATTATTTTAATTGTTTTGAGGGTTAATAAACATGTTTTTATGCCCAATTTACTATGAATGTTCCAATTAAGGTACATAAGATATATATAAATCATATAAATAATTATAATAATGTCTTAAATATCATATTTTTTCATTAGATACATTACTCGAAACATTCTAGAATTTTTGTTATTGAAAATGAGTTTCATCTCTCTGTAGTGACAGTAGACCTTATGTACACACGAGCGACGATATCATTACAATAATGGGTGAAATGGTAAGTGATATACTGATGTAATAATTTTTCATAAAGTGTTTAATTTCATATATATCACACATATTCATTATATTTATCCTTATTAGCTTCAATATAATGCTTATGTGAAAAATTAATCACTTCGCTTCGTGAGGTACTGGACTGCTATACACAGGGACCGATGTTATCACATTTTAAACAGAATGTCAATGATTATGGTATATGTGATATCCTTATTCAATAAGTATAATTATATCATAAATATTATAAATATATACATTAAATTAATCATCACTTCCAACCATGACTTGTGTTGAGGGAAAATTATTTACATTGGTTCGTGAGGTGTCAGTCCTCCATACACATGATCAACACTATCACTTCCAATTAGATGGAAGTGGATAAAGATATAGGTTATTCTATTAAAATAATAATATAATAGAATATCATAGATAATATTGTTATTATATTATCTTTATTTACTAATATTTTAAAGACTTTGATGATGAAATGAAATGAAAACGATCGTTTAAGAACACTACATCTTCTTCAGGGAACTTCATTAGGTCTGCACCAAAATACTTCCTAGGTTGGAATTATGATCTAACCGAGAGATGTAAATTTTTTAGAGTAATAAAGAATTTATTTAGGTAGGTATTGGTGGAAAAAAAACATCCATGGAAGTGTGAATAGGGGAAGAGAGGAAGTGACCTTTTATAAGTAGTGGAGAGGAAAAACATGGAATTTTTAAAAAATATTCAATTAAACCAAAATTTTTATCATGGAAAATGACTAAATATTAGTTAGTAATGGTACTTAAAGATTATAGAGTCTAAATGTGGCCATAAAATGGGGTTTTAAAATGTTTTAGGTCATTTTAACAATTATATTCCATTTTTATCCCCCTAAGAAATCAGTACAGACCTTGATCGTGGTAATTAAGTTTTATTGAATTCATTATTCAGAGTGTAAAAAAATTATGTTGAACATATTAGCTAATATATATTATGAGGATTCAAAATAAAGAATATATTTTTAAAACTTTAATTAAGTGATGTGATCGAATCCAATTTAATATTATATTCACATATGTGATGAAGATACTGGTTTCCTAAGAGAAAATGATTATAATTATAAAGGGTTTAATATCAAAATTTAATTTAAATTCCTTGAAATAAATTATATATTAATTAATATAATATAATTGAACTAATTTTACATTATAAAAAATTTAAAATATAATTTATTCTAGATAATGAACTGTTAATGAGGTATATTGATTTATGATTAGGCCAAACTTATTTTTTATGGTTAATGAAATCAGTCATGAGAATATGAGGAGTATCGTGGATGTAATGTGAGTTTAGGGATTGAAATTGATAACTAAGTGGTTTATACTGAACGTATCATGGTTTAGACATGTTTTTTATAGACTGTTCACCATAACTATGTGAGTCAAGAGGTGGCAGGTGACTGATTGAGAAACCTGACAATGGGGGTGTCTAAAACCTTATAGTCTTCGACAGAGCCACCTCGTATGACCGCCCTAGTGTTTATCATACTATATAGGCTTCTAGTAGACTGTAGGACCTAGGCACCCTCTGTTAAATATGTTTGGTCATGTATTTTCCAATAGTGCATCCAAACTATCAACCTCAATAAATGGGGGGAGTTTTAAATTTCCTACCCCTGGGATTTAGCATGTCTAAACATATTTTCTTCACCATTATTCATGTAGTATCCTATGTTTCAAACCATTTAATCCCAAGCATCCAATGGAAAATTACCCTTTGATTCATGATCTTTTGGAGCAACATAGTGTGCATATTGAAGATCTAGGATGATTATCCTTTGATTCATGATTGTTTGGATCATTATAGGGTGAATATTGAAGCTTCGGGAGAGTATAACACTCTTCTTTATAATTTATAGAGAAGTCATTTTGTAATATTTATTCAACACCAGAATCCTTAAATCCTTGTTTTCCAATGGATTTTTTATTTCAGATATATGGGTTTTTGGGTTTGAATCAAGGGATGAGGTTAAGTGAGTAACCATATAAAAACATGATGTAGGTGGTCAATAAGTTATATCCCTTAGTCATGATATTAGTTAGGTGTATGTGGTTGTGATCATTGCATATTTATGTGATGCATTTGTTTCCTTAATGGGTAATGAAATATTGGTCATCTAATTGAGGTGTTTGAACCCAGATGATACCTATGATATTCTATGAGGATGAATAGACCGGGTCAATGGACACCACTGAGAGAGACTCCCTTAAACCGACATGTTTGGGATGTTAAATATTAAATTAAAGTATTTATGAGAATAAAACTTTTTTTAAATGTGATTAACATAATAACATATCATTTTGTGGTGTGTGTCATAACATGAAAGTTTAAATGATTATGGGAAGTAAATGGTTGAATGTGATATTTGGTTAATGGGGTTTAGAGAAAAAAATAAAAATATTCTAAAAGGAGTAAAAAATGATTGGATGTTTCTAAATGGTAAAATAATATTGTTTAGATATTTTGAACATCATAATTCTAAAGAACAATGGAAATTAAATTAAATGGAAAAATTGAATCCTTTTTGTTATCTAAAATAAAATAGTTAATGATTAAGTTCCTTGGTAATGTAAATTAATGGTTTGCATAATGTGATGACGCTCCACTCCCATGTGTGGTCCAAAATAATACTCTAGGATCTCTTATATACATCCATTTTTTTGGGAAAGTGATGATTCTCTTGAGACCAAGGGTATGGACATGAAGTTCCATATGTTGGTTGGGATGGTGGTACATGGCATTTAAATTACTAGTTAGATTCATGGATTGAGTCTCTCTTTTTTCCAAAATGTGTCACTTCGACACATGGTTGTGAATATTAAAATGGTTCAAAGTAGGTTCGATTCAATTTTTAATATATGGTACTGATAATTAAAATAAATTATCTAGAAAATGTGAAATGGTTAAACCTAATAAATTTTACTATTATCATTATTTTCATTACATATGCACACAATGTATTAGAGGAGATATTATTTAAACATTGACGGTTGTGGCCTACTAAGTTAGAATCCCACCCTTCTCGGGATTCCATTTGGAACCAGGGAAGACTTCATGGTTTCATATTATGAGAAGGGAAAATGTCCCATTCTTGAGGGTTGATTTGGGGTTTGTATATGAGCATGGATGAGGGGACTAGACCACATGTTGGGACTCATTTTGTGGATTCATCAGTGTTTCATCGTTTAATGTTTTTCTTTTATACTTAGAACAATATTAGATTTCATGTAATATTTACTGTTAGTTGTGCCCAAGTTTCTATATTTGGGATGCTTTTTTAGGGATTCACGATTATATTATGTGTTATTTCAATTTGTTGTTATATTATATATTTTGGATTACTCATATAAAGAGGGTATATTCTCTCCACATGTCCCTTAAAACTATTTATTATACTTTGAATCCTATTATTTAGGGGAAGTTTCTCCAATGGCCATGTGTAAAAAAGGATTGGGCCAAAGATTAGTGGATCATAGGCCAGGATGTTACAATTTTATATCTAAGGGGTTTATTTTTGTTACTTACTTCATTTGGCTATGGTAGATAGGAGTATAGAAGTGCCATTCCTTCTAAATGATCCCATGCATGGAATTAGGTTCCCCTATGTGGGGGAAACCTGATTTCCAAGGGTGGGATTATTGTTACTTATGTTTTCCATTATAGTTTTATGTTATTTCACTGTTTTGTGATTCACTTTATTTTTGTTATTATTAATATTTGAGAATTATTTTTTGGAACAACATGGCATGCTGTTTTTATCTACATTCATCATTCCATGCATATAGGGATACATGGGACATGAATCATTCTAGAAAGACTTAAGAAAATGGGATATGGGAATGAATGGGAAATTGAAAAATACATCTTGATTATATTGAAATTTGAAAGAAAATATTTCAAAAATGATATAATTATGAAAATAATTTAATTATCGTTATACGATAGATAAAATGGCTTTAAATGTGAAGTGAATCTTGGTGAGATAGTTTACCCCTTATTGAAATGGACCAGGTTTTTGGTTGTTGAGAATAGTGATAGGATAGTGGTTATGCCGATTGGGGTTGTATATATGGGGTGGAATGTCTTATTTTTGGGTGTAATATATCTTTTTCCCAATAGTAAAAATCTTATGTTTTATATTTTTTTTACATTTTTGTTTGGAAATATATAGATATTCCACCACTATGAAATCGTCCAGTTTGGAGATAGGAGGATATTACTAAGTAATATCCTCCAATAGAGGGGAAAGAACCCCCATTGATTCAAGGTAATCAGGGGAAGAAAAATTCAATGAGTAATTTTCCTATTTTATGTATTTTATGGAATGATACCTAGAATGGGTTTTACCGAGTATGTTCGACCTTACAAGAGTGTACCAGCTACAACACCCTTGAACCATTTCTATAGAGGGTGGACTCAACGCAGCAAAGCTTTGGATAAAGTCTATCTAAATGATTCTGAATTACTTAGTGACCCTACTTGAGAAGAGAATTATTAAAAAAACATATATGTTTGTAGGACCAGTAATGTATTTTTGGGATATATATGTGCTCGATATGAGAAGATATAGGACATGTCATGGAACTACTTCATGGATAAGTTCTTAGATCATTTTTCACCTATTAAATTGAAGCATAAAAAGATGAAGGGATTATGTTCATGAATCATGGATGTATGACAGTGAAGAATTATAATGCACACTTTATATATTTGTTGTGTTTTTCTATGATGATAATATGATATGAGTTGGCTATGACTTGGTGATTATAAGATGGTATTTGATGTGTTATCACGTCCTAGGTGAATATATTTCTCTTAAAGAGGTTCACTAATGTGGTGTATTGGTCAATAATTTGTGCTGAAATCATGAATGAATCTTCTTATGGTGGAAAAACCATTATGGTTAGGTGATATAGAGGTACATATTCAAATATAAGGAAGCACCGTTGTGATATTTTACACCAAAATTTGGTAGATAAAGTATTCATTGAAGAGGAAATGTTTTTAAGGGAGGTAAATCGGTCATCTATTATAAATGTGACAGGACAGAACGTATGAGATTTTACTATGATCGACAACCAATTGAGTGTCAGACATATGGTATGACACGACATTTACATATATTCTATAGGATCACATAGATTGTGGGTAGTGGTGGAGTATCTAGGCCAATATAGAGCATTAGAAGGGTCAACCTACTCTGTATCTATCATGAAGTTGTAGTCCCACTAGCCATATTGGTCGCGGTGGGGGATGTGGTAATTTAGGATAACAGAATCCACATAATTAGGATAGTGTGATTCAAGGGACTCAAACTAGAGACCGATGTAGAGGGTTATCTTAGATTCATGTAACTCATCTTATAAATAGCAATTGTGAGGCTAGATCATTGACTATTTAAGGGAAGTTCATTTAAAATTCATTATTTATGGTGCCTTATTTGTCTAGAGAGCCTCAATTAATTTTTATATCGTCTTAGTTTTTAAATGTTTTGGTGCTAGTGGTGGAACATATATGTATTTATATGTCAATTATAACACCACTAGGAGTACAGATAGAAAGTATCCAACAATTTATGGAGTGTACTATCAAGGTTACTGGGTACGGTTTTCTTTGTAGATTATTTATGCCCATGATATATTGTTTTGACATGATATTTCAGATGGATTGGTTAGTGTTGTATCAGGACTATATCAATTGTAACAATTGAAGGGAAAATTTTACATCCCATTATGGTGAAACTTATTATTACCATTGGATATGGGATATCCAGGCGAGATGTGAAAGGCCGATTCATTTTCCTTTTGGTTATCTCACAACCAAAGTTACCTGAATTTTTTCTTAATGATCAGAAGTGAAGAATATTGAGTTTATTTACATGGTGTATTAGTTTTAGACTATAATTCCAAAGGATTTATTAGAGATTCCACCAAATAGTGATATCGATTTTTTGATTTAGTTTTTACCTAGACCTCAAATGTTCTACATTCCTTCGTACAAGATAGATTTATCAACGAATCATGATGTCAAAATGTATTGAGAGGAGTCAGAGCGTGAGGGGATTATCCACCTCTGTATGTCACCATTGGGTTCAACAGTCTTATTTCCCAAGAAATCTGATGGATCATTGTGCATGTTTGTTAATTACAAGATGTTAAATAGGATGATATTTTAGACTTTTTATTCTCATCTATGTATCGATGATTTCTTTAACCAACTTGGGGGTGTGGGGTGCTTATGTGTTCCCAATGTTTAATTTGAGATCAATTTATCATCATCTAGGGGTGAGACCTTCTGCTATACCTAAAACTAATTTCAATAGTAGGTATAGTCTCTTTTAGTTCATTGTGATTCCATTTAGGTATATGAAAAATACATAAGAGATTATTGTTTTGATGAACAAAAATTTCCACCAGTTGATAGATCAATTTGTTGTATTTTTAGTACATGACATCATTTTTTACTCTTGAGACCATGATGATCATTCTAAACAGCTTAACATCATCTTGAGTACACTAAGAAAGAATTATATATTCATTAAGCTATCGAAATGTGGTTTCTGGATTGAGAAGTTACATATATTTTTTCAAATCATCTCCAATGAAGGTTTGTTAGTAAACCCAATGAATGTGCGAGTAGTTGTATCTTAGGAGAAAACCATGTATGTTTTTGGAATCAAAATATTTTTTTGTTTGGTGGGTTTTTATCAATGGTTTCTGAAGGAATTATATCACTTGGAAGAACCTATTTTGGGTTGACCAAGATGGGTTTCATTTTGGAATTGTTTATAGAATGTTAGAATTACCTCTTGGAGTTGAATACGTGTTTGACTACCACACTGATTTTGATCATACCCAAGATAAGTAAGGAGTATACTGGGTTTTTTGAGGCATCTAGGATTGGACTAAGAGTACTGTTGATTCAGAGAGATTGGTTCATGTTGTCTGGGTCAAGATAGTTGAGGCCACATTAAAAAATTTCACTAAGATTGATTGTGAGTTATTTGGAGTGGTTTATGCATTAAAGTGTTGGAATAATTTCCCCCGATAGAGAATAGGGGTCAATTATATGCAATCATTTTATTTTGAGATGAACTATAGAATAGGAAAATGGAATAGTGTTGTTGATGAATTGAGTAAATAAGAACCAATTAAGACAGTCTAAGACTCTAGTTCTGAGTGTAATATGATGAATTTTCTCACTGAGTTGCATATAGAGGTTTTAGAGGGCCAATGACAGATAAAACTCCCATAATTTTTAGTTGAATTGACACATCTGATTTAGGTCAAAGAAAGGGAGTATGATTATCCATAGAGTTTGTCATTGATGGAATGTATTAAAAGTGGGGAGTCACCTCCAAACTGGAATATCAACGATGCTAAGATCTTTTATGTACATGGTTGTGTTATTGTTCCCACTTGTATGTGAGAAGAGATGATTCATGAGTTCCATGACTTAATGTGGGTGGTGAATCATAGTTTAACCAAAGTGTATCATGATCTTCATAGACAGTATTTGTGTCCAGGGATGAATAATGAAGTATTAGTCATATCCCATTCTATAATTGAAGTTTAATGAAGTCACCATGGAATTCCTGGTAGGCATTCCAAGGACAACATGGAAGAGTGAAATGATATGAGTATTTTTATATCAGTTGAAAAAGGTGAACCATTTATGATTAATTCAAGGGAGATATAACATAGACTAGTGGGGTGATAGACATATTCGTTAGATAGTGTAGTTTAATGAGGTTTTTGGAATTATTGTTTTTTGGAATTATTTTTTTGGATCACCATACACTTGTACATCATTTGTCTAGAAATTATTATAGAAGGAACATGGTACATACATTTTTTTGAGTATGGATTTCCACCCATACATTGATGAAAAATTATAGCATATTATTCTGGTGTTGTAGTACATGATGAGAGCTTGAATCCTTTATTTTGGTGGAATGTGGGAGAAGCATTTTTTATCTTTTTGAGTTACCCTACGACAATAGTTACTAGGAAATAACTCCCATGCAACCATATGAGATGCTCGATAGTAGAAAACTTAGTTTACTATTGTATTGGGTGGAAGTAGTTAAATCAAGGTAGTAGTGACCGAGTCTCACATGGGAGACATTAGAGCAGGTTCAGTTGATCGAGAATAATATGTCTATGAAAAATATTAGGAAAAAGTTGTTTATTGAACCAAATCCTAAACCTATTATTATCAAAATGGGTAATCATGTGTTCGTTTTCATGTCTCTATGATTATGGAATCATCGGGTTTGGAAGGATAGTATTTTAGAACCTAGGTATATGGGGTTGTTTTACATTTTGGGGATGATCAAAATAGTAGTGTAAAAATTAGATATTCTATATTAGTATGAAGGAATGAAAAATGTTTTCATATGTCTTAACATTATAGGTATCAACCCTACTCTTCTCATGTGATATGTGTTGAGGATTTAGATATTGAGGTTGATGCTTCCTTCTTTGAGAATCTAGATTGTATTCTGGAACATAGTGAGAAAATCATTTATGGTATGGCCATGTCATTTGTTTGAGTGTTTGGAATCATGGTAATGTTTAGGAGGAGTATTGGGAGAGGGAGGAAGACATAATGACCTAGTAGACCAATATTTTTACCATGTATTCTTATTAATTATTGTGAATGTGGCTCTATGATGATCCATTATAAGGCATAGAAGTTGTAATATAAAGAACACTAATGAGGTACATTCCATGTATGGTATGTTTATGTTTCTTTTTTATTATTAATGAAACATTTCATGAGAATACTAGTACTCTTGGGGGTTTCCCATGGGTTCAACCATGAAAATGGTAAAGGAGATCCATCAAGTGCCGATTTCATGTCTTGAACATGGTTATTAATAATCCATCAACATAACCATGTGATCGTTGAGGAGGCAGGTGCATAGTTGGGAAACCATGAAAGGGTTGCAGTCCAAAACCAGATGGGCTTGAACAAAACCATCCCACAATGTTTATCGAAATTTTCTATCTCCCTAGGTACTTTATGACCCATCTACCTCATGGAAAATGGGAATTTTAGGGTTGATTCATGGTTTTTCAAACCATGTGGCCAAACTTAATGCTTCATAAAATGGTAAAATTTCAACACCCCCTTAGACACGAAGATTTTAAACCCTATTGTATTCCCAATTCTTTTTCAAGTAGACTTGGTGATAATCCACTTCCACCCAAGATTCAATCAGAAGATTATCCATAAATTAGTCACCTTTTGGATCACTTTAGTTCTTGGATTTAATATCTAGGTGAGTCTAATACTCAAATTACATATATATTCTACCAAATTCCTTCTGTAGATGTTCTTTTCAATCATTATCCATAACAAAATTACAGAAAATTATATCGTTGAAATTGGAAGGCTTTTTGGATTTCAATCCAGGGATATGGTTAAGTGAGCATCCATATATGCACATGAGTTAGGTGGTCTACATGATTCATCCCTTAGTTATGATGTTAGTCATGTGTTTGTGGTTTTCTTATTAGTGTTTTTATGCATCACATCTATTTCCTTGATAGGAAATAATAAATTTGGTATCTAATATATTTGTTGGACCCCGCATGATCCCTATGGGATCCGGTGAAGATGAATAACTAGAGATAATAATAATACTTATGGTGGGCCACTTCCTTGAACATTAATTATTGGGATGATAAATGATAAATTCAATGGTTTATGATATTAAACCATTTAAATGTGTGATTAAAAAGAAATAATAACATAAATGGGTGTTTAGATTAACATTTAGGGTTAAATGATATATGGGATATAAATGGATGAATTTTATAATTGGTCAGTTGGTGTTTTCTTCATGGTTGAATGGCCTGGAATGGATGAAATAAATGGTTGCAATGTGTTGAAATTGTAAAATAGGATTTTTTTGGAAATTGATAATATGATTATTTTATAGAATCATAAAAATGTGATTAATTTGAAATCGTTCACTATTTTTTTCAAATGTAAAAATGTTAAAGATGATTACACTTTTAAATTTAAATTTATAGTTTGTGGGATGATAAACTGATTCTCTACTCACATGGTCGGTCTAGGCTGATGCTCTAGGTGCCCCTATGCATAGTATTTTTCCAAGGAATTGACTTATTATCCTAAACCCTGGGTTATGGACATGGAATTCCATATAATGGTTGGGATTGTAGGAAATTTATTTTCAAGACTCACTAAGATTCATGGACAAAGGACCATTTTTGGAATCTTGTGACCCTTTGGAACATTGTTCAGACATCCAGCATGGGCCGAAGCATGTTTGATGAAATGTGTAAAATATGGAACAAAGATTGAATGTAATATATATAATAAATTATAAATTATGTAAATGGTTAATATTTTCAATGTTGTTCATACTTCGTTGTATTCTATATTACTCTAGATATTTTTTAGACACCATTCTTGGTGGCCTACTATGTTTTACTCAAACTCAACTCGATCTACCATTGGGTACCCAAGAAAACATCATTTTTATGGGTTAGGAGAAAGGGAAAGTTCCTATGTATAAGGGTGTATTTTTGGTTTAGTCTTGTACATGGATGATGGGACCATACCTGATGTTGGGACCCATTTTTGGGATTCCTCAGTGTATCCTTTTTTTGGGGGTTTCCTTTATAATTGGTACTGTATGAAATGAGAAGGCATATTTTCTGTTGGTTTTTAGCAAGTAAACAGTTTGGGAAATTGTTTTGGCGATACATGATTATACTTTATATTATTTAAATTAGATATTATCTTATTTTTTTGCATCATACAATAATTATGATAGTGTACTCTCCCAATGTGTTACATCAGACACTCAGTTTAGTCGGAATCCATTGGCATATATAGAGGTGCACATGAGATCATGTGTTTAACTAGATTAAGAAATTGGTTACTGGAAACAATGTTAGGATGTTATGATTCTAAATTTTAATTAAATTAAATGAAAATAATGTTTTAAAAAAATCCGTATTTTTTATAATTCATTAAAAATTGAAACTTTTATGAAAAATCCCAAAAAAAATTACCCTATGATAATTTTGATATTATAATATGAAAAATGAAATTTATTTTATCAAATAAATTTTATGTGTGTGAAATTTTTTTTAGTTCATTAGTGCACAATATCTTACAAAACAGTTCTCCTTGAAAAACTTAAATTTTTTAAAAAAACATTTCATTTACTTTCAAACAATTCCTATTTTAAATTACAATCGTAATTTAACCAATGATTGCATGTGCACTATATTTTTTTACAAACTATTTATTCCCATTCAAACCCATATATTTATTTTCTAGGTTAAAATGGTATTAATTAAAATATATTTTAATAATGTACCTTGTTTTTCTATAAACCAATGTTGCGTACATTGCATGATATCAGAGAGATTGAATTTATTTAAATAGAAATAAATCATAAATCCTTAGAGTGTTACATTATTCCCTACAAAAAAATTCATCCTTGAATTTTTATGGATATTTACTTCAATATAGAGGTTATTTATTCTTCATAACATCCTATTATTCCAAGGGTTATTCATCAATTTTACGATTTCTCCAAATTAGCTTGACCAGTCAAGTCATAAAATTCATCAATAATTTCAATCTACTAACATGAATCTTGAAGTTATCTTGAAAAATCATTAATTATTTTCCAAATTTTATTTTATCAGAGGTGAGCACATGAATTGGGTATCACATGTACTTCCTTAACAATGATACATGTAACACATCATGTAATTTTGTTAGAGTTGGTGCCATTTACAAATCATAGGTAACAACTTCAATTATTTCTAGGATTTAAATGGGTCTGAGGTATGTGGACCTTAGATTTCATTTCATAAAAAACCTTATAACACCCTTCCGTGGTGATACTTTAATGAAAATAGGATCTCCCTTATAGAACTCTAAATCCTTCCTCTGATTTTTAACATAACTCTTTTCCCTACATTGAGATAATTTAATATGTACGTGAATAGTCTTTAAAATTATTGTTTTATTATTAACAATTTATGGGCCAACATGATTCCATTCAGAAACATTATCCCAACAAGATAAGGTACGCCAAATTTTTCTACATAATTCTTCAGTTAACACCATTCGAATATGGAATGGATACAATTTCTAAATAAAAACTATTAAAAAGTGAAATAATGACCCCACATACCATGAATGTAAATTGATCACGAACTCAATATATATTCCATTATTCGAATAGTCTTTTTGGATTTCCATTAGTTTGAGGATGGTTGGTAGTTCTTAAATATAGATCAATATTAATATCCTAATGAAAATTCTTCCAAAAATTCTATGTAAAATGGGTATCATGATAAAAAGAAAATTAAAATTGGTTCTCAAAGATGCTGTAAAGCATCATTAATATATATCCATATGATTATATCATGTGTTCAATCTTCTTTTATATAAAGGAAATGTGTTAACCTATTTGGAAGAATAATGATATCCCATATTAAATCATTCTTCCTAGAATTATATCATTTTCTTGTGGAAAATTACATAATAATTTCAACCCATTTCCACATAGGAGTAGTAATAAGTATCATTAATTTTCTAGGATGTTGTCTCATAGATTTCACTTTTTAACCAACTATAAATTTTCTATGATAATCAGAAATATTTCACGTCATGTTATCCCACCAAAAATGTTCCCTAAAATCACAATACATGATTGTCCTACCACATGGAATTGAAAAATTTTAGATATAAGATTCATCCCAAAATTCTATTTTATCTCCTGTATAAGTGGAACATAAAATCCCTTTCCTAATTTCAGAACACCATCTTCATAATATAATTTTATTAGTTTCCCATAATTCATTTATTTAATTTTTTTCTGAATGGTCTCACCATTATACTCAAAAATGTTAATCTTTTTTAATGAATATGGTTTCAGGAACATTTGAAAAGGGAGTTATGCATCTCCTTGTTTAATAATTCCCAGACCCTTTATTAATATATCTATGAACATAATATCACCCTCAATAATAATTTGAGTAAAATTTCCATGTTTTTTATACTCAATGCATCCACTACATTATTTATTCCACAGGTGGTAGTGAATCGAGGAATCATTTTCCTTGAGTAGCCATATCCATTTCAATTGTCTCATAAGGATTTATTTCTAGAAAAATATGTATAGTAGGATTTTATGATGATTTATATCTCACATCTTTCATCATACCGATAATTCCTCTATATATTTAAAGAAAAGATTACAAATGTTAACTCAATATCAAAGGTTTGATAGTTTTTTTATGATTCTTAAATTTCCTTAATGAATATTAAATAACTTTATCATTTTTCATTAGTAAAAAACCATACAAAAAAATCATGATTATATTTTTATAATAATATTCTCATTAGATCCATAAAAACTGTTTGTTAATTAGTTAATCCATATAGAATTACTAAAAACTCATAATTTATATTCATCAATTTGAAATATTTATTTGGAATTTCATCTATATTTATCCACAATTAATGATGACCATAATGATTCTCAATCATTGAAAAATATTGGGCTTCATGAATATGGTTGATAAGTCTTTAATATAAAGAAGTAGATAAACTAAAAATCAAAAAAATGGGAAAAATTCAGAATTTAAAATATAGTTCTCTAATCTAGATATCAAACTTCCTAAATTTACCATATAAAACATTCCCTTTAATTGTCTTAAGAGGAATTTTTCAGTGGTTCTCATGGTCCCAGAATCATTTATAATACTCTAAGATATCATAAACTAATAACACAAAAAACTCATGGTGATATTTTTATAATAATATTCTCATTAGATCCCTAAAAACTTGGTGTTCATTGGTTAATCCATATAGAATTACTAAAACTCATAATTTATATTCCTCAATTTAAAATATTTATTTGGAATTTAATCCATATTTATCCACAATTAATGATAACCATAATGATGCTTAATCATTAAAAAATATTGGGCTTGATGAATACGATCGTTAAGTCTTCAATATAAAGAAGAGGATAATTTTATCAATATAAAAATAGGATTTATTTCATTATAAGAAATTCATAACTTCATGATCATTCCTTTTAATTAATTGGATATGATACCTCCACGGTGAATGACTAGAGAGAATAAATTCGTTATCACATAAATCTTGCAGGTGTTTCTTAAAACACACTAAATATACAGTTTTCATTCTATAGGGAGTTGGTGACATTATTATTGCATTAGGGGTTAAATCAATGGAAAACTAAACATCAAACTCTGGAGGATGTCCAAGTAATTCCTCAGGAAATGCCTTAATATATTCTTATTCAATAGGTATATCCTCAATTTGATGATTACCTTATCCATCCCAAATTAATTTCCCTCTTCATCCCTAAGAATCAAATTTAGTAGATCTAATAGGGGTAGACATAGAAATGTCTCTAATTAACATTTATCTTGTCAAATGATTATGAACTTTATATCTTTCTTTGGAATCATAATTTCCTTATTCATGGAATAAAACATTGAACGATATTTTCTATTCAAGTATATACAGAAGATTATATCATGTCAACTGTTGATATAATAAAAAGATAAAGAAATAAATATTGTTAATGTGTCATAAGAGAGACTTTCTGAAACATGTTTATTATAGTGAAACATTAACTAGGACTTTTGACTAATGACAATATTTTTAATGTGATATGGAAATTTATAATTTTCAATGAAAACATGGAATATATAATAGAGTGTGAGGATCCAGAATCAAATAATGAATTATGAAAATTATAGGATTTGATTAAATTTCCTACCATCACATATTTGGGAAATTATAACTTAGCTGTAGCGATAATATAAACATGGCTGTCTCCACTAGGAAAATTATATAGTATATTCCCTTGATTTTTTTGGGTATTATTTTTTGTACTTACCTATCATAATATAGTTGAAACATAGAATATATGTTTTTTCCTTCCTCTCTTTAAATTAATTTTTATGAAGACCCATGTCTTCCCACTTATAAAAAACTCACAATCCATTCCTGAATTTATTATGACAACTCATTCCATAGTTTTTACAAGATGGAAATTTCTTCGTTATCTTACTCATATTTAACACATTAAATTGTTCTTAGATACCATTTGAACTATAATTTTAATGATTTCTTGTGAACATATATGATCTAGTTAATTCCTTGTCCATTTGGAGGGCACAAAAAACTATTTTACCAGAAGATGAGAAATTTGGAGAGATCTATTATTTTTAGTGTCATGGCTTAATACCTTCAATGAAATGGTCAATATTTCATTCAATGTTACATATTTAATATATAATATACCTTGATATTCTTTTAATTATATCCTCATACACCAAAATACTCTCTTATTACTTTTTATTTATATTATGTAATTCTCTATTTCTTATATTTTTTTGTTCATAAGGGAGATATTTCTTGGAGAATGCCTCTTTAAAAAAATTTCATTACAAGTGTTTAATTTCATTATCATACCTAGTAGTATGGATTAATTACCATCATTGATCAACTTCACCTTTGAGACATCACACAAAAAGTGTAACCATTTCCTTCTCATCACATCCAACGTTAATAAATATATTCCACAAAGATGTAATCCATTTACTAACTTCAATTGGATTATTAGTCACAAAAAATTATAGGGGCTTATATACCATGAATCCACCCCAAATAGTGGAATCACACTATGGAACAAATAGGATTATCCATTCAAACAAGGTTTTTTTCACAACCTAATTATGTTTCTCTAATATAACCAAAAACTGGTCAGTTCCAATACCTGCAGTAATGGATTTCTCACTAGGGAAATCTCAACGTTGACTATGAGTATTGATGCCCATATTCTATCCAGGCACCAATTCTAATAAATAGGCTATACTGGATCAGCTTGTCGAATTATAAATTTTAAATCATTATGTATAATTCTAAATATGGTGTAATACTTAACATAAATTAAAAAATTTATGATTTATTAATCTCAAAATTATAAAATTGGGTTTTTATGGATATATTTATTTTCCAATCACTAAGAACGATTTGTAAAGATAATGTGAATTATCTTAAGCATATCCCCTAGGTGTGTCAAACCAGGTGCATCGTAAGGCCCATTCTCATGCATCGTGCGATGATCAGTTCAAGCCTAATGCACCATTTTTGGATTTGTTACCCTTAGGTACATATATTCCAAAATGGTTTCAAATGTTAGTATCCATAAAATGATGTATTTATAGGAAAATATACATATTAAACTTCTCACCAAAACATTAGGATGTTCATCTATTCTTATCCACATTTTCTACCATCGGGATATATTACTTAATAATTTTTTTCTTTAGTATAGCTCCCAATGTTTCTATTATGCATCCTCTGATACCAACCGTAACATACCCTAATCAAGTAACTTGGAGCAAGCGACTAAATTATTACATTGGAATATATTCAAGGAGTCAAATCCTAATGGGATGATCGGTTTTATAATTATAGATAACACGTAACATACGTGATACTGATTCTAAAAATGTAAATAAAATAAAAATCATAAAAATGGAAAACATTCAGAATTTTTGAACTCATTCAAAGAATTTTTGTTCATCATCTAGGGAAAAGAATCAAAATAAGGGTGTGTAAAATCTTCATAAATGGTTAAATATAATAAAATATATCAATAATCAATAAATAATAATACATTTGGAATCATAAATATCTAAACACACATAAAATTTTAATTAATAACATGACTATCATTACCGGACACGTAATAATCAATATAGAAATGTAAATAACTAAAAAATAGATGTCATTTCATTAATAACCTATGAATGAAATGAATATTGAGATAATATCCATTGGACAATGTTGTGGATAATATCAATGAATAAATAACAAATGGATTAATTACTTAATTATTATAATACATGATATAAAGAATAATGGATACTTTTATGTTAAATACATTTTCAAAAGTATATTTAAAACTACTAGGTAAAAAATCATCTAATTTGGCCTACTAATTTGTCTCATCGGACCCATCGATGCAACCATGGGATATCTTTTTACAGGCCCCACCAAATAATACATGTCCATATAATTACTCTTATATCAAATAATATATTTTATTCATGAATCCTTATTCATTACCATCAAATATTTGAATTGAGTAAAGTATATAAGTTTATATCTATTTACCTAGTTAATAAAATAACATTAAATGTAAATATCATCTTTTGAAATAGAATAATATTTAATAAATAATTAAAACCATCATAAAATAATCAATATATTGAAAATTATTTTATTTTCTAGTGAAAATTTATGACCAGAACGTTTTTTTAAGAGTAAGTAAACAACCAAAAAAAAATTGATATTGTATAATAAATTATTAACTTATTTATTAAATTTAAAATTGAAACCCCTGAATAATAAATATAAAACAAATCATTAATCATCTTTTATAATTTTGTTTATTTTGAAAAAAAATGGGCCGAATATACACTACTTAAAATTTAATAGGTCCATATCAATAAAATACATCTCAATGAAATTGAAATTGACATGAAATACCTAAGCACATGGTAACATTAATGTAAAATAGCCTTTAAAAAATAATTCAAATTGAAACATAAATTATAATTATTTATGAAGAATTAATTATTTTAAATATAAAAGTGTTATCATATTCACCAGACACAAGAAATTAGGTGCATAACATTACAATATGCCTCAATGAAGGGTAATTTGGATGAAGTATTATACCTCACCCCTTCTTTTAGTAGATCATGCATTAAACTAATGTATAATGGTTTTAATTATGTTATTAAATTATTATACTTCCATAAACATATTTATAATATCATATATTATTTTATTATAACAATTTACAACTAGTTTTTTAGTAATATTTCATTATTTTAGTTGTTCGGGTGTTAATTTCCTTATTTTCTTAGGCCTGTTTTTCCTGAAATATCTTGTTCTTTGACATAGGATATAAAAAAATCATCTCCAAAATTTTAATAATTTTATAAATATAATTTTTACATTTTCATATATTAATAGAACCATTTTTGAAATTTCTTTCATTGAACATTAATCGTATAGCTTGGTGAAGAAAATAGGTTTTATGTGCACATGATTGATGATATCGTTCCATTAATGGGTGAAAAAATAAGGGATAATATGATGTATTAGTTTTCCCTAATTTAAATAATGTTATATATATCACATATATAATTTAAATTTATCTATATTACCTTATATTTAATGTGTATGTGAAAAACAAAACACATCGCTTCACAACATAGTAATCTTGCGTACACATGAGTGATGTTGTTGTATTATAAACAGAATGAAATGATGGTATATTTGATATAAAAATTAATAAAGTAAAATACTGTCATAATTATTATATATAAATATTAAATACATCATTACATCCGTATATGAAATATTGTGATTGAAAATTAGTTACAACAGTTCTCAAGGTGATACTCATTCGTACACATGATCGAAGATTTATTTTCCCATTTAATAGAAGTTGATATTGATATAGGATATTAAATTAAAATAACAACATATAATTTTACTGTATGTATTTTTTATATTCTATTATCATTATTGGATAATATTTTAATTATGTGTCAAAGGATATAAAATGAAAATTCTGTTTTAAGAACTCTACATCTTCATCATGGAACTTCTTAAGGTTTGTTTGAAAATTATTCCAAAGATGAATTTACAATAGAAAAATGGGTCTAGGATTTCTTTTGAAGAATAATGAATTTATATGGTTAGGTATTTTTAATGGTATAATTATTTTCAATTTTGATTAGGGGAGGAGAGGGGGTTTTAGTTTATTAATGGGGGAGTGGACACACCTGGCATTTTTGAAAAATATTTAATTACACCAAGGTTTATATCATGAAACAATCCTCAAAAATGGGAATTTGTGACCATTAGACCTTATAATATATAAATATGACTATAAAATTTGTGTTTTACATGTTTTATGCAACATTAACCCTTATATTATTAGTTTAAACCCCAATTAATCTATTTTTACCTTAACTATATTAACTTTTATTTACTATTCATAATAGTCCTAAATTTAGTTGGGAAAATTAGATAATATAAATTATAGTGATTACAAATATTTAATCCAATTTCTCAATTCAATTTATATAAGTGGTAGAATCCAATTTAATATTATTCCTGCAAATTTGATGAATATGTGGGTTTCCAGTGAAACAATTCCCATAAATAGAGGAGGTTTTAATATAATATTTTAATATGAAATTGAATCCAATATCATTAATGGTAATTAATATATTTTTATTTAAATCATTATACTTTAAAACTAATTTATTATAAAATTTATAATTTTTAAGTATTTAATATAAAATGTTATTTTCAATAAAAATTAGTATTTTTCATTATTCATCGAAAAATTTAAACATTCCGTAGTGGAAAACTAGTCTATGCCAATGGAAATATAGAAATGGTTCTCAATTTTTTTATAGGTGGTACTATTCTAATGACTCAGCACAACCATTTGTATCAAGATTATAACTCTATGCAATCCTAATTTTTTTAAAAAAAACCATTCGGATAGATATATCAGTACCAAAGGTTTTAGAAAACTATTGTAAAAGACATTCTACACCTACCCAAACCACTTGGGATCCCCTAAATCCATATAAATAAAATCAAAACTACCCTATCACATCTGATGTTTCACTTTCTTCCCCACCTTTTGCAATCTACCCTCTTTTCTTATTTTAATACCATTATTCTTGCATACTAAATCAGTGACTTCCAAATAATTCATATCTCATATCAATAATCAACTCCATTATCATTCTAGTTAAAATACACCATTACATATTCCTTTATTTATATACATTTAAATTAATTTGTTATGCCTAAATCTTATTGTGTGCTATTGAAATAAGTTTTTTTACATACTTATATTTTAAGAGAATTTGTTAATTTTAAAGTTTTTTATTCTTTATTTATCTTGCTTTCTATGTGTAAAACTGTGATCTATATAATTTTATTTATTTGGTAGATTATATTATTAGATAAATGAAACTAGGGGACTTATTTAGTGATTTGTTTCTCACTATAATTATCAAATTTTCATTTTTGATATGTTGAAGCTAATTTCAATTACCTTGGTAGTTTTTCACTTATCATTGTTTTCATTTTTCCACTGATCTTTATAGTTTGATAAAATAAATCTATCAAAATCTATTAATTATTTATTCTAGAGAAATAAATAAACATGTTTTCCAATAGTTAACTAATGAGTCAAACAATAGTAATTTGATGTTATCATATAGAATTGTGTTAGCACTTTCAAATAAATTAAATTCTATTTACTAGTATATCTTGTTTTCTGGAAAAGATATTGTCTAGGCAGTGATTGTGGGAAGACCCTTGCTAGAAATCCCTAACACTTTAGACTAGGCTCAATTATCTAATAATAAGAATTTATATCTGGAAAAAAATTCAATCAACCCAAATCAACCGTATCACCCATAGAATAGTTTTATTGATTTTAATCATGTTTTGATTAATTATTTTACATGACCACTATTTTATCTCACACACCAATTGTCTACAAATTCTTATAACTTCCTATGATTTATGACGCATAAAATTTTTATTTAATTTTTCAATTATTTTAACATTTAATAAATTTTATCACCTATATCACACCATCACTCATTATCACACACACTTTCACCAATATTTTGTGATACCATTAATATCATGAATCCCACTTCCACTTGAAAATTTTCAATGTATGTTATACATATGAATATGATAATGTAATGTAGAACATCATATTTAAATGTATTAATATTCAAATTAAATATTAAAAACCTATAGATTGCATACTATAAAGAAACAAGTATATTGAATCTTTATATTCAAGCTACATATTAGTGTTAATGAACTTTAATATAATAGTATTACTGAAGAATCATTTTGTATATAAATTTTCTGTTGAAAAGATCATAAAACATTTGGAAATAATTAAAAGGCTATTGTATTCAACATATAAAGGGTCTATACTAAATTACAAATATCTAAAACTATATTCATGGCGGTTGATTTAAAATATTTTAATGAATCAATATAATATACCTTAATATACTAAATCACTTATTAAAAATTTATCCAACCTAAATTCATAAATTATATGTGATTCAAAATATAATTAAAAAAAATAGTAATATTAAATACATGAATTTTTAGAATATTAATATCTTATGTTCAAAACTAAATAAAATAATAGGAAAAATAAAAAACAATTATAAACACAATTTTGTGCATTATTATGTATTGTTATTATCACACACACATTCACCAATATTTTGTGTTATCATAACTATCATGAATCCCACTTCCACTTGAAAATTTTCAACGTATGTTATTAATATTCATATGATACTGTAATGTAAAGAATCATATTTAAATTCATTAATATTCTTGATTTTCTAAAAAAACTCATTATTTCATTAAATATTTCATCTTATGCCATGAAGTTTAGTATACAAACATGGATTTTCTAACAAAATCATGATTTCTAGAAATAATTCATCTTATTATTGGTGGAAACTGACGAAATTAATGATTTTATAAAATGTGGAACATCACAATGGAAGCCAAATGTTGATAGAAAACCATATCATGTTACATATAAATTGAAGCGGCGCTTTCAATTGATTCCAAAACACTTGACTAATTTCAGGTATGATAAAATATCTTAAAATATTCGATGAAATGATACATAGAGAAATAAAGATAATGATGGGTTCATTTATCCTTTAGATTAATAATCATTGAATACATTTGATTTATGATATCCAATTTTTTCTAGTAACATGAAAAATGTGATGTTTATTTTATCAGGTTCGAATTTTTATATGTTTTGGAAGATTATTTTTTCACAAAACACAAATCCTATCTTCATACACATTTATAACCGTTCACAATGGATATTTAGGAGAAAAAAATTCACATTCATTACTAAACCAATATCTGGACCTTCAGATACATGATATTATATATATATATATATTTATAAATAAATCATTTATTAAATGATTTGAAACATATTTGGAATTTTCATTTGTGCACATATTATTCATGGTCAAAATATGAATTTCAGATGTGTGTTGCACTTTTGTGGAAAATAAATTATTTTTATTCTTATGAAAAGATGTTTATTTAAAGCATAAATGGAAAAATGTCACTCCCAATTTGAATGAATAATACATGATACAAGGTATATAAATATATATTTAGTTTATGTTTTATTGTACATCTATGATTATTTCTAATGAATCATCTATATAGGAGTAATCGTTAAAGGTTTGAGAATACCATGGTGATTGAAAACCCACCTCAACATATGTTTGGAATATATGTTATTAATCAATTTCATGATGTAATTTATTAACCAAGAATGCTTTTGTGAAATCTATAAATAGGAAAAATGTTTCCACTAAATCTAATTACACTTGAAAGAAGAATAATATCATCATTAATTTTAATTATTTGTCATCCAGTTTGTGACATAATTACTTTGACGTAATTCACATTGGAAAAAAAAATTATGTGAAATTTTTCTTTCAATTCATAAAAATCATAAGGTAAATTAAAATTATGATTTCTGAACTTAATGTGACTTGGTGGATTGTGGTGTCAGACCATAATTTCATCCTTTATGTATTAGTGAAAATAAATTGAATTTTCGTCATTTTTATAATGTGATGACACATTGAGAATAGAACTCAACTTCTAGAAGTACTAAAGACTATTGAAGTTCATGATAGATATTTAAGAAACCTATCAAAAAAAATTTATGATGTAATATTTTAATACTCATGATTATCACATCCTTTTACATGGGTTGATTACAATATAAATATATTATCTATTTTCCAAAATGGCAATGGTGGAAGTTTTCTCAGTTGTGTAATTTTGTATAGATATATGTTCTAAAATTAGTTCATTATATTTATTAAAAAAAATTTGAATGAAAAACTATTAATGTAACATCCAAATATTTTAAAATGAAATTATATATTTGATATCATATAATATTTGAAACACCGAGCATAAAACAAACAGCTAAATATTATTATTTAAATTGTGAGTATAATAATATAGCTATTAATTATTTTTGTATGAATAGGAATAATTGATTAATAAAAAAAATATATTCCCTATTTATTTTAAATTCATGGGTAAATGATTAAAAATAAAAATATAATGTTTTATAAAGTCATTTTATTCTTCAGAGAAATGTTCTCTTCAAAAATGGGTTTTCATTGTTTTTTTGAATGAACATTATAATTAATTTATAATATTTTTAGAAAATGGGTTTTCAAAAATAAAATTCCTTAATATTTTTATAATTATAAATGTATTATAGGATCAAAGTTTGAAAATTATATGAAAACAAGGAATTTTCAATGAATAGTTAAAAATACTATCTTTTTTGAAAACTGTATTTTTGTAACATTTTGAAAATGTCACATTATGTTTTTGATTAGTTTTAATTTTTAATTATTTAAATTTGATATGTAATGATATAATTATGGTATTTCAAATGGATGTAATACTTGTATTTAGTATAAAACCATTTTATATTTAAAAATGTAATTTTTTAAAAGAACCCTTTTACATTATGTTTTTCCAGTTTGATTTAATTTAAATTATGATAATTCCATAATAGAATTATGATATATGGATTATATATTTGGAATCATTGGTTTAATATTTTGTAAATATTTCCCATTTTTAATAATATTAATAATAACCTTAGTAAATTTTGTAACCATGGTTAAGGGTAAATTAGGTAAATATGGGTAAAAATAATATGTTAAGGATTAAAAATTGACCATATAACATTCTTAAATATATTAGATGAGTAATTTTTAGCACAATCATCAAAGGTTTTAATTTATGTCCTTTTAGAGCCACTTGGTTTCCATTAATACCCTCACGGTATTTTATTTAATGAAATGTGAAAGATGTCTCACTATTGTTTTAAATATGTATAAAATTTTTAATGACATTTTCTAGAAGATATGTTCTACTATAAATAGTATTATGAAAGGTAAAGCATTTATCTTCATTATTTTTACTTATTTTTAATTTTATGGGAATAAATAATTAACCTAAATGCTTACAAAATGATAATGAAGTAATTATTAAACTAGTGGGACAATCAAATAAATGAAATATAAAATATTAAAATAAATATATCTCAGACAATAAAGGCGATCCATGAATGATTTCGATGAAAATGACATTATTAGTAGATAATAAAATTTGTAGTCAAAATTTTGAATAGTTTATAAATTTTTTTAAAGTACAATTAATTAATAGTATAAAATATGACAATAATGATATTTTAAGGAATTAATATTTTATTAATGTAATTAAACATAATTAAAATATTAATAAGAATAAGGGGAATAATTTATTGTAAAACATTTATCCCCTGTGAATTTATAGTTTATTTTATTTCATATGTGTAACATCCCAATATTTTATTGTACACTATCTTCAATAGCTTTTGTTGCACGCAACAATGAGTTGTCTTGCATAACATGCAAGATTAAGTTTCTACAATCAAAAACATTAGTGTTAAAATTAAATAAATGATATATTCATAACTTATCCATTAATTATATTAATATAAACAGTAATATATAATTTTTAAATGTTCTTTCTTATGTTTTCACATAAATAAATCATGTTTATAATGATATGTATATGTTTCGGTAAAATAGTTATATATTTAGAAATTCCATTTTCATAAAGGAACAAATTTTTATGTAATTTCGTAAAAAATAATAAATTTAATTTTAGACACTCATATAAATTTAATTTTTTACAATATAATTTAATTTTGAATTCAAAATATCAAAATTATCTGAGGGTAAATTTTTCGTATTTTACTTAAAATTTTCAATTTCTATGAATAGTGAAAAACACTACATTATTATTAAAAACCCAAAATTTTTATTTAAATAATTATTCTACGTTAAAATGATTTAAGAGTCAAAATTGATAAATGTTTCATAAATTAACAAAATTTAGTTCATTTGAATCATTTTTATAAAAGAATAAGATATAAACATTCATTGAACATTTTTAATGTCTTTTTATCCACCTTCTAGACACATTTGTATGTTAGCATTAAATGTAATTTTACTGATTTTGTGAATTTAATTTATAAAATCCAACATACATGGTTTTTATCAGTATGAAAAAATTGGCATAATAGGATCCCAATATGTCTTTCTAAATAGTAACTTTTGAATTTTATTTACCAGAGTAAATGGTAAATATAGTAATTTAAGGTGGAAATAGTATTATAATAATATAGAATTACCATAACCACTGCCTTAATTTCATTTTATAAGTATTTTTAGACAATAATAAATCTTAGGTATAAAATATGGCTTTTTTCAAGCCAACTTCTGTTCGATTATGAAATATATATTATTTTATTTAAAGATGAATTAAAAGTGAAATATTCAAATTTTAATAACTAAATCATTCTTAATATAGGGTTATGAAAAATTAAAATTAGACTATAAATATAAATTATAAATATAAAAAATTTATCTAAAACATGATAATTTATTTTAATTTTTTAAATTTTAAATAATTAAATTCAATTGTGACACAATGATGATACAATAAATAATTTATCAAGGGAAGAATAAAATAAATGATAATAGTAATATTAAAATAAATATAATTTTACTTAATTAATGAAATAAACTAATTTTATAGATAACATATACATGTTAATGAAATATTGTATGTATTGGTTCATATTTATCATGTTGGATTGATATTTTAAAAAATGAAAATATTGAATAGTATTAAAAATTATGTAAATGATAATTTAAAATAAATACTATTTTTATTAAATGATATAAAATTCATAAATATATGTGGATCACAATTGTAAATTTTATAATTTAAAATACTTCATAACTTATCCTATTGGGTTTTTTTGGATTTTATTATAACTATATTAACCCTAGAGTGTAAAAATACAAGAAGATGTGGTAAGAGTTAATCTGTTTAACTAAGGGTTATATCCAAAAGATAAGGTTACTTTAATGAACTTAACATGTATAAAATTAATTGGTTGAGAGGATTTAGAACCATCCCCATCTTAGAGTATAAATAAATCATTTTTATCTATTTCAAAATGAAAATAAATTTATAATAAATTAATATTTTAAGATATTGCAAAAGTGCCCCTCGCCTCTCTTATAAAAGGGAACTACTCATATTCTTTAATTCACACCTACGAAGCCCTTTGGAACAAGAAAACGCCTAACCATTTAATCTTCCAACATCCCACACTACATACTAGAGGCCATACTTTGGTGAAGAATTAATCCAAATGAGTCCTCTTGTTAAAATCAAAAGAAGACACCCGAAAAAGAGGTAATTGTTGTTTCTCCTCTTTCAAAGTATTTTTCTTCTTCAACTTCCTATTTCTATGTTGTTTCCATACCAATGTAATATCTCATGTGTCATACATTTAATTATATGTTATTATAATTGTGGGAAAACCATATTACTCATTTTATCCATCCGAAAAATAATAATATTACCATGTGTGCGTACATACAACTTACTGTCTCCACATTATGACATAATTTGTAATTGAACACAAATTTATTTTAATGGGTATGATGATGAGTATAATGTTTATAAATAATAAATATAACATGATATTTTTTTACAATTCATATTCCATCCAACTCCAAACAATTTAACTATTAGGGAAATGATACTGTCGCTTGTGCACAGGCACGACTTACCATCTCCACGATGCAACAAGATTCATCCTCCATATTCACCATTCAAGAATGATTATAAATATATATATAATTAAAAAATATTAAATAAATGAAATAATATTTATACTTGAATAATATATATATATATATCTGTACAAATACTGAACTCATTTACTTCCATTCAATATGATCAGAAAATGAAAAAATGTCCATGCGTACGTATGGCCTACCGTCTCCATGAACAAAAAATTCCATTTATAATATATAATTATTATATATTTATATATATAATGAATATATTTTATATATAAATCATGTTATATATTATTGATGTATGTAAATTATGATCTATGTAACATGACAGTGCATAACCTGTCAAAACACATACGATAAAGAAACCGATTACTACCCAAAATGATGCTTGAACATAGAAATTATTAATAAATAAGAAATGTAATTCAATAAAATAGTCATAAATGATATAATATATATTATTATTATACTGGTATAATTAAATAATATATTTAAAACCATTATACAAATGTTTTAGACACATACGAAGAGTGTCAGACTTAGTGTAAGAGAATTCTGCCACACTTTCAATTTTCATGAGATATAAGAATTTTTCACCACCTATTTGTTATGTGTGGTGTGTGTACTACACCTATTATATTTCATATTATGAATACATTTATCTTCATTTTATTTAAATATTCATTTGATGATTTTAGAATTATGGATGCTTTCAATGTTTATAGAAATATTCCTTTTATTCATTTTAATATTCTTGATTTTATCTAACACAAATATTTATAATGATATAAAAACATTATAAATTACATTATATGTCTATTTTTATGTTCATTAAAATTTTTTCTAGAAGGAAACTATCAATGTTTTATTTCACAATCTCATTATTAATCGAGATTGTTTATACGTAAGTATCTATGGAGACACCTTTGTAATCCAGGTCCATATTTTAAAATTGGTTTTAAGGATTTATTTATATGGAAGAGAATGTTTTAAAATGTCAATTAATATCAAATTATTCAAAGTAGTATGAGACACTTTGATTCAAATGAATATATTAAGTGTCTTGTTTTATAAATAGCATGACTTTTAAATGTTTTCAAAGGGTTATTTCTCTCATAGAGTTTTTATAATTTTATTAGATTATTTCAATCTATGTCAACATCCCTTGATGGATTTTATGCTTAACTGAGATTAATTTGTTATGATAAATTATACTAAATTGTTTAGGATATTTTTATCTATAGATGTAATACTTTAGCTACCATTCTTGGTTTATGGTTAAAGTTTTCATAATTCATGTACTAGTTTTGAATATGAATAATTATGTTATTTATGTTTTAACATGTTTATATGTGGAATGTTTGGAACATAGTAAGCAGTGGGAGATTCCATCTATATCCCTTTGATGTAGCCGTAGGTATAATGAGACAAAATTAGTTAGCGATAGACCCTACGTGTTTTTTTCAAAAGCAGTTTAACCATGTTAAGTGGATAGATCTTGACACAAATTTGATGGGTTTCTACCCACATACCTAAACTGTTTTGAGGATTACTATTCATAGTAGATATCTTGAGGATATATCTTGATAGTTTAGATGTCTGACAATATGAATTTCATAATTATGATATTAGTTATGGATATTCCACATGATCAATAGACTAGTATAATATCCATATTTATGCTTATTTTATATAGTATTAATTATTATTTCCATATATTATGATCAATATTATTTTCAAAAGGCTTCAGTTTTTGTTATACATTTTCCCCTAAGGTTTATAATTAATTATTCATAATAGATTCTATTATATCATTACACTTACTGAGTATCAAATCTCACCCCTTTCTTATTTTTTATTTTCTAGGATTCGATGATGTGTATTATGAATGATATCTAGGGTTATTCTAGGAGAATAATAGTGTTCAAAAACGATTAAATATGTTTTATTTATTGTTTTGAATTGTAATGTAAGGTTTATGAATGTAATAAATTTTACAAGACTTCTAAATTGATCTGTCCATCGAGATTTCATTTCTTGTAATCATGCTAATGTATTAAAATAATGCACTAGCTCTATGTATCTTGGGTTAGGGTGTTACAATTAGTATCATAGAAAGATTAGAAAAAACATTAGAAATTATATTTATAAAACATAGATTAGGGAACATAACCCTACGATAGACTTTGAGTATAAGTCGAAGAATATAATATCATCCTTTAGATTTCATAATGGATAACCTAGGTCAATCCTATGGAAAAATAGATTGATAAGAAGATTCAACCATCTAGAGATGCTATAAATTTTTCATCTAAACTACATAACAAAAAATAGTATTTATCAAATTAGGCTTTGAGTTTTGGTCAGTGGTTAGAATCATTTATTTTATACAAGAAATAGTTATACTACAAACAATGAAGAGGATACCAATGAAAAATGAGATAAACAAGGTATTACAGAATATAATGTTGAAGCATAGTTAATTATTTATGTGTGAAGTGAAATGATTAAGTTTATTTTGAATTTGGATTCAAGAATTATTACATCAACAGTTATATAGATAAAATATTCCTGAGATATATAAGGATTGTATTATAATACTTCTTCATTAAGGATTTGGAAGCATAAGAGTTTTCATTTACAATTTAAGTATGATAAAATATTTGGTGTTTGGAAATAATAGCTACATTACATTATTCAGAGAATATGATGTCAAGAATGATTTTGGAAACTCAGCGACCTTTTTGGACATTGAAATTGGATAGAAGTATTTTGAAAAAGTATTAAAGTTGTAATAAGAAAAGTTTAACATTTGATATTATTGTTTAGGGTTTAAGTCTGATTTATTGGATTTCAGGTGGTATCATTTTTGGTTTACGTAAAAAATAAAAATATTAATGAAGTACTTGTGGAACATAGGATTCATTATATGTGCTTCAGTCATAAATAATCAGCTTGAATATCCATCTTAAGGTGAATGAAATGAAATGAAAATAGATCCTAGCACACCCAAATTATAACATTGATACATGCGATGAAATCATTAATGTTTTCTAGAGTTATTATCAGGAAAATAAAATAATCCCCCAACTATAAGAAATAACATCTAAAATATGTTTTGTCCTTATACCTTATGGTTTTTTGAACAGATGATATTTTTAATCATCGTAGATTTGTGGCCTTGAGAACCTCAATTTTCAATTGAATGTTCACTAGTTTATGATTGATGATGTTGATCACTACCTATAAATATTAATGTTTTATCTCAATGTAATTATATCTACTTTCCAGTAATGTTATCATATAAGGAAGATAATTTGGTGGTGACTTTTCATTTCAAATTCTCTATTATGAAGTATAAATTTTATTAACCCTATTTCCGATGTGAGTTTCCAAGAAAGGTATTTTCTTGTATCAACCTTTTATTTTTGAAGTACAATTTCAAATTTTGAGGATGAAATTTTTTATAGGATGAGAGAATTTAACACCCTAATATTTCATCATATGTTAATTTTAATATATTGTGTTTCATGCAACACTTGATTGGATTGCCTAACACGCAAGATTTAGTATCTATGGAAAAAAAATTTAGTGTTAAAATTATCTAAATGATATATTAATAAATTATCCAATAAATATAGTAATATAAATAGTAAAAAATAATATTTAAATGTTATTTATAATTACTTCAAATAAATAACACATATTTATAATGAAATGTATATCTTTCAGTAAAATATTTATATGTTTAGGAATAATATTCTCTTAAATGAACTTATTGTTATGTCTTTTTGTGAACAATAATAAAATTAATTTAGACACTCATTGATATTTATTTTATTAAAATATACTTAATTTTTTTAATTCTTAATATCAAAATTATCCTAGGGTTATTTTAGGAATTCTTCTGAAAGCATTCAATTTTTGATAAATAGTGAAAAACACTGTATTAATATTAAAAACTGTCTTTTTTCATTTAAATAATTATTTTAAATTTAATTGATTCTAAATTCATAATATATAAATAATTCATATATTATCAAAATTTAATTCATTGGAATCATTTTTATAATATAATTAAAAATAAAAATTCATTGATGAATTATGACTTCTTTTTACCTACCTTCTAGCCACATTTGCATATTAAAATGAAATTATTTTTACCACATTAGTGAATTGAATTTTGAAAATCCGACATACATGGTTGTAATCAGTAGAAATAATTTGGTCTAATAGGATCAAAATAATTTGCGATGAATAGTAACATTTGAATTTTATTTACCATAGTTAAAGGAAAACACGATAATTAAAGGTTAAAATAATATTATAATAACATAAAATTTCCATAACAATTTCTTTAATTTCATTAGATAAGTATGTTTAGACCAAAATAAATCTTAGGTAAAAAATATTATCCTATTTAAGAAACTTCTGTTTGACTAGGACATTTATTATATTTTATTTAAAGAAGAGATAAAAGCACCATATTTTAATTTTAATAACTAAATCATTTTTAAAATAGGGTTATACAAAAGATAAATTAAATTATAAATATTAATTATAAATATATGAAATTTATATACATAATGATAATTTATTTATAATTTTTAGATCTTAAATAATTCAATTTAATTGTGACACAATGATGATGTAGTAATTGATCTATTAAAGGAAGAATAAAATAAATGATATTAATAATATTAAAATAAAAAGTATTTTACATAATTAATGATATAAACTAATTTTGTAAATAAGTTAGACATGCTCGTGACATATACAATGTATTAGTTCAAAGTTATCATTTTTGTTCGAAATTATTAAAAATACGAATATTGAATAGTATTAAAAATGATATAAATGATATTTTAAAATAAATATAATTATATTAAATGATATAAAATTCAAAAAATATAAGGTTCAGAATTATAAATTTTATAATTTCAAATATTTCATAATTGATCTTATTGGGGTTCATTTGGAATAGTATTTTAACTATATTACCCACATAGTGTAAATATACAAGAAGACATGATAAGAGTTAAACTGTTTATCTAGGGGTTAAATCCAAAGTATAAAGTTACTTTTATGACCTAAACATGTCTAAAATTTATTATTTTAGAGTATTTTTACCCATAATAATCTCATTCTAGAAATAAATCACTTTTTACCAATTTTAAGCCAAAAATTAAATTATACTAAATTAATATTTTAGGATCTTCCAAATGTGCCCTAACATCTCTTATAAAAGGGAAATTCTCCTTCTCTTTAATTAAAATCTTCAAAGCCATTTGGATCAGAAAAAACCATCCCATTTCCTCACCCAACTTCCCTCACTACATCTAGAGGCCATAGTACGTGAATAAATTCATCATAATGAGTCTTTTTTTGAATATCAAAAGAAGACACCTGAAAAAGAGGTAATTGTTTTATCAACTCTTTTGATGTTCTTTTATTCTTCAACTTACTCTTTCTAAGTTGTTTCCATACCAATGTTATAACTCAAGTATCACACATATAATTATATGTTGTTATAAACATGGTAAAACTATATTACTCATTTTATCAATCCTAATAATAATAATATCACCATGCGTGAGTAGATACGACTTACCATCTCTACGACATGGTGTAATTATTTATTAAATAATAATTCATGTAGTGGGTATGATAATGAGAATAATCGATATAAATAATAAATATAACATGATATTGATTCTTTAAAATTCATATTCCATTCAATTCCTTATCATCTAACCATTAACAAAATGATATCCTTGCTGGTGCGTACGTACAAAATACTGTCTCCACGATGCGATGAGATTCATCTTAAACATTCACCATTAAAGAATTATTATAAAAATATATATTATTAATAAATATAGAATATATTAAATAATAATAATTTTGTAATAATATATATATATATATATATATTTACATCTCATTCCCTTACTTCTATTCAGTACGATAAGAAAATAGAAACATTGTTCATGCATATGTACGGCCTGCCATCTCCATGAACGGTACATCCCATTTCAAATACCTATATATATATATATATTATTAAAAAATAAGATATATAAATCAATATATATATTATTTAAGTAATTAAATCATTATATAAGTAATACAATCAAGAATAACAAGTTAATACACATACGATAAATAAACCGATTATTACCTAAAATGTTTCTTTAATGTAGAAATTATAAATTAAAAGGTAATGTAATTCCATAAAAGAATCATAATTTATATAATAAATATTATAATGTCTTTGGTATAAGTTAATATTATTTTTAAACCCATTATTATGGAGTTTTAGACACATACGGATAGTGTTATACTTAAGGTAAGGGAATTCTATCTGACTTTTTGTTTTCGTGAGATATAAGCCATGTTAACCACTTATTTCTTATGTGTTGTTTATTCAATGAACCTATTTTGTTTAATATTTTGAATAAATTTATCATTATGGTATTTAATGAATCATTTTAAGGTTTCAGGATTATAATTTAAATTTTAAAAGTGGTATGAGATGCTTTGAATGTTTAAAGAAATAGTCCCTTTTCCATTTCAATATTCTTGATTTAATCATACACAACTATTTATACAGATAAAAAATATTATAAAGGAAATTTTATGTATAATTTTATGTTCATTAAAATGTTTTGAAAAGGGAGACATTTTAAGGTTTTATTTCACAACTTCATTATTATTCAAGATTGTTTATACGTAAGTATCTACTGATACACCTTTGTCATCCATGTCCATGTTTTCAAAATGGTTTTAAGGATTTATTTAAATGGACCTAAATGATTTAAAATGTTAATTCCATTAAAAAGTGTCAATGTGTTATGGGACACATTGATTAAAAAATCACTTTTAAGTGTCTTATTTTAGAAATTGTGTGACATTTAAAAGTTTTCAAAGGGATATTTCTCTGAAAGAGTTTTAATGATTTTATTAGATTATTTTCATCAATGTCAATATAAATTATTGTATTATATTATTAACTGAGATTTATTGATAGGATAAATTATATTTTAGGGATTATTATATTTTTGACTATGGATGTGCGACTTTTGATACCATTCATATGGTTAAAGTATTCATAATTCATATACTAGTTTTGAATATGAATGATTATGTTGAATATGTTTCTACATTTTCATACGAGGAATGTATTGGATATAGTATGTGATAGGCGGGGCCTGATTTAGCCAATAGACCCATCGATATATATCGTGAGACAAAATTCATTAAAGAAAAACCCATCATGTTTGATTTCCAATTAGTTTAACATTGTCAGGGGGATAGATCTTAACACAAATCCGATATATTTTTACACATGGAATTAAACTATCAAGATTATAGATAATGATTGTATCTATCTTGATGATATATCTTAATAGTGTAGATGTACGACATTATGAATCCCCTCATTGTGATATTAGTTATGGATATTCTATATGATTAATCGACTAGTATAATATTCATGGTTATTATTATTTAGTATGGTATTTTTTATTTCAATATTATGTTGAAGATTATGTTTAAAGGATCTATATTTCATTTACTAATCTTTCCCTATGTTTTGTAATTATTTATTCATAATAACTTCTATTTTATGCTTACCTTTACCAAGCATCTGAGCTCAACCATTTCTTATGTTTTAATTTATAGAATTCCACGAATTATACTATGAATGATATCCAAGTCTAATCTAGGAGAATAATATCATTCTCAAAGTATTATCTATGTTTTATTTTATGTTTTGAATTGTAATATAAGGTTTATCGTTGTAATCTATTTTAGAATACTGCTAAACTGATTGGTCCTTCAGGATTAGAATCCATATAATCATGCCAATGTATTAAAATAATGCTATGGATTCAGGCTTTTGGGGATGTGGTGTTATAATATAGCTTAATAATAGTCTTATTATGTTTTATTATTTTGGGAAATTCCAAGAGTTCCTCTCCACAAAATTATAAAATGTCACCCCTTCTTCCCATTTCTTAAAAATTAAAAACCATATTAGTTTCATTAAATACCTTCCCAAATAACTTTTTTTGAAGCCTTCCCCTAATTATAGTAAATATAGTTTAGTTATAACACCAACTATAGTGGTATTATGGTGGTAAGTAATGTATATTGTATGAAGAATATTTATCATTTTAAATCAAGCGTTTCTATATTATTTATTCTTACAAATCCCACAAAAATAATTCAACCATGCTTAAATAATAACTATAGTGTCCTCAATATACATATATATATTTTTATTTTCATTGAATGAAATATATATATCTCTACTCCCATCAAATGGGAATATAATTCATCATTCTTATGTACGACAAAATACCACCTCGCCAACCGATATAATTAATTTTCCATTACCATATATCTTGACTAGTTATAATGATGGAATTAATTGTCCTATTTTATATTAGTGAAATATTTATCATTTTATAAAGATAATTTTCACATAAATTCTAACATTTACTTGCACATAAAAATGAAAATTTTGTTTTGTATACGTGTGGACTACCACTCCACAAAGCGATGTGATTAGTTTTTCAGCACCATATCAAATTAATGATGTATATATGTGTAATTAAATAATTAATAATATATCTATGATATTATGATAATTTAAAAATGTAAAATAATATTTACCTTCTTTTCATAATGATTTTTGAAAAATGGGAATGTTACCCATGCATACAGATAAACTAAAATCTACATGATTTTAACAAAGTTCATTTTCCAAAACTATATTAAATGGATTGATTTAAAAGAATATTTTTTGTATAAAAATTATAATTTTTTCATGACTATTATTCTATATATGGTGTAAGAGGGTCCTCATTGACCATATTCCACATACCTAAGTCATTTTGGTCTTCAAAACCTAATATCACCAAAACATACATTGTGAACTTAAAAAATTAATTAATTGTTTAAAAAAGGTAATAAATGAAATCAAAGGAGTAATAAACCTGAAAATGGTTCTGAAAAATTAATTAATTAACCTAATGTTGTTATTTATTAGTATAAAGAGATTACATGATTATTCGAACTCATGTTATGAGATAATTTACCTAAAAAACCTCAATTTAAATTTTTTAAAGATTTATATATAGTTATTTCTCTTTAATTTCATTGTTTACAAATGATTTTTATGAATTTATTCATATGGAATTTAACTTTTTAAAAATATAATATTCATATTTCACTAAAATATTTTGAAAAAACTATTTTTGAGGTTTTATGTAAGATAATTCATTTTAAAAGTCTTATATTATTGTTTTCTCTTCAATTTTAATAAGTATTTTTTATACAACAAGAAAAGTATTTACCAATTTCATGGGGAATTAATTTTTTTATGTTTTATTTACAATATTACATGGTTATTTTCAAATAAATTATTTTCTTTTGTAAGTATAAATTATTATTTTAAAATAAGTGATTTTATTTCAGGAATGTTTTTATAATGGAAGAATTAATGTTTTAGTATTATGTTGAGGTTCATTAGATTTTTTTAAATGATAGGTGGTTCCATTATAAACAAATTATGGGTGTGTAATCAATATACCTTCAATTCATTTGGTATGTTGGAAGTTGACGATGATGATTATTCCAAGTGTTACTGCGATGGTTATATCCATGTATAACTATGCTTCTTTTTTTTTATAGTAGTCATGAGGGAAACATCATTAGAAATTGTGGTAAGAAAATTATTCCCAAATTAACTTATATGATTAATTTATTAATTGAATATATATATATATATATATATATTCACTAGGTATGTTTAGAGGAATAAATTTAGAGCCCCGTAGCTTGACGTACATGGTCATTACATTACTTTTTCGGAATACTTAATACATAACAAAAACAGACACACAAGGACCGTAATAGTTTAGTGTCTTTGGAAACATGGAATATAAACATCTAATCATGTTGAAAGATCTTCAACATCTCCCATAACAATATTCCCTGTTTTGTTTCCTTACATAAAACCATTCTTTATTTCTTGGTAAAAAATAAAATATAAAAAGGGTGAGCTCAAATGCTTATTAAGGGAAAACATAAAGAACACAAAACAATCCATAAACATTTGAAAGCAAAAACTTGAACATGAAATCTAAACATTAAAACCTTGAGCAAAGACATAAATCTTGGAAGTACGTAAGGCATATATCATAAAGGAAAATCAATCATGATAAAATAGCATGGGAATAAAACATGTAATTGTGGCAACCATTCAGCACTTGTTATGATTTCTATAGTATCCAAGGCATTGCTGCCAAGACCATCTTAGTGGAAAAAGTTCCTTTCTGAATCGAGTTCACTCCTCGTTTCAGTCCTCTAACACTGAACCGGATTAACATACCATTCCAGCCATGTCTATATCATGAGATATAAATCATTGCCCAATGCATTGGAGGGAGATATAGGTCCCACCCATCTCATAATGAAATCATTCTTACTTGTGCCACTAAATAAACATACATCATTCAAAATAACCCAATAAATAAAATGGGTTTCATAAACATCATCCCATCATCACATAATCTATATCGAAGAAATGGATATCATTTCACTATAATAAAAGTGAAACCATGTAAATCATATAGACATGATACTTGAAACATACACATATGAAATAATGTCATCTTAGATAAAAAATGGTTTTGATAAAACTCTTGAAATGAATTCTTGAGGAAAATAAACTTTATTCTTCAAAATCATTATCCTTTAAAAAAATTTCATGCAATTTTAAAAGAAAAGGATTTTTTTGAAAATAGTCATGAAATCTTTTGGAGGAATCTTCATAAAAATAAGGCTTTATAAAATTGTAAAAATCCGGTCATACCGTATATAAAAAAAACATACTTCTCGTACTTTTGCCGGAAAAGTAAAAAAGTACCTCGCAAAAGAAAGATTCCATACATACCATGTAGTAAAAGTCAAAAATGGGTAAAAAGGACATTAAACATACATGAAAACATTTTTATAAGTCAAGGACATGGATGATAAATATAACCCCTAGTAAATACTTACGAATAAACAATCTCGGATAAAAACGAGATTGGAAAAGATAACCCTTAACTTAATGTCTGATATGCTTCGTATGTATCTGAACCTCCTGTATACTGATTTAAATAATGTCATTGACTTATTACAGAATCATATTCATTGTTATGATATCATATATGGTTCACTTATGACTTTATATTACCCATTCTTTTGTAAATTCCATGTTAAAGAGCATTTTGGGTAAAATCTTTTCATTTATCATATGTGTTTCGACTTGTTGTTCTTGATATTATTACATATATCCTGATTTAAATAATTATATAATGTAAAACATGATTTATATATAATATATATTTATCATATACATATATATTATAGATCGATAAAAGGAATGAAATACATCGTTCATGGAGACGGTAGGTCGTACGTACGCATGAACGCTGTTTTCGTTTCCTTATTGAATTGAATGAAATTAAGTAGATGACATACATATATATACAAATAAATCAAGTATCATTATTATGTCATATATTTCATGATTACTTATTATATATACTTTATAATCATTCATGAATGGTTACATGGAGAATGAATCTCATCGCATCGTGGAGACGGTAGTCCGCACGTACGCACGAGCGATGATATCCTTCCCCTGATCGTGGATTTTCATTGAAGTGTATGTATAATATTTAAGAATCAATATAACTTTGAAATAATCATATATAGTTATTTATTTACACCATTATACCCATCCATGTAAGGTGGTGGTCGAAAACAGATTACACCACGGTGTGGAGACGGTATTCCGTACGTACGCACACACGGTGATTTCGTTTTCCATAGGATGGATAGAAGGTGAAATGGGTTTTTTTCATATTTATAATAACATATAAGTATATTATTGATACTGATGTTATTACTTTATAATGAAACAACTAAAGAAGAAGAAGTTGAAGAAGAAAGAAGCTTGAAAGAATCAGTAGATGAAATTACCTCTTCTTTGACACACATCCTTTAAACTTCTTCTTAGGGCACTAGGGTTGGTCTTTTCGGAAGACCAGTACCTCTATAAGGTTTATCGGAAAGTGGGGAAGTGAAATGGGCATTGTTTGGTCGAGCTTCAATGCTCAAAATGGTGTGAGGAAGAGAGGTAGGAGGTTCCCTTTTATAAGGGATAAGAGGGGCACCATTGGAATAACTAAAAATGTTATTTTATTATAAAGTCATATTCGGTTTCTAATAGCTCTAAATTGAGTAATATCTATGATAAGGTGGGTATTGGTAGAAATAATCTCATCCAATAGAATTTATACAAGTTTAGGTTTCTATTTTAACCATATCATTTAGATTTAAGTTTAAGTTAAATAATTTTTCTTTTATCGTGTCTTCTTGTTTTCTTAAACTATAAGGTTAATAAACTTACTATAACATGCCAAACTAACCCCAAGTTGTTTATTATTAATATATATAACCTTATCTAAGCCATTTGGCCGAACCGTATATTTTTAGGAATGAAATAACAATTAATAATATAATATTTTTTTAAAAACTGTTTTATGTCAATTTTGACACTATTTGGTAATTGATTTTTGTGAAAATCATAACAGAATGATTAGTTCGAAAAACGTTAACTAAATCAATACTAACATGTCATAGTATCCTATAAAATTAGTTTAATTAATAAAAAGTCTAAAACAACATTTATTTGGGTATTTATAACTTCAATTATCTCAATATTTCATTAATAAGATAATTACTACATCATCATTGTGTCATAAATAAATTAAATTATTTAATGTCTAAAAATTAAAAATAAAACAAATTTATGTAGGAAATATTTTTATATTCTTAATGAATATTTATAACCAAATTTATCTTATGTATAAATCTATATTAAAAATGATTTAGTTATTAAACTTTGATTTTAACTATTTTAACCCTTATTTAAATAATTTAATAATAAATGTCCAAATCTAATCCAAGTGGTCCTAAATGGTCATATTTTATTCCTAAGGTTGTTTTTGGTCGACTTAAACTTATCCAATAGAATTAGGACATGCTTTAGGGTAATAATAATATCATTTTTACCCTTAATTATCCTATTTACTTTTAATAGTGGTAAAAAAAGTAAAAATTTACTATTCACCAAAAAGTATTTTCATCTCATTGAAAAATATTTCTCAGATTTTCGAAATTCCACTCACAAAGCAGTAAAATTAGGTTTTATGTGAATTTGAAAATTCTCCTAGGAGGTAGGTAAAAGACGGTGAAAAGTAAAATAAAAATTTTATATATATCTAAAATTATTATAAAATGCCTCCAATGAATTTCATTGAACTTATATATGTATTATGTATCAATTTTGACCTAAAATAAATTTATATAAAATAAATAATTATTTAAATAAAAAATCGGTTTTTAAATAGTAACCGAGTGTTTTCACTATTCATCAAAAATTGAAAGTTTTCAGAAAAATACCAAATTTTCACCCGAGGATAATTTCCATATTCCGAATCCCAAAATGAAGTCCATTTTGAACGATAAAATTTATAAAATTTCAAAAAGTGGGTATTACTATTCATAAAGGCTAGTTCATAATAATATTATAATAATATCTCGTTTAGTGAAACTCGGTATTGCCTACTACACACGCTATCGAGGAAGGTCGCGATTGCGTGTAATGTAAGCCAAGTTAGGGTTGCGTGTAGTGAAAGACTCATTTGTTGTTGCGTATAATAGAATCCAACCATATTTCATTTATACATTGAATATATATATATATATATATACACTCAATGTTGCGTATAACATAATCAAAACATATTTCATTCATACATTAAACAAAATCTATACTTAATGTTACGTAAAATAATTTCCACAAAAGGAACTTGAAATTGTGTGTAATATGAGCCAAGAATAGTGTTTCTTATATTACAAGCTAATACGATGTTGCGTATAGCGCAAGAAAATCTTGGTGTAGAGTACAACAAAAGACATCAATGAAATTAAAAAGAATATTTGTCATAAAACCTCGGGTTGTTACATTCTACCCCCCCCCCCCCTTAAAAGGAATTTCGCCCTCGAAATTCATTAGGGATATAAATGGGTTTATACTTGAAAGTTTCTTTAATAGAAACCCAAATCGTAAAAAGGAATACCAAAACTTATCTTTAAAAAATAAACGTAATTGTTACCCAAATTAACTAATCACTGGGTTTCGATGTACGAGAACATATGTGAAAATATGGATATGGAAGAGAAATCTAACCGTCATGTTCTGATGGAGAGTGGTAGAGAACATGGCTATGAAAAAGCCAACAATCACAAATCCATAAATTTGTGATGATTTAGGGTACCATCTGATTCATCGGATATAAGGGCACTTGGACAACATTTTTGGTTTTCAATATCATTTCCATAAAGTTGAAAAATTTTGAATTAGAAAAAATACTTGTTTGATTTTGGTACAATCTCACTATTGTTCGTGCTTTGAACAATTTCCACTTCATCTCTTAAATAAATGAAGTTGAATTTGTTATTCGTGAAGTGTTAGCAGATCATGTGATAGAATGATGGGTCATTCCATCTGTTTCAAACAAAAGGTTATAAAAAGTTATCAAATATACATAAGTCCATTTATGGTGAGGTTAATCATATTCGATTCCAAAAATGAGCTTATACTTCATATATCATACCGCTTTAGAAAATAAAACTGGTTTCTACTAACCAGGGACTTCCTGTAGGGAAGTGGTAAGCGATAAAGGACAGTCACACTTCAGTTGTGGGTTCGATTCCCACAGCCTTGTCCAACGTGATGGGCTGTCACCCGTCCTGCAGGTTGTCCTTTTTGTAAAACTACATTACTATAACATCCCATCAATAATATCAAAAAAAGTTCTATCCATAAACAATACTAACTTAGGTCCAATATAATCTTTTCCAATCTTTAGGCTTATCTAAAATACTTCGGTCCAAGCTCATAGTATAAAGAAAATGATTGCATGAAATGTCATATAACAATCACATGAATTCAAACATTTGTCCCCTATATATTATAAGATATCTCTTGATGGTCAAATTACATACATGTGAATAACTTTAATCATGTATTCTCTTGAACAATGAATACCCATTGAACCTTAGTGAAAACATCAATGTTGTTAAACTTTAACACTTTCCACGTACCAAAATCCCAAAAATTCTATATACTGAAACCATAATATCACTTAGTCCTTATATCAGTCATGAGCTCATGAATACAATCAAACATCTCATTATCTTCTTATCCCTTCATTATGGGCATATCATCTACATTCCAAAAATATCTGAATAACCTTTCATGGTTATGGGTACTATTCAACATATACTTTCAAATAATTTAGGAAAAACAATAGTGTAAAAATCCTTAGATGATTCTTTATTCTATAGTACCATTAACTATACAACATAACTCTTGATAAACATAAAATCATTCCACTACCTTCTTAAACAAATGACTGAGCTTCAACACTTCTTTCATCTCATATATCATTTGTAGTCTCCTCATCATCATCCACATAAATACTACCCATATGACCATGCTGATTCTCTTCATGAGATTTTCCAGTAGGGCATTGGTTTTCATAATGCTCGTACATTCTACATTTAAAACATTTAACCATTATTGATGTCTTTTAAATACCATTATCCTTGTCCATGGTGTTAACTAAACCTTTTCCTTTGCAATTACTGGCTTTCTGTCCTTCTTTTCCATACCCAAAGCATCTTCCAATTCCTTTGAAACATTATCCCTTATGCCTCTTCCCACATGATTTACATGATGGGAATTGAACTTTCTTTCCTCTATGATCATCATGAAACTCCATCTTTCTCTTATTAGCTGAGTCAAGAAACTTACCAATGTTTAGATTATTGATCATATTATGAGATTTATGATTAGGCATAATAACTATAGATGGACCTTGAAATCCAATTTCATTTGGATGCTTATGAAGAATATCATTCTATTGTCCATCATATCCTCCATCATCGTGAATCTTCCAATTTCCAGCCATATTCTAAAACCCAAAAAGAATAGTGTGAGAGGAAAAATCATGCTAGGGAAAACAACATAATAAATGGGGATTAACATCAATATCTAACATCATAGGTTTAATTCTAAGATCGTTACCATAATTCTAGGACTATAACATATACTTATACTTAACCTTAGGGACATCCATAGACATACCTTAGAAATATATATAGGGATCTCACTAAAGTTCTCGCATCCTTGTTTCCAAAGATTAACTAAACCTTTCCTCTTATACCAACAGTTGAGACCCGTAGCTTGATGTACATGGTCATTACATTACTTTTTCGGAATACATAATACATAACAAAAACATACACACAAGGACCGTAATAGTTTAGTGTCTTTGGAAACTCAAAATATAAACATCTAATCATGTTGAAAGATCTTCATCATCTCCCATAACTATCTTCCCCATTTTGTTTCCTTACCTAAAACCTTTTTTTATTTCCCGGGAAAAAATAAAACATAAAAAGGGTGATCTCAAATGCTCAGTAAGGGAAAACATAGAGAACCTAAAACAATCCATAAAAATTTGAAAGCAAAAACTTGAACACGAAATCTAGACATTAAAACCTTGAGAAAAGACAAAAATCTTGGAAGTACGTAAGGCATATATCATAAAGGAAGATCAATCACGATAAAATAGCATCGGAATAAAACATGTAATTGTAAAAACCATTCATAACTTGTTATGATTTCTATAGTAGCCAAGGCTTTGCTTCCAAGACCATCTTAGTGGAGAAAGTTCCTTTCTAAATCGAGTTCAGTCCTCGTTGCAGTCCTGTAATAGTGAACCGTATTAACATACCATTTCATCCATGTCTATCTCATGATATATAAATCATTACCCAATTCATTGGAGGGAGATATAGGTCCCAACAATATAATAATGAAATTATTCTTACCTGTTCCACAAAATAAATATACATCATTCATAATATCCCAATAAATAAAATGAATTTCATAAACATCATCCCATCATCACATAATCCATAAAAATGAAATGGATATCATTTCATAATAAGAAAACTGAAACCATGTAAATCATAGAGACATGATACTTGAAACATACACATATGAAATAATGTCATCTTAGATAAAAAATGGTTTTGATAAAACACATGAAATGAATTCTTGATGAAAATATCCTTTCTTCTTCAAAATCATTCCCTTTTCACAAAATTTCATGAAATTTTAAAAGAAAAATATTTTTTTAAAAATACTCATGAAAAATTTTGGAGGAAGCTTCATGAAAATAAGGCTTTATAAAACCGTAAAAATCTGTTCGTGGCGTATATAAAAAAACAATCTTCTCGTACTTTTGCTGGAAAAGTCAAAAAGTACCTCGTAAAAGAAAGATTCCATACATACCATGTAGTAAAATTCAAAAATAGGTAAAAAGGACATTAAACATACATGAAAACATTTTTATAAGACAATGACATGGGTGATAAATATAACCCCTAGTAAATACTTACGAATAAACAATCTCAGATAAAAACGAGATTGGAGAAGTTATCCCTTACCTTATGACTGATATGCTTGATATATATTTGAAACTCCTATATAATGATTTAAATAATGTCATTTAATTCTTACATAATCATATTCATTGTTATTATATCATATATGGTTCACTTATGACTTTATATTACCCATTCTTTTGTAAATTCCATGTTAAAGAGTGTTTTGGGTAAAATCGTTTTATTTATCGTATGTGTTTCGACTTTTCGTTCTTGATATTATTACTTATATCCTAATTTACATACTTCCAGAATGTAAAACATGATTTATATATAATATATATTCATCATATACATATATATTATATATCGATAAAAGTAATGAAATACACCGTTCTTGGAGACGGTAGGCCGTACGCACGCATGAACGCTGTTTTCGTTTCCTTATTTAATTGAATGAAATTAAGTAGATGACATAACTATATATACACAGAAATACAGTATCATTATTATTTCATATATTTCATGATTACTTATTATATATACTTTATAATCATTCATGAATGGTTTACATGGAGAATGAATCCCATCGCGTCGTGGAGACGGTAGTCCGTACGTACGCACGAGCGATGATATCATTCCCATGATCATGGAATTGCATTGAAGTGTATGTATTAAATTTATGAATAAATATCACTTTTCAATAATCATATATAGTTATTTTTTACACCACTATACCCATCCAAGTAAGGTGGTGGTTGAAAACAAATTACACCATGGCGTGGAGACAGTATTCCATACATACACACGTGCGGTGATTTCATTTTCCGTAGGATGGATAAAAGGTGAAATGGGGTTGTTTCATATTTAATAAAACATATCAGTATATTATTAATACATATTTTATTACTTTATAACGAAACAACTAAAGAAGAAGAAGTTGAAGAAGAAAGAAGCTAGAAATAATCGGTAGAAGAAATTACCTCTTCTTTGACGCACCTCCTTTAAACTTCTTATTAGGGCACTAGGGTTGGTCTGTTGAGAAGACTAGTACCTCTATAAGGTTTCTAAGGAAGTGGGGAAGTGAAATGGGCAGAGGTTGGATGAGATTCAAGGCTCAAAATGGTGTGAGGAAGAGAGAGAGGTGGTTCCCTTTTATAAGGGAGGAGAGGGGCACATTTGGAATAACTAAAAAAATTATTTTATTATAAAGTCATATTCGGTTTCTAATATATCAAAATTGAGTTATTTCTAAGCTAAGTTGGGGATGGATCTAAATCCTCTCATCCAATAGAATTTAGACAAGATTAGTTTTCTATTTTAACATTATCATTTAGATTTAACATTAAGTTAAATAATTTTTCTTTTACCGTGTCTTCTTGTTTTCTTACACTATAAGGTTGATAAAACTACTATAACAATCCAAAAGAACCTCAAGTTGTTTATTATTAATATATATAACCTTATTTATTTCCTTTGGATGAACCGTAGATTTTTATGAATAAAATAACAATTAATTATATAATATTTTTTTTAAAAACTATTTTTTGTCAATTTTGACACTATTTGGTAATTGATTTTTTTGAAAATCATAACAGAATTATTAGTTCGAATAAAGATAACTAAATCAATAATAACATGTCATATTAACCTATAAAATTAGTGTAATTAATAAAAAGTCTCAAATTACATTGATTTGGGTATTTATAAAATCAATTATGTTAATATTTCATTAATAAGATAATTACTGCATCATCATTGTGTCATAAATAAATTAAATTATTTAATGTAAAAAAATTATAAATAAAACACCATTATGTATGAAATATTTTTATATTTCTAATGAATATTTATAGTCTAATTTATCTTATTTATAAACCTATATTAGAAATGATTTAGTTATTAAACTTTGATTTTACCTATTTTAACCCTTCTTTAAATAAATTAATAATAAATGTCCTAATCTAATCCAAGTTGGCCTAAATGGTCATATTTTATTCCTAAGGATATTTTTGGTCTAATTACACTTATCCATTAGAATTAGGACACGTGTTAGGGTAATAATAATATAATTGTTACCCTTAATTAACCTATTTACTTTTAACCGTGGGGAAAAAAGTAAAAAGTTACTATTCACCACAAAATATTTTCATCCCATTGAACCACATTTTAGTCCTTGATATTAACCGTGTCTCTCATATTTTCTAAATTCCGCTCACAGAAGCCGTAAAATTATGTTTTATGTGAATTTGAAAATTTTCCTAGGAGGTAGGTAAAAGACGGTGAAAAGTTCAATAAAATTTTTATATATATCTAAAATTATTATAAAATGTCTCGAATGAAATTCATTTAACTTATATAGGTATTATGTATCAATTTTGACCTAAAATAAATTTAATTAAAATAAATAATTATTTAAATAAAAAATCGGTTTTTAAATACTAACCGAGTGTTTTCACTATTCATCAAAAATTGAAAGTTTTCCAAAAAATACCAAAATTTCACCCTAGGATAATTTTGATATTATTAATCCAAAAATGAAGTCCATTTTGAAAGATAAAATTTATAAAATTTCAAAATGTGGGTATTACTATTCATAACGGCTAGTTCATAATAATATTATAATAATATGTCGGTTAGTGAAACTCGGTATTGCGTACTACACATGCTATCGAGGAAGGTCGTGATTGCGTGTAATGTAAGCCAAGATAGGGTTGTGTGTAGTGCAAGACTCCTTTATTGTTGCGTATAACAGAATCCAACCATATTTCATTTATACATTGAATATATATATATATACACTCAATGTTGCGTATAACGTAATCAAAACTTATTTAATTTATACATTAAACAATAGCAATACTTAATGTTGCATAAAATAATTTCCAAAAAACGAACTTGAAATTGTGTGTAACATGAGACAAGAATAGTGTTACGTATATTGCAAGCTAATACAGTGTTGCGTATAGGGGAAGATAATATTGGTGTAGCATACAATAAAAGACATCAATGAAATTAAAAATAATAATTCGCAAAAAATCTCGGGTTGTTACAATTAATATGTCACTTTTAAGTATAAAATTGTGAAAATGTTTTCATGAGTTGATCATGTTTTAAATAAACCCTATATAAATTTTATTGTTCCTTTGAGATTTCTTATGAAAATTTTAATTGAAATATTTTTTTAGAAAAGTTTATTTTTTGGGTAAAAAATATTTTGTTCTGATCCAAATGTATATTTTAAAAATGGTATTGTTTTATTATTATTAAGAGAATACTGATTTATTTCAAGATTTTATGTACTATAAATTGTATTTTGTGCTCATCCAAAGTATAAAAATGTTTTCCCTATAGTGTATAGAAGTTTAAGAACCATTATTAAATCATGAAGAAAATTATTAAGCTTTATCATCAAATGAAATCTTGTTTTTTAAAGAATTTTGTTTTATGAAAACATTATATGTTTTGTGGAAGTGTCAAATAGTAATTTATGGGTTTATATTGTTATAGTTTTTTCAAATTATATAAATCTATAAACCTAAATGAACTTTGGGAATTACTTAAAGTGAATTTGAGTCTATATTCATTATAATATGCAATGTTTATGTGCAGGTCCTTATAGTTGGTATCAGAGATGTGTTTAGACAACTTTAGAGATTATGATTCTTCCCTATGAGGTATTATGAAGAGTTATGTATATTATAATGGGTTTATTTATTTATGTTTTATTAGAAGAAAAATGTATTGGGGACACCATTTTAGGATTTAAGTTACAAATTTTTATGATGACTATGAATATCTGTAGAGATATTTATTTTTTGGGCAGGAATATGGGAAATTTCATTTTGAGATGAAAAATGAATCATATGAGATAACCATTTATGTTAATTTTTTTAATGTTAAAGATATTTTGGTAAATTTTTATGATTTTTCTCAGATTTCTAGAAATGTAATGTTAATAATAATTTTATAAAAAAGGATAACACACATGCCATGCGACAATCAATTTAACATTGTAAGGCTATGAGTATCGAATCCCAACTGAATTGAGCTAAAGGTGCAATGCCAACCACTATCATATCTGATGTTTTGGTTAGTATGAAAATATTTTTAGTTAAAATATCTGATGGATATTGGTTATGTTCAATTTGGGAACTTTTTTTTTGAATAGATTAATGAGGGGTTAGAAAATTATTTGGTGATTAAGTGATTAATGTTTATTAGGAAGACAATCACTATAATATTTGCGGAAAATGATATAGATAAGGTAAAAAAATGGGATTTTATTTTAGGAATAATTGTTTATTTATATTTTGGAAGAATATATGATTTTATTATTGATTTATGGTGATTCAGGTAATTTATAAAAACAATTATAAAATCTCGGTGAGTATATTATTAGAGAAATTAAATTTATATAATAGACATTAATAGTAATTTATCTTATTTTGGGATAAATTTTAATATTATATTTGAATAATATGTGATAAATTCCTTTTAATTTTATGGTTTTAATCTTAGATGAGAATATTTTTGGGGAATTTCCAAGATAGTTTTTATTAAATGATCTATGTTGAACATTGGGTATTACTATTGAATTTTAGTGATTTATGTAATTTTTTTATTATATAACATTTTATTCTTTATGTAGAATTATCTTAGATTCTACACACTATTTTGGTCTTGGTTAATGTCTAAATACATGAAGAATTGATAGTTATACTTTTGTGTATTTTGTGATCAATTGAAGTTGATTTTTGTACTTTAGGAATAAAAAATTTCATATACATCAATTGGAGGAAAATATGAGTTTCTAGTGGAAATTGACTAAAGGATAATTCTATATAACTTATGTAAGTATATTTGTCTATTATTACACTATATATAGTAAATTAATTCCGAATATCTACGAAAAGGATAATTAATTTAAAATGTTAACCGTAAATTTTCTAACTAAAACATCCATGTACTCATAACCTATCAATGATATAATATTTTGTAGTGGGTAACATTTTCATAACCTTGTTGTATATCACCCATTATCATTATTTTATAGTTAGTTTTCCCTTCCATGTCCATTTTTTACTACATGGAAACCTATTATATGTTAAATCTGGTGATCTTCGTACATTCATTTCTCTCTAATCAAGTAGATGTTTTAATAATACTTTTTACGATCTGGGATTTCAACAAAGGTATTTTTGAAATTTAAAAACTAGTTACCAAACACGAGTTCAAAATTTCAAGGATGAAATTTCCCAAAGGGATGGGGGGAATATAATATCCTGAGAGTATAAAAATAAACACTGTGTTTGATAGAGTACATGATATGAAACACCGAGTGTAAAAGAAATAGTTAAATAAAAATATTTAAAATGTTTCTGTTATAACCAAGAATTTTAATTGGAGAGTATGAATATGAATAAATTATTTATAACATATATATATATCTCACTCAATATAAATTTATTATTAAATGATTAGAAAATCATAACATAATATCTAATGAACTCTTTTAATTATTTAGAAAAATGTTCTCTTCAAAAAATGGGGTTTTTATGATTGAATACTATAATTAATTTTTTGAATGTTTAGAAAATTTATTTGAAAATTAAAAAATTAATTTCTAGTCTCATCATGTCAAAATTTTATTATTTTAATTTTTTGATAATTTTCTAAATATATTTATTTTTTAAAGAATAGTGAAAAATATTGGTTTTTATTGTAAAATGTTTTTTAATGTTTATTAATGAAAAATAATGTTTTGGATTAGTTTTATATTTTAATTAGTTCATGTTTTTATATATAATCCAATTATAAATTTTAATATTTATTCTTTTATAAGAATTTAGTATAAAAACATTTTATATTTGATAATGGGGTTTTCCCCAAAATTATTATTCATTAGGTTTTGACTATTTTATTTAAATTAAATTATGAAACATATATGAATTATTATTTTAAAAATATATTCCCTATTTTGAATTAGATTTTTTAAATTTATTAAATTCTTCCCTTTTACTTTTTTCAATATTCATAGTAAACTTGGTAAATTTTGTTATCAGAATTATAAGAAAATATAGTAATTAAGCATAAAAAATATGTTAAGGGAAAAATGACCATAAAACATTTATAATTATATTATATGAGTAATGTTTGACCATAATCTTCCATGGGTCTATTTTATGAAAATTTTGAGATACATTTGTTTTACATTTAGATATTTAAATTATTTTATTTAATGAATAGTCAATGATGTCTACGGGTCTTAGTGCCTTCGGTTCATCAAATCCCTTTAGGCCATAAAGACCATTGAGTAGCCTAGTTCACATAGAGTAGGATCAAGAATAGGATAAGAGAAAATATTAGCTATCACCAAAGAAAATCTTGTAATGTATTGAAAATTCCATGTTATTTATTTAATTATATGGAATTATTCTGAGACTACACACTTTGGCGGTACGTGATTTAGAGTCCCAGTGGGCTGGCAATAAAATTTTGGACTTTTTTTAATTATTCCTGATAAACCCGTGAGTGGATTTTTTCAAACTTTTAATCTGGTTCATGGATAAAAAATCTGAGGGCATAATTGAATTTAGAACATCAAGATTCACCTAGAAAGAACATAACTTTGTCCAACAAGGGCTGAACAAAAAATTTATTTTTCAGACTATTCAACAATTAAAAAAATAAATTTAAAAAGGTATTTTATTTTATTTTCTTTTCTGTTGAGCAACATATGACAATTTTGCAGCCCATAAATGAGCCACATTGATGAGGCTAACTAATTGATCGTTAACTCACAGCCAAATGACACTCTAATGACATGTAACAGCGACAATATTCCATAAATGAAACTGCGTAACAACGCAGCATCGCAGCATAACAAGAATATCGTGACACGATTTCATTTTATTTTGGTTGACACATTTGTGGAACAATGAATTAAATTTCAATAATTCTCTAATAAAATTTTGATGAACTAACTCTCTAACGTTGAACAACAAACACCGACGAACGTCATGCATCTTCAATGCGCATCGGAAAATGGAGTTGAAAGTGAAGAACAACATCGACGTCTTAAAAAATGAGGATATAAGGCTTTGACAATGAATGTCCAAGAGATAGGGGTTAGTTTATTTTAATGTTCTTCCCCATTATTTACTAGAAATAATGAACGTGGATCAAACCATGAACAGGTTGATCTGCGAATCATTTGTTTATGTAGGAGGGTAATGTTTTTGGGATTTTTTGTTATCCGAGATTGAAATTATCATTTTTTTATTGAAATAAAACCCTCTGAACCTTTCCCTACATTAAACCTCTAACGCGGAGGGATCAGGCTGATACAAACTAGGCATGAGCAAATCATCTGTGTGCTTTCTTAGTGTCTTCCACCTCAAAGTGGCGATAAGATGATTTTAGGACACTTTTTGTGAAGAGGATATTCCCCGGAGAGAATAGGCATAGGAAAGGTGAAGAAAAATCCACTAGAGTGCATCGGGTGGTCTTTGGCAGAATCATCTGGTGACAGAGGTGGTGTCCTGTGGCAGCGGTCACGGCTGGAGGTGGCGATACGATCATTGGCACGCGCCAGCGGCAGGAGGCTGCGGCAGGCTGGCCACAACTACAGTGGGGAAACATAGCACCCTCCTGGCACCATGTGGAGGGAAAGTATACATGACGACCATCCTGGAGGATAGAGAGCTATAGTCCCTCGACCTAAAAAGGAGGGACAAGCACGTCTATGGGGTAGCTGAGGCTGGACAAGGCAGCCGACCGCATCTTATATGGACAATGCACCACTGGCTGCCCACACAGACGGGCTTCGGGTTGGTGGGTCGTGCCTCCAGCCAGTGGAACGGACCCACGCTAGTGGGATGTGAATATTCCGGTAGTCTATAAACACACCCATAGTGCTGGAACCATGCCGCCAGGCCGGAAACATGCCCTTCAGGCCAGGCTGGACTCAACCGGGTCATTGGGTGACCCGGCGAGCTGGACCCACGACCAAATCGGGTCGCATCCCGTGAGGCCCATTTGGACATACCCAATGGACATGCCAGGTTGGACCAACCCATACTCATACTAGGTCTGGTATTGTTGTTCGATTTAAACTAGGGTATTTAGGGCCCCATGTTAGGTTGGTCGGGTCAGACCGGGCCCAGAAGCAACCGGCCCCTGTTTACTAAAACACCCATATCTTGAAAAAAGAGTGTCCAATTGAAAAGAGTTTTTTTGGAATTGATACCCTCTCGATGAGGATGGTGTTTTATAATTCTATATGGGGACTTTCATGGAAGATGATATGCGACTAATGTCTTGACGGGCCGTTCTCCCAAGCATGTTATGTATGGAACCTTGCAGTTGGCGGAGACCTGAAGACTGCTGACTATCGACTCTATGTGACTCGACGATGTAGTAGTGGGAAACAAAACTGTGTGTCTCGAAAGTCCCATGGCGGGGAGCATCTCTATGTGACCTATAAAACCCATGGTACTTGATAGAATGAGTACCTTAGTATGTCCAAGGTGGGAAGCGGCTCGGTGTGTCCGGACATGCCCACAGTGAAGAGCATCTTTATGTGACCCAGCATACCCATGATACTAATCGGGGATGAGTTCTAGAGTAGTCCAAGGTTTGTGGGAAGAGACTTTTGTGTGACCCATTAGGCCCATTGTACTCGATAGAGGAGTCATTCTCCAGCAGCTGAGGGGTCCGATAATGTGACAGATGTTTCTATTATCACTACACTAAACAATACCTAGCATGAGTTGCCTTGTACTTAATTATTTAATTTAAGGATTATTGTGTGGTATTTCCTTTTTGTTTTGGTGTCCCTTCTAATTATCACATTACTCACTCCTACACGGGATCTTCCCATTCGTGTCGTGTCCCATGTAGGCGATCACCGTTTCGACAAAGACATTGGGGGACTGGGCCCCAAAGTTTCTTAGAGAGGCGGGGATGACAGGCACTACGACTGTAAACATAATGTCCTAGGACCAGGTGGGTCCTAGTTTTATCTGGTAGTCATGATATTATACTTAGGCTTCAAGTAGAAAAAATAGTCTCACAATCTGGTGGGGTTTTATGCGGATGGCCATCAGTGTTTCCATTTTTGTACTTATTTATTTTCATTTCTTTTTTTGGGTTTGTATTCTGTAACACTTTTATTAGTTGTACGTGTACTCATATTTTTTTTAGTTATAAATGTTTATTTTTCAGTGTGTGAGACTTTATTGGGAGTGTGTGGGTATAGGTAGTTAGGCAAATACCTCCCACTTGAATGCTGATGCCTTCAGCGCTAGTCGCCAGCCCCTGGCCCTTGGGAGGCGGGCTTGGGGTAGTCACGACATGTGCCTCATGCGATGGGTTGTGAGAAATTGGTGTCTATGGGAGGTCATTCCTATCACAAAGACTGGGATTCTGTGTTTTATTTTACTGCGATAGTGTTAAGTGTTTTGAGTCCAACTTCTATATTTAGGGAGTACGGGGTAGGTGTGGCGGCCGACGTATCCATACACAAGGACCTTGAATTAATCTTTTATTCTCTATACATGAAAACACTTGTTTTATAAGTGTCTCCATATATTATTTTTAGTAAAATTCCACCCTCTAATTATAACCATCTAGACGTGGTACATCTTAATCTACCACAGGATGCCTCCACGTGGACAACCAGCTAGGATCCAGATACGTGGTTTTAAGGATATCTCGCCTAGCGATGAGGAATCCGTTCAGGGACTAGTTCTAGAGATTTCCCCACATGGTGGTTCCCATGTACTACCACCAACTGATGGTCAAAATATACTACCAGTGGTTCTATTAGAGTACATGTGTAGAGTGAGTGCCCTGAATGAGTTTCAAGGACAGAGGCCTCCCAGGTTCAGGGGAGCGACCGATCCTCCGGTCACTGAGGATAGGCTAGAGGTAGTGATTCAAGTATTTCTCTCAGTGAGGAAACCACCTATCCAGATAAAAATCTTAACATCTATTCTTTATTAGGTCTCAGTTGGGAGATAGGAGAGTTTGACAACCCAAATGCATGATGAGGTGACCCTCACCTTGGTAGACTTTGAGTAGCTTTTCTGGGAAGAGTTTTCCCTATTACCTTGTGCTCTATTCACACTCATGAGATACTTCACCTAAATCCGTGAAGCATTGTGATGGTTGAGTACTCAATGATGTCCACTGAGCTATATCTATACTCGAAAGATATGATGTGATACCCTTTATTCATGTCTTGAGCTTTTGAGAAGGGACTCATGTGAGAGATCAGTGCGTCAATATTGTCTCTTAGAATCCCAACTCAGGATGGGATGCTGGAACGATCCCTTCGGGTAGAGAGCTTCTTGGTGGAGTAGAATACTGCTGCTAGAAATACCAACATACCCTAGGTGGCGGAGTCTTAGGCATGTAGCAGATAGAACACGCAAGTGCCCAAGAGGGCCATGTCTTTCAGCGGACGACCCTAGGATTTAGGGTCCACTGTGTGGGGATCCTGGTCCGAGGGAGTCAGTTGGGAGCAAGGATGTGCTTTGTGTGCAGAAGTAAAGGACACATGGATCATGACTACCAGACCCACCATATAGTGGACTAGCAGACAATAGAGGGGCTATTGTGGAAGAGGCATCGGTTCGAGCGAGGAGGTCCGTAGGGTAGAAGACATGGAAGGGGAGCATGTCGAGATGTAGGCAGTGAGCAATGGTTTGAAGTGTCACTTCAACCACCCATACGTGGTCTACGTTGCACTCAGTGAGCAGGCAGACATGGGTGAGCATATCTTTAGTTGGAGAAAACTTATGATCACAACACTCTAAAGATGATTCGAGGTATGATCTATGTCATCTCCAACCTACTTGCAGTTTTTATTGACACAGGTTCTAATCACTATTTCCTTTCCATATATCTTTTTCGAAGCTCAGAGATTCTGGTAGAGCTGTTGGATTGATCCTTAAGATTGTATACTATTAAAATATGAGATTTGGTGATTTAACACTAGTACTGATAGTGTGATCTCACTATAAGAGGTGAGAGCTTCAACTGAGATCTCATTGTAGAGGTGTCGAGGCCTAATGAGATCATCGTTGATAGGGAATGGTTATCCATAGTCCATGCTTAGATTTATTGTTTTAGGAAATGAGGGTGGTATTACCCTGGAGATGGGATCAGATTTTTCTTCTCCAATGAGAAGGAAAACCTCACAGCAAAAGACAGATTTTCTCAGATCAAGGTGCCGCGAATCACTCATTGGTTGGATAGCCTAACCCTCGGTGTAGTGGATGTGGGATTCCAAGAATTCTAATAGAGGTGGATGAGTACGAGGATGTTTTTACTAAGGATGTTTTGGGAGTACCTCCTATTATGGAGGTAGACTTATGCATTGACATGTATCCCCAGACGACACTGATATCTACACCAGTATATCAGATGGCTCCCATAGAGTTTCACGAGATCAGGGTATAGTTAGAGGACTTAAAGAATAAGGGGTTTGTATGGACCAACGTTTTACCATGGGAAGCACCAGTTCTTTTTTTCAAGAAGGAATACGAGATTATGAGGTTATTCGTGGACTTATGATGCCTGAAGTAGGTGATCGTGAAGAAAAAGTATCCACTGCTGATAATCGATGATCTCTTCGACCATATGATGGGGGGAAAGGTGGTTCTCAATGATTGAACTCAGCTCAGGCTATCACAAGATTTCAGTACAAGATTATTATGTATTGAAGATCGATTTTAGGTGCTAGTACGATCACTATGAGATTCTGGTGATGCCTTTTAGCATGGACCAGACCCTAGTAGTGTTACTGGGACTCAGGAACATGATCTTCTAGCCTTACCATGACCTATTTTTTGAGGAATTAATTGATGGCATCTTGATGTACTCAGCATCAGAGGAAGAGCATGATACAGACCTGCAGATAGTCTTGAATACACTTCAAGAGAAATAACTTTATGGTAAGCTCTTAAAGTGTGTGTTTTGGATATGGGAGGTCCACATTCTGGAACACATCATCATAGAGGCTGGATTTGTAGTAGATCCAGTGAAGATAGAGGTAGTTCTTTCTTGGGATCCACCCAAGAGTGTGACTTAGGTTAGGAGATTCGTGGGGTTGGATGGTTACTATCAGAGGTTTGTGCCTGACTTTTGTAGAGTAGTGGCACCCTTATAGGCTTTGACATGGAAGGGACAACACTTCGTCTGGACAGGAAAATGTTATTGAAATTTTTAGAACCTGAGGTGGAGACTAACTGGTCCCTCATCTTGAGACTACCATAGGAGGCTGCTGGGTATGTAGTTTAATGTGATGCATCGGGTATTGGACTGGGATGTTTCCTGAGGCCAGATCAATCAGTGATCACCAATGGCTCATTATAGTTTAGGAATAATGATAAGATCTATGTGACCCATGACCTATAGTTTGCAGTAGTGATCTTTTCATTGAAGATGTGGCGACACTACATGATGGGTGAATAGTTTATGATTTACTCTAACCACAAGATTCATAGGTATATCTTCTCCTAGACGGACTTGAACCCGAGACAATAGAGATGTCTATAGTTCCACTATGACTATGACTTTGAGATAGTCTATACTCCTAGGAAGGGGAATGTGGTGGAAGACACACTCAACAAGAGGATCAGTTTGTAGCTGCAGAGTGAGGTGATGAAGCAGTTAACCGCAATGCAGATATCCATCGTGGATGATGGTGGAGATTTTTACCTTCATTCTATTATTATTACTCCCCCAATCATACAGCGAGTCAGGGAGGTAAAACAAGTGGATGTTGACTTCAAGGCCTGACATGATCAGTTATCCTTCGGAAGATCACCTGATGGATTTTTGATATGTGGGGAGCTCGAAACCCTTTTCATAGGGCACACCGTAGTGCAAGTGACATTGTGAGAGGAGTTTTTGAGGGAGTTCCATACATCCCCTTTGGTGTTTTATCCTGGAGTGGAAAAAATGTACCAGGACCTCTGACACTAGTACCAGTGGCCAGGGATGGAGAATGTAGTATCCAAGTTCGTTTTACAATGCCTCACTTGTCAGTTAGTGAAGACCAAGAATTAGGTTATAGCGTTCTTGGAATAGACACTTGAGGTTACGGAGTTGAAATGAGATGGAATCTCGATAGACTTAATGATGGGATTACCATGTACAGCTAGGGGCCACGACTCTATTTGGGTGATTGTTGACCAACTCACCACATTGGCTCACTTCCTTCCCATCTAAGAGTAGGGACCGGTAGAGGGATTGGGACGCCTCTACATTGAGGAGATAGTGCGGCCTCATAGGGTTCCTTCAACAATCATGTCAGATCATGGAACTCTTTTTACATCACATATGTGGAGGGGATTACATGAGGCAATCGAGACACATCTGGGCTTGAGAACAACTTTTCATCCCTAGATGGATGGTCAGATAGAGGAAACAATATTGGCCTTGTATTACATGCTACATTATTGCATCCTAGATTGTAGTCACCTTTGGTAGGACCACTGTCCACTAGTGGCGTTTCCACACAATAACATGTATCACTCCATCATTGGCATGGCACCATTTGAGGCCTTTTATGGGTGGTCATGCTGATCACCTCTATGCTAGACAGACCCAGGGGAGTCGGCACTCATGGGTCCAGAGTTGGTATCAACAACCACTTAGAAGGTGTAGATTATATAGGAGAGGATGAGGGCTACACAAATCAGGCATAAGTTTTATTATGATAGGAGATAGATACCCTTAGAGTTTGATGAGGGTGATTATGTATTCCTTCGGGTCTCACCCCGATGAGGATTATAGAGATTTGGCTCGGGCGAACTGTTATTTCTAAGGTTCATCGGACCATTTCAAATCCTGAGTTGAGTTGGCTAGGTAGTGTACCACCTAGATCTTCCCCCATAGATGAAACAGGTGCACGGTGTTTTCCATGTGTTGTAGCTGAGGTGGTACATGAATCATCCATCACATGTCATCGACTGGGGCGAGATATACAATGACAATGGGGTGAATTTTGCAGAGTACCTGATGGAGATAGACAATCACTAGTAGTGGGTCCTATGTGGGTGGACGAATCACCTAATGTGGGTTTGGTCGTAGAAATGGAATATTTAAGAGAAAACATCGGTGCGAGAGGCTAAGATTTCTACTCAGTACCCCCATATGTTTGATTTGTTTTTGTATTGGATTTTAGGGAAGTAAATCCCTATGGTGGGGAGAATGCAATGTCCTGAAAATTTTGTGTAATTTTTCTTTTAATTATATGGAATTATTATGAGACAATACACTTCAATGGCATGTTATCCTGATCCCCGGTGAGCCTGAAACAAAATTTTAATCTTTTTATTAAGTACACTTAAGTAAATGTGCATGTGGGTTTCTGACTTTTGAACAGATAATTGGATCAAAAATAAGAGGGAAACATTGAATTCAAAGAATCTATATTTTACTAGAAAGGAAATATCTTCAGAAATCAAGTGCCAAATAGAAAAGTTAATTTTTGGACGTTTTAAAAAAATAATAAAATAACATTAAAAAGATATTTTATTTTATCCTCATCTGTTGAGCGGTAGATGACAATGCTACGGTTCAGTGATGAAGCACGTTGATGAGGATCATTAATGACTTGTTAACTCCTAGAATAATGAATATTTAATGATATATAATAGCGATGTTGTTTCATAAATGAAATAACATAACGACGCGACATCGTAGTGTAACAAAAACACTGCGAAATGTTCTCCTTTAATTTTGGGTGACACATTGGTGGAAAAAGGAATTAAAATCTGAGAATTCTTCGACAAACATCTAAAGAACTTACTATCAAATGAATAATTACAAACAACAACGTACGTCAAACATATTTGACGCAACTCAATGAATGATGTCGGAAGCGACGAAAGGCTTCTACTTTTTGAATCCTTGAGGACACAACGCTGCTATAACGAACATTAAGGAGGTTGTGGTTAGTTTATTTTAATGTTATTCCCCATTATATTCTAGAAACTAGAAATCTGGATCAACCGACAAACCGGTTAATCTATGAATCATGTGTTTATGTGGTAGGGAATTTTTTTTGGATTTTTCATTAGTTGGGATTGAAATTATCATTTTTTATTGAACTAAATAACCTCGGACCATTCCCCACCTTAAAACTCTATTGAGGAGGGCTCAGTCTGATACGAATAAGACCCAAGGACCATCACCATGTGTGTTCTTTGTGGCCACAATCTAAAATTGGTGGAATGATGATTCCAGGACCTTTACAGTGAAGAGGATGTTACCTGAAGATTGCAGGTGTAGGTGCTGTGAAGAACGGTTCTCCAGAGCACGTACGGTGGTCTGCCGAAAAATCTACTGGAGGCGGTGGCGGACCATGGGTAACCTATGGGTGGAGGAGGTGTCGCGCTTGTCGGCGCGATGTAGCGGCTACGAGGATAGGCGATGCCTACCTAGTGCTAAATGGAGGGATGATCCACATTCAGGATGACGGGGTGGCTGGTGATCTGTGGTCCTTCCACTGCAGCAGGAGGGCCCTTCACGTTCGTGTTGCTGTTGAGGTCGGATGTGGGAGCCAACAACGTCCCAGCTAGAAGGATCTCCCCCAACCACCCATACTTCCGGGATTTGGGTTGGCGGTCCGTGCCTCCAACCAGTGGGTCAGACCAGTGCTGGCGGGCTGGACCTGCGTCGGTGGGCCATACTCGCACTGGCAGGTAGGAACTGCACCCTTTGGGCTGCGCAAGGTCCAGCGAGACCCATTGGGCCGAGCCCACTGACCAGACTGGACCAGACAGAACTAGACCTGAACCAAGTGAGGTCATGTTGTTCTATCTAAACTGGGTTATGTGGGACCCCCGAACAGGGTTGGTCCGTTCGATCCAATAGGGTTGGATAGGGGCCAGATGTTACCTATCAATATTTACTAAAACACATGTATCTTGTAAACCAAACATCTGATTGAAGTGCCATTTGCAGCGGTGGGAACCTCTAAGTGAGGCGAATCTTTTGGAATGTTGTATGGTGACTTTCATTGTTGTTTAGATGAAATGAAGGGCTTGAGGAGCAGTTCTCCCAAGCGTGCTATGTACGGATCCCTACAGTTGGATGAGACATGAAGAATGCTAACTATCGAATATGTGTGACTCGATGAAGGACTAGTTGGAAGAGGCTCTATGAGACCCAGCATGTCCACTATGGGCAGTAGCTCTATGTGACCTAGAAGACCCACAATTATCGACTGGATGAGTAACATAGTATGGTCAAGGTGGGAAGCAACTCTGTGTAACCCAGATGGACCACAGTGGGGAACAACTCTATGTCACCCTGAATACCCATGGTGCTCATCAGGGATGAGTACCAAAACAATCCATGGTTTGTGGGAAGTGACTTTTTTGTGCCCTTGAAGACCCACTATACTCGATAGAGAAAGAGTTCTCTAATTACTGAGGTGTTCAATGATGTGACTGATCTTTATAATATCAATACCCTAAAAGCATACCTGGTGTGATATATCATGTGCTTCATTCTTTACATTAAGGATTTTGGTGTGGTATTTATTTTTTGTTTCGGGTCCCTACTGAGTATCACATTACTCACCCATGTACAGGCTCTGCCCCTTCGTGTCGTGTTCCATGAAGGTGATCAATATTTTGAAATAGACTTTGATGGACCGAGACCCAGACGTGCCAAGAGAGATGAGAACAATAGACACAATGATGGTGGACTTTGTGGTTTAGGACCAGGTGGGGCCTAGTAGGATCGGGTGGATATGATGTTCTACATCAGATTCTAGTTGCTACACTACTCTCACAATCATGTGGGGTTTTCCATGGATGGCCATCAGAGTTACATTTTTTATACTTTTTGGTTTTTAGTTATTTTGTTGGGTTTCTATTCTGGCCCACATGTATTAGTTTTACTTGTAATCGATTTTGTTGTGATACTTGTTTATTTTTTAGTGTGTGGGACTTTGTTGGGTGTGTTTGTTCATATAGATACTCTGGAAAATCCCTTCCACTTACAGGTTGACGCCTATGGTGCTAGTCGCCAGGCCATAGCCTCCAGGAGGTGGGATTGGTGTAGTCACGACACGAGCCTCAGAGGACGGGTCATGACACAACTAACCAGATTGAATGAATGATAGGGTATTATATCTACCATCAAGATTGGGCACCTTGCAGCTCTGGACGGGGTAATGCTATCCAATCTTCAATTCATAGTGTGGAGCTTGGTGATCAATGATGCAGAAGATGGGGTGGCGAAGTTATAGTGGGTTGGGAATATGGGTCATGTAATGGGAATAATATTCCTTAAAAGGGGGATTATCCATAATAAAATAAAAAATTACTGACAGAATGATGATGTCGTAATTTCTAAATTAATTGAACAAATCAAATGAATGGATTTAAAAATATTTAGATAACATTTATTTGAGAAAATTATAGTGTTAAAAAAATTATCTTTATGACCATGAAAGGTTTAGGATAAAATTAATTATTTTTTATGTTCTTAAATTCAATGTAATGAATAATATCAAAATTAACAATAATAATAATTTTTGGAATTCATATTTTAAAAAATTAATTGAAAATAATAATGATATTAATTAAAAAGTAGTGGGATAATTATAAACATTAATATAACATTCAAGTATACTTCATTTTAATGAATTTTTCTCTAGAATCGTCGATCTATATTTTATTAATTTGAGATATTTCTTGCGTGCCCCTCGTGGTTCTCATAAAAGGCGATCCCTTCTTCCCATTTATTCACACTACAAAACTATTTTTTCTTGGCCATGACCTACCCAAATACCTTCATATAATCCCACAACTCATTATAGAGGTATTATTTTATTCATAATATCATCCTTAGTATTTTTGAGGTATTATAAAAAATAAATTGTCCAAAGAAGAGGTACATTTTTTAATCAATTGTCTCTCTTCTATTTATTATTTCACATACCTCAAAACATATATCTTAAACAATTTTATAAAATAAAATCTAGTGTTCTCAATAATATTAGGTGTTATTATTCTAGTTTAATTACATATATTAATCTCAAAATCTATCAAATGTAAAAACATTTCATCTTTCTTGTGTTGGACAGACCACCACCCCACGAAATGATGTAATTTATTTTGAATTACTATATTTAAAGACTAATTATAATGATGGAATTAATATTTATATATTATATTAATGAAATATTTATAATTATTTAATATAATTTATCACTTAAATTCATACAATTTCAATAAAATATTTATAATTTTGTTCCTGTGTACATATGGAATACCACCTCCATGAACTGATGTGAATTGTTTTTCATCCCCATATTACGTAAAATATATATATAAGTGTATTTGTATAATTAATATGGTTTTTATAATATTATGATCATTTTTAATGATAAAACAATACTAACCATCAGTCCATAATGATTATTGAAAAATTAAAATGTGACTCCTGTATATAAACAGCCCACCATCTCCAAGAATGTGATGTAGTTCATTTTTCATAACCATAATTAATGGATGCATTTAATAGTATATTTTCTATAAAAAGGATTACTATTTAATGTCTATTATTCTAGATATGGTGCAATAGTGACTTCTATGAACACAGTCTACCTAACTAAGTCATTTTCGACTTTAGAAACGAATATCCCCAAAACAACAAACATGAACATAAATAATTAAGAAATTTTTATAAATTAAAACAAGTGAAATAAATGGAATAATAAAAATGTAAATGGTTCTCATGAAATTTTAAAAAATAACCTATGATTATTATTTAAGATGATAAATACTATTAGTGATGTGTCAGTCTCATGGTAAGGGGCTCTTTAACTAAAAAACCTCATTTTAAATGTTTTAATGTTCTATTATATAAATATATCTATATGATGTAATTATTTTTAAATATGTTCTGATGAATCTATTCATATTTAAATGAATATTTTAATAATTAGTTATATAATTTCTCTCTGTTGTTTTTAAAAATTTATCTTTTATGGTTTTATATAAGGGAACTTCTTTTAAAATTCTTCTTTTAATGTTATGATTTATTAATGAGAAAATGATTTTTTTATACAACATGATCATATTTTACCACATTCATGAAACCATATTTTTTTCAATATTACATGGATATATCCAAAAACATTTCTATGTATGTGTGTGTTATTCTTTTAAAATAAATGATTTTCCTCATGGAATGTTTTTATGATCCATGAATTCAGGTTTTATGATTATTTTATAGTTAATAATAATTTTGTGTGATGATGGGAAGTTAAATTATATTCGAAAAATTGGCAGGTTCATGATATCTCCCCAATTCATTGGGTATGTTGGATGTTAGCCATGATGGGAATTCATAGTGTAAATGTGATGGTTACATCCCAGTATAACCATGAAAATTATTTTATGGTATTTGTAAGTGTTATATCATAATTATGATAAGAAAATAAATTCCCATGTTAACAATATCACATATTTATTTTTGATATGTTTATATATAGATATCATTTTTACACATGGAATTTTGTTAATATCTTATTCAATGGAAAGAATATATCACTTTTAAGTATAATTTTTTAAAAAACAATTGATGATAAAATCGTGTTTTGAAAGAAACCTCTATGGATTTTATTTTTACATAATGATTTACTATAAATTTTTAATGGAAATATTAGTTTATAAAAGGTGATTTATTGGGTAATAAAATGATTATTATGAGCCCAACGTGTATTTTAATAAAGGGTAATTTTTTATAACTATTTATGGAGTAATGATTTAATTAATTCTTTTTATGTCCCTTTATTGATTTTTTGGTGGTCATAAAATGTTTCAAATTTTTTAATAGTTATTAATAATGAGTAAGAACAAGTATGAGGTAATGAATAAAATTAGGAATATATATACTAAAAAGAAATCATGTTTTATTTTAAAAAGTCTTATTTTATGAATAAAATGTATTATGTTTAGAAGTGTCCACTTTTAATGTAAGAGTTTAAATTGTAAATTTTTTTCATAATTATCAAAACCTCTAAAAAAATGATAGTTGGTAATTAAAAAAAGTAAATTTAAGTATAATTTCATTTTGATTTTTATTTTTTATGGATGGGTCCTTACAGTTAACTTACAGTGAATCAGAGAAAATGTTTATTCTATCATTTTCATATGCATCATGCATTTCACTATCTATCATCGAAATGAAATACTTCTTGTTGGAAATATTTATTTTTCATTTTATGTGTCTAACTAAAATTAATATTTACAAATTCATTTATTATATCCTAAATAAGAATCATTATAAAAGTTCTCTTGCGAATGGTTACTTTGATCAAGAATCTAGGGATTATTGTTCAATGAATTTTTATTATCTGACAATGAGATGAAACACGACAATGATAAATGAAGAAGGAAAGTATAAGAAAATTGATCCATATTTTTCATCACATCCCCATACTTGTGAAATTATTGGATCATATTCATTAACTACCATAATCCATGAAGAGATGGAGATGGCACATCTCATAGTTTTGTATTATAAATATTATTTCAAAGACTATGTAAAGTAATTAAACTGAACATATATATGTTATCTAATGTCATGAAGTTGTAAAAATATCATAAAATATTTTTTTATGTAAAATAAAAATATTAAAAATTGAAATCATCTTTCACTCTCATGAATAAGGAGAGTAACTCCTCATTTAAAAGAGTTTTCATCTTGGATGAATTTTAAGGTAAAATTATTATAGTAATAAATTAATAATTTTATTATTAAGTTAATTTTAATATTTATTTATATTACTCTTATTTAGTTTTCCTATAGTCTACGTCTTTCAGGATATTAGAGGTTTTTTTGTCCTAATTCTATGGTTCATGAATTAAAATCAATTGTGATTAGTGGGTACAAATTTTTTATCAATAAAGAAGAAATGAACTTGGCGACACAATATGATCATTTTATTGAAACTTCCACAATAGACTGTTATTCCCGTGAATCAAATATTATACCTCACTTTGAAAATGTATCATATTATGGATCCCTTATGAAAATACAAATATTGGATTATTACTCTAATTTTCAAGTCATTACAACAAAATGTATATGGTTTGATTAGATTATAAGAGATGGAATCATTATTAATGATTATGTGTTCCAAGTTGTTTACATGAATCAAAATATTTCTATAGATGAGCCAAATATATTGGAATTATAAGTGAGAAAGATTATGTAAAATATCATTCATGACCTGTCTCTGGTGTCCTTAATGAAGAAATACAAAGAAATATTTTTTATGATGATTATGATGTAACTGACACCATCACTGCCCCCATTAGCCCAATCAATTTATAAATTATTATTCCTCCAATTATTCAATTGTCATAGTTGATAGGGAACTAGATTTTGGGGTAGGTAATATATAAAATCAACAATCTATGTTCTCAGTTTATTATTTTCTCAACTTGTGTTGTTCAGGTTGGTACTATTAAAATTTCGTTATAATTGAATATAAATATTTTTTTTATGAAACAATGTTCATGTGAATTTTTAAAATATACAAGTTATATTTTTCTTTGATTTTCATTTTCTAATATTGAATTGAACTATGTTAGAACCTAAAATACAAATAAAAAACCGAATAAATTAAAATATAATGAATAAGATGAAATGAACTGAAACATATTAAAATAATCTATATTAAAATCAAAATCAAGGAAAACAGTGACCTAAACAAAAAATAGAAAAAGGTCCTAACCCAAAAAAATGAACCAAATGGCCAAACCCAAAAAATTGAAAATTGATCTAATCAATTGACCAAAATAGAATCAAATTATTTAACCAAAACTGTATTGCTTCAAATTGAAAATAGAAGATGAAAATTATATCATACCCATTATAAATTTCCAATTTTTAATGTGGTGTTTTTTCCTATGAAAAATATTCCCTATTTTGATATAATTTCACCCAAATATAATTTTGTTTTTAATTAACTATGCATCCTTTAATTTGGTTTTGAATTGGTTTTCCTTAATTAAGTAATGCCCCACTTTATTTCCTGTCTAGATTACATATTAAATAATAATTTTTAATTAAATACATAATTTTTTTCAAATACATGAAATAAAAAAATGGAAGAGGTATAAACGAAGGGGATGCCAAAAAATAATCAGAACATGGGAGAGCTTTGAGTTACACCTCTTGTATATACAATGAGAATTTAATTAAAATATATATACCAAAAACATATATTTCCATGTGATAATTTTTTTCAAATTTTAATTAGGCTCCCCACACAGAATTAAATAACTCTTTGAAGATCCTAGTGGCAGTGGTGATCTACAATATGATGTAAGGGGGGATGTGTGTCACAAGAGCTAATCACAACACTCTTCATACCTGATCGTGACCTATCCCTTCACAAGAAATAAAATATATCACAATTTCTTATTCCAGGGTGTCATTAGTGTCATAATGTAAATTTAATCATCCTATATTTTTCTACCATTTACATATAATCCTCTTTATCTTTATTACCATTATACATAGATTCTCCTAATTTCCATCTATATTATACTTTTCCATTGATGTGTATTGAATCTGACTATCCTCTAATTTTTTTACCTAAGAATCTATATTCATGATCTTTAGACTACTACTTCGACCCATTCTATGGCTCACAAGAAGACATTGGATCCCAATACCATAGTATAATTTGATGATTCTTCACAGCCTTATGATTCAGTGGTACCCACTGATATTCATGGATCTAGTATCTTTATAGAACCCTTTAATGTTTTTGAATATAATTCCTTTTAACTATAATATGTAATGATATAATAGTTTTATTCATTCTTCATTGTTGGATCCTTCATCTAGGTGACATGAGATTACACACATGTATGAGGTGTAGAACTTCCACACATATTTGATTATTGAATACAATGAGGATAATCAATTGATTGTAAATACATGGTGAGAATTTAAGAGTTTTATAGAGACACATTCCAATTACTCAGATATCATTCCCATCAGGCCACTCACTTGGAGACACCATAAAAATGAAGTAAAGTATAATGCATAAGTGAAAAAATGGGTAAAAAATTAATTTATTTAATATCATATTATGGTTATTTTTTAATATTTATTATTTTTGATCCATCTTTTTTATAATTACCCCATTAGTGAGGTTGCGAGGGTTGCATGGCTCGAGGAATTAGGTGGGATATAAAAATCATAAAATAATGACTTTTATATTGGATGGGTTTTAAGATTTTCTATAGATTTATATGCCAAACATATCTTGAATGAGTGTCCAGTAGCACATTATTGGGAAATTATTTCTCGTTGGAAGAGAATAGAGTTTAAAATATTTAAAAAATGTGATGCTTTTAAATGAAAATTATGATTATTTGAATTGATATCTTATTTTATGTTATTGAATTTTTTTATTAAGAATTATAAATAAATTAGAAAAACTATACAATGAAATATCTTTACACTTTGGTGTGGAATATGATTCCAAAACATTAGAGGAACCAAGTAAGGAACTCGTTCAAAAACATTCTACTCAAAAAAATTATGAAAATTAAAATTCATTAATATTTAATTATATAATTTTTATTGATGTTTTTTCTGGAAAACTATATTTTTAATTTATTAACATTACCAAATATTGATGATAAAAAATAGATTATATAGTTTTTTATGACATGAATTTGTAATTTGGATTAATATTGAACAATATATAAATAATACCTTTTCACATATAGAATCACAAAATTAATACATCCTTTTTTATAATGTAGACATAAACTATTTTTTTAATGGGAGAAAACAAACTATGTAGGAGACCAAAGACAAAATAATTCATTTTGATACTAAGGAAGAACCATCCATTCCAAAAAAAGAATTAGGTTGGAACTGGCTATTTTTTATGGATAGAATCTACAACAATATAATTTTATTTGAGGTATAAATAGTATGTTATACATGTGATAAAATATTATACTAGAATAAATAATATTAAAACGAATGAAATAGAAAAATTAGACTCATAAAAATGTAGATTGAATAATATTTAGATGCCTAAAAACATATGTTACTATAAGATTAATATATGAAAACATGTTAGCACAATAGTGTTATGTAACTAGTTATGTTTGTGACATTATTCTCTGTATATAAAACCTATAACGACAGACAAAAAGCACTTTAAAATTACTAGATTTTGATTTTTATTATCTTGTAACATACTATCATTCAAAACATATTATGGAAAATAATACATTATTTACTAATAATTAATTCACTATGAAAACATATACCTAAAAATAAAAATAATTGACTTCCAAGATCATATCTTATTCAATATGAACAGTTTTAGGTTACTTTTCCCATTGTGTGATCCACATGGATACTTATTCTTCTTGTTTCACTCAATAATATTCTCTATAATTTTAATAAAGATTAATCACTATTTTTTTCTATCACTAATCTGTCAAATAAAATTCGTGGATGAATCATAGCATATATTAAACACTAGTAGAAACATGGTATTCAATTCAATTCGTTATTTATTAACCTCATAAAAATAATTTTTTTGGATAAAAAATTAATCTTACTTTATACACCACTACCTATACACACTGCTCTTGGAATCATCACATATGTTTATTAACTAATAATTTATTAATTAATTTTAAACCATATAACTAGTCCCTAAACATTATTACTTTCATTGAATCACCTTTCAATCATGTCTATTTACCCCCAAAAGTGTTAAATAACATATTTGTAACTCAATGGTGGACCTAAAGAAATTGTAGAAGATTATAGGATGCTATTTCATACATTCCATCATTGAAAATTATATAAATATCTATATTAATGACTTATTTTAACCACCTATTATTCCCATGTAATAACTCAATATCTCCTTAAAACCCATCCCATGATTTACTCACATATTACACTCTTAATATCATTTATTAATTAAATTTCAGTAGTGCACATAAGTTATTAAACTGAAAGAATAAATTAATCTATGAAAATACATTTCACATGGTAACATGCCACATGAAGATTTAAAAAAATCATTTTAGATCATTATTGATGACTCACCATATAAAAATAACTATTTAAAAAATTATTCCCACACATAAATATGATATAGTGTTCATAATTCAACAATTTATTCATTTTTAACCTTTAAACATTAGTACATCAACTTACAAATTTAAATATATAGGAATGGTAATTAAATAATAGATAATACAATTTCACATAATAAATTCCATAAAATAAAACCTCCAAAAACATTTAATTCTTCTTAAAGACTCTATTAAATCACAAAAATCATTTTATAACATAGTATTCATGGTTTCCTATAATATTATAGGAGAAACATAACATCATTTCACATGTGTTCTCATTATTAATCTATTAAAAATCATGTTAGAATATCACTCGTTGAATTATTAGAAAATTTCATATAAAAAATTCCAAAAAAAAACTAAATTCAATTATCACACTAACCATAATACACTAGATTAGTGAATTATAATCTCAAAGAAGTTGAAAAACACGTTCCTCAAGGTATTATACAATCCCTTAATAGGGTTAGAAGCCTAATAACCACTGTAATTAACAAATATATTAAATCCTCTAGAAACAAAAAAGAAAAACTAGAGTAAAAATATAAAATCAACTGATAATATTTACCTTTTACCTAAAGCACGTAGAAAATAATAAACACACCATCCTAGTTTTGACCCAAAAGTGGACTATTAATCATCCAGGAACATAATATTTTATTTTCATATACTATCACTTTAAAAAATCATTTACAACCCTTAACCAAATAAACAATAAATACATTTATTTCATGAATATTTTTAACAAAATCAAACACCAATATCATTAATCAACATTATCAAAACAAAATTTCAATTTTTCATCATGTAAATACAAATTTTAACAAAAACTATAGTTCCCATTATAATAATTTTATACCAAATAAAAATAAAAATATATACAAATAAATTTATTCTTTTTATTCCAATTTTCATTTAAACATCCTTCAAACATCCACGAATAACCAATATTGTAAAACTAATAAATAATAAATTTTTTATCTAACAAAAAATAAATGGATTTCACATTCAACTAACTCAAAATATACACATAAAATCCATATTGAATATATTATTTCACTAGTATCAATCAGTGAAAAATTTACATTTCTTTTCACTATTTAAAACATATTCAAATTAAATCGTTGAAACATAGAAACAAAAAAATAGGAACACATCTATCATATATTTCACCTTTCCATTTAAATATATATATATAAATATATATATTGAGTCATGAATATATTTTTTGATAAATACATTGTATTTTAATGATTCTATATTTATATTTCCCTTGTATTCATGGTAATAATATATATTTAAAAGAATCCATAAATTCTAGTTTAAGTTAATTTGTCAAATCATTACTTAATCATTTCATCACCTATCCTAATTTATTATATAAAATGTCATTTATTTACAAAAACCTATCATACAGAAAAATGAAATCAATTATTATAACAATTCATATTGGGTCATCAAGTGTATCCATTTTATTTAGTTATGAAATTCATTATTAATAACCTATTATGAAGAATACTTTCTACATTCAATGTCAATGTAAAGAAATGTTTTTAAAATATAAGATATGTTCCTTGATAATTTTTTTAATAAAAAATAATAAATATTTAATAATAGTGAAGGAACTGAGACAATGGTAGATTGTAACTTTTACTTTTTTTATTAAATATTTTTATATATATTTTGAAACTAAATACATCAATTTTCTTTATAACTGGGTTATTTGGAGGACCATGATGAGAATAATGACGAAACACTGTGCCAAATAATCATTTACATCAAGTATTAAGAGATGAGTACCATGGGAGTGTAAAATGTCATCTATGTAATATTATTGAAACCACTGGATATTGTCACACTTTATGTTCTAGTTCTAGTAGCACCATGTTGGAAAATTTCATGCATAGGAATCATAGACTCTTGTTAAGGACGAAGAGGCCAACAAATGGTCATGTAGGAGTGTAAACATAACCAAAAGACCAATGATGAATTTAGGAAATTTATGGAGACCTAATGTTCATCACTTCAATTAGATACTCCCAGAACATTATATATATATATATATATATTTAAAATATGATTATATAAAAGAGAGAACCAGGTGATGGCCCTAGTGGTGGTTAGGATGATGAAACACCTTGAAATAGTGATGGGGATGTTAAGGATGGTGTTGAGTATGACAGTGATAATTATAATGATGATAATGATATAGGTGGTGATGATATTTGTTGTTGTGAGAGAGGGATTGTTTCTTTACATTTTTAGCTGATATTTACTGAAAATAATTTTGATGATTGGGTATAAAAGAATATATGTGATGTTTTAACTATTTATTATTATTAGTTAAATTTATAAATTAGTTTCTTGTGTTATCATTGTTTTTATATTGTATGGTGATGTTTTTACAATAGTATGGTGTCTTCTAGTGGTAATTGGCCAATATGCAGTTGATATTGTCAGGGAAGGTATAGCAAGTCTATACCAACAGTTTGAAAACAGTTGGTATAGATCTATACCTATAATTACATATTTTTTAGATATCATCTAGGAAATTGTATTCAAAATGTTTTTAAACCATAGGTATAAGGATTTATAAGTTGTTATTCAAACCTTATGTAATAACTTATTCCAATGGTTTCATCAAAACCATTGGTAAAACAGAACTCCATGGGGCCTATACTAAGGTTTCATTCTAAATTTTTTTGTATAGGTCTATACCCACTGTATTATAACTAGTGGATTGGAGAAACCTAGGAATTGGTTTATTATAATGGTTATCCAGCATATACCAATGGTTTTAAAGAGTTGGTTTAACACAATTACCACATGTATTTTCATAAAAATCCAAAAAATTCCCCATAAGACAATTTCTATATGCAGATTTAAAAATAAGTTCTATTTTATTCATCAATTTCTCTAAAGGATTAAAAATTTAATTTTATCATACATTCTCAAAAAATGAAAAAGAATTTTCTCATTGAAAAAATATCGTTTTTAGAAATTAATTATTTATCATTTAGATGATTCGTACGATTATTTATAATCATAAAAATAAATAATGTCTTTTTGTAATTTATGTATTTTATATTATTTAATTATTCCTATTCATACCTTCCAATTTAATTTCTATGTTATAGTGGTTATGTTAAAATAATATTTTAATATTGTATCATGTTATATTTAATCCCATTTTTATATACATCACATTCTATCAATGAGAAATAATTTATTTAAAAGTAAACTAATAATAATGACTCTATGTGTAACATGAATGGAAAAAGCGTTAATAAAAACAGATTTTTAGATATCTATAAATTTAAGGAAAAGAAATAAATCATGGATTATTGAACTTGGATTCCCCACACAAATGGAAGGCAATAAAAAAATCCTGAATGATGTTGAAAAACAAAAAGGGAGAGATTTTACTTTCATAAATGATAGTTACATAGGAATAAAAGGAAAATTTTCTATATATATTGAAGTCAATAAATTGAAATATAAAGTTGTTTTATATATTGGTGGTATCAATTTTTTTTACAAAGTATAAGACAACATTGTGATGATGGAAATGATGCGACAATGAAGAAATAATCATATATCAACATCTTTTTGGAATATGGTTATGTTGTTAAAATGGGGGAAAGTACTAATGGAAATATCTTTCATAATGGAGGTCTTTTTGAAACATGTTATTTGAGAGATAAAGATGAAATCATGTTGGGTAATCATAGATTTGGGATTCATGGCTAGAAATTTATGATAAAACTATCTAAATTAGATGATGTTTGAAATTTTCCATGGATTTTATAGGAAATAAAATGATGTTTGTACAATGATTCATATAGAAAATATGATTGGAAGAATCCATATAAATGTATAAAATTTGACAATAAGACCTTTTGTGATTATTCATTGTAATTTATGTGGGCTAATGGGGAACTAACAAAGAAAAGTGGAATTGTAATTCATCACTTTTATTGATAATTTCACTTATATGACACACATTATGTGAATGTAGAACAACTCAAATCCAACAAAAAATTTATATTTTTTAAAAATTTAAATAGAATGATAAATATGTGTTTATCTAATGATGTTGAGAATTTATAAAGGAAAGGAAAACACAAAATATTATTTTGAATCAAATCTAAATATGTATAGAATATAAAATCGTTATAATGACACATAAACTTGACAACAAAACAGTAGTAAAAGTGAGAAATAGAATTTTTGTGGAAATTGGAAGAATTATACTAACAAAACATGATCATTCAATTTTTTTAGAGAATCTCTACATGTATGTAAATAAATTTTTAAAAAATGATTCTTTTTACATTATAAATCTGAAATGGATTTCTCCTATATTTTTTATAATAAAAAACTATCAATGAAATATTTCTTGTTTTATTTGATGTCACTATTTTATAATGAAAAAATAAGAATCTTGTAAAATATTATTAAAATTAATATGATGGAATAATATTAAAAAATTTACCCAATTGAAGAAGTTATAATTGTTTGAATAAACATTTAAAGACATTGGTGTATTCCTATGATGACATAGTGTTACAAAATTCTTCATTCATAATAAAGGCTGTTGAAAATGTTGTGAATACAAGGTAAATATATCTCATGCGGACAAAAAAGTTAAAATGAAAGTTACCCAAACCAGGTGACTCAATATTCCTAAGAATCATATGGTGAGTAAATTGAATCAAGAAGAAATTATCAGAAATTTCATTCTATATAGATCTATTTGAATTTAAATATATTATTGGATATTAAAAATCTACAATTAAAAGAATAATAAAATTTATATTAGAAATTCAAACATCACTTATTACACATTTTGAACAAGAATAAGTTTCATAAGAAGCTGAACATAAAAAATGGGTAGATGCTATGAATGAGGAGTTTTTTTAGATTGAGAAAAATGACTCATGGAATCTTTTTCAGTGACTAGGAAAGAAAAATATTATTAGGAGAAAATTGTTGTTCAGATAAAAGAAGAATGAACATGGGGATGAGTCCGGAAGTAATGTATTTTTAATAAAGTCTAATCATATGTGTAAGTCTAATATTTTGATGACACATTTTCTATAATCAGGAGAATAGAATCTATATAAATTGAAAAGAACCGTAAATTTAAAGGAATTTTTTTTCTTAAATACATTGGAATTTTATGAGTCGGTGTCTTCTGACGGCACTTGATTCAAGGGCCCGGTGTGCTCTGAATCAATTTCCGAAGTTTTTCTTGGGTACGTTTAGTAAACGAATGAGCGTGTTTTTCTATTTTTTGAAATGGTGCTCGGAATTGAAATCTGAGGGCACCGATAAACTCACAACGCTGGTAATTGCTTAAGAGGACCTTCACCATAGTTGCATTTGCACGAAATGAAAAGTTAAAATTTGTGGATTATGTAAGAAGTGAATACAAATTGTGGAACAATGTTTATTTTATATCAAGGGTGGTTATATCCTTCATGGGGGAGTTGGGATGGGACCCACAAGCTTCTAACTACCCATGTTAGGATAATTGTGAGGTGGGGACCACACGAGCCCCAACTTTTCATATTCCCTAAACCCCATAAACCCCCCCATTAAATCCATTGGTTTAATGTTGACAGCCCCTTGAATTTAATTGAGTAATTCTTCCTCTCCCCTGTCTCCCTCATTAATTCCTTCCGACACACACTTTAATTAATTGATTGAACTTCTTCAAATAATTTAATTAAGTTTTGAAATTTAAATTTTGAATGCTTGGAAAGATTAAATAAAATAAGGATAAGTCTTATTTTATTTGGGTTGGCAATTCTTGTGTGGGGAAGAAATTGGAGAGAGCTCTTGAGTTTCAAAGAACGGTTCATATCCTTTGTTGAAGAACACCAACTCTCGGACGCAGAACATCGACTTTGAAAACTCGGTTTCTCCATCCACTTCTTCCTCCGTGACAAGGGAGGAGACACCAACGTGGGAACTCTCCAATGATGACTCGCCTTTTATTCATCTCTCCTTGATAAAATAGAAAACGTCACTTCCTCGGCTGTACACCGACGACGATGGAAACGACGCCGTCATCCACGACGCTTGACAACAACGAACTTCTTTTCAAGGTTGGGTGAATTGTTCCAATTTTATTTGAATAAATTGTTCATTGTGCTTCATGAAACCTTATTAATCTTCGGCCGATTATTACCACCTAATGTGGAGGGCGCGGGCCTAATGAACACGACCCGACAACCCTCCGTATTTTCTTGATCTTTTTGGAATTGGAAACCGGAGAAAGAGAATGAATGGTGTCATCGCGTCGTGCCAGAAACATGGCGAAGAAAGTCAGCGCCATTGCGCCGGCTGTAGGAGAAGAAACGCGGCCCGAATCACGGGCCGCATCGTTGGAAGAACCGGTCGGCCCGTCGGTCGGCTGGGCGAAGGTGAACCATGGCTCTAGGAGGGCGCTGCGCTGAGGAACTGGTCGTCCGCCGCCAAGAGGTCACAGTGCTGGAAGATCGGCGGCCCCCCCATGCGGGCCGCATGTGAAGAAGACCGGACGGTCTAGACTACCTGTTTGGGGAAGGGTGGTGCCGCCGGTGCAGATAACGGAGGGGGGGGGGGGACGTCTTGGAACCTGCTCGGCCTTCGGCCGAGCCGAGCCGGGCCGAGCGAGGCCGTGTCGGGCCGCACCGGGCGAGGCCGCGTCGGGCCAGGCCGGGCTGCGCCAGTTCAGGCCGGGCTGCATCACTTCAGGCTGGGATGCACCCCTTCGGGCCAAGTTATGTATTCTTTTAGACTGGTCTGACACCCCCTGCTGGGTCGGACCCGTCAAACTTGGAGAACCCGACCCGTCGGCCCACTGGGCTAAATGGGTCGAGCCTGTTAAAAACATAGACATGAATAACATAAAGACTGTGCGTCCGATCGATGCGCCGCCTATGGCACTAAGACCCTTTTGACGAGATAGTTCTTTTGTGATACTCTAAGTGAGTTTTGGACAGCTTTTTATATCGATCGGGTTAGAAATAAGTGTATTTCTAACCGGGCCCCTAGAACGGAAAAGCCCATATCTCTCAAACCAGGTGTCCGATTGGGGCGCTGTCTGTCACGTTGAGTTTCTATTGATGAAACAAAACTTTGAGATAAATCAAATCTGGACTTTGTGACAGTTTTTGTATTGACCCTCTTGGCTCGTGGAGCGGACCCTCCCTGAATCGAGCGTGCTGTGTGCAGGACCCCTAGAGTTGGCTGTGACTGTGACGACGATGACAAATGTACTTGGAACCTACTTGGGTTCGGTAATGAGGACGACTGTATTTGGATCCTCCGTGTGTTCGGAAGCGATAACGACTATACATGGATCCTATGTGGGTTCGGTAGCGATGGTTACTATACTTTGATCCTACGTGGGTTCGACATCGACGACTTCTATACTTGGATCCTACGTGGGTTCGGCAGAGGAGATGATTCAGAGGCTACATCTAATCATCTCCACCCCTCTTCGTGAGAAGTATACCTATGTGAGCTGAGTCTTGATCTTCAATTATTATCATCGATGTGATTGACTTTTTTCCTATCTGTAATGGGTTGTGATTTCTTGTGTGGACTGTGTTGTGCTTGGGCTCAAGAGTTGGAGCCGAACAGTATTGATGGCTTATGTATATGTATGGGCATATACCTAAGTAGAGTCGGTTGATATTTTGTGATTGTGTCCTTCCTTTGTGTTTTATCATTCGTGGATTATGGGAGACCTTTGAGGGTCTCAGGGTCCCTTCTGAGTATCGTATACTCACCCCTGCACCGGCTATGCCCACACTACGTTGTGTTGGTTGTAGATGAAGGAAAGCGCTTATCGTGGTTGAGGCTTGTAGAGCGGGACGGTATCTAAAGGTGGACTATCAGGCGGGACGTACACGGAGCGGACGGGCAGACTTGAGGAGCTGAGGAGACCATCTATACCCACCCTTCAGGTGGGGTATCCAGAAGAAGACTCGGTGGTTGCTGCTTTTACTTTTCAGTTGTTGTACTTTACATTTCTCAGTTGTACTGAACTTTCTGTTGGGTTTGTATACTGGCCCATTTACTTACTAGCACTTACTTTTTTACTCACTTTACTTTGTGTTTACTCCATCTTGCGTATTCTATTGTGTTTTTTAATTATATAAATGAAATTCCTTCCCATTTATCAGTATTTACGCCTTTGGTGCTAGTCACCAACCCCTCGCATATGGAAGGCGGGCTTGGGGTAGTCACGACACGGGCCCCGAGGACAGTTCGTGACAAATTGGTATCAGAGGAGTCGGTTCTACAACAGAACTCTGGTCTCTTATAATTTCTTCTGTGAAGCAATAGTGTTAAGACTATTGAGTGTGGTTTTCAGTCCAGGGATTCCAACGTTGGTGTGGCGGCCGACGTATCCATACACCAGGATCTTGACTTATGATTTCTGAACAAGTGCTCGAAAACACTGATTGTATGTGTGTTTCAAAATTTTTCGTTGTGATTAATTTTTGTTAGCTCACCAGGTATACAGTATTAACCATGGCACACCTGTTACTTTTCAGGATGGCCCCACAAAGGCTTCCAGCTAGGGTTCTGAGCTTTGTGCGAGATTGAAGCCCACCGAGCAACGAGGCCTCGGTGTAGGGCCCCATTACATGGGAGGCAACTACGGTACCTCTACCCACTGGGCCACCGATAGCACCAGCCCCAGCAGCGGAGAGTGCACGCCGCCTGAGTGAGTTTCATGAGTTTCAATGACAGAGGCTGCCCAGGATCTGCGGAGTGACGGATTCTCAGGCATTCGAGGATTGGATGGAGGCTATCGTTAGAGTCTTCAGATTAGTAGGTACACTAGATGATCTTATACCAATCCTTGCGGTGAGTCTCCTGCACGCAGTAGAAGGTAGATGGTGGAGTCTGATTCTCCAGGTGCACGATGAGCCATCACTAATTTGGACGGACTTCGATATCCTCTTCCGCTAGGTGTTTGTTCCAGCCACCCTCCATACAGTGCACATCTAGGTGTTACTACAACTGCGGCAGGGCAGCATGACAGTAGTTGAGTACTCAGTGAGATTTACCGACCTCTCGAAGAACTCCACAGACATGGTATAGGACCCATTCTTCCAGTCCCGGACCTTCGAGCAGGGACTGAGACATGATATCAGGGCTTTGATGATCTCCCTTAGCATTCCAACACATGCAGGAGTACAAGAGCAAGCTCTTCTTGAGGAGAGATTTCCTGATGATCCTACTCCAGCAGCGAGGCCTACCGTAGGGCGACACGTAGTGGAGACTTCTGCAGCTGGCATTAGAAAGATATCGCAGAGGTCCAAGCAGACCATGACATTAGGAGGGCGACCTCAAGATACTGGTTCGGATGTGCGGGGCACACACAGTAGAGCCAGTCATATGAGAGGCAGGCAGTGCTATGCATGCGGCGGGCAGGGCCACATGGCTTGGGATTTCCCGACCCACCATGTAGAAGATCAGCAGACTGTTGAGGGACCACCCAGGCAGAGGCAGAGGTTTGACCGTGGCGGTCCGCAGGGAGTAGGCGGACGAGGTAGGGGAGCTGGTCGAGCAGTGGGTGGTCGACAACGCTTCGAGGCTCTACCACCACCACCACCAGGAGGACCATCCCGACCACAGGGAGATGGCAGAATGGGGCAGGCTCAGCTCCAGGTAGTAGAGGCCTATGACCACATTGCACCTGAGATGATTCTAGGTACTATCTATGTATACTCCACCCTTATTGCAGTTCTTATAGACATAGGATCGAGTCATTCATTCATTACCGCTACCATTGTTCGGAGTTCAGAGATTCCGAAAGAGACGTTGGATCGATCTTTATGGCTAGAGACTCCTACAAGAGCATGCTCTATGATTACACACTGGTTCCGGTAGTGTGAGCATACTCTAGGAGGTGAGAGCTTCGGCTGAGATCTTCTTGTAGCGGCGTCGAGGCCTTAAGATGTCATCTTGGGTATGGACTGGTTGTCTACAGTCCATGCTTAGATTAACTGCTTTAGGTGCAAAGTGCGGTGTGTCCGCACAGATGGGAGCAGGTTCACCTTCACCGGCAAGAAGGGAGCCTTTGTAGTGCAGGATGGACTTACGTAGAGAAGAGGGCAACCGATCACCCATCAGTTGCCTAGTATCCTCCTAGGAGCAGTAGATGTGCGGAGTCCTAATTTTCTTGTTGTGGTGGATCAGTATGCAGATGTTTTTTCTAATGACATTCCAAGGCTACCTCCTTGTAGAGAAGTAGACTTCTTTATTGACCTGTACCCCGGGACAACACCGATATCTACTCCAGCATATCAGATGGCTCCCACTGAGCTTCGTGAGCTGTGGGTACAGTTAGAGGACTTTCATGGAAAGGGATTCATCCAACCCAGTGTTTCACCCTGGGCTTCTCTGATTTTATTCTCCAAGAAGGCGATTGGGAGCTTATGACTATTTTTCATCTACTGTCGCCTGAATCAGGTGACCATAAAGAACAAGTATCCACTCTTGAGGATTGATGACCTCTTTGATCAGCTCAAGGGAGCATGATGGTTTTTGAAGATACACCTTAGGTCAGGCTATCATCAGCTCAGAGTTCGAGAAGAGGATGTGTAGAAGACATCCTTCATGTGTCGGAATGGCCACTCCGTGTTCTTGGTTATTCCATTCAGCATAACCAATGCACCAATAGTGTTCATGAGTCTCATGAACAAGATCATCCAGCCTTACCTAGATCATTTTCTTGTAGTATTCATCAACGACATACTGATTTACTCGACTACTGAGGAGGAGCATGCCTACCACATGCTGGTTGTACTGGACACACTCCGAGAGCACTAGCTTTTTTGGTAAGCTCTTGAGGTTCCAAATCTAGATTCGAGAGGTTCACTTCTTGGGGAACATCATATAGGAGGTGGGAGTTGCTGTGGATCCTGTGAAGATCGATGAAGTACTTTCTTGGGAGCCACCTAGGAGCGTGACGGAGGTGGGGAGTTTCCTAGGTCTGACTGGGTAATAACCGAGATTTGTGCCAGAATTCTCCAGATTTGCAGCAGCACTTTATGCTTTGACGAAGAATTGGAAACCCTTCGTGTGGTCAGATAAATGTTAGTAGATCTTTTAGGAGATGAGACATAGATTGACTAGTGTGCCATTCTTGAGGCTTCCAGAGGGGGGCGTGGGGTACTTAGTTTACTGCGATGCATCAGGGACCAGACTTGGGTGTGTCCTAAAGCACCAGTGGGCAGTGACGGTCTATGGTTCATGAAAATTGAGTCAGCACAAGAAAAACAATGCTTCCCATGACCTGGAGCTAACAGTAGTGGTATTCGCCTTGAAGATGTGGTGGCACTATCTGATGGGCGAGTGCTTTATAGTCCACTCTGACCACCAGAGTCTCAGGTACATCTTCTCGTAGAAGGACCTGAACCTGAGACATCAGAGATGTCGCTAGTTCCTTGAGGACTATGACTTTGAGATAGTCTATACTCCTAGGAAGGGGAACATTATGGCTGATGCTCTCAGCAGGAGGTCGGGCATTCAGATGCTTGGAGAGGCGACAAAGTAGTTAGTCGCTTTGCAGATATCCTTCATGGATAGAGATGGGGCAGCCTTCTTATAGTCCCTCACAGTCACCCCTCCACTACATTAGTGGGTCAGAGTGGAACAACATGGGGACGTTGACAGTGAGACGTGGCGTGCATAGATATCCATAGGATAGACACCAGATGGATTTTCTGTAGGAGGAGAGCATATCATCCTCTTCAGGGGATGTACCATGGTACATGTTCCATTACAGGAGGAAGTGCTGAGGGAGTATCACACTTCCCCACTGGCGGTACATCCAGGAGTAGTGAAGATATACCAGGATCTCCGATGACATCACTAGTGGCCGGGTATGAAGAAGGCTGTGGCAGAATTTGTTTCACGATGCCTCACCTGCCAGCAGGTGAAGGCAGAGCACTAGGTACCAGTATGCTTGGTACATACCTTAGAGGTCCCGGAGTGGAAGTGGGACGGGATATCCATGGACTTCGTGACGGGGATTCCACCTACATCTAGAGGACACGACTCCATCTAAGTGATCGTCGACCGACCAACCAAGTCGGTCAACTTCCTACCTATTTGAGAGCAAGGATTAGTGGAGAGAATGGGACGCCTCTACATTGAGGAGATCCTATGACTTAATGGTGTACCATCATCTATCTTCACCGACCAAGATGCTCAATTTACTTCCCAGATTTGGAAAGGGTTGCATGAGGAATTTGGGACACAGCTACGCCTATGCACCACCTTTCATCCTCAAACAGATGGCCAGACGGAGATTACTATTTAGATACTCGAGGACATGCTCTGTGCATGTTTCCTTGACTTTGGTCGCAGTTGGGATGATCACCTACCCTTGGTGGAGTTTGCGTACAACACAAACTACCACTCCACCATTGGGATGGCACCATACGAGGCACTGTATGGACGTCCTTACAGATCACCACTATGCTGTAAATACCCTGGGGAGTCATAATTATAGGACCAGAGATGGTCCAGGCTACGATGGAGAGTGTGCAGATCTTTCAGGAGCAGATGAGGATCACACAGAGTAGATAGAAGTCCTATACAGATAAGAGACAGAGACCACTAGAGTTCAAGGATAACGTCCACATTTTCTTATGGGTCACACATCGATGTGGATTACGAAGATATAGCCGGGGTGGAAAGGTATCTCCGCGCTTCATCAGACCATTCTAAGTCCTCAGTAGGATAGGCGAGGTGGCTTACCTCCTGGCCCTTCCACCTCAGTTGCACCAGGTGCATGACGTCTTCCACGTATCTCAGCTGAGGAGATACGTGCCCGACCCGACCCACATCATAGATCATGTGGAGCAGGACATCGATGACGGAGCTACATTCACAGAGGACCCAGCGGAGATCGAGGATCGACAGGATCGATTCCTACGTGGACTTTCAATTCCTGTGGTGCACGTTCGTTGGCAGCACAAGAACATCCAGGAGAGCATATGGGATCGGGAGGCTCAGATGTGTACATAATACCCTAATTTCATTCCTAGTTTATGATGTAGCTTTACGGGGACGTAAAGCCCTGAGGTGGGAGTAATGTAAAGAGCTGGAAATTTCATGGAAAATAGTTTCTTAAATTCTTTGGAATTTTACAAAGCTGTAGCTTCTGACAGTACTTTATTTCGAGGTCCGGTGTGCCCGAAATCAATTTCCGAAGTTTAGCTCTTGTACGTTTAGTAAACGAATGAGCGTGTTTTTATATCTTTTTGAACTGGTGCTCGGAATTGAAATCTGAGGGCACCGATGAACTCACAATGCGAGTAATTTCTTAAGAGGACCTTTACTGTAGTTGCATTTTCATGATAGGAGAGGTTAAAAGTTGTGGATTAAGTAAGAAGTGAATAAAAATTGTGGAACAATTTTTATTTTATATCAAGGGTGGTTATATCCTACATGGGGGAGTTGGGATGGGACCACAAGCTCCTAAATACCCATGTGAGGATAATTGTGAGGTGGGGCCCACACGAGTCCCAACCTTTCACATTCCCTAAACCCCTTAAACCCCCCATTAAACCCCTTTGTTTAATGTTGACACCCCCCTTGAATTTAATTGAGTAACTCTTCCTCTCCCCTCTCCCCCTCATTAATTCATGCCAACACACACTTCAATTAATTGATTGAACTTCTAAAATTAAGTTAATTAAGTGTTGAAATTTAAATTTTGAATGATTGGAACGATTAAATAAAATAAGTATATGTCTTATTTTATTTGGGTTGGCAATTATTGTGTGGGGAAGAAATTGAAGAGAGCTCTTTAGTTTCGAAGAACTGTTTATCTCATTTGTTGAAGAACCCCAACTCTCTGACGAAGAACATCGACTCGGCGAACCCGGTTTCTCCATCCTCTTCTTCCTCCGTGACAACGGAGGAGAAACTGACGTGGGAACTCGCCAATGATGACTCACCTTTTTATTCTTCTCTCCGTGATAAAAGTGAAGACGTCACTTCCTTGGGTGCACACTAACGACGACGGAAATGACGCCGTCATCCACGGTGCTTGACACCCATACACTTATTTTCAAGGTAGGGTGAATTGTTCCAATTTTATTTGAATAAAATTTTTCATTGTGTTTCGTGAAACCTTGTTCATTTTTGGCCGATTATTACTGCCTAACGTGGAGGGCATGGACCGAACAAACACGGCCTGATGACCCTCCATCATTTCATGATCTATTTGGAATTGGAAACCGGAGGCGGAGAATGAACAGTGTCATCGCATCGTGCTAGAGACATGGCGAAAAAGCCGACGCCGTCACGCCGGCTGTGCGGGAAGAACCACGGACCACATGATGGACCACTTTGGTGGAAGAACCAGCCGGCATGTCAGCCGGCCGGGTGGAGCTGGTCTACGACGCTAGGAGTGTGCCGCGCTGGAAGACAGGCGGCCCGCCCATGCCGGTCGCGTGCATAGAAGACCGACCAGTCTAGCCGGCCGGTTTGGGGAAAGGCAGCGCCGCTTGGCTCCGCCGGTGCGGACAATCACCCCCCCCACTCTTGGAACCTTCTCGGCCTTCGAACGAGCCTGCCAGGCCGTGCGCCCGGTCGGGCCGCACCTGGCCAAGCCGAGCCATACCGCACCGGGCTGGGCCGAGCTGCGGCACGCCGGCTGGGCCGCGCCCCGCCTAGTAGGGCCGCGCCACTTCGGGTCGGGCCGCGCCACATCGGGCCGGGCCTCACCCATTCGAGATGAGTTATGTATTCATTCGGACTAGTCTGACACCCCCTTCTGGGTCGGACCCATCAAACTAGTTTAACCCGACCCGTCAGCCCACTTGGCTAAACGGGTCGGGCATGTTAATCACTTAAATGAGAATAACGTAAAGACAGCACATCCGATTGGCGCGTCCTCTACGACACTAGGACCCTTTTGACGATACGGTTCATTTTTGATACTTTAAGTGAGTTTTAGACAACTTTGGATATCCGATGGGTTAGAAATTAGCGTATTTCTAACCGGGCCCCTGGAACGGAAAAGCCAATATCTCTCAGACCGGGCATCCGACTGACGCGCCGTCTGTCGCGTTGAGTTCCTATTGACGAGACAAAACATTGGGATACATCAACTCTGGACATTGTGACCGTTGATGTATCGAACCTCTTTGATCGTGGAGCGGACCCTCCCGGAATCGAGCGTGTTGTATTCAGGAACTCTAGAGCTGGCTGCGACTAAGACGACGATGACGATTGTACTTGGATCCTACGTGGGTTCAGCAGCAAGGACGATTGTACTTGGATCCTCCGTGGGTTCGACAGCGATGACGACTGTACATGGATCCTACATGGGTTCGACATTGATGGTTACTGTACTTGGATCCTACATGGGTGCTGCAGCGACGACTTCTGTACATGGATCCTACGTGGGTTCGGTAGAGGAGATGATTCAGAGGCTTCATCTAATCATCTCCACCCATCTTCATGAGCAGTATACCTATGTGAGCTGATTCTTGATCTTCAATCATTATCATTGATGTGATTGACTTTTTTCCTGTGTGGAATGGGTTGTGCTTTCCTGTGTGGACTATGTTGTGATTGGGCTTGAGATTTGGATCCGAACAGTATTGATGACATAGGTATATGTATGGGCATATAACTAAGTAGAGTCGGTTGATACTTCGTGATTGTATCCATCCATTAAGGTTTATCCATCGTGGATTCTGGGAGACCTTCAGAGGTCTCGGGGTCCCTACTGAGTATCATATACTCACCCCTGCACGGTCTATGCCCACACAACGTTGTGTTGGTTGCAGATGACAGACAACGCTGATCGTGGTTGAGGCTTGTGGAGCGGGATGGTATCTGTAGGTGGACTATCAGGCGGGACGTACACGGTGCGGGCCGACGGACTCGAGGAGTTGAAGAGACCATATGTACCCACCCTTCAGGTCGGGTTCCCGGAGGACGACTCGGTGTTTGCTGCTTTACTTTTTAGCGGTTGTACTATAAGTTTCTCAGTTGTATTGTACTTTCCGTTGGGTTTATATACTGGCCCATTTACTTACCAGCACTAACTTTTGTACACAATTTACTTTGTCTTAACTCCATCTTGCATACTATGTTGTGTTTGTTTACTTATATAAAGGGAATGCCTTCCCTTTTATCGGGAGTTACGCCTTTGGTGCTAGTCGCCAACCCCTAGCCTATGGAAGGCGGGCTTGGGGTAGTCATGGCACGGGCCCCGGGGATGGGTCATGACATAAATTGTCTTAGTAGAGGTTGCAAATCATATTTATAATGTCTAGCAGATAGATGTAATGTCAGAATTATTAAAAAGATAGTTTGAGGAAGAATAGTTTTTGAGAAACCATTTTCTTTACTACATAGTAATGATGAAACAAAGTTGTGTAAGTTGAATAAATCCTTGTATGGGTTGAAAATAGCTGTGATCCTGGTACTCCAAAACATGACATTTTCATTAAAAATGTGAATTATTCAAAATAAAATGTTGATAAGGACTTACACATGAAGGAGATGAGATTGGGTACCCTGATTGTTATCATTTATATTTATGACATAATTTTTTAATGAGATCCTGAAAAATCATATAATAATTTTGCAAAAGAATTGATGATTTTTTAAATGTTAATGATCAAATAAGATACCTTATTTCATTGTTTATATGTGTGATATAGGGAAAAATATATTTTTTATAAGATAATAATTCTCATGAGTTGTTAAAACATATTAATTTGAAAAATTAAAAAAAGTGTCAACCAATATTTTAGTTGGGATGTAGATGAGAAAAGATAAACCTAGTAAACTTTTTAATTAGAATGATTTTATAATTTTGTTTAGAATTACAATATGTCTTGTATCCTCAAGGGTATTATTGATTACTTTATATCATTATCTGAAATATAACACAGAGATAAAAAATAATCACACTTTTTTAATGGAAAAATAAATTATAGACATGTCAAAGGATAATCATATTATTTGCTGTTGTATAAAAGAATCACTGATATAAACATTCATCGGTATATATATTCTGATTGGAATATAGATCAAAATAATTGAAAATAAAATTCATGTGGAATATTTATTTTTTGAGATGGAATATTATTAAACAAAGACAATTTACCTTGAGAATATTAGAATTTTAATATCATTACACAACCAAATATTGAACATAGATGATATGGATAAAATTTTATTTGGATGATTTGAGTGTGAATGTTTTTAAACCATTAAAGATACCATTTTATAATCAATTTTCTATTGATCCTTCAAAATATCGTATTTTACCTTAAATATTTAAGAACATTGAAAATAATTATCACTTCACAAAATAGATTGTTTCTTGTGTAGATGTTATATTAGAGTAAATTTAAAAAAATATCAAATAACTGATATTTTTATTAAAGCAATTAAAAAATTATATTTTGTGTAATTGTTTCTCTATCTTCATCTTTAGCTTACACCATATAATTTATAAACTTTTTATAGAAGTATCTGACCTTTAATTGGAATATATTGATAAAAGGGGATAAAAAGTTCAAAAATTATAAAATGGTTTTACAAATAATTCTTTAAAGAATATAAAGTGGTGGTTATCATAATATTGGGAAGTGTGGGAAATTTAGAGTTGAAACTTTTTAATAAAATTGGGGAAGATAAAATTAAGGGGGAGATTATCTCAATTAGGTCCGAAATTTTCTTGTCTCCAAGGGATGGAATTCCTTCAAAAACATTATTCATTTTATTACTATTGGGTTAGGATATTCTCTTTAATAAAAAATGTTTTTTATAACTATTAAATAGAAGAGTTATTAAAAATTATTAGTGACAAAAAATGATGAGTTGTGAAATGTTGTTAACAAATGATCACCACAAATAAAAAGGGAGATATTGATGAATATTTGTGATATTTTTCTAAAAATGATTTCTATTTTAAAGAATCGTATTTTTTTGAGACTGTTTTTATACAATAGGTTAAAAAGGGTTCTTGATGATTGTTATGGAATTATAGTTAAATAGTTACTGGAAGAATGTTTTTCTATAATGTTGATGTATTTTTTTATGAAACATTAATTATAAAATTTATAGAAAATTGTGTTGATAAAATTTTAATGGAATTTTGACAAGAAACATTTTTTATTATGTTTTTGGAAATAATTTTTTTAAAATGTTTTTGGTTGTTTGTTATGAATTTTTTAATGACATTACCAGATGTTGAGATAGTTTTATTATGAAAATTTTGGTGTAGAAAAATTTCATAAAGTAAAAAAATGGAATGGTTTGATACACATTGTCATGTAAATTCCTACTAATATTAGAAAATGATATGCTACTTGTTCAACATTTCCATCATCACTATAATTCTCATGATAAAAGAATAAATGTTTTATAAAGGAAAAAAGAGTAATAAATATTATAGAAAATGTAGTTCCAAGAAAAAATCCCAAATAAAGAGTTTTATGAAAGTCTAGTATTGAAAATTGATGTACATTTTTCATCAAGATAAACTATTCAGAAGGAGGAAAATTTTCCAAAATAGATGAATAGTGACAAATGATGTACATTTTCTAGAACATAGTATTATTAAAAATGGATGCACATTTTCCAGATCTGATGAGTAGTAAAAAATAAATATCATTTTCAAGAACTCATTTATAGTTAAAAATGTACATTTTCCAAATCTAATGAATAATGAAAATGGACATACATTTTTTGTATGTAATGAATAATTAAAATGAACATACACTATTACAAAAGGGATGAGTAGGGGAATTGATAAAAAATTGGGATGAATTATGAAACATGTCGAAAAAGTTTATGAACAAATAAACATATAGAACAAGTGGATTAATAATGAAATAGACATACAATGTGAATGAACAATAAAATAGAAGAAAAATGTGGATGTATAGAGAAATTAATAGTGAAAGAAGATGAATAGTTATGTGGATGGACATAGTATATGAGTATCGGAATAAAAGGAAAAAAGAAGCTAAATATAAAATTGTATGTACAAATGAATTAATGTGGAAAACAGGCAGACAATGTGGATGAACAGAGAAAAAAGGTGTTGAGTCAATAAAATTTCCTTATGACTTTTCCATTTATCTATGTTTTGAAAATCACAAAAAAAAATTCTTACTGAAAATTATCTTTCTATAAGAATTATTTTGTTAGGAAATATTTTTTTAAAAAATGTTTTATCCTTACCTTAGTTGTTAATGTTTTATTCAATGTCTTCTCAAAACCAAGTCTAATAATTTTTTTATTAAGTAAAAAATTCATATCATTATAAAAAACCTAAAAATATTATCGAGTCTTAGTATTTTTAGACACCAACTTCTCTAATATTGAGACTCCAAATTATTTGAAATTTAGACTCTGAATATCTAAAATTCAGACTCTAAATTCACTAAAATTTAGACTCAAAACTCTCTGATATTTCGACTCTCAATTCCTGGAAATTTAAACTCTGAATTATCTAAAATTTAGAATCTGAATTTTCGGAAATTCAGAGTCCGAATTCTCTAAAATTTATACTCCAAATTATTTTAAATTTTGAGTTTGAATACTTTGAAATTCAAAGACCAAATTTCTCAAATTTTAGACTCCAAATTACATATATTTCAGACTTAAAATTCATCTGAAATAAGACTCCAAATATATATTTTTCAATAAACTCATTTTTCATATATTTAAACTCTGATTTCTATATTTTTTATCTTTTGATTATTCATATTTTTTTGAGCTAATTTTGTTTCATAAAATATTGATCCAAATTTGTTAGATCCTATTTTACACATGGTTCTTAATCCAAAGAATGTATTTCTTACATGATAAAATTTCCTTTTACATTATTGTGATTCAATGAAATGAAACCATAAAAATTGATTCTAACTAACCGTTTCTTGAGATACCCAAATACAGGTCCCTCTGAGATTCAAGGAAAAATATAATTGTTCGAGGAGGGATCCGACCATTGGAATCATTTCTTATAAACAAACTCTCTTTTGAATGAGATCATTATCATTCAATTAACTTAGAGATTTCATGTTGTGAAGTGATTTATAGAGTGAGAAATAATCTCATGCCTTGTACTATTTTTGAACATTTTATTCTGCTATGAACAACTTGTTCATCTTGCTTTGTGCAACTCCAATTGTTTTCACCTACAATCGAGGGCTTCCTGGTATAGGAAGACAAAGGTGACGACTACCTTAAAGTTCAATGGCTTGTATGAATATCACGATAGACTCTGATATTCTTATTGAGGGCTTACCCTGGTGTGGGTAAGATAGACATTCTTGAAAGTATAAATCAAGGATCCTTTATCCAAGGTTTTTGGATACCCTTCTCTTTGGGTTAATATATTTCCAACATGTTTATTTGTTTTGTTATAAGTTATATTTCCTCTAAAATATTTTTAAACAAATAAAGTATAACTTTCATATACTTCCTTATAGTTTTTATACTAATAAAAAATATTTTATATACTTTAAGGTAGAATATTTCATTTATAAAATATTTCTTAAGCTTTCTTAAGCTTAACTTTTTTACGTTTCAGTTTCTTATAATTTGAATTGGGCCCTTCCAATTATTACTTTACGTAAGAACCAATGTGTGTTTTAGAATTTACCATGTTTAACTTTGTTAAACATAGATTACTTTAATGTTAAATGTGAATTTTTTTATACATAAAATTTACCCCCTCTTGTAATTGAGTATCTACATATTATTTTTTGATCCAAAAATTTGTATTAGAGTAGGTATCTAGAATAATTATACATACATATAAACATTCATGCTCAAATTTTTTGTGCTCAATTTTTTTTCATAACTTTAATTCATCATGTTTTTATTAAGTTTATTTGTCTTTGTTTGTACATTTTAAATTAATAACAGGTTTTATGGAAAAGAAATTGTCTTAAAGAATGGCTGGTATAAATTTCAGTTCTATTGACAACTTTAATCCTATGAGACCACCAATCATTGATAGTAATGATTATGAGTACTGGAGAGATAGGATGAAGAATATTTTATGATTAACCCTAGAGTAGGTAACTTTGTTATGCACATTGGAGATTAAAAATTTCAAGACAAGGAAGTCAAAACCTTCATCATCTATGAAAAATAGTAATATCAATTAAACTACAAGGTATGAAATACTTTGTTGTGTTCTATGGCCAGGAATATATAAAGTCATATATCTTATTGTGAATCAGCCAACTTTATCTGAAAAAACATGAAGTTACACATTTTGGAACTTCTAAAGTGATAAAAACTAGAAGAGCATTGTTGAGAGCTAAATATCATGGTTTCTTATTTCCTTATATAGAACATGCTTTCAAAGTACAAAAAATATTTATGAGAATTTTAAATAGTATTAAATTTATGGGAGAGAAAGGACTTGATGATGATGTTTTTGTGGATAATATAATTGATATCATTCCCAAGGAATCAGAATCTAAAAGGAAAACTATTAATGAAAACAAAAAGTATTATACCTTACTCTTGATGATTTATTTAGAACTCTTCTTCAACATGAAATAAGAATGAAGAGAGATTAAAATTCCAACAAGAAGAATAATGGTAATGGTTGTTTTTCAATCACTAGTACATCCAAATCCTAAACTCTTGAAAGAGTAACCATATCAAAAGCTAAAAAAGTTGTTATTATATCTGAATCATGTGGCAGTGAATAGTCGGAGAATAAATTAGCCAATCAACCTCAAAGTATGAATAAAATTGTGTAAAAGAAATATTTTCAGTATAGATATAAGAATGAAGATATAATGTAAAAGAAAGATTCTTAGGTAACCTGTTATGAATGCAGAAGGGCTAGACATATCAGAACAGATGGTCCAATGATTAAGAGAATATATAGAAAGGAAAAGCCTTATGGAAGGAACATAAATAAGTAATGAAAATATATGGATAATAATTCCTTGAATGAAAATGAAACATGGAGTTTTAGTTGTAATGAAAGATTATATGATCCTTTATAATATGAATCTTCTGGTCAAAAGAATATTGGTCTTATAGCCAGATTACCCATTCAAAGTCATTGTCTTATGGATAAGGTACACAATGATGAATCCTTAATAAATATTTATTTAAATTTAAATTTTCTTAATGATGAATATTACAAATCTTTAGATGATTAATCTACCTTATTAGAAGATAATACCTTACCTTCTTTTGAAGAAGTTTTTAGATTTTCTAAATTACATGAAAATGAAAATTTAATGATAAAAAAGAAGGTAGAGAAAGAATATATTTAAATTTCTGTTTTAACAAAAGAAGTATCAGATCTTTCTAAGGATGTTGATCAGAAAAATTTTGTTTTTGGTAATATTTAAAAAACTATATGAATGTTAATTATGAGAAGGATATACATTCTAAGTATATTGAAAATTTTATTTCTAAGAAAAATGTTTTAGAGAATTTATGAAGTTCCAAAATTAATGACTTTGAGGATATTAATTTAGTCATTAGACTATAATATGAAATATTTTCTTTAAATAAACATTTATCAAATTTTACTCCTAGATGGAAAGAGTTTGATAAAATGTATTCACTATTTCCTCATCTTTAAAATAGTTCAAGAATTCTTTATACTCATTCAAAGCCAGTTTTTATTAATAAGTATTTTTTACCCTAATGTGATCAATTTTTCAATATGTGTCATTGTGTTTGATATTGGAAGAGAAAATTTTCTTTAAATAAAACCCAATCATTATATTTTCAAAGAGCTTATTTTTAAAGAAAATGTGGATTCCTAAGATTTTACTTCGTAAAATTTCCGGATCCAATAATGTTTTGATTATAAAAGACTAACTATTTTATTTTATGTAAAATAATGGAAGTACCAACAAAAATATGTGGTACATGTAGTTTAAATGTTCCTGGTACAAGACTGGTAACAAAAACTTCTTGGAAAAGATTTTCAAGATGAATGGAGGAAAATTAATTTTTGAGGAACATTATTAGGAAATATTTTTGGTATAAATAACATTATTCTTCTTGGAAAAAATTTAATTTCAAATGTTTTATTTGTTAAATGTCTTAAGCACAACCTCATAAGAATAATCCAATTATGTGTTTAAGGTTACCATGAGAATTTTAGGAATGATAAATTCTTATTACACAATTCCAAGGAAGAGTTTATCCTCCCAGTCGATAGGCCTGAGAATGATTATAAACATAATTTAGAAGACCATAGGAGCTAATATCTACCTTGACTTAGTGAAATGGAAGATCCATAATGGTTATGTCATAGAAGAATATAAAAATTTATTTGTAGGAACCTACGGAAAATCTCAAAGAAAATACTTGTAAAGGTTCTACCATCACTTAGAATTGATTATTCAATTTTTTAATACATTTTAATATTGATAGAAACATAAGTCAATATTTAAATCAATTGGTGGAGTATCAAATTTAGATAAATTAAAACTAGTGTATATGCATCTTTTTGTTCCAACACAAAATGGATGTGTTGGAGGAAAATACTATGTATTTGTTTTAGTTGATGATTACACTATATTTTTATGGGTCTATTCTAGAGTAAATAAATCTGAATCCTTTTCTTGTTTTGATTATTTTATATCCCATGTTAAAAATGATAAAAACCATTCATTAATATCTATTCATAATGATCAAGGGGGATAATTTCAAAATTCACATTTTTGAATCCTTTCGTTATAAAGAAGCCACTACTCATAACTTCTCAACTCCAAGAACTCCTCTCAATAGAATGTTGATGTTGAAAGAAGAAATAAATTTTTTCAAGAGATAACTAAAACCATATTGAGTGAATATTATATTTCTAAATACTTTTGAGATGAAGCTATTATTATTTCTTTTTATACTATAAACCATGTTTTAATCAAAAATTTTTTTAACAAAACACCTTATGAATTACAGACTGGTTGAAAACCTAGACTTTATTACCTCAATGTATTTGGATGAAAAGTATTAATTTTGAACAATAAAGACAACTTATAGAAATTTTTACCCAAATCCAATAAAGGAATTTTCATAGGATATTCTGCTACTTATATGTTTTATAGAGTCTTTGATAATAATTATTGTACTGTTGATGAAAAAATGCATGATAAACTTTATGAAAGTGATACTTTTGTTTTTTAACAAACCCAACCTCCATCCTCAAATTTTTTTTCAAAATCTGATAACCAACCATTGATTGATAATTTTTACAATAAGTAAAATACTCAATAAAATGTTTCTGAATTATTTACCCCAGAATACATTCTACCTTAGGTTGATGGAAATGTTTTACAAAACCGAAATATGTTGTTTCTTAAGAATAATTCTATTGATGGTATCATTAGTGATGAAAATCAATATGTAAGGACAAGATGTTCATTAAAAATTGAAGTAGGACATTTATCATTTCATTCAAAATTATAAAAAAAGCACTGATGAAGACTTATGTGATGATGAATGGATTACAGTTATGAAAGATGAACTAAATGAATTCGAAAGGAACAAAATTCGGACCATGGTTGAAAGACCTAAGGAAACTTCTGTAATTGGAGTAAAATGGATATTAAAAAAAATTTAATGAAAATTGAATCCTTGTAAGTATAACTCCCTGACCCCAGAATCCTGGAACTAATGCATTATTTTAAAACCATGGCATGATTACAAGGAATCATGTCCAGAAGGATCGAATAGTTTAACAGTCTTGAAAAATATATTACATACATGAAAATTACATTACACATTAACACATAAAACAAGACATAAATAATATTTTGAGAACACCACTATTCCTATAGCTTAACCCTACATATCAAACATAATACACATATTGGAATCTTGGGAAAACAAAACATAAGAAAGGGGTGAGATCAGATGCTCAGTAAGGGTAAATAATTTAGCGAAAGCTATAAAAATTTAACGAAAGTTGTGTAATAAAAAATAAACCTTTTAAACATAAAATTGAACACAATATTCAAAAAACAAATAGAGCATTTCCATATAAACATGTAGATAGATATTCTACTAGTCGAATAATAATATGTAATAACTAATTTTATAATGAGGGAATGCATAATGTCAGACATAATCAAGGACTCGTGCCATGACTACCACTTTTTTTCTCATGGACTTATGTGAAGACACTAATTTGACTCATGAGACTTACCGATGCATTGAGGGTCTATAGAGGGCCCCACCCATCACTTACCAAGTCTAATGCCTTCCTCATATGAAAAGGGTGAATCATAACATAAACATTAATATTAAAAATAGCATGTAAAATGTAAATACATCAACCGTAAACCATGAATGGTATAAAAAAACACATCCATAGTCAAACATATCTTAATTAATTCAATACAATATAGACCAGTGTATTAAAAAAAATAACATCAATCATGATTAATATCTAGTAAAGGATGTTGAAATATTTGAAAATGACCAGTAAAACTCTGAGAGAAATATCCATTTCCATGAAATCATTTAAAAGTTACATAATTTAGATTGGTAGACATTTAAAATCCATTTTTGAATATAAGTGTCACATACCACTTATAAAATTTTGAAAGTAATTAACATTTTAAAACATTCATGTCCTTATAAATAAATAATTAAAACCATTTTGAAAGCATTTTCATTAATAAGAATGATTTAGAAGTATAAATATTTAAACCATTTTAAATGATATTTAGTTAAAGAGTCCCTTTAAAAGAATCCTATTCAAAAAAATTTAGGAAACATAGATATGGATAATAAATATTTCCTAGTAAAAACATATTCACAAATAATCTCAGATAATAATGAGATTTAGGAATTAACCATTAACTAGTACTTTCTATTAGCTGATGGTATGTTTAACCTCTTGTATAATGACCATTTTAGGTTATTAAATTAAACCATAACCATATTATTATTTATGATATCATTTATGATTCATTTATTAATTTATACTACCCATTTAACAGTAATTTCCTAGTTAAAGTGACACTTCTTGTAATAATAGCTTTTTTTTGTCGTACGTGTTTTAACTTGTTATTCCTGATCTTATCAGTTAGATCATGATTTAAATACATCAAGAATATAAAAAATGATTTATATATCATATATATTCAAATATATATATATTTATACTTGATAGATATATGAAATGGAAACACTGTTCATGGAGATGGTAGTCCGTACGTACGAATGAATGTTGTCTCTGTTTTCTTATCGTATAGTATGGAAGTATGTAAAGGAAATATATTTATTTATATAAATATATATTTTTTACATATGAAATATTATTTTATATATCTCAAAATTAATATATATATATTTTTTTGAAAATTCATGAATGGTGACTATTTTATAAGAATATCATCGAGTCGTGGACACGGTAAGTCGTACGTACACACGAGAGACAATATCATTCAATAGATAATAAAATAGAGTTTAATTTGATGGTATATTATATATACAGAATCTTGAACATGTATTATTAATTATTTAAATTAATTATACTCATTATTATACCCATCCAAACAAATTTGTGTTGAATAACAAACTACACCATGATGTGGAGACGGTACGCCATAAGTACGCAGGTATGGTGACTTTGTCATTCACAGGATGGATAGAATAATGAATATGGTTTTCAAATATTTATAATAACATCCCCATATTTATAAAGTAATGGATTTATTATTTTAGTATTGAAATAACCAAAAAAGTAGTTAGTGGAAGAATAAGAAAAGAACATTGAAAGAGGTGACGAAATAATTAACTCTTCTTTAGGTGCTTCCTTTTGATTTGAACAAAAGGGCTACTTGGGATGGATTTATGATCAATGTATGGACTCTTGGATTATGTGAGGGTAGTTAGGAGGATATTCGATGTGGGGTTGTCTGAGCCAAAAGGCTTTTGATGTGTGAATTAAATATAAAGTGAGGTGCCATTTTATAAGAGAGGTGAGGGTCACTTTAGGAAAATCTTGAAATATTAATTGATTGTAAAATAATTTTCAGTTTCTAAAAGCTTAAAATATATTTATATCTATGATATGGTGGTTTTGGGTTGAAATTATCTCAACCAATTGGTTTTATACATGTTTAGGTCACCATATTATCCTTATTTTTTTAGATTTAACACTTAGTTAAAAAGTTTAACTTTTACCAGGTCTTCTTGTATTATTATAATACATGGTTAATAAACATACTATAAAATAAAATTACAACATCAAGTGATTCAATAATGACATAACTATCATTATATAAGACCTTGGCCATACCTTATATTTTTAGAACTATTATATAATTTAATAAAATAGCATGTGTTTTAAAAACTCATTTAAGTAAATTTTGACACTATTTAGTATTTGTTTTTTGTTAAAGTAACCACTAATTAATTTCTTCTTAAAAAATCAATTTAATCAACTATAATATGTCATATTAACCTAGAAAATTATTTTATTGCATCAAACATGTCAATTGACATTTATTATGATATTTATAAAATCAATTATCTTATTCTTCCATTAATATTGTAATTACTTCATCATCATTGTGTCATAAATAAATTTAAATATTAAATGTATAAAAATTATAAATTAAATTCCATGATTAAGGAAATATTTTTATATTTAAAATTAATATTTATAGTCAAATGTATCTTATGCGTAACTCCATATTAAAAATGGTTTAGTTAATATAATTTTAATTTAACTCTGTTAATACTTCTTTAAATAAAATATAATAAATGTCATAATCTAATAAAAGTTGATAAAAAAGGATCATATTTTTATTGTAAGGTTTAATTAGGTCAAAATAAACATATAAAAAACAATTATGACATTTGTGGCGGTAATTATAATATCTTTTTTACCTTCAATTACCTTATTTACTTTTAACCATTGTAAATAAAAATCAAAACATACTATTGACCAAAAAATATCATCCCAATGAATAAAATTTTACATAGTAATGTCAACTGTGTCTATCAGAGTTATGAAATTTAGTTCACAAAAGCGGTAAAATTATGATCTATGCAAATTTTTAAATGTTCCTAGAAGGTGGGTAAAAGTCATGAAATAACTCGATTACATTTTATATATCAAATCATATTATTTAATGACCCCAATAAATTACATTGAACTAATATAGGTATTATGATTATATTTTGACTTTAAAATAAATATAATTAAAAATAACAATTATTTAAATAAAAAATTCGGTTTTAAACAATAACACCGTGTTTTTCGCTATTCATCAACAATTGAATGTTTTCAGAAAAATAACAAAGATTCACCGTAAAACAATTATGATATTCCAAATACCAAAATGATGTCTATTTTACCAAATTTAAAACATATATGTTGCATTAATTAATTTAAAATTAATTCGGGTTTTCAAAATCAGAAAACATGTATTTAAGAAATAAAACTATCAAAAGATTGACATGTGTTTATGTCCAATTTAAATGTGAATTTTTTTACAATGTACTATATTATTTTAAATTATAAAAATAAAATATAATTATAATTTAAAAACAGTCAAATTCAAAAACTAATACTAAAAATAATTTCTATTAGAATAGTTGAATTCAATTAAAATTTAGTATTTTTTCACTATTCATCAAAAAATTAAAGTTATCAGAAAAGTACCAAAAATTTATCCAAACAAAATTTTTATGAACCTCTTTTAATGAATAATTTAATTTACTTAAATTGAATATATAAAAGGGTCAAATATTGTATTACAAAATGTTTTTCCATTAAAAGGTAGAAAAACTGCATTTTTTGAATAATCCATCTTTTATCTAAAAAATTGAATTTGTACTTATATTATGTGTAACGAACCAGCCCACGTCGACCCTGAACCGGTCACCCAGGCCAGCCTGTGACATGTCCCGATAGGTCCTCCCAATCCTCCCAGAATGGTGACAATCATCTAGGGCATCAATAGAGTACACAAGGGAATGATTTAACACAAATATAAACAATCAAACAAAAAGTGGAAAGAATGGGACAACTGAAAATACATTTATATAAAAATTGAAATGAACCTTATTTGTACATGAAAATGAAAGTAAAAATAAACCAACAACTCAACAGAACAAACGTGATAACCAATTAACTCCATGTGAACCCTCTGGTCACTCTCTAACCCAATGATCCCAGGTCACCCAAGGCGATCGAACACAAGATGAAACCAACACAAGGGATAAAAACAAAAGAAGGCTATAGGTGTGAATATTAAAACACTGTAGGTTAGCCTGATATTTTATTCCCAATGCACGTCATCTAAAATAATATAACTATCAATTTCATGTTTTAAATAAAATATATAATGGTATGTTATCCAAATGGGCCCCATTTTATAAAAAAATTAACAGACAAAAACTTGAATGTTTTATAAACAAGAATGCTAGTAATGATTTTTAAATTGATGCAACTTAAAAATTAAACAAGTTTTCAAGAGGACTGCATTAAAGAATGAAAACATTTAAATAAATCACACACACTTCTGAATTTACCAACTAAACACACCATATGCCAACAAGGAGTAAAAATATCCAATGACCACAAGTCACAGAAACACCCCTAGGTACTGGTTAGTTGTGAGCCCTTGGAACCTCATACCTCCGTGAATGTAACCATAATAAATATTTATTATTGTGAATACAATACACTAGTAGGGAGAATAAAAATATCCTAGTGGTCCTGTAACATCATCATCATCATCATATATTAGTTATTGTTGTCTTTATCAAACATGCTACCTGAAACAGGGGCCAAACCCCACCGAATCACTAGCATTCTAGTACACATCTGCCCACCTAGATACAAAAGATTTCCTTTAGTGCTCAAGAAAGTTAAACATATTATCAAATTCACTTTTCACATAAAAATTCCATTCCCAAACCAATAACACAAAAATATCACACAAACTTCATTCACATTTCTTTCACAAATCAAGAAAGCACTTAAAATTTTCGTAAATCAATTTCAAGGAGTGTATTATGTAATTTCACAGAAAACTCACTCAAAATAACTCGTTTAAGTTTAAAAACACATAAAAAAATACCCAAATATATTTGGAATCTCTAAAAACGTTTAATAAAATCATTTCATGGACCATTAAAGAATCCCAATTGAAATAACATGGTATATGCATGTAAAACGCACATTCCTTATTTTTAGGAAAGGCAAAAAGTGCCTTTAAACATTTTCTCAAAACTATCATTTGAACAAGTTATACATTTAGATATTATTAAGGATGTGTATAAACACCATTTATAGTAGTAAAAAACATTCATAAATCACTTAAAACACTTAGGTTTCATATTCAAAACACATCCATTTTCTTAAGGATGTGAAATGATCCATTTTTTGGCAACTCGAGCCAAAAAATGATGTAAATCAAAACCCATTTGTTTGTAAAACCAATTCATAATTCAAAATCCATAAAAGGTTCCCAGAATAATTTTTTTTTCTTCCAATGAATTTATAAATCCAAAAAAATAATTTTAAATTGCAGTAGACACATAAAAGCCCACCGAGAAATTTACCGAACACATGGTGACTTTTTCATTAAAAGGATGGATAGAATAATTAATATGTATTTTCCATATTTATAATAACATACCCATATTTTGAAATTACTGGATTTATTATTTTAGTATGGAAATGACAAAAAAAGAGGAAGTGGAAGAGGAAAAAAATATCATTGAAAGAGGTGACGAAATAAATAACTCTTCTTCAGGTGCTTCCTTTTGATTTGAACAAAAGGGCATCTTGGGTTAGATTTATGATCAATGTATAGACTCTTGGATTATGCGAGGGTAGTTAGGGGGATATTTGAGTTCGTGTTGTCTGAGCCAAATGTCTTTGGAGGTGTGAATTAAAGAGGACGTGACATGCCATTTTATAAAAGAGGTGAGGGGCACTTTAGGAAAATCATGAAATATTAATTTATTATAAAATAATTTTCATTTTATAAAAGCTCAAAATATATTTATTTCGAGGTTAAAGTGGTGTTGGTTTGAAAATATCTCAACTAATTGGTTTTATAAAATTTTAGGTCACCATATTTACCATACCTTTTAGATTTAACACTTATTTAAATAGATTAACTTTTACCTTGTCTTCTTGTTTTATTATAATACATGGTTAATCAACATACTATAAAATGAAAATACAACATCAAGTGATTCAATAATGACATAAAAACAATTATATAAGACCTTTTTGTTGAGGCAATAAGGTTTTCGTTGTGAATTTTTTATTCCACATGTTTTGAAAATCACAAACACTTTATACTTAAGCAAATCTATATTTTACTTATACAAGGAAAATTTCCTTCTCAAAGGAATATACCACTACCATATTTTCATTACTCATATAAATATTATTCTTAAGTATAAAAATCATATTCATACCTAAAATCATGGAATCATATAATACTTAGATATGAAGAATTCCTTTTTAGGATCCAAATTCTGGATAAGAACTCTAATGAAGTTCCACTCCGAATTCAGGATACGAACTCTAATGAGGTTCCAGTCCGAATTCTAGATACGAACTCTAATGAAGTTCCACTCCGAATTCAGGATACGAACTCTTATAAAGATACACTCTGAATTCTGGATACGAACTCTAACAAATATTGACTTCGAATTATGGATACAAACTCTCATATAGTTCGACTCTGAATTCTGATTACGAACTTATCTAGGTTCTGACTCCGAGTTCTCTAAATTCAGACTCTAAACTCTTATAAGTTCTGACTCTGAATTTCCATGAACTCGAACTCTGAACATTGTTAGATCTGGTTCCAAATTCTAGTGAAACCAGACTCTAAATTTATTTGAAATTCAGACTCTAGATTTATACAGAATTCAGGTTTTGAATTCCTAGAAAACAGAATCCGAATATCTCTTTATTATAGACTCCGAATTCCATTTTGGTTAGAATCCAAAATTTTATTTTCTTATATTCCGAGCATTAGTTTTTCTTATGCTTACACTAGTTTCATTACAAAATGATGTTGTGTTTTCAGATATTGACTAACCATTGGTTGAGTGACACATGTACAAGTCCATTCAGAATTTAATGAGAAGTATGACTGTTGGAGGAGGGAGCCGACCGTTGGAGCTTCGCCTATAAATAGGAGCTAATTCGAACATTCTCACAACTTTTGGATTTTTGGTGATCAGAACATCTTAAAGTTATTTCTAGAGAGAGAGGATCTTATCAAATCCGAGGCATCGTGCAAAATGTTTTGAACAACTTGTTCAAACATTGCTTCGTGCAGACATGATTCGTGCGACTCCAAATGTTGTTGATTACAACCGAGGGTTTTGGGGGATAGGAAGACAGAGGTTCCAATACCTTGAAGTTGAGGGCTTCCTTACTAAGGAAGATAGAGGTGCAGACTACCAGATAGTTTAGGGCTTGTTGGGATAGAAATACAAACTCTGATCTTCGTATCGAGGGCTTACCCTGGTGTGGGTAAGACACACTTTCTTGAAAGTATAAATCAAGGGACCTTTATCCAAGGTTGATGGATACCTTTATCTTTGGTTTAAAAGAGTTATTGTTTGTTACTTTTAGATTTTACTGCTTTGTTTTTACGCTTCATTTTTTATTTTTAAGTAAATTATAACTTTCTTATACTTCCTTACTTGTACTCGGATATAGATAGATTCTATACACATTAAGGTAGAATATTAATCCTTGTAAATTTTTTAAAGTTTCATTTTCGGAATCACTTTTCCAGAATCTAGAAAATCTTTTGTACTCATAGTGGTCTTGTGAATTATCTTTTTTAACCTTGTTAAACATAACCATCCTAAACGATTCTTAAGGGAATTTTTTAAAAGGTAAAATTCACCCCCCCTCTTGTATTTGAGAGTCTCATTCTTATTTGGATCATAATTTTGGTATCATAGAGTATATCATACTCAATGTTATACCATCCTAACAATTGGTATCATATCTTTTGGTTCAATCTGAATTAATCTCACGATTATATTCAGAGGAGAATTCTTGGAATAGATTTTTTCGGATCCACATTTTCGAATTCATACTTCCGGATTCATACTTTTCAGAATCTATTTTTCGTAATCATAGTTCAGATTCACTTTTTTCTTAGAGATACAATTTTTCTTTCTTAGAATATTTTCTATTATTTACAAAATTATACTCATAACATGTTTGTGTGCCAAAGTTTGTTTCTTAAGTATGGCGGGATTAAATGTTGGTTCTATCGACAACTTAAATACTTCTAGACCACCAATTTTTTATGGAAATGATAATGAATATTGAAGAGATTGTATGAGGGATTTCGTTATCAATAATATGGTAGATAACATTGTCATGGTTGCCGAAGGATACAAAATTCTTGACAATGAAGTAAGTGCCTTTACTAATCAAGAAAAGCATGAATACCAACTCAACTATAACGTACGCAATACTGTACTTTCTTCAATGACTAGGAACATATATAGCCAAATTTAATATTGTGAAACAGCTAAATGTATATGGAAAAAACTTGAAGTTACACAATTTGGTACATATAAATTGGTTTAGACTAGAAGAGCCATGCTCAGAGCTGAGTATCATGGTTTTAATTTTAATTATGGAGAACCAATTTGTAAGGTGCAACAGAGATTCATGAAAATCGTGAATAGATTACAATCTATGTGAGGGAATGGCCTAGATGATGAAGCTCTTGTTGATAAGATCACTGATATCATGCCGAATGAGTTAGAATCAAAGAGAAATTCTATTGATGAGAACAGAAAGGTTACTCAAATTTCTCTTGATGAACTGTTTGGTATTATTCTACAATAGAAGACTAGAATGAAGTGAGATACTGACAACATAAAGAAGAATAATGAGAATGGTATTGTTTCTTTCACTACAACTACAAATCACATGAAATCTAAGACTCCTGAAAGAGTTAGTAGATCAAAATCTAAGATAGTTATTATTCAATCCGAATCTATTGAGTGTGAAGACTCATAAAATGAGTTAGCTAATCTTGCTCGAAGGATGAACAAGATAGCTGGATAGAGAAATTTCCAATCCAAGTATCAGAAGAAGGAAAGGAAAGATAAGAAATATTTAGAGGTCACGTTATATGAATGCAAAAGAGCTGGACACATAAGACCTCACTTCCCAATGATCAAGAAGAAAGAAATAAAATTGAGGCATTCTGAAAGGAATAGAAAGAAGTATTACAAGTCCAAAGCTAAGAAAGTTCTGAAATCTAATGACACATGGAGTGCCAGTGGTGGTGACCCATCAGATGAATCTTCTGAATATGAATCTTCTGTATATAATAATCTTGCCCTTATATCCAAGCTACCTTTTGATAATCATTACTTTATGGATAAGGCACATAATGCTGAATCCTTGACCAATTATTCTTTAAATGATAATGATAGTAAATATTATAACTCTTCGGATGAAGAATCTTCTTCAGATAAAGAAAATACTCTACCTACATATAAAGAAGTTTCTAGGTTTGCTAAACTTATTAAGATTGAAAACTCAAAACTCATGAAAAATCATGATAAGGAAAACTCTAAGAATACTATTCTTAATAGGGAAATATCAGATCTTTCTAAATATCTTGATAAGAAAAACGCTTATTTTGAATGTATTTCAAAAAATATTGTGTAGGTAATTTTTGAGAGGAATAGACTTCCAAAAGTTCATGAAAATGTAATTTCTAAGAAAGATATATGTGCGCCTAGCTCTGGTTCAAATGTTTTTGAAGATAAGAACTTAGTTATCAAACTCAAATCTGAAATATTTTCCATTAGGAAGTGTTTTCGAAACATTACCCATGGTAATGAGAAATTTGATAAAATGTATTCACAAATTCGACCTCTAAGGAATACTTCTGGTTTTGGTTACACTAGTTCTAAACCGATTTTTAGTAACAACTACATTGTTCTTCAAAGTGCCCCATTTTTCACCAAGTGTCAATGTGTTGGTCACTGGGCAAAGAATTATTCCTTAAACAAAACCCAATCTTTAGGATTTCATAAGGACTATTTTTCTAAGAAAGTGTGGGTACCCAAAATTGTACTATATGAAATTTCTGGATCCAAGCAGGTCTAGATTCTGAAAACCTAAATTTTTCTTATTTTCAAGAAAATAGGGAATGTACCAACAACATTACATGGTATATGGATAGTGGATGTTCCTGGAATATGATTGGTAACAAAGACTATTTCGAAAAGATTATCAAGATGATAGGATGAAAAGTAAATTTCAGAGATAATGATCAGGGAGAAATTATTGGTATAGCAAAAATCATTCTTCTTGGAAAAACATTAATTTCAAATGTTTTGTTTTTTAATGGTCTTAAGCACAACATCATAAGAATAAGTCAATTATGTGATGAAGGAAACCTTGTGAATTTTAGGAATGATAAGTGAATAGTACACAATTCCAAGGAAGAGTTTGTTCTTTCTACCAATTGGCAAGAGAATGTCTACACACTAAACATAGAAGACCATAGGAGCCAAGACATACCTTGCCTTAGTGCAATGGAAGATCATTCTAGGTTATGGAATAGGATGATAGGACACTGTAACCTTAGGAACTTAGGAAAAATTTCTAATAATGCTTTAGTTAAGGATCTACTAGAGCTTTGATTTTATTCTTCCAATGTTTGTGATCCTTGTCAATATATAAAGAAACATAAATCAAGTTTTAAATAAAATAGTGAAGTCTCAACAACTGATGCACTACAGTTGGTACACATGTTTCTTTTTGGTCCAACACAAACTGGAAGCGTTGGGGGCATGTATTATGTATTTGTCTTAGTTGATGATTACACTAGATTTACAAGGGTCTATTTTCTAGAAAAGAAGTCTGAATCTTTATCTTATTTCAAAAGTTTTTGAGCCCAAGTCAAAAGTGAAAAAAACCTTCCATTGGAAACTATTCATAGTGATCATGGAGGAGAATTTAAAATTATGATTTTGAAACTTTTTTGTAGTATAAAAGGTATTAATCACAACTTATCAGCACCCAGAACACCTAAAAAAATGGAGTTTTTGAAGGACGAAATAGACTACATCAAGAGATAACTAGAAAAATGTTGAGTGAGTATTCAGTTGCCAAAATTTTTGGGCTGAAGCTGTAAGTATTTCTTTTTATACTATAAATTTAGTTTTGATTAGACCTTTTCATAATAAAACTCTTTATGAGTTATGGAATGATAGAAAACCTAGATTTTACTAATTTAAGGTTTTTGGGTGCAAAGTATTCATTCTGAATACTAAAGATAACTTACAAAAATTCACACCAAAATCTGATGAAAGAATTTTCTTAGGCTACTCCACAACTTCTAAGGCTTATAGAGTTTTTAACAAAAACACTTGAACTATTGAAGAGACAGTACATTTCAAATTTGATGAAACTGATCCCTTTGTTTTCAAACAACCCCAACTATCATCTTGAGATGTGTTTTCAAAAACTGATTATCAACCTTTGATATGAAATCCTTCTGATAAGGGAAATGTTCAAGAAGATACTTCTAAAACATTTACCCCAGAATATTTCCTACCCTATGTTGATGAACAAGTTTTACAAATCCCAAACAAGTCATTTCTAAAGAATCATCCCAGTGATAACTTCATTGGTGATATGAATCAACCTGTAAGGACTAGAAGTTCCTTAAGAAAGGAAATAGAACATCTAGCTTTCCTTTCCGAATTAGAAACAAAAAATCACTGATGAAGCTTTAGGTGATGATTATTGGATAAAATCCATGCAAGATGAACTAAATGAATTTGAAATGAATAAGGTCTATACCTCAGTTGAATGACCTAAAGAAACTTCTGTTATTGGAGTAAAATGGGTCTTCAAAAATAGGTGTGATGAAAATGGAATCATCATAAGAAATAAATCTACATTAGTTGCTAAAGGCTATAATCAACAAGAGGGAATAGAATATGAAGAAACCTATGCTCCAGTATCTAGACTTGAATCTATTCATATTTTACTTTCCTGTGTAGCATTATTCATTTTCATGTTTTTCAAATGGATGTGAAATGTGTTTTCCTTAATGGTTATGTCCAAGAGGATGTTTTTTGTTGAACAACCTCCGGGCTTTGAGGATTCAAAACATCCTGATCATGTTTATAGACTTACCAAATCTTTGTATGGCCTTAAACAAGCCCCACGAGCTTGGTATGATAGACTTAAATGATTTTTTCTTCAAAATAACTATGTTAATGGAAATGAAGATCCAATCCCTTTTTATAAAGAAAGATAAGAAAAATGTTTTTATTGTTTAAATTTATGTTGATGAAATTATATTTGGTTCAACTCAGCAATCTTTTACTGATTCCTTCAAGGATCTAATGAAATCTGAGTTTGAAATGAGTATGATGGGTGAGTTAACATTTTTCCTTGGTTTTCAAATTTCTCAAAAACTAGAAAGAATTTACATATCCCAACATAATTATATTAATGATCTTCTTAAAAAGTATGGGTATGACAACACTAAGATTATAAGTACTCCTATTGGTACCTCAAACGCACTTGATCTTGATGAAGCTAGGAAACCAGTAGATCAAACATCTTTTAGAAGTATGATAGGAAGTCTACTTTACATGATATCTAGTCGACCAGACTTGATGTTTTCAGTATTCTTATGTATAAGATATCAATCCAATCCTATGTAATCTCATTTAAAGGCAGTGAAAAGAATTTTTCGCTACATAAAGGGAATCATGGATTTAAGAATATTTTATACTTCTAGAAATGATTTTGTTTTAAAATGATTTTCAGATACTGACTTTGGTGGATGTAGAATAGACAGAAAGAGTACATCCGGAACATGTCATTTATTATGAGATTCATTAGTTTTTTGGTCTTGCGAGAAGTAGCACTTAGTAGCACTATCCACTGCTGAAGTTGAATATGTAGTAGCTAGAAGTTATTGTGCTCAAGTGTTGTGGATGAAACACACACTCACAGACTGTGGATTGAGTTTTACAAAGACTCAAATTTTTTGTGATAACACAATTTCAATTTCCCTTAGTAAAAACCCTACACATCACTCCCATGAAAAACACATAGATATTAGGCATCACTTTCTTAGGGATCACACACTAAAATGAGATATCATTCTTCAGTTTATCGGAACACAAGATCAACTTGCGAATATTTTAACAAATTATTTACCTTCCAATATATTTGAATACATTAAACAGAAGTTAGGAATGATAACTGTGAGGTAATCTTCCTTCATTAACTTCTTGTTCAACCATTCTTCTTACAGTAATAAACTCCTTTTCATAGGGGTAATACATTTTTTTGTTAGATTTTCAAATTTTTTTGTAAGGAGTCTTTCAAAAAAAATTCGTAATGAGCCATTCATAATTTTCATAATGAAAATTTTCGTAATGAAAATTTTCGTAATGATGTTTTTATACTGGAAATTTTCGTAATGAATTTTTCGTAATGGGAATTTTTCGTAATGAAGTTTTTGTACTGGAAATATTCACAATTATGTTTACGTACTGCAAAATTTTTGTAATAAAATTTTCATACAGGAAATTTTGGTAATGAAGATTTTGTTCAGGAAATTTTTGTAATTATAATTTTCGTAATGATAATTTTTGTAATGATAATTTCCGTAATGAGAATTTTCTTAATGAAAATTTTCATAATGAGAATTTTTGTAATGACAATTTTCGTAATCAGGATTTTCATAATTAGAATTTTCTTAATGGGAATTTTTGTACTCATATTTTTTTCCGTAGTGAGTTTTTCGTATTGATTTTTTTCAAGAAGAATATTACCTATTATGAATAAACTTCCTAGACAATCCAAAAGGTATGACTTCCTTACTCATGTATTTGTAGTCATTTTTATTTTCTGGTGGTTTCTTTTTTATTTTAAATTTCTTGGATTCATTTCTTCTTAAATATGAATGTTTTTGGTAAAAACTAAAATGATCGGATTCAAAATTTCCTTGCGGGTCTGATTTCAACCGTCAGATCAGATCAGAGAAATTTTCAACTGTTAGATTGGTTTTGGAAGTTCAAAGGTCAGCTTCTTCGCCTATATGAAGGGCACCCCCATAGTTTTCCCACATCGATCTCCAAACTCTCGTGTCTTGATGCTCTGCCTTAGTTTATAAAGCTCATTCTGAATCTTCCAGTGATCCTCCATTCTGAATGTCTATAAAAGCCACATCCCAAGATATGTCTTTCACAAAGCCAATTTCAAAATGGCAAGTGTATAGTGAAAGACTGGTCCATCTGAACTTTTACAAGTACAATTCTATCATCTCTAAGAACATCAAGTTGAATGGTTGGGAAGATGTATGTTTATCTTAGATAGGTGTTCAAGATGAGTTCTATCTGGAGTTACATGTAGAGTTCTATGAATCAGCAAGAATCTATGAGGAAGAGGGAATAGAAAAATTTTCTTTCACGTCTTATGGGAAGACATACAAACTTACTTACACCAAGGTAGGAAGCTTGGTGGGGCTGACATATGATGGAGAAGCTGAATTTTTCTCACACAAACTTCCAGATGTTCATGGAAGTTCTGTTAAGGTGAAGTCTGTGGAGTGTCTTAGGCTTGATGATGTAAATACAACCAATATTGCTCACCTATCATCTAATAATAGGATCCTTCATCTATGGGTACAAGGTTTCTTGGTTCCGAGAAAGGGTGAAAAAGATACCCAGAAAAAAAGTGATATATATTTCTTAGACTTCTTGGTGAATCTAAGAAAAATCAATTTGATGAGGCATGATTTTTTAACAATCAAGAACATAAAAGAGGGAAATTTGAGAGCACAAATCATCATGTACGATGCCTTACTATCAAAGTTGATAGTTCGGTGTCTGGATTCTTTCAATATTTCATGTGTGTCTAAGGCTTAGAATTTCAAGGTTATGCTTGTTAGTGATGATACCTTGAAAAGGATGAATATGTCCTATTCCAAGGAAACATTAGAGTTTTATAATTTTCCAGAGGAAGAGGCTGAAACCAATTAGGAAAATGTGGATAATGCTGAGCCTATGAAGAAGGTTGGTAAGAAGAGGAAATTAAAAGAAGTGATTGCTGAAAACAAGACCCACAAAACTATGGAAACCCAATAAGAACCTCCAAATATGAAAAAACGGAATTCATATCCAGATGAGGTGGCTGCTAAATGGAGGAAAGATAAAGAGAAGAGGAAGGAAGGGGACCCTCAGTTCGGATTAGACCCTGCTGAAGCAAAATCCATAAGAAAGAAGGCCGCTGAATACCTTTAAAAAGTAGAAAAAGAGAAGAAGATGAAAACGAAGATGTCTAAAGCTGAAGTTCTACAATCTATTTTGAGAGATACAGAAATATCTTCTAAGAAGATTCTAGTTCCGGAAGCCTTTGTTGTTCAACCTTTAACAGAGACCCCCAGGAAGAACTACTTCACTCCAGAAAAGTCTAAAGGGAAAGAGATTGCTGAAGGAGTAGAGAAAGGAGCAGGTGAAGAAGTAGATGAAAAAATTATTGAAGAAATAGAAGAAGAAGAGGAACTATAAGAAGAAGAAGAAGTAGAAGAAGGAAGTGGTTATCTATATGACTTGATTAAACATGTCTAGGATTATCAAGAGAATTAAAACCTATCAGAAAAACTACCACTCTGATCTTCTGAGGCCGAGACCTCAAATCTTGTCACTCCGGGAAAGGGAGATGAAAAAGGTGGTAAGGGGGATGATGACAAGGAAGAACAGAAATAATATGAATTGTCTAAAGAAGAATGCTTTGATAAGAACATTGTTGAAGAAGGATTAGAGAAGTAGAAACCAGATGTAGATAAGATTGTTCATGTATCTGAAAGCAAGGAAGAATCTCTTGATGAGGTAGTTCCAAAAGTTGATAAGGAGAAGAAAGTGCTTATGGAGAAAGGATCATCGCTTTGGAGAAACAATCTGAGGAGGACCAGAAAGACTTGAAATAGTTGAAAACCCTGTTGAAGAAGTTAATCCCCAAGGAAAAGGAATACAAATAGACCAATCCGATTTTGTTGTTGTAATGTCTTTCCTTGTAATAATTCTTTCAACTCTAATGAAAAATTTGGTTGGTTGTATCTTGTGTGGTTATGTAGTAATGTTTTAGGTACTTTATATCTTTTACATTCCATTAAATTCATTTTGAAAATCACCAAGAAAGAGAAGGAAAAATAACTACTCAAAGGGGGAGAAGGAAAAATCTAAAAGGGAAAATAAAAATTTCTATGTTAAGAACTATCCTTAAGTAAGGGGGAGGTTCTCAATACGATATTTTTCATTCCCATGATATTGAAAACTCCACTCCGGAAATCCAGAATTCAATCTTTAGAGTTCCTAAGCCTAAGGGGGAGTTAGTTGTATTCACCATCATCTATGAATAAAGTGAGATAAGTTTTAATTTCAAAGTCCAATGAAAATTTTCCATGTTCTTATATTCTTTTTCCAAAGGTTGTTTGTGCTTTCCAAAAAGTGGGAGATAGTTGAGTCAATAAGGTATTATTTATGAATTTCCTATTCCTCATGTTTTGAAAATCACAAACACCTTATACTTAAGAAAATATATATTTTACTTCTATATGGAAAATTTCCTTCTCATTGGTATATACCCCTACCATATTTTTATTACTCATATCAATATTTTTTTAAAGTTAAAAATAGGATTCATACCTAAAATAATGGAATCATATAATACATAGATATGAAGCATTCTATTTTAGGATCCAAATTCTAGATACGAACTCTAATTAAGTTCAACTTCAAATTCTGGATAATAACTCTAATGAAGTTCCACTCCGAATTCTGGATACAAACTCTAACGAAGTTTCACTCAGAATTCCGGATACGAACTCTCATAATCTTCCACTCCGAATTCTAGATACAAACTCTCACAAAGTTCAAATCCGAATTATGGATACGAACTCTCATATATTTAGACTCCAAATTCTAATTATGAATTTATCTATGTTCTGACTCCGAGTTCTTTGAATTCAGACTCCGAACTCTTATGAGTTCTAACTCCGAATTCCCATGAACTCTAACTCCGAACATTGTATGTTCTGGTTCCGAATTCTAGTGAAACCAGTCTCTGAATTTCCCTAAAATTCAGACTCGATATTTCTATAGAATTCAGGTTCCGAATTCATACATAACAGAATCCAAATATCTCTTTATTATAGACTACAAGTTCCATTTTGGTTAGACTCCTAACTTTTATTTCCTTACATTACGAACTTCATTTTTACATATGCTTTCACTTGTTTCATTACTAAACGATATTATGATTTTAGTTATTGACTAACGGTTGGTTGAGTGACACATGTACAGGTCCCTCCGAAATTTAAGGAGAAATATGACTGTTGGAGGAGGGAGCCGACCGTTGGAGCATCGCCAATAAATAAGAGCTAATTAGAACGTGCTCACAACTTTTTGATTTTTGGTGATCATAACTTCCTGAAGTGATTTTAGAGAGAGAGTCTCTTATCAACTCTCAAGCTTTGTGCATAAAGTTTTGAATAGCTTGTTCAAAAATTTCTTCGTGCAGAATTTCTTCATGCAACTCCGATTGTTGCTGATTACAATCGAGGGGTTCTCGGGATAGGAAGACAGAGGTTCCAACACCTTGATGTTGAGGGCTTCCTTGTTGAGGAAGACAATGGTGCTGACTACCTTATAGTTGAGGGCTTGCGGGGACAGAAAGAGAGACTCTGATCTTCGTATCGAGGGCTTACCCTGGTGTGGGTAAGGAAGACTTTCTTGAATGTATAAATCAAGGGACCTTTATCCAAGGTTGTTGGATACCCTTATCTTTGGGTTAAAAGAGTTATTATTTGTTACCTGTAGTTTTTACTAATTTGTTTTCTGCTGCATTTTGTATTGTAAAGGAATGTATATCTTTCTTATACTTCTTTACTTGTACTCTGATATAGTTATATTATATACACTTTAAGGTAGAATCTTAACCCTTGTAACTTTTGTTAAGTTTCATTTCCAGAATCACTTTTCTGGAATCTAACATGTCTTTTGTACTCATAGAGGTCTTGTGAATTATATTGTTTATCCTTGTTAAACATAACCATCCTAAAAATTTCTTAATGGAATTTTTAAAAAGGTACAATTCACCCACCTCTTGTATCTGAGAATCTCATTATTATTACGATCCTATGTTTGGAATCACAGAGTATATCATACTCAGAGTAACAGCATCCAAACACTTTGGCCTTAAATTATATTTTTAGGACTATTATATAATTTAATATTTTAGTATGTGTTTTAAAAACTCATTTATGTAAATTTTGACACTATTTAGTATTTGTTTTTTTGTTAAAGTCATCACTAATTAATTTCTTCTAAAAAAATAAATTTAATCAACTCTAACATGTCATATTAACCGAGAAAATTATTTTATGGTATCAAAGGTCTCAATTTATATTTATTATGATATTTATAAAATCAATTATTTTATTCATCCATTAATAAAGTCATTACTTCATAATAATTATGTCATAGAAAAATTTAAATATTAAATGTATAAAAATTATAAATGAAATTCAATGATGTAGGAAATATTTTTATATATCAAATTAATATTTATAGTGGAATTTATCTTATGCACAAATCCATATTAAAAATGGGTTAATTAATAAAATTTTAATTTAACTATTTTAATACATCTTTAAATAAAATATAATAAATGACATAATCCAATACAAGTTGATCAAAATGGATCATATTTTTATCCTAAGCCTTAATTTGGTCAAAATAAACATATAAAATAGAAATTTGGCATTTGTGGTGGTAATTATAATATCTTTTTTACCTTTAATTACCTTATTTACATTTAACCATTGTAAATAAAAATCAAAACTTACTATTCACAAAAAAAATTTCATCCCATTGAATCAAATTTTATATACTAATATCAACCGTGTCTCTCAGATTTTTGAAATTCAGTTCACGAAAGCGGTAAAATTATGTTTTATGCAAATTTGTAAATGTTCCTAGAAGATGGGTAAAAGACATTAAATAGTTCGATTACATTTTATATATCAAATATTATTATTTAATGACTCCAATAAATTACATTGAACTAATATAGGTATTTTGAATCTATTTTGACTTCAAAATAAATATAATTAAAAATATTAATTATTTATATAAAAATTTTGTTTTAAATAATAGCACCGTGTTTTTCGCTATTCATCAAAAATTGAATGTTTCCAGAAAAATAACAAGGATTAACCTTAAAAAAATTGTGATATTCTAAATTCTAAAATTATGTCTATTTTACCAAATTTAGAACATAGATATTTCATTAATTAATTTAAAATTAATTATGGTTTTCAGAATCAGAAAGCCAGATTATAAGAAATAAAACTATCAAAAGATTGACATGTGTTTATATCCAATTTAAATGTTAAATTACTTACAATGAACTATATTATATTAAATTATAAAAATAAAATCTAATTATAATTGAAAAATAGTCAAATTCAAAAACTAACACAAAAAATTATTTCTATTAAAATACTTGAATTCAATTAAAATTTAGTATGTTTTCACTATTCATCAAAAAATAAAAGTTATCAGATATGTACCCAAAATTTAGCCAAACAAATTTTTTATGTCCCTATTCAAAAGATTAATTTTATTTCATTAAATTGAATTTATATATGTGTCAAATATTTTATTTCAACATTTTTTCCATGAAAAGGAAGAAAAACGGCATTTCTGATAAATACTTCTTTTATCTAAAAATTTGAATTTTTACTTATATTATGTGTCACGAACCAGCCCTAGTTGACAATGAACCGGTCACCCGGGCCAGCCTATGACATGTACCAAGAGGTGTTCCCAATCCTACCAGTATGGAGATAATCACCTAGGGAATCAATAGAGTACACAAGGGAACGATTTCACACAAATATAAAAAATCAAACAAAAAGTGGAAAGAAAGTGACAAGCCAAAATACATTTACCTAAAAATTGAAATAAACCTTATTTGTACATGAAACTGAAAGTACAACGAAACCAAAAACTCTACAGAATAAACTTGATAACCAATTAACTCCATGTGAGCCCTCTGGTCACTATCTAACACAATGATCACATGTCGCCTAAGGTGATCGAACTCAATATGAAACCTACACAAGGGATAAAAACAAAAGAAGGCTATAGGAGTGAGTATTAAAACTCAGTAGGTTATCTTGATATTTTATTCCCAATGCATGTCATTTAAAATAAAAGAAATATCAATTTCTTGTTTTAAATACATGATATAAAGGTATTTTTTCCAAATGGGGACCTAGTCTATAAAAAAATTACTAGACAATAACTTTAATTTTTTATAAATAAGAATTTTAGTAATGATTTTTAAATTGGTGAAACTTCAAAATGAAAATAGTTTTCAAGAGGGCTTCTTTTAAGAATGTACAATTTTAAATAAATCACATACACTTCTGAATTTACCAACCAAACACACCATATGCTGATGGGGAGTAAAAATATCCAATGAGCACAAGTCACAGGAACACCCCTAGGTACTAGTTAGTTGTGAGCCCTTGTAACCTCATACCTCGGTGAATGTAACCATAATAAATATTCATTATTGTGAATACGAGCCACTAGTATAGAGAATATCAATATCCTAGTGGTCCCCTAACATCATCATCATCATATATTATTTATTGTTGTCTTTATCAAACATGCTACCTAGAAACAGGGGCCAAACCCCACGGGATCACTAGCATTCTAGTACACGTCTTCCCACCCAGATACACAGGATTCCCTTTAGTTCTCAAAAAAGTTAAAAATATTATCAAATACACATTTCACATAAAAATTACATTACCAAACAAATAACACACAAACATCACACAAACTTGCTTCACAGTTCTTTCACAAATCAATAATGTACTAAAATTGTTCGTAAATCAAATTGAAGGAGTTTATTAAGGAATTACACATAAAACTCATTCAAAAAAACTCTTTTATGTTTAAAAGCACAAAAAAACAATACCCAAACATATTTCTAATCTCTAAAAACATTTAATTAAATCATTCCATGTACCATTAAACAATCCCAATTGAAACAACTTGGTATATGCATGTAAAACACACATTCTTCATTTTTAGGAAAGGCCAAACGTGCCTTCAAACATTTTCCCAAAACTAACATTGGAACAAGTTATGCATTTAAATTTTATTAATGATGTGTTTAAAAACCATTTACAGTAGAAAAAAACATTCATAAATCCCGTAAAACACTTAGGTTACATTTTCAAAACACAACCATTTTCTTAAGGATGTGAAACGATCTATTTTTCGGCAACTCGAGCCAAAACATGTTGTAAACCGAAACCCATTTGTTTGTAAAACCAATTAAAAATTAGAAATCCGTAAAGGATCCCAAGATAATTTTGTGTGTGCATCCAATGTATTTATAAATCCAAAAAAAATCATTTTAAATTGCAGTAGACACATAAAAGCCAACCGGGCAATTTACCGAACACATGGTGACTTTGTCATTCATCGGATGGATAGAATAATGAATATGGTTTTTACATATTTATAATAAAATCCAAATATTTTTAAAGTACATGATTAATTTTTTTAGTATGGACATAACGAAAAATAGGAAGTGGAAGAAGATGAAAAGAACATTGAAAGAGGTGACGAAATAATTAATTCTTCTTCAGGTGCTTTCTTTTGATTTGAACAAAAGGGCATCTTGGGTTGGATTTCTGATCAATGTATGGACACTTGGATTATGTGAGGGTAGTTGGGAGGATATTTTATTTGTTTTTTTCAGATCCAAATGTTTTAGGAGGTGTGAATTAAAGAGAAAGTGAGGTGCCATTTTATAAGAGAGTTGAGGGGCACTTTATGAAAATCATGAAATATTAATTTATTGTAAAATAATTCTCAGTTTCTAAAAGCTCCAAATATATTTACATAGAGGATAAGGTGGCGTTTCTTCGAAATTATCTCAAAAAATAGGTTTTATACATGTTTAGGTCACCATATAAAACTTATCTTTTAGATTATCACATAGTTAAATAGTTTAACTTTTACTAGGTCTTCTTGTATTATTATATTACATGGTTAATAAACATACTATAAAATGAAAATACAACATCAATTGATTCAATAATGACATAACTGTCATTATATAAGGCCTTTGGCCATTCCTTATATTTTTAGGGATATTATATAATATAATAAAATAGTATGTGTTTTTAAAAATCATTTATGCAAATTTTGACACAATTTAGTCTTTGTTTTTTGTTAAAGTCATCACTAATTAATTTATTCTAAAAATAATAATTTTAGTCAACTAGAACATGTAATATTAACCTAGAAAATTTTTTTATGGCATAAAATGTCTCAATATACATTTATTATGATATTTATAAAATCAATTATTTTATTCTTCCATTAATAATGTAATTACTGCCTCATCATTGTGTCATAAATAAACTTAAATATTAAATGTATAAAAATTGTAAATAAAATTCCCTGATTTAGGAAATATTTTTATATATCAAATTAATATTTATAATTGAATTTATCTTATGCATAACTTCATATTTCAAATGGTTTAGTTAATACAATTTTAATTTAACTCTTTTAATACTTCTTTAAATAAAATATAATAAATGCCATAATCTAATATAGGTTTATCAAAAAGGATCATAGTTTTATCCTAAGGTTTAATTTTGTAAAAATAAACATATAAAATAGATTTAGGACATTTGTGGCGGTAATTATATAATCTTTTTTTACCTTTAATTACCTTATTTTCTTTTAACTTTTGTAAATAAAAATTAAAACTTTCTATTCACCCAAAAAAATCCATCCTATTGAATCAAATTTTACATACTGATTTCAACCATGTCTCTCAAGGTTTTCAAATTCAGTTCAAAAAAGTGGTAAAATTATGTTTTATGCAAATTTGTAAATCTGCCTAGAAGGTGGGTAGAAGACATTAAATAGTTTGATTACATTATATATATATCAAATATTTATATTTAGTGACTTCAATAAATTATATTGAACTAATATAGGTATTATGAATCTATTTTGACATTAAAATAAATATAATTAAAAATATTAATTATTTAAATAAAAAGTCTGTTTTAAACAATAACACCGTGTATTTTTCTATTCATCAAAAATTGAATGTTTTTAGAAAAATAATAAAGATTCACCCTAAAAAAATTCTCATATTCCAAATTCTAAAATGATGTCTATTTTACCAAATTTAAAAATTATATGGTGCATTAATTAATTTAAAATTAATTCTGGTTGTCAAAATCAGAAAGCAGGTTTTTAAGAAATTAAACCATCAAAATATTGACATGTGTTTATGTCCAATTTAAATGTGAAATTACTTACAATGACCTATTTTATATTAAATTATAAAAATAAAATCTAATTATAATTTAAAAATAGTCAAATTTAGAAACTAAAAATAAAAATTATTTTGATTAAAATAGTTGAATTCAATTAAAATTTAGTATTTTTTCACTATTCCTGAAAAATTGAAATTTATGAGAAAAGTACCAATAATTTATCCAAACAAAAGTTTTATGTTTGTCTTATAATGAATAATTTAATTTCATTAAATTGAATATATAAAAGTGTAAAATACTATTTTTGAAAATTGTTTTCCATTAAATGACAGAAAAACTAAATTTTTGAAAAATACTTCTTTTATCTAAAAAATTTAATCTATACATATATTATGTGTCATTAACCAGCCCTAGTCGACACAGAATCGGTCACCCAGGCTAGCCTATGACAAGTCCCGAGAGGTGTTACTGATCCTCCCAGTATGCCTACAATCACCTAGGGCATCAATAGAGTACACAAGGGATTGATTTCGCACAAATATAAACAATCAAACAAAAAGTGGAAAGAAAGGGACAACCCAAAATACATTTACATAAAAATGGAAATGAAACTTATATGTACATGAAACTGAAAGTAAAACTAAACCTTCAACTCAAAAAAATTGATAACTAATTAACTCCATGTGACCCCTCTGGTCACTCTCTAACACAATGATCACATGTCACCCAAGGCGATTGAACTCAAGATGAAACCTACATGTGGGAAAAAACAAAAGAAGGCTATATGAATAAGTCTTAAAACTCAGTAGGTTAGCCGGATATTTTATTCCCAATTCACACCATTTAAATAAAAGAAATATAAATTTCATGTTCTAAATATAATATATAAAAGTATGTTTTTCAAATGGGGCCCCATTCTATAAAATAATTACCAGACAAAAACTTGAATGTTTTATAAACAAGAATGCTGGTAATGATTTTTAAATTAGAGCAACTTCAAAATGAAACTAATTTCCAAGAGGACAACTTTTAAGAATGTACACTTTTAAATAAATCACACACACTTCTGAATTTACCAACGAAACACACCATATGCGGATGGGGAGTAAAAATATCCAATGAGCACAAGTCAGAGGAACACCCTTAGGTACTAGTTAGTTTTGATCCCTTGGAACCTCATACCTTGGTGAATGTAACCATAATAAATATTCATTATTGTGAATACGTGCCACTAGTAGGGAGAATAACAATATCCTAGTGGTCCCCTTACACCATCATCATCATATATTAGTTATTGTTGTCTTTATAAAACATGCTACCTAAAATAGGGGCCAAACCCCACAGGATCACTAGCAATCTAGTACACATCTTCCAACCAAGATACACAGGATTCCCATTAGTCCTCAAACAAGTTAAACATATTCTCAAATACACATTTCACATAAAAATTACATTCCCAAACCAATAACACACAAACATCACACAAACTTGCTTCACATTTCTTTCACTAATCAATGAAGAACTAAAATTTTTTGTAAATCAATTTCAAGGATTGTATTAAGGCATTGCACATAAAACTAATTCAAAAAACTCTTTTAAGTTTAAAAACACAAAACCACTATACCCAAACATACATGGAATCTATATAAACATTTAATAAAATCATTTCATCATCCATTAAACAATCCTAATTGAATCAACAAGGTATATGTATGTAAAACACATATTATTCATTTTTAGTAATGTCCAAATGTGTCTTTAAACATTTTCTCAAAACTAACATTTGAACAAGTTATGCATTTAAATTTTATTAAGGATGTGTATAAACAAAATTTACAATAGAAAAACACATTCATAAATCCCTTAAAAAACATTTTTTATATATTCCAAACACAACCATTTTCTTAAAGATGTGAAATGATCCATTTTTTGGAAACTCGAGCCAAAACATGTGGTAAACTAAATCCCATTTGTTTTGTAAAACCAATTCCAAATTGGAAAGCCATAAAATTATCCCAAGATAATTTTTTTCGTGCTTCCAATGTATTTATAAATCCAAAAAAAATCATTTTAAATTGCAGTAGACACATAAAACCTAACCGGGAAATTTACATGACACATGACATACACTCTTTAATAAAAAAACATATTTTAAGCACATAAAAATGGATAAAATACCATTTTAATGACATAAATATATTCAATATACTGAAACATATTCAAAATACCATAAAAAAGAGTGAAATCTCATGAAATAATTTATCAAACAAGAGGAGTGCACATTTATACCAAAACAACTATATTTTTAACAAAATAAGGCTTAAAAAATCATTACCACACAAAAAAATTAAAACCAAGGTTTCAAAGCATCACATATCATAAAAATATGGTTAGCAAAATATGGTAATGATGAAACTTAAAGGATAAATCTTTTTCAAGGGATATCCTACCTCAAATCCATGGTGGAAAGGAAACGCAAGCACGAAATCACCTACTACAGTTCCCAATACTCTAGAATTTTAAAGACCCAGCATAAACGAACCAAACCCCAATTAAAATCATTCCAAAATAGTACTCTAGGTCTATCATGACCAGGTGATAATAGGGAACAAAAAAAATGTAAGGAGAAGGAAGAGGGAGAAGAAAGGAGAGGGAAACTCACCTTGGAAACCAAAGCACTCTTCATCATACATTAGATATCCACCCATGGAGGAAATGTAATGGCATGGAAAATCTTGTAGGGTTTCCTTTGGTTTGGAAGAACTAGGGAAATTTTATTTGGGGTAAAAATTGTGAATGATAAAGGATTTATGATGGAGACAAGTTACATTAGAAAATCTAGAGGATTTAATGAATATTGAAAAGCTTCACCCTAATACTCAGCTAAGATGAGATTCAAAGAGTGAAAATCGACAATGGGGGTGAGCCTAGGTTTCTTGGTCTCTGGTGGGAGGTGTAATCCCCAAAAAAATAAAAAAATAAAATATAAAAGAACCAAATTATTTTTAAAAAAATGGAAATGGGCCCACGGGCTGGCCCAAGTCCTAAATAGATAACCTAAATTCACCATGATTATTAATTATTAATGGGTCCAGAAGGATATTCAGGCTTGAATATGTTAGGGGAGGAAATATAGGAAGTGGAATTATTAATAAATGTATAAAATTTAATGAATTATTAAAGAAACAAAAAATGTTTTTAAATATGAAAATGATCTCATGGTTTGGCCCAAATCATGAAGTAACCACCCTTTCTACAAAAACATCCAAAAAAATAATTGAGGCACCCAAATATAAATGATTATATATAGATGAAACAATAAACATAAACATTAATCTCCCCAAAGATGTAGGAAAATGAAAAAGATTTCTAATGAACCGGATCAAAACAAAGACATGAAGAACTGAATGTGACAATTCTCCCCACCATTAAAGTTTTCCTCCCCCAAAAAGACATAGCACTTTCCAGTTGAAAGATCAAAACCTAAAGATTCCTTTTCAATATGATCTGACCTATAAAAACATTTTAATATCATTCAAAATTAAAAGAACATAAACCTATTACCTCAAACAAAACACCAACATACAACCACATCGTTTGAATCAACTGATGGATCATGTCACAACCTCCATAACCAAATTATGAACCAGATTGTTGGGCCTTCCCCCAATGAACACAACGATCAACCAAACCAAATAGAAGTCAAGAAACCAAATATTCATGGAGAGTCTATAATGGACATCCCACCATTAAGAAACAACTATCACTAGACATCTTCTGAGGATGAAAATCCATGAGACTCATGATGGGTCTCCCCATCATTATAAACAATCTAGAAAAAAACAAAAAAGAATTCAACATGATATAGAATCGGGTATCACTCACACAAGCCCACCAAAACACTTCTGTAACAACCTACCAACCAAAGTTGAGAGGAACACAACATAAACCATTAAGCAACCCACTCTCAAATGGAAGTGGCATGAACTGGGCCAACACACTCTGCATGGATCGAAACCTCCATTAATTAGGGAGGGGAGGGAAGGGGACCAAATCATTGGGCCATTGAAACCAAAAAATAATCAAAGGAACTACCTCACTGAAATGTTAGATTTAAAAGGTTAACAATACTACCCAAAATAATAGGACTCCTGACTATGCACCTGCTTCACTCCGAAACTTATGGTTGGAGCTCTAATGGATGAAGAATCTCTTTCCTCATAGTTAGGCTTCGATACTCCCCAACTATTACTCCATCCCTTAGTTCCACACACTACAACATAACACTCCCATGAAGAAACAATAGATCAAGAGACGCCATAAAAATCTATTCCTCAACAACACATTTATACCCAAACAAGAACATGGAGATACATAACACTATTTCTCTCAATCCGATCAAGGAGAAAAATGAACAAGGCACACAAAAACACCCACTAAACATCACTGATCACAACTACTACAACCGAGAGAATCACTAGAAAGGGAAGTCACATTAAATCGATCTGAAACAACTATCTATTTCAAAAAAATGGGATGAGGTATCATTCTAATATGTGTATTTAACATTTGCATCAAATACATAGGTTGATCAACTAGAATGCTTGCTAATGGAGAACCTTCCATGGCCACATCATAATATCTAACATATCTTTAGAAACCAACAAAACATTTCTCCAAAACCGAACAACCAACAAGTTCCCATCTCAAGATGAAACAAGAGTATGACTTCTAGCTCATAAGGAAGCATACTGAATAGACAAAACTTCTAATAAATAGGATAAAACTTTCACATAACCATCAGTTCATAACAAACACCACAATTTTTCAGCTCAAAACACTTTTGAATAATTTAAACTATCTTGGTGGATTTTCACATTCACCAATTGTGTTTTATCAAGACTCAATCACATAAACATTTAAATTCTACCCCAGGCACTCAAATTACATACCGTACTAAACATTCATCCATATATCCACAAAACCGTGCATGAGATAACCCATTAAAATACCGAATGAAAAAAAACATCAACTTTAAAAAACTAATCATGTACCTTCCAAAGGCATAATAACCACAAAATCAGAATCTATTTTAAGATTTCACAAGACAAGATATGCTTATTCAAGAATAGTTTTATTAAATACTATCCATTTCACTGAATAGATCTTCCAAAAACAACCATTCTATTCCAACTAGCCCATTCCCATTTTAAAAAATTAAATAATGTCTCTTTTCTTAATCTGACAACCACAATGGAAAAAACCCCTTTCCAAAAAAACCCCAGTCTCTAAAAACCAAATTTCCAAAACCAATTCATTAGATTCAAACACATTTCAATAGAACAAAACCACGCATTTAAAAAAATGTTTTATAATTACATTAAAATGATCACACTTTAGAATCATTTTTTTCAACCTAAAACTAGTATAGATTAGGGAAAATCCAATCCCTTTCAATCATTTCAACTTCCTCCCCAAAATTTGTTTCAAAAAAACCCATCCTTCCAAAACCATTATTATATTTAATTTTTGAAAACCCATTTTCCACTTATCAAAATCTAATTCTTTCGTTTAAAACTGATTTCCAAAATTCTCATATAAGTATTTTGAAAACAAAAATTCCAAATTCAATAATGGTCCAAGAAACCCACAAATGGGAACTTGTGTCGGTGGGTGACTTGACCATACGGTTGGTGACCATGTGAAAAAAATAAATCCAAACCAGAGAGATTTATTAGGACCAATCCCCAGCTCCACATGGATTTACAGGCCCTACTATCTCATGGATTCCATTACTCAGACTACCCATGTCATATCCCAACACAAATAAATCAACAAGAACAATGGACACTAATAAATTCGGACATCCTGTTGAAACTTGTGGATCAGAACGAGCTAGAGATTGCAACCCTATTCCTGCACTTAACCCTCAATTCCTAACAATAAAACTCTATATACCTTGATATCACCCAAATAACAATTGTGCCTTCAAAATAAAGGTCTGCTAAGAGCCGACCCCCTCTGATACCATTTTTTCATGAACCAGCCTGAGTCGACCCTGAACCAGTCACCCAGGCCATCTCATGACAAGTCCTGAGAGGCATTCCTGATCATCAAGGGATGAAGACAAGAACCTAAAGAATCCATAGAGTATAAAAGGGAATGATTTATCCTAAATATAAACAATCAAACAAATAATGGAAATAAGTGGACAACCCAAAATACATTTATATAAAAATTAAACTGCATATTATTTGTACAATAAACTAAAGTTACAACTATACCAAAAACAGAACTGACCAAACCTGATAATAAACTAAATCCATGAGACCCCTCTAGTCACTCTCTAACATAATGATCACATGTCACCCAAGGTGATCAAACTCATCCTGAAACATACAGAAGGGCTAAAAATAGAAGAAGACTATAGGAATGATAATTAAAACTCTGTAGGTTAGACCAATATTCTATTCCCAATGTACATCCTTTAAAATAAAAGAAACATCTATTTAATGTTTTAAATACAATATATAAAGTTATTTCTTCCAAATGAGGTCACATTCTATAAAAAAAATTACGACACAAAAACATTCAGGTTTTGTAAACAAGAATTCTAGTAACAATTTATAAAGAGGTGAAACATCAAAATGAAACTAGTTTTCAAGAGGGATACTTTAATGAATATAAAACTTTAAATAAATCTCATAAACTCTTGAATTTACCTACCAAACAAAATTTATTCTGATGGTGAGTAAAAAATATCCAAGGAGCACAAGTCACAGGAACACCCCTACGAAGTAGTTATTTGTGAGCCCAAGGTAGCTCGTATCTTAGTGAATGTAACCATAATAAATTTCTTTTCTCATGCACACTAGCCAGAATTGAGTAGAATACAAATATACTAGTTTTCCCACAATAACATCATATTCATATTTTAGTTAGTTTTTTCATCATAAAACATTCTACATGGAAGCGGGGCCAAAGACCACGAGATCACTAGCATAATAGTAACGTCCGCCCACCTAGATACCCGAGATTCCCTATAGTGATTAATAAAGTTACACATATTATCAAATAAACATTTCACATAAAAATTCCCTTCCAAAACCATAAAAACCCAAAAATCCCACAAACTTTCTTCACATTTCTTTTGCAAATCAATAAACCACTAAATATTTTCGTAAATAAATTTCAAGGACTGTATTAAGGATTTGCACATATATCTCATTAAAAAACACTATTTTACGTAGAACCACACAACAAAACAATACCCAACCATATTTGGAATCTGTAACAACATTTAATAAAATCATTTCATGGACCATTAAAAAAATCATAATTGAAACAACATGGTATATATATGTAAAACAGTCATTCATTATTTTTAGGATAGGCCAAACGAGCCTTTAAACATTTTCTCAAAACTAACATTTGACATTGTTATGCATTTTAATTTTATTAAGAAGGTGTATAAATACCATTTATAAAAGAAAATAACATTCATAAATCCTTAAAAAACTCAGGTTATATATTCAAAAAACAACCATTTTTATAAGGATATGAAACAAGCCATTTTCCAGCAACTCGAGCCAAAATATTTTGTAAACTAAAAAACATTTGTTTGTAAAACCAAATCCTAATTGGAAATCCATAAAAGAATCTCAAACTAATTTTTAAGGCAGTTAATGTATTTTTAAATCCAACCAATTCATTTTAAATTGTAGAAGACACAAAAAACCCGACAAAACAATTTACCGAACACACGGAATAGACTCTTTAAAAAAAGATCTTTTTTTAAGAACATAAAACAAGATAAAATACCATTTTAATTCCATAAATTTATTCATGATATTGTAACATATTCCAAATACCATAAAACAAGTGTGAAATAACCTAAAATAATTTATCAAACAAGAGGAGTGCACATTTATACCAAAACAAATATATGTTTAACAAAATAAGTCATAAAACATCAGTTGCACACACAAAAATTAGAACCAAGGCTTAATAGTAGAACAGATCATATAAATAAGGTTATAAAAGAATGATATAGTTTAATCTTAAATGATAAAGGCATTATCAAGAGATATCCAACCACAAATCCGTGGCGGAATGGACGTACACACATTAAATCACCCATTGCGGTTCCCAACACTCTAGACCTATGAAGATCCACCATAAATGAACCAAACCCCCATAAAAATTGTTCCCAAATAATACCCTAGGTCTCTTATGAATAGGGGAGAAGATTAATCCAAGTGAAAAGAGAAGGAGAAGGAAGATGGAGAAAAAATGAGAGGGAAACTCATCTTAGAAACCAAAAGAATCTTCATCTTCCCTTAGATCTGCACCATTAGAAGAAAGGTGATGACATGGAACTTATTTTAGATTCTAGTTTGTTCTAGAAGAACCTGGTAAATTATATTTGGGGTAAATGTTTTAAAAAATAAAGGATTTATATATGAGAAAATTTTCCTTTGAAAGTCTGGACGATTTTCAGGAATCTTGAGAAGTTTTAGCCCTAATAATATGTTAAGATAAGATCCAAAGAGTCGAAATCTACAATGGGTATTCTCCGAGGAATCTTGGGCTCGGGTGGGGGGTGGAATCATCGAAAAATGAAAAACAATAAAAAATATATAAAGGAATTTTTTAAACTGGGAATGGGCCCACGAGATGACCCAATACCTGAAGAGATAACCCAAATTCACCATGATTATAAATTAATAATGGGTCCAAAAGGATATTTAAGATTGAATATGTCAAGGAAAGAAAAATAGGAAGTGGAATGAGTCAAAAATTTTAAAAAAAGAAAGATTTATAAAAAGAAAAATAATGTTTTTAAATCTGGGAATGATCTCACGATTTGGCCCAAATCATGAAGTATACACCCTTTCTACAAAAAGTACAAAGAAAGAATTGAGGCTTCAAAAGATGTATGATTATATATATATGAATCGTAAAAACCTAACATTAATCCCACCCACGACCCAAGAAAAATATCATGGTTTCCAATGAACAAGATCAAAACAAAGGCATGAAAAACTGGGTGTGACATTATGTCTAAGAAACACAAATGATGAATGTTAAAATTATTAAAAATGTGGTTAATACTATTCATAACTAATTTTTAAATAGCTATTTTGATAGGTCATGAGGCACTTTAACTCGGTGATTCATGTAGTACAAATTATTGAATTACTTTAAAGAGATAACATACTATGTAATCTTGGGCTATTACATTATTCACTTCTTCAATAAATTTTGTCTTCGCAATTTGAAATTGTTCTTCAAAAATAAATGGTTAAAAGTATAAAATACCTTTGTGGAAAACCCACATCTGAAATAGGGTTAATAAAATATAGTTTTAATAAGATGTAAATGGAAGTGAAAATGTCACAACCAGATAAGGATTTGAAATAGGAGAACGTTGGTGGAAATTAGAGACACACAATTGGGGGGAAAACATAAATGTTTATAGGGAGTGATTGAGGTCATTCATAACAAAAAAGTGAACAATAAATGTAAAATTTAGGGCCATAAAGGCATCAATCTGTGATGATTTAAAGTATCATTAGTTCAACAAAAAATATGGTATTAAGATAACAATTTTTTAGATACATTTTTGTGAAGTGGTTGGATTAATTTACTATCATGAAAAGAACTCAAGAAAACATACTTGATTTCATTACCTATCATAATCATATTCTCATTATTGGGTAGTTCTTTGATTTATTTTCACTGAATCCCTTACACTATGAAATGAATGTTAAAAAAAGGATTTTTTATGGCTGAAGAACATTTGATAAATCATAAAGCCCAAAAGTATTCCCTTAATCCACTAAATGTTTACTGAAAACCAAAAGGTAAGGTTAAAGTATTCAATAAATCATACATTAACCTCATACAAAATATCAAGTGTTCAAATTACTCAATTCCTACCTTTAGACTTATCCAAAATAATTGTCTCCAAACAAATAGTCCAAAAAATATATAAGGTCAAAATAATATAATGAATATTTCTTTTATCACATAACAACATGTGAATACCTTCATCATGTATTCTATTAAAACATGTTAACAACCTGAATTACCATAAAACCTTATTTAAATAGTTATGTACATCATTATTCCTTTAGTAAAACATAAAATTCTAGACATAATTCTTAAATCATAAAATGTTGTATTCTCTAACAATGATGGAATAAATAAACCATTAATTCGATTTAAGTTACTGAAGAATGTCCAATATAATTTATCCAAATATAATATCTTATTCCAAAATCACTACCTTAAAATCAAAACCATATTAATGTTTAACTTTTCCTTCAACCATGTATTTTCCAAAAAGTTTAACTTGTTATTAAGTCACTTTTCTTAGACCCATATAATCTCAAATTCTCAATGAAATAGTACTGCAATACAATACCTATTTATTTAAATAATTCTTATATCCAATACATCATTGATACAACACTAAAATGACATAATTATTTTATTAGAACATAATAACACTAGTTACTCCTCTTCTTCTACAGTAGTATCATAACTTGATTATTATCCAATATCATCATTTGGGGTATTCTCTAAGGATTGGGACATTGATTTGTGTAGTGTCCCAAATCCTTGTATATAAAACATTGTACATTTGAAACATTTTTATTACCCTTGCAATCATGATCTTTGTTTCCTTTTTCTTTACACATATAAAAAACATCCTTTCCTTTCAAGCACTTCCCAGGGTGATTCTTTCCATAGTTATCACATATGGGAAATCCTTCTTCCCCCGATTCCCTGTATCCATATTTCTCTCTACCATTCTCTTATTCTCTTTCATCCCTTAAAATCCATATAACTCAGAGAATTCATTACTTACCTTATTAATACATGATATTATATCTTCATATGATGAGAATATTTAGGTGACTATTTTATTTCTAAATATTTGCTAAAGACCATGAAATTTATGATACTTCTTGCACTTTGGATCAATATTTATTTCTAGATTTTTCATTCCATCTAATGGGTGCCATTTCTAGATGACGACATACACTAGGTCAGATCATATCATTATTTATTGTCCAAAAATAGAAAAATTACTGACATAATTGAATATATTCACACATATAGTATCATAATCATAAAAATGGTTTCTTTGCTGACATATTTACTCATAAATCCATCTTAATGGTTTGTAAAGAAATTATATCTTATCCTAAGAATATCCCCCATGAGTGTCAAACTAGATGCACAGTGAGGCCCGTTGTCTTGAACCAAGATACCCCAGGTTAATCTGAAATCTCATTGCTGGAGTTTTCACTCCTAGGTACATCTGTGCCTAAACCATGTCCACTTGGAGTATCCATACATGGATTTATTTCTTAGAAAACCCATATAATCCCTACTTTACCAAAATTATATTGGGATCTTTTATACAAATCCGTAAAGTCTATCGTAGGGTTATGATCCCTAAAATATGTGTTCTATATCTATTTAAAAGGTTGTTTATGAAATTAAACAGATACCAACTTTAATTTCCCAACCCCCCAAAGCCTGGAGCTGGGGAATTATTTTAATAAATTGTCATGATTACAAGGAATAAAGTCCCGAAGGAACGATTAGTTTTGCAGTTTTGTAAAATATATTACATATATGAATGTAACATTACACATTAAAACAAAAAACATGACATAAATAATATATTGAGAACAACATTATTCCTCTAGATTAACCCTGAATATCAATCATAACACACTTCTTGGAATCATAGAAAAACAAAACATAAGAAATGGGTTAGATAATCTACTCAGTAAGTGTAAATAATTTAGTGGAAGCTATAATCTTTTAAGACATGATGTGTAATAAAAAGAAAAGCCTTTTAAACATAAACAAGAACATAATATTGAAAAAATAAATGAAACATGAATCTATAAACAAGCACGTTGATATTTTACTAGTTGAATAATCACATGTAATAACTAATTTCATAACGAGGGAATGCATAATTCCAGAAATCATAACCACATAGTCAAGGCCTCATGCCAAGAGTACAAATAAAAATCTTGTTAAGGACTTGTTCCAAGACAATAATTTTTCTAATGAGACCTACTGATGCATCGAGGGGCTATTACAGGCCCCAACTATCAATTAATAAGACCAATTCATTCCTCATAAGAAAAGGGTGAAGAATAACATAAACATTCTTATTATAACTTTCATACAAAATGTCAATACTTAAACTGTAAACCATGAAAAATATAAATATAGAATATCCATAGTCAAACCTATCATAATTCATTCAATAAAATATAGAACATTGTATTATAAAAAAACAAATGTCGATCATGAATAATATCGAGTAAAGTATGTTGATATATTTGAAAATGATCAGCAAATCTCTTTGAGAGAAATATACATTTTTCATGAAATCCTTTAAAAGTTACACAATTTAAAAAGGAATTCATTTAAAATACATTATTCAATCAATGTGTCCCATATCACTTTTAATCTTTTCAAGAGGAATTTATATTTTAAAGCTTTCATGATCATATAAATAAATCCTTAAAACCATTTTGAAAACAAGAACATTAATAAGAATGATTTAGATGAATAAATATTTAATCCATTAACAATTATGTTTTAGTTAAGGAGTCCCTTGAAATTAATACTTTTGAAAACATTGTTTTAAAAACATGGACATGTATAGTAAATATGTTCCATTAAAAACTTACACGTAAACAATCTTAGATAATAATTAGATTGAGGAATTAACCCTTACCTTGAACATTCTTATGGTCGAGGGTATGTTTAACCACCTGTATAATGAGCATAGTATTTTATTGAATTATACCAGAGCTATATTAATATTTATGATAACATATATGATCCTTTTATAACATTACTCTACCCATTTAATAATAATTGTTGTGTTAAAGTGACATTTTAGATGACAATTGCTTTCATTGTCGTATGTGTTTTAACTTGTTATTGTTGATCGTATCACATAGATCATGATTTACATACTTCAAAAATATAAAACCTGATTTATATATCATATATATTTATAATATAAATTTTTATAGAAGATAGATATATGAAATATTATCACCATACATGATGATGGTAGTCCGTACGTACACATGAACGTCGTCTCTATTTTCTTATCGTATAGTAAAGAAGTAAGTAAATGGAATACATTTATCAATATAAATATATATTATTCCTGTAGATCATATATCTCATAAATAATCAATAGATATATAATTTTATACAAATTTTTGAATGGTGATCGTTGAAGATGAATCTCATCACGTCGTGGAAACGGTAAGCCTTACATACACACGAGCGACAATATCATTCTATAAATGGTAAAAAAATCATTTAATTGGACGGTATATTATATATACAGAATAATTACCATGATAAATTAATTATTTAAATTAATTATACTAATTATTATACCAATCCAAATAATGTAGTGTTGAATAACAAACTACACCACAACGTGGAGACGGTAAGCCGTATGTACGTACGTATGGTGACTTTGTCATTAATAGGATGGATTGAATAATGAATAGGGGTTTACCATATTTACAATAGAATATTAGTATGTAAAAGGTAGTAGAGTTATTATTTTACTATGGAAATGACAAATAAATAGGAAGTGGAAGAAAAATAAAAGAACTTTGAAGGAGGTGCCGAAATAATTATCTTTTCTTTGGGTACTTCATCTTTATTTGAACAAAAGGGCTACATAGGTTGGATTTTTGATAAAATTAATGCCTCTAAAATGAAGTGAGTGTAGTTGGGAGGATATTTGATCTAGGTTTGGGTGAGCCAAATGGATTTGGAGGTGTGAATTTAAAATAAGGGGAGATGTCCTTTTATAAGAGATGTGAGGGGCACTTTAAGAAAAACTAGAAATATTAATTTATTATAAAATAATATTCGCTTTCTAAAATCCCCAAATAGATTTATTTCAAGTAAATGATGTATATGGGTCTAAATACACTAAATTAATTGGTTTTAGACCAGTTTAGGTAACAATATTAGCCTTATCTTTTAGATTTAACCCTTTTTAAATAGTTTAAATTTTACCATGTCTTCTTGTATTATAATAATACATGGTTAATATACTTACTATAAAAGGCCTATATAATCTCAAGTGGTTCATTAATGTCATATATATAATTATATAATTCTTTTTTCCGATCAGTAGATTTTTAGGACTATTATATAATTTAATAAAATATTAATTTTTTAAAGACTCATTTATGTCAATTTTGACACTATTTTGTATTTTGTTTTTTAAAGTCATCACTACTTAATTAATTCTTAGAAAATAATTGAATCAACTCTAACATGTCATATTCACCAAGAAAATTAGATCATGGCATCAAAAGTCTCAATTTACATTAATATTCATATTTATAAAATCAATTATTTTAATCATTCAACATTAAGGTAATTGCGGCTTTATCATTGGGTCAAAAATAAATTTAATAATTAAATGTATAAAAATGATAAATAAAATACCATTATTTATGAAATCTTTTTATCTTTATAATTAATATTTATAGTTGAATTTATCATATGTATAAATCTATATTGAAAATGGATTAGTTAATAAAATTTGAATTTAACACTTTTAAAACTTCTTTAAATAAAATATAATAAATGACCTAATCTAATATAGGTGGATAAAAATGGATCCTATTTTTATCATAAGGTTGATATTGGATAAAATAATCTTATAAAATAGAATTTGGACATGTGTTGGCATAATTATAATATAGTCTTTAACTTTAATTACCCTATTTACTTTTAACCGTGGTAAATAAAAATCAAAAGTTACTATTCACCAAAAATTATTTCCTTCCCATAGAATCACATTATATAGACTGATATAAATCGTGTCTCTCAGATTTTTGAAAATCAATTCCAAAAAGTGGTAAAATTATGTTATATGCAAATTTGCAAATATTCATAGAAGGTTGGTAAAAGACATTAAATAGTTAAATAACATTTTATATATCTTATCTTATTATAAAATGACTCCATTAAATTAAATTGGACTAATATAGGTATTCTATATTTATTTTTACTATAGAATAAATTTAAATAAAAATAGTAATTATTTAAATTGAAAGTTAGTTTTAAATAATAACGTAGTGTTTTTCAGTATTCATCAAAAATTTGAATGTTTTTAGAAAAATATTAAAAACTTCCCCTAAGTTAATTTTGATATTCCAAATTAAAAAATGATGTCTATTTTACCAAATTCAAGACATAGAAGTTTCATTAATTAATTTAAAATTAATTCTTTTTGTCAAAACAAAAAAAAATAGGTTTTTAATAAGTAAAAACTACCAAAAGATTAACATTTTTTTATGTCCAATTTAAATGTAAAATTACATAAAATTTCATAAATTATATTAAATGATAAAAATATAATCTAATTATTCTTTAAAACCACATAAATTCTACATTTAACTCTATAAATTATGTCGATTAAAGATGTTGTTTTTTAATTTATATTTACTATTCTTCACTATTCATCAAAATATTAAAGTTATCATAAAAGTACAAAAAATTTATCCAAACTTAATTTTTATGTTCCTATTATAAAGAAGAATTTAATTTCATTAAATTGTATATATAAAAGTGTCAAAATTAGATTGAAAAACTATTTTCCATTAAAAGGTGGAAAAAATGCATTTTTGAAAAAGAGGTCTTTGCTTTGCTTTAATAATAAAATGAGGCTTCAGCCCCAACTTTTAAAAAAATATTAAAATTATTCAAAATGTGGTTAATACTATTAAAAACATATTTTTTAAATTGATAGTTTGATAGGTCGTGATGCACTTGACCTCGATGTAGTGTGTTGCAAAAATGTATAATTACTTTAAAGAGATAACATACTACAAATTCATGAGGTGTTACAGTAAAAAATAAAGAAATATAACTTTATAAAGGCTATTATCAACAAGAATGAATCGAATATGAAGAAACCTATGCTTCAGTAGCTAGACATGAATCTATTCTATTTTTTACTTTCTTTTGCACTATTATTTAATTTCAAAAATTTTCAAATGGACGTGTTGTGTGATTTCCTTAATAGATAAGTTCAATAGGAAGTTTCTATTGAACAAACTCATGGATTTGAAGAAAAAATCATGCACATGTTTTCAAACTTACCAATTCATTTTGTGGACTTAAATAAGCTCCTAGAGCCTGGAATGATAGACTTACAATATTTTTGTTAGAAAATAATTATGTAAAGGGAAAGGCTCATCCAAATATTTTTATAAATAAAGATAAGAAAAATGTTTTGATAGTTTAAATATATTTTTATGAAATTACATTCAGATCAAATAGATAATATTTAACTGATTCTTTTTTGAATATCATGAAATTTGAGTTTAAATGATTATGATGGGTAAGTTAACTTTTTCCCTTAGTTTTAAAATTTCTCAAAAATAGAAAGAATTTATATATCTCAACACAAGTATATTAAATATACTATTAAAAATTATTGATAATAAAATAATAAAAGTTAATCACTCCAATCGGTGCCTCAATTTATCTTGATCTTAATGATAATGGGAAACCAATAGATCAAACATTTTATAGAGGTATGATAGGATGTTTATAATACTTAATAGATAGTCATCTAGAAACAATGTTTTCAATATTTTTATGTGCTATATATCAATATAATCCAAAGTAATCTCATTAAATGTAGTGAAATTTTTTTTTCTATTTAAAGGGAACTATGGATTTAGGGTTTTTCTATACTTAAAAAAATGATTTCGTTTTAAAATGATTTTCGAATGCAGATTTTGGTGGATGTAGAATAGATAGAAAAAGTATATCTGAAACATGTCATTTCATAGGAGTTTCATTGGATTCTTGGTCAAGAAAGAATCAATACTCAGTTGAACATTCTACTACTGTAGCTGAATATATAGAAACTCGAAGTTGTTATGCTCAAGTGTTGTGCATGAAACACACACTCACATACTATGGCATGAGTTTTACCAAAACAAAGATATTGTGTGATAATAAAAGTTCCATTGCCCAATGAAAAAACCTCCACACCACTCTCGTGAAAAGAACATAGATATTAGGAATCATTTTCTTAGAGATCACACACGTAAAAGAAATATCCTTCTTCTAAATATCAGAACACAAGATCAACATTATGGAATTTTTACAAAATCATTACCCAATGATTGATTTGAATACATTAAAAAAATTTAATAATGATAACCATAAGTTAATATTCCATAATAACTTTTTCTTGAATCCTATATCCTTACATTATGAAACTCTTTTTCATAAGAGAATTAAATTTGTTGTTTCTTTTAAAAACATTCCTTAATAATTATTTTGGATCCTAAAAATATTCCTTTACTTATTAAAAATTTCTAGAATCTAAGATGAACCTTATAAATACTGAGAATTCAATCTAAGTAATCAAGTTGGTGTCTTTTCTTACATAAATATTCATAATTTTTTACTTATTGGTATTTCTATCTTGATATAAGAGAACTCTATTAGATTCAATTTCTGTAAATCGGATTTACCCTTAAAACCTCAAAAGATTAGAACCTATCAAATTCTTCTTTGGTAATCATCTCAACTGTAAGATCAGATCAACCTTATATCAACCGTTGAATTTATTTGGGAATTCTAACTGTTGTCTCAAAACCTATATAAAGGCCCCCTTATTCATGTCCCACAATTGTTTTTTCAAGATATTTTTCACTAAAGTTCTTCCCCTCTAAAAATATATCATTTAGTTCTCTATTTTTCCTTACACTCTGAACGTCACTCGAAGTTTTATCATAGAATCAAATGAGTTTCAAAAATTAAATAAAGGATTTAAAAATTTATAGATAAAGGTTGGTTAGCCCATATTTCTTTTCCATGTTTAATTCTTTGATTACGAAGAATATCAAGATGAATGGATGGGAAATTTTATGTGTAGATAAGCTAATGAATCAGGATCTGGATTATCCCATCATTCTCATAGAATTTTATGCTACATTATGTTTTTATAAAGGTGGTAGGTGGGAAATTTTTTTATTTAATAAATATCGGAAAACCTATTTATTATCATTAAACATTCCTACTAACATTCTCGGTATTCCTTATTAAGGTGAAGAAATCCTTTTCTCTCAAATGTTTCTAGATAGGATAAACATTTTTGAGAACATAAAGGGAATTGAATGTCTGGAACTCAATGGAGTGAAGTCACCAAAGATCAACCATATCTAAAAAAACTTCAGGTTGTTGAATTTATGGTTATGTGGATTTCTCATTCTGAGAAAGGGAGAAAATCACCCTCTTATGAAAAGTGATATCTTTATAAAGTATTTTTTAGTGAATATGAGAAAGTTAAACCTTATCATGTATATTCTCCATACAATACTCAATATAAAATTTGGTACCCTCAAATATCATATTATCATGTATTTGGTGATATTTTCAAGGATAATTTTCCTTAGTTTAGAATCTTTTAGAAATACCTATAATTAAAAACCACGAACCATCAAGATCATTTTGTGGAGTGATGAAACACTGAGGAGGAAGAAATTTGGTTTCAATACCAAATATAGAGAGTTTTGTGATTTTTTTCAAAGGTAGGTTCATGAATTATCCAAGAAAGAGGAAGTAAGGGAAAAATCCAAGAAAACATAAAAAAATAAAGGATAAAGGACAAGAAATCAACGAAAAAAACTATTATCGAATTCCAGTATGATCCACCAATGTTGAAAAAGAAAAATACTAGTTATGATAATGTAGTAGAAATGTGGAGAGAGCATATGAATAAGAATAATGATGGTGATTCTAGCATTGGTGTAGATCCGGTAAAGGAAAAGTATTTGAAAATTCTGGTAGTAGAATAGCTTGATAAACAATCCATAGAAATGAAAATGAAGAAGAACATTTCAGAATCCAAAATCATCGAAGCTTCACCCAAAGATATAGAGAATGAATATAAATAGATCTTAGTACCGGAATCCTTTCTTCAAGAGTCAGTTATTGTAGAAACCCTTGGAACGAGATTTTCAATACCACAACCCACTATGGATGAAAAATATCTCAAGAGGAAGAAGTAGAATAAGATGAAGAGGAATAAAAATATGAAAGTGAAGATTTAATAAAAAAGGGAAACAATATCATGATAAGGAAATCCCTTCCGATTAGTTATTGATAAAAACCATCATAGTTAAGTCATCCAAAATATTCTCTCAATGGAAAGTGAATTATGTAAGTGATGTGGTTGGAAAACCTTTTATGAATGAGAGAATCAACCATTATTTCATTCATCCTGATGATGTTAAGGGAGATACTGAGAAAGAATAACTTAATGAAGAAAAGATAATCCATTTATCAGATATTGAACAAGGGGATATGAAATTTGGGAAAGTAATCTATAGACATGATAAAGGAAATCATGTGGTAGATGATACACCTGGAAAGGTTGTTCTTGTGAATGCTAAGAAATATGTTGGTGGAACATTTAAGAGGAAACTGAAGAGTTAGATAAATTTTCTGGAACAACGAAAGAATTAGCTTCTGAATCATCATCCTTGATGGGTCCGGATATTGTTGTTTTGTCTTTGAAGAAGTTAGTAAACACAATTCCTTTGTTTCCTAGTATTTATTTGAGATACCAGTGGCCTCATCATTATTTCAACCACAAGTCAGAATCGATAATAATTCTCATGGAAACATTTTTTAAACATGAAACAGTGTTCATGACATTCCATATTGGTTATGATTCTCATGGAATACCATGTAAGGAAATAAAAAAATAGACCAAGAGAATGATTGATTATGTGAAAATCATCGATGAATTTCGAGATTCATAAAATAATTCTTTTGATAAATTAGTGGACTCAATAAAATACCTCACAAGAAGGTTTTCAGAGAACCTGAATCTCGAGGAAACTACCAGAATTCAAGAGGTTTGAGATACAAATGGAAATTTAAATTTAGTTCCTCTAAATTTAAATATATAAAGGGAACTCATGGAAGAGTTGGAAGAAAAGTTCAAATAACATGAATATTTAGTAAGGTCCTAGGCAGAAACTATAATGTCCCAGGAAGAAAAAACTGAGGCTCTCAAAAAGAAGAATCAGGATCAAGATTAGTTTCTCAAAAGGGTTGAGGATTATAAAAAGGGCTCAAAAATATAATGGAATCCTTGAATAAGATCATGCTAAAGGAAATGAAGGATCAGTTAATTCCCTAACAATACAATTTTTGGTTGTATCTTTTTCTTATAACAAATTTTTACTATTACTTCCATTATTTTGTCTTGTATATTTCTTAATATTATTGGAATTATTTTATTTTCATTACCTCAATTCCATTTTGAAAATCACAAAGGGGGAGAGAAGAATGATCAAAAGAATATAAAGTAAAAATAAGAGAATGATATAAGAGAAGAGGATACTAAGGAAGGGGCAGTCAACCTGAAGAAGAATTTTCTTATGCAAGAAAATGTCACTCCTCTAAGAAAGATAAGAATATTATACTTAGGGATTTCAAAACCTAATGGGGTGTTAGTCTTATTCATATTTTTTCATAAGTAAAGGTAGATAAGTTTTTATTTTGAAATACTAAAACCAAATTCCTTATTCCTTATATTCTTGTTTGAAAGGTTATTTTGGCTTTCCGAAAGGGGGAGATTGTTGAGTCAATATGGTTTCCTTATGTCTTCTCCATTCCTCGTCATTTTTAATGTCACAAAAACATTTTCTAAAGGATAATTATCAATCTCTATGAATTTTTTTCTTAAAGAAAATTTTATTTTTCAATGAAATGTTTTATCCTTACCTTGGATTTTTATGTCTTATTTAATGTCTTCTAAAACACATGCCTAAATTTTTTTTATTACTTAAAAAAATCAAATCCTTATAAATAAAATTGGAATCTTATAGTTCATTAGCTAATGATTACTATTGTGTTCAAACTCCAAATTCTTAGAAATTCAAGCTATGAATTCTCTAAAATTCAGTCTCTGAATTCTCTGAAATTCATACTCTGAATTCTCTAAAATTCAGACTCTTAATTTTCTGAAATTTAGACTCTGAATTAATTGAAATTAAGACTCCAAATTTTCTGAAATTTAGTCTGTGAATTATCTGAAATTCAGACTCTGAATTCCTTTGAATTCAGACCCCGAATTCCTAATAATTCTGACTCCAAATTCATCATAATTTAGACTTTGAATATCCATTTTTCTATAATCAGATTGTTCTTATATTTAGATTAAAATTTTAATATCTCCATGATTAATATTATTTATATTTGTTTAAGCTACTTTATTTTCCTATAATATTGTTCCAACTTTAATAGAATCTATTTTAATTAAGCTTCTTAAAGATAAGATTTTTTTTCTTACTTGAAAACATTTTCTTACACATGTTTTTGTTATAATGAAATGATGTCAAAAAATTTTTTTCTGACAAACCATTGGTTGAGTGACACATGTATAGGTACCATTGATATTTTGGGAAAAATATGATTGTTGGAGGAGGGAACCGACCATTGGAATCCATGCCTATAAATAAGAGCTCTTTTCAACGAGCTCATTATCGTTCCAAGATCCATAAGATTTCATGATGTGAAGTGATTTCTAGAGAGGGAAAGACTCTCATTCCCTATGTGATTTGTAAATATCTTGTTCAGCTGTGAAAAACATGTTCATCTTTCATTGTATTACTCTGATTTTTATTGTGTATAATCGAGGGATTTCAGGGATAGGAAGACAGAGGTTCTGACTACAATAAAGCTCAAGGATTTCTAGGGATAATAAGACAGGGGTTCCAACTACGTTATAGTTCAAGGTCTTGTAGGTATTTCATAAAAAACTCCTATGTTCTTATATAAGGCTTACCTTGGAGTGGTTAAAATAGACATTTGTGAAAGTATAAATCAAGGGACCTTTTTTCAATGTTGTGGTATAACCTTCTCTTTGGGTTAAAATATTCCCTACTTTTTTACTTGTTTTGTTACATGTTTTATTTCTACTTCGATTTTTTTAATGAAATAAAGTATAACTTTATTTTTCTTACTTATACTTGTATACTCTAATGAGATAGATTATATATTCATTAAGGTAGAATATTTTTATAAGATAAACTTCCATAAGCTTACATAAGTTTAACTTGTTTAGGTTTAGGTTTCTTATAATTGGACATAGTCCCTTCCAATTATCCATTTATGTAAGAACCGAAGAGGGTTTTTGAATTTTCTTTTTTTACCCTTATTAAACATATATATAATTAAAGTTAAAAGAGAATGTTTTTAAACATAAAATTCACCGAAATCTTGTAATTGATCATCTACATATTCTTTTTCGATCGTACACATTCGGTAAAAATGATTTCCATACCAGATGTATATAGTTCATGGAACAAAATTTATGTTTCAAATATTCTAATATGACTCTAAAAATTCATTTTTTCTAGAATTATAAAGTTCATTATACAAAGTTGAAGTTTGAATTTGTTTGAAGTTGGAGTTACAAATTCCATGTTTCAAGATATCAAAATTTGATGTCACAAATATTTAATATATTACTAAATGATGTATTTAAATAAATAACAAGAAATTATAGTAATTTTGATTTTGTAACAATCATCATGAATATTCTATAGGCATGAGAATCATCCTGTGAAATTGAGTTTAATAAGAGTTCTTACATTTTAATTTTTAGGGGGAAATGAATTTATCTTAATTCCTTTAATATATTGGAATCACCTATATAAATGGTTCAAGAGTAAAATCATATTTTAAAATTTTCACTGAAATAAATGATGATGAAATGAAGTATTTTCATCAAAAGTGAGTTCTAAACAATGTTTTATTTCATTATGAATAATTCTAGATAGTGGTGTCTAATCAAAGTACCAGTCATAGATTCCATAATGAGATTCCAAACAAAGAAATATTGATAAGATTTATTTGATAAGAATTTAAATATTGAGTGAGAAAAATTGATTTTGTTAAATAAAAAATATTTAAATTGATATATATCCATAGCACATTTTAGTGAGGTGCTATAGGGAGACTCACATGTGACATAGAAAAGGGTGCACCATATGAAAATTATATACATTGAAATTATACCACAATTATACAACATTTATAAATAGATGATGTAAAAAAGATTCATATATTTATTATGGATTAGTTTTGTAAAAAACCATGTAAACTTATGGGATTTAGAATAATCATAATTATCAACATATTGAAGGAGTCAAATGGGAGTCTTCTCAATTTTTATTCACTTTTTTCAAATACTGAATTACCTTGGACCCATGCGAATAACCATAATAAGGATATAAGTTCTCACACTGAGGTCAAACATAGTAAATCTTGAGTAGCCTGATTATATTATTATATTTTCATTATTTTAAGATTGTTATTAAATTTATTACAGGAAATAAATATTTCAAATTTCAGGTTAGAAATTTCACAATTTTAGGAATTTGTGAAAACATTAGAACTGATTGATCCCCCTTATCAGTTTTTGAATGATACATAGGATGATAAAAATTTGAATAATATCACCATTCAATAATCATAATCATAGACTATCTAGAGTAATATGGATTATGTCATCAAAATGTACATCCCTATTCAAATTGATCATGCACCATTTAGAGAAATAATAAGGACGAAATCATTACACACTATCCCCAGTGGTGAAAAATAAAAATATGGTTTTTTTATAGATGAGTATAAATTCCAAAAAAAGTTCTTCGACAATTTTCTTAATGAAAATAAACATATCACATTGAAAATAAGTTTTATAAAAAAAATTAAAGAATATGTGGAAAAAAATATTTTAAAATAATCACGAATAATTTTAAAGAAAGCTAAAAATAAATGAGTTTCCATTTTGGATTTTAATTTTTTATATGTTGTTAAAAATAAAAACATTCTCACAATTGTAAAAAGGTCAAAAAACATCATTATGAAAACAAAAATAGGTCCCATTTTAAACTATTTTTATATAAAAACATCAAAAAATGTGTATAAATTACATTTAATAGTCAACATAGAATAGTAAACATATTATTAAAAATGCATTTAAAAAACATGGATATGGAAGGGAAATATTTTTTAGTAGAAAAACAATATATGTTATCCTTAATAACTTATTTTTAATCTTGATTAGTAATATAGAATATATTGAGTTGAAAAAAAAATTATTGGAAGAAATTGATGGGAATAAAATGTATTTGGTTTATGATATAAAGATATAATATTTCAATATTGTATTCATAAACATAAATTTTCCAGAATAATGATGTGATTCTAAAATATACCCTTAGAGCTTGGGTAACTTTGGAATCATAAAACACAAGAAATAAGAAATTAAAAATGGGGCATTAAATAAAAATTATGTAAATATATTCATGATATAACACATAAAATGGGAAGTAGATTATGCTTATAAATTTATTTATTTGTATAACATAAGAAATGTAATGAAGAAGACAAATTGATATGAAGATCCCAAACAATGATCATAATGTTGATGTGAGGATTAACCAATGGTGACATTATGTGTATCAGTTTTGAATACCAATAATAATTTTAGACATCAACATAATATAATTATAGGAAATTAAATACATTATATTATGAAATTAAAGAATATGATGAAGTAATATAACTCAATTAAAATAAATAAAGTTAAGAAACCGTTTACCATTAGGTAATTTTAATTTAAAATAAACTTGGATAAATAAATTCAAATTAATAAATTAAAATACCATGATGTTGGAAGTAATAATGATATTACATATAAAAGCGGTATTATATGGACTATAAGAATTAAATTGGGTGATAAAAAATAAAATATGACTCTATGAATGAAAATTGAGACCTAATACTAAACCTCGGGGATGATTTCCATCACACATGTTCAAGCATACTATATAATAAATATATAATTATTATAAATATATAATGGATGAATAATAATTTATATCATACAAAATGTGATTTCCTTATAACAATGTTTCACTCATTTTATAACAATTCTGTATTACAAACACTATTGTGAGTGATAACTTCTTCATCTTTCAAGTATGTTTGGGTTTGAAATTTTTGTTCCTTGTAAATCGGTTATGACTTCCTAATTTCCAGAATGCTAATAATGTAATAAATAAAATATAATTTCATTTTATATTATTTTAGGTAAATAAATTAATTTTATATTAAAAAAATAACATCATTCTTGTAAATGGTAGGTCGTGGGTAAATCTAAATGTTGTTTCCAATTTATTAAAGGATAGAATTAAATAAATCAAAATAGTATTTAACAATTAGAGATTTTTTATTATAAAATATATATTTTAGATATTAATTATATATATATATATTACTATCCATGTTAAAATAAAATTAAAAACGAATATCAATGCATCGTTGAGGTAGTAGTCTATATGTACACATGAGTGAAGTTATTGTTTTCCAATGGATTGAAAGGTATGAAGGTATTTGAAAAATTATAATTGCAGAACTATGATCATGTAATAAATACAATATATAAAACCTAAATAAATCATTCTATCCTACAATGAGTGGAAGATATAGAAGAGAATATTAGTATAGATTATTTAATTAACATAACAACATCTAATTATGTAAAATATATTGAGGTTATTAATTTATCATATATGAAGAAGATTGGTAAATGTTATATGATGAAGTAAAAATAAAACACATGTTTAATTACTACACCTTTTATTAAAGCAACATATATATATTTAATCTTAATTCCATCATCTAATGGTTTTTTGATCAAACCTAGGAATCTAGGTCAAGTGTAGGTATTCTGTGAATATATTTGGGAAATTCATGGAAAAATATAATGGCTCTGGATATGTAGAGAGGAAATTAGAGTTGGTGTCCTTTTATATGTGGTGGAGAGGACACACATAGAATATTTGAAAATAATAAAATATAATAACATTTTACACATACCAAATCACTCCAAAATAGACCATTACTGAACCAAAGTTGTGTTATGGTTGAAATTTGGATATCAAATTTAAATTAGAAAAGTATTTAATTTTTTAGATTAAACCTAGGTAAACACATTTTAACCTAAATTATAGTAATTAACTTTTACTTTTTTTTAATATTGAATATGAAGAAAACTAAATTGACATTAACACCTAATATAAAATAGTTCTATTGAGAATATGGAATCCATTTAATAAAATTTAAATCACAGATGAGGCATACATAAATTTAATATACAACCTACAAGTGTCAAGAAAACACAAATTTCTAAAGAATGTTTTTGTTAAGTATCAATACTTTTTTTGAAATTCAACAGAAAATTAATTATATTTACCCATATAGTGTTTCTCATAATATAATTGAACTAATTTTACTATTAAAATTTTCTAAACTAAAAATGGTATATTGTATAGTCATTCTACAAAAATGTATTTTTCAATAATGATAAATATTTTAACTATTCATCAAAAAATTAATATTTTTAGAAAGTAAAAAATACACTCTAAGATAATTATAGAATACTATTTGAAAAAATGAATTTTATTTCTTCAATTAAATTTTATAAAAGGAGAAAATCGGTTTTTTAAAATAATTGTGATAAACACAATGATACCATTTTTTAGAAAAATATTGTTTTGATGAATAATGTTGGATTTATTTTTACCCCATTCCTATAAAAAATAATATATGTATGATAATAATTTCATTTAATATATAATATATAAATTTCATTAAACTAATTCACCAATATTTACTCATTAAAAATATTAATATTAAAACAGATTGTGCACATAAAAATAGTTTTTAGGGAGCATATTTCTTTTATATTTAAATGATTTGTATTTTATTTCAAATTAATTGACAACTAATGAATGCAATTATAAATTTGTAAACCATATAATTTTTATAATTTATTTATTCAAATTAATACCCAAGAATTTAATGACTATGTTATATTGGTCATATTTAAATAATATTTTTTTCTGGTTTTTTATGATTATTATTATGTGTCATGTACTCTATCAAAACTAATATTCTTATTTTAAAATATCAGGTTGTTACATTATTCTGACTAACATAAAAATGAATCATATGAATTTTAACATGAACACAAAAATAATGGTTCGTTATTTAAAAATTAATGTGTTGAAATCCCAAATCATAAAAATGGTAAATAAAAAATCCTCTTAATAAGATAGAAACGGATGTACGAAGGCCATCAACAATGAAACATAACTTGGGTTCCATGTAGTAAACAATTATTGAGAAGTTAAAATATTAACATAGAAAAATTGTAATTCTTAAATAATGATAAAGAGTTATAGATATTGTTGATCATAAGAACATGACAGAGCATGTGAATGTTAATGACCATAAAACTATAAACTGATAAGGTGTGAAAAGACCATTGATAAATCATAAATTAATGTAATATGAACATTTATTATTCTAAGATTATTTTTATTGGTTATAGATATTAGTTCACCATTTATATGAATATCATAAAAAATATACTTAATTATAAGTTGAATTTTGTACATCAATGAATTTACAAAAAAATCTTACATTTATCCACAAAAAATGAGTATTATAGTTGATATTTTTTTATAAATCTCTAATATAAACTTCTTACATATAATATTATCCAAAAAAACAAAACTCTATTCCTACTCGGATTAATATAATCAAAATTATTAGTATAGGAAATTTAATATGGATAAATGTAATATAATAATTTCTAAAATTCAATAATAAAACAATATTTTAAAAGTAAATAACTGTATTTATTAAGTAAATCATATAAAAAAACATTTAAATAATTTTTTTTCCTAAAAGTTTGTCACATACACTTCTTCGTACACCTCCAATAATGAAACATATTTATTATTAAAAATTAATTCATTTAAAACTTAATGGTTATATATATATATACATTCTAAACCAATAAAATCCTCATGAAATGTCATTAATACTCTCAAAATCAAAACAAATTACAATATGATTTAATCCTATAACATTTTTATGAAAATAAAATTAGTATTATCTGTCAAATAATTTAATAAAAAAATAATTTCTTACATACCTAAACATTATGTTGGCTAGTGGTACACATTATGCCCCTTTCACCCTTTGGTGGCGGGTTCAAGCCATGTTAACATGTCAGATGTGATGAGTTGTCACATGAAATGTGGGTTGAACATTTTTGAGACATATATTAATAAAATTCCAATAACATTCCCAAATTTTAATAACCCATAAATACTGCCAAATTAATGAAATGAAAAACAATATTGGTTTCCAATACATTAAAATTTATGTCCAAAAATTGTAATGGAATTCATTCTTAAATAAAACTATAAATAAAAATATACTAATCAATTGGGTTTTATTTCCCTAAATGTATCAAAAAATATCATTAGTCATGATAACCTCCCATCACATAAAACCTCAAAATGGGTGTTTAATACATGTAACCCATGATCAACCATAAACTAATACTCCCATGATTTTATTCATAACTCTTAAGTTAATCTTTCAGGAAGACATACATGATTCCAAAAGTAACATAATATTTTAAGGTTTTATGACTATTATATCCAAAATAGAACAAATAAAAACAATTTTAATGTAAAGTTAATGAATTAAAAAACATAAATAATGTATCCCATTTAATCAAAATCATGGTACAATATAGTCCCTTAAATGGTCTAGGAGTTGTATATAAAAGAGTGATTTGACTCAGATAATATGAAAGGTCCCTTAATTGAAGATAAATCTATATTAATATATCCATATGATGGGATTCAGTTCCTGGCAATAAAATCCTATTTTAACCATTTAAATTCATTTTTCTATGACTGTCTTTCCTCATATAAACCATTTTCTTATTAGTTTGACACATTATTCTAGGTGTCACTTTTCCATATTTCTGATATAATGTAAATTGGACATTATTTACTCCATGGTTTCTACAATTCAAGATCTTAGTGGGATAAATAATTCTCTTATTTGGTGAGTCTGAGTCTTGTTTAAAGTATATGTTGTTAGTCATATATATTTTCAATATCCAACATCGAAACCCTAGTACTTTAATACATGATATGACTCTAACCCGACCAGATGTGAATTCATGATCCCTATGGGTTTCACACTAGCGTTGAAATCACATTAGAAACATAAAGGAAGGATGTTTCCTAAAAATAGATGATATTAACTTATACAAGATGGTATGATCAACACTATATAATTATAAAGTAATATAATTAAATATGTAAAAAGTCCCAGAGTAGTACATCAAACATTAATTAATAAACACAAATTTAAATCTCATTGTCCCATGTAAAAAAGTGGATAACATCTCTATTGATCACCTCAATGAAACCATGTCCCAAATATCATGAACATCCCCCACCTCCTAGTGGATCATTCCTATTACTCAGATCTAGGATAAGAAAATTTATATGTTCCCAAAGAAAAATTTGGAGAATAATGTAAAAAGTCTAGTAGGGCCTCACAAATTGTTCCATAAACAATACCATATTAATAAAACAAATATTCTCTCAGTTTAAATAATTAATGGAATGAAAAATCATGTACATCTTATAAACCATACATGTTTTTAAATAAATTGGTAGAAGATATCAGAAGCATGTCTTAAATGAACATTTTATATAAAAAAATTATACAATTGTTTTTCATGAATAACATGGTTCTATATTTAATGGTATGTATGATAAAATCATCATGAAAAGAACCATGGTCAAAAAAACTCTGATTTTTTAGTTTTGTGATATAGAATACTCAAAATACATATTAATGATCATAACTCAATATGTATAATGATTCATATCAATACCCTATTAGGGGTGATCTTTGTGGAAAATCAATCCACATCGCCTTATGAGATCACATTATGAGAAATTAGGTTGATCATTATTTAGTATGTTTTTCCATTATCAATCCATTCATAGGGGGTCAAATTCCATTGTTATTTTCCCAACCACCTGCTAAATACATAGTTTCCCCTATGCATCAAAAAATAAATCAAAAAATCATGGGAAAAGATTCATTTTAGAATAGTTCATAATAAAATTGCCCGATTTTATCTTCCAATATTAATTTATCATTAGAAAACCAAAACAATAGTTGTTAATCAATTCATTACATATTCAAATCATCTTTCAATTTTAGTCATTTTCTCCATAAAAATATTCAAAATGTACTTTGAAATCAATATTTTAGTGAAGAAATTAATTTTTTCAAATCGACCCATCAATTTAAATTTAACTTTTATTAGTTCTTTTTAAAAAAATTCATACTAAACCCAAAAAAACAAATCATTTAAAAAATATAGGTCTTTTAAAATAATTTAAAATTTATCACAACTTTATAAATAAATTAAATATTTCAATGTAAGGGAAAATATTTATGGAATTACCTTCCTTTAATCATGTTATCTGATCAACAAAACACCCACAATAGGATCCTAAAATGAATAAACAGGCATATGAGTTCAAGAAATACATCATAGAATCAAGATCGATAAAAAAATGTTAAATTAGTAAATATCATGATGATATATCAATCCCTAATGTGGGGAGAATAGGATATTGAAAAAAACACATGATAGAACATTTACTTACCCGAATGAGATCAAACCATATTTAATGTTCTTTCAATCCACGAGGAAAAGGGGTTTAAGGGTCTATAAATAATTATTGAGAGCCTTTAGGACCTAGAATATTGATTTAGAGTTTTAGAAGGGTTAATTAAGGGATAAACCAGTGGTCTTTTTATTTTTAAATTAATTTTCATGGATCAAATATTAAAATAAATGGCTTACTAGAGGGGCTCGTATGGATAAACTAACCATGGCCCTAACAATTTTCCCATACTATTTAGGGTGCATGATTTTTCATGGGTGATTGTACAATTTGGGTAACCATTCACCAACTATGGATATATTACTATCCATAGTCCACATAGTTTAAAGGGTCCAGCTACATGGTGTGGGAAAATAGTGTCCCACCATCCTATGCAATATCATAGGGGACACAATTTCCTAGGCTAAAGCCCATGGCATTCCATAATAATTAACGTACTATGAACTACACCATGGGAATCCAAAATTGTAAAAATTTCATTCAAAACAACCTAAAAAAGACCCAAAACAATGCATTACTAGAGTAAGGGTCATGAATTAACTATAAAAAGGAAACTGGATTTTATGTACTTCCCACTATAAACAATTTATGTCCCTATAAATCCTATAAAAAGTATTCCAAATCTAAGAGATAAGGCTACTACTCTCTCATCATTTCCAAAAACTCTCATGTATCATGTAGTTTATAACCATGAGTCCCTTAAACACATACCAAATTTATAATTCAATTCCAATATATATTTGTTTCAGAATCAAATATCCTAACTAGATACAATATTACATGTTAATCAGGCGCAACATAAAGATCATTTCATTTAAATAAATGAAAATGTTTAGAAAGGTAAATCCATGGATGTGATAAATGAATCACATAGTGGAAATAATTCAACAATGATGCAAGTTCTAAATGGAAAGAAATGTTCCCCACCTTCTCAAAAATCACAAAATGACCCACATTCAATAGAGAAATATTTACTGATTTTCCAAGAAATCAGTTAACAAAACATGGTGGAACTCTCAAGAAAACCATGTCACCAACTGAAATCCATAATGGTCTTTGAAAATGATCATCATGGGTTTTATTATGATGATTTTTCTTAAAAATTCTCTAATTAATTTGATAAATATTTTGTGTCAACTCATATACCACACTCAATCCAAATAAGAAAGCTTCAACAATATCCAACATAAAAATGGATATTTACACGGTCGTCCATACAATGACACAAAATAAGCCATTAAAATTTCATATTGGTAATTGGAATTATAAGAAAACTCAACCCTCATGAACTGGATATCCTGGGATCAACTAAATTGAAAAACACAAGCAGGAAAAATGTCCTAAAAAATATAATTATCTCCATGAATATGTCCATCCACTGTGAATTATATTCCATACTAAAATGAACCTGAGATCAAAATTTATCCTAGGGGAACCTCTAAAAGTGACACGTATGGTGAGTATTATTATTAGAGACTATTTTAGAAGGATTTTGGTGTAATCTAATAATCTCATACACAGAGATATTTCCCAAGTCCATAATTATAGTTACCTCAAAATTGGGTAAAATGTGAATCCATATGGTCAGTCTATCAATCATAACCCATATACCATTCATTATCGGGGGGGGACCTTGAAACACAACAAAAACATACAAGGGCATCTCTCCATTATTTCATGGTATATATCAAAGTGTATGAAGAAAAGCTAAAGGTTTTTAGTTCATGGATTATACTCATAAAATGGAATAATAATGAGAGACAATGCTTGTGATATCTCATTACATATATGGACATGAAAACTGTCACCGCATATCAGAAAACATATCCATTGTTCTTGGTTTCCCCACCTAGTGATAATACTGTAAATCCCTCATTATAGTACATGAAATAGGTAACTAAATAAGAAACTAGTTCCAGAAATGTTGGATACCCTCTGAAGAGAATATCCCCTCACTGACAGTCTCCATACTATAAATAGAGTCCCCAATGATATGTAATTCTTTAACAATATGATATTTATGAATAATCTTATTGATGGGAGAACACATTCCAATACATCTTCAATATATTCCTCAAGGACTCCCAATGAAACTGATCAAATAGATCTATCAAGTTACACTATTTTGATTATTCTTTCATGGACTGGGTCGGTAGATTCCCATTCAATTTCCATGAATGAAATTGCACATCCATAGTTTATAGAAAATTTTTGAATAAATATATTCTAAGAAATCCAAAAAACAACTTTGTCCATGGTTCACATATTTTTGAAGGAATATATAACTCAATATTTTATGGGAAGATTAAATTTTAAACCTTTCATTTGAAAGTTAATTCATACAAATTTAAATAACATGCATCACAACTGTTGGATCGAGATCATGGTTTGGGTGACTCATCTCATTTGGACTAATATTTCTAGATTTATAGGCATTCATATGATTCCCTTTATATAACAAAATCCAAATATAGATGATAATTCATCATAGAAGTCCTAATAGCCATACCCTTCCTACTTATTGAATATTTAAAAATGATGTATATGTCAATATAATTATAAAATCATCGAAATATAATTAATATTTTTTTTCCACAACAAATTAATCCCTGTTTGTATGAGGGTGATAATTGTAGATTTCAAGTTTTACAAATCTCAAAAAACATAATATAACAACCAAATAATTCCACAAATTTCCATATCTTGAATACATTGCACCCTTTCCCCCATGACATAACAAACTTATCTTTTTTATGAGAGACTTAGATACCTTGTTTTGAGACCACATGTCCCAAGAATATCACTTCATGAATGTTTAAATTGCACATTGAATTCTATGTATAATCTTTATGATCTCTCAGGATTTCTATATCTTCTCACATATGGAAAACATTATCTTCTTAAATATTACTGTAAACAAAATTAACACCCATAAAAAATAACATCAATGAATAGAGGTACTATTGTAGTATTATAATCATCAATTCCAAAAATACTGCAATAGAATTTATTAAACCAAAAGGAACCACAAGATACAAAAAATGAAAATACCTAGTATGAAAAGTGGTATTCAAAATGTGGAACTCTTTGATTCTACACTTGTGATAACCAACCGATGATCAATCTTCAAAAAATTTATTCCCCATTCAATTGGTTGAATAGACCTTAAATCCATGGTAATTGATACTTTTCTTTACCTTAACATTGTTCAATTTTTGGTCATAAACACAGAAGTGAAGTGTTGAATGATATTTATTTGAAAATAAAATCAGTAATAACTATTGAGACACACTCAGACATATAAAAATTATCTCTAATAGATCATCCAACTAAGACAGTAACTATTAAAACTCTTCTGGATCCATATGGTAAGAAAGAATAGACATCAGATGAGTTCATGGTTCTAAATTAATTAAAATTATCCCTCACTTATTAGTGGAAGACTGGAGAAATTGTATGGAAAGACATTGAGAAAAATGTAAATGACTGGAGGGATATCATAACTGAAAGTGTTGCTAATAAAGTCAAAATAAAATACCAATATTACCCTATCCAACTCTGGATATGAGGATCTGACATTACTCAACCTCAAGTACCATTCTCTTTGAACGACATGGAATACCACATCAGGTGTAGTAAAAGAGAGCCCTCAAAGATAACAACCAATTATTTCCTATTATAAATCAAAAATCCATCCTAAGGATGATGTTAATATATTTCAAATAGAGAACAAAAACACTCCAAATATGTATAATCTATGACCAATAGAAAACACAAATAGTACATCAAAAACTCATCACTCACTTAATTATTAGGGGATTAGTATTTTTTATCATATACTATAATAGCTATGTAGGAAGTTTTAGAATGATTAAAAAATATGTATATATTAATTAAAAATATGAAAAAGTATCAAATAATGTAGTTACTAAATATAAATATTTAGTCATGCAACCCATCACGTTCACTGGATGTGAATCCTCTTCTTTTGGGGACTCTATAACTATGTAATGAAACATAATTACCTATTACTATTGCTGAAACACCTTATATTTTAATGAATCTAATTTTACAAAATTATATTTTAGCTCTAATGATCTTTTTCCACTTCAAGTAGAAGAAAATATATAGCATAACTTTTGTAATTGGATTAAATGAAATGAACTATTGATCAAACGTGCCTTAGGGAAAACCTTTTTCAATTTCCAAAACATTCCACAATGAATGAATGTCTTACGACCTCTGGAAGGTACTATATGAGGTATGAATGAAGATTTTTGTCTAGATACACCATTTGACTCATCCCTCTTTCTCATTCCACTAACATAATTCATTGAAATAATTCTATGAGAAATGGGAAATCCCATCATCCCTAACCTACCATCAAGGCCTAGTTTAACGAATAACACTATATCATGTATGTCTGCATAAGCATTGAGATTAAAAATAAATAATCGAGAATGGAATTAATTATGAATACCCATATCAAATCATCGAGCAATATTTGTTTCATTTTTCACAATCACAGAAGAATAGTAAATTTTATTAGTAATGTAGTTTTAATAATCTATCACGACCTTTTCACCCAACTTGTGGTTGAGAAACATCATCAAATTTTACAATCCAATAGATTTGGAGAGAATTGATTAGTGAATATAAATCTAAATTCATTCCACACCCTGAAATCATGGTTCTTCAAAATCATCATAGAATCACTCAATATCCTACTTGGTCCTTCAAACAGAATGTTATAATAAATTACATTAAATGAATCATAAGTTTATATGAAATAAAAAATAATATCAATATTTTTAAATGAATACTCATCATATTTAGGGTCATTAGATCCTTAAATGAATATTGATTCAATGTAATAATATTTAGATCATGATTTATAGATTCCTCACTTTGAGGTTCTACAACTAGAACATGAAGGGTAATAGGTTCTGGTGCTTGTCCCAGAGCATGGACAACACACACAACTATCTCAACAAGATTCATGTCCACTTGAGTGTTTTAACACTATGGGTCACCTTTATAATTCTAATGTGGACTATTAAAACATCATATTAGAGGTATGATGAAATAAATTATAAAAATACAACACTGAAAGGTTAATAGGATCACACATACCAAGGATACACAGATCAAGGATATTGCAATACCAATTCCATCAAGTAGAAAATGATTGGCATTTCAAAAAATAGAAACCAGGGGATAAGAAAAGACTATATTCAGAATAAAATATTCCTCAACATGCTTTTCAAAAAAAAACCCATGGATACTTAAGGGTATTTATGATGTTATCTTGATAGTGACTCCATCAAAAATACCTCTTCGGTCAAAAAAATCTGACCTCATGTCTACCAGGATATACCAAACTAAAGACTGAAGACATGGAAAGATGTCAAAACTGACCTATGATAGAAATTTCTCATTAACTATACTAGATAACCTATTATCCTTATAAATTTTCATGATACTACATGGACCAAAGGTTAATCTTGGCCCCCATGTTTTGAATACTTGTTCTTATTGTCATACAACAAACATCAATGACTGATTTTCCACTTAACATAGGAAGATTACTGATATAAGTCAGTATTCTCAAAACATAATAAGGTGAAGGAACCAAAATCAAATAGATAAATAATACCTAGAGCCTATCATCATTAAAAATCAATAAAATTCATGATAATTCAAAAAACATCCCATGAAACAAGTGTATGATGTCTCCACCAGTCACCTCCATGACTCAGGGTCCCAAAGATCAAGGACATACTCTTACTCCAAGTGGCACATTCCATTTTATCAGACTTGGAGTAATATAATCTATAGTAATTATAATGTAAAATTATGTGTCTGGGATAAAAAGCCTAATAGTGTCTCACTAAGTTTCTATAAACAATATCATATTAATAAAATAATTATAATTTCAATTTTAATAATGAAAGGATAGAAAAATAATATAAATATTTTGAACTGAATATTCTATCAAATGAAATGATGTATGTTATATAAAAACAAAATTAAATGAAAATTTAATATTAAATATGTTATATAATATATTTGGAATGAATAAAATAGGTCAATAATCAAAATCATGTTTAAAAAAATCAACATTTCAATCAACGTAGTAAAAAAGAACCATGGTACATTGGTTTTTAGATATAGGATCCTCACAATACCCATAAATGATCATGTTTAAAAACATATGTGTGAACCCTCATATCAATACCCCATTTGGGGATCTCAAAATGGGAAATAAATATACACCCCATTAGAGGATCCCATAATGTGAAATCATGATGAGATTAGATGAGTTAATGTAATCATCATTAATCCCTTGAAAAGGGTTAGATCCTAGTGTTCTTTTCCCAGCCACATACTGACTACCCATGATCCCATTTTCATCAAATAATAAATCCATCAATAATGGTAAATATTATTAATATAATAGTTTAAAATACAATTTTACAATTATAGTTTGAAATGTATGTTTATCGGATCAAATAAAAAACAAATGTTTTTTAAATAATTAATTTTCTTTTTAAAATAATATTTTAATTGAATAAAATTTCTCAATAAAATCATCAAATTATCTTATAAAATCAACTTTAAAATCAGATGTGATGACCCAGACCCCCCCCCTTGGTCCTTTCCTTTGCCAAAATCCAAATCTTTAAGGTGTACGGATCGGTGAGACCGATCGGTGAGACCGATAGGTGCGACCGATCGGTGAGACTGATCGGTGAGACCGATCGGTGAGACCGATCGGTGAGACCCATCGGTGAGACCGATCGGTGAGACCGATCGGTGCGACCAATCGGCGGAACCGGCCGACGTCACCCGACCTTGCCAAGTTGTTCCAGTAACGCTCCTTATTCGCAAATAGGGTTTTAAACCCTATTCTGCCTCTTTAAAAAATGTCTTGAAAACCCGAAACGCTCACAAAAGTTTTAATTAAATGCTTCATTAATTCATGAGTCGGTTTAAACCACCCAGCACCTTTAATGATGAGTCAAGCCGCGTGGCCAACCCACGACTTCCACGTCTTACGCGGTTTCCCCGTTTTCACCTTAACCATCCTCGGCTCTTATAAATTAAGGGTTAGGCCGTGGCTTTCCCCCTTCTTCGATCGTGACTCTTCTGGTGCATCGGGACCGCCGCGTCGTTATCCGTAAAGTTCCGCACCCCCGGCCTAGACGCCGTTTATCTATCAACAAGTAGGGAATTTCTCTCGTCTCTCGCCTTTGTGTATCATGCGGGGCGGGCGTTATTTTTGTTCCTATGGAATTGGTTAAACCAAACCTTAATGAAGATAATAAACGAAGTTCTAAAGAAAGAAGGGGAAAGGGTTGTGATCGTAGTTTATGCTTTATCTTGTGATCATATTTTTTTGTGCTGGTTTATGTTTTCTGAAAATTGAGGCCGTTGGTGGTCGTTGTATGTGCACTGATGAATCCCTTCGTGATGTTTTAAATGGGTTGCTGAAATTGTGAACTCCTGCTAGAAAATTGGTTAATCACGTACGTCCTGCTGAAAAATTTAAAGCACCAGGATCAACCCTTCTGTGATAACTCCCGGTTAGAACACACGGAATTTTGAAATCATGGAGTGTGTTAAGTCGTTTAAATCTGAAAATCCCTGACTTATGCTGGTAGTATTGGTTGGTTGTTTTTCCTTTCGGGCCGATTGCTGGAAATGTGGGAGGGGATGGGATTCCCTGATTCTTTTATACTCTTAGTGGTTGTGTGAATTTGGGGGGATGGGATCCCCTGATGGTATGGATTCGGTGGTTGTGAGTTCTAAACCCGAGTGGTTACTTGTTGATATCACAAATTGGGGAGAGATCCTCTGTTAATAGAACCGGGTGTGGGTGTTTTGGTTGATCCTTGCTTTTGACGTTTTCCTTGGTTATGCTTATGGTAGTTGCCCAGTAGTGCTTACAATTAATTGAACATTTGGCTGAACGTGAAAAAAGAATGGGACAAATGGTTTTGTGGGCAATGGTCGTGAACTGTGACTCGGACGTAGTGGTGTTGTGTCCTGTAGGTTAGCTAGGAAAAACCTAGGCTTTTGGGTGAGTGTTTGTTACCTATATCTACACTTGTAGCTTTGTGTTTCTTATTCGTGCCCCACCCAAGTTGAGCACTAAGTGCTGAACACCCCCATTTATGGGGGAAGGGTGTTTTTCCCAACACTATTCTTAGTGGCTGGTTATTAGCTCCTTTTCTGCTCCCTTTCCCGGATAGCCCAAGTATCTTCGGGCAGGCTGTGATGGCCTGAAGTCCATTATTATCCCAAGAACCTTCGGGGCGGGCGTTGTGGTGGTTGGCCAGGTGTGTGCGGCAGGTGATTTTCCCAAGTGTCTTCGGGATGAGGCCCATGTGTTTTCGGGCGTGACAATTGATCCTCTAGCCCAGGTGTCTTCAGGCGTGGTTACGTGAGACAGTTGAGGCCCAGGTGTGTGCGGGCGGGTTTTCAGCAGTGCGACTGCGTGTGGTTGAGGCCCAGGTGTGTGCGGGCGGGTTTTCGGCAGTGGGACTGCGTGGGATTGAGGCCCAGGTGTGTGCGGGCGGGTGTGGCAGTGGGACTGCGGTGAGAATGGAGGGATTGGTCCGATGCGTAGGATGTCTCAATAACCAGTGGGAAAGTGGCGCGGGGTACCCAAACATCGATGTGCTATTATTATATATATTACTTGACTTGCGTTATTTGGGGAGTGAGCCTTGGTGAGGCCTGGGATGGATAGTTTTCCTTGTTAGTTGTTTGGTTTACTCTTTTCTCACGGGACTTTAGTACGTTCCCCCACTTGTGCACGAGAGTCTTGGTTTTCCCTACTGAGTGTACTTGTATGCTCACCCTAAATTTACTTTCAGGTTTCCAGGAGGACTACCAGGGTCGTGCGGGACCCTACTAGTCGGGCAGTTGGAGTTGTTGCAGTTGTTGTTCTCTTGCTTTCTTTGGCATTGTACTTTTGAGCTTCCTTGTACTTGTACCTTGTTATAAAAAATTGTTTAAACATGCATGTGGTCTTGGTTTGGGTTTATTTATATACACTTGTTCTTTTCCCTTTTTGGTGGTTGACTTGTCCTATTTCCCAATCCAAAATAATAAAAAGGGTAATGCCTCCCATATTTGTGAAAACTCATACCCTTGGTGCTAGTCGCCAACCCGGGGCCTACTGGAGGCGGGACTCGGGGGACATTATCTCCCTTTCACCATTGCCAGCTCAGAAGGGGCATCTTTGGTGGGAGGGGGTCATGACATCAGACCATTAGTTTTCTAAAATATCCCCAAAAAACATCATTCCATTAAAATTGTGGATTTCAAAAATTCCATTCAAAACTCATAAATCAGATAGGAATTATCACCTGTATAGGTTTTTAAAATAATTTAAACCTCATTACAATTAAATATATAATTTAAATGTTTCATTTTATAGGTATATATTTACGGAACCACATTCCTTTAATCATGTTATTGAATCAACACAACACCCGTAGTGGGATATAGTTATAAAGAATAAGGGTGTATGATATATAGAACTGCATCCTAGAATCAAAATAAATAAAAATATGGATTAGATCCATAAATATAATGATTTTATTACAATATATATGGTGTAATGAATTGGATATCTAGTGAAAACCAATTCAGAGAATATCTAGAGGAGTTAGTTATAGCCTTCGGCCTGATTCGGGCCCCGACCGGATACTGGGTTCCTCTGGCTGTTAGCCAGATGCGAGGAGCGGCACGTCAGTGGTGGATGCTTCACCTGGGGAATAGGAAAGAGTATGAGGTTTCTTGGGTGGATTTCGAGAAGGAGTTCTGGGCGGAGTTCCTCTCCTCGACGATGAAGGCGGAGAAGAGGCAGGAGCTACTCTCCCTCCAGTAGGGGAGCATGTCCTTGAGGGAACTTGGAATCAAGTTCAAGGACCTCCTACGTTTTGCTCCAAACCTCTTTCCTGATGAGGAGTCTCGGGCAAGACGTTTGGAGGAGGCGCTCCGACCCTCCCTCCAGTATGTTGTTACCCCTTTACCCTTCCGACATACTTAGAGGTGCAGAAGAAGGCCGAAGTGGTGGAGAGGATGCCTGCTCCGGGCGGAGTGTCACGAGAAGGGGTCCAGCAGGGACCATCGAAGGGAAAGGCCGTCAGCACCAGGCCTCCAGCATCGGGACCCTCCAGGTTCCGACCTGCAGGGAGCAGACTGCAGCAGTTTCAGTTTCGATCCCCTGGCCCACGTTCTTTCCCTTCAGGCTCGGGACCACGGTGCTTCATCTGCGGGAGCCCTGGACATCTCCGGAGTCAGTGCCCCGATCGGGTGCAGTACAGCAGTGGCAGTCATCCCCAGCATCCGCCGCAGCAGCAGTATCTAGCCAGACCCTTCCGGCAGCAGCAATAGGGACAACGAGCTCCCGTTCCTCCGCAGGCGGACATAGGAGGAGGAGGCCGACCTCAGGGCGCTCCACAGGGACCTCGACCAGGGCGTGGTTGGGGAGGTGGCCGACAGCCGAGGGGTAGGGGAGATGGGCGTGGACAGCTACACGCCGCAGAGGCAACAGTTCCAGCAGGGTCAGAGGTTGTTCGAGGTACGATCAATGTGTTTAGCACTCTTGCTTATGCTTTGTTCGATACCGGAGCTTCGCACTCCTTTGTTTCACCCAGTCTAGCCCGTGCCTTGGGTCTAGATGCCAAGAGACTTCCAGTGCCCCTGGTGTTGAGCACACCAGTTGGAGGTCAGACCGACTTGCTGTTCATTTTTCGGGGATGTAGACTGATGTTAGGGCCACATCAGTCAGTTAGGGATCTCCTTCTGCTACAGATTCAGCCGTACGATGTCATCCTAGGCATCGACTGGCTATTTTCTGTGTGTGCCTTCATCGACTGTTTCCGAAGGAGGGAGGAGTTCTCTGGTTTGGACGGCCAGCGTGTTACCTTCACCGGCGAGCGGAGCAGTCCGAAGGGAAACAGTAGGGAGGAACCTCTCCTCTCCTTGTTGACCGAGCTGATAGTGGAATCAGTAGATTTTGAGATGGTGGAAGTGCCAGAGATCGTCCGCGAGTTTATGGACATCTTTCCTAAGGAGGTGACAACTCTACCCCCTCGAAGCGATATCGAGTTTGGGATAGACCTACAACCAGATGCTCGTCCGATCTCGATGGCTCCTTATCGGATGGCACCTTCGGAGCTACGATAGTTGCGGATACAGATTGACGATCTGATGAAGAGGGGTTATATCCGTTCGAGTGCGTCACCATGGGGTGCTCCAGTCTTGTTTGCAAGGAAGGCGGATGGTGGCCTCAGGTTGTGCATCGATTACAGGAGGCTGAATCAGGTAACGATCAAGAATCGCTACCCTCTTCCGAGGATAGATGATCTTTTCGACCAGCTGAAGGGGGTAGGATGGTTCTCGAAGATCGACCTGCGATCCGGGTACCACCAGATGAGGGTGAAGGATAGCGATGTCCCGAAGACGGCGTTCAGGTGCAGGTATGGGCACTTCGAGTTCTTGGTCATGCCCTTTGGTGATACGAACGCCCCGGCCGTGTTCATGGGGCTTATGAACTCCATCTTCCGGGAGTACCTGGATCGGTTTGTGGTGGTATTCATCGATGATATCCTGATCTATTCAAGGTCAGAATAGGACCATGCAGGGCACCTGAGGACAATTTTGGAGGTCCTCCGACAGCACCGGCTTTATGGGAAGTTGTCAAAATGCAAGTTCTGGGCGCGAGAAGTGCACTTCCTCGGACACGTAGTGTCTGAGCAGGGAGTAGCAGTCGAACCATCAAAGGTTGAGGCAATTGTTTCTTGGGCAGCACCCAAGAATGTGGCGGATGTTCAGAGTTTTCTCGGACTGGCAGGCTACTACCGGAGATTCGTACCCAACTTCTCCCGGGTAGCAGCCCCTTTGACGACTTTGACCAAGAAGGGCCAGGTTTTCATGTGGAGCGAGCAGTGCGAGTCATCCTTCAGCTACCTAAAAGAAAAGCTGGTTAGTGCCCCAGTGTTGAGATTACCAGAAGAAGGGATGACCTATGAGGTATTCTGTGATGCTTCAGGACAGGTCCTAGGATGCGTACTGATGCAGCAACAAGGGGTGATCTCTTACGGGTCCAGGCAACTATGCCCCCATGAGCGGAACTATGCCACCCATGACTTGGAGCTTGCAGCAGTAGTGTTCGCATTGAAGCTGTGGCGACATTACCTCTTTGGGGAGCGCTTTGTGGTCTTCACCGATCACAAGAGCTTGCGCTATATCTTCTCCCAGCGTGACTTGAACTTGCGACAGCGGAGATGGGTCGAGTTTCTCCAAGACTACGACTTTGAGATCTCGTACGCTGAAGGTAAGGGAAATGTTGTGGCTGATTCCCTGAGCAGGAAGCCGCATCAGGAAGTGGTTCGGGAATCTGCTGATGCTTGGAAGGCGATGGGGGAGTTGGTTGCCTTGCACTTGGATGCAAGGGTGGAAGGTGCTAGAGGCTGCTTGTTTCAGATGACGGTACAGTCCTCTTTGTTGCAGCGAGTGGAAGAGTCTCAGTGGGGAGACCCTGAGGTGGAAGTGTTGCGGGATCGTGTCGATCAGGGGAACGCTCCAGAAGGATGGTCGGAGGACAACCGAAATCAGATGCTCTTTCATGGGAGGTTGTTTGTTCCAGAGGTGATGCGTAATGAAGTCCTTCGTGAGTTCCAGAGCTCAGCCTTGGCAGTACATCCGGGTGTTTCGAAAATGTACCAAGGCCTTAGGGGACACTTTTGGTGGCCCGGGGTGAAACGGGCAGTGGCGGAATTTGTGGCTAAATGCCTGGTGTGTCAGCAGGTGAAGGCTGAACACCGCGTTCCTGGTGGTTTGTTGCATTCTTTAGATGTTCTCGAGTGGAAGTGGGACGACATCTCGATGGACTTCGTCACAGGACTACCCAGAGCTCAGGGCGGGCACGATGCTATCTGGGTAGTGGTGGATCGACTGACAAAGTCTGCTCACTTCTTGGCTATCAAGGAGTCAGGACCTGCGAGTACCTTAGCACAGAGGTACGTGGATGAGGTGGTGCGTTTGCATGGAGTTCCGAAGACTATCGTCTCAGATCGGGACACTCGGTTCACCTCACGAGTCTGGAAGGGGTTACAACATGCTTTTGGCACCCAGCTATGCCTTAGCACTGCTTTTCACCCTCAGACTGATGGAAAGATAGAGCGGACTATCCAGACATTGGAGGACATGTTGCGAGCATGTGTTCTAGATTTCGGAGGATCATGGGTACGACACTTGCCTTTAGTAGAGTTTTCCTATAACAACAGCTTCCACTCTACTATCGGCATGGCTCCTTTTGAGGCATTGTATGGAATACCATGTCGTTCACCCTTATGCTGGGCAGAGGTTGGTGAGACTGGTACTCTTGGACCAGAAGTAGTGCAGAGCACCACGGAGAAGGTCCAGCTAGTGCGAGAGAGGATGAAAGCAGCTCAAGATCGGCAGAAGTCTTATGCTGATCGTCGGAGGAGGCCCTTGGAGTTTGAGGTGGGAGATCATGTGTTCTTGAAGGTTTCCCCCCGACGGGGGCAGCGGAGGTTTGGAAAGGGGAGTAAGCTCTCCCCTAGGTTCATCAGACCTTTTGAGGTGCTGAGGCGAGTTGGCGAGGTGGAATATCAGCTGGCCCTACCACCTCAGTTGGAAAGGGTCCATGACGTCTTCCATGTCTCCCAGCTTCGTCAGTATTTACATTATTTCTCTCATGTCATCAACTGGGGAGAGCTAGATGTGGGAGAAGATGCGACCTTCGAGGAACGGCCAGTCAGGATCGAGGATCGCAAGGAGAAAGTGCTCCGTGGACGAACCATCGGCTTGGTTCGTGTGTTGTGGAGACATGGCGGCCTCGAAGAGAGTACGTGGGAGAGGGAAGCACAGATGCGTGCCAAATACCCCAAGTTGTTTTGAGCTTTGTACCTTTTGTGCCTGTGGTGATAGAACGTTTGACTTTTGGCTATAAAATGTACTAGTCTCTTTCCTCTGTTATGTGTGAAAAGCCCCGGCTAAAGGGATGAGGGAACCCGACCCCTAATCAAGACGCATTAAGGTGGATGCGATTAAACCCGTGCGGGCGAGTCAGTGCCGCCCAAAGCGGATAATATCTTGACATGGGGGAGGGGAACTCCCCAAACCCACATGACCGGGCGGTTTGGCGTGGTATGTTGCTTGGTTCTTGGCAGGGGAGTGTTTTTAGTCAGCAGGGGTTCACCCCTAAGAGGTATCTTTCGAAGGTGGTTGTTTGGACCCTCTCTTTCCTTCTGGTTTGTTTTGATTCTCGAGGACGAGAATCATTTAAGAGGTATCTGATGTGATGACCCAGACCCCCCCCCCCCCCCCTTCGTCCTTTCCTTTGCCAAAATCTGAATCCTTAAGGTGTACGGATCGGTGAGACCGATCGGTGAGACCGATCTGTGAGACCGATCGGTGAGACCGATCGGTGCGACCGATCGGTGAGACCGATCTGTGAGACCGATCGGTGAGACCGATCAGTGCGACCGATCGGTGCGACCAATCGGCGAAACCGGCCGACGTCACCCGACCTTGCCAAGTTGTTCCAGTAACGCTCCTTTTTCACAAATAGGGTTTTAAACCCTATTCTGCCTCGTTAAAAAATGTCTTGAAAACCCGAAACGCTCACAAAAGTTTTAATTAAATGCTTCATTAATTCATGAGTCGGTTTAAACCACCCAGCACCTTTAATGATGAGTCAAGCCGCGTGGTCAACCCACGACTTCCACATCTTACGCGGTTTCCCCATTTTCACCTTAACCGTCCCCGGCTCTTATAAATTAAGGGTTAGGCCGTGGCTTTCCCCCTTCTTCGATCGTGACTCTTGTGGTGCATCGGGACCGCCGCGTCGTTATCCGTAAAGTTCCGCGCCCCCGGCCTAGACGTCGTTTATCTATCAACAAGTAGGGAATTTCTCTCGTCTCTCGCCTTTGTGTATCATGCGGGGCGGGCGTTATTTTTGTTCCTATGGAATTGGTTAAAACAAACCTTAATGAAGATAATAAACGAAGTTCTAAAGAAAGAATGGGAAAGGGTTGTGATCGTAGTTTATTTTTTATCTTGTGATCATCTTTTTTTGTGCTGGTTTATGTTTTCTGAAAATTGAGGTCGTTGGTGGTCGTTGTATGTGCACTGATGAATCCCTTTGTGATGTTTTAAATGGGTTGCTGAAATTGTGAACTCCTGCTAGAAAATTGGTTAATCACATACACCCGGCTGAATAATTTAAAGCACCAGGATCAACCCTTCTGTGATAACTCCCAGTTAGAACACATGGAATTTTGAAATCATGGAGTGTGTTAAGTCGTTTAAATCTGAAAATCCCTGACTTGTGCTGGTAGCGGTGGTTGGTTGTTTTTCCATTCGGGCCGATTGCTGGAAATGTGGGAGGGGATGGGATTCCCTGATTCTTTTATACTATCGGTGGTTGTGTGAATTTGGGGGGATGGGATCCCCTGTTGGTATGGATTCGGTGGTTGTGAGTTCTAAACCCGAGTGGTTACTTGTTGATATCAAAAATTGGGGAGAGATCCTCTGTTAACAGAACCGGGTGTGAGTGTTTTGTTTGATCCTTGCTTTTGACGTTTTCCTTGGTTATTCTTATGGTAGTTGCCCAGTAGTGCTTAAAATTAATTGAACATTTGGCTGAACTTGAAACAAGAATGGGACAAATGGTTTTATGGGCAATGGTCGTGAACTGTGACTCGGACGTAGTGGTGTTGTGTCCTGTAGGTTAGCTAGGAAAAACCTAGGCTTTTGGGTGAGTGTTTGTTACCTATATCTACACTTGTAGCTTTGTGTTTCTTATTCGTGCCCCACCCAAGTTGAGCACTCAGTGCCGAACACCCCCATTTATGGGGGAAGGGTGTTTTTCCCAACACTATTCTTAGTGGCTGGTTATTAGCTCCTTTTCTGCTCCCTTTCCCGGATAGCCCAAGTATCTTCGGGCAGGCTGTGATGGCCTGAAGTCCATTATTAGCCCAAGAACCATCGGGCGGGCATTGTGGTGGTTGGCCAGGTGTGTGCGGCAGGTGATTTTCCCAAGTGTCTTCGGGATGAGGCCCAGGTGTTTTCGGGCGTGACAGTATATCCTCTAGCCCAGGTGTCATCGGGCATGGTTACGTGAGACAGTTTAGGCCTAGGTGTGTGCGGGCGGGTTTTCAGCAGTGGGACTGCGTGTGGTTGAGGCCCAGGTGTGTGCGGGCGGGTTTTCGGCAGTGGGACTGTGTGTGATTGAGGCCCAGGTGTGTGCAGGCGGGTGTGGCTGTGGGACTGCGGTGAGAATGGCGGGATTGGTCCGATGCGTAGGATGTCTCAATAACCTGTGGGAAAGTGGTGCGGGGTACCCAAACATCGATGTGCTCTTATTATATATATTACTTGACTTGTGTTATTTGGGGAGTGAGCTTTGGTGAGGCCTGGGATGGATAGTTTGCCTTGTTAGTTGTTTGGTTTACTCTTTTCTCACGGGACTTTAGTACGTTCCCCCACTTGTTCACGAGAGTCTTGGTTTTCCCTACTGAGTGTACTTGTATGCTCACCCTACGTTTACTTTCAGGTTTCCAGGAGGACTACCAGGGCTGTGCGGGACCTTACTAGTCTGGCAGTTGGAGTTGTTGCAGTTGTTGTTCTCTTGCTTTCTTTGGCATTGTACTTTTGAGCTTCCTTGTACTTGTACCTTGTTATAAAAAATTGTTTAAACATGCATGTGGGCTTGGTTTTGGTTTATTTATATACACTTGTTCTTTTCCCTTTTTGGTGGTTGACTTGTCCTATTTCCCGATCCAAAATAATAAAAAGGGTAATGCCTCCCATATTTGTGAAAACTCATACCCTTGGTGCTAGTCGCCAACCCGGGGCCTACTGGAGGCGGTACTCGGGGGTCATTATCTCCCTTTCACCATTGCCAGCTCAGTAGGGGAATCTTTGGTGGGAGGGGGTTGTGACATCAGACCATCAGTTTTCTAAAATATCCCCAAAAAACATCATTCCATTAAAATTCTGGATTTCAAAAATTCCATTCAAAACTCATAAATCAGATAGGAATTATCACCTGTATAGGTTTTTAAAATAATTTAAACCTCATTACAATTAAATATATAATTTAAATGTTTCATTTTATAGGTATATATTTACGGAACCACATTCCTTTAATCATGTTATTGAATCAACACAACACCTGTAGTGGGATATAGTTATAAAGAATAAGGGTGTATGATATATAGAACTGCATCCTAGAATCAAAATAAATCAAAATATGGATTAGATCCATAAATATAATGATTTTATTACAATATATATTGTGTAATGAATTGGATATCTGGTGAAAACCAATTCAGAGAATATCTACAAACCCGTGCGAGATAAAACGAGATAAAAATTCTTTTATCCTATATGCGAAGGGTTTTTAGGATTTATAATCACATAATGAGATCTTTTATGACCAAGGAAATTGATTTAGGGTTGAGATGGTTTGATTTGGGATAATACCATAGATTATTTTATTTATTTTAGAAAAATCATGGGATTAAATTTCTGTTTGCATGGTTTACTAGAGGGACCCTTAATGTTAAACTAGTTGTGTTCCCTAACAAAACACCCCTACTATTCAGGGTAAATGGTTTATCTTGTGTGGGTGCACAATTTTTGTTAACATTATATGCAATTGAAAATATTATTGTCCATAGGATACATATTTTATATGGTCTAGACACACTATTTTGGAATATCATACCTCTCCATCTAGTGCATAGTCTTAGGGAACATAATTTGCTGGTAAAAAACACATGGTTTTCCCTTAATGTGTGCTAACCATGAAGTTCCCAATAGGAATAAACAATTATAAAATTTCACCCAAAACAAACCATATTATACCAAAACCCATGTGTGACAAAAAAAGGTTCATTATGTACCTATAAAAGGTACAAGATATTTCATATCAAGATACCTGATTAAGAATAATTACAATATATTTTACTTCATCCATCATCCAATTTGGTTTTTTCAGAATCATTGCATTTTCCATCACATTTTGCATTGAAATGATTCCTCCTAATCCCAAACATTGAGTAAAAACAGAATTAATTATGTGAGACACAATATTAATAATTATGAAGAATAATTTATTGTATGTATAAGAAATAAACCATCTTTTCAATATCTGACATCTTCGATTTGAAATAGTTCATTCGTGGTCATTATATGTTAAAATATTTTTTGATGGTTCATAACGAAAATGTCAATTAACCATATAAAATCACCCTGTAGTATCAAATGAGTTGTGAAGCAAGGGAATAATCATTGTGTATCATAATGAGGGTCATGATATATGCGACCCACTTTATTCATGGTTATTACACCTAGATGCCTCTCTTCCAAAACCTAGTCCACTTATACTATCCAGACATGGATGTATTGCATGGAACCCAACATATTCTATACTTATCCAAAACATGAGGATGTTATATTGTACATAGACATAGCCTCAACATTAATCATAGGACTATATTCTATAATCCATGTTTTCCAAAATGAACAACATTCATATTTTTAAAACCAAATATGAATTATCTATTGTGATATTCTTATATATCTTTACCACTTTTCATAATAATGTGTAATTAAAAATTGTACAATGTTTGTTTTCAATATCAATATTCATGAAATATTAAAATTTATTTCCCATATAATTTTATATTATTATATTTCAATCAGAATTCCATTATAAAAACCGTTATTTTTCATTCAAGGAAATATTATTTGTAGGTTTTGAGTGGTTTATTTGAAAACGTTTTCATTTACTGTACATGAAAATGTGTTGGGAATCTTATTCGTACATTCATATATTTAAAAAAATGATCTGAAATTTAATATAAAATCAATATTTCCGGATTACTTATCAGTTTTCCTCCTTATGTCCAAAATATTTATCTCTTATGGAGTTATGATTCATGAATCACTATCAAATTTATATTGCATGATACATAATTTGTGAGACTATTTTTATCTACTAATATATCCATTGAAATCATTTTATATAATACCATTTGAAAATATTTAAAACCCAAATTTAATTCCATTTGATCAAAATGATATTAATAATGATTGATTTTATGCCACACATAGTTTTATGGATGGTTTTTATTTGGGGGTTTTGGCCATATATCATTTTAAAACCACAACCCTAGTATCTAAGAGTCTATGATTACTTTATTGGAACTAGATTCTAGGATTCATATCTTGAATGAAAAAATTGCTTATAAATATTCTTAAACAAGATACATTATTGAATCTCACATTTCAGTTGAAAGAATAAAAATACAACATTATGGAACTTAATATTCTTAATCCTTGAACTCATTCAATGATTCCTTATTCATATAAAGGGGAAATAAAATAAACTAATGGGTAAGATATGATGTTTAGTAAGTTGTATGTATAGATAAATATATCTCGAGTGAATATGTAATGATCAATATGGAATGGTAGATAACTAAAAACAAATGTCATTTACTTAACAACATGAGAAAGAAAAATCACATGGAAGGAATAAATAATGAATAAATAATTATATATAACAAATCACTGGAATTTGAATTATATCCATGAATATCATAACTATTAAAATAATATCATGGATGTAAATTAATTATCACATAATGATTGAATTAATAACTTCAGACATCAGATACATCCAACAATGTGACCTTCACAAACATGTCAAAAAAGGGAAGTCCTGGGAAAAACACAGAATGTAGTTTCTCACATTAGACCTATCGGCATATTGAGGGGTTATAGATGGACCAAGAAAACAATTATTATTCCAATTAGTTTCTCATATTAATGGGTTGAAACAAATTCAATGTAAACTATCATATATTAACACACTTATAAAAAATTTAAATAATTTCCACAAAAAATATTCATAATAATAAGAAATATAGAGTAATACGGATAATTTAATAAATATAGTAAATACCTAGTAATATTGATCATGAAACATCTAGATAAATAATTAGGATTTTATGATTTCTACATATCCATTTTTTAGTATAATTATAATCGGTTATTTTTTCATTTATTAATAAGAATACAATATAAATGAAATTAAAAACATTTCTAAGGAAAATATACATTTCACATTGGAAATAATTTTTAGAAATTGAAAATTTAAAAATATTGGGAAAATATTCATTTAATAGTTCATTTAATCTTGCATAAAATCAATGATTGTTCATGAAAGTAGGCAATTCAATACACTCCATTAAAAAAAATCATTTAAACTATTTTAAAAATGTAAAAATAAACGACATTCAAAAAATGACAACAAGATTAATTTTAAATTATTATGTAAAAAGTAAAACATAGGGAAAAATGACTTGTAGCAATCGTTAGAGAATATTAAGAAAATGTAATAATATTTTTAAAGTACATGAAAATGAGCATTAGATATTCCAGAAAATGTTGAAAAACACCGTCTCTTTTCCTTAAAAATGTTATTTTTGAAATCTTGAGTACATAAGTATAGATATTTGAAAGGAAAATTATAATTTATAATAATTACCATTGGATAAAAAATAGATCATTATTATGATATAAAAATTGAACTATTTCACAAGTGGAGATATAAATATATATAATCCATAATAACAATGAGACTGTGAAATAAACCAATAACTCAATGAAAAATTCCAAATCCTACCCCCATGAAAGAAACAACATCAAATAAAACATTAAATATGAGGAATTTAAATATATTCACAATATAATTCATCAATTCATTAGTAGATACACCTCATATTTAAATTTAGTTGTATAGAATTACACATTTCTTAAAGAAATAAAATTTGAGATGATAATCTCTTATGATGATCATAACATAGATGTGATCATTAATCAATCAATTAATTATGGGTAAAAAAGTAAATTTATATATTAAAAGTGAAATAAAATAAAATTAAATCCATTTTTTTAATAAAATCATAGGATACACAAAATATAATGAATAAGAAATATAACCAAATAACAAGAAAATGTGTAAAGAATCCCTTAAAACTTGTTATATTTCAAGTAAAATACACTTGAATGAAAAAATTCAATTATAATAATTAAAATTAAATTATTTATGATGGATTGATGATATTTCATGTAAAGGGGATTTATATACTCCGTATAAAAGAAATAAGGTACATAATAATAGACTATTCTATATTCAAATATGTTTGAGAATAAATCCCTTACATTAAGATCAATTTCCATTGTTTGTGTTCAAACATACCTTAGAGTAAATATATATTTATTATAAATAAATTAAATAGCTATATTTATTTATATCATATAATATATTATTTATATATAACTTTTTTCACCTTTTTATTTACAATTCATAAATAAAAATACTATTCTAGGTGATAACACCTTAGTATTTAATATATGTTTTGGTTCAAAAGATATGAACCTTTTAATTTGATCATGGTTCCATAATCAATATAATTTAAATATCTATAATTATAATATATATATATATATATATATTCATTTAATTTGTATTTATATTAATCCATGAATATTTGATCGAAAAAATTAAGGACATCATTCTTAGAGACAACATGTCGTATATATAAATGAAAGTTGTTTCCATTTTTATAACAGATGGATTCAAAGAAACTTAAATAATATTTAAAAATTATAGATACATTATTATTCCATACGTATCAAAAATATTAATTACATATATAATTGTTATCATCCATATAAAACTAATATTACTAAAAATTCACATCGCTTCAAGGAGGTGGTAGTACACATGTCTGTACGAGCGATGTTATCATTTTCAGAAGGATTTGATGGTAAAAAGGTATTTATGATATTATAATTATAAAATTATTATTATTTCATTAATATAATATATAATACTTATATCCATCACTATATCCAACTATTAGAGGCGGTGATGGAAAATGAATTAAATATATTCATGATCCAGTATTCTGTCGTACACATGATCAACATGTTGAATTCACATTAGATGGAAAAGGAGGTGGATATATGTCATGAAGTTAGTATAATAACTTATAATTATATGAGATATATAGGGTTAAATATTCTATAATAGGTTAATAATATGTTAACGAGTTATTTCCAAAAATAGAATGAAAATAAATGGTTAAATACTATTTATCTCATTCAGACACCCTCTTTAGGTAAATACATAATGGAATCCTAGAATGGTTCCATTATCAAACTAGGGCCTTTTGGATAAGGTGAAAGATTTTAAAATTTCTTTTTCGAAATTAATGACTAACCAAAAGGGCTCGAGATGTGTGGATATGATATGAGGGGGGATGTCCACTTAAAAGTGAGGGAGAGGAAATACTAGGAATTTTTAAAAAGAATAAAATTATAACTTGTTTTAAACCCACAAATTAGCTCTAAAATAGACCATTACCAAACCATATTTGATATAAGGTAGAAATATGGAAGAAAATGAAATCTATAATTTTTTTAGATAATTTCAACCATTATTTTCTGTTTTTAACCCATTTTGTAACCTTGTTTTTGTCACGACCCGTCCTCGGGGCCCGTGTCGTGATTACCCCAAGCCCGCCTTCCAGAGGCCAGGGGCTGGCTACTAGCACCAAGGCGTAAATCCCGGTAAAAAGGGAAGGCATTTCCTTTGTTAAGTAAACAAACACCACAGAGCAAGAAAGCAGTAGAAGTAAACACTAAGTAAAAATTGAGTACAACAGTAAGTGCGGAAAAGTAAGTGGGCCAGTATACAAACCCAAACTGAAAGTAAAGTACAACTGGAAGGGGAAACATCAACTGAAAAGTAAAGCTGCAACATCGAGCTGTCCACTGGAAATCCCACCTGAAGGGTGAGTAAAGATAGCCTCCACTGCTCCTCGGGTCCAGCCGACCGCTCCGAGTACGTCCCCCCAGTGGTCCACCTCCAGGTACCATCCTGCTCCGCATGCCTCAACAACAATCAGTGTTTTCTGTCGTCTGCAACCAACACAACGTAGTGCGGGCATAGCCCGTGCAGGGGTGAGTATAAGCTACTCAGTAGGGACCCCGAGACCCCTGAAGGACTTCCCGAATCCACAAAGGATAATCCTCAAAGGAAAGATACAATCACGAAGTAACATCCGACTCTTCTTAGGTATATGCCCATTCATATATCTACGTCTTCAATTCTCGTTCGGCTCCATCATCTGAGCCCAAGTAAAACCCAGTTCACATAGGGAAGCAAAACGCAATCCACACAGGATAGCACAACACAATCCACAAGAGAAAGAAAAACATGATTCAGCTCACATATGTATACTTCTCTATATAATTATAGAGATGATCAGATATTTCCACTGATTCATGTAAGACGTCAAACCCACAAAGGATCGATATATACTAACCCCCGCAATGACCCACAAAGGATCTGACCCACAAAGGATCGATAGGTAACTAACCCCCGCAAAGACCCACACAGGATCAGACCCACACAGGATCTGTAGGCGCTGGCTGACACAGAACCACTGAGTGCTGACCCACACAGAATCAGACCGACATAGGATCGGTAGCACTGATCCACAATGTATCGTTTAGTGTTGTAGTCGTTGCCGTCGAATCTATTGAGGATCTCTGCACAGTCGTCGTCGTCGCAGTCGCAATGCAGCCAGCTCTAGGGTTCCTGCACACAGCAAGCTCGTTCAGGCGAGTCCACTCACGATCTGAGAGGCTGATAAATCAACTGACACGTAGTCCAGAGTTGATGTATCCAAAAGTTCCGTATCGACAACAGATACTCAACGTCGCAGATGGCGCATCAATCGGACACCCGGTCTGAGAGTTATTGGCATTTTCGTTCCAGGGGTCCGATTGGTTTTTAAGGAAAAATCAACTCGACCGTACTCCACCAACATCCAAACCTCGGCCAGAGTAAGCCAAAAGATCTATCTCACTAAGATGAATCCAACAATGTTGAAGGCACATCAATCAGACGTTCGGAACTCATGTTATGATCGTTTCCGCTCCGAGGGACCGGTTGGTTTCGTGTACGAACCAACCCGGCTGGATCCAAAGTTCTCCGAAACCTTGAGTGCGATATACCGAAACGACCGTATCGATCCAAGTATCGCATCGCCACTGAAGTCGCGTCGATCGGAGGTGTGTAGCCCGAGATATGGGCAAAATACCGAAAAGGGTCCGAAAACGGGGGTTTCGGGCCCGGACCGACCCGACACGAGATCCCCTGGGTTGGCCCGAACCGGGTCGACCCAACCCGGGTCCAGGTCGCCCCGGCTGGGCGCGGCTCGGCCTTACGGTCCGGCGCGCGGCGCCTGCTGGCTCGGCCAAACGGCCGAGCCATTCGGTTTCGGGGGGGGGGGGGGGGGTTGCCCCCCATGTTTTGTAACCGCGGCCCCCCATAATGGGGGCTGCTAGCTGGCCGGCCGGGGGTTTGAACCCCCGGCTTCTGTTCTATCCGGCCCGCCTGCCCAGTCCGATCGGTTTCTGCCGCCACAGGACCGGCGACGGCCGGTCCCTTCCCTGCTCCGACGCCGGTGGCCCATTTCCAGCCAGCGGTTCCCACGCTTCACCGTGGCCCGGTACCGGCCGCGGCCCTCATTCGTCCGGTGCGGCGCGATGGTGCCGCACCCCTCCGCCACGGCCCCGCTCCAGCCGCAGTGCTTTTGCGGTTCTACGGCACGGCGCGACTGCGCCGTGACTTGGTTCATATTTTTGAATACGTGGCGTGTCAACATCGCGCATTCTTGTCGTTCGTTCCCATGTGGTGCAACGGCACCGCGTCACTTCTCGTTGTACCGCTACAACAAGAAAATAAAAGGGAGGGGGTCGGCCGTGTTTGTGCGGTCTGGCCTCCTCCCGTTAATTGATAACATGTGGTCCAATTATACATGGATAATGAATGGGAGTAAATCACGAAAAGAAATCACATAAAACCCTACCTCGTGCGAGCTTGAACGGGGGTTCGTCGAATGAGGATTCGTCACGGGAAGAGACGTCATGAAAGAAGACATTGACGGCGTCATGGTACACAGCGTCGCGTAATCGATTTCCGAGAACTCAGTGTTCTTCGTCTGAGACCGATGTGTTCTTCGCGTTCTTTGTCAAAGATGAAGAAATTTTTCAAGTCCTTATCCCTTTTCTCACAAAGACTCCACCACAAAAATCTAACAAAAAAATAAATTAAGCCCACACTTAATTTATTATCTAGACATTAGTTTGAATTTCAAACACACACATTAAACTCACTCTTCATTAATAACATAAGTTATTAATACTTAAGTTATCATATTAAATTTTGAGTTGAGGGAGCTAAGGAATGTGAAGAGGTGGGGTTAGTGTGGGACCCACCACCCTCATAACCTTCCATGAGAAGTTGGGTAGTTACCCAACTTCCACCCAAAGCTTAAATCCACTTAGAGAAATAAAAACTGTAGTTAAATTTTTATTTTAACTTCCACAATTTTTATCAACCTCTCTTGTGAAAACGCAACTCCAGAAAAGGTGTTTCTAAGAAATTACCGGTGTTGTGGTTCCATCAGTGCCCTCGGACTTTGATTCCGAGCACCGGTTCAAAAGTTATAAGTTCCCGCTAGTTCGTTCACTGAACGTACCCGATCTAAACTTCTGATAGAAATTCTGGGCACATCGGGCCTCGGAATCAAGTGCCGTCAGAAACTGCATTCATGTAAAATCCCAAAGAAAATTAAGAAAAAAATTTCATTGAATTTTACAGGTCTTTACATTACTCCCATCTCAGGGCTTTAAGTCCCCATAAAGATACATCATAAACTATGGAAACAAATATGCGTACTGATCACGCATCCGAGCCTCCCGCTCCCAAGTGCTCTCCTGGAGGTTCCTGTGCTTCCATCTGATGCGCACAAGAGGAATCGATCATCCACACAAGACCCACTCTTGTCGATCCTCGATCTCCACTGGGACCTCCATAAATGTCTCCCCATCATCAACTTCCATCTCCCCATGTTCAATGATGTACGTCTGGTCGGGCACGTATCCACTCAGCTGAGATACGTGGAAGACGTCGTGCACCCGATGCAACTGAGGTGGTAGAGCCAGGTGATAAGCTACCTCTCCAATCCTGTTGAGGACCTGGAATGGTCCGATGAAGCATGGAGACAACTTTCCGCCTCGGCCAAATCATCGTATTCTACATCGAGGTGAAACATTCAAGAAGACGTGGTCGCCATCCTCGAACTCTAGTGGCCTCCACCTCCTGTCAGCATAGGACTTCTTCTGGCTCTGAGCTGTCCTCATCCGCTCCTTGATGACCTGGACCTTCTCTGTCGTGGGCTAGACCATCTCTAGTCCCACAAGTGCTGACTCCCCAGGGTCTGTCCAGCACAAAGGAGATCTACAAGGTCAGCCATACAACGCCTCGTATGGTGCCATCCCGATGGTGGAGTTGTAACTGTTTTTGTACGCGAACTCCACCAAGGGTAGATGGTCCTCCCAACTGCGACCAAAGTTTAGAACACATGTGAGGAGCATGTCCTCGAGAGTCTGAGTGGTCCTCTCTCTCTCTGACCATCCGTCTAAGGGTGAAAGGTGGTGCTCAAACGTAGCTGCGTCCCGAACGCCTCCTGCAACCCATTCCAAAGCCGGGAAGTAAAGCGAGCATCTCGATCGGAGACGATAGATGATGGCACACCGTGAAGCCGCACAATCTCCTGAACGTAATGACACCCCAAGCTCTCCACTGAGCCCTGATCTCTAATGGGTATGAAGTGTGCCGACTTGGTGAGTCGGTCGACAATCACCCAATTGGAGTCGCGGCCTCTGGAAGTGCGTGGAGTTCTAGTCACAAAATCCATAGATATCTCGTCCCACTTCCACTCTGGGACCTCAAAGGGCTGTACCAATCCTGCTGGTACCTGGTGGTCTGCCTTCACCTGCTAGCAGGTGAGGCATCGAGAAATGAACTCTGCCACAACCTTCTTCATGCCTGGCCACCAGTGCTGTCGTCTGAGATCCTGGTACATTGTCGCCACTCCAGGATGTACCACCAATGGAGAAGTGTGAAACTACTCAGCACCTCATCCCGTAAAGAAACAGGTACCAAGGTACGTCCTCTGAAAAGGACGTCGTGCTCTACTACAAAGGAGAAACCATCAGGTGCCTATCCTGAGGATATCTGCGCACGCCGCGTCTCACAGTCAGCGTCCCCACACTGTGCCTCTCTGAACCACTGTAGTAGTGGAGGGGTGACTGTGAGAGACTGAAGGAAGGCTGCCCCATAACTATCCATGAAGGATATTTGCAATGCGGCTAGCTGCTCTGTCGCCTCCTCAAGTAGCTTAATGCTCGTCCTCCTACTGAGAGAATCGGCTACTACATTCCCCTTCCTAGGAGTATAGAATATCTCAATGTCATAGTCCTGGAGAAACTCCAGCCATCGCCGCTGTCTCAGGTTCAGGTCCTTCGGAGAGAAGATGTACCTGAGACTCTGATGGTCAGAAAAGACTGTATAGCGCTCGCCGATTAGGTAGTGTCGCCATGTCTTTAGAGCGAAGACCATTACTGCTAACTCCAGGTCATGGGTAGCGTAGTTCTGCTCATGCGGCCTCAATTGGCGTGATCCATAGGCGATCACGGCCCGCTCCTGTATTAGGACACATCCGAGTCTGGTCCCTGATGCATCGCAGTAGACTTCGTACCCTACTCCCTCCTCATGCAACCTCAAGATAGGTGCACTGGTCAATCTCTGTCTCAGCTCCTGGAAGCTCTGCTGACATCTGTTTGACCACACAAAGGGTTTACCCTTCTTCTTCAAAGCTGAGATTGGTGCCGGAACTCTGGAGAAGTCTGGCACAAATCTCCGGTAGTATCAAGCAATTCCCAAGAAACTCCGCACCTCCGTCACGCTCCTGGGCGGCTCCTAAGCTAGCACTGCCTCGATCTTCACCGGATCAACTGCAAATCCCGCCTCAGAGATGACATGTCCCAATAAGTGGACCTCACGTATCCAGAACTGGAACTTCGAGATCTTACCATAAAGCTGGTGCTCTCGGAGTGTGTCTAGTATAACCCGCAAGTGGTAGGCGTGCTCCTCCTCAGTGGTCGAGTAAATCAAAATGTCGTCGATGAAGACCATGACAAATCTATAGAGGTATGGATGAAATATCCTATTCATGAGGGCCATGAACACTTATAGAGTGTTGGTTATGCCGAATGGAATAACCAAGAACTCATAATGGCTATACCGACACCTGAAGGCCGTCTTTTGCACGTCCTCATCCTGAACTCTAAGCTGATGATAGCCTGACCTGAGGTCTATCTTTGAGAACCACCGTGCTCCCTTGAGCTGATCGAAGTGATCATCAATCGTCGGTAGCGGATACTTGTTCCTCACTATCACCTGGTTCAGGCGAAGATAGTCGACACAAAGTCGTAAGTTCCTGTCCGCCTTCTTGGTGAACAAAATCAGGGAAACCCAGGGTGAAACACTGGGTCGGATGAACCCCTTGCCCTGCAAGTCCTTCGACTGTACCCATAGCTCTTGAAGATCAGCGAGGGTCATCCGATATGCTGGAGTCAATATCGAGGTTTTCCCAGGGTACATGTCAATATAAAAGTCTACCTCTCTGCGAGGAGGTAGTCTTGGAACATCGTCGGGAAAGACGTCCGCATACTGATCCACCACTGCAGGAAAACCAGGACTCTGCACGTCAACTGCTCCTAGGATGAGACTAGCCAACTGATGAGTAATGGGCTATCCTCTCCTCTGTGAGAGTCCAACCTGTGCTGCAAAGGCTTTCTTCTCACCGATAATGGTGAACCTTCTCCCGTCGGTGCACACACATCGCACCTTGCGCCTAATACAGTCAATCTATGCATGGACTGTAGACAACCAATCCATGCCCATGATGACGTCGTAAGGCCTCGATGCTGCTACAAGAAGATCCCAGCCAAAGCTCTCACCTCCTAGAGTAAGCTCACACTGCTGACACCAGTGCGTAATCATCGAGTCTGCTCTCGTAAGAGTCTCTAGCCGTAAGGATCGAGCCAACAGCTCTGTCGGAATCTCCGAGCTCCGAACAAGGGCAGTGGCTATGAAAGAATGACTCGCTCCTGTGTCTATAAGTACTACAGAAAGGGTGGAATAGACACAGATAGTACCTCAAATCATCTCAGGTGTGCCGTGGTCATAGGCCTCCACTTCCTGGAGCTGTGCCTCTCTCTGCCCACCAGCTCCCTATGGTCGGGGTGGACCTCCTGGTGGTGGTGGTGGTGGTAGAGCCTCAAAGCGTCGCCCACTACCTTCTGCTCGGCCAGCGCTTCTGCCTCGTCTGCCTGCTCCCTGTGGACCACCACGGTCGACCCTCTACCTATTCTTGGGTGGTCCCTCAACCATCTAATGCTCCTCGGCACGGCGGTTCGGGCTGTCACGAGCTATGTGGCCCTACCCGCCGCATGAGTAGCACTACCTACCTCTCGAAAAGCTGGCTCCATGCTGTGTGCCCTGCACTGCTGAGCCAGTGTTCTGAGGTCGTCTGCCTGAGGATCTGGTCTGCCTGGACCCATGAGTCATCCGTTGACTGCCTGCTGAAGAAGACTCTACTACATGTCGCCCTGTGGTGGGTCTCGACGATGGTGTAGACTTAGCAAGAAATATCTCGACCAAAAGGGCTCACTCCAGTACTCCTATCTGGGTCGGAATGCTGAGGGAGATCAGCGATGCCCTAATCTCGTGTCTCAATCCCTACTCAAAGGTCTGGGCTCGGAAGAATGGGTCTCGTACCATGTATGTCGAGTAGCGAGAGAGATTGGTAAATCTCATCGAGTACTGGGCGACTGTCAAGCTGCCCTGCCGCAGCTGAAGAAGCTCCTGGATACGCACCGCACAGAGGGTGGCTGGGACAAACTCCGAGCGGAAGAGGCTCTCAAAGTCCATCCAGAGGTGAGATGACTCATCGTGCAGCTGGAGCATCATGCTCCACCATCTGCCAGCTGTCGCGTGCAGTAGGCTCACTGTGAGGATCCCCATGAGGTCTGCTAGTGTCCTCACTAACCTGAAAACTCTCACCACTGCCTCCAGCCAATCCTCGGCTGCCTGGGGGTCCGTCTCCCCGCAGAACCTGGGTGGTCACTGGAACTGGAACTCGTGCAGTGCACTAAGGCAACGTTCATCGTCAGCGGCTAGGGCTGGAAGCATCGGTGGCTCGGCAGGTAGAGGTACCGTCAGTGCCTCAGCTGTCAAAGGGACCTGCACTGAGGCCTCGTCACTTGGTGGGATGTCGTCACGCACAACTCTCAGAACCCTAGATGGCTTCCGTCGTGGTTCCATCCTGAAAAGGAAACAGGTGCGCCATGGTCAGAACAGTATACCTGGTGAGCTGACACAAAGTAATCACAACGAAAACTTGAATCACACATGCAATCAATGTTTTCGTGCATTAAGTCGGAAATCAAAAGTCAGGGTCATGGTGTACGGATACGTCAGCCACTGCACCAACACTGGACTCCCTGGATTGATAACCACACCCAATATGCTTAACATTATTGCTTCACATACAAAAAGATCAGAGTCTCATGTTCTGTGGTAGAACTAAACTCCTCTGATACCAATTTGTCACGACCCGTCCTTGGGGCCCGTGCCGTGACTACCCCAAGCCCTCCTTCCATAGGCCAGGGGCTGGTGACTAGCACCAAGGCGTAAATACCGGTAAAAAGGGAAGTCATTTCCTTTGATATGTAAACAAACACCACAGAGTAAGCAAGCTGTAGAAGTAAACACTAAGTAAAAACTGAGTACAACAGTAAGTGTGGAAAAGTAAGTGGGCCAGTATACAAACCCAAACTGAAAGTAATGTACAACTGGAAAGGGAAACAACAACTGAAAAGTAAAGCCGCAATGTCGAGTTGTCCACTGGAAATCCCACCTGAAGTGTGAGTACATATAGCCTCCACTACTCCTCGGGTCCAGTCGACCGCTCCGAGTACGTCCCGCCCAGTGGTCCACCTCCAGGTACCATCTTGCTCCGCAAGCCTCAACCAAAATCAGCGATGTCCGTCGTCTGCAACCAACACAAATTAGTGCGGGCATAGCCCGTGCAGGGGTTAGTATAAGCTACCCAGTAGGGTCCCCGAGACCCCTGAAGGTCTCCCAGAATCCACAAAAGATAATCCACAAAGGAAAGATACAATCACGAAGTAACATCCGACTCTGCTTAGGTATATGCCCATTCATATACCTAAGTCTTCAATTCTCGTTCCGCTCCATCATCCGAGCCCAAGTACAACCCAGTCCACATAGGGAAGCAAAACGTAATCCACACAGGATAGCTCAAGACAATCCACAATGGAAAGAAAAACATATTCCTCACAGGATAGCACAACACAATCCACAAAGGAAAGCAAAATAGGATTCAGCTCACACAGGTATACTTCTTCGTATGACGATAGAGAAGATCAGATATTTCAACTGAATCATCTAAGCTGTCGAACCCACAAAGGATCGATAGGTACTAACCCACACAATGACCCACAAAGGATCTGACACAAAAAGGATCGATAGGTAACTAACCCCCGCAATGATCCACACAGGATCGGACCCACACAGGATCTTTAGGCGCTGGCTCACACAGAACCGCTGAGCGCTGACCCACACAAGATCGGACCCACACAGGATCGGTAGCACTGATCCACAAAGGATCGCTGAGTGCTGTAGTCATCACCGTCGAATCTATTGAGGATCTCTCCACAGTCGTCGTCGTCGCAGTCGCAACGCAGCCAGCTCTAGGGTTCCCACACACAGCATGCTCGTTCGGGAGAGTCCGCTCCACGAGCCGAGAGGCTGATACATCAACTAACACGTAGTCCATATTTGATGTATCCAAAAGTTCCGTATCGACAATAGAAACTCAACGTCGCAGACGACGCGTCAATCAGACGCCCGATCTGAGAGTTATTGGCATTTTCGTCCCAGGGGCCCGGTTTGTTTTTAAGGAAAAACCAACCCGACCGTACTCCACCTACGTCCAAACCTCGGTCAGAGTAATCCAAAAGATCCGTCTCACTAAGAGGAATCCAACAATGTCGACAACACATCAATCAGACGTCCGGAACTCAAGTTATGAGGGTTTCCGCTCCGAGGGCCCAGTTGGTTTCGTGTACGAACCAACCCGGCTGGATGCAAAGTTCTCCGAAACCTTGAGTGTGATATACCAAAACGACAGTCTTGATCCAAGGATCGCATCGCCGGTGACGATGTGTCTATCGGAAGTCTGTAGCCCGAGATATGGGAAAAAGACCAAAAAAGGATTCGAAAACGGGGGTTTCGGACCCGGACCGACCCGACCCGAGACCCACCGGGTCGGCCCGGCGCGCGGCACCAGCTGGCTCGGCCGAACGACCGATCCGTTCGGTTTTCGGGGGCGTGGGGGGGGGGGGTGCCACCCCCCCCCCCCCCCCCCCCCGTGTTTTGTTACCGCGACCCCCCTTAATGGGTGCCGCTAGCTGGCCGACCGGGGGTTTGAACCCCTGACTTCTCTCCTGTTCGGCCCGCCCACCCCGGCCGGCCGGTTTCTGCCGCCACGGGACCGGCGACGGCCGATCCCCTCCCTGCTCTGACGTAGGCAGGCCGTTTCCAGGTGGTGGTTCCCATGCTTCACTGTGGCCCGGTACCAGCCGCAACCCTCATTCGTCCGGTTCGGCCCGATGGCACCACACCCCTCCGACACGGCCCCGCTCAGGCCACGGTGCTTTTGCGGTTCTCCGGCGCGGTGCGACGGTACCACGACATGGTTCATATTTTTAAAAACGTGGCGTGTCGACATCGGGAATTCTTTCTGTTCGTTCCTACGCAGTGCGACGGCACCGCGTCACTTCCCGTCGTACCGCAACAACAAGAAAATAAAAGGGAGGGGGGTCGGCCGTGTTTGTGCGGTCTGGCCTCCTCCCGTTAATTGATACCATGTGGTCCAATTATACGTGGATAATGAATGAATGTAAATCACGAAAAGAAATCGCATAAACCCCTACCTCGTGCGAGCTTGAACGGAGGTTCGTCGAAGAGGATTCATCGCAGGAAGAGACGTCGTGAAAGAAGATGTTGACGGTGTCGCGGTACACGGCGTCGCATAATCGGTTTCCGAGAACTCGGCGTTCTTCGTTGGAGACCGATGTGTTCTTCGCGTTCTTCATTGAAGATGAAGAAGTTCCACAAGTCCTTAGCCCTTTTCTCCAAAATACTTCGCCACAAAAATCTTACCCAACAATAAATTAAGCCCACACTTAATTTATTATCTAGACATTAGTTTGAATTTCAAACACACACATTAAACTCACTCTTCATTAATAACATAAGTTATTAATACTTAAGTTATCATATTAAATTGTGAGTTGAGGGAGTTATGGAATGTGAAGGGGTGGGGTTCGTGTGGGCACCACCACCCTCATAACCATCCATGGGAAGTTGTGTAGTTACCCAACTTCCACCCAAAGCATAAATCCACTTAGAAAAATAAAAATTGTAGTTAAATTTTTATTTTAACTTCCACAATTTTTATCAACCTCTCTCATGAAAAAGAAACTCCAAAAAATGTGTTTTTAAGCAATTACCGGCGCTGCGGTTCCATCGGTGCCCTTAGAATTCGATTCCGAGCACCGGTTCAAAAGTTAGAAATTCCCGCTCATTCGTTCACTGAACGTACCTGAGCTAAAATTCAGATAAGAATTTCGGGCACACCGGGCCTCGGAATCAAGTGCTGTCAGAAACTGCGTTCATGTAAAATCCCAAAGAAAATTAAGAAAAAGATTTCCTTGAATTTTACGGGACTTTACAGTTTTACCCCTCAACACAATACATAAAAGTTTAAATTTTTAATATTAATTATGAAAAAAATAAGTTGATCTTATTAAATAATATTAATTATTATTATTTAATATTTTAGATCCAATTCACCATATTCAATTAATATAAATTATAGAATTTAGATTACTATGAAACTGTCATGAATGTTGAAAAAGTGGTTTTCTAGTGAAAATTATATTTATGTATAAAATTTTATTCAAAAAAAAATAAAAACAAAATAGATTCCAATTACCTATATTGTTTTGATAGTAATATTTTTCAACTAAATTTGTTTTTTAAAAAATATTTATAACAAAATGTATCTTTTTAAATTCTTTATATTAAAATACAGTTTTTGAATAAAATTTTCATTTTTAACTATTAATCTAAAAATTAATATATAATTAAAATACTAAATATTTCAGTCATATATATTTTTGATAATAAAATATAAAAAACATGCAAATTTTATTAAATAAATAACAAAAAATATAAAAAAAATTATTCTAAATTAAGTACTCAAAACATGATGAAAACAGTTTCTCAAAAAATATAGTTTTCAGAATAAAAGAATATTTATTTTTATACCATGACTAAAAAATTATATGATTTATGAAACATTTAAAGAAATATATAATATATATATTTAATTAAAATCATTCCAAAATAGGGATTAATATAATTTAACCTATTAAAAATATGCATTGAAACATCTTTTTCATGAAAATAATACTTTTACATTCATATGTGTTTTATAGTTTTTTATAATCAATTTATAACAAATTATTTTATTTATACATGTGTAAAAGAAATTATTTTATTCATTTTTAATTCGTATTAATATCCACAAAATTAATTTCTTAGTTATAATATTCATATTTAAAAAATAAATTTCACAAGATTTTTATGCTCGGTATTGTGTTTTATATATGTTATCAATCCTAATGTTATTCAAAATATCTGGGTTTCAAATATCACCATAAAATTCATTGGTTAGGGGTTTATGAAATATGATATAATTATGTGATTTGATTTGAATTTATAGTTTAAAAAATTTAGTTTTTGGAAGTTTAATTTTTCCAAATCATGAACTATGGGCATTGTTATTTGTTTAAAACATGATTTTCTATCATTTTTCTTTCATCACCACTATTTATATTTAAAATTGTCGTTGTTGACAACATGTTCCAAATGGGTTTTTTTATTCACAACCTAAACCATGGTACTCAATGGTTTTTCTAAAAGTAATATTAATTCCTATTCTTATTCATAATATTATGTAACGTTTCTTGGCATAATTTCCATTTTATGATTCATTACACATGAATATCATCTTACGATTCAACACTCAAATTATATGGTATATGAATGATCAGTTGAGACTAGATTTAATTACAATACATTGATAACTCTTTTTGGTTCATGTTCATGTAATGAATAATTTCTCATGTTCCTGTGTTTTATCAGTCTCATTATATTACCCTTAATGGCATTTAGATATGTTTTCCCTTATTGATCATTTGAGTTAACCCCTTTCAACTGACCCATACAATTTCTTGTAAAGAGTAATATAACTTAGGATATTTTAATAAGGATACCTAGTATAATCTAATAATATTTTATTTTATTAATATATTATTTTAATATATCTGACCTCTAAATAAAATATACCTTTTGGTTTTTATATTGTATAATTATCCAAGAGAAGTATTATTTAAATTATGAAAATATTAATGGGATAAGCCTAATAATAAGAAAACATACCAACATTTTTTTAAAGTATATGTTGTGTCCTGTCCTAGTAAGGTCATCCCAATCTGAATATAATACAATTAATATAGCCTCTATAATATAACCACTTTCAAGTAACAACCATGAAAATTAATATTTAGATTTTTACTCAACCTTCATTTAGTGTACCAAAAAGAGGCATAATTTCACAACTATTTTTGAACACTTGGAGAAATTTTATGGTAATACATTTTTAATTTATAAAAAATATATAGGATTTAAATATATTTTTATATAGTTTTATTATGTAATATACCGCTTTTAGGATTAGAGGTCCTGATTGGAAAATGATGGCGGAAAGACTAATTTAAAGTGAGGTAGTTTTAGGATGATAATGATATTATTGTGGAACATAATTTATTCTACATAAAAAAATGTTTTCAAAGACAAAGAAATCATTTTAATGAGTTTCAAAATATAAACGACCCTGCACTCTAATGTTATTGGATATTATTATAACTATTTTGTTTTCTAATATTAGTTGGAATCATGGTTATGAAAAAGAATTTGTAAAACAATTATCTCTATAACATGTGAGACATATAGTAAAAAATGATGGAACATTTGAAAAAATGGTTGAGAGTCTCAATATATTCTGATTTTAATGGAAAATATTATTTTATATGTCTTGCCCTTGGTAATGAGTTGGAAGTTATATCTTGAGTCCCGCCCTTAATTTTTTTTCTATAGAGTGTAGAATATAAAATTATGATGAATAAATTCATTTTAATGGTGAGAATATTACACCCTAAAATTTCTATATCATTTTTTATTTTAAATAAATACCATTTTTAATATAATTAATCACTTGGAAAAATTGATAAGAAACAAACATTAATTTTACTTATTATATGTAGTATATAAAACTATTATAATTCAGATATTAAGATGGAGGGTATAAATAGAGGTAATATTGTTATAAAACATATTTAAAAAGAAAAAATAAAGATAATTTTTAATAATTATTAATTAATAAATTTAATTATTTTAATTGAATAACTAAATAAATAATTTTAAGTATAAAAGTATATTTGACTAAAAATTTCCCTCTTATGGTATATTAATTTTATAAAATATTTTTTTATTAATTATTTTAATGAAATTTACTAATAATAAACAAAATAAAATATGTTTACATGGATCCATTAGTTATTACTAGGAATGTGATAAAATATTTTTGTTCTTGTCTTAATTTTTTTTCTTTCTTATGGGCCCATTCATTAAAATTATTATATTATCACTTTTAAAAAATATATTTTATAATATTAATTTAATATTTTTAATCATAATTTTCAAATTAGTTAACAAGGAAAATATTATTTTTATTTATAATTATATGTTACTGAGATTAATGTTAATATCCATAATAATGATAAAATAAAAATTTATAGTAAATAGTTTTCACACACATTGTGTAATTTTTTTATAAATAATTAAAATTATACTTTTTAAATGTTGAATATAAAATTATTTTTTATCATATAAAAAATATATTAACACCCATTTAGTTTAAATGTAATAAGAATTGAAGATAAAAAACGCTTAATATATGTAAAGTCATTTTATATAATTTTATTATATGTTTTAATCTAGATGTTATTTTCATTATGAATATAAATGGAATATAATATAACTTATTAAAAATTAATATTTATCACATCATAATTAGGTAGAAGGGATAATTTTTTATTTTTTTAAAAATAATAATTACCATGGTTAAATTTTAATCAAGTTCAATAAGGGTAAAAATAAGTAACATAAATCGGCTCAAATTTTACTAAATTAACAAGATAAATAATACATAGTGAGGATTATTTTAAATTTATATATATTATGAAATATTTATCATCATAATTTGATCACCAAAATCTCATTAAATTCCATTCTTACCCCTCAACAAGAATTTAATTCGAAGGAAAAGTCCCTATATTTCACCTATAAAAGGATCTCACTTTCAACCAATTCCAGAAAAACCAATAATTGGAATTTTCTATGACCCCATAATAATTATTTTTCTCCTTGAATCCATTTAAGTCATGTTATCCCATGGTTAGAATAATGTTCACCAAGTCCTACTATTTTAAAATATCTTTCATGAGAAGACTTTAACCCTCAACATGAGTAATATCTTACCCTATTCCTTCCACATATATCATTCCCATCCATATTCCTAAATAAAATATACCAATATTAATATAATGAAATAATTATCATAATTTTATAGAAATGTTATTATATTCATTATTGAAATATTATTTATTCCCATCTCATCCATTGGAAAGATGAGAATGTCACCCATGCATACAAGTAGACTACAACCTCCATGGATGAAATGTTTAGTTTTTTTATCTCATCCAAACATGAATAGGTACATAAATGGATTGGATAGATATATGTGATATTTATTAGTTTTATATTTATTGAAATTTATTGTGAACTAATGGGAAAAAATAGATGATAATTAATATGTTGTTATAAGTAAATTTTCAAAAATAACAACATCACAAATTTCATATTGATGGATCATAAATAATACTGTAATGGAATGAAATTAATACATTATAAATCATTATTAAACACATAAATTTGTTTATTTAATAATACATTAATTATTAACATCATATAAATGTATGAGGATCAACGTTGACATTATAAATAATATACAAAATTGTCCAAATAACTAACAAATGATATATAAAATGAAATATATCAAAATAATAAATGTGTCACAAAATATTATAGTAAATGTTTAGATAAAATATTATATATTAATATGGTTTTGAAATAGTGAACTATGAATTTTATTTTTGTTATAGATTATATTGAAATATATTAATTGAATTTAAGAGTTATGGTAAGAGTCTTATCTCAATTTCCCTTAAAAGAGATATATTTTCTTATCATATACCTATTATTGTTTAGAAATATTATTTAATTCACCATTTTATTGATTTATTATTATTATTATTATTATATATTTCTCATTAGGTATATTTAAAATTTTATTCTTGAATCCCTCTATATTATTTTTAAAAATTTCATCAAAAATCGTATGGGTTTATGTTAATGAAATTTATGGTCACTGAGTGTGGATTGTCCTTTTTAACTTTATATATACATTTTTGGTACAATATAACTATGAATAAATAATATTATACACTATATAATATTTTTGGGGATTTACATATCTTTATTATAAACACATTTATGATGTTTTTTTCAAATCAATTTTTACTCCATGATAGATTTAATTTTCATAAGAATAAAATATTTTAATCTTCATCTACTTCGATGGAAAATTATGCTCCATGACCATATTATTTATTTCCAAAACCATTTTACTTTTTTATATTGAAACAAAAATATATATTATCTAATTTAATTTTATTATTTATCTTCCCCTTATTTTGAAAGAATTTTTATTATACTTTATATTATCTTTCATTTAAAAAAAGATATCTCAAAAATACTAGAAATCATTATCCTTTAATGTTATTATTTTTATACTTCCATTAAAATTTCCACTTGATTTTTTTTTGTTTTTTTCAAAGCTCCATTACATGAATTTACAATAAATTGGGGTCTTAGAATTTTATTCATGTTTCATTATTAATTTTTTTAACGCGATTTCTAATTTCATCTCTTTACTCCAATGTTATGAAAGGGTTTACAAAATATTTTTTAGGGTTTTCATCACTTATTCTTTTTATATCTAACCATGTAACACCAATGAAGTTAAATTTGATGAATAAAACACTAATTTCTCTTATAAGATATTTACTTCTCATTTCTAATTTTTTATCAGTAGATCTAAACCTTGAAGTCATTTTATGTGGTACATTTTTCAAAATTTTAAAATCTTTTTCAATCCATGTTCTATTTATGATATGATGAATGATATAGTCCTTATGTAAAACATATGTAATTATGATTATTTTGTGATGTGTAGGGATCTATATAACCCACCAATGAAATATTTATGTTTTTTTATCATGACATAAGTATGCAATGTGTCTAAAGTTTCTTATGTTTGCAACATAATCCAATTAAAATTTTCATTGTCCACAACATGAAAAATCAGAATTTTTCTTTATCTATAATATAAATAGTTGAAATTTTAAATTTTTTAATATATATGTTGTAAATTTTTTTCATTCTTTAGATTATGATCCATGTTTATATTTTTTGGTTCACCACATTATTCAGAGATATTAGTGAATTTTATTAAAATGATAATGTTGATTCTCCAATATGGGAATTTTATTTTTCTACATGTATTATGAATTTAGTCTCATTATTTAAAACACATACACTATGATATATGCAATCATCATCTTATATTACAATAATTTTTTTATTAGACAACTCTTAATATTCAATCTTTTTTTAATCTAATATTTCTATCATGATCATGTTTTATCATTATTTTAAATAAATCTTAGTGACATATTGATATTGTTTCCCCTTAAGAGCTTATGAGCTCACATATTTATTATGATTTCCACTCCACATATTTTAAATATTTTTTGAATTAGATGTGTCTATAAGTGGATATAATGTTGTAAAGCCCCGAACCCAGTGACCCAGAGTCGGTGCATTATTTTAATACATTGGCATGATTACAAGGAATCAAGTCCCGAAGGACTGATCAGTTTAGCAGTCTTGGAAAAATAGATCACATACATGAATGTTACATTTTCACTTTAAGACGTAAAGAAAAAAAATAAATAATCTTTATGAACGCCGTTATTCCCTTGGCTTAACCCTGCATATCAATCACATTAAACTTCTTGGAATCCTGGGAAAAATAAAATATAGAAAGGGGTGAGCTAAAATGCTTAGTAAGGGTAAGCAATACAGTGGAAACTTTCAAAAATAAGCATAAACATTTAATGCAATGTATAAAACTAAAACAAAAGCCTTTTAAACTTGAACTTCAGCATAATATGGCAGAAATAAAATGAAATAATTCCATTTACTTATTAACATGGATATTTTACTAATCGAATAATCACACGAAATATCACTAACCACTTTCATAATGATGGAATGCATAATGCCATACTATCATAACCACATAGCCAAGGCCTCGTGCCAAGTCTACAAATAAGATTTTGTCAAGGCCTTGTGCCAAGACACTAGTTTGTCTCATTAGACCTACCGATGTATCGAGGATCTATATCGGGCTCCACCCGTCACTTAATAAGTCCAATGCATTTCCATATGAAAAGGTATAAACATAACATAAACATTCGTATTAAAACTAGCATACGAAATGTCAATACTTTCTCCATAAACCATGAATGGTATAAAAATAACACATCCACAGTAAAACATATCACAAAACCTTCAATACAATACAAAAGTTTTGTATCATAATAAATCAACTTCAAATAGGCTTCAAATCCATCAAAATATGCGGACATTGATGAAATCAAAACTATTTGAGAGAAAGATCTCTTTTCTCAAAATCATTGAAAAGTCACACATTTATAAAGGAAGTAATTTAAAAGATATTTTTGAATCAAAGTTTCCCATACCACATTGAAACTTTTGAAAAGAAATATCATTTCAAAACATTCATGTACATATAAATAAATACTTAAAATCATTTTGAAAACATGGAAATTAATTAAAAGGATTTAGAAAGATAAATATTTAAAACATTTAAAATTATGATCTTGATAAAGAGTACCTTTCACAAATTCTTAAAGAATTCATTTTGAAATCATTTAAAAGTCAAATAATTATAAAATAAAACATTTACTTTGAAAATATTCTTATAAGCTTGTAAGGGAAGCTTCAATGATTTTATAACAGTGGTGAATAGTCGCACCCGCCGTATAAGTTAAAAAAACATTCTTACCTTAATTTTGTCAAAAAGGTTAAAAACACATTGTTTGGAAAATGATGGAAAGATTCCTTTATAAACCTATTATAAAATTTCAAACAAGGGTATAAATTACTTTAACCCATATTCTTTGTAAATAGTAAAAATGTTTTGAAATACATTTCGAAGAAGCATGGATGTGGATGATAAAGAAATCCCAGTAGATTATTACGTATAAACAACCTCGGATAATGAAGAGATTGAGAAATAAACCCTTACCTTGTAATTTTCCTTGTTAGGGGTACGTTGACCTCCTGTATAATGGTGAAATAATTGTTATTAAATTATAAAAGAATCATATACATTCATATGATATCATATATGATCTTTTAAAATTTCTTTGTTAATAATATCTTATAAGTATCATTGTTTCGGGTGTTAACTTACTCGTTTTCTTTTATATGTTTTGTTACATAATTCGTGGTTGTCATGGATAGGTTGTAAATTATTCATATCCAGAATGATATCGAGTCCTTAAAAAGTGTTTTAAAATCATCAAATGATAATTATATATGAATGGATATGATAGATAATGAATCTCATCGCGTTCGTGGAGACGGTAGTCCGTACGTACGCACGAGCGACAATATCATTCTTTTGATATTAAAATAATATATAATTGGATGGTATATCATATATAAAGAATAATTATCATGTTATATTTACTATTTAAATGAATTATACATCATTATTATACCCATCCAAATAATAATGTTTTGAATAACAATTACACCACGACGTGGAGACGGTAAGCCGTACGTCTGCATGTATGGTGACATGTCATTAAAAGGATGGATAGAATACTTAAATATGGCTGTACCATGTTTATAATAACATCAATGTATATATACAATATACTGGAGTTATTATTTTAGATTGTTAATAACAAAGAAAGAAGAAGTGGAAGAAGAAATGAACTTGAAAAAAGGTGGTGAAATCATTACCTCTTCTTTGGGTTCTTCCTTTTGATTTGATCAAAAGGTCTCCTTAGGATGGATTTATGACTAAAGGAAGGCCTCTAATATAAATTCAGTGAAGTTGAGAGAGTAATTGGCCAGGGGTTGGCCGAAAAAAAGGTTTTGAAGGTGTGAATTAATGAGAAGGGTGAGTGTCCTTTTATAAGAGGGGTGAGGGGAATCTTTGGAAAAGCTAGAAATATTATTTTATAAAAAATTCATATTCGGTTTATAATGGCTCCAAATTGGATTATTTAAAGTTTAAGGTAGGTATTGGTCGAAAACCATGCAAACAATAGAATTTAGACATGTTTGGGTCATTATATTAACCTTATCTTTTAGTTTTAACTCTTAGTTAATTAGTTTGACACTTACAATGTCTCTTTGTATTTTTATATTATATAGATAATAAACAAACAGTATACATCCAAGTGACCACCAAGTGGTCCATTAATGATACAAATGTCATTATATAAGTCTCTTGGACGATCCTTAGATTTTTAGGAATTTAATATCAATTAATATTATAATATTTTTATTAAAAACTCTTTTATGTCAAATTTTACAATATTCAATAATTGACTTTTGTAAAAATCATAACAGAATGATTACTTCAAAAAAGGATAATTAAATCAATGCTAATATGTCATATTATCCATTAAAATTAATTTAATTAATTAAAAGTAGCAAATTATATTTATTTGGGTATTTATAATATCAATTATTTTAATTTTTTTACTATTATAGTAATTACTGCCTCATCATTGTGTCTTAAATAAATTACCTTTTTTAATGTCTAAAAATTATAAATAAAATACCATTATGTAGGAAATCTTTTTATATTTCTAATGAATATTTATAGATGAAAATCCAACATATATAACCCTAAATAAATTTTTTTTTGCTAAAAGATATATGCTTATGTCATTTTTGTATTTATTTTAACTTAATTAATATAAAGTATCATTATCACTTACAAGTAGCTCCATGAGGTCCAAAATTCGACCCAAATATTACCATGGTCGGAAATGTATCAAAAAATAAGGTTAGGACACGTTTTAGGGTAATTTAGTATTATTATAATATTATTTTTTAACCCTTATTTACCAGATTTACCCTTTAACCATGGTAAATAAAATATTTACCGAATTAATTATTCAAAATTTCTAAAAATAAAATTTACATATTTACACAATTTGAACATCCTGATTCAAAATATAGAATCCATTTTTTCAAATTCAAAACACAGAAGTGGCAGAAATTAATTTAAAATTAATTCCCGTTGTTAAAACAAAAAGCGTATTTTTAAAAATAATAACTATCAAAAGATTGACACTTGTTTATTTCTGGTTTAATTGTAAAATTATGTAAAACGACCAAAATTATATTAAATGGTAAAAATATATTATAAATATACATTAAAACCACTCAAATTCATAACTTATCACTAATAATTATTTTGATTAAAAAAGTTTTTTTAATTAAAATTTAGTAATTTACACTATTCATCAAAATATTAAAGTTATCCAAAAAGTACTAAAATTTCACCTTAGGCTAAATTCGATACTCCAAATCCAAAAATGAAGTCCATTTTGAGAGATAAAATTTATAAAATTTTATAAAGTAGGTATTACTATTTATAACGGCTACTTTGATTGGTCGTGGTGTGTCTTAGAACTCGAAGTTGTGTACAACACACGCTACTATATTATTCAAAGAGAAGCGTACTGTGGAAACTCGAGGTGTTACATTCTACCCTCCTTCAATAAATTGTGTACTCGCAATTTGATATTGTTCTTTGAAAATAAGGGTTGAAAATAAAAAATATCATTGTGGAAAACTCACATCGGAAATTTGGTGAATAAAATTTAGTCTTAACAAGATGAAAAGAGAAATGAAAGGGTCACCAAATAATTATGATCTTGATTTGGAGGACATCAGTGGCAATTATAGACATATAATTGGAGGAAAAACGTAAATATTTATAGGTAGTGATTGAGGTCATCAATCACACACAAGTTTAAAATTGAGGTCCTTAAATTCATCAATCTATGATGATTTAAAATACCATCGGTTCAACAAAACATAAGGTATTAGGATAACATATATTTGACGTTTCAAAATATCTTAGTTGAAATCCCACGTCGAAAAAAGAATTAATGAGGCCTCTATTTAACAAAAGAGTGGAATGTATGATGATTACCAAAAATAACACATACGAGGGTTCTATGTAGGAAAATATGGATATAGAAGAGAAATCTTACCATCAATTATCTGATTGAGAGTGGTAGAGTACAGTGCTATAAAAAGGCAAACAATCCCAAAGCCATAAATTAGGGATGATCTAAGGTACCATCTAGGACAAAATTTTTGTTCTAAGTTCCTTTTCTTAATGTTGAGGAATTTATTTATGAGATTGGATAAGATCATAAGGAGATATACTGACTTTATAATTAGAGTTTTATACATTAATAAATTTCTACCACAAACTCATCTTTCACCCAAAAACATAATACAAATAAAAAATACTCTATTTATCCTCATCGTATAGGGTTCCAAATATAATGAATTTATAATTCACATATCAGACCCTTTATGTAAAGAAACTACATTATACCATCCAGGAACTTCATGTAGCACAATGGTAGGCGTTAAATCCCAATTTCACTATGGTTGTGGGTTCGATTCCCACAGCTTTGTCCGACATGACGGGTCTTCACACGGTTTGTGTGTTGTCCTTTTATAAAAATACAAAAAAAATTACCTTTCAAACTTAATCCATTCCAACCGTTAGACTTATCCAAAATACTATTATCCAAACTCACAGTCCAAAATTTACAAGGAAGTTAAACATAATGAGGATCCTTTTTTCCAGGTAATAACATGTGAACGCCTTCCACATATATTCTTTTACAACACCGCAACATCCAAAATCAACCATCTCTTATTCCAAAATCACTACCTCAATATTAGGACCATATTGAGGTTTATCTTTCCATCAACCATGTAATTTCGAAAAAAATATAACTCACCGTAGAGTCACTTTTGTTATTACCATAAAATCTAAAATCCATAATTAAATAGTACTGCAGTACAATCATTATTTATTTCCAGAACATCATTGATACAACACTTAAATGAAATAATTCTAAATGTAAAACATAAGAACACTATTCATTCCTCTTCATTTGTGGTAGTATCATAACTTGATTATTATACAATAGCATCATTTGTGGCATAGTCTGATGACTGGGACATTGGTTCGCCTAGTGTCCAAACTCCTTGCAAATGACTAATTGTACATTTGAAACCATTTTCCTACCCTTGTAGTCACGTACTTTGTGCCCTTTTCCTCCACACTTACAACAAACTCCCATTCCTTTCAGGAAAGTTCCGTGGTGTTTCTTCCCACAGTTATCACATATGGGAAAATTCTTCTTTTCCCTCTTCCATTTATCCATGTTTCTCTCTTCCATCCTTTTCTTCTCTTGTTTCCCTTCAAATCCATAGGACTTTGAGAATTATTTACTCATCTTATCAACACATGATACTATTTCTTCATATGATGATAATACATGGAAAACTATTTCACTTCTAAATTCTGGCATAGGACCATGACAGATATGATCCTTCTTACTCTTTGGATCATACGTATTATGGGAGTTCACATTCGTTCTACTAGGCTCCATTTCTATACAATAGCATAAACTAGTTCAGTTTGTGAATTGCAATGAACAATTACCAAACATGTAAAATAGCTAACACAAATTGAACAGTTTATGAATATAATCCACAATCATAAGAATGTTTTATTTGAGTAAGTATATACTCATAATCCCTTCATAATGGTTTGTAAAGAGAATTAGAATTATCCTAAGCATATCCCCCGGGAGTGTCATAACCAAGAGTGCAGCAAGGCCCGTTGTCGTGCACCAGTTCCCGTTCGATTCTAGCTCAAAACGGTGTGTTCGGGTTTTACACCTAGGTACATCTGTGCCAGAGCTGCCTCTACCTGATCGTATCCAGACATGGATCTATTGCTCAGAAAACTCACGAAATCTCTACAATACCAAAATTCTAGGAAGTTCTTTTATACTAATCCTCAAATTCTATCTTAGGGATATGTGCCCTAATAAGAGTTTATCTAAATCTAGTTTCCAAGGTTATTTCTAAACTTCCTCTGATACCAACTGTAACGCCCCAAACCCAGTGACCCAGATTCGGTGCATTATTTTAATACATTAGCATGATTACAAGGAATCAAGTCCCGAAGGACAGATCAGTTTAGCAGGCTTGGAAAAATAGATCACACACATGAATGTAACATTTTCACTTTAAGACGTACAGAAAAGACATAAATAATCTTTATGAACGCCATTATTCCCTTGGCTTAACCCTGCATATCAATCAGATTACACTTCTTGGAATCCTGGGAAAAATAATACATAGAAACGGGTGAGCTCAAATTCTCAGTAAGGGTTAGCAATACAGCAGAAACTTTCAAAAAGAAAAGAATAAATATTTATGGCAATGTATAAAACTAAAACAAAAGCCTTTTAAACTTTAACTTCAGCATAATATGGCAGAAATAAAATGAAATAATTCCATTTACATATTCACATGGATATTCTACTAATCGAATAATCACATGAAATATCACTAACCACTTTCATAATGATGGAATGCAAAATGCCAGACTATCATAACCACATAGCCAAGGCCTCATACCAAGTCTACAAATAAGATTTTGTCAAGGCGTTGTGCCAAGACACTGGTTTATCTCATGAGACCTACCGATGCATCGAGGAGCTATAGCGGGATCCACCCATCACTTACTAAGTCCAATGCATTCCCATATGAAAAGTTTTAAATATAACATAAACATTCGTATTAAAACTAGCATACGAAATGTCAATACTTTCTCCATAAACCATGAATGATATAAAAAAATACATCCACAGTAAAACATATCACAAAACCATCAATACAATAAAAATGTTTTGTATCATAATAAATCAACATTAAATAAGCATAAAATTCATCAAAAGATGCTGACATAAATGAAATCAATACTATTTGAGAGAAATATCTCTTTTCTCAAAATCATTGAAAAGTCACACATTTATAAAGAAAGTAATTTAAAAGATATTTTTGAATAAAAGTGTCCCATACCAGATTGAAACTTTTGAAAAGAAATATCATTTCAAAACATTCATGTCCATATAAATAAATCCTTAAAGCAATTTTAAAACATAGTAATTAATTAAAAGGATTTAGAAAGATAAATCGTTAAAACATTTAAAATTATGATCTTGATAAAGAGTACCTTTCAGAAATTCTTAAAATATTCATTTTGAAATCATTTGAAATTATAATAATTATAAAATAAAACATTTACTTTGAAAATATTCTTATAAGCTTCTAAGTGAAGCTTCAAAGATTTTATAATGGCCGTGAATAGCCACACCCGCTGTATAAGTTAAAAAAACATTCTTACCTTAATTTTGTCAAAAAGGTTAAAAGCACCTTATTTAGAAAACGACGGAAAGATTCCTTTATAAACCTCTTATAAAAAGTCAGACAAGGGTATAAATTTATCTAACCCATATTCTTTGTAAATAGTAAAAATGTTTTGAAATAAATTTCGAAGAATCATGGATGTGGATGATAAAGAAATCCCAGTAGATTATTACGTATAAACAACCTCGGATAATGAAGAGATTGCGAAATAATCCCTTACCTTTTAATTTTACATGGTTGGAGGTAGGTTAAACTCTTGTATAATGGTGAAATAATTGTTATTAAATTATACAAGAATCATATACATTAGTATGATATCATATATATTCTTATAACATTGCTTTGTTAATAATATCTTAGAAAAATCGTTGTTTCGGGTGTTAACTTACTCATTTTATTTTATATGTTTTGTTATGTAAATTGTGGTTTTGATGGATAGGTTGTATCTTATTCATTTCAACAATGATATAAAGTCCTTGAAAATTATTTTTAAATCATAAAATGATAAATATACTTGAATGGATATGATAGAGAATGAATCTCATCGCTTTCATGGAGACGGTAGTCAGTACGTACGCACGAGTGACAATATCATTTTTTTGATATTAGAATAATATATAATTGGATGGTATATCATATATACAGAATAATTATCATTTTATATTTATTATTTACATGATTTATACATCATTATTATACCCATCCAAATAATATTGTTTTGAATAACAATTACACCACGACGTGGAGACGGTAAGCCGTACGTACGCACGTATGGTGACATGTCATTAAAAGGATGGATAGAATAATGATATATGGTTGTACAATGTTTATAATAACCTCAAATATATATATAATATACTGGATTTATTATTTTATAATGTTAATAACAAATAAAGAAGAAGTGGAAGAAGAAAGGAACTTGAAAAATGGTGGTGAAATCATTACCTCTTCTTCGGGTTCTTCCTTTTGATTTGATCAAAATGTCTCCTTAAATGGCTTTTTGAATAAAGGGAGGCCTCTAAGATAAATTTAGGGAATTTTAGAGAGTATTTGGGCAGGGGTTGGCCAAACCAAAAGGCTTTAAAGGTGTGAATTAATGAGAAGGGTGAGTGTCCTTTTGTAAGAGGGGTGTGGGGCACCTTTGGAAAAGCTAGAAATATTATTTTATAATAAATTCATATTTAGTTTATAATGGATCTAAAGTAGATTATTTTAAGGTTAAGGTGGGTATGGGTCGAAAACCACTCAACTGATAGAATTTAGAAAGATTTGGGTCATTATATTAACCTTATCCTTTAGTTTTAACTCTTAGTTAATTAGTTTGACACTTACAATGTCTCTTTGTATTTTTATATTATATAGTTAGTAACCATAAAATATACATCCAAGAGACCCCCAAGTGGTCCGTTAATGATACAAATATCATGATATAAGTCTCATGTCAGAACATTAGATTTTTAGGAATTTAATATCAATTAATAATATAATATTTGTTATAAAAACTATTTTATGTCAATTTTTACACTATTCAATAATTGACTTTTGTAAAAATCATAACAGAATGATTACTTCAAAAAAAGTTAATTAAATCAATTATAATATGTCATATTATCCTAGAAAATTATTATAATTCATTAAAAGTCTCAAATTATATTTATTTTGGTATTTAAAATATCAATTATTTTAATTTTTCACTATTAAGGTAATTACTGCATCATCATTGTTTCATAAATAAATTAACATATTTAATGTCTAAAATTTATAAATAAAATAAAATTATATAGTAAATCGTTTTATCTTTCTAATTAATATTCATAGTAGAAAATAAAACATATATAATCCTAAGTAAACGTTTTTTTTTCTAAAATATATATTCTTAAGTAATTTTTGTATTTATTTTAACTTAATTAATATAAAGTGTCATTATCACTTACAAGTGGCTCCATGGGGTCCAAAAATCGACCCAAAGATGCCCATGGTCAAAAATGTATCAAACAAAAAGGTTAGGGCACGTTTTAGGGTAATTTATTATTATTATAATCTTATTTTATAACCCTTATTTACCAGATTTACCCTTTAACCATGGTAAATAAAATATTTACCGATGTAATTATTCAAAATTTCTAAAAATAAAAGTTTCCTATTCACACAATTTAAACATCCTGATTCCAAATATGGAATCCATTTTAACAAATTCAAAACATAGAAGTGGCAGAAATTTATTTAAAATTAATTCCCGTTGTTAAAACAAAAGCCTGTTTTTAAGAGATAATAACTATCAAAAGATTGTCACTTGTTTATGTCCGGTTTAATTGTAAAATTATGTACAATGAACAACATTGTATTTAATGGAAAAAGTATATTCTAAATATACTTTAAAACCACTCAAATTCATAATTTATCACTAATAATTATTTTGATTAAAAAAGTTGTTTTTAATTAAAATTTAGTAATTTTCATTATTCATCAAAATATTAAAGTTATCCGAAAAGTACCAAAATTTCACCTTAGGCAAAATTCAATACTCCAAATTCAAAAATGAAGTCTATTTTGAGAGATAAAATTTCTATAATTTTAAAAAGTTGGTATTACTATTCATAACGGCAACTTCGATTGATCGTGGTGTGTGTTATAACTCGAAGTTGCGTACAACAAACGCTACTATATTATTCAAAGAGAATCATACCGTGGAAGCTCGAGGTGTTAAAAATGTTGTGATATTGTAGATAAATGATTGATATAAGATTTTTATGTCTATAAAATCTAATGTTACAAAAAATTGGTTTTTATATTTTGCTATTATTTATGAAATAAATGTATAAATATTAAAAATAGTGTGAAATATATGAAAATTTAGTAAATGTTATATTACATGGAACCAAAAATAATGATTAATGTATTTTTTAGATCTATATAGGGGGTTTGGTAATCATGAAACTGAATTATAAAATATAATTTCTTATCGTTTATTCTACCAAAAATGTTAAAATACCCTCCCATCATCCTTAGCCATTTATTCTTCCTCAATGCTCAGTTATCCTTTATTCATTCCCAGGTAAGAGTGTCGTTAGACCCAATATGTCTCTATTGGTAATTAAATCCTACAAATGGTGTCTTTTTAGTATTTTTCACCTAGTTTCACTATCAATTATTAGTTATTCTATAATATTTCTATTTTTAGATTGAATTTTCTACTTTTACTTTTGATGAATAAATCTACCACTGATATCTAAGTAAAAGGGATACACTAATTTGATGTAGTTTATCCATCATATATACAGTTCATTTATATGAGTTTTTTATATGGTGTATGATATATGTGAAGAACCTAACATGTATTAATTTTATAACAATAATTTTAAACCATTTTCCAAACAACAATTTTGAGATTGAGACAAAATTCGTCCATAAGCAGTCCTATTTGGGCTATGTAATGAAAAAATGGTGGTCGATGACCCAAAACCCTATGTATATTATTATAAAAGAAATACATATTTTCATGATGGCTCTATATGTTATGATTTGTGATCCTAATAACCTTTTAAGGTATCCATGATGATTTTCTATGTGAAGAAAGCTTCATTATAACTTATACAAAGAGGATTTCACCCTTTTCCTATGATGTTGATTGACCAATACAAAATTAATTTACTTATATTAATATTATTTGTATATAATTTATATAAATAGTTTATTTGATAATGTTTTATTATATATTTATTATTTTTTATTAGGGATGAATTTTTTACATTATTTTCATTGATAGTTACGTGAAGACCACACATGTTGAAGACCTGAAGTTAGTTTAGCAGTTAATTATCCACACTAGTAACTATTTTTGATTTTGAAACCATATTAAAGTTTGTTAATTTATATATTATTCATCATAGATACCTATATATGTAGTATATCCTCTATTTTACAATTTTATTTTAGTGATAGATCATTAAAAAATACAATTTTAGTAATGAAACACCATTCAATAAGGACATGTAGAGATGATAAATCATTTACCAAGGCCTAGGGATTTTATAATATCGTTCATCAAGTCTATGTAGTGGCGATATATAATTTACTATGAAAAGTTTATTCTAATATATCATTCCCCATACTTTTTACACAATGTTTTGTGATGTTGATAACATATTTATTATAATTTATGAGATAAGGGTATATAGATTGAACATAATTGTGGAGTTTTCAGAAAATGGGTACATCATCCAATTTTCAAATTAGAATAACTATATATGGTTGAATAGGGGGAAGTATTCTATTAATTTCATGATGTGATGGGTTATTTATTTTTATTATGTATTATCACCTTATACTGATCATTAACTTGTATTTACCATATTTTTTATAGAAACTATTTGTGGGGGAGTACAAAGTTATACTCACACCCTACTATGTTGGATTCCTAAATAATAAGATTTCATGGAACATTGAATATGTAAGTGAAAGGATCATACATTTTGTGGATGAGAAGGTTAAGCATTGCTGAAGTAAGGTGACTAGATGAGAATGTTTCTTTAGACCCATTTTTATAGTAATCTCATCTATTTTTCTTTTTTCCTATATTATTAACTATATTTTTGAACAATGGGAAATTCTGAAATTGATAGAAACATTTATTATGTAACAGATTAATATATTGTATTATTGAATTTTTTTATGTCAAATCTAGGAATATAAAATAGATTTGATGTCCATGTATATCTCTTATTTTGATGTATTATTATCATTATTTCTTCCACATAGATTTATGATTACATTTAATTGAGATTATAGTCTACCAAATTAGTGTACATCAACCCTCACTTCATTATAGAATAATTTTTAATATTGGGATTCCCAAAAGGCATAAATTTACACCACTTATATAACAATAATACCAGAGATACATTCTTGGATGGTAAAATGGGGTTTCAAAGTGGCATTTATTTTTTACCATATATTATTGGAATGGTAGATAAAGGAATAATGTTTTTATAACATGTGATATATGATATTACTGGGAATTACTAATGCATGTGTATTGAAATTCAGAGTTACCATGGACATGATTTTTTTCTAATTGATCTATGTGATATTTTATCAAGTTTGATGTTTTGAAATTTATTGTTTTATGATTTTAAAATTAGACTAGGGTTAAAATTTTGTTTTTTCGATATAATTTTCATCAACTATTACTTACATGTTTTACTTATGAAGGTATGTGATTGATATACTAGTTAATTTGTATGGTTATTTAAATCAATGTGCCAAAAAACATATATTTAATTATACCATATTTGAACATAAGATAACTCTTCGTAAATAATCAACTGAAACTAGATATTACATTTGATATATAAAGAGTTGTTATTTAGACATATGTGTGATTGTACCTAAACCAAGAGTGGCTATGTTGATCTAAATTTGACTGGAGACCATGAGACCTATATGTCTTAGGGTGTGTCTATATAAAGTAATTGATCATGTTTCTTGTTGTAGTTTTCCATAGACTATGATGTTATGAATTTTGATTCTTATGTATTGATTTTAATATTTTTAATTTACATGACGTGACATATTAATGATATCATATGAAGAACTAGGAGGTGGAGCAACATTACCTACTGATTTTGGAAATGTATCGTTATATTTCATTTAAACCTCAAATTTATAAGAATATTTATAATAATCTGATTCAGGATATATATTCCATGAGATATATGTTCGTAGAGAATTTCTGTCCATGTTAAAACCTGACATGATTTTTCTCGCTACATTACACACCTATATTCACATGTGTGTGCTGAACAATAATTCAAAATTTCTTAAAAGAGTATATTTTGACCATTTGTTTCTAAATTTGGAGACCCCTAATGTCAAGGGTGATTCCCACTATCTTTTTGACGAATTGGATAGAGGGTAAGAAATATTGGAAGGCCACATCTTCTATTGAGACTGGGTGAAATTCCTAATGTAGTTGTAAGTGGATTCACAAGGTGTCTTTCTTGGATAAAGAAATGTCTACTAGTAGGGGAAGGGGTTTTACTCTTCCTCTAAGAGGGATATATTTTATATAGTTCTATCAATGTGAGTATCTTAGATATATCCATCCCTATTATTATAGTCTATGAAATGAGTGATTTTATTATGGACATATTTATTATCTATAAACAATCTATATTATTTCACTATTATTATCCTAGTTGTACCCAAGGTTCAATAGTAGAGCTATGGGAACCTCACTAGTTTTTTAGTTAGAGTTCCTCTATAAATTTAATTGAAAGAGGAGGAAATTGTACATAAGGTAAGGGATAAATATATAATTAGAGATATTACCCTTAGTATATTATTGTGATTGAAGATTGGAGAAGGGGTTTAGGTTATCTTTAAGCCATAAAGAAGACTCTATAAATTTAAGGTAAATGGGGATCTATAGTGTTTTGGTATAATACATTTATCATTTAACCATTCCATATTCTTTATTTTTTATGGTTGTATCATAATAATTTATTCATTCATAGTTTTCTTGTCATCTATCGCTCTCAATTTACTATCTATATGGAGTGATGTCCATTGATACACCCTTATAGATTCAATCTGAGTGTTATTAAATGTGTTCAAAGTGAACTATCCTGATTTATGGGATTATGATTCTCTAGATTTATTTATATTTGATATTCAATTCTTTATTGTGATCCAAAAAATGCATTTATTTACTTGATGAGGAGTACATATTATATACTATTGAAAATTGTCTTCCTTCCAATCTGTAGTGGGATACTAGTATACCTATATCTGTTAGTGGAATTCATGTGAAGTCATTTGGGACATGATAATGGGAATTTGATGATAATCTTAGCCTAATTTTTATAAGTTATTTTTGGAGAATGGGATATGTGATAACTACTATTTCCTTCTATGTTGGGGTAGTTTAAAAGACAATTCTTGAATAGTTTATAGGCTTTTTTAATAAAAGTGAGAGATAATGTTTTATATTCCGTATTATGCTAGATATTTAGCCCTTATCCATTCATCAATAAGGGACAAATCGGGTAATGGATAGAGGGAGGAATGTTTATCTAATGTACCTTGAGGTGAAGATACTATTACGAATACGAATCTTCCATTGGGATTGTCTTATCTTAATAACTAAGATGGTGAATGTTTTGTTTATCACTTTTATGGATTAATGGAGGCTGAATCAGCTGATCTTCATGAATTGGAACCATATTCCTTATAATGATAACATATTTGACTAGTCTAGTGGATCCAAGTGGATATCAAATATTTATATTGGGACGGGTTTTCATCAATTGTTGTTGATTCCTTTTGGTATTCTATAAAAACATTTCAAGAAATGGTGTGGACTATATATATACCATGATAGTAATCATATTCAATAACATTACAATTGTTCTTAGTTTCAAATTATATAGTGTATCCAATCTATATATGGATTTATTTACGATTTATATGATATTTTAGTGTACACTTTGTTAAAATAAGTCCATGATCATCTTCATGAGATTATTTAGAGAACACAAATAGATCATTACCTTTATAAAAAGATAACTAATTATTTTCTTATGATTAAATATATTATCTTCTTATTAAATATTATATACTAAGAAATTATATCAGTGTACCCTAATAAGGTCAATGATATGAGTTTATAGAATCACCTTAATAAATCTCTCAATGTTTGTATTTCCTTTATATTGGAGAGCTAATTGAAATGATTCCCCCATGAATTTCCCAATTTTTTATTGTTTATGATGGCTTTGACCAGGAATGAGATGAAATTAAAATGTTTATAATTTAACGAGATATCCATTTAGGGGTTGAAATTGAGGATGATGTCTGTTCCAATAATTCAATTATATGAGCAAAGGAAGGTGAATGTTTTTCTAAAAAATAAACATGGGGATGACATAGGAGTTAGAAATATTCATGATAGTTGGGTATTAAATTGTTGATCTAAAAAGCAAATACATCATGGGTAGAAGTACATGACACATGATTTAGAGTTAGAGATATGTTCTTTGATGTATGTGTAACTACCTATTATGTGATATGTTTTCAATTATAATGACCATTAGAGTTCCATGTAAATATTCTCTTAATATGACTATAATAGTTGATAGTGGAAGTGATTTAAGTTTCATAGGGCCTACAACTATAAGAATCTATATACTGATGGAGAATGGAACATAATGGTATAATGGTAAGAAAAAACACATAGGATCAAGTAGAATTTATGTCTAATAGTGAGTATAAAATGATAAACCTATTTTCTAAGATAGACCATGATATCAGAGAGTGTAATCATTATAAAATTATCCCTTACTTTACTATAACATCAGATCTACATTAAAAGGTGATGAAGAATCATTTTTTTTAAAATTTTATGTTATATGGGGTACTATATATTGTGGGAAACTACCACCTGGTTAGTCCCAGGGAAATGATAAGGCCATTTATAGTAGAGGATGTGTGATTTTTCATGTTAACATATACACTGAGCTGATTTGGGACACAAATAACTTGGTATGGGCTATTCAACTAGGGATTACCAATATGTATCATTATATTCATTATATATAGTATATTATTAATATTTATATAGATGAATTTGTGTATATTGAATGGTTCCACACTATTCTATTTTTCAAGGATATGCATATGAAATCCATTGGTCTTCTCCGACTATTTCACATTTCCATAATGAAGCGGGATGATGTGATGATAGAATTTGTTTTGGAGTTTCCTAGGTCCCCTTCATGGAATGATAATTATAGGTTAATATTGATCATTTGATGAATATTTTCCATTGATGATTAATGTGACTCACTCTATTGATATAAAGGTTTGATTCCATATTTGGGATACAATCTATTATATTGGTGTGACTATATGTATCGTATCAACATAAATTTCAAATTTACATCATTACAGTAATAGAAAAAACTTATAGAATTAAATATTCATGTTCATTTATGAATGAAATATCATCATCATATTGTGAATAAGTCTTAGAATGTGTGTCATATTTCATAGGATGTGAAACGAGATTGGGTTTTATATTTTTTGGATCATAGGTTAATCAAATATTATTTATATTGTTCTCTTATCCGAATAACTATTATGTATCGAATTAGATGAAACTGTACAAGGAATTTATTTTGAGGCTATACCAATATCTAATGTGATAGATAGAGTTTTGTTTTTTGTATTATTTAATAGAATCCCATATAGTATAAATTAAATGATATTTAACAGATCTTGATGAGGTCGATGACATTTTAGATATACATATGATTATATTTAGACAAATGATGTTTTCCTCTATAATTTATTGCGGGAAACCATAAAATACTTTTATTGTAACATTATTTGGGACATTGACATATATAGATCGAAGAGAAGAGTGTTCTCATGTTCATGGTTCCTTTTGAGGCCATTGACAGGATCAGTACCATTCTATGATGATTATTAACTCTTATAATATATAGTTCTCATTATGATGTATTATATATATATATTAACTTCATCTATATTATCCTAATCCATTTCCCCTAATCAATATTGATTTCAAATTGCAGAATTCTGTTTTTTCATTTTAGAAATGAGTAGTTTTTATAATAGAATATAGTGATAAGATCCTATGTGGGATTCATGTTCCTCTTGCATATGTGTTGTGGTAGTATAGGTGGGTATTATATGATAAAAGGAACCTGATATGTGGGCATAGTTGTCAGAGCTATTTATCATTACTACATAGTGACTGTTCTCATGGGTGGGATGCTATATGGTTAATATTTTTAAAACCCCCATTTATTTTGAGGAACAATTTAATATCAAATAATCACTAAAACTTATATAACATGGTGCAATTTGAATGATGATGGTTTTAGTGGATACAAGGGGGATTTTTTTGAGAGAACGCAATGAAGGGTTGAGTTCTTCTTCATAGAGAATCATCCATTTGAATCCCATTGGTGACCATTATAGTTTCAAATACCAATTAAAAGAATAATTCATCTATTATCTAGTGTCTTCATGGGATATATTGAGACACTAAAATACCTCTGGAGATCTAGGAGGTACACTGGACTTTGAGTAGAGAGTGTTCAAATAGATGAATTTTTTTAATTAAATTAAATTAAATGTCTATTAAATGATATGAAATGAGATTCTAATGTCATTTTTCTTTATTAGTAGTGAACACACACACATTTACTCTATAATTTTTTCTTCACCCATACTGGAGTCTCTTTTATTCTATGTATGTTTAGAGTTTTATGTATCCTAAGTGGTATTCCTAAATAATGTTACCCCTCCATAGGAATATTTTTACACTTTCTTCTATATTTTTACATATCATACTATTTGTGCTAAAACATTTTGTTATATTCCATATTTAATAAATTTTTCTTTTAATACTAAATAATTTAGAATAATCCAATGTTATGTGTTCATATATTCTTAGGTATGTGTTCTCTGATAATTCCCACTATTTTTAACAATTTTCTCTTAGGTCATTTGATATTAAAAGAAATTTAGACCATGTTCACATGCTCTAGAACTAATTTTCTAATATTTCCTAGACATCAATGTTTACATTGACACAAAATAATTTTTTTAATGGTCCTAAATGTGTAATGTGACAATGAAATGGTGGATGATCACCATGCTCATTACATAACATGATATGCTAATATGACTTGCGATCAATGATGGGTGTCTACATTATGTTCTATGGTCATAGAATCCTTTTTAGTTATCCATGAACATTATCTATGGAGGATAAGAATTATTCCTACCCATTCTAATGGGAATTCAACCATTCTCTATTACACTCCAAGACCAATTATAAATTTATCTTGATATATTTGTGGTTAGTGAATTTTTTTCACAAAAATTAATTTATTGATATTATATTTCTCAAACAATATTTTTATGTTTAGGATATAAATAATTCAAATATGATGTTTGAATAGTTATTTAACACCAATATTAGTTGGGTATTTACATTGTTGGGGTTCCAAATTAACAATAGGTTATGTATTTAGGATTTATTATGCAGAAAAATGTATTAATTTGATGATTAGTCATTAACCATAGAGAACTGTTTTAATTGTAGATCATCCATTGAAATCTCATAATTCAGTGATGCAATATTAAAATAAATATTAGTGCTAATATATCATTTTCAAGCCTATATTTTTGTTATTCCTCATTTACCATGGATATGGTATGCTGGTATTTCATTCACTAATGTTATGTAGTGGTGGAAAATCATTCATTCAGAACATGTGACGGTGATATCTCATTTACCAAGGCTATATAGTGGTGATTCCTCATTAAATATTGTTTTTTGAATGTTATTACTCATTAACCATGATTTATGATAATCAAGGTACAATATTATTCACTAATAATGTATTTTTTACAATGGGTGCATCGTCACTTTATAGAACAAGACAAAGCATGTATGATCAAAATGGGGTTAGTAGTTGATAAATCTATGTGTCAACAGAGTATTTATTATAATTTTTATAAGAACTTCATATTTAACATTCAAATATATTTACTAATTTTATTTTGGAATTTTTAATTAGTTACCAACTGGGTTACACTCATACCCTACTCCGGTAGCAAGTTACTTTTTATGATTTCATTTTGAATGGAATATATAATGGAATAGCCCCCATATAGGTTAGATGAGTATTTTTAATAAGAGTATATCTTTAAAATTTGACTAGTATAGGAATTAGGATCCTTTTTATTATAATCTCCAAATGTTTTATTATTTATAGACTTACTTTTCTATATTCAGCCTATGGATGACCCATTTATCGATGTATGAAGTTATAACAATATAGTAAAATTTATTTTTTAATATACCATGATGAATATGTTTCTAATGCTCAATATACCTATTCTATAAATGTATACTCAATATTAGGATTTATTATTGTTTTTATTTCTTTTATAATGATTTTTGGGTATCTATACAAGAGGTTATATCACCCTCACATGTCTTAGATTGACCATCATTATTAGTTCAAAGCCTTGGATTCATAGAAGGGTGTGCCCAATGACACATTTTCCCATTGGTGAAGCTATAATTAAAGTGAGATAGGTAGAAAGGATACAAGATAAAAAATAGATGATACACTCCATTGAATGGTTTTGGTCTAATATTTGAACTGAATGATACAATGGATATTTTGAGGAATATCCAGATAGTCCCAAAAAATGGAGTGGCTTAGTGGATGAACAAGAGTTTGGTGGACATTTTAGGAACCATGTTATAGTTGTAGGGAACCTTGCATTACAATTAGTCGCATGCCAAATTAGTGTATTTTTACATATTTAATTCATTATTCTTTATCCTAGTTTTGATAATATAATACTTGAGACATATTTTGTGATGAATTAAAACAATATTTTTTTTGGTAGACTATAATTCATTATGATGAAAGGAAATGCATTTGGTAAATTTTGATGAAAATTTTGATGATGAGATATTACACTAATACACACCCAATGAATGTATATACTAATTTTATAAGAAGTATAAAAAAATTAATTAATATATAATATTTTATTTTTTAGAAAATTAAAATTTCACACAAACATAATTTCTTCTAAACAATTAAATTTATTATTCTTTGGGATAATGTGATCCAAAACATTGAAAAAAATTTGATTCAAAATTAATATTTTTTTCATAAAAAATCATGATAATTTTGAAATGTATATAATTGAATAATGATGGGGGATATGAACGATATATATAAGAAGTAGATAGAACTATTTTTAAACTAGAAATTATATATACAGACAATAGTAAGGGTGTGACAATCCAAATATATTTTGGAATTCATAATCATAATATATTTATTTAAAATGGAAAAAAACATTGTGATGAAGATGAATTATAATATGAGGACAAGATATAAATAGTTAATTTAATAATATATTAGATTCATGAAAATAAAATTCGGGAACTAGTATCATTTCCAAAAAATAATAACATTCTTAGGATAAAGTGGGTTTTCAAAAAGGAGGTCAATGATAAGGGTGATGTTTCATGAAACAATCCCTATATTATAAGCAAGGTGTCATATAGAATTTAGAGTGTATAAAGAGATATGAATTTTGTATCATATAATTTGGTTTGAAGGGATGAAAATATTTTTTATGATTAGTTTGAAAAAAATATAAATGTTTTACAAAAAGAAATTTTTCCAGTGTTTCTGCATTGAGAACGTGAATAAGATGATCACATAGAATACAAAAATGGATTTAAACATGATTTATATGGTTATTAAGTTTATAAAGTGATGAAATATCACGATAGTTGTAATCAAATACCAGTGTAATAGTACTAAATAAGGGATATTATCATATAAAAAATTAATTTTTCGAAATTATTTGTGGATAATAGTCTCTATGTCAAGGGATATGGAAAAAACCCAATTATTGTGATTGTGTATATCTACAAAATATTTTCTATAAGAAATAAAGAATAAAATTGCATGATATTTTTTTGCGAAGTAGTAAAAAATTCTTGATATCAAATATTATTTTGATATAATTATTTTTAGTCTTTATTATTCTGAAAAGATAAGATATATCTTTCCTTTAGAGGATAAATTTTCATGTGAGTTTTTTTGAAGAGGTTTTGAATGGAATAATCAAGATTGGTATCTAATCCTGTAACACTTGGGACCAAGATTTATCTCTATTTGGATAGATTGAGTGTGGCTAAAATCGAACTCCCAAGTAATATTGGTAACCCAATAATATTTTATCAAACATAAAATTTCATTTACGTATTTAATTTTTCTATTTATTGTTTTTTTAATATTATATCCATTCATTTTTATATTGAAATTTTATAATTTTTTATGACGTGGGATTATAATGGTTTGGGAATAATTTTTGAAACTTATATGACATAACCATACATAATCCAAAGGTTAATTATAGTGCATTTAAAAAACATAGCACATGGTTTATTTATCAATGAAGTTAAACTGTTTGGATTCCTCTAGGTGATATAGCTCCATCCACATGGTTTGTTCATGATTAAATAAATTTTTTTTCCAACCCATGGGGCTCACCCAGTTTCAATAATTTTTGAAATTACATAAATTCCCTCACTAAATTTATCACCTCTCAGTCATATTTTATCCACATTCATAATCCCTCACAAACTAAACCAAATTATTTACACACATTCTATTATTTTGAGTTGATTTTGAGCATGATTTTACCTTGAATAATTACAAAAATCACATGGAAAGTGGTTTCTCCATTCATAATTAATAAATAAAATACTATATATAGATTTATACGCATATATTTGGTTTTGGAATTATATTGTTCTTTTTATCTGATTTTAATGATGTGGATTTGATTATTAGGGACCATAATTCATCGTACAAGGTCATTTATTAGTTCATGAGTGGATTCAAACCATTTAAAAATGTTTATGGTGAATTATGAATAGATGTTCTTTGCCCACTATTTTTTAGTTACTATTTTTCTATTTATTCGTAAAATATAGATCTTATTTTTTTGAAAGTATAAAATGTTAGTTTTTGGACTTCTTTATATATGAGGATATGTTTTATTTTGTTCAATTATCATTAATGTTGAATTAGCTTCAAAAATATCATATATCTGTAGAGGATATTAAAATAATTTATGAAGATGTTACATTGATTAATGGTATTATAAATTTGGTAAACAAAATGGGAAAGAAATTTTTCTTGGTTAGTGACCCTATTATATTCTATTGATATTTATATTTTTTTCCACATGTTTACTATGATACAATAACAAGTTAGTGATATTTTAGCTATGATTTTACATTAGATAGAAAAAATTGTATGGTGGTGGTTCATGGATATACTATGATCTTCTGTGGCCTGGACACAAGGGAAATTACATCATATCTTATATTGTTTTTTGATTTTTATTAATATTTAGTACTTATTAGATGAATATTTATAAATTATTTTTTTTTCATATTACTTTATTTCACACAAAATGTTCAAGGTATATATTGTATGATTAATTTCAAATAGGCAACGTCATATTTTTCTAATTGGGGATATTCACGGACCACTAGGTGTGATCCAACAAGGCCTGTTATTCTCACACCCTATCTATACCCAATGGTTATATGTAGAACTTATATTGTCTAACATAGTTAGAGGAAGGGTTCGACACTGAGGTGTTAGGTACTACGGTTGCATCACATAGGTTTGATCGAGGTGAAATAGTGGGATGATCCCTCATGTAATATTGGAATGGGTATATACTATCAAGTTTTAGGTTTGGAACATTTTTTTAGGTTGTATCATTTCTTATAATAATTTAGTATTTCCCATTTGGATTCCAATACCATACCAATTAATTTTAGATTTTATGATTCTCTTGTATATTCATGTTTTATAATTATATTATATTTTTAAACATCTACATATATTTAATGATATTCCACAAGTATGAAGAATTTATTCTTATTTTTAAAATTTAGTGAATGAGTTTCCAATGTACAGGGAAGTCATGTGAGGTTCTCAGGGTCACGACGCATCCCCCAGGGCCTGTGTCGTGACTACCCCAAGCCCTCCTTCAATAAGAACAGGGCTGGGGACTAGAACAGGAAAGGAATATCCTTTAATGGGATGGCATTATATTTAAACCTGTTACAAACACACAATCCAAGAACACAACAAGAAGAAACAACAAAGTAAACTACTATAGTAAAATGTGTGCTAAATGTAAAGGGTCTAGAATACAATTCAAACTGGAAAGTAAAAGTACAAATGAGAACAGAAAAACAGCTCAAAAATCATCCCCTGAAGATCCTACCTGAAGGGTAGGTACAACAAACGCTCAGTAGTCCTGCATCACGCAATGTAAAATGGTCCACCTCTGATCATTGTTGAGTCATGGCTCCCTCAGGCTTGGTAAATTTTGTTCACCATCATCACAAGACACAACAATTAGGGCCTGAAGCCCATAGAGGGGTGAGTATAACAATACACAATAGATAACCTGAGACCCCTGAAGGTATCCCAGAGTTCCACCATGGGAAAACCACAATGAAATACCTCAATCACAAAGAAATAAGCAGTCATAAACTCAAGATAGTTATATGCCCATAAATATACCTATTTTATCTAGATATACTTTTCTCATACATGAGGGAAGAATACCACAAAGGTAAAACCATGTAGGTAAAAGTACCACCAAGGGTAACACCAAGAAGGTACCACCACGAAGGTAAAAGTACCACCCAGGTAACACCGCGAAGATAACACCACAATGGTAAAAGTACCACATAAGTAACACCACGAAGATATCGCCCTGAAGGTAAAAAACCACACAGTTATTATCATTATGATATCACTACGAATGAAAAAAAGTTCCACACATGTAACACCATGAAGATATCACCACAAAGGTAAAAGTAAAACACAGGTATCACCACGAAGTTATCACCGCGAAGGTAAAAACTCAGCTCACATATGGTATTAGTGATTTATAGAAGTACAAATGATTAGTTGCTAAGATAGATCATCTTACTCTGTAAAGAGGCACTACTTCTGACCATACGGAGTCTTTCCCGCATAGGATCAATAATACTAACCCCTGAAATAATCCACATAGGATCTGACTTGCCTGGATTTGATAGGTACTAACCCCAGCAATGACCCACACCGGATCTGGCCACACAGGATTGGTATTCGGTGACCCACAATGGATCACTGAGCGCTGACCCACAGAGGATCCGACTCACATAGGATCGGTATGCATTGACCCATATAAGATCGCTGAGCGTTGAACCGCATATGATCTGACCCACATAGGATCGATGTTGACCCACATAGAATCGACCTGTACTAACCTCAATACTATCTATCTCCAACCTCCGCCTCCCTAGGAGCAATTGGATTCCCTCTCATAGAAGGCTTGATTCTAGGAGAACCACACCTCAAACCATTAGTCATATTTCATCCATATTTAAACCCAATGAAGAAGTAACATGATGATTCGTCACGTAATATGGGTTCCAACACAACAGACGGGACGTCCACCAGATTTTCGGTCTGTAAGTCATCGTAATTTGAGTGTTGAGAACACAGTTGGATTCGTGTGCAATCCAACCTGGCCAAACCAAAATTTCTCCAAACTCTAGTAGAGTATCTAAAAATAATTGCCTCATCCAAAAGGTTCTGGCGCTGCAGACGGTTCGTCAAACAGATGTCGGGTCTGTTAGTTACAAACCATTCTGTGAAATGGGGGTGATCACACCCCTGTCTGGCCTAGCTCAGTTAGGCCCTCCATAATATGCCAAAGGGAACACTTACCAAAAGGGATCTCAATGCCATTGACAACGTGTCGAATGAACACCCAATTGTTTTTTGTTTTGAGTGTTTATTTTTTCAGGGATCGGTTGGGTCTGGGCCTAGTCTAACTCAGTTAGGTCGGCCCGACGCAACACATATCGGGGTCTCCCTAATCCCACTCAGGTCCAACCTTCATAGGGTCGACCCAGTCCACTAGGATCATCTCATCGGGGATGGCCTAGTTCGGTTCGTGGGACCGACCTGTCTGGTGGGCCCATCCCACCTGCTTCAGCCCATTGGGCCGCGGGTTCGGCCCTGCCCGACCGACTGGGTGGGTCCAGTTCTCTCGGTGGGTCCCACCCGATCGGCTGGCCCACATCTAGCCCGATCTTTCAGAAATCAGATAGGTCTTCCCCAATGGCCACATGGGTGCGGGGCAGTTTCGGCCAACCGGTGGGGAGATGCCCCCCCCCGCAATTACCGGTCGGCCGTTTTTGCCGACCGAGGGGTCCATCAGCCTAGCACGGCATAGGGGTCGTGTCGCTCTCCACAAGTTGCATCTATGAGTAATGAATTTGTTCAGTGGGGCACGATGGCGCACCCCTTCGCCTTTCTCCGTGGCCGACCATGCCGGCTGCCGCCTCCACCCGCCACGGCTCCGGCTACGGCCTTCTTCACTGGTGGCGAGAAATGGTGCGCCACTATCTTTTCCATAGCTGGTCGTTGACGTCCTTCATTGTCATTTTGTCATATCTGGTTTCGTCCAACCCAAACACTACTCACGAAGTTCATGTTAATTTCCAAAAAAAGGGCAGAGCTTCCGGGCCTTGTCTGTTTGGCCTGTTCCCTCCGCGTTAGCTTGATAGAAAGAGGGTGGTAAAAAGATTTATCAACTCTTGAAATTAAACTAGAAATAAACCCTACCTCATGTTCATTTGAGATCATCTGATTTTAAGGAAGTGTAGGTGTTCGCCGTTCCTGATACATGCCTCCAACGATGCTGCTTGATCATTGTTATTCGGTTCGTTGTTCGGGGTCGCTCATCACCGCCTGCTAGAACTGGCTCTTTCATCCATGTTTTGTGCATCATGACACTTTACGAGAGATCGTCTATTGGTGAAACCATGCCAATTCCTCCCCCCAAGCTCCATATAAATAGGATAAGGGGAGTGTAAGTAAAAAGCATGGTATTTATAGGGGTTAATTTAATAGGGACCTTCCTAGATTTCAACGATGCTATAACATAGTATTTGAACAGTCAATCTATTTAATGGATTGACACATTGTTGGTCCCACACTACCAATTTTCTGTTGGAGAAAAAGAATGAAATAAAAAAAATAACAATGTTATTTTATAATTTTTTTAACGTCCCAAAATATATATTTTTCTCCAGCCTTACTGCAGTCAAAGTAAAGCCTCTATAATGTGAATCTCGGCACTGCAGATTCAACGATGGTCTCCGATTTTCGATTCGAGCAATGAGTCAAATGATAGAAAACAATGGTGGTGCATTTACGGAATGTTTTTGAAAAAATGTTTAGAAAATTACTAACAGTTACCCACAACCAGCATCGGTTGAGGTTATGATCTACCTAAGGTAAACATTCCATACGAACCCAATGGTACTCTCAGGTATTTAATTTGAGTTACAGTTTAGATGTTATAGATTTTAACAATAATATAATTGTTACTTAATTATTTTATTTACAGAAAAAACTAACTTCAATTGTTGGTCCACGCCAGCCAATGTTGGTATCTTCCTTAAGAAATAATACCCACACGAGCTCAGTAGTGGTCTCATATTATTATTCTTAGTCACCATTTATGAGTTATAAGAATTTAAAAAATAAAATATCCTTATTTAATTATTTTATTAATGGTTATGCCATTTTTGGGTTTTCTCACAGAAGGTCGACGCCGACTAAACTTAAGCCGCACCTAAGGTAAACCCTCCATCTTGAACACAAAGGTGCCCTCAGATTTTTGATCTGGGTAACCATTAAAGAGTTATTCTACTTTTTTAGGAAAACATATTGTGCATGAAAATTAAAGCATAACAAAATTTTGACGGATCATTCTGGGCACTCCGGGCCTCAGAATCATGTGCCACCAGATTTTCCTGTATCAAAATAATTCCCTATAATTAATAAAATATATGGAAATTCTAGGTCATTAAATTCTCACCACCTTAGGTATTTACATCCATAAAATCTAAAACAATGTAAAATCATACAAAAGAGGGTACTGAGCATGAATCTGAGGCTCCCACTCCCATGTGCTCTCCAGGAGGTTCTCATGCTACCACCAAACTCGCACTAGATGGATCGACTATCCATGAAGGAATTGCTCTTGTCGATCCTCTATCACCACTAGAACCTCCATAATGTTCTCCCCATCATCATTGTCATGCTTTCCCATGACGATAAAGTTCGATGGATCTTGCATGAATATACTAATCTTCGCCACATGGAAACATATTATGCACCCAGTCCATATGTGGGGGAAGAGATAGATGGTACACAACTTCGCCCAGTCAACAGAGAATCTAGTAAGGTCTGACGAACCTTAGAGATAGTTTTCCACCTTGGCCAAACCTCTGCAATCCTCATCGGTGTGAGACATGTAGGATGACTTGGTCTACCTCCTCGAACTCCAAGGATCATCATATCCTAACGACATAAGACTTTTACCACTACATTCTTTATCCCTTGCCACATGTACTAGCACAGAAATACCTGGTACGCCTTCACCAATCTAGGATGTACTGCAAAAGGGGATGTATGGATCTCCCTCAACACCTCCTCTCGATGCATCAATGGTACTGTGGTGTGTCCTTTAAAAAGGATGAAGTTCTCCCCACCTTCAAGAAATCCTTTAGGATACCATCTTGGGAATATAAAAGCACATTGGGCCTCGTAGTCAACATCCCATGATGTGCCTCCCAAATTCACTGAAGAATATAGGGAGTGGCAGTAATAGAATAGAGGTAATATTCTTCATCTTTATCCATGAAGGATATCTATAGCACGACTAGTTTCTCTGATGCCTCACTCCGTAGATGTAGACCAGACGTCATGCTGAGTGAGTCTGCTACCATATTCTCCTTCCCAGGTGTATAGACTATCTCAAATCATTATCGTTGATAAACTGTAGATATCGTTGTTGTCTCATGTTCAGGTCCTTCAGTGAGAAGACACACCTGAGACTCTTGTTATTAGTGTAAACAGTAAACCGTTCACCAATCAAGTAGGTCCGCCACATCTTCATCACAAACACCACTTATACTAACTCCAGGTCATGGGTAGCATTGTTCTTCACATGCTGTCACAACTGTCGATAGTCATTGGTGATAACTACATGTTCCTGCATCAGGGAACAACCTATTCTGGTCGCTGAGGCGTCATTATAGATTACATATCCAACACCCTCTTATAATAGCCTCAAGATGGGGTCACTCATCAGTTTCTGTCTTAGATCCTAAAAGCGCTAATAACACTTCTCCAAATACATGAAAGGCTCCCCCTTCTTCGTCAATGCGGACAAGGGTGTCACTACCCTGGAGAAGTCATGTACAAATCTCTGGTAGGACCCATCAAAAGCATAAGTCCCTCCCCCTTCATGGAGGAAATCTTAGAAACATATTTTTAAAAGATGTCCCCACACTATACCACTCTAGTTGGGAACTGAAAACTCAAAAATAATGCTAACACGAGGGTAAGACTAGCTGACTAAATAATGATCAGATGTACACTCTTATGCATGATTTTATCATGTGCTTCCTGGGTTTCCTTTTTTCACTGACCAAGGAAAACCACATTCCGATGTTATAGATATAATTCCTCCTTTTTTTCTAATAAAATCTATCTGAGTAAGAACTGTTGATGTCTAGTCCATACCCAAACTAACATCGTAAGGGCTCAACACTTCCACCAAGAGGTTCCAACCGAAACTCTCACCTTTTTGGTCAGATCACACAATCAGCATAAGATTGATTATCGAGTCTCCTCCCAAAGGTATCTCCAGACGTAAGTGTCAAGTAAATAGTTTAATTGGAAAATATAGGTCCTGATCAATATTCATGGAAAGAAAAAATGATTAGTTCCTATGAATATTAATACATCAGCTAGTAGTAGACACAAACCATACCTCTAATCATTACTGGAGCCATTGGGTCACACTCTTTGACCACATGCATCTACTCCATTCCATTTTCCATTAGAACTTTATGCCTAGTGAGGACCACAATGAGATAGTGGTGTCAACATGTCAAAATTTATACCACCTCACGATGCTCTCATAATTTTACTTTCGTGTTTTCAACCCTTCAGATTCATCTGTCAATATCACATCCTCTTCCTGATATATTTTACATTCCCATGTCTCTGAGACTGGGGTCAGTTTCCTGCATTCCCACTATTAATATTCACTGGCTTCAACTACTCATCCAAAGAACATTCATCCAAAAAGGATCTATCTCGCACCATAACATAATTAGCATTGCATAGAGGAATAATGCTGGTTCGGATGTCCCTAAACAGACCTCGATCAGAGGCTCGAGCCCTAAAGCACTAATCGTACTGTATTCATTGAGTACCTAGGATGGTCAGTATGCCTCGATGAATACTTAGCTACCGACATGTCGTCCTGCAGAAGTTGTAGAAGCTCTAGGTAACACTCATCCCTTAGCTCTTTATGGAAAAAGAGCCCCTTCTCCGAGGAAGGTTCTCAAGCTTGACCACAGGAAAAGTCACATATTTGCATGATCAGGGTAATCTAAAACCTATCATCATCTTGTTGTGCCATGTTGAAGGCTCTCTACTAGGACTGCCATTTTATCGTATACTTCCCTGGCCAGATGGAAACTCACCCACCTCCTAAAGCTAGTCCTTAGCTACTTGTGAGTCGGGCTCGCCTAGGAACCTGAAGGGTATTTGATACTGAAACACATGTAAGGCACTAGAATTACATGTTTCATTTACCGGTACCACTGGTTGTAACGTTTGACCAACAAGTAGTGATATAGATGGTACACCACCTGAAGGTGCTAATTCCATAAGAGGGCCCTCCACTGAGGCATCATCGTTGGGTGGGAATTCATCATGTACTCTTTCAAGAATCTTTGATGGCTGTCTACGTAGTGGAATAATGATAATGAAAAGGTGTGCCAGAGTCATTATGTTATACCTGGTGAGATGAATCCAATGAATCCAAGGTAAAACATTTCCAAAACACACACAATCAGTGTTTTTTTGCATCGAGTTAGAAATCAAAATTTAGGGTCCTGGTGTATGGATACACCGGCCGCCACACTAACACTAGACTCCCTAAACTGAAAATCACTCTCAAAACACTTGACCCTATTTCTCCATTAAAATGATGAATGTCCTAGTTCTTTGGTATAACTGACTCCTCTGAAACCATTTTATCATGAGTTGTCCCCCGGGGCCCGTGCAATGACTACCCCAATCCCTCCTTCCATAGGCCAGGGGCTGGTGAATGGCACCATAAAGGCGTATCCCCTAAAATGAAGGCATTTCCTTTAAACCACTTACAAACACACAAGCCATGAACACAATAAGAAGCAACCATGAAGTAAACTGAGGTAGTAAATAGTGTGCTAAAAGTAAAGTGGCTAGAAATCAAGCCTAACTGGAAAGTACAAGTACAACTGAAAAGAGAATAACAGTTCCATGATTATCCACTGAGGATCCTATATGAAGGGTGGGTATAGCTCCTGATCAGTACTTCTGCTTCACGCCATGTCTAATGATCCACCTATGATCACCATTCAGTCCGGGCTCCACAAGCCTTGATCTACAATGTTCTTCGTCTGCATAAGAACCAACAAGGTGCGGGTGAAGCCCATGTAGGGGTGAGTATAACAATACTCAATAGGGACCCCGAGATCCCTGATGTACTCCCAGAGTTCCACCAAGGAAAAAGCACCAAGAAAGACCGCAATCACAAAGAACGAAGCAGTAATCAACTATACTTAGGTATATGCCCTTACATATACCTATGTTATCCAGATATACTCATCTCATACATGAGGGAAGAAAAACACAAAGGTAAAACCACCTAGGTAAATGTACCACCAAAGGTAACACCACGAAGGTAAAATTAAAACATAGGTAACACCATGAAGATAACCCCACAGAGGTAAAAGTACCACATAGATAACACCATGAAGATATCGCCATGAAGGTAAAATTAACACACATGTATCACCACGAAGACATCACTATGAAGGTAAAAGTACCACAGAGGTAACATCAAAGAAGAAATCACAGAAAAGGTAAAAGTAACACATAGGTATCATAACGAAGATATCACCATGATGGTTAAAAATCAGCTCACACTAGTTATTAGTGAAGTATATAAGTACAAATCATTAGTCGTGAAGATAGATCATCTTATTCTATCAAGAGGCACTGCTACAGACCATACATAGTCTGACCCACATAGGTTCGATATGTACTGACCCCCGCAATGATCCACGTAGAATCTGACCCATCCAGAGTCGATAAAAACTAAACCCTGCAACGACCCACAAAAGATCTGGACCACACATGATTGGTATGTGCTGACCCACACAGGCTCACTGAGCGCTTACCCACAGTGGTTTTAACCCACACAGGATCGGTATGCATTGACCCACAAAGGATCACTAAGTGTTGTACCACATATAATTTGACCCACATAGGATCGATGCTGAACCACAAAGGATCTCTCGGTACTAACCTCTGTATGATCTGTCTCTAACCTCCGCCACACTGTCAGCCACTAAATTCCCACTCATAGCACGATTGATTTTGGAAGTACCGCACCCAAACCATCAGTCATATTTGAACCTTCTTTAAGTCCCATGATGAATTTACCTGAGGATCCATCACATCGTAAGGGTTCCAACGCAACAAACGGTGCATCAACCAGATGCTCGGTCTTTAATTTATAGGAATTTTAGTGTCGATGGACCAGTCAGAATCATTTGAAATCCAATTTGACCATACCCAAATTTCTCCAAAACTCTAGTAGAATAACTTAAATGGAACTCCTTATCCTAAGGGTTCTGGCGCTGTAGACAGTTCGCCAAACAGACACCCAGTCTATTAGTTAAACCAATTTTTATGAAAACAGTGGTGATCGCACCCCGGTCTGGGCCGACTTGGTCACACCCACCATAATATGCCAAAGGGGACACCTCCCAAAAGGGATCCCAAATCCACTAAAATCATTTCTAACGGACACCTGGTTTTTCAGTTATGGGCATTTCTTTATTCGTGGACCGGTTAGGTCTTGGCCCGGTCTAACTCAGTCAGGCCAGCCCAATGCAACTGGTCTCGGGGTCAACCTGACCTCGCTCAGGTCCAACCCCCAAAAGGGTCAGCCCAGTTCACTGGGTATGAGTCATCGGGGTCGTCTTAGTTCGGTTTTCAGGCCTGGTCCACAGTTGGCTCGGCCCATCGGGTGGGGCTCGGCCCACCCGCACTGGCCCACTTGGCCATGGGTTCTGCCCGAACCACTGGGTGGGTTTTTCCTATCCTTCTTTGTGGGTCCAGTTCGCTGGGCGGGTCAGGCCTGCGTCTGGTCCAGTCCACCTTCTGGCGGACCTGTCTTCTCCGTTGGCCCCGTGGGTGCAGGGCCATTTCAGCCAGCAGGTGGGGCCCTACCCCACATCAATTATTGGTCGGCCATTTTGGACGACTGAGGGGTCTACCAACCTGGCGTGGAACAGGGGCCGCACCACTCTCCACATGTCGTGGCTTCGAGACGAGGCCTTGTCTAGTGGTGTGTGACGACGAGCCACATCTCCCTCATCTATGGTTGGCTGGTGCCGCCCACCGCGGATCCATGTCACGACCCCTTTTTCTGGTGTCTCATGCCTACGCGCTACTGCTTCCTTTGTGGTCGTCCGAGTCAGCCCTCTTCTCCACCAGCCACAGCTACGACCATGACCTTCTTCACCAGTGGTGCGTGACAGTGCACCACTATCCCCTCTACAGATGGTTGTTGTTGGCCCCCGCCATCACCCATCGTCTCGAGTTTTGTCCAACCCAAACATTGCTCATGAAGGACACATTAACTTCCAACAAAAAGGGTGGAGAATCTGGGCCTTGTTATTTTGGCCCACACCCTCCGTGTTAGGTTGATTGCAAGAGGGTGGTAAAAAGATTTAACAAATTTTTAAATTAAAATAGAAATAAACCCTACCTCATGTTCGTTGGAGAGCATCGATATTTGAGGAAGTGTCGGCGTTTTTCATTCCCGCAACAAGCCTCCAATGATACCTCTCGATCGTCGTTCTTTGGTTTATTGTTCGAGGTCGCTAGTCACCACCTTCTAGAACCAGCTCCGTCCTCCAAGTGTTGGGTGTCTTGGCACTATACCATAGCTTAATTTCTTGGTGAAGCAATGCCAATACATCCCACCAAGCTCTATATAAATAGGAGTGGGGGAGAGTAAGTAACGATCATGGAATTTATGGACGTTCATTTAATAGGAACCTTCCTAAATTTCAATGATTCTATCACATAGGATTTGCAGGGTTTATCCATTTAATTTCTTGACATGTTGCTGGTCCGACACTACCACTTGTCCATTAGAGAAAAAGGATGAAATAAATAAAATAAAAATGTTATTTTATTATTCTATTAAAAACCCCAAAATCTATCATTTTCTCCAGACCTACTGCGGTCAAAGATAAGCATCCCTTAAGAGATTCTTGAATCTACGAATTCAAAGGATATCTCATATTATTGATCTAGGAAAAGAGTTAAAAGATAGAAAACACTACTGGTGCATTTACTGAACGTACTAGAAATTTTTTTCAGAAAATTATTAACAGTCTCCCTCAACCCACGCAGATCGAGGTTAGGCTCAACGTTTGTGAGTTATAATTATTTGAAAAATAAAAAAAATTACTTAATTTTCATAATTATGGTTATTCCATTTTCAGTTTTTCTCACAGGAGGCTGGTGTCGACTATAGTTAAGTCATGCGTTGGGTAAACCTTTCATCCTGAATGAACTGGTGGCATTGGATTTCTAATCTGGGCACCTGTTTAAGAGTTATTCCACTTTTTTAGGAAAATTGCTTACACGAGCTAATTAAAGCATAACAAAATTTCGACGGATCATTCTGGGAACTCCAGGACTTGGAATCAAGTGCTGCTAGATTTTTCAGTCTCGAAATAATTCGATATAATTAAAAAAATTATATAGAAATTCCAGGACATTTGAATCTATTAGGAATAAATGGTTAGATTTTTGGGTAGATTTATTACCGAAGAATGTTATGGATTCGCAAGAAATTTTTAAAAACATTTTTGGAAAAGGAACTCAATTTATACATTATCATATAATATATTGAGTGTCTACATCCAAGAAAAAATAGGTTGGGTTGGAAAAAATAATATGGGAGATATTTTTTTATATTTTAGGAACACATTTTGGACATGAGATTGGTTTTTGAAGCCTTTATTTGATGTTTTTTAGTTAGCAAATGACCTAAAATCACTAAAAAAACCATATGTCAATAAGGGATGTTTTTAAATGATTATAGGGAAATTTATATTGATTCTTTTGAATGGGAGATTTTGGGAGAAACATGATGGGTTGAGGGACATCTCTGGGGCATATGGTTAAAATAAACAAACTGTATGCCTCGCTTCGAAACCATGTGACTAACTGTAGGCCTTGCTTCAAAACCTTGTGACCTAATTAGACGATTTAAATTGTGGAAAACATCATGGTGAAATTATTAGTAAACCATGTAGCCAAACCATTTATCTAACTATACTAATCAAGTGAAACCTACATAGTTGTTTAATGGTTTGTTACACTGTGTGACCAAGCCACACCTCATTACAATTATATAATTATCAATGTTTTATCTCTATTAAGATTTTCCAATGATTCATATCATTTATGAGGAATGTTTCAGATTATAAATTGTGTTATTTATTTTATATATTTCATATATCTTCTTTATTTTATTTTATATAGTACGATTACACCTCAAAGTCCCATTATGAACACTCATAAGTGATCCATATAAAAAATTTACTAACATAATCCCCTTTTTGATCAAAATCTCCTCAAGGCATTTTTAAAATAATTTTAGTCTATGAATAAGGGAGTGGGAATGATTGTAACTCTTTCTGAAGAGGTATTTTTGAGTCTGTTTTCAGACAATTAATGAAGACATAATTTTCACTATCATCAAGAACTACCTTTTTTATGTATAAATGATGATAAAGAAGTCGATGAATACTTGTAAAAGATAAAGAGGGAGGTTAAATTACATTTTTATAAAAATATATTAACGTGAAATTATAAAACATTGTACTCAAGGATACAAACCAAAAGTGGTTGTAACACCCCAAGCATCCATGGTACGCTTCTCTTTGAAGAATAGAACAGCGTGTGTTGTACGCAACCGCGAGTTCTAACACACCGCGACCAATAAAAGTAGCAGTTATGAATAGTAATACCCACTTTTTGAAATTATATAAATTTTATATTTTAAAATGGACTTCATTTTTGGATTCGGAATATAGAAATTTGCCTATGATGAATTTTTTGTATTTTTCTGAGAACTTCTAATATTTGATGAATAATGAAAAATACTTAAAAACAAATTTTTTAATAAAAAAAATTTAAAGTGGTAAATTATACTATTGAGTGGTTTTAAAGTATAATTAGAATCTATTTTTACCATTTTATCCAATGGTGGTCATTATAATTAATTTCACTTTGAAATTGGACATAAACAATTGTCAATCTTTTGATATATATTGCTTCTTAAAAACACGCTATTTGTTGTGACAACATGAATTAATTATTAAATTAATTAATTCAACTTTTATTATTTTAATTTTTTCAAATAGATATAATTTTTGATTTCGGAATATCAAATATAGACTAGTGTGAATTTTTCGTATTTTTCTGAAAAACATCAAATTTTTATGAATAGTGAAACCACTAAGTTGTAGTTTAAAAACTTATTTTTTGTGTAAATGAAACATTGCCACTTATGTGATTTGATTTTCAAAAATCCGAAATACGTGGTTCTCATTAGGAGGAAAAATGTGGTTTAATGGGATTAAAATAATTTTTTTGGTGAATAGTGACTTTTATGTTTTATTAATCGCGATTAAAGGTAATTAGTGAAATTTATGGAAAAAATGATATTATAAAAATATGATATTACATTTACAATTGTCCTACACTTATTTGATGAGTCATGGACGACCAAGACAATCCATGGGTCAACTTGGGGACCCCATGGAGCAACTTGTGTAAGAAAATGACATTAAAAACTATTTATTTAAAGTAAAAATAAAATTGTCACAAACATGTGTTGTTTACTAAAACAATTATTACATGGAGTTATATAAGTTAAATGTTTGACTATAAATATTAATTTGAAAGCTAAAAATATTTCCTACATCATGGAAATTTTATTTATAATTTTGAGACATTAATTAAATTAAATATGTTATGACACAATGATGATGCAATGATTACCTAATTAGTTAACGGTTTAAATAAAATGTATAGATACTGTAAAATATAAAACTTAAACTTGTCAAAAACCAATTGGGTGAGTATATTTCTAACCCTTATCACCTTATCATTGAAATATATAATTGTGGGTCCTTTAAAATCCGAAAAACATTTCATAATAATGTAACAATTCATGACTTTCCAAGAGTGCCCCTCCTCTCCCCCTATAAAAGGCCCCCACCACTGCCACATTATTCACACCTTCCAAGCCATTTGGCTCGGCCAACCTCTGCCACAATACTCTCTCAACTTCCCTCTCTTACTCCTATAAGCCTCACTTTGGTCAGATGTCTTTCCAAGGAAGCCTTTGGCTCAAATCAAAAAGAGTTACCCGATTTTAATGTAATGTCTTCTCTTGTGTTCTTTTTGTTTTATTTTGATTTTCCAACCCCCTAAAATATTTTTATTACATTATTTTGTAACAAAACCAGTGTCTGAAATATACTAGGATGTTTTCATGAGAAGGATTTTATTTAAACATACACATACCTTAGTCTAATGGTTAATGAACATACTGTTTCTATGGGTGGCGAATTACTGCCTCACGAAACGATGATTGTTCAATATTATTTTAACACCTCTCATGGTGGCCATTATGATGACACCATTTTTTATATATGATATATATTATGTTTATGTTTTCCTTATGCTTCTGTATTTTTTATTTATGGCACATCTTTATGATTTCCATTATGGGTAAACGTGATAATTTCATTTTAGGAAGTGCGGACTACCGCACCCTGAAAGTGATTTGAATCGTTAATGCCATATGTGGGACATGTAAAGGATGGAGTAAATGATATTATATATGGAATTATAATATACCTTTATATCATTATGATTTCATTCCATTAAAAACGAAATAGAAATGAAATTAGCGTTCATGCGTACGTACGACTTACCGTCTCCATGAACTGTGCATTTCGTTTCTTACCTCTAAATGTTACGTAATATTATGAATGACTGTATATACTGGATATATATGATATATATGATATCTAAATCATGAATATAATTCTGGATATAATTGATATATCACCACATGAACAACTTGTAATTATAAGAAGTTTATTTTTGACTCAAGTACCAATGATCGACAAAACGACCATTATTAACTTAAATAATTACATAATGTTCATAACTTGGTAATAAGTGATATAAAAGGAATAATGAACATGAAAAACGATCTTAAGAAAGTATAAATTAACTCTAGTTTATTATTCATGAGATTAAATAATGATCGAGTCAAGTCAGACACGAGGTAAGGGAACATCTTTACCCAATTTCCGTTCTTTGAGTTAATCTCCTACTTTCAAATTATTTAATGATAATATTATGTCCTATATTTTATTTTTACTTTCTTTATGTGTACTTATATGTAATACACATAATAGATCTATTATATTTAAAAAAATGATATTTCTAAGGACTTCGTCTCAATCTCTTTGCATTGAGGCATATTTTATTTTATACACAACTTTCTTTTATATCGTGTACAAACCACTTTGAATTTTACATTTAGTCAAAAAGAATATTTTTTATATGAATCATTTTACTATATGACAAAAGGGAATGTTTTTTTGTCATACGTATGCGGCGAAAATGACTTCTCCACCGCCATGACCATTATTTGAGTTTCGGATTCCTCTAGAAGGCATACCTTTTTTAAAATGAAAATAAATACAAAGATTTAATTTTCTTTTATTTTGGTATTGAAAATGGTTTTGAAAGTGTTTTCATTATATCAATGTATTGTATTGATATCTTGTGATTGAAATGTGGAAATTTTATGTTTCCTTGATGCATGTTATATGTGATACGATTATGTTATAGTTTATGAAATGTTTAAACCTGTTCATATGAGGAATGAATTGGAATTAATATGTGACGGGTGGAGACCGCTATAGCTCTTCAATGCATCGGTAGGTCTCATGAGACAAACTAGTTTCTTGGCATGAGGCCTTGAAAAAAATATTATTTTTAGTCTGGGAACGAAGCCTTGTCTACGTGGTTATGATAGTCTGGAATTATGCATTCCATCATTATTAATGTGGTTATTGATATTTCATGTGATTATTCCACCAGTAGAATATCCATGTGAATAAGTAAATGGCATTATCTCATTTTAATTTTTCCATATTATGTTGAAGTTCATGTTTAAAAGGCTTTTGTTTTAGTTATAAATTGCCTTAAATGTTTTTGTTTATTTTTGAAAGCTTTGTCTATATTGTTATCCTTACTGAGAATCTGAGCTCGCCCCTTTTGATGTTTTAATTTTTCCAAGATGTGATGAAGTATATTATGAATGAACTATAGGGATAGTATGAGGGGATATGAAGACAAGATGTTTTTTTAGTTTTGTTTTACTTTATGATGTAATGTAAGACTGATGAATGTATCTAGTGTTTCCAAGACTACTAAACTAATAGGTCTATCGGGACTTGATCTTTTGTGATCATGCCAATGTTACGCAATAATGCACCGACTCTAGGTAACTGGGTTCGGGGTGTTACTGCTGGTATCGGAGGCAGTTTAGTATTAACATTGGAAGCTAGATTTAGATAAACTCTGATTAGACCACATATCCCAAAGATAGATTTTGAGGATTAGTATAGAAGAACTTCCTATAATTTTGGTATTATGGAGATTTTGTGAGTTTTCATAGCAATACATCCCTGTCTGAATATGAGCAGGTAGAGGCGGCTCTGGAACAGATGTACCTAGGGGTAAAACCTGAAAACACCACTTTGAGCTAGACTCGAACGGGAACTAGTGTACGACAATGGGCCTTGTTGCACTCTTGGTTACTCCACTCCCAAGGGATATGCTTAGGATAATTCTCATTTACTTTACAAACCATTATGAAGGGTTTATGAGTATATAATTCCCCAAAGAAAACATTTTTATGATTATAGTTCAATTTATGTTAAGTGTTTTACAAGTATGGAATTATGTATTTTGATTCATAAAATAATCTAGTTTATGCCATTGTTTAGAAATGGTGCCTAGTGGGAGGAATGTAAACCGTATCAATGAATGCCCTCTATGTAGGAATTTCTATCCTTTTCAATATAATTATAGTGGAGCTGGAGATATAACTAGTGATGATCAACTTATCACCATACTGGGACAACTCACTTAGGTTATGAATAATAACCTTACTCGTATAGAGCACCCTAATCAGCAATGTGGAAGATCAATGTTAGATCACTTCATGAGGAAAAAACCTCGATCATTCAATGGGAGTACAAATCCATTTGTAGCTGAGCAATGGATAAAATCCTTAGAGAAAATATTCCATGCCTTGGGGAGTAGCGAACGGGAGAAGGTTGTCATGGAAGTTTACCGCCTCACTGGAGATGTCGATCAATTGTAGTTGCTGATTCAAATCATGAAAGAAGATGAAGAAGTATCTAATATGGAATGGAGAGAGTTCAAAGATCTTTTCATAGAAAAAAACTTCCCTCGTGACCATAGAGAAGATATGGAAAGGAAATTTCTCAGTCTGAGACAAAAGGAGGATGAGAATGTCGCAAAGTATGAGGCCAACATTACAGGGTTACCAAGACATGTTGCAGATTATATATGTAACCCAAGAAGTAAGATTGATTGTTTCTTTGATGGGTTAAAACCATTTCTCCATCAAGTATTAGTCTCACAAACCTTCTCATCATACGAAGATATTGTCTCATTGCTATCAAGATAGAAAAGGTCTTCCCTAAATCGTATGACAATAAAGTAAAGAAAGAGAAGAAGAGAATGGTAGAACAAGAGACAGATAATTGGAAAATGGGAAAGAAAGACATTCCATTATGTGATAATTGTGGGGAGAATCACCCCGGTACTTTCTTAAAAGGAATGGGAGTTTGTTATAAATGTGGAGAAAAAGGTCACCAGGCTTGTGATTGCAAGGGAAAGAAAGAGGCTATCAATGATGAATTCTACAATTGTAGGGAAATGGGGTATTATGCAAATAAATTTCCTAAGCGCCCGGGAAACTTACCTCAGAAAAGGCCAAGGGATCAAGGCCAATATTATCCGGTTACTACAGTTGAAGTGGAATAATTAATATATTGGTTCTTTTGGACTCAAGGATTATATTCTGGTCATAAGAATAATGTGATATATATAAGGATTGTACTGTAGTACTTGTTATTTTCATTAAGGTTTTAATATGATGAAGGTAATAATATTTTTGTATTGGAAAATAAGAGAAACATTAATTTGTTTGAGGAATGTGATGATTCAATTGATTTTGGAATTTAGAGACCTTTTAGAGAAAGTCTGGACAAAGGTATTTTGGATAACTATACAGGTTGGAATGGATTAAGTTGAACTTTGGATAGTATTATTTATGGTTAAAACATTTTTGAAGATTATTTTTGGAATATTATAATACTATAGTTTTAGGAAAAGGACAACCTGCAGGTCAGGGGATAAACCGTCGTGTTGGAAAAAGCTGTAGGAATCGAACCCACAACCATAGTGTGACATGCCTTTATTACCTACCACTTGCCTACAGGAAGTCCCTAATTATTACAAAATAGTTTTCCTAATCTAAATTGTATGTGTCAATAATTGGAACCGTGTACGATTAGGATAAATATAATATTTTTGAGTTCTATTATCTTTTTGAGTGAAAGATGGGTTTGTGGTAAAAATTTATTAAAGAGTTAAAGTCTACATGACAAGTAAGTATATTTCCTCACATTATTAGTAAATCTCTTAAATAAATTTCTCAACATTATGAAAAGTAACTTAAAACAAAAATTTTGTCGGTTAACTTTTCTAACTGAGGATTCAATTACAGTTTAACCAATCACAAGTTTCTAATTTTCTTGTGGTTAAATTTCTACTAATCCTGTTTTCTATAAATATCCATCAGATCTTGATTTTTTTTCCTCCATATCCATATTTTCATAGAATCCTAGTATGGGCTATCTCAGGTGACCTGTGTACTTCTCTTTCATTCTTTTAAAATTATATTTTTATTAAACCTATTTCCGATGTTGGTTTTCCACAAAGGTATTTTCTATTTTCAAAAAAAAATTCAAATTGAGAGGACACAATTTATTGAAGGAGGGAAGATTGTAACACCCCAAGCTTCCATGGTACGCTTCTCTTTGAATAATAGAGCAGCGTGTGTTGAACGCAACCGCGAGTTCTAACACATCGCGACCAATAAAATTAGTAGTTATGAATAGTAATACCCACTTTTTGAAATTATATAAATATTATATTTTAAAATTGACTTCATTTTTCGATTCAAAATATCGAAATTTTCCTATGTTGAATTTTTGGTATTTTTCTGAGAACTTCCAAAATTTGATGAATAGTGAAAAATACTTAAAAACAACTTTTTTTAATAAAAATTATTTAAAGTGATAAGTTATACTATTCAGTGGTTTTAAATTATAATTAGAATATATTTTTACCATTTTATCCAATGGTGGTAATTATAATTAATTTCACTTTGATATTGGACATAAACAATTGTCAATATTTTGATATATATTGATTCTTAAAAACCCGCTATTTGTTATGACAACAGGAATTAATTATTAAATTAATTAATTCAACTTATATGTTTTTAATTTTTTAAAATAGAAATCATTTTTGAATTAGGAATATCAAATATAGCTTAGTGTGAATTTTTGGTATTTTTCTAAAAAACTTCAATTTTTGATGAATAGTGAAAACACTAAGTGGTAGTTTGAAAAATAATTTTTCGTGTAAATGAAAAATTACCACTTCTGTGATTTTATTTTCAAATATATGACATAAATGGGTATCATTAGGAAGAAAAATGTGGTTCAATGGGAATATAAGAATTTTTTGGTGAATAGTAACTTTTAAGTTTTATTAATCGCGATTAAAGGTAATTAGTGAAATTTAAGGTAAAAATGATATTAAAAAAATATGAAAATACCTTTACACTTGTCGTAACGTTATTGGATGAGTCATGGCCTACCAATACAATCCATGGGTCAACTTCGGGACCCCATTGAGACACTTGGGTAAGAAAATGACATTAATAACTTTTTATTTAATGTAAAAATAAAATTTTCACAAACATGTGTTGTTTTAATAAAACAATTATTACATGGGGTTATAGAAGTTAAATTTTTGACTATAAATATTAAATTGAAATATAAAAATATTTCCTACATCATGGTAATATTTATATAATTTTTAGTCATTAAATATATTAACTTTTTTATGACACAATGATGATGCAACGATTACATAATTAGTTAATGATTTAAATAAAATGAAAAGATAATGTAAAATATAAGACTTACACTTGTCAAAAACCGATTTTTTGAGTATATTTAGAAACCTTATCAACTTATCTTAGAAATATATAATTGTGGGACCTTTAAAATATTTAAATCATTTCATAATAATGTAACATTTCATGACTTTCCAAGAGTGCCCCACCTCTCCCCTTATAAAAGGCCCTTCAACATTACCACCTTATTCACACATTCAAAGCCATTTTGCTCGGGAAACCTCTGCCCAAATACTCTCTCAATTTCCCTCTCTTACTCCTTGTAGCCCCACTTTGGGCAGAAGTCTTCCCGAGGAATCCTTTGTCTCAAATCAAAAAGAGTTACCCGATTTTAAGGTAATGTCTTCTCTTGTGTTATTTTGTTATATTTTGCATCTCAAACCCCCTAAAATATTTTTATTACATTATTTTGTAACAACACCAGTGTCTCAAATATACTAGTATGTTTTCATTAGAAGGATTTTATTTACACTTACACATACCTTCATCTAATGGTTAAAGAACATACTGTTTCTGTGGGTGGAGAATTACTGCCTCACGAAACGATGATTGTTCAATCATATTTTAACACCTCTAATGGTGGCCATTATGATGAAACTATTTTTTATATATGAAATATATTATGTTTATGTTTTCCTTATGCTTCTTTATTTTTCATTTATGCCACACCTTTATGATTTCCATTATGGGTAAACACGATAATTTCATTTTAGGAAGTGCGGACTACCGCCCCCTCAAAGTGATTTGAATAATTAATGCCATTTTAGGGACATGTAAAGGATGGAATAAATAATATTATGTATGGAATTATAATATACCTTTATATAATTATGATTTCATTCCATTAAAAACAAAATAGAAATGAAATTAGCATTCATGCGTACGTATGGCTTACCGTCTCCATGAACGGTGCATTTCGTTTCATACCTCTAAATGTTACGTAATATTATGAATGAATGTATATATTGGATATATATAATATATATGATATCTAAATCATGAATATAATTCTGTATATAATGGATATTTTACCACATGAACAACTTGTAATTATAAGAAGTTTATTTTTGACTCAAGTACCAAAGATCGACAAAACGACCATTATTATCTTAAATAATTACATAATGTTCATAAAATGGTAATAAGTGATATAAAAGGAATAATGAACATGAAAAAAGTTCTTATGAAAGTATAAATTTACTCTAGTTTATTATTCAGGAAATTAAATAATGATCGAGTCAAGTCGGACACGAGGTAAGGGAACTTCCTAACCTAATTTCCATTCTTTGGGTTAATATCCTACTTTCAAATTATGTCATGATATTATTATGTCCTATCTTGTATTTTTTACTTTCTTTATGTGTAATTATAGTGAATACACATAATAGATATATTTTATATTAAAAAATGATCTTTTTAAGGACTTCGTCTCAATCTCCTTTCATTGTGGCATATTTTATTTTATACACAACATTCTTTTATACGGTGTACAAACCGCTTTGATTTTTACGTTTATTAAAAAAGAATATTTTTTATATGAAGAGTTTTACTAAATTACAAAAGGGGATGTTTTTTTGTCGTTCGTATGCGGTGACATTGACGTCTCCTCCACCGTGAACATTATTTGAGTTTCGGCTTCCTCTACAAGCCATAACTTTTTTAAAATGAAAAATAAATACAAAGATTTAATTTTCTTTTATTTTTGTATTGAAAATGGTTTTGAAAGTGTTTTTATTATATCAATGTGGTGTATTGATATCTTATGATTGAAATGTGGAAATGTTATTTTTCCTTGAAGCATGTTTTATATGATACGATTATGTTATGGTTTATGATATGTTTAAACCTGTTCATACGAGGAATGCATTGGACTAAATAAGTGACGGGTGGATCCCACTATAGCTCCTCGATGCATTGATTGGTCTCATGAGACAAAATGGTGTCTTGGCACGAGGCCTTGACAAAATCGTATTTGTAGTCTGGGCACGAGGCCTTGGCTACGTGGTTTTGATAGTCTGGAATTATGCATTCCATCATTATGAAAGTGGTTATTGATATTTCATGTGATTATTCGACCAGTAGAATATCCATGTGAATAAGTAAATGGCATTATCTCATTTTAATATTTCCATATTATGTTGAAGTTCATGTTTAAAAGGCTTTTGTTTTAGTTATACATTGCCTTAAATTTTTTTTGTTTATTTATGAATGCTTCCACTATATTGTTATCCTTACTTAGCATCTGAGCTCACCCCTTTCAATTTTTTTTAATTTTTCCTGGATGTGATGAAGTATATTATGAATGACATGCAGGGATAGTATGAGGGGATATGAAGACATGATGTTTTTGTAGTTTTTTTTTACTTTATGATGTAATGTAAGACTTATGAATGTATCTAATGTTTCCAAGAATACTAAACTAATCGGTCTTTCGAGACTTGATCTTTTGTGATAATGCCAATGTTATGCAATAATGCACCGACTCTAGGTAACTGGGGTTGGGACATTACGGTGGTAAAGATAAATGATTCAGGATACTCTTTTTGATAATATAAAATGGAAGGATTTGAATGTTATGTTTACATAGTTGTTTTTTCTTGACATAATTTCTAATGAATAATATATAGTGATTTTAAAATGATAAGGATAACTAGATTATAATTTAGTTTACTAATTGGTTTGTGAAAAATACCAATTATTATCTAGAGAGGGTATTCAATGGTGGATTGTAGGATAAGTTATTTGTGATGGGTCTGAAACTAGATATATCATATCTCATCTTTTTTTTCAGAGATTAAAAAAATTACTAAAGTTATAGATCAAGATATTATGGATGTATGTGATTAATTATTGAGGTCATATATATTTATTGTTTCCACTATCCCTAGAGGTAGTTAGGGTTTCTATAGTGGGTGAAGGGAGAAAAAGAATTAATATATGGGACATGTTTGTACTCATTCATGACTTATATCTTAGTTGGATACATCCACCACTATGTGGACCATGAATCTTTTTTTCTATCAATATAGAAATATTTTTCAAACCTATTATTATTTTCTAGATACTCTGAAAAATTTACATTCTTATGATAGAGTGGGATCCCTATTTTGGTTCTCCAGAATAAATCTTTTGGTGAGGGTAATTGTCTATTATTCATATCCTAAGGGATATCAAGAGTAGTTGTTGCATAAAATGTAGAAGTATCCATTATCATGTGAGGGGATGCACAATTCATTTATTATATGCGAATATTCAATTGAGTGATGATCCTTACGCTTTTCGTATCACCCATATAATATCTTAAATAAAGTAGTCATATGTTATAAAACTAGTACCCTTATAATATAATGCTGGAAAACTATTAGTAGTGGAACCCTTGTAATTATATCATCTATGGTTATTTCATTATTTTATATAGTTTCCTCAAACTTGTTAATATTTAACTATACAATTCATATAATGAATCATCAAGATGATCTCATTTAATATGTCCCAGATATATCAAATCCAATTGTAATGAAAGATGATCATGGATTATAATTACTTTATTATTTAATATCCATATTTTAGGTAGGGATCTATTATTTTTTATTTTCCATCAAATTTACATATTTCATATGATCATTAAATGATAATTCATGATGAATTTAAAAGAACATATTAACAGGTATCATCAAACAGTGAAATTCACAACCACTATTTGGAATGTTCATCTATTTCAAGTAGAATGAGATTTTTGATCTAGACGCGCGTGGAAAGATTTTGAAAATTTTGAGGATTATATGTTAGGGACAATATCCCATATTGGGACCCAATAATGGATGTTAGGGGAGTGATCTTCTAGTTATGGTATGGGATTTACTGGGGGTCTTTATAGATTATATCTTTGGGTCACATCCAAAGTGATAGGTTTAGTGATCTATCGATTTGGTCCTACAGATGAAATATATTTAATTTTTACCATATTATATAGATCTCTCGAAATTGAAGTTGTCAAAAATATTACAAGATGACTTGGAGGCTAAGGGATTCATTCTCACTGGTGTATATCCATGGGCTGATCCAGTTTTGTTCACTAAGAAGTTGTACAGAACACTCCAACCATATATTGATTATAGAAGGTTGATACATGTCTTTATCAAGAATAAATATTAATTTTCTTACATCAATGAACAAAATGATTTGTTAATAGGGGAAATGTGGTTCTTTATGTTTGATTTTTTATCACAAACTCATTTTTAGTGAATATTATATTCCCAATACCTCTTTAAGATGAAGAAATTTTCATTATTAATATCATTATATTTTTTCTATTTACAAATTATAATGTAGTGTTTATGGATTTTATGAGGATAATTTCTCATTTGTCCCTCGATTACATTGTAGGGGTGTTTGATTATGATATTTGTTTTTCTATTCTATGATTAATAATTTCCATGAGTGAAATCTGAGGATTATTCTAGGCTATTTCATGAAAATTACATTGCATAAATTTTTTTCCAAAATATTGTTTTTTAAATTCAAAAATTTATGTTGAAGGGGAATATATTATTAGAATAAGTTAATTCAGTTCATCTAGAGATAGGGAAATCCATTATGAGAAGTGAAATTTTGTGATACATCAAGAGAGGGTATTGACCGTGTATGAATATTGGGTTCTAATGTGGTAGATTTTATATTTCTGAAACTCCAAACAGAAGAATAAAATTATTACTCAGAAAAACGTGAACAAGTGGATACTATGCATATAAACATGTGTTAGAGAAAAAAACATTTTGTGATAAGTTTAAAGTATGAAAAATTTAAAAACTATTAAGTTATAATATCTACAATAAGGATATAAATCTCTAGTGGGTAGCAAGGATGGTCCATCGACAGTGAGAGGTACTATTCTTATAGTGTATACATTAGATGGTGCCTAATTTTATATTGGTTCCTTTCATTATTTTATTTATGAAATAATTATGAATGCTTTGATCCTGGTGGTAGAGTTATTGAGTGGGGTGTTGAAAATAGATTGATCATTGGGAGTATGGTCGAGGGACATCTGTTTATGCAAGGAGTGTTCTTTTGAGGTTTGGGAGTATAAGTTTTTGTGGGATATTTACAATTATGACATGTTAGGATTTGAAATAAATTTTTTTATGGATTGGATAGTATAATATAGATCCAAAATTAATTGTTAACACATGAGAGGGAATTTTAAATCTCATAAGGGTGAACATCATATCCACCAAGGAGAGTGGGATATATAGGCGGGCATGGCAGATCTAGTACACCTGAATCGGGGGGAGCTCACTACCTAGGTTTATAGTCTATTACTGGATGATAGAGGTCTGAAGAATGATTTCACTTCACCCATAAAAGAAAGGTTTTAGGATATGTTTCTGGAATAATTTTTAGGTCTTCCTCCCGAGTGAGATGTGAAATTTACAACTGGGCTCATGTCTAGGGATGTGCCTATTTTTATTCCACTATATATAATTGAACCAAAAAATCATCAAGAGAATAAGAATCAGATGGAAGTGTTGGAGGATAAAGTCTTTATCCTTCCATGTACACCGACATGGGGTTCTCAAGGGTTATTTTCAAATAAGGATGACGAGACTCTATGATTGTGTATTGATTACAAAATATTGAACCATATGATAGTGAAAAAACAATATCCTCATCTACATATCGACAATATATTTGACCAAATGAGGGGAGGTTCAATTTTCTATAAAATTAATTTTAGATTAGGGTGTCATTGGTTGAGGGTTCATCCTTTGGATATACTCAAGAATGCTTTCCAATGAAGGTTTTTCCATTATGAGTTTTTATTAATTCTTTTTGGGTTGACGAAGACACCAGTTGTGCTTATGGAATTGATAAAAAAAATATTTCATTAGTAACTAGATCAATTTATTGATGTTTTTGTGTTTAAAATGTTTGTGTACTCTGTGACTTAATATGCTCATTCCACAAATTATAAAATCAAACTCATTACATTGAGAGAGAATCCCATATATGAAAATCAATGAAACTCTTACTTTTTTGATGATCTAGTAAACTTCTTAGGTCACATAAACCTATAGGAGGATGTGTCAGTGGACCTTATTTATTAGGTTGATACCATGAATATTTTTGATATCCATGTATTTCTGGGGATAGATGGATATTATCATATATTCATTGAAAAATTTTCTTGATTCGCAGTGCAACTTTCAGGACTGACTAAAAAGGGGATATTTTTCAAATGGCTATAATAATGTCAAATTTTTTTCCCGGAGTTGATTAAGAACCTAACATCAGCACCAATATTGATCATACATGAGCCAGGTGTGGAGTATATCGAGAACTATGATTCTTCTAGAGTAGGATATGGATCAATTGTGATGTATGGAGATCGAGTAGTGGCATATGTGTCATGGTAGTTTAGGCCACATGAATGAAAATATCATATACATGACCTCGAATATACTACAATTGATTATGCTTTGAAGTGTTGGTGACACTATTAGTTGGTAAAAAAGTTTAATGTGTATATTCATCACTAGATATTGAAGTATATCTTTTCAAATAAATATTTGATTATCTGGTAGTAGATATGGGTTCATTATATATTGTCATTTTATTTTGAGCTAGCACATTCACCCAGGATGTGAAATAGTGTGGCTGATGAATTAAGTAGGAAAAATCAAACTTAGTTTATTATGGAGTCGACTGTAGAGTGGAATTTGATGCCTTTGTGGGATAAGAACCATTTTGTGGTTCAGGAGAGTCATGAGAAGATCACTCTCATATCAGTTTTGGTAGAGTATACACTATTTGGGCTGATCAAGGACATGTATTATGAGGATATAAAATGTCCGGAGTTGAGGGAAATCCTTGATAGTGGGGATTCGCCTTTCGATTGAGGAAATGAAGAGGATGAGATAGTTTATAATAGGAACTATGTTCTTATTCCCATGGTTAATTGATAATAGATGATAAATAAATTTTTTTTCTTGAAGTGGGATGGGTGTCAAATTTTGAAAATAATGTATCATGAAGTTTGGTGAATGTTTTTGTGGCTAGGAAAGGAAAAGGAGATATGAGGGTTCATGACATGATGTGACACCTATCAACATGTGATGGATGAGAATCATCAACCTAGTGGTTTACAATAGGCCTTTTTCATTCTGTAATTGTAGTGGGACAACATTTCCATAGAATTCTTGGTGGGTCTCCCAAGGAAACCCCTAGATAATGACGCTATTTGGGTGGTTGTGGACCAAATAATGAATGTATCACATTTCATTCTTATATGGGAAACATTATCAGTCAAAATGTGGGAATAATTTTATGTTCTAGAGATATTCTATCTACATAGGTTGAGACACACAATTATTTCAGGAAATGACTTTCATTTTACATTATTCTTCTGAAAGGACTTATAGAAGGCTATTGGTACTTATGTTCTTTTGTGGCGCAAGATTCCAACCATATACATACTGGAATTAAAAGTTTACTATTTTGGTGCTTCAATATATTATATGAGAATGAATCCTAGAAATTGGTTGATATTTGGAAAAGCACCTAGATTTAGTGGAGTTTTTATATAACATTTATTAAGTAAATATTCAGATTCTACCATACAATGAACAAGCGGTGATGGTAATTTTACTGGATGCTTTAGTTGGAGACACAATGATTTTTTGGAAGAAAATGGTGCCAAAAATCAGGACACTAGAAATTATGGTGATTTGAGGGTTATTTTAGATGGTGGTTTCCCCATGATTTTGAATATGTGGTGCTTCTTTGTTGGAGAACACAACTAATTTCTCATTTAAGAATGAGCATAATCATGATTCTAGGTTTCCATTGAGGGTTTTCAACCAATATTATTGTGTGATGGTTATTTTCATTATGAATTCTATTTCAATACATAAATGGGTGAAAATTTAGAATCATTTTCTTATTTTGATGAAATCTTGATGTAACCGTCGTATAGATTGGAGGAACAAACAATGTGTAGTCCCCTCTTTATAGAATTAGGGATTCAAATAGACTCAAATAGATCATTTTATGTTGGTGTCCAAAATTTCTTATTCCACTGATATACATAACTCCGAAGGTACACGGAATACAATCCCAAGTTCCTATATTACCAATACTAAGTGTGACAGGATGAACCATATTTGCATCACAAATGAAACAATATAAAAATAATATGGAACCATATTTGTGTTATCTAGGATTATATAAATTATGTACTTTTATAATTACTTGGTCTTGGGTAGACATCATGTTTCTAGTGCTAGAACTACCTCTCCACACCATTTCCCCATGTTGGCATTTCTTGTATCTGTAGAAATCCATTTCGTGAGATATGAAATATAATAAGAAATTATAGATAAAGAGAGAAATTATATTTAATAACTATGAAACACCTTAAACATCATTAATAGAAATTTGGATCCCCTGATATTCTCATAGTAGTTGTGGTATATGGATTAGAGAGTTACATAGAACCATTTTCGTATATTTACATTCCATTCTTTTATTGAAATTAATTTTGTTTTCTCAGTCTAACTCAATGGTGGTTCAGTTCGATGAAATTTACTAAGAAGTATATAAAATAACCCATTAAAAAATGATATAGTAACCTAAATATATTTCTAATGGGATCTATCCTCATTTAAATTGACTTCCTTATGTTGTGTAAAGAATTGAGTGACCTACATTATGTGGAATTCAATACCCTTCATATCAAGATAATCTTGTTATGGTTATGTTTCCTTGATTCGATCTTGTTATTATGTCTTATAATTGTATTGAAATTTATTTTCTTCTAGTATGATGAAGTCTAAATGAGTTACAGTCATGGATGATCTTTGTCGTTTTCTCTAATTAATATTTGTTTAGAGACTCAATGAACATGCCCACTTAAATAAATTCCATTACAATATTGAGAATCAATGATTTTTTTATATCAAAATTATAAAAACTCTGATACTATATGAGAATGAAAATTTAATAGTGATTACTTGACACTGACTCTAGACATGGTGTACACCATTGCGAATATCTATGCAATCAAGATTTTCTACATAGATTTTATAATATGAAATGAATCCCTATTTTTTGAATTGTGTATGGTGATTTCTCTATGTACTATTGGGTCTGTTTATACTAACCCATTCAAGGGATCTTCATCCACATTATGCATATTACATAGTTGAATGTCCTTTTTATGGAGTCATATGAGTACAAGGAGGAAGTTGTGCTCTGTTCTTCTAGGTGGAAATTATATGGATCCAAATGTTACGATTGTGGAGCTTCAAACGTGTTGATTGTAGATTGATGCGTTCTTTATTTTCAATTGTATTATATTTGGACATTTTCTTTTTGTTTTTAACATTATTATAGTTTAATATTTGATAAGTGTTATTGGGGGAATTATAATATAATATTTTTTGTTTACCACATTAAAATTATGTATGGGGATGTATGCATGTGTATCAGTAATACATGTTATTTCATCCAATGTGTGTGATATTCATACGTGGAAATTTCTCTTAGACCCTTCATATCCGAGGCATGATAGGGGGGTCACCCTCAGCTAACATCTAACCAGGTATCCCCCTTTTTGATTGGTCGTGACACATAAATGTTGATTCGATCATGAAATAAACAAATCCTCTTTCTGGATTATTCAATGAAACACCATGGGTTATATTACCTTCATCGGTACCCTAGGAAGAAAATATACATGATAACTATAATGAATGAGTTTGGTTTCTTTAAAAAATATAACATGAATCCACCAATGAATGATAAAACAGCTAAATAAAATATTCAAATAGGTGAATTCCCATAAATATATAAATATGTAAGAAACAACATATCCCACATGAAAAAATATTTTTGTCTTATTATTAGAGACATAATATACACACGTTATAAATAGAATAATTATAACAATGCTTTTTTTATTTGAAACATCCCCAGCTGCAATATGATTGTTCAAAAAGATCATTTATCCAATTCATGTTGAAGGGATAGCCCAGGTGTGTGCCAATCAGTATCTTGTACATACCCCTTAAATTGGGATTGTGAGTATTAGGAAACCTACATCAATAGTATAAAAAGATATAAGAACAAAATAAATAAATACATGATAATAGATTAATAAACACATTATAATAAATTGTATTCATGGCCATAAAAAGATGAAAATGTAATTAACAATATTAAATTATCAAGTGGATATTAAAACACAAATAATGTGATGATCCATAAAACATAATGATCATATGGATACACATGCCTTCTAAACAAAAATTTCATGAAACATTATAAACCATGAGCTAATGTTAATGGATTCATACCATAAGCCCACGATAATTATAAAATAATTGTCTACATAAAATTATTAAAGAAACATTGGATCATAGAAACTATCTTGAATAAAAATGATTATAAATAATAGGATCAATGAATAGATGATTTCAATCCACAAGGGGAAGTCATTTTTACAATACCTAAGATGATCTTATAACTACAGTGATCATGGTCGAATGGTTTTCAAAAACATCATTTCACCCAATATTGGTTCTGATTCTATCAATGATCCATAAATCCATTATTATATCATATAAAAACAATTTTATTTTATAATGAAATTGATAATATAAATGGTTTCACAAAATGATAAAAAAATAAATTGATATAAAACTATGAATAAAATAATCTGGGAAGAGACTTTGATCAATTCACTATTAAATCATTGAATAAAGGTGTTGGAATATAATATGGATAAAAAAATCACTAATGTGTGTCCCAAGGGTAATGGGTGTCGAATGTATCCTTATTAAAATGAATGTGTGAGTGTAGGGAATTTTTCTATATGAAACACCCATAAGCTCGATATCCCATATGGGATCTTCTGAACTCCACCAGATAGTTAGTATCCTCTTGTAGCTACCAAATGGTTACTATGTTTATTTACATCACCATATGAGAAGCATCGTTGTGTTGGTGGTACCTAGTATAGGTATGATAGAATATATGAAGAATCATATCTTTCCAAGATCCACATTGGATGGCTGACATGACTAATATAACATTGAATGTTACAACAAATCCAATATACATTTCTCAACCATATTATACCCTCCCTAAAGACATTATCAAATCACTAAATTCATAAAAATTATTATTTAAGTAATGAAAAAAGAAGGCTACATGATGGTACATTTTTCATAATTTTACATGACTAATGAATTTATCCCCATTCAATGTGTCACTGTTGGTGATATTGAAAAACATTCAATAGTACACATAAATTTAAGCTTCCTACTCCCACTAGATTTATTAAATACTTCCATGTCAATATAGATCCCAAAAAAAGAATGAACTTATCTCAATGACCTTATCACTTCAGTATACTATCTTAATAGTCCATTCCATAATATATCCATTATACCCAATCTAAATATACCCACCGTCATGAAAAATCACATGATCGTGATCACACATCCTAATATGAGACACATCGAACACAATGTTCCAAAATTCATAAAGTGTAGGTAGTTTAAACATGTATCCCACTATCCCCTTGTGTTCGATGATCTTGAATGGTTTGAGTTACCATAATTCCAACATACATTTACTCATCATACTATAATTCCCTTTCCTATAGGGCACCCTCCAGAAATAATTATCTCCCAAAAAAAATAGAGTGTCATCTACTTCCATAATCATAACTATTATACTTATTTTGATCAAAAACTAGTTATTTCAGAATAATCTGCACCCACACAAAGGTCCCTTGTATCAAACACATCCAAATAATATAAGACAGTCCCACCTCTTGAAAATATGAAATTAATCAACAAGGATTTCTATAAAAATTTTATTCTGAAATAATTAAATTTATCAATGATTAAAAAAATAACTCCACTTGATCTATGTGATCATCCTATGTTTTTCAAAAGACCTACGTACAATCTCATGAAATATCATCTAAATTATTGATATTTTATTCTGATTTCACAAGGATTTGAGGATTAATGGTCATATTCATCTATGTAACAATCAAAAATTTTAATCCTTTGCATAAATTTTATCTAGAGAAAGAATCATTGTTTGACTTATTTATTATGTGTAAGCATTGAGTCTTCATGATCTCGCAAACATAGATCATTCCAATATCAATCACAAAGTACATATCTCATATTTTTAGAAGATTTCTAACTTTTTTAAATTATTGATTAATTAAAAATCCTGGTCTCAACCTCTTGGAGTAGTTTTTAAAGTTATGAAAAGAATATTTTCAACTCATCCCACATCCATTAAGAACCCCTAATTGGATGAAGTATGTCACCTGGTATCTATTTCTCATCTTTGATCCATTAAAAAATCCTAAATTCAGTGAAGTATCATTGAATGACTCTCTCCATGTCAACAAACAAGAACTCGGGCATGAAATCATGATAAATCATTGTCAAACATGTTTTGACTACCCATAATGAATTAATAGAGGTTAACCTAATCTTCTTTTTCATTTAATATTGATCAATCAAAATATAATGAACTTGAGGAACTCCCTATCTATCAAACACCCATCTAAAGAAGAATCAAATTTCTTCAAGCCTGTCAAAAGTCACCACCAATTCTCAGTCAATTTCATAATCATCCTCTACTGATTCTAAAAATTAGAGAATCATTACTTATTTTTTATAATCTACTAACCCTATTACATTATGTATACTCACCATCCAGTCATCCAAATATATTATGAAATTTTATCCCACATCCCAGAATTGTTCTCCCAAATCTTGTGTCTTAGTCTTCATCATTGTTACAACTAAATTATATTTACATGGATAATACTTCATGAATTATATTGTATGAATATAATATACACAATCCCCCTGACTTATATTTGGGTAATGTTGAGAGAAGATATTACAAACACTATTATGGTCTGAATACATAAATAATACATCACTTAAAGGTATTAAAACCATCATTTCAATACATAAAATAGTTCATCCAACATCAATAAATGGGTAGAATCGTTTCACTCTTAGCGGTGTATATAATGATACCCATATTAAACTACATAGTCAACATACATTAGATCATCAAATAATCCAACACAAGATGTGTCTCATAAGACTACAAACCCTAATATAGCATAAAGGATTATATATATTAGATATATCATCATCCTCTTATATAGGCCAATGGATACTTCTTTTAACTGATTTTTATATTCAAAAACTACCTCGATCTTGATCTATTCATTCATGGTAACTATTTTGTGATGAAATTTATAAATGATAAGAATATATTACCCATACAAACCAAGAAAACTATTTTTAATAAACTAATTCATTTAATATCATCCTGTAACGACTGCATAAAAATTAATTGTATCTGTTCATATTCCATCCTTATAAACCATATTCCAATGATATCACAACTATTTATCAAAAGTGTTCGATGGAGTACATTCAGTAAGGTTAGTTTTTCTGAAAAAAAATATTATACTTCCAAGGATTCTAAAATTTGATTCAAATATCATTTAATATCTGAGGATACCTTCAACTCACACAATGAAAATGGATTCCATGATTGGGTAAATGATCATGTTTAGAGATCCATCAACACTGTGAGAGAATTTAGAATAAAAAATGGAATAACAAGATATTCATACAACATATAATTTATCTATATGGTTTTACTAGAGTTTCCTCCTATTAAACCCAATTTTCATTATAACATAATCGATGTTTGATATAAGAAAAAAATATCTAACCACATAATTTATCAAACAAATAATATATTTTTGGGATATCAGCACATTTATCACAATGATCTTATTCGGCTTCTAATAGTCCTTAGAATGTTGAATAATACCCTAAACCTTCTTAGATACAAATATGTGAGAACCCCAATGTGAATCCCTCGGTTTGATGATACATTTATCATCAAAATAACTAAACTACTCGTTAAACACATTTGAATCAACTAATACCATATAATATAATGAAATCAATATGGGGTGTTCAACAAAAACTAGACCGGTCTCGATCTCAACTCTCATATGTGTAGAAAAATTTAAATCCCTTGGAATACCATCTATATATATGTAAACCGATATTGTAAATGAGAAGGAAATATCTATATGATTTTTGGAAAGGATAATACTAGAAAAAAATGACGGAAACTCTTCTCTTGGGTGAGATTTTTTACACACAATTCAATATCAATGTCTCATTAACCGGTCTATAAGAAATTTTCTCTCGTTGGTGAAGAAAATATCACTCATATCTAAAGATAATGCAAGCATGGTAACTATTCAACCACTCAAACCCAAAGATCCTATCAAAGAATATAATATCTATAATTTTTAACACCAAACATTTGCATATATAGAAATCCCCATTGGATACTATGGATATATATAATAAAAATACAATTTGAATCCCCGATGTGTACCATTAAAAAAATCACCAATGATATTGTAACTAAAAAATACTACATAACAACTACAAGAGAGTATATATTTGAATAAGGAAATATAATTTCAAGAACATGAATAATATATTCTTTGAAATTATGATTGTACCATGAACTATGAAATGTCCCTCTCCACCATCAATTAAATCGTGATCAACAAAATAATATTTTTTAATAGTAATTAATGATTCCATAGAGGATTTTGAATCACACGATATTCTTACTGAAAATTAGTATGTACCTACAGATAAGGTCTCACACCCAATCCCAGTCCTTACATTCCATTTGAATATTTTAATACTAGTCTTATAACCACTTTTGATTACCATTCTTTCTACAGTGGTTATATTCGAGGACTGAAAATGGGTTTTCCTTGAGAATGTGTCCATTGAACATGATTTTATTACATGTTGTAGGTCCATTATCCATATTATTATCCAAAGAACCCATGGTATAATATAAATCTCATGCACCCACAATTTTCCATCTTCTAACATTTTTATCTTGATTCCGTTAAATTAATATATTTCTACAGTAGTGAAAGCACTTTTATTGCACCTACTAATGGTATATCTTTTACACGTATTCCATTCATGTTTCGCTTATTAATAATCTGTTCCATACTATAAACGGAATAATAAGTCATATGATTGAAAATTTAGACCAATTTTACCATCTCTGGGATTCGATAAATATCAGTCACATTGAACATATTCTCTATTTTCCCTAGGTGTTGATGATGAAATAAAATCACATCTATCATTAATAATTTATATAAATAAATATCACCATCTTATTCAAGATCTCAAAAAACATGTGAACATTATCCATATTTAGTTAACTGAGGATGAAATCATTAGAGATGAGTTCCTTGAAGGTCTTAAGTGTCATATCATTCAATCAAACAATATTCATCATTACAAATAAGCATAAAAAATTTGAATTGAACAATGATGGATGATTTTTTCAATATGATCATCTAGGGTCCCTAATAAGATATAAATCATATTCATGATTAATATTATTTCCTATATGTCAAGAGTCCCTCAAAATCCTAGGTAATATAATGGATTCTATAATTATAATTCAAAAATATATTCAACCATCATCAGTCAGCCTATGTGGGATACTCCTCCATGAAAAGTAACTAGTTAAAAGTGTATTGGATTAACCAGTTCAAATCATTAAACTATTGAATTAAATAATGGACCATTCTAAATTGCATCATCTGTTAGGACCATTTTTTGAAAATTCTTTTCAAGGGCATCTAAAAGATAAAATTACTTTATATATTTTAATAACCTTAGTTATTTCATGGGTTGATACAAGGTTCCAAACCATTGTTAAAACAATAAGGATGAAACATGAGCCAGGAATACCCCTATGATATATATATAGGAAACAATATACCATTATATTTATTTTATATACATAATCACATATAAACTAATGAATATAATATAAAAGCCTTATATATGGAATGAAATAAAAAATTAAAAAACCACATATGACAATTCAACCAGAAATTAATTATTTTATCTCTATTTAGTTGAAGAAATATTTCTTTTTAATGTGGTTTTATTTGCCTATCATGATAGAGGAATAAACAAAAAATACCTAATATCTGATCACCATCATAATTTCTGATACCCAAGTTGATTTTACTCAATTTTAACATCAACTAAAAAATCAGAAAATCTTACATTTTCTAATGACTCAATGATGAACTATACATTTTTTATCCTGGATCATCTATAATACCCATTCCTGAGAACCAAAAACTATATATCATAACATCAAAATCCCTTATCAAGGAATATATTGGAACATGTTTATTAACCTAGTGAAATGATACTATTTTTAACACCCCAAACCAAAAAATATGTTTTGATCCAAGGGTCCCACATATCCTCATGCAAACCTCTGCGTATGCAAGATTTTACTGACTAGTGATGAGGTCCTGATAAAAATCATGATGAAACTATTACCTAAATTCATAGAAAAAATATGATTAAAATAAATGAAATAATAAAAATAGTGAATTAAAAACAAATAAAACATTAACAATCATAGTAGAAAGATACAAAACAAAATCAATATATAGGGTAACACTGTGGCATATAAGATAAATATACATAACTAAAAAATGATCTGATGTAAGATGTATTGAAAATACATATATTTTAAACCACCGATATTGGTAGGCTCTATATAGAAACAACAACATCCACCATTTATCTAGTTTAATAGTCCTATATTATCCCAATTCCATTCTCCAAACCCCTTTAAATCAAATATACAATTGTAATATTTTAATGAAGATGGTGTAACTACATAAACTAGTAGGACACAACCAAAAGAGCATAGAAAATATTCAAAATATATATTCAAGTTAATTAGAAGAATGAAAAAAACATATTAATCAAAATCACATTATAACAAATATAACCATGAATTCTATATAGAATTTATTTCCATGTTTCAGTACTATCTGGAAAACAATCTTATCTAACCATGATTAAAACATACCCCTCCTCAATAGTATAGTGAAAAAACAAATTTGATACATCCATATCCATATCATAGACAATGTATGTGCCAATAAATATCCCCCACATCTCTATAAATGGGTGATAATATATTTTTAAAATCCTTTATCAACATCAAAAATATAGATTACAACACGTATGAAATATTTAAACAATATGATAGAATAATTATCACTATATTATAAGAATAAATTAACAAACATAATAAAATATTTATGAAAAAACATTAATAATAGGTTATTAGAGAGCCTTACCCACCCAAAACATGTAGAAAGAAAAATTATTGAACTCATATTAAATATCTACTAATGTCATGTCCATCCAACCTTCAATTCAAGATGAGATTGAATGCTAGGTCATCAGATGAGTCAAATTTCACAACTAGATATAGAAATAATTCATTATTACCATTATTCTGGATAATAATATATATGCAATTTTTAAAATATACAAAAAATTGTAATTTAATGTCAAATATTCTTTTGATGATCTACTATATGAAATTATATTTGTCCTAGTGATATGAAAATTTGAATTCTCCCAATATGTTTCTGATTTTATAAATGATCTATGAATCTTGTATTAAATTATCCAATAAATGTTTATTCAATCACAATAATTAGAATATATTTTTTTGTATTAGAGAAAATAAATATGTTGATATATAATTAATTATACCTCACCAAATTATGAAATCAAAATAGATTAATTTTCTGGGCATCAATGTGATGTGTTTGAAAGGAAGATGAGAGTTAAAAAATTAGTGGGTAGAGTGCCTATGATGTAGGGATTGAAATGGTAACTTATGTAATAAAAAATAGTTATATGTTGGTGAGTTTTAGGGAAATTAATATAACATTTGTGTCTATTTTTGGTTCTATTAAATTCCATTGGTAACATTATTAATGATGGGTAGATATACATTAACTAAGGTTAACCATCAGTGGGTTGGGGGACTACTAAATCATTGTATGTTATATCACATCCCAAACACCAGCATTTTTTCACTTATCATCTCCTAAAAACCATTATAATACATCAAAATATATAAAAACTATCTCAATAGATATATAATATATGAAAATAGAAATCTAAGATGTTATAAGTTTCAAGCATCGATGTTTTAAGGATCCACCAATATAACCTCTCTTGAGAATATGTGATGCCAAAATTAATATTTTTTAATTATAATTCAATGTTTAGTTATTTATTAGAAAACATATATTTCTTATAGGATAGAAAAAAATCCTTAAATGATCTTCATTTTCTTCCCTAATCATCGAATATAAAATAATAACTTCGAAAAAATACTACAAAAAACTAATAAATGTAATATATATACAAAATAATCCTTTAATATATCAACATAACAAGTGCAATGATCTGTCTAAATCTAATAAATATAAAAAACAATTACCATACATAATAGAGAATATAATATTGTTTATACTCTATTTCTTGACACTCATGTGATCTCTACCAGAGAAAAGGTCAATCATGGAAAATTATTTAGACTCTTACATTGTTGTCATATAATTCTTAAACACAACATATAGGATACATCTTATTGATGTTGACGTTTTTACGTCCTTGATAATAAATTCATTGTGATGATGAAATAGGTTTCTCATTCTAAAAATGATTAGGTGGACTCCACATATCGACATTATTTCATATTAATCCTAATTCTATACTATCTTGGAGTTACTTTCTCAAATCATGAAACTCAGTCGAGGCAATTCGATCATGATTCTTCAATATTTTTCTCACCCATGGAATGAGTTTCATTGAAAAATAAACTAAGTTATTCATTTGAATACAAGGAATTAAATCCTTATATGCAACATTAGTGTCCCAAAATAGTAATATAATAAATATTTATATTACCCAAAACCATTTTAGATAAATAACCATCATAAATAAGTAATAATTCCAATATAGAGGACGTAACATGAATTTAATGTTCCTAAAAATCCTTCCTCCCAATGTTATTCATTTGTTAGTTTGAATATCAAATGTAATTTAATTATTAAATAACTATTACAGGGATATAGTTATAGAGATATAATTATTCCTCAATATATCATAGATTTAATATAGTTGGTGAATAAATAAATTTTATATGAAATATTCATAACATCATTAATAATAAAAATATAACATGAAAGTGGAGGATATTATTTCTTCAACCATCATCATCGATATCAATATTTATCATTGCATAATCAATATATTGGGTAATGAGATATCCCTCTAATTACAGAATCAACTTGGATAATTCCCATGATCCCCACATTAATGAAAATTTTAAAATTTTGGTACATTATGATTTAAATTTTTCCCCACCATTGATATCTTAATTTATCACAAAAATTTACATTCATCATACATTTAATTTTCACTAATAGAATTTATTCTCATTCCATCCAAACATTATCCTATGTATTTTATTACTAATTCCTGACATGTATTAAAATGAGTGTTTATTATTATATTCTTCATACAAAACATTTATCATGAAATACTACCTTTTTATTATTATATGTGTAAGGATTTCAACTTATGTATATGAAAATAATATATATCGAGATAACGTGATAGTTATAAAATAATATCACACTCCTTAAAAAATATGGTTTATATATTTTTCTTGCAAATAATTCAATTATCTATTACATTCATCATATATTGGATCCCTAATTTTTTAATCTATTGATAAATACCAAAATTGATATTTTAAGAAATAATAATCATGAAAGGTAATCATTTCATCTATAATACACCATCATGGTTCCACTAGAAATGTCACATTACGTTTCCCACTATATTGACTAATGATCATTCCAAATCACTAGAAACTAGTTATAATAAATGAGGAATCATATAAAAACTCATGGTAATTATTTTAACCTCAAAAGACATATGATCTGATAGAAAAAATAAATTTATAACAATATATATACTTATAAACATCTAATTTCAAATATTAAAAAACCAAAAAGGAAGCGTATAAGAACCGGAAAAAAATATCTGAATGAAGAATATGAAGACAAATTAAAATTGATCACAATGAATATCATGGGTCCTTATCCACAAGTACAAACGTCACCTGTATCCCAATCCACCTAAAATGAAACAAAATCTAGTAGTGTCATCCTCTACAAATTAAAATATCCATAACCAATATATTGAAAATACGTTGCTAAAATACACTAGAAATAATATATGGTATGAGTAATATTGATCAGTACCATACCAAAATAGATTATATACAACAATTATATAAAGTTATATTGTAAAATATAATTTTAAAAATATCATGTATATATCATTTTCAATATTATATGTATATATTCATTATTTCTAAATATATTAGAAATTAATCAAAAAATTAATATGAAATAGAATTCATCACTGAGTGATATAGGGAAGAATAAAAAATTATTAAATAATAAATTAATATATTATGTTGGATAATATGGATTTTAATATTAATTAATGTATTTTATCCTCATATAACCAATTATATAGTCACAAAGTAGGGTTTACAAAACCATGGAATAAATAATTTCTAGAAAACATAATTGAACTCTATTTCGCGAGAAACCAGGTCCCTAAGAATGTTTTAACACTAGCTAACTAGTAATAATGAAATCCCATATCGATAACTAACTCTACTGAGGAATATATATTACTTTTTTGACATTGTACCACTGTTCTGGGAAATATGATATTTCATAATTATCATGATCACAATTCGTAAAAATTGATAATGAATGTTATATCATTTTCATTTTTACAATCTCAGGAAACATTTTCCAAAAAAAATGACACTACACTTATGATTAAAAAACTATGTCTCTTTAAAAAAATTGATGCATTTTTACAAACATTTCACACATATCAAAATTGTTCTAAATAAAAAAATTATTTTTATAAGTAATTCTCATAACCATTTAATAAATAACATCACCCCTCAAGAACTATAAATCTATAGTTTCATCAAGTAATACCCATTTAAAAAATGAAAAAACATGTATTTATATAGGATAGAACACTATATAGATAAAAATACATCAATATTGATTAATTTAGTTTCCTTTTGAAAATTTAATAAGAAAAAAATACATAATGACTTCAAAATCGAAGATGTAATACACCCAAATCGATTGAGGTTGACTATAGAAATATAGGGAATACTCAAGAAAATAATAAAGGGGTTGGGTTTGGATAGTTTTGGACTATGAGAAGAATATAGTTAATAATGACCATATAATCAAGATTGAATTTTTGTTTTATGATGTCCGGATCTGGTCTCGTATTTATGATGAAAAATTTGTCCAATTGCATGGTTACTGTGTGGTAGAAATCATCTGATGAAAACTATGTTTCATGGTTTCCTAGAGATAAATATAAGGTTACCAGAAACATGGATAATGTGTTCTATATAATCTATTCCAATCCAATAAACTCACATAAATTTGATAATGACTCGCATGATTTGAAAAATCATACACTAATAATGAAATTCACCAGTGTAACACAAAGAACACTCTCACTTAGTTACAAATTAGTTAACAAAAACAAGGATCCTAAATTTATTTTATAACCAATTATACTCAAAGAACTATATTTTTAACCCATTAATCCTGAAATTATTTAAAACCACACTCAATATAAATGAAACATTAACATAATAGTATCATTTATCATTATAAAATAAAAAATACCCCCATTATAAAATAATTTTCCACTAAAAATTCTAGGGATTATACACCTAAAAAAAGAAATATATATTAATGAATCATCATGGAAATTAAATCATATTTCACATGGATATCCCTACCACATTTTAATTACACTGAAACCAATTGGATTATCATTCCTAAAAAAAATCCAATGTTATTCTACTATATTAAAAATACCTTAAATCAAGTATGTTTAAAAATCAATTTAAATATCCTCCTACATTTTCTTGTAGGATAGATCTTGTTAGATTAATTTTTTTTGGAATAATGTAAAAAAATATTTATCAATTTAATTCAATTATGTACGACCAATTTACTTTCCAAACCCTTTAACCACTCCATAATTTCATACATGTATACATAAAAAAGTGTTAATGTATAATAATTTTACAAATGTATTTATATGTATTGATTTGATTGTATGTGTAAAAATTGATACCCTACAGAAAATTATAAGAAAATACATTTTTGATTAGTACATAAAATTTTCCGACTATGATATGTACATATAATTCTTCATATTAATTACACATTATTTTTTTATCTTGAACAATGATTGGTCTAACCAATGAAAATACTCTATCCTTTTACCAGCAATGAGGTGATCTAACACCAACACACTTAAATTCATGAAATGGTGTCATTCAGATTTAATCAAGTAAATTATTTTGTAATAAATATCTACTATAGGAAGACACTTCACATAATTTCTACTAATGTCCAGAACACATGAATAAAGCATGTTTCATGAATCTAAATGTGTCACTGAATCTGTCCATCCATCTATAAAACATAATCTATTATAAACCTCATATTGGAATATGTCACTACCTCTAATCTACACAAAATCGTTGATTTGAATAGGAAGTCCCAATCAGAATGATATTTTATGGTATACCATGATCTTTTAAAATTTACAACACATATAGGGGCACATGATCTTCTACATTAGTCAAAACGATAATAGGTAGTAAATGAACCATGTTAGTGAGTAAGTTAATAATCTTTTTTATCAAATAATTTGATATATGTGTTTGGGGTTACCCAAAAAAATTACAATGACATATAATTAATTTTCTATTTTGGAATGAGTATTGGTTGATGGAAAACAGTATGTCATTTATGTTCTACCATATATATATGACATGTAATGCATTGATATATGAAATCCACAATAAATCATATCATTACTAACAACCATTAATGATGTAAAAATAAATGATACAAAATAATTTCTCAAGGGTTCATGAAACAATGGGATTTATGTTCACTATCCATCAATAAATGTCTATGTTCTATCATAACGACAATCTTTCCATGGAATGGAAACACTCAATCTGGATACCAGGACCCCTCAATTTATGTCTCCCCACATTTAGTATTCCCATTAATGTGATGAAATTGTTTTTCCTACAACATTTAATTCATTATGTGATAATCCAAAGATGGCCTATCTTGGGATCAATCTTATAATATACTTCAGTTAATTTATTCTTGAACCAATATTTTAACAGTGAACAAACTCATCAGGAAACGTTCTTCCATAGTGTCCATAACAACCATAGTTACAAATTTCCTACTCCATGAACCATGGTCTATGTTTCAATATTTATTTTGTTATATATAATAAAAATCAAAGGTCTATAGTTACTTAGAACAAATTTTATTTCAAAATTTCATATACATTTGGATTAAGATATACTTTAGACCCATATGGTATGATTACAATGTCATCCACTCCCAAATGAGTCAGTGGATACTATTCTTAATAGCATGAACCACTAACACTAAATTGTAGTTATGAATGTGGTAGTCTTATAAAGATATATAAATTGAATACATTAATAAAAATAACCACATCACATGTATCATAAAAAATAATACCCTTACAAGAAGCATTGGTATAAACACAACAACCAAAACACAATTAGGATGAATAATGAATGGATTTAGAGAAAATATAACTATAGACTCCACAAATTATCTATTGTAATGATTGATACATTGATCCATGTCAAACAATATATGTCTATACAAACAGTAGATAAATTATAAAAAATATATATAAATGTTTGTATAAATAAAATAACCATAAAAGATCTTTTATTAGGGATCAAACCTATTCAAACATCCGAGCCTTGGGATACTCATTGGAGAAAAACTATAGAGACATATTCACTAACTTGGAAAATCATGAAGAATACTCAATGATATATTGATATCCCTACCCCAATTAAATTAAATACTATTATATTATATCATTTTTTGTCTTAGTATATACATCTTTATTGAATCCTCACATTAAAGTGGTACATGTGTAATCGTTGTTCAACATTCCCTCCAAGACAAAAATAGTATTCTACATAATTAAGGAAGTGTAATACCATATAAATCCGACCAATAAATTATTATGATTAATGTAGTCCATTGACAACATGAATGACTAGTGGATCGTGATTAGTGAATTTTTATGAAAGACCGACCATATGTTCGGTTTCAATGATGGGGATTTAGATGATGGACTACATTCATAGGATGATAGATTACAAACAAGATTTGTCTGATGAATTATTTATAATTGAACACATAATAATATACATCTCACTAGATATATAAAAATATTATTCTATAAGGTAACATATTTTTTGAAAAAATAGGATGATTTCATTTAGTATAGAATCAAATTTCTTTGTTAGAAGATGAATCAGCAAAACTAAATCCAAAATTTATTACATTTGTTAAAAAATGTAACATAAAACCCATGAAATTACATAGAAACTTATGGATTATAATGGAAGATTGATCACCAGTAATAGTATTTAACTTTCACTCTAGATTTGTTAGTACTATCTTTATTCTATCAACAAACCTGATACACAAGATGATAAAACATGCGAATAAGTATATGAATTAACAATAACATGAGGTTCTAATGAAATTCAATATCAGGAAAACCCAAGTCATCAAATAACATGAAACAACTTTCCCCAAAACATATTCTCAAGAATTTTATTGATCAACATGAATGGTTATAAGAAATTGGTCATTAATCAATGAATCATGGGAAACATTTCACCCTCAACATAAAAAATAAGAAATAAAATTAAACAAGGTATCATCATATTTATCAAAATATAAATCGTATGAAATATTTAACAATAAAAAATTGTATAATGTAAAAATTTTATAAAATGTTATATATCAAAAAATTGAATACTAAAAAAATGAACATAATTGAAATCATGGTTCTACCACCGTGGGAAAAGATATCTCCTCTATCCTAAAGAAGTATAATGGAAATACGGTCCATGAGACTTTTCCACTACATCACCCACAACCATTTACCTGTAACCTATAAATCCTATCATTGGCATTGCTAATGGAAAAATTATTATGTGATAAAAAAATTATAATATAATACTACAACGAGACATACACAATTTTTATCCATATACATCTATTATCTCATTTATAAAACATAAGTCTAAAAAATTTCCAAATGAAAAATATTTCAATACTAAATTACCATTTGGATTTGATTTGAATAGAATACCATGTTTAGGAAATAATGATTTGTGTAATATAATATGCTCATTTGGAATAATTAAATGAATAAATACTATTTCGATCAACAATTTCCATAAAATGTCATATAATTTGAATATGAATATACTTGAAGTTATTATATCCTCAAAATACCAAAGGTACATTCAAAATATAAGTGTATAACCAATTAGGATAATAACAACCTCTACCCACAATAAGGGAACTCTAATATTATGAACCTCATTCCAATTTTAATGAATTATAATCACAATAGATTCATCTTGGTAATCTATACTATGAATTTATTACTCAACTTGGGATGAAATTGGTCATCTTATCCCCTATACCCAATAAACATCAATATTTGATAATATATTATATATAAATTTTATAAACAATGTTAAAAAGTTATATAAAATTACATTGAAATTAATTTCAACTTTAATTACATAATTTTCATTAAACACATTCTAACGATATATACAAATTTTTTATTTTGTATCTAATATTTCCATTTTGAAATAATATTTGGGTAAAATGAACAAAAAAATCATGTGAATCATAACATTTCATAATATAACTCCATTTTCATAAGAATTCCAATAGAATTAATTGAACTAGTTTAACATCCAATCAGTTTTAAATAATCAATTGAAAAATAAAAACTAATTGAGTTCATAAGAATACACTAATTTGGTAGGGACAAGCCATTTATAGACACATATGACTACAAATGATAATAACCTCTTTTTCCTCAAATACGGTGATGGGAAATATATGTTAGTTTATCATAGGACTATATGGTATTAGAATATATATATATATATATATATATATATATATATATATTGAGGACATAAAATGAATGAAGGGGAGAACCTTATAGAGTTCCATATTTGGGATCATTTGAGATAAATAAGGATTTCTAGTAGATTATAGTTTAAAACAACAAAGGTCATTTTGGTAATATTCCATTAAGAGAAATTTAATTTAGGTCTAATGGATTGGCCACACTATAAGAAATAATATGGAATCAAATATCTATTAAAATAATAGTCACACTATTTTTTAGATGTTGATTCACAGTTAGGTAACCCATTCTTATGTTGTGTACATCCTTTAATATAATAATAACGTAGAATTGGAGGTTGTTAACTAATAAGGAAAACTAAATGAAGGTATGTATATTTCAAGAAACAATAATGTTAATAAATTCAAACTTCTATATAACCTAGTTTATTATTGTATAACATCTATTCAAATACCTAATAATTCTCTATGAACAAAAAATTTAATTCACCCAACCATATCCCCCATGCGTGACTAACTTGGTCCATAGTCTAAGGCCCTCTCATCATGCACTTACAATAGTTGTGTTAATACTCAATAAGACCCTATTAACGTTGTTACCAAAAACTATTTTTATGAAAAGTTATGTACACATTAAAATATATGGAGAGAGAATTATTTTTTTTGGAATTATGAATGATCTATAAAATTTGAAGGTATCATGATGTTATCTTATACATAGAAATATCCTAAGGGGTTTCAATACTGTTATCTAATATTAGACTAAAAAATAACTAGACAACTTAATAATAGTTTATAATTCTTATAATGTATACCATTTATTAATATTACATCATTTGTGATGAATAATAACTACATTTTACAAAAATACCTTTTGACGACCAAAAAGATCTAGTTTATTTTGATATTTGAAGTATAATAAACTATTTACAAAAAAGATAATCAACATATTTAATAGTAATCATATAAAATGGAATAATTATTATATTAACACTACTTATTTCCATTTTAGATTCAAATGTAATGTAATAAAATGAAACACAGAGGATAGATTATTAACAATGGTAAAGAATGGAGTTATCAATAATTTATCACATGTAATCATTAGTTAAGAATATGGATATTATAACATGATCCTAACTTAACAAATTCATACTGAATCAATCAATGACCTTTTATCATTAGTTATTGCATAAGTGGTTCTTATAATAAATGAAAAAAGTTACAAGCCTATGAAATCATTAATAATCAGTCATGATCCATTACAATATCTCAAATGAATGGAGACAATTTTAGTATACAAATAATCATATAAAATTATTTCCTTAGTAATGTCATTGTACAATTAATATGTTATTTGACAGATTCTCTTACAAATTTTGGTTCAAATACATCATGAAATATTCAACATTACATAATGAATCATAGGTCTATATAATTATGTTCCCACAAAATTAATAATGAAAAAAACACATATGTGTGACACAATATCATTATACAAATATCACATCCTTTGAGAATTTCCTCTTTTAATTGTACTCATAACACATATCCATGCTTTTAGGAAAATAGGATACATAACATGAATCACTAGTTCCATTATTAGATCTCATATACAACACTTTTTCAACATTGATCATCATGGATATGTTTTTGGATCACATATATCATCTTAATAGATTCATTCAAAATATCTAGTCCATACTATTTAACATCCCCTATATTATCCAACAATGTATGTTGTCTAAACATAATTGAATAGTGTGATTCATAAGGAGTCACTATAAATCCCATGTAAAAATATTTTATTCATGAATTCAATAATTAAAATATTTTAAAATCCACATTGATGATAATAATTTTATATTTATCATAACATTGTTACCAATGTTTGAATATTTTTCTCATACTTCCTAGATGATTGATAACGATCAGTTGTTCTAATGTTTTTTATGTATTCATACACTTTCTAATGAGCCTATATAAATATTCTTTAAATCATCTATCAGGACCTGAGGATATATATACTAGAACCCCATGAAATTTCTCCAATATAGAATATATATATGAGAATGTTCATCAAGTGAAAAATTCCATCATATTGTGATAAAATTTGCATAGAATCTATATCAATATAAAATTACCCATATATAAACACTCTCTTATATGAATTATGATTTCCATTATTAATGTCCATACTTTTGAAATTTCCCCTATATATTAGGTTTCAGCAGTTATTGAAATGCTTTTTAGAGTAGTTGTCTCTCATGCTTAACTTGTGGAAATGAAAAATATGGTTTTTATAATAATAAAATATAACCTATTAAGTCATCTCACCATTAATAATATAACATATCTCTATAAAAAAATTATTTTTATAGGATATATATATGATTTATTATTGTTACATTCATCAATTAGATCCATCAATTAGTGTATAAAATATGGTATAAATAGCTTTATTCCAAACACCAATAATCCCTATTGATCATAATATGTTTACAAAAAATCTTATTTGCACAACATCTATATTATTTTGAAACATAATAACATATTTTTTAACTTTTTTCACATATAATAATTAAGTAGAGGATGTAATTTTCAATAGGAATGATGATATAAATTCTATTATGATATGCATTTCTTTCTTAACATTGACATTGATAAATGGTTTCCCATTAATCCTCATCATCTTATGAACTCTAAAGTCTTTCCTATGAGGTGTGTACTCGACATGGGTTTCATTACTAGAATGAAAAAAATAAAGAATAATCATATTCTATATGATGTTCCTACCGTCTAAATTGATAATTGTTTATTTCATTATGTATGGATACCTAGTTCATACACTTATATCCTATGTATATTTATTACATATACACATAATGATAGTGTTCAAATATATTTTAGTAAATAGTAACTAATGATAACTAGTAATCATTTATTAGATAATTGTGTTGATGGGTATTTTACCCTCATCATTCATAGGAAGTAATATTTTCATTCTCTATCTATAAAAATCCATCTGTGGTTATTTATGAAATAATTTAAATGAATTATATTCTCCATTATAGAAAAAATATATCAAATGTAAATTAAATATAACATTCTTGAGTTTATGGACACCTTATGTACTGTCCTTTATTTAGACAGTCACAATATTTTTGCATGCTACTATTTTAATTGGACAAAAAAGACATGAATAGTGTTTTACAAACATTCTATAGTATCCCACTAGACTAATGAAATAATAAATTTTTTTTGTTGTTATATGAAATTATCATGATTAAATTTACTTTTTCATTAATAGTTATAAATAGAGACCATTACCATTTGTTATCAGTTATTAAAATGGGAAATGTTGTAAAAAAAATTCAACTAATAGAAATTTGACTAATAGAGAATCTTTTCCTAGTGTTAGTAATATAAATTAAATAGTTTACTCATGATACATAAAAAATTGGGAATTTATTAAAATTTCGGCAACAAATAACACCAAAATATAAATCACAATAGTAATGATTGTACATATTCATTAAATACATAAATATAGAATGGTTTTTGATACATCCAAAAAACAATCAAACTTATAATTCCAATACCTTATTCAGATGTAAATCATTAGGATATCCTTTTTCTTCAACATAACCCAATGATACCTAGATAGAAGGTAAATATTGTATATGTGGTGAGAACCATGATTTTGTTAGAATAAATCATTAATCCTTACAACATATCTTTGTTACATCAATTTTTTCCAAATATGTTCATGATAATTAGTGAGTAGAGTAATTTTTATATCCTTTATTTTTATTTCATATAGAGGAGATCCTACCTATTGACACACACATTGTAGAATAAAATACTTCTATAATAGAAATTAAATTTTCATCATTAATTCCAACATCTATTCATCATACATTCAATATAGGGTTATTGATAATATCATAATAGTGGGTATATGTTAAAATGAGAAATATTCATTTCTTCCTAGTGGTCGTATAAGTAAAAATTTAGAAGATTGTTCAATTCATTCACAAATAGGTGATCGATGAAATATAATATTATAGGATCATGTCCTCCTTATTCACTAAACATTTTCATAAAGAAGCAGAGAAGAAGAGGTTATGGGAATGACTCATGCGAGGTTATCAATTAATGGATTATAAATAATTGTTTTCCCATAAAAAACATAATTTTTGATACATATATTTATGATCATGTAATATTACATTGATAAAGAATAAATCCCATGTATTATGATAAATTACATCATTGGATTCTCCTTATTGATTTCAGAGGGACCATACTCTCCAAATCTATATAGAGAATCCCAGTATATTTTTGGTTCTTAAAATGTTTTCATAGTATTTTTAATTGATCCTTGTACTACTAATAATGTTTTTTTTAAATTTTATTTTATAAAAAATAAGTATGAATTATATAAAAACATAGAACCAACATCGATAAATATGCTTTTTAGATTTGGGCTTAAGAAGAGTGTACCAACAACAACATCAATTTGAGAATCGAATTCAGCTCTGGTGATTAGAAAAAATAATTTTATCCCTCAGCCTATAGATATTTTAATAGTGTTTTACCTCCATTATAACAAGATTAATACATTTATTAGTGATATTACTATGATATATACACTTGAATAGTTTCATGGAATGTTTTACTTTTACATTACTCTATATTTATTATCATTTTATTGTTACAGAATAATATCAACCAGGTAGTATAGTGAATTATGAAAATATGATACACATGTAAACCAAATTAAATATCAAAGAATATAATTATATAAATGATACTTCCTATTATTATTTCTCACTGTTTTTTCTCATTCATTCACTTTCCTTCATTTTAATTCAGTCTTAGAGTCCAACGTTCATATATGAACACCAATTCATCATTGAAATAAATATATAATATTATCACATAATACATAATTTATATAATTAGTAAATATTATTATATATGTGGTAATAGAGCACAAATATACCCATCAATAATCCAATCTGAATCAATGTAAACACTTGAAGTGTGTCAAACTGTCCATGAAATGTTCATATCATAATACCCCAAAGGCTCATTTTCACTTTTCTTCTACCAAATAAATTCCATATGAAGACTAGTTTGGATGTTAAATAGAAAATAAATTTAGTTAAGGATTTTTTGATTTCATAAAACTTCATTGATTACTTCTCTTCCCATTGCATCAATTTTTTTTATCTTCCTCAATAGCTGTTCAACATATCCTTCAAAGTGATATAATATAAAAATGCCATTTTCCAAAAAGTAAAATATTTTATAGAACTATTATTCATATATTTTTGATCTATTATTCATCAATATTTTGATAAATGGTTCCACTATTAATAGGTGGTCATTATTTTATAAATGATTCAACACCTAGTTATCCCATCAACGGTGAAGTCAGATAGACCATATAATTTATATTTTTATTCGTAATGTAAGTCCATTGTTTCCTAATTTTCATGAATTCTTCAGGTAATTATTCAATCATATGAGGAATATTACCACTACCCATTCCACTGAATCTTTTATTTAGTTTTTTTATATTAGTACATTTCTCTAGAAGAATAAAACTATTTTGTAAAATTTATTTCCATTAAATATCTAATAAAAATAAATCAAAATAAATCCTAATACTAAAAATTTATAATTCCATTATCAAGAATTATACATATAATAATTTTAATATATATATATTACTAGTATATAATTTATAAAGGTTTTTATAAAACCCAAATATTTTACGGTATGTTTTATTTTTAATTAATTTTATTAAATTATGTTTCAGTAACACGGAGATCGAACACATCGTGATCTACTAAAAATTTATTATTTTAACCTTGTTCTTAAAATAGAATGAATGAATAGTATTAACAATATTATGAAATTTAAATATTTAATATTCATCTAAAATATTACAAAGGAATACGATAAGAATAAATTTAATTTAATGAATTAAAAGGATATATTTTTCTAAAAGGAAGTTTTACCGCCTTTCGATGAGAAATGGTATTAAATCTATTTTTTGAAACAATTATGAATTTAATATGAAAAAATAAACGTGTTCTTTAAAATTTTAATATCAAAATTTAATTTGGATTTATTTTTGGTATTTTATAATAAACGTTATTTTTTGATAATTATTTATAAAATGTTGCATTTAAATTTTAATAAACATTTTCATATAAATAATATATGGTGAAAAACTATATTTTTATCGTATTTAATGTGTATTTTGATTAATATTTTATAGATTAGTTAAATTTATGTTAATTGGGTCAATCTACCATTGAATTTTAATATAAAATTATACCAATCTTTTAAAAGTTTTCACATTAAATAAAACCTTTTTTCTCGTTTCATCAATTAGATTAAAATTAAATTCATTATTGAAACTTATATGTTTAGAATTATTAAAAATTTATCAAATATTTGAAATATGTTGATCCAAATTATTTAAATACGTTTATTTTATTTTTATCCATTATGAATATTACCATAACAGATTTTTTATTAACACATTTAAAGGTAAATCGAGTAATTATGGGTAAACAATATATTATAAATACTGTAAATGTATGAACCTGGTTATTACTTTTAGGTAATGACATTTTTTTGGATTTTACTTAAAAAATAGGATGAAGAATAGCTTTTGGGCTTGGATGTAGGCCTTTTACACAAAATTATTTGGGGTTACATGCCATGTAATCCCAGTAGATGTTTTGTAATGGTCAAGATATGACATGTTCATGATGTGTAATGGTAGTCAACAGAACTTGGTAAACTAGGAGATTAAACAACTTTTATTTTCAATTACATGCCACGTATTTTTTTTAAATAAATAAGATGTAACCTCTTTTTTTTGACCTACACAAATCCTCACCCCTTGGTAACGAACATCGACAACCAAGTCATTCCGAGGTATATTTGCCTCCTGATTCTTCACGTGGACTCAGATTTGAACATTGTTGGTTGTGTTTGAAACCCTTCAGTGAGTTCTTGATTCATCTGGGGCCATTATTAGTCTATTATTATATTGATCTTCTTAACATGGTAAGGTATATTATGTTCATTTTTAGATCTACTCTATTCTTGGTCAAATTAGAGGTTGATTCTAGATGAGGAGAGTCATACATGTGTGAGACAGGTGATCCCATTCCTTTGGTTAATTGTCCATATATTTGTATAAGCAAGAGTGTGACACGACCATATTTGGGGTGTCACCTTGATTTATAAATGACCATTGTTGTTTCCTATTGATGTTTAGGTAATTTAATAAGTGTTTTAAATAATATTTTACTTTGTATACCCGGATTGAGTACGACTCAATGGGTGAATTTTTGTTGATGTGTGTTTATGTATGTTTGGCCTAGGATTCCTATGACTCGCTCCTTTTATTCTCCTTAGTTGGATGGTAAAAAATATTTGATATTATTAATAAAATACAAGGTTTATGAATTGTAATTTAATTATTTAGGGTATGGGATGATTGGTTTTCCCCTGGACCTTTGTTTTAATTTTCTAGTTTAAGCACATTTGGAATGTTTTTCCCAACATATAAACCTTACCACATGAGTTGTTTAATGTTTAATTCATGTAATAGTTTAATTTAAATGTTTCTATTATTATATGAAATGTTTAATTAAATATTAATCATTAATGTGGTAAAAAGTGATGGGAGAACCATGGTATTTTGATAAAACACTAGGGATGGGAAATAATGACTATTGGACCTTATAACTTTGGTGAACCATGGATTTCTATTAGAATTACATGGATGGAATCGAACAGGCTATTATTTTGTTATGTTATGAGAGATCTCGGGATGTAGTGGTCGATCTCATAAGGGCTTCATTTAAACATTGATAAAACAATATATTCAATGAGGGGTTCTATGGAAGAGAATTGTTGGAAATGTATATAGAATGAGTTGACATTTACTTACACAACTCCTAGGGTGATGTCGGGTTCAAGAGAGGTTTTCTAGAATGGTATTCTAAGATGTTGGAAGAAATTCACCTAGACTGATACATGAATTCATTCTTAGGAATGTCAAGTATGAGCTGAGGTTATAAATTGAATATAAAAATGGAATGTATTAAAATATGTTTTTTAGGCCAAAGTAGAATCTTGGAATAGTCCTAAATTTATTTTGTTTAGGTGGGGTTATAAAACATCTACATTGCTTTATTTTATACATGGGATGTCTCGATTATGTCATATATTGGGAAATGATTGTAAATAGAAACTGGTGCATGTAGGACTATTTATCTTTGATTGCTTCCTATCGTACTTCTTTCATTATTGTACACTACCTATTATATAAATATTCAATGATAGGTTTTCGTAGTCCTTGGGTGGATTACTACTAGGATTTAGTCTCACACTCAATTTGGGTCAAGTTTTTTTAGACCAAATAGATTATATGGTTGCTGGTGTTGATAATGGAAAGTACACTTCTACAGGTACTTGATATGTGGTTAAAGAGTGTAAGAGAATTGGACCAAACAGAGGCTTATGATGCTTTTGATTTTCTTCTATCCTATTTTTATTTTTAGAACATATATCATGTATTACTGTAGTGTAACCTATTTCATCTATTATCCTAGAACAGGAAACATGCAACATCATCTTTTGTATGATAAGACATCTGGTTATTTATATTATCAGTCTTCCGCTGTTTACTTAAATTTTATGGTATTATTACTTTTTCAATTGATTTAATATTATTTCTGATGTGTTACACTCTGCAAATGAGGGCATAGTCTCCCCACTATCACTCTCATTCCCTCTTGACTAGTCAGTATCCACCAATGTTTGGGGATATGTGCTTGAGGCCATGTGGCCTATTGGGTATAGGTCACCTTTGAGTGGAATCATGATCTGAGACATTACAAAATGGGATCGGAGTAATTATATTCTATTTTTGTTAATTTTTTGGAGATAATGGAAATATATATAAATGAAATGTGATTTTTAATACTTTTTTCCAAGGATTAGCTACGCAACCTATAAGGAAAAGCCAAATCACCTTGAATTGAATTGTGATATTTTGATTTTGAGTTGTTATAGCGGATTCAATTTCACTATTGGGAGACTCACTTATATTGTGCTGCTACTATTGATATTATTTTGGTAGTATTTTTTCACAACCCAATGATATATGGTTATTCCATCTCATGTATGATATAGAAAATTGATAGAAATCACATAACATGAATTCATGAAATTCCATTTATAAGCATTAATGATTTTCGTGTTGTTCTGATTGGTACCATGATAGATATGCCTGCTGTTGTGATAGGTGTATTGGTACGTGTAATGGTTCGTATTTTATGTATTCCTAACATTGGTACTGGATATGTATGTGACCTATTTGATCAATATTTAGTGGATCATGTTTCATTATTGTAATGAATTGTGTTATGACGTGCGGAAGGTGGATGCTAAGAATTGATTCATGGGGATAATGGGATCCCACAGATAAGAATTCAGCATACCTTTCAGGATATAAATGTGAGAATTGTTTGATTCATGAGTGTTTTGGATAAATCAGAGGGTTTTCCCTTCTAGAAACCTAGATTACACGACATGAGGTACATCAAGAGATGTTGTGTTTTCTTTATGTCCTCAGAGGAAGATGTTTTAGGGGGTACATGCTGTGTATATTGTATACATGCCACGTACTGGTACTATACCATGTAGCTGACTAACTATGCATGTCTACCCTTGTGGGGTACACGGATGTGTAGAGTACATGAATAGACCTCGTGTAGGTAGGAAGCCATGTTGAAGTACACGGATTGACCATTTAAACGGAAAAGATGGTTGAGGACATGAGCATGTACCATATGTTTCGTACCCACCATGTACATGTCTTACACGCCATGTACCTGTGGTGTTTACATTCCCAGGCTAGAAAATGTACACTCCCATATAGATTTTTGAGTGTAAATGTCATGTACGGTGTCTACATGTAATGTAATCCTCTTCTAGTACCCATTGAGTGTGTTTTTTTGTTTTCCTTTTTTGATCTTGAACTGAAAATATAACAATGAACTTGAAGTGATATGTGTTCTCGACCTCATAGAGTCATTAAACCATGAAAACCTCTAGTTTTATGCTTGGATGGTAGATAAGATCATACCCTAGGGGTGGTAGGCCAGGGGACACCAGTGGATCCTCTCTTCATGCCAATTACAGCACCAGTTGTTATACCTAACGCAGTTACTGATTCAAAATTTCATGATGGTTTTATGATTTTACTCAAAACCTTTCAGGGAGAACCATACCATGCCAAATTTATAGTAGAGCTAACGTGAGTGTTCTAGAAGAAACATCTTGCCACTTTTGGGGGATGGAAAATAAACTGATGTGGAGTCATAGATGGACTCCATGCTTTCAGTCTTCAACAATTTAGAGACTCCTCCAGAGAGGATTGTAATTCTAGAGAAATATATTTTGCACGATTCCTCCATGATATGGTATGATGTTATCACTCATGAGAAGAAAAAATGGTATATGTTATTGAGTGATTTTAAGACAGTCTCCTATGATTTTTTTTTTTTGATTTTGGGGGACTATAGATCTTAGGAGTTATACATATAGAGCAGGGAACACATTAAAGTATGGAATATGCTTCTCATTTTATTAATATTCGTCATTTCAATCATATTATTATGGGTGAAGATATTTTTAAGGCTATTGGATTTTAGTATGTTATTAGATATAACATTCAATCATAAGTTAATGTCTTCATGTTTACAATTGTATATCCTATATTAAATCATGCATTGATTACTGATCGTATCTTGAGGGAATTTGGTGATGCGAGCCATGGGTGGTTCTGTACGGAGATCTAGTATTGTCTCGACCAGTATTAAGAAGCATCGCCTGAAGAATTATCATTGTGATATTAGTAGTCAGAACATATATTTGGGTAGCAATGTGACATGCTACCAGTGTTGTAGGATTGGGAATAAAAGACCACTGTGTTTAATGGTCCCAGTTGAGTGTCGATATTATAGAAAGATGGTCCATTTACAATGCTTCTACATGATATTTCCCCCAGAATCTTGTAAAACATGGTCTTCCCCAACTCCAAATTCCGAGGTAGGGTCAGCAAATTCTCATCAGACAGGGATATGGGGTATGTTAAGCCATTCTCTCCAAGGTGGTGGTTGTGGCTGTGGTATCCAGACATCAGGTTCTTAATAAAATTATTGTGTATCAGTACAAGTTATTCAAGAAGTGTCATAGGGTCATGATACATATCATACATAAGTAGTGAAACAAACCCAACACGAGTAGGACCCCAGACCTTCTACTGTCAAATGTAATATTCTAGTCACCTCTGTTTTAGCTTCTGCCCTTTTCATAAAAGGTCTTTACATAGATTCATATTATCACAAATTTGTGGAGAACCTCAGACTTTTTGTTTTTTACTTATAATTATTTTATGACATTAGAAACTTGGTTAGGGATTATAATGGATTGTATGTGTCATAACAAGGAGTTACCCTTAGATTTTGGATGGTGTCACTTCTCATGGGACCTCTATTTCTTAGAGATGATAGGCTTTGATGTAATCCTCGGAATGAATGGGTGGGTCCCTTTTTGGGACCTTGTCGATTTTTATTATCGCAAGGTGAGTTTCACATAACCATAGGGAGGTTATTTTTTAAATAATGGTTACTGGGATGTTCAAGTTAGCTAAGATGAAGCCGATCATCATGGGTTTGGTGTGATGATAGCATAGATCTTGAGTTTGTTTCTGGATGATAAGGAAACAAGTCAGATGGATTGACCTCTAGTGGTTGATCATTTCATGGACATCTTCCCAGATGACTTTTCTTGTTTACCTATGGTGAGAATGGTAGAGGCCATTATTGAGAAACTTCCAGGAGCTGCACTGGTATCCATTCCTCTATAAAGGAAGGCTACGATGGAGTCTTAATATCTTATGAGGCAACTATAAGATTTAGTGGAAAGGGTTTCATCCAAACCAGTACTTTTCCATGGGGTTTTTCGGTAAATTTTTTAAAAAACTAAGACGGTACCCTCAGGGTATGCGTGGATTACAATAAATTCCTCATAGAGAATTTTGAATAGGGAAGGATCTATATGATTTCATTGTAATATCATCTTGTCCCACTGATGTGCATGTAGTTTTAATGGATCTAATTAAACAAGTGTTTAATCCTTATCATGATTCATTTATTGTGTTTTTCATGTATGAAATTTCAGTGTATTATAATAATCAAGACGTCCATGAAAAACATCTTGATATTGTTTTGAGTAAACAGAGAGATCATTAGTTATATTCTATGCTCATAAAGAGCCACTTCTGGATGGATTAGATTCACATCATGGGTCATATCATCATAGATATCGGAGAATTAGTGGTCCAAGAGAAGTTGAGGGCAATAGTTTTCTTTGCGAAGCCCAAGAAAAACATTGAGGTGTGGAGTTTTCTAGGGATGGTTGGTTACTACTGAAACTTCATACAAAACTTATCCCATTTAGCAGTGCTTTTGATGAGCCAAACTAAAAATGTTTTCATGTATATATTGATTGATTCATGTGAGATAAACTTTTATGAGATGAAAGGGAGATAGAATTCAGCACATACACTAATTTTTATAGAGTAAGGCAAGAGATACAATATATATTGTGACACATTGGGTATCAGTCTAAGAGCAGTACATTTTAAATTGGATAAATTCATTATTTACTTCTCTTGGAAGTTGAGGAGCCATGATAAGAATTATGTGGTGTAGGATCTCGTGTTAGCAGTGGTTGTTCATGACGTCTGTTTTTAGAGACATTACATACAAGGAAATATTTTTTTGTTGTATAAAGAACAAGAAATCCTCAATTAAATATTTTCATAGCATTATATAAATATGAGTTAATGAAGGAGGGTGGAATACATTTTATATTTTGAATTCATGATTTATTACACACTTGTTAAAGGTAATACATTAGCTGATACACAGTGTAGGAGGACATAGATACATCTATTAAATCAAGAGAGTAGTTAGTGGTAGATTATTTCATTGTTCTCTGACATGCATTTAGAGTTTCTTGATATCTATGGACTAAAGTTTCCATAATCCTTAGTTGTTACCAACAGCCTATTAGAAAAAGTGAGGATGATGAAGCTATCAGATTCCTATGTATTATTTCTATGAGAGAGTGTGGCAAGTGAGCACCCTTATCCTGGTTGGACCATGTGTTATGATGAGATCTTTCATTTTCATGGTTGCATATGGGTTTTTGTAGATATACATGAAGAGCTTATGCGGGATTTTTATGCCTCTCTTTGGGTAGTCACTATTATAATATACATTTACTACATTGGAATTTATTACATAGGTTCTATATAACCAACATGTAACGCTAGAAAAATTGATTTATCACATCAACTATATTATAACTGATGTCATAAATAAATGATCTTCATTTATAATGTCAGTTATATAATAAATGACATGAAAAATCATGTATCTCACTTTGTCACACTTGTTATTTTATAAACAAGGTGATAATGATGTTTTTTACATCAGTTATTATATAATCGATGTAAAAATGGGTTTATCACATCCTTTAGATAATAAAAGACATGAAAAATTTAATAAAAAAACTCTTTATTATGTTGGTTAATAAATAACTGATGTGATAAATTGTTTAAAAATTTAATGATGTTCTATTTTGAGTTATTTTACTAATTTTTTGGAAAACAATTACTAGATCTCTCTCGCATGGAAACCCTACAATCGATTCATCAGTCCCATGGCCTCCAAACCCGTTTTTATAGCTTTATTAATCATTTTTTTCATCATTGCATCTATCTTCTTAACGTGAAACGCTCAAGTAAGCTTCGAATGCTTTAATTTTTGTCATTCATGGATGCCCTAAATCATGATTTGTGATTTCAATCATCAAATATTTCAATTTTTGTTATTTCTATTCATATAAATCAGTATATGATTCCTAATTAGTATTCATGTAATGTATTTAGTGATACCGAGGATGAAGAGAGAATTTTTGCACTTTGGATCTTGTGAAAAACCCATGGCTAAGTATTACATATATATTACTATCATTTCATGTCATTTATTTATGATCATATCATACTCTATATGCACTTTTGTTTAATGGTATTGTCTATGGGATCCATTAGTTGTTGCATATTGTGTTCTACTCTCAACCTACTTATATAACATAATATCTAATAGGACAAAAACATTATAGGAATATCTATGTGAAAAAGAACCACATAGGAATATTTGGATGAGATGATTGACTAAATATAAGAGACGGTACTAGGAATGTTCTTGAAATTAGTTTGGTCTATGATATTTTTTTTAATTAAATATACATTTGAAATTCTTACATTTAGTATTGATATTTTACACCTGACTATATCATATTAATGATAATCATTTTATGGCATTATATGTGTCATTGCTTACATACAGATTGAATATATACTATAATTTATAGATATCAATAAAAATGTTGGTATTTTATTAACACAATATCAAATTTCACTCACTATGGGTTTTCATCCTCTCTTATATATAAATATACATTCATGTAGTTTATGGAACCCTATTTACAAATAGTGGAAGTAAACATGGCTATCATAACAGTAAATCATTTTAGATTAGGGTAAAAATTCAACTATATTGGAATTTTCATATAATTATATATAAAATAATTTAGTTATATATCTATCTATATTCAATATAGATATATTTTAGTACATATCCCATGAGATAAACTAGTAAAAACTCACATATTCTTTTTCAAATGTAATATTAAAGGAATCAATACTACTCAAATGATTTATTTTTTATTAATGTACCATGCAAACAAATATAATAAATATTAATTTTATTTTATGTTTTTCTATATTATTTCTCATAAACAATATCATTATAATGTTCAAATATTCACAGATCATTTTTATTTTTCTAAATTATCCTACATTCAAATTCTGAAATATTTTAAATAAACATTAAATTGGATTATCTAACTATATTTACTTTTTAAAATCATGTCCATTCATATATTTTTATGATTAATCATTTATATTTAAACCTATGTTCCATTATTGTGTTGAATTAGTAATTATATTTTTCAAATACACATATATATTTTTTATATATCAAAATTATGTTACATTCAAAATATGAATTATTTTTTATAAATATAAAATTATCCTATCATAACAAGATATATAATTTTGATATCTGTTATATGTAATTATGATTCAAAGATGGATTAAGGTACATTGAACAAGTGATGAACATGACGAAGGGGTTGATTATTTTTTGGAATCTCTAAAAAAAATTCCAAACATCGACACATTTTTTTCCATGGTTGAAATTATTAAATATTAAGAAGTTGTAATGTAGAGAGTCCAAAGATAATTCAATTTGTTATGGTTTTTATAAAAATAACAACCCTTTGATTTTACATTGGGAAATTAGGAAGAATTTCATATATACTAAGGATGATGCTTTGGAAGATGGTAACTCTGATGAAATTGAAGAAGTGATTCATTATATTAAAGAAAAAAAATCAAAAAGAACCAACAATTGAGTGTCTAGATGGTGATTTTGAAAAAATATTGTATCCTGGTTGTATAGATTTTACAATATTCTTATCAGCGTTAAGATTGATAAACCAGATGGGGAATCATGGATAGAGTGATACAAGTTTTATAGAGTTACTATAATTATTTAAATACATTCTTCATGAAGAAAATAATCTTCCAAATTTATATTATAAACACAAGAAAATGTTTCTTCCAATGGAATTGGGATATAAGATAATTATCCATGTCCAAATGAATGTGTGATATTTATGAAGGAATATATATTTCTGTCAGACTATCCTAATTGTGGGACTTCAAGGTATAAGTTGAAAAAAAAATCACATGCTAATGTGGAGATTACAGATATCTATGCCATGTTATTATGGTATCTTTCAACAATTCCTCATTTTAGTATTTATTTTCTAATTCACATGATTCAAAAAAGATTGATACGGAATGCTGATGAGAAGATATGTGATGGAAGAATTCATCATCTATTAGATAGTCCAAAGTGGAAGAAAACTGAGGAGCAATATCCTATATTCGAAAATGAAGTTACAAATATCAGACATGGGAAGTGAATTGATTGAATGAATCCATATCAAAGCCTTAATAACACATATAGTTCATGTCCTATTTTACTAATAATTTATAACCTATCTTTTTAATATTTTATGAAGAAAAATTATGTCATTTTGAGTTTAATGATTTTTGGAAAAAAGAAACCCACAAATGATATTAATTTTTTCCTATCACCATTAATTGATTATTTGAAACAATAATGGGAGGATGGTATAAGGGTGTATGATTCTTATAAAATTGAATATTTTCAATAGAATGTAGTGTATATGTTTACTATAAATGACATCCTAGTGTACAAAATTTTTTTTGGATACAGTGTTAAGGTGAATAAAGTGTGTCCATTTTGTGAACAAGAGACTTCATATTCTCAGTTGAATAATGGGATACACATATTATACATGGATTATAGACTATTATAGACCATAGATCACTTTTACAGAATATTAAAAATGACATTTAATGGATCCCAAGAATATGATATTTCTCCAAATTCATTGTCCAAAGATGAGTATTTTCAGAGTGTGGAAAACCATGATGTGACATTTGGAAAGGAAAATAAATATGGTAACGATATAAATATTTGGATGAAACGATAAATATTTTTTCATCTACTATATTAGTGATATCATAAAGTGAAACATAATATTTATGTCTTGTACATAGAGAATAATATATGTGTATTTTTATTAGAACATTGTTACATATTAAAGGAATGACTAATGATGAGTTGAATGAATGATTAGACTTACTATCAATGGGATTTCGTTTGGAGTTAGCTTCCAATATTGATAGAAGTCCAACATATCTTCCCTCGGCTTTTCAAAAATTATCCAAGAGGGATAAAATTATATTTTTTCAGTGTCTTCTTATTATCAATGTGTATAGATTTATTCTTAAAATGTATAAAAAATTGTCTCGCTGAATGATTTGATGTTGACATGTATGAAAATTCATGATTGTCGCATCATTAGAATTTTTATTACCAGTTTCACTGCATGAAATTTTGAACATCCACATTAGAAATACTATCATAATGGTCTGTTATTTTTTCAATTCAAATTTTAATAAGTCAATTGATCTTGAAGATTTGAACATTTTGTAAAATGTTATAATTTCAATACACTATAATTTATAAATGTGTTTTCTTCCATCATTTTTTAATATAATGGTGAATTTTATGGTTCATCTGGTTAAAGAAATAAAGATTTTTAGACCTTTATATCTACACTGGATATATCCTTTTGAAAGTTATATGATTATATTGAAGGGTATGTTAAGAATCTATATCAACCTGAAGCCTCCATTGTTGAAAAGTGTATTTTTATGGAAGTTTTGGAGTATTTTACAAGAAACATGTATGGGGAAGGGGACATTTTTTTTCCTAAATATCCTCATAAATGAGTTAATAATGATGGAAAGGCGATTTGTGGCTTTAATTAGAAATCATAGTCTGGTGAACAAATGAAGAAGGTACATTTATACATACTGAATAACCTGGATGATACACAACCAAATATAACATTTCATATTAATTACTTGAAACAATGCCATCCAATGAATAAATAAATGTGGATTTTGAATGAGTATAAAAAAACTTTATTTCCATGGTTTAGAAATACTATTCTTGGTAGATCAGATGCATCATAGACATTAAGATGGTTAGTGGCTAGTCAATGTTTAAATGAGATAACATGGTCTGGGTATGAAATTAATGGCTATAAAATTCACAAAAATTCACATGACAACAAAAATGAAGTTCAAAATAGTCATGTGTTGGTGTTCACAGAAGCAATGTATTTTTAGAGTTATAAAGAAAAACTGATATCTGCATCAAGTGAATATTATGGAGTCATTGATGAAAAATATGTTTTAATTACATTAAAATTAAAGTTCTTACGTTGAACCAAAAATGGGTTATAGGTAAAAATAGTATCTAACCTGATAAATTTGGAATGAATCTTGTTAATATGATTAGATTAGATGACACAACTAATTCATTTATAATGAAAAAAATGCAAAAAAATCCTATATTTAGGATCAATCTGATAAAAACTATTATATTATTCTATAAGAGAAAATCAATTTTTTGATGATAATCAACTTTATGAAGATGATGATTTATTTGAGATCTCTAATTCCATGTAAATATGAATAAAAAATAATTATGAGCATGTTGTAGACACGGTTTGTGACATAAAAAACCATTATGAAAAATGAATTTGGAAAAAAACCCATTAGTGCATTCCTAATATTACTGGTAACATATGTTTATTTCTAGATTACTTTTTTAAATATCATAAAATGTTAGATATTTTAATTTTTTATTTATTGAAACACTTATTAAAACTAATAAATATAAATAATTTATTATTTTGGTTTAGTTTGGTTTTTTACCAAGTTTACCATTAAGTAACCTATATATTTATTGATTATATTTAATGACAATTATTTAGAATCTATATGTTAAAAAAATCATTTTTTGTATAAAAAATAGATTTATTAGGTTGGAAAATTATTAATATTCACACCTCAATTTTGGTTTTTTTTCATTCACATAAATGACAGTTCATATATAATTATGGTTTTTAGAATTTTATTTAACTAAAAAATATGAATAATAATGTTTTATGTTTTAGTTTATTTTTTGTTTCATAATTTTGCTTTTTTTTACATTTGTATTGTAATATGTGAATTTATATATTTAGTGTTTTAAATGTTTGTTTAGTTGATTTGATGGATAAGTAATGATCAATTAGAAAATCATCCACAATCATCTGTAGATGAGTGTCATGACCATACCAATAGGGAGGAACATTCACATTCTTCTCTTGATGTCCCCAATATTCTTCATGCGCTACCCAAACAGAAAAAAAGAGTTTGAGGGTTGGTAAACATGACATCACACATTTACCAAAATTATTAATTTCTCATTGAAAGTGCCATAAGATATTTTTAGAATTTTATGATAATGAGATTCCAATATTTCATAATGAAAAACAGTTCATGAGTTTTGTAAAAAATTAGGGTAAAAGAAAATTAAATTTTTTATAAATAATGAGAGAAGTGTTGAACAAATAATAATAACATAGTTGTGGGAGACCATTTTGGTATTCTATATTTCACTTTTTTTTACTAATCTTGAATTTTTTATATTATAATTTATTTTTCCTTTTCATTATTAGATAAAATTTGATATACATGGAACTAATGGAGCCAGGAGGAAATATTTATCGATGAATTCTTCGTGATGAAGGTATTTCAAATCAACCCTCACATCTGATTTCATTTTTGGGGATAATAAACATGATAGTACATGTCTTATATATCCTTCTATAAAAGAATACACAAGGAAGAAATTTCAAAAAAGTAGAATAAAAGAAGTATTTTTGGTAAGTGAAATGTAATTTTTTATAGGTTTTATTGTATTAATGATCTTATTAATGAAATCATAATGATTTATTATTATTAATTTTTAGGAATCAAGGAGATCTCATCTGGAGATCCAATCCAGAAAAGTATACCCATATAGTTTATATTGGGAAGGGTACACACTATGGTAAAAACAAATTATAGCTGAAAATTTACCAAAACATAGATCTGAGTATTAAAACTATATAGAGTTTTCCCCTCCATCCCCACAATCTATACATGAAAAATTAAAGAGGGCTCAGATGATAAAAATGGGCTATATCATATAAAACAATCGAGGTTCATAGTTGAGGGGATTGTAGGTTTTTTATTTTATTTATTTAAGTCAATTCCATACATTATATATATTGAATAATTACATAAATTTTCAAATAATTCACCCAATATTCTCTTAAGGAGCAGGAGAACATGTGGTATTTAAAGATGATGGGAGGCATAATATCTTAACTGTTTCATTAGTAAAGCCCGAACACCTAGGTCATGTAAAAAGATACCAGGATGGTGTATCAATGAGAAAAGTGTTAAAATTTTCATCAACTTATTCCATGGAGGGTTTATATAAAAAAATAAAATCTTTTGAGTATGGAGTTCACAATATTAATACGAATATGGAGGAAAAGAGCATAGCGTTAGTTTTTTCTAGGTTTTCATAGATGTAATGACAATTTCAGACTACAGCTTCCACTACAACTCCACCAGCAGCTCCCCCTCCCCCACCACACCTTAAAGACCCCATTACATATCCTCCACCTCTGCCCATAGACCCCAACATTTATCCTCCACCCTCACTTATGGAATCCATTTTTATCCTACTCCTACAACCCCTCCTCCATATCTTCCTAGTTATTACAAGTTTTATGTTGACGATTCTCACTATCATATTGTTTCATATGGGATGATATATTACATATGAGATAAAATTAACCATCAAAATATAGAGGTGGAGTAGCATGTGATCACAATAAAGATATTAAAGATATATTATCTAGAATACCAATAGTTACAGGTGATGTGGTGAAAGTTGGACAATGCATCGACCACATTTTAGTTTGTCCATTCAGACATATGCATCCCAATACCATATAGTTAGGTTTATATTATAATTTCTTTTATTAAATATGTTTTAACATTTTAAAGTTAATTTATTTATCTATTTATTTAAAGGAATACATTAAAGTTAAATATGTATTATATATTCAACAACAAAATCAAAGGGCTATGACCTCAGATTCAGATTCTAGTAGTCTTGACAGATTGTCAATATATTCAAAAATGTTGGTGGGACATTATATTTTTCCAATTGAAGATAATGTTTGTGAGTGTTCAATAAATGTGGAGATTCTAAAAAATTATATCATGGATCATGTTACTAGAGATAAGATGGGAATCAACACATTGCATTTTTTTCAATTTAAGTCTTAATTCAAATCTTTCAATGTGTTAAACTTATTGAAAACTTATACTAAGGACTCTTTATTATTAGGTGTCATTGTAAAATGTGTGAGATAAATGAGAAGAAAGATCTATATGGGTTGATGGACCCATAGTTTATTTCACCTGAAGGGTTTCAATTGGTTGAGGAACATAAATTTGTTTATATTTCTAAATCATTTCAACAGAATATAATTACTCATTATTGGATGTTTCCATGTGTAGAGAGGTATGAAAAATATATCACAAAAATTATTATTTTTCTTTTATCCTAATAACCACTAACATTATATTTTCTTTACATCAGTGACCATTGGATGTTATGAGTTTTTTGTCCAAGGGAGAAAACACTTTCTTGGATATGCTCTGTCAGTGGCGAAGAAAGAAGAAATTTTAAGAACATGTTGGAAAATTATGTTTTAATTAATTAATATTTGTTTAATTATAACAAATTTTAAATTTATTTCACACATATTATTTTCTAATAGGGGGTGGTATTTATTTCAAATATCTACAAAGAAAAAGAGTGGAAAGATCAAATATTTAAAAGTAAAGGTGAATATCAATTTATAAAACATATATTCTCGATGTATTACATAAAAATGTTATTTTGAACTGAAAAATAATTCCAACCAAATTTTCAAAAACAAAAAGGCATTATAGAATGCAGATATTATAGTTTATGATTTTTGTGTCAAATAATTAGAACTGGAATAACAACAATGTTTTACCTTATTAGATTCCATTATAAATTATTCCTTAATATTTCATTTGTTTTATTAATTATACATGTTAACTACATTATTTTGAATTTTTAGGTATTTGATGAACCTCAAACTTATACTTCACAATAGTTCAAACAATTACCTATAGAATTCTCATATTGTTTTCCATTTTGGATTGGATTTCAGTTTGTTTTTAATGAATATTGTAATTTTTAGTATTTTAATTGTATAAGAGTATTTTGTAGTTGTTTTGGTAGAATTTAGGTTTGTTTTTTGTTAATATTGTAATTTTTGAATGTTATAATTGTTAATGTGTAATTTTGAAGTTGGTTTTTCTTGTTTCTGGTCTGGTATTGGTTGTTTTAGGTTTGGTTATATAGTGGAGAGGAAGGGTTTCAAAAATTATAAAAAAATAGTTTTTACATCAGTTTAAAATTAAATAATGTCAAAAAATAATTTTGTGAGTTTTTAATGTGGTTATTTTATAACCGATGTAAAAAAATACTCAGGATCATCATTTTCCACGTCGTTTTTTATAACTGACATGGTATATAGTTTCTTATATATGTTATATAACAATAGAAATGAACAAAATTAATCCCAAATAATTTTTCTAATCAGTTATTAAATAAACGATGAAACAAATTCATCGTGATCGGGATTTTCCATATCATTTATATAAAAATAAGACATTTCAGACTATTTTTTATGCCAATTATTTAATAACAGATTTGAAAAACCATCACCAAGGTGTCTCTAATATCGGTTATTTAATAACTGATGTGAAAAATCGTCAATAACTCATCAATAATTTCATTTATTAAAAAAGAGACGTAAAAAGCCTCAAAAATAATATTTTTTAGGTTTTTTATATTAAATGACATTAAAAAAATATGATTTTTCCTTCGCATGCAAAAACTTTTCTAGAGAAACAACATGAAAAAACCCTAAAAACCGACACGAAAAACATTTTTTTTCAATAGTGAGTGCATCCTGGTGTCATCACTATATATCAGAATTTACATTGATAATATTGGTTTCCAGGAATGAAAAGATATGTAGCTAGTTTTTTGATGAGGTTCTCCACCAATCAGCGTGTGATGGAGAAACACCATCGAACATCAGGGCTTTTACAGAAGCTACCCAGTCCAGAGTGAAAATAGAATGATTTCACTATAGATTTTGTGATTGGTTTACCAAGATTCCTTCAAGTAAATGATGACATAAGAGTTGTTTTTGATAGGATCATGATGGTTTCACACTTTATATCGATCAAGGAAACATTCAGTGTTGATGTGCTTAGGAGGTTGTACATCGGTGAGATTGTACAACATAATGGGGTCCCACATTCTATCATTTCAGATAGGGATGCCCAATTTAATTCTCATTTATGGAAAGGGATGTAGAGGGTGTTGGGTAAATAGGTTATCCTAATCCCAGATTACCACCACTAGTATGATATCATGTTAGTGCATAATTTTAGTGATAAAGGACATGGAATGGTCAGGAATCCTATATTTTTTTGGTTGTTAGGAGAGGAAAATAGCCCTATTTGAGTTCACATATAACAATATATTTCATGAAAATATTAATATGGCTTCATATGAGGCTTCATATAGTAGGCTATTATAATCATCACTATGTTTTCTAGAGGTAGTAGAGAGAAAAATACTGTGAAATCAGCTTATCCAGGAGACCCCTGAGGAGGTGTAGTCGATTAAGAAGTGGATGGCTACTACATAGTCTCATTAGAAATCGAATGCCAATTTATGAAGAATAAATTTTGAGTAATAGGTAGGGAATTAAATTTTAAAACATGTTACAAGGAGGTTGGGACATAATAGCAACACGACGAAGCATAAGATTTCACTGAGATATGTCAGACCTTTCGAGATTCCGGAGAGGGACTGGCTGATCGACTATCGGTTATAATTTCCTGAGAGGTACCAGGCTATGCATGACATATTCCATGTTTCTCTATTGCGAAGTTACCTTTCAGACCAATCTCATTTTTTAGCCCAAGGTGGATGAGTTATAGGTAGATGCGTCCTTTGAGAAGCATAATATAAGGATTTTGGATCATAACACAGAGGTTTTCTATGGTTGGTCTATTAATTTAGCACGGGTTCTAAGGTAGAACAATGAAGATAAGGATGAGACCTGGGAGAGGGAGGCCATCATATGATGGAAACAACTAGAGTTATTCTTAGATATTTTTTTCACCACCCTTGGAACGTAAATTCAAGGACATATTGTATTAATGGAGGATGTTTGAAAAAACTGTTTCTTCCATTGAGGTATGTATCCTTTATTTTAGGATTGTTCTTATGATAGAGGATGAAATAGAATTTGTGGTCTAGGTTTTTGTCTTGTTACATGACATGACTGAGTGTTATATGTCGTTTAATCCTATTACTTGTCATGTAATGGTTTAGCCAGGACCAATTCATGACATGTAAGGGAAGTTGGATGAATAGAGAAAACCAAGTGACTACAAAACATTTATTTTCTATTATATGTAATATATTTTTGTTTTTCAAAAAAATGGGTAGTAAAATCCTTTTTTTAAATAGACATAACCCCTCACCAGAGGTTCACAAATAGCTGTGCCAAAGTCGACCTAAGGTAGATTTGCTTTCTGATTCATCATCCGCACTAAGATTCAAACACTATCCACTGTGTTAGAACCCCGTTGATGAGTTCATTTATTCATTATTCGTATCTTATTTTCCTGACCTAATTATATTGGTGTGGGATTTTATGATTATTTTTTATGATCTTTTCCATTATTGGTCCAATTTGAGTACAATGTCAGACCAAGAGAGTCGTATGAGTACGAGGTAAGTGTTCTTGTGACATTCACTAATTACCATGTTTTTTTACATGGTGGAGTGGCACATAAACAAATATATTGTGTCACCATGATTTATAACAAACCCTTGTTGTTTCCTATTTATTTTTATTTAATTGAATATGTGTTTTAAAGAATGTTTTAGGTTGTATGCCTTGATTGACGGCAACCCCATGGGTGAGTTTCCTTGGATGAAAATTTATATCCATTTGGAAAAGGATGTTGGTGAGTTAATCCTTTTTCCACTTTATTTGGTTCATAAAAATGATTTTAAATTTTTAAAAAATTAAACCCTTTTTGAATTGTAATTGAATTTGTTAGGTTGTGGGATGACTGGTTTTCCCCTTGGACATTATTTTACTTTGCTTATTTCACAACATTTAGAATATTTTTCTCTAACAATGAAACTAACCATGTGAGTTTTTTAATTCTAAAACAATGTGATAGTTTAGTCTATATGGGTTGTTTCATATATGAAATGTTTTACTAAATCATAAACATTAGGGTGATATATAGTGATGAGAAAACCATCATCTCGGTTTAAAAGTCATGGATGAGCTCATATGACTATTTCACCTTATACCTTGTTTGAACCATGGATTAAGATTACAATACCACAAATAGACTCAAAGAGGGTATTATTATCTTATGTCATGAGGGAGACATAGATGTAGTGGTCGGGCTCATGGAGGCTTTATTTAAAATTCAAGTTAAACATGGATCTAATGAGGGATTCCATGGATGACCTCTGTTGGAAATGTTTTTATGTCATGAGTTGAATTTTACTTATATAACACCTAGAGTGATGCCGAGTTGATGAATGTTTCATCAGAAAAGGCTCATAGGATGTTGGCAGAAATTCACCTAGAGTGAAACGTGAATTCCAAATTAAGAATGTAAAGGATGGGATCTGGTTATATATTGAATATTTAAATGGAATGTCTTATAATGTTTTTTCCAATACAACACACATGATTGGATATCTTTTTCACTTTTTATTCTTTAGGTGTTCTTATGAGATATATATGGTGATTAAATTTATAAAGGGGTTGTTAGGCTTATATTGGATCTCAAGAGTTTTACAATACCACGTAAATGAATTGTTTATTAACATAAATTTTTTTTAAATGGAAACAAGTGCTTTTAGGAATATTTCCTTTGAGTGTTTCCTATCTTACTGCATCCATTATTGTACACTACCCGTTATATATATTCAACAATATATTGGCATAGTACATGGGTAGATTCCTATAGGGATTTAGTATCATAGACTATTTGGGTCATGTTTTTGGACCTAAACATATTATATGGTTGCAGTTGTTGGGAAGGGAAAGCTCCCTTCTATAGTTACTTGATATGTTGTTTTGGAGATGGAGAGAAGAAAACAATCTAAGGATTGCGATTCTACTTAGTTTAATTTATCCTTTAATTTCTTTAGGTAATTATATCTTGTATTACAATAGTGTAACAGATTTTTGTTGTTTTCCTAAAACATGAAACATACAACACCATATTTTGAATGATACGCCATCTGGTAATTTATATTATTAGTCTTCTATGGCTCACTTCTGTTGTATGGTATTACTACTTCTGATATTGATTTATTGTTGTTTTTGATGTGTTAAACTCTAAAAATGAAGACAAAGTATCCCCCCTATCAGTCTATGGCCCTCGCCGCCAGTCGGCAGCCTCTTTCATTTAGGGAGATACTCCTTAGGCCATGTGGCCAACTTGGTATGGGGAACCTTTGAATTCCATCTATATCTATGAAATTATAATAAAATCACCCTAACTCTTGTCTAAATTTCATTGGACGAATGGGTGTTGAACAAAACAGTCTATTGGGCTTGATTATAACATCTAGAATCCACTTGGATAAGTGTTTGAAATTAATTGTTTTTTTAAAGAAAATATAATGATGTTATACACTTATCTATAATAAAAGTTTTATTTTTTCCAAGAGATTTATACAAAAGATAAATTCAATGATAAATATTAATTTTGAAGATAAATGTTATTTCATCATCATAAATATTTATTTAAAATTATTATAATATATTTAATTATATTAATGGTCTATAATGACGTTGTAGTAATTTTTAATTAATTAAAATATCAAATAAATAATGTTAAAAATGTTAAAAAATTAGAATTAATGATATTTATTATCATCTATGAATTTTATAGATGGAAGATATATATTACGGCTGTATTAAATGTTTTATGTCTATGTTATATTATGTATTTATATTTTAAAAAAAATAAATGAATAGTGTTAAAATTGACATTATTTATAATTTTAAATAAATAACATATTAATAAATGATATAAAATTCTCAAAAATATAAAAATTCGAATCAATATTGGAATAATGTTTATAATGTAATAAAATACTAATTTATGGTTCTTCTGGCATTTTCTGTAATAATATTAACACTAATAGAGTAAATATCCATGTGGTCCTATTAAGACATGAAGGGATTAACTAACTATTCGATAAGGGTAATAATGTGACATAAAATTAGATAAAAATTACTGGTCTTGATTATTTAAACATATAATCACCTTATTTTTGAAATAAATCACTTCGGATCCATTTTAATATGAAAATTATTTTTTATTAATTTATTATTTTGTGTGTCTCCCAAATGTCCCAACACCTCAGTTATAAATGGATCCTACCCCCTCCATTCTTCAAAAAAAATTGAGTGTTATATCTCAAAAATACCATTCATATCTCTAAAAAAACATTATCTATTATTTGGGGGACATTTTCTTCCAAAAATGACACCATTAGATTCCCTGAGAAGATATCTAATAGAATTCCACTGAAGATTAGGTAACCATTTTTCCATCTCATTAATGTTAATTTAATTTTTTTACATTTTCGTCATGGGTTTTTTACATAATAAAGTAATAATTATATTATCATCAATATTATAATATGTTAGTTTAATTATTTCTACAATATATCCCACTTTGTATCTATTCAATGAAAAAAATCACCACTTGTGCGTATGTGTGATTTTCCATCTCTACATCATGGTGTATTTTTTTTAATCACCAATTCATTTGGATGAGTATAATTATTAGTTTATTGATATAAATAGTTATTATGACATGATATTTATTATATGTAATTAATATACCATCCAAATTCCTTTCCCTATCACTCTTAAAGGAATGATACCATTTCTCATGTGTATGTATGACATATTGTCTCCATGATGAATTGATATTCATTTTCTACATTAAACATTCAAAAATGATTATAAAAATGTATATAGTGAGGACATATTTTATTGATTAATAAAATATATTTTCTTTATACGAATGATATATTTCATAATCAAAATAAATATGTCCTGCATTACAAAACATGCATAGGAAAATGAAGAAGTTAACACCCAAAATTGGGGTAATAACGAATTATGTTTAAAAAATGATATATGAAGATAATATATAATATAATTAAAATTCGTATGGTTCTTTTAAAAAACATATAACATTATTTAGGCTATTATACATGAGGTTAAATAATTTTTAACTAAATTAAATTTCAAGGTGACGGTAAATTTCAAAATCGACCTATTATTCAAGATTGTTTATATATAAGAATTTGTTGGGTAATTTTTATCATTCATGTCCATGTCTCTAAATATTATTTTCCAAATTATGTTTTATATTAAAAAATTATTTTTTAATTTATTTTTACCAATTTTATACTTTTATAAAATTTTTTGAAAATAATCCTTTTTCCATTTCCAAAATGTGGTACATTATGACTTTTTGAAAAAAATTAATTGAATATTTTTTTATCTTATACAACTTGAGTAGATTTTTACAATGTAATGACATGTTAATTTTTTAAATATTACATTAATGGTATACAAAGTCATTTTAATAAAAAATATATTTCATTTAAAATTTGATGATTTCATTTTAAATAAACTATTTTAGAGTAAAAAAGGAGTATTTCTCTCAATAAATATATATTTTATTTTATTATAGTATTTTCATTGATGTCAAAATTATTGGATTGATCTGTTGCTTGATTGATATTGACCACATATAATTAGAACTACCATATTTTACTAAAGGTTATGTGATATGTTTGACTATGGATGTGTTATTTTGATACCATTCATGGTTTATGGTTGGTATATTAACAGTTTATAGGCTGGTTTTTCAACATGTACACTTATGACGTTTATGTTTCACCCTTTTAATATGTGAATTGAATTCGACGTAGTAATGGGAGGGGTCCACTATATCCCCATGATGTATCATTAGGTCTCATGAGACAAACTAGTTTGTTTATAGGCTGATGTCTTACCCATTTATATATGGTGTCTTGGTTTAAGCCTTTATTTTATTTTTATGATGTCCGGTATTATGGGTTCCCCCAATATGAGATATTTTATTGATATTTCATGTGATTGTTCAATTATTAGAATATCCATGGTATTATTTATTATTTATTTTTTATATTCATATATTCTTTCTGTATTATGGCCAATATTATCTTTAAATGGATCATGTTTCAGTTATACACCATTCCATAGGTTTTATGCTTCATTATTCATAATAAAATACTATATTAGCACCCTCGTACTAAGAATATACACAGACCCTTTCTTATGTTAAATTCCTCCCATAATTAAAATATGCATTTTCTAACTGATATTCACAACTATGATAAGAGAATAATTTTGTTCTAGAAGGATATTATATATTTTATTTTATTTTTTAAACTATAATGTATGTTTAAAGTATCTAATATGACTTCCAAAACTACTACACTAATCAGTATTGTTTGATTTTAATATTATAACTTTACCAATGTAATAAATAGAGGCACCAACTTTAGGCTACTGGGGTTAGAGTCTTTATAGTTTGTATTAGGGAATGTTTACTAAGTGTCTTTGAAATTCGATTTAGAAAACATTGATAATGGTACATAACCTAAAATAGAAAATGAGGATAAGTATTGAAGAACATCCTAGAATTTGTTTAAGGGAGGGATAATGTGATTATTCATAGAAAGACATACCTATATGGATACTACAATTCACGGTGGGTCTAGAAGACATTCACCAAGGGGAAACAAATCTAAAAAGGTTCATTGGGATAGACTCATCATAAACTCGTACACCGCAATGAGAATTACTATACACATTGTTTTTAAACACCAAGGGGAAATGAATTAGATAATTAAAATTTAATTTAAAAATTACTTTGAAGTATTCCAAAGTAAATATGTCATATAGAAAACCATGCTTATAATTATTATATTGTTATGAATAAATCTTTCAATTCATGATAAGTGTTATTAGTTCGATATTATTAATTATGATTCATAATCTAATTTTTTATGTTCTATTTTTTTTAAATAACACATAGTGGAAGGAACAAAAACCATATTAATGAACATGATCAAATTATGGATTTCTTTCATATTCTAGATAATGATAATCAATCTAAAGATGTAAATGGTGATTAGAAACTAATAACTATATAGTGACATATATCGTAGGTAATGAACTTTAACCATACCATTATGGAGCATTATGATCCACAATGTGAACAAAAATGTTTTAACACATCATGATAAAACAACCTCTAACATTCAATGGGACTAAAAATCCATTTATAACTGAACAATGGATAAGTTCATTAGAGTAGTTTTTTGTTTTTTTGGAAGAAAAAAGTGATATTGTTTTCATGGAAGTTTATCATATCTCATTATATTCAAATAAATGGTTTCAATTGATTCAAAACACTAAGGAGGAGTCAGAAATAGAAAACATGGAAAATAATGGATTTAAAGAACTTTTTGTGGAAAAATACTTTCACTATGAATATTAAAAAATGTTAAAAAATTCATAAATATGAGGAAAAGTTAGGATGAGAATGTTGCAAAACATGATTCCATCTTTACAAGGATATAATTGTAAGCTACAGATTATGTATATAATCAGAAGACCAATATTGATATATTATTTTATGGTTTAATACCATTCCCATAAAGGGTGTCGGTCTCACATATTTTCTCATCATATTAATATATAGTATTTTTTTATATCAATAATGATAAATAATTACACATTTATCATGTCTTGAATGGAAATAAAATAAAATTAGTGGGCTAGTGAACACTTTGGAAAGTGATATTAGGGAAATGGGAACTAGGGAAGAGTTGAATTTTCATTCTGGAAAAAAATGGAATGAAATATCATCAAACAAGCCTATTTTGGTTTGGACTTTTTTAAAAGTGTGGGAAAAAGTCCACCATAATTGTTATTAAAAGGGAATGAAATAAGCTACCAATATTAAATCATACAATTGTAAAGATATCCGATGTTATGGAAATAGTTGTCCTAAAAGTTAAGGAAATTATCCCTAGAAATTGCTACGTTGGAAAAGTAAAGCCTATGAGATCAAAACTACGAAGTTTAATGTTCATAAAGATGTGGTGGGAGGTACTTCAATCCTCTCCTCAGTTATAGAAAATTATTATCTGATTCTCAGTCATCAAATTATTTTATATCTTATAATTATTCCCTAGAAATTATACATTTACCTTTTGATATAATAAAATATTTATCATTTAAAACTCATATGAGAAGTCTCATTACAACAAAGATGAGTCACGAATTACTTTATATAAAAAATATAGGTGATTTAATTGCAGAAATTTCCCTCATACCGATGGTTTATGTTGATATAATCCATGTTATGGAATGGATTTCAAAATATGATATGAATGTTTATTGTGAGAAGAAGGAAATTATGATTTTGATGAAGAAAAATAATCCCATATCATTAATGAAAAATATTCATTATATGATTCCTATCTAGAACCAAATATAGTATATATACTAACTAAAATTTATTGGTGTGAAGAGAAAATAACATCTTTGAATAGAGATATTAATTTTAAAATTGAGAATGTTCTTATTATAAGGGATAAAATTGTTTAATTTCCAGAGGAATTACCTTGACACCCCCATAGTATGATGTTGAGTTTTCTATTCATTTAATTCATGATGGTACACTAATATAAATTACTCCCTATAGAATGGACATTATTTATATAGTGTATATGATGAATTAATTAGAGGAGATGTTACATCCCACCGATTCCCATTGTTTTGAGAGGGTTTTGAGGCATTACATGGCCTTAAGCGATATCCCCACATTTCCAAATTCTACTAATTAATATTAAAGAGTTTCAAAAAAAATTTAGGGGATGATTTAAGAGTGAATATAAGACATCAAACCACAAACCATAACAAAATAAAACACTACAATATTTATGGATATATTAAAGTCAAATAAAACATTTCACTTATATATAACCAATCAAAGAGTACTACATTATATGGAAAATATATGTCAAGTTCTACATGAAAACAACGTACTATAAAAAAAAGACTACTAAAAGACGCCAAAGATCTTCATGTTATAAGATTCAACTCCACCAAACAGACCATGTATCATAATTTAGTTATAGTTACGTGTGATACATTACCTTTTCCAATATCCTGGTTGACAATATCATCAAAAGCACCAAAGTTCCTATTCAGGGGTGAGTACTAAAACGTAGTAGGTTCTTCCCAATTACTTCCCTACTCCCACCACTAGGATAGAAATGATCAAAACATTTATATAAAATAGTTTATACAAATAACTTCTATAATATTTTTAAAATGACATTAAACAAGTTCTACAACAACGAGTTTTCCAAAAAAATCTGTTTTTCAAATAAAAAACCAAATAATCCCTTAAAAAGATTTCAAAAGATCCATTTGGTATTACCATTCCATTATACATATCCACAATTCTAATCATACATGCATGATTATGACTATTCCACCCTCAAGTGTAGTATCTCACTAATCTAGAAATTCTTATTAAGGTAATTATATCACATGTTCCATTATACCTTTGGCACTATGAACAAGTTCATATATCAACCAAGCCTCATAAATTCAATATGAACTTACATCCCATGTATGCCCAAAACTCAAACCAATATAAACATGACAAACCCATTACAATAAAACAACCTTTTTATTGGAAAGGTGTTCCCACAAAGCTTTTTCAAAAATTAAGAACATCCATATTTAAAATAAAATATATTAAAATCAAGAACCCAATGCACTTTTCACAAAAAATTACCACAATTCCACAATTTGACCAAAAACCATAAATCGTCAATAAAAATTTTTTATATAATGATTTTAAACCCAATTTCAAAATAAATACCATTCAATTTATTCATTTTTATATAAAGACATTATGTTACAGAATGAGGAGTTTGGTGTGATGAATCATACCTCAAGGGTTTTGGAAAAAACGAAAAATGACATGAAAAAAATTCCAAAACTAGGATGAAAATCTATGAAAAGTAATTATATCCCTTATCTTAATATAAAAAAAGTCAAATATAATCATATTTGGAATCCAAATCCATAGATCTACCCATAGTGCATGTATATCTAAGATGTTGGGATATATGGAGAAGTGGATCAAAGAAAAACATCTGGAACAATAATAAATGAAAACATACATCATAGTATCAAATTATAATCATCAATGTAATCCTGTGTGTTGCCTCAAGATCAAAGAAATAATCATTCATGAAACTTTTTAGAGATAAATACTGATTCAAGGGCTCATAGGGGAAAACATGGAGTCAAAATATTAAACCGACCTAGATCAACTTTTGATGGAAATGGTCTCTTGTTGCACACAGTTTAGACACACAGTTATGAAATCCATGTTCTATCCATTAAATATCCACAAAAATAATGATTATAAATGTATGTTCATCTTCCATGGTCTCCAAACTATGTGCCTTCTTTGCAGAATATACTACTTCAAAATTACGTTAATTTTTTTAAAGCCGATAGTTTTTAAGAGGTAGTCGAACAATTTTGGAAAACTTTTTGTCACCCACGTGCCATATTTTTTTTCCCCAATCTCATTTTTCATGTATTATTTCAACTATTTCAAGGTTTCTACAACCCTTTCACCCCACATTTAGTTGTATAAATGACCCAAAAACTATGAAAAATTTAACTAAAATCTCCCAAAATTTTCCCTTATAATTTATATACATAAAATAAATAAATAAAGAGTTACATACTAGAAACTAGGTGTGATAAATTATCAAAACCATTATTATTTTCATCCCCATATTGTAGAAAACCATTGGTTCCCTAAAAAAATCAGGTCATTGCTCGTTCATTTCCTTGTAACTTTCCCATGTCTCTCCCTTAATCTAGACTGGTTTGCACAAAACCCACACTAGACTGATACTTTAACCATTCTAGTCACTATATTTATTATGCATAAAACACATTGAGATATGTCCCCATTAAGAATCAATCTCTAGGTAAATGTGATCCCATCAGATGACATCATCAGGGTGATGATGATACTTTTTCAATTGAAATATGTGGAACACATTGAGAAACATAATAAACCATTATTAAAATTCAAATGATAAGAACCCTATTCAAAATATTCCAGTATCTCAAAAGAGACTACATGTTGAGGATATAACATTACCCTCTTCCCAAAACATCATTGTTTACTCTTTGGAGAGATTGTCAATAACAATTGATTACACACCTCGATTGACAATGTACGTCGATGATGATCTGTATATGATTTCTTATGACTATGATATTTCTTTATCTCTTTTTTTATCAAATAAATCTTCTCCATCATTATTTGGACTTATCTTAGCCCATCTAGTGAGGTCTCACCTATTTCGACCAAAAAATGTAGATAATGATAAGGATTCCCATGCAATGACTCAAAAAGAACCATGTGTATCGATTCCTAATTTTTGTTGTTAAATGAGAACTTAACCAATAACACATGATCTTCCAATGAGCCACTGAAATCCCTTACAAATGCCTAGAATAAATATTCCATCTTTTTTATAATCCTTATGGGCTCTATATTCATCTAATGATGAACCCCATTACTCATTTTCAAGTGTGTCACAATGTATTTCTATATGGATTTCCAGGAACAAAACATGAACCTCTGATATCTGTCTGATACGATCGAAACTGGTATGAAATGTCTCTTTAAAAATAATTGGATACATATTTTGGATATATCCTTTACTATATTTTTTTAATCAATATGGATGAAATGCACCGAATGGTGCTATCGTGGGTGCATTCAAAAGATATGTGATTGTTGGGTACTTAGGTGCAGCAGAATGGCTGACCAAGGACGTCTCTTAAAGGAGGAAGTAAATATAACAATATATTAAAGGTAATTTTAAAATAAAATAAAAATAAATAATAACATTATATATAAGGATGGGTGGTTTTATTGTTTATAAATCTAGAACACTTTTTCTAGAAGATGATTTTATTTTTTGGATTTTAGTTTTTAAATGAAGTTCCATTAAAATGACACAACAAGAAGATGTTTTTTAGAAAATATTTAAAATGAGTAATCGATCTAATTCTAACTATTCAATCAGTTATTTATCATTATTATTTAAACTAAAATACATTTAATTATGATCACCAAATTGGATAACCCTAACCCTATGATAATTAACTTTACCACCAAGATGAGGTGAATAAAACCCTAGGTTATTTTCAAAAAATGTAATCGCATAACCATGATTTGATTGATGTTATAAGGATATTTAGTGGTCATTGTTAAATAAAGGCATATATCCATTATAAAAATGAGTATTATTTGAGTTTAGGGATTATGTTTGAATCCTAAAAATTTATCCTGTGTGGTTCTGAATTACAGATTAATTTCGCGCTCTCACAATTCACACAATTCTCAACCTCGACTAGTTTGTGTTTATTGTTCAATTGGTTTATAGTTTCATTTAACATAAAAACACAATTTACAGATAATATAATGTGAATTAAATTATCTAATTAATCAAAATCAATTACAGAATAAGAATAGAGGTTGATTGAATACTAAAAAGAACTACTCTTCAATGGGCGGTGTAGTAATCGCAGAAATGTTTTGCAAGTACAATGGTTTAGAAAGGGTAAAACCATATCTCATTTATAATATTGATTCCAGTCCAATTAGAAATATTAGGATATAATAAAATTTTAACAAAAAATAATTAAAGATAATAAATAATGTAAGGACAAATAAGTTTATTAAACAAAGACAAATATTACTTCATGAGTAGGAGATGAAGGCATTGGTGAATGGATCCTTGCTTCAAGATATCCCCCTATGAGTATAGGGAGTTCCAGAACCTCTAAGGTGGTTAGAGTAATCCTCTATAACCCCTAAATGAAATCACTTAAATCCTTTTCTGATCTTCTAAATGAGGTTCCCAATGTGTTAATTTATAGGCAAAGTGGGGACTGGTTTTGGGAACCCAGTTTTTGAGATACGACTTGCGTATTGGTTTGGAGTTTGTAAATTCTATTACCTAGAGATAGACAAAATTATAAAATAAGTATTCCATAATCTTTACAATCTCCATGTAAAATTTTGAACCCAATTGAGGACGATAGCGCGAGATATGGCCAAAATAGAGAACCAAACCATTGGCTTCATGCAGATTCAGTCCGCTGGACAGATCGGTTTGGACGGACCCCTTAATGACCAAATTGGGATTTGGTTCCCAGATAGTAGTTGTATCTGATGATGTTTTGGAGCGGACCAAAACATTAGATGATATGTTAAGGTATTTCACCCCAGACATTGAATGTGTGTGGGAGAAGTTTATAAATTTTTATAGAATTTTAATAGAAAAATAGCTTCCATTGATGTATTAAAATTTCACCTTATAAAGAGTTATATAGAAATATATGTCATATATAAACTTTTTGGGATGGTGTTGGTGAATGGAAACATGTAGGCTCATTGAATGTTGAAGAAATAATAGAAAAATTGAATATTATTGAAACCAAAATTAAAGAATCTCAATATATGAAAAATAGTTATGTCGATATATAAAAAATTGATTTTTTAATTTCATGATGGAGATCATGTATTTGAAAGTTATTTCCATTGAAGATAGTTAGTATATTTTCAATGAAAGTAAAATTATGACATTGTTACATCTAACTCTTCAAAATTATGATAATAATTTGAGTTGTTGCTTACCATTTAGCAGTACCACCATATCTCCCCAATGTTCATGATATATTCCATGTATCACTTCTAACGAGTATATACCAGAAAAAATGGATGTTTTCACTTATAAAGATATTTAATTGGATTCTTATTTATTATTCTATGAAGAGGCTATCCTGATTCAAGATACTAGAGAACATGTGTTGAGGAATCATAAAACGTTGATATTAATGGTATGTAGGATAATTTTTAAAATTATAGAGGTGACGTGGGAACATATGGAAGTTATGATAAAGAACTAATGAAATATTTTTTTTAGTTTATATTATGGAAATTATGATAATGAAATTTTTTAATAGGATGGAATAATTTAAAACTCCATGATTTCATTATATGTTTTCTTTTTAAAAACAATTTAATAACTTTTCTTGCACAAAACATTATGTCGAAATACACAATGATTTATTAATAATTGAATATTATACCATATCAATTAAAATAGTGTTAAAGAATAGTATTTAATTTTTGAATTTATATATTTAATATTTATAAAAATAATTCGACATCAGAAAAGAATAAATCAAATTTTATGCATTAAAAAGAAAATATTTTTCTAAAGGTGTTCTTACCACATTTTGATGAAGTACTAATTTGAAAAATACTTTTTGACACATATTTAAATTATATATGAAAAAAATCTTCTTTTGAAATAGTAATATAAAAAATTACTTGGGATCAATTTTTTGATTTTTTTGGAAAAAAAACAATATTTTTGATAAATAATGATTAAATATTTCATTTTAATTGAATAAAAAATTTTCTAAATAATTTATAATACTAAATTATATGTTTAATTATTTTCAATGTTTTGAAATATTGATTTTATTTTATTATTTAATCAAATTTATGTAATTTTATTCAAATTGACAATGAATTTGGTTGCAACACATTCATTATTTTGGATGATTTTTACTTTAAAAAAAATTATTTCTAATTTAATCAATAGGATTAATTTTAAATTAATAATCGTAACTTAAATTTTTTGAAATTTGAAAAATGGAATACATATTTGGAATCACTGGGTCCAAAATATGTAAATTTGATTCTTTTATTTTTGGCATTATGAATAGTAACTTTATTAATTTTTTATTAACGCGGTTTAAGAAAAATCTTGTAATTAAGGGTAAAAATTATATTATAATTTTTTTTTGGTTACCTGAAAACTTTTTGGTTCTTTTTGGATGAGTGGATGTTGAAAAAAAACCATGGGATGATATTTTAATCTCTGAAAGCCATGTGGATAAGATTATGACATTTATTATATTTTATTCAATAAAAAGTTAAATATTTCATACTCCAATGTTTAATAACTATCTCATTTTTAATATAGAGAAATAAAAAAGATAAATTAGACAATAAATAGTAATAGTAAATATAAATTATCTTTCTTCCTCATTATAATTTATTTTAAATTACTATTAAATAAACAATTATTTTAGAGTCTTACACAATGATGATGTTGTAATTCTTTAATTAATAAAAATACTAAAAATTGAAATTAAAAACAATTAGATAATTATAATATGATATTACTAATGTCATAAAATAATTGTATAAATTACCTAGAATATTATGGGTGTATTAAATTTTTTATTTCTAAATTATATTATTTATTGATATTTTTTTAGAATTCATGAAATGAATAGTGTTTAAATTGTTATCAATTATTCGTTAAAATAAATAATAATTAATTAAATCATATATAATAAATTAAAATATGTAACTTATAAAATGATTCTTATAATGTTTATAATACCATACATGACTCATTTATGATCCTTTTGGAATTTTATAGATACTATATTAAATCTTAAAGTGTAATCATCAAATTTGCCTCAGTAAGAGTTAAAGGGTTTAACTATGTGTTAAATCCAAGAGATAAAGGTACTAATACTATATAAAATTTCCTAAAATTATAAATTAAGATGATTTAGACCTATAATAATCATTTTTGGAAATAATGTGATTTTTATCCATTTTTAAATGATAATTAACTTATATTAATTTAATAATTTTTTTGGGTTTCTAGAAGTTTCCCTACCCATAATTATAAATGAAAACCTCCTCAATTACTTCTTCAGATAACTATGAGCACCCTAGAACACGAATACCATTCCAATTTCTCATCCATGAATCCTTATACATGATTTTTAGGACCATTTCTTCCAAAATGACAAAATCATGATCTCTTTAGAAGATATCTAAAAGAAGTCCACTAAAGAAGATGTAATTGTTTTACCAACACTTTCAGGTATATTTCATCTTATTATTCCACATAATTTGATGTTTCAATACAAAATTAATAACTCTAATATCATATAAATACTGATATTTTTAATTATTATGGGAAAACCATATTCCATAATTTATCTATCCTATAAAGAAACAAATTCACCACCTATGCATATGTATGAATTACCATCTCAACACTGTGGTGTAATTTTTTTTGTTTATAATCAAATTATGTGGATCGGTATAATGATAGTTATAATGGATTTAAATAATAAATATGTCATGATACTGATTCTAAATAATTATAATACCGTCGGATTCCTTACCCATTCACCATTAATGGAATGATACTATTGCTCATGTATACCTATGGTCTACTATCTCCATGAGGTAATGAAAACTATTTTCCACATTATCAATACAATAATTATTATTAAAAAATATATAATGACTATATATATTATATATGAAAATAATATAACTCTTTATATTAACTAAATATATTATATTTATAATAAACATGACTTACATGACAAAACATTCATAAGAAAATGAGGCACTTAACACTAGAAACTACGGTACTTGTAGAATTTTTTTATGTAATTTAAATAAGAAGATCATGTATGATATAATAAACATTGATATGGATTTATTATAAATTAATAACATTGTCTAAATCATTATACAATAGGATAATTCATTTCCAATAATAAAAAATTTTCTGGTGAAGGTTAATGAAAAAATGACATTACTATTCATTATTATTATAGGTAAGTATCTACTGGGGAATATTTTACATCAATGTCCATGTTTCAAAAAATGTTTTCTATATTACTTTTATAATTATCCTAAAAAATTATTGACTTTTACCCATGTTGTACATTTTCTAAAAGGATATTAATGGAATCATTGTGTCATTTTCCATACAAGGTCATTTATGAATTTTTGTACAAAAATATAGAAGGAATGTTTTTTAAACATATACAACATGATATAAATTTTACAATATCATAAAATATTAATGGATTAAATATTCCATTTCAATTTTATAATATTCTATTCAATGGAATTATTTTTCTTTTTAAATTGTGTGGCCTTTCAATTAATGTATTTTATGTTAAATAAGGAAATTATCTCAAATTTTTATTGATATTATTAGATTATTTTTATCAATTTTATCAACCTTAATTGAATATTAAAATTCATTGAGTTTGATATATCATGATAGCATCTAACATATTTAATTTAATGTTTTATGATCAACCTGACTGTCGATGTGCTATATTGATACCAATCAGTGTTTATTGTTAAAGTATTCACATTTTATATTCTAGTTTTTTGTATGAGTAATTACCATGTTTATGTTTTAGTATTTTTGTATAATGAATGCATTATAATTTTTATGTTATAGGAATATCCTTCTACAGATTCTTTACCCATAATTAGTTAGCATGAGACAAACCGGTTTGGAAAACTACTGATGTCTTTTCATTTTATGGGTTGTGTATTGGTCGAATCCTTGACGGTATTTTTATGATGTATATCATTATGTATTCAATAATTATGAAATTATTTATCGATATTCAATGTTATTATTCAATTATTATAATATTTATGTGATTATTTATAAGGAATCATTTTATTTTGATAAATTTTTGAAATATTATTCTCAAGATTTTGTTTAAACGGATTATGCTTAAGTTATACACTATGCATGAAGGTTTATGATTATTTAATAAAAATATGTTCTACTGTACACTAACCCTTACTGAGAAACCAATATCACCCCTTTCTATTGTTTAAATTTTCCTAGGATTCTAATATTTGTATTATTATTGATATGTTGAGTAATGATAGGTGAATAATTGAATTCTCAAATGAATATCTATGGTTAGTTTTATTTTTGCAATTGTAATGTAAGGTTACTGTATGTAATATGGCTTCAAAATTTACTTAATTTATTATCCACTTGGGATTGAATTTTTGTAACTATGACAATATAAGAATGAGAGGCACTAGGCCTAGGGAACTAGGGTAGAGGTCATTACAATTTCTAAACACTCATTTCACTAATAAAATCATATACCATTATGATCATCAAATAAGATGTGACTAAAAGACTCTCAATAATTGACCATTTGAAGAATAAATCAGTCCACATTATTTTATTTTAAGAGTTTCTACCCTATAGTCCAGACAACTATTTTTATAATAAATAATGAGAACTATTTAAACCATTCCATCTATACTGATTATGGAGAAATTTTTTTTAATAAATTATTTTTCCATATTTCATAAACAAAATATTATATCAATATCATAAATTTCCAATTTTTGGATTAGTTTATTTAATCTACATATATTATACATTAATTAAAAATATAAAGTACAAATATAGTCAATATGTAATCATTTTATAGAATCCATTTATATTTTATCCTATTTCTCAACATAAGAAGTTATTTTTCAATAGAACATATTAGTAGAGAAGGATGAGAACATATACCATGATGTGATTAACAATGTATCAATAACACAAGGGATCACCATGGATAAATATTATATAATTACATTATATATCATTAATAATTATGTTATACATGACAAGGAATCATATATAAAGAAAAAAATATGTGATTCAAAAACATATAACCGTGGAAATATACATGGGTGTAATATATTATATTATGAAGGATATTAAATATGGTATCACAATAATGATATACAAATAAATTAATCCATTACCCAATTTGTTAGACTAAAATATGGTCATACCCATTATAAGTTATAAATTACAACATCAATCATAGTTCATAATAATGAATTAAATCTAAAAATACTTGGGAATAAATAAATTTATTCAAATAAACTAAATGAGCTAAAAGTTGTTTTATTAATCAATCCTTTTTTCATTTTCATCCCCTATAAATTGAATAGAGATTACTTTAATTAAACAAAAAATTGAAGACATATAAATAAATATATTGAAATACCCTTAAATAAAAATGTTGATTGAAATTTATAATATAAAAAGAGAGGAATTTTATATCCAAGTATTATTTTTTTAATCATAAAATTTACACACAATTTCATATTCAATGGTCTAAATTACAGTTTATTCAAGCCTATCATTAGTAAAATGTATGGTCTCAAAATTTTACACATTATAAAAAAAAATTCTATTAAATAGAATGACTTAGAATGAATAAATTGTTGTAATAAATGAGAACATATTATGAAAAAATTGTTAATAATTGAACAATATATGTGAAAATTGGAAAGCATTTACACTTTATAATTAATATAGTTTATATGAGTTAAATATTTAAATGGTTATTCTAAATGAAATCAATTTTAATAATTTTATATAATTTTTAAACTATATATATATATATATATATTAGTTTAATTTTTTCATATTGAAATTAATTTTTTAGGCCATCAAATATAAATGTTTATGGTAAAAATTTTAATTGTTTTGTTTAAAGGATTGTTTTATGTAGTTAAATATGGTTCTCAAAAGATTATAATTTTTAAAAATTCATCATTCAATTAGATAGTCATGGATAATTAAAGCCTCATTTATGTAATAAAAATGTATATATTTTATAGGATTTGAATTTTAAATATATCCATTGATGTTATAAAAATATAAAAATCATTTTTAATACTATGTTGAAATTTTACATAAATAATTTATTTTTGATTCTCCTCTAATTACATTTTTGGATAATAGAATTCTTTTTGAAGTATACAAATTCCTAGTACATTTTATTTTAAATATTTGATCAATTTCTTTATTTAGAATTAAAATAAAATATAATTTTATCTTATATATTAATTTTTTTATTAAATTATATTTTATTATAAGAAATTATCGACTTGAATAACTATTTCTATTTTGAAATTATCATTTCCAAAACATATTATTTTTATGTATTAACATAAATCTTAAATTTAAAAATCTATTTTTGAAATAACTATTTATACTCCCACCCTATTTTTTGTTTCCATATTTGATTAGTATGATAAAGTTTAATGATCTTTGTAAAGACTCATTTTTTTAATTTGAAAAATATAATAAATAGAATGTATGAATCACATTTACCATGAGAAAAATGATTCCATGGGGGAAGTTTTGGAATTATATTTTCACAAAACCATACATTCCCACTTTAATCCCATTTACTAGTGAATATTGTCTGTAAATTTTTAAAAAATAATGATTATTTCCAAAGGTTTCCCTTTTTTACTATATAAATGTAAACCTTTTACATTGATTCATGTTATACTTGTCCTTAGAATTATTAATTCATTTAAACCCATATTAATCTACATATAACAATATTCCATATAAATTTATTTTAAGAATCCCTATTGTTTCTTAATACATTCCCTTATATGGAGTTTTCAAATGGAGAAGGTATTCTTCCAACATGAGTGTTACAATATTTCAGTATTATCATTTATTAGACTCTTATATAAAATTATTTATATCCTTGATAATTTAATTAAATATGTATCATTTTTATACTAAAACACAAATTTACCAATTATAGAAAATATATATACATTCCTACGACTATGAAAAAATTAACATCGATTGTGCAAACATACAGGCTACCTGATCTACGATGTGATGTGGTTTGATTTTCTGGATTATATCTCAATTCATATTAAAATAAAAAATTCAAAAAATTACTAGGATTTAAAATTTATAATTAACATTATTATATTTCTAATTTTTATACACTATTATGCTTTCAACTATACATGAAAATGGGTTGTAAACTATGCATATGTGTGGACTACCCCAGAACAAAAAATTTCATTTTTCATACCCAAATATGTTAGATGATTATATAAACTAGTAAAATTAATATATATGATAGTTGTGTAATGATAATATTTCATATTATTTATATTAAATTTATGTAATAATTGTTTATTACATGTTTCCTTTTTTATCACACTCTTGGTTTGGTAATTTTTAACACCCATAAGAGTGAAGTTGTATTTTTTTTCATGAATTAATAATAAATTTAATATTCTTAAAGAAAAATTTACATATAATTTATTTAATAATTAAAAATTCTATTGGACTAATAATAATAGTATTTAATTGTTTTCATAATATATCACATTTTATAATGAAACATACCAAAAAAATCTTTTATTTGATTTTAACTTCACAAATGATTAACAAAACACCAAATAAATTGAATAACATATTTATAAATTATATTAAATTATCTATTACATTATATAACCTTGTCATGTAATGATGTAAATTGGTATGAGAACGAAAAAATCACCACTATTAAAGAATAAAATTAAAATGACTATTATTTTTGACACCCCGTTTTGAAAATAGATGATAAATAACTATTATAAATATTATTTATATTTGAAATGAAATTTCATAAATGTTTTGAAAATGAAAAAATATTTTGAAATATTTTTTTATAATAGTAATGTTTTTTATATGGGTTTAGAGGTAGTTTTTGTTTATTAACGTGTAGGTATAGGGTATTATTGTCTCGAGTATTTATCATAGATCATAATAAATTATCTTTATTTAAATTTTTTTTTATATTATCATATATATCATATTATAATGTAATAGTATTTTTACAACTTATTTTCATAGTAAGTCATGTTCTTTATATCTTCATTGATATGAATCAATGGTTTTTTAAATGATCTTTTCTAAAAAATTAATCCCCTATATTTAAATGGATTTACCATCAATATACATGTATTAACATCATTCCAATGTTATCCTTTCACTAGTATAAAATGAAATTAAATTTATTCTACAGTGATATATAAATTCCCATTTAATTTAAAACTAAGGATTATATATCCTTTAAATGATGTGGGTTTTATTTAATGTAATTATAAAATATTTTAATCAATTTCCCAGCCATATAAAATATAGTTATTCATTATATACTTCATTTCGACATATGATTTATTTAATTTTAATTTCACATTATTGTAATTTTTTAAATGAAATGTTTTAATATGGTTCCTTTTAAATCTTTTAATTTATTGTTGAATGTTATTCAGAAATATATGTTATTTATGATATCATGAGACGTTTATAAATATTTTTTCTGATATTTATTTCATGTCAAAATAATTATTATGGAATAAATTAAATATTCATAAATCACATAATAAATTCATTTTTTTGGTGATCGTTATTTTTACATCAACTGGTCTTGTTTTTTATCATTACATGATTTTTTTTTGAAAATTAATGAATTTGATATTTCATCCCATCAATATTTTATTGATGAAATGATTTAGTATTATAATAAAGGATATCATATTTATGGATGTTGATGGGTGGGTTCCAAAGACTCCTTATAATTTAGTTGTTATAATATTATATGTCATGATATAATGATTCAGGGATATACACATATTTATTTACAAAACTAAAAGAGAGGTTATACTTTGATTCTTTCAAGTAATTAAATTTTGGCTGTTTCCAAGGATTTTTCTGGGATACGCCTGCATCGCCTGTGTCCACGCGATGGCGTCACATTTATATTCATATATTTCCTCCTTGCAAAGGTGGGTGGAATTCATCACTTATTTATATTTGATTTCTCCATGATCAAAATAAGATTATGGGATGTTGGTTTATCCTTCTGTGGATTCCTACTCAGAATTTACCACATATCCTAGGTCTCACTTACAAATTAAGACATGTTTATGAAACACATTCCTAGATCCATATCCTTATTGTGTATGATTAATTATGCTACTTATGTCTAGAATTGTCACAACCCGACCCTACCTGTGCTCGAGACTCAACTACCCCAGGCCCGCCTCCATAGGCCAGGGGCTGGCAACCAGCACCGAAGGCTCAATAACTCAGGGAGGCCTTTGCCTAAGTACTGGCACACACACACGCAGCACACTCAAGGAAAAAGTGCAGAGTAATAAAGGAAAATCAAAGGGAAACTGCTATAAATAAACCACAAGGAGCATCGACCTCTAACCGTACAAAGTACAGTGCTGAAAAGGAAAAAGGGGAAAAACACGCGCTCAACCAGAAAAGGTGCCACAACCTGGAAACATGTAAACAAAAAGGAAACAGCTGATGTTTCTCCCACCTAGAACCCTGCCACGACCACCACACGTGGTCCAAGCTACCAGGCTCTTTCACTCCACTGAAGCCACGCTCCACCTGTCCGTCTTCTACAAGGGCACACCAATTGCGGGAAAAGACCAAGCAGGGGTGAGTATAAAAATACTCAGTAGGATATCCCGAAGGCTCGAGGGAGCAACAAAGGTGGTACCAAAGGGGTGAGCAGTAGAGCGAATAGAGAAAAGTAGAGAAGAACAACCGAGTGAAGTAAAGAGAACAGTAAGAGTCCAGCTCAACCCAACAACAGAAAGGAGATAGACTCGTCCAGACACAAGGAGCTGAAAATGGTGAGAAGATGAACTTCCCGTCGAGTCTTCACTACCCATATCAGGAGAGTTGTCTTGTGCCACCACGAGAATCTAGACACGGAAATCACGTCGCATAACCCGCACATCTTTGTCCCTCCTGGAAGGAGAGTCACCAAACCCAAGAAGTGGGTACCAGAAACAAGGTATATACACATCCTTATGCTCAGCAAGAAGCCCAAACAACATTGTAAGGGGATCTCCATCCCGTATCTCAGCCCATGAAAACGAGTTTCCAAAAGTCCCATAAGTAAACCATCGATGCCTAGCATCCCGCACATCTGCCCTAAACTACAAGCCATGGGGATCAATCATCACACCTCGACACTATCCGCTTTGGGCGACACTGACTCGCTCGCACGGTTTTAGATCGCATCACAAGAACGCGTCTCAGTGGGGAAAGCACCCCTTGAACTTGAGAGTTCTAGGGAAATTCAAACCGAATCTCGTCACTACCATGCAGTCGAGAGGTATTTTCAAAGTCAAAGTCGTCACAATAATGACCCGTATAACCAAGGGTCCTGCTCTGGTAACCACGGAGGAAAGCCACAGGCTAGCCTAGTAGAAAGGACTGAGCCTGGAATGCCAACAGGTGTCCCACTGCCCAGCCCTGCTGGAGGGTAATTCATAACCAGATATCAGGTGACCCACTACCCAGCCCTGCTGGAGGGTAAACCATAATAAGATACTGGGTGACCCACTCCCCAGCCCTGCTGGAGGGTAAACCATAATAAGATACTGGGTGACCCACTGCCCAGCCCTGCTGGAGGGTAAACCATAATACATCGTCAGGCGACCCACTGCCCAGCCCCGCTATAGGGTAAACCATAATAATATATTGGGTGACCCACTGCCCATCACTACTGGAGGGTAAACCATGATACATCATCAGGCGACCCACTGCCCAGCCCCGCTGGACGGTAGACTTGGAATAAGTCGACAAGCGACCCACTGCCCAGCCTTACTGGAGGGTAGACCTGGAATTAGACGACGAGCGACCCACTGTCCAGCCCTGCTGGAGGGTAGACCCTAAGAGGTCGTCGGGTGACCCACTGCCCAGTCTCTGCTGGAGGGTAAACAATAAGTGCGTAGGGCGACCCACTGCCCTATCTCTGCTGGAGGGTAGACCCTAATTGTGTCGGGTGACCCACTTCCCAGTCTCTGCTAGAGGGTAGACCCTAGAAGCCGATGAGTAACCCACTACCCAGCCCTGCTTGAGGGTAAACCCGAAGAAGCAATGAGTAACCCACTGCCCAGCCCCGCTGGAGTGTAAAACTCTGAACTAATCTGTCCATCTCTACTGGAGGTTATAACAATGGCCAACCAAACACGGAGTGGGTATCACGCAACCACCCATCTCCAGAACAACTCTCCCAAAAGAGATTCAACACCTGTTCCATCACAGGGTTCCATTAGCACCGATACTAGTCGATCCATCAAGAACGAAACCAGGGGGAGACCACTCAACCCTACTGGTCAAAAAAATGAGCACATAGAGACCCTCTACGTCGCGAGAGGTCAAAGTACGCAAAGCAGAACCCAGCACGCACATGGGGCCCACACAACGTGTGGCCCCATCGCAACCCCAACCTAGCGCCTAAACATTCTTAGGTACGAACAACTACGTGTACATCCATGCCCTCCCGTATACTCCCAGAGTATACCTCACTTTCAGCCCAAGGGATAGCGTGCACACGACACCCAACGTCAACACAAAGGAGTGACATAACAAATCCACCTCAAAGGCCCAGTCACGGCCAACCACATCTCGTGAACCATTTATATCACTCTCCCAAGAATTTGCGATCACACGCTAAGGTTCTGATACAAACATGGTAGGACAAACCGCCACCGAAGCACCTTTCAAATTCCACATTTCCCAAAATCGTGCAAGAGGCTCCGCACAGCCAAACAGATCACACCGTTGTAATCCTCGTGGAAAAAACATGAAAGATCGACTACTTACTCGCCTCCAACAGATATCCGACGAAAAAGGTCACCAACACAGCCTCACGCCTGAACGGCGTCCTGTGATCCCAAGCCTCGGCCTCGAAAACAGTCGGGTGCATCGCACCATTGAGATCCCCTCGGGAAAACACATCAAAAGCACTACTCACTTGAGTGCAACAAATATCCAGAGAAAAAGATACGTTCCGGCGCACCGCACTCGAGCGGTGCTTCGTGGGACCTGCAACCCTGTCCAGAAACACAACGAACGGATCTCACCGTTGTGATCCTCTTGAAAAAGCACACAAGATAGACTATCCACTTGTCCAAAACGGTCTCCCGATGATAAATATGGAAAATCACCGTCGACACCCAAACGACCCTCATGGGCCCTGCACCATCAGGCCGAATTAGGGAGGGAAGATTGCACCATTGCAATCCCCTCGGAAAAACATCCAGAATCGACTGCTCGCACGCCCCGAACGGAAGCCCGGTGAGAAAGTCGCTGAAAGCTGCACGTAGCTCAAAAGACAGGCCATGGTTCCCATGCCTCAAATCCAGCTTCAACGCCCGAAACCATCTTGGAAACCTCTGCCTTAGAGCCAGGGTCGCAATGCCGCTGACGGCGCTCAAAATGGACGTCGGACACATCCGCTCCTTCCAAAACAAGAATCTCAGGAAAAACACTCGTCCAGTTAAAGACGCATCGCACCTCCGAGGCCCCTCATTTCAGGAACGAAAAATTCCCAAAACCCACTCTAAAACGTTTCCTCGACGCCAGGAAGGCTCTGCCACAGATGGCTTGCAAATCGGACACCCGTAGTGGAAGATACGGGTGTCCGAACACAAAAGGGACAATCCCCTTGGGATGGACCGGCCTGGACCGGCCGGTCCGCCCGTTCTGGGCCGGCCCGCGCCTCAGCCGTGCGGGACGGCTGAGGACCCACGGTCCTCCATTCACTGACCAGCTGCTAGTGGCCCGTCTTGGTCGCGCGTGGAGACCCGCAGAGTGCGGGTCTCGGTCTCCCGCGTGAAGTCGCGGGCGCGACTTAGTCCACCCGAGCGCTGTCGCGCTCGCCCGCCGCGAAGCCAGCTGCACCGACGCCCGGGATCCAGCCATCGTCCGCTCATCCTGCTCCTCCTTCTGCCTCCTGAGCCAACGCCACCACCTCCCCCTGCTGCAGAACCACCGTAACCCCCAAGAACCGGCCGGGAACTCCAAACTACTAGGAAATACTAGCATACTTCGTCGGGCGACTGCGGACTCCTCGTAACTCGGATTTTGATTCCGAAAGAAGAGATGGAAAGAATAAAATGTGTACTACACGACCATGTAATTTTTCTGAAGATTAAACAACAATTCGAAACTATAATTTTGGCTCAAAGGGGGGTTCGGGATTCAAATATCAAACGAACACCGTCTACCTCTTGGGCGTTGCCCGGAGCTTCACGGAGGATCCGCCGCTGCGCCTTCGCCTTGACGGAGCTTCCTCGCCGGAGATGGAGGAGGAGAGTATGGAGGAGCTGCCGCCTATTTCTGTCCAGGAGAAGAAGGAGGAGAAGCATATGGAGGGGGTGGGTTAAGTGTTTAAATAGAAAACACTTAACCACCAGCCCGTCGACCCAAAACCGAACTCCCGACGGGGTCGAGATTAAGCCTCCCCTAGGCCAAAATCCAAGCTCTGAATGAAACGGGAGTCTCGTAATTTTAATCCTAGACCCCGTTCAAAGGTTATTAAATTGAACTTTTGAGGCTTCCAAGTTACGAAAATGCCCCTGGGGCCATTTTTCACAAACGGGCTGCGCCCGCGAAACTTACACCCCTCCTAGGGTAAACGGCATGCTCCGAACTCAACGGTGCCCTCAGTTTTTCAATCCAAGCCACCGTACAATAAATACACGAGTTTCACCATTAAACGATTAAATTAATTATTTAATTTATTCGTTTAACATTCCGAGAGCTAGCGAGGGGTCCAAACGTCCCGTGCCGACATGTTTTATGTCGTTCCTAGGGTAAACACACCATTCCGGAACCATCCGTAGACTCGGATCTCTGATTTTGATCATCGTTTAGGAGTTATCCCATTTATTTGGCGTTTCCAGTGTGAACACACTGAAAATTTAATTCTGGCCACTCTGAGGCTCGGAATCTTACGCCGTCTGAAGGCGCTGCTCTGGAATATTATCAAGAATATTCCAAATTCTTTCTCAGCAAAAACTGGGTTCTTACATAATTCCCTCCTTCATGATTTTCGTCCCTGAAAAGCAAAACTATGGAGCAACACAGGGTACTAAGCCCACACCTGGCTTCCTCTTACCCAGAAGAACCCACGCACAGCTCTGCGTCACCGCACACAGACCAGAGGATTGATCTGTTCACGCTAGGTCGGCCATCGTCGTTGTCATGCACCCACTCCAAACTTTGGGGTTAGGGCACCTCTCCATCCTTTTTCACGGCTTAAAACGACCCGAAGGCTCTTGGGGGTAGCTCACCTATCCAACCCAACCTTTACGTCGCACGCCGCGACTGGAATCACCACTCGCACCTAAAACAAGGCCCGATGATTCCGTTCTTAATAATATCCATATGGTGAAAAACCCAAGGATATCTTGTCATGAAAGGTTCCACAGTCGATGCTCTCTTATATTCTCAAAAGGCGAAGGAGTCAACACCATTGACTAAAGGAAAAGGTCTCATTCCTTTTTCCTTACCAACACAGGGTTACACCCGACGCCCTGCGTCACCCTAGTAACCCCTCAAACAAGGTGTAGAGAGAAAAGACTTTCACACGCAGAGCCTAACAATTCTACAGTAAAAAGTAGAAGAGTCACAAGGGGTACCTCTCACCATCCCATGCTCTGCAGGATCATAGAAATCCAAAGCTCGCAGATGTCTATGGTCCCAACTATCAGCTCCCGGAGCCTGACATGGACCGCCTAGTGGTGATGGGGAGATCTTGTAAAGTCATCCCCCACTACCAGCTCCTCCCACCCCTCTGCTAGCACAACCTCCCTGGGTACTACTCCGATCACGGTGCTGCCTCTGCCATGGTGGTGCGCCTGCTGCCTGCCCGATGCTCCTAGCAACTTGGTTCGGGCAGTCTCGTGCCAAGTGACCTTGCCCATCACAAGCATAACACCGACACTATCTGGGCTGCCCTGGTGCCCTCCGGCGCCACTGTGGTGTACGACCACGGCCCGAGATCCACTCACAGAAGGGAATCCCCGGCTGAGGCCCTGCGCCTTTTTTCCACCATGGTATACGACCACGTCTCCAAAACCCGCAGTGGGAAGGACACCAGCATCGAGTTTCTGCATGCCGACGCCCACTAGATGTGGCAGACGTCTTGGCTCTAACGTGCCTGCTGCCACCACCAAAACTAGAATGCGGCAGGAAGCCCTCTGTCACCAGTACCTGCTCTAGCACCCAGGCATATGTGGAAATTCCCAAGGGTACTATGACAACATGAATCTCTCGGTGGAGACCCTGCTCAATCTTCCATGCTCGGATGTTGTCGTCATGGACCAAGTCCTGGTAAAAGCGTGCACGGTCTGCAAATCTAGCCGCGTAATCGGCCACCGTCATCCCTCCCTGCTAAAACTGGAGGAGCTCCTGAATCCGAACGGAGCGCAAGCAGGAGGGGAAAAAATCCTCACGAAACAACAACTGGAAGTCGTCTCACGAAAGCGACGACTCGTCAAGAAGCTGAGTCACCAGACTGCACCAACGCCGAGCTTCTCCACGAAAATGGGTGGCTGCAAAAGACACTCTCTGATCTGTCGGTGTCTGCACAAGCCTCAAAAGGGGAACCACTGCCTTGAGCCAAACCTCTGCTGCCTAAGGGTCTGGCTCACCACTGAACCTTAGCGGTCTCTGCCGCTGGAACTCACGGAGCGTGCTCAACCTGCGCTCAAGCTCAGCTTGCTCTTCTGAAACTATCTACTCCTCAACATGTGGGGGTGCTACTACTGGCCCCCCCAGAGAAAGGGCTCGCATGATGGGTCCTGGACTGTGGCCTTGTAGCTCACAGGGTCGTCGTCACGAACCAAAGCTGGTATCCTGGCTGGCTGTCTTCGCGGAGACATCTTGAATATTATCAAGGAGTGACGTGGTCAGATGAGCATATATGTATATACCAACAACAACAACAACAACAACGATGGGGAGCTGACTTAAGAAGGACAGTCAAGACTCAGTCCTATGTGATGCACAAACAAATTTTCCCTGCTACAAGTGTCTCAGCATGCCGATTCAACAAGCGGGTTATCAAGGTCATGATGAATGGATATGTTGGCCGCCGCACCATCACTGGACTCCCTGGCATGAGAGCTGCTCTCGAGACACGTTAACACTATTTCCCTAAATCCCAACTAGTACCTTTTATTTTAGGGACGTCCAAACAGCGTCACAAGGAATGAACCACCTCTGATACCACTTTTTCACGACCCAACCCTACCCGGGCTCGAGCCACAACTACCCCAGGCCCACCTCCATAGGCCAGGGACTGGCGACAAGCGCCGAAGGCACAATAAATCAGGGAGGCCTTTGCCTAAGTACCGGTACACACACACACAGCACACTCAATGAAAAAGTGCAGAGTCAAAAGGAAAAGCAAAGGGAAACTACTATAAATAAACCACAATGTGCATCGACCTCTAACAGTACAAAGTACAGTGCTAAAAAGGAAAAGGGGGAAAACACGCGCCCAACCAGAAAAGGTGCCACAACCCGGCAACAGGTAAAAAAAAGGAAACAACTGAAGAGTCTCCCACCTGGAACCCGGCCATGACCACCACACATGGTCCAAGCTCCCAAACTCCTACGCTCCACTGAAGTCACACTCCACCTTTCCGTCGTCTGCAAGGTCCCACCAAGTGCGGGCAAAGCCCAATTAGGGGTGAGTATAAAAATACTCAGTAGAATACCCCGAAGGCTCGAGGGAGAAATAAAGGCGGTACCGAAGGGGTGAGCAGTAGAGAGAACAAAGAAAAGTAGAGAAGTACAACCAAGAGTGCAGTAAAGAGAACAGTAAGAGTCTAGCTCAACCCATCAAGAGAAAGGAGATAGACTCGTCCAGACAAAAGGAGCTGGAAACTGTGAGAAGATGAACTTCTCGTCGAGTCTCCGCTACCCATAGCAGGAGAGTAGACTCGTCCAACCACGAGAAGCTAGACACGGAAATCACGTGGCATACCCCATGCGTCTTCACCCATCCTGGAAGGAGGGTAACCAAACCCAAGAAGTGGGTACCAAAAACAAGGTATATACACAACCTTATACTCAGCAAGAAGCCCGAACTACGTTGTAAGGGGATATCCATCCCGTAGTACAGCCCAAGAAAATGAGTAGCCAATAGTCCCAGAAGTAAACCATCGATGCCTAACATCCTGCACGTCTGCCCCGAAATACAAGCCAAGGGGCTCAATCACCGTACCTTGACACTATCCTCTTTGGGCGGCACTGACTCGCCCACACAGTTTTAGATCGCGTCATAAGAATGCATCTTAGTGGGGAAATCACCCCTTGCACTTGAGAGTTCTAAGGAAAGTAAATCCGCACCTCGTCACTGCCATGAAGTCGAGAGGTATTCTTAAAGTCAGAGATGTCACAACCCTGAGCCGTATAACCAATGGTCCTGCTCCGGTAACCACGGAGGAAAGCCACAGGCTAGCCTAGTGGAAAAGAAAGAGCCTGGAATTCCAACATGTGTCCCACTTCCCAGCCCTGTTGGAGGGTAATTCATAACCAGATATTGGGTGACCCACTGCCCATCCCTGCTAGAGGGTAAACCATAATAAGATACTGGATGACCCACTGCCCAGCCCTGCTGGAGGGTAAACCATAATAAGATACTGGGTGACCCACTGCCCAGCCCTGCTGGAGGGTAAACCATAATACATCGTCAGGCGACCCACTGCCCAGCCCCCTAGAGGGTAAACCATAATAAGATATTGGGTGACCCACCATCCAGCCCTACTGGAGGGTAAACCACAATACATCATTAGGTGACCCACTTCCCAATCCCGCTCGAGGGTAGACCTGGAATAAGTCGATAGGCGACCCACTACCCAGCCTTACTGGAGGGTAGACATAGAACTAGACGACGGGCGACCCACTGCCCAGCCCTACTGGAGGGTAGACCCTAAGAGGTCATCGGGTGACCCACTGCCCAGTCTCTGCTGGAGGGTAAACCATAAGTGTGTCGGGCGACCCACTGCCCAGTCTCTGCTGGAGGGTAGTCTCTAATAGCATCGGGTGACCCACTGCCCAGTCTCTGCTGGAGGGTAGACCCTAGAAGCCGATGAGTAACCCACTGCCCAGCCATGCTGGAGGGTAAACCCGAAGAAGTCGATGTGTAACCCACTGCCCAGCCCCACAGGAGGGTAAAACTCAGAACTGCTCTGGCCAACTCTACTGGAGGGTATAACACTGGCCAACCGAACACAGAGTGGGTATCACGCAACCACCCAACTCTAGAACAACTCTCCCAAAATAGATTCATCACCTGTTCCATCACGGGGTGCCACTAGCGCCGCTACTGGTCGATCCATCGAGAACGAAACCATGGGGAGACCACTCAACCTTGCTGGTCAAACAAATAAGCACAAAGATACCCTCTACGTCGCAATAGGTCAATGTACAAAAAGTAGAACCCAACATGCATGTGGGGCCCACACAACCTGTGGCCCCATCACAACCCCAACCAAGCGCCCAAACGTTCTCAGGTACGAACAACCACGTGTACCTCCAAGCCCTCCCATATACTCCCAGAGTGTCCCTCACTTTCAGCCTAAGGGCTAGCGTGCACACGACACCCAACATCAACGCGAAGGCATGACGTAACAACTCCACCTCAAAGGCCTAGGCATAACCAACCACATCTCGTGAACCATTTATATCACTCTCCCAAGAATGCGCGATCACACGCCAAGGGTCCACTGCAAACATGGTAGGACGAACCGCCACCAGAGCACCTTTCACATTCCACATTTCCCAAGATCATACAAGAGGCTCCGCACAGCCAAAAGGATCACACCATTGTAACCCTCACGGAAAAACATGCGAGATCGACTACTTACTCACCTCCAATGGATATCTAATGGAAAAGATCACCGACACCGCCTCACACCCGAACGACGTCCCATGATCCCGAGCTTTCGCCCCGAAAACATTCGGGTGCATGGGTCCATTGTGATCCCCTCAGGAAAACACATCCAAATCACTACTCACGTGAGTGCAATGGATATCCGGAGAAAAAGATACGTTCCAGCACACCGCACATGAGCGGTGCTTCGTGGGACCCGCAACCCAGTCCCGAAACTCAATGAACGGATCACAACGTTGCGATCCTCTCGAAAAAGCACACAAGATGGACTATCCACTTGTCCAAAATGGTCGCCCAGTGATAAAGATGGAAAATCACCATCTTCGACAAAACGGCTCTCGTGGGCCCCGCACCATCATGCCGAATTAGGGCGGGCGGATTGCACCATTGCAATCCCCTCGGAAAAACTTCCAGAATCGACTGCTCGCACGCCCCGAACAGACACCCGGTGAGAAATTCAATGAAAGCTGCACGCAGCTCAAAAGACGGGCCATGGGGCCCACGCCTCAAATCCATCTTCAACGCCTGAAACAGACCTAGAAACCTCCGCCTCAGGGCCAGGGTCGCAACGCCGCTGACGACGCTCAAAACGGACGCTGGACGCGTCCGCGCCTTCCAAAACAAGAATCTCGGGAAAAATGATTATCCACTTAAAGACGCGTCGCACATCCGAGGCCCCTCGTTTCAGGGACTAAAAATTCCCAAAACAATCTCAAAAACATTGCCTCGATGCCAGGAAGGCTCTTCAATAGACGACTTACAAATCGGACACCCGTAGTGGAAGATACGGGTGTCCGAACACAAAGGGGACAATCCCCTTGGGCTGGACCGGCCGGTCCGCCCGTTCTGGGCAGGCCCGCAGCTCAGCCGCGCGGGCCGGCTGAGGACCTGCGGTCCTCCATTCACTGACCGGTCATGAGGGGCCGGTCTTGGTCACACGCGGAGAACCACCGAGTGTGGGTCTCGGTCCCCCGTGTGAAGTCGCGGGCGCGACTTCTTACACCCGAGCGCCGCCGACCAAGCCGCTGCGCTCGCCCGCCGCGAAGCCAGTTGCTCCGACGCCCGGGATCTAGCCACTGTCAGCTCTCTCTACTGCGCCTTCCGCCGCCTGAGCCAAGGTCGCCGCCTCCCCCTGCAGCCGAACCACCGGAACCCCCAAGAACCGGCCGGGAACTCCAAACCACCGGGAAATACCCAAAAACTTCGTCGGGCCGTTGCAGACTCCTCGTAACTCGGATTTTGAATCCGAAAGAAGAGATGGAAAGAGTAAAATGTTTAATACATGACCATGTAATTTTTCCTAAGACTAAACAACATTAAACAATATCATTGGGGCTCAAAGTGGGGTTCGGGATTCAAAACAAAAACGAACTCCACCTACCTCTTGGGCGTTGCCCGGAGCTTCACGGAGGATCCGCCGCCGCGTCATTGGCTTGCCGGAGCTTCCTCGCCGGAGATAGAGTAGGAGAGGATGGAGGAGCTACCGCCCACCGCTGTCCAGGAGAAGAAGGAGGATAAGCATAGCGAGGGGGTGAGTTAAGTGTTTAAATAGAAAACACATAACCACCCGCCCGTCGGCCCGAACCCGAACTCCCGACGGGGTCGAGATTAAGCCTCCCCTAGACCAAAAACCATGCCCTGAACACAATGGTGGTCTCATAATTTTAATCCGATACCCCGTTCAAAAGTTATTAAATTGAACGTTTGAGGCTTCCAAATTACGAAAATGCCCTTGGGGCCATTTTTCACAAATAGGCCTCGCCCGCGAAACTTACACCCCTCCTAGGGTAAACGGCACGCTCCGAACACAACTATGCCCTCAGTTTTCCAATCCGAGCCCCAGTTTAAGAGATACTTGAGTTTCACCATTAAACGATTAAATTAATTATTTAATTTACTTGTTTAACGTTCTGAGAGCGAGCGAGGGGTCCAAACGTCCCGCGCCGACATGTTTTATGTCTTTCCTAGGGTAAACACCCCATTCCGGACCCATCCGTACACTCAGATCTCTGATTTGGATCATAATTTAGAAGTTATCCCATTTATTTGGCGTTTCCAGTGTGAACACACTGAAAATTTAATTCCGGCCACTCCGGGGCTCGGAATCTTACGCCGTCTGAAGGCGCTGCTCTGGAATATTATCAAGAATATTCCAAAGTCCTTATCAGTAAAAACCGGGTTCTTACAAGAATTTACAAAATATATTGATAGGGAATAATCCTTCGGTTAGTAAAGTATTCACGTTGGTAATCTTTGTAATGCATGGATGCAGGAATATGGGTCACTTATATTCTTCCTCATGAGAGATATTGTTATGGGAGTTAGAAATGAGGCATTCTGTGGCAATCATATGGTATCTTATTCCATAGGCATGAATTCTGATGTTTTCCTTAGAATACCATCTTTAATATGGGGCATGCCACGAGTTTAACGTCTAGAGCAGAAAAAGTGAGAATAATTTGAATGCCTTATTGAGGAAGATAAAGGAAGTACATCCATATAAGGGTTTACCTGTAAGGATCACGATATGGATCGATCATAATGTCTATGGAGGCGGACCCTGGATGTTGTGTATCATAAAGATAACGATGCACATATTGAAAGATGATATGGACACAGCTGAAGCTGGATTAGAGTGGGTGAAACCCTAGGAGGGGACACCAGGGATTATAGTTTGTTGGGACTGAACCTCTTGGAGGCATCCATTATACCCTGTTTAGAAGAGATGGATCGAAACCCACATACTTTGAGAGGTATGAAGTGTTTCTTATAATCTTAAACTGGTCATCACTAGAGAATTTATCTTGGTTGGACTGAGTGTGGCTTTTATACTGAGACTTCCCTGATCTTGCAGGGAGCATAAATGATGTGGGAGAATGGGGCATTTACAGTGAGATATCTCAGTAGGATTTCATTGTTCTGTCAAGATGTGGCAGTCTAATTAACATCTGGATGGATCATAGATATCTTACATGAAGATTATGTAGAGGATGGATATGTGAGGATGTTGGGTTCGATCCTCAAGATGGTTTCCTACATAACCCAGTTGATTAGTAATCAATTTACAGATAATTCTAGGATCCCATATAGTTTGACACCATGCGGGGATGAAGAGTGTGAACTTATGTGAAGATGATGGTGTCAGGCTAGAACCTCAGGGACGTTTCCAATTTACCCCAATAAGTTGGGAACCAATTTCCACATATTTCAACAAGATAATCGAGTTTTATAGAACTGTTGTATTCCTAGTTAAACTGGGACTTGTGTTTGGGGAATACGCATTGATGTTTACCTAGGGGACCAAAAAGAGATGTAACATCCAGGAAGGGGTGTGATTCAAATTGAGATAATAGCGATTTTTTGAAGTCGATACTGCAATACATGAGGTGAACCCTTAGAATCAGATCACTAATGTATACAATTGGTTGGGATTGAACCTCAAGGAGGTGTCATATGATCCTTGTTTAGGATATTGGGATACAAATCATAGTAGATTGGAATGTGTCTGTGAAGACCCGGAATTCCTATGGATTATTTTTTAAAATACATGGGAATTTTACGAGTCTGCAGTTTCTGACGGCGCTTGATTCCGAGGCCCGGTGTGCCCAAAATCAATTTTTGATGTTTCGTTCAGGTATGTTCAGTAAACGTACGAGCGGGTTTTTATAACATTTGAACCAGTGCCCAGAATCGAATTCTGAGGGCAACGTTGAACTCTCAGATCTGATGATTGCATAGTGAGACCTTCACAGCAGTTGTGTTCTGATGTGAGTAGAAGATGGTTTTTGGGAGGTTATTAATTTCATTTAAATTGAATGAAATAAAGTGTAAACTTTATTTTATTTGGTGGATGTTAAAACCACCAAGTGGTGGTTGGAGGTGGGGGCCACCACACCATAACCTCCCGTGAGAGGTTATGGTGGTGGGGCCCACTCGGGCATAACCTCCCATGGGAGGATAATTATGTCGGAGACCACCCAAGTATAACCTATCCATTAAATAGTAGGGGTGGGGACCAACCGACCCCTACTAAGAGAGGAGGATAAAACATCCCAACTATCCCTCATTAATGAGAGAGAGCCTCTTGACTTCCTCACCAATTAATGTGCCACCTCACATGAATTAAACTGGTGGAGTCAGGTTTTAATTCACTAATTTGAATTTCGTGCCAACATTAAAACAATAAGAAACTCTTATTATTATGTTGGCATAATTCTCTTTGGTGGGAGATGTTGATAAGAGATTTCGGTAGTCACGATGTGGGCCCTGAAACATAACCAAGAACTCATAGTGGTTGTAACGACACCTGAAGGCTGTCTTCTGTACATCCTCATCTAGAACTATGAGTTGGTGATAGCCTGATCTGATGTCTATCTTCGAGAACCATCGTGCTTCCTTGAGCTGATAAAAGAGGTCGTCAATCCTCAGGAGTGGTTAGTTGTTATTCACAGCCACTTTGTTCAGGAAACGGTAGTCCAAAGATAGTACCAAGCTCCCGTCCACCTTCTTGGTGAATAGAATCGAGGGCTACCTAGGGATAACCATTGGGTTGGATGAATCCCTTCCCCTGCTGGTCCTCTAGTTGTACCCTCAGCTCGTGAAGCTCAGCGGGACCCATCCAATATGCTGGAGTAGATATCGGTGCCGTCCAGGGGTACAGGTCAATATATAATTCCACCTCTCTACGAGGAGGTAGTCCTAGAACATTGTCATGGAAAACATCAGTGTAATGGTCCACCACTACAGGATAAGCCAGAATCTCCATATCTACTACCCCTAGGGTAAGGCAAGCCAACTAGTGAGTGATCGGTTGTACCCTCCTCCGAGTATATCCCTCCTGTGCTGCAAAGTTTCCCTTCTCACTGGTGAATTTGATCCTGCTCCCATCTGTGTGAACACACCGCTCTTTTCTCCTAATACAGTCAATATGAGCATGGACTACAGATAACTAGTCCATACCTAAGATGACATCATAAGGCCTCGACGCCACTACGAGGAGATCCTAGTCGAAGCTCTCACCTCTTATAGTAAGATCAAACTCCTGACACCGGTGTGTAATCGTTGAGTCTACTTCCATAGGAGTCTCTAGCCGTATGGATCGAGCCAACGGCTCCGTTGGTATCTCCGAGCTCCGAATGAGGGCAGTGTCTATGAAAGTGTGACTGGAACCAGTGTATATAAGAACGACAGCTAGGGTGGAGTATACAAATATCGTACCTCAAATCATTCCCAGATCGTCGTGATCGTAGGCCTCATCTGCCTGAAGCTGTGCTCTGCCCTGTCCACCTGCTCCCTGTGGTTAGGGTGGACCTCCTAGGGTGGTGGTGGCAACAACTCATAATATCGTCCACTGCCAGATGCACGACCAGCTCCTCTGCCACATCCACCTCTTCCCTACATACCGCCTTGATCGAACCTCTGCCTCTAACAGGGAGGTCCATGAACTATCTGTCGATCATATGTATGTTTGGTCGGACAATCACGGGGCATGTGACCATGCTCGCTGCAGGAGAAACACTGTCTGCTCCTGGTATTCCTGTCTCTGTCTCCACTCTAGGTGCTCCATATAACCAATAATAAGTTGTGCGATCAACCACCTGTAGGCCTAGTCCTCTTGGACCTCTGCGTCATCTGTCTACGACCAACTGCAAAAGACACCACTGCATGTCGGCTAGTGGTGGGTCTCGATGATGGGGACTGCTCAGCAAGGAAAATCTCCACTAGGAGGGCTCTCTCCAACACCCCTGTATACATTGGGATTCTATGAGAGATAACTAAAGCTCTGTTCCCTCACCTGAGTCCCTTATCAAACGTCCTGACCCCGAAGAACGGGTCCTGTACCATTTTAGTGGAGTAGCACGAGAGGTCGATGAACCTCATTGAGTACTGCGCCACCTTCTTTCTACCCTGTTGTAGATGCAGTAGCTCATGTATCTGCACCGCTCGAAGAGTCGCTGGAACACACTCCGCCAGGAATAGGCTCTAAAAGTCTGTCCATAGAAGTGACGCCTCATAATGCATCTAGATCATCAGAATCCACCATCTTTATGCCGCTACCCGAAGGAGGCAGGCAGCAAGGATCACTATGTAGTCTGCTGGCATCCCTACTAGCCTGAAGACACTCACCATAGCCTCTAGCCAATCCTCACCCGCCTGTGGGTCTGTCTCCCCTGGAACCAGGGTGGCCTCTAGCACTGGAACTCAGGCAACGTGCTCAAGCGGCATGCATTGTCTGCTGCTCGGGCTAGTGGCATCGGTGGCCCAATGGAAAGTAGTATCGTTGGTGCCTCCGATGGTGCCTCAACTGGAAGAGGGCCCCGTAAAGAGGCCTCATCGCTCGGTGGGCTATCAGTATATACAACTCTCGGTGCACTAGCTAGTCATCTGTGGGGAGGCATCTTGAATGAAACAGATGTGACACGATCAAAACACTATACCTGGTCAGCTGACCAGGTTTGAGCTGACTTAAAGAAAACTTTTGAAAACACACACGCAATCCGTGTTTTTTCTCACTAAGTTGGAAATCAGATATCAGGGTCCTGGTGTATGGATATATCAGCCGCCTGCACAAACGCTGGACACCCTAAACTGAAAACCACCCTCAGTACCCTTAAAATTATTGCTTCACAGTAAGCAAATATCATAGTCCTAGGTTATGCGGTAGAACTGACATCCTTTGATACCAATTTTTCATGACCCGTCCCCCATGGCCCGCATCGTGGAAACACCAAGATCACCTTCCATAGGCCAGGGGCTGGCGACTAGCACCAAAGGCGTAATTCCCTAAAACTGGGAAGGTGTTGCCTTTATAAATCGTAAACACACACAACCAGAGAACCAAAAAAAGAAAACACAAAGTAAAAGCTATATAACAAGTGTACTGAATATAAAGGGGGCTAGAATAAAGCCTAAATATAAAGTAAAAATACAACTGAAAGCTAATACAACAAAAAGGGACAAATAGATGAAAGGTGAAAGTAGCTCTTGGATCGTGCTCCGGGGTTCCTACATGAAGGGTTGGTAGAGATGGCCTCCTCATCACTCCTCGACCATCAGACTCCATCGTGTATCAATACGTCGTAAGGTCCTCCTCTGGGTATCGTCCAGTCCAGGCGCTCTCGGCGTCTTTCAGCACTGTCCATTGTCTGCATCCAACAAAATGAGGTGCGGGCATAACTCGTGCATGGGTGAGTATAACGATACTCAGTAGGGACCCTGAGACCCTCAAGGTCTCACAAAATCTTACAAGGATAAAAAAGTATTATTTCAATGGATAAACAATAGTTAGGTATATGCCCATAAATATAACTAAGTTATCAAGTAACCCATCTCAATAATGAGGAAAACACAAAGGACATTGACTCAGCTCAAAGCAGGATTTTCATTAACGAAACCAAGACTGTAGGAGAACTCCACCTTTGTTGAGTACAGTGGCCCTGTCACAACTCCGAGGAACTACTCACTAACCATATACTATTGAGGTACTCCTCCTGTCGAGTACTGCGGGTCTGCTGCCAAACCGGGTGCTCCGTCCGCTGTGGGTCTTCCACCAAACCGAGCGCTCCCCCAAATAGCCGTCAGAGGTACTCCTCCTGTTGAGTACCACTAGTCTGTTTCCAAACTAGGTGCTCCATCTTTCGTGGGTCTACTGCCAAACTAGGAGCTCCATCCACTAGGTTAGTCGAATCACTCCGAGTTGAATCAGTCAAGTAGTCATCATGTCTACAGCTACTAGGTCTCCGCACTCCGCCTGCTCGTCTCGGGGAGGTTCCACTCCACAAGCTACTTTTTGATACTCCAAGTGTCTCAAGGTATCATGTGGATGTATCTAAAAGTACATCCATGTCATCGTGGTTTCAACGCAAAAGACAACGCGTCAATTGGACCTCAGGTCTGTGTGTTATTAGCATTTTAGACTCGAGGGCCTGGTTGGATTCGTGTACGAACAAACCTGACTGTGACATAACTATACCCCGAACTCCAGTGGGGTATACCCAACTGACGGCAATTCTCCAACAATACTGGCATCGTTGTTGGTTCGTCAAACAGATGTTTGGTGCCAAAGATATGGCCCATTAAAGTAAAGGGGATGTAATGGGCCCAGGCCTGGTCCGACCCGGTCGGACCGACTCGGCCCAACCCAGTCTGGGCCGACCGTGTCAAACTTGCTGGGTCTGACCATACCCATTGGGAGGGTCAGCCTGCTATGTTTTGATGGGGTGCGCTGGGCCCGGCCCAACGGACCGCGAGGGCGATTCAGCCCGATAGTCGCCATGTAGGCCGCTCGGTAACTCAGCTCGGAAGACTGGGCTGGTTCAGCCATTGACACCGTAGGTGCGCTGTGGGTTGGCTCAGTAGGACGGTGGCCGAGAGGCCAGCGGCCAGGCCATGTGGGGTGCATGCATGCTAGCTGGGCTCCGGTAGGCTCCAGGCGCACTAGGTAGGCCGCGATAGGAGTCAAGTAGGCGGGTAGTGCGCCAGAAGGGGCACAGGGCACCGGGAAGTGCGCCGCCAAGAGCGTGGGGCGCTGGGAAGGGTGTTGTCAGGGGCACAGGGCACCGGGAGCATGCTGGTAGGGGCGCGGGGCACCGAGAGCACGCCAGCATGGGGCTCGGGGCAACGGGAGTGCGCCAGCAGGGGAGCGGGGTGCCGGGAGGGCGCCGGAAGTGGGCGCGGGGTGCTGGAAACGCATCGGCTGGAAGGCGTGGGGCGCTGGAAGAGCACCGACAGGGGGCACTGGGAAACAGGAGAGCAAGGCACTGAGATCACACCGGCAGGGGTCACGGGGCATCTAGAGCGTGAAGGCAGGGGCATAGGGCGCCGATCAGCACACTAGTAGGGGCACGGGGCTCTAGAAGCATGTCGGTAGGGGCGCAAGGCATCGGGAGCACGCCGACAGGGGCGTGGGGTTCCAGGTGCGCACCAATAGGGGCACCGGAGTGTGGGTAACACACCGGGGCACTGCAGGGGCGGCGAAGTTCATGGAGGCCAAGGGTAGCGCGACCTTTGTTCGCCGCCTTCGTCGCTATCACCGCATGTACCTCCATTGTCGTCGTCACTTCTTTTCCATGTCGTAGGGAATCACAAAAAAGTAGAATGACAGAGGATGTTAGGCCCTATTAGTTTGGCCCGCATCCTCTACATTTAGAGGGGAACTCAAATGGCTCAACGAGATAAGCAGTTGATTAAAACAGGCCTAAAACAAACCCTTTCTATCCGATGAAGGGGATAAGAAAAGTATAAAAACATTATGAAATAAAAACACCTAACTTTGATTCGCCGGTAGACGTTCATTGACGTCGTTGAATGATGGTCGTCATTTCGAGGTAGATGATCACATCCCACGTTGAAGAAGCCCGAGGAAGTAGGTCGGAGGGAAAGAGCGTCGCTGATGTTCTTCGCGTTCTTCGTGTTCTTAGTTGGATGTCTTCTCCCAACATCCTCTCAAAAGCTCCCACAAATGAGAATTATGCCACCAGAATAATAAGAGTTTCTAATTGTTTTAATGTTGGCAGTATATTCAAATTAGTGAATTAAAACCCGGCACCACCAATTTAATTCCTGTGCAGTGGCACCTTAATTGGTGAGGAAGTCAAGAGGATCTCCCAAATTAATGAGAGAGAGTTGGGAGGTTTTACCCACCTCCATTAATAGGGGTAGGGTGGTCCCCACCCCAACTATTTAATGGAGAGGTTATTCTCGGGTGGTCCCCGCCATAATTATCCTCCCAAGGGAGGTTATGTGCGTGTGGGCCCCACCACCATAACCTCTCATGGGAGGTTATGGTGTGGTGGCCGCGACCTCCAACCACCACTTGGTGGTTTTAAACTCCACCATATAAAATAAAGTTTACACTTTATTTTATTCTATTTAAAAGAAATTAATAACCTCCCAAAAACCATCTTCCCCTCATGTCAGAAAGCAACTGCGATGAAGGTCTCACTAAGCAATCACTGGCACTACGAGTTAAACGGTGCCCTCAGAATTCGATTCCGAGCACAAATTCAAAGTTATAAAAACCTGCTCGAACTGTTATTGATATTTCGGATTCATTAAATTTCTATTTATTTTAAAAAAAATCCACGAGAATTTCAGGTCTTTACATTCTCCCAACCTCAGGGCTTTACGTCCCCATAAGCTACAACTCACACTAAGGGAACAAAAGGGGGTATTGAGCATGAATTTGAGCCTCCTGCTCCTATGTGCACTCTTGGAGGTTCCCTTGCTACCCACGAACACACACCAGAGCAATTGACTATCCACACAGGACCCGCTCCTGTCGATCCTCAATCTCCTCCGAAACCTCCATGAATGTCCCCCCTTCATCAATGTCTATCTATCCATGGTAGATGATGTGGGATGGGTCGTGCTCGTATCACCTTAGCCATGATACGTGGAATACATAGTGCACCCGATGCAGCTGAGGTGGTAGAGCCAACCAGTAAGCCATCTCGCCTACTATGATAAGGACCTAGAAAGGTCTGATGAAATACGAAGATAACTTGAATCCTCGGCCAAATCACCATAGACCGCATTGAGGTGAGACCCGTAGAAAGACGTGGTCCCCATCCTTGAACTCCATAGGTCTCCGTCTCTTATCCGCATATGACTTTTTTCTGCATCTTGTTGTCTTCATCCGCTCTAGGATGATCTGCACCTTCTCCATGGTAGCCTGTATCATCTCTGGTCCCACTAGTGCTGACTCCCCTGGGTCTGTCCAGCACTGCGGAGATCTACAAGGTCGGCCATACAAGGCCTCAAAAGGTGCCATACCTATGGGGGAGTGATAAATTTAGTTGTATGAAAACTCCACCAAGGGACGGTGGTCCTCCCAGCTACAACCAAAGTCAAGGACACATGCACGGAGCATGTCCTTGAGGGTCTGGATGGTCCTGTCGGTATGACCATCAGTCTGAGGATGGAAGGAAATGCTCAAGCAAATCTGTGTCCCGAAAGCTTCTTGCAACCCCTTCCATAGCCAGGTAGTAAAGCGTGTATCATGGTCGGAGAAAATAGAAGAAGGTAATCCATGTAAACACACTATCTCCTGTAAATACAGGCATCCCAAGATCTCATCTGAGCCCTGCTCTCTGCTCTGTAGGAAGTGGGCCGACGTGGTGAGTCAGTCGACGATCACCCAAATTGAGTCCTGACCCCTAGATGTACATGGAAGACTCATCAAAAAGTCCCTGGATATCCCATCCCACATCCACTCCGGGACGTCTAAGGGATGAACCAAGCCTACTGGTACCTGGTGCTCTGCCTTCACTTGCTGACAAGTGAGGCACAGTGAGACAAACTCTACTACCGCCTTCTTAATACCTGGCCACCAATGCTGTCATCGAAGGTCCTAGTACATCTTCACCACTCCTAGATGTGCCTATAAAGTGTAAGTGTGGAACTCCCTCAACACCTCATCCTGAATTGCAACTAGTACCATGGTACGTCCTCTGAAGAGGATGATGTTCTCCCCACCTTCAGAAAATCCATCAGTTTCTTGCTCTGTAGATATATGAGCACGTCGTGTCTCACAGTCAGTGTCCCCAAGCTGTGCCTCCCTGACTCGCTGAAGAAGTGGGGGAGTGACTGTAAGAGAATATAGATAGGCTGCTCTATCCCCATCCAGAAAGGATATCTGCAACGCGGCCAACTGGTCCATCACCTCACCTTGCAGCTGAATGTCTGATCCCTTACAGAGGGCATCTACTACCACATTCCCCTTCCCAGGAGTACAGACTATCTTGAATTCATAGTCCTGGAGGAACTCAAGACACCGCCATTGTCCCTGGTTTAGGTCCTTCTGAGATAAGATATACCTAAGACACTTGTTATCAGAGTACACGGTAAAACGTTCGCCCATAAGATAGTGCCACCACATCTTCAAGGAAAAGACCACTGATGTTAAATCCAGGTCATGGGTAGTGTAGTTCTTCTCATGTTGTCTCAGCTACAAAGAACCAAATGTGATCACTACTCTCTCCTACATCAAGACACACCTGGGTCCGGTCCCTGATGCATCGCAGTAGACTACGTAACCTATGCCTTCCTCTAGAAGCCTCATGATGGGGGTCCCTAGTCAGCCACTACCTAGCTCCAGAAAGCTCTATTGGCATCTATCTGACAACACAAAGGGTTTCCCCTTCTTCTTCAAGGCTGAAAATGGTGCTGCAACTCTAGAGATGTCTGGAACTAATCTCTGGTAGTAGCCATCCAATCCCAGTTAACTTCGTACCTCCGTCACACTTTTGAGTGGCTCCCACGCAAGTACCGCCACGATCCTTGCTGGATCCACTGCAACTATTACCTCTGAGATGACATGTCCCAAGAAGTGAAACTCTCGAATCCAAAACTGGCACATTGAGAGCTTCCCATGAAGCTGGAACTCTCGGAGTGTGTACAATTCTACCTAAAAATGGTAGGCAGTATCTTCCTCAGTGGTCGAGTCGATGAATACTATGAAAAAGAGATCTAGGTATGGCTTCAAGATCCTGTTCATGAGACTAATGAATACAACTAGAGTGTTGGTTATGTAGAAGGGAATAACCAATAACTCGTAGTGGCCATAACGACACCTGATTTACGTCTTCTGTACATCCTCTTCTCGAACTCTGAGGCGGCGATAGCCTGATCAAAGGTCTATCTTCGAGAACCATCATGCTACCTTGAGCTGATCAAAGTGGTCCTCAATCCTATGGAGTGGGTACATGTTCTTCAAAGTCACCTGGTTCAGGGGACGGTAGTCGACATAGATCCTCAAGATCCCGTCTTCCTTCTTGGCGAATAGAATTGGGGCTGCCCAGGGAGAAACACTACGCTGTATGAATCCCTTCCCCAGTAGGTCCTCAAGCTATACCCTCAGCTCACGAAGCTCAGCAGGAGCCATCATATATGCTAGAGTAGATATTGGTGTCATCCTGGTGTATAGGTCAATGTAGAAGTCCTCATCTCTGCGAGGAGGTATTCCTGGAACATCATCAGGGAAAACATCCATGTACTGGTCCACCACTATAGGATGAGTCGGACTCTCCACATCTACTACCTCTAAGGTAATGCAAGCTAACTGGTGAGTGATCAGCTATATCATCCTCTGAGTATGTTCATCCTGTGCTGCAAAGGATCCCTATTCACTAGTGAAGGTGAACCTGTTCTCATCCGAACGGACACACTGCACATTTCGCCTAATACAGTCAATCTGAGCATGGACTGTAGATAACCAGTCCATACCCATGATGATGTCGTAAGGCCTCGACGCCGCCACGAGGAGATCCCAGCCCAAGCTCTCACCACCTAGAGTAAATTGACACTGTCATCACTAGTTCTTAATCATCTAGTATGAATCTGTAATAGTCTCTAGCCGTAAGGATCAAGCCAACGGCTCCATCGAATCACTCAGAGTCGAATCGGTCAAGCACTCGTCAGGTCTACAGCTACTAGGTCTCCACACTCTGCCTGCTCATCTCCAAGAGGTTTCTCATCACAAGCTACTGGTCGATAATCCAAGTGTCAAGAGGTCTCTTGTGGAAGTATCTCAAAAGACTGCCACATTATTGGGGTCTCAACGTAATTGATGGCGGGTCAATCAGATGCCCGTTCTGTGAGTTTTTAGCATTTTAGTCCCGGGGGCCCGGATGATTTTGTGTATAAACCAACCTAACCGTGACTCAACAATACCCCGAACTGTAGTGGGGTATACATAAAGGGATAGCTATGCTCCAAGAATACCAGTGCTGCTGATAGTTCTTCAAACGGATGTCTGGTGCCAAAGATATGGACAACGAAGGTAAAGGGGCAGTAATGGGACTGACATGGCCCAACCCATTCTGGGCCGACCCGGTATGGGTCAAACTGCTCAGACTCGCTAGGTATGACCCGGCCCATTGGGTGGGTCTATCTGCTATGTTTTAACATTGTCCATAGGGCCTAACCCTGCGGACCGCGTGGGTGATTCTTCCCGGTAGTCACCACGTAGGCGGCTCAGTAACTCAGCCTGAAAGACATGTCCAGTTCGGCCAGTGACACCGTGGCGGCGCCGCATATCGGATCTGTAGGTTGATGGCTGGGAGGCCTGTGGGTAGGCCGCGTAGGGCACGAGCGGGCGGGTTGGGCTCTAGTAGGCTCCGGGTGCACCGGGCAGGCTGCAGTAGGAGCAGGGTAGGCGGGCAGCGCACTGGCAGGGGGTGCGGGGCACCAGGGAGCGCGCCGACAGGGGCGCAGGGAACCCGATAGCACAACGAAAGGGGAACATGGTGCCGGGAGCATGACGGCAGGGGCGCGTGGTGCTGGGAGTGAGCTGATAGGGGGAATGAGGCGCCGGGAGAGCACCGGCAGGGGCGCGGGGCACTGGAAGCGCACTGGTAGGGGGCGCGGGGGCACCGGGAGCTGACTCGCAGGGGGCGCAGGGTACCGGGAGCTCGCCGACAGGGGGCGTGGGGCAACATGAGTGCGCTAGAAGGGGCGCGGGGTGCCGAGCAGCACACTGGCAGGGGCGCGGGGCACCCGCAGTGTGCCGGAAGGGGCGCGGGGTGCCGGGAGCGCTCCCGTAGGGGCCCGGGGAGCTGGGTGCACGCCAAGAAGGGCGCGGGGGTGCGGGAAGCACACCAGGGTGCCGTGGGGGCGACGCAGTTCACGGAGGCCGCGGGTAGCGTGACCTTTGTTCGCCGCCTTCTTTTTCGTCACCGAGTGTACCGCCTTTGTCGACGTCGCTTCTTCGCCATGTCGTAGGGCGTCACAAGAATGTATAATGATGGAGGATGTAAGGCCCTGTTAGGTTGGACCACATTCTCTGTGTTTAGTGGAGAAATCAAATGACTCAATGAGATAAGAAGTTGATTAAAACATGCCCGAAACAAGCCCTTTTTATCCGATTAATGGGATAAGAAAATTATAACAACTTCATGAAATAAAAACCCCTACCTTTGATTTTTCAATAGACGTTCGTTGACGTCGTGGAAAGATGGCCGTTGTTTCTAGGTAGACGATCACGTCCCACATTGAAGAAGCCCGAGGAAGTAGGTCGTAGGAGAATAGCACCGCTGACATTCTTTTCATTCTTCACGTTCTTCATTGGAAGTCTTATCTCAATCTCCTCTTAAAATCTCCCACCAAAGAGAATTATGGCAATAGAATAATATGAGTTGCTTATTGTTTTAATGTTGGAATGAAATTCAAATTAGTGAATTAAATCCCGGCTCCACCAAATTAATTCATGTGCGGTGGCACATTAATTGGTGAGGAGGTCAAGAGGCTCTCCCTCATTAATGAGGGAGAGTTGGGAGGTTTTATCCTCCTCCATTAATTAGGGTTGGGTGGTCCCCACCCATACTATTTAATGGAGAGGTTATGCTCGGGTCGTCCCTGCAATAATTATCCTCCCATGGGAGGTTATGTGTCGGTGGGCCCCACCACCATAACCTCTCATGGGACTTTATAGTGTGGTGGCCCCCACCTCCAACCCCCCACTTTGTGGTTTTAACCTCCACCAAATAAAATAAATTTTTCACTTTATTTTATTCAATTTAAAAGAAATTATGAACCTCCCAAAAACCATCTTCCACTCACTTCTGAACACAACTGCGGTGAAGGTCTCACTAAGAAATCACCAGCGCTTCGACTTCAACGGTGCCCTCAGAATTATATTCCGAGCACCAGCTCAAAATTTATAAAAACCCACTCGTACGTTTACTGAACGTACCCAAACAAAACTTCAAAAATTGATTCCGGGCAAACTGGGCCTCAGAATCAAGTGTCGTCAAAAACTGTGGACTCATAAAATTCCCATGTAATTTTTTAAAAAATTCTACAAGAATTCCGAGTCTTTGGATTGGCATGGGTATGGGAGGCTGGGAGCGTGCTGGGGGACGATGCCGGCCCAGGGGGATGGGTCGTGACAACGTCATGAGGAAGGGATTACTCTTGGATTAAGCCCATCTTAAGGGTTTACTAGTCACTACTACCCTCAAATCCAATGTGATCCATGAATAGAGTGATAAACAAAATGATGTAATGAACCAGATAGTTGCATCATGAATAATGCGTCAGTGATGGATTGTGCGGAGATTACATATGGAAGAAGCCCATGGTGATAATTCTCAAGGGGAGAGGTATGGGGTATTGAGACCGCCTATTCCAATCACCCTATAGTCTTAAAATATTATGGAGGAAAAGTGGAGAAACAATTCTAAATCCTTCAAGGAAGGATATTGGTTGTACTATGATGGGTTCCCATCACTAATGGGTAGGTGAAATTCCATATGAGGAGGATATCATTCCTTGTATGGAATATATCACTCTTGTAGAGATGAGTGGAAATGGAAATTGTGAGAGGATGGGCACCCCATGTTCTTTCCAATGGGTGAGGCTATAATTTAATGCCATGTGCAAAAGATGACGATTCTTGGATTTTTAACAACCTATATCTTGGACATGGAGGGCTCACTCTGCTCCCCATTCTAAATACATAAATGATACCCGCCCATTATTGGTGAATGAAAGGAACTAGAAATTCCTAACGAGAGAGAAGATGATGAGTGGTCGATAGTGGGAATCATGTTAACATAGATATGTGAAAAAGAAATATCTATTTTCGTACCCATGTGAAAATAATGAGGCAAGGTAATGAAACAATGGACATGACAGGAGGTACAAGGAAATGAAAACATGAAATCATTAAGGGACACACAGGGGATGCCTATGAAATATATTGAAGTTTCATAGATGATGGGCTCAAAAATGGAGTTTCAAATTAAAGTAATCCCATGGAGCATAAAGTTATAGGTTCGTGCAATAGTAGAGGCTTTCTCACAAATGAGTGAGTTATGAGTGGATGATGAGTCACAAAAGGGAATGTATTGTGACTAATAAGGGTTTTATCAATGATCATTCCACAAAGAAAATGGAAATGGGAGTGGTTCAATGTCGTACAAGACCACCAAAATGAGGACCTATAGGGGACTTGTCATCTGTGATCTTATACCATGAAGGAGACATGGCTTTCACGCTATCAAGAAAGATGCAGTTTAGTGTGTGCAGGGGAAACCCCATGGCTTGTATATCGTTACCCTGAATGGAGGGGGTTCCCTTAAATATATAGGGATAATTCATGGAATTAGAGTAGAATATTTTTGGTGAGGAAGCTTCTATTAGGAATCACATTGGTCCTGTAAAACTGTTACATGCAAGACAACCTTTTACACTCCACCCCACCAATTTTTTGAATCATCCATGGACATTTTTGTTTGGCCAGGATGCATGATAGGATTTTGATGTCGCATTGGGAGCCTAAGATTCTTACTTTCGGGCCAACCTTTTATGCGTCAACCTCTCCACTTTTATGCATCTTTCATGTCCATTATCAATTTTATTAGAGAACTATTTGATTCTGACATCACATTCGGTACATAAGGTTCTTGCACACATATTTTCATCTTGTTCCTACCCATGGAAACAAAAATATCTTTGCTTTCATGGAATGATCTGTTAAGTCAAAGGGTGGAATCTGTTTCATTAAATATGACAGTTTTGATGGTCAAATGAAATTAGGTTACAAAAAGTTCCCCTCGTTGGACTTTCTGCTGAATGGTGACCAGTAGGTAGAGTTACGAGGGAAACCCAGAAGAGATTGATGTATTTGCAGAGGTGAGTTCAAAATATGATGGACGTTGAAGTAAATACATTGTATAAAAACAAGGGACACATTTCAAACCTATAAATATGTGAGGGGATGATTTACATAGTAATTTGACATTCTATATGATAGGCTACTTTTTTCCTATGCGCATTGGTTTCTGAATTTTATAAGGAAAACCCAAAATCATTTTGTTCTTTATATGAAACCATTGACAGAATAAAAACTACCATTTTTATTGATTTTGAAAAGAAACACATGGTACAAGTGAAATCACAGGGGATGAAAATAGTGCAGGCCAAGGGAATCATTAAAAAAACATCATCCCCCAATGAAGAAAAGTGCCTATGCTAAAGAAATAGAACATAATTTGATTTGGGGATTCATTAGACACAAATAAATCTAATACCTGGTTCCCCTACCTCCATGTGTGGATGATCTCAATGTTGTTAACTAGGATCTGTATGTACTTCCTGATTAGAAAAAAAACGCACACCCTTTGAAATATACGCGCTTCGTACATGGATTTATTTTCGGGGACATCTATTTAATCTTAGGAATGACGAATATTTTCTCACTCCAATACTCAATATATTCTGCCACACCCTTCTCTTTTTCAAAACTCAATCAACATGGCTTACCAAAAGGATTCTACTAAGACGGATGTTGAAATTTCCATGTGGAGGGCATGGATGACTGGGAATCCTCAAATACATAATTATAAGAGGGTATTGTTGGATAATATGAATTATTTGGGCAAGATTATGATATTTTAGAATGATTAAAATAGTTGTGAAAGTATCCCTATTGTGGAATTTGCAATACAATATAATGTGTCCATCCCGAGAAGTGACACTAACTCACCACGATCAAGGTTCACACATGAAGAAAACATTCTTATATAAAATATCATTTTAAATAGTTATGCAAACATATAGTATTGGGGAATTATCATCTATGCCATGAATGAAAATACTAGGATTATCATGGGATGTTAACAAGTTCATGAAGAATTCCTTACACACTATACGTGAACCATCCACCGATGTATAACAGATGAAACTGTGGGCATGAAAAAAGACTGGGACCTGAGATATATGGGTAACATAACAAGTGAATGTGAATGGTTGTACTGGGTAATCCACACATGTGAGGAGTTTGGAGAATTTTTTCACCATATCCGGATCATTTAAGCTATATTTATGTCACAATTTATCTTCTCCATCAATAATAAGTGGTTTCAAAGTTATTCATGTAGTGGCCCCATGAAAAAAATATATTCCACCTACACAATGGAGAGGTCACTATAAGTCTTTGGGGTATTTGATTTATTATGGGAATTTATCTTTAGTGACACCAATATAAATAATTCAATCTAATTAAAAATATCTATGCTAATAGAGCACAACCCCCCCCCCCCCCCAACATGACACGACACCACATAGATGCAGTGAAGGATATACTGGTAATCTAGCACACCCAAAAGGAAATCCAACACCCTATGTGGTATGTCTTGTTCATAAAGAGAGATTAGATTGTGGGGATACCGGGATGAGGGATGCAATGCAAAAATTCATCACCTAGGGACAAGGAAACATTATACCAGGTGATCTTGTAGACATGAGAATATAAGTAGAGGGGGTACGCAATGGATGAGTACTAGAAACCATGTGTGTGATGCACTGCCTTTCTAAATGCCTACAAAAGTGGGTGAGTATTCTAGATGAGTGATATAGGGATGGGGTTCAATCCGTGGACCTTAGTAATTACAGGTATCATGGTATCCCACAACAAGGTCATCATTTTGAGTTCCTTTCTTGGAAAGGCATCACAATATTTTGGGGAACATCTTTACGGGAGCCACACCTAGGAGAATCTATGGACCGTAGTAGATATTTCATTGGTGGATTGTAGCCCAGTATTTTTATATTGCATCCTATTCACTTTTTATCATCTAGGAAATGACATATAACCATGTCAATTGAATATTGGTGGGTCCAACCACTGATAGTCAATGATGAAGGGGTAAAGCTCCTGATCGGCCAGCTGGTGAATGATTAGTGAGGTTCACTGAAACATAGGTAAAAACTACATTGCATCAAGGGATTTTTTCTAGTGTCCTAGATCTATGGAAAGATCCTTTTCAAACCAAAGGTTCTATACTTTTTTCTATAATGTTTGGACTCCTTCATCAATTTTCATATAATATTTATCTATATGATCACAATTAACAACACCCATGAATCATCCATCAACAATGATATATGTTTTCAACTGCTAGATTTAGTGAGATGATCATGATACCCATACTGTAACACCCCGAGATTTTATGAAAAATATTCTTTTAATTTCATTAATTTCTTGTGTTGTATTCTACACCAAGATTACCTTGCGCTATACGCAACACCGTATTAGCTTGTAGTATACGCAACACTATTCTTGGACTGTGTTACACACAATTTTGATAATAGTTATTCTACGCAACATTGAGTATATATATATATATATATATTAAATGTATAAATGAAATATGGTTGGATTATGTTATACAAAACAACGAAGGATTCTTTCACAACACGCAACCCTGACTTGGCTTGCATTACACGCAATCACGACCTTCCTCGATAGCGTGTGTTGTACGCAATACCGGGTTTTAATAAACAATGTTATATTATTATAATATTTTCATGAACTAGCAATTATGAATATTATTAACTAAATTTTGAATTTTATAACATTATTATTCATCTTACACATTTCTAGAGCATGGTATAAGAACAAAATAAATTTTTCAGGTAAAATTAGTATTTTTCAAAAAATGCAGTTTTACCGCCTTTTGATGGCGCACCCACATTAAATATAGTTTTTGACATGTTTATAAGTTCAATTTGACAAAATAACATTCTTATTTGGAATCATGAAATAAAAATTTACTTGGGGTAAAATTTTCATATTATTCTGGTAACTTTCACATTTTAATGAATAGTAAAAACACGATATATTTTAATTAAAAACAACTTTTTTTATCGTAATATCTTATGTGGTTAAATTATAATATTGAATGGTTTTAAAGTATAAATATAATACATTTTTACCATTTAATATAATGTATGTCATTATCATTGATTTTACCTTGAATTCGTAAGTTAAATCAATTCAATCTTTTGCAATGTTTTAAACAAAAACCCGTTTTTATTCGACAACGGGATTAATTTTAATTTAATTTTTGCAACTTCTGTGTTTTGAATTTTAAAAAATGGATTCCATATTTGGAATCAGTGGGTCCAAATTATGTTAATAGGATACTTTTTATTTTTGGGAATTATGAATAGTAACTACGGTAAATTTTATTTACCGTAGTTAAAGGTAAATCGGGTAATTAAGGGTAAATATAATAATTTAAAATTACCCTAACAAATGTAAAAATCCTATTGGATTACTAAAAGTCGACCCATATCACCTAAGGGTCGGATTAGAATCACTTAATGGACATTTTTCCATGAAAATAATTTAATTGTTATTAAAACCAAAGAAAGTGACAACATGTCACTCTCTTAAATCTTATAAGTATAATAATTTTAAATTAGTGATAAACATCATAAAATTTCGAAAATGAATAGTCTCCAAGAATCTAACACAATTATCTACATCATGAGAATTTATTTAGAATTTTTTGGGAATAAATGAGTATCATTAATTGTGACACAATAGTGATTCATAAATTGTTTATCTAGTGAAAAATCAAGAATATTGTTTTTATTAAACTAATAGTGACCATAAAATGCACAAATACCTAACCAAAACATATTGTACATGTAAACGTAAATTATAAGCATCCAATTGTCTAATATTTGACCATTTGGAGCCTTATAAAAGCGATTATGACACTTATATTATTTTATTTGAAATGATGCCAAAGTTTTCACCTTCATAATTTAATAAATATAACAATTTAAATATTGTGATTTTAAGATGATAAATTCGATTAAAAGTATTATGGTGAAAGTTAATATATTTATCTTCATCATAGGATTTTATTTTAAATTTTTATACAACAAATAAGTATATTTAATAATTATACAAAAATGATGTAGTAATTATTTTATTAAGAGATAAACCAAATAAATGGTTTTAAAAATAATAAAATAAATATTATATGAACTATTTAATGTGATAAACTAATTTTATAGATACATATGACCTTTTATTAATATATTAAATCTTTTATTTCGAACATATCTTCTGTATATATTTTATTTAAATTCAAATAAATGAATAGTGTCAAAATTGACACTATTGTTATTTTACAAAAATAACATATTATAAAATTGTTTAAAAATCACAAAAATATTTAAAAATTATAAATTAATATTTATATGGTCTATAATGTTATAAAGTAAACAATTATGTAAAATTCACAAAAAATAAGTAATTATTTGTTATAATTTAAAATTTAGAATTTTATTACCACAAATAAACTTAAATAGATTAAATAAGGATAAATCAAAATGATATGGTTTAAAATAAGATCCAAACATGTCTAAATTTGATTGTTTGATGACATTACAACCCTATATCATCTAATATTCGAATTTGAGTCATTTTTGGAGGTTTTTATGTGGGGTTAGATTTATTATAAATTAATATTTTTAAGAATTCCTAAGGTGCCCCTCTCCTCCCTTATAAAAGGGCACTTCCTCCCCCTCCTCCTCCCACCACTTTGAGCACTAAAGCTCGGCCAACCCCTGACAAAATCTCTTCTCCACTTCCATAGCAACATCCTAGAGGTTCTGGTCTTCCTCAAAGACCAATTTTAGTGCCCTAAGAGGAGGTCTCAAAGAGGCGCTTCAAAGAAGAGGTAATTACCGTGACCAATTCTTTCATCATTATTTCTTCTTCCACTTCTTCTTCTTAGTTTGTTTCATTATGAAGTAATAACATCAGTATCACTCATATACTGATATGTTATTTTAATTATGAAACAACCCTATTTCACCATCTATCCATCGTACGGAAAAAGAAATCACCGCGCGTGCGTACGTACGGAATACCGTCTCCACGCCGTGGTGTAATCTATTTTCCCCCACCACCTTACATGGATGGGTATAATGGTGTAAAGAATAACTATACATAGTTATTAAAACATCATATTTATTCTGATATATTGTATAATCCACTCCAATTGAATTCAATAATTATGGAAATGATATCATCGCTCGTGCGTACGTACGGACTACCGTCTCCACGACGCGATGAGATTCATTCTTAATGATTAACCATTCATGAATGATTATAAAGTATATATAATAAGTACTAATGAAATATATGACATAATAATGATACTGGATTTATGTATATATATATATATATGTATGTCATCTACTTACTTCCATTCAAGACAATAAGGAAAGAAAAACAGCATTCATGCGTACGTACGGACTACCGTCTCCATGAACGGTGTTTTTCATTTCATTTATCTATCTCTTATATATATATATATACTGAATATATATGATATATAAATCATATTTTATATTCTGGAATTAATTAAATCGTGATATAAGTAATAATAATGTCAAGAACAACAAGTCAAAACACCTACGATAAATGAAACGATTTTACCCAAAACGCTTCATTAACCTGGAATTTACAAAAGAATGGGTAATATAATGTCATAAGTGAACCATATATGATATCATAACAATGAATATGATTCTGTAATAAGTCAATAACAAGATTTAAATCATTATACAGGAGGTTTGGACACTTACAAAGCAAGTCGGACCTAAGGTAAGGGAAAATATCACAATCTCATTTTTATCCGAGATTGTTTATTCGTAAGTATTTACTGGGGTATATTTTATCATCCACATCCATGTTTCATAAATATGTAATATTATTTCCATCCACCTACAATTGTTTAAATCCATTTTTACCCTTCGGTGAGTTTTTAGTAAAAGAAATGAAAGGAATCTTTTGACGTTTTTTCGTACGAGGTACTTTTTGACTTTTCCGACAAAAGTACGAAGAATGTTTTTTTTAACTTATACAGCATGAATGGATTTTTAAAACATTATTTCTAAGAAGAATCCTTTACAAGTTTTCAAGTTTATTTTTAACCAAATTCTTTTAGTTTAAAATTGTATGACATGATAAGTATTTTTGAAGTAGAGAGGATATTTTCCTCAAGAATAGAGTTCAAGTATTTTATCAAAATTATTTTCCATCTAAGATAATAAAAGGGTTCTGTTTTTATCCCTATTATTACATTGGTTTGATTATGTTGTGATGGAAATATTTTTATGAATTCCTTTATCTTATATGAATTGTTTTATGATGTCATGTTGTTTAAGAATCCCATTTTTATTACATGGGTTACACTATGATGTATGGTTTATGATTATCTGGCACACATAAGAAAGGATTCATTATAAGATGGGTGGGACCTATATCTCCGTCCAATGCATTGGGTAAAGATTTTATATCTCATGAGATAGACAGGGCTGGAACGGTAGGTTATACCTGTTCAGTGAAACAGGACTGAAACGAGGGTTACTCGATTCAGAAAGGGACTTTGTCCACTAAGATAGTCTTGGCAATGAGTCTTGACTAACAAGAAATGATTCTCTATGATTATGTGTGAATGCCACAAAGTTTCATGTTTAAAGTTATGATTATTGTGATTACATTTCACTACCATGATTTATCCCATGTTATGAAATTATGCTCTCTTTTGCAGGTTAAGATTTCCAAAATGTTATGTTATTTTGAATATGATGTGATTGATATTTCTGTTGTTTACCCTTACTGAGCATTTGAGCTCACCCTTTTATGCTTTCTTTTCCCCAGGATATAAAGAAAGGTTTTAGGTAAGAAAAAAAGGAAGATCTTTATGGGAGATGTTGAAGATATTTCACCAGGATTAGAAGATTATATTCCGAGTTTCCAAAGACACTAAACTATTACGATCCTTGTGTGTGTGTTTTTTTTATGTACCAAGTATTCCGCAAATGTAATGTAATGTCCATGTACGTCAAGCTTCGGGTCTCTACAGTTGGTATCAGAGGAAAGGTTTAGTCAACCTTTGGAAACTAGGATGCGAGAACGTTAGTGAGATCCCTAGAGATATTTCTACGGTATGTCTAGGGATGTCCCTAAGGATAAGTATACGTATAGGTTATAGTACTAGAACTACACTAACGATCATAGAATTAAACCTAAGATGTTAGATATTGAATGTATTCCCCCATTATTATGTTGTTTTCCCTAGCATGATTTTTGCCTCTCACACTATTCTTTTTGGGTTTTAGAAAATGGCTGGAAACAAGATGATTCACAGTAATGGAGGATATGATGGACAATGGAATGATATTCTTCATAATGAAATGGGATTTGGAAGTCCAAACATCATTATTATGCCGAATTAGCAATCTCATAATATGATCAATAAAGTAAAATTTGGTATGTTTCCTGACTCGGCTAATAAGAGAAAGATGGAGTTTCATGATGATCATAGAGGAAAGAAAGTTCAATTTCCCCTATGTAAATCATGTGGGAAGAGGCATCAAGGAGAATGTTTCAAAGGAACTGGAAGATGCTTTGGGTGTGGAAAAGAATGACACAAATCCAGTAAGTGCAAAGGAAAAGGTTCAGTTAACACCAGGGATGAGGATAATGGTATTGCTATGACATGAACAATGGTTAAATGTTTTAAATGTGGAATGTACGGGAATTATGCAAACCAATGCCCTAAGGGAAAGTCTCATGAAGATAATCAGTATGGTCGTATGGGTAGTATTTATGTGGATGATGATGAAGAGACTACAAATGATATGTGAGATGAAAGAATTGTTGAAACTCGGTCAATGGTTTAAGAATGTAGTGGAATGATTACATGTTTATCATGTGTAATGTTGTATAAGTAATCTCATGCTACTATGGAATAACGAGATATCTATGGATTGTTACACTGTTGTCTTTCCTTGTGTTTTGAAAGTGTATGATTAATGTTACCAGTATCCATGAAAGGTTTTTCAGATATTTTGGGAATGTAGATGATATGCGCATAATGAAGGGATAAAGAGAAAATTAAATGTTTGATAGTATTAATGAGCTCATGACTGATATAAGGAGAAGGTTATATCATGGTTTGAGTATAGAGAATTTTTGGATTTTGGTATGTGGAAAGAGTTAACTTTTAACTGCATTCATGTTTTCACTAAGGTTCAATGGTATTCAAGAGAATACATGATTAAGGCCTTTGAATGTTTGGAATGTGACCAAAAAGACATATCTTATGATATATGGGGATCAATGATGGTATTAAATCTCTGGTAATCATTTTCGCTATGTTATGAGAGTGGACTGCAGTATTATGGATAAGCCTAAAGATTAGAATGGATTATGTTGGACATAAGTTAGTATTGTTTAAGGATAGAATTTTTTTCGATATTATTGATGGGATGTTATAGTAATATAGTTTTAGGAAAAGGACAACCTACAGGACGGGCGAAAGCCCATCGCGTCGGACAAGGCTGTGGAAATCGATCCCACAACCGAAGTGCGACTGGCCTTTATCGCCTACCACTGGCCTACAGGAAGTCCCTGTTTAGTAGAAACTAGTTTTATTATATTAACCAGTATGATATATGAAGTATAAGTCCATTTTAGGAACCATATGTGATTAATCTCACTATAGATCGACTTATGTATATAATTTTTGCTAACCTTTTGTTTGAGACAGATGGAATGACCTGTCATTCTATCACATGATCTGCTAACACTTCACGAATAACAAATTCAACTTCATTTATTTAAGAGATGAAGTAGAAATTGTTCAAGGAATGAAAAAAAGTGAGATTGTACCAAAATAAAGAAAGTATTTATTCTAATTCAAATTTTCAACTTTAGGGAAATGATCTTGAAAACCAAAAATGTTGTCATAGTGATCTTATACCTGATGAATTAGATTGTACCTTAGATCGTCACAAATTTATGGATTTGTGATTGTTGGATTTTCCATAGCCATGTTCTTTACCACTCTCCATCAGAACATGATGGTTAGATTTTTCTTCCATATCCATATTTTCACCTATGTGGAAACCCAGTGATTAGTTTATTTGGGTAACCGTTACGTTTCATACTTTTGTTTTTAAATATTGGTTTTGGTATTCCTTTTTACGATGTGGGTTTCTATCAAAGAAACTTTCAAATAGTAAACCATTTATAACCTCGACGAATTTCGAGGGCGAAATTCATTTTAAGGGGGGTAGAATGTAACACCCCGAGATTTTATGAAAAATATTCTTTTAATTTCATTAATTTCTTATGTTGTATTCTACACCAAGATTACCTTGCGCTATACGCAACACCGTATTAGCTTGTAGTATACGCAACACTATTCTTGGACCGTGTTACACACAATTTTGATAATAGTTATTCTACACAACATTGAGTATATATATATATATATTAAATGTATAAATGAAATATGGTTGGATTCTGTTATACGAAACAATGAAGGATTCTTTCACAACACGCAACCCTGACTTGGCTTGCATTACACGCAATCACGACCTTCCTCGATAGCGTGTGTTGTACGCAATACCGGGTTTTAATAAACAATGTTATATTATTATAATATTTTCATGAACTAGCCGTTATGAATAGTATTAACTAAATTTTGAATTTTATAACATTATTATTCATCTTACACATTTCTAGAACGTGGTATAAGAACAAAATAAATTTTTCGGGTAAAATTAGTATTTTTCAAAAAATGCAGTTTTACCGCCTTTTGATGGCGCACCCACATTAAATATAGTTTTTGAAATGTTTATAAGATCAATTTGACAAAATAAAATTCTTCTTTGGAATCAAGAAATAAAAATTTACTTGGGATAAAATTTTCATATTATTCTGGTAACTTTCACATTTTAATGAATAGTAAAAACAGGCTATATTTTAATTAAAAACAACTTTTTTCATCGTAATATCTTTTGTGGTTAGATTATAATATTGAATGGTTTTAAAGTATAAATAGAATATATTTTTACCATTTAATATAATGTATGTCATTAGAATTGATTTTACCTTGAATTCGTAAGTTAAATCAATTCAATCTCTTGCAATGTTTTAAACAAAACCCCATTTTTATTCGACAACGGGATTAATTTTAATTTAATTTCTGCAACTTCTGTGTTTTGAATTTTAAAAAATGGATTCCATATTTGGAATCAGTGGGTCCACATTATGTTAATAGTATACTTTTTATTTTTGGGAATTATGAATAGTAACTACGGTAAATTTTATTTACCATAGTTAAAGGTAAATCGGGTAATTAAGGGTAAATATAATATTTTAAAATTACCCTAACAAATGTAAAAATCCTATTGGATTACTAAAAGTTGACCCATATCACCTAAGGGTCTGATTAGAATAATTTAATGGACATTTGTCCATGAAAATAATTTAATTATTATTAAAACCAAAGAAAGTGACAACATGTCACTCTCTTAAATCTTATAAGTATAATAATTTTAAATTAGTGATAAACATCATAAAATTTCGAACATGAATAGTACCCAGAAAGCTAACAAAATTATCTACATCATGAGAATTTATTTAGAATTTTTTGGGATTAAATGATTATCATTAATTGTGACACAATAGTGATGCATAAATTGTTTATCTAGTGAAAAATCAAGAATATTGTTTTTATTAAACTAATAGTGACCATAAAATGCACAAATACCTAACCAAAACTTATTTCCCATGTAACTGTAAACCATAAGAATCCAATGGTCGAATATTTGACCATTTGGAGCCTTATAAAAGCGATTATGACACTTATATTATTTTATTTTAAATGATACCAAAGTTGTCACCTTCATAATTTAATAAATATAACAATTTAAATATTGTGATTTTAAGATGATAAATTCGAGTAAAAGTATTATTGTGAAAGGTAATATATTTATCTTCATCATAGGATTTTATTTTAAATTTTTATACAACAAATAAGTATATTAAATAATTATACAAAAATAATGTAGTAATTATTTTATTAAGAGATAAACCCAATAAATGGTTTTAAAAATAACAAAATAAATATTATATGAACTATTTAATGTGATACAATAATTTTATAGATACATATGACCTTTTATTAATATATTAAATCTTTTATTTCGAACATATCATCTGTATATAGTTTATTTAAATTCTAATAAATGAATAGTGTCAAAATTGACACTATTGTTATTTTACAAAAATAACATATTATAAAATTGTTTAAAAATCACAAAATATTTAAAAATTATAAATTTATATTTATATGGTCTATAATGTTATTAAGTAAACAATTATGGAAAATTCACAACAAATAAGTAATTATTTGTTATAATTTAAAATTTAGAATTTTATTACCACAAATAAACTTAAATAGATTAAATAAGGATAAATCAAAATGATAAGGTTAAAAATAAGATCCAAACATGTCTAAATTTGATTGGTTGATGATATTACAACCCTATATCATCTAATCTTCGAATATGAGTCATTTTTGGAGGTTTTTAAGTGGGGTTAGATTTATTATAAATTAATATTTTTAAGAATTCCTAAGGTGCCCCTCTCCTCCCTTATAAAAGGGCACCTCCTCACCCTCCTCCTCACACCAATTTGAGCACTCAAGCTCGGCCAAACCCTGACAAAATCTCTTCTCCACTTCCCTAGAAACATCCTAGAGGTTCTGGTCTTCATCAAAGACCAATTTTAGTGCCCTAAGAGGAGGTCTCCATGAGGAGCTTCAAAGAAGAGGTAATTACCGTTACCAATTCTTTGATCTTTATTTCTTCTTCCACTTCTTCTTATTAGGTTGTTTCATTATGAAGTAATAACATCAGTATCACTCATATAATGATATGTTATTTTAAGTATGAAACAACCCTATTTCACCATATATCCATCCTACGGAAAAAGAAATTACCGCGCCTGCGTACGTACGGAATACCGTCTCCACGCCGTGGTGTAATCTATTTTCCACCACCACCTTACATGGATGGGTATAATGGTGTAATGAATAACTATACATAGTTATTACAAAATCATATTGATTCTGATATATTGTATATTCCACTCCAATTCAATTCAATAATTATGGAAATGATATCATCGCTCGTGCGTACGTACGGACTACCGTCTCCACGACGCGATGAGATTCATTTTAATGATTAACCATTCATGAATGGTTATAAAGTATATATAATAAGTACTAATGAAATATATGACATAATAATGATACTGGATTTATGTATATATATATATATATATGTATGTCATCTACTTACTTCCATTCAAGACAATAAGGAAAGAAAAACAGCATTCATGCGTACGTACGGACTACTGTCTCCATGAACGGTGTTTTTCATTTCATTTATCTATCTATTATATATATATATATACTGAATATATATGATATATAAATCATATTTTATATTCTGGAAGTATGTAAATCATGAAATAAGTAATAATAATGTCAAGAACAACAAGTCAAAACACCTACGATAAATGAAACGATTTTACCCAAAACGCTTCATTAACATGGAATTTACAAAAGAACGGGTAATATAATGTCATAAGTGAACCATATATGATATCATAACAATGAATATGATTCTGTAATAAGTAAATAACATGATTTAAATCATTATATAGGAGGTTCGGACACTTACAAAGCAAGTCGGACCTAAGGTAAGGGAAAATATCACAATCTCATTTTTATCCGAGATTGTTTATTCATAAGTATTTACTGGGGTATATTTTATCATCCACATCCATGTTTCATAAATATGTAATATTATTTCCATCCACCTACAATTGTTTAAATCCATTTTTACCCTTCGGTGAGTTTTTATTAAAATAAATGAAAGGAATCTTTTGTCGTTTTTCGTACGAGGTACTTTTTGACTTTTCCGACAAAAGTACGAAGAATGTCTTTTTTAACTTATATGGCATGAATGGATTTTTAAAACATTATTTATAAGAAGAATACTTTACAAGTTTTCAAGTTTATTTTTAACCAACTTCTTTTAGTTTAAAATTGTATGACATGAAAAGTATTTTTGAAGTAGAAAGGATATTTTCCTCAAGAATAGAGTTCAAGTATTTTATCAAAATTATTTTCCATCTAAGATAATAAAAGGGTTCTGTTTTTATCCCTATTATTACATTTGTTTGATTATGTTGTGATGGAAATATTTTTATGAATCCCTTTATCTTATATGAATTATTTTATGATGTCATGTTGTTTAAGAATCCCATGTTTATTACATGGGTTACACTATGATGTATGGTTTATGATTATGTGGCACACATAAGAAAGGATTCATTATAAGATGGGTGGGACCTATATCTCCCTCCAATGCATTGGGTAAAGATTTTATATCTCATGAGATAGACAGGGCTGGAACGGTAGGTTATACCGGTTCAGTGAAACAGGACTGAAACGAGGGTTACTCGATTCAGAAAGGGACTTTGTCCACTAAGATAGTCTTGGCAATGAGTCTTGGCTAACAAGAAATGATTCTCTATGATTATGTGTGAATGCCACAAAGTTTCATGTTTTAAGTTATGATTATTGTGATTACATTTCACTACCATGATTTATCCCATGTTATGAAATTATGCTCTCTTTTGCTGGTTAAGATTTCAAAAATGTTATGTTATTTTGAATATGATGTGATTGATATTTCTGTTGTTTACCCTTACTGAGCATTTGAGCTCACCCTTTTATGTTTTCTTTTCCCCAAGATATAAAGAAAGGTTTTAGGTAAGAAAAAAAAGGAAGATCTTTATGGGAGATGTTGAAGATCTTTCACCAGGATTAGAAGATTATATTCCGAGTTTCCAAAGACACTAAACTATTACGATCCTTGTGTGTGTGTTTTTTTTATGTACCAAGTATTCCGCAAATGTAATGTAATGTCCATGTACGTCAAGCTTCGGGTCTCTACACATACAAATGTTGATTCTGACCTCACAATGGAATACTCTAAGCATGAGGTGGGGACGTACCCAAAGAAAATCATGTGAAAGAAAAATTCAGAAAATAGAGGTATTGAAAATTTCATGATGGGAGATAAATCGGCATTCTATTCATGTGGTGAGACAAGAGGTAAACATGTTATTGTGGATAACATGATGTGAAACCTCAGTGGGGGGAAAATCATAGAGTGTGTCTGAGGACTTGTTGAGATGTTTGATGCAAAATGGGATTGAACTACCAAAAGATGGGAGCATTCATGTGGTGGAAAGTGTGGGCATTCTTCGATGTCATGTGTATATTATGACCATGGATGTCTACTCATTCCAACGAGGGAGATAAAAATAATGGAATATCCCATTGAATTTGATACTCGTCCGAGAACATGATCTAGAAGACATGTCACCTCAAGATGGTAAACAAAATTGAGAAGAAAAAGAAGAAGGAAAAGATAGAGAGGATGAATAATAAGTGGAAGAAGAAGAAAAATTTATTTAGGATGGTGATCCTAGAGATGGGGAATCCAAAGCGTTAATTTCTCAACCAACGAGTCACTGAGAGAGCGATTATATTGTAGGATCTGATGAAAGGATTGCCAAAAATTTCAAACTAAGTCATAACTTATGTCATCCCCTTGGTACCTTCTTTATCAAAACTCATATTATGTAATTGGAACATTTCAAATATAAAATCTCATCAGCATTGAATAGTGATCCCCCAGCTTATGGTAGGAAAACATTCTAGTAGATTCTGAAGGATTTTCCCATAGGCCTACAAATGGTATTGAGTTAGGTAATGACTTAATTGTAGCTGAGGTGACCAGTAGTGGGCCAGATGATGGGGGGGATCCATTGAATCATGGGATGTTCCCATTTTAAAATAAGAGAAACTAAAAATCATTTAATTGACCATATATTTGGTGTCTCCTATGGTTGATGTTCCAGTGGTGACTCGGGCACTAGATCTAGTTTTTCTTAGCACTCGTAAGTCCTTAAATTCACAGACCCATACTTATCATTTGTGTATAAGTTTTACTGAGGTTACCATTACATTTAGTGATTATAAGACTATGGGTCTAGTAAATATATGAGTCTAGGACAAAATAAGGACATATTATAATGACTATTCCCATCCATGTAGAGCAGTTTGTGAAAATTGATCCGGTCTTGAAAAATAATGAACCTGAAATTACAGATGCAAATGTTTCCACTGTCTAGTCTGAGCAGAAAACATTCAATGGTGAGTTTGATGAGGTGGAAAGGAGTGAATATGGTCAAGAAAAAGTTACAGATCCTAGTCCATCATATATGATACTAGAGGAATATCATGCCGCTGGACTCCTTTAAATCCTCCCAATGTGTGACCCTACATACCCATAGAAATTGGATGAATCTGGTCTTGAAGCAGATTAAGCAAGTTGCATGACCCCTCTTGTGGTGTGGATTGGAATCAAGAATTTTATTGAGGTCCCAAGGTAACATTGAGTTAGCCTAATGGGGTCACATAGCTCTTGGATGCACAATATTTTTTCTAGAGGGGTGGCCACACACATTATTAATACACCGATCAACTAATATGTTGTTGAGAAGATGTGGGAAAGAAATCAGCACATAAACCCTATCTGGTTAAGAATGAAATCTGACAACATTTAGAAGCATTAGCAGGTCAAACAGGATACACAATTCCAAGAATAATAGGAATACAAGTTCTCATACTTCATAATTGATCAATCAAAACTTGTCACATGAATGATGGCCCAGCTGGAAGAGACATGTGGGAAACTACTAAAGGCAAGCCATCAAGAGGCTGTCCTCCGAAATAAACATTATGTGGTGCTGATCAGTTATATCAATATCCTCTCCATGGTTTTCAATGAAGAGTGAGAGCTCAGGTTGTGGTCACAGACTCTGGTACAGATGGATATGAAGAAAGAAGAGATAAATCCTTCCATTGAAGGGATAATCTATATGTGTTCTGGTTTTACAATCTTCTGAAATGTTCTTTCTTGTGTGCTTCCAATGAAGTGCATTCATGGGCACATTCCTGGTTTATTTAATTCTCATGTCTCAACCAAATATCATAATATATTATTAAATAATAATAAAATACATGGGGTATATATTTTCTTAATTACTACCAAGATTATTTGGGATAAGAGAGGTTGTTACTAGAGAATAAGGTTCTTTTAATAACCTACATTCCTTTGCCAGTTTTCTCTAGTGCATGAATGGGACAATTCTAGGGGCATTATAATCTATCCGAATAAAAGGGAATTCGATAATTATGAATCAAAATACTCATGATTCGAAACATGATGAGGGAAATATCATGATATGGGATAATTAATGACCATCTTTTAATACCCACAATTTATATTTCTTAGCCTGAAATGGAGAAAACAAACGACGGTCAACCACAAACCAAGATTGAAACGTGGAACCTACCTTGAATTGGTGTCCAATTTCTTCTAGGACATTGTCCCCAGATGGTATGTGAGATGGAGTGGCATTGGTCCAAGCCATTATGGGGTCCCTTTAGATGTAAAATGGGATGAGGATCTGAAATAGGTGCACTCAAATTGTTGGAATGGAGTGATGTACTATTCAGAAGGCTTCTATAACATGCGGAATTTTAAAACCATGGATTATAACACACAAGTCCGAGCATACTGGACGATAAAATGATCAAACCTATTTTCTAGTTCCACATCAGCTCAGATTCCATGTGGAAACTATTGATCGGAACAATGTAGTGGAAGAATAAAATTTTGAGAGGGGACCTATCAAGGGAGGATTTGGAATGCTGTGAATTTTTTTGTCGTACCAATGATGAATATGGATGGTATAATTTTTTGTTTTGTGATCAATATGTGTCCCACTATTTAATGTTATGTGATTAGGAGGTTGCACAAGGACTATGTTTATGCTATATAGAACCTAGAAAATTGTTTAATGTCATGTTGTACAGACTATAAAATGATCCAAAGCATCCGTGTGTCACAATGTGAAGATACTCTATGTTAATGAAGTCCAATGTACGCCTTCATATAACAAAAATACTAGAAAAATATATGGGAATAAGTATTATGTGATTTGGATGAATAAAAACATGACATGAATGAGGACCAAGGGGGGCCATCAGAACACTAATTATCTCAATGAGGTTCCTAGTTTAATTTTATTTATTTTAGACCAATAATTCATCATACAGATCGACGGTATCAATACCCAACCTGCCCGAACTCCAATTCCAATGTGATCCTTGATTGGTGAAGGAAAAGGTTTTTTGTACTAGGGGATTAATTTATATGATGTAGTTCACAACGAAGGTGAAACCAAGTATGGAATCCCACCATGACATGGGATGGTGGAATAGAGGTATGTCGATTCATTCATGATTTTGATGAAAGAGTGACTATTGAGTTAGGGAGAACTTTTGACAATGTTCGAACCATAGGAGCCATAACTACACTATAAATGAATGTTGTGAGAAAATTTGCGATCAAATATTGACCGTATTCGAAATGATGGACTCACTAGTTTTTACAAAATATCTATTAGTTCATTGGACAAGAATGTGAAGCGAGAAAAAGAGGCATGTTATCATCATATTTAAGTGGTCTGTTTGGAGTTTAAGAATAATAAAATACCAAGATTGATGAGGTCTATATGTTTGGAATTAATATACAATAAAGTGGGATTCAAACCCCAGTATCCAAATAGTTTATGGTTTTATTTCATGAAATATGTATGGTATATTGGGTCATATGGTATGCACCTAGCATGAGGGATGTAAAATCTAACGTGAATGTGGAAAATGTCGGTCATTTGTTTCATACACACCTTAGTTTGAATAGAATGATTTTTAATGTCATAATTATTTGAACCGTAATAGAGGCCAAAGGGATGAATGGTTACAAAAACTGTGTCTAGGGCCAAAAAATTAATGTTCATGAGTCACTACTTATACAATTTGGATAAGAACAAATCCACACATAGTTATTTTAGATCAGTGTTATAGGAGACCAATAATGATGAGTTAAATCCTTTTATGCGAGGAAGCCGAATCATCCCATGATTATCATGGGAAATCATGAAATTGTTTATGGTGGGATCATAGTTTAATTCCATTCCTTGAGGACGTTAAAACGTATTTTAAGGTCATAGAGACCAGGATATGGGGGATTTAATATTTAATGGTTATGTGTGGTGTGATTATTCAAGAAACCTCACATGTATGTGGACTTTGGATACACCTACACCATGAAACACATCTCCAATGAAACCCACATACATAATAAATTCATGATTCTGGGACAGAGATTGCAGTTTATGTTCATAGAGTTTAGACCAAAATGGAGGTTATCTAATAAGAGAATTCATAATGTGGTGGAATAATGGAAAGAACATGAATTATGACCATGGAGTCCCACACACAACATGTATTAATTAATTTTGGATCTTTCATAAAATTTGTAATATTCATGCTTGGACTAATATTAAGGAAATGGGGGATAATTATTAATTCTCATTCCAAGGATATACATATGACATGAATGGGAAAACACCCGTTGTGAGTGAGGGACAAAATAAACCATCTATCACATATAAACCTTAAGATGAACTGAAATTATTTAAGGGTTATGGAAATTGGACCGTGATCAAGGACAAGGGGCTATGGTTTATTGGTATTTACGGCTAGAACCAAAGACAATGTGGTTTGGAATCAATATGTATCCCATATGGATGGGAATAAATCCATTAATATTTATTAACAGATAACATGGTATATAATTTGTCCCAAAGGTGATTTCTGCTCTAGAAAAAACACCATCATATTGTACAGTTTTTCATTACACATTCAAGATGATAGAACCATCTTTTTACTAACTGATGATAGGAAATTTATTCATAGTTTATCATCTAGTGGTAAGGATTATATTTGAAATTCCTTTTATCATTGTGCATATAGGATTATAGACATAATATAGTTTATTTTCATTGACTTGTGTTTCTGGGAAATGTAGTGTTCCAATGTGGGAGTTCATGTCATGTCAAGAATAACCCAATGTGAATGTGGACCATAGAGGCACAAACCAAACGACACACTCTAGAGGTAATGTTATACTAAGAGGCCAAAATATGGAATTTACAACCTGGTTTAAAGACAAATTTATTGGAATTCCTACTAAACCCACAAGGATGGGAATCAATCCATGTGTAGTTCATTAAATGTGGCATCATGGATGAATATTTATACATGTGAAATCCTCTTAGTAAATAACATGGAAATGTTGTTATTCTTTTTGTCATGAACTCATGAAATTAATGGGAGAGGAATCATAGAGGGTTAGTTTATGTAATGGAGAAATCACCTGATATGAATGGGGAACTCAAATTCTTTCACCCCACCACATATTCCATAGGTACAACACGCCCAAAAATTTAATTTCTTAATGCATGGACTTGGGCCCCCAGTTTCACATCACATGATTGTGACATGATATAGATGGAAGTTCATCTCAAGTGTAAATAGATATCATAGATAAGAATTTAACCTAATTGGAATGACTGCCATGGAGACCTATCTCCAAACTAAATATTCTTTGGGAGACATGAATATAGATAGCGTTATTATGCTTGGACTATATGGGTTGCAAATATTTTATGATCATAATTCATGGAACTGCAACAAACAGTTTAAGGTAACGATTTATTGATCATAGGCTGTCAATTAATGGTCATAGAGTTTGGAACAAAACAAAAAGGGACTCCAAGAGTATATATTTAGAATTATGTAATGGAAAACCAAACATGAGTTAGGTCAAATGAGGCCCAAACACCACATAATAAAATCTGAAGAGTATCCTACATACAGTTTAGAGTTAATGTTTATAGACTCAACGCTCATTTTTAAGTCATGTTCCTAGGTCATAAAATCTTATTCATTTCACCATCCCGAAAATATGTTGATTGGAAGAAGATTATTCCAAATTATGGATTGCATGGACTGATATCCATAACTCAACATGAATGAGGACCAATGTGGCCCATGCAACACCACACACTCTAGAGGGAAACATAGACTTAGGGGATAAAAGATTGAAATTATGGACGGGAATAAATAATTAATATATGGGAATCGCTACATATTCCACAAGGTGAAAAATAAATCCATATGTAGTTCTTGATCATTATAGGATAAAAAATAATGATGGAATCAATTTCATCTTAGTAGAGAACTTCATAGTGGTCCTGTATAGTTTAGAGTCACATAACATATAATATATATAATATAGGGTCATAAAAATGGCACCCTAGGTTTGTGAACCAGTCCTATGTGGTTACAAGTCCTAGAAAAACACCCAATCCCACATGATCCATGCCCAGTGTGGGAAAATTGGAACTATTTTTTCATTTCACTATCACATAGAATAACATTGAAATAGTAAAGAATCTCTTTGAGGGAATCTCTATAAAATAATGACCTTCCTACTCAATGTGGATTGAGGCATAGATGGTAGGACCTCCATGTTGCCTATTGGTAGAGAGAGAAGGACTTATTTTTTGGTGATTTGAGGTTCTAGGAGCACCTAGACATATAAAAAATGGGACATGGGGAGGACCTCCCTGGTGGTGAGTACAAGAGTGGGGAGGATCACCACTTGAGCAGATCGAAACATGAGATGTACCTCCATGTTAAATATCTATGGAATAAGTGGGTGGGGTCTCCATGCTTGTTGGTAGTCATATCATTAGGAGGACCTTCGTATTGATCATCGATGATGAGTGGAGGAAATCCACATTGATCATGACTGGGGCGGGGAGGATCTCCAATTGTGCTGGTGAAAACATGGGGAGGCCCCCCATGAAAAATTTTGATGGAGTGGGGAGGAAAACCACTATGGGAGGTTGTTTCATTTGGAGGAACATTGTACTGGATAGTGAGGATGCAAGGATGACATTCAATTTGGTCGGTGTTGCAGTAGAGAGGACCTCTTCTTAAGCTTGGAATGACATGAGGAGGACCTTATCATTGACGGTCTAGGACATGTGGATGACCTCTATATATGCAGCCATAAGGATGGGGAGGACCACTATGATGGAAATTGACAAGGTGGGGAAGACCAACTCTTTGTTTGATATTAGGTACATGGTGAGGGTTCCCATGTTTGGTGCAATAAGGGGTAGGACCTACGATCTTTCTAGATATTGTATAAATGGGACCATTGTACTATGTCTCATAATCAATAAGGTCAACTGATAATGAGTGTTAGTGGTTCCAACAATCGAACGTCCCAACGCGAGCTTCTTATAATGCAGCAGAGGCCACAATGCTGATCAAGCACTAATGGGTCATTGCTTTTCAGTTATACGTATTTTGTGGAATGAAACGATGGTGGAGTGAGCAAAGGAAGACACATACAATTATTCCCCTGATGGGATCCTCATGATCCTCATCATGACACTAGCGTTGGGTCATCTATTCTATGGCAGACAATGTGGGGGAGTAGTCCACCAGCTCTATAGCTTGTGGGACCTATCATTAGGGGTGTTGACATGGCCTTCTGTGAGACTTCCTTAGTGGCTCTCAGGCGATAGTCAAAACCTGGGTGAACAGAGCATCCCCTACCTCCCCAGACTAGGGGAGTAAGTCATAAGAGAGCTATGGGGGGAGGTATTTAAAGATTATGAATGTTGGAGTGGGGATTAGTGGACATCCATGTGGCCCATAGTGGTGGCTATGTTGCTAAGGAAAATAAGACTCTAAGTCCTAGTGGTCCATATCCAATTTATGAATTTCCCCCTCATTCTCATACCAGTGTACGAGGGTTTACATCAAACTTCTAAGGATGATTTCCTTTGGCGATACAACTAATGGGCTCCTGGTAGTCGTGGAGTTAGTCGGTGATGTGGTGTAGGTGGAGTCATACAGGTTTGCCACATTGTTACTTATCCTACCTCGGCATCCACAGGAAGGGGGGTGATTGGTTCCCTATATCCTATGTAATATAATGAAGAAATATTTATTTTTCAGTATGGATATAAGGAATGAAATTCAAAATTCTCCAATTCCATCTAATATTATATGGATAGAGATAGATAGTCTTTAATTCAATACCCAATACTATATTTCCCAATGATTAACTAACAAAAATTCAGGTGACTTCCACACCAGACCCACTATTTGGTTGGAAAGATCATGAAATGTATTTATGACTCTAATTACATTATTATCCATATATTTATCAATAAAAACTACATCCCATTGAACTAATAAAATTTATAATTTGGATCACCATATATATTTATGACGCAACCACCAAAGCACATTGACCTCGTGCATGTCATGTGTGTCTGTACACTGCCATCACATTTGTTGTGCTATATTCCATAATTCCAAATGTAGGTGACATTTATCATATCATTTTATATTCTTGGACCATTCTCAAAAAATGTCGATGGGATGTTGGTTCCTCATTTCGTGGATTCCTACTCAGAATTCCCCACACAGTACATGTTTCCCTTATAAATTAAGATGTGTTCATGAGAAAAATAATCAGTGCCATATATTTAGTGATTAGTTTTAATAATGTTGTAACTTTCTAGATATTTCATGTGATTTTAATAAGGAAGAAATGTTTATTTTTTGGTTTTAATCACCTTGGGAATCTCTGGCATGTTTGGATGCTTGAACATTGGTCACCTGTATTCTTTCTCATGAGATGGTTCCTCAAGGGTGAGAGACACAAGGAATAGTGTATTGATAAGCAGTTATCTTATTCAAAAGTAACATATTCCGATGTTTTCATCGGGCGTTACATGTTTTACATAGGGTAGGGAGTGAATTTAAAATCTCACAGGGAAGGAGGGAGAATGATCAGAATGTGTCATGGAGGTGAATCAAGGTAGTATATCTCTATGTGGAAATACCTAGAATTTTTAATAGATGGGTGGGTAATAATTCCTTTGTAGTACCACTATGGATGATTTGTCTCATATAGAAAAGTATTGATACCATGAAATCTAATATGGATAGTAATGGTGGTGGATCAAAGAGGGTGAACCCCTAAAAATGGACACCGAGGTTTATCATAGGTTAGGGTTGAACATTTTCTAGGATTCCTACATACATAGTAAAGATGATAATGATACAAACACATATAGTTTTAGTATTATGTAGTGTGGATAACATGCTAAAAATGATCATCTAAAGAGGATTTATTTTAGTTGGATTTTATGGGGATCACATAATAAGACTTCCAAACTGAAGATGGCATTAACAATGTTGTTGATAAACAAGGATTACACATTGAGATGGCCCAGGAGGATTGCATGATTCTATTTGGTTGTGTAGGACATGGTAAATTCTGTATATAGTATTGATATCATAGATAATATGGATGGGTGGATGGATTTGTGATGATGTTGGGATTCCACCATGAGTAGGATTTCTATCAATACAAGTTGGCTGGGAATAAATGTTTCAATAGTTCTGGGATCTCATGTTGATTAATGTCATGAGGTGAGAAAGAGAGTGAACCGATGTGAGGATGATAGTGTTGTTCTTGAACATAAGGGAGGTTTCAAACATATCCCAATTGTTTGGGAATCAAATTCCATGTTGTTCTGGAAGATAAAAGAGGATTATACCAGTGGAGGCAGCCCAGTCAAAATGTAACATGTGGTTGGGGATTACAAATTGAAGCATACCATAAAGAACCGAATGATATGTAACCTATGGACTTGGGTGTGATTCAAACTAGGATAAGAGTGAGGTGATGATACAAATACATGGATCCGAGAGGTTCAACCCAAGAAAAAGAACATTCAAATTTACCGTTGGATGGTATTGAACATTAATGAGGTATCCTATGTTCCCATTTTAGAGGACATAGATTAAAACCCACATAGTTCTGAAAGGGTAATGATGCATGGATTATGCCCAGAATCAGCTTGAGATAAGGGTTTCACAGTCACTATCAGCCTCTAATACCACATCAATAATGACCACTATGAGATGTTAGAGGAAGAAATAGATTGGATATTCACCTAATGATAGATGATTCTTCAAGGTATGGTGTGGGGATGAATCATGGAAGAATCCCATGGAAAAAGTTCTCAATGAGAGAGGGATGTGGTATTGAGAGCTCCATGATCCCATATTCCATCTAGTATTTTCCTTTGGAGGATTAAAGGAAGATCAATAGTTCTAAATAATGTATGAAATGATATGCGATAACACCAAGATGGATATCCTTCCCCGGGGTGTGGGTGTTCTTCCAAATGAGGAGAATCTCATTCAATGTGAGAAAGATCACACTCTCACAAGGAAGAGTGGTCATAGAAAATGCCCATGGTGGGGAACCCAATGTTAATTAACTAGGGGAGGCTATATTTTATCCTCATTTGATGAGGATGACAGCACTCAAAAGTTTAACATCCTGCATCATTAACGGGGAGGTCTAAATCCTCGCCCCTTGGACATAGAAAACCAATTCCCACCCAATATTAGTGAAGGGAAGGAAGAAATAGTTATTAATAGGATCAAGGCAGATGGGTGGTAGATAGTGGGGTCTATATTATCCAAACTAATCTAAAAATGTATATCTAATAGCATATATATTTGAAAAATCAAAATGTATGGTAATGAAACAAGGGACACTGCATGAGGGGCGGTGAAATGACTATGCAAAACCCTAGAGAGATGCACATTGGAGGTGAATACTAGATGTGGGATTTGAGGGAATCATGGGATCAGAAATGTTTATTCATAGTAAAGGAAACCCATAAAGACTATGGGAAGGGACGTGTGCATGATTGAAGGATTATGCATAAGATAGAGAGGGTCGACTGGAAGATGTGTTGTGAAAGGGAAAGTATTTCATGATTGAGGGGTATTATATATGAAAATTACATAGGAAAGCAGAAAATGGGTGAGTGTAAGGTTGTTTTGTGGAATCTAGAAGGGGATCCAATAAGGAATTGTTCCACATGATCCTATACCTGGAGGAAAACATGGCTGGCAGCTATCAGAGAAGAGTAATTCAAGTGCATGAGAAGGAGACACTATGAATTCCAGATCATTACGTTGATGGGTATGTATTTCCTCTTATATATAGACAAAATAAATGGCAGTAACATGGATGATTTTCAACATGGCAGATGGAGTTTGATGTCGTATTGGGTGTGTGAGATTATAACACACCGGTCAGCCTTTTATTGGCCGTCCTCGCCACATTAATGGTTATTCCTTGTATATTTTCGGCTAGCTAGGGAACAAGGTCGGCCTTTTACATCGACTTGGGAATGTATCACACTTATATGCATGCCAACCTTTTACACATCATCCTCTCCACTTTCACGCATCTTCGTTGCCAGTTTTTGGTTGGTCGTGGTGCAATATTGGCTGTTGAAATAAAATTTGATGCATAAGGTTATTATAGACTGATTTTGTATTAAGAACGTGCATTTAATATTTAAAATGACTCCCTTGGGTTTATCAAAATGTTCTATTGAGTCAAAGACTGGATTCATTAGGCCTAATTTTTACTGTTTGAAGCCTTTTATTGAATTTTCCACCAACAGTTGGCATTCAAGATTTATTTAAATGTGTTTTCTAATACATATATTTGAGCCACTATATACCTAAAATCTGCTATATATTCAATATAATTCCATGGATAATGATATTTAACATTTTAATGATATTCTAGTATCATACATAATTATTTTGTCTTGGTTATATGATTCCAAGTCATTTTTGGATGAAATTTAATTTTTATTATGTCCCTATACAATGATCATTAATGATCAATCACATTATGTTTCTCTTATGATCTCATTATCTTCCTATCATCTATTGTTATTTCACTCTCATTTTCCCTAATCTTAAAAATATATCCCATAAATATAGTTTATATTTTTCCATTTCTGACTATTCCACTTCACCCATTTGTATCATTCCATTAAATTAATTATGTAGAAGATAATTTAATATAATATGTCTATAAGGGGGGACATATAGGAATTTTTATGCAGAAACTATCATAAGTGTCTTAATAAAAGATGTTAATATAACTAGGATCCAAGGCACTATGCAAATTAGTCAATGCATTCGATGACTATTTAGGAATATAATAGCTCAAGAATGAAATCAGTGAATTATTTATCTATGAATATCATTTTCCAAAAAATTTAACATTGTTAAGATAGTAATTAAATGGTAAAATATTCTTGAGGACATAATGAAATTGAAATTATATGACAAACTGTAGAGGAAGTATATTGATAAAAAGGGAGAGTTAGTGAATCAACTAATTTTTGAGTTAGAATCCCAATTAATGACGATAGTTCCTTATAATATTTTAATATCAATAGAGGGGATCTATAGTGGAAAATAAAGGGACCTAATTCATAATTTATTGACAGTTTATAAAACGATGTTTATATGCGGTTATTTATACCAATCATTGGATAATATTTTATTAATATTAAATACTGGACTTGTGAATCTAGGTTATTGAAAATAGAACACCAATAGCTAAACATTGATTTTGATTTTTTATTTTTAATATTTAGATAGATATTTTTTATATATTACTGTTTAGAGAACAATTTAGATATTTTATATTACTTTGGACATTCGAAATATATACCATAACTACTTTTTATAAATTATTAATTGAAAAAATAGACATTAGATTGTTGATTATAGATTGGGAAAATCATTTTAATTCATAAAAATATATATTTCTAATGAAACAATTTTTTTATTATGGATTTATTTCATATAATTATGAAATAATTATAAAATATAAATGAATTCATAAATATTAATGATAATAAAAAATTTGAATTATTTACAATTCATAGATGAAAAATGTATTATCATAATTTCAAATAAAAATTATTTTTCCAGAATTCCTCATAAAAAATTTTAAAAAGTAATTTTATTAGAATATGATTTTGATGTTGATAATTATAATGAATAATAAAAAAATTATATTATAAAATGCATTAAAATCTGGTTCATTAAAACAATCTTATTAAAATAATGAGTTTTTATAATTTATTTTTATCTTTAGGGGAGAAAAAAATTATATGATTTAAAATAATCGAGAAAAATATCTAAAAATTAAAAGATTGTATTTTTATATAAATCACAATTCAAATAGTCAATTAAATGTTCCAAATAGTAATGTTACTTTTGATAAATGTCAATATTATTTTCTATTGGTCATACCAAAATTGAAATAGTAATAATACAATATATAAATTATTCTTAATTATTACATTCATCATTCACACCAATTCCCATCAACGTTTTACTTATATAATTATTTATTGAATTATTAATGATTTGAAATCATTTTTATTCATGTTTGTGATAATTTAATGGGATCAATATGTTCCTAATAATTGTATTCTTAAAATAATTATTTAATTTAACCGCTCTAATATATTTATTTATCATAGAATTTTTTTTACTTTATAAATTTAATTATATAACTAATGTGATAATAAAATAGCATTGTTATTATTTTTGGGTATTCCGTAATATTAAAAATATATTTAGAAAAAAATTAGAAATTCAATTTATATTTTATTTGGAAATTACTGTAATAATGGATATTTTTTATAAAAAATAACTTCTAGAATCATAACTACATTTTTCAGCTATAATTTTCTGTTATGAATATAATCGACTACTCTAATGTATTATATTGAAAAATTACCAGAGGAATATTTATCATTATATGATGATTGATCAACCTAAAATAAAAAAATGTTCCCCCATTTTGACATACTTTTTTAAACAATTTATATGGTTAGCAATGTTTGTTGTTAATATTATGCTTCCCAATATAATCATCAAACTCCACCCTATATATTCATCACTGTAATCATCTACAATCATTCTTGAAGGAATACCACATTATATTTACAATGTTCATATTAAAAAATTTATCATATTATGATCATCTTAGATATGTTTCATGAACATTATATAAGTAATATTGTTATATTTATCAATAAATTAAAGATTTTTTTTTTCATTTTATGAATTCTTCCACATTTTCCCACAAATGAATCACTTTATATTCTATAAAAGATGAGTTAATTTAATTTATAGCTTCTTGAATAAATAATTAATTGTAAACTCATTTCAATAGGTTTATCACATGAAATTCCATTCAATTTTCAAATTATTAACAATACTCACATTATAGCCTTGAGAAAGGTTGTGCATGTTCATTATGAGAATTTTGAATTCTTTTATATCCATATATTAATTTTCAGATTTTATAAAAATTTGAAATTAATTTTATATGTATCTATGATGAATAATATTGTACATTATATACTATCCTCTTATAAAATTAAAACCCTATTCAAATATCTATACTTAAAAATAATTATTTCCAATGATCACATCAATCATGTCATCACATTATTAGGATACACAAAATAATTTTTTTATATACTTCATTATATAATGTATTACCCTAATTTTTCATTTAATTAAGAATAAAAAAATATTTAAAAATAGAATGACAATGTTACAATACTAGGACCCCCCATTGTACATTCCCCTTCCATAGGGTCAGATATAATAAATGATACCACACACCAACCATGTATTCCAAATACCATTCCGAAAAAATAAAAATAAGAAATTTCAATAAAAAAATAAATTTATTAAGGTAATTTATAAAATCATTTTTTATGCAATAAAAGAAAATAATAAATTTATACTCATAATTTAAAAATCATGGAGAAAAATCAGTTTCCAAAAAACATCGAAATTCATGAATTTTTTAGAAAACATCACTAAAGGGATTTTAATAAAATAAAACAATAAATTCATATCAATTTTAATAAATTATATAAATTTTAAACTAATATATTATTTATTGAATCAATAAATGTTTAGAGATAATCAATATACCTCTAATATATTTTGAAAAATGTAAAATGAAAAGAACATCAACAACTTATTCAGGATCTTCTAAATCATAACATAGTTTGTGTTCCCTTAATTAAAATAATAATAATACTAAATCATGAAGGACATCACCTAACATGGATATATTCTAAAAATAATATATCTATGATTCCGAGAGAGGTAATAAGAATAAATATATTTAAACCATTAAATAAAAAGCAGTTAATAATGAATCCAAGCCTTAAACTTAGTTAGGTTCCTATTAGAATTCATATAGGTTTGAATGAAGGTTTCTTCACAACCATTGGATAAAAATGATCTCTATTTAGGTGCCAATTTGAAAAAAAGTTTTTTAATGAGATAAATTGGATCACATCCTTGATTTTTATATTTAAAATTAATTTTTCATGGTTTGAGAACATGGATTTACAGAATGTGCACTAACTATTCTTGAGAAACAACCTCAAACCAAAACCCATATGGTTGGATTTCATGTTTCTATGTACTGTGTTCTATAAGCGAAATTACCCATTATTCATCATTTCATAATTTCTCCTAGTATTCCACAAGGGTTTTAAAAACAATTCCCCTAACCATGAACCAATCTAGTGACAACTATTTTGTTTTCTATTTTCATAGAGCTGTCGAAGGGTTCTATTAATAAGGATCCATTTTTACACATACATAAATGGATAAAAAAATTAAAATGATTCAACAAAACTTTTTAAACATGACCCAATAAAAATATATAATGAGAATATTTAAATAAAGGGACATGTTTTGATACTAGGTGTGATATATTATCCACAACATTAGTATTTCTATTCATAGAATATAGAATAAAACCCTTTTTATAAAAAAAATGGAATTTAATCTCAATATCAATCTCATACCCCATTTTTTATCCGAATCTGACAATATTTATATAAAAACTACACTAAACAGATGTTATTTCTCAATTAAAGAATTCTCTTTCCTATCCAATATATGTACTGACACCTGAAACAATGTAGAATCTGGATCATAGTTAATGTGATCTCATAGAAAAACATTGTTTGGATCATGTTTTTAATTATTAAATTTAGATACATAAATCATATTATTAATTGAACTAACTCATGGGGAATATCCAACCAATATACTACTTCACACCCACATTCATGTATCAAAAAATGAGCTATGTATAAAATAGATATCATGAATTGATTCCCCAAATGTTGTCGTCAGATTTAGGGATACTCATCGAGAAAATGTGATCTTTCACAATGAACTATAATTTCCATCAATGATGAATACCATTCGATTTGTGTAGAATCCATGACATATCTATTCACTTATAAATGAATAGAATATTTTACATTTGATTATCCATAATGATAATTCAACCAATGATTTTTAACCAAGTTCCTCTTAGCAAAGTGGATAATAATAGGGATGAACATATAATGAGTAAAAATTTGACTTGTGCATCTAGGATTGATAACTATTGTTGTATGATAACTAAAATAATAATATTTTATCTATCTACCGGGCACCAAAATCTATCACATAAATCCAATGCATGAGTTATAACATTTTTCCTTATATATTTTCCATATATATGTGGATTATACACCATGAAAATAATAAAATATGTCCCATGGTATATCTCTATGGATTAAACAACATGATTTAATCCAAAGGTATTGATTTGATAGTATTTATTCTATATATCAAATCTATTTTTATAACATCTCAAATATATTTTATGGAAAATTTCACCACTATATGAGATTCATGAATAAGTATAAAATGAGTTGAATTAGTGAGTCAATCAGTAACTACCCATACAAGTCATGTTTTAGAACCATCATTGGGAAACAAATAAAAAACCATAGATATCCCTTCCACCTTTAATATGGGATTATTTAATAACATTAACATACTCTCTTGATATTTGTGTTGGTCCTTTACCTAATGAAAGGTGCTGAAATTCAAATCTAACTCTACCAAAACCATTTTCATGTTTACCAATTTTTTTTCTTTTAACACTTTATACATATTTTAAATTCCTATTGTAAAAAAATAGTTTAAATAGTGGTAAGAATTATATTATTGTTCTTGATAATAAAAATGTAAAATGGTCTGATAATTAGGTCACAATACTAAACTATGGACCACTTACCTTACATTAATAGTCTCTATGCACATGTGTTTATACCTAATAATAATAAATTGGGAATCAAATTTTTGAGCCACTTAAACATTCGGAACCATGTAATGAATGACCTAAAATGGCTTAAAACTACATCAGTAACCTTGTTGGTACAATAATGATTCATGGTTACTGTAAATAACATCAACTTCCATTGAACCAATGCTTTTTTGGATAACTGAGTAGATGACTTCATTCATATTTAATACACTATTGATTTTCCTTTTCCAAGTGTATAAATCAAGTCAATGATTAAAATTTGATTGTATTCCATCCAAATTATATTTCCTATATTCAAATTCATTTGTAACAAAATTTTATTCCATCGTTTATGAAACATAAAAAAATGAATTTCACACCAAATATGTAATTTCACTAAGTCTTCAAATTGTCTATTTTCATAAATATATAAAAATAATGTTTGTAGTGCATCTTCTCTTGAAACGTAAACATCAGAGATCCATAAAGACAAAAATGATATCCCTACATGGGGACACACAAAAACTTTATCTAGAACCATCAAAATACACCCAATAGATGTGTCCTAATTCAAGGAATTTCATGTTTTATGCCGATTTAAGGCTAATTTTAAATTCATGAATATATATATATATATGACATCAAAAATTACATTCCAATGGACTATTTTTCATTATCAAATCTATAATTGTTTAAAAAGTCAGGAAAAAACACAAAAAATATAGTAATAACCATCTAGGACAAGGAAACTACGTATCTCCAAGATAATTTTCAGTAGTATCTAAGAGATCATAACCTAATTATTTTATGGATCCAATGATTCACCATTTTCTAAGATAACATTTCCATGGAAACAATTATATTCTATCCAAAAATAAAATTTCGAATGACTGGAATATCGATAATGATCTTGCATGATAACAAACAATATATCCAAGTGTTGCTCATTCCCAACCTTAGTACTTGAATACACTATTTTTTTTATCCAAAACCACAAATAAAATATGGATACCATTGAAATGTCTGATTCACTAGTTCTGTAAGTATTGATAATGAATTATTAAGATTAGAATATATAACAATATACACATAATGGACATATCTACTTCTGATTTTTTTTAGAATATCCACCTGCCAATCATACAATTTGTTATATCATAAACAAATGACAGTTTTAGAGAACCAATAAGATCTCCTCAATGTTCTAATAGATTATCATATTAAGGAAGTAAATATATATTATTTATCATATCTTTCTAATTATTTTTATAATAAATAAACATAATAATAATTTAATAATTATTTTTAGAATAAGTAATGTTGTTTCCCATTTAGGCATTCAAGGATAAATGAAATGTTTTATTTCCAACTCTATAAATCTTAAATTCACTTCTGTTAATTCCATTAATTTCATTCGATGATTATTAGATTAGAAAATAATATCCCCTAGTAAGGTATCAATCTTTAATTATACTTCTCATATAGATTGTAACAAGTATAAATTATTTGAAAAAATATCAATAAATGGATCAAAAGTTGATGGGAAAGAATTATTTTTGATATAATCTACTGATTCTATGGTTAATGATTCCAACTATTATGACATAGTTCCAACTATTTGTGCCAGAAATTATTCTCCACTTGTGTTCACATTTCTATCAACTCTAAAGAGATATTTGATTCCATCTACAATTTTAATACTATACCTTTGAGTATAATAGTCGATGTGATATTTGGATATTATAATCCAATCCATAGATGGGATTATGTCATATAAATGAATCAAATGAACATATAAATCCTGAGAATATTTATCTACAATGATATATATAGGAAATTATTTTCATATAAAGGATCAAAAATGCATTTTTGAAATAGGAGTCAGATGTTTCCTAATATTAACCATTATCTCACAATGAAAACCCATATGATCAATTGAACAAGATAAAATAATTTAATTTTATGAAACCATATAAAAAAATATTTCATATGGATAGAATTAAAAATAATCACACCTATCTCTAATCATGTTCTAAATTGATCATCCATAGTCATGTTCTTATATCCTTAAAATTTTATACATTCCACACCTTTCACCTTATTACATTTTTGATAATCCACTGGTAGAAGAGTCGTAGTATTAATAGAACGTCCATAGATTTATCTATTTTTCTAAAAAGTGTTATTATATTACACTCGTCTCATAAAAGAATATTTTTGTTGAGAAACATGATTTGTGTCTCTACCACAAATCCTTGGACACTATGATAATAACATGGAATTTTTCCCATGTTCTTTCAATTATTACATTGTCTAGGGGGTTATGTACAATCTCACTTCATATTATCTAAATAACCACACTAAAAATATCTCATTATAATATTCTGTTAAAGATATATAATTGCTAATTCAAACTATTTAATCTTAGATATATTGTTCCCCTTAGGAATGGTTTCCCTCTAACACTTTATCTAGACATGTAGTTCCCACAGGGTCCTGTTGGATTAAGCATTATTTATCCAGTTTTTTTCTCATGATTTCTCATTGTGACACCATAACTCTATTAACCTTATCAATACATTTCATTAAAAAAGGAATAATTTTTTGTGTCAAATTTCAACTTTAAACCCCTTTTCCAAAATGCGTTCCTCTTAGGATTTCCATGATGAAATTTCCATTTAATAGGAGAATATACTAGAAATTTTTAATGCATACTCCATTAGAGAGAGATTATTATTCTTTAATATGATCAAATAAATTGTTCTATATATTAAAAATCTATGATGATTGAGGTTTTCATTTAATAATTCTTAATAATACTCCCATTCAATGCCACTTTTGAATTTAGTCTAAACTTCTAAATCCCAGCACTAGGGTTATTGATATTACATCATACACATCCCCAACATTAGATTTATACCAATAAGATTTACATGGAAATCCATGATCCAATTTATCATATTTTGACATGATTATATGTTTTCTATTTACGAATCACCCAGAAAGATGGATAGAATCTTCTTTTGGAACATACGAAACTAATTCATTTTCCATCAGTCATCATTTATTTTTTATATCCACATACTTAAGAGCATTTAAATTTTTTTTAACCAATTATTGTTTCACATTTGGATTAGGTGTAGCAACACTCTTGTCAGAATTTTCGGATTGGTTTATATGACGATCACAAAATGAGAATGTTTATTACCAAATGAAATTAGATATACTATCACTCTCTAGAAACTAAAGTGTTAAAAATTTAAAATCTACAAGCTAACACATATCAAAATAATTCATCTTAGAATTCAATAATTTTTATTTTGAATCCATTTCTAAAAATTCCCACACGCTTTCTGAAAATCAACAATTTTTACATATTTTATAAAATTTATTTTTTTTCTTCAAATTATATAACATTAAGGGAAATTATTTGTTAAATCTTACTTGGATTTCATTACAAAAAAAATCATTTCATACTCTTCCCATCAGCTAAACCCATTACTATGATGTGAAATCTCCTAGAAGTGACTCAACATAATCATATACCCAAAATCGTTGGTAACATGATGTTTCTGATAAGTAGGTTATCAAGGAATTTTCATTTTATATATTCCAAATTTTGAACGTCATCCTCCATTCTACCATCCCAATGAAAAAATAACTTAGCATGAAAGATACAAAAGGATTAGTAAATTTAAAACCATTTGAAACATCCTACCCTTTCACCCATTGGCTTTGGAAGATGTGGGGGAGGTAGTAGCCTTAGGTGACATACTGGAGACACAAATGGTTAGGAATAACTTCCAAGTGATTCAACAACATTTGGGGTATAATTTTTCCATTAATTATAAAATAATATAACCATAAGAAAAAAACAAAAATACAATTATATGATGCATGATAAAAAATTAAAACTCAATCACTAGAAAACCGACTATAATCAGAGTACACATATGAAACCAAAATAAAAAAAATTAAAAGGCAGCCAATACATATTTGATACCTAAAAATTTCTAAATCATATCCAATATCCATGCCAACCTACCCATCACAATGTGTCCAGAAGAATAACTAGATAACTGAGATACATTTCCTTTACTTGTGTTTGAGTTTATAAAATTTTAAAATGCACAATAATTCTTAATTAGGGGGTGAGTATAGCTCATAGTATTATTTTACAAAATAACTTCACATATAACTCCACCATGATAAAACAAGTCATCATATTTATTGATAAAAATTATTGAAAAAATGATGAATATTATATTAGAGCCCAAAATTATTTTGAAACTATTTTTTTCGGGAAATAAACCAAAAATGTCTTTAAAAATATATCACATTTTAATTTGGATCACACAATAAAAGGTTTCACATTTCCAAAAAATGCTAAATTCATACCCAGGTGATAGTTTTTAACTATTTAGTGGTATCTCTTAAATATACCAAGTCATCCTAAGGAAAAAAATATCAGGTTCACTATTGGAATGTTACCTTCATATAAGGTCAAATCTAATTATAATAAAGATCTATAGATCATGTATTAAAAATAAATTTTCAAACCAATTATTCCAATTTCATTTTATGAATAATTTTTTTTAAAAAAATATAGATTTTTTTCATGTATTAAAACTGAACCATAACTATAATATATTCATTTTATAATCATGAAAAACATCACATTTTCAAAAAACATAAAATATTATAAAATTACCTTGAAAATATCACTAATTCGGTTTCCATCCTATCACCAATGAATTTGATATATATTTTTTGTAACATATTAAATTTAAATTATGAATTAATTTTATATTTAAGATGAGTTGTGAGAGAATCCACCTAACACTAAAAAATTATAGAAAATGAAGATCAAATGAAAAACTTCTACATCTTGAGGTAGATAATTTAAATATAATAATAGATATTATTTAATTTTTTAAAAATATTCATTCTATAACATAATTGACATGTAAGAAACATGGATGTAAATCAAAAAGACCTCATGAATGATTATAAGATAGGTAAGGATAATATATTTGTGTAAAATAATGGAGAAAGACCAATTACAAATGATCAAGGGCCTCCAATTCCCATAGATTTTGACAGAAATCCCTCATGGAGAGAAAGGAATTGTGTTTTTTGAAATTGTAAGAATATGAATTCAAGGCGTCGAATGATAATGAGAAAATAAGTTGTTTAAAAGATAAATAGTATTTGATCTATGAATATTGGATATCAAATTTAACAGATCTTGGTTAGGGTGCCCAATTTGGATAAATATGAAGTAATCGCGAATGAACCACTCTATTAGGCCACACCCAACATGGTTAGAATGCATTGTTAGAAATACCTTGCATCATCAAAGCTATTATCTATTTTTAATCTATGAACATTATCTATTTCGATGTCACACTAGTTTTAGAAACTATGAGCCAATCCATGTGACTACCCAGTTTGCAATGATTATGTTTCACAATTTCATGTAGGGATGGAATGATAATTAGTAAGTATTACCAAAATATGATCCTCAAGGAAAACCCTCAAAGGCATTGATGATCTCCACTGTTCCTCCAAAAATGTAACCCAATGATTTTATATTCAATAAATAGATATATAAAGGGTAACCTACCTAATACTTGCGGTGCACCATTAACCACACTCTATTATAAATTTTTAAATGATAATCTAGGAATTGTTCAATTCTTCTTATGTATTAATAAGGATTAATTGAATATCATTAATTTTTTTAAAATTATATTCCAGTGTTCGTTAGATCATATATTTTATTATATTGTTTTTAGATTATTTTTTGGGATATGTTCCTTACATTACAAATATATGTTGTATTTCAATATAATTTTTATAAGATTCTATAACATTAGGATTAATTAATGTCACTAATTAAATCAAATAGTCCTTTTAAATTGTATATACATTTCTTCTTCATCATTCTTGGAATTATTATGTCTATTACATATAATATCTTCATTATATAAATTCATAATAATTATATATTCATAAAATTAACTTCAATTGATAATTATATATTATTAATAATTTTATTTATTTTATTCAGATATATATAATGTAGTTATATTTTTTATTTATATATGTAATATATTCCACCCATTTATATGAAAACATTGTTTTTAGACATTGATTATATATTCATGAAAATCCTTCTATATAATAATTCATTATCATTATGGATATATTTACCATTTAATCATGGAAATTTTGCAGTATAATATCATATCAATCATCCTAGAAAATAATTAATTAAATGGTTTCCCTTAAACATTATATTGACCTCTCAATAATTTTTAGATTTGAAATTAATCATTTTAATAAGTATATTTTAAAAAAATTAATATAAATAAGAACGATCAACTTATTCTTTATATATAATTTTATAACTTTTCCCTAATTGTGAAGATTTAATTTAAATTTTCAGTTTTCCCCTGAAATTTGAATAACAAAATTATCATTTTTTTGTCTCAAAGCCAATGAATATATAAATTTAGTCATAAATATAGAGTATTTATTTATTGTTATATCATAGTGCATCGATTCTTTTTTTGAATCAAGCCATATATGATCATAATGATAATCTTATTCTAATATTTTGTTGTATAATATGTCACAAAAACCTATGATAACTATCAAAACATAATTTTACCATTAAAATAATCCACCATCATTTTCATTATAATAAATATTATGAACTACATAGTTTAATTACCAAATGTGTATGTTCCACTACATCAAATTGGTTTTAAAAATTATTCCTTTCCTCAAGAATCCAAATTATTTGTATAATATTATTATTCAATAAATATTCAAAAAATCAATAACTATAAGGGTTGAAATTAGAAAAATAATAAAATTTACATCACTTTAATATTGTTATTACATGAAACTATTATAGTAGTACACTGTGTCTGTAGAAAAAAGTACATCAGTTAAAACATTTGAGACATCATAACCTATATATTTTACGTATATAATAATTTACCCCTTTTATATAACAAAACACGTCCCATAAAATATTAAAATGAAATTTTTGTTAACTTATTTTATAGTCTCTATTAAATTCATGGAAAATATTACTCTAGATCATTGACTCTAATTAATATACAATTATTTTATCATGAAACTAATTATGAAATATTAATTGAAAACACACTTTTATAAAATATTATATGAAAGAAAATTTATAAGTGAATCAATAATATCGGTGAAATATTTAACAAATTCATTATTATCATTCTCATTTTTAATGAAACATCAACACTTATTAAATTGGGTTGTTTATTTTCACAATTATCTAAACAACCAAATAATGATTATTGAATAATTATAAGTAATACAATATTAAATTAAATCCAAAAATATTGTTTGGTCCAAATTTTATTCCTTATGTAGCACTAGTATCATCATAATGGAAAAATGATATAAATATCTGCGTACTTGTGTTAAATAAAAGACTCGATTAATGAATGGAATATCTATGGATTTATCATTAGAAATTGAATTGATTTAATATTTTAATGTATACCCATATGTGTATTATGTATGTGATTTACCTAAATGTATAACTAAAAATAGTGGACAAATCCTTTGTTACGTGATATTTTTTGGAATTAATTGTGTCAAAAATAATTCATTTACATTAGGTAAAACTATTTTATTTTATATTTTCACTACATATACATTTAAAAAAATTTTATGGATTATTTTACATATGGTAGAATTTAATATTTATTCTATCAAGGAACTAATAATATCTTGTAATGTTTAGAGTGATAATTATATTTAAATTAATCATTCAATAAACACATAATAATATTATATTAAAATCCTGTATAATTTTAAAATGTTAATATATAAAATTATACTGTGTAACTAGACTATTTTTAAATTGGTAATTAGAATAAAAATATATTTTTCCTTTGGATCCCCTAGATATATATTTTTTGAAATATGGTTGAAACACTCTGATCAGTCCAGTCCACTAACATTTTGATTATTTTCAGTTTTCCACAACTAAAAAATGTATTAAGCTATAAATTAGGTTCAGGAAGTACATAAATCATAGCTAGTGATAACCACAGTTCCATAGCAATCATAATTACACATTATTGATATGGAGTAGGATAAATCCAATACCATTTTAGTATCATGTTTTTATTACATTAAATTTTATTTATAATGGAAATTGAGAATTGTATACTAAAATTGGGAAAATGAATGTGGCCAAATTTCCATATCAAAAAGGGATATTATTATTGTAAAAAAACTTTCATAGAGATTGATGTACTATTTGTGAACATATTATATTATAAGTGTAATGATATTGTGACTTTCATAAGATTTATAATTCTAAACTATTGATAATACTATTAATAATATTTGGATTATTTTTTAAACAATCCCTAATGGGGTTTTCTATGTGACATGTGAATATATTTACGTTTTGTATTTTTGGACACTTAAGACTAAATTATGTGTGTATTTTTAAATTAATGATGAAACTATTATAAATGAATTTTAGTTTAACTTCATTTTTATAAGGATGTGTTAAATTACTATTTATTTTATTATTATATTAATTTTATTTTCAAAGCATCTAAGGTTTATGAAATTTACATTTGATAGAATAAAATTTTAATGGATCTAATCTTTCCTAGTATAAAATATCAATATTTATTTAGTTAATAAAATAATTGTTTTTGGTTTAGATAATCATTGATCAAATAATTTAATTTAAATGTCCATGATATTTATTTAAAACAATTTATATAAAAACATATTAATATAAATATAAAATTGTAAATAATTTGGATTTACAAAAACGTATTTATGAAAATGGTATAAGTTTCTAACTGTTAGGATTAAATATTGATATTATTAGAGACTATACCAAATAAAGCATATTGTCAAGGGATGAGAAATGGGGTACCACTCTAGTATCATTTCCCCAGCACTTATCCTCAAAAATTTATCCCCTATGTGAACTAAAATTTATCATAAACTTGTATTAAATGATACACAATTCATCACAATGAGTTCTATGTTGAATTAAATTATTTGATTCCCATGTACAGTTATCTATCCAAATTATCTACCCCTAGTGTAAATATATGTATATCATGTGATATTGGCTTTCACACCAATCTTCACATATAACAAGAATTAATCATAGTAGAGAATACATGGTGGTTATACCCATATATATGTTACATGATAATGTTTATCCCATAATATGGCCTCATAAATTATATTATGATGATATAGTTGAATAATATTGATGTTAAATATGGAAAATACATCTGACCTAAACACCCACCAAATAATCCAATTCAACATTATTATTTTCTATTTTCTAATTCATAATGAATAATATCAGCACATGTTTTATGTAATATTCAAATTAAATTGACATGAAAAATTAATTGAATAAATCATCCATTATACTACATGAGGACTATGGAGACATACCTCATAATGGGGACCCAGATTAAAAAAAAATCACCCATGTTATTATATTCCTCTAATACATGGTAAAAAATAACAAATTTCACCCACATGAGGGTTCTACATCTCCATAATCCCTATAATATGATTATATGTATCCATCATTCTCATAAATTTACACTCCATTGTTTTTCTTCTATGAAAATTGAAAATATTTCCATTAGTTCCCTAATATTTTTTCCATTTCACCCATGTCATTTCAATGAGAGATAATTGAATCTTAATTATTTTAAGTATATTACTGCTAAAATTTTCCCCCAAATATCTATTCTTATATGAATAGTTAAATTCAATGCCGACTAAATCATTTATTTCACTTCATATCTAGAAATGAATCACATGTTTCTGAATAGAAAATGTACCTATCCATTACATATTAAAAAGATTAATGGGTAAAATATATTATATTTATCACATCTATTCATTTATTCATATGGTAATAAGAATTACATATACCATTAGATATTTTTTCTATGTTTTTAACAAACAATTAGGTCCCAGATGTATTTAACTATAATATATTCCAAAAATTACTATTGAATGTATAATTTGTTAATGTGAATATCTTTAATATATTATTATATATGTCTTATGTACTATAAACTAGTTTCTATAGATTCTACGAATGCGTTCATCTTCATTAAATTCAACAGTACTAGCATATATGTTATAGGTTTTATTAATTTTTACCAGGCACTATCCTATATTAACATGATTCGTTAACCATTGTAATATATATTGGGAACACAATAATATGACTACAATAAACACTATAGAGGTTTTATTCACATAGAAGTTATTGTTTTTTGAATTTAAAATTAATGTTATATAATAGTTATATCTGGAAAATAAAATACCTAGAACATGGATCATTCATAGGTACATAGGTTGTAGGTATCATTGTTATGGTTACGTAAACAAAAGTGTACCCCAGAAATCATAAACAAAAAATATTAAATAGAACATCACTTGTTCATGGTTCCATTTCCATATAATAATCTACTTCCATCCTATATAATTGAACCTAAAAGGATGTTGAACTTATCATAAATAAATGAAATTTATAGGAACCACAACTATCCATATCTCATGAAAACATATGATATTATTTCATTTAGATGAAGTGAACTTGAAAGGTTTAGATTCCAATTTTAGAAATATTATTGGAGGGATAGTAATTTTAATAAATATAACATTACAATACATGCCACTTTCATTTATAGTTATATTTTTGATAAATCATAAAAATTAATTTTTATAAAATATAGTGTTCAATTAGTAAATGATTGTTAGATGGAATGAATCCCTTGATCATAATTTAGAAAAAAGAAAAAAATAATAAAATAAACTATATTTGTATCAATAGACATGAATATACTATATTAAGATATTTGTTTCATGAATAAGAATATTCTTGATTAGAATTATCATATTGTATATAGTGACTCTAAGATGAAATTATAAGGTTTTAACAAAAAATCTGATAAATACCAATTGACAATCAACCATAGTTTTTATTATCCATTATTTAAAGACTCTAAATTAATTCGTTACATTAGTATGAAACCATTTTATCATTTACTACTACAAGAACATGATTTTTTAAGAATTACCATTGAGAAAAACTATTGGTTAATTAATTACTAGATGTATATGTTATACTTTTATGATCCGGGAATTTGACATGGATCAAGATTCACAGTTCTACACCATTCAATAAAACGAAAATTGAGTGAATCCCAAATTTAAATCTAGTTTTCAATATTATCCAAAATTGTGTTATCTATATAAATAAACATATATATATATATATATTATTGGCTTCTTAAAATGGTATTGCATCACATTTGGAACACACACTAAAATATAATATCCGATTTAGATAACTATATTTATATTAATTCAAATTTAAATAGAATAATTGTTAATGACATGGATCTCTAATATTCATTTGAATTTTTTTTTGATGCATGATTAGTCACGACTCGTCCCACGGGGCCCACATCATGACTACCCCAAGCCCGCCTTCCATAGGCCAGGGGCTGGAAACTAGTACCAAAGGCGTAATTTCCCAAAACTGGGAAGGCTTTGCCTTTATAAATCGTAAACACACACAACCAGAGTACAAGTAGAAGAAAACACTAAGTAAATGATGTATAACAAGTGTACTAAGAGAAAAGGGGGACATAATACAAGACCAAATGTAAAGTACAAATACAATTGAAAGAAAGTACAACTAAAAGGGACAAACAACTGAATGGTGAAAGAAGCTCCTGGATCATCCTCCGAGGTTCCTACCAGAAGGGTTGGTACAGATGGCCTCCTCAGCACTCCACGTCCGTCAAAATCCATCGTGTACCGATATATCGTAAGGTCCTCCTCCAGGTACCGTCCAGTCTTGGTGCTCTCAGCCTCCATTAGGGCTGTCCGTTGTCTGCATCCAACACAACGAGGTGCGGGCATAGCGCATGCAGGGGTGAGTATAACAATACTATGTAGGGACCCCGAGACCCTCAAGGTATCAAAAAATCCAACAAAGATAAACCAAAAAATAGGATTTCAACGGATAACCAATACTTAGGTATATTCCCATACATTTACCTATGTTATCAAGTAACCCATTTCAATCATGAGGATAACACAAATTTCATTGAATTAGCTCAAACCAGGATTTTTATTCATGATATCGAAACCACAGCTGTTGGAGAACACCTCCTCTGTCAAGTACAATGGGCATGCCACTACAACCAAGAGCTTCCCACTAACCTTGGACTGGTGAAGTACTCCACTTGTCGATTACTATGGGCCTGCTCTTACAACCTAGCACTTCCCACCATGGGTCTGCCGCTACAACCAACCGCTCCACCTCATATCTTACAGAGGTACTTCTTCTGTCGAGTAACACGGGTCTACCACTACAAAGAAGCGTTCCTCCACCGCAGGTCTGGTACTACAACTAGGCGCTCTCCACTAGGCCATCTGAATCACGTTGAGCCGAGCGATCTGCAGTCGTCAAGCCTCAACAAGCTACTAAGTCTCTGCAATATGCTCGCTCGTCACCGGGAGGGTCCGCTCCACGTTCCACAAGCCGATACTCCATGTGTCATGAAAACTAACTTAGAAGTAACACAAGGACCTCCACGTCATAGGGGTCTCAACGGAATTGACGGCGCATCAATCAGATGCTTAGTCTGTGAGTTATTATCCTTTTAGTCCCAAGGGCCTGGTTGGTATCGTGTACGAACGAACCCGACCGTATCTCCACTATACCCCGAACTCCCATTGAGTATTTTTAAAGGGTCCGTTTCTCAATGTGATTACTAGTGCTACTGATGGTTCATCAAACGGAAATTCAGTTCCAAAGATATGGCCAAAGCAATTGGTCATTAGTGGGCCCGGGTCATGTCCGACCCGGTCGGACCGACTCGGCCCAACCTCGTCTGGGCCCACCCGGTCATGGTTGACCCGTACAAACTCGATGGGATTGACCTGGCCCATTGGGTGGGTCAGACTGCTATGTTTTGACCCGGTCCGCTGGGCCTGGCCCAGCAGACCGTGAGGGCGGTTCGGCCCGATAGTCACCACATAGGTAGCTTAGTAAAACGGCCCGGGAGACTAGGCGAGTTCGGCTAGAGACACCGCAGGGGACACCGCAGGTCGTCTCGGGAGGCCAGTGGCTTGGAGGCCAACATGCAGGCCGCTTGGAGTGAAGGCAGGGCAGCTGGTCACTGACTGGTCGTGGGTGCCCAGGGCAGGGCGCGCAGGTGCCGGGTAGGGAGGAAGGGTGCCGGGGTGTGCCGGGAATCATGAAAGGGCCCCGGGGTGCGCCTGGTAGCACGCCGGGGTGCCGGGCAGGTCGCCGGTAGGGGCTGGGCAGGCCACCGGCTGGGCGCGGGTGCGCTGGGTAGCGCATCGGGGGGCCGGGCAGGCCGCCGTCAAGGGTTGTGCAGGCCGCTGGCTGGGCGCGGGTGCACCGGGTAGCGGGCCGAGGTGCCGTGTAGGCCGCCGACAGGGGCCAGGCATGCCACCGGCTGGGCGCGGGTGCACCGGTGTGCGTTGTGGGTTGGCGGGTCGGGTGCTTCTTGGCCGACAATGTTTGGCAGGGAGCATCGATGCGCCTTGGGGGAGGCACGATTCGTGGAGGCTGCGGGTAGCGCGGCCATCGTCATTGCCACCTGCGACATCATTGCCTCAACACCTATCCATAGAACACCTCAAGAGAGAAGAAATCGACGGAGGATGTCGAGCCATGTTAGGTCGGCTCGCATCCTCCGCGTAGAAAGTGATAACAATTATCTCAAGAAAAAGGAAGGAGATGTTCTTCAATTGTTTTTAAAAAATCACATCAAATATTTTTCAATCCGTAGAAGAGAAAAATAACAGGATATTATGCAGGAAGAAAAACCCCTACCCTGTAATCGGTGTCATTTGAAGAAGTCGTGGGATGGGGGCGTCTCTTCCTCAATGTCGGGAGGAGGTGACATTGTCGTTGGCGATCTTCTTCGTGGCGACGTCTCCCCTTCCTTTGGGATGATTGAAGAAAGAAAAAGATGGCATCGATCTTTGGTGGAAGGAGCGTTCTTCACATTCTTGGCGGGAAGAATGGTTCTTTGTGGGGAGATTATCCTCTCTCTAACTCTCTATAAAAGAAATGCCCACCAAATAGAATTATGACAACTAAATAATAAGAGTTTCTTATTATTTTAATGTTTGCACAAAAATTCAAATGAGATAATTGAAACCCGGCTCCACCAATTTAATTCTTGTGTGGTGTCACATTAATTGGGGAAGAAGTCAAGAGGCTCCCCATAAATGTTTGGCTAACTTTATGTGGAGGAGTTGAGGAGTTTCTCCCCATTTAAGGGTGAGTTGAGGAGTTTTTATCCTCCTCTATTAATAGTGGTTGGGTTGTCCACACGTCTACAATTTAATGGATAGGTTATGCCTGGGTGATCCCTGCCACAATTATCCTAACAAGGGAGGTTATGTGCGGGTGGGCCCCACCACCATAACCACTTTTGGGAGGTTATGGTGTGGTGGCCCCCACCACCAACCACCACTTGGTGGTTTTAACCACCTCCAATAAGAATAATGTAAACACTTTATTTTTATCCCACTAAATTAAAAACCCCAAAAACTATCTTCCATCCACCTTAGAACGCAACTTCGTTGAAGGTCTCACTATGATAACACCGATGATGAAAGCTCAATGGTTCCCTTGGATTTCAATTCTGAGCACCAGTTCAAGAGATATACAATCCCAAACGTACGTTTACTGAACTTACCTGAAAAAATGTTCAGAAAATTATTATCAGTCACCCACAACTCGTGCCAGTCGAGGTTAAGATCTTACTAGGTGAAACACATCCCAACAAAACCAATGGTACTCTAGGATTTTTAATCCGACTCACCATTTAGAAGCTATGAATTTTACAATATTATAATTTTCACTTAATTATTTGATTTTCAGCCAAAAACTAACTTTTTCTACTGACTCGCACCAGCCAAAGTTGGTATCTATCTAAAAAAAGCATGACCTCATGAGTTCATTGGTGGTCTCAGATTTTTAATCTGATCTACCATTTGTGAGTTATAAGCATCTGAAAAATAAAATAATTTATTTATTTTATTTTATTTTTTTATTATGCCATTTTTGTGATTTTTCACAGATGGCCCGCGCCAACTAAACTTAAGTCACGCCTAGGGTAAATGTGCCATATTGAGTGCAACGGTGCCCTCAGATTTATGATTCAAGTAACTGTTTAAGAGTTATTCTTCATTTTCTGGAAAACTTCTTAATCACATTAATTTAAGCTTAACAAAAGTTCATAAATTTATTCCGGTCACACCGGGCCTCCGATTCAAGCTCCATCAGAAACTTCAGACTCATAAAATTCCAAAAAAATTAAAGAAAAAAATTTCCTTTAAATTTCTGAGTCTTTACATTACCCCCACCTCATGGATTTACGTCCCCATAAAGTTACAACACACACTAGGAGAATAAAAGGGGGTACTGAGCACACATCTGAGCCTCCCACTCCCATGTTCTCTCCTAAAGTTTCCCATGCTACCAGCAAACTCACACCAGAGGAATCGACCATCCATGATGGACCCGCTCCTGTCGATCCTCAATTTCCACTGGAACCTCTGTGAAAGTCACCCCGTCATCGATGTCCAGCTACCCGTGGTCGATGATGTGGGACAGTTCGTGCACGTATCTCCTCAGCTAAGATACATGGAAGACGTCATGGACCCGGTGCAACTGAGGTGGAAGAGCCAAGCGGTAAGCCACCTCGCCTACTCTACTGAGGACCTAGAAGGGTCTGATGAATCACAGAGATAACTTGCCACCTCAGCCAAATTTACGTAGACCTCGTCAAGGGGAGACCCGTAGAAAGACATGGTCGACATTCTCTTTTGACAAAATATGACTTATTTCTACTCTATGATGTCATTATCTGCTCTTGGATTATCTGCACCTTCTTCGTGGAAGCTCATACCATCTCTAGTCAGTAGGAAGTGGGCTGACATGGTCGTCGGTCGACGATCACATAAATAATGTTATGTCACCTGGACGTACATGGAAGACACATCAAGAAGTCCATGGATACCCTATCCCACTTCCACTTTGGGAACTCTAAACTCTGAACCAAGCCTGTTAGTACCTGTTGTTCTGCCTTCACTTGTTGACAAGTGAGGTATCGAGAGTCAAACTCCACTATTTCCTTCTTCATACCTAGCCACCAGTGCTATCGTCTGAGGTCCTGATACATATTTTCTATGCTTGGATGTACCACTAATGGCGATGTTTGGAACTCCCTCAACACATCCTCTAGTAGTGAAGCCGATACCATGGTACGTCCTCGAAAGAGGATGACATGATCCCCACCTTCAGAAAAACCATCAGCTGCCTGCCCTGTGGATATCTTAGCATGTCGCGTCTCGCAGTCAGCATCCCCAAGCTGTGCCTCCCTGACTCACAGAAGAAGTGGGGGTGTGATTGTAAGATACTGTAGATAGGCTACTCCATCCCTGTCCACAAAAAATATCTACAGTGCGGCCAGCTACTCCATCGCGTCACTTAGCACCTGAATGTGTGATATCCTAATGAGCGCATTTTCCACTAAGTTCCCCTTCCCAGGAGTATAGACAATCTTGAAATCATAGTCATAGAGGAACCCAAGCTATCACCACTGTCTCAGGTTCGTGTCCTTTTGTGAGAAGACACACCTGAGACTATTGAGTTTAGAGGAAACTGTAAACCGTTTTCTCAATGACCTATGGTTGATACTAGCCATTTATAAGAACTCGACTTCACCTTTCTTCGCCTATGTTTTACAAGAGATGTTAAGATTTCTCCTTTTCTGAAAAGTGAAATCCAGTCTCATCCCCTGGATGAAACATGTCTTTTTCGTAATACAATCAATCCTGACATGAACATTACAATTCATGTCATGGATGACGTTGTAAGGCATCGATGCTACTACCAAGAGATCCAACCGTTACTCTCGCCTTTAAGGGTCATGTCACACTATCGGCATCAGTGTGTGGTCACTGGGTCTCCTCTAGTAGGAATCTTGAATGTGAGTGTTAAGTCAATGATTCTAACCAGAACCTCTTAGTATTAACCACACAAAAGGCAGGAAATCAAGTGTCACAAGGAAAAGTGAATGTTATTATGGAAACTCAAAGTACAAAGACAAAAAGAAACCACAAACATTGACATCAGCGAAGCTAGATGTATCATGAACAAAGGCCATTATACCTGGAGCTAGTACTGCTCCAGTACACATGCTTCCGGAGCTCGAGGTGAACTGTCTTGGGGTGGGAGTAGTAGTGCTTGATGACTCTGACCCCCATCCGCTGAAGGACCAGCTCCATTGCCTCGTACACTGCTCGGCTAATGCTCAAGCTCCAAAAATTGCATCTGTCTTGGTGGATCCTCCAATGCCTGCTGATCAACTCTGCAGGGAGTTGGAAAATCACACGCTCTATGACCCCATTCCCTGCAGGAATAATGGACTCTTATCCGTTTAGGTCTCCCTCGGCATCTAGTGCCCCGCACCCCCATTGCCACATCTTGTGGTCATCTATCTATAGGTCTAACCTTCTTGTGCCCCTTTTTCATCTATCAACTGCCTTCTATAGATTACTCTGCTACTGATGGAAAGCCATGCGGCAAGAGCAGCAGCTCTTGAGCATACACAAAGTGTAGAGTCGCTGGTATAAACTCCACCCTGAAAAGACCCTTGATGTTTCCCCAGGTGAGGGCCGACTCATCGTAAAACTGGAGCATCAGGATCCACCACCTCTCAGCTTCTCCCTAAAAGATACTAATATCTAGGTGCTCCATCAAGTCACCAGGTGTCCCAACTGTGTGGAAGACTCATTCTACAAACACTAGCTAGTACCCAACCATCTGTAAATCTGCCTGGCCTCGAAATCTCAGAGGCCTTTATCGCAGGAACCCATGCACTGTGTTCAAGCGGCGTGCACCCTCAATTGTTGGGGCTAGTTGTAACAGTAGCCCAGCAGGTAATGGTACCGCTAGTGCCTCCGCTGTGATGGATCCCGGTACTGAGGCCTCGTCACTTGGCATGATTTCAATACCTATAACTCTCAGGGCTCTAGCTGGTCGTCCATGGGGTGGCATCCTGAAAGAAACAGATGCGACACGGTCAAAATACTATACGTAGTGAGCTGACCAAATTTTAGCCTACTTAGAGGAAACTTTTGAATACAAACACACAATCAGTGTTTTTGTGCACAGGGTCAGAAATAAGGAGTCATGGTCCTGGTGTATGGATACGTCGGCCGCCCACACCAACACTGGACTCCCTGAACTGAAAACCACACATAAAACCCTTAACACTATTGCTTCACAGAAATGAAATATCAGAGCCCTAAGTTCTGAAGTAGAACCAAAGTCCTTTGATACCAATTTGTCACGATCCATCCCCTAGGGCCCACATCATGACTACCCCATGACCACCTTCCATAGGCCAGGGGCTGGCGACTAGCACCAAAGGCATAATTTCCCAATAATTGGAAGGCGTTATCTTTATAAATTGTAAACACACACAACCAGAGTACAAGCAGAAGTAAACAATATGTAAAATCTGTATAACAAGTATACTGAAAGGAAAGGGGTCCAGAATACAAGCCCAACTATAAAGTACAAAAATAACTGAAATAAAGTACATCTAAAAGGGAAAAATAGTTGAAAGGTGAAAGAAACTCCTGGATCATCCTCCGGGGTTCCTACCTGAAGGGTAGGTACAAATGGCCTCCTCAGTACTCCATGTCCATCATAATCCACCGTGTACCGAAATGTCATAAGGTCCTCCTCCTGGTACTGTCCAGTCTTGGCACTCTCAGCCACCATCAGCGCTATCCGTCGTCTGCATCCAACACAACGAGTTGCGGGCATAGCCTGTGCAGGGGTGAGTATAACGATACTCAGTAGGGTCCTTGAGACCCTCAAGGTCTCAAAAAATCAAACAAGGATAAAACAAAAAAAATAGGATTTCAACGGATAAAAAATACTTAGGTTTATGACCATACATATACCTAAGTTATCATGTAACACATCTCAATCATGAGGATAACACAAAGGTCATTGAATCAACTAAAACCAGGATTTTTATTCACGATGTGGAAACCACGGATGCTGGAGAACTCCTCTTCTGTCGAGTACAGTGAGCCTGCTGCTACATCCAAGTGCTTCCCACTATCCTTGGACTGCTGAAGTACTCCAACTGTCGAGTACTATGGGCCTGCTGCTACCACGGGGGATGTCGCGGGTCGGCTCGGGAGGCCGGTGGTCGAGAGGCCAACAGGCAGGCCGCCCGGGCCGCGGGCAGGCCGACTGGACACCGACAGGCTGCGGGTGCACCGGGCAGGGCGCATGTGCACCGGGCAGGGCTCGCATGTGCCGAGAAGTGCGGGCAGGGAGCCGCGGGGGCACTGAGGTGCACCGGGCAGCGCGACAGGGCGCCGGGGAGCACCGGGGAGCACGCCGGGGTGCTGGGCAGGCCGCCGGTAGGGGCCGGGCAGGCCGCCGGCTGGTCGTAGTTGTATCGGGTAGGGCACCGGGGTACTGAGCAGGCCGCCGGCAGGGGCTGGGAAGGCCGCCGTTTGGGCGCGAGTACACCGGGTAGTGCACCGGGGTTCCTGGAAGGCCTCCGGCAGGGGTTGGGCAGGCCTTCGGCTGGGCGAGGGTACGCTGCGGGTAGGTGGGTCGGGCACTGCTTGGCAGGCGATTTTTGGACGCGAGCATTGGTGTGACGCGAGGGGCGGCCCGATTCGCAGAGGCCGCAGGTTGCATGGCTGTCGTCGTTGCCGCCTTCATCATCATCGCCTCAACATCTTTTCGTAAAACATCACAATAAAGAAGAAATCGACAGAGGATGTTGAGCCGTTTTAGGATGGCCCGCATCCTCCATGTTTAATGTGATAACAATTATATCAACAAGAAAGAAAGAGATGGTCATCAATTGTTTTTAAAACAGGGCGTCAAATATTTTTCAATCCGAAGAAGAGAAAAATAAAATGATATTTTACACGAACAAAACCCCTACCTTGTAATCAATGTTGTTTGATGAAGTCGAGGGATGGTGGCATTGTTTCGTCAACGTCGGGAGGAGGTAACGTTGTTATTGGCGATGTTCTTCATGGCGGTGTCTCCCTGTCCTTTTCCTCGATTGAAGAAAAAAAAGCTGGCGTCGATCTTCGGTGGAAGGAGCATTCATCGAGTTCTTCGCATTCTTCACTGGAAGAACGGTTCTTCATTGGGATATTTTCTTCTCCTTATCTCTCCACAAAGGAAATGCCCACCAAATAGAATTATGCCAACAAAATAATAAGAGTTACTTATTATTTTAATTTTGGCATGAAAAATCAAATGAGAGAACTAAAACCCGGCTCCACCAATTTAATTCTTGTGTGGTGTCAAATTAATTGGGGAGGAAGTCAAGAGGCTCTCCATAAATGTTTGGCCAACTTTAAGTATAATGACCCATACATTACATACATTGTTATTACATTAGAATTGAAGCACACTTATTACAACATATAACAAAACCAAGAAAGGACCGTATAGGTATAGTGTCTTTAGAAACTGGGAAACATAAACATCTGGTTCATAAAGCATCAACATTGCCTCCCACTTATTTCATCATATCTAGAGTCCCTTTTTGGCATATCCTACTTAATAACCTTCTTCCTGACCTGGGGAAAGAAAACATACAAAGGGGTGAGCTCAAATGCTCAGTAAGGGTAAACAAAAGAAATATCAATCACATCTATACACAAGCACATAACTTTTGGAAATCTTAACCTGGAAAAGAGATCATAATTTCATAACATTGGATAAATCATTGCAGTGAAATGTAATCACAATAATCATAACATAAAACATGAAACTTTGTGGCATACACACATAATCATAGAGAATCATTTCTTGTTAGTCAAGACTCATTGCCAAGACTATCTTAGTGGACAAAGTCCCTTTTTGAACCGAGTCACCCTCGTTTCAGTCCTGTTTCACTGAACCGGTATAACCTACCGTTCCAGCCATGTTTATCTCATGAGATATAAAATCTTTACCCAATGCATTGGAGGGAGATATAGATCCCACCCATCTCATAATGATACCATTCTTATGTGTGCCACAAAATCATAAATCATGCATCATTGCATAACCCACGTAATAAAAACGGGAATCTTAAACATCGTGACATCATAAAACAATTCATATAAGATAAAGGAATTCATAAAAATAATTCCATCATAAGATAATCAAATCAATGTAATAATAGGGATATAAACAGAACCCTTTATTATCTTAGATGGAAAATAATTTTGATACAACACTTGAACTCCATTCTTGAGGAAAATATCATTTCTTCTTCAAATTTTTTTTTCCTTTATTAACATGTCATTCAATTTTAAACTAAAAGAAGTTGATTAAAAATAAACTTGAAAACTTGTAAAGGAAGCTTCTTGGAAATAATGTTTTAAAAATCCATTCATGCCGTATATGTTTAAAAAAAATTCTTCTCATACTTTTTTCGGAAAAGTCAAAAAGTACCTCGTACGAAAAATGACAAAAGATTCCATTCATATCTTTTACTAAAAAGTCACCGAAGGGTAAAATTGGATATAAACTATTGTATAATTTTTTAAATATTACATATTGAGGAAACATGGATGTGGATGATAAAATACACCGCAGTAAATACCAAAGTATAAACAATCTCGGATAAAAATGAGATTTTGATATTTCCCTTACCTTAGGTTTGACTTTCTTTGTAAGTGTCCAATCCTCCTGTATAATGATTTAAATAATGTTATTGACTTATTCCAGAATCATACTTATATTTATGATATCATATATGGTCATATTCTTAGCTTCTTAGTTGTAATATTTCATTGCTACTTGTTATTCGGGTGTTTATAACTTTTTGTTTTTATGCGTGTTTTGTCGAATAAATTCTTATTCTTCTCTTTAGGTTATAGATAACTCATTTACAGAATGGTAGTAGTGTAATTTATATCATATTCATTCATTCAATTCATTTATATAATCATTATGAAATGAAGATCATGTAGAACGAGTCGCATCACATAGTGGAGACAGTATTCCGTACGTACGCACGAGTGATGATATCATTCCTATGATTGTGGAATTGTATTGAAGTATATGTATACTATTTCAGAATCAATATCAATTTATAATAGTCATATATGGTCAATATTGACACCATTATACCCATCCATGTAAGGTGGTGGTGGAAAATAGATTACACCACGGCGTGGAGACGGTATTCTGTACGTACGCACGCACGGTGATTTCTTTTTCCATAGGATGGATAGATGGTGAAATAGGGTTGTTTCATACTTATAATAACATATCAGTATATGAGTGATACTGATGTTATTACTTCATAATGAAACAACTAATGAAGAAGATGTGGAAGAAGAAATAAAGATGAAAGAATCGGTAACTGACCTTACCTCTTCTTTGAAGTGCTTCTTTGAGACCTTCTTTTAGGGCACTAAAATTGGTCTTTGAAGAAGACCAGAAACTCTATGATGTCTCTAGGGAAGTGGAGAGGAGGAAGTGGCAGGGTTTGGCCGAGATTTATGGCTCCAAGTGGTGTGAGGAAGAGGGGGATGAGGTGTCCTTTTATAAGGGAGGAGAGGGGCACCTTTGGAATAACAAAAAATATTATTTTATTATAAAGACAAGTTCGGTTTTAAATAGCTCCAAATTGATATATTTCGATTCTAAGGTGGTGATGGGTCGAAATCCTCTTATCTAATAGAATTTAGACATGTTTAGGTTCCTATTTTAACATTATCATTTAGATTTAACATTAAGTTAAATAATTTTATTTTTACCATGTCTTCTTGTGTTCTTATACTATAAGGTTAATAAACTTACTATAAGCAGCCAAACGAACCCAAAGTTGTTTATTATTAATATATATAACCTTATCTAAGTCACTTGGCCGAACCTTAGATTTTTAGGAATAAAATAACAATTACCAATATAATATTTGTTTTAAAAACTATTTTATGTCAATTTTGAAACTATTTAGTAATTGATCTTTGTGAAAATCATAACAGAATTATTAGTTCGATCCAAGTTAATTAAATCAATACTAACATGTCATATTAACCTATAAAATTAGTGGTATTCATAAAAAGTATAAAATTACATTTATTTTTGTGTTTATAAGATCAATTATGTCAATATTTCATTAATAAGATAATTACTGCATCATCATTGTGTCATAAATAAATTAAATTATTTAGTGTCTAAAAGTTACAAATAAAATACCATTATGTATTAAATATTTTTATCTTTCTAATGAATTTTTATAGTCAAATTTACCTTATGTATAACCCCATATTAAAAATTATTTACTTATTAAACACTGATTTTAACTATTTTAACCTTTCATTAAATAAATTAATAATAAATGTCCTAATCTAATCCAAGTGGGCCTAAATGGTCATATTTTATTCCTAATATTCTTTTATGTCGAATTACACATATCCAATAGAATTAGGACATGTTTTAGGGTAATAATAATATCATCTATACCCTTAATTACCCTATTTACTTTTTACCGTGGTAAAAAAAAGTAAAAAGTTATTATTCACCAAAAATTATTTTCATCTCATTGAACCACATTTTAGTCCTTGATATTAACCGTGTCTCTCGGATTTTCGAAATTCCACTCACAGAAGCGGTAAAATTATGTTTTATGAAAAATTCAGTTTTTTAACTACCACATAGTGGTTTCACTATTTATCAAAAATTGAAAGTTTTCAGAAAAATACAAAAATTTCACCATAGGCTAATTTCGATATTCTGAATCCAAAAATGAAGTCCATTTTGAAAAATAAAATTTATAAAATTTCAAAAAGTGGTTATTACTATTCATAACGGCTAGTTTTAATAATATTTTAATAGCATATCGTTGTTTAGTGAAACTCAGTATTGCGTACGATGCACGCTATCGAGGAAGGTCGCGAGTTCGTGTAAAGCAAGCCAAGAAAGTGTTGTGTAGAAAAATATTCCTTTGATGATTTATATAAAAGTCTCGGGTGTTACATTCTTCCCCCCTTAAAATGAATTTCGCCCTCGAAATTCATCACTTTGTAACAAACAGATGAGGATACCTCTCTCTCATCATATCCTCAAGTTCCCATGTAGCTTCTTCTAATTGGTGGTTCCTCCCTAAAATTTTCACCAATCGAGTGGTCTTGTTTCGTAGGACTTTTTTTCTATGATCCAGAATCTCTATCGGTTGTTCTTCATAAGAAAGATCTTGCCCCAGCGGTACAACTTCTGAGTTGAGTACATGCGAAGGATCAGGTATGTACTTTATCAGGATAGATACATGAAACACATCGTGAACTTGAGAGAGATTCGGTGGAAGCGCCAATCGGTAAGCTACCTTCCCAACACGATCAGGTATTTCGAACGAACCGATATATCTAGGGCTCAACTTCCCCTTCTTTCCAAATCTCATAACCCTCTTCTAGGGAGATATTCGTAATAACACTTTATCACCCACTTCAAACTCTAGGTCTTTTCTTCGGTTGTCGGCATAACTTTTCTGTCGAATCTGAGCTTCTCTTATGTGTTGTTGAATAGATCTGACCTTTTCTGCCATTTCATCAATGAGATCAGGTCCTAATAGCTTTCTTTCCCCAACTTCATCCCATCAAGTTGGATTCCTGCATTTCTTTCCATAGAGAGCTTCATAAGAAGCCATCTGAATACTGGAGTGAAAGCTATTATTATAAGAAAATTCTACCAAAGTTAGGTGTTGATCCCAACCTCCTTTGAAATCCATAGAGAAAGCTCTCAACATATCTTCTAGGGTTTGAATTGTTCTCTCAGACTGACTGTCTGTCTGAGGATGATAAGCAGTGCTGAAACTCAACTCTGTATCCAGAGTATGCTGAAGACTTTGCCAGAAGTTCGAGGTAAATCTCGGATCCCAATCAGATATAATAGAAAGTGGTACTCCATGAAATTTTACCACTTCCTTTACATATATCCCGGCAAGCTGATCCAGAGAGAAATCCCCTCTAATAGAAATGAAGTGTGCAGACTTTGTAAGATGATCAACTATGACCCAGATAGCATTATTGCCTTTGGATGTTTTAGGAAGTCCTGTGACAAAGTCCATAGTGATGTTTTCCCACTTCCATTCAGGTATGGGTAATGGTTGTAACATCCCCTTAGACTTCTGTCTCTCAGCCTTAACTTGTTGACAAACCAAGCATCGAGAGACATATTCAGCAACATCTCTTTCCATGCTATCCCACCAGAAGTACTCTTTCAGGTCCCTATACATCTTCATGCTTCCAGGATGAATAGAGAATGAAGAACTATGAGCCTCATCCAGTAGCTCCATCTTTAATTCGGGGATGGGAGGAACACAAACCCGATTCCTAAACTTTATTATCCTATCACAATCAAGGTTGAACTCACAAACATTTCTCACCTTCTTTTGTAACTCGACATCTTCTTTCTGTGCCTCTTTAATCTTCACATGTATAGATGGTTGAACATTCATTTGAGAAAGATAATATTTTTCCCTTTCCATTATAATTCCAAGAGCCATCCTTTGTAAATCCATAAATATTGGATCTTTTGTGATCCTCATCGTGGATAAACAAGCATGGTCTTATCGACTTAATGCATCTGCCACCTTGTTTGCTTTCCCAGGGTGGTAATGGATTGAGCAGTCGTAATCCTTAATCAACTCCAACCATCTTCTCTAATGCATATTCAGCACCTTTTGTGTGAAAATATACTTTAAACGTTTATGATCAGTATAAATATCACACCTTTCACCATAAAGTTAATGCCTCCAAATCTTTAATGCAAATATTACCACAGCTAACTCCAAATCATGTGTTGGGTAATTTTGTTCATGGATTTTCAACAGTCATGAGGAATAAGCTATCACCATATCATTTTGCATAAGAATATACCCTAATCCTTTATTGGATTCATCAATATAGATCACAAAACTTTCTCCACTACAAGGCAGTGTGAGCACAGGTGCACAGGATAACCTTCTTTTAAACTCCTTGAAATTCTTTTCACATTCTTCTGTACAGACAAACTTAACTCATTTCCGAGTCAACATGGAGAGTGGATTAGATAATCGTGAAAAATCATTCACAAAACGTCGATAATATCCCGCCAAACCAAGAAAACTTCGGATCTCAGTTACTGTTGTTGGTCTCAACCATCTTTCGATAACCTCTATTTTTGCTGGATCCACAGATATCCCCTCTTTTGAGATTATGTGACCGAAAAATGCAACTTTTTGAAGCCAAAATTCACACTTGGTAAATTTGGCATAAAGCTTTTCCTTTCTCAGGGTCTTCAATATAATGCTCAAGTGATCTTCATGTTATTCCTTGCTCTTTGAATTGACATGAATATCATCTATAAAGACTACCAAAAATTGATCAAGATAGTCTCTAAAGACTCTATTCATCAGATCCATGAAGATAGCAGGGGCATTAGTAAGACCAAATGGCATCACTATAAATTCATAGTGTCCATACCTTGTACGAAAAGCCGTCTTTGGTATATCCTCCCTTTTGACCCTTAATTGATGATACCCTGAATGAAGATCAATCATGGAAATGTATTGAGCTCCGCATAGTTGGTCAAATAGGTCATCAATGCACAGGAGAGGATATTTGTTCTTGATAGTGATCTTGTTATGTTCTCGATAATCAATGCAGAGTCTCATTGATCCATCTTTCTTCTTAACAAATAGAACAGGTGCTCCCCATGGTGACACACTAGGGCGTATGAATCCCTTATCAAGATTCTCTTGGAGTTGCTTCTTCAATTCCTACAACTCAATTGGGGCCATTCTATAAGGTATCTTTGAAATAGGCAAAGCACCCAGTACTAGTTCTATTGAGAACTAAACTTCACGATTTGGTGGAAGTCCCCGTAATTCCTCCGGAAAGACATCATCAAACTCCCGTACAATGGGCATATTCTTAATCGTGAGTTTCTCACCAACCATTTGAGATAAATAACCTTCATTTAGTCGAATCAAGACCCATAAGATGGAAGAAATTTCCACTGGAAGGTTATGTTCATCCTTGCATTGATAGACGATCATAGATTGATCTGGAATAGGAAATGTGACTTCCCTTCTTTGGAAATTGATATGAGCTTCAAATAAAGAAAACCAATCCATGCCAATAATCACATCAAATTACACTATTGTAAGGATCACAAGATTTGCGGGAAGCACTTTCCCACAAATTTCGATCGGAGAAGCATTATAAACTTTTGATGCGACTGTTGTGCCATTAGGTGTTGTCACAGCTAACTCAACATCTAATTGTTGAGGTAATACGGTGATACCCTTAGAAAATTCTTTAGAAATAAAAGAGTGGGTGGATCCAGAATCAAATAAAACATTTGCTACTTTAGAGTGGATGGTAAGTGTACCTTTCACCACATCGTTATCGTACTCCACATCACTGATAGAAATTTCATGCGACATTCCTTTGTCTTTAGCCTTAATATTTTGTTGACGTCGACCATCATCATCAACCCTTGGATTAGGGCATTTATCGGCATAATGCCCCATCTCATTGCACTTGAAACATTGAAGTGTAGTAGGTTCATTCTGTGTATCCCTTCCTTTGTTTGCATCATTAGACATCTTCTTCCCATCATCGTGGCATTCAAATGCCTGATGAACTTCCTTTCAATATTTGAAACATTTACTTGTCCCTTTAAGACAACTCCCTCCATGTTTCTTTCCACACTTTGAGCATAAGGGAAAGCTCATCTTCATTTCAGTGTGCTCTTTAGATTTTCCTTTGAATTCCATTTTCCTCTTCTTATCAAACCCATATGACTGATGGGTTACTCCAATCTCCATCTCGACTTTGAGATCACATCGAATGATTTCCTCGTAGCTATTGAAGTCCCTAATGGCTAACGCCCTTCGAAGACTCGGTTTTAAGCCACTAAAGAATCGATCGATCTGACTCTCGATTTGGATAATAATACCAGAAGAGTACCTTGCATGTCTTGTAAAATTTTCTTCATAGGTACCAACAGATTCATCATACTTTTGCTTTAGTTCAATAAACTCTTTCTCTATCTTTGTTCGGAGAATACGAGGGAAGTACTTATTGAAAAATAAGTTATTGAACTCGTCCCATTCCATGGAATCCATTTCATCCCTTTGCCTCGTATTCTTAATAAGATTCCACCATTGATCAGCATCTCCTTCCAAATGATACACTGCTAGGATGACTTTATCATGTTCAGAGCATTGAAGAACTGAAAATATCTTTTCAGTAGTACTAATCCATTGTTCAGCAACTAATGGATCAGTAGACCCGCTGAAAGAAGGTGGACTGTAACACCCCGAGCTTCCACGATACGCCTCTCTTTCAATAATGCAATAGCTTGCATTGTACGCATGTTCGAGTTCTAAAACACCGCGACTAATCAAAGTAGCCGTTATGAATATTAATAACCACCTTTTAAAATTATAGAAATTTTATATTTCAAAATGGACTTCATTTTTGTATTCCTAATATTGAAATTAGCCTATGTTGAATTTTTTGTAATTTTCCGAGAACTTCCAAATTTTTATGAATAGTGAAAAATACTTAAAACAACTTTTTTAATCAAAATAATTTATAGTGATAAGTTATACTATTTAGTGTTTTTAAGGTATAATTAGAATATATTTTTACCATTTTATCCAATGGTGGTCATTAGAATTAATTTAACATTGAAATTGGACATAAACAATTGCCAAACTTTTGATATAAATTGTTTCTTAAAAACACGCTATTTGTTGTAACAGCGGGAATTAATTATGAAATTAATTAATACAACTTATATGTTTGGAATTTTGTAAAATAGACATCATTTTTGAATTCGGAATATCAATTATAGCTTAGGGTGAAATTTTGGCCTTATTCTGAAAAACTTCAATTTTTGATGAATAGTGAAACCACTAAGTGGTAGTTAAATAACTGATTTTTCGTTTAAATGAAATATTACAACTTCTGTGATTTGATTTTCAAAAATCCGACATACATGGTTGTCATTAAGAAGTAAAATGTGGTTCAATGAGATCAAAATAATTTTTTGGTGAATAGTAACTTTTAAGTTCTTAATCGCGATTAGTGGTAATTAGTGTAGTTTAAGGTATAAATAATACATTAATAATATGAAATGACCTAGACACATGTCCCAACCTCATTGGTTGAGTCATGGCCGACCAAGACAAGCCATGGCCTAACTTGGGGACCCCATGGATCCACTTTTGTTGGGAAATAACATAAATTACTTTTTATTTAATGTTAAAGTGAAAATGACACTAACATAAATTGTTCTACTAAAACAATTTTTAATTGGGGTTATACAAGTCCAAATTTTGATTATAAATAGTCATTGGAAAGCTAAAAAGATTTCCTACATCATAGTATTTGTTTTATAATTTTTAGACATTAAATAAATTAATGTATTTATGACATAATAATGATGCAGCGATGACATCATTATTTGACGATTTAAATAAAATGAGAAGATAATGCAAAATCCGAGTCTTACACTTGTCCAAAGCCTATTGGATGAAGATATTTCGATGCCTTATCACCTTATCCACGAATTCTATCAATGTGGGACCTTTTAAAACCGAAACACATTTTCAAATAATGTAATGTTCCTTTACTTTCCAAAAGTGCCCCTCCTCTCCTCTTATAAAAGGCCCCCACCTCTACCTCATTTCACACACTCTTCAAGCCATTGGCTCGGCCAACCCCTGCCCATTTGCTCTCTCCACATCCCTCTCCTCATCCTAGAGGATTCCCTTTGGGCAGAATCCTTTCAAAGGAAGCCTTTAGGCTCAACTCAAAAGGAGTTACACTTTTTAAGGTAATTCATTCTCTCATGTTCTTTTGTTTTATTTTGCTTCTCCAACCCCCTAAACTCTTTTTATTTACTTCTTTTGTAACAACACCAGTATCTTAAATATATTAGGATGTTGTTATAAGATTTATTTGAGCTACACTTCCACACAACTACATCAAATGGTTAAAGAACATAAGGTTTCCGTGGATGGCGAAATTCTGCCTCCCGAAACGATGATTGTTCAACACTCATTTAACACCTTCAAAGGTGGCCATTATGATGTCACTATTTTTATATATGATATATAATATGTTTATGTTTTCCTTAAGCTTCTGTTTTTTTTCATTTTGGGCATACCTTTATGGTTTCCATTATGGGTAAAACACGATATCTTCATTTTAGGAAGCGCGGACTACCGCCCCCTGAAAGTGATTTGATTCGTTAATACCATATGTGGGATGTGTGAAGGATAAAGTTAATGATATTATATATGTTATTATACTGGAATTATAATATACTCTCATATCATTATGATTCCATTCCAGAAAATATGAAATAGAAATGGAAGTAGCGTTCATGCGTACGTACGGCTTACCGTCTCCATGAACGGTGCATTTCATTTCTTACCTCTAAATGTGATGTAATATTATAAATGAATGTATGTACTGGATATATATGACATATATGATATCTACATCATGAATACCATTCTGGATATAATGAACCTTTGACCAAATTAACAACATGTAAGTGTAAGAAGCCTATTTTTGACTTAAGAACCAAATACCGACAAAATGAACATTATTAACTTAAATAATTACATAATGTTCATATCATTGTAATAAGTGATATAATAAGGATAATGAAGTTGAAAATGGTTCTTAATAAGGTATATATTAACTCTAGTTTATTATTCAGGAGGTTAAAGAACGGTTGAGTCAAGTCAGACACGAGGTAAGGGAATTTCTTAACCCAATTACCATTCTTTGGGTTAATCTCCTACTTTCAAATTATGTCATGATATTGTTATGTCATATCTTGTATTTGTACTTTCTTTATGTGTAATTATAGTGAATACACATAATAGATATATTTTATTTAAATTATATTTGTAAGGGAACTTCTTAACCCAATTTCCATTCTTTGGGTTAATCTCCTACTTTCAAATTATGTCATGATATTATTATGTCCTATTTTGTATTTTTATGTTATTTATGTGTACCTATAGTGAATACACATAATATATCTATTTTATTTTAAAAATGATCTTTGTATGGGACTTCGTCTCAATCTCCTTTCGTTGAGGCATATTTTATTTTATACACAACTTTCTTTTATACGGTGTATAAACCCCTTTGACTTTTACATTTATTCAAAAGGAATCTTTTTACACGAAGCGTTTTACTAAACGACAAAAAGGGAATGTTTTTCTTTCCGTACTTATGCGGCGACAACGACTTCTCCGCCGCCGTGACCATTATTTGAGTTTCGGCTTCCTCTACAAGCCATCACTTTTTTTAATGAAAAATAAATACAAAGTTTTAACTTACTTTTATTTTGGTATTGAAAATGGTTTTGAAAGCGTTTTTATTATATCAATGTGTTGTATTGATATCTTGTGATTGGAATGTGGAAATGTTATGTTTCCTTTATGCATGTTTTATGTGATATGATTATGTTATGGTTTATGATATGTTTAAACCTATTCATATGAGGAATGTATTGGACTTAATAAGTGACGGGTGGGGCCCGCTATAGCTCCTCGATGCATCAGTAGGTCTCATGAGACAACTAGACGTGGAATTGGCCGAGGCCCTTTCCCAATTTGATTTATGGTTTTGGCCGAGGCCTTAATCATTTTAGACGTCCTGGCCGAGGCCTTGACAAAGTGTTTCAGAATGTCTGGCATTATACATTCCCTCATTATGAAAGTGGTTATTGATATTGCATGTGATTATTCGACCAGTAGAATATCCATGTGAAGAAGTAAATGGCATTATCTCATTTTACTTTTGCCATATTATGTTGAAGTTCATGTTTAAAAGGCTTTTGTTTTAGTTATACATTGCCTTAAATGTTAATGTTTATTTATGAAAGCTTCCGCATTATTGTTATCCTTACTGAGCATCTGAGCTCACCCCTTTCAATGTTTTAATATTTTCCAGGATGTGAAGAAGTATTTTATGAATGACCTGCAGGGATAGTCGGAAGAGGATATGAGTGTGGACTATGGAGACTTTGTTATTGTAGTTTTTCACTTTTTGATGTAATGAAAGACTTATGAATGTATCTAGTGTTTCCAAGGCTACTAAACTAATCGGTCTTTCGAGACTTGATCCTTTGTGATCATGCCAATGTTACGAAGTAATGCACCGGCTCTGGGTAGCTGGGGTCGGGGCGTTACAGTTGGTATCATAGGCAGTTTAGTACTAACCTTGGAAGCTAGATTTAGATAAACTCTGATTAGAGCACATAGCCCAAAGATAGACTTTGAGGATTAGTATAGAAGAACTTCCTAGAATTTTAGTATTGTAGAGATGTTGTGAGTTTTCCGAGCAATACATCCCTGTCTGGATACGAGCAGGTAGAGGTGGCTCTGGCACAGATGTACCTAGGGGTAAAACCCGAAAACACCGCTTTGAGCTAGACTCAAACGAGAACTGGTGCACGACAACGGGCCTTGCTGCACTCTTGGTTATGACACTCCCGTGGGATATGCTTAGGATAATTCTCATTTTCTTTACAAACCATTATGTAAGGTTTATGAGTACATACTTCCTCAAAGGAAACATTTCTTTTTATGATTATGGATTATATCCATAAATATTTCAATTTATGTTAAGTATTATACAAGTATGGAATTATGTATTTTGATTCATAAACTAATCTGGATTATGCCATTGTTTAGAAATGGCGCCTAGTAGAAGGAATGGAAACTGTATCAATGCACGAACTCCGTGTAGGGATTGCCCTCCTGCTCAAGATAATTATTGTGGACCTGGAGATACAACTGGTGCTGATCAACTTATTACCATACTGGGACAACTCACGCAGGTTATGAATAACAACCTTACTCGTATGGAGCACCCTGATTCGCAACGTGGAGGATCAATGCTAGACCGTTTCATGAGGCAACAACCGCCAACCTTCAATGGGAGTACAAATCCTACAGTAGCTGAGCAATGGATAAATTCCTTAGAGAAAATATTCCATGCCTTGGGGAGTAGTGAAAGGGAGAAGGTTGTCATGGCAGTTTACCGCCTCACTGGAGATGCCGATCAGTGGTGGTCACTGATTCAAAACACAAAGGAAGATGATGACGTATCGAATATGGAATGGAGGGAGTTCAAAGAGCTTTTCTTAGAAAAATACTTTCCTCGTGACCATCGAGCAGATATGGAAAGGCAATTTCTGAGTCTGAGGCAGAAGGAGGATGAGAATGTCGCAATGTATGAGGCTAACTTTACAAGGTTAGCAAGGTATGCTGCAGATTACATACGTAACCCAAGGAGTAAGATTGATCGTTTCTTTGATGGGTTAAAACCATTTCTCCGTCGAGCTTTGGTATCACAATCCTTCTCATCATACGAAGATATTGTCTCGTGTGCTATCAAGACAGAAAAGGAATTCTCTAAGTCTTATGACAACAAAGTAAAGCAAGAGAAGAAGAGAACGGTGGAACAAGAGACAGATAAAGGGAAAAAGGGAAAGAAGGATTTTCCATTATGTGATAATTGTGGGAAGAATCACCCTGGTACATGCCTAAAAGGAATGGGAGTTTGTTATAAATGTGGAGAAAAGGGTCACCAGGCTCGTGATTGCAAGGGAAAGAAAGAGGCTGTCAAAGTTGAATGCTACAATTGTAGAGAAATGGGTCATTATGCAAATGAATGTCCTAAGCGTCAAGGAAACTTACCTCAGAAAAGGCCAAGGGATCAAGGACAATCTTATGCTATTACTACAGTTGAAGCAGAATAACTAATGTATTGGTGCTTTTGGACTCATGGATTATATTATGGTTTTTAGAATAATGTGATCTATATAAGGATTGTACTGCAGTACTTTTTGATTTCAGTAAGGTTTTAATATGATTAAGGTAATCATATTTTTAGTATGTGACAATAAGAGAAACTTTTCTTTTTATGGGGAATCTGATGCTACAATTGATTTTGGAATTAAGAGACATTTTAGAGAAAGTCTGGACAGAGTTATTTTGGAGTGGATTAAGTTGATCTTTGGATAGTATGGTTTAAGGTTAAAAAAATTAATGAAGATTGTTTTTGGAGTATTATAATACTATAGTTTTAGGAAAAGGACAACCTGCAGGGTGGGGCATAACCCGTCGCGTCGGACAAAGCTGTAGGAATCGAACCCACAATCAAAGTGCGACATGCCTTTATTTCCTACCACTAGCCTACAGGAAGTCCCTGGTTATTAAAAAATAATTTTACTAATCTAAATGGTATGTGTTAACATTTGGAACCTTATACAAATAGGATAAGTATAATATTTTTAGGTTCTATTATCTTTTTGAGTGAAAGGTGAGCTGAAGGTTGAAACTCTAATTGTCAAGCATAAATATATATATACCTATCTCTTATTCAATGAATAAATTAATTCTTAAACTTTAGTAAAGGGATATTAAAACAAAAAAATGTGTTATCCTAATACCTTATGTCTTGTTGAACTGATGATATTTTAAATCAACATAGATTGAAGGCTTTGAGGCCCTCAATTTGACAGTTGATTGTGATTGATGACCTCAATCACTCCCTACAAATATTTACGTTTTTCCTCCAATTATATGTCTTTAATTGCCACCAATGTTCTCCTTATCGAGATCATAATTTGGTGGTGACTTTCTTATTTCCATTTTCCCTCTTATTAAGGCTAAATTTTATTAACCTTATTTCCGATGTGGGTTTTCCTCAAAGGTATTTTCTCTTTTCAACCTTGTATTTTCCAAGAAAAATTTCAAATTGCGAGGACGCAATTTATTGAAGGAGGGGAGAATGTAACACCCCGAGCTTCCACGATACGCCTCTCTTTCAATAATGCAATAGCTTGCATTGTACGCATGTTCGAGTTCTAAAACACCGCGACTAATCAAAGTAGCCGTTATGAATAGTAATAACCACCTTTTAAAATTATAGAAATTTTATATTTCAAAATGGACTTCATTTTTGTATTCCTAATATTGAAATTAGCCTATGTTGAATTTTTTGTAATTTTCCGAGAACTTCCAAATTTTTATGAATAGTGAAAAATACTTAAAACAACTTTTTTAATCAAAATAATTTATAGTGATAAGTTATACTATTTAGTGTTTTTAAGGTATAATTAGAATATATTTTTACCATTTTATCCAATGGTGGTCATTAGAATTAATTTAACATTGAAATTGGACATAAACAATTGCCAAACTTTTGATATAAATTGTTTCTTAAAAACACGCTATTTGTTGTAACAGCGGGAATTAATTATGAAATTAATTAATACAACTTATATGTTTGGAATTTTGTAAAATAGACATCATTTTTGAATTCGGAATATCAATTATAGCTTAGGGTGAAATTTTGGCCTTATTCTGAAAAACTTCAATTTTTGATGAATAGTGAAACCACTAAGTGGTAGTTAAATAACTGATTTTTCGTTTAAATGAAATATTACAACTTCTGTGATTTGATTTTCAAAAATCCGACATACATGGTTGTCATTAAGAAGTAAAATGTGGTTCAATGAGATCAAAATAATTTTTTGGTGAATAGTAACTTTTAAGTTCTTAATCGCGATTAGTGGTAATTAGTGTAGTTTAAGGTATAAATAATACATTAATAATATGAAATGACCTAGACACATGTCCCAACCTCATTGGTTGAGTCATGGCCGACCAAGACAAGCCATGGCCTAACTTGGGGACCCCATGGATCCACTTTTGTTGGGAAATAACATAAATTACTTTTTATTTAATGTTAAAGTGAAAATGACACTAACATAAATTGTTCTACTAAAACAATTTTTAATTGGGGTTATACAAGTCCAAATTTTGATTATAAATAGTCATTGGAAAGCTAAAAAGATTTCCTACATCATAGTATTTGTTTTATAATTTTTAGACATTAAATAAGTTAAAGTATTTATGACATAATAATGATGCAGCGATGACATCATTATTTGACGATTTAAATAAAATGAGAAGATAATGCAAAATCCGAGGCTTACACTTGTCCAAAGCCTATTGGATGAAGATATTTCGATGCCTTATCACCTTATCCACGAATTCTATCAATGTGGGACCTTTTAAAACCGATACACATTTTCAAATAATGTAATGTTCCTTTACTTTCCAAAAGTGCCCCTCCTCTCCTCTTATAAAAGGCCCCCACCTCTACCTCATTTCACACACTCTTCAAGCCATTGGCTCGGCCAACCCCTGCCCATTTGCTCTCTCCACATCCCTCTCCTCATCCTAGAGGATTCCCTTTGGGCAGAATCCTTTCAAAGGAAGCCTTTAGGCTCAACTCAAAAGGAGTTACACTTTTTAAGGTAATTCATTCTCTCATGTTCTTTTGTTTTATTTTGCTTCTCCAACCCCCTAAACTCTTTTTATTTACTTCTTTTGTAACAACACCAGTATCTTAAATATACTAGGATGTTGTTATAAGATTTATTTGAGCTACACTTCCACACAACTACATCAAATGGTTAAAGAACATAAGGTTTCCGTGGATGGCGAAATTCTGCCTCCCGAAACGATGATTGTTCAACACTCATTTAACACCTTCAAAGGTGGCCATTATGATGTAACTATTTTTATATATGATATATAATATGTTTATGTTTTCCTTAAGCTTCTGTTTTTTTTCATTTTGGGCATACCTTTATGGTTTCCATTATGGGTAAAACACGATATCTTCATTTTAGGAAGCGCGGACTACCGCCCCCTGAAAGTGATTTGATTCGTTAATACCATATGTGGGATGTGTGAAGGATAAAGTTAATGATATTATATATGTTATTATACTGGAATTATAATATACTCTCATATCATTATGATTCCATTCCAGAAAATATGAAATAGAAATGGAAGTAGCGTTCATGCGTACGTACGGCTTACCGTCTCCATGAACGGTGCATTTCATTTCTTACCTCTAAATGTGATGTAATATTATAAATGAATGTATGTACTGGATATATATGACATATATGATATCTACATCATGAATACCATTCTGGATATAATGAACCTTTGACCAAATTAACAACATGTAAGTGTAAGAAGCCTATTTTTGACTTAAGAACCAAATACCGACAAAATGAACATTATTAACTTAAATAATTACATAATGTTCATATCATTGTAATAAGTGATATAATAAGGATAATGAAGTTGAAAATGGTTCTTAATAAGGTATATATTAACTCTAGTTTATTATTCAGGAGGTTAAATAACGGTTGAGTCAAGTCAGACACGAGGTAAGGGAATTTCTTAACCCAATTACCATTCTTTGGGTTAATCTCCTACTTTCAAATTATGTCATGATATTGTTATGTCATATCTTGTATTTGTACTTTCTTTATGTGTAATTATAGTGAATACACATAATAGATATATTTTATTTAAATTATATTTGTAAGGGAACTTCTTAACCCAATTTCCATTCTTTGGGTTAATCTCCTACTTTCAAATTATGTCATGATATTATTATGTCCTATTTTGTATTTTTATGTTATTTATGTGTACCTATAGTGAATACACATAATATATCTATTTTATTTTAAAAATGATCTTTGTATGGGACTTCGTCTCAATCTCCTTTCGTTGAGGCATATTTTATTTTATACACAACTTTCTTTTATACGGTGTATAAACCCCTTTGACTTTTACATTTATTCAAAAGGAATCTTTTTACACGAAGCGTTTTACTAAACGACAAAAAGGGAATGTTTTTCTTTCCGTACTTATGCGGCGACAACGACTTCTCCGCCGCCGTGACCATTATTTGAGTTTCGGCTTCCTCTACAAGCCATCACTTTTTTTAATGAAAAATAAATACAAAGTTTTAACTTACTTTTATTTTGGTATTGAAAATGGTTTTGAAAGCGTTTTTATTATATCAATGTGTTGTATTGATATCTTGTGATTGGAATGTGGAAATGTTATGTTTCCTTTATGCATGTTTTATGTGATATGATTATGTTATGGTTTATGATATGTTTAAACCTATTCATATGAGGAATGTATTGGACTTAATAAGTGACGGGTGGGGCCCGCTATAGCTCCTCGATGCATCGGTAGGTCTCATGAGACAACTAGACGTGGAATTGGCCGAGGCCCTTTCCCAATTTGATTTATGGTTTTGGCCGAGGCCTTAATCATTTTAGACGTCCTGGCCGAGGCCTTGACAAAGTGTTTCAGAATGTCTGGCATTATACATTCCCTCATTATGAAAGTGGTTATTGATATTGCATGTGATTATTCGACCAGTAGAATATCCATGTGAAGAAGTAAATGGCATTATCTCATTTTACTTTTGCCATATTATGTTGAAGTTCATGTTTAAAAGGCTTTTGTTTTAGTTATACATTGCCTTAAATGTTAATGTTTATTTATGAAAGCTTCCGCATTATTGTTATCCTTACTGAGCATCTGAGCTCACCCCTTTCAATGTTTTAATATTTTCCAGGATGTGAAGAAGTATTTTATGAATGACCTGCAGGGATAGTCGGAAGAGGATATGAGTGTGGACTATGGAGACTTTGTTATTGTAGTTTTTCACTTTTTGATGTAATGAAAGACTTATGAATGTATCTAGTGTTTCCAAGGCTACTAAACTAATCGGTCTTTCGAGACTTGATCCTTTGTGATCATGCCAATGTTACGAAGTAATGCACCGGCTCTGGGTAGCTGGGGTCGGGGCGTTACATGGACGCTGCCTCATGAAGGATTCAACAGAATGTTGCTCCTTCATTTTCTCGTTTGGAAGTCCAGCATGATTCATAGCTTGAGAAAGTTGTGTGAGCATGGCTACAAGATTTTTCATTCCAGCTCCCATAACGTTTGGTTGCTCAGGGGGACAATCATTGCATTTCCCATCACATTCTGCATTAACACGATTCCTTCGGGTTCCAGCCATTGACTAAAACCAAGAAGAATAGTGTGAGCAACACTAATTATAATAGGAAAACCACATAATCAAGAATAAAATTTCACACTTAAGTTCTTATCCTAGGTTTTTCATGGCCATTTCTGAAACACTAATATTGTGTTCTATGTTTAGAATTATCCTTAGGGTTCTTACTAAGGCTTTTACATCCTAGTTTCCAAAGGGTGACTATACCTTTCCTCTGATACCAACTATAACGACCCATACTTTACATACATTGTTATTACTTCAGAATAGAATCACACTTATTACAACTTATAACAAAACCATGAAAGGACCGTATAGGTATAGTGTCTTTAGAAACTGGGAAACAGAAACAACTGGTTCATAAAGCATCAACTTTTCATCCCACTTATTTCATCATATCTAGAGTCCCTTTTTGGCATATCCTACTTAATAACCTTCTTCCTGGCCTGGGGAAAGAAAACATACAAAAGGGTGAGATCAAATGCTCATTAAGGGTAAACAAAAGAAATATCAATCACATCGTATATACAAGCACATAGCTTTTGGAAATCTTAACCTGCAAAAGAGATCATAATTTCATAACATGGGATAAATCATGGCAGTGAAATGTAATCACAATAATCATAACTAAAAACATGAAACTTTGTGGCATACAGACATAATCATAGAGAATAATTTCTTGTTAGTCCAGACTCATTGCCAAGACTATCTTAGTGGACAAAGTCCCTTTCTGAACCGAGTCACCGTCATTTCAGTCCTGTTTCACTGAACCGGTATAACCTACCGTTCCAGCCATGTCTATCTCATGAGATATAAAACCTTTAACCAATTCTTTGGAGGGAGATATAGGTCCCACCCATCTCATAATGATACCATTCTTATGTGTGCCACAAAATCATAAATCATACATCATTGCATAACCCACGTAATAAAAATGGGAATCTTAAAAATCGTGACATCATCAAACAATTCATATAAGATAAAGAAATTTATAAAAACAATTCCATCATAACATAATCAAATCAATGTAATAATAGGGATATAAACAGAACCCCTTATTATCTTATATGGAAAATAATTTTGATAAAACACTTGAACTCCATTCTTGAGGAAAATATCCTTTCTTCTTCAAAAACATTTTTCCTTTCTTAACATGTCATACAATTTTAAACTAAAAGAAGTTGATTAAAAATAAACGTGAAAACTTGTAAATTAAGCTTCTTGTAAATAATGTTTTAAAAATCCATTCATGCCGTATAAGTTTAAAAAAACATTCTTCTTGTTCTTTTGTCGGAAAAGTAAAAAAGTACCTCGTACAAAAAACGACAAAAGATTCCTTTCATATCTTTTACTAAAAAGTCACTGAAGGGTAAAATTGGATATAAACTATTGTAGAATGATGTAAATATTACATATTGAGGAAACATGGATGTGGATGATAAAATACACCCCAGTAAATACCAAAGTATAAACAATCTCGGATAAAAATGTGATTTTGATATTTCCATTACCTTAGGTTCGACATGCTTTGTAAGTGCTCGAACCTCCTGTATAATGATTTAAATAATGTTATTGACTTATTCCATAATCATACTTATTTTTATGATATCATATATGGTCATATTCTTAGCTTCTTAGTAGTAATATTTCATTGCTACTTGTTATTCGGGTGTTTATAACTTTTTGTTTTTATGCGTGTTTTGTCGAATAAATTCTTATTCTTCTCTTTAGGTTATAGATACCTCATTTCCAGAATGGTATTAGTGAAATATATATCATATTCATTCATTCAATTAATTTATATAATCATTATGAAATGAAGATCATGTATAACGAGTCGCATCACATCGTGGAGACGGTATTCCGTACGTACGCACGAGTGATGATATCATTCCTATGATCGTGGAATTGTATTGGAGTATATGTATACTATTTCAGAATCAATATCACTTTTTAGTAGTCATATATGGTAATTATTTACACCATTATACCCATCCAAGTTAGTCTGTGGTGGAAAATAGATTACACCACGGCGTGGAGACGGTATTCCGTACGTACGCACGCGCGGTGATTTCTTTTTCCGTAGGATGGATAGATGGTGAAATAGGGGTTTTTCATAATTATAATAACATATCAGTATATGAGGGATACTGATGTTATTAATTCATAATGAAACAACTAAATAATAATAAGTGGAAGAAGAAATAAAGATGAAAGAATCCGTAACGGACAATACCTCTTTTTTGAAGTGCTTCTTTGAGACCTTCTTTTAGGGCACTAAAATTGGTCTTTGAAGAAGACCAGAACCTCTAGGATGTCTCTAGGGAAGTGGAGAGGAGAACGTTTCAGGGGTTGGCCGAGCTTGAAGGCTCCATGTGGTGTGAGGAAGAGGGGGAGGAGGTGTCATTTTATAAGGGAGGAGAGGGGCACCTTTGGAATAACTAAAACTATTATTTTATTATAAAGTCATGTTCGGTTTTAAATAGCTCCAAATTGATATATTTAGAAGATAAGGTGGGTATGGGTCGAAATACTCTTATCCAATAGAATTTAGACAAGTTTAGGTTCCTATTTTAAACTTATCATTTAGATTTAACATTAAGTTAAATAATTTTATTTTTACCATGTCTTCTTGTGTTCGTATTCTATAAGGTTAATAAACTTACTATAAGCAGCCAAACGAATCCCAAGATGTTTATTATTAATATATATAACCTTATCTATGTCACTTGGTCGAACCTTAGATTTTTAGGAATAAAATAATAATTACCATTATAATATTTGTTTTTAAAACTATTTTATGTCAATTTTGACACTATTTAGTAATTTGTTTTTGTGAAACTCATAACAGAAATATTAGTTCGAACCAAGTTAATTAAATCAATAAAAACATGTCATAATAACCTAGAAAATTAGTGGGGTTCATAAAATGTATCAAATTACATTTATTTTGGTGTTTATAACATCAATTATGTCAATATTTCATTAATAAGATAATTACTGCATCATCATTGTGTCATAAATAAATTAAATTATTGAATATCTAAAAATTGAAAATATAATACCATTATGTATTAAATCTTTTTATCTTTCTAATTAATATTTATAGACGAATTTATCTTATGTATAACCCCATATTAAAAATTATTTACGTATTAAATTTTGATTTTAACTATTTTAACCCTTCTTTAAATAAATTAATAATAAATGTCCTAATCTATTCCATGTGGTCCTAAATGATCATATTTTATTCCTAAGTTTCTTTTTGGTCGAATTAAACTTATCCAATAGAATTAGGACATGTGTTAAGGTAATAATAATATCATATTTACCCTTAATTACCCTATTTACTTTTTACCGTGGTAAAAAAAAGTAAAAAGTTACTATTCATCAAAAATTATTTTCATCTCATTGAACCACATTTTAGTCCTTGATATTAACCGTGTCTCTCAAATTTTCGAAATTCCACTCACAGAAGAAGTAAAATTATGTTTTATGAAAAATTCAGTTTTTTAACTACCACTTAATGGTTTCACTATTCATAAAAAATTGAAAGTTTTTAGAAAAATACCAAAATTTCACCCAAGGCTAATTTCGATATTCCGAATCCAAAAATGAAGTCCATTTTGAAAAATAAAAATTATAAAATTTCAAAAAGTGGTTATTACTATTCATAACGGTTAGTTTTAATAATATTTTAATAGAATATCGTTGTTTATTGAAACTAGGTAATGCGTACGACGCACGCTATCGAGGAAGGTCGTGATTTCGTGTAAAGCAAGACAAGAAAGTGTTGCGTAGAAAAAGATTCCATTGATGATTTATATAAAACTATCGGGTGTTACATTAAGTAGAGGAGTCGAGGAGTTTCTCCCCATTTAATAGGGAGTTGAGGAGGTTTTAATCCTCCTCTATTAATAGGGGTCAGGTGGTCCCCACCACTATAATTTAATGGAGAGGTTATGCTCGGGTGGTCCCTGCCACAATTATCCTCCCAAGGGAGGTTATATACGGGTTGGACCCACCACCATAACTTCTCTTGGGAGGTTATGGTGTGGTGGCCCCCACCACCAACCACCACTTGGTGGTTTTAACTACCACCAATAAAAAAAGTTAACACTTTATTTTTATGCAACTAAATTAAAAACCCCGAAAATTGTCTTCCATTCACCTCAAAACGCAACTGCAGTGAAGGTCTCACTAAGCAATTACCGATGCTGCAAGATCAATGGTGCCCTCCGATTTTAATTCCATGCACCGGTTCAGAAGATAAAAAATCCCGAATGTACATTTACTGAACGTACCCGAAAAAATGTTCGGAAAATTATTATCAGTCACCCTCCACTCGCACTGGTCAAGGATAGGCTCTGCCTAGGTGAAAAAATCCCCAACGAAACCAACGGTATTCTCATATTTTTAATCTGACTCACCATTTAGAAGTTATGAATTTTACAACAAATTAATTGTCACTTAATTATTTTATTTACCTCCAAGAACTAACTTTTTCTGTTGACCTGGACTGGCCAATGTTAATATCTTCTTAAACAAATCATGTCGTCATGAGTTCAGCGGTGGTCTTAGATTTTTAATCTGAGCTACCATTTGTTAGTTAAGGCATTTGAAAAATAAAATAATTTATTTAATTATTTTATTTATGATTATGCCATATTTAGGATTTTTCACAGGTGGCCCGCGCCGACTAAACATAAGTCACGCCTAGAGTAAACCCACCATCCTGAGCGAAACAGTGCCCTTAGATTTATGATCTGAGTAACCGTTAAGAGTTATTCCACTTTTTCAGGAAAACTACTTAGGCACGTTAATTTAACTTAACAAAATTTCAGAAAAAGATTCTACGCACACCGGGCCTTAGAATCAAGCGTCGTCAAAAACTGCAGACTCGTAAAATTGCAATGAATTTATGAAAAAAATTCAATGAAATTTTTGGGTCTTTACATGATTAAACCCTTATGATAAGACCATTTCTAGAACAGATTTGGATTTATCAAATAATACATCAAAAAAATACGAATATATTGATACATTTATTTATAGAAAATGTGATATAATATGAAAATTGAACATTAATAAGAACAATTTGGATATTGAATAGAATTGTTTTTTTTAAATTAATGGATATTTAAATTACCTATCATAGTAAGAACCATTATGGTTACTGAAGATTAAAAAACATTCCCAACTCATAGTTCATAAAATATACATTTGAAATCTCGATTTTAATTACTATGATAGGATTTTATTTATTTCATTATAATTGTAAACTGATATATTGTGGTTAATTCATGTTATGTAGTGAAAATGAAAACAACAAATTTATAACAGTCCATAGAACATCACCCACATATACACCCCCATCAAAATACCTTGAAAACAAATATGGCTACCTATGAACTAGACTGTCCCAACAACCTTGGAAAACCCTTGTATAATATATAAAAATAATTATAAAATGATTGAACTACAAGAAACAATTCATTTATATTGGTAGTGTATATATCTAATTCAAATGTTGACAAATCTCTATGGAAATTATATATATGAGACAAATCTGTCCTTTAATCCTTATGTACATTTTCATCTTGAAGATAAGTTACTCAAACCCCATGAAACATTACAAAAACATTTATATAACCACTTATTTGTATTTTATAATTGTCAATATTAACCATTTTGTATAATTTTGGAAATTCCAAACTAAAAAAATATCAAATTATATTTTACATATATTTCCACTCACTATGTAATGGTGATAGTTAAATCATTGATCATGTGACCCATTTAGGTTTTCAAAAATCATTAATAATCATTTATACATAAAAAATAACATTAACATATTTACCCAACTCATTGATATATATATAATCACATTATCCTATAATTATTTTGGTTTGATTTATAAATTTTACATCGATTTTTGATATATTGAAACAACTCTTCATGTTTGGGATCTAAGGTGATAATTTTAAGTTACAAAAAATTTTATTTTATATTCATTTAAGAAAAATACTCACATCACAATCACCTTCAATTTATATATGGATTACCTCACTATTCAATCAATAAACTATGAACATTAACTATATATCTTGGAAAAAGAACATTGAAATTAATCTTATTTTTCCTCCCCGTGATAAGGTCCAGAATAATTTTAGACGATAAATTTTTATTATGTATTACTCTCCCTAGATAATATGTTTATTATCTTGCAAAATTTTCCTAATATTTAATCAACATACACATCATAGTAATAGAAACATGACAAGATTCATGATCCTTAAATCAGACTATTTTTATTACCTTAAACTACCAACAAGAAGAAGTACAACAATGGAAAGGCTACTTACCTACAAGGAGATTTTTGGGAAATAAATGGGATATTAATCACTAAAAAATATCATCAAAACAAAAATTAAATATTTTCCTTATTTTTAAAAATGTATTCAATAATAATTTTATTTTTATAACCTTTTAGTGATGGATATAAGAAATTATATGTTTGTATAAAATTTATATCACCCTAGTAATTGAATAAGGGAATTTATAGCTGAACAAATTTGAAAAAAATATTACAAGGACTACAATTTTTTCATAATAAAAGGAAACCATCACATACATGGTTTATCATTTATGGAGAAATAGTTAAAACCCATTTATACCTCAATCAAATTGGATCATGTGAGTTGTGAGGAATTATAAATTATATATATTATGGGTTCTTGTTCCATTTTTATCCTTTAAAACCACATTAGACAACCTTGTTGTTGATTTTAGTTATTTGTATTCCCTAAATTATTTCAAATCATTAATGTGATTCCTAGAATATTTTATAATTTTTTCCCATATTCAGATCACCAATATAAATTTATGTGTAAAATCTCATCAACTAATTTAATTTTCCAATTCACTATATTTTGGAAATTACCAAACATATTATGATGAATTTTCTTCTACCTATATTTCAATCATATATATGTTTTATGGATCATATTTAAGATAGAGTGTAAATATGAATATATAATCATTTAAATAAATGTAATGTTGTTCTGATTGAGAATTCATGTTTGAATTTAATTTCAAGGTGGCATAGATTATTGTGATATTACTCATTCCAAGTCTTATAGATTATATATCAGATAACATATTAAATAAATGTAGTAAATTATTATTATTTTTAAGGGTTATTGTTTTTTAGGATCATAATGAAATTCATTATATTTTAAATCAATAATGAATAATTATTATTTAAATAAATTAATGATTAATTTATAGAATGTATTTATATTGAAAGTAATCATCATTAATATAGAAATTTAATATAATGAAATAATTTTCATTTTCTAATCAATATATCTAATATATTGTTTGATGGATATTAATGATATTTATAAAAATATTTATTTTTTATTCATTATTTGAAAATTATAATTATTAGTAAATATTATTTTAATTTCATTAAATAATGCACCATATAAGAATCATTTTATTTTAAATTAGTTCATAATGTATAATTATAAAAAATCAATAAATAATAATCTTTTATAATTAAATAGTATTCTATTTTATATTTTAATTTTGTTCAAGTTCATTATTATGTGTAAAAAAATTTAATGAATTGTTTTTGTAATCATTTTTACCACTTCTCTAAAAAATTAATTTCATACCATTACAAAATTTGAATCATAAAGAATATATTCCACAATTTATATTATGTCTATTACATATTCTTATAAGTAAATTTTTATTTTTATAAATATGATATGTTATAATGGGAAAAAACTCACCATAGTAGAAGTGAAAATTTGTTTGGTTTAGTTATATAATAAATCTAAATACCAAAATTTCATTTCCAAAATATTATTGGATGATGATATTTAATCCCCTATAACCATATATATGAAATTATATATATTGTGGGTGGTTCTCTCTAGCAGTTTCATTCCTTTATGACACCCAATGCGATGTACAAGGGATTGCAAATAGGCCTATAGGCCATGTAAGGTTCCCCCTCAACCATTGAAAATGTATTATCCATAAAAAAACTAAATAATTAATGGATTTTGGGATTTCAGGTTGTCATGGGTAATATTTTCTTTAATAGTAATTTCTTATAAAAATATAAATCTTTATAGGTTAATATTAATTAATTAACATAATGATCCACACAAGAATCTTCTATGTATATTGAATCTAGTAACCCAGAAACATAAATAACTAGTCTATTATTTTACAATATCATCTCCAAAAATGTATATAATAACTAGAAACCGTCTTATTCTTGCACTATATAGCACTATTCATTACAATTTGGAAATGGAAACACACTGTTGGGTAATATAATATTCTTTTTATTGGTAATTAAGGGATATGTCAATATTAGATGACTATAATGGTATGAGAACATGGGAAAAACATTTGGAAACCATGCCCTATAAATCCTTGTTTATAAATGGGTTCCATGGCATAAATATCTGTAGTCTATAAGAAATGAATTATAATAAAATTGAATAACATGATCTATGAGAACATACATTGAAATAAGACATATATTAGTGGAATATAAACAACAAGATGAAATAATTTACATATTATTCATGAAAAATTTCTAATATTGTCATACTGGATTGGGTGCACTTCAAAATCCATCCATGTTATCATTGATCACTCCAAATACCAAAATAGTGGATTGGATAAACCAAAAATAAACAATTATAGTTATCATGGTTTACCACCATGATATTCTTGTTGAAAAAAGTATCTTACTAAACCATTTTCACTTCCCATGTGAGTCAAATTTATCTCATGACATCCCCATATTTAACTAGTGCATTGAAGGGAAATATAGCTCCATGCCATCACAAAAAATAAATTAACATATATATTCGACAATATCTTAAACATTTTTTATATTATAAACCTTGAAATTAAATGGTGTTCATAACACATTAATCACATTATAACCCATCAAGAGAAATGGTCTTCATAAAATTTTTATCAAATTACAACCCATAAAAGAAATGTGTTTCCTAAAAACATCATTATAGAATATCCATTGGAAATGAAAAATGTTTTATAACTATTTTATTAATATTATACATAATATATATTAATAATGAAATGTCATTATATCGATGCGTCATGTCCCCATTAAATTTCATGTAACATTTAAGGATGTCATCTTGGATTAGAAACTGATTTGAAAAATAAAATATCCTATAAAATTTATTTTGTAAAGTTAATATTCCTTGAAAATAATATTTCAAAAACAAAAATACCACAATTATTTTTAAATTATTTTCATTTAAAATTATATTTGACAATATAATGTAGTCATTAAGTCATTTTATGGTCATGATAGAATGAAATTATATATGTTTCATACATTTCTATAAATTGATTCCATTCAATTTTTAAGTAAAATCATCATTGGTATTGTTTGAAAAATTTCATAATGATTCTTTTTAAAACATTTTGAAATAATTCAAACTAGGTAAAAAATTAAATTAAAAAAATAATATATTAATATTATAATATTCGTGAAACATTTATTATAAAACATGTTTATGGAAAAATGGTTTTTTTACAAAGAATCAAATAATGTCGGGTTTCATTAATAACATTATATTTGAATCCATAATTTGTATAGGGTGGAATATGAAGAGATTACATGTATTTTAGATAATAATTATTTCATAAAAATGTTTTCATTTTGTTGATAAATTGATAATAACACTTTATTATAGAAATCCCAATCATAAAAAATCTCCAAAAATAATGACATTATAATACTAAACCATTAACAATGGTTAACTTTTGAATAATAATCCACCTAAAATATAGAAAACTATATGTATTTTTATATCCCATAATTTTCATAATAATAATCATATAAAATCACCAATTTATTTATATAAATAAAATAATAATAAAAATTTGGGAATATGGAATATATATCTAAAATGTAAATGAGTATGAAAAAATCCCTTACCAAAATTAAAATTTATTTAATAGTAATACCTATGTAAGAATACATTAAATGTAAAAATAAATATCATGAGAAAGATTTTATTCTTGATATAAGATATAAAAATATATGTTTTTGAACCACATAAAACAATTTAGTTTGATAACTTATCATTAGTCCCAATGAAGAATATTTTAGATAAAATCTCACAAATTACATCCAAAAATCATTCATACGAAATGGAACCACATTCATAAAAAATTTAGAATTATTTTGAATATATTTCAGAACAATAGATATATTTATATCAACCAATATATTATTTATTTATGCACTTATTTTTACTATTTAGTATTACTTTTTAAAATTTAGTTTTTCATAATAAATGCTTTGTTTTTCCTAGATGTTATGATTATGCATGTTTTATAATTTTTATTTGAAAATTTTCAGTTCATCTAGATAATATTTTCAATGGTGTAAATGAAAAATATATTATTTATTTCTTTATTTTTGGTTCTCCATTAATGATATAGACATAAAATGTATTACAAAAGTCCTGTGGAAGGTATACTGGAATCCCAAAGGCCATACTATTTATTTCTTGATAATCACCATTTAAATACTACGGGGGAAGCATACATTAACAATAGTCCCATGATGCAAGGCCTATTAATATGATAGTGAGGACCCCAATTTTTTGACAACACATGCGATGTCCCACCCAACATATATATTTACGTGTGTGTGTGTCTTTTTGTGTGTGTGTGTAGACAATAGACCATGTGCATGCATGAATACTATTTTTTATTTCTTCCATTGATTAAATGATGGAATTTTAACTAATATAAACCCATTATAATAACATTTTTATGTCATATATAACATATATTTTGATTATATTTATTAACACATCCTTTAATGTAAAGTGAATTTGAAAAAAAATCCCATCATTTGGCATGGCGGTAGAATTACAGACACATGAACAACATTGTCATATTACCATGGAATGGATATATATATGGTATAACAAATATTATAATCCCATAATTATAATAATATAAAAATTTTCATATGTAAAAATAAAATCTATCTGTATTTCTATCAATGATAGTTGGAGATGGAAAAATAATTAAATTGATTCAGGAGGTAGTTCTCATCCATACAAATGACTGACAAATGTGTTACCCATTTTGATGGATGATTATATAGATATAGGTTCTAACATAAACATAATAAAAATATTTTATGTTTAAGATACTGGATTTATAATATTTAAACAATTCAGACATTAATTAAGGTGTTAAGGGGTGAAGTAAAATAATTAAAGAGATTATTGAATAGAATTACCTTCACATAGAACAAACTCTTTTGGTTCTCTTATTAATGACACTATGATTAGAAATATGGGATTATCAAAATCTATATAAATTTAATAGGGATGTTGGGGATATATTTTGGTATGTTTTTTTTCTGAAAATTATTTTAATAAATGCGAAAAATGTGAGTGGGGGATGTTCAAATTTATAATTGAGGTGGTGTGTAATATTTTAAATACACAAATCGATTCAATAATGGGGTGTAACTCTCAAAATGAATGAATCAAAAATTTATAAATAATTGTGTTTATGATGATAAATATGAAGAATATTTCTACCACTGAAAAAATCATGTTTTAAACACATTGTTCAATAACATCAATGTTTCCTAACTATTACCATTTTAGTTTTCACGACGTTAACTAGCTATTTTATCTTGATAATTTAATATTTAATACTTGAAATAAAATGATCATCAATATATAATTTTTACCCAATTGTTATAAATAAGAAATGAAATTTATAATATGTAAATATTTTGTGCGTGGAAAATTAATTTTAACCCAAGTTCAAGAAAAGCACAAAACCTTATTTTACCATCACTATTATAACCATGTTTTTAATATTTGGAGATCTATATAATTATAATAAAAAATTTTATATTTATTTACTATGGATGATATTTTTAAAAATATACTAAAATTTTATTTTTGATGGTTTGTTTATGCATTTAATTCACTTAAAATAATATTATGTATTATAAGATTACATTATTATCCACTGTTATAATAATCATTTATTAGGACATTAAAACCATTAAAAATGGAATTAGAATCTTTAATTCTCACAATAATCTATGATTTTATATTTTTTGTGATGTACATATTAAATACAATTGGTAATTAATTTTATATTAAATTCAGTATTTTTTGTATTATTTATTAATTTTTTTGTTCATTAAAAAATTACTATGTTGGTATTGTGTTAGCATTTAACAATATTATATTATTAATAGAAATTAGTATTATATTACCCTTAATAATTTATTTCATTATTAAAAAAATTAAAAGAAAATTCAATTGAAATATTAATTTTTCCCATATAGGAACACAAAATTGAAATTTAAAACAGAGGGAGACATTTTGACAATTTCATTACTTAAATATTTATATATGTCCCCTTGATGGAAAATATTCCCAAAAAAAGAATAGAAATAAATAATTAGGTAATAATGGATGATCTATTTTAATAAAATTGTTATTTCACAATATTTTGGTTTACTTTAACCATAATGCTATTTTAACACAAAATAATATCATTTTAACCATAAATGTTGGGATTGAATACTACTATTTTTACTATTTATTTTTACCAAAAATTATGTTATCATTATTACAAGATTTTAATAATTTTTATTCCCAATAGAGAATAAATTATTCTTAATTACATCACATAGATGGAAATACTTAATGTGATATTAATCCAAATTTTTTTTTGAAAAATTGTTTTGTAAAGAAAAATATACATAATTATTGAATTTTTAAATATCAAATTTCAATATGAAATTGATCCCAATTATGAAAATTGAACTAAAAAAATGTATATGGATAGTATTGATAGTTTTTTTACCTTTTAATTATTATTTATATTTTTAAATTAATTCAATAAAAAGGATGTTTTTAATTACAATAATTAATTTTAACTATTAGCTAAACAATACACATTACAACAAATTCACAAAAAAATACCATATAATATTTTTGAGATGTTAATTCAAAAAATGATTTTATTTCATTCAAACTTCAATTAAATATGTGAATTTTCTTAAATATATAACATTTTTCACAAAAACAATTAAAAAAATTCTGAGAAAATCTAATTTTTGAGGATCAAAGTTACTTTACTAAAAATTATGTACATAATACGAATGATTTTTTATATATAAAATTATAAAAATTTAAATAAAATTTTTTAGTCTTATTAATACATCTATATTTAATAGATCTGGAATAACACTCATGTATAATTAATACATTTAAAATTTTATCTTGATTCATTCATGCTTGGTGTTTCCTCTAACCGATAAAATTGAATATATTAAATTTATTTCAAAAACATTATTTTATAAAAAAGGTTACCATATTCTAATCCCCTTAATTTTAATTTCATACGAGAAATTTTCCAATTTGTTTGTAAAATATTCGGATACTTTTTCCTCATCATATCTTCATCTTCCCATATACATTCCTCATAATTTAACTTTTAAAAAATAAATTTTGACCATGTTTGTGTTCTTATTTTGAATAATATTTTTCTAATTCATGCTAGAAATGAATATTGCTGATCAATAATTCAGTAAAAAACCTCCAGAATCATCTTAAAATAAAAAATTGATTGATTAAACTCTAAATATATGGAAAAATTAAATTGGTTAGAACATGTGGTCCAATAATATCCAAATATATAATTAATATCTTTCATGAATAGTTGTCCTAAGGGATCGTCCCAAATGTAAAAAATTAAACAAAATGTCATTAAATATCCCAAATCTATATAATGCTAATCTCAAAAAATTTGATGAAAATGATAATTTTAACAAATCATATATGTGAATACACTAGTCCTGTATTCTCTTAAAACATGGAAAAAACTAGATTTACCAAAAAATCTCAATGAGAACACAATTTCTTTCAAAAATCAACTCATTTTACATTCTATAAATAAAATTACATGTCAATAAATATATTCTATAAATAAAAAAAATGTTATAAAATCCATCAATTATAACATTTAAAACATTTTCATTAGATCATTAATAGTTATGTGGTAACCAATACTATCAAATTAACACTATCAATAATAATAATATCATTTACATAATATCACAATCTCAACATCAAGAACATATTAATTTTTATCATTCCCTTAACAATTTGATTTACATTAAATATAAACTTTTCATTTTATCAATTTTATATATCATCAATAACATTAATCATATTCATTTACAACCTTAATTAAATATATATGTAGAAAATTCATTATATATTTCACAATTCATAAATTCCAATATACAATCACTTCTACTATTCAAATAAATTTCTAAATCATTTACTATATTTTATTAACATTTTACTTAATATCTACAATCATTAATACATAATTTGTAATATATTCATCATCAATATAAAATAAATTACTCATACAACACTGTTTAATCTCTTCATGAGTGTTCCCCCTAGGACACAAATTTTAAAAATACCCATACATTACACATTTAAAACATTGTAACCATTATGGAAACTTATTAAATCTATTAAAATAATTTATTACATTACTTAAATATTCATTTTCATTAGAAATTACTAACTCCATTCCCATCTTCTCTGCACATAGAACACCATATTTTTCTTAGAGGCATTACCTTGATTGCTTATTCCAACATTCCTGATATATAGAAAAACTTATATTCATTCCTTCTTTGTATCAACCTCAAAAACTGTTAATTAAATCTATCCTTATATTATGTAGTGATTGTTATAGGTGTGTTTAGTTCTTGATGTTATTAATATATCGTGATAAGTGACTAGGAATAATCACAATATCATTCACTCTAATCATCATTATTGTTTGTTTATCATCAACACAATGTATATCAAATTAAAAACTAACTTAATTGCATAGTATTTACCCAATTGAAAAAAACCAAAATGAGTATTTAGAGAAATTATATTCATAATACAAAACGCCATAATGATAATTTTTTATAAAAAGTCTAAATAATGGCATCTTATTTTCAATTAATTAATGCTTAGTATAATCCTTGGTCATCTATTATCATTATCTATTCAGAATATCCAAATGATGGATAATTATAATATTGATTATATAAATGATATTCCATAGGAGTTTCAAACCCAGTGAACAATAAGGGCATGCTATCAATATAGCAAAATTATGGGGGATATATTCCCATTGAAATATTTTCATGGTTGATTCCCATAAATGAATCTATTATAAAACCCCTTAAAAAATAATATATAGATAGGGATAATTTCTATGAAGACCAAAAAATAACATTTGATGTTATACTATACATATAAATATCTATATGATTTTCACTAAGAGTTTATTTCCCTCGTTTCCAATGTATTACTAAAAATTACATATGATACTAACTATAATGACCCAAAATTCTTATACATAATCTTAATTAGATAAAACTCATTATATAATATAATGTTCAGTTATATAATCATTTAGATCTTTTGCAAATGGAATATTAAATACATAAAAACCGGTGTATAATTAAACTATATTATTTTCTAATCAGTTCTTCATATGTATTAATATTATTATACATGTCATATATAATTACTTTTTCTTTATCATAAGGATATAAAGATAAGAATGTTGGAGATAAATGATCATTAATGGTGAATAATGGAGATATGAATTTATCATGATCGTCAGGGTTTGGGCACATGAGATTAATATTTGAAAACCATAAACTACAATGAATAAATCAAAAATGACAATAATAGAATAAGTATTAGTAGTTAATAATATAGGAATTATAAAGTAATCAATGATTTTGAGATATTATAACATTTCATTGTCATAAGACATAGATTTTATGAATACACATAATAATATAAAACCATAAATTAATTATTCATGACTCATTGACAAAAATATCATGTTTTATTGGGTTCACTCCCCATATAATCATATTAGTTACGGTTTACACCCAACACTATCATAGAAGATTAGGTCCAATCCAAAAACCATCATTACTGCCATTTTTTGACCAATGAATATAATATTGGAAAATGTATTTTTTTGATATGGTATCACTCCGCATTAGTGTTCTATTTATCTCATAATACCTAAATATTTACCAATAGCACTAGAAAGAGATGGATTTTCTAACAATCATATATTATAAATCATACATAAGTGGTATAAAAAAATAAAACAATCATCATATCAGAACCAATGAAATTTAAAAGGATTCATAAAACATTTTATTTGTAGAACTGATTATTAAAAATGGAATTATAACACATTTTCATATCACATCCAATGATAAAAATAGATTTATAATGCATTTATCTTATTAGAACCCATGATGTGAAATAGGAATAAAAAAAATTGAATCAAATAATAACTGCTGGAAAAAAATATGCTTCATATATATATTTTCTTCATAATCATAAAAATATAATGAAATAAAAAATACAATATAATTGGATCATAACACTAGTAATTATTATTTTTCATAAATAGAAGTCTTCTCTTATCCATCATCATTGAAAAATAAAATATATTTTATCCTTTCATTCAGAAATATACCGTTTTTAAAACCATTTATTTATAACTAAATTTTCACAAACTTTTTAATATATGTTTATTTTTAAATAACATCTGAAACATATAAATAATTTTTTAAAACATTAATGGTTCATGATGATAGAAAATTTCATCCATAATGTACATGTTAATGTAATGATTTATGTTGTATTTTTTTTATAATCCAAACATTTAATGTTTAGAAAAATAAGAGATAATTATTTTAAAAAAGTATTAGTAAAATGTTAGACCATTGTATCATATACATTAACAATTTTTTATGAAAATTATAAAAAAAATGTTTTATTTATTTTATAAAACATAGATATGGAATAAAAATGGATTTTTATTGAAGAATAAAATATTTTCTGATTTATTTAAAAAAATATTTTTGAATAATTAATATATAAAGAGATAAAAATAATCTAAATGCATGTATTTATATAAAATAAAAATAGGATCCTCGAGCTAATAATTTTCATGATAATTATATCATCATATTTCTTAATTTAATGATTAATAAAAAATAATCCTAATAAATAATGAGATGGTAACATCAAACCCATACAACATTAGTGAATTATGAATAATTAGTTCCCTAAAAAAGAGAATATTATATGGAAATGTATATAAAATAATTATAATTATAAGATTATTGTTACATATTTAATATATATATATATATATATATATATATATATAACAAAAGAAACAAAGAGGTGCTGAATAAAGAATATTTCTCCAGGAATTTAACGACAGAATAATGATCCCATACAAGCTTTGGTAAATTTTGAATCATAATCGCAATAAAAAAAATAAAATGAATGATTAAATATGAATAAAATAAATAAATTCTACATATAACATGTCAATATTTCTAAATGAACTATTCAAAAATATTAATATAGGTAGACAATATAACATATACCCCAAAATAAGAATTCGGTAACCTAAATCCATTACATTATGCCTCCAAATCCTTCATGAATAATCAATAAATATGTATAATAAATAACAATTTAACATATCTATATATTCATGAACCATAATTATATATTTCGTTACATATATTATTTACATATGACCATTTACTAAAAAGTTATTAAAATTTAGTTGTTCAAATTACATTTTGGGTAAAAAGGTCATTATTTTCATCTATGTTTTATTTTTTTATTTTTGTATCTTTTTCATTAATCATGGTAAAATTTTATTTACAATTTTAATCATAATTTAAATATACTATATAATCCTTATATATGTATTTAGTGTAATTAATAAGTTTTACACATAGAAAATTAAATTCCCTATCCCTGGTGATGATCATTAATATATATTCAATTATTACAATAACATTATTGTGATGGGTGAAAAAATAAAATGAAAATAAAATATAAAATTAAAATTAAACATTTAATTACATTTATATGTAATATGTTTATTTAATTTATCCTGATTATCTCCCATGTCATGTATACAATAATAAGAATTACATCGCTTCGTGAGGTGGTAGACTATATATATAACAGTGAAATTATTATATTCCTACCGACTCGAAATAAAAAAATTTATATGTGATATTATAATTAAAAAAGAATAACTTAATCATAAATATAATATATGAATATTAAATCCCTCATTATATGCATCTTTGAGAGGTGGAGAAGGGAAATAAATTTCATTTATTCGAGAGGAGGATGCCAATTATACATATGATCATGATTTTTATTACTCATTTAATTATAGATGGGATAGTTATATATTATTTAATAAACACAATAATATTATATTATTTGATATATACTAGTTTAATTATTACTAAATCACTAGTAAATTATTTCGGCTAGTATTAGGAGGTGTAAAATAAAATATCTTGTGGAAGACAATTAAATTCTCTTCGTATTCCCTCATTTGGGTCTCTTATTATGAGAACTATGATTGGTATTTTTGGAATTAATTATGATAAATAATGTTTATAACGATTTTTTGGACGTATTTTGTGGGGTTTTGGTTTTGAGAAATTTATAATTGTTTGCTAACAAGTTATTTGATGAAGTTACCTTCTATAAATATTTATGAGTTGAGTTTTGTTAAATAAAAAAAATATTCAGTGATGAGGATTATATTTTAAATTCATCCAAAATTGATAATTAATGGTGTTGTGATTTATATGGTACATTATCACCTCAACTAAATATAAAATAATTTAAAACGTCGTTTTTCCTTGTCATCATATTTTCTATACTTTTACAATTTCATATTTCACTATAGTAACTATACCGTTTTTCAATGTAATGTATCGTTTAATAATAGAAATAAAATTATCCTTAGTATTCAATTTTTACATGATGTTCATTAATATAAAATCTAATTTATACAATAAATATAAATTCAGCGTGGAAAGTATAATTTTATATAATCGAATGAAACAAAATCACCAAGTTATTCCCTTTACCATATTAAGAATGGTTTTAATATTTATGTTTCAAAATAATTAATTTAAAAGGAAAATTATTCAATGAAAGAATTAGGGATCATATATTTAATTATATATAAATAAATAGGTTGAGGATTTTTAGTAAGATTAAATAATTTAATTCAATTTTATTTGTTATTAAATAATAAGAATATCAATTTTGATATTATAAATTTATTTTGGCATTCATAATATTAATACAATGGTGGAATTAAAATCTAAAATTTGAATATTTTATATCCTTGTATTTTTTATATAAATTAATCATAAAATAAATTGTTCATCATATTTATATAATTTTTAATAATTTTTAATAATTTATTATATTTATATATTAACTAAATTATTATTAGGTAATAATTTTTTAATAATTTAATTAAGTAATATAATTTATAAAAATAAAAATTATATTATTTCCATGAATTGAATTTTATTAATACCAGATTTATATTAAAATTAATTCAGACATTTATTTTTTCGTTATGTTATCTAATAATTGAAATTTAACATCAAGGCCATTATATGTTGGAAATTTTGTTTAAATAAATAAATATATTGGGAAAATTAATGGAAAAGGATCCCAAATAAACATAATAATAGAAAATATGGTAATAAGGGCCAAAATATTTTCATAAAATAGGAATTAGAGAATTTATTATAGGTTTTTAATAATTATCATATTTGTTTAACAACATATAAATATATATTTCCCTTAAAAAATGTATTTAATTTTTCTAATTGTTTCAATTTATTTTGAATAAAATTGAAATTTAAAATATTATATAATAATAATTATATAGATTCTAAATATGTAATTAATTTTTTCACATTCGATTCTCAAAATTGGAAATAATTATTTTAATGATGCACCCACAAACAAGAACAACAATAGTTGTCCAAAGTGATAATGTTCCTAATTATATAATTTTCTGACATAAAATTTATATATCTAATTGATCCTAGTGAAATAAATGGCAATAATAAATATAAATTTGAATAAATTTATGATTTTTTAAGACCATATCTATGCTTTTGAATTTATTAAATTTACAGTTTCTTTTTAATAAAAATATATGTATTTTAATATTAAACGATAATATATTCTTTTCAGAATATTCTCATAAAATCTCCAAATTCTTGTCTAGATAGTTTTATTCCAATAATGGAGTTATTTTTTCAGGTATATTTTCTTAATTTTTTAAAAATAATTTTATTATTAGGTAAAAAAATTAAATAAAAATTAGTTTTTAAATAAAATTAATTTTTAAACTTATATAGGATCAACTGAAAAATATATACTTATTTATTAACAATAATTCATTATGAAAAAACATTATTTATAGTATAGAAATTGTTGTTATTACTATTCAAAAATCTAAATGTAATCACATGTTTTTAATGGAAACCCTAAAGTTGTTATGTTAATATTAATGAAAATTTTTTATATTCGTGGTGTTTTATGTAATTTAATCTATCAAAAACTGTAAATATATTAGTAGAAAGGCATTTCATAAAAACTGGGTTTGCTTTAAAGGAATTTATAATAATTATTTTTTCTTGAAAAATTAATACAGTTTTATCCCCCTCCTTTATAAAAGGAAATATCCAATACCCACATCCTAAAACAATTTTACAAATAGTTTCATATAAATATGAGACCATATAAATCCCTAAAATCACTACACAGGTCCTATAGGTATTGATTAAGTTAATTTAAAAAAACTAAATTAATAAGGTGGATTCTATAGATGGTTTTCAAAAGAAGTGTTCAAACTATCAACTTTTTATTTGGATGTATATTTCAACATAAAAATCATTACCATAGTCATTATAAAATAAAAAATATGTATATTTACAATATTAATTAGTTGTTACGATTTTAGTAAAGTCATTTTTCTATACATTTTTATTGTATGTTTTATACAAATATATCATTAATATAAGAGTAGTCTATCACCACCAGGATGTGATTTGAATCAATTTTTCATTACCACATCATACAAGTGGCTAAATTCATTAAATAAATAAATATATATCATAATATTTGAAATAATATAAATTATTAATCATATTATATTTCATACATTATACCAATATTGTATGTTGGTAAATTTTAATGACATACATGTTTATGTGTTGACAACCACCTACATGATGTGATGTAATCTATTTTTTTATCACAACATTATAATGATGAGGAAACGAATTAATATGAAATTTAAATTTTTTTTTATAATTATATATATTAATAATATTTTCTTATTTTTTTCCCAAATAGAAAAATGAACATGCTGTTCATGGATACAAATGAACTTCAATATTTGTGAAACAATATTTTTATGTTTTCATATATTGTATATTCTCTTTGTTTTAATAAGTATATTTAATATGAATATATGATAATTATTACATTTTTCAGATTCTAGTGGATGTGGAACCATTACCACCTTGAAAATGTCCAATGTGAAAATGTGGGTTGATGATATAAACCAAATGGCCCGAAAATGTTAAATGTGAACACAACCAATTTATGTAACCCCATTAAATTATAAAATAATAAAATTTTATTCAATAGAATATGTCACATGGTAAACCAGGATTATAAGATGATATAACACCATATAATCTAAAATATATTTCCTTCTGAATAAATTTCTTTTCATTGATAGTTTGGGTCCCACATACAATCATGTTTCTTTAATAGCTTGTGCTATACACAATACTAAGATTTATCATACAAAATTTTACTATTTATATTATTATTTTATATGGATGTAATTACCAGGAATGTTCAAGAATCTAACGAGGTCGGTCTTAAAAATTTATTCACGAAAATAGAAATACAGACAAACATAACAATCATGAAGCACAAAAGCACTACCAAATAAACAAATTTGAAAAAATAATGCCCATCACAAACACAAAATAGTCAAAAGACCCCCAAGAAAAAAATTAAAGATAATCAAATGGTCCATAAATTGGACCCACATACATGGCCAACTATGAAGATCTCATCTACATCATTGTGTCACAGAAGTCATCACAGCTCCCAAAGTCAACCTCCAGTCGCCATCCGTGCTAGATATTTTCCTCTGCATTCCATGGTCAGTCTCCCTGAAGGTATTCTTCTAGTCTCTATCTGTGATAGTCTATAATCCAATGTTGTCTGCCCACATGCAGTCTGCACCCCCAAAGTTTTCTTACAGTCCCCATCCTAGGAATATTTCACCCTCCGACACGAATCCCAAGCATCCAAGGTCGTCCAACAGTCACCATCCTCGCAACCAGAGGTCGTCACCGAAAACATCCCTCCCCTCCACCGGGCCACTCCTCCACCAGGATCCCACTTCTTCATCTTCAAATCACATGTCGACCATTCAAGGTCATTAGACATATTCTCGTTGGATTGACCGACTTGAATAATCCCGAGAGCATCTCGTGACCCAACACTGCAAGATCCATCCCACCGTTGTTCGAGCATGTTTGAGCATCCCAGATCTGCCCCGTCGTTAGGCCCCCATGCCGCCACCAGGAAGAACACTGCTGCGAGAGTCCCAAATGTGGGTCCACTGCTAGAACCGCAGCCCAAATCTGATCGCCGCTAAAAACTGGAAGGCCTATTTCAAAATCGTCGCCCAGCCATGTGCAAACCTGCGACCCTGCATACATATGAAGGATGGATCCTAAGAGATCTTCATCACCTCTAGAGAACATGCCCTACAACGGGCCTCTGACCAAAGCTTCAAAGAGCCTTGCTAGATTCCCACCATCAGGCTCCCACTCGGCCTCATCTGGATCCCAAACGCTTCGCACCTGCTCTGAGGTATCGCTGGTGGAACGGCTCCACACCAGGATAGCACCGACTGGCCCTAGTCCTGCTCTTCTTGCACCCTGCAACACTGGACAACACAACAAACCATGCAAAAAATGAATATAAACCCCTAAAGTGCAGCCCCTGTTAATAGTCGCGACCCTAGAGGGCGACACTCCATCGTACTCCTCGCACCATGGTTGAGTAAAACCATGATTTTTCCGACAGCAACCACTCAGAGCTGTCGAATTCTTCACATCAACAACCAAAACCACTGCCTCACTACCAAGGGCTTTTCAATGAAGCAGCTCAAGCCTTTTAAGTGGGCAGCAAAGATCAAACAGATCATTTTGTCCAACCACATCATGAACCTCCATTGGTTTAAAGTGATCGACATGATCACCATTGAGAGAAAGATAAATGCTCCCCTAGAGAAGAATCCTCTCGCTATCTCTGAAAATCATGAATATATGGAAGTTATTACCTTGTCATTGAAATGATGGGTATGAATCGTATAAACTGAATAATTTAATTATAGATTTTAGTAACATTTATTGGTTATCTATTAATATTATCTATATATCCAAAATCATTTGAAACAAAAATATATATTAATAGAGAAATTCGATTTTCCTAAAAAATTATTTTCGATATTAGTGAAAATAATGTCAAAATAATTTTAAATAATTATTAGAAATTTAAATGAATAATTGAGGTTTATTTTTAAATATTCGACTCATTAATTATATATGGTAACTTTTTGGATTTTTCTAAGAAGTTCAATTTATTGATGAATGGAAAAAATATAGGATTATTGTTGAAAATTTACATTTGTAATAAATTATTTATAATAAAAAATTATGCATTTTAATAAATTTAAAAAATAAATAATAGTATACTTCTAAATATGTAATTTAAATTTGGGTAATTTTAATCATTTTTATATTTAATGTTGATTTACAAACAATGAAATCTTTTTAACATTTTCACATTAAAAAAACCTTTTCTAGTAAATTCCATGTGATTAATTAAAAATGAACTTCTATAACTTATGTGAGTTAAATTAGAAAAAATGGATTCAATATTTTGAATGAAATTAATTTTTATTATCATATGAGGACAAAATTAATTTTCTATCTTAATTATTATTTATAATTGTTAAAAAAAAAATAATAATTAAGGTAAAAATAATTTCACAAATTAGTTATTCATAGAAAATAATTTTTAAAAACTACCCTAAACCTGTCCTAAACTAATTATATTGAAATATTTATACCATATTACTTCTTTTATGTGGAATTTACCACTATTGTTTCATTTTTATATGAATAATTTTTTTGATATCATTGTTTAAAAAATTACAAGTATGACACTCACCCCACTTATAAAATCCCTCCAACTCTCCTCTTTACATCACAAAATACAGATTTTTTATGAAAATAAATTCGAAAATAATATCCAAATATCCATACAATAATAATAGAGAACTCATTTTTATTAATAACGAAATTTTTGAGGGATTTAGTAAAATCCTATGGAGGATAATCAAAGAATAATGAATGTTCTTATACAATAATTGTAACTTAATTTCCTTATCCACATTATCAAACGATTTTAAAATCATGATGATATAATAAAATCATTAAATTTCATATAAAAATATTTTTTGTGAAATGGAAATGTCATTCAACAGCACAGACATCCATCAATTATTTTTACAGAATCAGTGTTCGTGTGTATGGTAGACAACCGCTTCATGAACTGTTCCAGTTTTTTTATTCATTTCAAACTATCAAGGATGGGTATGAGGATGGTTATAAATTATATTTATGAAATTTATAAAATAATTATACATCATTGTTCCTTATGTAAAATTTATATTGTCACCTAACATTCCATAGGATATGGACAACGTCACTCATGTTTTCCATAGACTACTGTCTCCTAAGGCGATGTAATTCATCATTCAAAAATGGATGATGAGAAATGTTATTATAATGATTGTATGATATTTAAATGATAAAATTATTTTATTAATGACACATATATAATTCTTTAAAAATAATATATCATCCATTTCCATTCATTATTTTTACTCTTGTAATTATGAAAACACCATTCATGTTTTCCTGGAATACGGCATTAACAAAGCAATGTGACTCGATGCGCCTGTAAGGGGCTCACCGCTCAAGAGCACCCCTCAGTGATGCCTCCTTTCACTAGGGTTACCATGACGGTCTCCCTCATGCTCGGCGTGCTTGGTGCTTTCTCCGGTGACCTTGTGGTTTCGGTCGCCCCCACATCCCGTTGCTTGCCCTTATCGACCGACTCCTCTTGATGGATAGTTTTTCTTAGTGGAGCGGTGCTGGTGCTTCAGATCTAGTCACCGGAAGTCTCTGCCTTGCTTCCACTATGTGCGGGTGGTGTTCTGCTTTGGTCCTCGAGCTTGAAAAGGTTTGCGGTGACGTGCTCTGGATTGCAGGAAGTTGTTTCCTTGACGGTGGATTGTTGGTGAGGGAAATGTTGGCGAATCTCGATTGTCCAAGCTTTGATCTCCAGATCTGCTTCTTCAGAGGCTACACAATGATTTAGGAAGGTAGGGTTTGGCTGATGTTGGTGTTCCTCTCGCGGTATGTCTTTTTTCTCGATTTTTTCTTGTTTGTTTTTGCGGACCTTCTCAAGGTGTTGAAGATGGTGTCGTTCTGTGCTCTCATCATTGGTTTTGATGAGGATATTTTCAATTCTGAAGGAGTTTTTTTCTTGTAATGTTATGACTATGCCGATGGTTCTCAGCAGTGTGGGGTGGGGGATATTTCCATTGATGGATGTGGTCATGCTGGTTGTCGGTGAAGGTGGAGAGATTTTGTTTTGGGGTTTTGTTGTTAGTGGCTGGTATCAGAATCAGTTAATGGAAGATTTGATGACGTTTTTGTTAGAGATGACTGAATCCAGTGGAAAGGCTCGTCGTCGATTTGGTTTGAAGACATGGGATGGTGTTGTGGTCCTGATGGTTGGTTTTTCAAACATTCTACTCCGGCGGGGGCGCCTGATGGATGGGTGCATGGCTCGAGGTGGTAGACTCGAGGTGTACGGCGTTTGAATTTGACTGGTTTTTAAATTTGAAATCTGAATGTTGAAATGTATATTCATGTGTGTCTTGTTATGGTTACTGGTAACCCATAAATCGACTTCTTAGAAAATGAGAAAAATGGATTGCAGAAATAGCAACGTGACTCTATCTTCATAAAAAAAATTGATCATATAAAAATTTAATTAAAAAATTTATGTGATAAATATTTTATGATTATTATTTTTGATATTATAAAACATTTTAATTTTATCATTAAATGGAACATTTATAACAACACTTATGTTTGAAAACAATTCAATTAACAAGAACAACAATTAAAATAATGGATGATTGTTAACAAAAGAGTGATAAAATGTTATAAAATAACAGTATATGATTTTATAATTATTAATTTGGTTAATAAATATGTTAATAATATTTATAAATCCAATGTACAAGAGTTTAAAGGATGTTCAATCCAATGGAAGTGTATGGTAATGAATTTTTTTAAACATTTATTTCATATGCCAAAATTGTAATGTTAGAAATAGATTTTCTATTATACGGGTTATATACATCTACATTGACATATAATATGAAACATAATTCATTATTAATTGTATTTTAACTTTTAGTTTTATTTATTTCATCGGTGGGTATTTTAATTTAATGTTTCCATGTGATAATTAATTTCATAAATCAATTTATTACCATTCAGTTATGTTACTTCTTCATTTTCATTAGTGTTCTAAAATTATGTGTGCAATGGATTTTTAATATATAATTATTTAATAAAATTTGTTTTATAGAAATTTATATCTTATTGAAATAATTGATTCATTGTTTTATTTTTACTTCAACGTGATGATCTTTGCAAGGGTTCTGATCACAATCAATTTTTATTTAGGACTTGTTACAAATGAATTTCCATTGATGGAAGTTATTCAATAATTTTATAAAAAAGCCTTTAGTTTGATTTCCATCTATATACTAATAATCTCATTAATTTAATAGTTGAATGTTTTCAATCTTAGGTATTGAATTTTGTTATATATTGATTTTAATAAAATATGACTTCATATCACAATTTGTTTTCAAAATAGTTTTATTCAAAAATAAATTTTTTTACAAATATTTCAACAATGATTTGAAAATTTTTAAATTTATTTATAAAGTATTTTCTCCCATTTTTACACACTGCAAAATTTTTTCGAATTAATCATATTTCAATCTCTAAAGAATAAATTTTTAGCTTTTGTAGAAAATGTGAAGAAAATTATCATATCATTTTCATAAAAAGGCACAAAACAAACCATTTTCATAGTGCAAAAGGAATATTATTTTTTTAAATTTAACTTAATGTTTATAATTAAACTCCATTATGAGAATAATTTATTATATTCTTCATTTTCAATTTTAGAAGGATAAATTTAATGAAATTAATATTTATTAGTTATTTTTAATTTAAAGGATCATAAAAAAGTTTTTCAAAATGAAAATAGAATTTTTTCAGGAAACTTTTAAATAAATTTTAGTGTATTTTAATTAATTAATAAAAAAACTATGTATTTTTTATTAAATGTTTATATATATTTTATATAAAATGCTTAATATTTCTATTAACAGATTATCATCATTTTGATAAAGGATGGTATTAATGTTAACTTCATTGTTTAATTTTTGCAAATATTAACATTGTATTAAATAATTAACTTTTATGTGGATATTAAATATTCTATATAGGAAAAATTATTTATAATGGATATATTTATTTCCTGAAACATATAATATTTATACAAATGGTGTTTACTTTGAATTTTTTCTGATTAACTTGTGAAATATTGAAAAATCATTATCTTTTACACAATACATATATTTAATCATAACTATATTTCTTATGAATTAAATATATTATTAGATAATTAAAAAAATAATTTGAAATGTATTACATGGGTTGGTTAGAATTTAAATAAATCCCCATGATTCATCGGTAGTCTCAACAGGTAAGAATAATACACCAAAAATCCTTTTCATTTGTAACCATGTAGTGTTTTACTATCTGGATGATATATCATGAAAGTAAATGTTTTATGAATTGTCTTGACAAAAATGATATTGGGTTTTACACAAAACTTATTAAACCATCTTATATATACATGTTTATAGTAAATGTATCATGTTCCTAGGAAACATTATGTTCAATAATGATTAAATTTCATCTTTAAAAAAAATTTTATACCGGAAATTTTGACTTTAAATTTTTTTTTGGATTCATTAAATTTTTATTTTTTTGATTAAATATAATTTTTTTATATTATTTAAACATACTTATTTATTATTCCTTGTCCAGTGATTATATTCATGTTATCGATTAAATGTAAGGTGTCTTAATTTTTCTACGATTCCATATTGATTATTTGATCTGATAATGTCACATTAATGTTATATATAGATGAACATATTTCTTATTTTATTAATAATCTGGAATATATGATTCATTATTTTCATGAAATATTGATTATGATTATTGATTGTGAATTTCTTCATTGTATATAACTATTATATATAAATTATCCTCACCATTCCTTTCCCTAAGATTCCATGATGTTAACAATTGCACATGATCCTCAGCCTAGTTAGTGAGGAATCCTTAAGTGCATCCAAGAGACTAAAGGTCAAATTTAGGTGGATGTATTTTAATGGGTTATTGATGTAATTTTGTTTTGTATTGTAGCAGTTGTATCTATTCACACAATGGGGCCTTAGATCTATCAATTTTTTCTTATATACATTTATGTCCATCGATCCAGCAAAGGCCTTTAGACCAGCAAGGATTTCAAGCTACCTCAAGGCCTTTGGGCCACATGAATTACAGATGTAACAGACTAAATTACATGGAGAAATTACCTAGATGAGGATTCAGAGTAGGAACATTCCCCATATCATAACTAACCAGAATTAGAAGAATGAGAGGGTATGTATTTTTTATCCATAGGATGAAAATGTATCCCTACACAAGATATCTAATTGGACAGTCATACACAGGTGGAGTGATGATCATGATGTGGATTCTGGGTTGAGGTAGATACATGTTTTCATTTTCTGGGATGACTTCCATTAAGACCATCAGGTCCTTTAATGTCATGAAGCCTATGGGATATGTACGGGTTGACCTTTATCCATTAAAAGTGGGATTTTCAAAAAATTATTAAAAAACAAAGTCCTTCAGTCCATTACGGAATGGTGATTACAATGAATATTATATAGTGAAATTCTAGAGGGAATAAATTCTTTGTTCGAAATATTTGGTTTTTTTAGTAAAATAAAATATAATTTAAGACTCATGTATGTTTTTATAATAAAAAAACTAATAAGTTATTATGATCTATGGTATTCGATTCTTTGTATCATTTTCAGATGTTGTGGTATAAGGAATCATATCTAGGTTGTTGGAGTTAGGTTCACTACATTTGGTGTCAATGAATGTTCACTAGAATCATTGGAAACTAGTTTTAGGAAAATATATAATAGGAAACATAAACTATTTTAAGCATTGGGTATATGATATTAAGAACATCTTATGATTTTGTAAAGATTAAAAATATTGGTTATTCCCAAAAATATCTCAATATTTAGATTCATAAAGTTGATGTGGATATTGAATATATATACCTAGAAGTAATAATTTTGAAAAGGGGGAAGTGGACCTCACTCTAGCATTACCTAGTACATGAAAATGGGCCTCACTATGCACCTATGTTAAAAATCAGGAGGGATATTGTTAAGATAAATCACTCATCATTTATAATCCATTATGATGGATTTTAATAGATTATGATAATGAATAGGCAGGGTAAATCTTATGTTTTCATATAATGAAGATATGTTTTAATGATTTATAAATCCTATAAATATTAATAATTTTATGAATATAATTATTTATTCTCAAAATATGATTTTGGGGTTGATGTACATGGATGTTACTGACACTTTTTTCTTATTTTCATTTAGTTTTAATTAATTTTCTAACCGCTTCTTGTGTTTTTAGTTTTTTTTGTAGCATTTTAAATATTTTAGTTGCATTTATAGTTTTTAGTAAGTATTATATTAACATTAGTTATTTATTTTCATTTTTTAGAATTTTATTTTTACTTTATTAACGTTTTACATTTTAGTTTAATATTATTTATTATTAATATTAATATTTTATAATAATTATACTTATTATTAGTATTACTATTATTCTTATTACTATTATTATTATCAAACTTAATTATTTAATTAGTTTTTTTAATCTAATTTGAATTTGAATTTTTCTTTCTCCCCCTATTTCCCTCACCCGCCGCCCCTTTATTTTTCCCTCCCCACTGGACCCGCTCTCCCCTTTATCTCTCCCCTTCTTCCGCCGCCGATTTGGATTTTTTTTATTTTTTCTGCAACTCCCTTACCCGGCGCCCCTGGCCTCCTCTCATATCCGGCAGCCGCACTCCCTTAAGGTGGGACTCCCCTGCCTTTCCTAGTCCGCACCCCATCTCTCCTCTTCCCCTCTCCCGGCGTCGGCCTCTTCTCCCTTTCCCGGCCGCCACCCAGCCTTACCCCGCTACCCATCTCCCCACGCCCCGCCTCCTCTCCGCCACCCTGTTCCAGCGCCCCACTCATCACTCCGCTGCGGCCCTCATCTCCCTTGATCCCATCTTCACGCACGTCGCACCCCACTGCACCCCGGCCTCTCCTACCATGTTCTCTCCCATGCAGAACCTGCACACTTAGCCTCCCCTCCTCTCACCCACGGCCTTCCCCTCCTATCCCCCTCCGCCATCTCCCCACGGACCTCCCCTCCTATCCCCCTCCACCAACTCCCCACGGCGCCCCCTCTATCCCACTCCCCATCCCGCTAGCCACCACTCCCTCGCCCCTCTCTCTCTCGCGCCCCCCCATTCTCACCACCTCACCCGATGCCGCCGTCCCCTCATATTCCCTCTACCGTAACCCCAGTTCCCCATCCCTCCTCCACTGCCTTTCCCCTTACCGAACCCGCCGGCCCTCTTCCGGCTTCCTTGTAGAACCAAGGCCATCCCCACCTTCCCTTCTTGGCCCGCAGGTACAAAACAGGTACATCACCACGCACCAAACAGTGGCAAACCATCACCAGAAGCACAATGGAGGTTCCAATACGTCATCGACGTGCGCAGCGGTTCGCTTGGGCTTCCGAAGATTGACGTCCCATGGCGAGAGCGGGTGGAGATCATCACGTGTCGAGGTGTGATCAGACAGTTATTGCATGCGGCGAGAGTGAGGACGGACATAGTCATCATTGGTAACGCAGTTTTATTTTTCATGACATATCATTCTATTACCGCGTTTTTAGTTGTGATGTCGGGGTAATTTTCGTAGTGTCGGGATGTTGGTTGAATGATTAAATTATTGCGCAAGCCATGCAACGTACTATTTAATGATTAATTGTCAATTAAATTTATTTTAATTGAATATTTATCTGTCTAAATTATTTTTGCACTGAATTAATTTCTAAAATTAAAACTAGCCATTTTAATTATAAGTCGACGTGGCGGTCCGAGAAGGTAAACCGCGTTGACTGATGGTAGGTGCAAATTAGTGACACAACTTTGTGAGAAACGGGTTGTGTCATTTCACCGTGTAGTTCGGGGCTTGAACGAGTTTTCTAATTTATTTATGACACTAGAGAATGGGACTTTAAATAAAATTGGGAAATTAAAATTGAGCATCTAAAAAATGGTTATATTTTCAGAACTGGCGATAATTAAACAGAATAAAGAATTAATCATCCTAAAGAATACCTTGCACGGCTGCGTAACAATTTAATTAGGGTATCTGCACCCCCGACACATGTTGTTGATTTCGAGTCCATCATCATTTTCATTTTCAATTTTCTTTTTTACCTTTTGTCTTCTCACCTTTTAGTTTAATTTTAAAAAAAAGAGGGAAAAATCACAAACCAGGTATTCCTTCAATCTCTTGTCCTTCTTCGTCTAGACACCGTCCAACGAAATATTTTTAGTGAACTAGGTTCCGTGCTCTCTATGGTTCGACCCTGCTCGCCACTTTTATAGTATCCAGTTGGTTATAAAAATTCGCAAATTTGCACGCGTTGCGACGCGCGTACCAAATTTCTGGCGCCGTTGCCGGGGAGCATGCGCACGTCTAGCATTAAGAAAATTTCAAGTAGACCTTGCTTTAGGCCTTGTTCGCCTAAATGGTGAACACTCGTACTTCTGATCCATCAAAGAATGACACACCCCTTGATCCACAACTTGAACATCAAAGAAAGGGAAAAGAACAAGTCGGTACCTCAGCTGCAAACGCAATGCATCAACCTGCGGAAAGCATTGAAACTCATATTCCGACTCTTCCTAGTGGACAAGTCCATCCACTTTTCCAAAACCGTCTCGATAATCAACGACCTCAGACTACTATGAGACAGGAGTTGCGACCCAACACAGTCGGAATGAGCTCATGTATAACACGTCCCAGAATTCAAGCAACACACTTTGAATTGAAGCCGTCCACGATCAACCTGCTCCAACAACATGCACAGTTTCATGGATTGAGCAGCGAAGACCCTTATATGCATGTGAACAGATTTCATGATGTCTGTGACACATTTAAATATAACGGAGTAACGGATGATGCGTTGATCATACGACTGTTTCCATTTTCGTTGCAAGGGAACACAAAGGACTGGTTGGAGAGTCTCGACCCCGAAACAGTTTTCACATGGGAAGTGTTGAGAAGAAAATTCCTTGATCGATATTACACAACAGCTCAATCTTTGAAAAACAAGAGAGACCTCGACTCCTTTTGTCAAAGTGAATACGAATCATTAATAGAAGCTTGGGAAAGATTCAAGTCCATGTTAAGACGTTGTCCCCATCATGGGATGAAGTTGGCAAACCAGCTGCAAGCTTTCTACTATGGACTTCAATCCGAGAGTAAGTCTGCCATCAACACAGCTACTGGAAACATGTTCATGGAAATTGATCCTGAGGACATGTACATATTGATTCAAAACATGTCCGAACACAGTTTCCAGTGGCCAGAAGATTTTTCAAGACGAAAGGCAGGAGTGCATCACGTTGATACTCATACATTCATGGCTGCACAATTTGAAGCTCTCAACAAGAGGATTGACAACTTGTCAATAAACCCGCCTAAGCCAGTCCATGTTGTTCAAGCTGAATACTGTCCACACTGTGGTGGTATTCATGATTATTCCCTATGTCCATATAACACTACAGAGACCAAGATGTCTGAATCTAACTTCGTTAGTTACAACCGTGGAAATTATGGGAACAATTACAACACAAACTGGCAAGGCAATACCCAAAATCAAGGTTGGAAGGAACCAGTGGCTACTCAGCCAAGGAACCATAACATGGGTCCACCTGGATTCACTTCTCAAACTACCTTCAGACCCGCCATGCAACCACAAGATCAAGGGTCTCAACAGAAATACCGACCACCGTTCCATCAACAACAACAGTATAAGGAGAAAAAGCAAACAACGGACTGCGCCCCTGCTGCAACACAAGGTCAAAAAGATTTGGGAGAAACTATAGCAAAGTTAATGATGTCCAATCAATCACGGTTTGAATCACAAGAGATTGAAACCCAAACCTTACAGGCTTCCATGCGCAACATTGAAAATCAAGTCGGTCAGTTAGCCGCACAAATGCAAAACCGATAGCAAGGAACTCTACCAAGCAACACTAGAGTCAACCCAAGAGAAGAAGCAAAAGCCATCATATTGCGAAGTGGCACACAGTTACCAAAGCACCAAAAGCCTGATGTTCAACCAACAGATGAGATGCTTATACCTTCCACTGAAAATGGTGACTCAACAAACAAAGCAATCCAACATGAACCCAAAGAGGAGGATGATCAAAAAAAACTTGCAAAGAATGAAAAGGCAAGAAAGGAGAAGGAAAATGAGGCACTCAATGAAAGAGCGAAATCCCACATACCACCTCCTCCATTTCCACAAAGACTGAAGCAAAGGAATTTGGATGTTCAATTTTCGAAAATTCATGGAGATGTTCAAAAAGCTTCAAATAAATATTCCTTTTGCGGAAGCCATCACACAAATTCCCCACTATGCCAAATTTCTCTAAGAACATCTGTCAAAAAGAAGAAAATTAGAGGATGTGGGAACAGTCATAATGCACGAGGAATGTTCAGAAGTCATACCCAGATCCATACCTCCAATACTAAGAGACCCTGGGAGTTTCACTATTCCTTGCAATATTAGAGGATGTCAATTCAGAAGAGCTTTGTGCGACCTCGGAGCTAGTGTCAATCTCATGCCGTCTGGAATCCTTGAAGAACTAGGCATCACCGAATTAAATCCAACGAGAGTCGCCTTGCAAATGGCTGACCGATCAGTGAAGCATCCTCGAGGGATTCTAGAGGACGTTCTTGTCAAGGTTGATAAATATAACTTCCCTGCTGACTTCATTGTCCTCGATATGGAAGAAGACAAGGACGTCCCACTCATTCTCGGGAGACCCTTCATGGCGACATGCAGAGCACTGGTTGATGTCCAAGAGGGAATGTTAATTTTTAGAATTAGGGATGAGAACAAAACATTTGATGTCCTAAAGGCCATGGAAAAACCATCTGTAGCAGACTGTCATTTCCTACATACGATTTAAGAATGGGATGAGTTTGCAAGCGATGTGCTGGACCTCGCAGATTTGCACAAAGAAAATAAAGAGTTCACTGAATCAATCGAGGAAGTGGAATTCATCAGGAATATAGTCGAGCATTTAGATAGACATGAATTCACTTCACTTACTCCATCACTTGAAAAGCCTCCAACACTTGAGCTTAAACCTCTTTCACCAAACCTGAGATATAGCTACTTGGAAGATTTAAACACCTTACCAGTCATCATAAATGCCAATATTTCGAGTGAACAAGAGAGCAAATTGCTCAATGTCCTGTCACAAAGGAAACCAGCAATAGGTTGGACGATTGCTGATCTAAAAGGTATAAGTCCTGCCATCTGTACTCACAGAATACATATGGAAGATAATTCAAAACCCTGCAGGCAACCACAACGACGCTTGACACCTCCCATGAAAGAAGTAGTCAAGAAAGAAGTCATTAAACTTCTTGATTCCGGTTTAATTTTTCCAATCTCTGATAGTCAGTGGGTTATCCCATTGCAAGTGGTACCTAAAAAGGGTGGAACCACAGTGGTTGAGAATGATAAAGGAGAATTGATAACCAAAAGAACAGTGACTGGATGGAGAGTGTGCGTCGACTATCGGAAATTGAATTATGCCACTAGAAAGGATCACTTCCCATTACCCTTTATTGATCAAATCCTTGAACGATTGGGAGGACGAGATTACTACTCTTTTCCGGATGGATACTCAGGCTATAATCAAATAGTAGTGACACCAGAGGATCATGAAAAAAGCACGTTCACTTGTCCATATGGTACATTTGCTTATAGGTGAATGCCTTTTGGAATGTGTAATGCTCCAGCCACATTTCAACGATGCATGATGGCAATGTTCCATGACATGATCGAAGAGTTCTTGGAAATTTTCATGGATGACTTCTCAGTGTATGGAAATTCTTTTGATGACTGTCTAGAACATTTGGATAAGGTTTTGGCAAGATGCAAAGAAAAGAATATGGTACTTAATTGGGAAAAGTCACACTTCATGGTCCAAAGTGGAATAGTCTTAGGCCATAATATTTCAAAGAAAGGAATTGAAGTTTACTCCACAAAGATTAGTACAATCTCTGAGTTACCCATGCCTTCTTCAGTTCGTTCCATTAGAGGTTTTCTTGGGCACGTTGGATTCTATAGACGCTTCATCAAGGATTTCTCTGTTATTGCCCGACCCCTTACGAATCTATTGGGAAAAGATGTTATGTTCCACTTCGGCCCTGAATGTCAGGAAGCATTTAAATTATTAAGGCAGCGTTTGGTTGAAGCCCGAATAATGATTTCACCTGATTGGGAGCAACCATTCGAGTTAATGTGTGACGCTAGTGACTGGGCAGTTGGATCTGCCTTGGGGAAAAGAAAAGAAAAGATCTTTAGTCCAATCTACTATGCTAGCCGAACATTGAATGAGGCCCAACATAACTACACAACAACTGAAAAAGAGCTGCTAGCAGTTGTTTTTGCCTTTGACAAATTTCGATCCCATTTGTTGTTCTCAAAAGTCACTGTCTATACGGATCACGATGCACTTTGGTATCTAATGACCAAGAAATATGCCAAACCGAGACTCATTCGATGGATACTGTTACTTTAGTAATTTGACATTGAAGTCAAGGACAAAAAAGGAACACATAACGTCGTTGCTGATCATTTATCACGACTCGACCATGACACAAGTGAAATCAATGTCGAGCTAATCAATGAAACATTTCCTGACAAACAACTCTATGCCATTGATACAATCACACCTTGGCATGCTCATTTCGTGAACTACTTAGCTTCAGGTGTGATACATCCAGATTTATCAAAGGAACAGAGGAAAAGATTTCTGAATGAATCACGACATTACTACTGGGATGATCCTTTACTTTTCAAAGACTGTTCGGATGGAATGATAAGAAGATGCATCCCTAAAGAAGAAGTGGAGAGTGTTTTGAACTTATGCCATACTGGAGAAGCTGGAGGACACCATGGGATTCATCGAACAATCAGCAAGGGGTTATAATGTGGTTTGTACTGGCCGACAATGAATCGTGATATTCGTGACTTCGTCATGAATTGTGACAAATGCCAAAGAACCGGGGTATAAGCTGGAAGCGCGAAATGCCACAACACTCAATCATGGGAATTGAAATTTTTGAAATATGGGGAATTGACTTCATGGGTCCTTTTCCTAAATCTTTTGGGAAATCCTATATCCTTGTCTGTGTGGACTATGTGTCAAAATGGGTGGAAGCTGAGGCATTCTTGGAAAATAATGCTCGAGTCATCATTAAATTTTTGAAGCAACACATTTTTACCCGGTTCAGAATTCCAAGGCTAATCATCAGTGACCGTGGTACCCACTTCAATAATGCACTGTTTCAGAAGGTAATGACTCGCCATCGATGTCACCACTACATGAGAACCCCATACCATCCACAGACCAATGGCCGAGCAGAGGTTTCAAACCGAGAAATTAAGGGTATTTTGGAGAAAACTGTAAATACATCTAGGAAAGATTGGGTCACCAAACTTGATGATGCACTGTGGGCCTACAGAACTGCCTACAAGACACCCATTGGAATTTCCCCATATAGGTTGGTCTTTGGGAAAACCTGCTACTTACCTGTAGAATTGGAACATAAAGCTTATTGGGCTGTGAAGAAACTGAATTTAGATCTCAAAACTGCCCAAGAGAAGCGTTTTCTACAAATGAATGACCTGGATGAGATGAGGAGAGAAGCATATGACAATTATTTGATTTACAAAGAAAAAACTCGAGCCTGGCATGACAAACGAATCCAACAAAGAAATTTTTCAACAGGCAACAAAGTTCTTCTCTTCAACTCACGACTTCGAATCATGGCTGGAAAACTCAAGTCGAAGTGGTCAGGTCCTTACACCGTCACAATTGTTTATCCATTTGGTGCTGTCGAAATTTCTGATGGAAAGATGCCCCCATTCAAGGTAAATGGTCAACGCCTTAAACTTTACCACACTTCGGATAAAATAGGCATCATTGAAGAACTACAATTGCAATGAGAAGTTATCCGTCTGGCTGAAGACGTAAAACTTAGCATTGATCGGGAGGCAACCCGACTGCTTCTTCATTCTTTGATCTTTGTTTTCTTACTCTATCTCTATCTCTCTATCTGCTTTGTGAATGCAGTTAAAAAAAATGTCTATCTCTTCTGATTCTTCTGTGGTCATCGATGCGCTTGTTCCGTCTCCCTCTGACTTAGTACGACGGATGACTCAGGAGCTGGCTAATATCGAGCGCCGGCTTGAGGAACTTTCACTGGAGATTCATGCTCAGCATCCAGCACCACCACAAAGAGCACAGATTCTCTTCCTCCCTCACCATCTTCACGCTCACTTTGCTCCGGAGGTGGTTAATCCCACTATGCGTCCCCGTGAGATCGAGGACACAGCCACTAGTTCTCGTAAGAGGCAGAGGAATTCTGAGCTAATGGACCAAGATGATTGAACATTGTCCATCCGTCTGGCTGAAGACGGAAAACTTAGCGCTTCCTAGGAGGCAACCCATGTTCCAGTTTCATTCCCCCCCCCTTTCTTCTTTTACCTGTTCTAATTTGTTTGAGAAAATAAACATGGCATGTGTGAAGAAAAAAAAAATTTAGCTACTCCGGATATTTGTATGCACTTGTCACTCTCCTGCATCTCTGCTTATATTTATATGATTCTTGGTGTTATGTTTATGATATGATGCGGGTATGTTTTGTCCATATGTAGATTTTACAGGTACATTATTTCTGGAACTTCATCGGATACAGGCAGCCTCTTCGCGTCTATCTTCACTTACACATGGAAGTGTTTTAATTTTTTCCATATTTTATGCTTCCAAAAACACCGTGTAAATTTAAAAAAAACTAACACTCCTCTCATTCATGAACCCACATAAGAACTGTTGTATTTTTATCGCAACCCAGTCGGGAATATACCACTTGTGTCCCTAGGCAGTTTGAGCACCTGATTCTTGTTCTAGATTTCTTTAATCCTTGATCTCATGACTTAGATGATTGCTGATATTATTTCATGCTTCGAATGTTTTTCAAATACTTGAATATTTTTGAGACACTTATGTGCACTCATTCTCATCTGTGATGTCCAAAATTATATTTCCATACCCGTGAGGACTCTAATCCATTTCAAAATCATCTCTTATTTCTCTTTTTCTTGAGGGAATCTCAACCATGTTTTTTCTTCTATAACTTGCCATGTTTTTTCATCAAAGCGATAGGAATTTTTGAAAGTTGCACTAAAATTATTGAGGCATCTGTTTGATATGTTAGCCCCGTTGACCCACTGAGCCACCCAAACATTTTCTCCTTCGTATATCCCTTAGAAGCCATGCAGGAGCCTTTTAGGATGAGCCCAAGCCGATACCCTTCCCTACCAATTTCTTGAATTTTTGCATGATAATTTCAATCCAAGTGTGGGGGAGAGAGATTTACTCATGGAGAGGGTTCTTCGAGGGGCAGTGAGTCATTTGATGTACATGGATTGAAATTATTCCATCCTGATCATATGAGTTCTTTTTCACAGTAGTGACATTCATTTCATTTTATTTTGATATAGGAATATAGAACCCTTTTCAGTTCCAACAATGAGTACATTGGTGGTCATTGCGCGGTAACCCTCGACTTTGGGGATACCTATTAAAGTGATGATCCATTACTCCAGGAACCAGAAAGTTTTCTATATGACCTACCTTCATTGAGATGTTACAGCATATACGCTGTTTGTGTACCATTCTTTGGGATTATTGTATGACACCTATTCCATAGGGTTTTTGAGTTGATACTCACCAGTTTTTTTCTAACTATATTATGTGAGTGAGTTGTGTCTTAAAACAAAGCGCAACATTGGCTTATCGTATGCTTGGGGAAAAGCAATGTTTTATGTGTGGGGGAGCGAGAGTTTGAGGGAGACATTTGGATTGACTTATCATGCATTTATTTCAAGATTCAACCCTACTTTTTACCAAAAAAAATGTCAACTTTTTTTTACCCACCGTCCCACAGCTCCAGAAACATTTGAACCTCATGTAAAGTCCTTGAGATTGGTGCATTCTTTTGATTTCCACTAGTGGAGATGTGAAATTCATGGCAAACCTATGGTAAGCCTGCATGTGTATGAGAACCGAGAAAAACTTTGATCAAATGTTTTTGAGAGTTGAGAGTGATGGTGAGGTAGGTCACATGATGAATGAGTGCACGTACTTGTTTTAAAAAAATGCAAGTGAAAGAACAATTTTTTGAAACTGATGTTTTAAATGAAGCATGATATATTATGAGGAAAGAGATTGACAATTTTTGAACTTGTAATTTTGATGTTTGGATTTGTCTACAGGACCACTTGTGTTTTATTTCGGATTGTTTTTCCCAGGAGTGCAAAAGTTTAAGTGTGGGGGATTTGATGTACATGGATGTTACTGACATTTTTTTCTTATTTTCATTTAGTTTTAATTAATTTGCTAACCGCTTCTTCTGTTTTTAGTTTTTTTTTGTAGCATTTTAAATATTTTAGTTGTATTTATAGTTTTTAGTAAGTATTATATTATCATTAGTTATTTATTTTCATTTTTTAGAATATTATTTTTACATTATTAACGTTTTATATTTTAGTTTAATATTAATTATTATTAATATTAATATTTTATAATAATTATACTTATTATTAGTATTACTATTATTCTTATTACTATTATTATTATTAAACTTAATTATTTAATTAGTTTTTTTTATCTAATTTCAATTTGAATTTTTCTTTCCCCCCCTATTTCCCTCACCCGCCGCCCCTTTCTTTTTCCCTCCCCCGCTGGACCTGCTCTCCCCTTTATCTATCCCCTTCTTCCTCCGCCGATTTGGATTTTTTTTATTTTTTCTGCCACTCCCTTACCCGGCGCCCCTGGCCTCCCCTCATATCCGGCAGCCACACTCCCTTAAGGTGGGACTCCCCTGCATTTCCTGGTCCGCACCCCATCTCTCCTCTTCCCCTCTCCCGGCGTCGCCCTCTGCTCCCTTTCCCGGCCGCCACCCAGCCTTACCCCGCTACCCATCTCCCCACGCCCCGCCTCCTCTCCGCCACCCTGTTCCAGCGCCCCACTCATCACTCCGCTGCGACCCTCATCTCCCTTGCTCCCCTCTTCAGGCACGTCGCACCCCACTGCACCCCGGCCTCTCCTCCCATGTTCTCTCCCATGCAGAACCTGCACACTTAGCCTCCCCTCCTCTCACCCACGGCCTTCCCCTCCTATCCCCCTCCACCATCTCCCCACGACCCTCCCCTCCTATCCCCCTCTGCCAACTCCCCACGACGCCCCCTCTATCCCACTCCCCATCCCGCTGGCCCCCGCTCCCTCTCCCCGCTCTCTCTCGCGCCCCCCCATTCTCACCACCTCACCCGACGCCGCGCTCCCCTCATATTCCCTCTACCCTAACCCCCGTTCCCCTTTCCTCCCCCGCGGCCTTTCCCCCTACCGAACCCGCCGGCCCTCTTCCGGCTTCCTTGTAGAACCAAGGCCATCCCCACCTTCCCTTCTTGGCCCGCAGGTACAAAACACGTACATCACCATGCACCAAACAGTGGCAAACCATCACCAGACGCACAACGGTGGTTCCAATACATCATCGACGTGCACAGCAGTTCGCTTGGGCTTCCGAAGATTGACGTCCCACGGCGAGAGCGGGTGGAGATCATCACGTGTCGAGGTGTGATCAGACAGTTATTGCATGTGGCGAGAGTGAGGATGGACATAGTCATCATTGGTAAAGCAGTTTTATTTTTCATGACATATCATTCTATTACCGCGTTTTTAGTTGTGATGTCGGGGTAATTTTCGTAGTGTCGGGATGTTGGTTGAATGATTAAATTATTGCGCAAGCCATGCAACGTACTATTTAATGATTAATTGTCAATTAAATTTATTTTAATTGAATATTTATCTGTCTAAATTATTTTTTCACTGAATTAATTTCTAAAATTAAAACTGGTCATTTTAATTATACGTCGACGTGGCGGTCCGAGAAGGTAAACCGCGTTGACTGATGGTAGGTGCAAATTAGTGACACAACTTTGTGAGAAACGGGTTGTGTCATTTCACCGTGTAGTTCATGGCTTGAACGAGTTTTCTAATTTATTTATGACACCAGAGAACGGGACTTTAAATAAAATTGGGAAATTAAAATTGAGCATCTAAAAAATGGTTATATTTTCGGAACTGGCGATAATTAAACAGAATAAAGAATTAATCATCCTAAAGAATACCTTGCACGGCTGCGTAACAATTTAATTACGACATCAGTACCCCCGACACATGTTGTTGATTTCGAGTCCATCATCATTTTCATTTTCACTTTTCTTTTTTACCTTTTTTCTTCTCACCTTTTAGTTTAATTAAAAAAAAGGGGGAAAACTCACAAACCAGGTATTCCTTCAATCTCTTGTCCTTGTTCGTCTAGACACCGTCCAACGAAATATTTTTTGTGAACTAGGTTCCGTGCTCTCTGTGGTTCGACCCTGCTCGCCACTTTTACAGTAGCCAGTTGGTTATAAAAATTCGCAAATTTGCACGCGTTGCGACGCGCATACCAGGGGTCAATAAATAGATAGATCTCGGAGAATTAATAATTTACGTGAATCTGATGGAGAATAGGATAAATAAGTGCAAAAAATGGGATGAAGACTTGAGTGAATGTTATTTTTATTCAGAATATTATTTTTTTTACAAATATTGATTCTAAAAATATTTTTTTACCAAATCATAGAAGTGCCAAAGAAGAAAAATATATAGTTCTCTAATTTCTCAAGTAATAGATATATAGGGTAAAGAATTGTCTATTTCTATATTGTTAGATATATGGAATGAATAATCCAATAATTTTTCTCAAAGGAATTTTTAACCAATTTATGTTCTGAAAATAATATACTATAGAAAATAATTTCCATGGATAAATTATGACTTTGATGTAATAAAATAAATATCCTCCAAAATATAATTTTTTAGTTTAATGTCATAAATTTGGGAACTAGGTCATTACTCAGGACAATTATTTCTTCTAATGTAAAACCCATATACCACATAAATACCTAAGTGGAAATAAAATGGATGAATTACTTATCTATTTTTTTCACGAATTAAATTTTGGATTCATTTTAACAATTTTCTCAAATTTACGAGACTCATAGACATATTGGTACTATATTAATCTTATGAACAAATTATATATTAATTACTATGATAGTAATGGATACAATCAAGCGATAATGATTTTAAAATTTACCATAATATATTATTCATAAATAGATATTTTATGATTTATGTGGTAAGAATTTGTCAAGAATAAGTATATTTTGGGATACATTATTGGAAAGAATATGTTTCAGTGGAAAATTAATTTGATGAATAATGACATTATTTTTATAGACCTATGGTTAAAAGTTTTTATAACCACTAGGGTTCATATGATCATTAATAAAATTATAATAACAGTTAAACAACATTATTTTACATTTAAAAATATTATATAAATAAATTATATCCAAAACCATAGGGGAAATGTTTTTATTGTTTTTTTATTATTAGGATGACCAATATATTTTATTTAAAAATATCATAATTTATTAATATAATGTTAGAAAATGGAAATTAATAATTTTGGGGGACAAATAATCATGTTCTAAAAGGACAACTGTCTTGAACCCATGAACAAAGGATGATAAAGAATTATCACATACAACAAGAAAACACAATGTTATTGTTATTATGTAATTGTTTTATTTAACTAGTTCTGATAGTAAACATTAATGACGAACTAATAGAATTATTTTTTGGGATTATATATTTTATGTAAACCATATTTGTTTTTTATATTTTTTATAGACATATAGAAATACTTTTTACTCTTTATAGATCTTACAATCTGTTAAAAGTGGAATTATTTTCTTCCTAAATTATATAATAATAATTTTATTAAATTCATATCATAGAGTAATATATTAATTATGAATTTATTAAATAAAAACTGAATGGTGAAATTTACTTTATTAAATATATATATATCATGTAAATATATTTGATTATTTGTTTAGGATGTAAAATAATTTTTCAACACAATGAAAATTATATTGGAGAAAAAATGTAATCCTAATCCCATCATTTTTTATTAGTTGATGGTATTTCAAATCCAAATGGATTTATATGATTTAGACCTATAAATTTTCATTGATCATTGAAAATGTTTTTTACATTTACCACCATCAGACTCTATAAATATGCACCCTTTCCACCATGTCCATAAATTCACATTCTATCAATGTTATCCAACACTGAAGCCTTGTTATGTGTTATTACATGTGACTTTCATACATTACATTATAACTGTTTATTTGTGATTTTTTAGAAATCCATCTCATGTTGTGCGATTTTAAAAAAATTACTCTAAAATATAAAACACCAAATTATTTAGATATATTATAAATTGGAAAGATTCAATTTTTTTAAGGTGGGGAGAATATGAAACCATGAAATTTGAAAAGAATAAAACATTATTCAATAGATTATCTCACACAAGAATCCTAGAAAAGAAGTGGATATAACACCCTAAGACTATAAAATATATTTCATTTAGAATATGTTTAATTTATTTGATAGTTTATGATACAGAAAAGATATAGCTTCATTGATATGTTATTTTCAGAAAAGATCGAGTTATGTTGAACTAAAATATTCTGTTAACACTACGATTTAATATGATAGTTATCACCTATCAATGGTAATGGTTTTTATGAATCGTATAAAATAAAATAAAAATATATATAGTTTAAAAAAATTATTTGTTTTCTTTTAATTACTAATAATAACAAGATTCATATAATAAAAGAACCAATGTTCTCCAAAAAATATGTATTCTAATAAAAGGATTTGTCTCCTTTGAAAAAAAATTAAAATTAACTTATAACACTTTTATGTAATTAATATAAGAATATAAACATTAATTTTTTATTTAGGACACCAATTTTATCTTTTATTTAATATTTGGTATTTTTCTAAGAAGTTTCAATTTTTAATGTATACGAAAAAATAGTTGATTTTAATTGAAAATTAGTATTTTTATTTATAATATATAATGTTATATTATATTTTTAATTTTTCATAATGTAAAAATAATTCAATTATAAATATAAAAATCTAAATCAAATTATTATAATTATGATATCCCATGTAATGATAGAATACTTACTTTTCATATTTATAAATATTTATGAATTATATAGAAATTTTACATTAAAATGGATGTTATTTACAAAATCTTACATGATACACAACATTGAGTTATTATGAGGTCATATATTTCAGGAAAGGCATAGTTATAGATGAACATAATATATTGTTATTATTAAACTTTTTAATGTTTGTTATTATAAGGACCGGGCCTTATTACATTAAATAATCTTGAATTTAATCAAGAACTCAGTTCCTTTCACAGTAAATATATATTCATGTATAGAGATTTAGAGAATTATGACATAATACATTCATAATATTTGACATTTATATAGAAGGAATATAATAAAAATAGTAGTAATTTCATACAAAATATAAAACATTTAAAATAAAAACTGATTTCATTGATAAATCTTCATAACATTTTACATGGCTTCCATATTTTTCTTACACTATCTTATTAACTATGAATATCATTTAAATACATGGGATGAGAAAAAAAATTTTAGTAAGGGATTTTAATATAAGGAAATAATCCATTATTCCATTAATACTTGTAACGTATTAAATCATTTTCAAAAAGACATATTTTTCAAAAAAAATAATCTTTCTTTGTAAAACATGAAATTTCAATGATATTTTTAAAAAACATATCGGACATTAAAAGAAAAAATAAAGGTATATTGGGTCATTAATTACATAGTTCTATATCCATAATTTATACCATAGGATTTGTAACCCTCACATCTACCTATTTGTATAACCCTCACTACTTCCTTATTATGTAACAATCACAGTTACATTTAGATTAACCATACGGTCTTCCTCCGAGATACACATAACCAATGAATTGGATTGAAATATAGTCACTCCATTCATTATTAAAAATTCATATGAACCAAAACAAAATCATACAACATGAATAATTGCCAGAAAACATTGCTTTTGAATTCTGTAAAATATAATTTTTAAGAGGATTTTTAAAGAAAAACCCCTTAAAAATATCATATAATTGAAGTGAGACTTAATTGAGTGGATATAATATGTATATACACTATAAATACACACAATTCAACAAATTTATGCACACAAAAAATTTTAATACAACATAAATATTGACGTAGTATGTTAACCCAAAAATAGAAAATGGGTTAAGAATTTCCTTTCCCTGGGTTTTTCTAACTTCAATGTTAATTTAAAAAACTTTTATAATTGTTAAAATAGTGTTATTAATATCTTAAATAAATATATTAATCTATATAATACCTTATATGATTATTTAATAACATCAATTCACCATTCACGTATTATTATTTTCTTCCATCAATTTTTTTGGGAGCGTTCTTTACATCATTTCCATGGTCAGTTTGTATTTGAATTTCATATCTTATAGAAATTAAATTCCATAAGTGGAATTAAATGGAATTAATAAGTTTCCAAAATATTTAATGATATCTTAAATATTTTTTATCATATATAATGAAGGATCATTAGATAAAACATTAAAGAAAATTGTTTAGAACATTTTTTGTGGTTCCTTGATAATCATGAACTAGTTTCATTATATAATTTAATGCCAAGAATAAAAGTTAATTACAAAACATAAAATAGGTTACATAAAACACATTACATTCTGCTTCAACCTTTAAAAGGGTTTTAGGACTATATTTTAAGGAATTTATAGATAATGAAAGCACAACATCCACAATTTTGGTAAACCACAGATCATGAACGAAGTTTATACGTTCTTTTAGAATAAGAGGAAGAGGAGAGGTATAAAGATGATGAAATATTTACAAGAACATTATAAAATATGTAATATTTTTCAACTTTCACACCACCTGAATTAGGGGAGGAGAAGGTATTAGATGAAAATATAGTAATTGAAAATAAAACACATGAAAAAGGAAAATGATTCTTACTTCATTATCTCTTCTCCTAAAGATCCTCCTTATGACCTTTGGTTTTGGCCTTCTGTTGATACTAGAAGGTCATGGACATGATGAAGACCATTTTGAAGGTAATTTAGAAGATATTAGAAAACACTTAAGGCTTTAAAGGTGTGATAGGATTAGAATAATTAGGGTGGTATTTATAGTGGTGGGGTGGAGGGATTTTATATTATTTTAATCATTGTTTTAATATTTTATTCCAGGACTATGAACAGACTTAATTCATGTGATAAGAATAGTAAAGAGAGCTTTTGAGTTTGAAACAAGTGGGCTTACAATAGTTATTATTTCATAAATAGTGTATTTAACTAATATTTTATATATATGGTATTTTACAGTATTTCACTATTCATCCAAAATTCATGAATTTCAGAAAAATCCCACAAATTTACCCAAGAAGTTTTTAGATGTTTCAAATTCTAAAAGGATCTCTATTTTTTGAAAAAAAAGTTAACTAATATGAATTTATTTTTTAAAAAATCATATTTTATTTTTTAAATAATATCATAATTTATTCAAAAATTACATTTTTAAAACTATAACTTATTCTATAACATAAAAAAAATTATAAAAATGAAATTATCTTGAATCCTTAAAAAAAATAATTAAATTTATTATTTTTCAGGGAAATATTACTATTCATATTACTATTCATAAGGGTATGTTACTATTTACCAAAAAACAAGTTAGTTCAATCGGACAACATAGAACATACTGATCAAAACTGAGGATGACCATTTTTTAAAATTCAAAATATTGAAGCGGAAAAATTATGTTTAAAGGCAAGTTACAACTATATAATTAAATGAACGTTTCATGAATTTCAATTTATTTTTAAAACCATGGGGTGTCTCATTTTCCCCACCTTCTAGAACTTGCATCCCCACAATTTTATTTACTTATTAAACAACTGGGGTATCTTTCTCCCATAGCATTTTAAGACTCCCATGTTGCTTATTCAACAATCTAGTTTCTCCATAATTCCATTACCTGGTGGATTATCATATTCCGCAATACATGTTCCCTTTGATCAACAACGTGAACTAGTTTCACCTCATTATAATGGTTCTCTTTAAGATAAACTACTTCAGGGATCAAGACATGACACGAATCAAACACAAACTTTTTCAACATTAAAGCATGAAAATCATTGTGTTCCTGAGATAAATTCGGAGTGAAAGATACTCGGTATGCGACAGTTCAAACTTTAATCAAGATTTCATATTGTCCAATGAACTGTTGACTTAGAATTCATTTCTTACCAAAATGCATAATTCTTTATCAAAGTGAGATTATTTGAAAAACCAGATCCCCTGCCTCAAAAGAAAAGCCTTTCTTCCTATTTTCTACATAAATATTATCTCTTCTCTGAGGTGCACTCATATGTTTCTAGATCATCTTATATTTCTCAACCAATTCCTCTACTAATTCTTGTCCCATCAACTTCCTTTTCCCACCTTCCTACGAAAATCTAATGTTCAACACCACTTCCCATACAATGCCTCCAAAGGTACCATCTATATAATAAAATGAATAATATTATTATAATAAACTAAAATAAAGAAATATTTTGATCTCGACTTCCCTGGTAGTCCATTGAACACGCTCAAAGCATATCCTATAAAGAATAAATTGTTCATTCTAACTTCCCATATATTTTAGGATTAAAATTAGTACTGAACATTAATTGTCTTCGACATTAAATATGAATTCCATTCCAAAAGTATGAAGTGAATTTTGGAACCCGGCCAGATATGATGGAAGGGGGGAACTCCATGTAACCTGAAAATCTATTTGAGGTACAATGGAGTAAGTTGATCCGAAGACATTGTATCTTGAATGGGGAGAAAATTTGCAGATTGAGTCAGGCAATCAATAATAACCCATATTTTATTGTTACCTAGAGAAGTCTTTGGTAGTCCCACGATTAAGTCCATAGTTATATTCTCCCATTTCCACTCTATATTGGGAATGTGATTAAGAATCCCTTTTTACAACTACCACTCTTATTTAACCTGTTTACATGTCAAAAATTTCAAAGTAAAATCAGAAATATCCATTTTCAGTCCATCCCACCAATAATACTCTCGACGATCTCTTTAGATCGTTGTACTGCAAGGATGAACTAAAAATAAAGAACTATGAGCTTCAAACAAAAATTCTTTCAACAAAATGGAATAAAAAAGAACACACATCATTTTTCCAAATCTTAAAACACAGTCTTTATCAAGGTTAAATTTTGGAAACATACCCACTTTAACCAATTATACCTTTTTTATAGCTCACATTCTTCATTCTTCAATTTCTTACTTATGTTTGAAAATGAAAAATACATTAAAACCTAGAAAAAGAGGTATTTCCTATTCCAATAACTTTTGAGCTAAAAATTATCAAATCATTAATCAAGGGATCATTTTATATACGTATCATGGTTAATGATGCATGATTTTTTTCCCAGATTATAATTGATCATGAAATAATAATCCTTTATCCGTTGAAGACATCTTATCTACGTCATGTTCAATTCCTTATGAGTGAAAATATACTTTGAAATTTTATGACCAATATATATTTGACATTTTGTTCCATATAAATGATGCCTCCAAATTTTAAAATAATAAACCACATCTGTGAATTTGAAATCATGTGTGGGATAATTTTAGAAATGAGGTTTTAATATTCTTGAATCATAAGAAATTACATGATCATTCAGCATAAAAACACAACCATGTCCCATCAATGAAGTATCAATATAGTTGAAAAAAATCACCAATTAAGAATGGAATGGCCCAAAGTGCAACATTCACCAATCTCTTCTTCATTTCCTTAAAAAAACATCACATTGTTTTGTACAAATAAATCTAATCCCTTTTCTTCTTAACTTATTTAGCGGGATATATAAGCACATATTGTTTTTAAATAAACATTGGTAATATCCATATAATCGAATAAAATTATGAATCATTGTAACATATTTATATCTTGGAAAATAATCAACCTCATTTGATTTAGCACGATCAACTATTATTCCATCCTTATTTACAATATACCCGTGAAAAGAAATCTGTTGCAACAAAAAATCACACTTTCATAGTTTTCCATACTGTTTATTTTCCTTTATGGCTTCAAAACAACCCTTATATATTTTTATTCTCCTATTTACACAATGAAAATACCAAAATGTCATCGATAAACACAACCATGAATTTATCCAACAAATCATGTAATATTCTATTCATAAGATTCCTGAATACTATAAGTGCATTAGATAACACAAATAGAATAAAACCAAATTGATAATTCCCATAACTAGTATGTAAAGCTGTTTGTAGGATGTCATCATCCTTCACCATCAACTGATGTTATCTGGATCTGAAATCAATCTTACAAAAGTATTGATATCAATGAAGTTGATCAGAAAATTCATCAACATGAGGCAAAGGATACTTGTTTTTAATACTGATGTTATTCAATACTATATAAACATTACAATGTCTCATGGAACTATATTTATTTTTTAACAAACAAAACAAGATAACCCCATTGTGATGTGCTAGGTTGAATGAAGCCTTAATCAAGAAACTCCTACAATAGATTTTTTAATTCAAAAAGGTCCATTTGAGCTATTTAGTATAGGGATTTTGAAATTGTCTTAGCATCAGGAAATAAGTTAATTTTGAATTCGGCATTTTGATTAAGTATGAAACCAAGTAACTCCTCAAGAAGAAATCAAGGTATACATTTACCACTGGCAGATCATTAATCTAAATAGTTCTATTGTATCCAACAATATGAGCAAGATAACATTCATTTCCATACTTTTAAAATTTCTCAAATTTCAGAACTATTTTCAATTTTATGTGTTTTTTCTTATATATAAACAAAAGATCATTCTAGAAAACAACTTATTTAGCTCTATAGTCCATTATAGCATGATAAATAGAAAGCCAATCCATTCCCAGAATGAAATCAAACTCTACTATGGTAAAAAAATATGGTTTGTAGGTAAATTATGTCCACATACCACAATAAAATGATTCTTATAGTTCAAATTTTCTATAATATTTCTCTATGGTGTTTTAATAAAAATTGATAGCCTCATTCGAAGAAGTGATATTCTAAATATTCTAGAAAATTAATCCGAATTAATTGAATGTGTGGACCCCTTATCAATAAAAACATTATAAAAATAAGATTAAATAAACAAGGTACCTAATTGAACATCATTGGATGGCCCGAAGTCTTCTAGCATAGTCGCAAAAGATGTCACTACACTTTTTTTCTTATAGTATCACTGCTTTGCCTCATTAAGATCTCTCTTTGGGTATGCATTTTTATAATGACCCATCTCTCCACATTTATAACACTTAGCATTTTTCATATCATGATTAGTCTTAGGATAATTTTCATTACAATATTTTGCCATATGTTCAAATATACAACATAAAAATCCCTTCTCAGTTTTCCAAGGGCATTCCCCAGGGTGCATTTTCTACACTTTTCACAAACTGAAAATTGGAATTTCTAGAAATCAGAATTTTTTGGTTGATTCTTACCCCTCACTTACCATATAGACCTCTTCTTCACCTTGTTTTCAAGGTGCATATGATCATCAGCCAACTCCATATCTACCTTTTAAGAACATAAGGAAGGTTTCTCATTACATTTTAATTCAATATGGGCCAATTCCCTTTCATACCTTGGATTTAATACAAAGTAAAATGATTTATTTTTCTATTAGGATCTACACTATGATTTGGAGAATACCTCGCCAATCAAAAAATGTTTTATTTATACAAAGCCTCTAAATCTTCCCACTTTTTCTTTAATTCATGGAATTTCTTCTTCATCCTATGCCACACCACCATAGGAAAATATTGTTTAAGGAAAATAATTTTATATTCATCCCACTCAATGGAATCAATCTATTCTCTATCCATAATATTTTGTACAATAGACCACCACTGAGTAGATTAAACCTCAAGATGATAAATTAAAAAACATACCTATTCAATATCTAAACGTCCCATATCATCTAATATCTCTTCAAGGGATTTAATCTACCCTTCATCTACAACTAGGTTCCCAGATCCAATAAATGTAGGAGGGATTTGTATTAAAAAATGTTCCACTATAATCATGTTTCATTATGGTACCTCTAGTTGTTCTCTTTCATGGATGAAAAAAAAAATTTATTGTTTTAGCTAATCCATTACAATCACAAACTACTCAGTTCCAATCCCTACTATTCTGGTCTGTAGATTCAGATGGATATTGTACTGTCGGTGCCTCTCTACTTCAGCTTCCCTATTTCTTATGTGGAAAATCATTCTGAACAAACATATCATAATGAAAGAAACATTGTAACCATTAAATTATATATCATTTAAAATTAACCAAATATTAAAAATAATTTATGGTATTTTTTTAACATCATCCTAACCCCAAATGATATCTAAACCATCCTTTTATACCAACTATAAGAAGCAAGACATATTACATTACATAATAAGGAATTTAGTCAAGAACTCACATCCTATCACATTGAGGATAATTTCAAGTTTATATATTTAAAGAACTAGTAAATAATAAATTCATAACATTCCCAATTAATACATAGTGGATAAAATAAAAATAGTAATCATTTCTTCCAAAATATAAACCATTTCAAACAAAACATGATTTTATTGATAAATATTCATAACAATTAACATGGATTACTTCTTTGTCTTAAACATCCTTATAAAGTATTAAAATAATTTAAAAACATATTATGATAAAAAAATCCTAGTAAGGGATATAATAATATGGAAGGAACACATTCCACCATAAATACTTGTAACATATGATATCATTTTCAAAAGGACACAATTGACACCCAAAAAAATCTTAATTTGTGAAACTTGATATTTACATTAGATTTAAACAAACAATATAGATCCTAAATATAAAAACAATGGTATCCGGTGGAATTACATATATTGTTTTATAGCCATCATGGTTACTTTATGATTTTTTACCCCTGTGACTACCTTACAATGCAACCCTCATGACTACCTTATTCTGTAACCATCACTGTTACACATGTTGTTACCATTCAACCAACCTCCAACATACACACAACAAATGTATTGGATAGAGATATATGTCCCACAATTCATCATTAACAATTCCTAAGAACCAAAAGATAATAAAAAAACATGAATAATTGCATAAAAACATTTCTTTTGAATTATGTGAAACAAAATTTTTAAATGATGATTTTAAAAGAAAAGAGCATTACAAATATAATATAATTGAAGTAATAATTAATAGAGTGGTTGAAATATTTATATAAACTGTAAATACACTTAATTCAAGAAAATTCACCTCAAAAACTATTTTAATACAACATAAATACTGAAATAAAATGTTAACCTAATGAAAGGGAATTGGGTTATGATTTCACTTACCTCAGGTTTTTCTTACTTCAAACTTGTTTTAAAAAATACTATATAACTATTAAAAGTGTATTATTTATATCTTATATTAATGTATTAATGTTTATAATACCTTATATACTCATTTTATAACATCATTTCAGTATTTAATTAATATTATTTTGATCCCTCGATTTTTGTGTGAGTGTTCATTACATGATTTCCCTGGTCAGTTTGTACATGATTTTCTTCTCGTTTGGAAATGAAATTCCATGAGTGTAATTAAATGATATTCATAGGTTTCCAGAATATATAATTATAAAATAAATCATATATTTATCTTATATTATGATGTATTATTAGATAAAACATTAATGATATTTGTTTACATCATTTTTTGGAGTTCCTCAATAATAATGACATTGTTTCATTATATAATTTAATTCTAAGTATAAAAGATCAATAAATACATAAAACAGGTTAGAAAAATACATTAAATTATGTTTCAACAATTAAAAGGGTTCCATGATCATATTTGAATAATGTTATGGAAATTAAAAGAACATAATCAACAATTTTCTTAAACGACGCATCACAAATGATGTTTATATGTTCTTTAAGAATAAGAGGAAGAGTGGAGGAAGAAAGATTATGAATTATTTACATGAATATGATAAAGATAAATATGATATTAGAGATTTAATAACTCTTGTATATGCAAAGTGTAAGAGAGGTGAAGAAAATAATGGAAACGAAAATAAAACACATGAAAAAGGAGGTGGTTTCTGACCTCTTGATCTATTATCCTTGAGATCCTCCTTAAGGCCTTTGGTTTTGGCCTTTTGGTGAAAAAATAATGTCTTTTATGTGGGGAAAATACTTGGGGATTTAATTTGGTAGAAAATAGATAATTATAAATTATTCAAAGGTTTGAGAGGAATATGGGATTGAGGGTGTTATTTAGAGTGGATGGGAGGAGGAATATGGCATTAGTTTAATAAATATTTTACTATTTTTGTCTAATAATATGAATATCCTTAATTATTGTGATCAAAATAGTAAGTATGTAGAGACCCAAAGCCTGACGTACATTGACATTACATTACATTTTCGGAATACTTAGTACATAACAAAAACACACACACAAGGATCGTATTAGTTTAATGTCTTTGGAAACTCAGAATATAATCTTCTAATCTTGGTGAAAGATCTTCAACATCTCCCATAAAGATCTTCATTTTTTTTACCTAAAAAATTTCTTTATATCCTGGGGAAAATAAAACATAAAAGGGAGAGCTCAAATGCTCAGTAAGGGTAAACAAAAGAAATATCAATCACATCATATACATAAGCACATAACTTTTGGAAATCTTAACCTGTAAAAGAGAGCATAATTTCAATAATGGGATAAATCATGGTTGTGAAATGTAATCACAATAATCATAACATAAAACAAGAATCTTTGTGGAAGACACACATAATCATAGAGAATCATTTCTTGTTAGTCAAGACTCATTGCCAAGACTATCTTAGTGGACAAAGTCCCTTTCTGAACCGAGTCACCCACGTTTCAGTCCTGTTTCACTGAACTGGTATAACCTACCGTTCTAGCCATTTCTATCTCATGAGATATAAAATCTTTACCCAATGCATTGGAGGGAGATATAGGTCCCACCCATCTCATAATGATACCCTTCTTATGTGTGCCACAAAATCTTAAGACATACATCATTGGATAACCCATGTAATTAAAATGGGAATCTTAAACATCATGACATCATAAAACAATTCATATAAGATAAAGGAATTCATAAAAATAATTCCATCACAACATAATCAAATCAACGTACTAATAGGGAGAAAAACATAACCCTTTTATTATCTTAGATGGAAAATAATTTTGATAAAACACTTGAACTCCATTCTTGAGGAAAATATCCTTTCTACTTCAAAAACACGTTTCATTTCTTAACATGTCATAAAATTATAACTAAAAGAATTTGATTAAAAATAAACTTGAAAACATGTAAAGGAAGCTTATTGGAAATAATGTTTTAAAAATCCATTCATACCGTATAAGTTAAAAAAAATTCTTCGTACTTTTTTCGGAAAAGTCATAAACTACCTCGTACGAAAAACGACAAAAGATTCATTTCATATCTTTTACTGAAAACTCACCAAAGGGTAAAATTTGATTTAAACAATTGTAGGTGGATGGAAATAACATTACATATTGAGGAAACATGTATGTGGATTATAAAATACACCCTAGTAAATTTCGAAGTATAAACAATCTCGGATAAAAATGAGATTGTGATATTTCCCTTACCTTAGGTCCGACTTGCTTTGTAAGTGTCCGAACCTCCTCTTCATTGAAGTGATCCTTTGAGACCTTATTTTAGGGCACTAAAATTGGTCTTTGAGGAAGACCAGAACCTATAGGAAGTTTCTAGGTAAGTGTAGAGGATAATTTGGCAGGGGTTGGCCGAGCTTGAAGGCTCCAAGTTGTGTGAGGAAGAGAGGGAGGAGGTGCCCTTTTATAAGGGAGGAGAGGGGCACCTTTGAAATAACTAAATATATTATTTTATTATAAAGTCAAGTTCGGTTTTAAATAGCTCCAAGTTGATTTAATTCGTGGCTATGGTGGGGATGGTTCGAAATCATCTCACCCAATAGAATTTAGACAAGTTTAGGTTCCTATTTTAACCTTATCATTTAGATTTAACATTAAGTTAAATAATTTTACTTTTACCATGTCTTCTTGTGTTCTTACACTATATGGTTAATAAACTTACTATAAGAAGCCAAACGAACCCCAAGTTGTTTATTATTAATATATATAACCTTATCTAAGTCATTTGCCCGAACCATAGATTTTTAGGAATAAAATAACAATTAATAATATAATATTTGTTTTAAAAACTATTTTATTTCAATTTTGACACTATTTAGTAATTGATTTTTGTGAAAATCATAACATAATGATAAGTTCGAAAAATGTTAATTAAATCAATACTAACATGTCATATTAACTTAGAAAATTATTGGAATTCATAAAAAGTCTCAAATTATATTTATTTGGGTATTTATAACATCAATTATGTCAATATTTTATTAATAAGATAATTACTGCATCATCGTTGTGTCATAAATAAATTAAATTACTTAATGTATAAAAATAAAAAATAAAATACAATTATGTATGAAATCTTTTTAGATTTCTAATGAATATTTATAGTCGAATTTATTTTATGTATAACCCCATATTAAAAAGGTTTTAGTAAATAAACTTTGATTTTAACTCTTTTAACCCTTCTTTAGATAAATTAATAATAAATGTCCTAATCTAATCCAAGTGGGCCTAAATGGTCATATTTTATTCCTAAGTTTGTTTTTGGTCGAATTAAACTTGTCTAATAGAATTAGTACATGTGTTAGTGTAATAATAATGTCATTTCTACCCCTAATTACCCTATTTACTTTTAACTGTGGTAAAAAAAGTAAAAAGTTACTATTCACCAAAAATTATTTTCATCTCATTGAACCAAATTTTAGTCCTTGATATTAACCATGTCTCTCAGTTTTTCGAAATTCCATTCACAGAAGCGGTAAAATTAAGTTCTATGCAAAATTCAGTTTTTAACCTACCACTTAGTGGTTTCACTATTCATCAAAAATTGAAAGTTTTCAGAAAAATACCAAAATTTCACCCTAGGTTAATTTCGGTATTCCGAATCCAAAAATTAAGTCCATTTTGAAAAATAAAATTTATAAAATTTCAAAAAGTGGTTATTACTATTTATAACGGCTAGTTTTAATAATATTTTAATAGCATATTGTTGTTTAGTGAAACTCGTTATTGCGTACTACACACGCTATCGAAGAAGGTGGCGATTGCTTGTAATGCAAGGCAAGTAAAAGATGCGTATTGTGCAAGATCCTTTTGGTGTAGCATACAACACAAGAAATTAATGAAATTAAAAAGAATATTTTTCATAAAATCTCATGGTGTTACATTCTACCCCCCTTAAAATGAATTTCGCCCTCGAAATTCGTCGGGGTTGTAAATGGTTTACTATTCAAAAGATTCTTTAAAGAAACACACATCATAAAAAGGAATACCAAAAACAAATCTTTAAAAACGAAAGTATGAAACGTAACAGTTACCCAAATAAACTAATCACTGGGTTTTCACATTGGTGAAAATATGGATATGAAAGAAAAATCTAACCATCATGTTCTGATGGAGAGTGGTAGAGAACATGGCTATGGAAAAGACAACAATCACAAATCCATAAATTTGTGATGATCTAAGGTACCATCTGATTAATCAGATATAATAGCACTAGGACATCATTATTGGTTTTCAAGATCGTTTCCCTAAAGTTGAAGAATTTGAATTAGAATAAATACTTACTTTATTTTGGTACAATCACACTATTTTACGTTCCTTGAAAAATTTCCACTTCATCTTTTAAATAAATGAAGTTGAATTTGTTATTCATGAAGTGTTAGCAGATCATGTGATAGTATGACGGGTCATTCCATCTGCCTCAAACAAAAGGTTAGAAAAAGTTATTAAATATACATAAGTCATTCTATAGTGAGATTAATCATATATGGTACCTAAAATGGACTTATACTTCATATATCATACTGCTTAATATAATAAAACTAGTTTCTACTAAACAGGGACTTCATGTAGGCCAGTGGTAGGCGATAATGGCCAGTCGCACTTCGGTTGTGGGTTCGATTCCCACAGCCTTGTCCGACGCGATGGGCTGTTGCCCGTCCTACATGTTGTCCTTTTTCTAAAGCTATATTACTATAACATCCCATCAATAATATCGAAAAACGTTTTATCCTAACTTATTTCCAACATAATCTATTCTAATCTTTAGGCTTATCTAAAATACTTTGGTCAAGGCTCATAGTATAAAGAAACTGATTACTTGAAATTTCACAGAATAATCACATGAATGCCATCATTTATACACCATATATCATAAGATATATCTTGTTGGTCAAATTACAAACATGTGAATACCTTAATCATGTATTCTCTTGAAGAATGAATACCCATTGAACCTTAGTGAAAACATGAATGCTGTCAAAAGTTAACTCTTTCCGCATACCAAAATCCGAAAATTCTATATACTCAATCCATGATATAACCTTCTCCTTATATCAGTCATGAGCTCATGAATACTATCAAACATTTAATTTTCTCCTTATCCCTTCATTATGCGCATATCATCTACATTCCAAAAATATCTGAATAACCTTTCATGGATACTGGTAACATTAATCATACACTTTCAAAACTCAAGGAAAGAAAACAGTGTAACAATCCATAGATGTCTCTTTATTCCATAGTAGCATGACATTACTTATACAGCATTACAAATGATAAACACGTAATCATTCCACTACATTCTTAAACCATTGACCGAGCATCAACAATTCTTTCATCTCACATATCATTTGTAGACTCTTCATCATCATCCACATAAATACTACCCATACGACCATACTGATTCTCTTTATGAGACTTTCCATAGGTCATTGGTTTTCATAATGCCCATACATTCCACATTTAAAACATTTAACCATTATTGATGTCGTAGAAATACCATTATCCTTATCCCTGGTGTTAACTGAACCTTTTCCTTTGCACTTACTGGCTTTGTGTCCTTCTTTTCCACACCCAAAGCATCTTCCAGTTCCTTTGAAACATTCTCCTTGATGCCTCTTCCCACATGATTTACATAGGGGAAATTGAACTTTCTTTCCTCTATGATCATCATGAAACTCCATCTTTCTCTTATTAGCCGAGTCAGGAAACTTACCAAATTTTACTTTATTGATCATATTATGCGATTACTGATTCGGCATAATAATGATGTCTGGACTTCCAAATCCCATTTTATTTGGTTTCTCATGAAGAATATCATTCCATTGTCCATCATATCCTCCATTATCGTGAATCATCTTGTTTCCAGCCATTTTCTAAAACCCAAAAAGAATAGTGTGAGGGGAAAAAATCATAATAAAGGGGGTGTAACTTCAATATCTAACATCTTTGGATTAATATAATATCGTTACTATAGTTCTAGGACTATATCATATACGTATACTTATCCTTAGGGACATCCCTAGACATACCTTAGAAATATATCTAGGGATCTCACTAACGTTTTCGCATCCTAGTTTCCAAAGGTTGACTAAACATTTCCTCTGATACCAACTGTAGAGACCCGTATCTTGACGTACATTGACATTACATTACATTTGCGGAATACATAGTACATAACAAAAACACACACACAAGGATCGTATTAGTTTAGTGTCTTTGGAAACTCGGAATATAATTTTCTAATCCTGGTGAAAGATCTTCAACATCTCCCATAAAGATCTTCATTTTTTTTTACCTAAAACCTTTCTTTATATCCTGGGGAAAAGAAAACATAAAAGGGTGAGCTCAAATGCACAGTAAGGGTAAACAAAAGAAATATCAATCACATCATATACAGAAGCACATATCTTTTGGAAATCTTAACCTCTAAAAGAGAGCATAATTTCATAACATGGGATAAATCATGGCAGTGAAATGTAATCACAATAATCATAACCTAAAACATGAAACTTTGTGGCATACACACATAATCATAGAGAATAATTTCTTGTTAGTCAAGACTCATTGCCAAGACTATCTTAGTGGACAAAGTCCCTTTCACAACCGAGTCACCCTCATTTCAGTCCTGTTTCACTGAACCGGTATAACCTACCGTTCCAGCCATGTCTATCTCATGAGATATAAAATCTTTACCCAATGCATTGGAGGGAGATATAGGTCCCATCCATCTCATAATGATACCCTTCTTATGTGTGCCACAAAATCTTAAAACATACATCATTGCATAACCCATGTAATAAAAATGGGAATCTTAAACATCATGACATCATAAAACAATTCATATAAGATAAAGGAATTCATAAAAATAATTCCATCACAACATAATCAAATCAATGTAATAATAGGGACAAAAATAGAACCCTTTTATTGTAGGTGGATAGAAATAACATTACATACTGAGGAAACATGGATCTGGATGATAAAATACACCCCAGTAAATTTCAAAGTATAAAAAATCTCGGATAAAAATGAGATTGTGATATTTCCCTTACCTTAGGTCCGACTTGCTTTGTAATTGTCCGAACCTCCTCTTCTTTGAAGTGCTTCTTTGAGACCTTCTTTTAGGGCACTAAAATTGGTCTTTGAGAAAGACCAGAACCTATAGGATGTTGCTAGGGAAGTGTAGAGGAGAATTTGGTAGGGGTTGGCCGAGGTTGAAGGCTCGAAGTTGTGTGAGGAAGAGAGGGAGGAGGTGCCCTTTTATAAGGGAGGAGAGGGGCACCTTTGGAATAACTAAATATATTATTTTATTATAAAGTCATGTTCGGTTTTAAATAGCTCAAAATTAATTTATTTCATGGGTAAGGTGGGGATGGGTCGAAATCCTCTTATCCAATAGAATTTAGACAAGTTTAGGTTCGTATTTTAACCTTATCATTTAGATTTAACATTAAGTTAAATAATTTTACTTTTACCATGTCTTCTTGTGTTCTTACACTATAAGGTTAATAAACTTACAATAAGAAGACAAACGAACCCCAAGATGTTTATTATTAATATATATAACCTTATCTAAGTCATTTGGCCGAGCCTTAGATTTTTAGGAATAAAATAACAATTAATAATATAATATTTGTTTTAAAAAATATTTTATGTCAATTTTGACACTATTAATAATTGATTTTTGTGAAAATCATAACAGAATTATAAGTTCGAACAAAGTTAATTAAATCAATCCTAACATATCATATTAACCTAGAAAAATACTTAAATTCATATAAAGTCTCAAATTATATTTATTTGGGTATTTATAACATCAATTATGTCAATATTTTATTAATAAGATAATTACTGCATCATCGTTGTGTCATAAATAAATTAAATTATTTAATGTCTAAAAATTACAAATAAAATAAAATTATGTAGGAAATCTTTTTATCTTTCTAATGAATATTCATAGTCGAATTTATTTTATGTATAACCGCAAATTAAAAATGTTTTAGTAAATAAACTTTGATATTAACTCTTTTAACCTTTATTTAGATAAATTAATAATAAATGTCCTAATCTAATCCAAGTGGGCCTAAATAGTCATATTTTATTCCTAAGTTTGTTTTTGGTTGAATTACACTTGTCAAATAGAATTAGTACATATGTTAGGGTAATAATAATATCATTTCTAACAATATTTACCCTATTTACTTTTAATCGTGGTAAAAAAAACTAAAAAGTTACTACTCACCAAAAATTATTTTCATCTCATTGAACAACATTTTATTCCTTGATATTAATCGTGTCCCTCAAATTTTCGAAATTCTATTCACAGAAGCGGTAAAATTAAGTTTTATGCAAAATTCAGTTTTTAACCTACCACTTAGTGGTTTCACTATTCATCAAAAATTGAAAGTTTTCAGAAAAATACCAAAATTTCACCCTAGGCTAATTTCAGTATTCCGAATCAAAAAATGAAGTCCATTTTGAAAAATAAAATTTATAAAATTTCAAAAAGTGGTTATAACTATTCATAACGGCTAGTTTTAATAATATTTTAATAGCATATTGTTGTTTATTGAAACTCGTTATTGCGTACTACACACGCTATCGAGGAAGGTCGTGATTGCGTGTAATGCATGGAAAGTCAAGGATGCATGTTGTGCAAGCTCCTTTTGGTGTAGCATACAACACAAGACATTAATGAAATTAAAAAGAATATTTTTCATAAAATCTCGGGGTGTTACAAAGTAGATAATGTGAGTTGGGAACAAGTGTTCTTACATAAGTTATTATGTCATAAATAGTGTATTTTACTGATAATTGTCATATACAGTATATTACACTAGTTCACTATTCATCCAAAATTCATGAATTTCAGAAATATATAAAACATTTACCCTATCCATTTTTTGATATGTAGAATTAAAAAATGAACTCTATGTTTTGAAAATAATTTCCTAAAATCATAATTTATTCAAAAATAACAATCTTAAAACTATAACTCATTATTAACTCCTTGAAAAATTAAACATGTAATTATCTTAAATACTTAATAAAATAAAATGATATTATAATTTACTTTTTTGTAGGATCATATTAGTATCCATATCACTATTCATATTACTATTCATAAGGGTAGATTAATATTCACCAAAAAACTTATTGGTTCTTTTAGACTCCGAATAAATTACCAATCACAACAGTATATGATTATTTTTTGAAATTCAAAACATAGAAGCAGTAAAATTATGTTTAAAGTCTAGTTATAACAATCTAATTAAAATAATGTTTCATCCATTTCAATTTATTTTTAAAAACTAGCGGTGTCACATTTATTGTATAGCCATTACATGAGTCAAAATAAAGAGAACTGGCAATAATATATCTACACATGTTTGTTAATTTTTTTCATTAATAAAATAAAATTTATTATCTTAAGATAATACTAAATCTAGTTTGTAGAATAAAAAAGAAATGTTTTTGTAACATGTACTTTTACCACCATTTAAAGGAGAAAAAAATTGTAAATAGAATTTTTTAAACATTTTTAATTTTTCTATTAAAAAATAAACGTCAATTTCAAAAGATAAATATCAAAATTTACTTTGGGGGTAATTTTTTTACTTTCGTGATAACCATAATATTTTTATTAATAGTGAATAATTCAGAATTTTTGTTCAAAAATTATTTTTGTCCAATTTTTTAAAAAATATAAAAAAAAAATTTAATTAATTTTATAGTGTAATTAGATAAATGTTATATTAGTTAATCCAGTTTCTGAAATTTTAAACAATTTCACATTGAATTTTCAGTAAAAACAAAGCTATCTTTTGAACATTTTTATATTAGAAACCGGTTTATTGTCCCATCAATATGATTAATTTAAAATTAATTTATGACACTTTTTTTATTGTAATTTGAGAAAATAGATCCCATATTTTGATTCATAATACTTTATATTTTCTAATACGTTCAACATATAATTTGAGCAAAAAATTGTGAATGTAATTAAAAATAATTAAATTGATTAATGTAATAATGTAGTTACCTGGTGGTTAAACATTAATCTTATGAGTCTAAATAACAAATAATATTTTCCAAAAAAATATAAATACATTATACAAACATATCGCCCATTGGATTAAATTGGGATAAATATAAATGCCCCATAATTTAAGAGGTTCTTCCAAATAATGTTTACCATTTTATATTTACAAGAGTGCCACACACATTCCACTATAAAAAGGCACTCACCAATCCCATTACTTCACAAAAATAAAGCTCATTTTTTCATCAAAACATGCCCTATTAATCTCCCTATATACCTTACAACACCATATTGGAATCTCCTTGGACTACAACCCAATCCTGATTTCGATTGGTGCAAGCCGAAATGAGTTACTTGGCAAAAGAGATAACATTCATGAATTTGAATTTTTATTTTTTTTCATTATCCACGGATTCATTTAACATTATTAGATTTATATATATTAAAATAAGTGTAATTAATATATTTAGATGACTTAAATTTAAATTTTTACATACATATAAATTCCCTTCGATCAAATGGGTAATGAATTTTTAGACTGTGTACAGAAAACAACCACTACACGTAACGATGTAATTCATTTTCCCGGTACCACCTCCCATGGTATGGAATTATTATGGGAATGATATTTTTATATTATATATATATATATATATATTTATTATTTATTCATACTAATTTACTTTTTTTATACTCATACCTTCGTGATTTCTATTTTCTATAAACATGATAACAATGATTGTGGATGTGTTAATTAACTCATCCTTAAAGCGATGTGAAACATTCACACATTACCCAGAATGTATTAAGGATGATTTTATTTTAAAATATGTGACATAAAAAAATATATGTTGTTAATTACATAATTACATTTTTTGAAATATAATATATCATTTCTATTATAACATTTTGAGACACTAAGAAAGTGATAACATCATTCGTGGACTTGTGGACTACCAACACCTCAAAGTGATGTGACGACTTTTACATAAAATGAATTATATATAAAAATACATGTGATTAAGTAATTTTTTTATTTATGATATAATTATTAATATTTAACGATAAATTTTACTTAATTTCTTTTCATAATGATTATTAAAAAATTGGAACATTACTCGGTTGTATGTGTGTCATACCGTCTCTATGATTATAAAATTGGTTAAATTTTCCTAACCATCATTCAGTATTGGTTTTAAAAAAATTTAATTAAAATATAATAATTATATTTCATTTAATTAGTAATATTAATGATATGTTTATGTCATTTCCTTCTTGGATAGAGTATACCAACCCTAGTCATTTTGACACATAAACCAGATAGGGTAAAGACACCATGTGTCGATGTAATTGTTTAAATATATGAGTAATATAGAGTAATAATTGAAAAAAATGTGATAAAAATTATAACTGTAAATATTAATTTTTTTAATTAGCATTGGTTTATTATTTAGGAAATTAAAGGTACACATAACAAGTCAGACTGATGGTAAAGGATTTTGTCTCAATCTCCTTTCGTTGACGAATTTGGTGATTATATGAATATTTAATATAATATATGTTTTATATGTAGAAACATTGACATTATATATTCAAATTTTATATATTATCATGTTTTTTAATTTTGTATTATGTTTTATTATTTCATTGATCATTTTATTTAAATGATCAACATGTTATGGGAAACATTGAATGTTTAAAGATTGAATTTCGAATATCTTTTCTTCATGTCAATATTCTTGATGTTATTTTACATGTCAATTTATATATATTTAAAGGGATATAAGTGGAATACTATGTGTATTTTTAATTAAAATATTTTTTTTAAAACAAAAAATATTTATTTGTTTTATACTGAATGTTTTTAAAAACATCAAACAGAATTATCAATTCTTAACATATATGGAGGCATTGAATTTTATACCACTATGTACATTATTTTAATTTTGAATTACTTTTCATGATATGATGTTATATTAAATGAAAAGTATCCCCATTTATTTGTAATTTTTTATTTAAAATGTGTTTTAAAATGAATGGTGAATTTTATAATGAAAATAGAGGGTTTTGAACAAAACTATAATTTTAATATTTGGAAATAAATTCCTTGAGATTTTAAAATATTTTTTAAAATGGTGAAATTATTTATATCATGATGTGGTTCTAGGACATTATAAATTAACATTGTGCCCAATTTAGACTAGGTGGTCCCGTTATAACATAAAATAATGGTGTGGCATGAAAGCACTCCAATGCATTGGGTAATGACTATATTACACAAAATATTTTATTGCATGTTGGCCATATAGTTATTAAATTATATAACGGTTCAATAAGTGTTCAATGATATTATGTCCTCAGGTACCAACATGAATATTCTATGTTTTGTAATAAGTATTAATTGAAATAATTTTTGAAAAAAATTTAAAATAATTAATATTTATTAATCAATGATATTCACCTATTGGGATAAATTTGTTTTCTTTTATGAATTATTTTAGTTTTTTGTAATTTATATCAATGGAAAATAATTTTATTTACTTTTATATCCCTTAATTTTTTTATTCTAATCTAATGTTTTTAAATGTTTTTAATAGGATTTAAGGATGGGTAATGGATTAGAAGATGTCAAATGTTATTCTTTTGAAGTGTTTTAAAAATAATGTATTATTTTTTAAATTATTTTATATGGTTGAATAAAATTGGATTCTTTTCGAATGTTTCAACTTTATATTTTATTGTTTTTTTTGATAAGAATGATTTATCTCCTATTTTTATAAAAATATACACCTAAAAAGATCTTTAATGTTAAAAAATGAAATTTCATGACTAAAAAATATAATTATGTACTATTTAAGAATAGATCTGTATATTTGGTATTAATGGATGTCTTAAATAAATTTAGAGTATAGTGTAATGTTAATAATGTTTCATTGAATTATTTTACATTATGTACTACATAATGTTTTATAAAATTTTAATATTAACAGGTTGCTTCATTAAAAATATGAAATTTAAGAATGATTTTTCTTATAGGAATCATAGAAGAGGGAGTAGAATGTATCGAGGAGAATATATGCTTCTAAATTATCATTAGAAGATGTTATGAATTAGAAATGAATATTTTTTTTAAAAAACCAAGAAACAATTTATTAAAAATAAGAAAGGGAACTACATGAGTTTGAAAGAGGGAGTTAAGACAATTCTTCCAACGCGTTGTACGAGGTTAAGCGAGGTGTACCACACCATTCCAAATTTCTTTGATAATGGTGGTGGAATCACTTTTAATCCAAATGTAGTTTCAGCCACATTTCTTAACAAATTGGATAGTGTGAAACACAACCATCATCTCAGCCTTCATGTAAGAGGCAATCCCACAGCTACAAAAGAAGCAACCATGAAATAGCCCAAGAATTGGAAGTGAATAGTTTTTATAAAGAAGGATCAGTAAATTCTGGAGATAAAAGATGGTGGTATCCATGACTGAGAGGATCCAAATCCACACCAAAGGAACGTGACTTCCCTAGTGCATTTCATGACACAATATCCTTTTTCATTCAATTCATCATATGGCCTAATTGTAGACAAAGGATATATAAGTCATTTTGAAATGATAATTGATATCATTGGATTCTTTGGATAATTAAAATATCACCTTTTTAGTTTTAATAATTCAAGGTGAAGGAGATATATGGTGGTAATTCATTAAGAATACTAGATATAAACATGATATTAATCCCATCGAATGGAAACCGGTCAAGGAAATTTTCATTGAAATATAATTCCCCAAGGATGCTTGGATTATGATGGATAAAAAATTATGTGAATTGAGAGAAAAAAAAGTAGATTCTATAGCTTTATATAAAGTAAATTCTAGAATATTGGCCATTTATGAGCTGTATATTATTTAGGACACTGATAGAGAAATTAATAAGTTTTAGTAATTATTTAAAGCATGTATATGAAGTTATTTGAGTGAAACAGAATTCAAAAACTATCATAATTATGTTCATTGTATCGATTATTATATAATGGTTTTTTCTAACTATTATGTGCTTCATGATGTTAATATTAAGATGTGTTAGAGATGGAAGTTGATGGGGCAACATGAAAACAAAATCGAAGGTAAATAAATTATATTCTAATAATGAAGTATGTATAGAAAAAAGGACCTTAGAGAATGTGTTGTGGAGTCAAGGAAGTCTTACCGATGTGGGACGTTTGGCCACATGAACATCGAATGAAAGTAAAATAATCTTGAGGATTCAATGAATGTGGTAACTCATAGCCATCAGATGTTGTAATGTTTTAGCTTAAATGAGATGGATCATTATGCTAATTCATTTGTAAATCGGTTTCACAATATGGAAATCATCATGATAAAAACATAGAGGCGTAAATACGCCGTTTTCTACTACTACCATTGACGTTGGGACACCAAATGAAGTTATAATAGGTATGTTACATGTATTTTTGAATTACGCCAATAACCTATTTGACTATTGACCATAATATCTATTCATTTCGAAGAATTATTCATGTAAATTAATAATATAAAATAATTAAAATATGATAATTCTTTCCATAAATACACATGATGGATGTATTTAATAAACATAGATTTATATTATTCTTCCTATTGTCCATAGTGGGGTGGTCTTTCTTTCAAATACCTTTCATTATGACATAGTATAGTTTTATATCATTCTTTTTTGTAATTGTAATTTATTTTATATTGACAGAGAAAGATATATGTGATAATAAGGTTTTGCTCAATGATTTAATTTCTCTTATAAGACTAAAATAATACGATAAATAAATTATAAATGAAAATGAATGTTTCCTATATTATATTGTGAAATATAAATATACTATTCGAATTAGATATGATATAGTAATAAATGAATAAATTCATGATTTTTGGATGATTTAACCGTTATTATACCTCTTTGACATGTTGAGTTGAATGTTGAATTAATACATGATGCTAAGATTATTTTCAACCACATTAATGAATTTATTAGGGGAGAATTTTAGAGTTGAGAAAGAGGTTTCAAGGATTATTAGATAAATGTTTTATATGACATAGAACATTACCATTGAGTGATACTTTATTTTTTTTATTAAAAATAAAGATAGATAAATGAGATATTTTATAGATTATAGATCATTGAATAACATAACTATTAGGAAAAGTTATCGATTTCCTCATATCAATGATTATTTTGATCATCTCTACGAAGCTCAATATTTTTACAAGAATTAATTGGGGTTGGATACCATCAGTTGAATATGATGGAATCTAACATTCATATGTCTTTGTTTTGAAATTGATATTTCCACTCTGATTTTTTAGTAATGCTATTTGGGATACCTAAAACATCTAATGTATTTATGGATCTAATGATTATATTTTTTCATGAGTTCTTGGATATGCTTGCGGTAATGTCTATGGATTACATTTTTATATATTCCAAAATTAAAGAGGAACATTCCTAAAATTTAATATTTATTTAAAAAGACATAGAATAAATGAAAAATAATGGGAAATTTAGAAATCTGTAGTTTTTGTCTCATCAAATTCCATTCTTTGGTAGCATTTTTTTAAAAGGTGGTAGAAATATTGATCCTCCTAAATTTAATTTCCCTACCGATTCTCCAAGACCCTCAAATGACACTTAGAATCATGGTTTTCATTGGATAGAGGGGTACTATTGGTTTTTTGTTAAAAACATTTCTCATTTTTCAAACCACTGACTAAGGTAACTCGAAATTATCTATATTCATTTGAACCTAAAAATGTGATCATTTTTTAGGAAAAGAAGAGATCACTATTTAATGTTCCTATTTTGGTATTTTCCCAAAATGGTGAACTCATCATCTATAATGATTCATCATTTAATGAACTTGGTTATACCCTAAGGTACAATGATTAGGTAATTTTTTATGACTAACATTGGATAAAATCTAATAAGTTTTATTTTCCAACAACTGATTTGGAGTTACTTTCTATTTTTTCATTAGAAATTTTGAGGCATCATTTGAATGAAGTGATATGTGAAATATATACTGATCACAGAATTTTTATGTACATATTCACTCAGAAAGTATTTATCATGAGACAAAAAATATGGTTGAAACTAATAAGAGATTAAGATTGAACAATTAATTACAATCCAAGAAAATAGAACTTGGTAGTCGCCACATTGAGTCAAAAAATTAATGATACATTAACCATATTACATTTGAAACATGACAACTTGGTTACCTATTTTATAAATTTCATTCATAGAAGATGTGCATATAGGGACATAATCAATTCTATTTGAGGTTTCATTATATTCATCATTATCAGATAGAATTAATAGGTATAAAAAGGTGGAATATTCATTGATGTAAAAGAAAAAATATGTTAAAAATGAAGGTTTCTTAATTTAATATTGATGAACAAGTCATTTTAAAATTTTAGAAAAGATAATGTGTGCCTTGTGATTCAAATTTGAAGAATTAATTATTGAAATATGATCATAGTTCTGATTTTTAAATTCATCTATTAAGCACTAATATGTATTGAGACCTTATTGAGTATTTCTAGTTGAATGGAATGGAAAGAGAAATTTCTACAATTACCATAATGTGTTTGAGGTGTATGAAGGTTAATTTAGAGTGACATGTACCAATGGATAAACTTTATCATTTTTCATTGTTTGAGGGAAAATTGGAAAATTATCATTTTATATCATTGTTGGATTTAAACATACTTTTGAGGTAAAATTAAATATGTTATTACTGATCAATTAACTGAATATTCACATTTTATTCCCATTCGAGATGAAATGTATTTAAATTAGTATTCTACAATATATTTAATTATATTTTAGGTTAAATGTAGTTCATAACCTCATTTTATAAGACCACGATCATAGGTTCAAATAGAATTATTTGAAAGTAAATTTGAAGTCATTCATTAAAGAATTAATTTTCAATAAAATATTTCATCCATATTCTAATGGATAGTCTTAGTCAACTATTTAGTCTTTAGAATGTGTTCTTTGTTCTATCTCAATGGATTATAAGGGAATTTGGGAACAACAACTTTCTTTTGTTGGATATTCGATTAAAAATAGATTCTATTCCGGTATAAGAACAGTACCTTTTATGGTGTTACAAGTAAATAGCAGTTGAACACTAGATTTTTGGGATGATGTATGTGAGATAATTTTTATGGGATGAGAGTGGGTCAAGGAAACATGAGTGAAATTTATGTTTATTTGACATTATTTAAGTTAAGCTAAGAGCCTTCCAAAATTTTTATAGATAACCATAGGAAATATTATTATTTTAACATAGGTGATCATGTATTTAAAAAAATTTCTCTATGGAAATGTCTGATGTGTTATTGTAAGAGGGAAACGTTGAGTGCACAGTTCATTGAACCTTAATAATAATCATAATCATGTAATAATTTATTTAATGAAAAATGAAAGAGTACAAAGAAGATAAGGTCTTTGTTGATAGACCAATGGGATAAGATAATCAATGGGGCCTAAATGGTAGAGACCGAGGGCATCTCCTCTAATAATAGTGAAACCATTCAGCTTCAAACTATTATTGTCGTGAAATAATAAAAACACCAGACCAAGGAAGTCCATTGAGGGTAGGTATTCAGAAACCCTGTTTCCCTCCAACAAGGTATGTGAATCTTTTATATCTCCACCAATTATGCACCAAAATTTTATAATGATTTAATAGATAGATCAAGGAACTATAGGCCTCCTATATGGGTAATTCTCCATGATAATAGAGCCCATTTAAGCTTCAGTGATCTCAAAATTCTACTTCTTGCAAACATTAAGCCCTGTGAGCATAGACATAGCCTCTGCATAGAGATCGTTACCCTAACCCAGCCTACTATAAAAGTCTAGGATGACCGACCCAAAACTATCATGGAAGACACCCCTACACTAATACAGATGGAGACACATGATCCATAACTATTGATATTAACTACCCTTGATAGGGGGTTCTAATTGACCCTATTGCCCGAATAATGGCTACTCCCGTGAGAGGAGAGATGGGGTCCTAAAATGAATGTCTTCAAGGACAACACCTACCTCCATATTCATAAATCCATGTTGATATCAATGAATTTTTTTTTATCATGCATATTATATCTCACCCATATGAGGCTATTCCCTCACAAATCCACTTATTTCTCGTCTGCCACAGGCAACAACAACTGACATGTAATATCATAGCATGGACCACAATATTAATGCCTATAACACTTGAGCCATGGTACCAGGGATTAAGGAAAGGATGATTAGCCATAGCTAGAGAGTATATAGAAGTAAACACCCCAAAATAACACCACACCATGTGAGACCAATTGCTATAAATGAAAAAGTGGGCTGAGCCTTCTTCTTTATACCTCCTAGAGAAAACACATCTTGAAACCATACTAATCATGCACCCTCTAACATTTTCATCCATATGAATAGATCCGATTTCATATCCTCATGGATAAAAAGTTAAACCACATGGGAAAATCCTTTTCATAGAGGATATTATTCCATGTCTTCAATAGATCCTACATAGTAAGGATCCGGCGGTAATCCGTCGTCGTGATGGAGATGGAGGGGGGATGATTAAAGGCGCCCTTATCAATGTATGAGGAAAACTAGAAGAGGATGAAAAGATAATGATGTTCCATATCCAAGAGTTCATTAATAAAAGTGGCGTAATTGTAAGATTCATTGAAGGAGATGTTTAGAGTGGGTCATCCTAGTTACTCGATAATCACAACACACTAGTTGTGGTTCAAGAACAAGACATCACGCATCCCAATGATCCCGATAGAATGAATACTAGAGGTATCGAAAATGGACCCAATCCTCATCAAAAAATAAGAGGCATGACTATACAATGAAATCATATCTATCACTATGTTTCCATGCATGGTTCGACCCCATAATGTTAGAAATTATGGGACATCCCATATCATCTTTGCATTTATGCACATAAGAGTGTCCTTGAGGCTGCGTATTTTAATCCAATCATAATGAACTAGATGAGCCATTATATATAATGATATCATGTTCTTCTTACCCCTAGTCTTAGGATACCATATGATATTGGAGTTTATTCTATAAATGTTTTTGATCAATCTCCTTGGGACCTTGACCTAAGAGAGTACATGGACCAAGGTGTCCAGTAGAACACTATTAAGTGATATTAATATTCTTCAGAAGGATATGTTCTTATTTTTTAGGCTGAGTACCTGAGCCATGATCTTACTGATCATAGGTTCTATCTCATAGATGCAAAGACTCCCAGAAGATAGAGAATCCGATACATAATCCATGTAGAGGTTCCCTTTCTATATGTCCATGATGTGACCAATAATAGATTTCCATCCCGATATACAAGTACTGGGGATATAGATGTAGCTCTTTTTCTTTTTAATCACGATAAGACTTCAATTAGAATAATCATACAAAACCCTTTTGAAATATTGTAAGGATTTAATCGCAATATTCATGGAAAAAATAGTGTCATTGGCAAACATGAGATGGGACACCAAAGGGGACCCCATCATACGATGATACAAATGAATAACACTATTTATCCGGATTTCTTATATAATTCGACTAACGAAATCAAAAGAAATGATAATGATAAATAGGGGTATAGGATCCCCCTACTAAAGACCATGGGTTGGCTTAAAGAAACCATAGGTCTTTCCCATATATGATACTTTCAACCTTGAAGAAAAAAAACATCGAAAAATAATATCAATGTTCTAGGGAGAAAATCCCATACACGACATGAATGTTTTGATGAAACCCCATTCCCCAAAGTCATAAGATTCATTCATGTAGTGCTTGATGGAAGCATTATAACAGTAAGTTTTGAGGGAAAAATATCCCCATATTGTTAGTAATAGTATAAAATATTGAGTGCGCAATTTCTAAAATGGGGAAGGATATAACATCCATAGTAATGATAGAATAAGTCATTATCATATTTTAATAATATTTATGAATTATATTTTAATTTTAAATTAAATGGGATTCTATATATAATATTGTACATGGCACACAACTATGAGTTCCTATGAAATGTTCTGTGACATTCGTGACAGATTTATAGCTAAAATTAAAATATTTTTATTATTAATATTGTAACTAGTAGTTATTTCCTTAAGGCTGTATTAAAGATAAGAAATATGACTAAATATATTATGATTTCAAATTTTTATTAAATGTTTATACATTCTTCCCATTATTTTTATGAAATAAAATAAGAATATATGAAATTTTAAAAATAAAATCATTTATATAATTACAAGAAAACTTGACTTCCTTTTATGGAAATTAAATTTTAAATAAAATATTGTATACTATTATCAAATTTTTATGAAAATAAATATTTATATTCGAAATAAAAATATCATCATTTACATTTGGTGTATTATTGTTTTTCCAAGAACATTCATATCTAGATTTATAGTTAATAAAAATGAATTTCAGTTGAAAAATGCTTTATCATCCTTTCATTTATATAGTTAAATTATGGTTTTTATTTTTTTAATATAAAATTAAATCAATTTAGTATCATTGGAAAAATTTAATTCATTTGAAATATTTTCACAGTGAATTTAGAATTAAATCAATGTAATCTATTGATCATTCATTGTAAAAAAACAAAACTTGTCATCCCATATTCTTAAATAATTTTAAATTAACATGTACAACATCTATTAATTAAATTTGAATCATGGATACAATTTTTTAAAATATAAAAACATATAATATATAATATGTTCAAATTATTTTTTCACACAAAAAAATTAAGTCATGTAATTTTAATTAATTACAACAATTACGGTTAAAATGTGGTTACATTGTGGTCAAACAATAGTCATATGAGTCTAAATGACATAGAAACTTATCCAAAACCAAATTTGATAGAAATTATTAGACATATACCATATTTTATTGAACATTGATCTTTATTTAAATGATATGATGTAAAATCCCATTACTGATTCATCTGGTACGCATTTAACCTTGTTGTATTTTTCCATTTCTGGATGTCTGAATAGGTTTGAGAAGGAATTGGGAGGATACCTATAATGGTGAAGTCAGAGATTTTTTGGACTTGTCGCCTTAACCAATGTTTTTTAAAGTATGGTGAAGAATTTCATTACATGTAACTAGGTTTTAAGACATGTAATGGTTGTATGGGTCTATGTCATGAGAGAGATAATATTGTAAAATGTTACACACCATGAATGGGGGGTTTCACATTGTGAATTATTTATGTAATGGAATATTAATCCGATGCGATGGGTTTTTCAGCATACATGGAATTTGGAGGTTACATATCATGTAACTGGGTTATATGTTGTGTAACTGGGTTACACATCGTGAAATAGATCACTTATAGTTTTTAAAATAGTCATGAAACTTATTTGGTTTTGATAATTCTCTAGATCTTCATTTCTCTCAATCCAAGTTTGTTTGAATGCAGTTTTAAGAGACTCTAATCCATCTAGATTGATTCTTTCAGCACTCTATATCAATTTCAATTATGGGGTGTATTTTTGGGCGATCACCCTTATGCATCTTTATTTCTATTTATTATATTAGTGAACATATATTGGATAATTGGATTCATTTATATAAGTTGGGGTTTCCTCTTTATTTCTTCTATGATTTATTTTGTGATTTTATTCAATAGGTTATTCCTTATTGGTCGTGGTGAACAATGTATTCATTATTGAGGTATGTTGTTTCATCATCTCCACCAAACCATTTCTTTTCTAAGAAATATAATCCTAATATGTATGGATTTTGTTCTAGGGTCATCACTAGTGTTTTTTGATTTCTTTTTTTGTGGATCCCTTTGCGAGCATATGTGACTCGATCATTGAGGTGGGTGGTTCCACCTCTATCCTATGATAATAAGCATGCATTATATTGATTTATAATTTGATTTATCAAATTGAAAATAATTTTTGTGTGTATTTAAAAATGGTTTTTAAAGATAAAAGGGATTTTACATGGCTCTAATAAAATAAATTGAAATGCTTTCTTTTGAGACATTGAAATTGACTGTGAAATTGGATTATTTATCCTGAGTCCATCATTATAGTTTTATCATTATCAAGAGGTTTTCTAAATGATATTTCCTCTATTTTCAAGGAATTTTGTTCTTAGGGATGTATATTCACATTTTTTGGGGGTTTAGTCATGGGGAGTTCCTCTATATCCTAAGCATGTGTTCTAGGGTTTGGATTGTGATCTTGATAAATTATGGTGTGAGTTGTCTACAAGTATGACCTATAGTGACATTGGTACTAATTCTTATGCAACTGTTTCTATTTTATACTACAAGGATTTATTTTTTAGCCATGGTATACATGTTTTAAATTCTTTTTTTAGGAACTATTGAAAAGGGATATGATTACCATGTCTTTTATAAAAGCTACCTTATTTCTTATCGTGCCTTGTTTTATTTTTAATAAGAATACACAAATTCTCATATAGAGTCTTGTGATATAACACCTAAGTTGTATCTTACTATGCCTATTAGCTTACACACTGCACACATCTTTAGTTTTTCATAGATAATTTTATGTCTTCTAGTGAAGGGAATGGAAAGGCACCATACTGAGGCAATGAGGTATTGTGTTATCTGAGTTGGGTAGATGGTGGGGACATGTTTGGAGTTCGGCCATAACACCACTTATAGTAGCTCTAGGTTTTGGTTCCTTGTAGTTGGAATTACTCTTATGGGTTTTGAGTGATTTAAATATTTTTTGTTTTCATCTAATTCCATCTTTTATGGAATATATATTGATTATTCATCCAATAATTGTTTCATGTATTATAAATATTTTCCATGTTGTTGTTCAGGTTGGGATAAATTGTTCCCTCTGCTTAACTGTTCGATGCACATGTGCTTGTTGCCAGCCCATGGGGATCAAAAACACCCTCCAGGTTTGTGATGGATCAAGTTAGGTGCCTAGTTTTAGGTAAACCTGGATATGTTTGTTACACATGATATAAAAGAGCACTCTTAATAGTGTTTCCCATTTTATATTTACAACAATTCCACTCCACCTCCACAATTAAATGGTGCACACCCTTCCTAATTCATCACACATATCATGGGAGTTTTTCTCATCCAAACCCTCACCAAATTTGTTCCCAACATTATTTATATAACCTTAGATTCCTCACATTGGGTAAAAATATTACCATGAATTAATTTGGTGAAAAAACAATAGGAGTTACAAAAAACAATACGTAATATTCTTCACCTTGAGTTTGTGTGTTATTGAATTATCCACCCCAAAATTTCATATTATTATATTATTATATTATTATATAATAAAATAGTAATCATATGTATTTTTTTGTTTGGATTTACTCTTACACACACTTCCATTAAATGGGTACAAAATTACTGTCTGTGTATGGAGAACTACCACCAAACGTTATGATTTTGTTCATTTTTTCTATTACCACTTATCATAGATTAAAATTATGATAGACATTGTATTTTTATATGATATATATATTTTATATTTATGGTTTATTAATACTTTTGTATTTTATGTTCCCAAATAGATTAAGTCAATGTATTTTTTGTAAATACGATAACATTGAGTGAAGACTTATGGACTACCGCATCCTCATAGTAATATGATACCTTCACAAATTAACTGGAATTAATTAATTATGTTACTAATTAATCATATGAGACAATGATAAAATATATATTATATTAATTACATAATTAATTTTTTTCTAATATAATATATCATTCCAATTTTACCAAATCACACAATGACAAATTGAGAACGTCGATCGTGGATGTGTGGACTACTATATCCTCAATGTGATGTGATTTATTTTATTTCACAATAATTTTATGTACATGTATTCAAGAATATATAATATGGTACTTAAGATATTATCTTCAATCATGAAATAATATTTTTTTAACCCTCTTTCCAAAATGATCATTGAAAAATGGGCATGTTACTCATGCTACCTACTCCGAACTGTCGCTATGATTGTAATGTCGCTTCATTTTTCATAAAATCATTAATTATGGGTTTTAGAAGATTTATTGATGTATAAATTTGAAAATTATTTCATGATAAATATTCTATAATATCTTATATAATTCCATCCTTGACAATATTTAACCAACCTTAATTATTTTGACACATATATCAAATGTGATCAAAACACCATCCATATACTAAATTGTTCAAATTGTTGAATAAAATACTATAATTTGTAAGATAGAATTATTTATAATAAATATAAATTTTATTTTTTTAGGAAATATTTAACATTAGTTAATTATTATGGAATATTAATAAACATGTTATAAGTTAGACTAATGTATAGGGATTTCGTCTCAATCTCCATTCATAGAGGTATTGGTAAATGGTGTGGACCTTTATTATTTAATAATTTGTATATAATAACACATTGGAATTATATATCCATATTGTATCAATTTTTTTGTTATTTATTGTAAATTTGTATTTTTTTGTTAAATGGAAATATTTCATGTGGATTGTTATTTAAATGTTAAAAGTGGTACGGGTCATGTTAAATTTTTTAAGGCTAAATTGGGAAATATTTTCACTCTGTCCACATTCATAATATTAATTGAAATATATTTTATATTTCAATAAATTTGTTATTGTGGAAAAAATATTTATATTTTGAATACTATTAAAATGGGTTTTAAAAGGAATATTTTTCAAATATATTATAAGTAATTATTTGATAAATAAAAAAAGTAATGTTCCATTATTAATGAACATGGTGACAATGACATTTAGACCGTCATGTGAATTATTTTATTTTTGTATTCCTTTGAATGATTTTTGGACTTAAAAAATGAAAATCCTTATTTCTACTTTTTTATTTTGATATTGAAAACAAATTGAAAAATTAATGTGTATTTTTTTAATTAGAAAATCAATTTTTTCATGAAAATCAAATTTTAATATATATTTGTGATTATTATAAAAGTTTAAAATAACATCTCAAATGATGAAATGATTTATTTATTTTGCTGGATATTAAAATTTATAAATGATGGGTTCACCCAGATAGAATTGGGTGTGTCTATTATAGCTTAAACAATGGGTGCACCCAAAAAGTGGCTCAATGAATTTTTTTATGATTATATGGTATGATAAATTATATTAGAAGTTGGTCATATGGTTTTTATAATCTATAATGGTTCTTTAAGGGTTCTTTAAGGGTTTATATTACGATGTCCCATTGTACATACAATACTTTTCTATGTTTTATAATGATTTATCTTGGAAATAAGTTGGTTTATAAAGGTAAAGTATGTGATATTCTTTAATGACTGATTTTTAACTCAATGGAAAAATGGAATGTTTTTAGGAAAGGGGTTTTAATTGTTTTTAATATTTATCAATAAGAATATTATTTCACTATTTTTTATATCTCATATAGAGATTTTTATTCGAATCTAATGTTTTTAAATGTATTTAGGATTTAGTTATGAGTCTAGGATTGAAAGATTTCATTTTCAATTTTACAATGTGTTTTCATTAAAGAGACCATTACTTTTTTAAAATGTTTCTATACACTTTAAAAAATTTATATGAATCAGAAGTGTCAATATTATATTTCATGGTTTTTAATGAATTAGTTTTGGAATAATTTAAGAAAACTATAAACAAAAAAAATATTGCAATGGGAAAGAATGTAATTTAATTACAAACACTCAATATTGTATAATTTTTAAGGATAGTTCCTTATATGAATCATTTTTAAATCAAATTTTGATATCAAAACATTATAAAATATTTAGAGATTTCATATTTAAATCCTCTATAATAATTTTTACATGACTAATGTAAAACTAAATTACTACCCATTAGTGAGATGAATTCTTTCAAATAGATTCCATATTTAGAATTAACAGATTTCATATAATTAATAATGGTCAAATAAAAATTTTTATAAAATGATAAGTGACAAATGGTTTTATTTATTAGAGTAATTATATTAAAAATGAGTTTATTTAGTGGTTAACGAAAGAATATATGACTTAAAAATGAAAAATAACATATTGAAAACCAATTTGATGCCCATATTAATACCATATAGCTTATATTATTGAGTATTGACCATTTTTCAGGCCTGGTGAAATAAAAAACGACAATATAATTCATTCATTCAAAATATTACAAGTGTTCCACTCACCCAACATATAAAAAGACTCATACTCTTCCATATAGTTAAAACATTCAAACCTCATTAGTTATACTATGAAATGGAAAAATAACATCCCAGCATAACTCAACTAATATTTAAAGCCTTAGTATTTTTAAAAAAATACAACATTTGATATCATAAGTGTAACTCCAAGGAGGACACTCAAAGAAGAGGTAACGGTCATCGACAAACATCTTCACATTATTTCCTCATCTGTATACACAAATTTTTTTCAATCCATTATGACTTAATATTTTTAAAATAATAAATATATTGATATTATTTTATGTTAAAATTATGTCTTAAAACTACACATACTTTGATAAAATGTGTTATTGAATCATTATTTATTTGTTTGATAGACTACCTCCTCGCGAACAATTTCCATTTATTTTTTCACTACCACCTCTAATGTCTCTGTACCTTGATGGTTATATAATATATACATCATATATATAACAAAATTATACGTTTTTCACTCTATAATATATATTTTTTCATATTTCCCACCATAGAATTTCTAATTATGTCGCTCGTTGGTATGGGGAACTACAACATTATGACGTGATGTGATTCATCATTCACTAATTGACGGTAATAAATATAAAATTAATTATTTCTATGATATACATGAAATAATAAATATATTAGTTACATATTTATAATTCTCAACATATATTATGTATATCATTTTATTCCTTTTCACCTTTGTAAAGTTGATAACATTTTTCATGTATATGTGGTCTACTGACTTCATGAAGTAATGTAAAATTATTTTCATCATGACAAAAATAGATGACATATCAGTATAATTAAATATTTCATATTATAATTATGTCATTATTATTATTATAAAGATGATATAACTATATAATATGTTTATGAACTGAAGCATTCATAAAAACACAAATGATAATACAAGGCAATTGACACCTGAAAAAATGAAAATAGTAAAATATTATTAACGAATTGGAGAGTTGATTTTTTAATGAATCATATACGGCTTTATAAATTTTAACTACGTTTATTAATAATTAAAAAACAAGTTTAATAAAATTATACAAGAGTGTAAATCTTGATCAATTAAAAGGTATCATAATGTACTTGATTTTTTCTAAATAACATTTCATTAACACATATTGTAATGTTATGCACAAAATTTCATTTATTTGGAATGCATACTATACCATTTAAATGTAACATCTTGAATAATTATTTCACCATTGTATTGGAAGATTCAATTTTTATTATTTCATCTATGGTTATTTTAATTAAAAGTAGACAGGTGATAGTTAATATTACGATTCAATTCCTTATTTTTGGTTGAGGTCACTTCCCTAATACTATTAATATTCTTAGAGTATGTGTGTAATGAATTTTAACTATATATTATTTACTTTAAACTTGTTTTAGGTCTATTAATTGTTTCTACATGTAATTTATAATTTTTTTATCTACACATCTACTCTATCTTCTTTATAATGGTTTGATACAAAAAATATTATTATTTGGGATTGATTACAATGAATTTCTATTGAAGGAAATTATTGGATAAATGTTTAATAAAAACAATTATTTTATTATCTAGTGGTTATTGATAATAATTTTTCATATAATAGTTACATATTTTCTTAAATTGGTTACACAAATGTTTTGAAAAATTATTTTATAATAATATGACATTATTTCTATATTCATTCGAACATTTGATAAATTTTAATAAATTTTTTTTGTAAATATGTTACAAATTGATTTTAGACATTTCAAAATTATTTATCAACAAAATTTTAACCCATTATATTTGATTAAAATTTTAAAATAGAATCTTATAAAATTTTCTAAACAATGTCAATTTAGAATTTCCCAAAACTATTTGTGGATACTTATATATTTTTCTAAAAAAGACACTTGCCTATCAATTTTATTAATGAAAATGGAATGTTATTTTTGTACATTTATGGAATATATCTAATTACCATACATCATGACCATAATTTCATTAAATCATCCTTTCCATCTTTAGTAGTATTTTTATAAAAGAATATTTTTAAAAAATTGATTATCAATGAAAAATATTTTAAAATATATATCATAGTGAATATTATATTTTATGAAGAATCTTTTTAAAGATCTATTTATGAAATTTTTTCTCATTAATGAAGAAAATGCATTAATCATAATCCAATTGGTATATATAGATTTTTGTACTATCATTTGTATGCTACATAATTTTTTATGATCATTTTTATGAAGCAATGTATAGACAGTGACTTACATGATTCATTTATTTAGTAATTAACATTCCAATGAATAATTATCTTTTGTATGGACAATAAATCATTTATAAATTCAAATATTATTTATCATTGATATGTTTATTTCTATAAAAATAATTAATTTTTACATATGGTGTGTACATAGACTTTTATTCCTTTTTACTATGGATATATTCATTAATATATATCCTTCACTAAATACCGATATAAATTATAGGAAGCATTTTTTTATTAATTAAATATATTATTTAATATATATGGAATTCATTTGAAATGAATTGGTTTGGATGAGGAAAATTTAATAAAATCCCTTAGAGAGATTGGTAGTCTATTGAATCAAAATCAATTTTCCACAAACAATTTGTTATTGTAATAAGTATATTTATTATATATGGAGAGGATATATTTAATGTCAGCATATTGTGACATTTCTTGACATTTATAAGAAATGATTTTAGGAATATTTTTTTAATCCTTGTTCAGTATAGATGTTGATGATAACGGTATCTTGTTCCTAGGAAACAAGATGTCCAACAATCTAGCACTTATTTCAACAAAATTTATTATAATCAATCAGATTTCTACTATGACAATATATCTAGATGAATTTAATTTTAATTTTAATTAAAAGACAGAATAAAATTTCCGTTATTTACATTTAAATATTTATTTTCCTTATCCAATTATGATATTATGTATATTGATTAAATGGAATGTGATTTATGTAATTTAACTTGTGCTAATGATTATTTCCTCTGATATATTCAGATTGATAATATCTTTGGATTCACTTCCATCATTTTTTTATTGTATATAATGAAGGTTCAGTTATCACATTTAAATATCGTTTATTTATATTGAGTCATGATTTCATCATCTATAATAATCACATACTAAAAATTTTAGATCAAAATTTATTTTATCCCTTTACCCTTTATTCCATGAAGCTTACAATGAGTGTTATGAAGGGATACACTATATGGAAAAAGTTTTTACTGAGAAAAAAATTATTTTGTGAATTCTAAATTCAAATATAAAGTTACAAACATGTATTTATCTATTTAACCATGTCTATGATTATTTTAGTCCATTAGGATGTATTTACATATATATTATAAGAGTTTAATGATGTATGGAATCAGATCTAGGTTGTTAGGGAACGTGTTGCAAAAATTTAATTAATAAGTAATTGATTTAAATAAATGATATAAGAAGAATAATAATACTAAAATGACTGTGGAATTTTATTTAGAATTTATAAAAATAATACAATTTTATTATACCATATTAATTGAATTTATCTATATATATGAGACATATGTTATAATACTTTACATTGAAATAGTATTTTAAATATTCTTAATCACTTTTCTATATTATCAATGTTATTTCAAACATTTTTTGAAAAATTATATTTATGAATATATCTTTTTCATTTTTAACTATATATTGATTTATTTCTAAGGGTTTGTAGGTGTAATAATCTTAATTTTATTATTGATAATTTTGAAGTATATAAAATTAAAAAACAATGTTTCTAATGTATATACCATGAATATATTTTTAGTATGGTTATGGCCATTATTCATTATCAATTTTCCACAATATGTAATTTTTTTTCAGTGAATACTTTATTTTTCTATTTATGATTATTCTTATGTTTTATATTTAAAAAATAATATAGTTCTTTATTACTATGTGGTAATTTACAAGGTACTAGTTATGGTTTCATGTGAAGTTTTAGAAAAAATGTGATATTTTAAAAATATTTACTACATGATATTGTACCTAAAAACAAAAAAAATTATGGGTGAGACCAATATATATCATGACGATTGATGAGGTAGATATATTTGTATAATTAATTTCTTGAGGAATATTCTTCTATGGTAAAAAATGAGGGTGAAAACTCTATTGTTTTCTCCTATGGAATATAGTTGGATTTTTTTCTAAGAAGACAAAATCATTGTATTCAATTGTTGTTAAATCATATTTTCCCATATAAAAATATAATTTAATAAAACATGTTGATATAGAGAACATCTGATATCATGAGGGAAGGGATGTTTAAATGGGAAAATATTAATTTTCAAAATAATTTTTTCATGAGGTCCCAAATTCATAATGATTACATAATGTTTTTCCTTTTTATGGAAACAAGTATTAATATTTATCATTTTTTAATGAATTATTTTGTTATGTGAATATTTTATAATTATTTGATTAATGTTTTTTGTTAAAATAATAAATGGAAATATTGTTATTGATATATTAAAATTGAAGAACTGGTTAATTTTATTTTTATAAAATACTACACTTTTTAAAGGATTAAAGGATTGTTTTTAATTAAATTATGGTTATAGTTTACGCTATGAAATCCAATAATTTTTAATGAAAAAATAACCTAAATTAATCATTATGATTAAATTATATCTATTTTTATAATAATTCAGTCATTGTAATTTTTTGAAAAAACAATATAAATTATTGTAAAATTATTCTATAAATTATTAGAAGAGATGTTCATTGACAATTTATCAATGTGATACCATTTTAATAAACCATGTAATTATATTTTTATTCATTTTTTCATATTTAATGTTTTAATTATAGGAATTTATTAGATATAAATAAAGGCAAGGATAATCCAAAATAACATTGTAATGATACAATATACTAATGGTTACATTTTCAAGTGACAATTTCTTTATATTTTTTTTATTCATATAATCCATAAATATTCATAATTTATTTTTATCTTTAAAATAGTGTAGCCAAGGTAGAAACACATATAAGGAATAATAACATTAATTTTAATCTAAATAGAATTTTTGCAATAATATATTTCATGGCATTTGTTTCTCATTTGATTCATAATATTAATGTTGTCACCCATAATATATATTTTACAAATTATTTATAGAATAACAAGTATATTATAATGAATCCAACCCCAAAATTTGGGATTCATTACCTTTATTTATTGAATTTTTATAGAAACATGTTTCAAATACCAATGGAGGGAATTATTTATCAGTTCACAAAATAGAATTACATACGAAATATTGATATTACATTGGGAATACAAAATAAATCATAATACATAAAAAAGATAAAAAACTAAAACATTTAAATCTCATTCAAATATAAATATTCATAACATTGTTAAAGGGGAAAAATTAATGGTATACTGAAATTATCAATAAGGATTATGTACATTGGACGCTATCTTGATTCAATATACATAGTCAACATGGGAAGATTCATATATAAGCATATTCAATTTAATAAATAATCTAAGAGTAATGTTCATCCGTAGATAAGGTTATAGAAAACTTATTTTGGATAATAATAATTACTGATTTTTAAATGATTAAAATGCTTAAATATTGAAACAAATTCTTCCTAAGAACACGGATCCTTTACGGTCAATGCAATTCATAAGGAAGTTTAAATTTTGACATGAACAGACCCATCTGATTTAAAAAATTGGTTCATCACACGAGACAATCGATGCTTCATGATGCTTAATTTAAATGGTCACCATCATATGCTACATCAGTTAATATAATTACCCATTAATTGAATAATATATTTAATCTAAAATAATATTCCATATAAAATATATTTTTTGTGTAAGGGATGCTTATTTTTCAAAATTTACCCAATTAATCGGTATCAATCAAATTAAACACCCTATGTTGAAATTTTATAAGGTCTCGTAAATAAAAATATTCCTATGAAAATAATATGGATATTTAATAAAAATTTATCTTACAATGAAAATTTTGTATTACAAAGTAATTGTTTTAAAATAATGTTTACAATCAAAAAATAAATTGAAATTGAACAATTACATTTAAATTTGTTAATTTTCTAGAAAAATAACCTTGGATGAATCAATTAAAAATGAAAATAAATATAAAATTAATATTTTAGTATTCATGATAATTCATGTCAATGGGGTAGTATATAAACCATATATCATAGAATTTGTGCATAACAAAAATTAATAATTAATGGAATGTAAATTGAGATTAAATCCCTTAATGTACATTACATATTCGTTGAATGTCATTTAGTCTCATATATAATAGTTTTAAGAAGTTTATAAAATTATACAATAAAAGTTTAATATTTATAATAATTTTTATGATCCTTTTATAACTTATAATCACCCATCCGTTAATAATCATTCATTATTTTCACTATACCAGGTGTTAGTTTCCTTATTTATAGAACATTTTGGTTATTTATAATTTCATGTCTTTCATATTTCTTGATTTCATCATCGTAATAATTGAAATAATTTAATATAGGTAATATATATTTATATTATATATATATAATTATAGAAATACATAATCATTGGTGATATGAAATTAAATGCTCCATTCATGGAGACAAAATGTCATACATTTGCATGAACATTGATTCCCTTTTATAGTCTTATATAATGAAATAAAATAAACTATATATATATATATTAATTCCAATATAATTATTATTCTATATATCTCTCATATTTTATTTTATCCCATAATGAATTCCATGTAAATCATGAATGAATCACACCGCATTGCAAGGTTGTAGTTCAAGAAATGTTATAGTATTCTACCAAAATGGAAATAATTTTGGTTTTTGTTATTTGGAATTTATTTAAGAAAAAATAAATAATAAATATCAAAATTATCACATATAAATAATAATTTTATCATTATTCATACCCATTATAGGTGGTAATGGAGAAACAAATGACATCAGTTCTTAATGAAGTAGTCTCTTATACACATGAATTATGATTTCGTAACCCATTTCATGAATGTGATTTATTTATAAGTCAAAATATTATCATAATAAAATATTATTATATTTTAAAAACTATTTTAATATAATAATGATATTTGAATAATTTGGGGATTTGGAGAGTGAAATAAGATAATTTTTTTGAAAAAACAATACATCTTATTTAGCTATCCTCATTAGGTTTTCACTTACTCCTTCATAACACATATTAATTCTAAATGTAAGGCTTATAGGATGATGTTATGTATTTTGGGTAGTGAGTTGGGTAGTTAAAATTCATATATAATGTGGATTGTGATTTGTGAATAAGGTGGCGAGGGGTGTCCTTTTATAAGTTGGATGACTGAAAGACTTGTATTTTTTTGAATGTGAAAATTACAAACACAATATTAAATATTATGTGGCTCAAATTAGGCCCAACATTCTATCATATAAGTTACATTTTCTAAATATTTCTACTAAATGGGTTTTGGGAGAGTTTATTGGTCACTTTCACTAATGTTCAATGTTCAGTTCCTGTTAAACTCATTTTCTCTTAATTAGTATAATTAATTATAACTTCATTTAATAATAATTTATTTAAAAATAAATTTGACCATATCATAAAATATAAATTATTATTACTCAAAAAATGTAATATATTTTTCCAAATTCAAATCCCATAAGTGTAATAAATTAACTTTAATTTAATCCAACTATTATGATAAGAAATAAATTTTTTAATGTGATAATGTTCAAAAGATTAAAATGTTTTTATATCAAAATTTCCCTTGAAATGGATTTTAATGACCTAAATTTGTTTAACAAATTTGTAATTTATATATTATAAATTTAAATATTATTCATAAATTAATTTTACTTAAAAAAATATTTAGATGAAAATTTATTTTTCAATTAATTTCCAATATATTTAAAATATTAATGAAAAAATGAAACATATCCGAAAAATATGAAATATTGATTCTATGTTAATTTGAACATTATTATTTAAAAAATAATACATAATTTTTAAAATATAAATAAAAAATAATGAACATTTTGTTTTATATCTAGTCTTCAAGTAAAGGGAGGTAAAACTGCCTTCAGAAAAATATATATATTTATGCATAAAATTTCCTTTATTTTTATCATATTATGAAAAAATATATTATATAAATGTTAAAAAAATAAATTACATATATATTAAATACGATTCATTGATATATATGTATCACTATTGTGTGCAATTTAAGTTATATGATAAATAAAATTTTACTATAATATATAATTTATTATAAAGTATCAAGATAACTTATTCCCTTATAAGATTGGGAATGAATTTCATTTATGATGTTGAATAAAAAATTATTTTTTCTGAATTTCAAGCTATTACATTTTCCACACCTTAAATAAAATATATCCTCAAAATTTAGATACCATCTTGATAATCCTAGGTTGCTTATTTTTAAATAACATTATTTAAAACGTAAAATCATATAATATATAATAAAATATTCCCACAATAAAAGATTATATTAATTACAAAATTCATCTAAAGTAATCGCATTACATATTTTATAGATAGAAGAACATAGGTGGGAAATTAAATCGTGAATATGGAAGATTAAAAAAACACAAATACTGATTATGATTGATTGAGATCCTTGATGATAATAAAATGGATGATCTTTAAAATTTTAATGAACGAAAATCCATATTCCAAATTGGTATGAGTAAGTTCATTGGTATCATTAGAAGTGATTGTTGTGGGATAAAACAATTTTTAATATCCTCTTTATAAGGTTGAGTTATTCTTTCAATATCTAAAAAAATAAGAAAATATATTTACATGATATTGTTCTAATTGATAAAATCAATTTCTCAATATGGTTGTGTTTTAATCATTTTCTAACTCATACCTTAATCATAGAAAATTATATCCAAATAATTAATATTTTAATGACTGAAAAAGCAAGATTCTCTTTTAATAGATCATAAAACTGATAAAAGTGTACAAATTATTTTTATATGTATGAAATTAGTATCCAAACCCATATTTTTATAAATAAATAATTTACAAGGTCAATACATTAGTCACAAAAATCATATCTGATGCTAAACATAATCTATTTCATAAGTGGTTAACCATTCCAATAGATAATGATCCAACACTTTAGAATGAGTACTAAGATAGTTATAAGTATAAAAATCAATTTATCAATATTAATCATCTCTATATCCAAGCATAATTAACTCAAAATGAATAACATTATAAGGGTTATCCTTCCCTCAACAATGTTTAGTCGAGAAATATATAACTAGATATGGAATAATATTTCTTATTCATCTATATTGTATAACAAACATTGTTTATTCATTAATAAAATTATACTACATTACAATCCTTAAAAATTTAATAATTCTTATAATGAGAATGTCATCAATAAAACAATGTCAAACCTTTTCCCCATGATCTATATACATAGTAACATTAATCATTATACATTAGTAGTATTAATAGAATATGCCTGACATAGATCTCTCCACATCTTTGAAGGTATTTTAACGTGATGATTGGGGAATTCATTTCAATATTTCCCTATATCCTTGGAGTTTAAAAACATAATATTACTATTTTTAATCTTCTATTTTCATTCTTTTTCCTATGGATACTTATCTACTCAAATATAAAATCATCACAATATCTTTTGGTACATCACATACTGATTCATTCCATGATAGTAACATGTGGGAAAATTATTCTACCCTTCTTCTCATTATCAGTTGTTTTCTCTTACATATTTTTCTTCTATTACATCCCTTTGAAACCATAATACATGGATAATTTCTTATATTTAATGATTGAAAATAAATATAATTCTTTGTACGAATAAAAATATTAAGATACCACTTATCTAAATAGAAATAGTTAATTTAATTAAATAAATAGTCAATCTAGTCTTTTCTATTACATTTTTAATATTCATCATACTAAGATAAAGTTGTAGACAAAGCTTTATAAGAATTTACTCATTCTTTATCATTTTTAATTAAGTTGAGGAACATTATCTACATCTCATGTTTTTCAAATGAGGGAAATATTTACTGGATAATGTATCCTTAAAATATTTCCATTCCAAGATTTCTATTTCCTCTTACTCCTTAGTATTCTAGATTAATGACAACCATTAATCAACATTTCCATTTATAAAATACAATATAATTGAAACCATTTCATTTTACAACATCCCATTATCATAAATATATTTTCCAAAGATATAATCTACTCATTAGCTACCTCTTGGTCAATATTACCACTAAATCATGGGGGCCTTTATCAGATAATGTTATCCAACCTCAAATAATATCACTGTGGAATAAGGTTCTCATTAATTTCAAGTTTGTTTTTGATAATCTGATTATACGTCTCAAATATTTCAATGACTTTTTCACTTCCAATGATAGATATATTGGATTCATCAATAGGGAATCATTCACATTATACATTAGTATTAATACCATTATCCCATTTAGATTCCATTTCCAAACTATAGTATATAGTAGATTAGATAATAGAATTATGAAACATAATGTTTAATCCAAAAACAAGTGAATTAATTTTCGTAAATTGAAATATTTATCCATAACTATTCTACAATTCATAAAAAATCATACATCGAGGATATATTATCATTTAAATCATTCATAACTGATTATATATAAATTTTTAATTATCTTTATAAAATGTAATGGAACAATCAAACTAGGCTTGTAGTAAGGCTTATTGTCATGTAAAATATTATTCTTGATTCAAGCCCAATGTTCCCATTTTTTAGTTGTTAACCTGAGGTACATCAATTATAGAACATTGAATAGTTTTAGTATCCATACAAAGATGTATTTTTAGGATAAAATATATAATCTATATCTTATAAATAATTATAATTTTATTTTATACTTATCATCAAATTATAACTTATTGTTATGTACCATAATCTGTGATTTCATAAAAAAATTTAAAAGGTTTCTTCCTAACATATATCCTACCAACTATAATAACCCGGACCTAAGTAGCCCAGATTTTATTCCTTTCATTATTACCTTATAAAAGATACAAATCAAAAATCACAAATGACCAAAAAATTTTGTAGTTTTTGAATACCAAATTAAATAAATGATACCAATATTAAATTATGAATAGGAAATAAAATATAACAAAACAATATAAAAAATGAATACATTAAAACACATTCAAATATCACTTCTTCATAACAAGGTGAAAAGGAAAAATAATTGTGATATCAAATTATCAGTATGGGTTGTGTATAGTGGAAGGTATTATGAATCAATAATGATAATCAACATGGAATGGTTGAAAACATAATACATTCCTTTTAAAAAATAATTTGAGAAATAAATAATTCTGTAGTTAAATACCTATAAATTTTTTTTAAGTATAATAAAAATAAATAAATTCTTCAATGATTGAAGTCATTAAATATTGGAATTTATTTTTCCTTAGGATAATGATCTTTTAAATTCAAGACCATTTTCGAGACAGTTTACAAAATACATGGTAGAGACCCATCTAATTTTCCCAACTGATTTATCTTTGGATACTACCAATTCATCTATTTATTAAATGAAATGGTACCAATACCATTTCATACCATTAGAAAATAATTAATAATCTATAGAATAATACATTTCAATCCTAATTAATGTTCCTTATTAAATACCCATATTGTGAATGGGGACAAAACATGATCAAAATTTCCACAATTAGTTAATATCATTAAGTGAAATAACCATATTTAAAATTGAATAATGTTTAGAAAATAAAAAAATATATCATAAAAAATATGGATATTTTATAGAAATATAATTTATAATGAAAATTATTATATTAAAATGATAGTATTAATATAATGATAAAAATCTTGAATGAATGTGATATTTCATAATATCTTTACAATATGTAATTTTCAAGTAAAATCACCTTGGATGAAATAATTAAATTTTAAACATATAATTCCATGAATATTTCATGATTAATTATATTAAATGTTAATGCTGATGTATATATACCATATAAAAGTGAATGTTTTGGTACTAATAATTAAATATCAATGGAACGTCAGTTGAAAATAAATTATGTCTCTTACACTACATTTTAGTTGAATGCCCTATAAACTCATCTAGAGTGGTTTTATGATTTTTATTAATTTATATCCAAACAATATTACAATTATAATATAATATTTTATCATTTAATCAAATTTTATCACCCTTTGGTAAATAATATTTCATTATTCTCATTATTTAGAGTGAGAATATATATTTTTTGAGTTTGTTTGGACTTGTTAAATTTTTACCATTACTTGGACAAAGTTCTAATAATATGTATAATGTAATTTATTATTTTAATATCATATATATTTATTATTAATTTATATATATTAATCAATAAATTTTTTTGATAGAAAATTAAATACATCATTTATGGATACGGAAGGTTGTACGTATGCATGAACGTTATGACCATTTTTTGTTGTATTGAATGTTAGAAAATTAAATTATAAATATATATATTTACATTCTATCTAAATTATCATTATTATGTCATATACATATCATATATTTATTATTCCAAAACATAATACATTCTATGTAAAGGGTGAATGAATTAAATCTCTTCATGGGGTGGTAGTATGCCATACTCACAAACAACGTTATCGTATTCCAACAAAAAAGGTAAAAATGAATTTCTGGGTTATTTAATAATTATATAATCATAATTGTATCATAAATATCATAATTATAAAAACTAAGTACATTTTTCATCATTATTAAAAACCTTGATAAGTGATAATGGGAAAAAGAAAAAGATCAATTCATGAGGTGGTAGTCCTCTATTCACGCAAATGACTATTTCATAACCCATTTTTGAAAAAAATTTAAAGTCTACTAAAAAATAAAAATAATAATCATATTTATAACCTATGTTTTTATTATATAAAAATTATATAATATTAATTCTGCGAGGTGAAGATGGAAAAAAAAGAAAACGTCCTTTAGAAAAACAATACATATTCTTCATATAACATTATTAGTGTTTTACTCATTCATTGTTATGATAGATTTATGAAAAATATTGGATTCTCGGATGAGGTGATAGAATTTTTAGAGAAATATGGATAGTCCTTGGGTGTACTAAATTGCTTTGAGCGGTGAGAATAAGGGGGAGTCTGGGAGTCATTTTATAATTTAGGTGACTAAAAAGAAATTAAATTATTGGAAGAAGGAATTCAATAGAAATTTCTTCCTTGTAAAGTTGATATAATAATGAAAAAACAATATAATATTGTACATGGACTAAATATGTAAATATATTTGGTGATGGACATGTTTACCGGCCATTCAGCCAATTATGATTAATGAATATTCCCTTAGTAAAATCATTATTTTCTTAACTACTATATTTAGTTTAACATAATATAATTAATAATGTAGGAAAAAATTAAACTGAAATTATTATAAAATATAAATTTTTAGAATAAAATTGGTTTATATATTTTTTGAATTCATATCAAAAGAATTAAATAAGTTAATTTATTATGAATTCTATAGATGTAAGTAGAAATTAGGTTTTTATTGTGAAAATGTTCAAAAGATTACAATGTTTTTATATCATTATTAATTATCAATCTGATTCCAATTATATAAATATGATTAAAATTTTTATACATGAACTATTAAACATTAAAACAAATAAAATAAATTAAAATATTTTATTTTTTTAGAAGAAAATAATTTTTTTGTTAGAATTCAATATTGTTTGTCTATTCCTAAAAAAATTATCTTCTCAGAAAAATACCATTATTCACCCAAAAATTATTTTGAAATTCCTCGTTTAAAAATAAATATTATTTTTTAAAATATAATTTTTAAATATTTTAACATTTAGATTTAATTTTTTTTAAAAATTAAAAGGTAATAAAAATAGCTTTATAAAAGCACTAATTTTATGCCTAAAATTTGGTTTGTTGATATATTAAGACTATAAAATATATTTAATGAATATTAAATAATTATTTTATTTATAATATATAAATTTTATACAAATCATACAATAATAGTAACTAATTTCTTTTTATAAAGATAAATCCTATATGGATTATAATTTTTTTATTAATATATTTTGTGTATATAAAATAGGTTTTAATGATAGTGAATAATTAATTAGTTACCAATTAATTAAACCATAAATTTTCATATGTTATTTATTCATATTAATAATTTCTCATTTAAAATATTGCAAATCAATTTAGAATAATTCTGTAAATCTTTCTCTTTTGTGTATTATAATAAATCAAAGAAATTCATTATTGCCTTTAACATAATGTAACCTAGTGTTATGGGAATTGAAATTTATATCATAGATTCGAATAATCTATAATATTAAATGTATTTTAACATCAAGGGATGTTATATGCCCATATATTCTTGGGTTTTCAAGTTATATATGAAATTAAATAAAATTTTAATCTTTTATATTTTTAGGGTGATACATATACATTGGTTGATTTTATAAAACATCACCCAAAAACATTCAGTGAAACAATAATTATTTTAAATGATATGGAATTTTTCAATTTAATATAATTTTAATTTATTTTTATAAATAAATTGTAAATATTTTGGTTACTATTTTTATTTTTATATTTGTTGGTTAATTTTATCGATGAATGTCTATAATTAAGAATTATTAGGAAAATGATTGAATTGATGTGATAGTGGAGAAGATAATAAATGATATTTCCATGATAATAATCTAACAATAGTTTTTGGATGAGATTTTAAATATTATATGGGTATTTATAGTTAAAATAAGATATATTTATATTGATATATGATGTTCATTTTAGAAGTAATGCATCGTATGATCAAATTATGTTATGAACCTTGAGAAAAAAATGATTGATTTTACATGGGTCTAAATTGATGTTTCCAAAGAGTATTGGATTCAAAATATTATTAATAAATATTGAATATTTTTATTCTAATGGGAATTATGTAAAATAGCCATTTTATTATTATTTATATTGTGATGAATTCAACAATATGAAATTATAGGAGAAATAAATAAATGAAGAAGTAACCTAACTAATCAGCTGGTACCCTGCAAATGATCCATATATGGTAATGAAAATATATGTGTATTTGATGTTATACGATCAGTTATCTATCACATAAATTCAATGATATGTGTCTAAATCTGAACAATAATATGAAATTAGAATTTGAGATTGTAGCGATATGTTTAATTTGAAATGAGATCTTTTCATTAGAGTAATAAATTTATTATGATTGTGTCTTACTGTAAAATTCATCATGGCTAAATGATGAATAATTTTTTAATAATTTTTCTTGTTCTAAGGATTAGGATAAACTATATAACAATGTTGTTTTAAGAATAATACATTCTAATTAAAAAAATTGATCTATCTTATTTGATTTGTGATCCAAAAAGGATTTTATATTTAGAAGTTTTCATGTAAAATTGAAATATAATATAATAAAATTATGTAATAAAAACATGAAAAAACCCATTGGTTTTGTATATTAGAAACATGAATTTAAAAAAACTACATGTTATCACATATAAAATGTCATTTTCAAAAACAAATATCGTACCATATGAAGAGACTGATGTTAGCCTACATCTGTATAAGATTTCAGTTTATTATTCTATGATTGAATCCAGTTCTAAAAAATCATATTCAATTATCATTTTTGGTTTTAATTCATTTATAATATTAAAAAAATACCTTACAAAACATTTCCTTAACCATGATATCTAATTAATGATGATAGTTAAATTTTCTATGGACATATAATTGAAAATTAAAAATATGATAAAATTAGGGATGTGTTAATAATTAATGTGTGTATATATATATATTCTGATTATTGGTATTATCAGCTCAAGGGAACTCAAAATATTTTGTAGGTTTATGCCATGCATGGTTTAAATCAACTAAATTTTAAGCTTAAATTAATTCATAGGACAAATGTTTATGAGTTTTTATCATTATGAATTTCTTGTAAGTATATTCTTCATAAAAAGGAAGATGTTTTATATATGGACCATATAAATAATGTTTTTAATGAATTATTTCATAAAATTGTAGTTATTTTAATTTAATATATTTTTATTTTTCTATTAGATATAATTAAAACCAAAAAATTCTCCAAAAGGTTTTACAAAACTTAAAATGAATTTTGACCATTTCTAATATAGCTGTTGGACAGTGATAACATAATTAGTAAAAATATAGGGCTTTAACAAATGCAATTAGCCTAGAAAAAGGAAGTGATGGCCTCATACATTATACTTGACCCATACAAAGCCCATTTGTCAGAGCTCAAGAAGGAGGTGGCATCATTGGGATTGTCTCTTGACCAAGACGAAGACAGACATGAACACCTTAAACTTGAGCAGAACTGACTATGGGAGAAATGAAAGTTAATAGAGATTACCACCCGAGCGATGTTATCTGAGCCACCCCAGGAGTCTGTCACCATCACACACCTTATCCTTCGGTCTTATGTGGGTTTTATTTGGGGTTTTGAAAAAATACCCTATCACAATGACAATGTACTTTTTTTGTATAAAGAATGTTCATTCTTTTTATTATTTATAATTTTTAAATAGTTTTTAAAGCACAAATGGTATTTTTAATTAATATTCAACTAAGAAATATATTTTGATGAATTAATGGATTTTTCCATTAAACACTATTTTAATAAAATATTTCTATTAATTTTTTTTATTAAATACAAATAATCATAAATTTTTTTGAATGTAATTGTAATTTTTATTACGATTTGGAAACTGATTTGCTCAAAACCCATGAATTTTTGGTAAATATCATTTTTTATTTTAAAAGTAAAAATTCATATATTTTTAAAATTATTTAGATAAAATGAATATTATTTTTGGAATCAGGATGTCTAAATTATCCAATGGTTAATTTTTTCATAATTTTCCGAGACAGTCAAATTATTGGGTAAAAATTAAATACCGTTTAAATATATAATGTGTTTTATGACATCATAATGAACCAAAAGTGATGTCATAAAATAATATAAACAGTATGTTCGACAAATATATGTTTTATCATTAAAATAATTTGATTTTAGATTTGTTTTATTTATTTTACCAACCATCTGTGGACCGTCCAAGACATATAAAACATTTTCTCTTTTTAAATTGTTTTCCTTGAGAGTGTGACTCACCTCCACATAAGAAACCATATTACTTTAACAAGTTCGGAGAGTGTCCCCATAAAGTATTTTTTTCCACTCCCATTTTTCAAAATCCATTGGCAAAAACCATGGGCTGGTTTTTGGTATTGATTAGTTCAATGTGAGTTGTCCCAAACCTTAATAATAATGAATCCCCTCTCATTTCCTATATAAACTCACCCAAGCTCCCACTTAATCTTCACTCAAAGAATTTGTATTTCTACAAAACCTAGCCCTAACTTCTATAGAATTCTCCTGAGGTGCCCTAAGCTCCCAATAATCATCTCCCAAGCCTCTCCCATGCCGTTGGGATCGCACTTCCATGTAAGGGATTTATTAATTTCTCGTTTTTTTCCAATTTTCATTAAGTTGTTATGCAATTATTTTCCATTTAGCAATGTTGGGGTATGATTTCTGACCACCACCATACTTTCCTATTTCTTTTCAGATGGTTGGAGACCCCTTTGACAATCATTAATGCCTCCCACGTACACATGTTACCTGCAGAAATCCCAGAGAGATTTCTCTCTCCTCTTTAGCATCCAAGTAATTCTCTTGTATTATGCATCTAAATTAAATTAAGTTTGTTGGTAAATGTATATATATGACATCCATACTGTATATTTCATTTAAATATTATGACACAACCATTTCTCTCTCATCAATCATTTTCATAATTCCTTATTTCAAGTCGTTATGCTGCCAAGATTGCACCATGTTTTTTCAAGCCAAGATCATTGTGTAGTGAATACCATACCCATTTATCTATCAAGAGTATTCACCTTATTAAACATATAAATATTGAATGGTGAATTAATTTATTTATTCCACTTTACTTAATCGTGGAATAACTTTTTATGGTGATTGATTCCAAGTTATGTGATCCATGTGGCACACTTATGCCTGAAATGAAATGTTTTAGAAGGGGTTTCCCAGATACCACTCCAATACATTGGGTAAAGTATGGTATCATGATATGGAATGGATGTTTACTCATACTAATTCAAGTTAAGTGATGTTTTACTTGTGCTTCATGTGTAATGAGGGTTTACTCATGCTCCAGGTGCAATGACCCATGGCTCATGATAATTCCATGTTAACTGTTGTAGCCACATTTTCATGTTATGATTATCCTTATTTATAATGCCTTTATCTTCATGTTTCTTTTATGAACCATTGATAAGCATATTTTTAACATGTATTGTATTCCTCAGGTTATTCCATGTTAATTCCATTACTGGGCTCTACAGATCACCATTTTTTTATGAATTTTCTCAGGTTATCCCATGCAATGATTAGTACGAGAGAATGTAGTGGTCATGCAAAGGAAGTTTTCAATAAATATGATGTTTGTTTTATGTTCTAAGATATTATATAATGTTCCTAATCCCCAAAAAGAGTATACTTCTTGATATTCTTTGATGTATCAAGTGAAGATTTTATGTAATAAATCAGGTTTCAGTTAGTAATAAAAAGAAGGGTTATTATATAAAACATATATAGAAGAAATCAATTAAATATATTCATCACAAGCTATGTTGGACTCTTACGGATGTTTATGATATAAAACTTCCATCTATTTCATAAATGAAGTGTTTTCCCTAGTAGAGTGTTCTGTCTCTGTGGCCCTTTTTTCATCCTATTCTGCCTATGCCTTAACCTAATGGAACTTAGTGGCACTACAACTCATACCTAAAGAGGGTCAATACCTCGTCAGAACTATACTCTTCCCTGGTAGGTAGGGTACTCTACCAGTATTCTCATCTCCCAACACTTGATGTAAGTGATCATTTGGCCCAAAATTGATAGGTTCATGGGCATCAAGGGCCTCTATAGCACCTTTTTATGAATATAAATAGATTATTACGTTACAAAATAAAGATTAAAATCGTAAATCTAAAAAGTAATACATAAAATCTACTACTGAGTCGGTTCATTAACCTCACTCCTATCTTTATTCCTTCTGCTTGAGCAAAAAAAATTTTCTCAAGGCACACACCCTTCAATATTCAATTTATTCCTATATAATTACATTGAATATAGGAAACCATAATTAGAAATAGGATACCAATAATTAATTTCATTACTAAAATTATATAACAACTTTAGAAATCGAAAAAAGTATGGAGGTAGCATTAGAATTTGAAATTCGCAATGCAAAATTATAAATTGTCCTACCTTCAACCTCTCGTGATCTGGCATCATAGTATGTCCCAATTTTTGGAAATATTTTTTAGCATCAATATTTTTTTAATTCTTCCAAATGAGTCCTATATAAAATTCAATAATTAGTATTAATGAAAAGCATGAATGTTTTCATATAAATACTTCTAATGTGATTAATACCTTAAATTGGAAAGTCTTCCAATGAGTAATCATCTGACAGTACTGTTTGAACAGACAATCATCCATGACATGGAATGCTGCTAACTCTGTCCCCACTATAGCATGCCATCCAATGAACATATCGTGTTTATAAGCTCTCCAAAGCTCGCATAACTCCTTTAAATGTGCTGGTCGTGCACCCTCACCATCGGGGAAATTAAACAGTAGTTGAATCCAAAATATTAATTCATAAAAATAAAATAATAATATATTACCTTAAATAAAAAATATGTTATTACCCATATATTTGCCCAATATTTTTCCATGACTTCATTTGGCAGCTGTCTTCATGAGAGCGGATTGACAGAATTGTTGTCAGAGTATTTGGCAAACATAACCAAAAAACTATGACATTGCTACCTATATTTTTCAATAATTTCACTATCTTCATTGTAGTCCACCATCAACTGTGTGTGGCGGTTCCACACTGCACTTATATGTGTAATCCCCCACCCCTTCCTCCTATCAGTAGATATTTATTTTATGAATAAAAAAAATTATTTTCTCAATACATGTTTTAATGAAAATAAATAATTGTGTAAAAATTTATTCAGGTTGGATAAGCATTCCTACGGTAGTCCGATCAATGGGTCCCGCTGCTCCACTGAAACTGATGGAACATCCTATATAGATGTAGTGGGTCCAAATCTATACTCCATAGGTAAAGACTCTAGTGGATTAAGAGTCGAAGAAGATGGAATATAAAATCCCAGAGAGAAAGAAGCAAAAGGAAAAGAAGATGATTGGAATAGTTTGTCGAATATTGGATGGGGAGTGGGAATCGTCATCGGATAGGGTACAGATGAGTGATGAGGATCATATGTAAAGGGTGGTGAAAACATGGGAGGCCTAAATATCCCATGTGTCCCGCAAAACACACTGGGATCAGAATGTGGGATAGATGGTATGTTAGATGGAGGGGCAGGGTCTAATTGGGTACGGTGACCAGATAGTCTAGCTCTCGTACCTACCCCTCTCGTACGAACAACCTGAGTACTGGTAACACTACCAGGTTGTTCATCAACTAATTGACTTCTAATAGATGGATCAAGAAAAAATGATTACAAAAAACTTAATGAAATTTCATTATATATTATTAAAATATATATATTTGAAATAAAATACTCACTTCAGGAACTAGTGGTGTAATTCCCAGCTCAGTCATGTGACGATTGTTGTCCAAAATCTATTTTCAACGCCTCTCTTCATTGGTTTCATTTCATACATTTGGAAATAAATAGGGAAGTAAACAGAAATTTATAACTAATGTTTAACCAAGAAAACCAAATAAATGACAGAGAATAAGGGTATTTAGGGATAATTTAACTATCCACTCTTTTAGGTGAGCTTGAACAGAAATATAATGAAGTTAATAAATTATAGAAGACATAATAATGAAATTTAATTTTTAGTACGATGGTTATTTACTAAGTGTCATCGGTATATTAAAATCTTGGAACATTGATTCTATTATATTCAGAAGTGGTAAATCAGTTTTAAAAATTAAGGAAAAATTTAATTTCGTTCTCCTAGGTTGATGATGTAGGTTTCAATATGTGTTTTTCAAAAGAATACAAACAATCATGTACATTACCTGGTAAAATGTAAAATATAGGGCTTAGAGTATTACCAATTTTATACAAATCACAGTTGAATCATTGAAATTTTTACCACGTAAGAAATGTTGGATTCGTAGGTTTGAATATAGTTCAGATCCAAATTATAAATTGAAATTAAAATAAAATTCCAACAAATAAACAATGAAAATTCACCTAACGGTCTTGTCAGATACAACATATTTGTAATAAAGAAAAGCCTCAACATGTGGAAAGAAACTATACATTGGTTATATTTGATTCATATTTTTTAGAGTATCAGAGTGGAAAACCCACCCTCTCCCTGGACTACCCACCCCCACCCTTGCACCCCCTACCCCTCAGCTCTCCCACCCGGATAGCCCCCCCCCCCCCCCCCACGCCCACATGGGCATCCCACACAACCCCCCATGGACAACCCACCCCCCTTGACAGCCGACACCCCCTCCCCAATTAGGATAGCCCACCCACCACCACCCCTGGACAACCTAACCCCTCCCCGGATAGCCCACACCCCCTCCCCTACAGCCCCCTCCCCCCCCCCCCCGAAAATTCCCCTAGGACGCCCCCTGGGCAGCCCACCCCTTCCCTGGACATCCCACACCTCCTCCCCCACTGCCCTTCTCTACAGCCCCTTGACATCCCCCTCTCCCCCCACCTGGAAAACCCACCCCCACCCCCACTAACCCCACCTGGACAGCCCCTGCCCCCACCTGGACAACCCACCTCCCTCGACATACCTCACCCCCTCCCTCACCTAGACACACCACCTTGACCCCTTGGACATCCCACACCCCTCCTTGGGCAGTCCATACCCCCTCCCCCACACCCCTATATCCCCCCTACCCCTACATCGACCTGCCCCTAGAAAACCCACCCCCAACTAGACAACCCCCACACCTGGATAACACCCATACCCATCCTACAACCCCCTTAGTGTAATTTTATATAAAATAATTTTTTCATTAATAAAGGAAAAACATCATGCATTAGACATTTAATCCCAAACAACCCATTAAATTTTTCATAACATTACAAAATCAATTTATCCAAATATGAAAATTTCAATTTATAAAAACATGACAAATACAATTTATTAGGCTCTATGTGTCACATTGAAAAGTTCTTTAGTGAATGGGGAAATCAACTATATTGTTAATTCCAATTTAAAAATTGGGAGAAGCACATAAGAGGTCATGTGGTGTCAAGAATGTGAGGTGGGGTCTAGGATGCATGGTGGTGTCCAGGGGGGTGGGTGTCTAGGGGGGGCTATCCATGTGGTGGAGGGTGTTAAGGGGGGGGGGGGGGTGTAGTTGTGGGGGAGGTGGTGGGGGGGGGGGCTATCCAGAGTGGATGTCCATGGGGGGTGAGGGGTTTTTAGGGAGGGTGGGGTGGGGTTGTCCAAAGGGTGGGGGTGTCCAAGGGGTGTGGGTTGTTTATGGGAGGTGAGGGTGCCCAGGGATGGTGGGTGTGGGGGTGAAGGTAGTGTGGGGGCTGTCCAATGGGGGGATGTCTAGGTTGGGGGGTGTCTAGGGGTGGAAGGTGTCGAGAGCAAGGGTGGGGGTGAGGGTGGGGGATGTTCACAATTCCAATACATCATCCAACCAACTCCAATTCATCCTCCATATCAATACCAATCCCATTATTCCTTGAACATAACCTATAAATACAAAATCCAATTCCTATTTTAAACTAAAATAAAGGCCTTAGAAACTACCACATCACCCCACTAAACAAATCCTTTACCATTATTGAAGTTTATAACAAAAATATATAACAAATCAAAGGATTCAATACTCCACAGACAGCAGGAACTCTGATTTAGCTAAAATCAAAATAGAAAACAGAAAAAAATAAAGGGAGAACATTAAAACTATGGTAACACATACTAAACTGAAGTGAAGGAAAAAAATTTGGTTTATTTAAGTTGGATATATGGATGGAAGGAGTTTTGTGGTCATGAAAACATAGGGAGGAGCTCTGGATTATGGCCTATAATTGGGCGAGTGAGTGTTCCAGTGCTGAGTTTTTGGGGGAAAACATTCACAACTATTTTTTTAAAACTGTTGGGAAAGCCTCTCTTTACCAATTTTTTATTATAACCGTTGGTATATCTTATAGAAACTAAATATTTCCCAACTTTTTTACCAAACAGTTGAGAAATCATATGTATATTTAAACATTTCCAACATTTGAACAAACTATTGGTAAATGTTGCCTTTTTTACAGTATTGCAACAGTTTGAAAAAACCGTCGGTATATATCAGATGGGATAACATCACATTCCAGTGGCGACATAGTCATCCCACAGAATATTCTTTTTAAGTAAATTACATAATTTAATAAATTATTCATTCTTAACATGTTAACTTATGTTTTTATAAAACATTTTCTATTTTATAAAATGGTGCGTATTTGGAGAAAGAGGGCCAACAACCAATGTGAAGGAAAATGTAGGGATTTATTAAACGACATACCGAATTTATTAAGAAGTGGTTTTCAAAATTCCACGGTGACGATAAGCCATCTCTCTCAAGATATGAACAATAACCTAAATAAATTTGAATATATACCTTAAAATAACAGGAAGGAACTTTATATTGATACTTTTCTGTAGCAACGATCACCATCATTTAGTGGATCTTCTGGTCCACTAGTTATGGAATAAATTCTCAAAACTAGGGAAAAGATCATTTTTCTACTTTTTTATGAGATAGATAAGGTGACTTTAGAAATTTAACATTTATATAGAGTGGTTGATCGATGAGGGGTTTTGATTAAAAACAACATCCCAAAGGATGAAATTAAATATATAGAGTGAGAAAACATTAATATAAATTATTATAATAATTAATTCCCTAAAAATGTTCATAGAAATTATGGAGAGAGAATTCATATTGCTGATGTAAATAGATGTTGAATCATTCACGACATAAGAGTAAAATTTCACAAGGATTGAATGTTATACAACACTTTTTTTTATCCGAAATGACAGAAATATATATTTATTAATTAGTGGTTTAAAATCACACATTTAAATGGATCTAAGTGTTTTAGACATTAGTAGTTATTATAAGTATTTATATGGCCATTCACGTTAGATTTGTATGATGAAGAATGGTCCCATGGATATGGTTATAATAAATAAAATATATAGATTAAGGATGGAGGATCCAATGAAAAATGTTGAAAGAAAACTCAACCACTCACATGTCAAAAATATGGGAAGAAACATTATGGGAATTACATCAAGGGGGGTGAGGAAATGATTTTTTATGGTATATAAGGCCACCAACCTCAGGAATTTTGAAGAGACATGTGGAATCTATAAAATTTGTTTGAGTAAAGGATAACATCACAAATATTGAAATGTTTAAACTATAGGTATCAAGAAACTATGTAGGTCCTTTCAATTAACCTTGATTACTTGAGGTTAATCAATTCCCACCAACTCAAAATCCCAAGGAGCAATGGAAAGATAATTCCATCTATAATTTAGAGGTGGATCCTGAAAATTATGTGGTGAAAGGTACACTAGTAATTAATTAGATAAAAGGGAACATGTAATTTTATTCTAGTTTTATGCATTATTTCATTTCATCCATGTTTTCTAGAAAAATTCAAACACCACCACAAAATATAGTGGATGAATTATCCTTGAGAACAAAAAATATGGAAAACATTACATGTAAAGTATTTAACTCATCCATAGTTATTTGTTGTTGGATAAAACTACTAGGAAATATTTTATTACATCATTTGGTAGAGATTTATGATATATTCTACATTGGTTGGATATCTTTATAAAAATCTATGATCAACTCTTAGGAATGTGAGATCATTCTTCACATCATGAGGAATCCTCCATTTTTACATATTCATTTAGAGAAGGATGCATATTTTTCATAATAATTGTATCATGTATGGATATTATTAATTTATGATAAATAAATACATGCTCAAATGATTGATAAAATTGAAAGAATTATGCTATAAGAAAAGAACATAAGGAGGACTACAGTGATACATTCCCTAAATAATTTACTAGACGTCCTCCAGAAAGAGTGTCTGAGTTATAAATTGAACATAGTCAATGATATATTACTATATGAATGAACACCATTGAGTTGGAGGAACTAAAGAAGTAGTTATAGGATAATCTAAAAAACGTTTTATATTCCAAAGTGCTTCACCATGGGCTACACTAGTTATCTTCATCAAGAAAAATGTTGGATCAATGAGCCACTGAATTGATTTTTGTTAGCAGAAAAAAACCATGATAAATAAAATGTATCCTTAACCAGAGAGAGATGTATTTTTTTATCAACTACAAAGTGACAAGTATTGTTATATGATGGAACATCAGTTAGTTTATCACCAATTAATGATAGGATGGAATATATTCCCAACACTATAATTTAAATTTGTTACTAACACTATTAGTTCTAAGTGATTACCATTAGACAAACTAATTATCTACCAATATTCATTGACATAATGAATATAGTCTTTAGATATTACCTCAAAAAATTATAATATTCTTTATTGATGATATTATGATATACAATGCAAGAGAGGATTAACATGAGGAGAATTTTAATCCTAATCTAACTAAATTGAAATTGGATAATAATAATGCAATGTACATTAAATGCTAGTTCTATATGGAAGATGTATCTTTCCTAGGGAATGTTATTTATTGAAATTGAGTAACTATGTACCATTCTACGAAAAATACAACAAAAGTGTGGCTTAATAAAACATCGATAATGGAGATCCATATATTCCCTTGCAAGCTAGGTATCACCCTCAATTTTTTAATAACTTCCAAAAATTTTCCATCTCACTAACAATGTATACATAGAATAGAGAATTTTTTATGGACCCATGAACATTAATACTTCCGCAAATAGTTAAAAAATGGGCTAATCAGCATTCTAGTACTCATAATCTCAATAATTAGGGAACACACAGCGGTACATAGTGATTATTCAAAGAAGGTATTAATATGTTTAAAGATGAAAAATTATAATTTGATTAATTACAACTTATGGAAGTATAAAATTCATTAGGAAAACATTCCCACATATTATATGGAGTGGGAAACATTGGTTGTTACATTAAAAAACTAAATGAATTATTTATATGTGGGGATGTTTGAAAAATACATTGATCAAAAGAACCATTAATATATATTCACACTGATGGAGGATAATATGTTCTAGAAAATATTGTTATAGATCATCGGGGAATATGAATAGGAAATCCACATCCATTCGGGTAAATAAAATATAGTGGTGGATTCTCTATGTATAAAAAAACCTAAAACATTATCAATAGTAATAATAATTGGGTTGGATCTAATATTCAAATATTTTCAATGGATGGAAATAGGAATAATTAAGGAAAGAACATTTTCAATCCTTTATCAAATGATTACTCAACCATAACCCATAGTGAAAATTTATGATGCTCAATTAAATGAATTAGAGATTCCAAAGAAGGTTGAATCTTCCAGAATGAGGAAACCATCCGAGTTTAATATTGATGAGGAATGAGTTAAAATATTTTGCTAATGACTATGTGTACTATAAAATCATTAGATATTGAATGAGATTGTTTGTGGTGGAAATAGATTAACCTTCTCTATTCTACATAGGATCACAATGATGTATTGATATATCCAAGAGAACAATTGTTTGGAAAATATGAATAAGGAGATCGTTGAATATGAATAAATGTTCCTAGTGTGTCATCAAGTGATGGATGAGGGAAAATTTTCTATGGAGATTACGAAAACATTTCACATAAAAATATGGATGTTGATAAAATCACCATAAAATTTTTCACCACACATCTGAAGATATCTAGTGGAAACATTGATATACGGGTTATTATGCATTATCTAACAAATAAATGCCACTTAAATATAATTTGAGAGAATATATCACTGGATAAACGGTTAGAGACATACATCAGATAAGTATTAAGTCTTTATAGATTACCACTATCAATTGTATCCAATCATGATCCATGATTCCCCTCTATGTTTAGGAAAAGTATCTAATATGCACTAAACATTGAATAGAGATTTAGCTCAACCTATAATTTTCAAAATGAATTGAAAGACAATTTTACTATTTATAAATATATTTTGAGTGCATGTTCTATTGAATAAATGGAGGAAGAGACTAACATATTCATCATTCCTATTTCCCTTACTACAATTGTTTCCTATCGAGAATCCAAATAAATCTATATGTAGCCATGCATGGGAAAAGATGAAGAACACTAGCATGCTAGCATAAAGATAGTGAATGAAAACCTATAGAACATAAAATGGTCGAGAAAATGATTAAAATGCTGAAAATAATTCATAATCATATCAAGAAATAAAAAATTAGACAAAAGATCTATGTAGACAAAAGTCAAAGAGGCAAGAATTTTAAGGTTGGAGACATGGTATTCCTCCATATATCTCAATGGAATAGGATGATGAGATTTGGGATGAGAGGAATGATGATTCCTAGGTACATCATCCCCTCCCATATTCTTGATCATATCAGATCTGTGTCCAATATAATTTCACTTCTACCAACCATGTCTCTAGTACATGATGTATTCCAAGTATCCTTCTTGATAAATTACATAAGAGTTCACTCACTTGTATTGAATGTGGAGGTCAAACATTTGTAAAATTATCTACCTTATGAAGATATTTCAGTGAAGATCATTGACCAGATAAATAATGTCCTATGTAATAAGACTACTCATCCACTCAATGTACTATGGAAGAACCGTAAGTACAAATAGGAAACATGAGAACTATATTTAGTGATGAAGTAGAAGTAACCTCATTTTTTCTCACATTAGTGTGTAAACAAATGTCATGTGTGTGATTTCATAAGGGGGAATAATGTATTTAACAATAATTAAATAAAGGGGAATCCACTTCTTATAATTATTCCTTAAAATATTTATATCCCTATATCACATAGAGAACACAATAAAATGTTTATAAATGATAATTGAATGAAATTAGAGGTACTTGTAGATGTTAAAAATCGTATACCAATGGAAGAGTAAATTGACTATTAGATGTGTAAGATGAAAATTCTGAATATTTATCTATATAATATAATTTTAATCTCATAGATGTATTTATAAATAAAAATTTACCAAGTTATAATTATATTAATGTATATGTAAATACATTCCTTAAAAATGATAAATAATTTATTTGTGTATTTATATAACATAAATAATTATTTAAAATTTTTATAATTAATATAATTATTTACAAATAAAAATAATTTACTCAAAATTGTATTTAGTAAGTAATAATTTGTTGAATTATTATTATATGAATTTTTTATGAGTCCATAAGTTATTTTGCAAGGATTCATACAATTAGTTATAAATATAAAACTAGTATTTTTGGATTAAATGATTATTTTAATTATAAATTACATTTTTGATAAAAAAAATATTTTTATAAAATGGAGTTCATTTATGAAATCTAAATTATCATAAAATTTTTGGGTGAATTTTATGGTATTTTTTAAAAAATAGTATAATTTTTGGTGAAATGTTAAATACTATAATTTACGATATTTAAGAAAATCATTTTTCAATGAGTCAGAGATTATGTATGGCTGATATCACCCCCAAAATATAATTCTCTCATTAATTATCATAATAATTTATGAATAAGGTTATAACTATTTATATAATACAGATATAATAATAAAATAATAAGAAAATACAAATATGCTCACCTATAAATAACACCCATCATCACCTCATCTCCTCACAACTACAAAGCCTTGATGTTTTTTTAATTTATAAAAAATCCTTCTCCAAATACCCTACCACATGTCAATAATCCTTTGGTCTTAAAAAATGGTAAAAACTAATTTCCCTAAAGAGGTTCTGAAGGAGTTTAATTATTGAGGATGAATCTTCTTTGCTTTTCTTTTATTTTGTTTTCAATTTCATTTATTTTATTATTCTCCCATAATATTCATGTATATATTTTTTAGCATAAGATAAATATATTAAAAAACTATAATGTTATAATTTCAATTGAATAATTAATTTCCAAACCACTTCCCCTCTCCCTTTATTCTAAAAATCAAGACATCATCTATGATTGGTCGATTTACAACCATTTGGGATGATGCACATTCATTTTACTATAATACCATCAAGGAAGGTTAGAAAACCATTATAATTGTTGAAAAATGTTTAAAAATGTATTTTCGAACCTTTTATACAATCTAAAACTATCTTATATATATTATTAAATAAAAAATATTTTGAGGTCATATAAACCTACTAATTTAATCTAAATGATTATTATTAACATTTTATTTAATTAATCATCACCATATCAAAAAAAATAGAGATATTAAACTACAGGATATTCACAAATAATATAAAATTCATATTTTGGATAAATATCCTCATTTTACAAGATATTCCATTGATGTATACATGTCAATCAATCATTTAAACGAAGAAAACAAACTCTCGTAAAAGGGGAAATCAAACTATATAACTCATCTTAATGGTCATAAATAAACAAAATAAAAATATAGTAAATGAAATAAATTTATAACATTTTATATATTAATAAATTAATAAATATAAATAGATTATATATGATATTAATGCGATTAATTCATTTAGACAAAAGGAAACAACATTCTGGAACCCAACTCTCTTTTATTGGGTTTTCCATCTTTTTCTCAATTTACAACATGGAAGTTCAATTAATATTCATTAAATATCATTTATTTTTCATTTCATTTTTTTCTAGGAAATTTGTGTTTCCAATCATGTTTTATAAAAAATGAAATGATTATTTCCAAAATAATTTTTCCTTCTAAAAAACATCTTTTACTTCTCTCAAAAATATTTTTTCTTCACACAATATTTATGATTTATATACCATGTATGTTATTATATTTTTATTCTGGGAACCCTAGTGATTATTTAAGAATGAAATCATCATTTAATTATTATGAAACCCATTTTAGTTTCCATACATAATTTAATATAAATTATTATTTTACATGTTATATGGCATGAAGGATTATGTACATGATAAAATGTGAATAGTGCGACCATAATTATATAACACTACAATACATTGGTTAATTTGATGAATATCATGAGATAATGTGAAATATGCTTGAACATGATTCTATCTTGGTCCACAATAATGATGATGTAATTATTGGGCATACATGTTATCTGTGAACATGATGTTATCTTTTTTCACATCTATATGTGGTATTGGACCACTAATACATGATGTTTCATTTTATTGTATAGCCATATTCCATGAATTTACATAATGCTTCTAATCACGATTATGATGATGATATTATGCATATTCTATTATTTAGGTTATTATACTCGCCCCAATTTATGTTGATTAATGCTATTATATATCTTTCTAGGACATCCAATTCTTGTATTTACATCCTTAGGTGATTACTTATACTAAAGAGAAAATGGGTGGCTTTAAGTATCAAGAGAAGAAGGAATTGAATAATGTTTATTTTTTTATACAAGTGTCATATTTGGTAAAAAAAATTATCATTACACTAAAACATTGGATCCCAGTTTGGAAACTATATTATATTGATTATATATAAAATGATGTAATATGAATATAATTAATAGTAGGTTCTCTATTCACATTATCTCATTCGTTCATCAACATAGGCAAGAGGTTGTTGATTATCAGTGTGGGTATAAGCTCTGTTAGTGTGGGGACTAAACCTTTATTATCATATCATTTATCAAATAATATAAATAATTATACTAATTAGTGTAACATTCATAAATATGGATAACCATTATTTAATAAGGAATGTCACCTATCCAATTATGATTAATTAATACGATACACATCTTGAATTCCAAAAAAGTGGTCAATTATTGTAGGATAAAACGAAATAATTCTATTTAAATCTCTTAATGTATGTTACATATTTTTTCTATCTCCATTTTCATAAATTGTACCATATAAAATGAGAACATCTCCCAATCATGTCACCCTATTCATCATTTCATCACACATATTTAATTATCAACAATAGATTAGAGTAGTAAAACCTAATAGGACACCACTAATGTGTAGAAAATTACTCTAAACATATATAATATTTTTATTCCATGATAATAATAAATGAAAAAAATTAAAAAACATGTACAAATAACCCATGTTATAACAATGAAACTACAATCCACATTTCTATTTAATATACCAATATGATGGAATTATGGTAAATGGTCTTCTTAAAATACTAAGAACTATTCAAAACATTGTAAACAGGTCACGTGATATCATTCAATCATCAATTGGTACTATTACTTTATTTCCCAAGGGAATAATTTTTTGGCATGTCCATAAGCACCTTAAATTAATTGAAATACTTATTTTTCATAATGATATCATGCTCCAACATTGTGTAGGGTTCCACTATCTTATTGTTTTACATTCCATGTGCACAAATACTATACAAGTAAAACATTCAATAATGTACCCCCCCTCATTATTACCAAGAAAAAACACTAATTAGATGGTATTTTACATAACATGGTTGATTTTCACTTGGATATTAGATCAAATACTCAGTATTATTTATCAAAAAAACATAAAACATCATTTAACATGATTAACCATAGAAACAAAATAATATATAAATACCCATCAAAATAAGGATCATATGTCTGTATGAATAAAATAAAAACAATCATAAATACAACCCATAAATAAAGAGAAACATACCATTCCAATAAAATATTAATTAATACAAGAAGTTTATATAATGTCCTAAAATTAAGAAGAGCATACAACTTCATTTTTTATCGAGAAGATATATTTTCTTCAAAATTCAAATACGAATCTTTTCGAACATCCCAAAATATCGTCTCCCACATGAAGGATGTCTACCTGGGTTTCTATTTAATATAAAAAAATGAAAATGAGGATTAAATAGAATTTATATGGACCATGTTTTTTCTATAATAGTATACATTCAATAGAATAAATTTAGAGGTATGTTAAAATGGGTTCCCAATTTACCACTTCCAATAGAAAATCAAGAATGGGGCATGAAATCCTCACCAATTCAATATGATAACATAATTCCAAGATGTAACACCCCAAGGCCACAAAATATATTCCATTAAAAATAATTTTTATGATTTCCTACATAGTAATGATAAAATTATCTTAGGTTGATTTTTTTGGAATTTTTCAAAGGAGGTTAATTTATTTATGATTACTGATAAAATATTTCATTTAGTGAAAAAAAATATTTTTTTGAAGTGATTATTTGTGTTAAATGACAATTAAAATTGGTTCATAATGTACAAATAAAAAAATTTAAATATATTAATCCAAATTAGATCATTTTAATATTTTTTATTGAAATGAGACATACCTACATTTTAATGTTTTGAATATTTTTTGCGTTAACAAGTTCATTCTAGTGACATCTACGAGATTAGAGTTAAAATAAATATAGTATATTTTGTGAAATGTATATAGAAAAACATAAATTAAAATTTTAATTTTGAATTTTATTTATAGTATAATAATATAAATTTAGTTTTTTAACAAAAATATTAGAGAGAGGGATATAAATTAATTGGGGTGATTAATTTAAAATTAAGCTTAAAAAGGGACTAAACCTTAATTATAAGGAAAAAAATTACCCATAAACCATTTAGAAGGCCTTTGGTTAAATTTAGTTCGATCATATCCTCTCATAGTAGTAATTTTATAGGTTATTGGGATAATATTTAATTAAATTTCTTTATATGATATGTTATGTGAGGAATAAGGGGAAAAGGATTCCTTAACTATAATATTTATAAAACATTCTGATTTGGAAAAAACAACATGTTTTCTATTATAAATATAATTTTGAAAGATAAATGTGTTATTTTTTATAAATTAAATTATCATTAGTTTTTATAGAAAAACTGGTTTCTTAAAATAATTTTGAAAGACAATCAGAGTGATTATTAAGGTAATAATTAACAATAATAAAAGATACTATAAATATTAAAAGTGATAAAAATTAATGAAATTATCATTTTTTATAATGTTTTAGGATTCATATATCATTTTACATAGATTTTAATGTAGTATAATTTAATTAAAATATTTCTTTTGATAATATTAAATTAAAAATATATAAATAATGTCAAAATTCACATTAATGTTATTTTACAATAAATAATATTTTATTGAATTATTTTCAATTAAAAAAATTATTATTAGATGTGAATTTATTAGTACATAAATATCAAATATATTCAATTAATTTACAAATATATCTTTTATAATTAATTTATAGAACCATAGATAGTAAAAACATTGTTATATCATTCCTTAATAAAGTAGTGTTATTTCATTTTACATTCACTTATTTTAAAACTTATTTCCAACACACATAAAATTTTAATGTTGTAAGTTGATTAACATATTTTAACAAATAGGGTAAATATTTTATCATAAATATCACATTAATATAGTCTTATTTATTATTTTACTTATGTTAGAAAACTAAATACTTCAATAAAAATGAATATGATACAATTGGGGAATCATAGATGTTAAGGAAAACATTTTAAAATTCTAATATATTTTTTAGTGGAGGTTATTCAAATAATTATAATACTTTAATCCCTTATTTTACTAGTATTAGTCACCTTATGTATGGTATACCTCACAATAATGTATTCCTTTTAGAATTTACTAGAATGACATCCCCACCATTATAAAAGGAATTCAATATTTCTGTTCCTCAAACCCCTAAAGACACATTGGTTCATCCAAAATCCACAAAACATGTTTACCAACATCCATAACCTCATCATAGAAGCTCTACTTTTGGAATTATTATATTAATATATTCCCATTTGTTCAAACCAATAGGATATACCAAAACAATATTGGTTATTCATCCTCTCACTTCTTTGTATTATTTTTATTATACAACCCCTCATATGTTATTATTCCAATATTATATAATATCCTAATTATATTAACAATAATGATTTGTTTTATTATAATTTTCAATCATTCACATAAAAACACATCAATACAATGGGTAAAAAATTTACCATTTTAGAATAAGATGAACTACCACCTCACGAAACCATTTTGTTCATTTTTCCTTTTCCACCATGAATAGTCGTAAATATTTAGAAAAAATATATTATTATACGTGATATATTATATTTATAATATATTTATACTTATTTATTATTTATATAATAAATACATTGATGTGTTCTTTATTTATGGTTTATTATAGCATTGTTTTTTGGACGTGTGCACTACGCCCTCATTAAAGTGTGGTGATATGTTGGCACACAACATGGAAAATATTAACATATTTATTAATTTAAAATATTTTACATTAATAACATATAAATGATATTAATTATATCATTATGTTATAACAAATATAACATTCCATTTTCCTCATTATCATTTTCAAACACGAAAATGTTGAAAACATCAACCGTGTATGTGTGGACTATCATCTCTTCAAAGAGATGTAATTCTTTTTACATCACAAAAATAATATATATGAATAAATGATTAAATAAAATTATATATATTATATAATTATAATTCTATAATGATAAATGTTACATAACATTTATCTAAAAAAATTCATCAAAAAAATGGGAATGTTACTCATGCATACGTACAACCTACAATCACCATAATTCAAACATTGGTTTTTTTAGAAGATTGGTTTTAAAATAATAATATATATAAAAATATAACAATTATTTAATTATTATTATTCTGGAGATATTTATATAATGTCCCCATTGGATATAGTTGACCTATCTAAGATGTTATAACACACGAACTGAAATAAGTTAAAACACCTGATGTAAATTTAATTGATTATGTTGTTATATAAAAAAATTTATAATGGAAGTACAAGAAATCATTAACATGAAAAATTTCATGATGAATTTAAATAATAAAGATAAATTTATTTTTTTGGAATTTAAGGACCCACGTGAAATATTGGACAGAAAGGAAATATTTTTTATCTTAATTTTTACATTTATTACATAATTATCATATTCACAACATAATTATTTTTTGGGGTGCATCCACTTCCCCTATTGATATATTATATCATGGAACATTTTATCTTCATTTTATCCAAAACCTTAATTTTATTTTATTCCTTCATGTGGATCATGATTTAAATATTCTATGTGTTCTGGGAAAAATTAGAATGTTTAAATTTTATTTTCCTCAAGAATGTGCTTAATGATAACCTTGATAGTACAACTATCATGTGTGATTATTAACATTCTCCTAAAACAAAAATGTATTTATGATAATTTTTATGGTAAATTACATTTCTCTTAAAAATCCAAATTCTAATGTAATTGATATTATTATTTCTTAAATTGTATAACATTTTACGTTCCATGTTTACCTTGATAGTTATTTGATTAACTGTGGAATTATTGATAAATAAGTTTCATCTATTCAATAAAGATATTTGATATAGAACAATGTAAACTATTAAATAATTTATTTTTTATATGAGTAATTATTGGGATATGTATGAAAAAGGTGGGGAATTATTATAGATATCCCCTCAATTCATTGGTTGTCTTATGAGACAAATTACATTTAAAACTTAGATAGCTTTTATCCTGATATGGTAAACAATATTTTCAAACTTCTTTCTAGTAATAGTTCCTTGTACCTAGGAGAGATGAGTTGTAAAAAATAATAATTTCTCCAATTCAGCTTCAATGATTATTTATCCATGAGATTCTTCATCAACATATCAATTTATTCTTTCATATTCACCCCATTAATTAAATGGAATGAGTTTTCTATTTCTTACCATTTCATATTAATGTTACCCTATCTAGTTATTCGAATGGAAAGTTTTATCAATAATTGACCATTCAATTTTGATTTATTCTCATTAATTCACTAATTATTATTCATTACATACACTTACCATGAATTTTATCTCACCATTATTATGTTTTCATTTCCTATGTCATGAGATGAGTCATTTGAATGAGTTTCAAGGATGAAATTTATTTCATTTTATTACGTATCATGTTTGTATCTCCTATTTTCCTATGTTTTATGTGTATCATGCATAAAATCTAGCATTCCAATGAAGCTAAAAAATTTGATCCTTCATGATGTTTATTCCTTATTATCATGCCAATTTAATAAAATAATGCACCAACTTTTGGATTCTTGGGTCACTATGTTTTAGTTGATATCCTAGGATATTTAAAAAAACCTTGTGAACTACTTAGAGAAAACACATATTATATAACTTGACCTAAATAAATAATTTTCGTATAATTATAGAAGTACATCCAAGAATTTAGTTAATGTAGTGATTTCTTTGGGTCTTTTGAGAAATACATCACTTTCTTGATGCTACTAGTGGAAGAAATTTTGGTATATATGTACCCAGGGGTATATATTCTGATGATTTCATGACCCATCCCCCGAGGCCTTTACTGTGAATTTCCCTAAGCCCACCTCTTGAAGGCCAGGGGTTGGTGACTAGCGTTGAAGGAATCGACCTACAAATTTCAACTGTTTTCTTGAGTACATGTACAAACTCACACACAACCAGCCACCAAAGATAAAAAATATAAAATTTCAAGACACTAAATAACTAATGACTTAAAAGTAAAAACATTAGGTTAAATGGTTCACAATAGAAACCCAATAATAGAAAAAATGAAAACAGGAAAATAATATGAAACTTTGATAGATATCTACTGGAAACCACACATGATGGGTAATTATAGAGTAGCTTCTAGAAGCAGTAAAAGCATGTCCCGCCTGCCTGCCCTTACTGAGCACTGCCCAGTCCTGGGCCTCCATGTCTACCACCATGTCATCAGTCATCTACACTAAACACAACTTGTGAAGGAGAAGCCTGTGCATTGGTGTGTAAATAAATTCTCAGTAAAGACCCTAAAACCAACTCGTGTCTCACAGAAATTCACAATAAAATTCACAAAAAAGATCCCAATGATTAGAGTCACTAGAGCCAACTCAAAAAAGGTATAACATACTTTATTGATAGAAAAAACCAATGTATTCAAAGAGTAAACATCAATTTCTACAAATTCACTCATCCATGATGTGTTATTTAAACAATCTAGGAAGCCTAGACTTATTCAGAAGCTGAGTCACGAAGTCTCACTTATAGTTGTATCATGAAGTCTTACTAGGTAGCTGAGTCACAAAGTCTCGTTGGTAGCTACGTCCTTGAGTCTTATTCTGTAGATGATTTCTGATGTCCTGAGGATAGAAGAGTCACAATGTATTTTTGGGTAGTTTAGTCATGATGTCTCACTGATAGATGAGTCACAGAGTCTTGATGGGTAGCTGTGTTACACAGTCTCGCTGTGTAGTTGAGTATCACAGTCTTTCTAATAGCCGAGTCACAGAGTCTCATTGGGAATTTGAGTCATGAAGCCTCACTAGGTCAACTACTGTGAAATATTAACTATAGGATTGCATAAGGATTGCATCATCACAGGGGTCCTAATGCCACATAGAGTGCTTCAATCAGACACATTGTTTTTTAGATACGTCCCTTTTTATAAATAGGGGTCAGTTGTGTCCTGCCTGGTCCAAGTGGTTTAGACCATCCTAAGAAACCCAAATTGGGGTCCCACATAAACCAATCCTATCTGAATGGCCCATTGAATAGGCCCATTGGACCTTACTGGACTTAGAAGAGGTGGGTTGTGGGTCCAGTCTATTTTGTTTCCCAAGGACACAAAATATATCCGACCCGGCCAGCACTGGCAGTTGGTCAATTTTCATTGCTAGGGCTGCCACATGGCCTAATATTTTCCCATCGGCTAAGTCCGCACAAGAGGTCAGTTCTGCTGGCCCTACTCATCCCGGTGGGCTAGATGGTTCGACCCATATTAGCACAGCTGGTCCAGTGGGGGAGTGAGTGGCCAGTTAGCCAGCCGCCACCTTTTTCACACTTCGCCTGCATGGAGTGGCCCGCTTCTCCTACATGGAGGTAGGCATGTGAAGTGTCCATCCATCCACCATGGTTGATGGGACATGGAATGCACCGAGTACTCTTCCACTGCCATCACGGCCGACAAGAGCTGATCGCTTGCCTCGCATGCAGTCTCCCCTCCTGCCTGCGGCTGTCGGCACCACCGCACCAGAGAAAAATTTTGTAGGCCATCAGCTCTTCTCTGGTGGTATGATTTATATTTCACATATTCCCTTGGGACTCTAGAGTCATCGACATCACTTACATGACCTTGTATCCAACTTGTTTCTATTTTGAGGTTGTATCTATAATGAACAAACACAAACATGGGCTCAGGCCTCTTTCGTGTTGTCTCGCGCCCTCTACATTTGAATTTTAAAATCATAGGGGAGGATGAGGATCATAGTTCCATAAATAATAATTAAATCCCAGATTGAAAGCCCAATAAGAACACTCTCCTACAAAAATGAATGATTTGCGGATCAACATGTTCGTGGGTAAATCCACGTTCGTCGATTTCTTATTTTGAATGGTAAAATTAGAATTAATTAAACCCCTACCTTGATTATTGATTTGTCATAGACATGGGATGATTCTTTGATCTATCATCTCTCATCGAACCTTTATCAATATTTTTCATTCATTTTCTCTCGAATAAATCCCCCCAATGTTCTTAAGAGAGGAATTTCACTATGGGTTATCTGGAGGAAAATTCCACGTTTGATTTCCCAACAAGTTATGTCATTAATAGAGAAAATCATTGCAGGGTTTCTGTTACACTGTTTCATTAATTAAACTTCATGTTTGTTTCCCTCCCGATAAAGAGTCTCATTAAAGGGGATCATCACTACCTCATCATCAAAAGTTTGTGTTGGCGTGCCGCCACACAATGGTGAGAAATGAAAAATAAAATAACATTAGTAAGATATTTTATTATTTTCAGAAATGATTGAAGACTATATTTTCATGTTGATCCTCACTAGTCTATGTAAAGTCCTTCCATGGTGAATCTTGATGTTCTGAGTTCAACAGTGCCTTCATAATTTTGATCTGAACACCGTTTTAAAAGTTAGAAAAACCCACTCACACTTTTTATAAATGAACATTAGATAAAATATCTCTAAAATTAATTCTCACCCTCGACCCATTCCGGTCAAGTTTAGGCTCTTCCTAATGGGAACACATCCTCATGAGCCCAATGGTATTCTCAAATTTCCAATCCATGTTACAGTTTAAAAGTTATAAGTATTTGAAAATAAAATAATAGTTACATAAATATTTTTTTTATGTCCAAAAATTAACTTCCACTGTTGGATCATTCCATTCAATTTTAGGCTCTTCCTAAAGAAATAATACCCCCATGATATCAATAGTGGTCTCATAATTTCAATCTGATTCACCTTTCATGATTTATAAGAATTTGAAAAATATAATAATTATATTTAATTGTTTTATTTACAGTTATTCCATATTCGAGATTTCTCACTGGATACCGGTACCGACTAATATTATGTTTCACCTAGGGTAAAACTGCCATACTAAACACAACAATGGAATCCAATTTCTATTTTGTGTACCCATTTATGTGTTATTCCACATATTCAAGAAAAACACCCACGCACGCTATTAAACTCTTTACATTTTTTAAAAATCATTTTGGGGACATCAGGCCTCAGAATCACTCATCGTCTCAATGCCTGGTCTCAAAATAATTCCATATAACAAAAAAATTACATGGAATTTATGAGAAATTACATTACTCCACCCTTTTAGGCTTGACGTCCTTGTAAGTAAAAACAAGGCTAAATGAACAAATGGGGGTACTAATAAAGAATCTGAGCCTACCGATCCTATGTGATCACCTAGAGATTCTCATGCTACCCTCAAATGCAGACTAGTGGAATCATCTATCCCTAAAGGACCTTCTTTTTTCAATCCACTATCTCCACTAGAAAATACACAAATGCCCCCCCCATGGACAACGCACAGCTCTCCATAATCGATGACCTACAGTGGATGTTGTATGTACCTCTTCAGATGAGACACATGAAAAACATCATGCACCCAGTGCATTAGTGGGTGGAGAGATAGGTGGTATGCCACCTCTCCAAATCAGCTCAGAATCTAAAATGGTAGGATGAACATCGAAGAAAACAAGCTTCCATGGACAAATCTCTACAATAACCATCGGGGTAATACCCGAAATAAAACATGGTCTCCCTCCATGAAGTCCAAGGGCCACTATTTTATATCTGAATTTCATTTCTGTCTGATCTTGTGTTGTCCTTATCTTCCCTTGGATGATCTGCACCTTATCAGTTGTAGCCCATACCAACTCTGGACCCATCAGTGGACTCCCCTGGTTATGTCCAGCATAGAGCTAATATGAAAAGATGCTCATACAATGGCTCGAACAGTGCATGCCAATGGTGGAGTGATAAATGTTGATGTATGAATACTATAAAACTGGAATGTGGTCCTCCCATGTATGACCAAAAGTAAGGACATAAGTACGAAGCCTTTCCTCCATGGTATTTATTTTCTACTCTATCTGACCATCAGTCTGCAGGTGAAAGCATGTTCTCAAGCATAACTGAGTCCCAAATTCCTTCTATAATCCATTACACAATCGGGATGTTAGGCGTGCATCATGATATTAGAATATCTTATATGGAAATCCATTGATTCTAACTATCTCCTACACGTAGAGGTGTCCTGAACCCTTTAATTAACTCTTCTATCAAATGGGTAGGAAGTAGGCCGACATGGTGAGTCGGTCTATGATCACCCTTATGGTATCATGAAACATACTTGGCACTTCTTTCTTCATCCCTGGCCACTAGTACTAACATCAGAGATCCTGGTACATCTTCTCCACTATAGGTTGTACCGCCGAAGGGGGGGTATGAAACTCCTTCAAAATTTCCAATCACAATTCTACTTGTACACTTTGCAGTACAATGGATATTTGAAGCAAGGAAAACTTCCCTAAGACCTAATCTAGTAGTTGTGAACTTGGTATCCTACTGAGAGACTCCTCTACAATGTTTCACATGCCATGAATGTAGACTACATTGATGTCATAGTCCTGGAGGATCTTCTTCTATCATCCCTGTCTCAACTTCTTAAATTCAAACATGCACCTTTCCATCCATGAGAAGTAATCTCCTTTTTAACTGACTAATTTCCCCATCGACCCTTTGGTAATGGGTAATCATCCTCAAAAACCACTTGGTAAAGTTTCATTAATACAAAAATAACCTCAATCACTAGGACTTAATAAGACCTTCCTCTACTTGTCCTCCACCTATGCCGCCTGCTCGCAATGCTCTATGAAATACGTTCAATATACTGATATGGATATTGGTTCCATATTGGGGTGTAAAACGATGTAGAATTCCCACTCTATATGGGGAGGTAATCCTGTAAATATCTTTTGAAAGGACATTCCCGCACTCTACCACAAATATTTGGAACTAAAAACTCAAAACATCCACTACCATGAGCGTAAGGTTCCCTGACTCTGGTGTGATTGTTTGCACCCACTTATTCATTATTTTATCCCATGCATCTTGGGATTCATTTTTCACAAACCAAAGAAAACCGCATTATAAAACTGTTAATATACTGTATCCTTTTCCTAAAACATTCAATCAGAGCATGAAATGTGGATGACTAGTCCGTACCAAAACTAACGTTGTAAAGCCTTGATGCTACTACCATGAGGATCCATCCAAAACTCTCACATCAAGGGTTAGATCATACTATTGGAATAATTGTGATTATCGAGTCTCCTCCCCACGTTATATCCAGACATAAGGATCAAGTCAATGATTTATCCTGAAACTCTAGGTATTAAACAAGATTCGTGACTAGAATAAATTATTAGGACAAATGTCTATTAGTGTGAATGCTAGTAGTAGACACAGAATATACCTGAAATCATTCATAGAGCCCTTGGTTCATACTCCTTGAACATATGCAGCTACTCCAATCCCATGTCCTTGATCTCCTTGAGTCGGGTGGGGACAACATTAGGGTGGTGGTTGTAAAATGTCGAAATGTATACCACCTCATGCTGCTCCCAAACATCCTCTTCCATGTATGATACCCTATACCTTCACCTATCCAAGCCACATCCTCTTCCCAAAACATTTTACATGTTAGGTCTTTGAAACTGATGTCAGTTTCTTGTTTTCCCACTACTGAAATTCATTGTTTGTATCAGCTCAACCAAAGAACAAACAACCAAAAAGGTTCTCTCTAGTATTATAACATAAGTAGGAATGCATATAGTAATAAGGTTGGCTCGGATATCCCTAAACACATCTTATTCAAAGGTCTGAGCCCTGAAGCAGTGGTCGTATCATATTCATCGAGCAACTGGAATGGTCGGTATTCCTCGATGAATACTCTGCTATATAAATTTCTTCCTACCGAAGCTGTAGAATATCTTGGTCACAAATGCACATAGATTTTATGAAAATAAGCCCCTTCTTTGTGAATAGTTTTCTAGATCTGTCCACTGAAAAGTTACCTAATCATATGATCATGTAGTCTAAACCCGATCATCTTCTTGTTGAGCAATTTAGAAGGCTCACTACTAGGTTCTCCATCAAATCTCATGGTTTCTTTGATAGATGGAAACTCATCCACCACCTCGAGCCATTCCATAGCTACCTATATGTCGGGCTCCCCTTAGAACCTAAGGGGTATCTACCACTGAAAATTTTGTAAGTAACGGAGACTACATATGACCTCTACCAGTGGTGCCAGAAGTAACTGCATCCCAAGAGGTAGTGGTATAGTTGTGAAACCTCCTAGAGAAACCATATCAGGAAAATGTCCTTGCACTAAATCCTCATCACTATGTGGACCATCCTCAGGGTCACAGACTGGAATATTGCCCGGCTAGCTACATGGAGGCATCTTAAATGAGAGTCAAGAAGAATTGGGGTCAATTTAGTATACCTGGGGAGGTAACTCTAACTCAAAAAAGATCATGGAAAAAACACTCAATGATTCATGTGACTAATTTTATCATGTACCTGGTCAGAAAAAAAAATTCAGGGTCTTATGCTTATGGATACATTGGCCATCGTACGAACAATGGAACCCCTAGTATAGAATGCGAACATTAAAGACATTACATTGTTGCCTCACGCAAATTTATAGACTTTTAATTCTTCTGGTATAACTGACCACCATTGATAGCACATGGTCACAACCCATCCCCCTGGGGCCCGTGTCATAACCCACCCAAAACAACCCTCCCAAATGCCATGGGATGGAAACTAGCGTTGAATTCATCAACCTGCAAATGGGAGGAATTTTAGAAAGAACATGTATTCACACACTCACAACCATGCCCCAAAGCTAGAAAAAGTAAACATGCATGTCACTAAACCGCCACTAGGTAAAAGTAAAAATTGTAGGTCAAATGGGCCATAATACAAACCCAACAAAGGAAAAACTTAAAAATAGGAAAATACATGGAGGCATAAATAGGTGCCCGTTGGAAACACCAGATGATGGGAAAGTATAGAGTAGATACTGGAAGGTGTAGAAGCACATCTCACCATCTTGACCTCACTCGAAACCACATAGTCCTAGGCACCATAGTCCTTCTGCCAAGTCGTTGGATATCTACATCGGACACAACATGTGTGGGTGAAGCTCGTGCATGGGTGAGTAATGAAATACTAAGTAGGGTCCCCAAGACCAGCTCAATCTCATAGAAATCCAAAATGTAAATAAGAAAAGAGTTCAAAAAGATTAGAGTAACAAGAGTAAGCTCAGTACATGTATATCGTAATGTGTTGATAGAAAATCCAATGGTTTAAAAACAAAACATAAATTTATACCAAGGTACTCATCCCCAATGAGTCTTTTAGTATATTTATGGTTTCTAGGCCAATTCAGTAGATGATTCATGAAGTCTCGCTGATAGATGAGTCACAATGTCTCACTGGTTAGTGGAGTCACAATGTCTCGCTAGTAGTAGAGTCATCGAGTCATGTAGGGTAGCTGAGTCATGAGGTCTCTCTGATAGCTAGGTCACAATGTCTCTCTAGGAACCTGAGTCATGATGACCCACTGACAGGTGAGTCATGGAGTCTCGCTATGTAGGTGATTCACGAAGACTCATTTGGTAGATAAGTCAAATGTCTCGGTGATAGCAGAGTCATGTAGTCTCGCTAGGTAGCTGAGTCACAAACCCTTACTGGGTAAACATCCATTAAATATTACTTAAAGGATTTCATAAGGACAATCCCATCACATGTGTTCCAACTCCATAGACGACGCGTATATCAGACACACAATATGGGAGATACATCCCTTTTAGTAAACATCGGTCGATTGCTTCTGGGCCCAGTCTGACTAGTTCGAATCATCCTGACCAACCTGAAATGGGGTCTCTCATGAACCAATCCTATCAGTCATTCCCATTGTCCTGGACCATTGGGCCTTGTAGGATCTGGCTGAGGTTGGTTGTGAGTCCAGTCCTCTTGGTCACCCAGTGGCACGAAACTAATCTGAGCCTACACACACTGGAGGGCTGATCTCTTTTCCATGTCCAAGCCCCCGTGTGGCCTAACATTATCCCATTAGATCGGTATGATAAGACTGATCGGCTCAAATGTTGAGTCGGGATGCTCGGGTGCCCCGGTCTATTAGCCTGGCATGACCTAGTGGGTTAGAGGGTTCAACCTGGAGGATCTCGGCTGGTCCAATTCATCCCAAACCGGCTCGGCCGATCCAATTGGGGTGTGCGTGGCCGGTCAGCTGGCTGCCCCCTTGTCTACATGTGGCCCAAAAAGAGTGACCCTATCTTTATAAATGGATCCAGGATAGTGCCACATCCATCTATCTACCTCTGCCAGCGAATCCCACAATATTTTTCCACTCATCCCACACATAGTGCCCAAGGGGGTGTTGCCTCCCGCCTACTGTCCCCACTAGTCACCGGCGACACATTCTGCAGGCCACCGGTTCTTCTCTGTTGGTCCGATTTTGATTACTCTAACTCCCTTGGGCCTCTTGGGTTTCCAACATCACTACCACATCCTTGGATCCACCTTTCCACCATTTTGAGGTTGCATCAACGAATAAGTCACAATCGGTGGGGCTCGGTTTTTGTTCGTGTCGGCCTGTTCCATCCGCATAACAATTTTAAAAACACAAGGGAGGGTTTGGATCATAGTTCCATCAATAACAATTAAATCCTAGATAAAAAACCCATGAATGACACCCTTCGGAAAGAATGCACAATCCACAGATCAATCTGTTCATGAGTTGATCTGTGTCAATCATTTTATAATTAATAATGTGAAAATCCAAAAAACATAATCCCCCACCTGTATTGAGGATTCATCGTTGACATGGGGAGAATTTACAAGTCATTGTTGATCCTCGATCAATTAAAATTTGTCTTCCTTTTTCGTCTCCCGTATCCATTCCAACGGTGTTCATTGACAACATTCGTTAGAAGTAAATTTCACTATAGGTTCACTCGATGTAAATTGCACATTTTATTTATGAACTTGTTATCTCATTAATAGTGAAACACATTGTAGCATTTCTGTTACACTGTTTCATTAACAAAAAAACGTGTCAATTTTACACTTGTTAAGGACTCTCATTAAATTAGATCATCATCACCTATCTGACACACCACAATACGAGTGTTCCACTGCTAAATGGTGAGAAAATAAAATTAAAATAACTTTCTTATGATTTTTATTAATATCTGAAAAGTCTGAAAACTATCCTTTCCAGTAAACCCTCTCCGGTGAAAGTTAATTTCTTCCTAGGTGAATCCCGATGTTATGATATTAACAGTGCCCTTGGAATTTTGATCTATGAACTAGTTTAAATGTTAGAAAACCAGCTCGCACGTTTATTTAAATGATCATTAAATCAAACTGTTCAAAAAATTAATATTCACCCTCGACCTGCCCTGGTCGAGGTTAGGCTCTACCTAATGTGAAAATAACCTCAAGAATAAATGGTACTCTTAGATTTTCAATCCCAGTTACCATTTAGGAGTTATAAGGATTTAACCATAAAATAATGTTTAATTAATTATATTTTTTACGGCAAAAAACTAACTTCCACTGTTGGCCTATGCTGGCCATTGTTAGGATCTTCCTAAAGGAAGAATACCCACACGGGCTTAATGTTGGTCTCAAATTCTAAATCTGAGTCCCCATTCATTAGTTATATGATTTTGAAAAATAAATAATTTTATATAATAATTTTATTTACAGTTATTCCATCTTTGTGTTTTCACACAGGAGGCTTATGCCGACTAAACATAATTCACACCTATGATAAACTCACTATTCTGAATGCAACAATGACCTCAAATTTTGGATCAGAACAACCGTTATTGATTTATTCATATTTTTTAGGAAAACTAATTGCACACTATATTTAAATGTTAAATGTTTTTTCTTGATCATTTCAGGCACTTCAGGCCTCAGAATCGCTCTTCATCTTTGGGCCTAGTCTCTAAATAATTCCATATGATAAAAAAATTACAAGGAATTTATAACAAATTATAGATGAAGTTCATCTATCATGAATTAGAGTAACATGGTACATGACAATGGGCCTTACTATGTACTTGGTTTGACAATACAAGGGGATGCACTTAATATAAATCTTGTTTCCTTTAAAAAGCATTATGATGGATGTAAAAGAAAATATCTTTACAATGAATCCATAATTATAATTTTTCAGATTTGATAAACAAAATTTTTTCAATATATTTAACATATTTTTCTAATTTTGTGATAATAAATTATGATATGATTTAATCTAGTGTTTACTATCATTTCAAACTAGCGCCTTGTAGAAGGAAAGTGAACCTCACCAATGCACCTGATCCAATGAGTAAGATAAATCAAATATTTCATGTTATTATGATAATATTATGAAGTTCAATTTCCTCCCTATCATTATAATCACACGAGGGCACAATATCCACTGATAATGAGATGGGTAAACGATTCTCCAAGTCCTATTGCTTTGATGGGAATAAATAAAATAAGTGGATGATATCTCAAAATAACTATAATGGGATGATGGGAAAGAATAATTTTACCACATTTGATAAATGTGTCAAGAAACATCCAAGTACTTGACTAAAGGAAATGGTAGTTTTTTATAACTGAATTGAAAAAGGACACCAAGTACATTATTTCAAGAGAATGAAATAAAATTCAAATTTTCAATGCATCCACGACAAGGATATGGGACGCTATGAAAATAAATTTATCATTTGTCTATGGAATATTCCCTATAAGAGGCTAATTGATCATGGTTATTATAATTTTACAATCACAAACTATGATGAATGATTAATGTTCTTATTTTTGGATTCTTGAATTTTTCCGCATGAGTATTTTATTGTTTATGCACTACTTATATGAATTACAGAGTATATAAAGATTGTACTACTATGCTTTTCAATCAAGTAGTTAATGGTTTGTTTGACTGGTAATGATTTCCAAGAAAAGTGAATCATTATAATGGTATTTTTGGGATGAAAACATGGTTGATTGAAATATAACCCTCAATATGTTCATAATGTTGAATAAATTGTATTTTAATAAATAAATGATTGATTTCGATATGTTTATTGTACCTTGGAACTGATTACTAATTTTTTGAAATAGAGGTTTCTGTTATCATTGAAAGAGTTTACATCACTTTTGGATATAAATAATATATAAAATAACATATATTTTTGTTAATTAATGAATAAAAAATCATGTTTTATATAAGGGTTTATTTTAATTCATATAATTAAAACATTTCGTAAGAATACATGATAAAGTTGTTCAAATGTTCTGAATGTGATGATTAAAGAGCTACTTCATATTTATTAAACTCTAATGTTTTGTTCATTTGAACTTTCCTAATAAATTTTCAGACAACAATATGTTTTAAAATACAAACATCTATGAAATGTATTGAGTTGGATGTTCGATGAGTATTCAGAGGTTAATGAATTACATCCCCATATGCCACATAATATTGTATGAGATGAAGTATAAATATTTCAAGGCGTAAGCAAAGGATATGATTATGTCTATAAAAACCAATGTTTAATTATATCCTTAGAGTGTTAAATAGTTTATATTATATAATAGATAAAGGGTTATTGAATCAAAAATTTTGTCATAGTGTAATCCATTTTTATATGAATTACCATTTTTCACACCTCTATATTTTGGTTTTGTGGTCTACATCAAAAATCATAACACATTCTCTATAACCCTCTTTCAGAACATGGTAGTTAGATTTCTCATCAGTGTCTAGGTTTTCACTTGTTTTCTCCTATTTTATAGCCAAATTTTTTGGTGAACATCACATTTCCCGTTCCTATTTATTTTTGTATTTTTGTTATTAAAACAATTTTTGATGTCAATTTTTCAATAATGGTATTTTGAACTATCAAACCCTATATTAAATGATCACGTTTAAATTATGGGGAAGAAATATAATTAAGGATGGTATAGTGTAACAAACCAAGACCATATAAAATTATTAATTGATAATAATTTTATATTAGATCATTTAATGCTTATATACAAACCCATGTTATGATTATGCAACAAAAAACACTAAGTGAGTTTGGGTTACTAGAAAAAACATGTTTTAACACATTTTAATTATAAAAATATTTTTAAATTAAATTTATACAATTTTATAAATTTTATATTTCCAAATAAACATCATTTTTGAATTGAAATTTTCAAAAACAGCTTCAGGTTAATTTTTGGTAATTTTTTAAAAGTTTATTTTTTTATGAATAGTGAACTATACTTTATTTTAATTAAAAACTAATATTTGATTGAATGATTATTAATGATAAATTATATTCTAAATTGGTTCTTAACTCAAAAATATCTGAATTATTCATATATTAATCAAAATATATATCATTGGTATCATTCTTATATTTATATTTGATATGAATACGTATTGAAAAATAAATCATTTTTACTATAAAACCCTTTTTTCTTGCTAGGTCTATGGGATTTTTGTTAGATATAATTTAGGCAAATATTTGAAATTAATATTCAAAAATGGAAATATTTAGTTGTAATATTTATTATATTTTTAGAAAAATAATTGTAACATTGTTTTTTGACCAAACACATTAGTGAAATGGAATAATATTAATAACAATTATTATGGTAAAAATATTCCCAAAAAGGAACTAAACGTTAATATTAAGGACCAAAAGGACATAAGCACTTATCCAACGGCCATTGAATGAAAATAATTCCACCATATTCCCAATAATTTTTAATTTTATGGGTTATTTGGATAATATTTAATGAAATATTCCTATATGATAATGTATGTGAGGGATAAGGGAAAAAAACCTTCCTTACATTTAACATTTATAAAATAATTAAATACGTGAAAATAAACAAATATTATGTTATACATGTTGATTTGAAAGATAAATAAGTTATTGTGATCTTTGTAATTTATAATTAGTTTTTAAAGATGAAATTGTTATTTAAAATGTTTAAGAAGCGGACATTAGATGATAATTTCATTATTAATTAAATAATATAAAGGATACAATACATATTAAAACTGATGTAAATTGATTAAATTATTTTGTAATTATTTTTAGACAAATATATCATTTTAAATATTCTATAACATTATATATATTGATTAAAATATAGATTAGATTCTTTTAAATTAAAAATTAATAAATAATTTCAATATTAACATTAAATCTTTTTTATAATAAATTATATTTCATTAAATTCCTTAAAATTAATAATAATTGTAAAGCCTGCATTGATATTTTAATGTCTCAGTGAACATCAAATATTGAAAATTAATGGAACAATTTCACTATTTAAATTAAATAATAGACCTATATATACGTAAAATCATTATTAGAATGGTTCAGATTAAAGAAGTGTTCTATCACATTCCATGAACTTGTTTTAATTAGGATATTTCCATTTAGATATATGGGAACTTACAGTCTCATATTCAGTATCACCATGTTGTTCCTCCTTGTCATTCACTATTTGAGGAGGTGTAATAACCAAGAATGGATGTAAGCTACACCACTAGCATCTAAAATTATAATTGAAATGAGCTTAACTGTTTGGATGCCTTGTTGAACAACCATGGGTGAGATGTTATGCTAAGGGAATGTGTTACAAAGGTCCCATTCCTAAGAGTTTAAACAAAATCAATGTAATAATACTAGAATAACTCTATCAATCTCTTTTGTCTCATGTTGTGATCCTTCAATGAAAATATGTCCTTGAACTGATTTTGATTGGTGTAGATGATAAACTGCTCACCCATTAGTGAGTGTCAACACATATTCCAAGGGAAGACTAATGATACTATCTCAAGGTAATCCGTTGAATAATTCTTCTCATGTGGTCTCAACTATCATGACCAATAGGTAATAATTTATTTCCTCTTCATTAGAACGCAACCAATAGTGGTTCCTTCTGCATCGGAAAACACTACATACTCAACGGCCTCCTCTGGAAATATCATTATAGGTTCACTCAACAAAATATGTCTCAACTAATGAAAATATTTATATGACATCTCTTCCAACATAAAAGGAATCACCTTGTGATTCAAATATCTCATGGTTTATAATATACAGGATAAATCATGAATGAATCTTTGGTAATATCTTTCTAACCCATTGACGCTCTACACCTCCATCACACTCTGTGGTGGCTCCAAATCTAAAACCACCTTGACCTTGGTTTGGATAACTGTCACTCCATATATTTAGATAACATGTCCCATAAAGTGGATGGAATGAATATAGAACTCAAAAATTGATATATTTTTATAAATTTGGGTCTCTTAGAGGATATCCATAACTATCCTCATGTATTTTATGTGCTCCTCCTCCGATGCCTAATACAAATGGATATCATAGATTGACACTACCATGAACACATCTATGTATGGTTGATGGATGTAGTTCAAGAGTCCCATGAACAATGCTAGGGCGTTCAACATGATAATGGGAATCATAAAGAACTCATTGTGATCATAGTTACATCAGAACACCATATATGGTATATCATCGTCACATACTCGCAACTGGTTATTTCATGACCTTAGGTAAATGGTCAAGAACTATCTTGACCCTCTTAACTGATTAAAATGGTCATCGATCACTATTGTTGTATACTTTTTCTTCATGGTCACCTCGTTTAAGCATTGGTAATCCACACAATGTCATTCTCTGATCATCCTTCTTGGAAAACAAAACATAAAGAGCCCAGGGTCAAATTCTGGGCCAAACAAATCCCTTCATATACAATTCCTCCAACTGCACCCTCACATCGTGATGCTCTATAGGATATATATGGTATGACATCACATATGTTAGTTCCATTCCATGGTGTAGAACAACACATTTTTCTATATGTTCTGGGTGTAAAACTGGAACGTCTTTGGGAAGACATCCTAATTCTCCCCATCCAATGCAAATAATGGGGAACTCACAAAATCCACTACACCAAGGTTTATGTCAGCCAACTAATGAGTAACAAACTACACTCTCCTATATATGAGTGCATCCTACTATAACTAGTATTACTTTTCAATTAAAAATTAGACTTGGGTTCCATCACTGCATACACAATGCACCCTTCATATAAAGCAATCAATCTATGCATGAACTATATATAACCAATCGATACCATGAATGTATTCATAGGGAATCATCGATACCCCCATGAGATTATGAGATAATATATTACATCCAATATTAATTTCACACTATTAGAATATGGGTGTGACCACTGAGTCTTCTCCCGTCAGTGTCTCCAAGCATAAGGGTCGAGGAAAATGTTCTATAGGAATCTCTATTTCACATACGAGACATGTGGATAGGAATGAAGGAATATAATCTATTTATAATAGTACATCATCTATGTTTGAAAATAAATATATCATTCATTTAATATTTGTAAAAACTTCTAGGTTATATTATTTGATAGAATGTAGCTTTCAAATCCCATGTCCTTTTTATTTGTTAGCCTAGCGTAGAGAACCTTGTGGTGGTGGAGGTAACAAGTCAAAACATCAACCAAATAATTCTTCTCTATAATATCCTTAGCCACACCGTCCACACTGAAAACATACTTACTTCGACTATTGTATCGTCCTCAGTGGACCATCCATAGTCTTTCTGTCAGTTTTAAGGTGGGTGGGAAAATCTCAAACGAGATGTCCCCTACCATCACTTGAGGAGTACAACCTCTCTCTTAGTTGACTGCACCCAACATATGATCCTTGAAATATAGATCTTATACCCTACAACCTCCTCTAAAAACATTTCACATGTCCAGGTCCTCCAAATAGGTGTTGACCCCCTACTTCAGAGATATATTCTCTTTCTCATCCACTACTGACAACAACCAGTTGTATCTTCTCAACCAAATAAACTCTCAACCACCAAATCTCACTCTAGAATCGCATATTATATAGTAATGAATATAGAGATAAAAATGTATTAGATGTATCTATTAAGACCATGCTCGAAGGTCTAATCCAGGAAGAACATCTCTGGAACCGTATCCATTGAGTACCTAAAGTGGTTGGTAAACCAAGATATATTAGAAGCTATTGTCATCTTATACTATTGGATCTGCACAAGATCCCGGATACATATATCCCATAGTGTAGATGGTGAGAAGAACACTCCGAAAAGGTGATCAAACACAATCTATGAAGAAGTTGTCTCTTCATAAGACTAGGTTACCAACCCCTTCCATCGCTTTGTTGATTCAAGTAGATTGTTCACTATAGTGAACACCATATGTTATGCTAGTTTACATACTAGAAAGAAATATTTGGTCACCACCTAATGCTAGTCCTCAACCTACAATGACCTAGGATCACCAGAAAACAAGAGGGGTCTATGACTCTAAAATTTATGATGTTGGATCATCCTACGCACCTAATCTGCTGGTACTACAGGTATGATGGGATTCTCTATATTTGGTTGTATGGTTGGTGCACCACCTTAAGGTAACAACCCTAGAAATGGTCCATTTAATAATGCCTCATCTCTAATGTTTAATCCTCAGTATCATCATGCTAAATCCTATCGTGTATACATTCTAGAGGAATCCTAATACAAAAAAGATGTTCCACAGTTAATCAGTATTTGTTGAGAGAATATCAATAATGAAATGGAAACCACAACACATTCCTATATAATTCATGTACAATTATTTTCAATACAACCATTGTTCTAATTTACATAGTCAAAAAGTATGTGATCAGAGTATAGGATTATGGATACTCCAACTTCTGCACCGACAGTGGTGTTTATGGTCTGAATGGAAAAGTAGAAAAACATAATAATTTTTTCACAATCCAATATCATATAATACCATCCATAAAGTAGAACTGACCGCTTCGATACCAATATTTCAGAACCCATCCCACTGGGGCCTGTTCCATGACTCCCTAAGCACATCTACAATTGGCTAGGTGCGTAAGACTAGAATCTTGTAAGAATATCATTGAAATGGGTGGCCATAGACTGAGTAATTATACACACACACACACACACACACACACAAACACACACACCCAAACACAAATATTCAAGCCCATACAATGAAAAAATTTGAAACAACTGACTACCTGGTTTGCATACATACAAAAAACATAACAAGAGTACAATAGGATGTAAAATTATGTAAATAGGGAGAAATACAAGCCAACCAAAAAGCATCTAAAACACAAGTCCAACCTGAATGTAAAGGGACTACTATGTGAAATCCAAATGAACACACCTTAGTCTCTCTTGTGTCACTAAAAGCCCTCTAGTCCTACTGTTCCAAGGACTCCTTCAAAAGGTCAATCTTCTTGCACAAGACACAACATGCGATAGAAATACTCTTATAATTGTGAGTAAAAAATACTCTTTAGGGAACCACAAATCCAAAATTCATAAAATAATGGAAATATATTCAGATCCAGATAAGAATATTTCAATAGTAGACATAATAAGAATATCAAGATACACTTAACTAAGACACACAATCTAGAGTTCAGTCACAACCATAGAATACTAGCTTAGCATTCCACCTAAATGATTCCATGAATCACTAATCAATGAGAATATACTCCTTAGTATGATATAATATATAACATCCATCTACGATTTACATCTCATAGAGACTTAATATTGTAAGTAACACACTAATAGTCTGAAGAGAATACTAGACACAGATTAGGATCAAATATAGGGCCATGGTGTGATACCCAAAAATCAATCTGGCTTAAAAATATATATAGGGAATTGACCTCTGTGTAGTGTTGGAAACGATGATACCAAGAACTCCACATGTGAAATCCAAATGAACACACCTTAGCCTCTCAGGTCTCACTAAAAACCCTCTAGTCCTACTATTCCTATGAATCCTTCAAAAGGTCAATCTTCTTGCACAAGACATAACATGTGATAGAAATACTCTTATAAGAGTGAGTAAAAAATTACTATTTAGGGAACCAAAAATACAAAATGAATAAAATAATGGAAATACATTTAGATCTAGATAAGTATATTTCAATAGTATATATAATAAGAATATCATGATACACTTAACTAAGACACACAATCTAGAGTTCTATCACAACCATAGAAAACCAGCCTAGGATTCCAACTAAATGATTCCATGAATCACTCATCAATGAGAACATAATCCTTAGTATGATAGAATATATAACATCCATCTATGATTTAAATCTCTTAGAGACTTAATATGGTAAAAAACAAACTAATAGTCTGAAGAGAATACTATACACAGATTAGGATCAAATATAGGGCCATGGTGTGATACCCAAAAATCAATCTGGCTTAAAAATCTATATAGGGAATTGACCCCTGTGTAGTGTTGGAAACGATGATACCAAGAACTCCACATTGTGGATGAAGATGAATTGAGGATCTCAATATGGTCCTTTCAAAGGAATTCAAAAAATTTTATCCATGAATTCCCACTGAAGGGATCATAGAACTAGGATTAAGATACCATTCTATACCAACCTTTAGGGAATGGATAAGGGGAACTATCCCTAAAATAATTTCCACGATTTTGAGGACAATAGATCCTAGCCATGTATAGAAGAGTAACCAATGTGAATAGTTATTCACATCACATACCTATACCCTCATTCCAACCCATGTCCACCAGTTGTGTTTCGGTACATGCGTGCAACCCTCGAACCCTTCCCATGTACGAGAACATTGGGTAACCGATGTACATTTTCTAGGAAATTTCATGCGAGGGAGTAATCTCCACATAGGTAGTCTATGTACTCCACCCCATTTCCATGTAATTCCCATGGTATATGAAAAGTAACCTGGGAGAGACCAAATGTCATGCGATAGAGGTCACCCACTATATGGTACATAAATTTCTCCCGAAACCCTAACCACCACTCACTGGGACCACATGGCGTGGAGATCTAGTTTATGAGTTGTGTAAGGAGATATTTTCATGAATCCATGATATGGTGTATATGTTATTCCTAGATCCTATGGACACTTATCTGATGATCATATTCCGAAAAAAATGATTATCTAATCCTATAAAGCCTATCTATCAGGGAATAAAACAATCTACATTTATATTTGAACAGATAATGAATTAGAATTCCATTCTTTATTGTACCGTGATGATCATGAAATTTGGAATCCCTTGTCATCTGAAGCGCTATGTGTCCATCATTGCATCTCCAACGTGTGGTGCCCATCCATGGTCTACGCATTTAGATTATTGATCCATGAAACATGTGTGAAATGATCGAATGATTCGTATAAATTGAGTCAAGGGGAAAATGAAGCACACTGGAAATAAATGACGAGTGGGAGAGAAAATCAAAAGAATAGATTATAGGAATGAACCTCGATAGATGTTCATGTCAATCATGATCTTTCAACATTAGAACAATGAAATAAATAGTAAATTCACAAATAGATTCTATCGTCTATCCCCAAAAATAATGCCTTCCATAATACACATGATTATCCATTCAATATATTCATTATGTGGTTCACGTTCATCATATAAAAAATACCAGGGAAGAAATCCAAACAATAACCACAGCCTACATTGTTTTGAATCACTCATGGATGAATGAAGATATGAAAACAATGTAATTTCAGTGTTCCTTTGAATCCGAGGTGCGTCGGTCATCTATTCATGATTTCATAATCGCTCTCCAGAGATAATTTCTCCAATGTTCTCTCAACCGATATCCCATGGTTTCACGGTTATGAGGCTGACCCTCATATTATTCCATATCAGTCTATTTAATGACATAACTATCCCCATGTCAACAAGATTAATTAAAATAATTACTCAATTATTTTTTCATTTCCTCTATCAAGATTACATTTCATTATATTACCCATGACGACTAATATTATGTCACACATAGGGTAAAACCCACATTCAAACTCTATGGTGCCCTTATATTTCTGATCTACTAAATTATTTTTATGTTATTTCACATTTTCAGTAATACGACATGTGAATTATATTTAATATTTTTCATAATTTTTTTTGGCACACCGGACCTCATTATCATATGCTATGGTGCATAGTATCGAAAATAATTCATACAACATTTAATTTCATAATTTCATTTTTGTTGATGTAGTGATCCTTTTTAATGTAATAAATGTGGTATATTTATTGGTAGTTTATTAAAATATGAAATTGATTTATTAGTTATTTAAAGGGTCTAAAAATTATATTCTTTAAGGCCTTAGTGTCATGTGGGCCTTGGAAGGGTGTTTTTTTAATAGGTTTCGTGTGTAAAACATTGTTATACTTCTCGAGAGAATTTTATGAAAATGGGTGTTTTTATTTTTATCTTTCGTGGTATTATTCATGGTGATTTTATAACACTTGAAATTGGTTTTATAAATGTCTCTAGGGATTATAATTATACATTGGTAGTATTTTGGTGTGGTTTTGTCCTTGAAATGTGGTTTTATGAGAAACATTTGGGTAAACTTATAGAATTGTTTTATGAAAGATTTGAATGATTTAATGATTTATGTAAGAGGTGAAACCATATTGGAAAACTGTTTTAGAGTGTGTATGTTTTGAAATTGTAAATTATAAATCTGAAATGGGATGTTTTTTGATGTGTTCCATCTTGGAAATGTTTTTAAAAATGATTGAATCATTTACTAAAGTGTGTAAGAGATGTGAAAGTGATGTGGGGTGTTTTGTGTGAGTGTGATGTGAAAAATGGATTTTGTTTATGAAAAGGTTATTATGTATCAAGTAAGTTGTCTATTTTGAGAGTTTTAATATCTCGTAATGGTTTTATAAAATTGTTTAATGGATTTGTGGAAGTGTTAATGAAATGTGAATGGTGTTGTGGGCATTTTTGTGTTAGTCGGATTTCAAAATCAATTTGAATGAAAAGTGGAATTTTGTGACTTCTATGGAATATGTGTGGGATTTTTGGTGAATTTGTGATGTGGAAATAATATTTCCTGTGAAGTGTATATCTCTTGACTTGTTGAACTATTTTTATCACAATGGGAAAACCCGAGTATCTAGGTGGGTGGAAGTGTACTATTATGTTATTGAATCCATGGGGTTTAGCCTCTATTTTACTTAGCAAGATTGAGGCATTAAACTCTAACTAATATATAATGATGGTGATTGGGGACCACTTGGTTATGGGTATGATCCCTACTAGTGGATATTTTATGATAACAGATATATATTGTGATGGTTACTTTCAACGAGATACGAGGTACCTGGGACCCATAGTGAGCTGGTGCCTAGGGTTTATTTCCAATTCATTGTGCTCATTAGATCCTTTATAGTTACCATTATAATATAGTATATATGGATAAGAATTCATTAGATTTGGTATTTATTTCAAAAGTTTTGTTTCATTAAATTATCCAACTTAGAAATTGTTTTTTAGTTAAAGATGAATCTTTTAGAAATTGTCACTAGCATTTCCTGTTTACCAACATATGAATGCTTTTAATCTTTGAATGTTTATCACATTGAATCCTCAAGTGGTTCCAACCTACTGAGATTTGGATCTCACCCTACTTACACCTTTGGTTGTAAGTATATTTTTTCTCTTTTTTTGCAGTTGTGGGTAAGTGTTTTAGTGCCAACAGTTTGGGATTTTTGCTGTTCTTCTTCATGAAGGGTTATGGGGATGGCTTGAGGGAGGTGCATCTTTCCATGGAAAGGTTCTTGGCATGTTTACTTCTAGTTTTGTTCCATTGATATAGTATTGGTGAGTTGTTTTAAACTATCTAATTCAGTTCGTAATTTTTGAAAAAGATTGTTTTGTTTGAAAAATCCAGATTCGTTTTATTGGATTCATTGGTTGTTTTCTGTTTATAAACTCGGAAAATAGTTCCCAATTATAGTTTTATGATACCCGTGAACTTTTTCCAGCCCATGGGGATTGGTAACTCCCATTGGTCCATGTTGTGGACTAGGTTTAGTGCCGATTTCGGTGGCAACCAGATTTGGTTCATGACAAAATGGTATCAAAGGAGGTTGAGGCTAACTCTTTGGGACATGTTATTTGGGGAAGAGTCGAGATAGTCTGGAGTTAGGATTGTCGGGACATGGTATTACAATTGTGGGTATATAGTATTCCTGATCAGCACAACTCATGATGGGTGTCCTGTTTCCAGGGGAATTACGGATTTATCTAAGTCCATTGGTTTTCATTGTTTGATGACGATTAAGGGAAATGAAAAGAGAGTTGGGTTAATGGTTTCAGTGATCTCACTGGGTCTGGAATGGCATGTGGATATGAGGATATTCTCAAAAATACACTATATGACGGTGAAGTTATTGGAATATGGCTTCCAACCATATGTCCATGTCACCCACTAAATCTAGTTCCCCCTCCCATTGTCTTGTGTCCTTTAGTCTTGAAATCTTGGAAGTTTGGTATTAATGTAAAAATGACATGGTTTTAAGCAGCATAAGGTTTTTGTGAAATTATATTCAAATAAATAAGAAAGTGTTTTATTTATGAAATGGTGGAACAAAAATTTCAGAATTCTGGCTTTGAATTAGGAATATGGTGTGTTTACGCCTTTTTTGAAACCAAGAAGTATGTTAATGTTCGTGTTGAAAGATTTTTTCAAATTGAGTTTTATGAACTGTTGAAAGGTGTTTTAATGAGATGAGATGTTTTGAAATTAATGTGTACGACATGAAAGTGATTTTTAATTTTATTTATTTTGCCTTTCTATAGGTTTTTGGAAGTTGTAATTAGGGTTAGATTTCATGGATAGCAGTATTGAGAAAAAGGAATCTTTGGTTGATTATATTGGTTTTGAAAAGTGGAAAATGTTTTTGTTTTAAACATTGGTACTTTTGTGAGTGGCCACATGGATGGGGTTATATGTAATGATGGGTGGTTAATAAAATTAATCGATGAGTACCGGGATGGATATGAGGAGGGTGCTTGGTGTGGCATGGAAACATGCAACTGTGGGGCGCATGGGGTATCATTAGTGGATATGCTAACCACTGAACCATTTGTTTTCAAAGAAATGATTTTCAAATGAAATCTTGATATCATGATGAATGTTTTGGACATGTGTGTATTATGTGTTTTTTTTGTAAATGTTTATGTTGTGGAATGTTTTGAGTCTAATAACCCCTCCAGTTTGAACCATGTTTTGGGTTTGTGTTTGGTCGGTAAGCGGTGTTGAAGGACCAGTTAGTAGTCTCTTCTAAGATGTGTTTTGGGAAAACTTCAAAGTGGTTTCCTTCATGTGTTTCGATATGCCTTGTTAAATTTTTTGACCAATGGACCAGCTTGGTTGGGTCCTTCTATTATCTCATTGGACAACGTATGCCACCAAAAAGGGTTAATGCACAATTGAAGTGCAACCCAAACAGATTTTCCCATGGAAAATCCTCCGGTTGATCAATATAATGACTCTTATTATCAATATTCGTTGATTGATTCTACACCCATTCGTTTCATTGATTTGTGGATCCTCTAGTAGAGGGAGAGTGCTCGTGGAAGGTTGAAAGAGATTGTAGTTACATAAGATTCCATATTCATCGAAGGAGGAAGTGGTCTAGGGTTGTTAGTGTGGATGAGTGTCTCTATAGTGTATAAGAGGGCCTTTGGGTGCTTCATAGTTTATTTCTAGTAGGAGTAATTGTTAAACCATCTATTTTGGGAATCTGGTCATGAGATGCTATTGTGGCCACTTTCAGGACTTCTGGTTTGTTTAGGGACTTAGCATAAGGTCATGTTCCATGTATTCTTTCTATCAGTCACAATGCTCTTGTTCGGTGACGCCTTCTGATTTCATGTGCATGTTTGACTATAAATCTGAATGTTGTGCAATCCTCTAATTGTCCTTGTTATGTAGGGAGTATGTCACCTTTGGAAAAAACGTCAAAATCTTCTATTTCAACGGATGGTGTTAAAATGCGTCCTTTCCGTTTGTTGTTTCTCACCCGAAGAAACAAGGTGTGATGTGTGTGCATCTTTTAAGACCATGTTTCAGTGAAATGATGGGTTTGGGTAATGTGATTTTGGAATGATTTATGTCTTGGTAAACTTATTAGAGATTTTTTTGTAGAATTTTGTATCACCGAAAGAATAAGTACTGTTCATGTGGTTTCCAAAGCCTTACTACGATGCCGAAGATGATTCAATCATTTGAAATCTAGCCATAGGTCCTGGAAAGAAGATGGCATGTAGTTAGGGGAAATCTTAGGGTCGTTCAAAATCTAGTACAAAGTCATATCCTGTGTATGAATGATATGAATATTTTAAACCTCTGGTGGCATCATATTGTTTTAGTTGATCCTGTTTGGTGGTAGATGTGGGAGGACCTCGTTTCCTTGTAGTAATCTACGTTTAAGCTTTCCCCCTTTGGTTTCGATTGGGTATTTGAAAAAAGGTTTGATGTTTGTCTAGATAGGTTGAGCACACAGTTCTCACTTGGTTAGTAGTGAACATTCCCTAGATAACTATGTATATAGAAGGATCCCCACTATTAGCGCATGGTTTTCCAAACTATATGGACTAACCATGTAGTGTTCCTAACCCTTTAAATTTTTAGGGTCTTTAAATAATGGAATGTTCTGGTCAATTAAGAAGGTTGGTTATTATGGTGGAGAGACCCTCTATGAGTCTTATACAAGTTCTTTAGTAAAGGTCTGATGGAAGTCTACCACTTGAACTGGGGAGTCCATTTTGGCCCCCCTGTTAGTGTCCATATTTTGTATCGGAAAAAATTTAAGTTGTCTCTTATGGTGGGGATACCATTATTGTCTCCTCATACTATTATATCGGTTTTTTCCATGTTCATGGATTGGAAGTGGGTAGTCTCATTCGAAACAATCTAACTAACTACATCTTCCTTGGGTAAATGTTGATATTGGAGAGCGCCCAATGGTTTAGTTATAGCAAGGTAAGTGTAACCTTGTTCGATGTTGTTGTTTGTTTGGGTAAATTGTGTGATTCTTGTTCATATTGTTTTTGAGTATTTTTTTGGGATAAAGCCAGATTATTCTTGATTGTTTTAGTAAAGTGGTTTATGTTCGGTTTCTAAGAGTATTCCTTCATTAATTGATAACAGGAGGTGTTTTTTCCATAGGAGGTGAAACTTGGTAAAAGAGTACCTCTTGGTTTCTCAGTTGGATTTGGTGGTTGAATTGGCCTTGATGTGACACTATGGGGTGGAATGTTTTCTTGGTGGGGAGAATTGTCACATAAATTACTTATTTTAAAGTCATTTTTAATTTAATTTCCATTATTGCTTTGTTTTAGGTGTTTGCTGTGCTCTTTAGGAGAAATGGGTGAGTTTTCATGATTTGTACCAAACCGTGGGCCCAATTCCCGCTTTAAAAATATATTTTTATTCCTTTATAACTCCTTAATTTTAAACATTTTTCAACATTTAAAATTCATACAATGCATACCCTGACCTATTAACGCCAACATATTATGTTGGACCATTTAGGAATCCTTAAGCATGGGGGATTTGGTTTTTTGTTTATGTGATTAGGCTTGCACAAAATCTCATTTACTAAATTAAAAATAATTTTTAATTATTTAATATCTCATTAAATGTAATGTTATTTTGATGATTCCAACTCTCCCCCGATACAACATGCCCATGGAGCGCCCTAATGCTCTATTCGCTAAATTTGGAGTTAAATAAAAAGAAAATTTGGGCGAATCTTCACTAGATTTCACAAATCGCCCAAATTTGAAGAGGTAACCTGATTCCTTAATAACTACTTCATTTCTCACTATTTTCCCCCATTCATGTTCTTACAATATCTCTTATTCCTTTTTTGAACATCACTTGAAAATTTGGCAATTTTAAAATTCAGATATTGGTGGATTTAGGAAGATTTATTCAAGATTCATTCAAGTAAGTGTTCCTCCCTTCAATTTCATCCATTTCATTAATATTTTATCCCACTTTCTTGATGTTACAAATTTTATAGAAGTTAGGGTTCAAACCTAGGGTTTTCAATAATGTGTTTTTTGTGTAATATTTTGATTTTAGGTTTCTATTCACTTCCTTGTGGAGTGGCAGTAGTGCGCTTGATGTTTCACCCCAATATGTGAGGGTTTCAACTCAACAGGTAGGTGATTATATGGTTAAAAATTCATTGATGAGTTAGTTTGATTGTTTTAATAGTTTTTAATGTTTTCCATATGTTTTTTGTGGTGTGAAAATCATTTTTGAGGGATTTGGTTTTGAATTTAATTTTATAATTGCATTTTTGTTGAAGTTGTGATCTTTTCTAATGTAATACATGTGGTATCTTTTGTGGCAGTTTTATAAAATAAGAAATTTATTTGTTAGTTGTTTAAATGGGATGAAAATTATGTTTTGTTACATACATAGAGTCATGTGGTCCTTGGAAGTTGGTTTTTGGAATAGTTTGGGCGTGTAAAACATTGTTATTCTTCTTGACAGAATTTTATTAGTGTTGGTGTTTTCATTTGTATCTTTCCTGGTATTATTTGAGGTGATTTAATAACACATTAAAGTGGTTTTATAAATGGCTCTAGGGCATCCAATTATATATTGGTAGTGTTTTGGCGTGATTTTTTTCTAGTAAATATGGTTTTGAAATGGATTTTATGAGAAAAGTTTTGGTATACTCTTTTGAATTATTTTATGAAAGATTTGAATGCTTTAATGATTTATGTAAGAGGTGAAACCGTATTTGAAAAATATTTTGGAATGTGTATATTTTGAAATGGAACATTTTAAATGTTAAAGAGGATGTTTTGTAATGTTTTCTATCATGAAAATGATTTAAAAAATGATTGAAGGATTTACTAAAGTGTGTAAGAGATGTGAAAGGGATGTGGGATTTTGTGTGTGAGTGTGATGTGAAAAATGGATTTTAGTTAGAAAAACGGTTCTGTGTGACATTTTATTGGGTATTTATGTGAGTTATAATATCTTGGAATGTTTTTATAAAATTGTTTAATGGATTTTCAGAAGTGTTAATGAAATGTGAAAAGTGTTGTGGTCTATTTTTGTGTGAGCCAGATATCAAAATCAATTTGAATGAAAAGTGGACTGTTGTGACTTTTTTGGTAGAAATATAGGTTTTATGGTGAATTTGTGAGGTGGAAATGATATTTACATGTGAAAAATATATTTCTTGACTTGTAAAAATGGTTTGATCACAAGGGTAAAACCCGAATATATAGGTGGGTGGATGTGTACTAGTATGCTAGTGAATCCTTGGGGTTTGGCCTCAATTTCAATTATCAAGATTGACAATTACAACTCTAAAAAACTATAAAGATGATGATTATGGAGCAATTGGTTATGGTTAGGTTCCCTATTTGTGTCTCGTTCATGAGAATATATATATTATTGTGGTTACATTCACCGAGATATGAGGTTCATAGGACCCATAGTAAGCTAGTGCCATGGGGTTATTTCCCATTGTTTGATCTAATTAGATTCTTTACAAATACCATTATCATATGGTATATTTGTCTAAAAATTTATTATCTTGGTAATTTATTTGAAAAGTGTTTATTCTTTAAATTATCCCACTTAGAAATTAGTTTTTTATTTAAATTTTCAACTTTTAGAAATTTTCACTAGCATTTCTTTTTTAACAAAACATGCAAGATTTTTTTCATTGAATGTTTATCACATTGAATAATCTAGTGGTGGTATACTACTGTGATTTTTATAATACCTTACTTACATCCATGGATGTTAGTATATTTGGTCTCTTTTTTTATAGGTGTGGGTAATACTTTTAGTGCCAACGGTTCCGGATTTTAGCGGTTTTTCTTGGTGCAGTGTTATTGGGATGGCTTTTGGGCGATGCCTCATTCCATGTGGAGGTTTGTGTGCTGAATACATTTGGTTTTTTACCTTTGTTATAGTCTTGGTGAGTTGATTTAATCTATGTAATTTTGTACTGAATTTTTTTAAAATATTGTTTGGTCTGAAAAAGTCTAGATTTTTTTGTTGGATTCATTTGTTGTTTTATGTTTATAAACTCGGGTAAATGTTTACCAATTTTCATTTTATTATACCTGAGAACTTCTACCAGCCTGTGGGGATTGGGAATGCCCTACGGGGCTTGTCGTCGGCCGGGTTTGGTGCTGGTTTTGGAGGCGACCAGATTTGGTTCGTGATATTAAAAATTTGGTAAAAGGAAACTATCTTTTGTTTTCTGATCAAGGCACTTTTTTTAAAATATAAGGTGAAAAATGAATTTTGAAATGTGTGGAACAACCCTTTATGATGAGCATCATTTATATTATTCATCAACATTATTTTCAGAAGAGTAGTTTTTAATGAATCTATTTTTGTAATATTGTGGAAATTTTTTTAATGTTTTTTCGAAGTTATATTGTTTTCAACACATGGGATTTTTTAAGAAATTGTTTTTAAAATATTTTAAAAGAGTTGTTTATATGTTTTAAAAAGGCTATTTTTAAATAAATATATTTCAATGATATCAAGGGATCGTTTATTTTTTTTTCAAGGTATTTTCTTGAAGAATAGTTTTCAAAAGGTTTTTATGATTCATTTATATATTTTCATTGGAAAAGGTTTTTTAAAATGATTTCAATACTTCCTTATATGTTTTCTATTGATTTAAAAATAAAAAAAATTATAAAGTATTTTTTGTTTTAATCATCCTTTTCAATTATGAATTGATATTTTTGTCATGAATTTATTTGTAAAAGTTTTGGAAATTCTTTTCCATCTGATATTACATCCTTTTTTGTTTATCAAGACCTTATGGGAAATGGTCCAAAGATTACATTCATATTTAGTCATGAATGATTTATGTTTTTGTGGAATGAATCTTATGGAACTATTTTCTCATTCATGGGTAAAATTATTTTGATTCATACTTCTTATCATGGATTGTTATTTGATGAAATGGTTATGAAAACTAACTTTTCTTTATGAAATGATATAATCAAACTTGTATGATACCCATTCTATATCATGGGAAATGATATGATGAATGTATATAATTTTATGAACGCATATTATGTGACTGGTGGGACCTATATCTCTAGAAAATGGATTGTGTAATGATGGATGACTGATGAGTATAAATGTTATGCATGAACATGATTACATATTGAAAATTTTATGCATGGATATCGTGTCATGTTTTTAATATTATGCGCTAAACTGATTGCATGATCCTGATGTTATAGGTGATCCTTATTTTATGTTCACAATCTTATAATGGAACCTAATTAAATGTTCACAATTTTATTCATGGATCTGGGTTCATTTCCATATGTTATATGTGAACCTAAGTAAATGTATAAAATGTTATGCGTGAACCTGATTTCGTAATCACAAAATTATGCATGGAAATAGTTTTATGTCCATAAGACTATGGAAGGGGAAAATATCATGTCCATAACATAATGAGTGAACCTGTTTATACTTATACATGTTAATGATGTTATATTTTGATGTGTATCCCACAATTCTATTTATTATTCATTTGTTTTTCTTTCATGTCTTATGATCCGGAGTATCTGATGATTTGAGTCTTATGAAATACTAATCTTAATTACATGATTCTTTTCTACAATCATTGATGTGTAGGTTATGATATTATAATGATATGATCATGTTCTCATTTCCCTATGTTCAGGTTATTATTATGTATATTTCTTGTTTACCATTAATAAGCATCTAAGATAACCCTTTTTCTAATGATTCCATCCCACAAATTCAGAATTAATGTTTTATTTAATAATAGTCTAAGAATAGATCAATTCAGTTTGATTATAGAGGTAGATATTGTATCTCACTTATGTATAAACATTAACATTCACTTTTTTCCAAAATCACTAAACTTATATGTTTCTTGGGCATCGGTTCTGTATAGTTTTATGTATTTTGAAAAAAAGTTTAATCGTCAATGAATGTTAAGACTCGGAGCTTATAATTCAAAAATATTACCATTTAACTATAAAATGATATTGATGTTGATGAATTGAAATATATATATGAATTAAAAAACGATATTCTATTAAATGAAAATTCTATAAAACCATATATATATATATTATGTGATAATGACATGAATTCATAAAACTAGAAAAGATAAAATCCAAATGAACCATTTGTTAAATATATCCATAATAAACAATTTCAATTTTTTACATTCCTTAACACGGGTTGTGAACAACATTTCCCAACATTGGGTGGAAGGTGAAGATCTATATATAAATGATAGATAGTAGAGAACATTACAACAAAACATAACAAACAAAACAAAGTCCAATATGGGCAGAAAATATTATGATGATGAAGAGATGGAATCCCCCATTAAGGAACATTTTACTATTGGACATGTGTGGTTATAGAATGGAATATCATTGTGGATTGAATCTGATTAGGTAAATGACTAAAATCATAAAAGTTAAATTTTTAATAATAATGATTTGGTGTTACCCCACACATCAAGGTATGGTATATCTCAATAAAAAAAGGCATAGTCTTGGAATTGTTTCCCATTGAAGAGTAACATCATTAAGATACTTTTCTATATTGAAATGATAATTATGGAATGCCTTTATAACATTCAAATGATAACATAATATAATATTTTATATATAATAGAATGGTGGTGATGAATTGACTAAACATGAAATTGGACAATGATATGAAAAAAATTAAATTGTTATTCATTAATTAAATTAAAAAATAAAATATTCTAAATAATTCATGTTTTTAGGAAGAGATCATTGTAGTGGAAAAAAATTGGAAATTAAAAATTGAAAACCAATAAAGGATTTCAACAATAGCTTAAGAATGATCCTCAATGATAGAAATCCTCATAAGGTACAAGTGGGTTATATTTATACCATGGTTTTAATGGAATTCCATGTAAAATTATTAAATTCTTTAACTGAGTATATTAATTAAAAAACATGTTTCAATGTTGAAAATTGGTTTTAAGAGAAACTATGAAAGATGATCCCTCAACATGAAGTTGTCGATCACCTGATGAGAAAGACGAGAAGATTGGGGTTTTTTACTATCCTATTACAACTCATAAAATTCATACTACTATATGTTTTATGTGTATTTAAAATATATAGGGAATGATAAAAAATATAAGCGGAATAATATTAAATTAAATACATAATTGTCAAATAAGATCATATATTATATGGAAAATTGAAAATTAGTCTAATATATTGAATCTAATTATTCCATTGATAACTGAACGTTGTATAAATCCTATATATTTAGCCAAAAATCAAATCGAGTAGAAATGTTTAAGATATCATTCACTACATATGTATATAGTTATTCTTTTTTGTGATCCATGACCTTATTTTTATCTATTTATTATATTCATAGTTTTTTTTTGTATGTTGTATATTATTTAAATTCATTAAATGCATTGAATATTGTAGGGAATATATTTTTAAAATAATAAATAAAGGTGTTGAGTGCATGACTAACCTATATCATATCGTGAACAATGATTTCTTATAGTGATCATATTAATTCTAGATAAAATTAAAAGTATAGAATCCCTGCCTTTTCGTACATTACTTTTACATCATTTTAAAGATAAACAACATAATAGTATTACACATAGATGATCCAATGGTTTAGTGTCTTGGGAAAACTAGGACCATACATAAAAAATACAGCATCAAGCAAAAACATTCATTTAATTTATTATTCTCTAGCTTATTATTGGCACAATCCCACTCCTTAGTACATTTATCCACCTGAGGATATACATCAAAAGTGGTGAGCTAGAATCCCGGTAAGGGGCTAGATAAGAACAATATGGAATGGGGTGATCATAATCATGACATAAGCAAAAGATCATGAAATTAGAAGAGCATAAATAAAAGACTTGAAATGTGGAAATGTGTAAAAATGAAACATCATTTCTTTATAGTAACTACCACACATACTTGTGAACCATGATAGAATCTTTTTCACACATCATTTCACATTTACTCATGTGATTCATCACTTTACCCAATGCATTGAAGTGCTGTATAATTTCGGGCGCACCCATCCTATTCATAACATTATCATTAACATGCATGCCAGATAGAACATATTTGAATAATGAACATAAATAACCCATGAAAACGAATAGGTTTCATAACATAAGAACACATTCATAAACATTGGGTTCCCAAAACAAAGAGGGAATAACATACTAGATACAAGAACCATCAACTTTGAATGAGAAGTAAAAGATGAGTTCTTAAAAGAAGAGTTATTTTGGAAAACATTTGGTTTGTCATAAATACCAGTGAATAACATGTATATCCCATAGAAGAAAATACAATTATGAAAAAATGATCTTTAAGATGTAACCATATCAAAATGTGGAGTGAAAGAGGGAGAACTCGAAGGAAGAAAATTGGGTTTGAGATTTCCCCTTACCTTGTACCTGAATGCTTCCTTTTATTTAATGTCCTGTATAATATATTATATTCATTAATAGGAAATCTAGAACAATTTTTTCATTAATAGGGTTTATTCGGGTTTCATTATTTCATATTATGTTTCTTTGGATGACTTATAGAGTTTAAAAACATTGTTCGGGGATGTTCGTTTTTATGGTTTTTCTTGGGTGGTTCACTTGTATTCTTAAATTTATGTTTGAGTAGAACATGTGTAAACATCCAGATATGATATTACATGTCATTAATGATATTAATGGAGTTTTAATGATCTTATAATGTATTATATTAGATCCAGGTGGATGAATCATTATATATGAATTAAATTATGGTTATTTGCGTCAATTTGGGAGGTTTTTGGATCACAACGAACTTGTTTTAACTTATCACTTAGTAATATGTTCATAGGTTATTTATAGAACATGAAATAGAACATAATACATATATAATATTCAATTTCAGCCATAAAAATGGCTTTATGACTAGATATGAAGGTAGAAATGGGAGAAGAAAGCATGTCGATCTTGAAGGTGATAAATTAACACCTCACGAACAACGTTATCTTTAATAAAATAAAAGGAATAGGTAACAGGGGTGGGAAGATATAATATCCCATTAGAAGCATAAAATTACTGTATATGTATAATACTATAGTTACAATACAATTTTTATGATTATAGGTGGGGAGAGATCAAAAAATGAACTTGAACTTGAAAGGAAATTAAAGAAGAAGAGGGAGGGAAATTACCTCTTGAATCCTTCTCTAGAGAACCTCTCTTTAAGGGCTTATGCATGGACATTTGATGAGACCAGCAGATCTTGGACGTGTGGGAGGGGCTAGGGAAGGTGATTGGGTAGATTTTAGAGAAGTCTTGGAGGTTGATAGGTGTAAGGAAATGTGGGTGTGAAGGGTGACTTTTATAGTGGAGGGGAGAGGGGTTTCCTTAATATAAAATAAATTATTTTATTAATTTCTCCTAAGACAAAAATAGTTAGTATTGAATGAGAAATAATAGTAATTGTATCATGTGATCCCGAATGAAGTGGGCTTGCATCATCAGAGCATCATCGATGACTTAATTAATCCATTATTTAGCATTTATTGTAAATTATCGGATTCTATTATTCATCAAAAATTCATTTATCTCAGAAAAATCCAAAAAATTTACAGAAACCATTTTTTGAATTGTAAAATACAAAAATGAAGTCCATTTTTAAAAAATAATTTTCTAAATATTAATAATTTAATATTTAATTAAAATCATAATTAACTTAAAAACTGTTTTTAAGATTAAAACTGATTTTATAGTGCTTTCAAAAATTATGTAGGGTGTCATAAAATTATCTAAACACTATAAGACATTGATTAAATAATTTTTAAATACATTTTAGGGAAATAAATTTTCTTTTAAATTAATTAATTAATTATTCATGACTTACAAAATACCAAAACCTTCACTAAGGTCCAATTGTCACTTTCTAAGATGTCTATATTTTATTAAATTATTCATAGGCAATGTTACTCATATTTTGGATGATTTACTATTCATAAGGGTTATATTATTATTCATAAGGTGATTTTACTATTCATTAGGGTAGGTCACTATTCACCAAAAAATATTTTTGTTTCATTAGACTCCAAAAATCATCTTGAACACAAACGTGTATGTCCGATTGTCGAAATTCCAAACACATAAGTGAAAAACTTATTTTAAAAGGTCACTTATCACTTAGTAGTTCATTATGTTTTGTTTTCATGTTATTTTATGACATAAATATAAGAAGGTAATTTCCATTAAAAACTTTGAGTCGGTATATTCTCCTCCCCTTAAGAAATTTTAACCCTGAAATTTCACTTTACACAAACAGGTGATGGTGTTTCTCTTCCATTGCCTCTTCTGGTTCCCAAGTTTCTTTTTCAAAATTATGGTTCCTCGACAACACTTTTACAAGACTGGTTGTCTTGTTGCATAGAACCTTATCTCTTTGATCCAGAATCTTTACTGGATGATCCTCATAGAAGAGATCATCTTCCAACTACACCACCTATGAGTTTAGTACCTGTGAGGGGTCTGTTATGTACTTTCTTAGTAGTGATACATGAAACATGTCATTAACTTGAGCCATATTTGGTGGAAGTTCAAGACGATAGGCCACGGCTCCTATGCGGCCAAGGATCTTAAAGGGGCCAATATACCTTGGGCTTAGCTTCCCTTTCATCCCAATTCGTATGACACTCTTCCAAGGAGATATTCGATGGAAGACTTTACCTCCAACGTCAAACTCCAAGTCCCTTCTTCGCTTCTCATCATAGCTCTTTTCCTTACTTTGAGCAGTTTTGATGTGTTTTTGGATGACTTGAACCTTCTCTGTCATCTCTTGAACAAGATCGGGTCCAAGTAGCTGTCTTTCTCCATCTTCATCCAAACAGGTTGGAGTTCTACATCGCTTCCCATAAATAGCTTCATATGGAGCCATCTGGATACTCGAGTGGAAGTTATTTTTGTATGAGAACTCAGCCAATGGGATATGTTGATACCAACCACCTTTGAGTTCAAGTGAGTAGGCTCTTAGAATATCTTCAAGCATTTTAATAGTCCTTTCAGACTAGCCATTAGTTTGGGGGTGATAGGCCATGATGAAATTTAATTCAGTACTCAAAGCATGTTGACGGTTCCTCCAGAATTTAAATGCGAACCTTAGATCACAGTCAGAGACAATTGAGAGTGGAATACCATGTAGTCTCAACACATCTGTCACATAAATCGTTGCATGTTGTTCAAGTGAGAGATCTTCCAAAATATCGATAAAATGGGTAGTATTGGTGAGTCGGTCAACTACAACCCATATCGCATTATATCCCTTTGACGTCTTTGGGAGACACATGATAAAGTCCATAGTAACATTTTCCCATTTCCACATGGGTATAGGAAATGGATGCATCATTCCTTGGGACTTTTGTCACTTGGCTGTAACTTTCTGACATACCATGAACCTTGATACATATTCCGCAATTTCCTTCTTCATGTCATCCCACCAGAAGTGTTCCCAGAGATGATGGTACATCTTGGTTCTCCCAGGAATGATAGAGAATGTTGAGCTATGTGCATTATCCAAAATCTCCTTCTTTATCCCGTGTGATGAAGCCACACAAAGCCGAATTCCAAATAGAATCACAACATCATCATCGATATGGAACTCTTGCAACTTCCCTTCCATTACTGCATTCACCCTCTTTTGTATCTCCACATCATCCCTCTATGTTTCCTTAATGTTCTTCTAGATAGATGGTTGCAGTATCATTTGGGAAAGGTAGGATTTATCCCCTGCCCTTATGATTTCCTAATCCATCCTTTGCAAATCTAAGAAGATAGGGTATTTCTCAATCCATAACATGGATAGAGTAGCGGGTTCTTTTCTTCTTATATCATCAGCTACCTAGTTCCCCTTTCCCGGATTATAGTGAATAGAGAAATCATAATCCCTAATTAGCTCTAACCATATCCTTTGACGCATGTTGAGATCCTTTTGTGTGAATATATACATTAGGCTCTTGTGGTCGGTGTATATGTCACACTTCTCATGATAAAGGTTATGCCGTCATATTTTCAAGGAAAAAATCACGTCTGACACCTCTAGATCATGTGTCGGGTAGTTCTGCTCAAGGATCTTCAACTTTCGTGAGGCATAGGCTATCAAATTATATTTTTGCATGAGTACACAACTCAATCCTTTCATTAAAGTAACATTGTATGTCACAAAACATTCTCCACTTTTCAGTAGTGTGAGTACAAGTGAAGTTATCAGCCACCTCTTTATCTCCATGAATCTTCCCTCACATTCTTACATCTAGACATAGTTTAACCCTTTCCTTGTTAACATAGTTAGACTTCTTGATAATCATGAGAAGTTTCTCAAAAAACGCTGGTAGTACCCATCTAATCCATGGAAACTATGAATTTATGTGACACTAGAGGGCCTGGGCCATTCCTCAATCTCATTTGTCTTTGAAGGATCCAAAGAAATTCCATCACTTGTGATTACATGTCCCAAGAACATGACATGATTGATCCAAAAGTTGCACTTTCTAAACATGGCATACAAATTCCCCTATCTCAATGTCTCCAACAAAATTATTAGATGTTCTTCATGTTCTTTTTTTCTCTTGGAGTAGATGAGAATATCATCGATAAACACTACCATAAATATTCCGAGGCAATTTCTAAAGAATCTATTAATCAAATCCATGAATATTGCATGGTCATTAGTATATCTGAAGGGCATCACCAAAAACTCATAGTGCCCATAACTTGTACGGAAGGCAGTCTTCTAAATATCTTCCATCTTCAGTTTTACCTGATTATATCCATAATGAAGATCCACCTTTGAGACGTATTGAGATCTTCTTAACTGGTCGAAAAAGTCATCAATCCTTGGGAGAGGTTACTTGTTCTTTAAGGTGATCTTGTTGAGTTCCCGATAATCGATACACAACCGCATTTTTCAATCCTTCTTCTTCACGAAGAGAACTGGTGCACCCCAAGGTGATGCACTAGGGCATATGAACCCTTTTTCTATATTATCTTGTAGCTGATTCTTTTACTCCTCCAGTTCAATAGGAGATATCCTATAGGGACACTTCGAGATAGGAGTAGCTTTATGTATGAGTTCAATTGAGAACTCTAACTCACGATCCGGGGGAATTCCAGGTAACTCTTCAGTAAATACATCGTCGTATTCTCTCATGCAGGGCCTTTCCTCAAGGTTGGAACTTTCCTTCGACTCAACCATTTGGGTGAGGTATGCTTCTTCATATGGAATCAACAACCACACCATTGAAGGATTTTTCAATGGAGATTCAGGATCTTCCTTGCATTTGTATAAGAGCATGGGATGGTACAGATTGTGAAAATATATTTCCTTTTCCCGACTGTTGATATGTGCTCTATATAACGAGAGACAATCCATTCCCATTATAGCATTTAATTCCACCAAGGGAAGTATTACGAGATTTTCCAGAAGAATCTTCCCACATACACCAACATGGTAAGAGTCAACACTTGTGATGTAATGATTTCACCACTTTGTGTTTTTACAGATATCTCTACTTCCAGGTTTCGGGGATTTGATTCTATATTTTTAGCAAACATGCAAGATATAAAGGAATGCGTAGAACCAGAATCAAATAAGACTTTTTCCATTCTTGAGTGAATAGGAAGTGTACCTTGTACGACTTCATTATCATGCTCCACCTCTGCAGTAGTGATGGCACAAGCCTTTCCTTGTTCCTTTGGCTTTTGTGGTTTCTGACATTGATTACCCTCTAGAACTCGAGGTTTAGTGCACTGGTTTACATACAGCCCTCGCTCCTTACAGTTGTATCATTGAACCATGATAGGTTCTCTCATTTCATCAGCTACATTCTCCTTCCTTTTCATGTCTTTTTGACACTCTTGAGCATGGTGTCTTTCCTTCCCAGACTTGATGCATTTCCCTATCCCTTTGAGGTAGTTCCAAAGGTGAAAATTCCCACTTTTTTGGCATGTGTGTCATTGATTTTTCTTCCCACATTAATCATTATATCCACCAGCTTGAAACATCATCTTTCATTTCTTATCACCATAGCCATGGGACCATTCTCCAAACTTAATCTCCACTTTGAGAGCACACCGAACAACTTCTTCATAACTCCCAAAGTCTCGAATTGCGAGATCCTTTTGAAGGTGTGGCATTAATCAACTGAAGAATCTATCAATTTTTTCTTTCATTATTGATAAAAACCCCAAAGTGTACCTTTCAAGACTTGTGAAATTCACTTCATAGGATGTGACAGATTCTCCTTCTTTTTTCTTGAGCTCTATGAATTCTCACTCTATCTTCATGTGAAGAGTTCTTGAGAAATTCTTGTTAAGAAACATTATCTTCAAGTCTTCCAATTCCATATCTTCAATTTCCTCTCTTTGCTTGGGGTTCTTAATCAAAGCCCACCATTGATCGGATTCTCCATCTAGAAGATAAACAGCTAAAGTAACCTTCTCTGTCTCAAAACAGCTGAGCACAGAAAAGATCTTCTCCATAGAGTTGACCTACTACTTTGCAACTAGTGGATCAGATGATCAACAAAATGTCGGTGGTCGTTGCCACATAAAACACTCGATATCCAGTTGCTCCCTCTTTGGTGAATGAGGACGTTCCCCATTGTTATGGTTATTATTCCCAACCTGTGATAATTGGCTACGCATCGCCATGAAGATCTGAACTCCACCTCCCAAATCATTGGGGATGTCGTTGGGGCAATCATTTCATTGACCCTCGCACGTGTTTCTGGCCTGCTTTCTCCTGGTTCCCACAATTTTCTAAAATAGAAATGGTTAGAACAAAACATACGTAAACAAGTCATGAATAACTTATTAAATTAAACAATTTATACTGAAAACATATCATATGGGATCCCTAGGTAAATATTCTTATGTGCATATTTGTACTTAGTCTCATGCTATAGGTTTCCTCTAGGGTTCACTAATACGAATTCCCAAATAAACTAAACCATTGGTCTGATAAAAACTATAGCAACCCAGAATTTTCATACATTACTATTACATATTTTTATAGATAAAAAACAATATAGAAATACACATAGAGGATCCAATGGTTTAGTGTTCTGGGAAAACTATGACCATACATAAAAAATACAACATCAAGTATAAACATTCAATTAATTTCTTCTTATTTACCTTATTGTTGGAAGTTTTCCACCCCGTAGTACATGTATCCAGCTGAGGATATACATCAAAAGCGGTGAGAAAGAAGCCCAGTAAGGGGATATATAAGAACAATATAGCATGGGTTGATCATAATCATGACATAAGAAAAATATCATGAACATGAGTGGAGCATAAATAAAAGACTTGAAATGTGGAAATGCATAAAAATGAAACATCAGGTATTAGTGGTTAACTACCACACATACTTGTCAACCAATCTAGAATTTTTTCCACACATCATTTCACATTTACTCCATATATTGATCACTTTACCCAATGCATTGGAGCACTGTATAATTCCGAGCTCACCCGTCACATTCGTAACATTATGATTAACATGCATGCCACATAGAACATATATCAATAATGAACTTAAATAAACCATGGAAAGGAATGGGTTTAATAACATAATAACACATTCATAAACATTGGGTTGCCAAAAAAAGAGTGAATAGCATAATTTATACAAGAACCATCAACTTTGAATGAGATGTAAAAGGTGTGTTCTTAAAAGAAGAGTTATTTTGGAAAACATTTGGTTTTCGATAAATAATAGTCAAAAACATGTATATGCCATAAAATAAAATAAAATTATGAACAAATGTTCCTTAATGAGTAACCATATAAAAAATGGAGATAAAGAGGGAGAACCTAAAGGAATAAAATTGGGATCGAGATATCCTCTTACCTTGTACCTGAATGATTCCTTCTCTTTAATGTCCTATACAATGACATTATATTAAGTAATTAGAAATCCAGAAACCATTTTTACATTAATATGGTTCATTCTGGTTTCATTATGCCATATTATGTTCCATTGGATGACTTATAGAGTTTAAAAACATTTTTCAAGGATGTTCGATTTTATGGTTTTTCTTAGGTTGTTCACTTGTATTCTTAAATTGATGTTTTGGTTGAACATTAGTAAAAATGAAGAAATGATATTAAATTACATTAATGATATTACAATAGTTGAATGATCTTATAATGAATTATATTAGATCCATGTGGATGAATCATTAGATAATAATTAAATGATGGTAATTTGGGTCAATTTGGGTGGTTTTTGGATCAGAATGAACATGTTTTAACATATCACATTGTAATATGTCCATAGGGTTTTTCCAGAACATTAAATAGAACATAATACATATTTAATATTCTGGAAATACCATAAAAATGGTTTCATGACCAGATCTGAAGGTAGAAATGGAAGAAGAAAGCATGTCATTCTTGAAGGTGATAAATTAACACCTCACGACCAACATCCTCTTTAATAATATAAAAGGAAGAGGGAAAGGTGGTTGGATGATATAATATCCCATTATAATCATATAATTACATTATATTTATAATATTGGAGTTACAATACAATTTGGAAGATTATTGGTGGGGAGAGATCAAGAAATGAACATCAACTTGGAAGGAAATTAAAGGAGAAGAGGGAGGGAAATTACCTCTTGAATCCTTCCCTTGAGAACCTCTATAAGGGCCTTAGCTCGGCCTTTTGATGATACCAGAAGCTCTTGTATGTGTGGAAAGTTTTAGGTAAGGTATTTGGGCAGAGTTTAGAGAAGGCTTGGAGCTTGAGAGGTGTGGGGAAATGAGGTTTGAAGCGTGGATTTTATAGTGGAGGGGTGAGGGGTTTCCTTAATATAAAATTCATTAGTTTACTAATTTTTTCTAAGAAAAGGAATAGTGAGACTTGAATGACCAAAAATAGTAATTTTATCTTGATATCTATAACAAAGTGGTCTTACAATAGCAGATTATCATCGACGACTCAATTAATCCATTATTTAGCATTTATTGTAACTTATCAGATTCTACTATTCATCAAACATTCAAGTTTCTCAAAAAATCCCCAAAATATACCCCAACCATTTTTCGAAATGTATAATCCAGAAATGAAGACTATTTTCCGAAAATAATTTTCTAAATATTATTAATTTAAAATTTAATCAAAATCATAATTTACGTAAAAAAAGTTTTTAAGATTAAAACAGATTTTATAGAGATTTAAAAAATTACATAGTGTCTTATAAAATTATCTAAAAACTATAATACATTGATTAAATAATTTATGAATACATTTTAGAGAAATAAATTTTTTAAAATTAATTAATTAATTATAATTAATTATTTATGACATCAAAATACCAAAACATTTACTAAGGGACAATTGTCACTTTCTAAGATGTCTATATTTTATTTAATTATTTATATGTAATTTTCTCTTATGTTGGATGATTTACTATTCATAATATTCATATTACTATTCATAAGGGTATGTTACTATTCATAAGGGTAGGTAACTATTCACCAAAAATTATTTTTTTTCATTAGACTCCAAAAATCATCTATAACACAACCATGTATCTCATGATTTTTGAAAGTAAAAACACAGAAGAGAAAAAATTATGTTTAAAGATCACTTATCACTTAGTAGTTCATTATGTTGAGTTTTCATGTTATTTTATGACATAAATATAATAAGGGAATTTCAATTAAAAAAACATCAGTTCGTTAAAAAAAATCCCTTTATATTGATAATTTATTTTAATATTCATTGCTTAATAAATGATAGTTTGGAAAATAATATTATCACTACACTCCCTAATGTAAATTAATAACATGAAATGAAATTAAAATTTAATATAAAATAATTCAATAAGAATTTATGATGTGATTGAGATAATTATTTTGTCAAAAAACTGTATCATCTATTTTAAACATTCAATCTTCATTTGTCTAATATATTTTTATTGATGATTTCCTATCATGAAATATAATCAAAATAATTGAAATATATTAAAAATTTATATAAAACATTCTATATTATTATGAACAGAAAATAAATTTTGAGTGTAAAAATATACAAAATTTTTATTACAGAAATTAATTTTTTCTAGTTAAATCAAAAGATCATATTTATGAAGGAGTTGAGAAATTGAGATGATTGAGGGGGAAAATTATTAAACAATAAAATTTAAGTGAAATAAATATTCTCTTGATTGTAATGTTACCATAAAATTATAATATTTAGATGTTTAAATATATTTTGCTTTTCACTCCAAAAATTGGAATTGTATCTCCCAATAACACTAAACTATAATATCCCATAATGATTATAATAAATATTTATAATGAAAAACATTGGTTACATAGCAGGTAAAAAAAATAACGTCAATGTGATCATTATAGATTGATATTGAAAATTTTATCATGTTTTTTATATAATTAGGATAATGATATTCATGATGATTTATGATTTAGGAAAATTTTTTTATAGGATGGAGAGGTAAAGGGAATGAAGTACAATCATCTGAATCCTAAATCGTATTTACTAAAAATATAATATTATAGAGACATGGGTTTTATGAAGATATTATTTAATTTAATATACATTATAATATAAAAATATATGAATGATCCATATAATGGTGGTATCCAATAAAATGGTGTCAAATATCAATGCCCTTAGGGTGTATATGTTGAATGTAATTTTAAATGACTCCCATAGAATAAAAACTACTACATATTGTTAGAAAAATACAAATATGTTATCCGAAAATATATGATTGTTTGTTTCATCAATATTATATTGGAATAATAACATCACATGACTATATATTCTTCTTCAGTTGTAGAAACAGAAACATTATTTTCCACCTAAACAATCCATGAGATTTAGGAAGGTCAATGAATTTGAAAAGTACCATCTGTTCAATTATTATCTAAATAACATCCATTAAATTTGGTGTTGGATGAAAAATAATGATTAAAAATTGTTCACATATTATATCATATAAAATTAATTTTAAAACATTTTATATAGCTTTAAATAAATATTAGATATTTTATGTTGTGTTATTAAATATTTTATTCAAAATAAGAATAATGATATACACTAAACACGATACTTAGATGTTTTTTATTAATGAAATGTTTAAAAAAAATTACTTCAATAAATAAATATTTTAAATATATTACTATAAGTATTGATTTATTTCATTGAATTTATATTCATTAGTGTGATATTTTTCATCATCTTGATCCATGATAATAAATATTATACATTATTTGTATTTTTCATTTTCGATTAATGTTTCCATAATATTTTCATAGATTTGAAAACCATTTCAAATTTTTAACTCATCAATATTGGTTAGTTCATATTAGTTTATATTTATATCAAATACTTCCTTAAACAATATAACGAATATTGACAAAAAGTTATTTCATTTACATAGATTAAGATGATTAAAATTTAATTATTGTTATTTTTTTGAATTAATAATTAAAATTATTTCCAATTTTTGAAATCATTATAATAAAATATTGTTACCATTGATAAAATTCATGAGGGGTATGATTTAAAGAACATATAAAATTGATTAATATTAAAATTTAATTTTGAAATCCAGAATTTTCATAACACGTTTATTGTTCAATTTAATCATTTTTAAAAATAGAACAATAGAAAAACCCACTTTTAACATCCATTGAAAAAATGAAATTACGGTGGGTACTGATTTCTAATAATATTTGGATAGATTAAAAATATGAAACAATTTTAAATGATTCAATATTATCAATGAATTTTAAGAATTATAAACATTGGATATGATCATATATATTTATCTATGTTCTTACCTCAATCACTCAATTAGTTTCTAAATTATTTATATCAAAAGTGATATTATGATTTGGTTGTTCACCAATAGTCCAAAAATTATTCCTTTTGTAATTATTTCACACTTCATGAATCATAAAACCCAACATTTACCCTTAGTTTATGGAACTAAAAATTCCGTATATTTGTTTTTAAATATATTAATTTATTATGAGACCGTGAAATTCGGCGGCCCGTGATTCGAAGGCCCAGAGTGCCCGAAATGATCCGTAAAAAAAATTTAAGCTTAAAATATCACATGTGATTTGTTTTCTTGAAAAACTTGAATAACTCTTAAACGGGTGACCGAATTAGAAATCTAAGTTCACCATTGCGTTTATAATGGTGGGTTTACCCTAGGCGCAACTTAAGTTTAGTTGTTGGAGGCCTCCAGTGAGAAAATCCAAAAATGGCAGAACCATAAACAAAATAATTAAAAAAAATTATTTTATGTTTCAGATCCTTATAACTCATGAATGGTGACTCAGTTTAAAAATATGAGACCACTACTGAACTCATGAGGGTATTCTTTCCTTAGGTAGATGTTAACATTGGCCGGCATTGTCCAGTAGTGGAATTTAGTTTTCGGACACAAATAAAATAATTAAGTAACAATTAATTTATTGTTAAATTATATAAATCATAAATGGTAACTCAGATTGAAAATTAGAGGGCACCATTGGGCTCTTGGGGGAGTTTTCCATTTGAATGATCCTAGCCTCGACCGGTGCAGGTCGATGGAGACTGTTAATTATTTTTTTGATCTTTTTCTAAGGTAAGTTCAGTAAAAATGAGGGGGAAATTTTCAATCTTTTAAACTAGTTCCCAGATAAAAAATACAAGGGAACCATTGAATCCATAGAGTCAAGATTCGCATTTGTGAGGCATCACTTTGACTATAGTAGGTCATGAGTAAAAGTTAGTTTTTAAAACATTTTAATGAAATAATAAAATAACATAGGAGTTGTTATTTTATTACTTTTTTTCCTACTGCTTCATGAGTGGATGTGGTGGGGACCATGAAGGTGGTCAAACATTAAATATGGTATATTAAATTCTATATTACAATTTGGTTGCATACCCACCCCTTGGGAAATTAATGAGCTGAATTAATTACATTAATTAATGATCCTCATTAATTCCTCGGTGTGTTACTCACACATTCCTCCCACTACTTAAATTTGTCTAGGGTTATTGTTTTGGGAATGACCTCATCAAGAGAGTAACCTTGAGAGATGTTACGTGATAGCTTCCACCAAGGGAGATAGAAGCTCGGGCAGTAATGAATTGGGATCGATGAATTTTGGCGGCTTCATTGAACGGGGAATCATCATCTAGCACTGCCACATCTGCAATGAATATTGAGGTAGGTGTTTACTTTTAATTCAAGAAATTTCCTCAATTCTTCTCCCAATTCTTGAATTTTAGGGTGGTCATTGCAAGTGATTTAAATTGGTTTTACCATTATTTTAATTTGATATATGAATTACCCCCACTTGTAATAATGCTAATGCAGAGGGAACAGACCAAGAGAACAAGGCCTAGACCCTCTGTCGCTTGTTTTTCATTGCGTTTTTCGAAGATGGGGTTGTTCCATCATGACAGAACCTTAAAACCAAGAGGTGTGAAATGAAGAAGGCATCCTTTAGAGGGCTGTAGGTGTGTCTAGAAGGAAGAACGGACATCTAGGGATCTCCCGTTATCCCACAGAATAAGTGCCGGAGCAGCGGCGCTGGTGACCCGTGGTAGTGGACGAGGGAGGCGGTCGAAAACTGCCTGCCATGGTGGAAGAGCAGTATCACGGAGGTCAGATAGGTGCCTAACAACTGACATCCTTGGAGAGGATGCAACGAGTCCTCATACTCCATTTTGAAGGGAGCCACGTTGACGCAGGGCACCCGCTCCCTGTGGGTCATGCGAGTGATAAGGCAGTCTCACATAGCGCCACCAATAAAAGATCCAATTGGAAGGAAGAGCCACCATGGAAAGGCCCAGTAGGGGTTGATGTATAGACAATAACTGGAGAAGCCGAACCCATGTGTTTCTTATAGTGAGAGTTAGAATAGCTACTCCATTGATATCTCAAGATGTGAGTATTCCATACACTTCTTCTCTGGTTGAGATTGGACTCCGCACATCATGAGTACTGGTTAGTTTCCCTCTGATTGATTTTTCTATCTATGGAGTTAGTAATCTTCTATTAGACTATGGCATGAGTCCTCCATACATAACTCACATAGAGTAAGGTAATCCCCTACCGGGTACGGTGTTGGTCCTCTATGTTAGCTTTAGGTACTCCCCTGATAACCTAGGGTGCAGGTCCTTATGCAGTGTTACAACAAAGTCTGTACACCTCTACTATGCTTGGGTGTGAATCCTCTAGCCTGGGGTCGGTACTCCCCTGACGTCCTAGGGCGTTGGTCCCCCATAGCATACAATCTACTAGAGTTGTACTCCCCTACTGGGTAGGGTTCAGGTCCACCCACATAGAGTCGATACTCCTCTACTAAGCTAGGGTGAAGGTCCTCTATCATGGGTTCGGTACTCCCCCGATATACTAGGGTGCTGGTCCCCCATAGAAAACAAACTACTAGATTTGGACTCCACTACTGGGTAGGGTGCGGGACCTCACTTATGTAGTAGTACTCCCCCATCTCAGAGTAGTGACGGGGGTGGGTCCTTTGTGGGAGTTGGTGCTCCCACTACTGTAGGACATAGTGTTGAGGAGTGGGCCTCTTCACTTGGTTTCCCTTGGTCTTACCTCGAGCACAAGACTATGACTATGAGACCTCTGGTGCTAGGCACGAGAGGTAGTTCTAGTAGAATGTTCCTAATGGAGCACATCCTCTCGGAACTTCCATTATGAATGGTTGAGTTTTACCTAATAGAGTACATATCTTAGATGGGTTCCATCATGAACAGTATGTTCATGGAGTGTATGCTCTTGATCCTTAAGTTACACTTTGAGCCTTATTTGGAAATCCAAGAAATGGCTTGAGGTCAAGGCCTTATGTTTATTTGTGGATGAGATGAGTATATCTAGTTTGAGAAAAGTATTTTTCTTTGTGCATTGTGATTGAGATAAAGCTATTGATTTTACCTTTGTGTAATTTTCAGAGACCTTTGGGGCTCTCAGGGTCCCAACTAGGTATTGTTATACTCACCCTTGCACGAGCTTCACCCACACCTTACTGAGTATTGTGGAGAAGATGGGTAGCCTTGACTGAGACTCGAGGGGTTAGGACCAGACGGTGGAATACAGTGGCAGTCAATAGAGAGAACTGTGGATAGAATCTATACCTACACATCAGGTAGGATTCTTGGTGGACAATCTCATGAGCTGTTTTTTGTTTTAGTTTTAGTTATATCTTTTCAGTTGGGCTCGTATTTCGCCCCTTAATTTCAGTAATCACTTTTACTACAATAGTTTTACTTCTTGGGTGCGTCTTGTTGCATTCTAGTCTACATGCTTGTACAGGTTTAAAGGAAATTCATTCCATTTGAAGGATTTACCTTTCTATTGGTACTCACCAACCCCTGGAATGTGGATGGAAGACTTGGAGTAGTCACAGAATGGGTGTCGGGGGATGGGTCGTGACATAGTGGTATCGTAGGAGATTGTTCTACCAAATAACTATGACTCTATTCTTTACAATAGAGCAATTATGTTATGTGTTTTGAGTGTGGTTTTTAGCTTTGGGAGTCCTGTGCTAGTGTGGCGATCGACGTACCCATACACCAGGAAACTGAATTCTGATTTCCGTGTCAGTTCCCAAAAACATTGATTGCGTGTGTTTTGGAAATGTTTTTCTTTTGATCTATTTTGAGTTATCTCACCAGGTATAACATATTGACCATGGTTCATCTTGATTCCTTTTCAATATTCCTTCACATAGACAACCGACCAATATTCCCATGCCTTCCCATCAAGATGGTCCATATTGTGATGAGGATTTAGTACAAGGATTGTTTCCTGAGATAGGTACCTTTGGGTGGTGTCCCAATGATACCACTTCACGTTGGTTAGCAGTTACAACTGGTGCTACCGGATGAGGACACTTATAGGCTCATTTCCTTACATGAGCTTCAGTGATAGATACCCCTCAGGTTCCAAGGAGAGGCCGAATCAAAGGTGGATAACGACTGGCTTGAGGTAATGACTAATATTCCATCTATCTAGGGAACCAATAGATCCGATGGCGATCATAATAGTGAGCATTCAATGTGGCTTAGCAGGGCAATGGCATGGTATAGATTACCCCTATTGTGCGATGTTGTGACTTTTTATAAGGAAAAATCATGGGATCCATCCTTAGTGAATGGGGTCTATTTCCATAAAATTATAAGGGGTATGTGTTCCCAAGAGATTCAACAGCTTTTTTCGGACGACATGTCAGTATATGAGTATTCATCGAGGCGTACTGACCATTCCAATTACTCGATGAATACGATATGACCAGTGCATCAGTGCTCAGACCTCCGAGCAATATGTTTAGTGACATCCGAGATGGAAATATTCCTATATGAATTCCTAATTATGTTAGGGAGCAAGAGAGAACCTTTGTGTTTGAAAATTCACTAGCTGAGTAGATACAACCAGTGAAAGTTAGTAGTGGGAAAGGAGGAAACTGACGTCAGTCTTAGATAATTGGATGTGTAAACACAATGTTTTGGTAAGAGAAAGTGATAGGGATAGATGAATCTACCAGGAAACATACATGGAATAGGAGCTAGGAGAGAATAGGTAGGTGGTATACATTTTGACATGTTACGACCACCACCCAAATGTTGTCCCCACCAGGCTCAGGGAGCTGAAGGACAGGGGAAGGGAGTAGCTACATGAGGTTAAAGAGTGTGACCCAAGGGCTCCATGAATGTTTCAAGTTATGATCATTGTCTAAAACTATATTCTGTATTGACAAACATAATTACTATTCATTTTTTTTGTCACCAATCTTGTGCATGACCTAGAGTTTCCAGTTAAACCACAGAATTGTCCCATATGTTTGGAGAAACTGTTGGGAGGAGACTTGATAATCACACATATGACGATGGAGTGATCTCACCCTTGTGTCAAGTGTTTTGGTTGGAACTAAATGGTGTACACATCGAGGCCTTATGATGTTAGTTTGTTCATGGACTGATCATCCACAGTTAATGCTCAGATTGATTATTTTAGGCAATAAAAATGTGGTATATCTATAGCATTGGAATGGGGTTTTCTTTGGTCAGTGAAAAAGGAAACCTAGGAAGCACGGGTTAAACTCATGCATAGGAATGGTGCAACTGATCACTCTTGAGTTGACCAGCCTTACCCTCGTGGAAGTGGGAGTTTTGAGTTTTCAGTTCCCAACAGTAGCGGCCGAGTGTAGGAACATCTTTTCAAAAGTTGTTTTCAAAATTAACTCCTTATATGGAGTGGGACTTTTGCATTGTCTTGTGCCCAGATTTAATATCTATATCTATAACTACTTATCGGATGGCTCCCATAAAGCTCTAGGAGCTGAGAGTTTAGAACGGGGACATGGTGGAAGATGCACTCAGCAGGAGGTCTGGTTTACAGCTGTTGGGTGAGGCGTCAGAGAAGCTAGAAGTGTTATGGAAACCCTTCATGGATAGTGATGGAGTATCTTACCTCCAGTCTATAAATTTAACTCCCCCACACAATTAGTGAGTCCGGGGGGCATAGCTAGGGGACGTGGACTGCGAGGCCTGACGGGATCAGATATCCTCAAGACAGGCTGTTGGTGGATTTTCTGAAGGTGGGGAGAATGACATTCTTTTCATAGGACACACTATGGTACTGGTGACACATCCAAAGGAGGTGTTGAGGGAGTTCCACACATCGCATTTGGCTGTACATTCTGGTGTGGTGAATATGTTCGTGGACCTTCCACGTTAGTACTAGTGGCCAGGCATGAAGACTACACAAAGCTGACAGAAGTCTTATGCTTATTGGATATGGATACCCATATAGTTCAAAGAGGGATTCCATGCCTTCCATAAGATCTCAGCCCGATGAGGATTGCAAAGATTTGGTTGGGGTGGAAAGCTATCTCTGAGGCACATCAAAACTTTCCAGATTTTTAGTGGAGTTGGGGAGGTGGAGTACCACATAGATTTTCCACCACAGATTTTCTAGGTGCATAATGTTTTCCATGTGACGCAGCTGAGGAGATGTGTGCATGATCCATCACACGTTTTCGACTAGGGAGAGATAGACATCGATGGTCGTGTGACTCTTATGGAGTTCCTTGTTGACAAAGATGATCTATTAAAGTAAGTCTTTGTTGGTGGTCAATTCTTCTGGTGCAACTTCGTTGGTAGCACAGGAACCTCCATGAGATGACATAGGAGCAGGAGGCTCAAATATTTCCTTAGTACCCCAAACTGTTTAATGGGATTCATTTTGTATTTCAGGTACGTAAAGCCTAAAAGTTGGAAGAATTTAATGACCTAGAAATTTCATATAAATTTTATAATTATATTGTCCTATTATTTGACAGTGAAATCTGACAACACGTGATTCCAAGGCTCAGAGTGACTTGAATGATCAATCAAAAAAGTGTTAAACTTATAATAGCTTGTATGAGTAGTTTTCTTGAAAATGTGGAATAACTCTTAAATGGTTGGCCAGATCAGATATATAAGTGAACCGTTTCTTTCATAATGGTGGGTTCACCCTAGGCACCTCTTATGTTTTGTCTGCGCATGCCTCTATTGTGAAAACCCGAAAATGGAATAATCATAAAAATAATAATAAAAAAATATTTTATTTTTAAAATTCTTATAACTCATGAATGGTGACCCAGATTAAAAATCTATGACCACTTTTGAGCTTCTGATGGTATTCTTTCCTTAGGTAGATGCTATCATTGGTCGGCTCGTGCCAACAATGGAAGTTATTTTTTGGCAAAAAAGTAAAATAATTAAGTAACAATCATTTTATCATTAAATTATAGAACATCAAAATGGTAACTCGGATTGGAAGTTAGATAATACCAGTGAACTATTGAGAGAATTATTCTATTAGGATAAGCCTAAACTCAACCGGCACAGGTCTAGGTTGACAGTTAATAATTATTTTTATCTTTTATAAGGTACACTTAGTAAAGGCCCGGGTGTCATTTTCAATCTTTTGAACTGGTGCTCAAATTTAAAATCAAAGGAACAATTGAACTCACATCACCAAGGTTCTCTTAATGGAGGCATCACTTCAACTGTAGTTGGTTAAGAAGAATATTCTAGTTTTTACATCGTTTTAAATAACTAATAAAATAACATAGGAATTATTATTTTGATACATTTTTTCCTACCACCTAATGAGCAGTAGTGGTGGGGACCAGATAGCTGGTCAGACATTTAATAAGTTATATGAAATTCTCGGTAACTATTTGGTTGCCTAACCAACCCTCATGCAATTAATTTGGCCCATTAAATACGTTAATTAATGCACCTCATTAATTCCTCAGTGCACAACTCATCATTTCCCTCTTCTATTTAAAAGGGGCTTATGGTAGAGTTTTTGGCATGAATTCATCAAGATAGGAACCAATGGAGAATTGATGTGACACCTTCCATTGAAAGATACGAAAGATCTGGCGGTCAAGATCCAGGATCGATGAACACTAGTGGCTTCATCGAACGTGGAATATTCTTCCACCACAGCTACGTCTCCCATTTATCTTGAGGTAGGGGTTGACTTTTAATTCAATAAATTCCCCTGATAGTTATCCATTTTCATAAATTTGAGGGTGGTGGTTATAGGGATTTTAATGGGGATTATCTTTATTTTAATGTGATGTATAAATTACCCCCACTTTTTATAATGTTAAAATGGAGGGAGCGGGCCAAAAGAACAAGGCCCAGACCCTCCTCCACTTGTTTTTCATTGCGTTCTTCAGAGGAGGGTTGTTCCAACATGACAGAACCTCGAAACTGAGAGGTGCAGAATGACGACGACATACAGAGAGGAACGTAGGCACGTCCATATGGAGAACGGGCCACCAGGGCTCATCTGGTGGCCCGTGGAAGAAGCGCAGGCGACCGGTAGTAGTGGAAAACGGTAGAAACCAGGAACTGCTGGCCATAGTGAAAGAGTGGCACTGCTCGGCGCCACAATGGTCGGATAGGCTACCAGTAGCGGTCAGCCATGGAGATAGAGGCAACACACCTTCACACGCTGCATTGAAGGGAGCTATGACAATTGAGGAGAACCGCTCCATGAGAGTCCTTCAGGGGACATGGGGGTGACACCTGAAACCAACAATCAAGGAGCCAAATGGATCCTTTGATCTGTTCATTATGCGGACCATACGACCCCCGTGTTGGTCGCGCCAGCCGGAGGGTCGATCCACCGCGTCCCGACCCGATTGTTACAGACCAAGCTGGTACATGGCCCAAAGGGTTGATCCTTCCATGGCCCAACCAAAAATGGCCTGTCCAGGTTGGGTCGGCCCCAAACCGGTCAGGCCGAGTTAGTCCGACTGGGTAGGACCAGATCTGAACCCCTCCCGGGCCCAGTTATGCTTAAAAGTCTCTATCATGGGAACCGGACGTCCGTTTGACGAACCCTCTATGGTGCTGGGATACTTGGAGTAGGATGTGCATTATGAGGCATGACACATGACTTTCAAAAAATGATGGTGTTTTCTGGGTTGGATTGTACATGAATCCAATCGGGCCCTCAACCCTAAAATTCCTATACCTTACAGACCAGAATTCTTATTGACGCACCATCTGTTGCATTGGAATCCTTATGACATGACAGATCATCAGGTTACAGACTAGTGGATCTTAGTGGATGTTTTGGTATGGCCAATAACCAGAGGAGATGAACCAGGGTGTCTCTTGTAGTGAGAGTAAGGATGGCTCCTCCCATGATGACTCATGGCATGAGAATTCCTTACTCTTATGCTTTGGTAAAGACGGGACTCCCCGCGTCATGACTGAATGTTTTTTCACTATGATTGGTTATTCTATATTTATATTTGATACTCCCTTATTGGACTAGGGTGTGGGTTATCCATACGTAACTCACATAGAGTCAGGGACCCCCTATTAGGTAGGGTGCATGTCCTCTATGATAAGAGTAGGTACTCCCCTGTCAACCCAGGGTGATGGTCCTCCTTATGCAGTGCTACATTAGAGTCGGTACTCCCTTTCCATTCCAGGGTGTGGGTCCTCTATCCTAGGGTTGGTAATAACTTACTTGGGCATGAGTCCCCCACAGTAAAAAAACTACCCGGGTTGTACTCCCCTACCATTCTGGTTGTGGGTCCTCACACATAGAGTCGGTACTCCCCTGCGATGCCAAGGTGCGAGTCCTCTAGCCTGGGGCTGATACTCCCCTGTTGTACTTGGGCATGGGTCCCCATATAGCAAAAAACTACCATAAGTGTACTCTCCTACCATGTAGTGTGCATGTCCTCGCATATGGAGTAGTACTCCACCATCACTGTGTAGCGATGGGGAGCGGGTCCTTCAGGGGAGTTGGTTCTCCCTCGACTGCAGGAAACAATGTCGAGGAGTTGGACTCTTCACATTTTATTCCATGGCCTTCACTCGGGCACAAGACTGTGACTACGAGACCTCTAGTTTCGAGCAGTAGAGGTTTTTCTAGTAGAATTTTATCTATGGATCACGTCCTCTAAAACGTTCCATTATTAATGGTTGAGTTGTAACTAATAGAGTAAATCTCTTAGATTGTTTCCATCAAGGATGGCCGGTTCATGGAGTGTATAAACCTTATACATGAACTACTCTTTGGACCTTCCTTGTTAATCGTGGAAATGGATTGATGTCAGGGCCTTAGGATTTTTGTAGATGAGACGAGTATATCTAGTTTGAGCTGAGTCTTTTTAATTTTTCTTTGTGATTGAGATCATGCTTGTAATTTTTAATTTGTGGAATTATGATAGATCTTCAGGGGTCTCGGGGTCCCAAATAAGTGTTGTTATACTCACCCCTATATAGGTTTCACCCACACCTTGTTGTTCCTTGTGCATACAATAGGAATCATTGACTGAGACTCAGGGAACTAGGACCTGATGGTGAACGGTAGTGATGGTTGAATGGGAGAGAAGTGGAAGCGAGTTGTTCCTACCCTTCTGGTAAAATTCCCGATGGACTATCTGAGGAGTTGTTTTCTGTTTCAGTTGTAGTAGTATCTATCAGTTGGGCCTGTATTCTAGCCCCTTACTTTTAGTACTCAGTTTTACTACAATAGTTTTACTTTTTGGTTGAGTATTGTTTCTTTCTAATATGTGTGTTTTTATATTTTTAAAGGAGAATCCTTCTTGTTTGAGGGATATGCATTTCCATTGCTAGTTGCCAACCCCTGCCCTATGGAAGGAGGGCATGGGTAGTCACGGCACGGGACCCGGGGGATGGGTCGTGACATTTAGTAACTTCATCAGGTATTCTAGGTTCATTAAAATAAGAGAAATAATTATTTTCAACATCATTTCAAATAAATCTTCACGTAATATAAAATGTTTTCCAAAATGATGAAATATTTTCCAAATGATGGATATTGAAAATTTTAAAGCATTAATTGAAGCACTAGAAGTGGTCTCAATGATTGGGTTTTAATGAAAATGTTGATCAATCAATTTCGATGGTCATTTTATTCACATAATTAAATTGGGATGATGGGTCATGAACATTTTCATCGAATTTAATATTAATGAATTCATCATTTATTTTTTAATTGATGAATTAGAAGGAAATACATAACTTTGAATAATAAATTATAATTATTTTATTTGATTATTGATTAAAGATCCAATTGTTTTATTTTTTGTAACATTCATAAATTATATATATAATATTAAGATATTAATTATAAAAAATATTTTCTCAAATGAATTTTATAAAATTAATTTTCAGAAGAACTATAATTATTATAAGAACTTTATCTATACTGTTTTTTACGAGTCAGTGAGAATCCAAAATAATTTTTTTTATCCTTTATTAAATTTTGTGATATATTTTTTCAGGATATATATGGTCAACTGTAATTTATTCATATTTGATATACCATTCAATTTCTTATGCTAATTCATCTTTTAGATTGTATAATGATCATTTTCATTATGCATATGAATATACAAATTTTTAATATTTTTCTAAATTGATAAAAGTTTTAATCATTCATAACAATGACAATAAAAACATAATGATATAAAAAATTCAAATATGAAAATCTTATATTTCTTTTCAAAGGAACACAGATCAATTAATAATGGATTTTTCTAATAGTTTTTCAAATCTAGTAATAGGGAGAGGCCCCTTTTTCATTAGAAAATCAATAGAAATATCTCACCTTAAGTCCACAAAATGGATTTTCAATTGATTTATTATAAGGGTAAAAATAGAGAACATGTTGGGAAACACGCACGAACTAAAAACTACCTAGGGTAAGAACTCATTGAGATATGAAAAAAAAATCGACCTTCCAATATATTTATTCCACTTATATGGTAGGGTGGAACCAACAAAATATAGTTCCACAAATCAAACGTAATATTGGGTTCCCATATTCAATCTAGAACTATATGGAAGATGTATTTGGTATTCCTTCAATATGGACCTAGAAATATACTATGAGACACTTGGAACATATGTTTCTTGAATAAATTGAGGATAAAAAATCATCTCGTTTAATTGGGTTTTAAATAATCATTGGCTATATAATTTTTAATATTTTCTCCATTTGATATTTGATAAAGAGAAATCCCATCATTATCCTTAAATTCAATACACCTCCCCCACACATCGATTCTTAAGAGGGATATATTAATCTATTTTTTAATGAAATAACTTGAATAATATATTAATTGAATCGAACACTTGGACATAATGGTAATATTTAACAATCAAATAAAAAGGGATTTAATGGAAACCATGAAAAACGATCCATCATATGGAATGTTGTGAGAACCAAAATAAGAAATTTTGATAGTGGTGGTTTGATTTTAAAAACACAATAAAAATTACTCAATTATCTATAATAGAATATATAAAAAATTATGAATAATAATGGAATTAATGTTTTTAAGAACACCAAAACATTATATATTAAATTATTAAACACAATTGGAATCCATTATTTATATGTCAATACTTTTTCATGAAATCTTATCATTATATTTGAAAATACCAATATTTTAAAAAATATATTATGTGATTGAGATGATAAAACCATATTATATTTCAAAATTGATCAACCATAAAGAGGCAATTCATGTCATTATAGATTAATTTTTATGAATTATGGTAAGATAGGATTGAAACATTGGTCATATAATTAATCATGTATTAATTATGTGATTTAATATAGGGAAACAAATACAACAATGTCTAACGAATCAATCATAAAATGACCTCTTATATTCACATAGTGACTAATTCTATCCAGAAATTTATAAAGCACTAAATTGTTACGAATAAAACGATATTCATAATAGAAATTCATTTTGGATAAATTAAAAAATTAATGATAAAAAAATATTTGTGGAAATATTTGTAGTTAATATTTTTCATGATTATGGTAAAATTTAAAGACCACTCTATATGGAATGATTGAATATTGATCAGAAAAAAATGGGTAATTCATGTTATAACAATCCCAGATAAATATCCTATAATATACATATTTTATTGTGTCTATTTTACCACATTTATCTCAAATGACTCAATATCATTAGAGTATTAGTAGATGGTAAATATGTTAAATCACAATGTATAAATTTCTATAAATTTTCCATCACCATAAATGTTTTATAAAAAATCAATCTCATTGATCAGGGTAACACCCAAAAAAGTTACAATAAAATTAATAATGTTTTTACTCATCATAATGATTAATGATTTTATTGAAATCATCATATGTGAAAAAGGTGTGAAAGGGATGTAAAATAATTGAAACACATTATTCTATATAGAATCATGAAAAAATACAAAATAATTATTTTAATTTTCATTAAATATATTCAATCTCAAATAACTGATTAATTTCAAATTAAAAAATTAATTTATATATATAATTAATAAATCATTTATTATTCAATAATAATGTCAAAATATAAATCATAATAGTTTCTTCTAGAACATTTATACTACGAAATAAACTACATTGAAAAACTATACATTCAACTTTATTTATTAAATTTTTTATAAAATTTATCAAATAAACATTTTCATTTGATTTCCCTAGGTAATAAAAATATTAACTTAATAAAATATTTAAATAATATTTTGTAGGTTCCTTAGTTCATTATCACTAAATGTTCCCATACCTGACCCCTTAAAATGGAATCTCATAATTCCCAAATTTCTTAGGGGTAACCTATAACTTGTATTATTTATTACTTCACCAAATTTCTATGAGTTATAAATCTAGATATCCCATTATTCATATAATATTTCCATGAAAAGTGGAACTATTAATAAAAAAATATCATTAACATTAATAATATAAATCATTTTATTTTTTGTTCAATCCCTTATGAAGTCACAATATTTTTTATCCCAGAATAAATAGATGGTTTTTTAATTTACATAGAAAATATATTTCATATGAAAATCTATTAGAATACTTGGAATGTAATATCCATTTATGAAACCCTATTATATTTTAGAGGAATGTTGATAATGAATAATTGTTTTTATGTAACTGATGGGTATTCATGATATATATGTAAAAAATTAATAATTGATTACATGTGAAAAAAGATCAAAATGAACCATATAGGAAATTATAGAAATATTCATTTTTAAATGTTTTAATGAATGATAAAATTATTAAATCATTACGTTTTTCGGTTATTTAATTATTCATAAAAAATAAATCATAATATATGAAAAACAATGTCTTATAAAAAAACTGCTATAATGAGAACATTATATCTTGAATTTTCTATGTAATGTCCCTTACCATGAGTACAAAAGAATTTCATTCTTATTTAAAGCCTCCAATGTAGTAATTTGTTTTCTATATACCTAATTACATTTTACACATTCATTATATTTTAATTATTGCCTTTATTTTTATTTTTTCATTATCTTATTTAGATAATATTTCATTAACTTTATTTGGTAATTTTGAGGACATATTTTTTAATTTTTTTAAAAAATATTATTTCTTTTTAATAACAAAATGGGTTGAAGATTACATCATTTTAAAAATATATTTCACGATATATTTATATATACATTAAATTAAATTTTTTTACCACTCATGGTGGTTTTTGTCTAAATGAAATATGTTATATTTTTCGGGCTGTATAATTCATGTTCACAAAATAAATGTATTCATTCTATATACGATGTAAAATAAATAATATAAATTTATTACCTCTATAAATTTTTGACATTAAATATTAATGGTTATTAACAATGAAAAATAGTTCAACATTATTTTTAGTATAAAAAATGATAATAAATCAACAGTTGTATGTGGTTAGCATGTAATATTTTTATTATTGGTGAAATCTTCGTATGTTTCTCAATGAATGTTTGTTTGATGATGAAAATATAGTAATTTTTTTCACCTTTAGCATATCCACTATTGTAACTAGTAACCATGAATTATTGGTATGTAATCCATTGTATTATAGTAAAACCATGCGGGTATATGACTAGGATTATGGAAAATGGTAGTAAGGACTTGATATATTTTATATGATCCAATAATGATTGTGATGTGAAATGAATCCTCCAAGGATTATGGTATGTAGTTCATAGTGAAAACTGTGAGGTTCAATGAGGTAAAGAGTTTAATGCCCAAGGAAAAGTTAGATATAAAGGATGAAATATCACTACAATTCAGAATATGGTCATCTATTCTTTTATAAAAATAACCTTTTTATAACATAATAGTTCGTCTTTCATTGAATGGTTTAGTGTTGGGATGGGTTACCTACATGTATATTTTTATGGTTTTCTTCGATTTTTGAAAAAATAACATTGACTTAATATGAAATGGTATGTGGCGACTATCATTAGTGTTATAAGGGACCCTATAATGTAGTAGCATGTTGTGTGTCGGGATGGTATCTACGAAATTGTAGGAGACTCATGCGGTCTGATGACTATGTTCCTATAATTGGGTAGTATGTACATTTAAATATATTTTTATAATTCACTTAGGTCATAATAATTTAATGAATTTCATATTTATTCTCTATTTCCATTCCTATTACATTAAATGTTAGCAATTAATTAACTATGTATCACACCTCTTCACTGATATTTTATTATATACACACACAAATGAAGAGATTAACAATTTTAAAATTGATAGAATGGTGAAGAATGTAACGAATAAACAATATTTCCAAAAACATGACAATTTCAATTAACATATTATAATTGAAAAAATCTCATCTTTATAACCATCCCTGTGAAGAGGCGATGATAAATGACTCCCAATTATTTTCATAGGTGGTATTACACCTGTACTCTCAAATGATATTTTATCCCACGGGATGATGAATAATTAAAAATGAGTTTTAACATAATCATAATTTCATTTGTGTGTAATTATGATACTACAGACAATGTATCATATTTATTATGAAATATTTACCAACATTTGATGATTATATTAAATTGAAATATTTTTTTAGGATTAATAAACATTTTCAAATATCCCTCACTAGATTACCCATTATTGCATGAAGGATTGGAATTTTTTGAAAATAAGGGCCTTTATGATAAGGGGAGGATATTAGGGAAGGTTTTTTTGAATTAAATTCCTTTTATGAGATACGTAGAAAAACTTAACATGTAGGTATATGAAGATCAATTTTACTAATAGTAAGAGTGTAATTATTTTCAATTTTACATTATTTTATAAATTATAATCATATTTCACATTTCCAAGAGTAACCATATGACTTGGATTTATATAATATATTCTGTATGTTTGAATGAAACTAATGAAATCACATTTATCCATGTTTTGGAAATATTTATAAATTAATTCCATAGTCTCCCAAAACGTGTGACCCATTGAATTCATTACTGTCATGGTAATATTTTATATGATAACTAATAAATATGAATAACAAATTACATTGGAAAAATAATTAAATTTTATCCTCTATATACTAAATATCAAAAAAATTCATGATTGAATAATTAGTAGTAGATGATATTAATTTAAATATATGTTATGACAGAAAAATAAAATAAAAATATATTGAAAAATGTTATGTGATTTCAAAATAATTATTTTATGAAAAATTAAAATATAATATCTATATATCATTATGTATATTTTAATTAATCAAATTGGTCTTTTTTAACATTATAAAAAATCCATATCCATAAGATATTTCTCATTAAATTATTTTAAAATAATTTTTTCTTAAAAATAAATATTTTACACTAATTACGCAAATAAATTTTTTTTACAAGTAAAAATAATTCCAACAGATATAATTTTGAAATATTATTCAAAAATAAATATAAAACTATTATATTAAAAATATAAAACTATTTAATTTATTTTTTAATTAAATCTATATATATCTTGTAAAACATTTCAACTAGAATAAAATCATTACATTTCTTAAGAAATCTTCACATAAATATATAACATTAAATTTGAAACTATAATTTATATTTTTAATGAACATTATGATATTAAAATATTTGTGGTCCCAAATGCAAGTACAATGAGCCATTAAATGTTTTTAAATGTTATAGTACTCATTGGATTACTGGAGCATGTGTAGAGAGGTTCAGTTGCCAAATACTAGAAACAATTACATTTCATGACATTTAATTTATAAAAAACATGTATGTGACTTTCCAGGCATGTGTAATTATTTTCATGATGTGTATAAATTTCACGATAAATTCCATGATGTGACATCCTGACCTAAATGCCACTATTCAGTGCCATTAGATGGTAGAAATGGACTCGATCACATATCCCTGATGTTCAATAGCCGATGACTAATATTGATATACTAGGGTGTGTTCTTGGGGTGATTATGTCCTTATTACTAGGTTGTATACAAACATATATACAATAACATATAAGTAGTGTTATCAAATAGAAATAGATGGAACAATGTAAATATACACTATAAATATTGGACCACTAATACTTCCTTGCAGAAATTATAAGGAGCCAACCTTAAACATTTACATAATATTGAATTAAAATGAATAATTCACATTGAGGATCTTTTCAGCTTTATATTTTTAGAGAATTACGCCCTAACATATACATGACGACTTGAATAATACATTAGACACATATACTCAGTTTCAATTTTTTTCACAAAATAAAAACACATGAAAAAATAGTCATGTCTAGTTACATGTTTTAGACAACATGAAATTTCCTTGATCCCATCCTTGAACCTATTCCACATTATGTCATGTGAAAAACATTTCAAAACATGGGATGAGCCTAAAAATCTTAGTAAGGGATACACAAAGAAAGAAAACTGTTAGTTTTTTAAAACAACAAGTAAACCAAGAATACATTATCATAAGTTTTATATTTCACCTTTATGAAGTAGTAAATACTCTTCCACAAAGAAAAGATAATTTCATACCCTTTTGTAACCAAAAGATTACCATAAAACCCATATAAAGAACACATAACATAAAAGTTAACTTGGGGCTTAAACATTCTTACGTGAAATAACCATACGATCGACTTCTTCCCATAACACTATCTTGAGTAGCCATAAGGCCGAATTCCATACCCAATGTATTGGAGGTTATAACGTAACAAAAAAACTTGGTTTATCATGGAACCACCCATCATTTGGTTTATCATTAACAACTCGTCAAATATCCATGTACCATTATAAAATCAAAACACATAAAATATAATAAATATAAATATTTCACAAATAACAGTTAATTTTCAATCACAAAAATAATTTCAATATATTGAAATAGTTAATCTATTTCAAAAACAATTTTCAATACCAAATCACCAAAAAACATAATAAGGCATTTCCTTTTCACTTTGGAAAACATTAAGGCTTATAAAGAAGCCAAATAATGATTACTGCAGCAGAGATGCCATTGTCACCGCAAAATTTAAAAATATTCCATTTTTCATTTAGTAAATCGCATCATATAAAAAATAATCCATTTATATGAAAGTAAAATTCAATGTATATTATTATAAACTGTGTAAAATGAGAAGTTATATATTATCGAAATATGCCTCAATGAAAGGAGATTGAGACGAAGTCCCTTACCTCGTGTCAAACATGACCCGGTTGATCTTTAATTTCCTGAATAAGAAAATAACATAAATTTTTAATTGCATAATAACCTCTTTCATGTTCATTATACATTTTATATCACTTGTTCACTTTTTATAAACATTATGTAATCATTTAAGTTAATAACAGTCGTTTTGTTGATATTTGGTACTAGCGTCAAAAATGAACTTCTTATATTTAAAAGTTTTACATGTGGTAAAACGTTCATTATATCCAGAGTGATATTCATAATTTAGATATCATATATATAATATATATTCCTTATATATATATATATATATATATGTATTTATAAAAGTACATAACATTTGGAGATAAAAAAATTAAAAGCACTGTTCATGGAGACGGTAAGTCATACGTACGCATGAACGCTACTTTATTTTCTATTTCGTATTTAATGTAATAAAAACATAATGATACATAGGTATATTATAATTCTAGTATATTATCATATATAATATCATTAACTCCATCCATTATACATAGGACGTATGATATGAATCAGTCATATGGCATTGAGGGGGAGGTAGTCTGCACTTACTCAAATGAAATTATCACGTTTACCAAAAATGGAAACCATAAAGGTATGATATAAATATAAAATACAAGAGCCTAAAAATATAAACATAATATATATCATATATAAATATAGAGTCATCTTAATGGCCACCATGAAAGGAAATCAGAGATAATCGAACTATTATCATTTTGTGAGGTGTTATTTTTCCTTTTAGAGAAATAGTATGTTCATCACACATTAAATGGTGGTGTATGTAAATTTAGTTCTAATAACTCTCATAAAAACAACCTAGTATATTTAGGATACTGGTTTTGTTATAAAATAAAGGAATAAAAAGAGGTTATGGGTTGGAGATGTAAAATAATAGAAATGAATTTAAGTGAAACTGTTACCTTTAATTTCGGTATCATACTTTGGTTTGAACCAAAAGGACTCATTGAAGTGCCTTCATGCCTAAGGTAAGGATTATAGGAGGAGGATAAGGATATTGTGAGATTATTTGGCTAGGGGTTGGATGAGACAAAGGGATTGATAGGTCTTAGGAATGAGTATGAAGTGAGGGATTTTTATAAGGGGGGAAGAGATCTTTAGGAAAGTTTGCAAATATTATTTTATTATAATACTCTATTCTGTTTTTAAATAACCAAAACTCATTAAAGATGAATAAAAGATGACTAATGCTTGAAATAAAATCATCCAATATGAATCAGACAAGTTTTGGATATTGTTTTAATATTTATGAATTTATTTATTTAAATTGTTTATTAATGAGGTAAATACTACATCATTATTGTGCTATAAATAATTTAATTTATTTGATCTATAAAAATTATAAAACAATAAATAATGTAGGAAATCCTTTTGAATTTCAAAATAATATTTATAGTCGAAATGATATCTTATATAACCCCATGAAAATATTTATTTACTAAAATATAATTGTTTCATTTTTTCCTTTACATTCAGTTAATCAAACTAAAGTTTCATTATCACTACCAAGTGGCTCTATAGGGTCTAAAAATGGACCCATAGATTACCATGGTCGTAAATGACTCAATAAATATGGTTAGGACATGTGATAGGTAAATTTTTACTATTATAATATTCTTTTTATGTTGAATTTCCCTATTTACCTTTAACCGCTGTAAATAAAAGTCAAAATTTACTTTCACCAAAAATCATTTTAATATTATTGAACCACATTTTACTTAATAATTACAACCATTTATGTCAGATTTTCTAAATTTAATCCTCAGAAGAGGTAAATTTTCATTTAAATGAAAATTTTAGTCATTAACTACTACTTAGTGGTTTCACTATTCATCCAAAATTGTTATTTTTCAGAAAACTACAAAAAATTCAGCCTAAGATATATTTGATATTCATAATTCAAAAACGTTGTCCATTTTACCATATTCAAAACATATAAGTTTCAATAATTATTTTAAAATTAAATCTCATTGTCAAAACAGGTATCGTGTTTTTAGGAAACAATAATTATCATAAGATTGACACTTGTTTATGTGCAATTTCAAAGTGAAATTAGTTACAATGAACAAAATTAGATTAAATGGTAAGAATATATTCTAATTACACTTTGAAACCAATTAAAAAGATAATATATTGATATAAATAAATCATATTAAAATGTACTTTCGTATTAAAAATACAGAATTTGTCACAATTCATAAAAAATAAATTTTATCAGAAAAAACAAAAAATTTATCCAAAGTAAATATTGATGTCCTGAATGTAAAAAAGTATTCTATTTTGTCAAATAGAACATATAAAAAGGAACAAATCTATATTTAATGAGGGTTTTCCATAAAAAAGCGATAACTCGGCCATTTAGTGAATATATTAGAGTATTTAAGCATAAAATTAGATTTATTCATATTTTAAGCCCCAAACATTTACTGGATAAATGTATAAACATTTAAAAAACATGTATAATCATATATTAGTTAGTTCTATTCATTCCTGCCAATACAATGGATAAGTGTTATCTACCATTTTAAATAATAATATTATATTATCAGTGTGTAATGTAAGATTTCAATGAAACCTATTGTTGCGTATCAGGTACGCCATCGAACATGGTGTCCCAATTAAAGTAAAATTAAAATTTAATCAGAAATATTAATAAATTGAATAATGTATTATTATTTATTTACATGGGATGTTACATCTTTCTCTTGTTTTGGTAATTGTGTCCTTACTATTTTATTCACATATTAAATAAATGGGGGTATTTATCCCTCTTAGCACTTTACGATTACCGCATTGCCTCTTCAACCATATAGGTTTTCCACAAAACCTATACCTGATTAATTACCTTATTTCGCAAGACATTCTCTCTAAAGTTAAGAATCTGGACTTGTTCTTCCTCATAAGAGAGATTATCTTCTATCTGAACTACATCTGGGCTCAAAACATGAGATGGATCTGGAATATAATTTCCCAACATCGAAACATGAGAAACATTGTGTACCTGGGACAAACATGGAGGTAAATCAACTCGGTACACAACTGATCCAACATTCTCTAGTATTTAATAAGGTCTAATAAACCTTAGACTCAATTTTCCATTTCTACCAAAACGAATAACACTTTTCCATGGAGAAACCTTGAGAAAGACATGATCACCTACCTCCAAAGAAATATACTTCCCCTAGTTATCCGTATTACTTTTCTGTCTTCTCTAAGCTGTTCTCATGTTCTTCTGAATTAACTAAACTTTTTATTTCATCTCTTTTACCAATTCTGGTCCCATCATCTTCCATTCACCTACCACATCCCAAAATGTTGGGGTTCAACAATGCTCTCCATATAATGCCTCCAATGGAGACATGTGTATACTAGAATGAAATCTGTTATTATAAGAAAATTCAACCAAATAATGATGTTGGTCCCAACTTAATTGGAAATCCATTAAGCAAGCACATAGCATATTCTCCAATGTCTAATTTTTTTGTTCTGAAATTCCATCTGATTGATGATGATATGATGTACTGAAATTTAATTCAGTACCCAAAGACTTCTAAAGGCCTTTCCAAAAGTTATAAGTAAATCTGGTATCACGATTAGATTCAATGGACAAGGGAATAACATATAACACGACTATATCTTTAACATACAACCAAGAAATTTGATCTAGAGACAAAGTATCTCGATTAGGAAGGAAATGATTAGATTTAGTCAACCAATCAACAATAGCCTAGATTTCATTATTACTTAGAGATGTGTTTGGTAATCCCAGAACTAAATCCATGGATATATTTTTCCATTTCAACTCTGGCACCAGTAAAGACTGAAGCATTCGTTTCGGTAATTACCACTCTACTTTTACCTACTGAAAAGTCAAACACATCACAATAAAATTAGCAATATATATTTTCATTCCATATCACCAGTAATACTCACGATGATCTTTATACAACATATTACTTCTAGGATGAACTAAAAACATAGAACTATGAGCTTCACATAACAACTCATTCTTTAACTGTGAATTACAAGGCACGCAGAATGTTTTCCCAAACCTCAAAACACAATCATTATCAACGTTAAATTTAGGAAAATTACCATTCTTAACCAACTCTACCTTTTTCTGTAACTCATGGCCTTTCTTCTACGCTAGCTTAATTCTGTCTGGGGGAGATGATTTTACTAACACCTGAAACAAAAAAGAAGAATTTTCTACAACAACAACTTATATGACAAAGTTTATCAAATCAAAAACCATAGGATCTTGTTCCAAACATATCATGGTTATTAAAACATTAACTTTTCAACTTAAATCATCATCCATTTTATTTTACTTTACAGGATAGTAATATATCGTGTTATCATAATCCTTGATTAATTCCAACCATATCCTCTGCCTGTTTTTCAATTCTTTTTCAGCGAATATATACATCAATATTTTTTGGTTAGTATTTATTTCACATTTTACTCCATACAAATGATGCCTCATTATTTTTAAAGAAAAAACAACAGCAGCTAATTCCAAATCATGTGTAGGGTAATTTAACTCATGAGGTTTCAACTCACGTGAAGCATATAAAATTACCTGACCATTCTGCATAAGTACAAATCCAATTTCATTCAACAAATCATCACTATAAATAACAAACTCACCATTTCTAGATGGTCGTTCCAAAACTGGATCATTCACCAATCTTCTTTTTTAATTCCTAAAAACAATCATCACATTATTTTCTCCAAAGGTACGAAACACCTTTTTGAGTTAATTTAGTCATTAGACTATATAACCATGGAAAATTATCAAAAAAATCTGATAATGTCCTACTAAAACCATAAAACTACTGATCTTAGTTATATTTTTGGGTCTTGGCAATTCTTCATCAACATTTGTTCTAGCAGGATCAATAGTTATGACATTTTTTGAAACAATGTGACCAAGGAATGAATTTTGCTGTAACAAAAAATCACACTTGAATAATTTTCCAAACAGTTTCTTTTCTTTTAATATTTGCAAGATAACCATTAAATGTCATTCCTGTTCCTCTTTACTATTATAATAAACCAAAATAACATCAATGAACACAACCAAATATTTATCAAATAACTCAGGTAAAATTATATACATTAGATCCATGAATACAATAGGTCCATTGGTTAAACCAAAAGGCATAAATTCAAATTCATAATATCCATATCTAGTACGAAACACAGTCTCTGGAATATATTCTTTTTTTACATTCAACTGATGGTACATCAGCCTCAAGTGAATCTTTGATAAATATTGAGCTCCCTGGAGCTGATGAAACAAATAATTGATATGAGGCAAATGATTCTTGTTCTTAACAGTGATTTTATTCAATGTTCTATAATCAATGGAAAGTCTGATTAAACTATCTTTCTATTTAACAAACTAGACAATAGAACCTCATGGTGATATTCTATGTAAAATGAAACCTTTATCTAATAACTCCTGCAATTGTTCTTTAACTCTAAATGTTCAATTTGAGCCATACGATAAGGGGGTTTCAAAATTGGCTTAGCATCAGGAACTAAGTCAACAATAAATTCAACTTCTCTATCATGTATTATACCAAGAAACTAATCAGGAAAAACATCAAGGTACACATTTACCACTGGAACATCATTAATTACAACACTTCCATAATTTTCAACAACAAGTGAAATATTACAATCACTTACATATTTTACTTGTTTCCCACCTTCCTGATATGTTATAAAAAACAAGGGTTCATTCTTGTATACAAACTGAATATCATTCTAAAAAGAAACCTATTTAGCTCTATAGTCAATCTTATCATGATAAACAGATAGCCAATCCATTCCCAATATAACATCAAACTCTACTGGAGGAAAAAAATAATGTTTGTAGGTAAATATTTTATGCACACAAAGACATAAAGGTTTTTATAATTTCTCTTTGTATTGACATTTCCTCCAGGTGTTTTTACCATAACTGCAGGATTCATCTCTTGAGATGGAATTCCCAATTTAATAGAAAACTTATCGTAAATAAATTAATGTGTAGAACCAGAATCAAACAACACATTGGCATAATCTGAACAAACATACAGTGTACCAGATACTACATAATTAGATGTCCCAACATCTCTTAAAGTAGTTGAAAATGATTTCATCGCCCCTTTTATGCTTGTAGTCCAGTTTCATTCCCTCAGTTGAGTTCCTTTCTGGACACTCATTTGCATAATTAACCCTTTCATTACACTTAAAACATCTTACCGTTGGCTTTTCATTTCCTTCTTGATCATCTTCCTTAAAGTTAAAAGAATTATGACCAGACTTACCACACCATTAGCACTTCCAAGATATTGATAATAATTCTCCATGATTATTTTTACCACACTTCTCACAAGATGGATAATTAGTTTTTCTTACCTATATGATTCTTTGATCAATTATTTCACTTTTCCTACCAACTAGAACTCTTATTCTGTTGGTTTTCAAAGAACACATAATCCACAGAAAACACCATTTCCACCTTCTCCACACAGTGAACATGTCTTTCATAACATTTGAAATCATAAGAGGATAATGATCTTCGATATCACAGCTTTAGTCCTGAGTGAAATCGATTTATCTTACTATCATGATCTCAGATGAAATTTGGAGCATACCTTTCTAGTCAAGTGAATTTTTCTTCATAAGAAGCCACTGAGTCATTCTCCTACCAAAATTCCAAGAATTAATTTTCCATCCTAAGACGAACCAACATAGGAAAATATTTCTCAAGAATCATACCTTTGAATTCATCCCAATAAAGAGAATCGATCTCCTTATAATCCTTGATATTTTTCACCATCGACCACCACCGACCAGCTACACCATCAAAATGGTAAACTACAAGACTATCCTTTTTATGTTCTAGACACCCAATGACATCCTAAATTTTCTCCAGTTCTCTAATCCACCCTTCTTAAAGCACAAGGCCAGATGATCCCTTGAATGGTGGGCGATGTTTCCTCCTGAAATGATCCACTACTGACATGTTGCTCTGTGGTTTATATGTCTACTCTCGTGCATGGATACCACAATCATTTATATCCTGATTCAACTATTCCATCACTACAACCAAGTATTCAGTTTCAATTCCGACCATCGGAGGTTGCTGATTCAGAAGGTGGTCTTCCTCCTAATGTCGTCCGAACATAGTTGCCCTGTTTCCTATGCCGAAAACCATTTTGAACAAAAAAATAGTTGAGGCGAAGAAACATGGAAATCTATAAATGCTATATAAGTTTAATCATAACATAAGCTAAAATAATTTATTGATATCTATTTAAATATATTCTAACTCATAAAGTTGTCAAAAATAACCATTGATACCAACTACAAGGACCCAAACTTAAACATTTACATAATAATGAATTAAAACTAATAATTGACATAGAGTATATTTTCAGGTATAATGTTTTAGAAAATTAGGCCATAACATATACATGCCGAATTGAATTATACATATAAAAAAATCTACTCAGTTTCATTTTTTTCACAAAATAAAAACACTTGAAAAAATGTGTAATGTCGAGTTCCATGTTTTACACAACAAGGCATTTCTTTGATCCCATCCTTGAACCCATTCCACATTATGTCTGGTGATAAAAATTTCAAAAACTCAGGACGAGCATAAAAAGATTAGTAAGGGATACAAAAATAAGGAATACTATTATTTTTTCAATCCAAAAAGTAAACCATGAATACTTTATCATAAGTAATACATTTCTCATTTATGAAGTCATAAATACTCATAATTGAATAACAGATCATTTCTTAGCCTTTTTTTACCATAATATTACCATAAAACCCATATAAAGAACACATAATATATAAAGGTAACATGGGACATAAACATTTATAAGGGGAATAACCATATGGTCTACTTCCACACATATCACTAAATGAAATAGCAATACGGCCGACTTCCATGCCAAATGCATTGGAGGATATAATGTAATGACCCATCCTGGTTTATCACGGCACCGCCCATCATTTGGTTTATCACGTAACCAACCAGCAAATGTCCATGTACCATTATAAAATCATAACACATAAAAAATTACAAATATAAACATTTCACTAAAAACAATTAATTTTAAATCACAAGAAATAATATTAAGATATTGAAATAATCAATCCTTTCAAAAAAACATTTTCAATACCAAAACACAAAAAAATAGAATAACATAATACCCTTTCATTTTAGAAAACATTAAGGCTTATAGAGGTAGCCAAATAACGATTTCAGAGGCAAAAATGTAATTATCGACGCAAATGTTAAAAACATTTTTTTGGTCATTTAGTAAAATGCTTCATAGAAAAAAGATTCCCTTTGAATGAAATTAAAAGTAAAAGAGTTTTATTATACACCCTGTAAATGAAGAAGGTATATATTATCAAAATATTCTTCAATGAAAGGAGATTGAGACAAAGTCCCCTACCTCATGTCTGACTGGACTCGTTTGTTCTCTAATTTACTAAAAAATAAACTAAGGTTAATTTATACTTTCTTAAGAAAAATTTTCAAGTTCATTATTCCCTTTATATCACTTATTACCATGTTATATACATCATTTAATCATTTATGTTAATACCAGTCGTTTTGTCAATATTTGGTACTTGAGTAAAAAATGTACTTACATTTAAAAGTTGTTCATGTTGTCAAAAGTAAATTATATCCAGAGTGTTATTTGTGATTTACATATCATATATATAATATATATTCAGTATATATAAGTATTTATAACATTACATAACATTTGGAGATAAGAAATGAAATGCACCGTTCATGGAGATGGTAAGTCATGCGTACGCATGAACACTAATTTCATTTCTATTTTGTATTTAATGGAATGAAAACATATTGATACATTGGTATATTATAATTCCTATATATTACAATATATAATATCATTAACTATATCCTTTATATGTACCATGTATGGTATGAATGAGTCAGATCACTTTGAGGGGGTGGTAGTCTGCACTTCTTCAAATGAAATTATCACATTTACCCATTATGGAAATCATAAAGGTAGGAGATAAATGTATAATAAAGAAGAATAAAGAAAACATAAAAATAATATATATCATATATAAATATATTTTTATCTTAATGGCCACCATGATAGGCGGTGGGAGTTAATTGAACAATAATCGTTTCATGAGGTGTTAGTTTTCCATTCACAGAAGCAGTATGTTCTTCAACCATAAGATAGAGGTGGTTGTAAGTGTAGATAGAATATTTCTCATAACAAAATCCAAGTATAATTATGATACTACTGTTGTTATAAAATAAATTAATAAAATGATTTTAGGGTTTGAGAATTAAAATAATAGAAATGAATTTATGAGAAACTGTTACCTTTAATGTTGGTGACATCCATTGGATTGAACCTAAAAGACTTCTTGATGTGCCATCTACAAAAGGTAAGGCTTTTAAGAGGAGGTGAGGGATCTTGAGAGATTATTAGGTCATAGTTTGGACGAGCTAAAGAGCTTGATAGGTGTGAGGAATGAGTATGAAGTGAGGGCTTTTTATAAGGTGGAGGAGGGACTTTTTAGGAATGTTTGAAAATATTATATTATTATAAACCTATATTCAGTTTCTAAAGATCCCAAACTCATTATACATGAATATAAGATGAGTAATGGTAGAAATAAAATCATCCAATAAGAATTTTACATTCTTTGGATATAGTTTTAATATTTATAATCTTATTTATTTAAATCATTTATTAATGATATAAATTCTGCATCATAATTGTGTTATAAATAATTTAATTTATATGAAGTCTAAACAATAATAAAAAAATAACATATTGTAGGAAATTATTTTTCTCTTTCCAAATAATATTTATAGTTGAGAAGATAACTTATATAACACAATGAAAAATTGATTTACTACAAGATAGTTGTTGATGACATTTTTGCCTTTACTTTAAGTTAATTAAAATAAAGTGTCATTATCAATCTCAAGTGGATCCATGAGGCCCCAAAATAGGCACAAATATGACCATGGTCGTAAATGACTCTACCAGTAATGTTAGAACATGGGTTAAGGTAATTATGTATTATTATAATATTATTTTTACATTGAATTACCCTATTTATCTTTAACTGTGGTAAATAAAAGTCAAATTTTACTATTCCCAAAAAATTATTTTAATAATATTGAAGCAAATTTCACTTACTACATACAACCATGCATGTCAGATTTTTGAAATTTAATCCACAAAAATGGTAAATTTCATTTAAATGAAAATGTCAGTTTTTAACTAGTAATGAGTGGTTTCCATATTCATCCAAAATTTATGTTTTTCAGAAAACTACCAAAAATTCAGCCTAACATATATTTGATATTCCAAATTATAAAATGATTCCTATTTTACCAAATTCAAAACATAGAAGTTGCATTAATTAGATTAAAATTAATTTTTGTTGTCAAAACAAATAGCGTGTTTTTATGAAACAATAACTATCAAAAGATTTGCACTTGTTTATGTCCAATTTCAAAGTGAAATTAATTTCAATAACCAAAATTGGATTAAATGGTGAAAATATATTCTAATTACACTTTAAATCCATTTTAAAAGATAATATAACCATATAAATCAAATAGAATAAAATGTACTTTAGAAGTAAAAATAAAATATTTTTTACTATTCATAAAAATATTAATTTTTTCAGAAAAATACACAAAATTTACTCAAAGTAAATTTCCATATCCTGAATCTAATTAAAAATTTTATTTTTTCAAATAGAACATATAAAAATGGCCAAAACTAAATTTAAAGATGGTTTTCCCTCAAAAGGCTATAAATCAGCATTTAGTGAATATTAGAGTATTTATACTTAAAATTAGATTCATTCATATTTTAAGCCCCTAAATTTTATTGGATAAATGTAAAATCATTTAACACACATGTATAATCATAATTTAGTTAGTTTTATTCATTCCCACCAATACAACGGCGAGGCAATACTATAATTTAAAATAATAATATTACAATATTAGTGTGCAACGTAAGATTTCAAAGAAAACTATGGTTGCGTATCAGGTATGCCATCGAATATAGCATCCCCTTTAATGTGAAATTAATATTTAATTTAAAAATATTAAAATATATTAAAATTCTATTATTCTTTATTTACATGGGATGTTATAGAAATAACATAGCAATAAATAACAACACAATCGATTGATAAAAATTTTAAAAAATATGTAGCTGAATAATATAAAAATGATCATAATACATATAATTTTTTAAATAAACTTGAATATTTTACCACAAGATTCAAAATATAATACATTCATTAACATTCAAAAAAGACACAAATGAGATATCCCTGCCTGCCTCATGATGCTTAGCTACGATATATTCTCCCATTATTATAAGCATAGAAATAAGACATGAATCAAACTATGGTTACGATCCAATATCCCTACCTATATCCAAATAGTCTTTTTGGGGGCCCAATGGATTCCATAAAATGGTGTGAGATAACACTCAATAGACCACCACCAGCATTGTCTATAATAGATATAGGCTATGTAAACAAGCTAATGAAGTCTGAAGTGAAGAGCATATATGAATATAGTGACTGTAATAGAATAATATCAATTATTCTATCAAACCTATTATATCTTCCAAAAATAAATTATCATGAAATTATAATAAGGTTACTATTAACATAAATAAAAAATTCATCAAGTCTAGTATAATAACTATAATCAAATACCATTACGTGGGCTACCTAAAAACATCAAAAAATTTCAAATATATCCATTCAATAAAACCATGTGCAAAACAATTATCTAGAAAAAATTTACGAAAATCATTTAATTCACTTTGACCTTGTAATATAGTCAACTATTACATTCACCATGGGATATCCTTATAATAAACTATGTTAGATGCCATGGGGCCAATTTTCAATGTATAGAAGGCAAATGAATCCTCGTTGAGTCCCATGATCATGTCGGTGGAATCTTAGTAGAACACGGTTGGCAACCAAGAACATTTTAACAGACCAAGTCCATTAGGATCCCATGTATGTGGGATCCAACTATTATAAATGCCCAATGCATAACACAGAATAAACATCCAAGGAGTAGTCTCATTCATTGGTTCCACTACATCAATCATTATACATGGGATAACAAAACATTAAATCTAGTAGAAATTGTATCCATGATAAACAAACAATGATATCCATTACCATTTTATTCATCATCATAATATATCAATTCAAATTTCATGAAATTCAATGATTTCATTCAACTCATATAAAAATTCACATATAAATAGGTAAAAAATCCACATCAAGAATAATATGGAAATGTAGGATACTATATCCTACTCATCTCAAAATATTCAATTCAATTAATTATGTTATATCTATTACATGAATATACAACATGCACACCTTATGGGTGGTATAACAAAGTGAAAAGTAACATGAAAACCCCATATATGACCCATATGAAGAAATATCCTTGAACAAACATTTATATACCATCGAGAGACCCCAACATTATCAATTAAATTTAATTCAACTATTGAATTAATTTAATGGGTACCGTCGGAAAATAAATCATATGGAATATCAACAAATAGGTATATAAAACTCTAAAAATTTAAGGAAAGGTATAGACCACACATCATGGGTTTATTGTTGAGTGATAATCCCATACTGATCAATCATTAAATTTAGATTCAGAGAAAAATCAAGAATGGATTAATAAGATGAAAATAGGGAATATTATCTTTCACTTTAATATCCCAATTGGTATGAATACAAATGAATAAAGAAACAATATTAATGATAAACATACCATTGTAAATCTAATGTGTCTGATGATGTTCAATTATGGGTAACAAAATTAAAGAGGAGAAAAGTCTATGATATCACTAAAAAATATATCCCATAGGATCAACTATATCAAATGGATGATTTATAAAATTAAATTCATAAATAAAATAATTTAAGGTGAAAAAGGAAATTTTCCAAAAAGAATTATTGTGTAGCTCATTTTGGCCACATGGTTTGAAAAATTGTGCACTATAAATGCCCCTTCACTATTTCAAGTGGAACCTTACATAGTTAATGCACATCATTTGAATATCCATGTAAAAACATCGAATTTTTATATGGAATAAAAATCATGTTCCACATACAGGTGGTGCTACTTAGGTTGCACATATTCATTTAATCATGTACTTGTAGAACCCCAATATCAAGCCGCACATGGTTATGGGTAACCTTTAGTCCTATCCCTGACTGTTTTTCCTAACAATAAAACCGCTATATTTTTTATTAAAAACTAGGTTTATTTTATTAGAAGAATACCCAGACACGCCAATACACCCATAATCACATTGGGTATACCAATTTTTCCATAAAAATCCAATTAATCCAAAATCAATGGATCTGTATATCATATGAAAACCCAGGATCTTACATTTTCTCTAAATATAGGAATTCATCCCCTAATTTCCCATGCACTGGTTGACAAACTTTTTTGAGAAAAACTCGGGCTACATATCACATAAATTTGGCTCCCACTCCCACATCTTGTCATGTAAATGGATATCCTTCCATCGAACCCATAATAGAAGAAATGATAGACCACATATGACTTTAATAATTCCCTTAACAACATGTATTGAGTGATTCTCAATGGATGCATCTACCTATAACTCCACATCAGCTAGATATAGATTCTATGATGTGTATAATAGATAATTTCATATATTATATTAATGAAATATGTCATATATCACCTAGTACCATTGATGTAACAACACCTGATACGCTATCCACTTGACTCATATAGAATATCAAATGGGCTAAAATGTCATGTTGAAAGCTTACCCTATCTCCGAATACAACCAGGTCTCAGCCTCTATATGATATGTGAAAATACAGGATCCCTATAATCAACATCGACAATCCATCTATGGGGATTATCATAATATTTTTATTTTGAATCTAAAGTTTCCAAACCATTTTTAATTAATGAGACATTCTCAAAAGTCAAATTTATGATATGTTTTCCCAGGTAAACCCACCTCAAATGCCTATTAAAATCACAAGGGTGATCAAAATGGGATATCATATAAGACCTCATAAGGATCCTCCTCCATTATCCCCTAATAAACATGATGGTAGGTTAACACGACTAGGGCCGTATGCCTCTTACAGGAGCTCCAAAAATCAAGGCATCATGCCCACACAATACCATCATGCACCTAAATCATATTATTTTACTGGACATCAGTCTGATGCTAGTATGATGTTCTAACAATAACCAATGCACCCAACACCCTCTATACTCTCTTCTAAAAACACGATGTAAAATGGTTTTCCCTATCCGATACAATGGTCTTTGGAACCCGAAATGTCATAATATCTCATAGATATAAAAATATCCAAGATCATATACTATTATGGTCTCTCAAAATGACATGAAATTTTTATCCCTCATGATCTTGTCATCCATAAACCACATTGCATCTCTACCATGAGGTGAACTTTCCAAAATCTCATGAAATATGTCACGAAATCATCTCATTTCAACATTAGAGTTGGTGGATACTATAAAATCAAGGTTTGTTGTTAGTGTTCCACCATCACTTTCGGATAGGTGGAATACCTCAAAACAAAACCAGTTACCACTTTTCTAATACCCAACCAGCAGTACTGACAGCATATGTTTCATTACATCTTGGTGATGATGTTTTGAAATACCAAGACTGAGGCTTGGAATTACTACATTTTCCCTTCATGTATGACCTATGGAACTGAAACACGAACATATAAACATAAGAACTATTCCTTTCTTATCATCCAACCATGAGGTGGGTCCTCTACTATGACACACTCCCCTAGGATTAGACCCATGAAATATAATACATGCCTCATCCTTAATTTATCTTTCAGGTTAGGGGTTGCATCTTTGTATGAAATTATAGTTTTCCCCTAACCACCCTACACATCCATGTTAATCTCTCAAACCTATTCCATAAGATTCCACTCATAACTATCCTCGTTAATTTCTTGTATCTGATCCCTACTACACATTTCATCAGCCACTTCACTTACAATAATAACTATATTGACTTGATCAATGTTAAATGTCTATTTTTACTAAATCCACATTTTCTATATCATATATTAATCAGAATGTGTAAATATGTACATGATGATTTTTTGTACCAATTACACAAAAAAACACTTTCCCTTAAGATAATTTATATATCAATACAACGCATGATCCACCACCACTAACTCAAAATCCAGGGTAAGATAGTTTTTCCTATGTGTTCATATCCAATAATACCATTTCTACACACCTATATATCCATACATCTAAACTTATCCCTTATTGATACATGATGTGTCACAATGCACAATGTATCTCATTTCCATCTCTAGAAGAATAATTACTAATTTCAAAACCATCTTCCCTTTCTACTCTTGAAAGGTTCTATAATAGGTATATGACCATCTAAATATCACACTGATCATAGTCAATCTAGTCAAGGAAACTAATAATCAAGATAAATATTGTATTAAATGCCTGAAATATCTATCTATCACCAAGAAACTACATATGTAAAAAAAATTATTATCATGATCCATTAAAACTATAGCTGTCAACAACATTGTGTAAATTGACTCTCCTATCTCTGAAATAATATTACCCAGGATTTTAATTTTATCAATCTAGAAGTGGAACTCTATAATATATTCATATAACTGATTCTATATTAGTTTATACATATTATTCTCAAGATGTTTTCAGGGTCATGTTGATTGTGAGAAAACAAAAATATATCATACAGGAAAATCACCACAAATGAATATTGATATCTTGGAAAGACTCAGTTCAACAGTTCCCTAAATATTTTTGGGGTTTTTTGAGACTAAATATAAAAAAAGGTAGTCATATAAACCGTTCAAACATGAAAAATAAATTATATGTATGCCTTTAGGTCAAACATGTTATTGATGGTATGTATATCTAAAGATAGTTTTCTAGAATGCCTAATCTCCAAAAACATGATAAAAATTTCCATCTATAAGTGGAGAGGTGTACCGGTTATTAACTATTCACCAGTTAAACGTTGGACAATACACACATAGTCCATGGGTACCATCCAAATTTTGGGCATTAATGAATTTCCTACACCCATTATAATAGTTGTATAGTACAAACCCATTTTTTTAATTCCATTAGCATCCTCTTAACCTGAAATAACCTCTTCTAATACATCATAGAAAAAGGAATTGATACTGCTGAAACTACTAGTGATTGTTCAAAAAATAACTCTACTTATCTATTAGGATTAAATGAAATGAACTTTTATTTGAAAAAAATCCTTAAATGACCAACAATTGGTAGAACTATATTTGACACACTCCATGATCATCTATAAAAAAAATATAAATATGGGTTGTAATCGCACCCATCCTCCGATGCTGAGGTCTATCTCATCTCACATGGACATCCAATTATAAATCCGAAATATAAAATCCAATTTGAGGTGAGGTGAATGTCACCATTTTTTGATACAAACCATTATAGTATTGATAAGAATATTTCCAATCCATTCCATGTGCAATGTAAAACCTCATCATCTCGAGGATAAAAACTCTTCATATAATGTGAGAACCACTTATATGAAGGGTAACACCATGAAGTGATTCACAACCTTCATTATAATCCCCAAATGATTATCAAGTGTCACCATTCAATATGATAAATTATTCACGAACTCAAGGGTCTCTATAATCAGTATAGATATTATGCTTTGAGAATAATGTCTTTAAAAATGGATGAAAAAAGAATATAGATCTTACCTCTCAATATAGAAGGGCTAATGCTATTATCGTCATGTGAAGGATGTATGAAATATATGTTGCCTGATATATATCCATTTGACAAAAACTCACTACCTCTAGAAATCCCACTTTGTTATCATGGTTAAAGTACTATCTGGGTTCTTGTCCCATGACCATCACCTTATCCTGACTAACTAGTATAGCATCATCTCTAAGCATGATTTAGATATATTAATTCCACTAAGGAACCAAATTTCATAGACATACATAATCCACTTAAATATTAAGGGAAGACCCTATAAAATTTGTATACATAGCCTATATTTCAATAATATTTTCACTCGAATGGGTCTTTATTACCTATATTCGTCACATTTCTGTAGCTTCAACAATATAGATATAAAATTTCACCACTCAAACAAACATTCTTATTGGTACTAATCTCATGGGAAGCCTCAAAACACTGCTTCCTAACATTGGGAGATAAACCACTAGGCCAAGAGACAACAATACTCTACTCTATACCCTCAGTTTCCCTATGGCATCACTATGAATTCAATACTGGATATACTTTCTCAGTTATTTAGGTAAACTAGAACTGATGGACCGGTAAAAAAATTGAATATATGATTCCTTCCCCAAATCATATCACCATCTAATGATAATCAGCAATGTATACCACTAAAAAACATTTAAACACTATTAAACATGACGATTATTCCATAAATTCAATGGAAGACTATTTTAGATTCATCAACCCACTAAAATACTATTACCTCCGATACCAAGGGAAAAGTAATCAAAAAATATGGTAATGAAATCTTCCCAAGACATAACTTTCTGATTTTCATCATGGTTCATAACATCCAACATGTGATTTGATTTTACTTGAAGAATGCAGGTGTTGACTTTTACTCTCCTCTAATGAGGATTCTTCAAATTTTTTAAAATTGATATTCTTGACACAAAAAAATGTCTTATAGAATTCTAACCCTAACAAAAATGGTAGGATGTTACTATGAGAAAACAACAAATATCCCTTCAATATCTATGGAATGTTGTATAAATCCCTAAACACATATTCATATAGCATAGAAAATCCTCACAAAACTGTTCCTCATCACTAGTGTCAAGTAAAATCACTAATGATGATTTAGAAAGCATAGAATGACCCACCAGTAGCCCATAGATTCATTTCTTTAAAATTCCAAATTCATGCATCATAAAAGACTGAAAATAATAATATCAGAGCTAAAAGAGTAGGACAGTTCAATAAAATCATATAACTATTTTACAACCCTCTTCATGCACATAATTTTGGGATAAGGTATATAGAAACAATAACAGACATCACCATATACAATTTATAAAGCTAACTCAAACTCCATATAATGGTCATGTTATCTTTTTCACAGTTCATTTTTTTCATTCGTACTTATATTCTGTTGAAATTATATATTAATTGGTATAAAAAAAAATTTCATCACATCAAATCCATAGAGTCCCATGAATAATTTGAACTAAAATATTGAATCTACTTAATTCATATCATATCACATTCTAGTCCATGTGACCAATGCTCAATGAATCAATATGCCAAAATCAGCTACTTAGGATATATGATATAGCCTAATTTAGAAATAAATGCTTATGATGGTTAATGAACTCTATATACCAACAATGTTTTTCAATTATATACCAAAATAAATTATCAAATAGAAGCTATGTCACAAAAGTAACATATCAAAAATTAATACTATAAAGTAATGCCACCTTTACAGAATAAAATATTGCATGGAATATGAATGCTGAAATTTTAATAAATATCAAAAATGTGATTCATACCCTCATATAATTTGAATATGATAAAATATATACCAAATCAAAATAATTATAACATCATAATTCACATTTGTGACCTAATGGTGAAATATGAATCATGTGTAATAGGAAAAATATTGAAAACTAAAATTTCAGTCCCAAGAAATTTTGCATTTTATTGAACATGGGTTATATAATCCAAAGAAAATCTCATTACCAAATTCCAATGAATTCACAACCCTATATATTTAATAAAAATATTAAAACCAAAAAATAATATCCTCTAATACCACTTCGTAACATCCGGACCCAAATTCCTTTATCCGGTTTGTCGAGCCAGTGGTTGAGATAGCATCAAGATCCTCTATCTGAATGCTAAAGGGTCCCAAAATGCAGAGAGGGACTATGTTGTTTCCATTGGGAGAATCTACCCTAATTTCCAGAGTGTAGCACAACAAATATGAAATAACATATATGTGGTGAATGAATATGTAAACAGATATCACGATGCAAATATACACTATAAAACAGGTATAGTAACTCACCATAGAGGAAACAATATAGTGACCAATAAAAACATAGTAATGTGATAATATAAATCAGAATATGGTTACCAAATATTATATAAAATTTAATTGTAAAATAAATATCACAACAAATATGAAAATTAGGTGTAAAAGCCTTGAATTACAATACATTTTCCAAAACACCAAATAAACTGAAAGATATATCCTAGATATAATCATGATCCTTAGAATGATCATGTGCTACCCTACTCCTATGAATATAATGATTTCATTCACATAAACATTGGTGATTTCCCAAATCCCAATCCCAAACCATATGGTCTGTCCGAGTACCCATCAATGGATGGAATAGGTTCTGGGATAACTCTCAGTAGGCCACCATCAACAATTTATAAAACATGTACATACCATCTAAACATGAAAAGTGGTGAGAAGTAAATAATATATATTTTAGTAGTGAATGTAATGTAATAAATTTTTTGTTACTATCTATCATACGATGTATCATAGAAAATAATTATTAATATCTATAACATGGGAGATGTAAAAAAATAACCAATCACATTATCCTATTTTAGAAATATAACCCAATTCACATACTCATGATGTCTATAAAAGAAACCAAAATATCCACTATAATCATTCTAAAAATATGTGTGATACACTACCACAACCTCAGCATAGAATAGAAAATAGAGTTTCCAATTCACTTGTTGTATAATCATGTATATCGTCCACTTTGTCCTTTCATAAAATTACTAATGTTAGAACCTACAGGGCTTGATCCAAGGTATAGAAGACCATGACATACTCATCAAGTCCACGGAGTATCTCAATGAAAACTATGTAAGATTTGGATATGGTCATACAATCATGTCAATAATCCATGTCTAATGTGATATAAATGAATCCAGGTCAATGCAGTAGTTATTCCCAAGGAATCCAACGTAATCAAGACCCAAGGAGAAATCATAAACAATATGTCCACTACCTCTATCAATATCAATGGGAGATAAATCCATGTAATCTAATGGATTCATTATCCAAGGTATACCATCCAAGGAATCCATTAACATTCAATTCAACACATTAATTCAAAAATTCCTATTCCATGTCATTCCATATGTTTTTCCAACTTGAATAAAAATTGAAATTTAAAGAGTAACATAATTCATGTCATTTAAAACATGGAAAATGAAATAAAAAATGTACAAATAATCACCAAAATATAAATAAAATCTATATTTTTAAATCTAAATAATAAATCTCACATTAACACCCAATGAATGGTCTATCAAAGAGAATATTCAATGAAACACCACATGGATGACCTAGGTTGAGTAAGCAATGCCCATCAAACCCTTATATACTATTTAAAATCCCCTACAGGTTCCATTCCATTTAATTCAATTTTTTAATTCATTTTAGGGGAACCTTAAAATAATATGGCATGCAAAACAACTACAAATAGAAATATATAAAACCAAACCATGAGAAAAAGATATAGATGAACTATGATTGGTATTTTACAGAGTTCTAATCTAGTATTGATCTATGAATCATTCATGGATGAGAGAAAAATGATGAAAAGATGTAGAACATGAAAAAATTGAATATTATATTTCACCTAAATGACTATTTGGGCATGAAATCAAAACAATAATGTCACAATATGATCGAATAATATACAACGTGAATCCACTAATACTGATGATGTTAAATTCTAGGTTCAATTTTCAAACTGGGAGGAATTTTATTTATTTTCCCAACATATGAGATCATAAGAGATCACATATTTCTCTATATGAAGAGAGTGATTATATTTATTTTTATAATAAATTAATGGAAGAATGCAATTTTTTCCAAAAATTGATGAGCCACATGGTTTGGCCGCATGGTTGGCCAATATGTGCTCCATCTCTGTGTCCTCTAATGCTTAATGTAACACTCTGCATAGTTAGTGATCATGATTTGACTTGAAATGTGAAAACCATGTTATTAATCTCTAATAAAATCTACAAGTTACATGAACAATCATGTGACTCAAGTGGAATGGTTTCCTCAAGTCATGCGACCTCTAACATCGCTCTGTCAAGCCCCACATAGTTAGGGGTAACCATGAGGAGTATCCTGAACTATTTCTCCTAAATTTGTGTCCCCAATGTTCTTAAATATTCTAATATATGTGATTTGAAAACGCCCTGGACACCCTCAATACAACCATTATCACATTGGGTACTCCCATTTGGAAAAACCCCCATTTATACCAAAAAAGGAATCGTATTTCACAATAAAACTCATGATCTTACAATACCCCCTAATATAAATTAATCCCCAAATTACAACTACATGGGATGTCAATATATTTCTATAAATATCTCTATACAATAAGAACATACATCAACATCCCACTCACATGTCTAATCCTTTAAACATTCATGCTACCATTGCACCAGTGGTGGAGGAATTTACAACCTCAAAGAACAAACATGATTCATTTAAGAACCCATATATGATGTTATTTAGTGGTAAAATCTACCAATAAATCCACCAAATTTAGAAATAGAGTGTGAGATGAGTCCGTTTGATAAATACATAGGTGAGATAGATGAAAGGTTTCTTGAATCTACCAGTACCAATGAGTTAACAACAAAAGATAGCCTACCAGACAGACTCTCTATAGAATCTCAAATGTCGAAACATATAATAGTAAAATCATACCTTATATATCAATACATATATTTCCCAGCGTCAATGGTATATAAAAAATGACATGTTTCCCAATTTTGAACTATCGAGGTTATTAAAATCGATTTGTATAAGATTATTGCTGAAACATTGTAGTATACATCAAATTTTAATCATGTGAAACTACTCATAATTATCATATATGAGACATAGTACCACTATGGATGACTCCCCAAATTCAATGATACAAAATGGATATCATCATGACTTACCATACAATACCTTATAATGTTCCATCGTTATTTTCCCCTGATAGCCATTATTATAGGTGAACTAAACCTTGGTTATATCACTCTACAAAGTGACCTAAAAATATTTCACGCATGCTATCAGTATTTCCTCAAGAACTCGAATCATATGCTCAGATTGAAAATCAGTCTGACGTCATTTCATTATTTCAGAAGCACCTATGTACCAATATCCCTCTCTATACTATTCCATAATTGAGATCAAAATAATGAGTCCTTGTCTGATACCATGGTCTTAAGAACCCCATAATGAAAACTATCTCATGTATATAAAAACATCGAATTTTATATATTATGAATGTATCCATTATTTGAAAGAAATGAGGAACCTTCACAATTCTGTCAAACACAACTCATACAATATCGATACATCGATGATGACTTTGAAAACAAGGCACAAAATCCACTATGACAATATCACATTTCCATTTAGGATTTTATAACATCTATAAGATCTATGATGGGTTCTATTTTGTTTCCATTACCTATAGATAGCTGTAATATCTCACAAAAATATTGAGTTCCTAACCTATAATACAATACAACCAGTTCTGGTGGTGTATGTCATGATATATCTTAGTGTTGTTAGGGCATATTTCCTAGTCCGAGGCATGAAACTTCTTCATCATCTTCTCATATTTGAACAATGGAAGAAAAATACAATGATGTATACATCAAATCTACTCCCCCTATATTCTGACCAGTATGTGGTTCCTCACCTCCCAAACTCCCCCATAGTATTATTCCCTCACAATCAGACAGATTCCTTACCCTTATTTTTTATATTATGGATGAGGGAACACCTAAAGATGAAATAATAGTCTACTGCTGTCCATATTACACCTCCATGTGCATTTATGAATGTAAGGCCACAAGGTTCCACTCACTATTATACTCATAAACGACCAATATCTATGATATAATTCATAGTGTATTAGCGAATATATTTCCACTCATAGGCTAATAGGTATACTCAATGACAAAACTATGTAGGTACTCAACCTACCATCACTACCAAAAATTCAAATCACACTCTATAAATATTCAATTTTGTATTTACTATTCTATTTAAAAATAAAAATGTTCTCCCTAAATATAATGTTTCAAATACAGGGAAGCAAGAACTACATAATCCAACTCATGATCATATGCCAGGTAGTTCCCCTTTTGTGGACTCATATGATAAAACATATATGAAATGACCCACTATACCTACATTATAAGTAATCACAGACCTGTACATGATGTTTCATAATATCTATTGCCTCTCTTTCCTAAATCTACAGTAATTTGGACTAATAATGAGTTCATCACAATATTGATATTTTGAAAGGGTTCCACTTAGGTATATAACCTTACAATAATAACACATTCCATAGTCAAGACCTTTAACAGTCGTACTAAGAATGATAATTAATATATTAAATTAATATAATATATATCTACATCCCAGAAACACTATAATTCCAAAACGTTCAGTGTCTTCCCAAAGGAAACTATATCTCTCGACATTTTTGGTTCAACTAGTACTCTTGTCTCTGAGATAACATGACCCAAGAAGTGAATTCTATAATCCCATAAGTGGACCTATATGAGAATAAAATATAACTGTTAGTCTTATAATGTATTAAATATAATACAAATATGATTGGAATGGTCATGGTGACTAAAAAAATACATGAATACACCTTTCATGAATACAAACACAAATGAAACTAGATAAGGATTTGAAACACTATTGATCAGTTCCATGAAATGTGCTAGAGTATTCATCTGAATGAATGAAATAAACAGATACTCATATAGACCATTCATTTTATGGATATATATATATATATATATTATGTATTTCTATTTAAAAAACAAGCACTTTATTATACATAGATGTAAAATCAATTTTTGAGAATAACTGATTTCTTCCATGAAGATAAAGAATTACATCTATCAATCGTAATATATCCCAGTTATTAAAATAATTACTAGTTCAATATATCATAATCCACTAATATACAAAGGGTAGAATCTTTCATTTCCTGAAAAAGAATTGGTGAAACCCATTTATAAATATTGGTTCATATATTCCACTCTGACTCTAACTCTTCCAACATTATCTTGAGCTCTTACAACACCATCAAATCCATTCAATAAAGAGTAATGGATATATGTGTACCTCTAAAAAATAGATCAAATGAGAATTAAACCTCTATCTATACCTCAAGAGTCAATCTATAAAAATCATCTAGTAAAATGTTCTCGAAATTATCATATTCTATATGGAAATCAATATGACATGATCTATGATCATCCAGATATAAAAAGCCAACCTAGGCTATCATCCTTCCCATCCCACGATGCTCTGGTATACTCAGATCTCAGAGACATCCCATTAACCATTTAGAAAATAAACCCTTCCCTGTAATAATTTGATGTTAACCCACTTATGATTAAACTAATTTAGGGTTAATACAAAAAAGACAATCCATTAAAAGTATGACATCAAACTCAGTCATGAAGAGAAAAAAAAATTTCTTATGAAGTGACCCCCAACTATCTATATGGGGAAATCTATGCACTGACTCCCATCCTACCTTCTATTCCCCAATAGAGATTAATGTTTCATCACCCAATATGAAAATAGATTCATGACTCCAAGGATATCCTTAATCTGTATATTTATAAAGATATGAGAACCACCTAAATAAAAAAGGGAAAAAATATCAGAGATGATACTATGATCATACCTATCGCCATTTGTGGAAAAATGTTATGTTCCATAGGTACAAAATATAATATATATTTCATGTATGAACCATGACCCTATGAAATAACCTCACTATCTAGAGAACCCTCAATCTAATTTATATGAACAACTACTTCCTATTAGCCTCTTCCATGACCACTACACCAGCCTCACTAAATTGTACTGAACTAGATCCTAGCATGGTGTGGATCTATAAAATCCACTCGGGAAACTTAATTTGGAGTAGGCCCGTATCCACATACTACGGGAGATATGTTTGAGAAAAAATACTTTTCATGACTCATCCTTTTATAAAATTGGTACTCTATTGGGTCCATATCACATTGATTCACCACATTTCCTAGTCATCCACACCATGGATAGAAAACTGCACTATAAGCACATATATACTTGCTAGAAGTCATCTCATTGGGGGAGCAACCCAACATCTATTCCCATGGATAGAAGGTTGAAAACTGGTATGAGTGAATACAATTCTCTAATCCGCACCACCCATCTTCCCTCGTGTTCTACTATGTTATATGTTCTTGATAAACTATATTATTTATATAGGTAATCCTAAACATGTGGACCTGTGATCAAATAGAATTTCTGAGAACTTACTCTATGCATCTCACCCTTGATTCATTCTCAGCATGATATATTATAACAACACATTACTTATTGGTAGACCAAGAAGACTATTTCATAATTTCCATAGAGACCTACTGCAAAAGAATGAAATCATTTTACCTCACTGTTGTTAGGTTTTTAGGGTATTTTAATAATAAAAATTGGTTTGTAAATCATCCGAAATGATGCATCGAAAAATCAAACCTTAGACCAAGAAACTGAAACTACTCTATACTAATGCTCTATTCATGTATGTTTTGGTCTTCACTACTATGTCAGGAGGTGAATCCAAATGATTAAAAATCTATTGTAACACCCCGACCCAAGAAGCCCAGAGTCGGTGCATTATTACATATCATTGTCATGACAACAAAATATCAAGTCCCAAAATATCGTTTATTTTAGTAGCCTTGGAAGTACTGGATACATTTATATGGATTACATTACATCATAAAATGGAAAACTACAACCACATTGTTTCCATAAACAACACTAAGATCCCAATGACTGGCCCTACAGGTCCATCATAATATAATTCATCACATCCTGGGAAAAATAAAAAATAGAAAGGGGTCATCTCAGATGCTGAGTATGGATAGAAATATAGCAGAAACATTAAAAAATAATCATATACATATAAGGAAATGTATAGAACTAAAACAAAAGCCTTTTAAACATGATCTTTAGTAGAATATGGAAAAGATAAAATCAAAATAATGTTGTTTACTTACTCACATGGATATTAAACTAGTCAGATAATCACATGCAATATCAATAGAATCTTTCATAAAGATAGAATGCATAATGCCAGACATTAATTTTTGTGTCAATTCCTCATGCAAGGACCTAGGGGCTAACTGTAACCGGACCCAAAGCCCGAGAGCCTCTGTAACCGGACTCCATCCTGGAGAGCCTCTGTAACCCGACTCCGTATCAAAGATCCTCTAAAACCAGACTCTAACCCAGAGCGCCTCTATAACTGGACTCCAACCCAGAGGGTCTACTGTAAATGGACCCCAACCCGGACGGCTTACATTTACCAGTCCCCAACCTGAAACATACTAGTCCAATACATTCAGCATAAGAAGAGGTTGAAATATAACATAAACATTCATATTAAAATTATCATAAGAAATGTCAATACATTATCCATAAACCATGAATGATATAAAATAAAACAGCCATAGTCAAACATATCACAAAACCTTCAATACAAAATGGATGTTTTATATCATAATAAATCATCTTCAAATAATATTACAATCCATCAATGGATATTTACATAGATTAAATAAATTTTTTTAGAGAAATATCTCTTTCTATTTTGAAATCATTTAGAAGTCACATAATAATAAAAGAAACATTTATTTTGAAAATATTCTTATTATCTTGTAAGGGAAACTTTGATGATGGTATAACTATGGAAAATATCCACACCCACCGTATAAGTTAAAAAACATTCTTACCTTAATTTTGTCGAAAAGGTCATAAAGTACCTTATTTGGAAAATGATGGAAAGATTTCTCTCATTTTTTTAAAAAAAAGTAAAACAGGGTATAAATTAATTTCAACCATAGTATTGTAAATAGTAACAATGTTTTGGAATACATTTTTAAGAACCCTAGATGTGGATGATAAAGAGGTACCAGTAGATAATTACATATAAACAACCCCGGATAAAGAAGTGATTGTAGAAATAACCCTTACCTTGTAATTTTCCTTGGTTGAGGGTAGGTTATCCTCCTACATAATGGTGAAATAATTTTTATTAAATAATACTAGAATCATATGTATCAATATGATATAATATATGATCTTTTAACATTTTCTTGTTAATAATATTTTAGTATTATCGTCGTTTTGGGTGTAAATGGATTTGTTTTCCATTATATTCTTTGTTATGCGAGTCATATTTGTTATGGATAGGATGTATATTATTCATATCCAGAATGATATCAAGTCTCTAAACATTATTTTTAATCATCAAATTTAAATTTGTCTTAAATGTATACGACGGGGAATGAATCTCATCGCGTTTGTGAAAACGGAAATCTGTACATACGCAAGAGCGACAATATCATTATTTTGATATTAAAATAATATAGAATTGGATGGTATATAATTTATACAAGATCATTATCATGTTATATTTATTATTTACATGAATTACACATCATTATTATACCCATCCAAATATTAATATATTGAATAACAATTACACCTCGATGTGGAGACGGTAAGCCGTACGTATGCACGTATACTGACATGTCATTCATGGGATGGATAGAATAATGGATTTGGTTGTACCATATTTATAATAACATCACAGTATATAGAAGATAATGGATTTAGTATTTTAAATTGGAAACATCAAATAAAGAAGAAGTGGAAGAAGAAAAAAACTTGAAAGAGGTGATGAAATATTTACCTCTTCTTAGGGTTCTTCCTTTTGTTTTGATCAAAAGGGCTATATAGATTAGCTTTAGGAATAAAGTAAGTCCTCTAGGATGAAGGTAGGATAGTTTATAGGGTATTTTTTCAAGGTTTGGCCAATGAAAATATCTTTGAAGGTTTTAAATAGAGAGAAGGGGGAATTCACTTTTATAAGTGGGGTGAGGGGCACCTTAAGAAAAACATAAAAATGTTATGTTATAATAAATTCCTATAAGGCTCATAATGGCCTCAATGTTACTTATTTTGAGGCTATAATGGGTATGGATCACAATCCTATCAACCAATAGGTTTTAGACAAGTTTAGGATACCATTTTATCCTTATCATGTAGATTTAACTCTGTGGTAAATAATTTAACTTTTACCGTATCCTCTTGTATTCTTACACTATATGGTTAATAAACATACTATAAAGTGTCAACAGATCCCCAATTCGTTCATTAATGTCATATATAGTATTATATAAGTCATTTGGTTAAACATTAGATTTTTAAGACCATTATATTAATTAATAATATAATATTTGGTTTAAAAACTATTTTATGTCAATTTAGACACTATTTGGTATATATTTTTTGATAAAATCATAAAAACATTATTACATCGAGAAAAAATTCAAATCACCAACACTAACATGTCATATTAACCTATATAATTAGTGGAATTCATAAAAAGTCTCAAATTACTTTTATTTGGATATTTATAATATCAATTATTTTAATATTCTATTAATTAGGTAATTACTGCCACATCATCATGTCATAAATAAATTAATTTATAAAATGTATAAAAAATATAAATAAAATACCATTATTTATGAAATTTATTTAACATTCTAATTAATATTTATAGTCGAATATATCATATGTATAACTCTATATTAAATTTTTTTTAGTAATTAAACATCGATTTTATCTATTTTTACTCTTCTTTAAATAAAATAATAATAAATGTCCTAATATAATCCAAGTGAACCTAAAGGATTATATTTTATTCCTAAGGTTGTTTTTTGGTCTAATTACACTAATCCAACTGAATTAAAACATGTGTTAGGGTAATAATAATATCATTTTTACCCTTAATTACCCTATTTACTTTTAACCATGGTAAATATAAGTTAAAAAGTTTCTATTCACCAAAAATTATTTTCTTCTTATTGAACCATAATTTACTTACTGATATCAACCATGTCTCTTAGATTTTTGAAATTCAACTCACAGGTGTGGTAAACTTATGTTTTATGTAACTTTGCATATGATCATAGGAGGTGGGTAAAAGGCGTTGAAATGTTTTATAAAATTTTAATACATCTAAAATTATTATAAATTGACTCCATTGAAATTAAATTGAACTTATATATGTATTATTTATATTTTTTTACATAAAATATATTTAAATTAAATAAATAATTATTTAAAAAAAGTTCTATTTTTAAACTATAACTCAGTGTTTTCACTATTCATTAAAAATTGAATGTTCTATGAAAAATACCAAAAATTCACCCTAGGATAATTTTATATTCTGAATCGAAAAATAATGTCTATTTTGAAAGATCAAATTTAAACAATTTCAAAAAGTGGGTATTACTATTCATAATGGCTATTTATCTTTTTGTGGTGTATTAAAACTCGGAGTAGCGTACAACACACGCAATTGTATTATTCAAAAAGAAGCATACCATGGATGCTTAGGGTGTTACATTCTCCCCTCCTTCAATAAATTGCATCCACGTAATTTTAAAATGTTCTTCAAAAATAAAATGTTGAAAATAGAAAATACTATTGTGGAAAACCCACATCGGAAATAGGGTTAATAAAATTTAGTTGTCATAGGGAAAGTGAAATGATAAAGTCACCACAAAATTTGGGTTTTATAAAGGAGAACATTGGTGGAAATTGTAGAAATGTAATTAGAGGAAAAATGTAAAAAAATTTAGGGTGTGATTGAGGTCATCAATCACAAACAAGTGTAAAATTGATTACCTAAAATCCATCAATCTACGATGATTTAAAATATCATAAGTTCAACAAAATAGGTACTAAGATAACACATTTTTTGTTTTAATATCCCTTCCCTAATGTTTAAGAAATAATTTATTCATATAATAAGATATATATATATATATAGTTGAAAATTAGAGTTTCATCCCTAAACTAATTTCTAGAAAAAACTCATCTTTCACTCCAAAAGACAATAGAACCCAAAAAATATTATCTTTATCCTAATCGTATAGGGTTACAAATATTAAGACATACCATTTAATTGAAGAAAAATATTTTGTAATAACCGGGGACTTACTGTAGTCTAGTGGTAGTTAATAAAGGCATGTCGTACTATGGTTGTGGGTTAGATTCCTACAGCTTTGTCTAACGCGGCGAGTTATCGCCCGACCTGCAGGTTGTCCTTTTTAAAAAATAATCATAAGAAAAGTTTTAATATTAAAAAATACTATCCAAAGTTCAACATAATCCATTCCAAACTTTATAGTTATCCAAAATAACTTTGTCCAGACTCTCTGTAAAAGGTATGTAAATTCCAAAATCAATTTTAACATCAGATTCCCCAAACAAAGTAAATATTCTCTTATTCTCATATAATTAAAATATTAATACCTTAGTCATATTAAAACCTTAATGAAAACAACAAGTACTGCAGTATAATCCTTATATATATCATATTATTTATAAAATTAGAATATAATCTTTATGTCCAAAAAAACACAAATACATTAATTTTTCCACTTCAACTATAGTAACAACATTAGATTGGCCTTGATCCCTTGGCCTTTTCTGAGGTATGTTTCCTTGGAGCTTTGGGAATTAATTTCCATAATGCCCCATTTCTTTACAATTGAAGCATTCAACATTGAAAGCCTCTTTCTTCCCCTTCCTAATCACGATCTTGGTGACCTTCTTCACCACACATGTAACAAACTCCCATGGATTTTAGGCATCTACCAGGGTATCTCTTCCAACAATTATCACATAATGGAATAACCTTCTTTTCGTTTTTTATCCTTTATCTGTCTCTTGCTCTACCATTCTCATATTCTCTTGATTTACATTATTGTCAAATGATTTAGAGAAATTTTTTTATGTATTGATATCACATGAGACTATATCTTCGTAAGATGATAAGGATTTCGATTCTAATGCTCAATGGAGAAATGGTTTTAACCCATCAAAGAAACCATCAATCTTACTTCATGGGATTTGTATATAATCTGCAACATGCCTTGCTAACCTTGTAATGTTAGCTTCATACTTTGCGACATTCTCATCCTCCTTTTACCTCAGACTCGGAAATTGTCCTTCTATATCTGCATGATGGTCATGTGGAAATAATTTTTCCATGAAATTTTATTAAAATAACTCTATTACATATTTTATACATCCTCATATTCCTTTGTGTTTTGAATCAATGAACACCATTGATCAACATCTCCAGTGAGGTGGTAAACATCCTTGGAAAATTTTTCCCTTTCCATACTCCCTAAGGCGTGGAATATTTTCTCTATGGAATTTATCCATTGCTCAGATACTAGTGTATTTGTACCCCCATTGAATGTTGGTGGTTGTTGCCTCATGATGTGATCTAACAGTGATCTTCCATGCTACGGATCAGGGTGCTTCATATGGGTAATGTTATTATTCATAACCTAAGTGAGTTGTCCCAGTATTGTGATTAGCTGATCAGCACTGGTTGCATCACCAATTCCACTATAATTATACTGAGTAGGAGGGAAATCCCTATATAGAGTTTTAAATTGTTATGGTTTCCATTCCATCAACTAGGAACCATTTCTAAACAATGACATAAACTTGATTAGTTTATGAATTGAAATACATAATTCCGAACTTCCAAAACTCTTTACATAAACTGAACTGTATATGGATGTAATCCATAATCATAAAAAAATTCATTGAGTAAGTATATACTCATAAACACTTTATAATGGGTTGTAAGGAAATTGAGAATTAACCTAAGCATATTCCCCAGGAGTGTCGTAACCAGGATTGCAATATGGCCTGTTATCGTGCACTACTACATGTTTGAGTCTAGATCAAAGCGGTGTTTTTGGGTTTCATCCTTAGGTACATATGTGCCAGAGCCGCCTCTCCCTGGCTCGTATCCAGACAGGGATGTATTTTTTGGAAAACTAATAAAATATCTACAATACCAAAATTCTAGGATGTTCTTCTATACTAATTCTCAATGTCTTTCATAGGGCTATGTGCTCTAATCAGAGATTACCTAAATCTAGTTTCAACGGTTTGTACTAAACTTGCTCTTATACCAACATTAACACCCCGACCCCAGAAGCCCAGAGTTGGTGAATTATTATGAATCATTGGCATGATCACAAAAGATCATGTCCCAAAATATTGTTTAGTTTAGTAGACTTGGAAGTAATAGATACATTCATATGGATTACATTACATCATAAAATGGAAAACTACAACAACATTGTTTCCATAGACAACACTGAGATCCCATATACTATCCCTATAGGTTAGTCATAATATACTTATTCACATCTAGGGAAAAATAAAACATAGAAATGGGTGATCTTAGATGCTGAGTAAGGATAACAATATAGGAGAAACATTCTAAAATGATCATATACATTTATGAAAATGTATAGATGTAAAAAAATGGATTTAAAACTTGATCTTCAGCATAATATGAAAATGATAAAATCAAATTAATGTTTTTTTACTTACTCATATGGATATTCTACTAGTCGAATAATCACATAAAATATCAATAGCCACTTTTATAAATATGTAATGCATAATGTCTGACTTTAATTTCTGGGTCAAGGCCTCGTGCGAAGACCTAGGGGAAAATTGTAACCGGACCCAAACCCGGAGAGCCTCTCTAACCGAACTCTATCCCGGAGAGCCTCTATAACCGGGCTCCATCCCGGAGAGCTTCTGTAATAATACTCCAAACCAGAGATCCTCTATAACTGGACTCCAACCCTGTGGGTCTTCTTTAACCAAACCCCAACCAGGAGGGCTTACTTTTACCAGTCCCCAACCCGGAACATACTAGTCCTACACATTCATCATAAGAATATGTTGAAATATATCATAAAAATTGGTTTTAAAACTAGCATACGAAATGTCAATATATTATCCACAAACAATGAATGGTATGAAATAACACATCCACAGTAAAACATATCACAAAATCTTCAATAAAATATTGATGTTTTGTATCATAATAAATCCACTTCTAATTATCTTACAATCCATCGAAGGATGTTGGCATAGATGAAATCAAAACATTTTTTAGAGAAATATCTCTTTATATTTTGAAATCATTTAAGAGTTACATAATTATAAAGGAAAAATGTACATTGAAAATATTCTTATAATATTTTAAGGGAAGATTCGACGATTTCATAACGGCGGAAAATAGCCAAACATGCCGTATAAGTTAAAAAAACATTTTAACCTTAATTTTGTTGAAAAGGTCATAAATTACCTTGTTTGGAAAAATAAGGAAACATTCCTCTCAAAACATTTTATAAAAAGTAAAAAAAGGGTATAAATGACTTTAACCCATTGTCTAGTAAATAGAAAAAATGTTTTGGAATTCATTTGTATGAAACATAGATGTGGATGATAAAGAGGTCCCTGTAGATAATTACAAATAAAAAACCTCAGATAATGAAGAGATTGTAGAATTAATCCTTACCTTGTACTTTTACTTGTTCAAGGGTAGGTTAACTGCCATTATAATGGTGAACTAATTGTTATAAATTATACAAGAATCATATACATTAATATGATATCATATATGATCTTTTAACATTTCTTTGTTAATAATATCATAGTATTATTGTCGTTTCGGGTGTTAACAGATTCATTTTCCTTTATATTCATTGTTATGTGAGTAATATTTGTTATAGAAGTGATGTAACATATTCATATCCAGAATTATATCAAGTATTTAAAAATTATTTTTAATAATCAAATAAAAATTAGTCTTTAATGTATACGACGGGGAATGAATCTCATCGTATTCGTAGAGATGGTAATTCGTATGTACACACGAGTGAAAATATAATTCTTTGGATGTTAAAATAATATATAATTGGATGGTATATCATATATACATAATCATTATCATGTTATATATATTATTTACATGAATTAATCATCATTATTATACCCATACAAATAATAATGTATTGAATAACAATTACACCACGACGTGGAGACGGTAAGCCGTACATACGCACGTATGGTGACAGGTCATTCAAGGGATGGATAGAATAATGAATTTGGTTTTACCATATTTATAATAACATCATAGTATATAGAAGATATTGGAGTTATTATTTTATAATGAAAACAACAAATAAAGAGGATGTGGAAGAAGAAAAGAACTTGAAAGAGGTGATGAAATATTTACCTCTTCTTCGGGTTCTTCCTTTTGATTTGATCAAAAGGGCTTCTTAGATTGGCTTTTTGACTAAAAGAAGTCCTCTAGGATTAAGGCATGACACTTTAGACGATATTTTTGAAGGGGTTTTCCGAGATAAATGGATTTGAAGGTGTGAATAAGAGAGAAGGGGGACTGCACTTTTATAATAGGGGTGAGGGGAACCTTAAGGAAAAACTGAAAATATTATATTATAATAAATTTATATTCAGGTTATAATGGCTGAAAAGTGACTTATTTCGAGGCTTGGGTCGGGATGTGTTGAAATCCTTTCAACCAAATAAGTTTTAGATGAGTTTAATTTCCATTTTTTACCTTATCATTTATATTTAACTCTATGTTATATAATTTAACTCTATGTTATATAATTTAACTTTTATTGTGTATTCTTGTATTCATACATTATATGGTTAATAAGCATACTATAAACTGCCAATACAACCAAATTATTTTCATAATTGTCATATATATTATTATATAAGTATTTTGGAAGATCCTTCTTTTTTTAGGACCATTATATCAATTAATAATATAATATTTGTTTTAAAAACCATTTTATGTCATTTTTTGACACTATTTGGTATTTGTTTTTTTGTTGAATTCCTAAAAACATTATTACATCGAAAAAAATCATATAACCATCCCTAACATGTCATATTAACCTATAAAATTAGTGGAGTTCATAAAAACTCTCAAATGACATTTATTTGTATATTTATAATATCAATTAGTTTAATATTACATTAATTAGGTAATTACTACATCATAATTGTGTCATAAATAAATTAAATTATTTAATGTTTAATAAATGTAACTAAAATACCATTACATAGGAAATCTACTTACCTTTATAATGAATATTTATAGTCGAATTTATCTTATGTATATCCATATATTAAAAATGTTTTAGTTATTATAATTTTATTCTAACTATTTTAACTCTTCTTTAAATAAAATAATATTAAATGAACTAATCTAATCCAAGTGGACCTAAAGGATAATATTTTATTTCTAAGGTTTTTTTTGGTCAAATTAAATTTATCAAATAGAATTTGGACATGTGTTAGGTTAATAATAATATCATTTTTACCCTTTATTACCCTATTTACTTTTAACCGTTATAAACAAAAGTAAAAAAGTAATTATTCACCAATAATTATTTTCATCTTATTGAACCACATTTTACATTCTGATATCAACCGTGTCTCTCAAATTTGTGAGATTCAACTCACAAAAGTGGTAAAATTAAGTTTTATGTAAATTTTCAAATGCTCATAGGTGGTGGGTAAAAGACTGTGAAAAGTTCAAAAAATGTTTATAAATATAAAATTATTAAAAATTGACTCCAATGAAATACATTGAAAATATATAGGTATTATTTATCTATTTTGACCTAAAATAAATTTAAATAAAATAAATAATTATTTAAATAAAATTTTTGTTTTAAAACTATAACTCAGTGTTTTTCACTATTCATAAAAAAATGAAAGTTTTCATAGAAATACCGAAACATCAACCTATGATATTTTTGATATTTCAAATCCAAAAAAGAAGTCCATTGTGAATGATAAAATTTATAAAATTTCAAAAAGTGGGTATTACTATTCATAACAGCTAGTTTTCTTTTTGTGGCATGTTAGAACTCGGAGTTGCGTACAACACACGCTATTGTATTATTCAAAAATAAGTGTACCATGGAAGCATGTGGTGTTACATATATAGAGTTGTTTCATGACACTACTTAGAATCTTGTGGATTGGAATCCCCAAAAAAACATTGGATGCTGATTCATCTTAGAAGACAGAAATCCACATTCCCATAGATGAGGCATGTTGTGGAACTCCCTAAAAATTATGCATATAACATAGAACCCCCCCCCCCCCCCCCATGAAATGATGCCTCATCACATGTTTCTTGTAAAACTAATGAAGAAGTAACTAAAAATATAATAGTATCAACCAGTGGATCATGAACCTCCACCTCTAGAGCATGTTCATCCCCACCCTTATGCAATACGACTAGATTCTTTATGATGTAATTTCAATAAAATTCGAAACACAGTCCTTAGAAAAAATTAATGACCCAAAATCACTACTAAAACTATAGGAATGGTCAAAATATTCCTATAAACAAGTCCCACTCCTCTTCCTGCTCCTAAACCATGTTTAGGTAAAAATAAAATGTACAAAATCATAATTTGATAAACATTATAAATCTAACTGAAATGATATGTCAATTTCAATGTCAAGTTCATTTTATTTTACATTTAATGGTTCCATTTGAAATCAACTTCATTTCAGTTTTTTAAATAAATTAAACAAAATCGTTCATCACATAAAATCCACCAGGTCCCATATACCTTATTATATGAAATATTGATTCGAAATAATTTAAACCATAACTTGTTATAGTCCATGAGATGGACGCTCCATGACTCTATGTGCCACAATTGGATTCATAGGGTATCAGGTATAGCCTTATCGTGAAACCAAATATTATGTTATAGTTTAAACTCTAACTAATAACCATGTCTCAAATTTATTTACCCAAATAATTTATCTAATAGTAGTTATGTCATAGAATACACATATATAAAATTTATACATTCAAGAAATATATCATATATAGAATGGTCAAATTTAAGGCATGTGAATCTGGAAAAGTGCTTTAAATTATTTCATGATATTTACACCCTCAACATATCATGAAATTTAAAAAAAATCAATAATATCAATGATAACACCATAATTCAACTATTCCATCTAATGGTGAAATCCAAATAAAATGTAAAAAATTAAATCTAGAAAACTAAAATTTTTGTCCATGGAAATTAGTCACTTTCATATATTGGGGTTAGTTACTACCAAGAAGGGATCATTAAAAAATTACAATTCATTGATTTAACTATATATTTTTTCCAATTGTAATATAAATTTTTATCCACTAATACCAATTTGTTACATCCTGACCAAGATGCCACATTATATTTCCCCGGGTCGGTGGTAGACATGGCCTGTAATTCATCTCTCCCAATGTAGAAGGACAATAACATGTAGTGAGGACCAATGGTGTATCCATGGAAATAATACTACATCAGTATCACACTATATAAAAATTTGTAAACAATAACATGTGTGAAGTGATGTCATTGTTAAAGATATGGAACAGTGAAAATAGACACTATAAACATTTGACCAATAACATGTTATAGTAGAAACTGTAAAATGAAAAATAAAAACTAATGAAGTTGATAATAGTAATAATATCATGGAAATATATCTTATAAATAATGATGATGATAATTTTCATTTCATTAAAAATATGCAGAATAGGTGTGCAAGAATCGAAAAAAAACATGATTCAAAATTCCAAAAACACTATTGAAATCTATCACAGCTACAATCATGAACCTCTGATTGATAGTCTGTCACATGCAACTAATAATTCAAAAAATTAATTAATCAATCTTTGAGGACGTTCCCAAATATCTACGTACATTCATATAGCCTTTCTGGGTACCCAATGGTGGCTAGAACATGGTGTGAGGTAACACATAGTATACCACCACCAATAGTGTCTATAAAAAATAATTTCTTTATTAAATAGATAAACTAGTGACCAGTATATAATAGATATGATGGTGTTGAATGTAATGTTATCAATTAAATAGTGAATTAAATCATTCCATGTCTCTCTCATAAAACTAATCAATCTCTTATAACAAGGTATCCATAAATAGAAATAAACATGTCACCATGTACTGTCTAATAACTGTACAATAATAGTCGTACATAGGTTTTCTATAAAATTAGACAAATATTCCACCTATACTTTACCCTAAGACATAGTGTAAAAAATACCATGACCTCACCATGGAACCATGAATATCATTCACCATGAAATTTTCGTATAATTAAGAATGTCAATAACTATGTCCACACTGCATAATCAACTATTCTAAATCTTGCAGTGTTGGGTCCAATGTATAGAAGACCAAGGATTCCTAATCTAGTCCTACGAACATCTCTATGAATGATCATTATAACATGGATTGGTACCAAGGAGAATTCTAAAAAATCATTTCCAATTTTAACCAATCAAATAATGGTACATGGGTTATAAATCACTAAGGCAGCCCCATGAAATCATGATCCATGGTGAAATCTCATCCCAGTTGTCCACTTCTGTTATCAAGTTCATTGGGAGATCCACACATGTCATCTTATAGAATCATGATCCATGGTATACCATCCAAGGAATCTATTAAATATAAATTCATCACATTCAATTATCAATTAACATTTCATGAATTTCCATTATTTTATCCAATTAATATAAAGATTCTCATTTAAATAGGTAAATAATTCATATCATGTATAAATTAGAAATGTTCAAAAACCATGTTGGCGCCAAAAATGTGGCCCGAAAGAAACAAAAAAAGCCAGCGCGCTGCCTCGCGAAGCTCCGCCGTGAAGCGCCCCCACCATGGCGGCGCCGCGAAGCACCGGAGGCGGTACTTCTCCACGGACCCATTTGACGTTCGCGAGCCGCCATGAAGCCCCGGAGGCGGTACTGCTCTGTGGACCCATTTGACGTTCGCGAGCCGCCGCGAAGCCCCAGAGGCGGTACTGCTCCACGGACCCATTTGACGTTCGCGGGCCGCCGCGAAGCTCCGGAGGCGGTACTGCTCCGCGGACCCATTTGACGTTCACGAGCCGCCGCAAAGCACCAGAGGCGGCGCGCGAGTCCTGCATCACGGCACCCCTTGCCTATAAATATTGGACTCCCCCTGAGTCCCGACGACGGATGATCCGACCATTCGGCTTCTCCTCTCCCGAATCGCGAAGCACTCTTTGCCTCGGGAATCCTGAGCTCCGTGAGGTATTTCTACTTCGCGAGATGACTCTTCTTTGTCTCGTTTTGAGCCCCTCTTCCGAGAGGGATGCCCTTCGCGAAGCTCAAGGGCATTCGCGAAGGAAGGGGATTCCCAAGGGAACCCGGGAAGCCGCGGAGCACTTGTGCCTCGCGAAACACCCAACCCATACGAGTAATCCCTATGCTAAGGCAGGATCGCTCCACTTCGTGAAGCATATTGCTTTGCGGGACCCTGCTTCGCGAGACACTCCTCCTTCGCGAGGCAGTGCTCCGCGAACACTGTTCCACCTCGCGAAGTGCCTCCCACTCACACCTATGACCAATTCTAAGGCCAAGGCACTCCACTTCGCAAAGCACACTCATCTGCATAGCGATTCTTCTTCCCGTGCGACCCTCCAGGTTTGCACGATGTGATTTCAAAGTCCCATGGACAATACCACCCGTAGCTTTGCATCGCCTAATGCTTCTTCGCATAGGCACGCTAACGGCTATTGCTTCTTCGCATAGCCACGCTAACGTGGAACCCTCGGTGGTTCATCCCACAACCCCCCTCGACCATGGCCTTACTGGTACCTTCCCTTCCCCAAGGACCAGAGGGTACCGGTTATGTAAGTCCTAGGGGTGTGGAGTGAACCCACCTCGTTTGAGCTGCAGGATGTTAAACTGCTAAGCACCACGTCCTCAACACATGACGATAAACTGTGACCCAACCTCATCTCCCTCACGAAGGGTCCCCCCAGCTCGATCATTCATTACGCCTACTCGTCTCCACGGGAATGGATTCTTCCTCATGTGGAATGAGATCCTCCTTGTCGGAGTGGCGTATGTTCGTAGGAGAAGGGCAACCCTAATTCCCCAACGGATGGCTGCACCCCTGCATCTCCGTACTTCCCCACTACCAAAGTCAGTGGAGGGTGTGATATGGGATGAGGTACCTCTCATCATTGGACCAAGGTCCATCTTTCTCGCACTTTTTCGCACCATGGGCCTCCATCCTGGAGTAAGTCCCAACACCATGGGCCGCCTAACGCATAATCCCCTCTTTTCTTCTCACGGACGCATCCTTCCCGACGTGATCATCAGGTCCTTACAACCTCTTGTTTCTCCCACCGAGCACGACTCACGTGGGCTTAGAGTGAGCACCGACCCTGGCCCATTCTCTTTGAACTACGTGGTCTTTGATCCGTGACAAGGCATGGTACGTAGGAATCCTCCACGAGGTTCAAGCCCACCAATAGTGGACCAAGGTCCACTTTCACGTCGGTTCACCGACCCCTTCCCATTGAACTACGAGGTCTTTGATCCGTGTCAAGGCATGGTACATAGGAAGCCTCTATGAGGTTCAAGCCCACCAATAGTGGACCAAGGTCCACTTTCACATCGGTTCACCGACCCATTCCCTTTTGAACTACAAGGTCTTTGATCCGTGTCAAGGCATGGTACGTAGGAAGCCTCCACGAGGTTCAAGCCCACCAATAGTGGACCAAGGTCCACTTTCACGTCGGTTCACCGACCCCTTCCCTTTGAACTACGAGGTCTTTGATCCGTGTCAAGGCATGGTACGTAGGAAGCCTCTATGAGGTTCAAGCCCACCAATAGTGGACCAAGGTCCACTTTCACGTCGGTTCACCGACCCATTCCCTTCCGAACTACGAGGACTTTGATCCATGTCAAGGCATGGTATGTAGGAAGCCTCCACGAGGTTCAAGCCCACCAATAGTGGACCAAGGTCCACTTTCATGTCGGTTCACCGACAAACCCCTTTGAACTACGAAGACTTTGATCCATGTCAAGGCATGGTACGTAGGAAGCCTCCACGAGGTTCAAGCCTATCCATCACCCGATTCACGTCGAGTTCTATCCACGTCTAGCATGACGTTAAACAGCCATTCTGGCTATGAACTACGAAGAATTTGATTCCCTGGAACAGGGATACTTAGGAAACCTTCCCAAGGTTCAAGCCCACCAATAGCGGACCCACGGGTCTACTTTCACGTCGGTTCGCTGACGACATCCATAGGACCAAGGTCCACCTTCACGTCGGTTCGCTGGCACCATCCCGAACTACGCGGACTTTGATTCCCTGCCACGGGGATATGTAGGAAGCCTCTTAAAGGCTCAAGCCGAACTTCACTATCGCTCCTGCGATGGTCCCATTTCATCCCCCCTCCACTTCATTCATTCATCCAACACCCATCCCGACTCTCTCCCGGACCGTAGTATCCCGGTGAGACTGTGTCGGTATGACCCTCTTCACAGCCACCTATGGGTTGATCCGTCTCCGCTGGACGTTAAACTTGCGGCATACCCTGTGTTGAGCACGGGAAGCTGAGGAAAACCTCAGATATGTGTCTATGAAATATAAATCCCCGCGCTCGACGTGGTATGCCTCGGGCTTCCACGCCCTCGAGAAGCCTTGTAGTCAAGGATAACAGACAGACATGCCAGGTACCCCAGCATCTAGATACGCTACTGATGCCTCAATGTGACTACTCCCCTGACCGAAGGTTGCTGCCCTGACTGGACCCTTTGGAATATCCCGACAGAAGCAGTGTAATTAACCGGTGCCCATGGAAACATGGCGCTGGGAAGAGTTTCACGAACTACGTATTAGATCTATAAGGGAGACCCGGACTAGGTGATGATATGTGAGGAGGAATCCGCAGGAGGAAGAACCGACATCCCATTATCTTGTTTGGATCAAGGAGCAGACGTCCCGGAATAAGGAGCGAATGTCGCCCGCCTTTGGAAAGCGGTTATGCGGGGCAACAGAAGCGCCGCGCGTCCACCCCCGCAGACGGACGGGTGCGCGCCCCGGCGAAAGCGTCGGAAATAGAAATGGTGAACCCGACGTGAAATTCTTCTCCTAAGTATGTAGATTAGTAGCGTTCGAGACACCAGTAGATTGACATGTCACCGGATCCAGATATCCGGTGCCTGGTCCCGCCAAGCAAATAGCGGGCCTGTCGTGAAGCTCACCGGAAGTCGGGGTAGTAGAATGTGGGGCACTCCGCTCTGCGGCGTGTTGGCGTGGATCCTTCTCACAGACATGGTGAATGGAAGAACACTGGGGCACTGGCTGTCAACCCTTTCCCTCTCAGTACCGATGAGTTGATCCCTTCGTTTCTCAGGAACCAGGTTGCTATTTCAGATATGCGGTCACCATCCGCTCCTCGCCCACGCAGGGGCAGGGGCAACACCACGACGGCCACCCTACATGGTGCCACTACCACCATGACGGCTACCACGCCACGGAATACGGGACGTCCACGTACCCTTTCCCCATCCGATGTCATCCAACGAAGGGTGATCAACAGCCTCGTGCGCAGGTACGAGGAGGAAGGGGTCATCCCGACCAGGGATATGGCCCGCTTGGACCTGGAGGCCTCCAGGCCCCGCCGTCAACGCCGCCCTAACAGGCCGCGCAGGGAGCCCCTGCTCCCCACCCCGACATTCAACCATTTCGGGAGCCCATCCCCGGAACGCCTTGATGACTCCTCACCTTACGCTGATGAGGTGGGTGATGTCCGGATTAGCCCACTCGGGGTCCCGACCCGGGGGCCCCAGGCGAGAGCTCCCGTCTGGCCATGTCAGCGCCACCGTCCGGCCCCGCAGGAAGAGCAGGCAGACTACGTCCCTACACCACCTGCACCGGCCCTCCTGACCCGACGTCAGCATCGGGCCCGGGCTGAGGACGCTCGCCTAGGCGCGTCCACGTCGACAGCTACCGTGGTCCGAGCCACCGCCTACGTGAATCATGAAGCCCCCGCGTACATTGAGCATGGGAACTCCTTCACCGAACCAGGATCGAGACCCCAACCGCCCCACGGGCAGGCTGGGTTGACTCTTCGGGTTGCAGGCCCAAGTGGTGATCGCCGCGAGCTAACCCGTGGTAATGCCACCCCGTACAGAGGTCCTCCCCATACCACTACTCCACAGAGCGTGGGCCTTCCCCACTCCAAGGTTCATCATGGAGGCATGCCTCGTGCTAGCCCCGTCCTGCAGGAAGACCTACCCCGCGGCAGTGATGCTCAGCGCGGAAACACTTCCCGTGCCCGCTGTATAGGGTATAGAGACCATCCTTCTGAAGGCACCGCCCATCCTGTCCTTCTTCAACGTGGGGGTCCCCCCTACGTCCTCTATGTGACTGGCGAAGGTCCTCCTCGCCCCAGCAACTCAAGGAGTGAAGGTCAGCCTCGCTCCGCCCGCATTGATCATGGAGGTCCTCCCCATGCTCCTGCTAATCCCAACAGAGGCTCCGCCTACATGGGTGTTCGTGGAGGCCCTCCCCATGTACCCTTCGACATTTTCCCTGGTGCCCCTCGCACCCCGGCTATCTCGAGTGGGGGCCCTCTCCGCCACGGCGCCAGAGCCGCCTCGAGGCTGCCTGATAGGGGTCAACCCTGTCTCGAAGAGCCACCCAGGTGCAGAAGAGCGGGTCGTCACTACCGCAAGAAGAATCCTGGGAAATCCCGGGCGGAGATCAAACCTGCTCGTTTCTCCGACTCTGAAGTGGAGTACGACTCAGCCATGGAACCTTCTCCCAGTTCCTCTATATCAAGGGCCGGTGCAGGAACCAGACGCGTCAGTCTCGTTCTCCCGGACCATGAGGTCCACTGGATCCCCATCTCCCTCCGCAGGTACATCCAGGAGGAAGAGATTCTGGGAATTTCGCAGGTCTTGACCGCGCAGTCACCACCATCGTCACCCGAAGTTCCCTCTACCTCTACTAGAGATCACGAAGAGCTATTTTGGGGGCCAATGGTGGTAGAGCAATGACATGACCAGGCACCGGTAATGGCGATTCATGTGCCCGAAGCAGTGGCTATTAGCCCGTCCTATCGTGACATTGTGGTCAGGTCACCTCGCTCTTCAGAGGAAGGCCCAGAATTCGGTGGCCAGTCCGCTCGCTCACCTTATTCTCCACCGCCGAGTTTGCTATCCCAGAGGTCCACCTCGGTACCGCTACCGGTCCCTCAGCCGCCCCCAGTTAATGAGTGGGGTAATGCAGGGCCAGACCCCGAGGCCGAACCCAGGAGCTTCTGGAGTATTCTTGCAGCGGACTACATCCGAGAGAAGGTCTGGCCCACAACGGCGCTGAATTTCCGCGTACCCGAGTCTCTTACCCCTGAAGAAGTGGGATGCTTTTGTCGAACCCTCTGGGCGATGCACTTCCGCCTCCGTTGCGAACGGGTGGTATACCCCAGGAGTCGAGAGCACTTCGAGGAGATTGGCGAGCAGTGCTGCCTGATCGATGCAGCCGCGCTCCTTGTGGCCCAGCACCCCGGGTCGCCAGGTCACCAGAGTGCCCTCCAACGAAAATGCGTTCAGATTTTTAAAGCACTCCGCAAGATCGTCAGGGAAGGCACCCCCCATGTGCAAGTCCATGGTTGGGGACACTATGCTACCCTCCTTTTCGATCCTATTCGACGACAGCCCGATTCGCTATGCGACATCGAGGACATGCCCTCGAGAGGAATCGCGGTCCACATGGCTGATATTGTGGACAGGGAAGATGAACTGGAACTCCTTGATGGGGACTTCCCCCCAGAGGGCACACCTCCACTACTCGACCCATCAGGGAGAGTCACCCATCAGCAGAGGAACCTGCTAGGCCTGCCCGTACCCACAGAGTCGCTGGTACTCAGTCGAAACACCGGCAAAGGTAAAGAGAACGTCGGAACCGTCAAGCACTCCAACCCATCCGCTTCTATGCAGAAAACAGACGAGGATCCTGAGAAGGCCGCGTTATGCCAGCAACATGCTGAGCAGAAGAGGCTGGTTGATGAACTCTTGGCTGAGCGCGCCACAGAGCGGCGACTCGACTATGGTAATCCCAGGCCGGGGCAGCAGGGGCTGGAACAATTTCCCCCCGATGAGATGCCACCGGGAAACCCTAATCATGCTACTGCCACGGACAGGGCAGATTCCGGAATGTATGGAAATAGGGCGCGATACGTTTCTCCAAACCCCCCCGAGCGACGGGGTAATCCGAAGAGCCCAGTCCGGGTTCCCCCAGTCGCCCTGCAAGTCGTTCCGCCAGTTGATCCATGAGCGGCCGAGGCAGTCTACTGTGTTGAAGAACCCGGTAATGCACTGGTGGTTAGGGATCCCCGTAAAGAGAGGGACCCCCATCGGGATGACCTTATTGCGGCACTCACAGCCCGTCTCGAAGCGTTGGAGATGCGGCAAGTGGCGGTTCCACCGGATGGCAAGCCTTATCCCGCATGGGTGGATGATATGCCGGGACCTCCGGGTTTTGGGAATCCCACATTCTCACCCTTCAACGGGACATGGGACCCACCACAGCACTTTGCACATTTTTCTTCCAGGTGTGACCCCATATTGGGGACCCCGACTCAGCAAGAAGCCGCCAAGCTCTGATGCTTCGTACAGACATTGGAAGGTCCGACAATCGTCTGGTACAACCAGCTCCCTACCGGATCGGTGACCGGATGGGAGGATCTCCGCCTGCAGTTCTTGTACCAGTTCAGCTCTACGACGCGAAAGACCAGCATTGCAGACCTCTTCAAGAGCAAACAGAGGCCTGATGAGCGGGTTGCAGATTTCATCACCCGGTGGAAGGGACTTACGTATTCCCTCGATATGCCACTGACTCAGGATCAATTACTGACTATGTGTGTGGGGAACGTCAAGACAGAGCTGGTACCCTTCCTAATTACCCAAAACTACCCTGGAGGGTTCAAGGATTTTTCAGATAAGGCTCAGCGCCTCGAGGAAGCCCTGCAACAGGCTAGCCAGGCACGTTTATTGCCCCCTATGATCCCAGCCAGGAGGATCGCCAGGGCTGAACCCGCCGCGGTGGCTCAAATAGAATCCCCGAGGCCACTGGAATTACTGCCGGTGGCACCACCCCCGCAACCCCACAAAGGTCCTCCACCTCTAGCATAGGCTCCCGCCCAGCAGCGACCGCCTCAGAACGGACAGGTTCCCCCGCGCAACGCGCCACCGCCACCTAGGCGAGACAACCAGGCGCCGCCTCCTCGACAGGCCCCTCCGGTCACTCTTCAGGACCAGGCCCCCAGGGCCCCCTATCTGGAAAGAAGGTACCAGACATATTCGTTCAATGAAAATCAGGTCCCTGGCTACATCCGAAGTGCTCTAGAGCAAGGGATTGTGCGTCTGCCTGAGCGCAGAAGGCTGGCAGAGGTGCATCTCACCGATCACCCCAACTACTACACTTATCATAGGATCCTGGGGAACACCCTCAAGCGATGCTATGTGTTCAAAGACTGGCTTCAAGACTAGGTCAATAACAACATAGTCAGGTTGGGCCCGGCTCCAGCCCAAGTGGCGGGTGTCATTGCAGGATCAGAGATCAGCAGCGACAGCGAGGGCGAATGGCAACAGGTCCCCAACCGCGGATCCCGGAAATATGACGACTGGATGGCTCTAAAAACCATTGTCCGTGCCCAGGGTATCATCCGGGCGCGTCTGAAGCAGTCGGAACCTTCAGAAGAAGTATCTGGTGCCTCCGCATCATCTTCATAGTCGACCTCTGCCCAAAAGGGCAAGCAGCGGCGACGCAAGAAGAATCAACGTGCACCGCCGGTGCCGTCGTCATCCCTCACTCTCGGAAACTTTATGCCCCCCGAAATGGGGATTCCTCCCAGGATCCGCCCAGCGGTGGATGAATCCTCGAGCGATAGCCAAGGGTACACTTCGGTTAACACCGTGAAGCTGGTAAAGCCCTATATGACCCCCGACGAGGGGGAACCCCAGGCAGACCTCCCCAACGTTTCCAGCTGACGTCAACGTCAGCGGAATCGCAATCACGCCGGTCATCGAGGTACGTCTGCGGGCACCTTCAGTCAGGTCGTGCACGCCACTGAGACTAGACAGCAGGCTCAGCGCAGAGCTCAACATGTGCAGCCCCATCTAACGCCCTCGGCTCTGCCTTCACCGCCGTTTGTGCTACTGGATCGGGGAGAGCTGCCTCGTGCGTATGACAATCAGTCTTGCATTGTTATTCAATGTTCCAATGCTCTAAATTAGTGGGCTATAAGATATGTTAAAACCTTAACAAAGTAACAAATTAATTATTTAATTAATATTATATATTATATATACTAGGATTAAGATATCTAATAGTGTTTTCATTTTACTGTCATGGATCCATGTCGACATCCTCACCAAGTTCTCATGAAACAAGCTCATTATGACATTTTAGTATATCATCACATAGAAGAGTTTGACGGTGATGACCCCTCTAGGAGGATACTCAAAGTGTTTTATATAAATTGTATTTATAATAATGAATGATTTGATTTAGATATAGTTAGATAGGACAGGTTTTAGGTGGATGAGAATGTATTCTATTCCATAAGGACTTAGATGCAGTGCTGGGTTTCATTGGACTTGACAATGCTACAAGTAAAAGCGAGGTAATAGTGTTTATAATTCCTTATAGACCATTCAGATTCAGCAGTCTCATGGTATAATTTTATAGAATAGTTACCAACATAGTTCCATTCCAAGATAGTTAAGGTGGTAGTATCTAGTTTATTCATAGCTATTGGTTGTGGGGCACGTGGTGTGAAATTGTAGAGGATTCATTTTGTGAAAAAATTTATGATATTTTTCTGACCAATTTAATTGTCTAGATGCAAGGATGTGGAATTTTGAAATGAATTGTTTTCCATATATCAGATTTTATGTCACCTTATTTATGTTTATTTTGGATATTTTATGGAGCGAGATTGTATATTTTTTTAGAGGATGCTATCCAGAACAATATATTCATAAGAGACAATTCTTTTTCAATTCTTCTCAAAGAAGAGATATGGTACATGGCTCTATTACTGAATGATAGAATAGACTTCATTCAATAAAGGTAGGTCACATCTCTCATAATCTCAGTTTTATAGGGATGTAGGACCTCAGAACAATGAAAAGTTATTGAATTTATTTTCTCAATGGGATTATGAGGTCATAAATGCAGAGAGTACCCAATATTTTTGAACAGGTAGTGTGTACTAGGTGTTCTAAATTTGGTTCCTTCGATGAGGTATATTTATCCGAAGAAGTAGCAGTACATGAATCTAATTTTTGATCAACAGAGAGAAAGTGGGGAAAAAATATCACATCCATGAGAGGGTCCTCATCCTTAGGTAGTAGATCACATCCATATAGTTGGACATTAGAATGACCAGTGAGGAAATGGAGTAGTTCAGGGTATGCTTCATGCTTTAGTGTTTCTAGTTTTTGGTGACCAAAATATTTTTTGATGTATCATTTTCATGTTTTGTCTATGGATTAATGGTTCTATTGATTCAAGAGTTTCATAATCATTTATTTCACAAATCGTAATTCGTGAATTGAGAATATTCTAAGAGTGTGCTATAGTTCCCTTGGAATTGACTAATCTAGTTTGTGGTCAAGTTGAATTATATGAAGAATGTATAAAATGTGATATAATTATGGCAATATACTACTCATGGTGATATTTCATTAGTTTATGAATACTACCATATGAATTCATCATTTTAATAATTTGGTTGTATTTTATTCATGTCATAATTGATTGATTTAGGAGGGTAGTTTTGTTCTATGATTTTGATGGAGACCAAAAAGAGTTTTTTTTGTGATAGTGTCCCTTTGATGGGTAAGAGGTATGGTTTTTCCTTTTCATCTTTATATTTTGAGTTGATACTAAGCTAATTGAAGTTCCATTGGTCTGTGATTCCACGGGTTGTATAATATTACATTTATGTCTCTCTATAGGAGGTTATACCATTACTATCATCAATTGGAGATCTACCTATATCCATAGATGTCTCCCATATCAATGGATTATTTTATTATAGAACCTTTGTACATGTGGGAGTTGGGAATATAGATCAATTATCTATTGTTACGATTTTGTTCTCATATACTACTATCACCTATGTGTGAATTTATTTTTCTTGTAAAAAAGGATAATAGAAAATTGTATCTTTTATTTATAACTTCCAATTATACAAATTGATAATAATAAACCAATATGATATTCTATAGATTGATTATTTATTCAACCTATCAAAGGGAGAATGTTTGATCTCTGTGATCGATTAGCGGTCAAGATTAAATCATATGTAGGTAATGGTTGAGAATACCCCAAGGATGATTTTTTGTTGTGGTAATGGGTATTAAGTGTTCATTATGCTACCATTTTATTTTAGGAATGATCCATCCCTAATCATAGGGTTGATTAATGAAATGGTCAAAGAGTTGTTGAATATTTTTTGGGGTTTTCATTGACGAAATAATGATGAACATTATATCCTAATAAAAGAATAAATATAAAATTCATGATGTTTGGGGAATTCATCATCGTTAGTGGTTGTTCATGATTTTAAGAATTATGATTTCTAGGATCTTAAAAATCATTTCATAGAGAAGGTCTGGTCACAACATGCAGTAGTTATGGATCCGTTAAATATATGTGTAGTTTCTTAATTAGTTTTCTCCCAATAAAATGGTAGATGTGTGGAATTATCATTTTATTACATACTATTTCATGAGGACTCAGAACTATTTTTACCACATTTCAAATTCTATTTAGGATTTGTGATGAAAAAATCATGTGTTGTTTTGGATGGAATTATTTCTGTAAGCATCTATGTACTTGAATGAGATGTTAGTTAGTTCTCTAGTCATTCATTCTCTAGTAAAAGGAGTTTACTTTGAGGTGTCCAATTATAGAATGAAATTTTGGATATGAAATTATTATAATTGATCATGGATATATTATTTTCCCTATAAATAATACCTTAAATCCAATTTATAAAATCATTCCATCAAATATCATGTGTTTTTGGTAAATTGTTTTCTTCGAAGGTGTAGTGAAATTAAATCATCAAAAAGGCATTTTTTATACTGCCCATAAGAGCCTATTTTATGACTTCTAATAGAATGAATTGAACACAATCTATTGAATTGGTCCAAATTGTTATAGATTTATAACTTTGAGATATAATATACTATAGGGAGGAGAAAATTTACAGCCGAAGAAATGAGTATGTAGTCAAATAGTTATGTTGTTTGGGAAACATTGGATTCCTGGAAAGTGATGTAAGAAATCTTGATGATGCGTCTATATATGAGAGAGTATGTATTAAAAGGATATATTTTACATATAATGATATATTAATCATTGGTTTAGTTGGTTTATCATTCCCAGTTTGGGTAATCTGTAGTGGAGATCTTGACATAACGAGTTTTTTTAGTGATACCCCCGATGGTTTGTGTAAGTATCAATAACACCATTTTTTGTTTCCAAGGAATTTTATTCATTTCATTAAAAACACTTTAAATTGGACTCCGTGAGTTCAATAGTTCACATTTTCATGTATTCCTTAGTTTGAAAATGATATACCGAGAATTGATAGGTTTGTTTTTCTTTCCTATGATAAAGAGTTTAGTTTAATTGTATGTTTCACGATGTTTGGTCTACCCTAAGGTGAAGGATGATCCTCATATTTTTATTTGTTTTATCAATCTATGTAGTGTTCCCTATTAAATTTTAGAAGACATATGGATTGAATTTTTTACTTTTTTCCCAGTTCAACGATATTAAATGAGGCAATATTTGAGATATTTGACCATTTGAAAATATTTCCCCACTTTACGGTGATCAGGGATTAGATACCAGAAGTTTTTTTGTTTAGTATGTATCCAAAGGATGTGAATTGAATCTATGGATATAAAATTGATGACCATATTTGATCAAGATCCTAAATATACCTCTAGTGTGTGGATTGGTCACCTACATGTTTTTTATTTTAAGTTATATATTATAAATTATTTATATTCAATGGTAGATAGTAATACAAAGTGGACCAACTTGAATCTTGAAGTCATGTTTTACTTTTTTGAATTTTATTTTAGAGGTTCTAGGATGAGAATCATTCCATTATATTCCTTGAATAAAATATTATTTTCCAGTTGAAAAATGGTATAGAATTGATTGAATTCTTGAACATAGGATATTCTTGTTCTCCATTTAGGTAGCCTAGGGTGAGAAAGGAAACAATTCTCAATCATTAAGTAGTACTGAATATGTTATATATGGTTAAATTAAATCAAAATAGAATGAAAGTAGAATATTAATGTCTGGAATAAATTTTATTTCATAATAGTGGACCAATAGTGAATTAAAGTTGAGATCATGTGTCACTAATGGTGACTATACATTGTGTGTAGTGAGTCATTGTTCATGGAATTAATCAGTCAACATGGATTTTTGGGACATTCATGGATTTTACTCATGTTGGATCGGTAGCATATTAGAAATCACTTCACCCATATTATTTATGGATAAACTATGTTTTTCACATGTCACGTCTTCATTTTTTTTAGGTCTACTCTCATGACATCAATTGTGGTGAGAACAATTTTGATATTGATATGACCTACGAGTAGTGTAATGTGGAAAATTAAGACCCCCTTGAAATGTTTTTTTAGGTGTATGATATTCCCCTAGTTCATCTAATGTGGTCAAATAGTGGTTTGGAGGACATTACCTAGGAATGTTAGTCCCAAATGCACAATTAGTACCTCAAACTACTTGGGGTTTAAATATTATATTGTATCATAAAACCAATTTGGATGTTATTTTATTCTTGTTAATGATATGGTTTAAAATTGATTTTTTTGTGGATTGACTCCAGTTTGATAGATATATATATTGGGAATGTTTTTATTATCATATTTTGTTAAGCAAAATTTACCTTGTTTCCTTTGAGTGAGGCGGTCGCAATCTTGATATGGTTATATCCATGGTAGGTGTATTGTGGGGTGGTTTTTTGGGTGACCATTTTTCTTTTCACTTCTGTTTGGTTTTATATTCTATAGGATGAGAATTTCTAGATAGGTGTCTACGGTAAGGGTTGGGATCTATCTGGACTAACCATTTTCATGTCTTTGAAGATCATGGTACATGGAGGATGCATGGAATGAGTCTCTAACTCTAGGCTTTAGGTGACCCTCTATCTAAGATTTTTTTGGATTATTTTTTTGAATATTTAGTCATGAACATCATTCTTCGATCTGTGGTGATTTGAGATATGTACATTTAACTATTTAGTGGGTTCTACAGATGCAATCCCATTTCGTCTGATTTATCATCTCCATTTTTTGTCACTCAATATTAGATCAACTAAATAGTATTACATATAATTTGTTTCTTTTTCTCCAAAAAAATCTACAGGAGATGAAATTTTCACTAGAGGAGTGGTGAGAGGATATCTTTATCATTAGTCATTTCACATGAAGATAATGTTGATGCCTTTAAGGTATAGAATTATTTTACTCTCATCAACCTACATTGAATTGGAAATTTATCATGATTTTAATTGAAATTGAATTAACATGATATTGTTTAATTGGATTATCAAAATTGTGTTTGGATCGCATGACTATGTTAATGGTTTATATTGATATAATTGTTTGTATCTTTATTCAATAGATAATGTAGTATAAATGATATTTTTAAACGTTCCTATTATTAATGTATATACTTTTAATTGGTAAATAATTTCAATAATAAATTAATAGATAATTAATTTGATGTGGAATAATGGGGCATTCTTTTAATCTGGTGGTTGTTGTTAATTGATGATAATAAAATTAATGTGAGTATGCATGTTAAATTAATTATTTATTCCTTCTGATCATTGGAATTGAAAATTAATTTTAAGATATCTTTGTTCTTATTATTGATAATTACTAAAAATTCATGATAGTTGAGAAATGTTGGTTTCGTGAAAGCATGTTAAATTTTTTATTTAATTAATTTCGTATATTTTTATTTCTAGATGTCCAATATTGTTCATAGATGGAAAATATGAATAATGAATTGTTAACTCAGTATTTAATAATGAATATTGTTATGATAAAGATAATTAATAGGGAATAATATTCATGTTATATTGTGAAGGCTAACTTACTTGTTTTTGGAATTATAATGGATTATTTATATTTGAAGGATGATTACCCTTTTTAGGGAACATGTTTCTCTATTGGTTTTTATTATTTGTTTCTTACTAATCATGTTATGTGGTATATATGTCATATTATCTACATGTGATGTTAAATGGGTTTTGAATGAAAAAATATGTTATAAACAAAGAATGGTTATCCTTTTGGATGGAGGATGATACAACGTGGTGTGAGAATACCTATGTTGATTGGGTAGCAGTTGATGCTTACGATAGAAAGATGCATCAGAATATTCCTGTTATATTTTAGGTTAGTATGTGGAAATATGGAATGGGTTGAATCTATGGTATCCCATTGATGTGATGTTGAGAGAAGGGATTATCACATATGAATTTCATCAATCGATGATTTCCAATTTGATTGTTTTATCTGCATTCCTTTTCCCATAGCATGGGGGAGGTAGGTGATCTTGGATACATATCAAGGCTTGGTGATAGAAATGGATGGTTTCCCAATAGTATCTAGATTAAAGAATTATTATGATAAAACAAAAATAATTCATAACCAATTTGGTTGGTGTTTATGAAATATAAATACCTTAAATATGTTAAACATAATAAATATTGACTTTTTTGGATTATTCCAAGAGGGAATGGACATTACCCTAATGGATAATGTAATGTAATGATGAATAATGTTAATGATTAATTTCTCATTGATTAATTTATTAATAGATGGAACATTATAATAAAATGAAATAATTAATTAATGTATCTATTTTAATATCTTATGATCTTATTTGATATCTATTCCCTGAATTGGAATTTATTAGTATTAGAAATGTTAGATACAACTGATTCTAAGAATAGAATATTCACAAAGTGATGTTGGGATCTATATTATATCATGTAAATTTTTTGGTTTCATACACCACACCCTACCATATTGGTTATGTTCATTACACATAGTGGACTCTTTTGGGGGGTTCTACCCAATATCCTGGTTGGAGGATGTATGGCTGAATTCCCCTTCTATCCACAATCTCTTCTCATGGTAGCTAGTTGTTCTAGTATGCATGATGGTTAGTTTTCTAATATACGTTTTTGGAGGTCTGTGTGGGATTTTATTTATCTAATGAACATTTATGACAAAAAATTTAATCCAATGGATAATTATATGAATTCTGCGTATAGGAAGTGATAGAATAAGCCAGCCACATAGTGTATGTTCCAATATTGCTTCAAGAATATTAATCATTCATTGAGACATGTTATATGGGTTGTTGTGGATCACAAAAAATAAATGGTTCACCTGATTGTTGTCCTAATATGGGATGATATGATGATCTATTACCTAATTTTCCTTTTATTATGTTTTTAATATGTGCCTTTGGGCTTTCTTGTTTGGGGGATAGGAATATCCAGACATGTGATGTAAGAGATGAGAGGTAATCCAATGGGGAATTGTGGTAAGGGTATCGATGATATTTCATTACTTCATTAGATGGCCTTTTTTTGTTAATAATTGTTAATGTTATCCATGGTCAGGCTTGGAAAATTTTATACAATTTCATGTGATTATATTGGTTCTCTATTCTTCGTCTTGGTTTAACATAAATTATTGATCTTTTTCATGAGAGGATATGGGAAGGATGAAATTGAGTATACCTTTATGTCACTAAATGTATATATAATTTTTTTATACCATCTAGTGAATATTGGAGATCCATCATGGTATTATTAGCTATTGGTTTGGTAGGATCTCTTTCAGCTTCATAGTTGCTAAAATATTTACCTTTTTAATAATTTTAGTTTTATATTAATTTTTTATAACCTATATGAAAAAAATCTTATGCACATGTAATTTCAATATAAATACTTCTGATTAGTTTTTGTTTGGTGTATCTATTTAATCTATATCTTATTCATTTTCTATTATTGGTTAATTTCTCCCATTTGTTTTCATACTATAATATTAGTGATAACAACCAATAAGGGACATATAATAAGTAAGATCAGTGTATTCACTATCTACCATCTCTCATTTCCATCCATTGAGGAGTTCTCTTTAGGGTGATGGTATATGATATAATTTTCATGAAAATTAATTTCATCCCATATCCATGACATTTTTGTAATTAAATTATCATAATTTTGTTCACTGAATAAACAAGATAGGGTAATTTAACCTCACAGATTGATTTGATTCCCTTGTTAATTATTCAATAAAATGTTTTCTCCATAACTTACTTTAGAAGAATAATATTATTATTCCATAACACATTATCATTCGAATAAATAATCCGATTTTCACAATCCCAAAATGAGTGATTTGTATTAAACATACACCTTTTATGATAAAAACATGAGACGAATCAGGAATATATATTATTATCTCTAAAAAAAGAAAATAATTTCATCTAAAGTATAAAATACTACACAATTACACAGGAAATTAATCTTACCCAAATTTATGCAGAACTCTATAGTTTATAATATACCATGGGAATAAAATTCATTTTTTGACATTACGTTGTACCCCATTGAATGGAGACATTTTCAGTATTTCAATATAATAATCTAAAAATGAATGGTATTTCTATTTTTTATATAATAAAATATGATTCCTAATATGTGACTCACTGAGGTGGTTTGAGATAATTATTAAATTCCTACACATCATTCCTGTAAATTCATTCCCTAAATATTTCTTCCCATTTACAATATCAAATTTGGTTTTAGTTTGACAACACATTCTAAAAAAATCCAAAACATTCTCTTTAACATTAATGGATTGATAATATTGAATTAATGAGTTTTTAACTAATTTCTATTGTTAATCCAAATATTAAAAATAATCAAATTATAATACACATTTAATATCCACTGATGATTAATGTTTATGATTTGGCTATAGATCATATATACGATGATATATTTCACTATAATTTACATAAGAAATCATCAATATTGGATGTGTTTTAAAAAAATTATTAAATATTTTTAATCACAATAAGATACAATACTAGGGGAATCCACATATAAAAATTATTTTTATTGTCTAAAATATAACAATTATTCATATAGAGACACAATATCATGAATGGTTTGCAAATTAATATATTTATTAAAATAAAAAATAATTACCAAATTTTAAAATATTCCATAAAGATGTATTGTGTAATACTATCATGGAATAGATTAAAATATTATACCAAGTATATACTATCAATATGAATTGATGAATTATCCCCGTCAGTATTTATAATTCAGCAATAATATACTGACAAGTCATTTTTTTCATGTTAAAATCTACTATATAATAATTAATACCATCTAACAAACAATATTATCAATTGAATTATTACATCATTATATCAACATGAAAAAATTAAATGAATGGATGTTTAACTTCACTCTATAATTCATTCAAAAATAATGAAAAATGTTTAATAGATAACTTCTTTCCTAATGATATATCATCATATTCATCAACACTAAACAAAGGAAACATAATCTTTTTTGTATATTCATACTATTTATTTGAAACTATTATTTCCACTCTACAACTCCATTACTATTTATAAAAAAATGAATACATTTCATACAAATATAAAATATAAGGTCCTTATAAAGAAAAAATATTTAGTGAAATTCTTATGAAATATTCTAGTAAAGGAACAACTTCCAAATGTATCATACTTAATGAATAATTGTTATTTATTATCATGAAATAAAATAAATCTATTTATTTACCTCAATGATAGTTAATTTTTAAATCATAATCCTTTATTAGTTTATTACATCTTATCTTCCTCATTTTCATATATTTTTTAGAGAATACAAACAATAATATTTTTTCATCTTTATATTTTTACAATTTATCCCCTTATTGATTTTTCATTAATATTTTTAATGAAAAAAATATAATAAAACATTATTTTCAAGTTAAGAATTGTTTTACCCTTACAATTTCTAAATAAGAGATTCATATGTGATAACATTATAATTGAATCTCATGAAAAAATTAACACACTTAACATTTGAACCATTAAAAATACTAAACTCTCCAATACTATATGGGTAGGATAAAACAAGTTAATTAATCCATATTCATTTAAAATAATGAAAAAATTCACAACATTGTATCATACATAAAATCATTACATAATTTTATGATAAATTTATCAGTTGTCTAGATGAATAAATTTGTTTCAACAAATAATTGGATGTAAACTATTAGAATAAAAAAATTAATATAATGGAATTTATTATTTATTTTACATTATTCTTACATATTAGTCTCAAAATTATTATTTATTTTTAAATCATTATAAAAAATATTTACATTAATATTATTCATTTTAAAAAAATCACAATTATTTAATTTTCCTTATAAAATATTTTATATTAATGTTTTATAAGAAGTTTTTTGATTTTTTTAATGATCTTCATATATTTTATAATATACTAGAATATCATCATTAATTACAAAGATATTTTTTTCATGTAGTCATTAACAACTCTACTTATTAGGTCCAATAATTTTTTCACTTATTTTCTAACTTGAATTTCATAAATTTAAACACATATTTAGCCTAACGTGTCTTAAATTTTGTCTTCATAATTACATATTCCATCACATTTTGCTTATTGGAAATAATCCTAAAGGTCATCTTGATAATAAACAATACTCTCGAGATATATGAAAAATTATATACTTTTCATTGAAAAAGAAAATAATTATTCATAATGTCTCATTTAATACTATTTTTTATAATTTTTATCCATTCCACATCCTATAATTAATTAATTAATTATTTTTATTAATTAAATTATTTCATGTAACATTATTTAATTTTAGTTTTGTATGGGTTCAATTTTATAAAATTTTCAGATTTATATCTTAGGTGAATGATTGAGGAATGATTTATAGAAACTATTTCCATGTATATGATGTGTATATGGATTTATAGAAAAGACCATAGATCTAGTGCATTGTTTCCCAAACCATGAATTTAGGCCATGTAGGGTACACATGTTATTCTTGAACATGGTGCACAGATGGATCATGGTTTGGCCCACAATGTTTTTAAATTATGAAAAATGTATTGAATATATATACATTGATTTTATGTTTTATATTCCTATTTTATTCCCATTATTCTCCAAATATCTCATACCTTTTTCATGAGATATCTTTTTGGGGTTCCCAACAATGTCAATGTCATAATCCTAGAATCCCACCCTATAATTGTTTCCCAAGTATTATCCTATGATATTATATTATAAGGGCGTTATTTAATGTTTTCTCCTCTTTCACTTCACACATTCGAAGGAAAAAGATAAAATTATTTGATTGTGTCTTTTGGTGGGGTTTTTATGTCTTATTTTATCAAGACATGATTGTGTCTTGTTTTATCTTCAAAAATTAATGCAAATTAATTTTCATCTTATTTTGATTAGGATATCATATAATATTTTTTATTTTATCAATTGTAACCTTTGGATTTTTCTTTATTTTTAGTAAACATTAGGCACTTTTGATATGGAAAAGTTCTTATGTTGTTAGAAGAAATGAGTTCTCCAAATATTCATTGAAGGATAACGTTTATACATGACATTATTTTGAGTACTATTTTTATGGTTTTATTTTTCTCTTTATATATATTAAATAGATTTATAATATAAATAATGGATACGATTCTTGGAATTACGGTTTTGTTATTTCTATTGTCGTACAGTATTATTTGATATGTTATTTGGTAATATTTCATTTCATGAATGTTCCAATGTGTTAGTAATTTAAATACTCAAATGTGTTAGAAATGATTTCTGTCATCTGAATGAGAAATTAAGAAATGTTTTTTTAGTATTTCAAATAGTATTTATATATTGATTGATGGAATTTTTGGTATCTTAAGTATTCATAAATAATTTCCAAATCCATTATATTGTTAAATTTTACTTATTTACAAATACATATAATGATATATATATATATATAGTCTGCATCGTTTAATATCATCAGTCATGGAAAATCAGTCTGGTAAATTCTGTCAAGGGGTTTCCATATATATATATAATTATATATATATATATATGTATGGGTTAATATGTGTTGATGTTTTATTTTTTCTTGTTTTGGTTCATGGATGAAATGAGAAAATGTGTTATTTTAAAAAATTAATTTTTCATAATTAAATAATGTGTACTAGATTGAAAATAAACATTTTTAGTAGAAATGAAAACAAAGCGCAAGTAATGTAAATTATATTAAAAATATTGTGGGTTATAAATGTGTTTTATGTAATTACTATAATGTAAATGGTATTGAAATCTTTTTCAATTTATAAAAAGTGAAATGGGGTTAGACTTAAAGTAGATTTTGGCTGAGGGAATGTTAGTTTTTTTAAAAACATTATATGATCTAAATCTCTATGATAGATTGAAAATACTCATATCTATCATTATGTATTGGTAATCATTGAGTACTTATAAAGGTTGTACCAGTACACTTCCTGCACTAGTTTATATTACACAATAATAGGTTCCCTTATGATAGATAACATGATAGCTCATGGGATATGTCCTTCTATTGAGAATGATATGGTGTCACTAAGTGGTAGAGATGCTATATTTTTATTAGATACTATTCGATAATGAATTTAAAAGTGTCCTACTTCATTAAATAGGTTTCCCAACTATATCCAATGAACATGTGGTACATATTTAACATGAATGATACAGACCAATATTTCAATAACTCGTGTCTTTTGCATTAGTAATGTTTCATAAATTGTAATTTGAAACTTATTTCATCCCAAAAAAATATTTTTTAAATGAGAATGTGTAAATTGGACTTTTTGAATTAATTACACTAAATTTATTTTGAAATGAATGGAAAATAATAATATTGTATAATATAATATTTCAAACAATCATGAAATGTATTTAACAAAAAATTTATTTAATATGGAATGTTTTATTTATTTAAATTCCAATTATTTGTGTAGGGTTACATGCCTACAATATCACTTTATGTTTCTTGTTCTTCTCTCCATGTTCTTCTCATGGATAAATCTTTGTTTGAGGATGGTTATGACCCATGAGATCAAAGGGACATATGTTTAGTTGTATGTATTATTTTTTACATTGTTTTCATTAATTTATTTTTTAAATTTTTTTTAATTATTTCATATTCTAAATCATTCTTAGTATAGTAATAATTGATTCCCATAGATTATTTTCTTCCTCAGTGGAACTAGGACACCTTATGGTACTTATCACGGGCTATCTGAAGTTCTTAATTAATAGTTTTTATGGTCTGGGTCATAAAAAATGGTATCATAGGATCCTGATATTTTTTTTGTTTAAGGGATATCATAGATATGATATCCAATACATGTTAAATATGTAAAATAAGATAATCCTAAAAGTTTACTCATCATGATCCTCAAGATACCTTATATTATGGGTTATTAAAACATTTTATTTTGAGTTTGTTATGTGTCTGGTAATTTCGGAGATGACACATAAGAGTGAAAAAATTGTACTTTTTGAGAACTCTAGGCATATCAATCCATCTATATCTTGAGTACATAGTTCATGTAGACTTTAAGTTTCATGTGTTTAGTTCTCACATGATCCTTCCATCATTGCTTCCAAGTTTCACATTATCACATGTAACCTTTTGAAGTCATGTTTTGTAGATGTTTTGTATTATATAAATTTGGTTTTGGTATATTTTGTTGATTGAAAAAAAAATTTATATTTATTATTAAAAGAGGGATTTTAAAATTGTAAAGTTTTTAAAATGTAGAAATTATTTTTCTTATGATATTCTAAATATAGATTAGGTTTTTGAATTTCTAATGAATATATTTATTTATAAATATATATTTTGGAATTTATTTTTTTGAAATATAATTTAATACTAGAATATATTATTTTTAATAAAAAAATTACTACATCTTCATTAATGCATGGAAGTTTTTTGTAATGTGGTAATATTTTTTTGGAGTGAATGATATGTTACAAAACTAAAAAGATAGTTTCTATAAAATAGTTGACATATTTTACTATTTTTGAAATTGATGGATATTTTGATGTATGGTTTTTTAGAGTTACAATTTGATATCCATGTGTAGTTTTTTATTTAATGACTTATTTTAAAATTTTAGGGTATTATAATTTTAAAAATTATGGTGGTCAGTTTTTAAATTTAAATTCATTATGTGATATTTTTTTAAAATGATATATAAGTGGGAAAATGGGGGGTTTCTTGTGTTTAAATTCATAGATTTGTTATTTGGACTATAGATCATGTTTTGTTACCTGACTAAAAATTATTTATTAATTGGGAGAGTTTCATCTTTTTGAGAGTAATAATTATAGTAGTTTGTATAAGAGAGACTATTCTAGTTTGGTTATAGATTCTTATGTTAGGTGAATTGTATTTATGAAATATTGTTTAATTAGATTCTATGAAATGGTTCTTGGTTGACATGTTTTTTGGGATACAAATGGTTGATATAGTCTTTCGGGTTCATAGATTAATTATCTTAATGGAATTATGATTTACCTCAAGATTCTCTATCTCCATGTATATTTTTTTGTTGATAAGTTGATAATATGATAGCATTATAACATTATACTATTATGAGGGGTCAGAAAGATGATTTCATTTTTACGTTTATTGATAACCAATATGGGTGTTACCAAATGAAATGTTGTACCCTAGTTAGTTCTTTGATTATTTGGATTGAATAACTTGGTTTTTAGGGTTTTCTATATGACTACCTATGATACATCTCTTTACTCATATGTTATAAATATAGAATCTATTAAACTCTATCAATAATGTTTTATTTGATGATATTCTAGTTATTACTCTCCATATATTGATTGTTTACCACTATTTTCCTTGTTTGAAATTTGGATTTTATAATGTTTTTGTAGATTTTTTTTATTAAGGTAAATATGGAATTTTTATAATATCCCATTAATCCTCTTTAAATAAAAATATATATTATGATACATTTTATTATGTGGAATTCATTTTTATTTAAATTCATCTCTAGATTTATTTTATCATGGAGTGGGTTCATTGTGCAAGAGTTAGTGATTTAGATGGATCCTAAAATTGTCATGAGATGACCATTGAGTGTATGTTTTTTCTAGTAAATTTTTATTCTTGATATTTCTAAATTTTTATGTATAAATGATTCATGTGGATGGTGTTCAATTCTTTTCTATTCTGAAACTAACCCTTCCAAAGGTAAAATTTATTGATGGCCATTCATATATTCTCCTGTTGTTTTATTTATTTTTTATATTTTTTATGTTTACCATAATTTTTGGTGTTTTTAAATATTCTTGACATAATTTTACTTTCAATAGAGGTCCCTTCATGTTGGGGGTTCCCAGATCATCCGGTGTTGGGTGCACATTTTACACACAGTTTGTCAAACAGTGTGACTAAATCCTATTGATTTTTCATCTTAAAAAACATGTTGATTATATATTTTGACTTCATTATTTTACACCTATATAACCCACATCCTCACCAAATATCCCTTTTTTAGATATCCTAGTTGGGTAACCTATATATATGAATCCTAACCTCTCCAAACATCTCATTTGCATTTTTATCAATGTTCTCTGTTGTGATCTTCACCATTATCGGGTTTTCCTTATCCACTATCCTCTATTTCCTTTTTTAATATTGTGTTTAATAATTACATGAACATATATGGAAACATGGGTTAACCCCACGATGTTTGGGTAATTATTTAGTCATTCCATTTTTCAAGGATTCGTTACCACTAATTAAGACTTATTCAAGGAACAACCATTATTTGAAATGAATTCAACATAGATTTCATTAATGTTTTCTTTATTTATCTCCTTTAAAATATATTCAAATATTTAATTATTTTTTATATTTCTTTTCAAGATATTTTCTTATCCTATTTATGTGGAATAATTCTTCCTTTAATAATAGTAGTGAATTCCCCTTCAATTCAATATATGTTTCACAATGTTGGAGATATTAAATTGAAAAATATTATTAACTATTTTTTATCAATAGTTTCCGATATATTATTTTTTTTTGAATTATATCATAAATGGAAGTGATTTATAGAATTCGGTTTTTGATTATTTTCCGTATTTACCTATAAGCATTCATATTTTTTTATTAATATATTTTTTCATTAAGATTCTAAATTATTAATCATCTAAAATGATCTAATGTATTCAAAATTATTTTAAGAATGTGTTTTGGATATAACCAATGATTATTTAGTCATTATATATGTGTTATAAAAATTCTTGATAAAATATTTGGTTTCTTAAGGATCATTCAAAGGATTTAAAAATAACATAAATATGTGAATGTGAACATTTAAAGTATATATATATATATATATTCCGACTCTGTAAATATTCACTCATAGAGATTGGGGAAATAATATAGGTACAAGTTGTATAATTATATATATAGAGATATATGGGTTAATATTTGATTGATTTTGAAGTGTGTTTTTAGACATTGATTTCATGGTATATTATTTCCTTCAAAATAATTAGGGATTCCCATCTATATTTAGTGGACTGGTAAACAAATTTAAATGTCTTAAGTTAATTAATAATCCTCTTAATTCATACACATTATATTTGAAATTCGTTGTGGGATAAATATTATATTTTTAATTTATTCCCTATAAATCATATTTTAAATCACTATGAATTTTTTAAAGGAAATAGGGGTTTCACTTAAAGTAAAGATCAGGAGGGAGATTTCGAATTGATTTTTTTTTTGAAAAATTCACTAAACATGTCAATGGGATATATAGATAAAACTGACATCAATGTTCATATCAATGAATGGATTGGGTAGTTGTGTGGGATATCTAGGTATTCAATCGAATGTAGATATGATTATTCTATGAATAGTGGCCTTGAGAGAAATGGCCAGTCTACTCATGGGATGTATCCCCCAATAAATATATTGAGGTTATAACTAGGATTTTGGGAAATATTTTTTGTATCCTCCATAGGTGATAGTTTAATTTTATGTTGTAAATGATTATCCATATTAGTCATATATAGCTTTTATGATCCCATTAAAATCGTATTGTATTTATATAAAATCAATATTTCTATTCTAATTATTTAAATATATTTCAATTTTATAATTTCATACTAGAACTCTTAAATAAAAATGATTATTTCATTCATATGGTTCCTGGTAATTTGAATTATAATTTATATACTTATATTGTTATGGGAAGGGGATAATATTCATTATCAAGAATTTTTTCTATATATTTTGAGAATAATGTTAATCCATATTAATATATATTCATATTTAAAAAATACCAGGAAATGTTTTTCAATTTATATGTTATACATATTTTGTGGTTTATCATAGGGAATTATTCAAGATAATATTGGTTCTCATGCCAACAAAATCAGTGATAATTTTTGGATGAGTAGTTAAGTGTCACTTGAGGAATGAGATTGGTCACTAGGTTATCATTGATTCTCAATGTCACATGTAGTAAATTTTAGTTTATTATCACTTTTATATTTTAGAATTAAAATTTATAAGTTTTATTATTATTAATTTATTAATTATTTTAGGTCAAATATATTCTAAAATTATTTATTCGTAATTATTTTTATTATTGTCAAGAAGAAGAGGATTGGGAATGCCTATTGGGCCTTATTGTTGGAATTTTGGTACCTATATTAGGTTGGACTAGGTTCCATTCCTGAAAATCCATAAATTAAATGGAAATAACATTACATAATTTAAAAATCTTATTAATATCAATACATTTTTGGGTATTATTTTTTTATCGGTATGGCCATTAATATTGTTCACTTTATTGTATTTAGGAGATACGTATCCCATCTTTCCATATTGATTACACCTAATAGATATTATATGAATTTCAATATAATTATATTGGAAATAAAAATAAAAATATGGTAACTAAATTATTTGACAATTAGGTATCACTACTGAATGATTTCCTATATCATACTATATAGGCCTATTATTGACATTATTTATGAAATGGACTATGAACTCCATCAAAATAATCAAAAAAATTGTTCACATTCTCCATAACCTTTTAAAACGGTGGGAATAATTACCCAATAAATAGTTCATCACCATATTTAAAATTGATCAATATTATTATCATTTTCCATAATGAAATTTTTTAAATATCTGGATAATCTAGTAAGAGAGAATCCATATGACGTGTTATTGACTACATTTTTTTATCATGAATATTAATAAATTTTCCATTCAAAATCATATTACATTAGGAAACTACAATTCATTGAAAATATCATTGAGCATCGTCTATTCCATAGAATGAAGTTATTCCATTTATATAGTTATATTTATTCATACCGACGAATGATCGACTATATATCCAAAAAGAAAAATAAAAAGGGTAACCATATGATGTAAAAAACATCCATGACCATGAAATATCGTCTTCAATGCCACAATCCATCATTTATCACTAATTGGGACATATGATCAAACAATTGTAATAGATATTTATTTCATGTAAATGTCATCTACCAAAATATTTTTTACAGTGTATATTGTATATCTCTTTCATTGGATTTTCCAAATATAGGCTGTTTAAAAATATTTAGAATAAAATCAATCTACTATGTTCAAATTCCGACCATTTTTTCATGGAGGGTCTGGAGGATACATCCATCTTGATAAAATTATACTTCATATTCCACGTTTCATCTGTATAAATACATTCCAAAAAAATTTATTAGATGATGAAACATGGAAAAACATATATGATATGTCATGATAATAGAATAGAAAACTAAAATATCATAAGAGTTTATTTCATCTCTATACTATCCTATAATGTTTTCTAAAACATTCCTCGAATATCAACTTTAACATTCTCAAATAATCATCCCACAATGTATATTATAATATTTCTATATTTTCTCATGTACATTCAAAACATCATTTTATGTTAATTTATTTTTGGATTTATTTATTATGTTAAATTTAACATTTTAAATTTAATCATAGTGAATTTTTTTACAAAAAAAATGTTATTTTCCTTATAAGTAAAATATATCTGTTCAACTAAAATATACTAATTGGAACACTTACATTATTGTGATTCATATTCATTCGCAGTCTATGACAAATCTTTTGAAAATTGATATAATAAAAAATTATTGTGGAAAATAATATTATATAAACCATCAATTCAATTATTAAGGATGATAAATCTATATGATTTTTTGATTTTTTTTATAATAATAGTCATTTTCCATCAATCTAAATACATTTCCAGGAAATTTTTTTAATTTGTTTGTATATTTTATAAAAAATTAAACATAATAATATAATAAAAATATATTAATCTTATTTATTTCATTGGAAGAATTAAAATCATTTTTACTCTTCAATGAAAAAAACCGCTTTCACTATTTATTTTAAAAAAATACATAAAATTTCCATGAATAAATAATATATTATATTATCTATTAAAATAAAAACATTTCATTTATAAATCAACATAATATCATCATATTGTTATCTTGAGAAATTATACATACATTAACCCACATATTAACCCATTTAAAAGAATCACTTAACATGATAATTCCTATATATCATATTAGTATCATATATTTTATAAACTCATTCACATTTCCTAATTTTTTGGAAAACTATATTGATTCCACCAACAATGAAAGTAGTGTTAGGGTAACCATTTAGTATGAAATGTTTTTCATGAACAAAATAATTATTATAAAAAAATATTATATCATATTAACCACAGAAATAATTTAACATGGACTTCAATTTGATAATAAATAATACATTCCATTATCTTTATAAAATTTGAAAAAATATATGTTTCCATTTAAAATAAATTTAAAATTAAACATTACTATAAGATGTGTAATAAAATATTCATTAAAAATATGTAATCATGTAGTGGAATTCATATAATAAACAATAGTCATATTAATTTCAATTGTTAGGGAATCTGTATAGGTTGAGAATCATTCATTTCACAGATAATTTTTTTTTAAAATATCCCAATGAGAAAATGATGAATTGATTTGTTCATAAATTTTCATTATTATTGTAAAAAAATTTAATGAATGATAATTTTAATCCTTTAAAAAAACAAACATGGAATAATTTTATAAAAGTATACCATGAATGAAAAAAATACATGAAAAAAATAAAAATACTTTTATATAAAAACTCCATTACCTCTATCCCTTGTTCATTGCATTCATATGTATAAACTATATATTAATAAAATAAAATTTGATCCCAACATTAATTATATTTTTTCAATCTTAATTATTATATCATTATTCCATTTATTTCGTCAATTACCTATTTTTATTTAGTTAATAATATGATTTAGTTCACCATTGAAGTTTTAGTCACATTCAATTTATAATCCCAAAATGAATTTGGTTTGATCGACAAGTTGATATAGAACATTTTTTAGCCCTATAAATAATAATAATGATCACAAAGTTATTATCTTAATAAATAAGTTTTTTGGAAAAATCCATGGATGACAGACATGGTAAATAAAACATATCATATTGTGGATGTTTTTGTAGTCGCACGTACATGGGTGATATTTTCATACTTTATAATCCAGAGAAAAAAATAAAGAACATTCAATTTTAAATTTACAAAATAATAATTATTGTAATGTCAAATTAATTTTATACTTCCTTCCTTATGACCAACCATCTATGTCAGTGATGAAAATCAAATTATATCACTTCATGGAAAAGATTGTATACACCTAATCATGATATATTTTATGATATAAAAATAGTTTTAAAGGGTTAAAAATGATATAAAAATATTATAATTAAATAATCATGATAAATTCATAATAAATATAGGGATTAGATAATTTCATCTATTAATCATTTTTTCAGCAAAAAATAAAATGTGAAAAAAACCCATTGGGGAGGTGATAGTCAAAAAGCACTCATGAGCAATATATCAATTACCAATATGAAGAAAAAGTTGTATAAAATAATTTTCAAATAAAAATAATGAAATTTATATATAATTAATATTGTGTTTTCATTATTTTATGTTATAAGTAGTATATTTACTAGATCATGGATAAGATATATTATTTAAATATATAAAATTTGCTTTTCATCTCTTTCTTATATGCTTAAATAAATATTTCACGTTAATCCTTCTGGAATTATACTTTTTAGGAGACCCTTACCTATTGGAAGTTGTTATAATATTTGTGATATTTTTCGATTATGGATTGATAGAAATAAATGGGAAACAAATTTCATACAATATTTAAGGAAGAAGATACATTTTATAAGTGAGGGGTGTGGATATTTTTTAAATATATTATAAATTTATTAAAAATAAAAAAATATTACATGGTCAACTAGATCAATTTGTATAAAATTATAAAAATTATTTGTTATGGAATAAATAATTTTAAAATCTAATTTATGAATGTTTTAGAAATAATTTGATTAAATATAACATAGTTCAACCACCTCATGAGTCCTTATAATCATTACAGTGTTGATACAAATTTACTATTGTAACTATTCATTTTGACCAATTATGTACTTAATCACATTACTATATTTTTTAATTCAAATTATATTTATGAATTTATAGTTTTTATGATTCATTTCTTGAAATTTAATTAATAAAAATCAATATTTGTGTGTAAAATAAAAGATAAAAATTTTGGTTTAATATTTTCGTCATTATAAATGAAAATGATTTCATACGCATATGAAATATAAAAAAATTCATATGGGTTTATTATAATAATAATAAAAATGTGACTAAAAATATTTTATCTAAAAAAATTTTACTTCTCTATTACTTAAATGATTTTATTGTTTTTATACAAATTGATATATTCAACTACTCAATAAAAAGTCAATAATTTTAAAAAAATATCCATAAATCTTTTTATTAAGTGAATACAAATAATATGTTCATAATATCAATTTAATACTCTATAATTTATAAATTTAATATTTAAATAAAATCAGATATTGTACAGAAAACAATTCTTCAGGAATAAAACCATATTGTTATTGAATAAAAAAATCAAATATATTCATCTAAGTATATGAGACACATGTAGTTATAAATATGAACATTAATAAGACATATAATTTATTTATTATACTCATTGGCTAGAATTTCACTCAAATGGTGATATTTGACATTTTTTATGCTGATATTCTATAATATATTATATTATTTAAATATACAGTCAAGGGATAAGTGTCACATATATTTATATTTATATTAGGATTCTTGTCAATTTTTTTAATATTTTTAAATAATATGATTTTTAGATTAATATATCTATTAATATATATTTTATGTCATATGGTTTTTATGTGTCTTCCTATATATATTATGGTTATATATTTAGTAATATTTATTATGAATCTATAGATATAAATTGTCTTTCATTTTGGGTAAATGTTTTTTTAATGTCATATAATTTTGTTGTATATTATAGTTTTAAAATAGAAAATATATTTGTAATATTAAAATAAAATATTTTAATGAAGAATCTTATAATAACATATTATTGTCTCTTTATTTCCATCTGAAAAAATATATAATATTATTGGATTGGGTTATTGTGAGAATTTTTTATTAAATTAATTGATCCATATGTCATTATTTTTTGAATGGAATAATTATTTTGATCCATGGTTAATGAGGATTTATTTTTCATATAACATCATATATTATTACGTTATCATTAATTAAATATGTAAATCATTTAATTTAGCATCCAAAACTATATTAATTTGAAAATCATATCATGGATTGAGATTAAGTCCTTGCATTAGTATGAGCGGAAAAATGAAATAAATATTGAATAAGAATAATTTGTGAATAATAAAACATATTCAATTTTTTGATACCGATATCCAAAAATACAATTTCAACGATTTTCCTTAACCATATTGAATTACATTGTATAATATACATGAAATAATTAGTTCATGTGTATGTTATTCAATCAGTTGTTGATATAATTTATATTTTTAATAATTTACACTATTGAAAAAAATTAAAATCATAATATTATTTCATATTATTAAATCTCCAAAAAATTATTTTACAAATTGATTCCATCATTTAAAATTTATATTGTGAAATTATTGAGGGTTTGTAAACAATGTAACCAAAATAAATTATATATATAAATAAAAAATTTGGTATTTTAAAGTAAAATAGAAAATCATATTACTTAAACTAACATTATTGATATTATAATCACTTAATACAATATGTTTTAAATTAATTTGTTCTAGAAAATGTATTGTGGATAACCACATTTAAAAAAATATTATTGAAAAAATTATTTTTTTAAAATAACTTATGATAATTATATAGTTATTAAATTTATTAAATAAATCTTGTGTTGATAGGCCTCATTTAAAATAAAAACTTGTTTTAATTTTTATATTAGTATAGAAATATACATCATTGCCTTAATATTTCTCAAAAAAAATTCATAATTTATTCATTAAGAAAATAGTAAAAATATCAGACTAAATAAGATATGAATAGTGGATATAATATTGATTTTCATTTAAAATTTCATTGGAACTAATCAATAAAAGGATATATATATAAATTACATTGGTCAAAAGGTGTTCATGAAAATAATTTACTGTTATCATTTATTAAATACAATAATATAAGGCATTATTTTTATTTTTATTGTGTGGGTGTGATATCAAACTATAGTTAGTAAGCCTCATTTTATTGTTATAAAGGATTTATTTTGTAAATTAATGGAAATATATATTACATATGAATTTTTAATCATTCAGAACGATATATTATTTTTCATATAGATATTCATGTCTGGATGAAAATGAGGATTATCACGAATTTATATATATTTTTATTTTATATTGGAGATTTTTGTGTGAAAATCTCAATACTGAGGAAAAATTTTAATTCCTCGACAATATTTGAAATTCAATTTGTTAACTATGACTTTAAAACATCAAATTTTTTTAGAATAAGAATTAATTTAATGTTTTTACTTGAACATAATGTTTTCATAACAAAAGATAATAATAATAAATGTTGTATAAATGTATCAAATATTCCATTTAAACATTATATTATTATTCAAAATGACAAGAAGAACAAATTTATAAATGATTCATTGGGGGAATGATGTCAAAATATTTAATTTGTTTCATTAATTCTTATGGTTGATTATTTTATAATAAAACCATTACGTCATAATTATTTTGACAAACAAGACATTATAAATAGTGTTGAAAAATATAATTCAGAATGGTATGAAACTTATATTCAACCCCCAGTTCACATATTAATTCTATTTTTATCTCAAAAGTGTGAAAATATAACATCAATACAAAAATATATATTTTCATAATATGGGATAATCATCACAATTAATGGGGTATATATTTGATGAGATTTCATCAAAGTGTTTTTTTATGTTCATTATATATGTTGTTGTATGTGTGTGATTCTGTTTGAATATATGATTATAACATATATGTACATTTGGTTTGTAAATTATTTAAGAATGTACATATTTTTCATAAAAAATAAACATATTATATATGTATAATGGTTATATCTATGAGAAAATATGATTGATAAATGTTTGTGAGTGAATTTAAGATTCAATTATATATGAAATTATGATTAACCGTAGATATTCTGATTTCCATCATTTTGTCTCATCTATGATTATATTGATTAATTAACAATTCATTTCTATTTTTGAAAATTTAGTTTTTCCAAATAAATAAAATTATATATATATTTAAACACGAATAAAAAAAATGAAATATTCGTAATCTTGAACTATATGTGATTACTTTATAGAGGAGTTAAAATGATATATATCCAAATATTTTATTAAAAAATATAATATCATTAAAAAAATTAAATTTTGTTGTTTAATAAATTATTCTTATTTAAATGTAATTATGATTATCAATTTTTTCCTATATAATTAAAATTGTGAATGAATAATATTTTGATCGATATTGATACTAGAGAGAAATGGATGTGGTTTCGAACTATATATTATGTAATGAATGACAACTATAAAATTTTCCTTAACATTATCTATGGATAAATATTCAATGAATTAATATCTTTTTCATTATATTTACATTACATTTCATACATATTTATATCCAAATTAATTTAATGATTAGTTTCATTAGAATAAATATAAAAAATTATCAAATTGAATAATATATAAATTATTTTCTCATTAATATCTCTATACCAGTATATGATCTCAAATGTCATCAGTATATCTCAAAAACATATCGAAGGGAATGAAAACAAAATAAAGGGGAGACATAAAAATCATTGATTTGGGGTAAAAAATATTTAATTAAGAATGTGATTATAATAAAAATTAATAAAATGCTGATAAGATAAATAACATGACATCATGAGTTATAATTATAAAACATAAATTATACTCAATGTACATTCCAAATAAAAATAATGAAACAAATAATATTCATGGAAACATGACAGTTATAACTTATCATTGAATAACATTATGTAATCATTAAATAATGAGATAACAAAATAAAAATGAATAACATCCTATAGTAATAAAAAAATCATTATCATTAGGAATCATTTAATTGAAGACCCCCACCTTGAGAGTATTAGAGAATAATGTATAACATCATTCAAATATGTTATATAAATGGTTATATAGAACATTACATTAATTATATACAATATTAGTTCCCATTAATATGATAACATAAATTTACTAAATAATACTATTCATATGGGGTAAAAACATTTAACAATATCCTTGGAGGCTGAAATATCACCCACATGTTTTCATTAGTGATCATAAGGGACATATTAAATTCATTAACTTATCACATCATAAGCAATCCAATTTAAATATTTTTTCAAAAAACATCTATAATAAAATCACCCAATTTTCGTAAAGAATATTTGTAATAAATTTTGTTAATAAATAAATAAAATTAAAATAATACAATTTACCTAAAAAAATCCTATAAATAATCTATTTTTTAAAAAATTGTATGAAACATAAAAAGGATCCAAATTTTATTTTACCAAACAATGATGAAAAAGTTCATCACAGAAGAAAAGATAATATTGTAAGAAATTTGATATATATGTCCATTACATATATGTAATATGATGATAATGAAAAAAAAATCATAAATGTATATTTTTGAAATTTTTATTAATCATTGTATAAGTCATTATTATGAGACTCTTTTATAAATATACCCATTTTTTTATAATATTTTATTATTTTTATATAATATAATAGAATTATTATTATTCATTTTAAAAATTATTCATGGTTTTTCAATTCATGAATACATTTAAATAATTTCAAAAAATACATTTTGTTAGTAAAAATTTATTTTCACCCTATTCATATAAATATAATTAATTTTTATAAAATACAATAAAATTTATCATAAGCTAATATCTCCCTGATAAATAAAAAAATAAATTTATTTTTGAAAACATAATTCCGAAATATTAAAATTTTTTTATTTTATTGAAAAATATTAATTATTGTGAAGGCTTTTTTTATAGAAATACAAATATTTCAATATTTACTTCAATTTTTCTTATAAATTACTATGTATTCATATTAAAGTAAATTATTCAAATAAAAATATATTATAAATGAGTTTTAATACATTTTATATATAAAAATATTTTTATATTTTCGTAGTTCATCTAGTTGAGATTCTATTTGATGATTTATTTTTTTCTTATATATAAGATAAATTATATATATATATATATCATAATCACATTAACACAGTCTAAACCATAATAATATGTCACTAGATTACAAATATCTATATTTTATTTTCTTTTGTTTTAACATGGTGTATGATATTGAAAATAATATTCAATTTTTTCAAAATATATCAGGTCATTACATTCTACCATAATTAAATTTAATTACAATTCTGATAATTTATTACATTACAAAAAACAATTGAAGACAAATTTCCCTCATCACATTTTCAGATTCCTATGTATCAACTTCAAAATTAAGATTTGTTAATTGATCATCGACAAGATTTGTGGTCTTGTATCTTAGAAACATATTTCAACAGTTGTTGATTTTCATAGGTTTCTCTTCATATTGAAGGCCATATTTCAATTTTAGTGTGTATAATCTATGTACATGTGTTGAATCTATTTTGAAATTCGTTATTTGGGATTTTTGGATTAAATAGTACCGTTTATTGTGGTGTAGTTAATGTTTTAAAATAAAATACCTTATCATATCATGATCAAGGATATCCAATTTTACCTAAAAATTTTTTCTAGTGGTCATCTTTCCTATCTTCCTAAACGTCAAAACCTGCATCCAAGGAGTAATTCTAAAGAAATAAATGTCAATAAAATCAATCAAAAGATCACATTTCTAACTGTCTATATAATTAGTTCATACAATTGGTGTCTATTTCTTATGATGTTGAATATTCTGATCATTCACTATCATGTATTCTATATGATACAAACCCCTCTACAACCTCTCCACAAATTCAACCCATTGTAATGGAGGAATACATTATATCCCATAAAAATCCCCAACTGGTGATAAAAATATGATAAAATTGAAACTGATTTTATATAAAAACTATGAATAGGGAGGTTTTGATCAAAACAGACATTAGAATCTGGCAATATGATCTGTGTAGATTTTATATAGTTTAAATGTTTCTCTTAGTCATACTATATTTGTGTGGATGATAAGTAGTGTTAAAACAATCCTTTGTTTATGAATATTTTTGAATACATCACTATTACTTTTTGGTAGTATTCACACGCCGATGAGTTAAATTACATGATTTAATTCCTTAGAGCCACAAAAATTGACCAATACATATCTTAATTAGTTGATCAAGGTATTAATAATTTTTTTGATCATAAAATGTGTTAAAATTTCATTGAAATTGATTACAACTGAAATATAGTTTCAGTCTTGTTACATTTTTTAGAGTATTACGACGTAATAAATGTTGATTTTTTCCATTCCCACAATGGAATATTAAGTGGTTTTAATACAACCATATTATTTATTCATTCATCATCGACATAATGGTATGATAACTATTGCAAGACATGTTATAAATTTTCGATCATCATACAATCTGAGAAGATAGCCTTCCAAATCTCCACACACCTTCAAACATCCTGGATTTTTCGATTCAAATAATATTACTTCGATCACGGTAAAATTATTTATCATATAATTTTATTATAGTGAACATTTCTAGTTTATTATCCTAAGAATGATATCATTATTAATGTATGTATCTGGTATTGTGGTTAATTTTATAGTTTCTCTAATTCATCATTCTATTGTTATTTTATCTTAATTAAATTTAGTTATTTAATACTCCATTTGGAAATCTAATATTTATCTCCACCCATTATAAATTCATTAATAATGTTATTGAAATAAATGATTACTTGGACCATTTGAATCCTAATCAGAAATATATTATAATTTTATTTCCTTCTCAGGGTTTCACTAACATTATTTACCAACACCATATGTTAATTTATGGAATAATCACAATCCAACATCCATTAAATCATTCTATTTAAAAATATATTAAATTCTATATATGTGAATATATATTACATGATATTATGAGAAAATATATATATATATATAATTTTTTCCTATAAAAAAACTGTCACCAAATATATGATATAAATATCCTTGTATGAATTTCAAAATCATGATACATGTAATTTTCTATATGAGATATTAATTATTAAGAGACCAAAGAAATTAAATTTTCATTTTACATGAAGATACATCCCAATATCACCATGAAGGAAAATTATTAAATAAAAAACCAACCCCATTATATGGTCTTGTAATTAAAATTGTTGCGGAAAGTCACATTATTATTTCGGAAACAAATTCATCACATTCCTCCATCCATGGGAACATCAGTTTCTTCTATATTAACAAGGAAATCATATTGAATAATGAAAAAAACATATATTCAGGTTTTGAACATATCTTCATATCATAATAATACTATAGATATCACATCTAGATATTGGTTGGGATATAGAAAAATAACCCATATTTTTGAAGGATCAAGATACTTTAACTACATGGTGATTAAATTTCCAAATATTAAAATGTTTTTAGGATGAATTGGAATTTTATAATTTCATATCAAAACTTTTACAATTGAAAAATAGAAAACATTATATACAAATTGTAAATATGAAATTTATTTATCACTAAGTAAATAATAATAAATTAAATAAAGACATCCTTAATAGGGTCCATGTATCATCTAATGACTACCTTCATTAATTCCATGAATTTTGAAGTTCTATTTTTCAATTAAAATGGATGAAATATATTTTTTATTTTCCCCACTATGATAGGAATGCGATTATTTGTAATATACTCCCTTTTAACCAAAAAATGTATGATACAATTATCTAAACTCAAAAAATGAGATGTGTTGAGATTGCATTAGTTTATCGAACATGTCATCTATATATGGTAATGTATAATAAATGATAATATTGAACTTTTTATGGTAATAATTTATGTTGAAAATTTTCCTGATATATCCTTTTTCATATTAAGGTGGGACAGTATTAACAATGGTGGATCCCAAAGGAGGAGAAAACCCTTATAGAAATTCTTTATTAGATATATCATTAATTACTCCAATTTATTGGGAGAATTTCTCTATCAACTCATTGATACTGCGATGGATCTATTTATAATTTCATTTGGGAAATCATAATCCCAATTTTAATAATGGATATAATGGTCATTTGAAATAGATCAGGATAGTCCCCTGTAACAGGTATGTTTTAAATGTTAACATCCAAGAATATCATTTTTGGTTAACAGAACTTATTTGGAGGTTATCAAAACCCATATCACAAAATTTTATTCTATGTGTATATAATCATTATATTTATACATGAGAAAATGACAATATAAAATATGAATCAATGTCTCAATGTTCATTGTATGGATATTGGAAAAATATTGGCATAACAAATCTTTACACTATAAAACATCTAATTAAACAAAGGGTTGGTGTATTATTTCGATATAGTGTATCCTCCCCCAAATATCAATAATTTAAGATTTAAATATCTCAAACATGTACATTTTTTTATGGGGTATTCAAGAGTGGAATAATATTAATAAATGGAGGTGGTAAATCTACATTAATATAAATGATTAATTATATAAATGAATTTTTTGAAAAAAAATGAAATAATTAACTTATAGATCAAGAATAAAGAGTTTTTGTAACTCATGAAACTTCATTATCATGATATACCTTAATGATAATGATTTTTAATACCCTACCATTATCTCTCCCTTAAAATGGATTATTTTTCATATTTTCTACATTATTTCGTGGGTTAGGTAATATACTAACATAGTTTCTAAACAACTTCTACATCAATAATTGTTTTGTGGGAATATTTTTTCATAAGAACATATTCCCCTTATTCAGGCAATCAAACTCTTAGAAATATATCAATATTTTTTTATTTGTGTCTTATATTAAAACATATAAATCAATTAGTTGTTTTATTGATGAGATTTCCCATTGGATAACTCCATTAATTTTGGCCTACATGGGGCTAAAGTTTCATTACCCAAATGAATTTTCAAAAGCATTTACTTTGAAATCTACCTTCAATTATCCCACTATATAGTAATGAGATAGACTAGATTCCATGTCAACAATTATATTATGTCTAAAAATATCTTAATAGCTTCTAAATTATTTTATATATAAATAATGTATAATAATATATTTAAATCCATAATGAAATGATTGATTTTACTTTCTAATTTAGATAAATAACCATAGGTGTATCTTGAAGGCTTATGAATTCATATTCCCATGTCCCTATAAATTTATCATTTTCTTGTTTCACCAACATGAATTCCATCATTATTTTCATGTAATGAGTTCACAGAATAATCCAGGTAATGAATAATTTCATAAAATATTCCCATTAAATTGATCATACTTATACTCTCTTAGTTTTACTTTTAATAAATGTCTAATTTTTTTAATCACCTAAAAATGGTAAATATATAGAAAAACTATCAAAAAATTTGATCAATGTATAATGTAATATAAAATTGCAGTAATAGTTTTCCATCACTCTAGGATAGGAGGAATTTTATAGAAACTAAGAGATGAATTACATTGTAACAACCAATAGTTTTATCAATGGAATTTTACTTCTTATAAGTATGAAATATATTATAAAAAATAGAACTATAAATATGAATATAAAAATACTGTATAAATATAAAATTCACGATATATTTGAATTTATAGAATTTTAGGATCCCAAATAAAATGAATAGTAATCTAACCATTTATAATAGTAATTCGACCATTATGAATAGAAAAATAACCAATTGAATAGTTAGTTCACTTTTGAAAGTATAAATACTATTTTTCCATCTTATAAATGAAAATATGATATAGTAATATAATAGTATAAGTACATAAATGTTTTGAAAATGATAAATTATGTTTTGTTAATATTTGAAAACATAAAATTTTATTCGTAATTTTATAATTAATACAATTATTTAAAAAATATTCATTTCATAATATTGATTCATAAATTAATATTTATTTTTTCTTATTATTACAATATAATTTTATGATACCTTAATTAATTTTACAAAATTTTATAAGATCTGTTATAATTTAAAAATATTTACTTTTTGAATAAAATATATTTTAATTAAAAATTATAGTTCTTATATTTAGATGATTATTTTAATAAAATGGATTTTTTTTAATTCTAAAATTTCAAAAAATCGTTAGTGTTATTATTTGGTATTTTACCAAAATGGTTAAATTTTTTGAAAATACTGAAACCCAATTATGTAACACCCCTTTCCTACCACATTGTCTTGAGGAGGCAGTGAGGGTTACTTAGCCTTAAGTGACATCCGCAAGATGCTATAGGCTGGAAATAAATGCAGAAGGGTTTCAAATACAATTGGGGGACGATTTACCAATTAAGAAATAAGCCAATAAACGCACCAACCATTCACTAACCGCCAGTATATGATGCATTTCAATAAAACATTCAAGCATGTATTCCCAAAAGACTACCAAGTTGTTCCATAGTACAACCCAAAAAAATTACAATCCAACACGATATCATAGCATAATGAGTAAGATGAAACAAGAGACCCAAACTAAACTATGACACACTCCACGACTCTACCCCAAGCTCTATGCTCCAACCACCACCACATCTCCCATGAATCACCACGAACCACTAGCCATGAAATTCATTACCTTTACTTGTGTCTCGGAATACGGAATCTGCAAATCCACCATAGTTCCAAAGAAGGGGTGAGTATAAAACTCAGTAGGTTTTCCCTAATGACTTCCCTACACATTCCACTATGATAGACGTGTTACCAATATTTATATAAAGTTTTTTATATAAAAAATTTCTCAAACTTTGTTGATAACGAAATATAAAAAAGTTTTCAAAACCATTCAAAAACAAAAGCATACAAGTGAAATTTAAACAAATTTTCCCAGCAAGTTATTTAGCCATAAAAACAACTAAGAATCCTTAAAAACCATTTCACAATATCCTTTTTGGAATACCCAACCATTCCAAAAATCCATGAAACCAACCATGCATGATACCTGGAAGAGGGGGAAAGCCCTAACCCTTATCGATCCCAACAATGATGGGGCAGAATTCATACCCATATCTAATCCAAATTCACATGAATGTTTGACGGGGGAGAGCCCTAACCCTTATCCACTCCAACACTGATGGGGGAACCCCTAACCCTTATCTATCCTGAATGCAATATTAATGTTTGATGGGGGATATCCCTAAACCTTATCCATCCCAACACTGATGGGGGAGACCCATAACCCTTATCTGTCCTGAATGGAATATGAATATTTGATGGGGGAGAGCCCAAACTCTTATCCATCCTAAAAATGATGGGGGATACCCCTAACCCTTATCTATCCCAAATTCAATATGAATGTTTTGCGGCAGAGTTCCCTAACCCTTATCCATCAAAACACTATTGGGGGAGACTCATAACCCTTATCTGTCTAAAATGTACATGAATGTTTAACGGGGGAGATCCCAAGAATTTATTTATCCCAAAACTGATGGTGGGGACCCCTAATAATTATATGTCTTGAATGCAATCTGAATGTTTGACAGGGGAGCGCCCTAACCCTTTTACATCCAAAAACTAGTCAGGAAGACCCATAACCCTTATCTATCCCAAACGCAATATGAATGTTTGACTGAGGAGATCCATAACCCGTATACATCCCAATACTGATCGGGGAGACCCCTAACCCTTATCTGTCCCGAATGCAATACGAATGCTTGACAGGGGAGATCCCTAACACTTATCCATCCCAACACAGATGGGGAAGACTCCTAACCCTTATCCATCCTATATTCAATATTAATGTTTGACAGGGGAGATACCTAACCCTTATCCATACCAACACTGATGGAGGAGACTCCTAACCCTTATCCATCCCAAATTCACATGAATGTATGAGGAGGGAGAGCCCTAACCCTTATCAATCCCAACACTGATGGTGGAGACCCCTAACACCTATCCATATAGAATGAAATATGAATGATTGATGGGGGAGAGACCTAACTATTATCCATCCCCAAACTGTTGGGGGAGACCCTTAACACTTATCTATCCCGAATTAAATAGTAATGTTTAATGGGGGAGAGCCCTAACACTTATTCATCACAACACTGATGGGGGAGACTCCTATCCCTTATCCGTCCTAAATTCAAAATGAATGTTTGATGGGGGAGAGCCCAAAACATTATCCATCCCAACACTGATGGTGGATACCCCTAACAGTTATCCATCCTGAAGGCAATATTTATACGCACAACCATTATGCCATTACACCAATGCAAAAACCAACATGTCATCCCTTTCAATAAAACTCCATTTTTATTGAAAACCAATTCCATCAAACCCATTTCAACACCAAAACATTTCAATAAAACACCATATTTATAGAAGGCCCAATTTTCATCAAACAATTTAACAATTCTAGCTAATCAATAATTTAAAATCGCTATTTTAATTTCACGAAGCTAATTCACTTTGCATAAGAATTCCCTGAGATTTCACAATTTCCCTAAAACCATAAATAATCACTAAAAAAATTTATTCCATGATTTTGACAATAAATTCCATTAAAATAGGAAATTTTAAACTAATCCAAAAAATTATACCAAGAGGAGTCGAGAGTGAAGCCTCCTACCTCGATGGTTTTGACAGAAACCACAACGAATGAAGGACGCACAAGGAAACCAGGTTGATTCTTTAAGAACCCGCCTTAGATCTCTTTTCCTAGTTAGTCGAAGACAAAATATTTTTATATTTGGAATCCACTGACTTATATCTACCCATGATAGGAGTATTTATATGAAACCAAGAGAAAAGGAGAAGTATATCTAAGAAATAGACCATGAACTATGACAAGTGATCACATACCTCAAGAATCAGGTTTTTATTTTCCAAGGAAAGCCATCAGATCACCTAAAAAATGTTCGGGAGAGGTTCTCCTACCTTCAAGAGAGAGTGATACCATGTTATGGACCCTTAGGAGGAAAAAATATCCCTTTAGAGACAAAAACACGTGAGATCCACTTTTTACGGATCTCCTTTAAGTGTCTGCATTGTTAGTTTGCTTAGTATGAAAAACCGTGCACTAACCGTGTGTTAGACAATTCCTTGGCAGACCCTCGTATGGCCTCCTTGCACGGTCTCCAGAACCATGCTCCAACTATATAGAACCCACATCCTCAATGTTTCAACAATTCACGGTTTGGCCGCACAGTTTAGTCAAACAGTGCGCCGCCCGTGCGACTTACCCTTGCCTCAAAACATCATTCCATTTTCTCCCAACACTCACATCCTCACAATTATATTTATAGCCACTAAAAGTATTAATTAAGTGTTACATACCAGAAACTGGGGGTACTACATTCTCTGTACCTTTGGTGTTTTAGTCATTGGAAATTAGACAACCCTTGCGGGCTAAAAATTGTTCTGGCAACTCCTCGTTCATTTCCTTCTCAAGTTCCCAAGTCTCTTCCAGAATTTGACCATGTGGCTATAAAACCCACACGTGGTCGATGATTTTACCATTGAATACATTATCTTGTCTATCCATGATCTTTATTGTAATATGTACCCATGATGCATCTAGTTCTAGCTCAGCGTGATCCCATCTGATCACACGGTCAGGATCCGAGTGATACTTTTTCAAAAGGGATACATGAAACACATTATGCACCAATCTAAACTGTGCTGGAATTCTAACCGATATTCCACCTCCCCAACCCATTAAACTATCATAAAATGGCCAATGTATATACGAGATAACTTTCCATGCTTTCTGAAATGACGATGTACATGCCTGGGAGAGATCCTCCAAAAGACATAATCACCCACAATGAATGACAACGGGCTTCAATGGTGATCTGTATAAGATATCTAACAACTTGGTGAAGTCTCCATATTTTTTATAATCAAATGGATCTTCTCTTTTGTTTCTTGGACAAGTCTTGGCCTGACTAGTGTAGTTTCACCCATTTCCACCCAGCATAGTAGAGAATGACAAGGATTCCTATACAATGCTTCAAACGAAGCCATGCGTATTGAGACTTGATATATGTTATTATATAAGAACTCCACTAAGGTTATATAGTCCTCCAATAAGAAACCAAAATCCATTACATAATACATAATAATTTCTTCGAACGTTGGTATAATTCAGTCAGATTTCCCATCCGTTTGAGCATGACATGCGGTGCTTATAGTCAACTAAGTTCCAAGTGCTTACTGTAATGATTTCCCAAAATGAGATATGAACCTCATAACTCTATTTGAGACTAAAGAAATTGGTACACCATGACTCTTCACCACATCTCATATATAAATTTTTGAAAGATCCTTAATTGTTTGAGTTTCATGAATAGGGATTAAATCAGCCGAGTTGGTTAGAGGATTCAGTATCACCCAAATGACATCATGTTTCTAGACTGTTCTTGGAAGCCCTGTAGAAAAATACATTTCTATTTGATCCCATTTCTACACTAGTATAGGAATATATTGTAACATACCTTCTGGTCTTCGATGCTCTACTTCAATCTTGTGACACGTTAAGAACTGTGAGATGAACTCGACCACCTTCCTTGACATGCCGCTCCACCAAAACTACTCCTTCAACACCTTATACGTCTTTTGTGTGCCTAGATGTACATCCCATCATTAGTGGTGTTAAGAATGAAGCATATGTTCTTGACAAAACATAGGTACAACCAACAGATCTCTCAAACACATAACTGAACCCCCATCAACTTTCCAGCCATCAATGGTCTACCCAGCAATGATTTTTGACTTTACAACTAGTTATTCGACATCATATTGTTGTGCTTCTTAGATCATTTTTACCAAATCATGAAGATGTGTTTCTGAAAAGAAAACTGCAATATCACCTCTGTCATCACATTCCACATGCATGTCGTCTAAGACCAACATCAACTATCATTCATCTAAAGCTTGTTTCACCAACTAAGCATATGACTTTCTACTCAATTCATCTGCCACTGGATTTCCATTCCATGTTGTGTACATCAAGTCAAAGTCTAATATTTTGAGATACTCTATCCACATAATTTGCCTCATATTCAATTATCACTATGAGAAAATGTTTTTAATCTTTTGTGTTTCGTAAACACAGTAAATTTCTCACCAAAGAGATAATGGCTCATGATTTTAATGCGTGGACGACTGCAGCTAACTCCAAATCATGCACTAGTTAGTTATTCTCTTGCACTCTCAACTGCCTTGAACGATAAGAAACCATGTGAAATATTTTCATGAGAACAATGTGAAACCTTGATCCTAAATCATCACAATACACCACATATCCCTATCCCGATTCTGGCAATGTCAAGATAGGTTCCAATGTAAGCCGAACATTCAGTTCTGAAAAAGACTTCAGACATTATTCTGTTCATTGCAATGGAGCATTATTCTTCGTCAGAGCTGTCATTGGAGAAGCTAGTCATGAGAAATAATGCAAAAAGCATTGTTAATAACCAACTAGACCAAGAAAAAATCGTATCTCGAACACATTATTCGATGGTTTCCAAGAGATAATGACTAATATCTTTTCCAGATCAACCGAAATTCCATTCTTATAAATGAAATGGTGATGGAAAAGTAATTTCTGTATCCAAAAATCACATTTTGATAATTTTTTATAAAAATGATGATCTATCAAGATTTGTAACACTATTTCTAGGTGAACCTCATGATCAGCCCTAGTCTTTGAATAGAACAAAATTTCGTCCACAAACACCACAATAAAAGAATATAAATATTGATGAAATAATTGATCCATCAATTCCATGATGAATTTTGGTACATTTCTTAGACATAAAGGCATGTCTTCATATTCATAGTGTCCGTATCTACTTCTGAAAGATTTCATTGGAATATCCTCTTTCTGAACGCTCAATTGGTGAAATCCTGATTGCAAGACAATCATGGGGAACCATTGAGCTCCCCTTAATTGATCGAATAAATAATCAATGCATAGAAGTTGATATCAATTCTTTAGGGTAACTAGGTTAAGCATACGATAATCAACAGATAGCCGAAATATTCTATATGCCTTCTTCATGAAAAAAACTACTGCTACCCATGGAGACGTACTTGTTCGAATGAAACCCTTGCTTTCCAGATTCTCTAACTGCACTTTCAATTACTGTAACTCTGTTGGTTCCATCCTATAAGATGGAATGGAAATAAGACTGGTCCCCATATAGATATCAATTGTAAACTCCACATCCCTTATAGGTGGTAACCCTAATAAGTTATTGGGAAAGAGATATAGAAATTTATCCACAAGAGCTCCAAAACTATTTTCCTTAATTTCTTCAATTGATGCGTAAGTCAACGCTGCCAATTGGTATGATATTGTTCACACCATTGGTGCCAACACAAGCTTTGCACCTTTTTTTACAGTCCTCTCTTTTCTAAAGAGAAGCTCGATACCGACCTCAGTCATGAAACTATCTATTCTCCTATAATAGTCGATTTGATCCTTGAATGTTTTAATCCAATCCATACCCAGGATTAAATCATAGACATCAATATCCAACATTGAGGAGTCCCATTTTAACTTAGTTCCATCAATAGTTATAGCAACTTCTCTACACACAAAGGTTTGAAATTCTCTTTCACCAAGAAGAGTCTACAATTTCAATACAGAAGGAATCATTTCCACTTTTAAACATATCATTTCAACAGAACGAGATGCAATGAAAGAATGTGATGCACCAGAGTCAAACAACACTTGCACAAAGGTGGAATTCAAAATAATCATACCTCTTACTATAGATGGTCCATCCTGATCATCGACAATCATTTGATCAGTACCATATAGTTTCTTCGTTGATGCACTCTACTCCTTGTTTCCTTCCTGCGATTGCACTAATTTTATCAAAGAATATGGTGGTTGCAAAAACTGAGAAGTGTCCTGAGAACCTGATCTCATAGCACCGCGACTAAAGTGTTTAAGATGTCCCATATTGTTTTAGTTATGAAATGCTCTTGGTGGTTCTGTACATTATGTCTTAATGTGGCTCAGTGAGCCACACTTAAGACATCCAAGCTCGCTCTTGGGTCTTGGAGGATGATTAATTTCTCTTATGGTCTAATTCAGATGTGTTCCATATCATTGAGAATAGATGTCCCACATCATGTTCATCTTAGTGATAGATTTATCATCTTGTCTAGTGAAGACAACCATACTTCCTCCAATATGATTTTTAGTACTGATAGATATCGTAAATAGGGTATCTGGTTGCTGCCCCACCTCAATAGTTTGAAAAGCATGACTGATGCTTTGGACTAGTTGTTGGTTCACCTATGGATCTACTACAACCACATTCTCACTGGTCTCTTTCGATAAGTTTCTACAACACCTACCAGGTACCACAATCTAAACCAACAACAACCTTCATCAATCTCACTCTCTAGAAACTGAGGGGCTTATCATTTAAAATTCTATAACATCAACTATCACATCGTTATTTCCCAAAAACAACATTTTTCCCATGTTCAACTATTTCTGAAACCGCATCACATGTTTATTTAAAATCATCCAATTTTCAAAATAATGAAAATATAATGTTTTCAAAATCCTCCACTCTAAAACAATTTTTTCATTCTTTTCAGAAATTCCCACCTTGCACAAAAATTATAAATCCTTCCTCACAATGAGATATGCAATCCTAGTGGGAAGTCATTCCTCTACAATTCATGGCATACCCATATCATTGGTTAAATCCATGACAATGAGATTTCCAAAATTCTAGAAGTGTATCCAAAACACTTATGTACACAACACCCAGGTAACTTGATGTTCAGCATAAATAGGTTAGCTACGTCATATTATGCATTACATTAAATGTTCTGACAATCCTACTCCTGCATAATATTCCAACCCAAGGAATAGACGAAAAGAAATTACAAATCCATGACCAATAACACTGATAACCACTTTTACCAGTATAGAAGGACCAAACTGATAACACTTGTAACTCCCCTTTCCTACATCATTGTCTTGAGGAGGCGGTGAGGGTTACATGGCCTTAAGAGACATCCCCACGATGCCAAAGGATGGAAATAAATTACAAATTGGTTCAAATACAAGTGAGGACAATTTACCCTTTATGAAATAAGACAATAAACAGACCAACCATTCATTAACAGCCAAAATATGAGGGATGTCAATAAAACATTCAAGAATGTATTCCCAAAATACAACCAAGTTGTTCCACAATACAAACCAAAACCAATACAATCCAACATGATATCAGAGCACTAAAAGAGAGACTTAACAAGAGACCCAAATTAAACTAAGACACACTCCATGACTCTACGTGATGCGCCATACTCCAATCACAACCACATCTCCCAAGCATCAACACGAACCACTAGCAATTAGATGCCTTACCATTACCTATGTCTTAGAATACAAAATTGACAAAAGAACCAAAGTGAAAAAGTAGGGGTGAGTATAAAACTCAGTAGGTTTTCCCCCAATGACTTCCCTACCCATGCCACTAGGGTAGAAGAGTTAGCAATGATTATATAAAAACATTATATAAAACAATTTCTAAAAAATAGTTTATAACTAAATATAAACAAGGTTCCAAAACCACTCCATACTAATTGCATAAATGTGAAATTTAAAATAATTATACTAACATATTATGGTTTCCAAAAAATAACTAATCATCTTTTAAAACAATTTCACAATATCCCTTTTTGGCATACCCGAAAATTCCACAAACCATGCAACCAACCATGCATGCTACCTGGAAGAGGGGGAAAGCCCTAACCCTTATCCATCCCAACAATAATTGGGGAATCTTCTTACCCTTATCTGACCCAAATGCAATGAATGTTTTATGGGGAGAGCCCTAACCCTTATCCATCCTGACACTGATGTGCGAGACCCCTAACCCTTCTCCACCCCGAATGCAATATGAATGTTTGATGGGGGAGAGCCTTAACCCTTATCCATAAAAACACTGATCAGGGAAAACCCTAACCCATATTCATCACAAATGAAATAATAATGTTTGATGGGGGAGATCCTTAACCCTTATCCATCCCGACACTAACGGGGGAGACCCCTAACCCATATCCATCCTGAATGCAATGTAACTGTTTGACGGGGGAGATGCCCAACCCTTATACATCCCAAAACTGATGGGGGAGACTCCTAACCCTTATCATTCCTATATGAACATGAATGTTTAATGGGGGAGTGCCCTAACCCTTATCCATCACAACACTAATGGTGGAGACCCCAAACCCATATCTGTCCTGAATGCAATATGAATGTTTCATAGGGGAGAGCCCTAACCCTTATTCATCCCAACACTGATGGGGGAGACCCCTAACCCTTATCCATCCTGAATTCAATATGAATGTTTAACGGGGGAGATCCCTAACCCTTATCCATCCCAAAACTGATGGGTGATACCCCTAACACTTATCCGTCCAAAATGCCCAATGAATTTTTGACAAGGGAGAGCCCTAATCCTTATCCATACCAACACTGATGGGGGAGACTCTTAACCCATATCCATCACAAATAAAATATGAATGTTTGATGGGGGAGATCCCTAACCCTTATCCATACCACCACTGATGGCAGAGACACCAAACCCTTATCTGTTCCAAAAACACATGAATGTTTGACGGAGGACAGTCATAACCCTTATCCATCCCCACACTGATGGGGGAGACCCCTAACCCATATTCATCCTGAATATAATATGAATGACTGATGGGGGAGATCCCTAACCCTTATCCATCCCAACACTGATGGGGGATGCCCCTAAGCCTTATCCGTCTTAAATGCAATATGAATGATTGATGATGTAGAGCCCTACACCTTATCCATCCCAACACTGATGGGGGATACTCCTAACCCTTATCTGTCCCAAATGCAAAATGAATTTTTGACGGGGGAGAGACCTAACCCTTATCCATCCCAACACTAATGGGGGAGTCCCCAAACCCTTATACGTCATGAATTCAATATTAATAAACAAAACCATTATGCCATTACACGAATTCAAAAACCAACGTGTCATCCCTTTCAGTAAAACTCCCTTTTTATTCAAAACAAATTCCATCAATGTCATTTCAAAACCAAAACATTCCTATAAATCACACTTTTTATAGAAAACCCAATTTTAATCAAACCATTTATCAATTCCATAAAATCCATAATTTAAAATCACCATTTTAAATTGAAGAATCTAAATCACTTTGCACAGCAATTCACCGAGATTTCACAATTTCCTTAAAACCATAACTAATCACACAAAAAGAATTATTCAATGATTTTCACAATAAATTCCCTTAAAAACCCAATTTGACACTAATCCAATCAATTATATCGAGAGGAGTCGAGGGTGAATCCTCCCACCTCGAAGGTTTTGAATGAAACCACAATGAACGAAGAACGCACAAGAAAACCTGGATGATTCTTCAAGAACCCAACTTAGATATCTTTTCATAGAAAGACCATGAGGAAATCTCATCATATTTGGCATCCACACACATTTATCTACCCATGACGGGCGTAGATATAAGTAATAAAGAGAAAAGGATATGTATATATAAGAAACCTCTAAAGAACGATGATGAATGATCACATAACTGAAGAATCTGGCTTTGATTCGCAAAGTAAAACCTTCAGATCACCTCCAAAATGATTGTGAGAGGTTATCCTACCATCAAGGGAGAGTGATCCCGAGTTACGGCCGCTTAGGATGAAAAAATATCCCTTTTGAGGCAAAAACATGTGAGATCCACTTTTTTAGGATCTCCATTATGTGTATGCACGGTTAGTTCGCACTGTTTGACAAATTGTGCACTAACTATGCATTATCCACTGCTTCAGCAGACCCTCCCATGACCTCCTCACACGTTCTCCTAAACCATGCTCCAAAAGTGTGGAAGCCACTACCCCAATGTGCCAACTATGAATGGTTTGGCCGCACAGTTTATAAAAACCTTGTGCTGACCATGCAACTTCCTCTTTTCCTCAAAACATCATTCCATGTTCTCCCAACTCTCTCATACATCACCCATTACATTATAACCATTAAAAGTATTATGTAAGGGTTACATAGCAAGAAACTGGGGGTACTACAAATTATTTATGATATAAGAAAAATATAGCTAATTTTGTGTCAATTAATATATTTGGAGGATAAATGAACCATTATATATAAATATCCATCTATATTCACATTATTTAGTCAATAGAATAAATAATAATCATATTATTGAGACAAAATAATGATAAAATAAATAAAATAGTCACAAAAACCCCACTCCTACATTATAAATACCACCCTCCCCACATTTTCACCTCACACAGGATAAAGAGGTTCTCAATGAGAATAAGTTCAAAAGAGAAAAAACAAATTTTTTCCAGTAAAATAAATTCAATTTTTTTTTCATATGTTATATTAACCAACATATAAAAAAGTGGCATGAAGACTCTAGTATATTTTATATAAAATAATGATATTATGTCAATTAAATATCCTTCATAAATTTGGTTTCTTTAGCTATTTTTTCTAAAAATCAAAATACCATATGTGAGGTGTCAATTCACAACCTTCATAGATGATGTTTTTCTCTAATACCACATACAAGGCTGGAAATAAAACAATTATAATTGTAAAAATAAATTGAAAAATTATATTACATAGTTTTTTTAAATTTTATATATACACAATAATTAATAACAAAACAACAATAGTTTGTTTTGAAAAAAAATTACAAAATAATCTAAACAATTATCATAAAAAATTTATCTAATGATTCATCCTCATATCTAGAAACAAAATGACATATAAGATCATTTAAAATTATTCAAGCCAATAATAAAAATATAATACAAATTCTAGATAATTTTTCCCATTCCACATGATCTATCAAACATGTTTACATGTGAACCAATCATGAAAAGCAAGTTAACAAATACTCTTGAACAAAGATATATAATCATATCAAACATAAAAAAGATAATAAATAAAACTAGTAAATTTATATTAATAAAATTTCATTTAAAATATATTCTGAATTAAATTATAATTGATTCTAATATATTTTTTCAGGATATTATGTACATGTAGAAAAATATTTCGGACATACGGTATGTGATTATCTCTGAACCTCTATTTTTTCCATTGGGGTTTTCATTCTCTCACCTTACCCCAATGTAATTATTAATTCTTCTCATGTACTACTCATAAATTATATGGGTATGTTCCAAAAAAATATACCAATATCAATGATTCTTTTTTATGGATAAATACTTGTTATATATGGTTTCCTTTTCAATTCAAGATGATAAAAATACTAATTAATGGGAAAATCTCAAATTCATACCCATTATCAAGTAACAGCAATAAAATGATTATAGAAACTAATATTTTTATAAAATATTTATATTTATCCATAAATTATGATTTATTTCTTATATGGTTTTATGAAAAAGTTGTCCCTTTTTCTATGTTAATGAATCATTAATATTTCACTTAAAATTTCACAATAGACCCTCATTTGAAATAATTTTTAAACACCATTTTTATAAGATTGAAATTTTGTTAAACATAATTCATCATGATATATTACTATTTTAACAAATTAATGTCCATGTATGTTTTATATTCACTATCTCAAGGTCATCATTATGATACAACTATTTTTTATGACATATGGCCGGATTATTATACCTTTTTCATTCCCTACAAAACCCTTTTGTTTGATTAATAATGTGGAAAACATATTCATTAACATTTTATGATTGGTGAACCATGTTATTTATCCAATGAATTGGGTAATGTATAGCTTCATGATACGTCAATATGGGACAGTGATTAAACCAGCTACCTTTATGTAATGTTCTCTTCAATGTTCAATTATCTTGGAATTAAGACCCCAAATATTCTCCTATATGTGAAATCATATTGGAAGTTACCCTTGAATTAATCAATGTTTATGTGATACCATGATCTAAATTTATGATTATTTATGTTTATTCATGTTCCATGAATTTTTGTGTAATCAAATAATTCCTTCTATCCAATGTTCTATTATTTATTTTTATGTTTATTCCATTAATGGGATTCTTGGATCATACCATCATTCATGTATTCCCTAGGTTATCCTATCCATATATAACATATAAAAGGATGTTAAAATTTTTTGTGGAGGTTAAAGAATTTTTTTAATTCTATTTAATTATGTATTTAATTTTCAAAACACTCTACAATTTATAACCTATGGCTTGTAATCTATAGTTAATTAATATAAAAAACATGTAATAATATGTGTAAAAGTGTAGAGGCATTATATTATTTTTATCAAAGAAAGGTATAGTTATTTTTGGATGTTTGTTATAAAAATAATTAGTAAAAACACTAGGGATAATTATATCATAATGGATTACTTGGAATGAGGATTGTGAAATCATAAGTTGGGGTATAATTTTCATTTTTAAAATATTCATTATATGTTCAATGTTTATATTATATATTATAATTAGATAAGTATTCAATACCCCATAAAATTATATCTTTTAGTTAAAGGATTAAAATAGGATAACTCATTAAAAAAGTAATATCATTGAAAATGTGACAGTTTCCCTAATGAAATACCAAATATGATGGGAAAATTCCCTTAAAATTTCATGAATTTACATTCTAAAATATTTCATGTTCAAAATGATATATTGAATCATTCGAAACTCTCTCTATATTCTAAGAAAGATCTAGTTGCAGTTGAATACTTTATGTGACAAAAGAATTGCATGAATAGTAGATATTCAGATCGACCTAACACAGAAAAATGGTTTAACTCCATTAAGTAGATTTTATCATCCCTCCAGTGCGTAGAAGAATATAATATTATGTTGGTAGTCTATTGTATTCATGGTAAAGATAATCATACGTAACACCTAGGAATTCTAAAAGAAAACATTTGTTTTCATATTGTCCATGAAACACATCACCAATCATGTAATAAAATATAATATCCTGATATATTTTAGTAATTTTAGTATATTAAATCGATTCAACATATTATATATGTGTAAATTCAAGGAAAAACGAGTTAGTGTGAAATAAATATAAGAGAAACATTCTATGATAGATTATATTACACCCAGGATAGTGTTTTACCATGTTCCACACCAATATTACATGGTACACTTCTCTTTAAATGATACAATAGCTTGCATCATACACAACATCGACTTCAAGAACACCATGAACAGTCAAACTAGCCGTTTAAAAAGCAGTTAAGAAAAGTGGTACCCAATGTATAAAATTTTATTAATTTTATTTTTCAAAATAGGCTTCATTGTCGGTATGGGAATGTCAAAATTATCTTAGGGTGAATTTTTGGTATTTTGATGAAAACATTCAATTTGTATGAATAGTGAAAAACACTTCGTTATAGTTTTAAACAGACTTTTTATTTAAATAATTATTTTTAAATTTATATTTATTTTTAAGTAAAAATATTTTTTATAATACCTATATAAACTCAATGAAATTCATTGGATTCATTTTATAATATAATTAGATATATAAAATTTTATTGAACATTTTAACATCTTTTTCCCACCTTCTAGGCTCATTTGCAAATCTACATAAAATGTAATTTTACTGTTTCTGTGATTTGAATTTCAAAAATTCAAGAGACATGGTTGAAATCAGTTAGTAATATGTGGATCAATAGGATGAATATAATGTTTTTTGAATAGTAACCTTTGAATATTATTTACCACGTTTAAAATTAAATAGGGTAATTAGAGGTAAAAATCATATTACAATTACCCCAACACATGTACTAATTTTATTGGATAATTGTATTTCATCCTAAATCAACATTAGGAATAAAATATGATCCATTTGATCCACATGGATTATATTAGGACATTTATTATATTTTTTTTAAAGAATAGTTAAAAGTGTTAAATTCAATGTTTAATAACTAATAAATTTTAATTATAAGATTTCATATAAGATAAATTAGACTACAAATATTCATTAGAATGATAATATTATTTCATACATCATGGTATTTTATTTAAAAAAAATAGACATTAAGTAATGAAATTATGACACGATGATGATGCATTAATTAACTTATTAATGAAATATTAAAATAATTGTTGTTGTAAATATTAAAATAAATGTAAATTAAATCTTTGGATTCCATCCACGAATTTTATTGTTTAATATGAAGTAATGGTATTGACTAAATGTATTTTTTTCTAACTAATACATATTTTATGACTTTCCAAAAGAAAGAAATACTAAATTGTGTCAAAATTAACATAAATGAGTTTTTAATCTAAATAACATTTTATTAAATTATATAATACTCCTAAAAATATAAGGTTCAGCCAAAGAACATAGATAAGATTATATATTTAATTATTGAACAACTTGAGGTAAACTTGTAATTTTATATTATGTTTATTAACCATGTAATATAAAAATACAAGGATACATGGTAAATGTTATTCTATTTAACCAACCATTTTATCTAAAAGATAATGTTAATATGGTGAACAATACTTGTCTAAAACAAATTAGTTTAGATTTTTTAGACCCATCCCCACCTTATTCTAGACATAAATCCATTTTCACCTATTTGAAATCGAAAATGGTATTATAATAAATTAAAATTTGAAGCTTTTCCTAATGTTCCCCTCACCTATTTATAAAAGGGTACTTCTCCTTCTCCAAAATTCATCCCTCAAAAGACATTTATCTCGGCCAACCCCAAATCCAACCTCTTCCCCAAAACACTCATTTTATTATAGAGGCCATAAAATGATTATAAATTCAACCCGTGGAGCCCTTTTTTTCAAATCAAAATGAAGCACCCGTAGAAGAGTTAATTATTTCCACACTTATTTCAAAGCCCTTTTATTCTTCCACTTGCACATTATTTTTTGTTTCAAAAACAAAATAATAACTCCAATACCTATTACATATTGGGATGTTATTATAAATATGGTAAAACCATATTCATTATTTTATACACCATATAAATGAAAAAGTCACCAAACGTTCATACGTACGGATTACCGACTCCACATCGTGTTGTTTGTTATTCAACACTATATTATTTGGATGTGTATAATAATGAGTATAATTTATTTAAATAATAAATATAAAATTTTAATTATTATGTATATATAATATACCATCCAACTAAATATGATTTCACCTTCAATAGATTGATATTGTCTCTCGTGAATACGTACAGCTTACCATCTCCACGATGCGATGTGATTTCATTATCCATCATAACCAATAAAGAATAATTTTTTATTTGATGATTAAAAATCATTTTTACGAACATAATATCATTTTGGATATGAATAAAATACATCATTTCCCTAACATACATGACTTACATAACAATACATATAATGGAAAATGAATCAGTTAACACCCAAAATAGTGATAATACTGAGATATTATTAACAATTTAATATAAGAGAATCATATATGATATCATATTTATGTATGTGGTTCTTATATAATTTAATAAAAATGATTTAACCAACATATAAAAGGTTAACGTACCTTTTAATAAGGAAAAGTACAAGGTAAGGGTTTGTAACACTCGAGACTTTTATGAGAAATATTTTGTTTTTATATTATATAAATCATAAATAGAATATTTCACTACACACAACACTATCTTGGCTTGATTTACACGCAATCGCGACCTTCCTCGATAGCTTGCATCGTACGCAATACTGAGTTTCACTAAGCAACGATATGCTATTAAAATATTATTAAAACTAGCCGATATGAATATTAATACCCACTTTTTTAAATTTTTTAATTTTTATTTTTCAAAATGGACTTCATTTTTGGATTCGGAAGATCGAAATTATCCTAGGGTAAAATTTTGGTATTATTCTGAAAACATTCAGTTTTTGATGATTAGTGAAAACACTAGGTTACTATTTAAAAACCAACCTTTTATTTAAATAAATATTTATTTTAATTAAATTTATTTTAGGTCAAAATTGTAACATAATACCTATATATGTTTAATGCAATTCATTGGAGTCATTTTATAATTATTTTAGATATATAATAATTTCATTGATCTTTTCACCATCATTTACCCACCTCCTAGGAGAATTTGCAAATTTACATAAAGATTAATTTTACAGCTTCTGTGAGTGATATTTCAAAAATACGAGAGGCACGGTTAATATCAAGGACTAAAATGTAGTTCAATGAGATGAAAATAATTTTTGGTGAATAGTAACTTTTTACCATTTTTTACCACGGTTAAAAGTAAATAGGGTAACTAAGGGTAAAAATGATATTATTATTACCCCAAAACATGTCCTAATTCTATTAGATAAGTGTAATTCGACCAAAAACAACCTTAGGAATAAAATATGACCATTTTTCCCAACATAGATTAGATTAGGACATTTATTATTAATTTATTTAAAGAAGGGTTAAAATAGTTAAAATCAAAGTTTAATAAGTAAATAATTTTTAATATTGGGTTATCCATAAGATAAATTCGACTATAAATTTTCATTAGAAACCTAAACATATTTCCTACATAATGGTAGTTTATTTATAATTTTTATACTTTAAATAATTTAATTATTTATTACACAATGATGATGCAGTAATTATCTTATTAATAAAATATTGACATAATTGATGTTATAAATACCCAAATAAATGGGATTTGAGACTTTTTATGAATTAAAATAATTTTATATGTTAACAAGACATGTTAGTATTGATTTAATTAACTTTTTTTGAACTAATCATTCTGTTATGATTTTCACAAAAATCAATTACCAAATAGTGTCAAAATTGACATAAAATAGTTTTTAAAACAAATATTATATTATTAATTGTTATTATATTCATAAAAATATATAGTTTGTCCAAATGACTTATATAATGATATATATATTAATAAAAAACAACTTGGGGTTATTTTGGCTTGTTATAGTATGTTTATTAACCTTATAGTGTAACAAAACAAGAAAACAAGGTAAAAGTTAAATAATCTAACTTAAAGGTAAATCTAAATGATAAGGTTAAAATAGATAACTAAACTAGTCTAAATTCTATTGGATGAGTCTATTTCGACCCATCTCCACCTTATCTTCGAAAGAAATCAATTTGGAGCTATTAAAAACCGAATATGGATTTATAATAAAATAATATTTTTAGTTTTTCCTAAGGTGCCCCTCTCCTCCCTTATAAAAGGGCACCTCCTCCCTCTCTTCCTCACACCACTTTAAGCCTTAATGATCTGCCAAACCCAGCCAAATTCACTTATCCACTTCCCTATAAACATCCTAGTGTTCCTGGTATTTTTCAAAGTCCAATTTTATTGCCCTACGAGGAGGTCTCAAAGAGGCGCTTCAAAGAAGAGGTAATGTCCATTACAGATTCTTTCAACTCTATTTCTTCTTCCACTTTTTTCTTCTTTAGTTGTTTAATTATGAAGTAATAACATCAGTATCACTCATATACTGATATGTTATTATAAGTATGAAAGACCGTATTTCACCATCTATCCATCCTACGGAAAACGGAATCACCACGCGTGCGTACGTACGGAATACCATCTCCACGTCGTGGTGTAATCTATTTTCCACCAACACCTTAAATGGATGTGTATAATTGTTTAAATAATAACTATATTTCATTATTGTAAATTGATATTGATTATTAAATAGTATACATACACTCCAATACAATTCCACGATTTTGGGAACGATATCATCGCTCGTGCATACGTACGGAATATCATCTCCACGATGTGATGCGACTCGTTCTACACTATTTTTATGGCCTAATGGTTATATAAATGAATTGAGTGAATAAATATGATATGTATTACACTAATAAAATTCTGTGAATGAGGTATCTATAACCTAAAAAGAAGAATAAGAATTTATTCGACAAAACACGCATAATAACAAAAAGTAATAAACATCTGAATAACAAGTAGCAATGAAATATTACTAAAAAGAAACTAAGAATATGACCATATATGATATCATAACAAAGCGTATGATTCTGGAATAAGTCAAAGAAATTTTTTAAATCATTATACAGGAGGTTCAGACACTTACGAAGCAAATCGGACCTAAGGTAAGGGAAAATATCGCAATCTCATTTTTATCTGAGATTGTTCATACTTCAGATTTTACTGGGGAATATTTATAATCTACATCCATGTTTCCTCAATATGTAGTATTTATATCCTTATACAATTTTTTAAATCCAATTTTACCCTTCGGTGAGTTTTTAGTAAAAGATATGAAAGGAATATTTTGTCGTCTTTCATACGATGTACTTTTTGACTTTTCCGACATAAGTACGAGAAGAATATTTTTTAACTTATACGGCATGAATGGATGTTTAAAACATTATTTCCAAGAAGATTACTTTACATGTTTTGAAGTATATTTTTAATCAAATTCTTTTAGTTTAAAATTATTTTACATGTTAAGAAAGGAAAATGTTTTTGAAGTAGGAAGGATATTTTCCTCAAGAATGGAGTTCAAGTGTTTTATCAAAATTATTTTCCATCTAAGATAATATAGGGTTATTTTTCTATCCCTATTATTACATTGATTTGATTATGTTGTGATGGAATTATTTATATGAATTCCTTTATCTTATATGAATTGTTTTATGATGTCACGAGGTTTAAGAATCCCATTTTTATTACCTGGGTTATGCAATGATGTATGATTTATGATTTTGTGGCACACATAGGAATGGTATCATTATGAGATGGGTGGGACCTATATCTCACTCCAATTCATTGGTTAAAGATTTATATCTCATGAGATAGACATGGCTGGAACGGTATGTTAAACTGGTTCAGTGAAACAGGACTTAAATGAGGAGTGAACTCAGTTCAGAAGTAAACAATGTCCACTAAGATAGTCATGGAAATGAGTATTGAATACTAAGATATGATTTTCTATGACTATGTGTGTATTCCACAAAGCATCATGTTTTATGTTATGATTATTGGGATTACATTTCACTACTACGATTTATCCCATGTTATGAAATTATGATCTTTTTTTCAGGTTAAGATTTCCAAAATATTATGTTCTTATAAATATTATTTGATTGATATTTCTTTTGTTTACCCTTACTGAGCATTTGAGCCAACCCTTTTGTATGTTTTATTTCCCCAGGTCATGAAGAAGGTTATTATGTAATATATTCCAAAAAAGGGTCTCTAGATATGATGAAATAAATGGGAGACAATTTAGATGCTTTATGAACCAGTTTTTTATGTTTCCCAGTTTCTAAAGACACTATACCTATACGGTCCTTTCATGGTATTGTTATATGTTGTAATAAGTGTACTTCAATTTTGATGTAATTACCATGTATGTAAAGTATGGGTCGTTATAGTTGGTATCAGAGGATGGGTATAGTCAACATTTGGAAACTAGGATGTGAAATACTTAGTAAGAACCCTAAGGATAAGTATAAGCATAGAACACGATCTTAGTGTTTTAAAAATGGCCATGAACAACCTATGATAAGACCATAAGTGTAAAATTTTATTCTTGGTTATGTGTTTTTCCTATTATAATTCATGTTGCTCGCACTATTCTTCTTGGTTTTAGTCAATGGATGGAACCCAAAGGAACCGTGTTAATGTGGAATGCGACAGGAAATGAAATGATTGTCCCCCTGAGAAACCAAACGTTATGGGAGCTGGAATGCAAAATCTTGTAGCCATTCTCACACAACTTTATCAAGCTATGAATCATGCAAGACTTCCAAATGAGCAAAGTAAGGAGAAGCATTCTATTGAATCCTTCATGAGGCAGAGTCCACCTTCATTCAGCGGGTCATCTGATCCATTAGTGGCTGAACAATGGATCAGTACCACTGAAAATATATTTTTAGTTCATTAATGTTCTGAACATGATAAGGTTATCTTAGCAGTATATCGTTTGGATGGAGATGCTGATCAATAGTGGAATCTTATCAAGAATACGAGTCAAAGAGATGAAATTGGGTCCATGGAATGGGATGAGTTCAAGAACTTATTTTTCAATAAGTACTTCTCTTGTACTCTTCGAACAAAGAGGAAGAATGAGTTTATTGAACTAATGCAAAAGGAAGATGAATATGTTGGTACCTATGAAGCATATTTTACATGACTTTCAAGGTACGCTTCTGGTATTATTATCCAACCTGAGAGTAAGATCGATCGATTCTTTAGTGGCTTAAAACCATGTCGTCAAAGGGTGTTATCCATAAGGGACTTCAATGGCTACGAGAAAATCAGTCGATGTGATATCAAAGTTGAGATGGAGATTGGAGTACCCCATCAGTCATATGGGTTTGATAAGAAGAGGAAAATGGAATTCAAAGGAAAATCTAAAGAGCACACTGAAAAGAATATGAGCTTTCCTTTGTGCTCAAAGTGTGGAAAGAAACATGGAGGGAGTTGTATTAAAGGGACAAGTAAATGTTTCAAATGTGTAAAGGAAGGTCATCGGGCATTTGAATTCCGTAATGATGGGAAGAAAATGTCTAATGATGAAAACAAAGGAAGGGACACACAGAATGATCCTACTACACTTCAATGTTTCAAGGGCAAGGAGATGGGGAATTATGCCAATAAATTCCATAATACAAGGGCTGTTGATGATTATCGACATCAAAAAACACTTAAGGCTAATGAAAATGGAAAGTCACATGCAATTTCTATCAGCGATGTGGAGTACGATAACAAAGTGGTGAAAGGTACACTTACCATCCACTCTAAAGTAGAAAATGTTTTATTTGATTCTGGATCCACCCACTCTTTTTTTTTGAAGAATTTTATAAGGGTATTACCGTATTACCCCAACAATTAGATGTTGAGTTAGCTGTGACAACCCATAATGGCACAATAGTCGCATCAAAATTTTATAATTCTTCCCCGATTGAAGTTTGTGGGAAAGTGCTTCCTGAAAATCTTGTGATCCTTCCTATAGTGGAATTTGATGTGATTATTGGCATGGATTGGCTTTCTCTATATGGAGCTGATATCAATTGCCAAATAAGGGAAGTCACATTTCATATTCCAGATCAATCTATGATCGTCTATCGATGAAAGTATTAACAAAACCTTACAGTGGAAATTTCGTCCATCTGATGGGTCTTGATTCCACTAAATGAAGGTTATTTATCTCAAATAGTTGGTGAAAAACTCACGATTAAGAATATTCCCATTGTACGGGATTTTGATGATGTCTTTCCAGAAGAATATCTAGGTCTTCCACCAAATCGTGAAGTTGAGTTTTCCATAGAACTCATACTGGGTGCTTTGCCTATTTCAAAGACACCTTATAGAATGGCCCCAATTGAGTTGCAGGAATTGAAGAAGCAACTCCAAGAGAATCATGATAAGGTATTCATATGCCCTAGTGCATCACCTTGGGGAGCACCTGTTCTATTTTTTAAGAAAAAAAATGGATCAATGAGACTCTGCATTGATTATTGAGAACGTAACAAGATCACTATCAAGAACAAATATCCTCTACCGTGAATTGATGACTTATTTGACCAACTATGCGGAGCTCAATACTTTTCCAAGATTGATCTTCATTCAGGGTATCATCAATTAAGGGTAAAAAGGGAGGATATACCAAATATGGATTCCCGTACAAGGTATGGACACTATGAATTTATAGTGATGCCATTTGGTCTTACTAATGCCCCTACTATCTTCATGGATGTGATGAATAGAGTCTTTAGAGACTATATTGATCAGTTTGTGGAAGTATTTATAGATGATATTCTTGTCTATTTAAAGATCAAGGCAGAACATGAAGATCACTTGATAATTATATTAAAGACCCTAAGAAAGGTGAAGATTTATGCCAAATTTATCAATTGTGAATTTTGGCTTCAAAAAGATGTATTTTGGGTCACATAATCTCAAAAGAGGGGATATCTATGGATCCAACAAAAACAGAGGTTATCGAAAGATGGTCGAGACCAACAACAGTAACCGAGACTTGATGTTTTCTTGGTTTGGCTGGATATTATCAACGTTTTGTGAAATATTTTTCACGATTATCTAATCCACTCACTAGGTTGACTGAAAAAGGAGTTAAGTTTGTTTGGACAGAGGAATGTGAAGAGAATATCAAGGAGTTGAAAAGAAGGTTATCCAGTGCACCTGTACTCACACATCCTTGTAGTCGAGAAATGTTTGTGATCTACACTGATGCATCCAAGAAGGGGCTGGGGTGTGTTCTTATGTGGAATTATATAGTGATAGCTTTTTCCTCATGACAGTAGAAAATCCATGAGAAAAATTACCCAACTAATTATTTAGAGTTAGTTGCGGTAATATTTGAATTAATGATTTGGAGGCATTATCTTTATGGAGAAAGGTGTGATATTTATACTAATCACAAAAGTTTAAAGTATATTTTCACACAAAAGGAGATGAATATGTGCCAAAGAAGATGGTTGGAGCTGATGAGGGATTACGACTGCTCAATTCATTACCACACTGGGAAAGCAAACAAGGTGGAAGATGCATTAAGTCGATAAGACCATGCTAGATTATCCATGATGAGGATCACAGAAGATCCAATATTTATGGATTTACAAAAGAATGGATCATGGAATTATAATGGAAGGGTAAAAATCATATCTTTCTCAAATGAATGTTCAACCATCTATACATGTGATGATTAATGAGGCGCAGAAAGAAGATGTAGAGTTACAAAAGATGGTGAGAAATATTCCGGAATTCAACCTTGATTGTGATGGGATAATAATGTTTTGGAATCAGGTTTCTGTTCCTCCCATCCTAGAATTAAAGAAGGAGCTACTGGATGAGGTTCATAGTTCCTCATTCTCTATTCATCCTGTAAGCAGAAAGATGTATAGGGACCTGAAAGAGTACTTCTGATGGGATGGCATGAAAAGAGATTTTGCTGAATATGTCTCTCGAGGCTTGGTTTGTCAGCAAGTTAAAGCAGAGAGACAGAAGTCTAAGGGGATGTTACAACCATTACCCATACCCAAATGGAAATGGGAAAACATCACTATGGACATTGTCACTGAACATCCTAAAACATCCAAATGCAATAATGCTATCTAGGTCATAGTTGATAGTCTTACAAAGTATGCACACTTCATTGCTATTAGAGAGGATTTCTATCTAGATCAGCTTTCTAGGATATATGTATCGGATGTAGTAACATTGCATGGAGTACCACTTTCTATTATATCTGACCGGGATCCGAGATTTACCTCGACGTTTTGGCGATGTCTTCAGCATACTCTGGATACAGAGTTGAGTTTCATCTCTGCTTATCATCCTCAGAAAGATGGTCAGTCTGAGAGGACAATTCAAACTCTAGAAGATATGTTGAGAGCTTTCTCTATGGATTTCAAAGGTGGTTGGGATCAACACCTGCCTTTGGTGGAATTTTCGTATAATTATAGCTTTCACTTCAGTATTCAGATGGCTCCTTATGAAACTCTCTATGGAAATAACTGCATGACTCCAACTTGCTGGGATGAAGTTGGGGAAAGAAAGGTATTAGGACCTGATATTGTTGATGAGATGGAAAAAAAGGTCCTATCTATTCAACAACACATAAGATCAGCTCAAAGTCGACAAAAATGTTATACCGAAAATCGAAGAAAAGACCAAGAGTTTGAAGTGGGTGATAAAGTGTTCTTACGAATATCTCCCTGGAAGAGGGTCATGAGATTTGGAATGAAGGGAAAGATAAGCCCTAGATATATCGGTCCTTTCGAAATACTGGATCGTGTTGGGAAGGTAGCTCACCGATTGGAACATCCACCAAATCACTCCCAAGTTCATGATGTGTTCCATGTATCTCTCCTGGGAAATTACATACCTGATCCTTCACATGTACTTAGCTCAGAAGTTGTATCGCTGGAGCAAGATCTTTCTTATGAAGAACAGCCAATAGAGATTCTGGATAGTAGTGAAAAAAGTCCTATGGAACAAGACCACTCTCTTGGTGAAAGTTTTATGGAGGAACCACCAATTATAAGAAGCTACATGGGAGTTTGAGGATATGACGAGGGAGAGGTATCCTCATCTGTTTGTTACAAAGTGATAAATTTCGAGGGCGAAATTCATTTTAAGGGGGGTAGAATGTAACACCCGAGACTTTTATGAGAAATATTTTGTTTTTGTGTTATATAATTCATCAATGAAATCTTTCAATACACACAAGACTATCTTGGCCTTCTTTACACGCAATCGCGACCTTCCTCGATAGTTTGCATCGTACGCAATACCGAGTTTCACTAAGCAACAATATGGTATTAAAATATTATTATAACTAGCCGTTAAAAATAGTAATACCCACTTCATTAAATTTTTTAAATTTTATTTTTCAAAATGGACTTCATTTCTGGATTCAGAATATTGAAATTATCCTAGGGTGAAATTTTGGTATTTTTCTGAAAACATTCATTTATTGATGAATAGTGAAAACACTCGGTTACTATTTAAAAACCAACTTTTTATTTAAATAATTATTTATTTTTATTAAATTTATTTTATGTCAAAATTGATACATAATACCTATATAAGTTCAATTCAATTCATTGGAGTCATTTTATAATAATTTTAGATGTATAAAAATGTTATTGATCTTTTCACCGTCTTTTACCCATCTCCTAGGAGAATTTGGAAATTTACATAAAACTTAATTTTACCACTTCTGTGAGTGGAATTTTGAAAATCCTAGAGACACGGTTAATATCAAGGACTAAAATTTGGTTCAATGAGATGAAAATAATTTTTGGTGAATAGTAACTTTTTACCTTTTTTCCATGGTTAAAAGTAAATAGGGAAACTAAGGCTAAAAATGATTTTATTATTACTCTATCACATGTAATAATTCTATTGGATAAGTGTAATTAGACCAAAAACAACCTTAGGAATAAAATATGACCATTTATCTCCACATGGATTAGATTAGGACATTTATTATTAATTTATTTAAAGAAGGGTTAAAATAGTTAAAATCAATGTTTAATAAGTAAATTATTATTAATATAGGGCTATACATAAGATAAATTCAACTATAAATATTCATTAGAATGATAAAAATATTTCATACATAATGGTATTTTATTTATAATTTTCAGACTTTAAATAATTTAATTTATTTATTACACAATGATGATGCATTAATTATCTTATTAATGAAACATTGACATAATTGATGTTATAAATACCGAAATAAATGTAATTTGGGACTTTTTATGAACTACAATAATTTTTTATGTAATATTACATGTCAGTATTGATTTAATTAACTTTTTTTCGAACTAATAATTCTGTTATGATTTTCACAAAAATCAATTACCAAATAGTGTCAGAATTGATAAAAAATAGTTTTTAAAACAAATATTATATTTTTAATTGTTATTTTATTCCTAAAAATATAAGGTTCGGACAAATGACTTAGATAAAATTATATATATTAATAATAAAAAACTTGGGGTTCGTTTGGCTTGTTATAATATGTTTATTAGCCTTATAGTGTAACAAAACAAGAAGACAAGGTAAAAATTAAATTATCTAACTTAAAGTTAAATCAAAATGATAAGGATAAAATAGATACCTAACCTTGTCTAAATTCAATTGGATGAGATAATTTAGACCCATCCACACCTTAGCTTCAAAAAAAATCAATTTTGACCTATTAAAAACCGAATATGGCTTTATAATAAAATAATAATATTATTTTTTCCTAAGGTGCCTCTCCCCTCCCTTATAAAAGGGCACCTCCTCCCTCTCTTCATAACACAAATTTGAGCATTCATGCTCGGCCAAACCCTAGAAAATTATCTTCTCCACTTCCCTAGATACATCCTAGAGGTCTTGGTTTTCTTCAAAGACAAATTTTAGTGCCCTAAGAAGAGTTCTCAAAGAGGCGCTTCAAAGAAGAGGTAATGTCCATTACTGATTCATTCAACTCTATTCCTTATTCCAATTATTTTTCTTTAGTTGTTTCATTATGAAGTAATAAAATCAGTATCACTCATATACCGATATGTTATTATAAGTATGAAACAACCCTATTTCACCATCTATCCATCCTACGGAAAACAAAATCACCACGCGTGCGTACGTACGGAATACCGTCTCCACGCCGTGGTGTAATCTATTTTCCACCACCACCTTACTTGGATGGGTATAATGGTGTAAATAATAACTATATATGATTATTGTAAAGTGAAATTGATTCTGAAATAGTATACATACACTTCAATACTATTCCACGATCATGGTAACGATATCATCACTCGTGCGTACGTACGAAATACTGTCTCTACGATGTGATGTGACTCGTCCTACATGATTTTCATTGCCTAATGGTTACATAAATGAATTGAGTGAATAAATAAGATATTTATTACACTAATACCATTCTGTAAATGAGGTATCTATAACTTAAAAAGAATAATAATAATTTATTCGACAAAACACGCATAAGAACAAAAAGTAATAAACATCCGAATATCAAGTAGCAATTAAATATTACTAATAAGAAGCAAAGAATATGACCATATATGATATCATAACAAATAGTATGATTCTATAATAAATAAATGACATTATTTAAAACATTATACAGGAGTTTCGGACACTTACGAAGAAAATCGAACCTAAGGTAATGGAAAATCTCACAATCTCATTTTTATCTGAGATTGTTCATACTTCTGATTTTACTGGCGAATATTTATCATCCACATCCATGTTTCCTCAATATGTAATATTTATATCCTTATACAATTGTTTAAATCCAATTTTACCCTTCGGTGAGTTTTTAGTAAAATATATGAAAGGAATCTTTTGTCGTCTTTCGTACGAGGTACTTTTTGACTTTTCCGACATAAGTACGAGAAGAATGTTTTTTTAACTTATATGGCATGAATGGATTTTTAAAACACTATTTCCAATAAGCTTCCTTTACAAGTTTTGAAGTTTATTTTTAATCAAATTCTTTTAGTTTAAAATTATATGACATGTTTAGAATGGAAAATGTTTTTGGAGGAAAAAGGATATTTTCCTCAAGAATGGAGTTCAGGTGTTTTATCAAAATTATTTTCCATCTAAGATAATGTAGGGTTCTGTTTCTATCCATATTATTACATTGATTTTATTATGTTGTGATGTAATTATTTTTATGAATTCCTTTATCTTATATGAATTGTATTAGGATGTCACCATTTTTAAGAATCCCATTTTTATTAAATGGGTTATGCAATGATGTATGATTTATGATTTTGTGGCACATATAAGAATGGTATCATTATGAGATGGGTGGGACCTATATATCCCTCCAATGCATTGGGTAAAGATTTATATCTCATGATATAGACATGGCTGGAACGGTAGGTTAAACCGGACCAGTGAAACAGGACTGAAACGAGGAGTGAACTCGGTTCAGAAATGGACATTGTCCACTAAGATATTCTTGGAAACGAGTTTTGACTAATAGGAAATGATTTTCTATGATTATGTGTGTATGCCAAAAATATTCATGTTTTATGTTATGATTATTGTGATTACATTTCACTACTATGATTTATCCCATGTTTTGAAATTATGATCTCTTTTGCAGGTTAATATTTCCAAAATATTATGTTCTTATGAATATGATGTGATTGATATTTATTTTGTTTACCCTTACTGACCATTTGAGCTAACCCTTTTTAATGTTTTCTTTCCCCAGGTCAGGAAGAAGGTTATTAAGTAAGACATGCCAAAAAATGACTCTAGATATGATGAAATAAATGGGAGGCAATGTAGATTCATTATGAACCAGTTGTTTATGTTTACCAGTTTCTAAAGACACTATACCAATATGGTCCTTTCATGGTTTTTTTATATTTTGTAATAAGTGAACTTCAATTTTGATGTAATAACCATGTATGTAAGGTATGGGTCGTTATAGGGTTAATTTTACATTCAATTTATTATCTGAGTTTTTTTGTACGTATGTATCTCCTAACACCTCTTTATCATCCACATCTGTGTTTTGTAAAAATGTATTTAAATTTTTTTTCACTATTTCCATGAATATTGGTTAAATTTTTTTATACCATTATTTGAATTTTTTTAAAATTATTTCCATGGAATATTTTTTTCATTTTCTAAACAAGATACTTTATGACATTCTTGACAAATTAAAAATAGAATGCTTTTTCAACTTGTAAGGAAGGATCAGAGATTTTGGTCCATTATAAACCTTTTATGCTTACCATACAATCTTATAAAAATATTTTTAAAATAACTATTTTATTTATAATTAAATTATTACAATATAGATGTAGATATTTCACAAAATGGTTTATTTATTTATTTCATCTAGGTCAACATCCTTTGTTGGATTTTAGGATTTTTTTATGTTAATTTATTACGATAAAATCTTTCATAATGTATTGAAGGGTTGTGATATATTTTACTGCAGATGTGCTATTTTTATACCATTCTTGGTTTATGGTTGAAGTATTTACCTTTAGTAGCTATTTTTAATACGAATTTCTATGTTATGTTTCAACCCTTTCATATGAGTAATACATTGGATGTATTATGTGACGGACCAGGACAGATATAGCCTCTCTATACATCGGTAGGTCTCAGGAGACAAATTAGTGTCTTAGCACAAGTCCATGATTTTTTTTACTCTTCGCATGAGGCCATGACTATGGGTTATGATGTCTAGCATTACACATTCCATAATTATGAAATTAGCAATTGGTATTAAATGTGACTATTCAACTAGTAGAATATCCATGTGAATAAGTAAATGGAATTATTTTATTTATATTTGATATAGTATGCTGATGTTTAAGTTTAAAAGGCATGTGTCTTAGTCTTATAGATAGACTAAAATGTTTATGCTTATTTAAGATAGTTTTCACTATGTTTTTATCCTTAATAAGCATCGTAGCTCACTCCTTTCTTATGTTTTATTTTTCTGAGGATGTGAAGAAGTACATTATGATTGACCTGTAGGGATTGGATAATGGATATGATTGTGTCCAAAAAAGAAAAAATGATGTTTTTTCATTTCTTATTGTAATTTAAAACTTATGTATGTATCTAGTACTTCGAAGGCGACTAAACTGATTGGTCATTCAGGACATGATCTGTTGTGATCCTACCAATATTATATAATAATGCTCATACTCTGGGAAACTAGGTTTGGGGCATTACAGTTGGTATCATGGGAAGTTTAGTAAAAACTGTAGGCACTAGATTTATAAAAATTTTGATTAGATAACAATACCCAAAGAAAGACATTGAGCATTAGTATAAAAGAACATCCAAAAAATTTTGTAATGCTGATAGTATGTGGGTTTTCAACACAATACATCCCAGTATGGATACAACAAGTGGACGTGGTTTTGGTACAAATGTACCTAGGAGTGGAAACTCCGATATAGTGTTTTGGGCTTCACCTGGTGTGTCCCTATTCATGACAACGAGCCTTACTACGCACCAGGATCGATACTCTAGGGTGATATTCATACAATAATTGACATTTTTTACAAATCATTATGAAAGATTTATGAGTAAATACTTCCCTAAAGAAAACATTTTTATGATTATAGATTATATTCATAAATTGTTCAATTTATGTTAAGTATTTTACAAGGTTGGAATTATTCATAGCGATTCATAAAATAATCTAGTATATGCCATTGTTTAGAAATGGGGACCAGTGGAAGGAATGGAAACCATATCAATGCACATAATCCGTATATGTATTTCCCTCCTACTCAAGATAATTTTAGTGTAATAGGTGATGGAACTGATGTTGAACAACTAACAACCATAATAAGACAACTCGCTCAATTTATGATTAATAACCTTTCCCGTATGGAGCACGTTGATCCAAAACACAAAGAATCAATGTTAGACCACTTCAGGAGGAAGAAACATCCGTCATTCAATGGGACTACTAATCCATTTGTAGCTGAGCAATAAATAAGTTCCTTAGAGAAAATATATCATTCTTTTTGGAGTAAAGTAAGGGGAAAAAGTTTTCATGGTAGTTTATCACCTTATATGAGATGCAGATCATTAGTGGTCATTAGTTAAAAACACAAAAGAGGATGAAGATATATGTAATATAGAATAGAGGGAGGTTAATGACATTTTGATATAAAAATACATGTCTCGTGAACATTAAGAATATATGTAATTGAAATATCCAAGTTTAAGGCAAAAGGAGGATGATAGTATCGCAAATAATGAGGCTAAATTTACAATGTTAGAAAAACATGATGTACATTATATATGTATCCAAAAAAGTATGATTTATTGATTCATTGATGGGTTAAAACCATTTCTCAATCATGAATTATTCTATCAATCCTTCTCATTGTATAAATATATAGTCTCATGTGTAATAAAAACAGAAAAAAATTAACTATATCTAAATAATTTAATGTGAATCAAGAGAAGAATAGATTTGATTAACACTATGAAAATGGAAATAAGGGGAATGTGGGAAAAGATGAATTTCCACTCTGTAGTAAATATGTGAAGAATCACCCCGGTACTTTTCTGTAGGGGATGAGAGTTTATTAAATGTGTTGAGAAAAAGGCCACCAAGATCTTGATTGTAAGGGAAATAAATAGGATACTAATGTAGACTACTACATTTGTATAGAAATGGGGAATTATGAAAATGAATGTCCTAAGTGTTAATGAAACATACCTAAAAAAGCCAAGCGGGAAAGGCCAAGCTTATGTGATCACTACTGATGTGGTTGATGTTCCTAATGACGTGATGGTAGGTACATAAATCATTTCCTCAAAATTAGGCAATGAATTATATGATTATGGATCATGTCATTCTTTTGTATCTTCCTAGTTTTCCACAAAAATTGCATATCTGCAATTTTACTTAACATGGGATTTTTTTGTCAAAACTCATAATGGAAGTATCATTAGAGCCCTGTTTTGTCAATAAGTTACCATTATAGAATAGAAACATGATTTATCTAATGATGTTTTTTTTCAATATCATGATTGAATTGGATATAATCCTTGGATTGGATTGTCTTTTGTACCATGATGTTGTAATTAAATGTTAGAAGAAATAGATTACAATTTTTGACGATGATAATAAATACATTATATTTAGAGAAAAAACTTTAAAAAATGAGTCTCATATAGATCCACCCCTAGTAGCTCTACGAAATTCAACTATTAGAGAGTAATGGAGTGAAATAACTTTGAGTGAGGAAAGGGATATTCAAATAGAGGACGTACTTATTGTGAAAGAGTATGTTGATGTGTTTCCAGATAATTCACCTAGACATCATCTAGAATGAGAAATTGATTTTTCCAAATACTTAATTCTTGGTTCAAGGTCCATATCAAAGACTCGTAATAGAATGGACACTATTTAATTAGTGGAACTAAAGAAACAAATATGAGAATTGAGTAATAAAGGATTTATTCTCCCAAGTGTTTCCCCATGGGGAGCCCATGTTCTGTTTGTTAAGAAGAAAGATTGATCTATGAGGTTGTGAATTAACTCTATGGAGTTAAATACTCTAACAATGAAGAACATGTATCACCTACCTCACAGTGATGAATTATTTGATCAAATTAATAGAGCTCAATATTTTTCGAATATTGACCTTAGATCACAATTCCATGAGTTATGTGTGAAGAAGGAATTCCTTCTAAAGACAACATTTCGAACCAGGTATGCACATTATGAGTTTACAGTAATGCCTTTTTAAATAGAGAATACACACTCTATTATCATGGATATGGTTTATAGGGTTTCAAGGAATATATTTTTGACATTGTAGTGTTATTCATTCAGGATATCCTTGAATACTCTAAAAGCTACGAAGATCATGAAAATCACTCGTGCACTACTTTAAATACTCTTAGATGAAATAAAATATGTGGGTTGTTTAGAAAGTGTGAATTCTGGATTCAAGAGATTTATTTTCTTGGACATATTGTCTCTAAGTATGGAATCTCAATTGATCCAATGAATGCTAGGGAAATCCATGAATGTCCAGCACCAATAAGTACAACCGAGGTGTGTTGTTTTATTGGTTTATCAGGTTATTATCGGTGTTTCGTCCCAAATATTCCCCAATGGGATAACACATTAACCAAGATCACACATAACAAAAGAGTGTGAATATTATTTTGAAGAATTGAATAGAAGATTTTTCAATGATACTGTCTTGACTATACCATTGAGCAATGATTCTGTTTTTATTTATAGTGATGATTCAAAAAAAGGTATTGGTTGTGTTCTTAGGAAGAATGATAGAGTTATTTCATATGCTTCACGGCAGCTAAAAATTCATGAACAAAACATTCCCACTCAAAATATTGAGTTAGAAGCTATAATCCTTGGTCTAAAGATATTGATAAACTATCTCTACGGTGAAAAAATGTGGGATATATACTGATCACAAGAGTTTGATATATATTTTCTCAAAGAAAGAACTCCACATGAGGAAAAGGCGATGGCTCAAACTACTCAAGGATTATGATTTCACTATACACTAACACCCAAGGAAGGAAAATAAGGGGGAAGATGCTTTGAGAAGAAAGAATCATGGAGTTCTGAACAATATGGGATTTGAAAGGGATCCTATCTTCAGGGATCTAGTAAAGACGGAATGGGAATAACCATGGAAGGTTAAACATCAATACTTTTCCAAATGGTTACCAAACCTTCATTACTATAAAGGATAAAATGTTCTCAAACTAATGATGAATAGTTTCAAGAAAAATTAATGATTTAAATGATGGGATATTTATTTAATTTTTATAAGAAGATGAAATTTTGAAAATTGGGAAAATTCATTTTGTTACTGATATACCTAATATAAAAATGGAATTTTTGGATGATGTTCAATGATCCAATTTCTTTATAAAACCTCGTAGCACTAAGATATATAGAAATTTGAAGAAATCATTTTGGTGGGACAACAAGAAGATGGAGATTAATTATTATGTGTAATGATGTATGGTTTTTCAATAGGTGAAGGCTAGAATACAACATCCTTGAAGAGTCATGCAACCTCTTCCCATACCTGAGTGGAAATGCATGATATTATGAAGGAATTTTTCATAGGGATATCAACGACTCCTATATTGAATGATTCAATATAGTTCATTATTTATATTCTTACCAAGTCATCACATTTTCATGGTATAATAGGAAAATCTCCACATGAACGTTTAACAAGACTATATATAAATGAATTTTTAAGACTTGATGGTTTAACCCTGTCGATTGTATCTAGGCGTGAACCCCCTTTTACATCAAGAATCTGAAAAAGTATTCAGAAATAATATGATACTAAATTTTTTTGAGCATTGCCTACCACCCTAAAACTGATGTACACTAATAAAGAACAATTAAAACCTTAAAATACATGTCAATATCTTTCTCACTTGACGTTAAAGTTATGTGGGATCAATATTTACCTATGGCAGAATTTTCTGATAACAATAGCTTTCATTCATGTATTCATATGGCACCATATGGAGTGTTATATGGAAAGAGATTCCAAACACCAACTTGTTGGGATGATGATGGAGAAAGAAAACTCGTAGGCCAATAACATGATGAGTAAACAAAGGAAAATTTGATGATTATACAAACCCATATCAATGTATCTCAATGTAGGCAAATGAGCTATGCCGATAGCCGAAGGAAGGATTTGGATATCCAATTATGAGATCAAGTTTTCTTAATGTTATCTCCAAATAAGGGTGTTATATGATTCTTTATGAAGTGTAAATTAAGTCCCAAGTACATCGAGCGTTTTGAAATTTTTGAAAAAATTGGATTTGTAGCTTACCATTGGGAAATGACACCATGTATCTCCAATGTTCATGATGTGTTCTATGTATCACTGTTGAAAAAATACATTCCTGACCCAACGCATGTACTCACCTATGAATTAATAGAACATGAACCCATTATGCATTATTGTGAAGGGCCTATCAGGATTTTTGATACAAGAGAACAAGTGTTGAGAAACCAAACAAATTTTATGGAAAAAGTTCTTTGGAGAAACCATAAAATGGAAGAGGCAATGTGGGAACATGACGATTTAATGATGAAGAACGACCAGAATATTTTTATGTTGTAATTTTCTGGATATTTTGAGGATAATATTATTTTATGGGGGAAGAATTTGACACACCAATGTTCCACAATACACTTCTCTTTGAATAATACAATAGCTTGCATTGTACGCATGTTCGAGTCATAGCACACCACGACCAGTCAAACAAGCCATTTAAAAAGCTGTAATGAATAATGATGCCAAATTTTTGATATTTTATTAATTTTATTTTTCAAAATGGAATTCATTTTTGTGATTGGAATATCAAAATAATATTTAGGTGAATTTTTGGTATTTTTTCTAAAAACATTCAATTTTTGATGAATAGTGACAAACCAAACATTAATGTTTAAAACCGGCTTTTTATTTATAAAATTACTATTAAATTTAAATTTAGGTCAAATTAAAAATTAATACCTAATACTTATAGTAATCCAATTTAATTTACTAGAGTCATTATATAATACGATTAGATATATAAAATTTTATTGAACCTTTTATCGCCTTTTACCCACCTTCTATGCACATTTTGAAAGCTACATAAAACATAGTTTAACCACTTATGTGAATTGAATTTCAAAAATATGAGAGACACAGATGAAATCAGTAAGTAATATTTTGTTCAATAGGATGAGAATAATTTTTTTTGAAGAGTATATTTTGAATATTATTTACCAGAATTAAAATTAAATAGAATAATTAAAGGTAAAAATGGTATTAAAATTACCCAAAGACAAGTCCAAATTATATTGGATATGCATATATTGACCAAAATAAACATTAGGGAAAAAATATGATCCATTTGATTCACCAGGATTAAATTAGTAAATTTATTTTATTTTATTAAAGAAGAGTAAAAAGTGTTAAATTCATTGTTTAATAACTAAAACATTTTTAATATAGGGAAGCACATAAGATAAATTAGGCTATATATATTCATTATAAATCTAAATAGAATTCATAAATCATTGTATTTTATTTATAATATTTAGAAATTAAATAAATAAATTTATTTATGATACAATAATGATGCAATAGTTACCTTATTAATGAAATATTAAACTAATTGATGTTATAAATATCAAAATAAATGTAAATTGAATCTTTTGATTCCATACATGAATCTTTAGCTGAATATGATGTTTTAGGGTTGATTAAATTTATTTTTAGAGAATTAATAAAATTTATATGAGAATAAAAAAACCAAATACTAAATAGTGTCAAAATTGACTTAAATGAGTTTTCAAAAAAAATAATTTTTTATTAAATCATATAATACTCCTAAAAATATAAGAATCAGCTAAATATACTTGATATTGTTAGATATGACATTAGGAAACCACTTGGGTTTCTCTTGTCATTTCACATTACGTTTATTAAACATGTAATATAAAAATACATGGAGACATGGTAAATGTAAAACAATTTAACTAAGAATTTAATCTTGAAGTCATGTATAATATGGCGACCTAAACTTTCCTAACACCTTTTGGTTGAGATTATTTCAACCCAACCCCGCCATATCCTTGAAACAAATTCATTTGGATCTAATATAAACAAAAAATTATTTTATAATAAATTAATATTTCAATTACTTCCTAATGTTCCCTTCACATATCTTATAAATAGGTACCTCCCATTTAGTATGTGAGGCTATTTTCTACCATTATAATCATTAATGAATTACTTATAAGCTTATAAGAAATATTCAAAATAAATGTTTTCTTAAAATTTAAATGATTTCAATGTAGAATTATATATTTCAATCGAATTCTTTTTGGATTGATTTCATCTATGTCAACTTCCTTTTTTTGTATTTTACGGTTATTTCATGTTGACTTATTATGATACAATATTACATATTGTATTGATGGTTTGTTGATATGTTTAAATGAAGATGTGTAATTTTTATACCATTCATGGTTTACAGTTAAAGTATTTACATTTCGTAAGCTAGTTTTAATACCAAGGATTATGTTATGTTTCATCCTTTTCAGATGAGGAATGCATTGGTAGTAGTATGTGATAAGTAGGGCCTGTTATAGACCCTCGAGGCATCGGTTGGTCGCATGATCCAAATTGGTGTCTTGGAATAAAGACTATACAAATTTTTTTGTAGTCCTGGTATGATTCCTTGACTATGTGGTTACGATGTCCGACATTATGCATTCCATCATTATGAAATTAGCTATTGGTATTAAATCTGATTATTCGACTAGTAGATTAACCATGTGAATAAGTAAGTGGAATTATTTGATTTATCTTTTCCATATTATTCTGAAGTTTAAGTTTAAAAGGATTCTGTTTTACTCTTATACATGGCCTTAAATATTTATCCTTATTTATGATTGTTTCCACTATGTTGTTATCCTTAATGGGAATCTGAGCTCACCCCTTTCTTATATTTCATTTTTCCTAGAAGTGAAGAAGTATATAATGACTGCCATGAAGGGATAGGCAAAGGGATATGAGTGTTTCAAAAGGAGACAAACTGTTATTTTTTTATTTAATAATTTAATGTAAAACTTTTTTATGTTTCTAGTACATAAAAGGCTACTAAACATCTTGGTCATTCGGGACATGTTCTCTCATGATCATACAAATGTTATGTAATAATGTACCAACTCTAGGTAACAAGGGTTGCGTAATTACATACCGAGATTCAATATATTATTAAGTGTCTATTTTTTAAAATAATAAAATATAACCTGGAAGTTAAAAAAAATTACGAACATCATTAAATAGCTTATTAAAATATATTGTCCACAAAAATATAAAAATTATGAATTGGTTAAAAAAATTATAAATTAAAATATGGATCAATTTAAAATACATGGAATATTTTATAAAAAACAAATTTTATGCCCAAAATTATGTTTTATCCTAACAAATTATATTAATTACATTTAGTGAGTGATATAATTTTCATATATATAAATATATTATACATTCATTAAAATATATTTGATATTCATCTTCTGGATTCTAAAGACAAAAGATTAGAACAAACCGAATCATATGCATAAAATACTATATTTTTATTAGAGAACTTTAACCACCTTTTTAGGGATAAACTGTTTGATGTCCATATTTTAGTACATTTATAAATCTTATATGTCAAAATAAACTTTATATTTCAAAGATAAACACAATAGTTATGTTACAGTGAATATTTTGAATTTTTCTATGAAGTTTCATTTGATAATGAATATTGAAAAATAAAAATTTTAATTCATTAATGATTTTACATATAATTTATTAAAATGCTAAATAATATTTAATTTCTTTTAATGTTCAGTTAGACCAATTTTTGACAATAAGTAAAAATTAAGTTATTTAAATAAATTTAACTTTTATTATGGGTAAAAATTCATATCAGTATTTTGGAATTTTTTAATATTAATACCCATCATTTTCATTCTATCTACAATATTACATTTAAATTACTTTCTTCTACATATTTTATTCGAATTCAGAAAAATGGATTCCATTTTTTGAATGAGTAAATATTATAATTTCTAATAATTTTAACATAGTTTCTAAAAAAATATTAGTGAAACTAATTGAAATTAATTACAATGATTGAGGAAAAATTAAGATTAATAAGGGACTATACTATAATTGTAAGTACCCAAATGGCCTAAAAAGTTTTTATATAATCCATTTTATAGAAATATTTATACCCTAGACTCCCTTATATTGCATTTGGTATATTATGGGGGTCACATTCTATTGAAAAAAACATGGGTGGAATTCCTATTAGTAAAAATTACAGGAGTTCCACTCCTCCTACTTTATGAAATGTTCCCCTCTACCCAATATTCATAAAACATCTAAAAAACTTTTTATTGACTGGTATAGGCTCCAAATTATTTTCAAAATAACAACCCTCTTCCTACAATCATAACATTCAATGAAAACCCATCCTTGGAATCCTATTTCTGAAAACCCAAACGAGGGACCCAAATAAGAGGTATCATTCTTCCTTAATATAATTTATTCTTTTTTCAGTATCCACTCTGTAAATTATTAATATACCACTCATATATAATTGCAAAAGTATAAACAATATATAATGATTTTTTAATTATAATGGTTTGACCTACAATTTCAAAAACATTAATAAAATGGGTGACATAGTTTCTGGTAATGTGTATGGTGAACTATACACTTACAAAACATTGATTGTTCGTTCATCATTTACCACCTATAATGGTGGAATTTATGATAGAAAATATATTTATATAAGATATATTTTATATTTTATTACTTAATTGTGATTGTTTATATATTTTATAACAAATACCTATATAAATTTCATTTTTTTTAAATATGATAACATCATTTGTGGCAGTTTGTAATACCGCCTCCTCAAAGCTGGGACATTTATTCACATTAAACATTGAATTTATTATGGATAATTAAAATCTATCTATGTAAAATATGCGAAATATATATGATACCTGAATTATAATATTCATATTTATCATATAAATTTAATTCTTTTAATAAAACAGAGAAATGAATGTAGCGTTCATCGGTACGTACGACCTAGTATCTCCATGAATGGTTCATTTAATTTCATACCTACAAAAATTATATATTATTATAAATAAATATTTCTACTAAATATATAATATAATTATGTCTTTTTTACATTATTTAGATGATGAAATCAGAATATATGATATAAGAGCACTAAGTAGCATAAGAAAAAAAACTCAAGAAAAGAAGAAAATTAAAACCTATAATAGTGGACATAATGAAATATTATTAAGAAATTGGTAATATGATATTATAAGATGATCATATATGATTTCCTAAATGTAAATAGTTTCTATTAAAAATTTATAAAATTCCTGAAACCATTATATATGATGTTAATGGATGTTCACTTAAAATGAAATTTAAGGTAAGTGATTTTCATCTAGCATTTTATATTTGTGCAAAAAATGTCATATTCACCACATACTTCATTTTTTATGTCTATCTTCTACCCCTTTGATATATTATATCATTAGTCATTTTATATAAATCATTTCTAAAACATTAATTAAATATTTTTATCTCATGATGGTTATAATATAATAATTTTCAAAATCATATGGCACACTTGAGAATGATTAAATATTACCCCCACAAGGTTAAATTTAATGATTTTTCATTTCCATTAAGAAGAAATAATATTACGTTTTTTTAAATAATCCATATCATTTTTCTCTAATATCGTTTTTCATGAAATTTATGAAATATTTGTATAGTTTTACCCTTCCATGGAACATAAAATGGTGTATAAAATATTTTTTTGAAAACGAATAATTATTTCCTTCTTTAGTCCGAGAACATTTTTTATTATAGAGACATGATTTTTTAAATTGTTTACAAATATGTTTGTAACCATTGAAAAAGTATTTAGAAAATAAATTCTTTCCATATATTATTTACCCAACTTGTCAAAGAATATTCTTATCCCTTTCCAAAAAAGGAATTGTTCTATCATTTAATAGGGAAAAAAGAATTTTCTTTTTACATCATAGAACATGTATTAATTGTAATTTAAACATTTCACATAAAATTACATTTTATGTTTAAAAGAATAATTTTTGATGATATTTTTTTCTCTAATTTCTCTAAGGATATTATTCACATCCTCTTACATAATTCATTTCTTAATAACCATGAATTATTCAATTTGAAATGATCATCGAATATTAATTTTTTCATAATTGTCCATATAATTTATCATGGATATGTTAACCAATTAAACAGTATAACACTTTTCATTACTGTTTACTTTGAATGTTATTTGATTATTTATAGATATTAATAAATTTGTATTATTTATTCAATATAGAAATATGGTAAGGTACACTATATTTTCTGATTATGATGATGGATAATTTTTAATTGTAATGACAAGTCAACCCAGACATTATATATTACCTTGATTCATTGATAAGTTCCTATGAAATGAATGATTTGGATGAATTAAATGGGTCTCTCTCGATTGATTCGAATTGTATTTTGAATAGTCTGGATGGTATATGTTTTCATGTTCCATAGATATGAAATCAACTAATTATAAATTTAATTCATAATATTTCAGTTATTATTATTATTATCTATGATATTGTCTATCAATATGTCTTTGGATGGATCATGGTCTCAGTTTATTGGTGAAATGTGATGTGTTTTAGTTTATTACAATTCTATATAGAATTTTACATATCTAGTTTTTTAAATGGCATGTGTTATCAATATATAACTTTTGGATGTTGATTATTTCTCATTAATTCATTATTTATTTCCATTTACATACCCTTTATATGAATTTTATCTTGCCTTTATTATGTTTTCATTCCAAGAATTATAAAGAATAAATATTTGAATAAGTGTTCAAGGATACAATTTAGTTCATTTTATTATGTATCATTTTTGTAATTTATATTTTTCAATTCATTATGTGTATCATGTATGCGATCTAACTTTCAAAGACTCATAAATTGATCCATCATTTGGGATCTTATACATTTTATTTTAAAAAATGTAATAAAACAATGCACTCACTCCTGGATTTTGGGGTAGGTGACAGATATGGTATAAAAAGAATTATAGTAGAAACCACGGAAACTAGATTTATATAACCTTAATTAGGGAACATAGACCTACAATAGAAATAAAGGATATGTATATAAAATCATACTATATATTTTTGTAAGCTAGATATTATGTGGGTATTCCTAATACTACATCACTATCTAGATAATAAATGTGGGCGTCATTCTGGAAAAGATCATACTAGGAGTAACAAATCCAATAAGGTGTGTCACACCAGACTCGGTGTAACGTAATATATGAAAAATAGCCTTTTTGTACAGCTATTTTGACACATTAGTGGGATACATTTATGATTATTAAGGTTTTTTTCAATTTTTTTAAAGGATTTGAATGTAATAATATAAAAAAAAACCATATTTATAAGATTAGTTGTTGAAAAATTTTATATTTCTAATTATTATTTCACAAGTTTTGTGATTATAATTTTTTTAAAATAATTTAATGATATAATCCATTATATGACATTTTTTAGAAATCATGCCTATCAAAAGGAATTTGTACTCCACCAATACATGTGATCCAGCGATTAAGAAGTTTCATATATTATATGGTATGAATCAAAATTTTTGAATGGAAATAGTTCCAAATATATTATTATCATCTGAGGAAAATGGGGCAATTTTTTAATGATATAGGAAATGAATTTTTCATGTCTATAGATTTTAAGGGAATGACGATAAGATAATTATAAAGGATTAAAAGATGTATAAAGGGGATAAGGGAAATAAGTACATTCCCAAATGTTATAACTGTGTAATGAAACACTATGGTGATTTATAAAATTGATAGGGGGTTTTCAACAAGTGTGGAAATAATGTCTACCACACTTCAGATTTCATGGGTAAGAAAAAGGTTTCCAATGTAATATTTGTCAAATTAAAGGAGTTGGGACACAATGTATTCCATTGTCTCAAGATTCAGAGGGACGTACAGAAAATATTTCAATTTTTAAATGGTAAATTTATGATAATATCTTAGATGATGATGAATGATAAATAACCTATTCAATAATTATGTTATATGAATACTATATCAGTGATGTAATTCAAATAATAATAATAAAATATATGAGAATTTAACTGAAGTACATTTTCATTAATGACATGAGGTCATATGATGAATATTACCAGGATAATTTACTTGTTAGATAGTAAATATTTTTGGAAAATAGACGTCTAATGGAATGATATGATTTAATGTTTTTCTAGTGTTGAGACAATTCCATTTGGACAAATAAATGGTTGATTTGGATATGTTATGATTACTTTGTAAATTTACGATGATGGAGATTCTCATTGATAGAGTTTACATATTTTTAGGATTTATATAATATATCAAATAACATATTTTTTACATAATGAATATTGAATAATGAAGGTTTCTTAAAAATGTATTATGAAAATTATATGTTTTATAATATTTCAAGAGAATGAATGATGAATTTGTTCACATATTTGGAATGTGATGATTAAAGATATACATCAAGTAGATCAAAGGATACTGATATGTTTTTTTAAATTATGTGACCATCCATCTAATGTGTTGGATCATAATATTTTAGAAAAGTTAACCATTTATGAAATGGTTTATGATGATCTTTGGATGTGGTTTTAGAGACTTATATATTACATCACCATACGATACCACTCATTCTAAGAGGTAATGTAGTAATAGTTCAAGAAATAATCAATGAATTTGATGTTTCTTAATATAACACATGATGTAAGTATATTTCCATATATTTATTGTCAATATAAGTATTTCAAAACATTCTAAAGATTGTCTTAAAATAAAATGTTGTCATAATAACTTATTTTTTGGACTTAATGGTCTTCTAAATGATATCAGTTCTATCGATTTGAGGCCACCAACAGTCCATTGATAATTCTCATGTTTGTGATTGATTACATAAATTACTCATTATAAATATTTACACATTTCATCCATGATTGTATCTTTACATGCCACTAATTTTATCTAATATAGTCACCTAGTTATATGTAATTCCCTGTACCCATTCAACATCCCATTATCTCATTTATTATGGATTTCTTACATTCCATTATCATGTCGTGGTATTGGACAATATGAAGCACCTAAAAAATATTACAAATATTGATTTTAATTGTTTAGGATGCAATTAAATTAATGTGGTGAAAAATTTACACAGCGAAATTATAATGAAAGACTTTTTATTTGATAAGATGTATGACATGCATCACCAAGTGCGCAACACAATAAAATATCCCATATATTTTTAGTATATTTACTATTTTAAATATATTTGATATGATCTATGTATTTTTGTGAATTAACTCTAAACTAATAATGAGTTAGAAAGAAGAAAATATTTTTTCGATAACATAGGTTACACACAAGGCCTAGTTTCCATGAGAAACAATATATTATTAAAATATAATTTATTAATATAATATGATATAAAATATTTGGGAAATAATATATTATGATTATTGTAGACAATATAATGAAAATATATGGTTAAAACAAATATAAAACTAATTAGTTGGTAACAAATTAATCATAAATGAATATACGAATCAATTGAAAATAGTGGGAATATATTAAAGAAAACTATTTTTATTCTCACAATGTACTTTTTTTCGTATTTATTAATTATAATTAGTTAGTTATGTTAATGTAATATATATATATATATATTATATTGAATCAACTATTTTGGATATTCATCAAATAAATTTGATATACATAATACAACAATAAATCCAATTATATACATAAAATAATACATTCTTAATAAGTCATTTTTACAACCTTTTAATTGAGAAACTATATTAAATAATTTTTTTGTGAATTTATATAAATTTAATATGTAAAAATAAACTAAATATATAAAATAGAAAAATAATGTTTATTTTATGGTGATTTTTTGATATTTTTTGTGATGTTTCATTTTTAATTAATATTGAAAAATATTGAATTTAAAATGATTCATGACATTTCGTCTAATTTATAAATAAATTTAAATAATAATATAAATTAAATTAAACGTTAAATTAAATTATTATTTATCAATAAATACAATTTCTATGATTAAAATAATTTCCAATTTGAAATTGTGTGAAAACACATAGGAATCCTGTGGATAGTTTTTACATTTAACACCTGTATTATCATCCCGTCTGTGGGAGTAAATATAATATAATTTATGGGAAATTGAGGATTTTAATTCGGAGACAATAATTTTAAAATTGGATTCATCATAAATAATAATTTATAATATGAACATATTTGTGTTTTTACAATGAATATTAGTAAAATTATTTAAAATTAATTACAATGAATAATGAAAAAATAAAATTAAAAAATGGATTAACCATTATCATTAGGGTCCAAATGGACTAGAAAATTTTCCAAATTCAATTTTTTCGATGTATTATAACTATTTAATCCTTTTGATATAACTGGGTCCATTATTGGGTCCAATTTCTATTATAAAAAAATGGGTTGGATTCTTATTCCCAAATTTACAGGAGTGTCGCTCCTCCTTCACAATAAAAATTCCTCCTCTCGTATCACATCCTTAAACCTCTGAAACCACATTGGATCAAACCATCTAAGGCCGAATAGATCTTAAAAATCCCCCCCAAAATCACGGAATCCCCAACATAGTCATATATACATCAAAAAATTCCCTTTGGTGCAATCTAAAATGATTTACCCTGATAAGATGTAACATTCATTCTCAAGTTCATTTATTTTATATTCATTCTCCATTACATAAATTATCCATATATCACTAATATATAATATATAATATAATAAAAATACAGAATGATTTTATTATAGGGGTTATATGGGAAATTACCCACACTTTCGTCTAATTGGTAAATAACATATCAATTATGTGTATGGCGAACTATTGCCACACGAAATAATTATTGTTTATTCTTCCTTTACCACATATCAATATGGTAATTATGATGAAAACTATTTTTTATTTGATATATAATATATATATTATTTAATTTTTCATCTGTAAGTCTTTTATAACACATACCCATATACATTCCATTTTTTTAAATATGATAACATTTTTTGTGGAAGTATGGACTACAATATCCTTAGTGTGATGTGATTCGTTCAAGATATAAATTGCACTTATTAAGGATAATATTAATAATATTGTATATCATATATAAAAAATATAATATATAATAACTATAATATATATATTTACAATATAAATTTTATTCTTTTAAACTGATAAATATTTGAATGAAGAGTTCATGCATACGTTCGACCTATCGTCTCCACAAACAATGTATTTTATTTCATATCTCAAAATATTGTAAATTATTTTAAATAAATTTTTATGATGAATGAATAATATGAATAATTCATGTATTAACTTTTCGGGATGATGTAAAAATAATCTATTTAATAGAAGAATAAAACAACAAGTTAAAACATACTCGAGATAACTTTGAAATTAACCCCTAAAATAGTGAAAATATTGAAAGATTGTTAGGATATGGGTAATGATATATTACTATATAATCATATTTGATTTCATAAAAATTAATATGGTTCTGAAAAAATTTATTAACACTCTTAAAACCATTATACGTGAGGTTAAATGAATTTATTCAAAAATTAATTGTAATGTAATATGTTTTCATATAACTATTTACATCACTGAGAAATATGTCATATTAAACAGTTAATTATTTTTTGTGGTGTCTCTACATACCATTGATATAATATTTAAAAATTATTTAAATATTAATCGTATTTAAAAAAATCACTTAATTTATTTTCCTTAACAATATTTTTAATATAAACTGTTTTAATGTGTTGTTGGACACTTTGGAATGTTTAACAATTATTTTCCTCAAGAACATATTTAATGGTATTTAATTTTCATTATAGGAAATTATCTGACCATTGTTCTATAATCCCATTAAATTCCCAAAATTGGGATATTAATTAATTTTTTCAACTATTATTACCATTTTTCTACATTTTAATACATAAATAATTTTAGAATATTTTTTTATGAACACATGAAATCATTTACCTCTTTAGTCAGAGGACCAATTTTCATCTAAAAACCAATTTTTATTAAATTGTTTTCAAAAAAAATTCAACATTTTTATAAGGATTTAATAAATTTATTATTAACAATTTTTAATTTTCTTATGTTTCCAATGGATTATTTTTACTGGAATCTGAAAAAAGAATTTTTCTAACCTATTACCATGAAAAAGGAATTCTATTTTTCCCAAATGTGACGTGTACAGATTTACATTTGATGAATTCATTGAATCTTGTTTTTTATTCTTAAAATAATATATTTTAGTGACTATTTAGATTGATTTGTCCATGGAATATAATTCAAATTCACTTCCTCGATTCCTTATTAATCTCTTGAAATATTGAATTTATTATGATCATTGAATGTTGAATTTCCACTGATTACTAATATTATTTTTAATAGACATGTTCATTTCCTATACTATATACCATTTTTCATGTGGTATTTAATTTTAATGTCATTTTATTATTTTAGGATATATTGATAAATATTTATTCTTTATACAATATAAATATTTTTTGCGGCATATTATTTATTTTTGATTAATATAATGAGTGATATGAAATTGTAATGACAGGCAGGGATATAATTTATATATCCCATCAATTTATTGATAGGTTGTCTTGAGATGAATAATATGTCCAAATTAAAGGGGTTTCTGTTTATAGTTTGAAATCATCCTGTGAAAGGTCCTACTGCTATATGTTTGGATGTGCCTTCGACAAAAAATCTAATAATTAAGCATTTCCTTCATATATTTTTCAAATATTTTTTTATTATCCAAGATATTTTGTGTTTACATATATATGTATGCATTATAATATATATTAATATATTAATTATAATTGGATTTATTTATTCCCGTTACATATTGATTTTTCTTTATCTAATAATTTGAATGGAATGTGTTATCAGTTATTCACCATCCCACGTTGATTTATTCTCACCGAATCATTATTTGTTCCTATTTACATACACTTACAAAATATTTTAGATCACCATTATCCTTGTTCAATTAACCATGTTATGGAGAACAAATATTTGAATAAGAATTCATGGATACAATATATTTCATTTTATTATGTATCATGTTTTCAATTCATGTTTCATCGTTTATTACTGGTATTTTGTATGTAATCCAACATTCCATGAATACTAAGCTAATCTGTTCATTAGGATTTTATTTAATATAGTCATTCCAATTCAGTAAAATAATGAAATGGATCTGGGATTTTTGGGTAAGGGTGGTACATTAGTGGTAGACACTGATCAAGAACCCAAATTCCAAAGTGGAAATTTATTCCATAGAAGAGAAATATTTAATGAAAATGTTTTTGATAAATATTTTCCTCAAACACTCTTTATAAATATTTAATTGTGTTCATTAAACTCAATAAAAAAGAATATGAATCTATCATATCATAGATGGAAAACTTTGGAAGGCTCAGATGATGAGAAATTATCTTTATCTTGAAAACTATAGGTAAGGTGGATCACACCTTTAGTGAACTAAAGTATAGTCTTTGAAAACAATTATTTGTTATATACATTATAATATAAGGGAATATTTACTATCCTACCAAATGGTTGAGATGTAGATCACATACTCTCATTAGTCCGGTATAAAAAAATTTCAAAATAGATTTTAATTTGAAGAATAAAAATATAAATCTCAGGATATATTGAATATCGAACGTCTGATGTGTCAAAATTACAAGAATAAGCATCTAGGGAAATTTTTAATGAGAACATAGAAATTCATAAAATATGGAAGAGTGAGGAATCTATATAATAATTTTTAAATAAATATGAAGAATTAGACTAAGGTGGAATAATTATGTCAGGGTTAGGTCAACAATCAACCTGTAGGAAGAGTTTTACTTACATGTAACAAGGAAAGTATTCAAGCCAATTTACATAGACTGGGTCTTTCAGATGAAATCAACAATATCCAAAAGGCATTAAGGAAGGTAATTTTCTATCACTACTACTGAGGTGGATACTAACAATGATGTGGTGACATGTACAATGGATATTTTTTCAGGAATATGGAACATATTATTTGATTATGTTTCAACAAAATCTTTCATATCATGTATTCATTGTACAAATAATTAAACATAACCAAAACATTTGGAGGTTGAGTTATAAGTGATAATAGATTTTAGAAAAACCATTACATCCAAACATATAACTCATATCTGGTTAATGTTTTTGGACTGAATGTCAATGTAATTTTTTACTTCCTTTGGTAGAGTTTGATGATAAAATGGCAATGTTATTAATATCTTTATACAATTCCAACATATTCTATTGGGGAATGGAGACCATTATTCATGTTAAATGAATCCTATAATTTTGAATAATTTTAATTTCAAGTATGAATCTCCATTAGAATCATCATACCTATTTTTGTTTTTATTTATTTATGAAAGAAAATTTCTATCTTAAATGACTGGGAAAATGGATAGGATAATGCTCAATGACATTCCCATTTTGACAGTCTATACTGATGTGATCCTAGAAGAATTGACATGACTTCATCTTTAATGGGAGGTAGAGTTATCCATTGAACATATTCCTAGATAAATTTATATATCAATGAAACCATATAGAATGTATTCCATGGAATTGTATGAACTAAAGAAGAGTATACAAGATAATCTAGACATGGGTTTTATATGACATAGTGCTTCACCAAGGGGTGCATCAGTCAACTTCGTCATGATGAAGGATTGATCACTATTCATATGTATTGATTTACTTGTGGAAAACAAAATCGTGATATTGAACATGTTTTTCCTTTCAAAAGATATATAACTTGTTTGATCTAGTAACTGGTTCCATGTATTTTCATAAGGTATACATTTGGTCGGGACATCACCATTTAAAGGTTATGCATGAAGATACTCACATGACATACATTCAAACCTGGTATGGAATATTTTTGTTACTAGTGATTACCTTCACAATCACTAATTTAATAGCTATTTTAAAAGAAATTGATGAATATATACATTATAGAGTACCTCAATAAATTTATGTCAGTATTTATTGATGATTTTATAATATAAACCATGATCTAGGGGGATAATTGGATAATTTGAATACTATGTTGATGACTTTGTGAATGGTTGAACAATATGAAAATCAAATTCAATTTGAATTATGGATGGATGATGTATCATTATTGGGGAAATTTTCAACCATCAATGGTATATATATATGGATCATCCATGATAATGTTAATTGAATAGTGTCCAACAAAAAATATGTAATAGATAATTATAGTTTCTAGGGTCTATAAGGGTATTAATGTTGATTTGGTTAGAGCCTCTCTTGATTTTCAATCCCACTAACCAAGAAGTCTCAAAACGGAGTGAATGTTATCTATACCAGTGCATTTTAAGACTACATTAATGATTAAATAAACATGGATTACTAGTACTCACACAATCGAAAAGTGGGGAACCCATAATAGTTTACAAATTTGCTTCAAAAATGAGATTAGTCCTTTCACAAATGAAAAATGATAAATTGATTGTCTATGCATTAAGGAATTAAAAAATTATAGAGAAAACCTATCCCACATCTGATCTAGATTTAGATGTTGTGACCTTCTGGTTGATAATATGGATGCATTAAAATAAAAGAATATGTGAGAGATATATATTTAATATAAGAGTGTCAAATATTTATTCACACATAAGGAGATAATGTGAGGCCATGATGTTTTTTAGTTATAATCAAAGAATATGGTGGCTCAATACACTATCATCATACTAATGTAAATAAAGATGAAGATTATCTAATAAGAAAGGATCGTCAGACTTTATCATTGATTATAATTGGGAAAGATTTATTCTTCCTATATTTCCCATGATGTACATGAGAATTATTAATGATGTAAAATCATCAATCATTCCTCTAATTATTTTTCTCTAGACATTATGGTGAAAAAATAGTATTCACAATCATATGATGAGGAAATTAAGAAAAAGATATAATCTATTAGAAATTGGAAATAATCAGAGTTAAAATTTGACGAGGAAGGAGTAATTTTATTTATGTCAGGATTGTATGCACCATCCAATTAGGAGTTGAAGAATGTGCTTCATAATTATCCAGATACCTCAACATTTTCAAATCATACATGAAGCACATTGATGTATCAAGATCCCCAATAGCACTACTAGTGGGACAATATGAAGAAAGAGATCATTTAATATACATATAAGTGTCTACTATGTTTGAATGTGAAGGATGAATGGAAAAATTATATGGTTATGTTGAAACTATTTGTCATACTTATATAGAAATTCGAAATTATCACCACATACAATATCAATGGGAATCCAAAGACATTATGGGGGAAAATGTGATAGAGGTCGTCGATGATCATTTTACTAAGTAGAATCACTTTACCATAGTTAAATATCACTTCTCACATATTCAACATTCATGGTAACACATAAGAGAAGTGGTGTGGCTACATTGATTAACAATGACAATTATATCCAATCATAATATGATATTTACCTTCATCGTATTTAAAAATCTACATCATGATCTAATCACTAATCTAAACATTTATATGGCCTATCATTCTCAAAATGACTTCCAATAGGAGTGGACTATTGAGACTCTAAAAGAAAAGTTTAGATCTTGTTTAATGGACATAATGTATGTATTAGACACACATCTTACTCTGATTGAGTTCTCATACAATAAATTTTTCCAATCATAGATCCAAATGATCTTTATAAATAACGTAATGGTAAATGATTTATAAAATATGAATACATGGATGAAGATAATGAATGTAAAATATTTGGACATGAATGTTTAGATGAAATTATGGAACATTTTATTACCATTATGTATCATATCTATTGTACACAATTATTATAGAAGATCTATGTTGATAATAATCAATGGGGCCTGGAGTTTTTGGTTGGAGAGAGGATCATGATATTTTCGAAGAATGGAAATCTATGTCCTAGCTACATAAACCGATTCAAGATTAATGATCACATTAATGATTTGGCCTATTGAATAGTAGTTGAAATAACCATGTATTAGGTACAGATGTGTTCCACATATCTCTCTTGAGGAAGTATATAACATATCCCTAAAATTTACTGAACTCGGTGGTGATATATTTTGAAAATGTTTTCTCCTATACGAGCATCCGATGAAGATAATGGACCTTTGAGATAATGTTATACACAAAATAATACTAACACGGTCAAGTATTATTGTTGAAATTAATGAATAATGAGGAAACAAGGGAACTAGATGAATCAATAAAGGAGAAGTACCCTTTTTCCACCATAGTTTGCAAAAATAAATTTCGAGGGTGAATTTTCATTATGGGGAAAAGAATATAATGACCTAGAGTTTTATTAATGGTAATTTTTTTATAATAAATATGAAATATATTATTGATTAAATTACATCACCATGTGAAAAAGATAAATTTAATATGTAAATATTGAATGAAATAAGTTTAATCTAAATAAATTATGCCACATAACCCATTGTATAATAACCTGAAATTTGATCATTAATGTGGCCATTAAGAATAGTAAACTAAAAAATAAAACATTAACATATCCTATATATTCAAATAAATATTTATCCATATTATATATGAAAGAGATGATATTATTATATCATTTTTTTTAAAATGTTTTGAAGATGTGAATTTTTTTGTTGGTATTTTTAAAAATCATAATGTTTAATTTAACATTTTCTAAATAATATATTGAGTGAAAAAAATATATCCTTATAATATATTCATAAAATAATACTTTTATCTTATTATATTACATTTTATGTTTATAAGAAAATTGTTATTTTTTCAAAGTGTTACAAAAATAGTTATAATTTTAAAATTGGTTTCTTCATATAAAGGAGTATTTTTTTAAAAATAATTCCTCATATTAAAAAAATAATTTTAATAAATTGATGAAATTTTTTGAATTATTCAAACAAATAAAATCTATAAGTTATATTTCCATATTTCCTCAATTATTTTTATATTTGGTGGATATGAAATATTATTATTTATGATATAAGTTAAATGCATGATTTTTTGGGTCATTGTTGTTTTATGGATAATGTAATAACCATTATACCATACAATCCTTATCTATTTACTATATTTATTCATTTTACTAAAACAATTTTCAATGTACTGGGAAAAAATAATAAAAAATTGAATAAATTAAATATAAAACACCACTCTCCGCCACTTTAAATACAACCACTCATCACCTCTTCTATTTACACTCTGTAACCCTTGCAGATTGTTCAGATTCAATCTAATTATCTCTGAAGACTCTCTACCACATCCATGATACAATGATATGAAAAAATGGCCAAACAAAATTTAACTAAGGAGGTAGTCACAGAGAATAAGTTCAAGAGCTAAAATCCCAATTCATTTTGTTTTAATTTAATTTAAATTTCATTTATTTTCTTATTATATCCTTACCTCCATATCACAAAGTGGAATTATAAATCCAGTAAAATTTAAATATTGGAAGGTTTTTTGTTAATTTTTTATCCATAATCATTTCTACTATCTTCTATTTTTTCATAAAATTAAAAAATCATTCGTGAGGTGTCGATTCCCCACACTTATGGATAGTGATTTTGTGTTTTATAACACCACCATCTTGTCTGGTTAAAGAAATTATAATGGTTAAAACAAAATGTAAATATTTTATTACGACCTATATATACGAGTAAAACTAGTATATATACATAATATTATACAATAAATCAACATTAGTTTTTGTTGAATGAATAACGTCAAAATAATCTAAAGGATGGTCATTAAAATTGTATATAATAAATCAATGAAAAATATAGAATAAAAATCTATATAATAATATTTAATATTTTTTTGTTCATTAATATAAAAAAATCATTTCTGAATAACAAATACCATTTTACATGATCTTTCATTCATGTATATTACTGAAAAAATCATGAATACCAATGAAATGAACACTCCATACAAAAAAAATTAAAACTTATAACTCATAAAAAAGGCAATAAAGAGAATAATAAAACTATAATAAATCAAAAACATGTTAAACTAGTTTTGAATTAATTTATAAACGAATATAATTTCATTATTCTGGACATAATGTACATGTGCAGAACACTTTCATACATAAAATAATGGATTCTCTCTGAACCTATATTTTTCATTTTGGTTATCCATTTGGTGTATTTACCCTAATTTAATTATTAATTATTCTTATGAAATGACCCTAAATTATCTATCTATATTCTTAAAATATGTACTATGATTTATTATTCATTCTATGATGGGTAAATAAATGTTTCATATGTTTTATTTTTCAATTCCTCCTCATAAGGAATCCCAATTAAAGTGATATTTACATGTTCACACATATGATCAGGTATAATCCATAATATATTTTAGGCCATCATTATTTTTTCTAAAATAAATATTTTTTTCTTTGTCTATGATTTTTATTTTATTATTCTCTTACTGGGCTTTATAGAATTTCCCTCTGTTCATTATTCATAAGGTTTTCCTATGTTTATGTAAGTGAGAGAAGGATGTTATGATCTCTTTATATTGATTGATGAATTTTTTTTTATTTCTAATTATGAATATAAACATTAAAAATAAACTAAAAATTAAAATCAATGTGTTTTTATTAATGATTAATTATGCTTAAATTCATTTAATAATATCTGTAAAATTCTAGTATTTCTACTCACATTACCTCATAGTAGAATAATTTTTTTGATTCATCCTCTATGTTTCATTTGGTAGACCACAATGATCATGTTATAATTGATTGAATGAGAAATTTGTCTGACAATTTACTTGATGTATTGTACACTAACATCAACTAATATTGTTAATCACTTATTAAATCATGTAATTATCACTCACACCAATTGTTAACCCAATTATTACTTATTCAAGGCATTAATAATATAAAAAATGAGTTACCATGAGTGATAAACAATTATAATATTAGGGGAAGACATCACTTTTGAAATTAAAACATAAAAAAAGTTATTCTCTCGATTTATCACATGACTATAAAATTAGTTTAGTTCAACATATGTAATTAATTATTAAACATTATTTAAAGTTTTCATATAATTGTATTCCAAATTAATCATTCCAACCATGAAATTCATCTATCAAAATAGTTCATATTGAAAATTAGATATACTAATTCATATCCCCATCAAGGACTAAGAAATTTTTTTGGGACTCTCTTTCATGATATAAGTCATGGTTTAGTTAATAACCAATAGACCATATTCATGGGTTTGACCCATATATACACATTATCATGATCTTATCAAATTTCCAGTGTGCTGATATAGATGATTTTAAAGGAAAACAATATCCTCCATATGTAATAATTATTTCATCATATCATCAAATAAATATCTACATAATGTAGATTAACACCATTTAAAAATCACATTATTATAATTATACATCATATCAAAGGGAATGAAATTAAAATATTGGTGTTATATCAAACACTCAAAATATGTTGAATAATCATTTCATCAAGGATTAGTTCATGTGAATAATGAATAACATTAGAAAAGGATAATTAACAATATATCCTAACTAATTACTACAAAACATTAGGTATCCTCAAATTATATAAAAAATTACATAATTCCTTGAGATTTCTATGAGGAATCCTAGTTTTTATAACATGGAATATAAGAATTTATGATAAAATTAGAACAATTAGAGTATAATATTTTAATAAATACAATCCATTATTTTTTTTTTGAAAAACTTAGGTCATATTCAACACCATAAATAATTAATATGTGTTTTAATAACATTTTTCAAATATGTAATGAACATTATTACATGGAATATTACATTCATGAGAGACACTAGAAGTTCAATTTATTATGATATACTAAAATGTAGTCATGAATGATTTCCCCAAGATATATTAACATTTAAATAATGTATTTCAGGAATAAATAGGTCCCATACCATATTCATCTACACATATGAGTGCCATATAATTTGGATTAACTTATCATATATTCAAAACCCAAAGATTCACAATGGGTTTCATAAAACATCATAATGAATATCAATCAATTATAATAAAGAAAACAAATAAATAAATGTGTTTCATAAATCATCCATATGATTCTAAATTTATTTTTAAAAGGAGAAGATTTTAAAGAAGAATGGATTTCACAAATCATACAAATCCTAAAATATAACATAAAGGAGTAAATCATTTGAAACTGATGTCCTGATCAAAATTGAGAATATTATAGTATGATAATATATCAGGTGAGTCTTAAATATTAACTCAATGGGTTAAGATCATTTTTTATAATGATATCAAAATAATGAAAATTTATATTAAAAAAATATCTTTGTCATTTTAACCATCATTGTTTAGAGTGGCTTTTAAAAAGTTTCCAAGTTTTTGAAAATTGAGTACATAAACTATCATGATATTATAATTTTTATAAAAGTATTTTTCACTATAATAAAAATGATATTATTTTTTAATACGGATTTTTATATGTGAAAAATGATTTGTATAAAATAATATGATACCTATAACGTATTTTGAGTGACCACATCCCTTATAATTAACTATGATTTTCATTGAATTGATTTAACATAATTTAAATAAATAGAAACATATTAAATTATAGTTTTATAATCTCTATCAACTACAATTAAATTTACACTATTAATTAATAAAAATTCTAATAAAGTATTTATATTTATTGTAATATATTTTAATACTTGGCACTGATAATTCAGATAATCTTAAAATATGTTTGTGAAAGTGGCGATGATCATCCTTTCACTACAAATGATAAAAAAAATTAAAAAAATTATATGTAACCGATTTAAAATTTAATAAATACAATTAATGATATATCATTAGGACATGGTATTTTTAGTTGTGTTTCTTAATGATAATCCCGGTGAGTATATATTTTTTGATTATGGACTCGTATTTATGGATTCCATTATAAATAGAGTAATTTTTTTATCTAATTCACCAGAAATATAAATTAAATATATTAGAAATTTTTATTGGATATATAATTTCAAAATATAATCAAAATAAATCAATGATGCTAGTAGTGTATAACTGAATTCCAGAACAAGGAGGTTGTAATACCCCTAAAATCATAAGTGGTGATTAAATTTTCCTTGAACAAGAGAAACTGAGTAACATGGTTTAAAACATAAAAATAATAATTATTTCATAAACATAATATCTATATATATAATACCATATAAGTATACTTTTGGTATGGTGGTGATTTAATTAAAGAAACATGTGTTATAATAGGGACATTAGTCTGCACAACCAAGGAATAACATTTTAATTTTCTTAATTAAAAAGTTGTGTATGTTTAATGCATCATAAATAATTATGAAAATAAAAAACTATAATAAATATAGTTATGTTATAATTATATTATGTTAAAAATATTTTTAGGAAGAATAATACTACAATAAAATAGAAGATTGGGATGCATGCTTGAAATTTATACCTTACTTCTTGTATTATCACCTTTTGGAAGGGGTTTAAACCATTGATGGATGATTTTATTATTTTTAAATAAACTCAATATAGATTTTATAAATTCATATCAATGGATTGGTTCATTCTTAGTGCTGAAATTATTTGTGTTTTGTGATGGGATGTTATGAATAGAGATTCTCTTTTATATCTAAAATATTTATAATTTTTAAAATAAAAAATTTCTTTAATTGATGGAATGTCAATCTCAATAATGATTCCACAAATTTGATCAATAATTAATTGGATAAGATACGAGTTCACAAAAAAAATATAAAACCAAACAAAATTTGATTTTGACATTATAGCCCTCCAAAGTATAAGGTTCATCAATATTATTATTATTTCGGTTCTCACCCTGTTAATTAGTTTATAACTAAATACTTTATACATTATTCCTAATAATAATATATAAAATAATATATAATTTATACCAATTGATTCAAAATATGAAATTAACTACCATTGATTCACTTTTATAAATTTATAATAATTTATTTTAATTTAAATAATGTATAACTTATGATTAATTTTTTTTAAAATAAATATAGTTATAAAACAAAAAATATGTGTTTATAATTTCAATCCAAAAACATATAAATATTAATATCAATGATATACGTTATAAGTAGTTTTAAAATAAGTTATTAATTTAAAAATATTATTTATATATTTATATTGTAATTTTTGTCTTCTTATTTTAAAAATGATTAAATTTTGGTATTCATATTTAATTAAATAATTTTTTAAAATAATTAGAAATATTATTCTGAGTATATAATTTTCATGATAAATCCAATAATAATAATTATTATTTTCAAATTCTCATCCTTTGATTTATCTACGTTATGTTTATATAAAACCCCAAAATATAATGAATATTTTAGGAAATAATCATGGTATGTATTTAGTGCCTATTCATAATAAATTAATAATTATTATATCGATAATCATTTTCTCCTATAAAAATATATTATACTAGAAATGTGTTAAATTTTATGAGAAATAAATTTTTTATTTTTAAATATTTACTTCTTTTGACAATATTTAATGTACCATGTATTTAATGTTTTTCTTATTTATAAAAAATCATTCATAAATATATTTATAAATAAATATATCACAATATTGTAACAATTGTTAAGACCATATATTTTTATAGATATTTTATAATAGTCTAATTTTTTTATTTTTTTAATATTCTATGTTGTACAATATTTATAAAATAATATTTAATTTTGGATTTTTTCCATTATATTAATTTTATTATAAATGATCTAATGAAGTTTCTTTAAAAATGGATTTTTTTGCGTACTTTTGTATCGTATTTTTCTCGATTCACCCTTGATATCTAGATTTGTATATATTTTTCATGTTATTATTCATTTGATTATGTTCATAGTGAAAATCATATATATGGAGGTAGAAATTAAATGGGAATTTTAACCCATTAAAGATAAATATGATTTTATAATGGTTTCATGATGAAAATTGAAAATGGAAATGAAAACCATAATGTGGGTTATCAATAAGTCATTTATTTATTTATTATTAAAAAATTGTGTTTCAATCTATTTCATTATTGAGAATGTGGTTTTAATTGAAATGGAAAATAATGAAACTAAAAATATGTTTTAATATGTTTTAGTGTACATTATTTTTATTATACTTTTACTAGGTAATATAATATATTTTTACCATAAAATATGATGTTTTGTATTAATTATCAATGGAAGGGTTAAAAAAGAAATGAATATTTCACTGGGTTTGATGAAGTGTCTTCTTCTTTTCCCCATTGACTACTAAAACAAAATAAAAAATGAAACACTGTTTTATATGTGATTAGGTTAATGTATTGTGTAATTTTAAGTAAAAAATTAAATTTCATTCTCTGGATTTGAATCATTAATATGTTTTTTGATTTTTAAGGTCAAATTTAATATAAATAAAATATTTAATGTCAGTATTTTTGTGTGATGTAAAAAATGAAAACTGTGGAATAATATATGACTGATGAAGAAAATTTAGTATAATAAATAAGATGGTATTTATTATTATAGTTCATGAACACAATTTATAAGGTAGAAATAAAAAAATTAATATTCATGAATTATATTGAAGACGGTGATGGTATTATTTAGAGTTATAGTGATATTGTGTGTCTATTCATATATGAATAATATTGAATAATCTATTAATAGTTAAGACACCTCATTAGAAGTATATAGTGGATGTTAGTTTATATAATATATTTTTTTAATATAAAATTTTGATAATTTATCTAATAGATTATGAAATTTATAAGTTGTGTATTTTATTTTAAATTTGAGATTATTTTTACAATTGGTGAATGAAAAACCAATCATATGTTAGTACAGAATATAATTTATATTTTTTTATTCTATTTTACTTATAGTCCAATGTCCTTACATTTGTAGAGAAATGTAATTCCATGTAAATCCAAATATAATGAATATGAATTTGTAATTATTTTCAGGTTTTAAATTTATTATATTAATGAAATGAAACATTATATTTATCACATTCAATTCATAATAGAAAATTAAGAATGATTATTAACAAAAAATTAGTTTTATAAGATTAAATGAAAATATAAATATTTGATCAATAATATCAACCCCACATTATCTCATGGATAGTGTGATAAAAACAAAAGGACAATACATTTTTTTATTAAATTTCATCATATTCAACAATAGTAATTTATATATTATAAAATGATTTTTCCATATGTAAATTAAACACCCCTACATTCAATGGTTTGATTGTAATAGATATCATTAAATGAATGAAAACCATATCTCTCCATCCTAGTAAAAAATCTTACCCACATAGAACTAGCTCATTATGACTGCATCATTTATTAATGTTTTGGAGGAGATGATGAAAACAAATTTATAAGAGTAAGATAAGATAAGAAAATCATGTTTATTACACACACTCACCATTACACTTTAATGGTCATCATCACCAAAAAACAATGATGATAATAGAAATTATAACATGAATTCATTGAAAATAGGTTCATTATCATATTCATCCACATGGACTTCCAACATGATAGACACAAACTATAATGACTGTTGATGATCTATATGAAAAAATAACAATGACAAAAAAATGAGAGAGGTTAGTGAAATAGTTTATAAATTATTACTAATATACATAATATGACTAAAAATTACTGAAAATAAAATATATTACTAATTCTAACATAGAGAAAATAGAAACTAAAAATTAAATATAACATATTGGATGATCATTCTATCACATAACAATAGTACAACATTTTGAAAAAAATTACCTTCTCTATATTTTTCTATTTCATATTTGAACGATTTTTTTCTCCTTTTAAATGTGAATCACACACTGTATCTCATTATTTACATTAAATTATATGGTCATTAATTATCTAGAAAATCCAATTCTACAATTATAATGTCCCTGTAGTAATTTCAATGATAATAATTATTATTAAATTATGAATGATATTTAACATAGTGAATGTGGATTAATGTTGTAATTTTATATAGTTATTTTTTATATTAAATCCTCATGTAATTTCATCAAAGAGGTATATATTTCACCATCGGAAATATCATTAAATATTAATCATGTCTAACAATGTATACCACACAAGACATATAAGTTCTATATGGTGAAACACATTCTAAAAAAAGTATTTTCAATTTTGATTTATTCATTATGAATAACAAATAAATAATTAATGTGTCATAGGGATAGTTATGATTAATTATGATACTAAAATTAAACTACACATTAGTACAATAATAGTACTATTACTGATATAATTATGAAAAAATGTTCTCATTGAATTAAATATTCTCTTGTGTTGTTTATTATACATGATTAAATTTATACTATCATTAGTAGATTGATGATTAAAATTATTTTAAACAATTATTATAAAATCATATTTCTAAAACCGGTTATTCATAAAATTATTTTGGAAATTATTAAGAGAATTAAAATATTTAATTGAGAAATATTTATAATTTTTGGGTAAGATAATCACCTTAAAAAAATAGGGACCCATTATTAATAAAACAAATAACAGGTCTATCCAATATAAAAGAATGAATGTAACATTTATCCATTTGAAAAATTGGGATTAAATCCAAAGGAATATGATCAGACCAATTGAGGATTTTCCCATCAACACATTTTTTGGAACAACTTTCATCCCAAGAATTCCCCTCCCTAAAAACATGGGTATGAGAAAGTATTTAAAATAAAATCTAAATGATTTTAGAAATTAAAAAATAAAATTTACATAGAAGGTGATTAAATGGTTGAATTAAAATTATGAAATTAAATTTATTTTCATATGAAAATATTTTCTCGATCAATTAACCAATATATAAAAATTACACATATGTTTAATTTTATTATAATATTACAAACTTATATTTCACCATTCCATAATGAAAACATATTTAATTTTTTCAATTAATTAATCTATAATATTCCTACATGAATCTCTATAGACTATCTCCAAATACTAATCATGAAATTGATTTTCATTCCATGATAAATATATTTATTATCTTATACTTATATAAAAAATATTATATTTAAAAAAGGAATTATAAAATGTAGCTATTATTATTTATTAGATAATTTATCCATAACAATTATTTAATTCTAATAATTAAAATCTAATTCATATAGTAATATTTTTTTTCCAATAATTAAGACAAATACTATATTTATCATATCATAGTGTTTATTATTCTAAATTTTATATACTCAAAATTTAATATCCATATGGTTTTGTGTGTAAAATAATTAAAAAATCTTGAATGATGTTTTTAAGATTAATTGAAACCCCAATCACTCATCAGTATGTTGAATGAGTTCAGAAAGGATTATAATTAAATTTGGAAGTGAAAAAATATACAACATTAGTATTTTAAGATCACGAGCATTGTGGGGGTATTTTCTTATTTAAATTTTGGACCCAATCACATGGTTTTGTTTAGTGAAAAATATCTTGGGAGTTTATTTGGCCCCAGGGGTGTTTCCTTCATTTGAAAGGGAATATGAAACTAGGAAAAGCTAATCAAGGAACATGGTTTGCGAATGGACGACACATATTTATGTAAATTGTGTCCAGTGTGGTGTAATATTGGATAGTGGCATATTGCAGGGTTGGAAAATGGATTATAACCCATGTGGATATCCCCATGAAATTGTGGGAACCAACATCCATTGTATAGTGTCTCACACACTATTTGTTTTATTGTTTGGAAAATGGTTTAGGTAAACCATGATACCCAGTAAATATTTGTATATTTATAAAATTTCCACCTCAGGGTTTTATATTCTAATTTAGTATTCTCCTCCATTTCACCTCCTAAAACCTTAGGGATGAACCCTATACACCCACGTATCATAGAGGTGGTTCTCCTTTTTATGAATTTGTTTTGTGCATCGTTGGTTATGGATCAATGCTCTAGAGAATTCTAATTCCTTCTCTAGATCTCTTTTTGGTTTATGGTTTCATCTTCCGTTTATCTCAATTCAAATATCTAAAAAACTATTTTTTGGAAATTATATATGATGAGGCTTTTAGGGGTGGTTGAATCAGGATATAAGGGATTTATTATGAGTGTAGTTGTTAATGTATATTTTCTTTGTGTCCAATATTTTATATCCCTATATTTTATGTGTTTCTTTATCAAAAGTTGTGTTCTTATTTTTAGTTTGTTTCCTTCTTGGTGTTGTTAGTGAGATTTGTCTTAATTGCTGTCTAAATTAAAAATATGACACCTCATGATTCTTGTGGGACAAATGGAGGATGAATTAATCAATTTAGGTCCACCCATGGGGAGCACTAACCGTTCTGATCAAAGTATACAGAAATGTTTAGAGTGAAATTCAATTCTCATTTATTAGAGATTTAGATGAATTTTTTTGGTAAATGTAAGTAATAAGTAGGGAATATGGTTGAATGTAAATTTCTATGGATAATGGATAATGCATTATTTATCTAGGAATGATAATGTGTTAAAGGATATTAGTGGTAGTGTTCCAAATGAATTGTGGATGTCAATTTAAAGGAATATTTATGCTAATCAAAAGGAAATGATTCATGTGTTTAATGAATTAACATATAGAAATGGTTGGATATGTTTATTAGGAAAATGTAGGGGAATTGTTGAATTTTTATTTTCATTTAGGTGTGAGGAATTGGAAATGGGAAATATGGCTATGTAATGTAAATGGTAAACATGTTAATGGGCTATTTAATAATGTTATTTTTGATATTGATTGTCATGGAATGTGATATTGATATTTGTATTTGGTATAGAAGGGTTTTCGGTGGTATGAGTATGGTGAATGGTAAATTATCATATTCCCATGGATCTATACATTGGGGTATTAACATGAGGATCTATTTCCACCAGTAGAGTTATTTTGAGCCTCTAAAATCCACCCCATAATGCACATATTAGAGAAGGGGATTGAGTAATATTCTCCTAATGGTTTGATTTTAAGAAACCACCTTGACCGAGTATTCAAGGTTAGTGATATGTATATGTGATGATTTGATTAGATGAAGTGAAAAAGGGAAAATTTTTTATTTTCCCTTATACGTTTAGTTAATGAAAAATTAAAACTCGTTAATGATATGATAAAAGTGAACTACGTAATTATATTGGCATAATTATTGATATCAGGAATAATTCTAGTAATGGAAAGAGTAAACATGATAACTAATGAAACCTAACATTTCTTCATTTACCCTTTCATTACTTATCACTTCCATGAACTATATTTTGACTAGATATTTTGTTGACACCATTTGGTGGTGTCCTACAAAGTTTTACACAAACCATACCCGGTCCTCCATTAGGTTCTTGAGAAGAGTTCAATATTGAATTTCAGGATAAGGGAAAAGGTCATGTGCTTTGTAGTTGAGTTGGGAATGAGACATGCATGGATGATATAAGGCCCCAGCCTTACACCTTACTTAATCTTGAGTTATTACAAGATTACACAATGAGGATCTTTTCGGGTTTAGAGTTTTAGAGAATTAGATCATAAAACTTGCATTACATTCCACATATAAACAAAGTGGGTACATAAGGATAGTATTCTACTTTCCCATCAATGGAAACATATTTAAAATAAAACATGGATTCTTTCTTGACACTTCCTTGACACTATCATCATATCATGTACCTTTCCCTTGACCTATGAAAAACATTTCAAAAAAACTTGGGATGAGCATAAAAAGCTCAGTAAGGGATAAAAAAATATATGTAAAGGAAACATGGGTACATATATACATAATAATTAAATCATAATTTACCCATAAAACATAATCACTTCAACATACCTCATCAAATCATGAATAAATCATAGAAATCATAAGACATAAATGTAACTTGAGGCATTCATAACATTCTTACGTAGTTAGTAACCCTCTTGGTTACGTTTGGAATACCCATCACACTATATTCCCTAAATCTCTTCGGAGAAACATTAATGTTACACTCCTTCGTGTTACCCAATGCATTGGAGAGCTATATCGGTCTCACCCACCCTTAGTTAATCACGGAACCACCCGTCTTCATAATAATGCCCATGAACCTCAACAAAATCGTATCACATAAAACATTCATAAAGGAAACATAACATTTCCACCTTTTAATCACAAGATATCAATACAACACATTGATATAAAAATATAATGAAAACAATTTTCAATACCAAAATAAAATAAAAGTAAAACATGGTATTTATTTTTCTTTTAAAAAAAAGTATGGCTTGTAGAGGAAGCCGAAACTCAAATAATGGTCATAGCGGCAGAGAAGTCGTTGTCGCTGCATACGTACGACAAAAACATTCCCTTTTGTTGTTTATTAAATGCTTCTTATAAAAAATATTCCTTTTGAATTAAAGTAAAAGTCAAAGGGGTTTATACACCATATAAAAGAAGGTTGTGTATAAAACAAAATATGCCTCAATGAAAGAAGATTGAGATGAAGTCCCATACCTTGAGTCCGACTTGACTCGATCGTTCTTGAATGTCCTGAATAATAAACTTTAGTTAATTTATACTTGCTTAAGAACCTTTTTCAAGTTCATTATTCCTTTTATATCACTTATTGCCATGTCATGAACACTATGTAATTATTTAAGTTAATAACGGTCGTTTTAACGATCATTGGTACTTGAGTCAAAAATAAACCCTTTATATTTAAAAGTTTTTCATGTATCCATTACATCCAGAATTATAATAATTATGTATATATCATATATATCCAGTATATACATGCATTTATAATATTACATAATCATTTAGAGGTAAAAATGAAATTCACCGTTCATGGAGACGGTAAGCCGTACGTACGCATGAACGCTACTTTCAATTCTATTTTGTATTTTATACAATAGAAACATAATGATATAAAGGTATATTATAATTCCAGTATAATATCATATATAATATCATAGTTCCATCCTTTATACGTCCCACATATGGTATTTAACGAATCAAATCACTTTGAGGGGGCGGTAGTCCGCACTTCCTTAAATGAAGATATCGCGTTTACGCATAATGGAAAACATAAAGGTATACCCAAAATAAAAAATAAAGATTCTTAATCAAAACATAAACATATTATATATCATATATAAATATAGTGACATCTTAATGGCCACCTTTGAAGGTGTTAAAAGACTATTGAATGATCATCGTTTCGGGATGCATAAATTCACCATCCACGGAAACAGTATGTCCTTTAACAATTAGATGTGGTGTGTGTAAGTGTAGCTCGAATCCTTCTTATAACAACATCCTAGTATATTTAGGATAATGGAGTTGTTACAAAAGAAAATAATAAAAAGAGTATAGGGGGTTGGAGAAGCAAAATCAAACAAAAGGACTCAAAAGAAGACATTACCTTAAAATCGGGTAACTCTCTTAGATTTGAGCTCAAAGGCTTCCTTGGAAAACTTATGCTCAAATTGAGGATTCATGGAGTAAGAGAAGGATGTGTAGAGCCAAAATTGGTAGGGGTGGCCGACCCAAAGGCTTTGGGAGTGTGGGTAAGGAGGTAGAGGTGGGGGCCTTTTATAAGAGGAGAGGAGGGGCACTCTTGGAAGGTAAAGAAAAGTCACTTTATTTTAAATTTTTTTCGGATTTAAGAGGTCCCACATTGAAGTGTTTCGAGGTTAAGGTGATAAGGGTTCCAAATACACCCATCCAATAGGTTTTGGCAATGTTTAGGTCTTAGATTTTACATTATCATTCCATTTTATTTAAATCCTTAAATAATGAGGTCATCGCTGCATCATCATGATGTCATAAATAATTTAATTTATTTAAAGTCTAAAAATTATAAAAAAATACTATGATGTAGGAAATCGTTTTAGCTTTCCAATGACTATTTATATTCAAAAATCTGATCTTTATAACCCAATGTAAAAATTGTTTTAGTAAAACATCTCATGTTTGTGTCATTTTTACTTTTACATTAAATAAAAAGTTATTTATGTCATTTCCCAACCAAAGTGGCTCCATGGGGTCCCCAACTTTACCCATGGATTTTCCTGGTCGGCCATGACACATATAATGAGGGTAGGACATGTTTCAAGCTCATCTCATTTTATTAAAGCATTATTGTTACCTTAAACTACACTAATTACCTCTAATCGCGATTAAGAACTTAAGAGTTACTATTCACCTAAAAATTATTTTAATATCATTGAACCAAATTTTACATCATAATGACAACCATGTATGTCGTATTTTTGAAATTCAAAACACATAAGTGTTAAAATTTCATTTAAACGAAAAATCAGTTTTTATAAGTACCACTTAGTGGTTTCACTATTCATCAAAAATTGAAGTTTTTCAGAAAAATACCAAAAATTTACCCTAAGCTATATTTGATATTCCAAATTAAAAAATGAAGTATATTTTACAAAATTCAAAAAATATAAGTCACATTAATTAATTTAAAAATTAATTCTCGATGTCATGACAAATAGTGTGTTTTTGTGAAACAATAAGTATCAAAAGATTGACACCAATTTAAGTCCAATTTCAAAGTGAAATTGATTCCAATGACCACTATTAGATTAAATGGTAAAAATATATTCTAATTTCACTTTAAAACTAATTCAAAAGATAATGTAGTCATATAAATAAATTAGATTAAAAAGTAGTTTTGATGTAAAATGCAGTATTTTTCACTATTCATTAAAAAATGAACATTGTCTGAAAAATAACAAAAATTCACACAAAGAAAATTTTGATGTCCCAATCATAAATAATAATTTTATTTTGACAAACATAGCTTATAAAATTATCAAAAGATAGATTTAAAAATGGTTTTCCATCAAAAGGCAGTAAAACAATCTTTTAAGAATATTAGTGTATTCCATGCATAAGATTGTATTTATTTTCATTTTAAGCCTCTAAAACACTATCTTAATCATTAATAGACATAGATAAAAATATCTATTATTGATTACTTACTTGGGATGTTACATCCTTCCCCCATTTTGAAAATTTCGTCCCCGCAATTTATTTACTTATCGAATAAATGGGGGTACTTATCCCTCATTGCATTTTCAGATTACCATGTTGCCTCTTCCATAATGTGGTTTTTCCACAAAACCTTTACCTGATTAATCACCTTATTCAGTAACACTTGCTTCCTATGGTCAATAATCTGGACCGGTTGTTCCTCATAATATAGGTTCTCTTCCAGCTGAACTACCTATGGACTCAAAACATGAGATGGATCTGGCATATACTTTCTCAACATCGAAACGTGAAAAACATTATGTACCTGAGATAAACTCGGAGGTAAAGCCACCCGGTATGCAACTGATCCAACTCTCTCCAGAATTTCATATGGTCCAATGAACCTTGGAATCATCTTTCCTTTATTACCAAATCTCTTCACACTTTTCCATGGTGAGACTTTGAGAAAAACATGATCACCTACCTCAAAAGAGAGATCCTTCCTCCGGTTATCCACATAACTCTTCTGCCTGCTCTGAGCTGTTCTCATGTTTTTCTGAATCAGCTGAACTTTTTCTGCCATCTCTTCTACCAATTCTGGTCCCATCAACTTCCTTTCACCCACTTCATCCCAGAAAGCTGGAGTTCGACACCTCTTCCCATATAATGCCTCAAATGGTGCCATCTGTATACTGGAATGAAAATGATTATTATATGAAAATTCAACCAAAGAAAGATGTTGGTCCCAACTTCCCTGATAATCCATCGAACAAGCTCATATCATATCCTCTAAGGTCTGAATTTTTCGTTCTGACTGCCCATCTGAATTAGGATGAAATGATGTACTAAAATTTAATTCAGTACTCAACGACTTCTAAAGGCCTTTCCAAAAGTTAGAAGTGAACCTAGGATCACTGTCAGATACAATGGAGAGAGGAACTCCATGAAACCTGACTATCTCTTTAAGATACAAACGGGAAAGTTGATCTAGGGAAAAAGTATCTCGTATAGCAAGGAAGTGAGCAGATTTAGTCAAGCAATCAACAATAACCCAGATTGCATTATTACCTCGAGATGTCTTCGGTAATCCCACAACAAAGTCCATGGATATATTCTCTCATTTCCACTCTGGCACTGGTAAAGGTTGAAACATCCCTTTCGGTAACTTCCTCTCTGATTTAACCTGTTGACATGTCAAACACTTCATAGTAAAATCAGCAATATCTCTTTTCATTCCATCCCACCAGTAATACTCCCGCAGATCTCTATACATCTTAGTACTGCCAGGATGAACTGAAAACGGAGAACTATGAGCTTTACATAACAACACTCTCTTCAACTGTGAATCACAAGGCACACCCAATCTCTTCCCAAATCTCAAAACACAATCATTTTCATTGTTGAATTCAGGAAACTTACCTTTCTGAACCAGCTCTACCTTTTTCTGCAACTCACTGTCTTGCTTCTGTGCTTGCTTGATTCTATCTAATAGAGATGATATCACTGATACCTGAAACAAAACAGAAGAACTTCCAGGACCAACAACTTCTATTCCAAATTTCATCAAATCCTTAATCAAAGGATCACGTTCCAAACGCAACATTGCTACTGAAGCATTACTTTTTCGACTCAAAGCATCACCCACATTATTTGCTTTTCCCGGATGGTAATGAATTGTACAATCATAATCCTTGATTAATTCCAGTCATCTCCTCTGTCTCATGTTTAACTCTTTCTGAGTGAATATATACTTTAAACTTTTGTGATCAGTATATATTTCACACTTTACTCCATACAAATGAGGCCTCCAAATTTTTAAAGCAAAAACAACAGAAGCTATTTCCAAATCATGTGTAGGGTAATTTACCTCATGAGTTTTCAACTGTCGTGAAGCATAAGCAAATACCTGATCATTCTGCATTAGGATGAAACCAAGTCCTTTCAATGAAGCATCACTGTATATAACAAACTCACCATTCCTGGAAGGTAGTGCCAAAACTGGAGCATTCACCAATCGTCTTTTCAATTCCTGAAAACAATCATCACATTCTTTTGTCCAGATAAACATAACACCCTTCCGAGTTAGCTTAGTCATTGGAATAGATAACCATGAAAAATTTCTAAAAAACCTTCGGTAATAGCCTACCAAACAAAGGAAGATACGAATCTCAGTTACATTTGTGGGTCTTGGCCATTATTCAACGACCATTGTTTTTGTAGGATCAACAGTCATCCCATCTTTAGAAACAATATGACCAAGGAAAGAAATTTTTTGCAACCAAAACTCACACTTGCTGAATTTTCCATACAATTTCTTTTCTTTTAAGGTTTGCAATATAACCCTTAAATTTCTTTCATGCTCCTCTGTACTTTTAGAAAACACCAAAATATCATCAATGAAATCCACCAAAAACTTATCCAAGAACTCATGGAAAATTCTATTCATTAAGTCCATGAATAGAGCAGGTGCATTTTTTAGACCAAAAGGCATTAATACAAATTCATAATGGCCATATCTTGTACGTAACGTGGTCTTTGAAACGTCTTATTTTTTTACCTTCAGCTGATGGTACCCCGATCTCAAGTCAATATTTGAAAAATACTGAGTTCCCTGGAGCTGATCAAACAAATCATCGATATGAGGCAAAGGATATTTGTTCTTAACAGTGATGTTATTCAAGGCTCTATAATCAATGAAAAGTCTCATTGAACCATCTTTCTTTTTAAAAAATAAAACAGGATCACCCCATGGTGATGTGCTAGGTCGAATGAATCCTTTCTCTAATAAATCATGAAATTGCTCCTTCAACTATAAAAGTTCAATTTGAGCCATTCGATAAGGGGGTTTTGAAATTGGCTTAGCATCAGGAACTAAGTCAATAGTAAACTCAACTTCCCGATCTGGTATTATTCCAGACAACTCATCAGGAAAAACATCAGGATACTCATTTACCATTGGCACATCATTAATCTGAATAGTTTCTTTATTTTCAACGGTGTGTGAAAGGTAACATTCATTTCCATCTTTTACAAGTTTCTTGGCCTCTTGATAAGTTATCAACAGCAAGGGTTCATTCTTGTACACAAACTGAAAGTCTTTCGGAAAAGAATCTTCTTTAGCTCTACAGTTAATCTTATCATGGTGAATAGAGAGCCAATCCATACCCAGGATAACATCAAACTATACTAGAGGTAGAATAATAAGGTTTTCAAGTAGTTTCTTTCCACAGATAAGGATAGGAAGATTCTTATAAATTCTTTTTGCCTCAACATTTCCCCCATGTGTTTTTACCAAAAGTTCAAGAGTCATTTCTTGAGATGGTATTCCCATTTTACTAGAAATGGTTTCAGAGATGAACGAATGTGTATACCCCGAATCAAACAACACACTGGCATAATCTGAAAAAACAAACAAAGTACCTGATACAACTTCATTTGATGGACATACATCTGCTGAAGTAGTTGTAAAGGATTTCACCACCCCTTTCTGCTTGTATTCTAACTGCTTCCCATCACCCATGCACTTTGTCGGACACTCGTTTTCATAGCGACCCATCTCATTGCACTTATAACATTTCACTAACTGTAAATGAAATTTGGTCTTACCATCACCCTGGTCTTTTACAGTGCAATCTCAAGCCTTATTTCCCATCTTACCACATCGATAGCACTTTACAGAATTTAGAAGACATTCTCCATCATGCGTTTTTCCACATTTATCACAAACAGGAAACTTAGTTTTCTTACCGTCAGACTTTTTTAAAGAATTCTTACCTTTCTCCTGCCACCTCGGTCTCTTCTTCTATTGGTTGTTATAGAACACTTGATCATCGGCAAACTCCATTTCCACCTTCTCAGCACATTGAACAAGCTTTTCATAACTTTTAACCTCACAAGAAGCTCATGCCCTTCAATATTTTTGCTTTAATCCTGAGTAAAAATGATTGATTTTACTATCAAGGTCTTGGATAAAATTTGGAGCATACATTGTCAATCGAGTGAACCTTTCTTCATAGGCAGCCACTGAGTCTTCCTCTTCCCTCAATTCCAAGAATTTCTTTTCCATCTTAAGTCGAACAGCCTTAGGAAAATACTTCTCAAGAAACATACCTTTGAATTCATCCCAGTCGAGATCATCAATCTCATCAACGTCTGTGATATTTTTAACCATCGACCACCACTGATCTGCTTCACCCTCCAAATGATAAATAGCAAGACTAACCTTTTGATTGTCTGAACACCCCATGGCATCGAAAAATATTCTCCTGTGCTTTAATCCACCCTTCAGCTAGCACAGGGTCAGATGATCCTCTGAATGATGGGGGATGTTTCCTCATGAAATGTTCCACAACTGACATATTCCTCTACAGTTGATCTGGCTGATCTCATGTATGGATACCACCGACATTTATCGCTTGAGTCAACTGCGCCATTACTACAACAAACTGTTCAGTTCCAATTCTGACCATCTCAGGATTCTGATTCGGAAGGTTATTTCTTTTTGGATACCTTCCTTGCACTGCTTCCCTGTTTCCTCTGTGGAAAACCATTCTGAACAGACATGTCTTAGATGAAGCAACATGTTAATCTTCAAATACTATATCACTTCAATTTGACCATAATAAAATATTTTTGGATAATAATTTAATATAATTCTAACTCCTAAAGTTATCTTAACCGACCTCTGATACCAACTATAAGGCCCCAGCCTTAATCCTTACATAATCTTGAGTTATTACAAGATTAGACATTGAGGATCTTTTTGGGTTTAGAGTTTTAGAAAATTAGATCATACAACTTGCATTACATTCCACATATAAACAAAGTGGTTACAAATATATATTACTCTTCCTTCCCATCAATGGAAACATATTTAAAATAAAACATGGATTCTTTATTAACGCTTCCTTGACACTATCATCATATCATGTACCTTTCAATTAAATTGTGAAAAACATTTCAAAAAAACTTGGGATGAGCATAAAAAGCTCAGTAAGGGATAATAAAATATATGGAAAGGAAACATGGGTACATATATACATAAGAATGAAATCATACTTTACCCATAAAACATAAGCACTTCAACATACCTCATCAAATCATGAATAAATCATAGAAATCATAAGACATAAAGGTAACTTGAGGCATTCATAACATTCTTACGTAGGGAGTAACCCTCTTGGTTACGTTTGGAATACCCATCACAGTATATTACCTAAATCACTTTGGAGAAACCTTAACATTACACTCCTTCACGTTAACCAATGCATTGGATTGCTATATCGGGCTCACCCACCCTTAGTTTATCATGGAACCACCCATCTTCATAATAATGCCCAAGAACCTCAACATAATCTTATCACATAAAACATGCATAAAGTAAAAATAACATTTCCACCTTTCAATCACAAGATATCAATACAACACATTGATATAAAAACATTATGAAAACCATTTTCAATACGAAAATTAATGAAAAGTAAAACATGGTATTTATTTTTCTTTTAAAAAAAAGTATGGCTTGTAGAGGAAGCCAAAACTCAAATAATGGTCACGGTGGTGGAGAAGTCGTTGTCGCCGCATACGTACGACAAAAACATTCCCTTCTGTCATTTATTAAATGCTTCATATAAAAAATATTCCTTTTGAATAAATTTAAAATTCAATGGGGTTTATACACCATAGAAAAGAAGGTTGTGTATAAAACAAAATATGCCTCAATGAAAGGAGATTGAGACGAAGTCTCATACCTCGGGTCCGACTTGACTCGATCATTCATTAATGTCCTGAATAATAAACTTGAGTTAATTTTTACTTGCATAAGAACCTTTTTCATGTTAATTATTCCTTTTATATCACTTATTTTCATGTCATGAACACTATTTAATTATTTATGTTAATAACAGTCGTTTTAACGAACATTGGTACTTGAGTCAAAAAGAAACCCTTTATAATTACAAGTTGTTCATTTATCCATTATATCCAGAATTATAATAATTATGTATATATCATATATATCCAGTATATACATGCATTTATAATATTACATAATCATTTAGAGGTATGAAATTAAATGCACCATTCGTGGAGATGGTAAGCCGTACATACGCATGAACGCTACTTTCATTTCTATTTCGTATTTTATAGAATGGAATCATAATGATATTAAGGTATATTATAATTCTAGTATAATATCATATATAATATAATAGTTCCATCTTTTATACATCCCACATATGGTATTTAACGAATCAAATCACTTTGAGGGGGCGGTAGTCCGCACTTCCTTAAATGAAGATATCGCGTTTACCCATAATGGAAACCATAAAGGTATGCCCAAAATGAGAAATAAAGAAGATTAAGGAAAACATAAACATATTATATATCATATATAAATATAGTGACATTTTAATGGCCACCTTTGAAGGTGTTAAAAAAATGTTGAACGATCATCATTTCGGGATGCATAAATTCACCATCCACGGAAACAATATGTCCTTTAACCATTAGATGTAGGTGTGTGTAATTGTAGCTTGAATCCATCTTATAACAACATCCTATTATATTGAGGATACTGGAGTTATTATAAAAGAAAATAATGAATAGAGTTTAGGGGGTTGGAGAATCAAAATCAAACAAATGGACTCAATAGAAGACATTACCTTAAAATCGGGTAACTCTCTTATATTTGAGCTCAAAGGCTTCCTTTTAAAGACTTATGACCAAAGTGAGGCTTCAACGTTTAAGAGATGGATGTGGAGAGACAAAATGGGTTGGGGATGGCCGAGCCAAAGGCTTTGGGAGTGTGGGTAAGGAGGTAGAGGTGGGGGCATTTTATAAGAGGAGAGGAGGGGCACTCTTGGAACGTAAAGAAAGGTCACTTTATTTTAAAATGGTATTCAGATTTATGAGGTCCCACATTGATGTGTTTCGAGGTTAAGGTGATAAGGGTTCGATATCCACCCATCTAATAGGTTTTGTCCATGTGTAGGTCTTTGATTTTACATTATCATTCCATTTTCATTAAATCATTAAATAATGAGGTCATCGCTGCATCATCATGATGTCATAAATAATTTAATTTATTTAAAGTCTAAAAATTATAAAAAAAATACTATAATGTAGGAACTATTTTTAGCTTTCCAATGACTATTTATAATCAAATATCTGATATTTATAACCCCATGTAAAAATTGTTTTAGTAAAACATCTCATGTTTGTGTCATTTTTACTTTTACAATAAATAAAAAGTTATTTATGTCATTTCCCAACCAAAGTGGCTCCATGGGGTCCCCATGTTGACCCATGGATTTTCTTGGTCGGCCATGAGACATCCAATGAGGGTGGGACATGTTTCAAGCTCATCCCATTTTATTAAAGCATTATTTTTACCTTAAACTACACTAATTACCTCTAATCGCGATTAAGAACTTAAGAGTTACTATTCACCAAAAAATTATTTTAATCTCATTAAACCACATTTTACTTATTAATAACAACCATGTATGTCGGATTTTTGAAATTCAAAACACAGAAGTATTAAAATTTCATTTAATCGAAAAATCAGTTTTTATAAGTACCACTTAGTGGTTTCACTATTCATAAAAAATTGAAATATTTCAGAAAAATACAAAAAATTCACCCTAAGATATATTTGATATTCAAAATTAGAAAATGAATTATATTTTACAAAATTAAAAACATATAAGTCACATTAATTAATTTAATAATTAATTCCCACTATCATGACAAATAGCATGTTTTTATGAAACAATAAGTATCAAAAGATTGACACTAGTTTAAGTCCAATTTCAAAGTGAAATTGATTCCAATGACCACCATTGGATTAAATGGTAAAAATATATTCTAATTTCACTTCAAAACCAATTCAAAATATAATCTAATCATATAAATAAATTAGATTATAAAGTATTTTTGATGTAAAATGCAATATTTTTCACTATTCATAAAAAAATGAACATTGTCTGAAAAATACCAAAAATTCACACAAAGTAAATTTTGGTGTCCCAATCATAATGATTAAGTTTATTTTGACAATCATAACTTATAAAATTGTCAAAAGATATATTTAAAAATGGTTTTCCATTAAAAGGCAGTAAAACAATCTTTTAAGAATATTAGTGTATTACATTCATAAGATTGTATTTATTTACATTTTAAGCCTCTAAAACACTATCTTAATCATTAATAGACACAGATAAAAATATCTATAGTTCATTACTTACTTGGGATGTTACAGATGAGGTCCTGAACAAAGAGTCAGAACCATTTTGGGGATTCCACTGTTTGACTTTTTTTGGTTTTTTTCACTTTAGAACTATTTATCATGACATACCATGTTTACTGTAGATTGTGGATTTTACCCAGTTTGGGAGGATTTAGTGATACATGTTTATGGATCATTATATTTTTATCCTCTATTTACTCTTGTGTTCTGATATGGATTACTCTCTTAAAGAGGTTAAAATATCCCCATGTTACTCATATTTACCCAAACTTATATTCATCAACCTATATACTACGAGGAGGCACATTTGAGGACTTTTGGTGACTCAGCATAAGGACCTGTTAGTGGAATCCATGATGGTGGTTTTTTAATATGGTATCAAAGAAGATATTTTTAGTTATATAATATTTGTAAATGTTATATGGGATGTTTATAGAGTGTCCGACCTCAATATTGAGATCATTATTTGGAGTAGATAACCCATGTATGAGGTAAATAGAAAAGTGATTCGGGGTCAGAATTTTGGTTCTTATTGTGAATTGTTACATTTAATGATATTTCTCCATTGGTTGATTCATTAGTTTTGTGGTGAGATAATTTTACGATATTTTTCTCATAACGGTGAGGGCATGAGGATGTGAATTCTTTTACCATTATAGGAACCTACGCATTTAAGTTAAATAAAACATGGTAGAAACACAAATGAGGTGTGTATGGGGTATGAAAGAAATAATCCATTAAATTTCATGGAAAATATTAAAAAAATCGTGTATAATAAAATGATGGAAAAGAAGAATTGGAAAAAATTAGGAATAATAGTTAAATAATGCAGTATAATAAAAGTCAAAATATGTTGAAATGTATGATGTAACAAGCTATATAATGAAATATGAGGCTATAGAAAAAGGTTTACTTCATATGTATAGAAATATTTTTGAGAAGGTACCTAATATAAGGATTGGGAAAAAGGGAGTTAGTTACCCTGTGTTAACCATGAGACATGGTAGGGTTGGTCTAGGGTAGTGTTTTTATGTGATAACATATTCCTTGATAGAATATGTGTAATGTTTTTATATGGATAGTGGATATATGTATTTATAAACTATATGAAATTAATTTTTTATGCATTCTAAAGCACATTTTTGGCCTTGTAGAGAAATTCCAGTAAGGGAATGAGTTTCAATTTGGAGAAAAAGAGAAGTTGATGTGGATGATCGTCCAATATAGGATCAATAGAATCTAGTGATACAAGATGGTAGAGATGAATAGTTCAACAAGATCATTCTCCCATTATCAAAATTATGGAACAGGACCCTGGTTGGGTCATGACGTGCATTTTGAGCTGACTAGGGAGTTTCACCAGAGCTCCATCCAAACAGTACAAGATAAGGCTGTCCAGAGGAAGATGGGTTCTCTATAGAGTCCATTGAGAGGTTTCTACATCATTTAGAGACTCGTGATGGGAAGATTATAAATATATACAACTACATCCATAGTGGCAAGGTGATGCATTGATGGGATATCATGGTATAGACCAAACAAGATGAAGGGATGTTATGAAAAGGCATTCAAGAAATTTTCCAAGAGAATTTTAATCTAGAGACATTGAGTATATACAATGCCACATACATTACGAATTTTACCTAATGGGTGATATCAGTAATGGATTATTCTATTTGTCTCATGGATCTACAATGTTTCTTTCCTGCGTTGGAAAAAGATGAGACAGTTATATAAAAATGTTTCCATTATATTCTAAGACACATGATCAGGCCTCTAAAAAATATATTCCACTTCAAAATGTTTACAGATGTAGAGGATCAAGAATTTATCTGAGAAGAGAACCTGAAGAAGGATTCAGGTAGAAGAATTGTGGTGCCAATTTTTCTGGCGATTGGTGCAGCGCCTGAGGGTATGATGCATCATTTTGGGAGTTTCCATCTGGGTGTATGTTCCAAGAGTAGTACGAATAAATGGTTGGACTATCATGGTGGAGATCAGAGGTTCTGTTAATAGAGTGGATGACTGGGACACATGCACATTCAGTCTCCCTAACCACCGGTTTAGTGCCGAGCATGCGAAAAAATGTGGCATGGGTTCTGCTAGAACACTTGATAAATCAGCATGGATGAAGCTCTGAGGCACTACCCTATGTGGAAATGGGTTATCCACATCGTATCAGGTAGACAGTTGGAGTTTTACTATCCATATTGGTTGAGGTGGTGGATTAGGAACTTTGTGGAAAGATCATTCATACTAGTATGGTAGTGTTGTTCTATTAACTCAGGCCTGAGGTTAGGGTAGAGGGTTAGGGAAGCATTATGTTGTTCAATATATACTAGGAGGATTAATTGTGGGACCATATAATGTTAAGGATTCTATTATTTTGTCTTCTACCCTTTTTTGTGTCCTATTTTTCATAGGTTCCACAAACGCATTTATTTATAATCATTTGTGTTGAACCCCAAACATTTTATGGTATGTTTTTGTTAAATACATTCTATTCATTGCTGTTTTCCATTGAACCAACACTATGTTATTTAGGAGATAGTCAAAATCAAGTCATTAAATATGAATTTTCCACTTCTATGTTTTGAATTCTGAAAAATGGTCATCTTGAGTTGAGATCAGTACGTCATTTGGAGTCTTATAGAACAATCATAATTTTTTAGAGAATAGTAACATACCATTATGACTAGTAATATGAATAAAAATATAACAATTATTAATAGTAAATGATAATATTATTTTATTTTCCTATGGAAATAAGATAATGAGATCTTAATTAGTTTTTGATTGAGAAATAAAACAAATTGCACTTTAAGATTGTTATTTTTTGAATTAAATAAGAATTTATTTAAAAATTAAATTAATAATATTTCAAAAATTATTTTGAAATAATGGATTTCACTCTATAATTCTACAAGTCGAAAAAATGGTTAGGGTGAATTTTGTGAATTTTTTAAATCATTTTATTTTTTCAGTGAATAGAAAAAAAATACAGTTTTTAGTTTCGTTGTGTTTATGACATCATTAATGATGTAATAATGATGTCATAAATCTGGTCGACTTGTGTATAGTTAAATATGTTGTGAGGTGTCCTAAGTGGCTTTAACCACTGGAAAATACCAAGGGAAAGCCCTTGGTTTTGAAAATAACTCCCCAGAGGTGTCCCTTTGAAATTTTTTAAATAATCCCTCAATTTTCTTATAAATACCAACTCTTCCCTTCATTGAATTCATTACCAAATCTCATTAAATGAATATCTAGAATACATACCTTAATATTAGTCATCCCATGTTTTCCTCAAGCTCCCAAGGTCCCAACATTCATGTTCTAAGGGTTATTCTACAAGGTATGAAAATTCTAAATTTCATTCTTTTTTCCTTTCATGTTCTCTTTTATGTGGTATATATTTCAAGTTTCCATACCATGTTCTTATTTTTATTCTTATTCTTGATCTAATCTATATTGTGATTTGTTTCTGGATATGTGACCCTTGTCCCCTCTATTTTAAATATTTTTTGAAAACCATGTTGCGTAGCCATTAGGCTGCAAAATATTTATAAGCGATTTCAAAATTATTCATTTATTTTGAGTTCTTTATTTATTTATTCTTCATCTCATATTACCCAAGAGGAATGAAATCTTCAGAATATTATATATTCTAGATTTTCTAATGTTCATGAGAAATTAAACATAAATCTTCTTCTTTTCCCCCACTTTTTCAAGTAATTAAAAACATTGTCCGTGATGTGTCGAATTACCGACATCGTAGACGATGCGATTTCAATTTTCATTAATTCATTAAATTCATGTCATGAAACCATTTATATGGTGGAACCAGGTTATAATATATGTTTTAGGACTCACCCATGGTTCTATAATTCTTTGTTACTCATGGTTCAAACTTATAAAACAAAATGAGGTTATTATTATCAAAGAACCACTAAAATGATCTAAACAAACATCATTAATGTTTTAACTAATGAATCATCATCATGATATATAACCCAAAATCATTATAAGATAATTTATATCTCCATAATTTCGTTAATAATATTTATCAACAATTATTTATGTTTATCCATTTTTCAAATGAACTTCCATTCCTGGAAACAAGTAACAAACTATGAAAATCAAGGGAGAAAATGCTTCCAAACCATGAAAATTGAACCAATTGAACCCATAGAAAGGGCCATGAATGAACATATTAAGGTTATAATAAATCGATTTAATGTATATGAGGTTATGTAAATATTAATAAATGATGATAAATTTGATTATTCAGGTAATTAAAACAAATGAAGAACACACTCGAGCAAAAGGTAAGAGATCCTCTCTCTCACTTTTGTCCAAGAATCTCCCCTATGTTTTGCGTTTAATAATCTTTATGTGGTGTACCTACTGCCCATTTGAGATCAATTTTCATTTAAAATTATGTATATATTAAATATGCATAATCTCATATCATGGATATGTTTGTTGTCTATGTTGTATACCATTTTATATATGGTGTTTATTTAGAAATTTATTTTAATTATGGAAGTATTGATAAATATGTATACTCTAGTCTATAGGGATATTGATAAGGAATATTTCTCTTGTACTGAATCAATGTATAAATAATTATTTGTACATACAGTGGAGGGTGGGGCCCTCTATATCCCCTCGATTCATCGATAGGTCAAATGAGACAAAACAGTTTGGCGACAAACCTTTCGAGTTTGTTTCCAAAAAATCGGATGGGTTTCAGCCCATAGAACTAATCTGTTTTGACGGTATTATGGTTTCAAGTGCTAGATACATGATGTTCAGTTAATAATCATTCTCTTTATTCATCCACAGTTATTGTCATTATCCATGAGATTTTCACTATGACAAAATCTATGGATGCAGTTTCATTATTATTTTATTAATGGAATTAGTTATTCATTTATTAAGTATGTCATTTTGATTATGTCCGATTGTTTGTGTTTCACTGATTATTTTACTCATGCGTCCATTATTTTTAACCCTTACTAAGTGTTTGATCTCACCCCTTTCATTGTCTACCTTCGACAGGTGATGAAGAAAAGGTCTTCTTTTGAGTTCCTGTGGATCCAATTTTGGGTTTTTTGTTATGTATGGTATTTTGTAACCTTTTCCAATGTAATTTGAGTTAAATATATATATCTAGTTTCTTCAGGACTACTAAAATGATCATTCCATTGGGATTTTTATTCCTTCTAACCATTCCAATATCACATGTTTACACTGGCTCCAGCCTAGTGGGGTTGGGGTGTTACAGTTGGTATCAAAGGATGTTTAGTAGAAAACAGGGAAACTAGAGTAGGAAATGTATAGTAGGGAACAACCCTCTAAGGTAGTATCTGAGGATTAATATACCTAAACGTCCTGGTATTTTGGAAAGGAATGGATTATGTAGATATTTTAAGCAATACGTCCCTGTCCGGATATGAGTAGTTAGAGGCAGCTCAGGAATAGATGTATCTAGGGGTAAAACATGAAAACACCGCTTTGACCTAGAAACGAACGGGAACTAGTGCACGAAAACGGGCCTTGCAGCACTCTTGGTTATGACACTCCTGGGGTATATTCTAAGTATAATTCATATTTTCTTTTCGAGCCATTATGAAGAAGTTAATGTAAATTTTTCCTTAGACGAACATTGTTTATAAGATTAACTATGCATAGAATTTCAATCTATGTTGAGTGGTTTTCTATTTGAGATTCATAAACTAATCTAGTCTATCCCATTTTATAGAAATAGAGTCTAATGGATGAAGGGGAATCACTACTCGTGGGAAAGCTAAGGATGTCCCTACTGAGCAAGTCAACACAGTCAACGTTGGAGCAGATAAGATCATTACCATATTGAGACAACTTACTCAACTTGTAACAAAAAACCATTAAACACCTGTTTTGGATAATTTCATGCGACTAATTCCCCCATAGTTCAGTAGAAAATCTAATCCAATGGTTGATGAGCAATGGATCAATTCCCTTGAAAAGATACACATGGTGTTAAGATGCAATGAAAATGAAAAGGTAGTACTGGCAGTATATTGTCTCAAGGGTGACGCAGATCAATGGTGGTACCTGATTCAAAATACCAAGGATGATAAAGATATAAAGGATATGGAATGGAGGACTTTTAAGGACATATTCATCAAAAAAACATTTCCCTTGTGTGTAACGAACTGAAATGAAGAAGAAATTCATTGGCCTGAAACAAAGGGAAGAAGACAGTGTTGCAGAGTATGAGGCTACCTTCACAAGGCAAGACAGGTATGCCGTGGATTATGTTCGTGACTCACCAGACAAGGTTGATCATTTCTATGAAGGTCATAAGCCATGTCTTCGAAGGGCACTGGCTTCTAAATCATTTTCATCATATGATGAAATTGTATCAAGTCCCATCAAAAGATAATAACAATTAGCTATATCATTTTTTTAATGGAAAATAATATAAAAAGGGATATTCTAATAAAAAAGGAAAAGGAGAAGCACCAAAGAAGATAAAAGGAATAAATAGATTCCCATTATGCTTGAACTGTGGTAGGAATAATCCTGGGAAATGCCTAAAAAGCAAGGGAGTCTACTATAATTGCCGAGAAAAGGGTCATCGATCTTATGAATTCATGGGGAAGAAAAAATTCAATGTTGTTCAACACTACAATTGCAGAGAGATGAGACACTATGAAAATGAGTGTCCTAAGCACCTAGGAAACATTCCTTAGAAAAGTCCATGAGATCAAGGGAGAGCCTATGAGATTATAACCATGAAGGTTGATGTTCCTTGTGATGTGGTGACATGTACTTTAATTGTTTCCTCAAACATAGCCAATACCTTATTAGATTCTGGATCATCGCATTCATTTATATCCTCTTAGTTTTCCAATAAAATTAGATATGTCCAATTTGATATAAGAAAGGATTTTTCAGTCAAAACTCTTATGGATTGTATCATTCCAACGAAGGGATGTCGACTAGTCCCCCTCCAAACAACAAAACATTCTTTATTTTCTACCCTTATCCTCATACCCATTACTGAATTTGAAATAACTCTCAGTATAGATTGGATATCAAATTATGATGTCATGATTTATTGCAAGAAAAATTAATTTACTGATTTTGAAAATGGTGTAGAATCTCTTATCGTTAGAGCGAATACTTCACCATCTGATTTTTATCTAGGCCCACCCCTAGTAGCTCTATTAAATGAAATTATTGGAGAGGAAGATAACCCAATATCTCTGGGTGTGGAAATAAATATTAAAATTCAGGATGTGAATATAGTGAACGAATACAGTTGTAAAGACCCGGAAATTTCACGGGAAATTTTTTTCCTAAATTTTCTTTGGAATTTTTCAAGAACGCAGTTTCTGACGGCGCCTGATTCCGAGGCCCGGTGTGCCCAGAATCCATTTCCGAAGTTTGGATCGGGTACGTTCAGTGAACGAACAAGCGGGTTTTTTAACTTTTGAACCGGTGCTCGGAATCGAATTCCGAGGGCACCGACGAACTCGCAACGCCGGTATTTGCTTAAAGAGACTTTTTCCACAGTTGCGTTTAATCGAGAGCGGAAGTTTGTTTTTGGGTTTTCTTTAAATAAGAGTAATAATAAAATAACGTGTCATGCACTTTATTTTATTTCAGCCACCATTGGGAGTGTGGTGGTTGAAACCTCCTCAGGGAGGTTGGAGGTGGGGACACCACACCTTAACCTCCCTTGAGAGGTTATGGTGGTGGGGCCCACCCGAACTAAACCTCCCATGGGTGGTTTATTATGGTAGGGACCACACGAGGCTTAACCCCCCTATTAATGGGAGGAGAGGAAACCTCTCAACTCTCCATCATTAATGAGGGAGAGCCTCTTTATTCTTCAACTCCCCATTAAATTGGGAGAAACTCCATGCACCCTCCCCTCTTAAGTGGTGCCAACGGACCTCATAAATTTCTTCAAAGCAATTTATTTCACCCGACCCCTTTTTTTTTAAAAACGTTATGTAACCACAATGGTTACATACCTCTCCCCCTCTCGTATATATAGGGATCTTGGGAGAGGGTTTGCGGACAGCTTCACCATGCGACGGAGCGCTAGTAAAATACCGCGATGCCCAACACTTGGGAAGAAGCTTATCTTCGCGAATGAAGAACACACCACCTCTGACGAAGAATGCTCGTTTTCCTTCCACAGAATTTCTCCCCTTCCGTAGCGAGACTCTTCAACGGATCTTCTTCTTCCCCTTCTTTGTCAATGGATAGACGAACAAGCTCAAAAGCGGAATCAGGTAGCAACCGACGACTGCTTCGCCTTCCCTCGAGTCAGACGAACGCTGACGTCCCCCTTCGACGTCGTCATCCTCGCGATGCCATACCACGACGAACCTCGAACGACGACGCCTCCTTCTGATCGGCTTATACCCAAGGTAGGGGTTTGTATTCAATTATTTATATTTGTTCGAGATTTCCGACATGATGATCTTCGTGGTTAAAAACCATTTGTTATCAAATCTGAACTTTGTGGTTTGAAACCAAATGATAACGAATAACGTGAGGGGGGCTGGACCGGGCGAACATGGCCGACCCTCCTCATTTTTTCTTTATGGTTGGTACGAGGAAGCGTGGTGCAGTCGCACCACGCGGTTTGATGCGGTAGATATGCGAGGCGCCGTCGCGCCGCGCCATGGAAATGAATTCAAGGATGCGACGCCGTCGTGCCGCGTCGAAGAAAACCGAAGACATCCGCGGACGGAGTCAGGCCATGGCGAAGGGGCGCGGTGCCAACGCACCGTGCCAGAGAACCACGAAGACGGCGCGTTTCGTTTTTGACGTGCGAATTGACGGGCGATGACAAACGAGGCCGCAAGGTAATTGTGAGGCCTCCACACTGAAGTTCGGGTCCCGAGAGGACCATAGGCGAAGACGGCAGGAGAAACGGACCACCGAAGCGCGTCCAGTGGTCCGCGGAAGGCGGCGGTGGCGCGCCGCCGGAAGGGAGGTGGTCGGCGGTTCGCCGCCGGCCTCAATTAGCGGCTGGCGGGGGACACCCCGCTCTGCGTTTCAGCTCGGCCACGCTGGCCGAGCCGCGGCCGGCCGGTCGGACCGGACCGAGCCGGGCCGAGCCGGACCGAGCAGGGCCGGGCCGGGCCGGGCCTAGCCAGGTCGGACCCGGGTCGGGTCGACCCTGTTCGGGTTGACCCGGTTCGGCCGACCCCCGTTTTCGGACCACATTCGGTCAAAAGCCTGTAACATCAGCTACGTTCCTCCAAACGACTCGCCTTCAGTGGAAACGCGATCCTTGGATCGAGACGGTCGTTTCGGTATATCGCACTCAAGGTTTCGGAATACTTTGGGTTCGACCGGGTTGGTTCGGATACGAAACCAACCGGGCCCTCGGAGCGGAAACGCTCGTAACGTGAGTTCCGGACGTCCGATTGACATGCCGTCAATTTTGATGGATTTCTATATGTGATAAGAATATTTTGGCGTACTCCGCTCGAGGTTTGGATGTCGTCGGAGTGCGGTCGGGTTGGTTTGCTCACAAAACCAAACGGGCCCCTGGAACGAAAAAGCCAATAACTCACAGACCGGGCGTCTGATAGTCGTGCCGTCTGTTCCGTTGAATTCCTCTTGATGAGACGGAACTTTTTGCATACTTCGCCCGAGTTTTGGTTGCAGGTGAGATACGGCCGGGTTGGATTGTACCCGAAATCCAACCGGGCCCCTGGAACGGAAAAGATGATATCTTTCAGACCGGACATCCGTTTGACGAACCGTCAGCGGCGTTGGTGATCATGTTGAGAAACGGTCCCTATGAGCATACCCTATGAGAGTTCGGGGTACATTTGAGTTACGGTCGGGTTGGTTTGCTCACGAAACCAACCGGGCCCCTGGAACGAAAAAGAAAATAACTCACAGACCGGGCGTCCGATAATCGCGCCGTCTGTTCCGTTGAATTCCTCTTGATGAGACGGAACTTTTGGCATAATTCTCCCGTGTTTTGGATGCAGTTGAGATACGGCCGGGATGGATTGTACCTGAAATCCAACCGGGCCCCTGGAACGGAAAAGCTGATATCTTTCAGACCAGACGTTCGTTTGACGAACCGTCAGCGGCGTTGATGATCACATTGAGAAACGGTCCCTATGAGCATACCCTATGAGAGTTCAGGGTACATTTGAGTTACGGCTGGGTTGGTTCGCACACGAAACCAACTGGGCCCCTGGGACGAAAAGGCTAGTAACTCACAGACCGGGCGTCGGATTGATGCGCCGTCTGTTGCGTTGAGACTCCTATGACGAGTCGGTCCTTTGAGATACTTCTTCTTGAGACTTTGAGATACATGGAGTATCGACCTGTAGCTCATGGAGTAGACCCTCCCAAAGACGAGCGTGCAGAGTACGGAGACTGTGTAGCCGACTGAGACCTGACAACTGCTTGACCGACTCGACTTGGAGTGAGTCGACTAGCCCAGTGGACGGAGCACTACTTTGTTTGGGTGCAGAACCATGGCGGACAGAGCACTACCTATGTGACAGTGCAGACACGCGGTACTCGTCCGGAGAGTACCTCAGCAGGCTACTAGGGGGTGTGCACTATTGTTTTTGGGTGACATACCTCGGCGGGAAGCACTACTGTGTCTGGGTGGCTGACCTGCGGTACTCGACAGGAGCAGTACCTCAGCAGGCTTAGGTTAGTGAGCAGTAACTCGGAGTCGTGACAGAACCACTCTACACTCCAGAGACGTAGTTCTTCAGCAATTACATTTTCGATAATGAAAATCTTGGTTTGAGCTGAGACTTTTGACCTTTGTGTTTACCTCATAATTGATATGGGTCATTTGTTAACTTAGGTATATGTATGGGCATATACCTGGGTAGTGGTTATCAGTTGATTTTATGATCCTTGTGTTTCCTCATGTTTGAGATGGGTTACTTGATATCTTAGGCATATGTATGGGCATATACCTAAGTAGAGGTTATCTGTTGAGATCTTATTTGTGGTTATCCTTGTTGGTTTAGTGAGACCATGAGGGTCTCGGGGTCCCTACTGAGTATCGTTATACTCACCCCTACACGGGCTATGCCCGCACCTCGTTGTGTTGGTTACAGACGACAGGCAGTGCTGACGGAGGCCGAGTGTTTGAGGACTGGATGGTACCCAGAGGTGGACTACAGGACGAGTGAGTACCCGGAGGTGGACTACACGACGAGTCAGTACATGGAGGAGGTTGACGGACGGGATCATGGAGGAGGCTATCTGTACCTACCCTTCAGGTAGGATCTGTGGTGGACGATCAGGAGCTGCGCCATCTGTACCTACCCTACAAGTAGGATACGAGGAGGAGGACGCAGGAGCCGCTTCCGTCCTTCCAGCTGTTATCTTTTCTGTTGTACTTGTTCAATTGTAGTTGTACTTCCTTTTGGGTTTGTATTCTGGCCCATTTTCATTTCAGCACTTCTCTTGTACTTAGTGTTTACTTTTTTTCCGCTTGCTTACTCTTTGGTTCTTGTTTTCTTTTATAAAGGCAATGCCTTCCCAGTTATAAGGATTTACGCCTTTGGTGATAGTCGCCAGCCCCTGGCCTATGGAAGGCGGGCTTGGGGTAGTCACTGCACGGGCCCCGAGGACGGGTCATGACAAATCGGTATCAGAGGAGTCAGTTCTACCACAGAACTTATAACTCTGACTTTTTCTTTATGTGAAGCAATACTGTTAAGGGTACCGAGTGTGGTTTTTAGTTCAGGGAGTCCAGTGTTGGTGCGGGCGGCCGACGTATCCATACACCAGGACCCTGACAACTGATTTCCGGCTTTGTGCACGAAAACACTGATTGTGTGTGTGTTTTCAAGGGTTTTTTCCCCTTAAAATAGCTCGAACCAGGTCAGCTCACCGGGTATAATCGTTTGACCATGTCATGTTGTTTCTTTCAGGATGCCTTTTCTCGGACGACCAGCTAGAGCCCAGAGGGACATGTGTACTGACAGCTTGCCGAGCGACGAGGCTTCGGTACAGGGCCCTCTTGCAGTTGAGGCAACAGCGGAGGCACCACCGGTACTACCATACGTTGGGCCACCGATGCCAACAGTCCCAGCAGTAGGCGATGCACGCCACATGAGTGCGTTGCACGGGTTCCAGCGCCAGAGGCCACCCAGGTTCCGGGGAGAGATGGACCCGTTGGCAGTTGAGGATTGGCTGGAGGCTGTGGTGAGAGTCTTCAGGCTAGTGGGGACGCCGGCAGACCTCATGGTGATCTTTGTTACTAGCCTTCTTCAAGCAGCAGCAGGCAGGTGGTGGAGCCACTTGTTCCAATTTTGTGACGGGATGGACTTCACATGGGAAGACATTGAGACCTTATTCAAGGTGGAGTTTGTGCCAATAGCTCTACACCCCGAGCGTGTACAGGAACTTCTGCCTTTGCCGCAGGATTTTCGATCAGTATCCGATTCATCTGTGGGCAGTAGACAGATGATGCAGAGGTCCTGGAGAACCAGACCAGCAGTTGGTTGATCTCGGGATTTAGGACCGGTGGTGCGGGGCACCCAGGGTGGGGTCAGAGCTAGGTGTGCCAGAAACAGGTTGTGTTACTCCTACGGCGGAAAGGGTCACCTGGCACGTGATTGTCCAACTCCTCGTACAGTTTATCCGCAGGCATTGGAAGAGCCACCGAGGCAGAAACAGTGATGAGTGCTTGAGCAACATTTGAGTAGTGGACAAGGAAGTAGAGCTCCGGGAGCATGTGGACAGGAGAGGAACTAGTGGATATGTCTTTTTTACTTCTAGTTCCATGTTGCTGTTGTATTTGTGTCTTTTTATTATGAGCTGCAATAATAAAAAGACACTTATCTTTGTTTTCTTTTCTGTCCTTTTGTTTGGTTGATACTGAGTGGTCCCGGTTAAAACTGTTGAATTGACCCTCACATTTGAGATTTCTACTGTAGGAGACCCAGTGACCTCACACTGATGCCGATAGTGTGACTCGACCCTTGGAGGCGAGAGTGACAGTTGGATCTCTTGGTAGTTACGTTGAGGTCTTAGGACGTCATCCATGGCATGAATGCATCATTCATGTTGGGATTGACTGTATTAGGCAACGAATGTGGTTCATCCAGGGGATGAGACCGGATTTCTTTTATCGGTAAAGAAGAAATCATAGCAGCTCTTGTGATACTAAAGAAGGTCCAGGTCATCCAAGAGCGGATGAAGACTGCACAGTGCAGTAAGAAAAAGGAAACTGATGCCAATCTTAGAGACTCGGGCGTGTTAAATGTTTCAAGAAGTGGAAGCTTTAATGATAGAAGAGTCTGCGAAGCAGCAGACGTGGAGGCAGATCTAGGAGAGAAGTATAAGGTGGTGTACATCTTAACATGCTACAACCACCCGCCTTAGTTATCCCTGCCAGGATCAGGGAGCTAGAGGTCGAAGGAAGAGTGCGGCTACATGCGGTCAAGGAGTGTGACCCAATGGCTCTAAAAATGATTCAATGGATAGTATGTGTCCACTACTAGATGTTTTAGTAACAGACGTCGATATGAATCATTCATCACTTTCACAAATCTTGTCCCAGACCTAGAGTTTCCGGTAAGCCGTGGACTTGACCCTCACTTCTGGAGATACCCTGGAAGGAGACTCGATAATCACACTTACGCCGACGGTGTGGTCAGACCCTTGAGGTGAGAGTTCCGGTTGGAATCTCTTGGTGGCAGCGTCGAGGCCTTACAACGTTAGTTTGAGTATGGAATGGGCAATAACTGTTCATACTCAAATTGACGGTTTTAGGCAAACGTCGGGATGGGTTTTCTTTGGTCGGTGAAAAGGAAACCCCAGGCAGCACGGGATAAACTCTTTCACAGGAGGGTGCGACCGATCACTCTTGAGTCAGTCAACCGTACCCTCGTGGTAGCAGTCTTTTGAATTTCAGTTCTAATAGAAAATGGTGACATCTGGAGTTCGAGGATGACGATCACGTCCTTATATGGGTCTCACCTCGACGAGGTTTAAGGAGATGTGGCCAAGGCGGCAAGTTATCTCTGAGGTTCAACGGACCTTTCTAGGTCCTCAGCTGGGTAGGCGGGGTGGTTTACCACTTGAACCATCCACCTTAGTTGCACCATATAACGACCCATACTTTACATACATTTTTAATACTTCAAAATTGAAGCACACTTATTACAACATATGACAAAACCACAAAGGACCATATAGGTATAGTGTCTTTAGAAACTGGGAAACATAAACAACTGGTTCATAAATCTTCTACAGTGTCTCCCATTTATTTCATCATATCTAGGGTCCCTTTTAGCATATTCTACTTAATATCCATCTTCCTGACCTGGGGAGAAGAAAACATAAAAGGGTGAGCTCAAATGCTCAGCAAGGGAAAATAAAGGAAATAAAAATCATATCATATCTTTTTGAAAATCATAACCTGCAAAAGAGATCATAAAATCTTAACATGGAGTAAATCATAGAAGTGAAAATGAGATCCCCATAATCATAACATGAAACTTGAAACATTGTGGCATGCACACATAATCATGGAAAATCATTTCTTGTTAGTCATGACTCATTGCCAAGACTATCTTAGTGGATAGAGTCCCTTTCTGAACCAAGTCACCCTCCTTCCAGTCCTGTTTCACTGTACCGGTATAACCTACCGTTCCAGCCATGTCTATCTCATGAGATATAAAATCTTTACCCAATGCATTGGAGGGAGATATAGGTCCCACCCATCTTATAATGAATCCTTTCTTATGTGTGCCACATAATCATAAAACATACATCATCGCATAACACATGTAACAAAAATGGGATTCTTGAAACATCATGACATCATAAATCAATTCATATAAGATAAATGAATTCATAAATATAATTCCATCACAACATGATCAAATCAATGTAATAATAGGGATAAAAACAGAACCCTTTATTATCTTAGATGGAAAATAATTTTGATAAAACACTTGAACTCCATTCTTGAGGAAAATATCCTTTCTTCTTCAAAAACATTTTTCCTTTCATAACATGTAATAAAACATTAAAATAAAAGAAGTTGATTAAAAATAAACTTGAAAACTTCTAAAGGAAGCTTCTTGGAAATAATGTTTTAAAAATCCATTCATCCCGTATAAGTTAAAAAAAACATTCTTCGTACTTTTGTCGGAAAAGTCAAAAAGTACCTCGTATGAAAAAAACGACAAAAGATTCCTTTCATATTCTTTACTAAAAACTCACCGATGGGTAAAATTGGATTTAAACTATTCTAAGTGGATGGAAACAATATTAAATATTGAGGGAACATGGATGTGGATGATAAAATACACCCCAGTAAATACCAAAGTATAAACAATCTCGGATAAAAATGAGATTGTAATATTTCCCCTTACCTTAGGTCCGATTTGCTTTTTACGTGTCCGAAGCTCCTGTATAATGGTTTAAATAATGTTATTGACTTATTCCAGAATCATAAATATTGATATGATATCATATATGGTCATATTATTAGCTTCCTGTTAGTAATATTTCATTGTTACTTGTTACTCGGGTCTTTATTGCCTTTTGTTCTTATGCGCGTTTTGCCGAATACATTCTTATTCTTCTTTTAAGGTTATTGATACCTTATATCCAGAATGGTATTAGTGTAACATATATCATATTTATTCATTCAATTAATTTATATAATTACTATGTAATGATGATCATGTAGAACGAGTCGCATCACATCATGGAGACGGTATTCCGTACGTACGCACGAGTGATGATGTCGTTCCTATGATCGTGGAACTGTATTGGAGTATATATATATTATTTCAGAATCATTATTACTTTATAATAATCATAAATAGTTACTAATTACAACATTATACCCATCCTTGTAAAGTGATGGTGGAAAAATAGATTACACCACAGCGTGGAGACGGTATTCCGTACGTACGCACACGTGGTGATTTCATTTTTCCGTAGGATGGATAGAAGGTGAATTAGGGTTGTTTCATATTTATAATAACATATCAGTATGTAAGTAATAATTATGTTATTACTTTATCCTGAAACAACTAAAGAAGAAGAAGTTGAAGAAGAAAGAAATTGAAAAGATCGGTAATCGATATTACCTCTTCTTTGAAACGCCTCTTTGAATCCTCCACTTAGGGAACTAAGATTGGTCTTTGAAGGAGACCAGGACCTCTAGGATTATTCTAGGGAAGTGTAGAGGAGAAAATGGAAGGGGTTGGCAGAGCATGAGTGATCAAATTGGTGTGAGGTGGAGGGGGAGGAGGTTCCCTTTTATAAGGGAGGAGAGGGGCACCTTAGGAATATCTCATAATATTATTTTATATTAAAGTCAAAATCGGTTTATAATGGTTCCAAAGGGTCTTATTTCGAAGATAAAGTGGGGATGGGTCGAAATCATATCAACCAATATGATTTAGACAAGTTTAGGGTATTATTTTAACGTTATCAATTAGATTTAACTCTATGTTAAATAATTTAACTTTTACCGTGTCTTTTTGTTTTCTTTCACTATATGGTTAATACACTTACTATAACATGCCAAACAAACCCCAAATTGTGTATTATTAATATATATATCCTTATCTAAGTTATTTGGCCGATCCTTAGATATTTAGGAATAAAATAACAATTAATAATATAATATTTGATTAAAAACTATTCTGTGTCAATTTTGACACTATTTGATATATGATTTTTGTGAAAGTCATAACAGAATTATATGTTCGAAACAAGTTGATTAAATCAATATTAATATATCATAGTAACCTAAAAAATTAGTGGAATTCATAAAAAGTCTCAAATTACATTTATTTTGGTGTTTATAACATCAATTATGTCAATATTTCATTAATAAGATAATTACTGCATCATCATTGTGTCATAAATAAATTAAATTATATAATGTCTAAAAATTACAAATAAAATACCATTATGTAGGAAATATTTTTATCTTTCTAATTAATATTTATAGTCGAATTTATCTTATGTATAACACCATATTAAAAATTATTTACTTATTAAACTTTGATTTTAACTATTTTAACCCTTCTTTAAATAAATTAATAATAAAAGTCCTAATCTAATCCAAGTGGGCCTAAATGGTCATATTTTATTCCTAAGTTTGTTTTTGGTCGAATTACACTTGTCCAATAGAATTAGGACATGTGTTAGGGTAATAGTAATATCATATTTACCCTTAGTTACCCTATTTACTATTAACCGCAGTAAAAAAAGTAAAAAGTTACTATTCACCAAAAAATTATTTTTATCTCATTGAACCACATTTTACTTACTAATATCAACCGTGTCTATCGAATTTTTGAAATTCCATTCACAGAAGTGGTAAAATTAAGTTTTATGCAAAATTCAGTTTTTAACCTACCACTTAGTGGTTTCACTATTCATCAAAAATTGAAAGTTTTCAGAAAAATACCAAAATTTCACCCTAGGCTAATTTCGATATTCTGAGTCCAAAAATGAAGCCCATTTTGAAAAATAAAATTTATAAAATTTCAAAAAGTGGTTATTACTATTCATAACGGCTAGTTTTAATAGCATATTGTTGTTTAGTGAAACTCGGTATTGCGTACAACGCAAGCTATCGAGGAAGGTCGCGATTGTGTGAAAAGCAAGACAAGCAACTGTTGTGTAGAAAAAGATTACTTTGATGATTTATATAACATAAAAGTCTCAGGTGTTACATTCAACCCCCATTAAAAAGAATTTTGCCCTCGAAATTCGTCACAAACAAATGAGGATACTTCTCCCTCATCATATCCTCAAGATCCCATGTAGCTTCTTCAAGTTGGTGTTTCCTCTATAAAACATTCACCGATCGAGTGGTCTTATTTCGTAGGACTTTTTCGCTATGATCCAGAATCTCTATCGGTTGTTCTTCATAAGAAAGATCTTGCTCTAGCGGTACAACTTCTGAGCTGAGTACATGTGAAGGATCAGGTATGTACTTTCTCAGGAGAGATACATGGAACACATCGTGAACTTGAGAGAGATTCGGTGGAAGTGCCAATCGGTAAGCTACCTTTCCAACCTGATCCAGTATTTCAAAAGGACCGATATATATAGGGCTCAACTTCCCCTTCTTTCCAAATCTCATAACCCTCTTCTAGGGAGATATTCGTAAGAACACTTTATCACCCACTTCAAACTCTAGGTCTTTTCTTCGGTTGTCGGCATAGATTTTCTGTCGACTTTGAGCTTCGCTTATGTGTTGTTGAATAGATCTGACCTTCTCTGCCATTTCATCAACGAGATCTGGTCCTAATAGCTTTCTTTCCCCAACTTCATCCCAGCAAGTTGGATTCCTGCATTTCTTTCCATAGAGAGCTTCATAAGGAGCCATCTGAATACTAGAGTGAAAGCTATTATTATAAGAAAATTCCACCAAAGGTAGGTGTTGATCCCAACCTCCTTTGAAATCCATAGAGCAAGATCTCAACATATCTCCTAGGGATTGAATTGTTCTCTCAGACTGACCGTCTGTCTGGGGATGATAAGCAGTGCAGAAACTCAACTCTGTATCCAGAGTATGCTGAAGACTTCGCCAGAACTTCGAGTTAAATCTCGGATCTCGATCAGATATAATAGAAAGTGGTACTCCATGCAATCTTACCACTTCCTTTACATATATCCTGGAAAGCTGATCTAGAGAGAAATCTTCTCTAATAGCAATGAAGTGTGCAGACTTTGTAAGACGATCAACTATGAACCAGATAGCATTATTGCCTTTGGATGTTTTAGGAAGTCCTGTGACAAAGTCCATAGTGATGTTTTCCAATTTCCATTCGGGTATGGGTAATGGTTGTAACATACCCTTAGACTTTTGTCTCTCAGCTTTAACTTGTTGACAAACCAAGCATCGAGAGACATATTCAGCAACATCTCTTTTCATGCCATCCCACCAGAAGTACTCTTTCAGGTCCCTATACATCTTCGTGCTTCCAGGATTAATAGAGAATGATGAACTATGAGCCTCATCCAGCAGCTCCTTCTTTAATTCGGGGATGGGAGGAACACAAACCTTATTCCTGAACATTATTATCCCATCACAATCAAGGTTGAATTCAGGAACATTTCTCACCTTCTTTTGTAACTCGACATCTTCTTTCTGTGCCTCTTTAATCTTCACATGTATAGATGGTTGAACATTCATTTGAGGAAGATAAGATTTTTCCCCTTCCATTATAATTCCAATATCCAACCTTTGTAAATCCATAAATATTGGATCTTTTGTGATCCTCATCATGGATAATCTAGCATGGTGTTGTCGACTTAATGCATCTGCCACCTTGTTTGCTTTCCCAGGGTGGTAATGGATTGAGCAGTCATAATCCTTAATCAGCTCCAACCATCTTCTTTGGTGCATATTCAGCTCCTTCTGTGTAAAAATATACTTTAATCTTTTATGATCAGTATAAATATCACACCTTTCACCATAAAAGTAATTCCTCCAAATCATTAATGCAAAGATTACCGCAACCAACTCCAAATCATGTGTTGGGTAATTTTTCTCAAGGATTTTCAACTGTCATGAGGCATAAGCTATTACCATATCATTTTGCATAAGAACACACCCCAATCCCTTCTTGGATGCATCACTGTAGATCAAAAACCTTTCTCCACTACTAGGTAGTGTGAGCACAGGTGCACTGGATAACCTTCTTTTCAACTCCTTGAAATTCTCTTCACATTCCTCTGTCCAGACAAACATAACTCCTTTCCGAGTCAACTTGGTGAGTGGATTAGATAATCGTGAAAAATCTTTTACAAAACGTCGATAATATCCATCCAAACCAAGAAAAATTCGGATCTCAGTTACTGTTGTTGTTCTTGACCATCATTCGATAACCTCTGTTTTTGCTTGATCCACAGATATCCCCTCTTTTGAGATTATGTGACCCAAAAATGCAAATTTTTGAAGCCAAAATTCACACTTGGTAAATTTGGCATAAAGCTTCTCCTTTCTCAAGGTCTTCAATATAATTCTCATGTGATCTTCATGCACTTCCTTTCTCTTTGAATAGACAATAATATCGTCTATAAAGACTACCACAAATTGATCAAGATAGTCTCTAAAGAATCTATTCATTAGATCCATGAAGATAGCAGGGGCATTAGTATGACCAAATGGAATCACTATAAATTCATAGTGTCCATACCTTGTACGGAAAGCCGTCTTTGGTATATCCTCCCTTTTGACCCTTAATTGATGATACCCTGAACGAAGATCAATCTTGGAAAAGTATTGAGCTCCGCGTAGTTGGTCAAATAAGTCATCAATGCGTGGGAGATGATATTTGTTCTTGATAGTGATCTTGTTAAGTTCTCGATAATCAATGTAGAGTCTCATTGATCCATCTTTCTTCTTAATAAATAGAACAGGTGCTCCCCAAGGTGACGCACTAGGGCGTATGAATCCCTTATCAAGATTCTCTTGGAGTTGCTTCTTCAATTCCTACAACTCAATTGGGGCCATTCTATAAGGTGTCTTTGAAATAGGCAAAGCACCCGGTACAAGTTCTATTGAAAACTCAACTTCACGATTTGGTGGAAGACCCGGTAATTCCTCCGGAAAGACATCATCAAACTTCCGTACGATGGGAATATTCTTAATCGTAAGTTTCTCACCAACCATTTGAGATAAATAACCTTCATTTAGTGGAATCAATACCAATAAGATGGAAGAAATTTCCACTGGAAGGTTATGTTCATCCTTGCATTGATAGACGATCGTAGATTGATCTGGAATATGAAATGTGACTTCCCTTCCTTGGCAATTGATATGAGCTCTATGTAGAGAAAGCCATTCCATTCCAAGAATCACATCAAATTTCACTAAAGGAAGGATAACAAGATTTGCAGGAAGCAATTTCCCACAAACTTCGATCGGAGAAGAATTATAAACTTTTGATGCGACTGTTGTTCCATTAGGTGTTGTCACAGCTTACTCAACATCTAATTGTTGAGGTAATATGGTGATACCCTTAGAAAATTCTCTAGAAATAAAGGAGTGGGTGGATCCAGAATCAAATAAAACATTTTCTACTTCAGAGTGGATGGTAAGTGTACCTTTCACCACATCGTTATCGTACTCCACATAACTGATAGAAATTGCATGTGACTTTCCTTTGTCTTTAGCCTTAATATTTTATTGACGTCGACCATCATCATCAACCCTTCGATTTGGGAATTGATTGGCATAATGCCCCATATCCTTGCACTTGAAACATTGAAGTGTAGTAGGTTTATTCTGTGTATCCCTTCCTTTGTTTGCGTCATTAGACATCTTATTCCCATTATCACGGCATTCAAATGCCCGATGACCTTCCTTTCCACATTTAAAACATTTACTTGTCCCTTTAAGACAACTCCCTCCATGTTTCTTTCCACACTTTGAGCATAAGGTAAAGCTCATCTTCTTTTCAGTGTGCTCTTTAGATTTTCCTTTGAATTCCATCTTCCTCTTCTTATCAAACCCATGTGACTGATGGGTTACTCCAATCTCCATCTCGACTTTGAGAGCACATCGAACGATTTCCTCGTATCTATTGAAGTCTCTTATGGCTAACGCCCTTCGAAGACTTGGTTTTAAGACACTAAAGAATCAATCAATCTTACTCTCAGGTTGGATAATAATACCAGAAGCGTACCATGCAAGTCTTGTAAAATTTGCTTCATAGGTACCAACAGATTCATCATCTCTTTGCTTCAGTTCAAGAAACTCTTTCTCCATCTTTGTTCGGAGAATACGAGGGAAGTACTTATTGAAAAATAAGTTCTTGAACTCGTCCCATTCCATAGAATCAATTTCATCCCTTTGCCTTGTATTGTTAATAAGATTCCACCATTGATCAGCATATCATTCCAAACGATACACTGCTAGGATGACTTTATCATGCTCAGAACATTGAAGAACTGTAAATAACTTTTCAGTAGTACTAATCCATTGTTCAGCAACTAATGGATCAGTAGACCCACTGAAAGAAGGTGGACGCTGCCTCATGAAGGATTCAACAGAATGTTGCTCCTTCCTTTGCTCGTATGGAAGTCCTGCATGATTCATAGCTTGAGAAAGTTGTGTGAGCATGGCTACATGATTTTTCATTCTAGCTCCCATATCGTTTGGTTTCTCAGGGGGACAATCATTGCATTGCCCATCGCATTCCGCATTAACACAGTTCCTTCGGGTTCCAGCCATTGACTAAAACCAAGAAGAATAGTGTGAGCAACACTAATTATAATAAGAAAACCACATAATTCAAGAATAAAAATTTCATGCTTAAGGTCTTATCCTAGGTTATTCATGGCCATTTCTAAAACACTAAGATTGTGTTCTATGCTTAGAATTATCCTTAGGGTTCTTATTAAGGCTTTCACATCCTAGTTTCTAAAGGTTGACTATACCTTTCCTCTGATACCAACTATAACGACCCATACTTTACATACATTTTTAATACTTCAAAATTGAAGCACACTTATTACAACATATGACAAAACCACAAAGGACTGTATAGGTATAGTGTCTTTAGAAACTGGGAAACATAAACAACTGGTTCATAAATCTTCTACAGTGTCTCCCATTTATTTCATCATATCTAGGGTCCCTTTTAGCATATTATACTTAATATCCATCTTCCTGACCTTGGGAGAAGAAAACATAAAAGGGTGAGCTCAAATGCTCAGCAAGGGCAAATAAAGGAAATAGAAATCATATCATATCTTTTTGAAAATCATAACCTGTAAAAGAGATCATAAAATCTTAACATGGAATAAATCATAGAAGTGAAAACGAGATCCGCATAATCATAACATGAAACTTGAAACTTAGTGGCATGCACACATAATCATGGAAAATCATTTCTTGTTAGTCATGACTCATTTCCAAGACTATCTTAGTGGACAGAGTCCCTTTCTGAACCGAGTCACCCACGTTCCAGTCCGGTTTCACTGAACCGGTATAACCTACCGTTTCAGCCATGTCTATCTCATGAGATATAAAATCTTTACCCAATTCATTGGAGGGAGATATAGGTCCCACCCATCTTATAATGAATCCTTTCTTATGTGTGCCACATAATCATAAAACATACATCATCGCATAGCACATGTAACAAAAATGGGATTCTTGAACCATCATGACATCATAAATCAATTCATATAAGATAAAGGAATTCATAAAAATAATTCCATCACAAAATGATCAAATCAATGTAATAATAGGGATAAAAACAGAACCCTTTATTATCTTAGATGGAAAATAATTTTGATAAAACACTTGAACTCCATTCTTGAGGAAAATATCCTTTCTTCTTCAAAAACATTTTTCCTTTCATAACATGTCATACAACTTTAAAATAAAAGAAGTTGAATAAAAATAAACATGAAAACTTGTAAAGGAATCTTCTTGGAAATAATGTTTTAAAAATCCATTCATCCCGTATAAGTTAAAAAAAACATTCTCCGTACTTTTTTCGGAAAAGTCAAAAAGTACATCGTATGAAAAAAACGACAAAAGATTCCTTTCATATTCATTACTAAAAACTCACCGATGGGTAAAATTGGATTTAAACTATTGTAAGTGGATGGAAAAAATATTACATATTGAGGTAACATGGATGTGGATGATAAAATACACCCCAGTAAATACCAAAGTATAAACAATCTCGGATAAAAATGAGATTGTGATATTTTCCCTTACCTTAGGTCTGTTTTGCTTTGTACGTGTCCGAAGCTCCTGTATAATGGTTTAAATAATGTTCTTGACTTATTCCAGAATCATACATATTGATATGATATCATATATGGTCATATTCTTAGCTTCTTGTTAGTAATATTTCATTGTTACTTGTTACTCGGGTCTTTATTGCTTTTTGTCCTTATGCGTGTTTTTCCGAATACATTCTTATTATTCTGTTAAGGTTATAGATACCTTATATCCAGAATGGTATTAGTGTAAAATATATCATATTTATTCATTCAATTAATTTATATAATTACTATGTAATGATGATCATGTAGAACGAGTCGCATCACATCATGGAGACGGTATTCCGTACGTACGCACGAGTGATGATATCGTTCCTATGATCGTGGAACTGTATTGGAGTATATATATATTATTTCAGTATCAATATTAATTTATAATAATCATAAATAGTTACTCATTACACCATTATACCCATCCCTGTAAAGTGATGGTGGAAAAATAGATTACACCACGGCGTGGAGACGGTATTCCGTACGTACGCACGCGTTGTGATTTCATTTTTCCGTAGGATGGATAGAAGGTGAATTAGGGTTGTTTCCTATTTATAATAACATATCAGTATGTAATTAATACTGATGTTATTACTTTATCATGAAACAACTAAAGAAGAAGAATTTGAAGAAGAAAGAAATTGAAAAGATCGGTAATGGATATTACCTCTTCTTTGGAACGCCTCTTTGAATCCTCCACTTAGGGAACTAAGATTGGTCTTTGAAGGAGAACAGGACCTCTAGGATTATTCTAGGGAATTGTAGAGGAGAAAATGGCAGGGGTTGGCCGATCTTGAGTGATCAAATTGGTGTGAGGAGGAGGGGGAGGAGGTGCCCTTTTATAATGGAGGAGAGGGGCACCTTATGAATATCTCAAAATATTATTTTATATTAAAGTCAAAATCGGTTTATAATGGTTCCAAAGGGTCTTATTTCGAAGCTAAAGTGGGGATGGGTCGAAATCATATCATCCAATAGGATTTAGACAAGTTTATGGTATTATTTTAACCTTATCAATTAGATTTAACTCTAAGTTAAATAATTTAACTTTTACCGTGTCTTTTTGTTTTCTTTCACTATATGGTTAATACACTTACAATAACATGCCAAACAAACCCCAAATTGTTTATTATTAATATATATAGCCTTATCTATGTTATTTGGCCGAACCTTAGATTTTTAGGAATAAAATAACAATTAATAATATAATATTTTATTTAAAAACTATTTTGTGTCAATTTTGACACTATTTGATATATGATTTTTGTGAAAGTCATAACAGAGTTATATGTTCGAAACAAGTTGATTAAATAAACATTAATATATCATAGTAACCTAAAAAATTAGTGGAATTCATAAAAAGTCTCAAATTACATTTATTTTGGTGTTTATAACATCAATTATGTCAATATTTCAATAATAAGATAATTACTGCATCATCATTGTGTCATAAATAAATTAAATTATTTAATGTCTAAAAATTACAAATAAAATACAATTATGTAGGAAATATTTTTATATTTCTAATGAATATTTATAGTCTAATTTATCTTATGTATAACCCCATATTAAAAATTATTTACTTATTAACCTCTGATTTTAACTATTTTAACCCTTCTTTAAATAAATTAATAATAAAAGTCATATTCTAATCCAAGCGGGCCTAAATGGTCATATTTTATTCCTAAGTTTGTTTTTGGTCGAATTAAACTTGTCCAATAGAATTAGGACATGTGTTAGGGTAATATTAATATCATATTTACCCTTAGTTACCCTATTTACTATTAACCGCGGTAAAAAAAGTAAAAAGTTACTATTCAGCAAAAAATTATTTTTATCTTATTGAACCACATTTTACTTACTGATATCAACCGTGTCTATCGGATTTTTGAAAGTCCATTCACAGAAGTGGTAAAATTAAGTTTTATGCAAAATTCAGTTTTTAACCTACCACTTAGTGGTTTCACTATTCATCAAAAATTGAAAGTTTTCAGAAAAATACCAAAATTTCACCCTAGACTAATTTCGATATTCTGAGTCCAAAAATGAAATCCATTTTGAAAAATAAAATTTATAAAATTTCAAAAAGTGGTTATTACTATTCATAACGGCTAGTTTTAATAGCATATTGTTGTTTAGTGAAACTCGGTATTGCGTACAACGCAAGATATCGAGGAAGGTCGCGATTGCGTGTAAAGCAAGCCAAGCAAGAGTTGTGTATAAAAAGATTCCTTTGATGATTTATATAACATAAAAGTCTCGGGTGTTACACACCAGGTGCACGACGACTTCCACGTATCTCTACTGAGGAGATACGTGCTCGACCCTTCGTATATCATCGACCATGAGGAGCTGGACGATGGCGATGGAGTGTATTTCACGGATGTTCCAGTGGGGATCGATGATCGACTGGAGCGGATCCTTCGAGGAAGGCCTACTCCTCGGGTGCGCTTTCACGGGCAGTACAGGAACCTCCGGGTGAGCACACGGGAGCGGAAGGCTCAGATGCGTGCTCAGTACCGTTTTTGTATCCCTAGTTTATGTTAAAGCTTTACGAGGACGTAAATCCCTGAGGTGGGAGTAATGTAAAGACCCAGAAATTTCAAGGGAAAATTTTTTCCTAAATATTCTTTGGAATTTTTCAAGAACGTAGTTTCTGACGGCGCCTGATTCCGAGGCCCGGTGTGCCCGGAATCAATTTCCGAAGTTTGGCTCGGGTATGTTCCGTGAACGAACGAGCGGGTTTTTCTAACTTTTGAACCATTGCTCGGAATCGAATTCCGAGGGCACCGATGAACTCGCAACGTCGGTATTTGCTTAAAGAGACTTTTGCCGCAGTTGCGTTTAATCGAGAGAGGAAGTTAGTTTTTGGGTTTTCTTTAAATAAGAGTAATAATAAAATAACGTGTCATGCACTTTATATTATTTCAGCCGCCATTGGGAGTGTGGTGGTTGAAACCTCCTCATGGAGTTTGGAGGTGGGTCCACCACACCTTAACCTCCCTTGAGAGGTTATGGTGGTGGGGCCCACCCGAACTAAACCTCTCGTGGGTGGCTTATTATGGTAGGGACCACACGGTGCTTAACCCCCCTATTAATGGGAGGATAGGAAACCTCTCAACTCTCCCTCATTAATGAGGGAGAGCCTCTTCATTCCTCAACTCCCCATTAAATGGGGAGAAACTCCTTGGAACCCTCCCCTCTTAAGTGGTGCCAACAGACCTCATAAATTGCGTCAAAGCAATTTATTTCACCCGACCCCCTTTTTTTTAAAAAAAAGTTATGTAACCACAATGGTTACATACCTCTCCCCCTCTCCTATACATAGGGATCTTGGGAGAGGGTTTGGGGACGACTTCACCAAGCGAGAGAGCGCTGGTAAAATACCGCGGCGAGACTCTTCAATGGATCTTCTTCTTCCCCTTCATCGTCAACGGATCAACGAACAAGCTTGGAAGCGGAATCAGGTAGCAAGCGATGATGGGTTCGCCTTCCCTCGAGTCGGACGAACGCCGACGTCCCCCTTTGACATCGTCATCCTCACGACGCCATACCGCGACGAACCTCGAACAACAACACATCCTTCCGATCGGCTTATACCCACGGTAGGGGTTTGTATTAAATTATTTATATTTGTTCGAGATTTACGACTTGATGATCTTCATGGATAAAAACCATTTGTTATCGAATTTTAACATTGTGGTTTGAAACCAAATGATAACGAATAACGTGAGGGGGGACGGACCGCACGAACACGGCCGAACCTCCTCCTTTTTTCTTTGTGGTTGGTACGAGGAAGCGTGGTGCCGTCGCACCACACGGGTTCATGCAGTAGATATGTGTGGCGCTGTCGCGCCGCGCCATGGAAAGGAATTCAAGGACGTGACGTCGTCGCGCCGCGTCGAAGAAAACCGAAGACATCCACGGATGGAGTCGGGTCGCGGCGAAGGGGCGCGGCGCCCACACGCCGCGCTGGAGAACCACGAAGACAGCGCGTTTCGTTTTTGACGTTCGGATTGACGGGCGATGACAAACGAGGCCGCAAGGTAATTTTGAGGCCTCCACAGTGAAGGTCAGGTCCCGGGAGGACCATAGGTGAAGACTGAAGGAGAAACAGACCACCGAAGCGCGTTTGGTGGTCCGTGGAAGGCGGCAGCGGTGCGCCGCCGGAAGGGAGGTGGCCGGCGTTTCGCCGCCGGCCTCAATTAGCTGCGGGCGGGGGACACCCCACTCCGCGTTTCGGCTCAGCCACGCTTGCCGAGCCGCGGCCGGCCGGACCGAGCCGGACCGAGTCGGGCCGGGCCGGGCCGGGCCCATCCGGGTCGGGTCGGCCCTGTTCTGGGTGACCCGGTTCGGCCGACGGGGGGGGGGGGGGGGGGGGGGGGGTCGGCTCGGGCCCAGACCCCCCTTTTCGGACCACTTTTGGCCAAAAGCCCATAACATGAGCTACGGGCCTCCAAACGACTCTCCGTCAGCGGAAACACGATCCTTGAATCGAGACGGCCGTTTCGGTATATCGCACTCAAGGTTTCAGATTACTTTGGGTTCGGCCGGGTTGGTTCGGATACGAAATCAACCGGGCCCTCTGAACGGAAACGCTCGTAACATGATTTTCAGACGTCCGATTGACATGCCGTCGATTTTTATGGATTCCTCTAAGTGAGACAGATCTTTTGTCTTACTCCGCTGGAGGTTTGGATGCCGTCGGAGTGTGGTCGGGTTGGTTCGCTCACGAAACCAACCGGGCCCCTGGAACAAAAAAGCCAATAACTCACAGACCGGGCGTCCGATAGTCGCGCCGTCTGTTCTGTTGAATTCCTTTTGATGAGACGGAACTTTTGGCATACTTTGCCCAAGTTTTGGATGCAGTTGAGATATGGCCGGGTTGGATTGTACCTGAAATCCAACCGGGCCCCTAGAACGGAAAATTTGATATCTTTCAGACCAGACGTCCGTTTGACGAACCGTCCACGGTGCTGGTGATCACGTTGAGAAACGGTCCATATGAGCATACCCTATGAGAGTTCGGGGTACATTTGAGTTACGGTTGAGTTGGTTCTCTCACGAAACCAACTGGGCCCCTGGAACGAAAAAGTTAATAACTCACAGACCGGGCCTCCGATAGTCGCGCCGCCTGTTCCGTTGAATTCCACTTCATGAGACGGAACTTTTGGCATACTTCGCCCGAGTTTTGGATGCAGTTGAGATACGGACGGGTTTGATTGTACCTGAAATCCAACCGGGCCCGTGGAATGGAAATGATGATATCTTTCAGACCGGACGTCCGTTTGACGAACCTTTAGTGGCGTTGGTGATCATGTTGAGAAACGGTCCCTATGAGCATACCCTATGAGAGTTCGGGATACATTTGAGTCACGGCTGGGTTGGTTCGCACACGAAACCAACAGGGCCCCTAGGACAAAAAGGCTAATAACTCACAGACTGGGTGTCCGATTGACGCGCCGTCTATTGCGTTGAGACCCCTATGACGAGGCGGTCCTTTGAGATAATTCTTCGTGAGACTTTGAGATACTTGGAGTATCGACCTGTAGCTCGTTAGGTGGACCCTCCCAGAGACGAGTGTGCGGAGTTCGGAGACCGTGTAGCCGACTGAGACCTGACGACTGCTTGACCGACTTGACTTGGAGTGAGTAGACTAGCCCAGTGGATGGAGCACTACTATGTTTGGGTGCAGACCCATGGAGGACGGAGCACTACCTGTGTGATAGTGCAGACCCACGGTACTCGTCCAGAGAGTACCTCAGCAGGCTACTAGGGAGTGTGCACTACTGTGTTTGGGTGACATAGCTCGGCGGGAAGCACAACTGTGTCTGGGTGGCTGACCCACTGTACTCGAAAGGAGGAGTACCTCAGCAGCCTTAGGTTAGTGAGCAGTACCTCAGAGTCGTGACAGGACCACTGTACACTCCAGAGACGGAGCTCTTCAGCAGTTACGGTTTCGATAATGAAAATCCTGGTTTGAGATGAGACTTTTGAACTTTGTGTTTACCTCATTATTGAGATGGGTCACTTGTTAACTTAGGTATATGTATCGGCATATACCTGGGTAGTGGTTATCCGTTGATTTCATGATCCTTGTGTTTCCTCATGTTTGAGATGGGTTACTAGATAACTTAGGCATATGTATGGGCATATACCTAAGTAGAGGTTATCTGTTGAGATCTTCTTTGTGGTTATCCTTGTTGGTTTAGTGAGACCTTGAGGGTCTCGGGGTCCCTACTAAGTATCGTTATACTCACCCCTGAACGGGCTATGCCCGCACCTCATTTTGTTGGTTGCAGACGACAGGCAGTGGTGACGGAGGCCGAGTGTTCGAGGACTGGAAGGTACCCGGAGGTGGACTACATGATGAGTCAATACCTGGAAGTGGACTACATGACGATTCAGTACATGGAGGAGGTTGATGGACGAGAGCATGGAGGAGGCTATCTGTACCTACCCTTCAGGTAGGATCCATGGTGGACGACCCGGAGCTGTGCCATCTGTACCTACCCTTCAGGTAGGATCCGAGGAGGGCGACCCAGGAGCCGCTTCCGTCCTTCCAGCTGTTATATTTTCTGTTGTACTTGTTCAGTTGTAGTTGTACTTCCTTTTGGGATTGTATTCTGGCCCATTTACTTTTCATCACTTCTCTTGTACTTAGTGTTTACTTTTTTTTCCGCTTGATTACTCTGTGGTTCTTGTTTTCTTTTATAAAGGAAATGCCTTCCCAGTTATCGGGATTTATTCCTTTGGTGCTTGTCTCCAGGCCATGGCCTATAGAAGGCGGGCTTGGGGTAGTCACGGCATGGGCCTCAAGGACGGGCCATGACAACAGTGATGTGTTTCCAGATTATTTACCTAGACATCCTCCTAAGCAGGAATCTGAGTATTTCATTGACTTAATTCCTACTGCAAGACCTATATCAAAGACCCCATAGGGAATGGCCACTGTGGAGTAAGTGGTTCTAAAGAAACTACTAGAAGGGTTGAGTGACAAATGATTTATTCGAACTAGTGGTTCTCCATGGGGAGCCCCGGTCTTGTTTATAATGGAGAAAGATGAGTCCATGAGGCTATGCATTGATTACAGAGAAATCAATGCTATTACAATAAAGAATAAGTATCCTATACCTCAGATTGATGATTTATATGACCAAATTCATGGAGCTCAATACTTTTCGAAGATTGAACTTCGATCTGGATATCATCAACTGAGTTTATGGAAGGAAGATATTATTAAGACATCATATTGAACCAGGTATGGGCATTACGAGTTTACAGTGATGCCTTTTAGTCTGAAGAATGCACCATCTATTTTCATGGATTTAATGAATTGAGTTTTCAATGAATATCTCGATAACTTTGTTGTGATATTTATCGATGATATCCTCATATACTCAAAAATATATGAAGACCATGAGAGTCACTTGTGAGTTCTCTGGGAACTCTTAGAAGAAATGAATTATATATGAATTAGCAAGTGTGATTTCTGGCATCAATCAGTTCCTTTTTAGGGCTATATTGTCTTCAAGGATGTAATCCTAGTTGATCCTATGAAGACAAAGGAAATCCATGATTTCCCCATTCCAACAAACATAACTGAGGTACGTAGTTTTATTGTCTTAGCAGGTTATTATCGGCGTTTCACGCAGAATTTTTCCCGACTAGCTATCCTACTAACGAAGCTCACACGAAAAGGGTTTATATTTTTTTGTACAAAATATTGTGAATAATGTTTATATGAACAGAAGAAAATATTAGTTAATGATCTTATCTTTACTCTACCTTTATATAATGACATGTTTTATATTTATAGTGATGCTTCAAAGAAAGTACTTGGTTGTGTCCTTATGAAAAATGATAGGTTTATTGCTTATGCATCACGACAGCTTAAGATTCATGATAAAAAGTATCATACTCATGATATAGAGTTAGTTACTGTAATCTTTACTTTGAAGATATGGATACATTATCTCAATGGTGAAAATGTGAGATTTATACTGATCACGAGAGATTGAAGTATATTTTCTCATAGAAAGAACTCAACATGAGGCAAATGAGATGGCTTGAACTACTCAAGGATTATGATTGCATGATACACTACCACCCGGGGAGGGAAAATAAGGTGGAAGATGTTTTGAGAAGAAAGGATCATGGAGTTTTGAACAAGATGAGAGTTGAAAGGGATCTTATTTAAATGGATCTAGTAAAATGAATATGGGAATAACCATGGAAGGTGAAACATCAATGGTTTTTCAAATGGTGGACAAACCATCTTTAATAAAATGGATAAAAAGTTCTCTAGCTGATGATGAGGAGTTTCAAAGGAAGATTAATGCTGTGAATGATGGGTGATTGAGTGACTTCGTATATGAAAATAGAATTTTTAAAATTGGGAAGAGTGTTTGTGTTCCTTCTATTCGTGATCTAAAGAGGGAATTGTTGGATGATGCTCATAGTACCAATATCTCTATACAACCTAGTAGAACTAAGATATATAGATATTTGAAGGACCATTTTTGGTGAGACAACATGATGAGGGAGATTGCAGATTTCGGGTTAAGATGTATGGTATTTCAACAAGTGAAAGCTGGAAGGCAATAGCCCGGAGGAGTATTACAACCTCTTCCCATACCTGAGTGGAAATGGGATAATATCACAATGGATTTTGTCATGGGACTACCAAACACTCCTAGAATGAACAATTCAATATGGGTCATTATTGATCGTTTTACCATGCCAGCACATTTTCATTCTATAAGAGAAGATCTATCACTTGACCGTCTAGAATGACTATATATTAATGAAGTTGTGAGACATCATGGAGTTCCCCTATCGATTGTTTCTGATCATGATCCAATTTTTAAATCAAGATTCTTGAAAAGTCTCCAGAAGGCTTTGAATAATGAGCTTCATTTGAAAACTGCATATCACCCACAAACTGATGGACAATCTGAAAGAACTATTCAAACTCTAGAAGACATGTTGAGATCCTGCCCTCTTGACTTATAAGGTATGTGGGATCAATACAAGCCATTGGTGGAATTTTCCTACAAAAATAGTTTCCATTCTAGTATTCAAATGGCTCCATATGAAGCATTATAAAGAAAGAGATGTCGAACTTCAACATTTTGGGACAAAGATAATGAAAGGAAACTTATAGGCCCAGAACTTATTAAAGAGACCACGAAAAAGGTGATGAAAATACAAGACCATATTAAAGCATCCCAAAGTAGGCAGAAGACTTATGCTAACAACTAGAGAACGGACAAGGAATTTCAAGTAGGAGATCATTTATTTATGAAAGTCTCTCCATTGACGGGAGACCTAAGGTTTGGTAAGAAAGGGAAACTGATCCCGAGGTACATTGGATCATTTGAAATTTTGGGAATAATTGGATCTGTAGCTTGCTGTTTAGCGATGCCGCCAATTCTATCTAGAGTTCATGATGTGTTCCATGTATCATTATTAAATAAATACATCCAGACCGAATGCATTTACTCACATGTGAAGGAATAGAACTGGAACCAGATTTGTCATACTGCGAGAAGCCTATCAGGATTATTGACACAAGGGAGTGGGTATTGATAAATTAATCAACTCATCTTGTATAGGTTCTTTGGATAAATTATAATATGGAGGAAGCAACTTGGGAACTAGAGGATTTCATGAAGAAGAACCACCCAAATCTTTTTGGTGGGATATATAAAAAAAAAATTCAAGGAAGAAATTTCTGAAGGAGGGAATAATGGAGCACCCCAAACAGTATATGGTATGTTTCTGTTAAATACATTTTATTCATCATTGTGTTCCTTTGAAACAACACTACATTATTTAATGGATAGTCAAAACCTATCCATTAAATATAAATTTTCCACTTCTATGTTTTGAATTTCAAAAAATGGTCAACTTGAGTTGTGATCAGTAGGTCATTTGGAGTCTGTTGGAACAAACGTAATTTTTGGTTAATAGTAACATACCCTTATGAATAGTAATATTAATGGTAATATGACCCTTATTAATAGTAAATAATAAAATTATTTTATTTTCTCAAGGCAGTAATATAATGAGGTCTTAATTTTTTTTCAATTAGAAATAAAACTAATTGCACTTTAAGATTGATATTTTTTGAATTATATATGAATTTATTTAAAAAATAAATTAATAATATATAGAAAATTATTTTTGAAAAATGAATTTCACTTTTGAATTCTATAAGTAAAAAAATGGTTAGGGTGAATTTTGATAATTTTTCTGAAATAGTTGATTTTTCAATGAATAGTATAAAATACAGTTTTTAGTTTCAGGGTGTTTATGACATCATTATTGATTAATAATTATTTCAGAAGTCTGGTAGACATGTGTATAGTTAAATAAGATTTGAGGTGTCCCAAGTGTCTTTAACCATTAGAAAATACCATAGGCAAGCCCATGGTTTTGCAAATACCACCCATGAGTTGTCCCTTGGAAATTATTAAAATAATCCCTCACTTTTTCAATAAATACCTATTCTTACCTTCATTGAATTCATTCCCAAACCTCCCTCAATGATTCTCTGGCTTGCATACCTTCATAGTATTCCTCCCAAGTTTTTCTCAAGCTCCCAATGTCCCAAAAGTCATGTTCTAAAGGTTACTCTACGAGGTAAGAAAATTCCCAATTTCTTTCTTTTTTCCTTTCATGTTCTCAATTATGTGGTATGTCTTTCATGTTTCCATAGCATGTTATTATTATTCTTTTTATTCATGATCTAATCTATATTATGATTCATTTGTAGATAGGTTACCTTTGTCTCCACTCTTTTTATTATTTCTTAAAACCATGTTGCATAGCCGTTAGGCTGCCCATTTTTTATAAGCGATTTCAAACGTATTCATTAATTTTGAGTTCGTTATTTATTCTTTCTTCATATCTTCTTACCCAAGGGGAATTAAATCACAAGAATATTGTATATTCTATATTTTCTCATGTTCATGTAAAATTAATTATCAATCTTAATACATTCCCCCACTTGTTCAAGGAATTAAAAACGTTGTCTCTGATGTGTTGAATTACCGACATCGTAGATGATGTGATTTCAATTTGTATTAATTAATTCAATTATTGTCATGAATCCATTTATATGGTTGAACCAGGTTATAATATATGTTTTATGACTCACCGACGGTTCTTTAATTCTATGGTACTCATGGTTCTAATTTATAAAAAAAATGAGGTTGTTGTTATCCAAGATCCACTAAAACGATCTAAATGAACATCATTAATTTTTTAACCAATGAATCATCATCATGATATATAACCCAAAATCATAATAAGATAATTTATATCACAATTATTTTTTTAATAATATGTATTAACAATTCTGGGTGTTTAACAATGTTTCGAAAGAACTTTCATTCATGGAAACAAGTAACGAACCATGAATATCAAGGGAGAAAATGCTTCCAAAACATGATAATTGAACAAATTGAACCCATATAAAGGGCCATTAATGAACCTAATAAAGTTATAATAAATAAAATACATGTGTAGGAGGTTCTGGAAATATTAATTAATGATGCTATACTTGATTATTCACGTCATTAAAACAAACGAAGAACACACTTGAGCATAAGGTAAGGGATCCTCTCTCTCACATTAGTTCTAGAATCTCCCATATGTTGTGCGCCAAATAATCCATATGTGGTGTAACTACTTCCCAATTTAGATAACTTTTCATTTGATATTATATTTATATTCAATATCCATAATCTCATATCATGGATATGTTTTTTTCTAAACCGTATACCATTTTACATACGGTGTTTATTTGGATAGTTATTTTAATTATGGTAGCATTGATAAATCTGTATACTCTAATCTATAAGGATATTGAAAATTCATATTGATATTGTATTGAATCAATGTATAAATAATTATTTGGACATCCAGTGGAGGTTGGGGCCCTCTATATCCCCTTGATGCATCGGTCGGTCTCATGAGACAAAACAGTTTGGCGACAAACCCTTCGAGTTTGTTTCCCAAAAATCAGACGGGTTTCTACCCACATAACTAAACCATTATTACAATATTATGGTTTCATGTTCTGGATAAATGATGTCTAGTTAATAAGAATTCTTTTTATTCATCATCAGTTATTATTATTATCCATGAGATTTTAACTATGACAAAATATGTGGATGTAGTTTCATTTTTAGTTTATTAATGGCATTAGTTATTCATTTATTCACTATTCCATTTTTATTATGATAGAATGGTTGTGATTCACATATTATTTTACTAAATATTCCACTATTTGTAACCCTTACTATGCGTTTGAGCTCACCCCTTTAATTATCTACCTTCGACAGGTGATGAAGAGAAAGTCTTCTATTGAGTTCCTGTGGATGCAGTTTTGAGTTTTTTGTTATGTATTGTATTTTGTGACCTTTTCCAATGTAATTTGAGTTACATCTATGTATCTAGTTTCTTCAAGACTACTAAACTGATCATTCCTTCTGTATTTTTATTCCTTATAACCATGCCAATACCACAAGTAGTACACTAGCTATAGCCTTGAGGTTTGGGGTGTTACAATTTGGAGGATGTTTTGGGTTTAATAGTGGAACATGTTTGTGTTATTTTGTTGATTAATAATCCATTTCTAGTATGAGTTGATCATTTCAAACAATGTAACTATTTTTCACCAGAGGTTGGTGGGTATATCTGTATCTGTGACTTCATCATTCTTTATAAGTTAGGTTTTGAGATAATTAATGTTATGTATTGGATTTTGACATATCTAGACTACAGAGACTGTTACCATCATATCATGGTTTTCATGTCACCTCAGGGAGACACGTATATATTTTGTGGTTAATGGGATGTTCAAGTGGGCCATTATGGTCCAGTTTGGTAGTGGCTGGGTAAAATCACAACCCAAGTGGCTTTCCATGAACTTGATGAAGCGATGGTGGAGAATCATGTATTTCCACCTATATTAGATCAGTTCCAATATTTTTTTCCTGATTATTTATTTAGGATACAACCCAAGAGGGATGTGTAGATCAATATTGTGTTGATGCCTTGGGTAGAACAATTTTTCATTTAGTCAAACTAAATGGAACCATCATAACTCTTGGAAGATAAGGTTCATTTATATGAGTTTGATTGTATGGGATTCATCTTCCCTTATATGTCACCATGGGGATATATTGATTTATTTTCCATGAATGTTGATAGATCATTATGGTTGTGTGTCGACTAAAAATGAAATAATCAAATAAAAGTTAATAACTGATAGCTTATTCCATGATATAATGATTTTATTGATCAACTATGAGGTTCACTATTGTTTTCGAAGAATCATATGTGTCCAGGGTACCATCACATGTGTGTGATACCATTGGACATTCAACTAAATGATTTCAATAGAAAGTAAGTGTTTTATGAGATTGGTATAATGTCACTTGTATTGACCAATTCACCAGATTCCCTCATGTATTTATTAATCTTAATCTTTCACCCATATATGGACCAGTTCATAGTCGCCTTAATTGAAGAAATCTCGACATACTCTATAAATCTGGGTGATATTGAAAAACATCTTGACATAATCAGGGGTATAACGAGTGAAAATTTTATTAACCAAAAGTTATCCAAATTTAAATAACTTATTGGTAATGTTCATTTCATTGGTCTCATCATCTCAGAGGTAGGTGTTTTTGTGGATATAGTAAATGTGAAGGATTTTGTGTCTTGAGAGAATCCCAAGAATGTTTATGAGGCTTCGAGTTTTCTCGGTTTAGTAGGATATTACCAGAGGCACATTAAAGAATTATCGCACTTGGTGGTTTTACATTAGAGAATATCCAAGAAGGTATTTATGTATGAGTGGTCTGGGGAATGTGATAATTTTTTAAGAGTTAAATAAATGGATAAATAGTACAACAATCTTAGTCATACCCTAGCTAATAAAGAACTAAAACAGGTTTGTGTTACACATTTTATGAATGGATTGTGGTTATGATGATGTAGGATGAATGGGTTATACCTTAGGGATCATAGAAGTTGATGCCTCAAGAATTTAATTAGACTAATCATGATATTGTGTTAGCCACTATGGTTTATTCTTTGAAATATTGAAGACACTACTTGTTGGTAGTGAGTTTAAACATGTATATAGACCATTAATTATTTAATAACATCATCTTCTAGAATGTAATTAATCATCTGTAGTGATGGTGGGTTGAGTACAATAAGTAATTTAATACTAATTCAGTTGACACAGAAGGAATGTGGAATAGTGTTGTGGATAACCTGAGTAAGAAAGCTCTGAATCAACTGATTATGGGGTAAAACTCAAAATGGAGAAATATGGGCTTATTTTATATGATGCACCGAGATATAGAGGAAATGAATGTTCAAATGACCCTCAAATCCATAGAAATTTATTGTATTATTTTGAACCAGATTAAAGAGAGTCATCCTGAGGATCCATAGAGTTGGTATTTGAAGGAAAATATTAAAGTAGGGGTATCACCTTCCTATTGGATTATTGTTGACGATGGGGTTGTTCGTATTTGTGGCTGATTATTGCCGGAAATAGGTATGAGTGGATATTTGATCTGTGAGTCTCAGTCTTTCTAGTGGGAAGTGTATCCTGGGTTCACTTAAATGTATCATGATCTTTATAGGTAGTTCTGGTGGCTTGGAAATGAGAAAGAGGTTAAAGGATTCATGGAGTCATGAATCAACTATCAATAGGTGAAGGATGAGAATCAGCAACCAGGTGGTATGCTACAACCTCTTCTAAATGAATTGTTTAATTTGGATGATTTAAAAATTTATTTTTTATTTGGCCTTCCATGGATTTCCCGGATGAATGATGCAATATGGGTCATTGTGGAATAGTTGGCTAAAGTGTCTCATTTCATGACGATCTAGGAGGCCTTCGCCATTGATCATTTAGTTGAGTTGAATGTTTTTGACATAGTTTAGTTTCATTGACTACATAGAACTATAGTGTTAGCTCAAGATCTATGATTTATGTTGTTCTCCTATAATGGATTACAGAAGGACCTTCGTAACAAACTGTTTCAGAGTACGACTTTTCCTCGGCAAACATACGGCTAGTCATACTACACGATTCAGGTGTAAAAGTACATGCTGAGAGCTTGTTTCCTTTTTTTTCTTTGTTGTAGAAAAAAATCATATTGTTGAGTTATCATACAAATTTTTTAGGTTACAATTTATATGGAACCATTTTAGATTCTTTATGGGAGTCCTTTTAGAGCTTTGTTCTATTTATTAGAAGTAGGGGATTCGATGGTTTTTGTGACCAGATATCATTTTAGAGACATCAAAAATGGTACATTAGATTGGGAAATGTACGAAATTTGATAAAAGTATCCAAAAGTCATATAAACAATAGTTCCATAGACCCATAGAGTTTATGGTAGGTGATAGTGTGTTACTTTAGGTGTCTCCATGGATGGTTCACCATTATATTTAGAAATAGGGCATGTTCCTTCATAGGTATGTGTTATCATTTCAGGGTGTGTAAAGGATCAGATAGAAGGGTTACCTGTTGGATATTCCACAAAAGAATAGTGTAATGAAAACTATTTTTCATGATATGCATATTAGGAAGTATCAACAAGAACTATAAGATATAGTTAATGTTGTGGACGTTGTTCTTGAGGCAGATGCATCCTCTGAGGAGCATCCATTGCGTATTGTGGATCATAGTGAAAAGGTATTTAAGGGAATTTTTGTACCTCTTTTTCATGTTCTATGAAAACATGGAAATTATCAAGAAGAATCTTGGGATAAGGAGTTATATGTGAGAGCCTATTGTCCCGATATATTTGTATTGGATTCTCAGTGATTCTTGTGAATGTGTCTTGAGGATGAGCTATTTTATGGTGGTGAGGTAAATATGATCCTGGGCAACATGGAGGTATGACCTTTTTAAAATTTTGGTCTGAGTCTCTTGTTTTTTATTTTTATAATGCTTCTCACAAGTGTTAGAGGTCTTAGTGGGGTTTTGTGGGTTCCTCACACGATGGGAGTCAAAACTAGGCCAACATGGGAAAGGAAAACACTGTGTGTATGACTAGTGCATGGTTAAGTAAATAATGTGAGGTGTTGTGACATTTTTGACAGTGGAATATTTCACAGTTTGGGAATGGTTTGTAAACTATGCAAAGATCCCAAGGTAACCGTGTGACCCCACATCTCTTGGACCATGATTTTTCACATGATTTGTGCACAGTTTGGCAAACCATGTGGCCTTTTAATGTTTTGAAAAATTACAGAATTACCCATAGTGGATTTTGTTTTCTAGCTCAAGAGTCTCATCTGTTTCACCTCCTATAACCTTAGGGAAAAACCCTAGTGACCCAATTTTGAAATAGGTTGTTTTCCTTTTACCCTAAGGTGTTTTTTGATCCATTGGTTGTAGATCAAATCTTTTAGTAACTATAGTCTCTCCCTTGATTCCGTTTTTATGGATTTTATATTTCACTTATCTCTATAAAATAATAAAAAACTTCTTTTTCCAATGATATATAGGATTTATCTATAAAGGGTCATTGAATGTATACCCATGGCCTCGATTGGGATTGAATTATTCAACGGGTTCTATGTAGGTGTTCTATAAGTCATATCCAATTATTGTATATGTTTATTTCATAATATGTTGTGTTTTTCTTTTCTATTTATTCATACCAGGGTTATGTTAGGTATATTTTAAATAATGGTTATATAAATCAAATATTGAACCCCCTGATGATCCTCATGTGATGAAAAGAGGTCTTCATGACCAATTTAGGTCCACCCTTGGGCTTCACTGACCATTCTGAGAAAATTTAATGGAAATGAGGACTGTAAAATTAAATTCTGATTTATTTGATCCTGAGATGAACCTATTAATTAGTCAATGTGAGGAATAATAAGGTTATATGGGTGATTATTCTTAGATGTGGATAATGGATAATGTATTTTTCTATTTGTAATGATAATAGGTAAAATGAATTTAGTTGTAATGTGCCAAATGAATAATGAATTCCACATAAAATGCATAATTGGGTTAATCAATGGTATATTCTAAATATTGTAAATGAATTAACAAATTAAAATTGTTGGATATGTTAATTGGGATAATGTATGAAAATTAGTGAGTATTCCAAGTGATATAGGCACAATAAAAGGGAAATTTTATAAATTACTTTTTAATGAATATGGTAAATATGTTAATAGTATATGGAATAATGTCAATCTCTATATTGATGGGCATGGAATATAATATTTCTATTAGAATTGGATATGGTTGTTTGTGAGGTTTTATATGGTTGGTGAATGGTAAATAATAATTTGAAAATGGATTGGTAGAGTGGGGTATCAACATGAGGATATACACACACTAGTTGAGTTACAATGATGTTCTAAATTCTATCCCAAAATGAATGAATTATGGAAGGGGGGGATTTTCTATTCCCCTAATTTTTTTATTCAGTGAGTCCACCAGGAACTTGGTTTAAAGGTAGGTTTTTTTCATATTTTATTATGTTAATATCTATAGTGAGATAGGGAAGTTAAAATTTTCCCCCATATGTTGAGTTGATGGAAAATCCAAACCCATTGATGATGTGAAAATATTGTAATATGTAATGATATTTGAATAACAATTGAGATATGGAAAAATAATAGGAATGTATTAAATTAACTAGTTAATTAATGGAACCCAACATTTTTTCATATACCTTTTCATTACTTATCAGTTGCATGCACTATATATTGATTGGATATTTTGTAGATACTATTGATAGTGACCTAATCAGTTTTAATAGATCTTGCATGGTCTTCTATTTGGAACCTAATAAGACTTCTCCCTTACAGTTCAGGATAAGGGAAATGGCCACAAGATTTGGATATGATTTGGGTATGAGATATTCATGGATGTGGTTCTAGACATGGAGTCAATATCATTTTCTTGGGATTAATTGTTTCTCATTATTTTGGGGTCTTTACTTTATCACTATTTATCAAGACATACCATGTATATTGTTGATTGTGGTCTATAACATGTTTTGGAGGTATTAGTTATGAATGATTATTGATCATCTAACTATGTGTGCTCTATTGATGGATGTAATAATCATTGGATTAATCTGATAAATATGGTATATTCTCCCCATGGGACTAATCTTGACCATCACTACTAGTCAGCATCCTCTAGTGTATGGGGTGGTGTTCTTTAAATAATGCGGTGACATGGTTTGGGGAACAGTTTACTGGATTTCGGGATGGGGATGTTACAAGTATCAATATATTTTCTCAATATCGCATTCCATTATTGTGGTTGGTTTGTATTCAACATATCAAATTTTTAGTTTTTATTCATTTTTTATTGATATAGAGGTATTAGTTGGCATTTTATAAAGACCAATTAATAAAAAATTCATAAATAGTTTCCCTAGAAAATATTTCATTTTCACTCACTCATGAATAAATATAGTCTTTGTATTTTAGATAGTTATTTCCCCACCCAAAAATAAATGATTCTTACTTTAAACTAGGAACATCCATTGAGTTTCAATTTTTCGCACAATACACAACATTTTAGATATAATAATTTATCTATTAGTAAAATATCTTAAATATTTTCATAATTAAAACAACATTTTCCCTAATTATACATAAAGAAATAAAAAACATTTTAAAAATAGGTATGAAAAAAAAAAATTTATTCGGGATTTAATTTAAAGAGGTAATGATATAGGATTTTCCATGAATTCTAAAAATAATATGACTTAAAAAATTAAACTTTCAATCAAAAATAAACAATATCTTCCTAATGAATAAACTTCTCTGCACAATGGTATACATAAACCATTCCAGGATAAATATTTATGGAGAAAATTCAACACATAAAGGTAGCATTTCAATCATGAGAAAATCAAGGAGTCCTTCCAAAATGAAATAAATTTCACCCTCAAGAAGTAGAAAATAAATTATTTTAGACATGTGTTATATTGATTTCATTTTGAAATTAAATTTATTATCAGAAATCTTATAGAAAGAGATGATAAATATTATATTTAACATTGGTAATTAATTTCATATTGTTCATATAGATGAACTAAAATACTAGTAAAATTAAAGTAATTTATTTGTGGAAAAAAACTAGTTAACTAAGTCCCATTAACCATCGCATTAGAGGCCTATATCAGGAATAGTTATCATGATATTATAAATGAACCACCCGACCATGATTTAAAATGTAACCCCCTCCAAGGGTTATAAAATAACAAGACACCATCATAATATATTTCCCATATAGATAATATAATCACATAAAATTAAAGATTCCATAAGAATATTACATTTTTCAATATTAAAACGATTCTTATATGTTGAAATAACCATTTTTTGTTAAAAAAATTAAAATACCTAAAATAATTTTAAGGAAGTTTTTAATTTTATTATAAAATGAAATATTATATAGGTTCGTGGAAGGAAAATAAAATATATTGCAGAGGGAAGAACCCTTGATGCTGTATACCATAAAATAGAAAACACTACTTTTGATTTCAAAATAACATTAAGTATAATATATGTAAAAATATCTCTCATGAAAACCATTATACAACATCAACGGTTCTTCCCTATGCAATATATTTTATTTTTTGTCCATGAACCTATAGAAGATAACATTTTATAATAAAATTAATAATTTCCTCATTGAAAAAAATAATAATAATAGTACTATAAAATAAAACTTACATTTAGTTCATTTCTACAGAAATACACCATAAAACAATTTTTATAATTTTTCCCTAGAAATAAAAATATTTTATATAACAAATAAATAAAACATTAAAATTTTTTATTTTAATGTAATGTGTTTTTTATATATATTATAAATCATATTATTCCTTAATTAAAATCATGAATAATAATAGTATTCCCTTAATTTATTATCAAATGAAATATTATAATTTTTATTATTTATTATAATATCATTATCTCTGTGTTTAATTGAACTACATTGTAAATTACCATCACATTAGGTTTTATGAATATATTTGGCTCATATATAAAAAATTAAATTGGTATGATGGCTATGGTCAAAGAGGATATTATTCGATCTTCTCCTGGATAACTATCTCAAAATAATTATCAATTTTTGATATCAATTTTTATATTTGGAACATACCATTATTAAATGATATGTATAATGAATAATATTACAAAAAATATATATAATAGGAAATATGTACACAATAGTAACATTAAAATTATCCAATGACCCTTTTAAAATTACTGTACTGATTATTTTACCTCTATGTATTTTTTATTATATAATAGATATCATATTATATATTCATATATATATATATTCGAAGTGACGTTTCAATTAAAAAATATCAAACTAATTTGTGTATGTGGAAGTACACTTGTGCACATGAATGATGTTATCATTTATCAATGGATAGAAAAGAAAAAAAAATTTGTTGAATTATTACACTTCATGAAGACTCCAATAGTAAGATAAAATAGAGTTCTGACTCCAAACACATATATAAATGTAGATTTTATATTGGAACTGTAAAGGTATTTCAAAAATTTATACATTTATAATTTTAATATGAATGGTAAACATTAAAAGGACTTTAATTTTTTCCACTACTGAACCTAAAATATAATTCTCTATTGATTTCATTTATTTTAGTCGTTTTGGATACACCTTCAACAGCACATGTCAAAAAAACAACAATCATGATACTCTTTGGACTTTGGATCATTTCTCTCTGTCTAATGTTAATGTTTTCCAGAATTTTTATCAATTTTTTACATGTGACTTTATGATAGATAACACCCAGATCATTTGTTCATTTATCTGTGAAAAGAATACAAATCAAGATAAGAGGATTCTCTGGAAGGACCTCTCCTCTTTGAGCTCAAAAATTCATTCCCCCTGGATTGTTGTGGGTGATTTTAATGTTATTCTTTCTACTAGTGATAAAATTGTCCCTCTTCATTATAGTATATCTATGAGGGATTTAACGGCTTCTATTGAAAACACCAATCTAACTGAAATTTCTCTCTGAGGTGCCAAATATACCTGGTACAAGAATCATTTGAATTGATTCGTTGCGAGCAAACAGGACAGAGACTTTACCAGTGACCATGATTTAGATATATGGGATACTATTTCCAGCACCACCCTTCCAACAATTCATTCGGAACATCATCATGTCTTTGTCACTATTTCTTACAAAACATGGAAACCCTCTATTCCCTTCAAATTCAACATTTCTTGTTTCTCGGATCCTGAATGTATCAATCTCATCAACCATTTTTGGTCCTCTACGTCTCACTCTGATGATTCCTTTTCCTATCCTCTTAAATTAAAACATCTGAAACCCAAGATCAAATATTGGTGCAGCATAAAATCCAAACAAATTTATAATGACATCCTTTCTCTAAAGAATGTGCTTCATTAAATTCCAAATAATAGCACTCACTTAGACTTTGATTCAGATCCCTAACAAGATACTATCATTACTTTGAACAATAATTCACTTCTCACCATCAATGACATCATTCATAAACAATGTTTTAAAATCAAATGGCTATATGGTGGTGATCATAATACCAAGTTCTATAATTCATTGCAAAGAGTTTGGAATGCTTTTAGACCCCTAGCTTCACTCAAAGATGGAGATAACCTATTGGATAAAGTAGAAGACATTGTTAATCATGTTGTCTCGTATTTTGAGTCTTTATTCAATGGTCCTAGCATGAATAAAGTCCTAATAAATGACAAAATTTCAAAAATTGTCACCAATGTCGATAATAATTTTCTCCTTGGTGTTCCCCAAAATCATGAAACTAGAGACAATATCTTTGGATAGTATCCTGATAGTTCCCCAGGTCCTGATGGTTTCAAAAACAAAATCTATAAAAAATATAGGGATATTATCCCAGATAATGTCTGAAAAATTGTTAAATCATTGTTTTATAATGGCCTTTTACCTCATGGTTTAAATTCCCAATTCTATACCTTGATTCCCAAAGCTGATAATAATTCTTAAATTCACCTCTTTCACCTTATAGATCTTATCAACACTCCCCATAAATTTATCACCATGATAATTGTGAATAGACTCAACAATATTACTAATAAAATTATCTTCTACAATCAATTTGGCTTCATAAATTTGTGATACATCCAAGACTGAAATTTACTAGCCTTTGAATGCAATAACATGATAAATTATAAAAATAGAGGCAGTAACATCGCCATTAATCAGGAAATTAAGAATGAATTTGACATAGTGGATTGGGATTTCATCTTCAATGTTCTACATTATATTGGCTTCAATGACGTCTTCTTCTCTATAATTTAAATCCTATATCATTCAGCTCACATTTCCATCTTGATCAATGGATCTCCCACAGGTTACTTTAGTTTCTCCAAAGGATTGAGACAAGGAGATCCCCTATATTCTATTCTTTTTTCCATTGCAGAAGTCTATTTAAGTTATATGCTCACTCTCCTGGGTGAACAAAATAAGCTCAAACTAATTCATTCTTACATAAATGTGAATTCCCCCACTCACCTCTTATATGCAGATAAAATCATTTGGTTTTTGAATGGTGATATAAGAGACATCAGAAATCTTAAAAATGCACCCAATCAATATGAGGAGGTCTCTGATTAATTCATTGGATGACATAAATCTGTCATCTAATTTTGAAAATAATCCCAACTAGTAGGAAATACAGTATTATCAATGAGTTTTACATCAATGAAGGTACTATTCCATTTAAATAACTTGGGGATCCCATTTTCTGGGGAAGACCCAAAGCCTGCTACTTCTCAAACACGGTTGACCAAATTTATAATCTGCATTCCACTTAGAAAAAAAATTCTCTCCTTGGCAAGGAGAGTCTGCCTTGACATGCCTATCATTGTCTTCAAATTGGTCTACTCGATGATGGTCTATAATTGGACAGATGGTCTCATCAAAAAAATGAATGCTCAAATTAAATATTTTTTTTGGATAAGAAGAACCTTGGACATGAAACTTGTGACTATTCATTGGGAGAATTGCTGTAAACCATTAGACATGGGTGGTCTTGGTATTAAAATCATTAAACTCTTTAATCAATTACTTCAAGCCAGATTAACTTGGAACCGGATTCACAATAACTCCCCCTCTATTTCATTCATCAAAAATAGTTTCATTGATAGATTGAAAATAGGTATCAATAATTTCATGACATCTACCATTTGGCCCTCTGTTAGAAACATGTTTAACAATATTATGTCCAACTCTAGATAGATGGTCACTAGAAACTTTTCCATTAGATTCTAGTTGGGAAACTGGATAAGTGTTCCACTTATCTCTTTGACTCTCTATGTCCATATCTTGGATAACATCTACTATACTATTAGTAATGTTCTTAATTCTCACATTGATACCCATATTGACAATGCTATTCAAATTATTGATTCTTACCACTTTTTTACCTCGTGTGATCTCTTGATTTGGGAATCTTCTCATAATGGGATTCCAAATTCAGTGAAATTGTATAAAAACTCCTTACATAACCCATAAAATGGAATTAAATGGATTAAATGTTTTGAAAACCCATTGATTAATCCCTCATGAGTCACTCTTATTTGGAATCCTGCCTACAATAGGGTTCCAAAAGACTCATGTCTATAAATTTTTGTAATTCAGCTTTATTCAAATTATTGTTTTAGAAATAAACATAAAGATTATACTAATAACTTAATTATATCTTGCGCTTCTACCACCACCCTTTGGAACATTATTTTTTAAAATTTTGATTGCATATGGATGATTCATAACACTAACGACCCTCCACTAAATTGTTGTGTTGTAATGGATAACTCCCAGCAAATCAGAAAAATGTTCCTTGCTGGGACGCAAAGGTCGTTAATGTGATTTAGTATGATAGAAATAAATTTCTTCACAATAATTACTCACACAACATTAATGCAGTTAAAATGGGAATTCTTATCACTATTCAGGAAGCTGTGTTGATTTAGAAAAGAAATTGCAACAACTCTGTGGCAGATTTATGTTCTTGAGACGCCTTCGGGTTGATGCGATTTTTATATAACTGAAACACACTTTTGAGGTTTTTTGGAGACCTACACATCTAGGTTGGACTAAAATTATAGTGGATGGAGCCTCTAAATGAAATCCAAGACCCGTAGCGTGTGGTTCCGTATTCAAGAATCATCTTGGTCACATCGTTGGGTGATTTTTTAGAGGTTGTGGTACTGCAATCTCACTGGAAACAGAAATGCTGGGATTGATTCATGACATATCATTCTCCTAACACCATAGTTGGAAAAACATGTGGATTGATAGTGATTCTACTACTACAGTGTAGGCCATCTAGAAGGGGGGAGATTCATCAAGCTTTGCCGCTTACTACGCGCTGGATGAATCATGTTCACTCTCTCCATGTCATCAACTACATTGCAACACATAACAATCGAGAAGAAAATATGGTTTCAAATGGTCTAGACAATAAAGGAGTAGCTCATGACATAACCTGGATGGAGGAGCTCCCATGATACCAGATTCCTTTTCATGTCAATGAATGTAATATGATTCCATCTTTTCGACTCATGTCACCTCTTTTTTTGCAAATAAAATTTCTTCAGTCTTTTGACCAAAGTGAAACCTTTAAAATAATCATATACATATAAATATACATTTAAACATATATATACATGCATATATTTATATAATCCATCATTATAATTATGCATTATTGTCAGTGGTGGAAATCAAATTACATCAATTTGATGGAATGTAGGTCGTCATACACACAGATCATTGTTTTATTTTTAATTTGATAAAATATGATATATATATATATATATTCGATTAATATAAAAACATATTATAATTATAATGATAAATTTAATATATTTTTTCCATGTTTGAATATATTTTAATTAATATAGATGAAATAATATGAAAATGTGCATAATTTACTAAACATCTACCTCAGAAAACATATTTAGGTTTATTTATGTGGTCTATATATATATTACAAAAAATAAATAATATAAATCAAGATAATTTTATTAAAGAATTTTTTTTGGTAGGTTTCGGTTATTTCAATATAATTTTTAACTATCATAAAAAGAGGTGAGTAGGTGACATTTTATATGATATGGAAAATCATTGAATTTCATATATAATAAAATTAATATAAAATAATTGCAGTGAAGAAATTATAAATATATATATAATTATAATATATGTTAATTATGAGTTCAAATAATCTCACATATTAAATTTTTACATGATTAGGTTATTTTTTCACCATTATATTTTTTTAATCGCCAATTACTAGTTTTGTCTCTTAATGTGGTATCAAAAATATTTAATATATTATTGTAATTAAATTTTCTTTAAGATTACAAGAGGAACATAAATGGACCATAGATTATATTTTAAAATATAACTCATTGTGTTATGTGATTATAAAGTTTTAGGTATTTAAAATTACTTAATTACATATAGTTTACTTCTTAATATAATTAGCCTCATTTTTTAAAAAAATCATGTAATTTTTAATTGAAAAAATAATGATAAAAAATTAAAATTTAAAACATTAAAATTTTCATATTAATTTAATGTTTTGTTAATATTTTTATATAATAAAAATACATTAGACATTATACATTTACTATTTTATAAAATTAGTTAATTTAGTTTATTATTGCAGTCTGAATCTATTCATCAACATTGATTAAGAAATTGTTGTAATTTCTTCATCATAAAAAATATAAAATAATTTGACCTAATAAAATAAATAATGTATCCTTAATTTTAATAATTTAACCAAATATATTTATTTATATTCCATTTAGAAAATATATTACATACTAATAATTAAGGAGTCATATTATATTGATTTTATTTACAAAAAATTATATAAAAATTATATTCAATTGATGTTTTCGCGATGTTGAATAATATGTGAATAAAAATATTCATCACCATAAAAAACCTATCCAATAAAATAAACTAATTCTTAGGGATATTTTTAGGCCATCTAATAATATTTTTTCCCTTAATTACACAATTTACCCATATCGAGTTTTTAAGTATTTACTATTGATACAATTAATATTTACAAGAGGTAAAATTGCACTATTTTCTATATTAGGACCAATTTACTAAAAATATGGATTCCATTATTAACTATTAACATTATAAAATTTGGATAAAATAATTGTTCCTTAACACCCAAGTAGCCCAGAAACATATATATTATTAAAAAATGATTTTTTTCTTCGATTCTTGTATAATGTTGATTCCAAAATGTTGTTATACCAAATAATCATATGATTTGTATTATAATATAAAATATATTCATTATATTTAATTATATGATAATTTACATAATGATAATATCATAATTTTAAATTATAATTTTTTTTTTGAAATTTTATATTTTTACAATGAATGGGGTTCTTCACTATTTACTGAAAAAATTATATTTTAAAAAAAATTAAAATTTCACCATATGAAAATTATTAAATTATGATTTCAAAAATTATTTTAATTTATGAAAAATAAATTTATGAAATTTAGGAATCTTATATTCATATAAATCTTTGTATTATATATATACATATTAAAAGAGAAAAATATATTTCTATCTTGATTGTGAGCATATATAATATTATTATAGTGAATATAACAAAACAAATTTAAATTATAATTTACTCTTATGGAATTAAATTATTTATTATAACATTTTCTATGTTGTTATTACCACTAACTTGTTTTTATAATTGTATCTTTCCAATTATATTCCTCAAACAATCAGGTGGATATATATATTTCCCAAATAAAATTATATAATATCACTATTCTTATTATATCATATGGGTTTTAAAAAATATAATAACCTAATCAATTAAATAAATAAATAATGAATTATCCACAATATCAATAATACGAATAGGAATTTACTTATTATATTGTATTAATTTCAACTAAACAAATTTAGGTCTCAAAACATTAGATGTGTCCAGAAAATAATTTATTTAAAATGAAACATGAAATATGTCTTGTACATAAGATACATTAAAAAAACATGATAAATTAGTTATAAATTGAACATACATTCCTTAGGGTATTATATTTTTTAATAAAACATAGAAATAACCTTCCCTTTTACTAAAATTCATAAAAGTTTTCCATGGAAGACTTTTAAGAAAAAAATGACAGCTTTCCCCAAGTGAAAGATCATAACATCTTCAATTTGAAAACATTGTATACATAAAATTACCCATTCATATATTTTAATGAATAATATATACCATCTAATAAATATCATATATAAATTCTTATCTATAGAACATCATTTCACCTAATTTATCCCAATAACCAACATTCTGACACCACATTCAACATATTCCATAATAGGTCTATCTATATATCAGAAAAAAAATATTCTAAAAAAACAAAACCAAAGACACATGTTTATCCTAACATCAATGGAAATTCATTTAATGATATTAAATTATATTACCACTATTCTATATTTTTTATCAGTCATTCCTACAGTATGTTGATGGAAATATGTGCTCAAATTTAATTCTGCACCAAATGTATTCTGAAGAATTGTCTTAATATTTGAGGTAATATATGGATCACTATCCAAAAAATTAGACTAAGGGACTCTATGATATCATAAAATATCATGAAAATATTGTCTGGATAGTTCATCTAATTTCATATTATCTCAAATAGTAAGAAATTTATATGATTTAGTAAATCAATAAAAAATTAAAAATCCTTTTTATTACAAAGATATTTATATGGTAGTTACACAATAAAATCCATGGATTTTTTATCCCATTTAACATACATAAATAGAAAATACTGTATAATATATTATCATAATAATAATTCAGTTTTATCTTGTTGAAAAGTCAAATATTTCATAGTAAAATTATAAATATATTTATTCATTCCATTAAAATATAAATGATCTTGAGAGTATCAAATCAAATTTTTATTACTATAGTGAAATTAAAATGGAGATAAAAAAGCCTCAATCACTAGTTTTTTTACTAAAGTAAGGCTAAAATGGAAAAGATAATCATTTAAAAATATAAATACACCTTATTTATTAACATTAAATTTATGTTACTTAATTTTTATAAACATCTCTACATTTTACCTAAATAAATAGTCTTCCTTATGATCATTTCAAAATATTTTTGGGAGAAATGATTTAATAACACATAAAAATAGTGTAATTTTCTAAATTTAATATTTCTAAGCCACCATTAAAAAATCATTGAAAAGGGAATCATTTTCCTGATGTAGTGTATTTGATGTATCATTACATTTGAAATGAATTAAAAAACTACTCTATTTTCTTATCCTGGATGATAAAGAATTATATATCAATAATCTTTTATAAATTATATTAATCTCGAATGAATTAAATTAAAATATTTGTGAGTGAATATATACTTAATTAATTTGTGAACTGTATATATTTTAGACCTTACATTATAAATAGTACTTTTATAAATTTTTAATGAAATGTCAAAAGATGACAGTGCAGGGTAACATGTAGGATACATATTCTCATCAAGTTTTAATTGACATGTTTCATATTTAACTACCCATTCATTTTACATTAGAACAATACCTAGCCCCTTTAATGAATCATCAATATATATATCAATTAAAAAAATTAATATGAGTGGGAAAAAACTATAGAACAATTTTATTATCAATCTAAGGAAAAACCATCCCATTTTGGTGACTATTAGATTGAAATTGAATTTCATGTAAAAATAATGAGTGGGTTGAAAACCGTGAAATATTTTTAATAAACCATGAGACATAGAATAATAATCCATGATAAGTACAAACCTAAATCACATATTTAAGTATTTCCATTAATAAATAAATTTAGTTTTAACAGGATCAATATTTGGGCCATTATTATTTTTGATTTATCATATGAATTAAATATAATGTTATAAAAAATAATATTTACTATATTTTCCAAATAAAATTATTTCAATAAGTAATTTTTAGAATATAATTATATTTTATTTATGATCCTCTTAACTTATATAATCAACTAAAATATATAAAATAGAGAACAACCACAAACATATCAAAATATTAATAAAAATACTTTTCACATTATATATGATTACAACTGGAGAATTATTCAATAAAAGTTAATAACCAATAATAGGACATACCAATACTAAGAATAGAAAGCTGGCATAGGCATATCGTCCTCTATTACATTAAGAATAATTTCACAGAACATGGTAACATCATTCACAAAATATTGAACTACCTAGAGCCACAAAAATAATCAACATGATTAAACAATTATGAATTTTAAAAAACATTGTTATTCAATACCACAAAATTTACGAATTGAATAATAAGAACCTTTTTATTTAATCAATATAATATGAGACCACTATGATAATTTTCATTAATGAATAATACTTTTATTCAAATACTTTGGCTACTACTTTTTTAATTCAAGAATTTATTCCTTATCCATCAAATTCGGGGGTTTTAAATTAGCATATCTTCACTGAATAAGTCAAAATAATATCAACTCCCTTCTAATGTATAACACCTTTTAAATCATTATAAAAACCATTTATAATATATTTTACTACAAATAAATCATTATTATGAATAGTTCTATATTTCTAACATCATGAGCAAGGAATCGTTCATTTCCATCTATTAAAAATTTATCAACTTCTTGATGTGCTATAAAATGCATATTGGATCATATATACATATGGGAATAAATTTATGAAAATAATATAAAAGGAAAATTAATAAATATTTATTACACCTTGTGGGTATTAAATATCATTCTATGTTTGATTGAGGATATGAATCACAACACTATGACCAAAACAAACCATTGTTACTTAAATATGAAATTTATAACATAAAAATTAAATAAAAGGTTATCAATAGAATATTTTTTAATATATACATATATATATATATATACTTTAAAAAAATTTAATATATTGATAAATTCATATTATATATTCACTCAAATTATTAGTAGTCATTTTATTCAATAAAATAGATTTTCATAGAAAACAATTTGTTAGTTTTGTGAGAAAACAATTAAAATAATTTCCAGGAATGTAATAATGATTATTTGAAAAAATAAAATAATTTTATAAATTATATTTTTAAAATTATCTTAGGTTGTTATTTTGATAATATTATGAATATTAGTTGTTCAAATGAATAATGAATTATACTGATTTCAATTGAATACTATATCTTAGGTAAATATTTTTACACTATTAAATTATATTTTTGTTAATTATAAAATATATTTATTCAATTTTGATTAATAATAATCCAATTATATTCATTAAGATTAATTTTATATATTTACATCGTATAAAATAATTTCTGAACATAATATTTGACAACTATAAATAAATATTTTTTATCCTTTTCTGTTAGATTAATTTGAAATTAAATCCACACACCTTAATTTTTTTAATATTGAAAAATTTATTCCATAATTATTATAATATGGTAAAAAAATTTAATTATTTTCCATTTATTCTCATCATTATGAATATTAGTCACTATAGTTATTTACCATGATAAGGGAGGAATGGGTTATTTAATGGTCAAAATATTGTGATAAGGACTATAAATAAACCCAAAAATTATCGTTAAATTTATTGTATTATTATATTTAATCTATAATAAACAAAAATTTAATTATTAAATCCTTCGATTCAGTATGGCCATTATTTTCTTCATTATTATAAAAAACATAAAAGATGCCAAACATTCCATTCCAATAGTTTAATTTTCAAATATAAACTTCCTGTGTGGATAGAAAAAAGGAATGATTGAATATATAAAAAAATTTAAAAATAAAACAATTACCCTAATTTTATTTGAAACACAAATAATATTTTTATTCTCTTAATAAGAAAAAAATAATTTTTTACAATGAAAGAGTTATTCATTTTTATATGAATTATTGTGTTAATGATTATATTAGATTAAAAAAATAGAATATAATATTTATTCGATAATATTGGAATTAAATTTATCCCAAATTGTTTTAGTCGTGTAATTAAATAAATATTTAGGAAATTGATGTTAATATTATTTTATATTATATAATTAGTTATTAAATTATTTGAAAATAAAAATATCTTTTTTTAAAAATTTATTATGATATATTCTAAAATAGTATCCATAATAAATTTATAGTCCAATTCTCATTTTATAGTTACTTTCTTGACCCAAAAAATGTTAAATATTATATATTGTGATAATATCCCTAAGGGAATAAATGGATAAAAATATAAAGATAAGGGTAAACAATTCAAAAAAATGTCAATTATTTATTTTATGAGTCTATTATGATGAATCCTTTTATAAGTTTCAAATAATATCATGTTGCATCCATTTTAATATAATTATTTTTTTATTTGATCATAATTAATTTAGAAAATCCTAGAGTTTAAAATTATCTCTAAAAATAGGCACATATTGTTATATTTTCATTACACATCATAAAATATTTGTCTCATAAAATCCCTTCAAAAATCCATTAATAAAATCCATAAACAGGTTCTAAATTAATGGTATTGTCTGAAAACCATCCTTGAAAATATTTTTATGCAAACATAAAGACGGTTTCAAAAGGGGAGGTGTAGTTTGTAACGAAGTGTTTGCATTTTCAATCTTTTCTAGCATAAAAAATTGTGTTCAAACATGAAGATAAAATTAAGCCATTAACTCCCATATATAGATATGTTATTATGTTAGTTTCATTATATATATTTGTATCCACTTCCATAAAATGTGAATTAGTGTAGTCATTGATGTGGACAGTAGATCACCACCTTACTAAATGATGTAATCCATTTTCCATCCACTCCACTTATGGGTGGTTGTAAAGATGTATTTAATGTGAATATATATATATATATATATACAAATATATATCACCCAATTATATTCTAGATTGTTTTAAAATATTTAAATATAATGTGTCATTTACATTCATACATTTCCAATCACATAAAAATGACAGTGTCACTCATGCTAATGTATGAAATACCACCTGCACGAAGTGATGTGATTCGTTTTTATTTATCACAACACATAGAAGATATATAAAAGTATATTTAAATAATTAAAACTATATTCATTACAAAATGTTCATTATGGAATTAACAAATATATTTACATTATTTAAATAATAATTAATGAAAATAGATATCTTATTAATGGTTATATAAGGGCAAACGTCTCCATGGTTGAAACACTATTAATTTTTCATACGCATAATTCATGTTTGGTTCTAAAATTTTTATTCATAAATAAAAAATATATTTATCTCAATATTATTATTATTTAGATGATAAATGAATGATCTATTTTTCCCTACTCAGCCAGAATAATTCATTAAGGACATCTGATCCAAATAACATCCAAATCTCCAATGTGAATTTAATTGATAAATTAATTTATTTATAGTTGGGTAAGTAATAATAAAAATGAAAATGATTCATAAAAAACTAATTATTAACAAAAAAAATTAGTTTATAAAGAATATACATTATGAATCATAATCAAGTAATGGGACTCGTTGACCAAAAACTATTTTTAATGGTTTTCATATGGGATTAAACGGGGTTCGTAAAAACACATTTAAAGAAAAGGTGAATGATTTAATTAATTTCATTATATATGGTATAATAAAGATATATGATACATGGGTGATCTTATAATATCATATACAATAGTTTGAAACCCATTATAGCTCATAATGAAATAGTGATCCAAATATTTGTTATATGATGGGGCCCCCCATATAGTTTACCAAATATTGGGTAATGTTTCTTTTTTTAAAATTCCTTAGGGAAGGAGTTATATAGGCCATTTACCTCATGGATTTACTAGAGAAATTTTATTTCTAAGTCATGTTCTGAATATAATTTATCTTTAAAGACATAAAGGGTATTTTTGTCCATTCTATTCATTTTAATGCGTTTCTTGGATCAAAAAATCTGTATATTTTTATATTGAAATGACCGACTTCATTAATTAATAGAACATTATGATAAAGGACAACTTTTATATTATTTTCGTTATTTCAATACAAAATTATATATATTATTTTTATTTCCCATATTTGTTTTTTGTTCCCGTTACAATTTATTGAAATTTATTTCATAGGGATTAATGATATGTAAGGTAACTAGAGTTGAAAAAGAGAATGTGATCAATATTTTTCATAGGGATAAAATGATTCTAATTTCATATTATTTTTATTATGAGAATAATGTCTACATTTTATAATTATAACCTTCTAATGTATTGTATTTTTGAATAATTTGTGGTTTAATTTTCAGAAACATTAAACCCTAATGTTTACCAATAATGCATGAAAATTAATTCTTGAGAATGAACCATTGTTTTAAATTTTTTTTATCATTATTCCATTATATTTTACATCATAGAAATTTTATAGAAAAGGATTCATTTTATAGTTCCTTAATGCTAGAATATCTTAAGAGTTATTTATATAATCATGGGTTTATGAGTATAGGGGATATCATTGGTTAAATTTATTACCCCCAATAATTTTACATTTTATGCAATTATATTTTCATGGGAATAATGTAAACATTAGAGGCGTTGTATTTGGTTTAATTATATATTACAGATGAGTTCAAAATGTGTTATTATCTTAGGAATAAGTTTCTATAAATATGTTAAAAAGTATCCATATCCATCATGTTTTATATGACCATAAATGATGTTCATAATATCTTTATTGAGGATAGAAGAATAAAATTATGAATTTTTTTAAAAAAAATAATGAAATGTAACATATGTCAAGGCCACAGTTCATGGATACAAAAAAATTGTTATATGGGTGAAACAAAAATAACTTTCATATATGTTTTGTCAGTTAATATGTATTTTTTATATAAAAATGGCGTGATAGATAAATATCATATTGATTCTAGGACCTATTTATGATTATGGTGAATAAAAAATTATGTGACTTATTGTTAAGATTATTGATTGAATAATATTTTTGATGAATTATAATTAAATATTGAATTATACAGACTCGTGTTATTTATATAAATTAAAATCATATTTTGTAGATTATATGATTCCAGAATATGATTTGTTTTTTATGAGAAATTAAGAGTGATTAATATTATTTAAGAATAAATATATAACATATCTTAGAAAAATATGTGATAAAATTATTCTAATATTATGGTATAAATATTAATCAAGAATATTTTTTATTATTTTATATATAGTTATTTATATATTGATTTATCTTAAACATTGGGTATTATAATTTAATTAGGGATATTGTTGTATTATTTCATTTAAGGATTGTTTATTCATTTTTGTAATTACATTTACTTTTTCAAAAAATTATTTATTTAGGATATTTACAAATACATGAGGAATATATTTTAATTTTATATGGATTATTTGATAAATAACATATTTTTTTTTCAACTGATACAAAATATCATCTTTAATACTCATCAATTGTAGAGATAGATAATATTATTTGGGAAATTTATAAATGTTATAACATTTAGTTTTCGTGAATGTTGATTTTACATATGATTTTATTCTATATGGAATGATATTTTTAACTACTTTAAATGTATTTGGAAATGATAATTTTGACTTATAGACATTATTTTTATTGAACCATTGGACTTTTTCACAACTCTTTATTTTATGTTTTTCTAGTTCTTAAAATTATCAAGGTCTTTCAATTTCTTATTATCAATAATATCTGTAACTCAAAATCAATAATTAACTATACACTATTTTTGCCATGTATATATTTTAACACCACACAAATGTTATCCAATTTTGAAGCCAAAATATGAATTATTTTTATGGTATTAATAATTACCTTTCCCACTACTCATTAGTAATATTTACGAACCCTTCCTATTATCTGTATGGGATTATAGCTTGAACTAGAGTTGTGGTAGTGATGTATTAGTTACTCTAGAATCATAGGTATTATAGAACTACTATTCACCATAGGGACTTTTTAAAAAAAATATTTGGCTTTGGGGACAAGTAATGGGATCTATGTTCCATTAGGCTTATGGGACATGCAAGGGATATGATCAACCTAAAAAATTGTCCTCTGTTTTGATAAAGAAGATTATTCCACTAAAATATTAAAAAAAATCAAATTGGTTATTATGAATATGATTATAAAATTTAAAATATAAATATAATATTATCTCAATATAAATTTATTTATATATTCATATTAAATAATCAATCAACATTAATTAATTATTTTTTAATCTAAAATATTGTTTCTTCTAAAATGGTTTTTTTATTTCTTATGGTGGAAAAATATTATAGTTGAATTCTATAATTTTTTTAAAATTTTATTTTATAAAATTTATTTTATTTTTTGAAATAACTAGATCAAATTTATCTTTGGTTAATTTTTTAAATTTTTTTGGAAAAAACTAGTCAATGAGTATGGAAATATATTTATTTTAATTGAAATATGCGTTTTCCCTAAAATAATTTATATTATTAACATATTTTATTAATAATTTTAAAATTTTAATAAGTACATTATAATTAAATCTAGTTATATTAAATTATTATTAATGAATGTAATACATTAATGAAGTATAAATACATTATTTTACAAAAAAAATTAATGTATCCAAAAAAATTTCTTCTCATTTTTTGTAATTAATTTATAATGAAATTAGTCCACTTATCAATTTGAAAATATGAAAAATTTATTTCATATATAAAATAACAATGAAAAATAATTACAAAATATTTAATTTTAATTTCTATAATTACAAATAGTAAGCATTGTTAATTGTTTTAACATGGTAAATGTAAAATAAGTTTATTATAGGTAAAAATAATGTTATAATTAGTATAAAGTATCTAAAAAAGAATCCATAATATTATTTTTGGTTATACATCAGAAATAATAATGAAAACTTATTATGCGTGCCTTTTTTCTATGTGGCCTTGATTTAGACCTTTATAATAATCAATTTAATAAAATAATTAAAATGACACCCTCTTTGATAGTTGTTATTAAATTGATGGCATTGGATTTAAAATAATGAATGTTATTTTTTAAATATTCATATGAAACATATATTATATTTCAATAGAATGGGATTTTATTAATAATTTTTGGTGATAATGTAATTACCTTAAATGTATACAAAACTCTGATACATTACTAAATCAGTGAAGAGAAAAATGAAATAATTGTTTTAAAAAGTGATAAAATTCATATAATATGAATTAATTATTATCTTCTATAATTTATGTATAAATAAATTACATAATAGAGTAATTTTAAATAGTTATATTCTAATATCATTTTTATATTAGTTTTAAAAGTGAAATTATTAGAATATATACAAATATGATAATAATGTTACTTTTTAACAAAAAAAATTATTTAAATGATACATGACTCCAAAAAAAATACTATTATTGGAACAATTATGTAGATATTATTGAAAATTTAATCAATGGTCTATTTACATTGATATTTTTATTTTATTTTATTTTATAGGATTCAATATTGTAAATTCATTAATACCATGGAATTTCCCAAAATTGTAAGAATTGGTGAAAATAATATGATAATGGAAAAAATAACACCATTATATGCACAACATTTATTATATCATAATATTTAGACAAATAGTTAACAAAAATTTTAATTTCATAAATTTTAATCCCTATAAAATTTCATGTTAATTTATATAATGTTAATTCTTTAAGAAACTATAAGACTCCATTACCCTTGATTATAAAAGGGAATGTATTCATCTATTTTCTAAAAACATCGTGAATAATTTTCATCAGACAATCCATTACCAAATCCCTTATGTATATTTATACAATATTTATTTTTGATATTATTTTATCAGAACTATCTTTGGAATGTATTTATTGTAAACATTAAGTGGCTTTTTGAATAAGAATTATTGTTAAGGACTAAACAATATATATTTATTTATTTCTATTACATCACGAAATCATCTAAAACCACGATAAATAAAATAATATAAAATATCCCATGAACTAAGATGTTATTATGTAAATTTAATGACCTTTATCAATCCTATCTTTTAAAAAATGAGAAATTAAACCATCACCCATGTATACAATGGATAATCACCTCACAAACTGATGTAAGTAATATTTCATTTGCATTACTTAATTAATCATGTAATAATGGATTTGGTTTATATATAAAAATATATTATTAGGAACATATATATCAATATAAAATGATATTATATTATTCTCTTTTAAACCTCTCCATTTACTAAAAAATGATAATGTAGTTCATGAATAATAGTGGAGTACAACATCCAAAAATAGATATGATTCATTTTTAACCCCACATAACATGGATGGTATATATATATATATATTATTTATATGGTATTTAATGTATATTTATCATTTTAGAATTTCAATAAATTACTTAGGTTCTCTTAGTAATTATCATTACAAAATGGGAATAATTATTTTGTGTACTTATCCTCTACAATATCAATGATTTTAAAATACTTCATTTTTTATTACCATAATTAATAATTAGTTTTAATGTAATAATAGTTTTATAAAATAATATTTATGATATTTCTATTATTTATTTGAGGATGTGTTAATGAATTTTTGACCGTATTTTATATAGTGAAGTCATTTTGGACATATAGTTAAATATTTACAAATAATTTGTGGTGACCCTAATTTAGTAACTAATTTATTGTAACATGATAAAAAATAAAATAAAATCTGAAAATTTCTTTAATATTTTAAATGATTAAAAAATATAGTTATTCATGAGGATAATTAGTGTATCTGATGATTCCAAAATATAGAATGGTTGTCTTTAATTTAACTGAAAATTTTAATGTTTTATTGAATTATTTGTTAAATATATTTATCCAAGTTCGTGTAATTCATAATGTTAGAAGAAAATTCTTAATTATGCTTCAATGGAAGAAAAATTTTACTGTTGAACATATATAATGTCACAAACCAACCCATCTCTACCCTAAACCGATCACCCGATCCGATCCATAACTTGAGATGAAGGGAGTTCTTGACCCCATGGGCTGACAACTAGTGTAGAGCATGAATTTTTATTCTATAAGAAAAATTTTTCCCATAAAAGATAAAGTAAAAAGTATAAACAAAAAGGACATCACAAAAAAATGATAGGAAAAGGAAAGGATGATCAATAACATGACTAACCTGTCAACGTCTACAACTCCACATAACCCAATGGGTTACTCATTAGTACCGAAAGAAAATGTCTCTCAAAGTGATCCAAACTAGAACTGGAACCTGCATATGAAAATAAAATAAGAAAACACTATAAGTGTGAGAATGAAAACTCAGCAGGTAGACCCGACTAATCTATTACCAATGCACATTCATTAAATAAATAAATCATTGATTTCAGGTTTGAAATACAATCTATAAATATAAAATTTTCTACAAATTTCATTTTTAAGGTAAACAAATCACATTCATAATATATTTCCCTCATGTTTAAAATAAGGAGCAAGAGGATGAATGAAAATGAGACAAAAAAAGGAATCATTAATTTTATTATAAAATTATCAAAATAAATAGTGATTATTCATTTAACTAAATTCATGAAAAGATCATTACAAAACCCTGCATTTTCAATTTTACTAGAAAAACCCCAAAACTAAGAGCAGTGTGTATCACTTCATATAGTAAGGGGAACAGTACTTAGTGTACTAGTGTCAATGGAACACATGAAATCCTAGGAACTAAGAGGAAAACAAGAACGTACTAATACTTGTGACTCATCATGAAGGCATGCCTACTCTCGATGAAATCATAATTCCCAAACACTTGGTGTTTCCCTACCATATCTAACCGAGTGTCCCAATACCCTAATAGAGAAAAGTCCATAATAAGGGCCACTAGACATTGCATATTCTAAACTAGTGTAGAAATCATTCTCAGTAAACCTCTTTGATTAGAAAGGTTCCCATGTATAGTTCTCAAAAGTGTGTACCATACATTTCAAATAACATGCCACATTAATCTAACCAAACTCACCGCACTACTCAGCACCACCCTAACCACCTTAAGGGTATTCCTTAACATTAAATAATAATTATACATGGAATGTCCCTTACCGAGGACTCTCTTATCTCAGGATCATTCATTAAGGAAATAGACACAACCCAAGAGGGGTTTTTCGTATAACCATTCAAAACTACCAACCAGGCCTTTACCTATAAAACACTATATCATTTATCAAATAATATAGAAAATTATTTCGAGAGAAAATCGAAACTTTTTTACTTAAACCTTGATAAATGTGCCCTTCCGCGAACTGTTCAATTGTTTTATCATTTTAATCTTTTTTATGAATAGGCTAACATAGGTTATATTCAATAAAAAAATAAACTTATAAATCCACATTAGAAACACCAACCACAATTTGAAGGTTAAAATATCATTTAAAACACCAATTCTTGGGGTTATAAATCCTTAACTACATAGAAAATAGAAACGAGTACATATCCAAACCTTGGTCTGCAAAACCTAACAATAAATCCAAATGCTCAAAAAACTCTACTTTTAAAACCATACGCACTAACTTCGAATAAAAAAGAAAAACCTGGAAACCCATTTATGGAAAACCAACCACCTATTTAAATACATAAAACACTTATAATAACTAATCGATCATTTGATAACTGCTTAGTTTTCACAACATAATTCAACCACATGAGAAATTCCAAATGTCTGAACACATTTTCATCTAAGAAACTACACTGATACAATATTGCAACCAGAAAATTTCATCCCAAAACCCATTGGATATCCATTAAAAAAATTTCAATAACATTTTTCACAAATATCATAAATACATTTTTAAGAATAAGACATGCTTCTAAATTTTTTTAACCATTTAAAAGATCCAACTATGAAATCAACCAAACATGAGGCGTGTCCCATTAATTAAATCCACAAAACACATTAAAAAATCTATCAAAAAACTTCATTTCACATAGAAATAATATTATAAAAATATTACATTACTAATTTAATAACTAAAGAAGTGTGAAAAACAAGAAACCAATGAAATCATTAATTTAGATGAAAAGTTCAAAGGGTCTTACCAAAACTCGCAGCTCAAGAAAGATGCAACAACTCACATAATTCTTGAGAATAAAATCCAATGAGTCGATGATTGCGATATCACAGGTTTACCTCACCAACAAGCTGCCAAAAATGAATAGAATCTAAAAACATAGAAATGATAACTTAAAATAATAGAAACAAAAAAATAGCTTAAACCCCCCTTGAAAATGGTGCCGGAAAATCGAAATGAATCTAAATCACTCACCATTAGTAGCGGTCATTCGTCGCGGTCCCAATTGAGATTACGGTCGGGCGCATAGACAAATGAGGCAGGGTTCGGTGTGGGGGATCACTCATCACACCGGCGATGTGCCTAGCCAAAGAAGTAGGGAGTCACTGCTTTAGGAGGGTCGTGCCCTCATGGAAGAACACTAGAAAGGTTTTCGAATAAAGGAGGGGTGCATGTAGGGAGAGTAGCTGGAGGAGAGTTTGTGAGTGACTGGGACTGCACTGGAGGGGGGAGTCAAATAAAAGGGGTCACCGACCAGAGTAGGGCTAACTGAAGGAGGAAGAAGGCTAGAGGCCAGAGGATGGAGTGACATGAGGTTGTGGGTATTGTGGCTGGGTGCCGCAAAGGGGAGGTAAGGTAGGCACAAGTGAGAAGGAGTCGGAGGGAAGAGGGCAAGGCCGTGATGGGGTTGGTCTATAGGCCAGAGGCGCAGAAAGAGGTCATGTGCACAAGAGTGAGGGGAAGAAAGGATGAAGGACTAGGGAAAGGAAGGTCAGGTCTTATAAGGGTAAGACGCGATGAGGTCGTGAAACAGATGAGGGGGGGGGGTGAAGGTTGGGGCACTGGATTGAGGGCCTGGGTGTAATGGGGGGTTGTAGCGACACTGGGGAAATGAAAAGGGTGAGGGGTGAAGACCTGTGGAGCGATCCTGGTGAGCGTGAGGATTCCATCTAGAGTGTGGTGGTGCGACATGCATAGGGCAAGGGGAAGAGGGGGGGGGGGGGTGAAGTGACGCATGTGGGGTTAAAGTGGGTCAGAGGGGGGGGGGGGTGGTGACAAGATTAGTGTTATTCAATTTTTTGTTATTTTATAATAATATATTTTAATAAAATAATATTAATAATATTATTAAAAATAATTATAATGCAAAAATAATAATACAAATAATAATAATTATTATTTTATTATTAATACAACCAAAAATAATAATAATAATGATGAAAATAATAACGATGAAAATAATAACAATTAATAATGATAAAAATAAAAATAAAATTACAATAAATATAACAATAATATTAAGAATAATGAGAAATTTCCTGAATACTGATCCAGCTCTGCATCTACCACCAACTGCGCGGTGACCGTGCATGGGTCCAAAGCCCAGTAAAAATATTAAACGCCAAAAAATTTTATCTGGGACCCAGCCCTGACCTTGGCGCGAGAACCCATCACCAAGTATTAAAAAAACAAAATTAAATGTCAGGGAGTGAAAATTATCCATGACATTGTTCATTTCTAATACTAGAAAGTCACCAAGACGAATTCCAGAATAAACAAGAAACCATGCCTGATTAAAAATGAATGAAACCACAACACAAGAGAACAAGAGTACACGAGAGTGTTCTCCCCATCACAAGTACTCATCTAGAACATAAATTTAACACCCAAGCATAACACTCCATGAAGTGGGGTGGGTGGCGATGTGGGAACTCCGAAACCTCCAAACTGAATTCTATAGTGCGAGTGAAACAACACCTCCACTAATACATGGAACTCTCGACATATACCAAAAACTACCGACACTATGGGAAAATCCTATAAGAAGAAGATAACCCAAGAAATGAAGACAAGCATAACCACACACATCAACTCTTACATAGGCACATACATCTCCAATTGAACCCAAGTAAACCAAGATCAATCCAGACAAGGGCCAAACAAACATCTAATAAGAGCACACGATTCAGAAAACCATGATCAGAGAAACAAAACTGTTTGGATTACAATAGAACGTGTCCATCATAACTACCTGATAATACACTGAACATAGAAGGACATCAAATCATTAATAGTATAAAAACAAGAAAGAAGAGACTTTATATTTTCCATTGTCAACATAGAACAAAAAACCCAAACCGAGGCTACACACCCCTCGCAACCCCTGACTATGCACGAGCATCACCGCAAGACCTATGGTTGGGACATTGATGGCTAAAGCATCTCTTGCCTCACAGTCATGCACTAAAATTACTTAGTCACAACATTTTCATTAGGTTAACCATCTTGCAAAATAGCTCCTAATGACCCAAACAACTCCTAAGATAAATTTTCTTCCTTGGGATTCAACATGACAACTTCACGTGCCCAAATCGACCTCACGAGTAGCACACCACTAAAAAGTCCAACGAAATGGTAGCCAGAACCATTGTAGAGGACTCTTTAGAAACAAGTCCTCTTGGCACACCCTTCTCACCAGATGGGGGACCTTCACGAGCAACTGGATACACTGGATTACCAAGAACATGTGCTCTAGAGACCAGTATAGCTAAGAATACCTCATACACCAACTACTCAAAATGATTGTCTTTATAAGGGATGACCTTCTCCTTGATCTCTTGATTAACACCCCCAATGAAGAGGGATGTCTTCATCAAATCCAATGATGCTACCTCTGAAGAAATGGAAACCAGTACCTTGAAATGGTCAATATATTCTTTCACCATTCTTTAGTACTATTGAATACACATGAGTTATTCCCTTTTCTTCGTCATCACCACATCAAGTATGAACCATCAGATGAAGATGGATTTTAAGACATCCCACACCATCTCAACTTACATTGATGGTGGGGAAAATAAACCAAATCAATCCAGTGATGGACTTTCAAACATTCCCAAAATAGAACACACTATCATAGCTTTAGGAGTTCCCAACATCCCAATAACACACTCGACCAATTCAAATGACATAACTACCATTAATGGACCTCGATCACCATTAAGGGTAGACTATGTCAAAGGAGGACCAAAAACTGGGCAAGAATTATTATAAACCTCGAGGACCTTTCTGGGCATCATTTTATGAACAATATATAAAACACCTTGCCGAATCTAATATCAAATAAATGTATAATAAAAAGTAGAGTCCTAAAAAATCACTGACTCAAAAACCAAAAAAAATAAAAACAAAATTTGAAATAAAATTTTTATTTTAAATTTCAAAATTGACTTCTTTAAACACCACATTCTAGATATCAAAACTACTTTTCATACAAAATTTTATTTCCATAAAAAAATTACATTTTTTTAAATCAAATTAGAAAAAACTGTTCTGCCCTTTAATTCGAAGAACATACCCGAGTAATCCCATGAACTATTGCACATGCCTTCATTTTCATTCATCCAAACACCCAAACATGAACATTCCACACATCCTCTTAAATGTGAAAGAATTCATAATGAGTACCCAAGTTTTCACCCAAACCATTTCACTACCAATTCCTAAAAAAATATATTTTTAGACCGAGTGAATTCAGTTTTTAAACCCATTTTATAGATTTGAATCCATTAAAAAAGAATCATCTTCATTTCAAAAACAATTTTTCATTTCTAATAGTTCACTTACACAAACCAAAACCAAGGAGACATGTGGCTTGCATCATACTAATGGACTAAGGGACTAGTAGTCTTTATTAAACAAGCCACATGGTAGTGGGACATTCCCCAAGTAAGCATCAATAACTTGGTGGAAGTTAAACCGTGTACTCGGACTACACATGGGTCAATAATCCATGTGAAATCGCAATGTAACATCATCTTTCATCTGTTTTCATCCCTCAATTGAAAATAATAGAATGTGTCATAGACTAAATTCCTTAACTACCCATGGACACTCAAGGTTTGAAATTGTAGAGGGTTCATGATGTGTTTTTCGTACCCGCCTATCGAGTCCCGACAGTCTTAATCTCCATCTACCTGGCATCCCAAATAACAAGAGCCTTATTTGATACCATTTTTTCACAAACCAACTTGGCTTTTCCCTAAACCGGTCACCCGAGCCTATCCATTAAATGGCCCTAAGGGCATTCTCGATCCCCATAGGCTGAAAACCTGCGAATGGTATAAAATTTTATTCACTGGGAATTATTTGGCTACTAAAAGATAAAATAAAAAGTAGAAACAAATATAACATCGCAAAAAAATATAGGAAAAGTAATGGATGATCAATAACGTGACTATACTTTCAATATCTAAAACTCCACATAACCCCATGGGTAATTCTCTGGTACGAAAATCAAACGTCACTCAAAGAAATCCAAACCAAAAGTAGAACCAATTTATGTACCTAAAAATAAGAAAACACTATTGGTGTGAGTATTAAAATAAATTATGTATGTAACACCACCCAATTTGAGTTATGTTTCCTTTTTTTGGCCTTTTTATGTGATTAATGTGCATGGGGTGAGTTGGGAAGAGGTTAGGAGTGTTTTCAATGGTTTTGAATAAGTTTGGTGATTTTTCTAAGGGCGCATAGTTAGATCAGAATTTGGGGAGACCGAGCGGGTTCTCCATGAAACCATACAGGGGGAGTTAGTAGCCATTGTGTGTACTATACATGTTTTTAAAAACTTTGTGTGGAAACAAAGCATACCACCACTCTTGAGGTAGTGTCTTGAGCAGGTTTATATCACTGTATGCCAAACCGTGCATGATAATCGTGCGACCATTTAAAATATTGTTTTTAAATACGAGCTCCTTCGAGGGTGACACTTTTCACCCCAATTCTTCTCCCACTCGAGACTAACTCAGGATTGAGGGTTATCAATGTTTTTAGATGCTCTCCCACTCACTTTGGAAGAAAATCGAAGGGGTTTCAAGTTGGTTTGAAGGTAGTAGTTCCCGAGTAAGTTTCTCTACTTGGATTTTTTGTGTTTTTTTCTAGATATACCCTTCACACTTAGTTTTTCTTCAAGATCTACATATGTTGCATGAGTATATAGGGTTATTTTTTCCTTGGTGTTAATTTTAAGGCTTTTTGATGTTATTGAATGAGATCTAGAGTATTTTTGGTGGTGTGTTCTATAGATTTGAGGTGAGATTATTTGTGGGTCGATTTCACTGGGACCCTATAGGTAGGTGACTTCTCTCTTGACTCCACTGTGATATAACCTGAATCTTTATTTCAATTAATTATTTGTTCTTAAAATTAATTGTTTTTTTCTATTAAAATTTGATTAGAAATCCATATGGTGATGTTTTGGGGATTTTTGTAAAAAATGGGTTTTCTGGTGAAATGATCTTGTTGTGGATTTTAAAATTGGTTTCTTGGATTTATTTGTGAAAATGGTTGATGGAAAAGGGTTTTAAATATTGTTGTAGTTTTATTGAAATGTTTTTGGGCATGGAAAATGATTATATGGTTGTTTTAATAAATGGTTGATTTATTGAAGTGGTTTGGCATGTGATGAAAATGATAATTTTAATGTTTTGTGGCATTGGTGGGTTATATGCTTGGTTATAGATTATTGGTATATTGTATGGAAGTTGATTGGAAGAACCACTGTAATAAGGGGATGGAGAGTGGATGGAAGGGCATCCATCAATGCAGAAGTGGGTGAGATGTACCACTAGTAGGATTGGGGGATAAGGTTTGACAGATGCTTTACCATTTGGGTTTCCTTGTGGTGCATTTCTATACAAGATGGAAATTGTTATACTTATGTGTAAATGATGAAATAGATTGTGACATGTCTATTTTTCATTCTTATTGTTGCTTAGTTTAGGTGATGAGGATTGGTAGGGGCTTTTTTGGCTTATATTAATGGGTTCACTAGTGATTATTTTCTGTAAACCAATTTTTATAAATGTTGTATTGGTTTTATCCTAGTGGCATGTGTAGGGAGGTAATTTGGGGAAATCCTATTGAGTATTAGTACTCACCCCCTTCTTTTTCACATTGGTGCTCTTGCAGATTTCGTATTCCAGGACACATGTAAAGGTAAAGCATCTCATTTATAGTGTCTTATGGTAATGCTTGGGAGATGTGTTGGTGCTTGGAATATGGAGCTTGGTGAGGAGATGTGGACTTTTTCTTGGTTTATTTTGGGGTATCTTGTTTAGACGCCTGTATAGTACTCTGATTTTGTGTTGGGTTTTATTGGTTTTGGGTGGTATTTTGGAATAACTTTGTTGTCATTTGATAATACATTCTTTAATGTTTTATTCATATGCATCATATAGTCCTTGTGAGTGGATGGTTTGGTTGGTTTTGTCTTAAGGGAATATCATTTCCAAATTTTTTCTTGAATACCTCTGTAGTTATTGCCTGCCTTTGGCACATTGGGAACATCACATAAGACCATGTAAAATTCCCCCACCCTCTCAAGAAAATGGCATGGGGCGGGACATTACATGTGGTATCATTTTGTTCCGTCCTTAGCATTCAAGTGAGTGTAGTTGTTCAGTACATGGTGTCAACCATTGGTATTAGTGTTCACATTCGTTCATCACATGTTCCTTGATTCGGGATGGTAGAAAGGTGTAGGATTGTCAGAACACATAATGTATATCATAAAAGGATGTATTTAACCCTTTTATGCTGGGATTCATGTTACCATGGAGTTGGGTATATATGTGGTTGGAGACACTTATAGGAATTGGATATCTCATTGTCGTGGGTGTAGCCAATGATATGAGTATGGCATGCATAGTAGAAATGAATTCCCACTAGGATGCATATTGCAGTGGGGTATAATGAATTCTGGTGTGATTTGAATGTGTTGATTTTGAAAATCCTAAATGGTTTTCAAAAAGGAATCATTTGAAACATAGAAACATATGGTATTTTCATAATGGGTGTATTTTCAAGATATGGATTATTTTCCAAAATAGAGCAATATGGAAAATGCAAAGTACTGGAAAGACTTTTTTTGATAGTTGTTATGTTATTTAATTTGAAAATTGTACACCGTTTATTGTTAATGGAGTGAAACATATGGTTGTTTTTGTGTTTATTGAAATGTAACCATGTTGGCATCGTAGAGTCCAACCATATAAAACTGCTAAAAATGTGGTTTCACTTGAGCCCCAAGTGAACTATCATCTAGAGTAGATTATAGTTAACTCTTTTCCAGTTATAGGATGTGTGAATAATGTGGATGAACCAAGGCATGTGGAACATGCAGTTCCGTTTCAATGGAATAATTTACCAATCTTTATGTGTGATTATGATCCGGAGTTGGATGAAGTGTGGATGAACAAAATTAATTGGATATTTGACTTCTTGGGAACACCGATAGAGATGAATTTGAAACTATCCATGTATATGTAAGAAGATATAACCCTCTAGTAGAGGTATATGGAATTCTATGATAGAATGGACCAATGTGTGACATGGGAGGGGTTTTGGGAACTGTTTATCCATCCATCCAAATTTACTTTTTTAATTTCCAAAACATTTAATGGGAAAGTGAGAACCATCACAGTGCAACATATCAAACATCAAAAGCGACTACTAAATTTTTAAACACTAGATAGAGGTTATTGGAATCATATTCCTTATATAATTTACATGGAAATGAATTTACCTTTCTGAAAGGATCAACTTCTAGGAGATATTTATAACTAGTTTCGAGGTACTCTCAGGATGGCATGTACTCTTTTTTGCTAATTATACCGATGTTGAAGCCTATAACCAACATACGGTCTTTCTTGTTAATCAACTCGCATTTCTCCCTTGTACCATCCACTCGGAGAAATATACTCATCATTTGATCAACGTATTCCCTTTTCACCTTAATCACCAGGTCATCCTCTTCATTTCCTCACCTAAGTTCATGAGTAGATCCATCTTTTTATCCAAATATGCATCATCCATGTGCTACCAACATAAAATATTCCCTTCCACATGTTTCTAAAGAGGATCCTCCTTCACCGACATCACCTCTTATGATTGCATTTTAAATTCTTCATGTTGATCAACTGTAACACCCTGAGATTTTATGAAAAATATTCTTTTAATTTCTTGTGTTGTATTCTACAGCAAGATTACCTTGCACTATACGCAACACCGTATTAGCTTGCAGTATACGCAACACTATTCTTGGACCGTGTTACACACAATTTTGATAATAGTTATTCTACGCAACATTGTGTATATATATATATATATATATATTAAATGTATAAATGAAATATGGTTGGATTCTGTTATACGAAACAACGAAGGATTCTTTCACAACACGCAACCCTGCCTTGGCTTTCATTACACGCAATCACGACCTTCCTCGATAGCGTGTGTTGTACGCAATACCGGGTTTTAATAAAAAATGTTATATTATTATAATATTGTCATGAACTAGCCGTTATGAATAGTATTAACTAAATTTTGAATTTTATAACATTATTATTCATCTTACACATTTCTAGAACATGGTATAAGAACAAAATAAATTTTTCGGGTAAAATAAGTATTTTTCAAAAAATGCAGTTTTGCCGCCTTTGGATGGCGCGCCCACTTTAAATCTGGTTTTTGACAAGTTTATAAGTTCAATTTGACAAAATAAAATTCTTATTTGGAATCAAGAAATAAAAATTTACTTTGGATAAAATTTTCATATTATTCTGGTAACTTTCACATTTTAATGAATAGTAAAAACACGCTATATTTTAATTAAAAACAACTTTTTTCATCGTAATATCTTATGTGGTTAAATTATAATATTTAATGGTTTTAAAGTATAAATAGAATATATTTTTACCATTTAATATAATGTATGTCATTAGCATTGATTTTATCTTGAATTCGTAAGTTAAATCAATTCAATCTTTTGCAATGTTTTAAACAAAAACCCGTTTTTATTCGACAACGGGATTAATTTTAATTTAATTTCTGCAACTTCTGTGTTTTGAATTTTAAAAAATGGATTCCATATTTGGAATCAGTGGGTCCAAATTATGTTAATAAGATACTTTTAATTTTTGGGAATTATGTATAGTAACTACGGTAAATTTTATTTACCATAGTTAAAGGTAAATCGGGTAATTAAGGGTAAATATAATATTTTAAAATTACCCTAACAAATGTCAAAATAATATTGGATGACTAAAAGTCGACCCATATCACCTAAGGGTAGGATTAGAATCATTTAATGGACATTTTCAATGAAAACAACTTAATTATTATTAAAACCAAAGAAAGTGACAATATGTCACTCTCTTAAATTTTATAAGTATATTAATTTTAATTTAGTGATAAACTTCATGAAACTTCGAACATGAATAGTCTAAAGAAATCTAATGAAATTATCTACATAATATAAATTTATTTATAATTTTTAGGGATTAAATAATTATCATTAATTATGACACAATAGTGATGCAGAAATTGTTTATCTAGTGAAAAATCAAGAATAATGTTTTTTTAAACTAATAGTGACCATAAAATGCACAAATACCTAACCAAAACTTATTGGACATGTAAAAGTAAACCATAAGAATCCAATGGTCGAATATTTGACCATTTGGAGCCTTATAAAAGCGATTATGACACTTATATTATTTTATTTTAAATGATGCCAAAGTTGTCACCTTCATAATTTAATAAATATAACAATTTACATATTGTGATTTTAAGATGATAAATTCAAGTAAAAGTATTATTGTGAAAGGTAATATATTTATCTTCATCATATAATTTTATTTTAAATTTTTATACAACAAATAAGTATATTAAATAATTATACAAAAATGATGTAGTAATTATTTTATTAAGAGATAAACCAAATAAATGGTTTTAAAAATAATAAAATAAATATTATATGAACTATTTAATTTGATACACTAATTTTATAGATACATATGACCTTTTATTAATATATTAAAGCTTTTAGTTCGAACATATATTCTGTATATATTTTATTTAAATTCAAATAAATGAATAGTGTCAAAATTGACACTATTGTTATTTTACAAAAATAACATATTAAATAATTGATTAAAAATCACAAAAATATTTAAAAATTATAAATTTATATTTATATGGTCTATAATGTTATAAAGTAAACAATTATGGAAAATGAACAACAAATAAGTAATTATTTGTTATAATTTAAAATTTAGAATTTTATTACCACAAATAAACTTAAATAGATTAAATAAGGATAAATCAAAATGATAAGGTTTAAAATAAGATCCAAACATGTCTAAATTTGATTGGTTGATGAGATTACAACCCTATATCATCTAATATTCGAATATGAGTCATTTTTGGAGGTTTTTATGTGGGTTTAGATTTATTATAAATTAATATTTTAAAGAATTCCTAAGGTGCCCCTCTCCTCCCTTATAAAAGGGCACCTCCTCCCCCTCCTCCTCACACCAATTTGAGCACTCATGCTCGGCCAACCCCTGCCATTTTACCTTCTCCACTTCCCTGGAAACATCCTAGAGGTTCTGGTCTTCCTCAAAGTCCAATTTTAGTGCCCTAAGAGGAGGTCTCAAAGAGGCGCTTCAAAGAAGAGGTAATTACCGTTACCAATTCTTTCATATTTATTTCTTCTTCCACTTCTTCTTCTTAGGTTGTTTCATTATGAAGTAATAACATCAGTATTACTCATATACTGATATGTTATTATAAGTATGAAACAACCCTATTTCACAATCTATCCATCCTACGGAAAAAGAAATCACCACGCGTGCGTACGTACGGAATACCGTCTCCACGCCGTGGTGTAATCTATTTTCCACCATCACCTTACAAGGATGGGTATAATGGTGTAATGAGTAACTATATATGATTATTATGAAGTAATATTGATACTGAAATAATATATATATACTCCAATACAGTTCCACGATCATAGGAACGATATCATCACTTGTGTGTACGTACGGAATACCGTCTCCACGATGTGATGCGACTCGTTCTACATGATCTTCATTTCATAATGATTATATAAATTAATTTAATGAATGAATATGGTATATACTACACTAATACCATTCTGTAAATGAATTATCTATAACCTAAATATAAGAATAAGAATTTATTCGACAAAACACGCATAAGAACAAAAAGTTATAAAGACCCGAGTAACAAGTAACAATGAAATATTACTAACAAGAAGCTAATAATATGACCATATATGATATCATATCAATATTTATGATTCTGGAATAAGTCAATAACATTATTTAAACCATTATACAGGAGATTCAGTCACGAACAAAGCAAATCGGACCTAAGGTAAGGGAAATATCACAATCTCATTTTTATCCGAGATCGTTTATTCGTAAGTATTTACTGGGGTGTATTTTATCATCCACATCCATGTTTCATCAATATGTAATATTATTTCCATCCACCTACAATTGTTTAAATCCATTTTTTACCCTTCGGTGAGTTTTTAGTAAAGAATATGAAAGGAATCTTTTGTCGCTTTTTCGTACGAGGAGATTTTTTGACTTTTCCGACAAAAGTACGAAGAATGTTTTTTTTAACGTATACGGCATGAATGGATTTTTAAAACATTATTTCCAAGAATCTTACATTACAAGTTTTCAAGTTTATTTTTAATCAACTTCTTTTAGTTTAAAGTTTTATGACATGTTAAGAAAGGAAAAATGTTTTTAAAGAAGAAAGGATATTTTCCTCAAGAATTCATTTCCAGTGTTTTTTTTAAAACTATTTTTCCATCTAAGATGACGTTATTTGATATGTATGTTTCAAGTAAAATGTCTCTATGATTTAAATGGTTTCAATTTTATTATGATGAAATGATATCAATTGTTTATGGATTATGATGGCATGATGTTTAAGAATCCCATTTTATTACATGGGTTATGAAATGATGTATGATTTATGATTTTGTGGCACACATAAGAATGGTATCATTATGAGATGGGTGGGACCTATATCTCCCTCCAATGCATTGGGTAAAGATTTTATATCTCATGAGATAGACATGGATGGAATGGTAGGTTATACCGGTTCAGTGAAACAGGACTGAAACGAGGGTTACTCGATTCAGAAAGGGACATTGTCCAATAAGATAGTATTGGCAATGAGTCATGACTAACAAGAAATGATTCTCTATGATTATGTGTGTATGCCAAAAAGTTCCATGTTTTATGTTATGATTATTGTGATTACATTTCACTGCCATGATTTATCCAATGTTATGAAATTATGCTCTCTTTTACAGGTAATGATTTCCAAAATGTTATGTTCTTATGAATATGATGTGATTGATATTTCTTTTGTTTACCCTTACTGAGCATTTGAGCTCACCCTTTTATGTTTTATTTTCCCCAGGATATAAAGAAAGGTTTTAGGTAAAAAAAAGGAAGATCTTTATGGGAGATGTTGAAGATCTTTCACCACGATTAGAAGATTATAGTCCGAGTTTCCAAAGACACTAAACTATTACGGTCCTTGTGTGTGTGTTTTTGTAATGTACTAAGTATTCCGCAAAAGTAATGTAAAGTCCATGTACGTCAAGCTTCGGGTCTCTACAGTTGGTATCAGAGGAAAGGTTTAGTCAACCTTTGGAAACTAGGATGCGATAACTTTAGTGAGATCCCTAGAGATATTTATAAGGTATGTCTAGGGATGTCCCTAAGGATAAGTATACGTATAGGATACAGTCCTAGAACTACGGTAACGATCATAGAATTTAACATAAGATGTTAGATATTGAGGGTACTCCCCCTTTATTATGTTGTTTTCCCTAGCATGATTTTTGCCTCTCACACTATTCTTTTTGGGTTTTAGAAAATGGCTGGAAACAAGATGATTCACGATAATGGAGGATATGATGGACAATGGAATGATATTCTTCATAATGAAATGGGATTTGGAAGTCCAAACATCATTATTATGCCGAATCAGCAATCTCATAATATGATCAATAAAGTAAAATTTGGTAAGTTTCCTGACTCGGCTAATAAGAGAAAGATGGAGTTTCATGATGATCATAGAGGAAAGAAAGTTCAATTTCCCCTATGTAAATCATGTGGGAAGAGGCATCAAGGAGAATTTTTCAAAGGAACTGGAAGATGCTTTGGGTGTGGAAAAGGACACAAAGCAAGTAAATGCAAAGGAAAAGGTTAAGTTAACAACATGGATGAGGATAATGGTATTGCTACGACATCAACAATGGTTAAATGTTTTAAATGTGGAATGTGCGGGCATTATGCAAACCAATGCCCTAAGGGAAAGTCTCATGAAGATAATCAGTATGGTCGTATGGGAAGTATTTATGTGGATGATGATGAAGAGACTACAAATGATATGTGAGATGAAAGAATTGTTGAAGCACGGTCAATGGTTTAAGAATGTAGTGGAATGATTACATGTTTATCATGTGTAATGTTGTATAAGTAATCTCATGGTACTTTAGAATAAAGAGACATGTAAGGATTGTTACACTGTTGTCTGATTAATGTTACCAGTATCCATGAAAGGTTTTTCAGATATTTTTGGAATGTAGATGATATGCGCATAATGAAGGGATAAGGAGAAAATTAAATGTTTGATAGTATTCATGAGCTCATGATTGATATAAGGACTAAGTGATATCATGTTTTGAGTATATAGAATTTTGAGGATTTTGGTATGTGGAAAGTGTTAACTTTAAACTGCATTCATTTTTTCACTAAGGTATTCAAGAGAATACATGATTAAGGACTTTGAATGTTTAGAATGTGACCAACAAGACATATCTTATGGGGATCGACGATGGTGTTAAATCTCTGGTAATCGTTTTCACTATGTTATGAGAATGGACTGCAGTATTATGGATAAGCCTAAAGATTGGAATGGATTATGTTGGACATAAGTTAGTATTGTTTAATGATATAAGTTTTTTCGATATTATTGATGGGATGTTATAGTAATATAGTTTTATAAAAAGGACAACCTGCAGGACGGGCGACAACCCATCGCTTCGGACAAGGCAGTGGGAATCGAACCCACAACCGAAGTGCGACTGGCCTTTATCGCCTACCACAGGCCTACAGGAAGTCCCTGTTTAGTAGAAACTAGTTTTATTATATTAAGCAGTATGATATATGAAGTATAAGTCCATTTTAGGAACCATATATGATTAATCTCACTATAGAATGACTTATGTATATTTAATAACTTTTGCTAACCGTTTGTTTGAGACAGATGGAATGAACAGTCATTCTATCACATGATCTGCTAACACTTCACGAATAACAAATTCAACTTCATTTATTTAAGAGATGAAGTGGAAATTGTTCAAGGCATTAACAACAGTGAGATTGTACCAAAATAAAGTAAGTATTTATTCTAATTCAAATTTTCAACTTTAGGGAAATGATCTTGAAAACCAAAAATGTTGTCCTAGTGATCTTATACCTGATGAATCAGATGGTACCTTATATCATCACAAATCTATGGATTTGTGATTACTGGCTTTTCCATAGCCATGTTATCTACCACTCTCCATCAGAACATGATGATTAGATTTCTCTTCCATATCCATATTTTCACCTATGTGGAAACCCAGTGATTAGTTTATTTGGGTAACCATTACGTTTCATACTTTTGTTTTTAAAGATTAGTTTTGGTATTCCATTTTACGATGTGGGTTTCTATTAAAGAAACTTTCGTATAGTAAACCATTTATAACCCCGACGAATTTCAAAGGCGAAATTCATTTTAAGGGGGGTAGAATGTAACACCCCGAGATTTTATGAAAAATATTCTTTTAATTTCTTGTGTTGTATTCTACACCAAGATTACCTTGCACTATACGCAACACCGTATTAGCTTGCAGTATACGCAACACTATTCTTGGACCGTGTTACACACAATTTTGATAATAGTTAGTCTACGCAACATTGAGTATATATATATATATTAAATGTATAAATGAAATATGGTTGGATTCTGTTATATGAAACAACGAAGTATTCTTTCACAACACGCAACCCTGACTTGGCTTGCATTACACGCAATCGCGACCTTCCTCGATAGCGTGTGTTGTACGCAATACCGGGTTTTAATAAACAATGTTATATTATTATAATATTGTCATGAACTAGCCGTTATGAATAGTATTAACTAAATTTTGAATTTTATAACATTATTATTCATCTTACACATTTCTAGAACATGGTATAAGAACAAAATAAATTTTTCGGGTAAAATAAGTATTTTTAAAAAAATGCAGTTTTGCCGCCTTTGGATGGCGCGCCCACTTTAAATCTGGTTTTTGACAAGTTTATAAGTTCAATTTGACAAAATAAAATTCTCATTTGGAATCAAGAAATAAAAATTACTTTGGTTAAAATTTTCATATTATTCTGGTAACTTTCACATTTTAATGAATAGTAAAAACACGCTATATTTTAATTAAAAACAACTTTTTTCATCGTAATATCTTATGTGGTTAAATTATAATATTGAATGGTTTTAAAGTATAAATAGAATATATTTTTACCATTTAATATAATGTATGTCATTAGCATTGATTTTATCTTGAATTCGTAAGTTAAATCAATTCAATCTTTTGCAATGTTTTAAACAAAAACCCGTTTTTATTCGACAACGGGATTAATTTTAATTTAATTTCTGCAACTTCTGTGTTTTGAATTTTAAAAAATGGATTCCATATTTGGAATCAGTGGGTCCAAATTATGTTAATAAGATACTTTTTATTTTTGGGAATTATGAATAGTAACTACGGTAAATTTTATTTACCATAGTTAAAGGTAAATCGGGTAATTAAGGGTAAATATAATATTTTAAAATTACCCTAACAAATGTCAAAATAATATTGGATGACTAAAAGTCGACCCATATCACCTAAGGGTAGGATTAGAATCATTTAATGGACATTTTCCCATGAAAACAACTTAATTATTATTAAAACCAAAGAAAGTGACAATATGTCACTCTCTTAAATTTTATAAGTATATTAATTTTAATTTAGTGATAAACTTCATGAAACTTAGAACATGAATAGTCTAAAGAAAGCTAATGAAATTATCTACATCATATAAATTTATTTATAATTTTTATGGATTAAATAATTATCATTAATTATAACACAATAGTGATGCAGAAATTGTTTATCTAGTGAAAAATCAAGAATAATGATTTTTTAAACTAATAGTGACCATAAAATGCACAAATACCTAACCAAAACTTATTGGACATGTAAATGTAAACCATAAGCATACAATGGTCGAATATTTGACCATTTGGAGCCTTATAAAAGCGATTATGACACTTATATTATTTTATATTAAATGATGCCAAAGTTGTCACCTTCATAATTTAATAAATATAACAATTTACATATTGTGATTTTAAGATGATAAATTAGAGTAAAAGTATTATTGTGAAAGGTAATATATTTATCTTCATCATAGAATTTTATTTTAAATTTTTATACAACAAATAAGTATATTAAATAATTATACAAAAATGATGTAGTAATTATTTTATTAAGAGATAAACCAAATAAATGGTTTTATAAATAATAAAATAAATATTATATGAACTATTTAATGTGATAAACTAATTTTATAGATACATATGACCTTTTATTAATATATTAAAGCTTTTATTTCGAACATATCTTCTGTATATATTTTATTTAAATTCAAATAAATGAATAGTGTCAAAATTGACACTATTGTTATTTTACAAAAATAACATATTATAAAATTGTTTAAAAATCAAAAAAATATTTAAAAAATTATAAATTTATATTTATATGGTCTATAATGTTATAAAGTAAACAATTATGGAAAATTCACAACAAATAAGTAATTATTTGTTATAATTTAAAATTTAGAATTTTATTACCACAAATAAACTTAAATAGATTAAATAAGGATAAATCAAAATGATAAGGTTTAAAATAAAATCCAAACATGTATAAATTTGATTGGTTGATGAGATTACAACCCTATCTCATCTAATATTCAAATATGAGTCATTTTTGGAGGTTTTTAAGTGGGTTTAGATTTATTATAAATTAATATTTTTAAGAATTCCTAAGGTGCCCCTCTCCTCCCTTATAAAAGGGCACCTCCTCCTCCTCCTCCTCACACCAATTTGAGCACTCAAGATCGGCCACCCCCTGCCATTTTCCCTTCTACACTTCCCTAGAAACATCCTAGAGGTTATGGTCTTCCTCAAAGACCAATTTTAGTGCCCTAAGATGAGGTCTCAAAGAGGCGCTTCAAAGAAGAGGTAATTACCGTTACCAATTCTTTCATCTTTATTTCTTCTTCCACTTCTTCTTCTTAGGTTGTTTCATTATGAAGTAATAACATCAGTATTACTCATATACTGATATGTTATTATAAGTATGAAACAACCCTATTTCACAATCTATCCATCCTACGGAAAAAGAAATCACCGCGCGTGCGTACGTACGGAATACCGTCTCCACGCCGTGGTGTAATCTATTTTACACCATCACCATACAAGGATGGGTATAATGGTGTAATGAGTAACTATATATGATTATTATGAATTAATATTGATACTGAAATAATATATATATACTCCAATACAATTCCACGATCATAGGAACGATATCATCACTTGTGTGTACGTACGGAATACCGTCTCCACGATGTGATGCGACTCGTTCTACATGATCTTCATTTCATAATGATTATATAAATGAATTGAATGAATGAATATGGTATATACTACACTAATACCATTCTGTAAATGAATTATCTATAACCTAAAGATAAGAATAAGAATTTATTCGACAAAACACGCATAAGAACAAAAAGTTATAAAGACACGAGTAATAAGTAACAATGAAATATTACTAACAAGAAGCTAATAATATGACCATATATGATATCATATCAATATGTATGATTCTGGAATAAGTCAATAACATTATTTAAACCATTATACAGGAGCTTCGGACACGGACAAAGCAAATCGGACCTAAGGTAAGGGAAATATCACAATCTCATTTTTATCCGAGATTGTTTATTCGTAAGTATTTACTGGGGTGTATTTTATCATCCACATCCATGTTTAATCAATATGTAATATTATTTCCATCCACCTACAATTGTTTAAATCCATTTTTTACCCTTCGGTGAGTTTTTAGTAAAGAATATGAAAGGAATCTTTTGTCGCTTTTTCGTACGAGGAGAGTTTTTTACTTTTACGACAAAAGTACGAAGAATGTTTTTTTTAACGTATACGGCATTAATGAATTTTTAAAACATTATTTCCAAGAATCTTACTTTACAAGTTTTCAAGTTTATTTTTAATCAACTTCTTTTAGTTTAATGTTTTATGACATGTTAAGAAAGGAAAAATGTTTTTAAAGAAGAAAGGATATTTTCCTCAAGAATTCATTTCAAGTGTTTTTTTTAAACTATTTTTCCATCTAAGATGACGTTATTTGATATGTATGTTTCAAGTAAAATGTCTCTATGATTTAAATGGTTTCAGTTTTCTTATGATGAAATGATATCAATTGTTTATGGATTATGATGGCATGATGTTTAAGAATCCCATTTTATTACATGGGTTATGAAATGATGTATGATTTATGATTTTGTGGCACACATAAGAATGGTATCATTATGAGATGGGTGGGACCTATATCTCCCTCCAATGCATTGGGTAAAGATTTTATATTTCATTAGATAGACATGGCTGGAATGGTAGGTTATACCGGTTCAGTGAAACAGGACTGAAACGAGGGTTACTCGATTCAGAAAGGGACTTTGTCCACTAAGATAGTCTTGGAAATGAGTCATGACTAACAAGAAATGATTCTCTATGATTATGTGTGTATGCCAAAAAGTTCCATGTTTTACGTTATGATTATTGTGATTACATTTCACTGCCATGATTTATCCAATGTTATGAAATTATGCTCTCTTTTACAGGTTATGATTTCCAAAATGTTATGTTCTTATGAATATAATGTGATTGATATTTCTTTTGTTTACCCTTACTGAGCATTTGAGCTCACCCTTTTATGTTTTCTTTTCCCTAGGATATAAAGAAAGGTTTTAGGTAAAAAAAAAGGAAGATCTTTATGGGAGATGTTGAAGATCTTTCACCACGATTAGAAGATTATAGTCCGAGTTTCCAAAGACACTAAACTATTACGGTCCTTGTGTGTGTGTTTTTGTAATGTACTAAGTATTCCGCAAAAGTAATGTAAAGTCCATGTACGTCAAGCTTCGGGTCTCTACATCAACTGCCTTTGAAGTATCCTTAGATTCATCAGACACACTTTAAGTGGCCTCTGAGCCCAGTGCATTATTAGTACCCATCTGAGGGAATTTAACCTCACTTGAGGACCTCATAATAGGAGGGATAAGAATGTTTTAGTAGTCTTTCCTCCCCTGTGTTATCCAGTTTTTCATAATAAATCCTTATGAATCAATAAATTTTTTCCTTCCTTATTGAGGATAGAAAGTATTCCTCTACCAAGCCCACTTGTATGAGATCAAGATGTGATTCTAGGACTGAATATCCCTCTGCTTGGGTATTAACCAAACCATTGAAGGTTCTTCACCATGTGCATCCTCCATATCGATTCCCTTCCCATGTATCTGATAGTATTCTTCTCTTGAAACTTCAAACCAGTTCTGTGACTGTTTTAACATGCCTCCAGATTTAACCTTCTCAGCCTAAGAAGGTTATTCCTGCATGTCCTACACTACCATGTATGAACCCCTTGGTTAGAAAATTCTATGTCATGTGTTTTAAAACAGAAAAGAGGTTTCTTCACAAGTGGTTGGATACACACCCATTACATCACTCACCATGGATCCTCTAGATAAATTTGAATCTAGCTGCCTTACCATATCAGCATTCAAGTGTGGATCCCTCTCCTCATTTCATGTCTCCTTCTGCTGAACCAATCTAGCAGTCATTCTAACCTCAGCATCTCCAATAGAAAATGTTTCCTTAGAAGAGAATCCAAATCCCAATTCTTCTTTCAGTTTTCTAAAAATTCTAGCAATAGTGGGTTCGCGCTGAGTAACTTTTACTGGCCTCTAAGGAGCCTCAACAGCTTCATGCCCCAAAAGGGTTGTTCGCGCCTCACATAACTGCCAATGACCATTAGTTGCCTTAGGACCATCAATTTTCAAAGTACATCCATGATCATGGAAATCCCCAACAGTGTCTAGGGGCCCATGATTGTCATTAGTACCAGATGTCTTTTCCCCTTGAGAATCTCGGTTTCCTCTCTAGCACAAATAAGGAAGATTCTATAGGAAAAAACATGTCGAACAGAAGTGTTTCCAAGATTCAAAAACAAAGATTTGCTTCCACAAAAAATCATGCCCAACCGAGATCCAAATCCATTCATCTAGAGGCTTTGATACATCGACTTCCACACAATTGCACAGAGAAATAGGATGACACACAACACTGGTTCTTGAGTCCAAGAAGAGATAGAAATCAACCAAATTCCTTAGCAATCAGATAACATAAGTATTTTTAAATCGAAGGGGATGCTCGAGAAATATTTCCCAAAGTGTTGTTGATGGAACATACTATTTCAAATGAAGATCGAAAGACCATCATACAAGATGGAAATGGAAGATGTTGTAAGATAAAGGATCTTCTGACCAGGTGGTGATCATATAATTTGAGGACGATAATAGAATCCAGATGTGTTGATTGTCAAGGAGCCTGACACATGTGAGATCCTGATGCCCCCATTTTGTAAAAACAAATCTTTCGAAGACCTCGACCGATGGATATGATGAGCTGAACTGAGAAACCATGGTTTGGGAAAGAAGATCAAAATCATCGGTAATTTCTATGGTCAAAAGCTTGAGCAGAGGGAAGTTGTCATGTAGATCCAAAACAATAGGGCAGATGGAGATTTCATGGAAAGAAGTAAAAGGTGTGGAATTGGAAAACCGAGAAGAAGAAGGATGCTTCTCCATTATAATTTAGCGAATAATAGACTTCATTAGTGTGAAGCAAGGGAACATGGCAGCGATGGAATATGCGGCTATGTTTATAAACATAGTGCAGTTTTATCCCGATGTGGAAGGTAGTACATCATTGATGGAATGAATTTTTTATGATGGGATGAATGAGGAAATTTGTTCCAAGATAGAGGTGTTGCGTATAAATGATTACACAAAAATGGTGAACCAAGTCACGGTGGCTTAGTGAGATCTTATGGGGGCTTTCAGTGGGAGAAATATGTTAGTAACCATGGGAAAAAGTGGAATCTCGAATTTTGGGTTCAACTGGAAAAGTGGAACTTATTTCTAGTGTGGTAACAGTTCAAAATCCACAAACAAGATCAATGAATCTTCTTCCAAATCCTTAGAGTATATCGATTTATTTTTAGTGTGGTTATACCAGCAACATCAACTAGGATTGTACAACACAACCTCGACCACATCATAATTGTATGCAGATGGGGAATCTGCAACATTATTGTCAAAATTAACCAAGGTCGATTGGCCATGACACTCATCAGTGGTCGTAGGGGTCTAATGCCTCGATGTGACGGGGGAACCCACATACCTTATGAAAGTAGTGTAAACTGGATCATGGCGACTCTCAGAAAACCACGACGCCTCATTAGGGAAATAAAGGGCAGGTCGTGGAAAGAAAAAAGTAAATTAGAGTTGAAAAGGTTGTATTGAATGATCATTCAGGGCCCTCCACAGTGCGATGTATGGTTATTTTAAATTCCGCTTTGATGAATTCATTGTTTGATACGAGTGCATAACATTATTTTCTTGCTTCTCGCATCGTTGATTTGTTGGGTTCACACATGGAAATGACACATTCTATTTACAAACTACAAACACATGTGGGTCAAAGATTGTTTTGATCCTTCCTTTGTCAAGGTTGTTGTTTAGTTATGGAGGGCATTGAATTGATGTGGTACATCATAGTTCTTGAGATGGATGTGTATGATATAGTCCTGGTAATGGATTTGTTGACTAGGTTTACATCCCACATTGATTGTTATGCACGAATGGTTAGTTTTGAGATAGAGTATGGTGTGAGACATATCTTTAGATGGGAGAAGAATGAGAAGCTGGTTGAAACATTCTTATTGGCACTAGTGGTTGGCATGATATCCTTCCAGTTAGCGACATTAACATTGACAGCTGTATAAGGTATTGAGAAGAGCATTCTTCCAGTTGTCATCGATTAGTTTATGGATGTATTTTCTGATGAATTATCAAGGTTTATACCAATGATAGAAGTGGATTTTGCGATTGATCTCCTTATGGGGACCAGTCCTATCACAATTTTGTCTTTCCTAATAGAAACAGTAGAATTGTGAGAAATAAAGGTGTACTTAGAAGAGTTAGAAAACACATGGTTTATCTGGCCTATAAAGTCTCCATGGGAAACACCCATTTTGTTTGTTATGATTGCGGATGGAACCTTACAGATTGGTTTTGTTTATAATAGACTTAATTAGGATATAATAAAGATGTGATATAAAAATCCACGCCTTGATAATTTTTTTTACCAGTTGAGGGGATATCAGTGGTTCTCCAAGATTTTTGTATGACCAGGGTATCATAATCTACAAGTGGGGAAGGAGGATATTCTAAAAACATCATTGAGAAGTAGATATATCCATTACGAGTATGTAGTTATGCCCTTTGGTCAAACTAATGCACCAGTAGTGTTCATGGAATTAATGAATCAATTATTTCAGATATATCTGGATTCTTTTGTTGTGGTATTTTTTTGAGGATATACTAGTGTATTCGAGGATAAGGGTAGAGCATGAGAAACACATGGAAATCATATTGGGGATCTTTAGGGATCATTAGTTGTATTCCAAATTGTCATATTGTGACTTTTGTAAATAAAAGGTTCAATTACATTCCATGTTATTTTTGAGAGGTGTGTTTCTATTGATTTTGAAAATATAGAGGTGGTTATCTCTTAGAAACCACCAAAGAACATTTTCAAGATACAGAGCTTCCTTGTTCTAGCTGGGTATTATCGACGTTCTGATTGTTAATTCCCATGAATAGATTTGCCGATGACATATTTCACAAGGATGATTTTTACATTTCAATGGGATGACCATTGTTAGAAATGTTTTGAAGAGATAAGGTGTCACGACCCGTCCTCGGGGCCCATGCCATGACTACCCCAAGTCTGCCTTCCATAGGCCAGGGGCTGACGACTAGCAACAAGGCGTAAATCCTTGTAAAAAGTGAATTCATTGCCTTTGTAAGGTAAACAAGCACCACAGAATAAGAAAGCGGAAGAAGTAAACACTAAGTAAAAAACCGGTACGTCTGTAAGTGCGGAAAAGTAAAGGGGGCTGGAAATACAAGCACAACTGTAAAGTTCAACTGAAAGGGGAAAAACAGCAACTGAAAGAAATGCCGCAGTGTCGAGCCGTCCTCTGGGAGTCCCACCTGAAGGGTGGGTACAGATAGCCTACACTACTCCTCGGGTCCAGCCGACCACTCCGAGTACGTCCCACCCAGTGGTCCACCTCCTGGTACCGTCCTACTCCGCAAGCCTCCACCACGATCAGCGTTGTCCGTCATCTGCAACCAACACAACGTAGTGTGGGCATAGCCCGTGCATGGGTGAGTATAAGCTACACAGTAGCGACCTCGAGACCCCCGAAGGTCTCCCAGAATCCACAATGGATAATCCACAATGGAATGATACAATCACGAAGTAACATACGACACTGCTTAGGTATATTCCCATACATATACCTAAGTCATCAATTCTCGCTTGGCTCCAACATCCGAGCTCAATTATAACCCAGTCCACACAGGAAAGAAAAACGTAAATCCACAGAGGATAGCACGACAAAATCCACAAAGGAATGAAAAACGTAAATCCACACAGGATAGCACATCATATTCCACAAAGGAAAGCAAAACGTAAATCCACACAGGATAGCACAACACAATCCACAAAGGAAAGCAAAACAGGGTTTCAGCTTACACAGGTATACTGCTTCGAATGATGATAGAGATGATCACTGATCCATCTAACTCATCAGACCCAAAAAATATCAATAGGTACTAACCCCCACAATGACCCACAAAGGATCTGACCCACATAGGATCGATAGGTAACTAACCCCCGCAAAGACCCACACAGGATTGGGCCCACACAGGACCTGTAGGCGCTGGCCCACACAGGACCGCTGAGCGCTGACCCACACTAGATCAGACCCACACAGGATTGGTAGCACTACCCACAAAGTATCGCTGAGTGCTTTAGTCATCGCCGTCGAATCCACTGAGGATCTCTGTACAGTCGTCGTCGTCACAGTAGCAGTCGCAGCCAGCTCTAGGGTTCCCGCACACAGCAAGATCGATCGGGAGGGTCCGCTCCACGAGCCGAGATTCTGATACATCAACTGACACATAGTCCAGAGTTGATGTATCCAAAAGTTCCGTATCGTCAAAAGGAACTCAACGTCGCAGACGGCGCGTCAATCAGACGCCCGGTCTGAGAGTTATTGGCTTATTCGTCCTAGGGGCCCTGTTGGTTTTTAAGGCAAAACCAACCCGACCGTACTCCACCTGTGTCCAAACCTCAGGCGGAGTATGCCAAAAGATCTGTCTCACTTAAAGGAAAACAAAAAAGTCGACGACATGACAAACGGACGTCCGAAGCTCATGATATGAGCGTTTCCGCTCCAAGGGCCCGATTGGTTTCGTGTACGAACCAACCTGGCCAAACCCAAACTATTTAGAAACTGTGAGTGTGATATAATGAAACGACCATCTCGATCCAAGGATCGCATCGCCGCTGATGGTGTGTCGTTCGGTGGCCCGTAGCTCATGTTATGAGCAAAAGACTGAAAAGGCCCGGAAACGGGGGGTCTGGGCCCGGACCGACCCAGCCTGACCCCCCCCCCCCCGGGTCGGCCCGAACCGTGTTGACCCGGCCCGACCAGGCGGCCCGACCCGGCATGGGCACAACCCGGCCCAGTGGGTCGGCCCGGCTCGGGTCGGCCGGGCGGCCGAGCGGAGGAACCGCGGGGCGCGCTGCCCCCGCGGGATGAGGTGTTGCGGCCCCGCGTGGGGCCCCACTTGGTCAGCGGACACGGCTTTGCCGCGTCCCGTTTGTCACCGGGCCCGCGCGGTCGCGGGTCTGGTCGGCCGCCGCCGCGCCGACGACCCGCGCCGCCAGTGGATTCCGCGGGCCATTGGAGTTGCTTCGGTGGTCCGATTCCATTTCCGTCTGCGCGGTAGCTCCTCCAGGGTCCCGTTCTTCACTGCGGAATCAAAAAATTATCTCTGTGGACTGTTTTGTCATCGTCCATCATTCCGCACATCAATGAAGAACTACGGAGGGTTGTCGGGCCGTGTTTGTTTGGCCTACACCCTCCACGTTAGGTGATAACAAACGAGAAAAAAAGATCAACACATGAAAACATAACAAGATACAATTTTAATAAATTAAAATTGGTCTTTGATACTGGGCTCTTTGTTTTAGAAGGAAACAACTACGAGAATAAAATATTATTTTCAAATAAAATCCCTACCTCGTCGAATTCTTCGGATGGGCGTTCTACGCGGAATTGATCGTCGCAGTAGGAGGTGATCGTCGTGTCACGGAAGGGCGTCGCGTCGTCGCGGAAGGGAGTCGTGTCGACAATCTCTGAGGGTTAAAGATACACACAGATTTAATTATAATAATTAAGTCCATGTTGAGGATAAAAACCACAAAGGAATTTAAAGGACCACAATCTCTTACCTCAACGGATGATCGAAGATTTGTCGCAGATGAAGGAACGTCGCAGAAGAACGTCGCGGAAGAAGAATCGTCGGCGTCGCGGTACTTGGCGTCGCGTCATCGTTCTCCGAGGTCTTGGCTTTCTTCATCGCCTTTCGTCAAAGGCCGGCGTTCTTCGCATTTTTCATGTTCTTCACGTTCTTCGCGTTCTTCGCGAAGGAGGATGGAGGACTTAAGGTTTCTGTCAAAACCTCTCAACGAACAACACTTAAGAAGAAAAGTGTTGGTCTTATTTTATTACATGCCAACAAATGAAAATTATATGTTAAGTAATGAACCATTAATTTGAAGAATTAATGGTATGACTTAACTTCCCAAATTAATAGGAGTGTTTAATAGTTTAAGAAACGACCCAGTTGACTTTCATTTAAAAAGGGTTTTCGCGGGTGCGTTACTTAGCGGAAAAGAAACTGTGGGGCTCGTGTGGGCCCCACCTCACAAATATCCTACCAAGAGGGTGGGGTATTTTTAATTTCACCCAATCTGCTTCAACTCAGCTTAAGCAGCTTTAAGTGGACTTAAGCGGCATTAAGTGAAATAAAATAAAGTTTGTCGTACCACATTATTTTATTTCTCAACTTAAAGCCCAAAAATTAAAAACGACACCCGAGAAAACGCAACTCTGGAAGAGGTGTTTATATGAAATTACCGGTGCTGTGATTCCATCGGTGCCCTTGGAATTAAATTCCAAGCACCGGTTCAAAAGCTAGAAAAACCCGCTTGTCTGTTCATTGAACGTACCCGAGCCAATCTTCGGAAAATGATTCCGGGCACACCGGTCCTCAGAATCAGGTGCCATCTGAAACAGCGTTCTCGTAAAATTCCAATGAAAATTAAGAAAAAAATTTCCTTAAAATTTATGGGTCATTACATCACTCCCATCTCAGGGCTTTACGTCCCAGTAAAGATAGATAATAATCTAGGGAAAAAAATGTGGGTACTGAGCACGCATCTGAGCCTCCCACTCCCAAGTGCTCTCCTGGAGGTTCCCGTGTTGCCATCTGATGCGCACTAGAGGAATCGATCGTCCACGTAGGACCTGCTCCTGTCGATCCTCGATCTCCACCGGGACCTCTGCAAAAGTCTCCCCATCATCAAAGTCTAGCTCCCCAGGGTCAATGATGTGCGTCGGGTTGTGCATGTATCTCCTCAGCTGAGATAGGTGGAAGACGTCGTGCACCCGGTGCAACTGAGGTGGTAGAGCCAGGCGATAAGCCACCTCTCCAATCCTGCTGAGGACCTGGAAGGGTCCGATGAAGCGTGGAGACAACTTGACGCCTCAGCCAAATCTCTTTAAACCACGTCGAGGTGAGACACGTAAGAAGACGTGGTTGCCATCCTCAAACTCTAGTGGCCTCCGCCTCCTGTCAGCATAAGACTTCTGCCGGCTCTGAGCTATCCTCATCCGCTCTTGGATGACCTGGACCTTCTCTGTCGTGGCCCGAACCATCTCTGGTCCCACAAGTGCTGACTCCCCAGGTTCTGTCCAACACAAAGGAGATCTGCAAGGTTTGACGTACAACACCTTGTACAGTGTTATCCCGATGGTGGAGTGGTAGATGTTGTTGTACACAAACTCCACCAAAGATAAGTGGTCCTCCCATCTATGACCAAAGTCAAGGACACATGTGCAGAGCATGACCTCGAGAGTCTGAATGGTCCTCTCCATCTGACCATCTGTCTGAGGGTGAATGGAAGTGCTTAGACGTAGCCACATCCCGAACGCCTCCGGAAACCCCTTCCAAAGCCGGGAAGTAATGCGAGCATCTCGATCGGAGACGATAGATGATGGCACACCGTGATGCTGTAAAATCTCCTGAATGTAAAGACGCCCCAAGCTCTCCACTGAGCCCTGCTCTCTGATGGGTAAGAAGTGAGCTGACTTGGTTAGTCGGTCGACAATCACCCAAATGGAGTCGTGACCTCTGGAAGTGCGTGGAAGTCCAGTCACGAAGTCCATAGATATCCCGTCCCACTTCCACTCCGGAACCACCAAAGGATGTACCAAGACTGCTGGTACCTGATGCTCTGCCTACACCTAATGGCAAGTGAGGCATCATGAAACGAACTCTGCCACAACCTTCTTCATGCCCGGCCACCAGTGCTGTCGTCTGAGGTCCTGGTACATCTTCGCCACTACAGGATTTACCGCCAAAAGAGAAGTGTGAAACTCTCTCATCACCTCATCTCATAAAGCAACTGGTACCAAGGTACATACTCTGAAAAGTCCGTCGTGCTCCGCTCGCCCATCAGATAGTGTCGCCATGTCTTCAGAGCGAAGACCACTGATGCTAACTCCAGGTCATGGGTAGCGTATTTCTGCCCATGCGGCCTCAACTGACGTGATCCATAGGCGATCACAGCCCGCTCCTGCATCAGGACACATCCGAGCCCGATCCCTAATGCATCGTAGTAGACTACGTACCCTACTCCCTCCTCAGGAATCCTCAAGATAGGGGCGCTGGTCAATCACTGTCTCAGCTCCTAAAAGCTCTGCTGACATCTGTCTGACCACACAAAGGGTTTCCCCTTCTTCTTAAGAGATGAGAGTGGTGCCACAACTCTGGAGAAGTCTGGCACAAATCTCCGATAGTATCCAGCTAGTCCCAAGAAACTCTGCACCTTTGTCACGCTCTTGGGGGGCTCCCAAGCTAGCACTTCCTCGATCTTCACAGGATCCACTGCAACTCCCGCCTCAGAGATGACGTGCCCCATGAAGTGGACCTCACGTATCCAGAACTGACACTTTGAGAGCCTTCCATAAATCTGGTGCTCTCGGAGTGTGTCTAGTACAACACACAAGTGGTAGGCGTGCTCCTCCTCAGTCGTCAAGTATATCAAAATGTCTTCGATGAAGACCATGACAAATCGATCAAGGTATGTCTGAAATATCCTATCCATGAGGCCCATGAACACTGATGGAGAATTGGTTACACCGAATGGCATAACCAAGAACTCATAGTGGCCATACCGACATCTGAAGGTCGTCTTCTGTACGTCCTCATCTCGAACTCTGAGCTGATGATAGCCTGACCTGAGGTCTATCTTCGAGAAACACCATGCTCCCTTGAGCTGATCGAAGAGGTCATCAATCCTTGTTAGCGGATACTTGTTTCTCACTGTCACCTAGTTCAGGAGACGATAGTCGACACACAGTTGCAAGCTCCATTCTGTCTTCTTGGAGAACAATATCAGGGAAGCCCAGGGTGAAACACTAGGTCGGAAGAATCCCTTTCCCTACAACTCCTCTAACTGTACCCGCAGCTCTCGACACTCAACGGGGGCCATCCGATATGCTGCAGTCGATATCGGGGCGGTCCCGGGGTACAGGTCAATATAAAAGTCTACCTCTCTGCAAGGAGGTAGCCCTGGAACGTCGTCGGGAAAGACAACTGCATACTGATCCACCACTGCAGGAAAACTAGGACTCCGCACGTGAACTGCTCCTAGGATGAGGCTAGCCAACTGATGAGTGATGGGCTGTCCTCTCCTCTGCGGAAGTACATCCTGTGCTGTGATGGCTACCTTCTCACCGGTGAAGGTGAACCTGCTCCCGTCGGTGCGTACACATCGCATCTTGCGCCTAATACAGTCAATCTGTGCATGGACTGTAGATAATCAATCCATGCCTAGGATGACGTCGTAAGGCCTCGATGCTGCTACAAGAAGATCTCAGCCGAAGCTCTCGCCTCTTAAGTAAGCTCACACTTCCGGCACCAGTGCGTAATCGTCGAGTCTTCTCCCGTAGGAGTCTCTAGCCGTAAGGATCGAGCCAACGGCTCTCTCGGAATCTCCGAGCTCCGAAGAAGGGCAGTGGTTATGAAAGAGTGACTTGCTCCTGTGTCTATAAGAACTGCAGCATGGGAGAAATAGACACAGATTGTACCTCAAATCATCTTAGGCGCGCCATGGTTGTAGGCCTCCGCTGCTTGGAGCCAGGCCTGTCTCTGCCCGCCAACTCCCTATGTCTGGGGTGGACCTCATGGTGGTTGTGGTGGTAGAGCCTCAAAGCGTCGCCCACCACCTGCTGCTCGGCCAGCTCCTCTGCCTCATCCGCCTCCTCCCAGCGGACCGCCACGGTCGACCCTCTACATCTGCCTGGGTGGCCCCCCAACCATCTGCTGCTCCTCGGCAGGTGGGTCGGGCAGTCACGAGCCATGTGGCCCTGACCGCCGCATGTGTAGTACTGCCTGCCTCTCGAAAGTCTGGCTCCATGATGTGTGCCCCGAACTGCTAAGTCAGTGTCCTGAGGTCGTCTGCGTGAGGGTCTGGTCTGCCTAGACCCCTAAGTCATCCGTCGACTTCCTGCTACAGAATACTATGCTACGTGCCATCCCGCGGTAGGCCTCGTTGCTGATGAAGGCTCAGCAAGGAAGCTCTCGATCAAAAGGGCTCGCTCCAGTACTCCTGCCTGAGTCAGGATGCTGAGGGAGATTAGCGATGCCCTGATCTCGTGTCTCAAACCCTGCTCAAAAGTCTGAGCCCGGAAGAATGGGTCTCGTACCATGTATGTCGAGTAGCGTGAGAGATCGGTAAATCTTGCCGAGTACTGGGCGACCATCATGCTACCCTACCGCAACTGAAGAATCTCTTGGATGCATACCGCACGGAGGGTGTCTCGGACAAACTCTGAGAGGAAGAGGCTCTCAAAGTCCGTCTAGAGAAGAGATGCCTCATTGTGCACCTGGAGCATAAAGCTCCACCATTGGCCCGCTGCTGCGTGCAGCAGGCTCACTGCGAGGATCACCATGAGGTCTGCTAGTGTCCTCACTAACCGAAAAACTCGTACCACTGCCTCCAGCCAGTCCTCGACTGACTTGGGGTCCGTCTCCCCATGGAAACTGGGTGGTCGCTGGCGCTGGAACTCATTCAGTGCACTGAGGTGACGTGCATCGTCAGCGGATGGTGCTGGAAGCATCGGTGGCTCGGCGGGTAAACCTACCGCCGGTGCCACTGCTGACAAAGGGCCCTACACCGAGGCCTCGTCGCTCTGTGGGCTATCGTCATGCTCAACTCTCGGAACCCCAGCTGGCTGCCGTCATGGGGCCATCCTGAAAAGAAATAGGTATACCACGGTCAGAATAGTATACCTGGGGAGCTGACAAAAGTAATCACAAAGAAAACTTGTAACACACATGCAATCAATGTTTTCGTGCATTAAGTCGGAAATCAGAAGTCAGGGTCCTGGTGTACGGATACGTCAGTCGCCGCACCAACACTGGACTCCATGGACTGATAACCACACCCAATACGCTAAACACTATTGCTTCACATAGAGGAAAGATCAGAGTTTGCGGTAGAACCGAACTCCTCTGATACCAATTTGTCACGACCCGTCCTCAGGGCCCGTGCCGTGACTACCCCAAGCCCGCCTTCCATAGGCCAGGGGCTGGCGACTAGCACCAAGGCATAAATCTCGGTAAAAAGGGAAGGAATTGCCTTTGTAAGGTAAACAGGCACCACAGAATAAGAATGCGGAAGAAGTAAACACTATGTAAAAACTGGTACAACAGTAAGTGTGGAAAAGTAAAGGGGGCCGGAAATACAAGCACAACTGTAAAGTACAACTGAAAGGAGAAAAACAGCAACTGAAAGAAAATCCGTAGCGTCGAACCGTCCTCTGGATGTCCCACATTAAGGGTGGGTACAGATAGCCTCCACTGCTCCTCAGGTCCAGCCGACCACTCTGAGTACGTCCCACCCAGTGGTCCACCTCCAGGTACCGTCCTTCTCCACAAGCCTCCACCACAATCAGCAATGTTCGCCGTCCGCAACCAACACAACGTAGTGCGGGCATAGCCCGTGCAGGGGTGAGTATAAGCTACTCAGTAGGGACCCCGAGACCCCCAAATGTCTCCTAGAATCCACAAAGTATAATCCACAAAGGAAAGATACAATCACGAAGTAACATCCGACACTTCTTAGGTATATTCCCATACATATACCAGAGTCATCAATTCTCCCTCGGCTCCGACATCCGAGCTCAAGTACAACCCAGTCCACATAGGAAAGCAAAACGTAAATCCACACAGGATAGCATGAAACAATCCACAAAGGAAAGAAAAATGTAAATCCACACAGGATAGCACAACACAATCCACAAAGGAAAGCAAAACGTAAATCCACACAGGATAGCACAACACAATCCACAAAGGAAAGAAAAACAGTGTTTCAGCTCACACAGGTATACTTCTTCGAATGACGATAGAGATGATCATTGATCCATCTAAGTCGTCGGACCCACAAAGGATCAATAGGTACTAACCCCTGCAATGACCCACAAAGGATCTGACCCACACAGGATCGATAGGTAACTAACCCCCGCAAAGACCCACACAGGATCAGGCCCACACAGGACCTATAGGCGCTGGCCCACACAGGACCGCTGAGCGCTGACCCACACAGGATCGGAGCCACACAGGATCGGTAGCACTGACCCACAAAGGATCGCTAAGTGCTGTAGTCGTCACCGTCGAATCCACTGAGGATATCTGTACAGTCGTCGTTGTTACAGTTGTAGTCGCAGCCAGCTCTAGGGTTCCCGCACACAGCAAGCTCGATCGGGAGGGTCCACTCCACGAGTCGAGAGGCTGATACATCAATGGACACATCGTCCAGAGTTGATGTATCCAAAAGTTCCGTATCATCAACATGAACTCAACGTCGCAGACGGCGCGTCAATCGGATGCCCGATCTGAGAGTTATTGGCTTTTTCGTACCAGGGGCCCAGTTGGTTTTTATGCCAAAACCAACCCGACCGTACTCCACCTATGTCCAAACCTCGGGCAGAGTATTCCAAAAGATCTGTCTCACTTAGAGGAAAACAACAAAGTCGACGGCACGTCAAACAGACGTCCGAAGCTCAAGATATGAGCGTTTCTTCTCCAAGGGCCCGGTTGGTTTCGTGTACGAACCAACCCGGCCGAACCCAAAGTATTCCAAAACCTTGAGTGTGATATACCGAAACGACCGAATCGATCCAAGGATCGCATCACCACTAACGGCGCATCGTTCAGAGGCTCGTATCTCAAGTTATGAGAAAAAGACCGAAAAGGCCCGGAAACGGGGGGTCTGGGCCCGGACCGACCCGGCCTGACCCCCCCTAGGTCGGCCCGAACCGGGTCGACCCGGCCCAGCCAGGCGGCCCGGCCCGGCCCGGCGGGTCGGCCCGGCTCGGCGCGGCCGAGCGGCCGAGCAGAGGAACCGCGGGGCGCGCTGCCCCCGCGGGATGAGGTGGTGCGGCCCCGCGTGGGGCCGCGCTTGGTCAGCGGACGCGGCTTTTCCGCATCCCGTGTGTCACCAGACCCGCACGGTCACGGGTCTGGTCGACCGCCGCCGTGCCGATGACCTGCACCGCTGGTGGATTCCGTGAGCCACCGGAGTTGCTCTAGTGGTCGAATTCCATTTCTGTGTGTGCCGTAGCTCATCCCAGGTCCCGTTCATCACTGCGGAATCCACAAATCATCTCTGTGGACCGTTTTTTCATCATCTGCCATTCCGCACATCAAAGAAGAACTGAGGAGGGTTGTCGGGCCGTGTTTGTTTGGCCCGCACCCTCTGTGTTAGTTGATAACAAATGGGAAAAAAAGATCAACACATGAAAACATAACAAGATACAATTTTAATAAATTAAAATTTTACATAGCTCCCGGGCTCTTTGTTTTAGAAGGAATCAACTATGGGAATAAAATATTATTTTCAAATTAAATCCCTACTTCGTCGAATTTGTCAGACAGGCATTCTACGCGGAATTGATCATCGCAGTAGGAGGTGATCGTCGCGTCACGGAAGGCCGTCGCGTCGTCGTGGAAGGGTGTCGCGTCGTCGCAGAAGGGCGTCGCATCGACGATATCTGAGGGTTAAAGAAACACATGGATTTAATTATAACCATTAAATCCATGTTGAGGATAAAAATCACAAAGGAATTTAATGGACCACAATCTCTTACCTCAACTGATGATCGAATATTTGTCACGGACGAAGGAACGTCGTAGAAGAACATCGCGGAAGAAGAATCGTCGGCGTCGCGGTACTTGGCGTTGCGTCATCGATCATTGAGGTCTCGGCGCTCTTCGTCGCCTTTCGTCAAAGGCCGGAGTTCTTCGCATTCTTCACGTTCTTTCACATTCTTCATGTTCTTCGCGTTCTTCGCATTCTTCGCGAAGGAGGATGGAGGACATAAGGTTTCTGTCAAAACCTCTCAACGAACCACACTTAAGAAGAAAAGTGATGGTCTTATTTTATTACATGCCAACAAACGAAAATTCTAAGTTAAGTAACGAACCATTAATTTGAAGAATTAATGGTATGACTGAACTGCCCAATTTAATAGGAGCGTTTAATAGTTTAAGAAATGCCCCAGTTGACTTTCATTTAAAAAGGGTTTTCGTGCGTGCGTTACTTAGAGGAAAAGAAACGGTGGGGCTCGTGCGGGCCCCACCTCACAAATATCCTACCAAGAGGGTAGGATATTTTGAATTTCACCCTATCTGCTTCAACTCAGCTTTAGTAGCTTTAAGTGGATTTAAGCGGCTAAAAGTGAAATAAAATAAAGTTTGTCGTACCACGTTATTTTATTTTTCCACTTAAAGCCCAAAAATTAAAAACCACACCCGAGAAAACACAACTCCGGAAGAGGCGTTTCTAAGCAATTACCGGCACTGCGATTCCATCGGTGCCCTCAGAATTCAATTCCGAGCACCGGTTCAAAAGTTCGAAAAACCCACTCGTCTATTCACTGATCGTACCCGAGCCAAACTTCGGAAAATGATTCTGGGCACACCGGGCTTTGGAATCAGGTGCCATCTGAAACTGTGTACTTGTATAATTCCAAAGAAAATTAAGAAAAAAATTTCCTTGAAATTTACTTGTATTTACATAAGGTTTCTATTTACATCAGCACCAATCTTGTTTTTCTCATAACCAGGGAAAGGGTATGTGGTGTATTATAAGGCATTGACATTAGGTATGGAGGGTGATCGTATTCAAGGGGATCATGTGGATGCATATTGATCATGGAATTTTAGGTTTCATTATAATAACTTTCAACACATGATTTGGAGTTGGTTGTAGTGGTTTATTTTTTAAAATTGTGGCTTTATTATCTATTCAGTGATAAATTTAAAGTGTTTACTTACCATAGGTGCAAAATGCATATCTTCTCACAAATATATTTGAACATCAGTGATAGGATATGGATGGAATTTCTCCAGATGTTTGATATTGACACAATGTACACACTGGGAAAGAGAAATTTAGCATCAGATTCATTAAGTAGGAAATTATATGCTCAAGTGGTGAAGCATATATCAGATTAGTCGATTTTGATGTCAGTCATAACTGACATGCAGTTGGAATATGAGGACTGGGGTGGCAGAGTAGACTTATTTCCGGTTTCATTGGATCCTGACATGGCCGGGTAGTTTAAAGAGGCACAAACATCTTATTCTTGAGTGTATGGAAAGGAGTTTCAAACTCAATGGTGGAGAGACCATTGAGAACTACGAACTAAATTTGAATTAAGTCTTGTGTTTTTGGAATCTGATAGTGGTACAAGTGGATGTTTGTGAAGAAAATCTCCTGGATTATCATCACTCTAAGTGGGATCCATCCTATAATTCAGAAAATGTATAAGGTTTTGAAGGGACATTTTTTGTGGTTACATTTGAAAAGCAATTTCACCGAGTGTGTTTCAAGATTTTTGACTTTTCATCATGTCAAGGTAGATCATCAGTGACTAGCAGGCATGTAGAAATATTTACCTATCCTAGTGGGTAAATAGAAAAAACTAGCAATGGATTTTGTGATGTGTCTCCCCATAATGGTTTGGAAACACGATGCCATATGGGTAATAGTGCATCAACTCACAAGGAAGACCCATTTCATCCCGATTCATGAATCTCATACAGTGGAGGATCTAACCACAATCTATATCCAGGAGTAGGTAAAGGGTCATGGTGTTCCAATTTCAATTGTATATGATAGAGATACGAGGTTCACATATCGCTTTTGGAAATCATTTTAGAAAGCCCTTAGGATATAGTTGACTTTGAGCATGGGGTATCATCCTCATTCGAAAGAACAATCTGAGAGATTGATAAAGACCTTGGGGGATATATTAAGGGCTTGTGTAAAGAATTTGGGTGGTTCATGGGAGTGACACTTATCATTGGTGGGGTTATCCTATAATAATAGTTATCTGGAATCCATACACATGGATCCGTTTGAGGTTTTATATGGGATTCTATGTCATTCTACACTATGTTGGGTAGAAATAGGCAAGACATCAATGATCGGACCAATCCCTATCTAAGAGACTACAGAGAAAATAAGGTCGACCAGGGATACGATGGAGATGGCACAAAGTCATTAGAAATCATATTCGTACCATTGTCGATGACCGTTTCCATTCGATGTGGGTGAATATGTGTTTTATTATAATCAATACTAGGTTGGGACTACGTCGGTTTGGGATGTAGGGTATGTTGTCTATGATGTATATTGGGCCTTTTGAGATACATGATATGATTGGAGAGGTGACGTATCATTTGAATGTTCCAGAACTGTTTAGTGTGGTGCATATTGTGTTCCATGTGTTACAGTTGAAAAATTATTATTTTGATTGTGATCGTGTGATTCATTGGGATCATGTTGAGCTAGAACTAGATGATTCATTGGTGCACGTGCCGGTGATGATAGTGGATACGTAATAGAAAGTATATCATTGTAAAATAATGTGTTTAGTTATTGTTTCTTGGCAGCATGGTAAGATTCAAGAGGAGACATGGGAGCTAGAGAGATAGATGGCCGAGCAATAGCCAAAGCTCTTCCGGCAAAGCTATGGTTCCCTACTGTATGAGGACACAATTTCTAATGGTGGGGAGAATGTAGCACCCCCAGTTTGTGTTATTTATCCTTTTAACTATTTTTTATGTGTTTAAAGTTCTTGGGATGAGTTGGGAAGAGGGTGGGAGAGCCTAGAATGATGTTGAATAATTTTGGAGGATTTTCTAAGGGTGCACAGTTTTGGGCATGGTTAATGGATACCATGAAGGTTCTCCAGGAATCCATGGAAAGGGAGAAAGTAGCATTCTCATGGCATAAACATGGTTTTCAAAACTGTTCTAGGCAACCATGCAGACCCTCTATCATAGAATTGTCTTTCACATGGTAAGGCTAAAATTTCCCACACCATGCGGGCTAAATGTGTGGCCACTTAAAAATATGTTTTTTTAATCTGGGCTCCCTCAGGGGTGTTCTTTTCCATCCATGTATTCTCCCACTCAAGCCTCACTCGGGATTTCTAGTTCTCAAGGGTTTAAGGTTCTCTCCCACTCACTTTGGAAGAAAATAGAAGGGGTTTCAAGGTGGTTTGAATGTGGTTTCTCACGGGTAAGTCTATCCTCATGGATTCTTTGGGTTTCTCTCTAGATAAATTCTTCCCTCTATGTTGGTTTCCTAGATCTAAATTGGTTGCATGTAGATATATGGTTGGGGTTTCCTTGGGTGTTGATTTTAAGGCTTTTGAATGTTATGAAAGGGGATCTGGAGCTGTTTCAGTGGTGCGTTTGCCGGATTTTAGGTGTGATTGTTTGGGTGTCGATTTCGTCAGAACCCTAAATGTAGGTGGATTCTCTCTCGACTCCACTGTGATATAACTTGAAGGTTTTCTACAATTAATTTTTTATGGTTAATATTATCTTTTTTTGATGTGAAAATTCTGTTGTAAATCCCTTTGGTGTTGTTTTATGGATTTTTGGGAAAAATTTGTTTTGTGGTGAAATGCACTTGTTGTGCATTTTAAAATGGAAAAATTAAAATGGGTTTCTAGGATAGATTTTTGAAATTTTTTCATGGAGAATGGTTTTTAATAATGTTTGTGTGTTATTGAAAACATTTTAGGCCTCGAAAATGATTTGATGGTTGTTTTAAAAAATTGGTGATTTATTGATGTGGTTTGGCATGTGATGTAAATGTTTTTTAATATGTTGTGTGGCCTTGGTGGGTTATATTCTTGGTTATGGTTTGTTGGAATGTTTTGTGAAAGTGGACGGGAAGAATATCTATAATTAGGGGATTGATATTGGATGGAAGGGCCACCCTAAAAGGGTATGTGGTTAGGAAGTACCACTAGTAGGAATGGGGGAACGGGTTGGACGGAAGCGCCACCTTTTGGGTTGCCTTGTAGTGTATTGCTTGTAAAGATGGAAATTGTTTTTATAATGTTTAAATGATGAAATTACTTTATGGCAGGTTTGTTTGGTTTTCTCTTGGATGCATGGTTTGGTTAAGGTGGCTTGGTAAGGGTGTGTTTGGATTTTGTTAATGGATTCAATTGTGATTATTTTATATGAACTTCATTATATAAATTTGCTATCGGTTTTATCCTAGTGGAATGTGTAGGGAAGTCATTTGTGGAAAGCCTATTGAGTATTGGTACACACCACTGTGATGACCCATCCTTGGCGCCCATGCCGTGACTACCCCATGCCCTCCTTCCATAGGCCAGGGGCTGGAAACAAGCACCAAAGGCGTAAATCCTGACAAAAAGGGGGAGGTATTGCCTTTGTAAAGTAAACAAACACCACAGAGTAAGCCAGCAGAAGTAAACACTAAGTAAACTATGTACAGGTAAGTGCAGAAAAGTAAGTGGACCATAATACAAACCCAAAATTAAAGTAAAGTACAACTAGAACAGAAGTACAGAAACTTAAAAGTAAAGTAGCAATGCTGAGCTGTCCACTGGAAATCCCACCTAAAGGGTGGGTACCGATAGCCTCCTCAGCTCCTCGGGTCATGTCGTCTGCCCCGTGTATGTTCTGCTCAGTGGCCAACCTCCAGGTACTGACTCGTCATGATATCCACCTCCGGGCACCAACTCGTCGTGAGTTCAACCTCCGGGAACCGCCCAGCTCTACAAGACTCAACCTCGATCATTGATGTCCGTTGACTGCAACCAACACAACGTAGTGAGGCTGAAGCCCAGGAAGGAATGAGTATACGATACTCAGTAGGGACCCCGAGACCCTTGATGGTCTCCCAGAATCCACAAAGGATAATCCACAAGGAAAGATATAATCACGAAGTAATATTCAACACTGCTTAGGTACATGTCCATACATATACCTAAGTCATCAATTTCTGTTCAGCTCCAACATCCGAGCCCAAGTTCGATCACATCCACACATGATAGTACAACCTAATCCACATAAAAAAGCACAACTCAATCCACATAGGAAAAGAAGTCAATAATATCAAAGATAATGATTGAATGTGAAGACTCAGCTCAAACAGGTATACATCCTTTGTAATGTAAAAGGAGATGATCAGATGTAGTTACTGATTCATCTATATGGGACCCACGTAGGATACTAGACCAGCTAAGCTGTCGGACCCACGTAGGATACTACAACAATAGTCAATACTGTCAGACCCACATAGGATACAAGTACTTTAGTCATCACTGCCAAACCCACGGAGGATTCCAGTACGAATGCCTTTACCATCGAACCCACGGAGGATTCCATTACGAAAGTCTTCACCATCTAACCCATAGCTGCTGGGGAACTCGTCCTCTATCGAGTACAATGGGCATGATGCTAAAAACAAGAGCTTCCCACTAACCTTGGATTGCTGTAGTACTCCACCTATAGTGTATTGTGGGCCTGCTGCTATAACCAAGCGCTTCCCACCATGGGTCCGCTGCTACAACCAAGCACTCCCCCTTCATGTACCTTGGGCCTGCTAATACAACCAAGCGCTTCCCACCATGGTTCTGCCGCTACAACCAAGCGCTCCCCCTTCAAGTACTGTGGTCCTGCTACTAAAACCAAGAGCTTCCCACCATGGGTCTGCCGCTACAACCAACCGCTCCCCTTTCATGTATTGTGGGTCGGCGGCTACAACCAAGCACTTCCCCCAATGGGTCTACCACTACAACCAAGGGTTCCCCCTTCAAGTACTATGGGCGGCTGCTATAACCAAGCACTTCCCACCATGGGTCTGCCGCTACAACCAAGCGCTCCCCCTCATAGCCTATAGAGGTACTCCTTTTGTTGAGTACCATGGGACTGCTGCTACAACCGAGCGCTCCTCCGTCGTGGGTCTGACGCTAAAACCAAGATCTCCCCATTGAGCAATTTAATCACTCCGAGTCGATCGATCAACAGTCGTCAAGTCTCAGCCAGCTCTAGGGTTTCCGCACACAACATGCCAATTCCGGGAGGGTCCACTCCATGAGCCAAGAGGTTGATACATCAACTGACACGTATTCTGGAGTTAATGTATCCTAAAGTTCCTTCTCGATAAAGGGAACTCAACGTGACAGACGCCGCGTCAATCGGATGCCCGGTCTGAGAGTTATTGGCATTTTCGTTCCAGGGCCCGGTAGGTTTTTAAGTCAAAACCAACCCGACCGCACTCCAACTGCATCCAAACCTCGATCGGAGTAACCCAAAGGTCTGTCTCACTAATAGGAATCCAACAAAGTCGACGAAATTTCAATCGAACATCCGAAGCTCAAGTTATAAGCATTTCTGCTCTGAGGGCTTGATTGGTTTCGTGTTCGAACCAACCCGGCTGTACACAAAGTTCTTCGAAACCTTGATGTAATATACCAAAACAACCGCCTCGATCCAAGGATCCCAATGCAACTTACAGTGCATCGATCGAATGTACGAAGCCCATGATATATGAAAATGACTGAAAACTGTCTAAAAATGGGGGTCTGGGCCCGGCTTGGCCCAACCCCCCCCCCCCCCCCCCCCTGCGTCGGCCTGAACCGGGTCACCCCGACCCAGGTCCGGGTCTGGCCCGACTAGGCGCGGCCCGCCCGGGGGGGTGCGCTGGCTCGGCCAGCGGCCGAGCATGGGGCACGTGCTTCCCCCCCCCCCTTGCGCCCTGCGGAAACGACAGGTACCGCATCCTCCTCCTTCGGATCCCGCACGGTCATGAGATTCAATCACCTACCCTCGCGGCCTCAGCCACGGCGGTTCCTCCTGGTGGAACGCCGGGTGCCGCCGTGCGGCCGTAGCGCGTAGGCCGATTCTTTCGCGGACCACCGGACGTGCTCCGGTGGTCTGTTTTGCCTGCTGTCTGTGACTGCGGCTCTCCCCGGACCAGTACATTACTGAGAAGGGTCCAAATGGCTTTGCGCCCCGCTTCGTTGTCTCCCATATATCCACACATAAATAAACAAACTGCGGAGGGTAGTCGGGCCGTGTTTGTTCGGCCTGCAGCCTCCACGTTAGGAGTTTTTCAAATGGAAATCTTTAAAATACATGCTTTAAAAGAGGGCATTATTTATTCAAGGTAAATTATTCCGAAACCCTGAAATTAAAATACTCATGAATGAGGGGATAATTCACATATACACTTTATTCGAAAACCCCCTACCTCGATGAAGTCATCAAATGAGGTTCGCCGTGGGAAAAGGACGTCGCAGAAGACGGCGTCGTGGATCATGGCTCCGTTAGCGTCATCGGCGTTCGCCCGAAGATGGATGTGGCGCGTCGTCGCTTTCTTCGACTTGGGAATAAGGTGAAAATTTGGTATGGCATTCATTCTCTAGGCTTCGACGTTCTTGTGAGGAAGACGAAGTTCTTAGAGATCGCCAGAGTTCTCTCCTTGATTCTGCACAACAAATCCACCACAATAAAATAAGACATTGTTTTATTTTATTCACAAAAATACATGTCATATTTAATTTTTAATTCAAAATGAATGCACCAAATTAATTAACGTGCGTCGCCCAATTAATTAGGCATTTTATTGGCATGTATTTAATGTGGAAGAAAAACTGCTTGAGTTGAATTGAAATTAAAACGGGGGAGCGGGTGAGTTTCGAAATTTATAGTGATAGGGTGTTAATTGGGAGTCAAAGAATTGAAAGGTGGGGGATCATGTGGGTCCCACAACAACTCCCTCACATGGATGTTATCCACAAAGTATAGAGAAATTAAGTTCTGACATAACTTTATTTCAATTAAACCGCATAGTAATGAAATAAAAATAAAACAATTATATTTTTATTCCTCTTTTTTTTAACATCACCTCCCGAGAAAACGCACCATCGGATAAAGAGTTCATAATAAATTTCTGGTGCTGCGGTTTCATCGGTGCCCTCAGATTTCGATTCCGAGCACCGGTTCCAAAGTTAGGAAAACCCGCTCGTTCGTTCACTGAACATACATGAGATAAAATTTGGAAATTGATTCTGGGCACACCTTGCCTCTGAATCATGTGCCGTACTAAACCTCACAGTCATAAAATCCCAAAGAAAATAATGAAAAAATTTCCCTTGAAATTTACGGGTCTTTACATTACTCCCACCTCATGTATTTATGTCCCCGTAAAGCTACAATGCAAACTAGGGGAACAAATAAGGGTACTGAGCACGCATCAGAGCCTCCCGCTCCCAAGTGCTATCCTAGTGGTTATCATGCTACCATCTGATTTTCAGTAGAGGAATCAACCACCCACATAGGACCCGCTCCCGTCGATCCTCGATCTCTACCGGGACCATTGAAAATGTTGCCCCATCATCATAGTCCAGCTCCCAATGGTCGATGATATGCATCGGGTCATGCACGTCTCTCCTCAGTTGAGATACGTGGAAGTCATCATGCACATGGTGCAACTAAGGTGGATGTGTCAAGTGGTAAACCACCTCGCCTACCCTATTGAGGACCAAAAAGGGTCCAATGAAGCATGAAGATAACTTTTTTCCCCGTCCAAACTCCGTAATCCACGTCGAGGTGAGACTCGCAAGAAGACGTGGTCGCTATCCTCGAACACTAGAGGTCTTCACCACCTGTCAGCTTAAACCTTTTGTTGGCTCTGAGCTGTCCTAATCCACTCCTGGATGACTTGGACCTTTTCTGGGCCTAGAAGAGCTACTAAGATTTATTTTTTTCCGATAAGAGAAAGCTGGTATCATCCCATGGATGAACCACATTCTTTGCCTAATACTGTCAATCCTGACATGGATGATACCAATCCATACCATGGATGACTTCATAAGGCCTCGATGCTACTACCAAGAGATCCAACCATTACTCTGTCCCCTAAGGGTTGAGTCACACTGTCGGCATCAGTGTGTGGTCACTAGGTCTCCTCTAGTAGGTATATCAAAAGTGAGGGTCAAGTCAACAGTTTTTAAACCAAAACCTCTGAGTAACGAAATAATGGGAGGATAGGAAAGTAAACGCCACAAGAAAGGTGTCTTTTATTACTGTGGCTCAAGGTACAGGACACACACAACCACAACATCAACAAAATAAAGCTAGAAGCACCAAGAAAAAAGGCCTCCATGCCTGGAACTAGTCCCGCTCTTGACCATCAGCTCCCGGAGCTCTATAGTCATAAGCCTCATCTACCTGAAGCTTAGCTCTCCCCTATCCACCTGTTCCCTACAGTCGGGGTGGTCTTCTTGGTGGTGGTGTTGGCAACACCTCGAAGCGTCGTCCACCTCCAGCTGCACGGCCAGCTCCCCTGCCTCGGTCTCCGGCTCCTTGCGATCCGCCCTGATAAAACCTCTGCCTCTGCCTAGGAGGTCCTTCGTTTATATGCTGGTCATCTGTATGGCGGGTCGGACAGTCATGAGCCATGCGACCAACCCCACCACAGGAGTAACACTGTCCGCTCCTGGTAAGTCATTCTCCACCTCGGGTGCCTCACACACATGATCTTGTGTCATGCGGTAGATCACCTATAGGTCTGGTCCTCTTGGAACTCTGCTTCATCTGTCTATAGCCCCCCCGCTGTAGAAGACTCGGCCGCATGCCGGCTAGTGGTGGGTCCTGCTATTAGAGACTGCTCAGCAAGGAAACTCTCCACTAAGAGGGCTCACTCAAACACCCCTGCCTGTGTCGGAATGTTGAGGGAGATCATCGAAGCCCTGATCTTAGGCCCCAGTCTCTGCTCAAAAGTCTTGGCCCGAAAGAACGGGTCCCATACCATGTTCGTCGAATAGCACGAGAGATCGGAAAATCTTGCAGAGTACTTGGCTACCATCATGCTGCCATGCTGCAGCTGTAGTAGCTCCTGAATGTGCACCACACATAGGGTGGCTAGGACAAACTCAGAGCGGAAGAGGCCCTCAAAGTCCCTCCAGAGGAGAGATGCCTCGTCGGGCACCGGGAGAATCAAGCTCCACAATCTGCCTGCTGCTGCGTGCAGGAGGCTTGCTGCAAGGATCTCCATGAGGTCATCTGGTGTCCTCACTAACCTGAAACTCAAAAAACGGCCTCCAGCCAATCCTCGGCTGCCTGAGGGTCCATCTCCACGTGGAACCTGGGTGGTCTCTGGCACTGGAACTCGTGAAGTGTGCTAAGGCGACGTGCATGAAGGACCCCGGGACACCCTGAGAGGGGAGGGGTGAATCAGGGTGACCACTTTTTCATTTAATTTGTTGGATCTTGTTCCCACGTTGGTAGGAACTTGTTGAACCTGTATGATGATTACGATCAAAATGAAAACATTCACATGCACAGAGAAGACACAGTCATTTTTACTTGGTTCACCACTAAGGGCTACGTCCAAGGAGCATACGCCGACAGGTTGCCGGTCGTACCTAAATCCACTATGCTTCACTAGCTGCAGATACAAAAGTTCGGGTACAGACACTCTGTCCCAGGCTCACTGCCTTTACAATAGTTCAGGGATAACTCACTGCATCCCTCGGGTCACTCCTGTTGACTCCCCCTGGCTCACTGCCGTTGGTGAAGTCCCACTCAGTTTATAGACGTGTAGGTCTCTTCTTCATTTGCATAAGAGTGCATCCTTTGTTGAATGTAGATGCTCTATTGAAGTCCGATTCTCACCAGAAGAAGAATATCACTTTTCCTCGAATGAACCGAGTAGTTTATCGGCTTTCGTGCAGCTCCAGCAAGGCAGGCGTGCTTCAAAAGTGTCTAGGTCTCCTTTTCAAGCCCGGCGCGCAAGTCTCCCGGCGGCGCGCAAATATCAGGCGCGCAAGACTAAACTGGCGCGCAAGTGTCACTGAAGCACCTGCGCGACACTGCCTTCTTGAACTAAATACTTGCGCGATCCACTTCCTTTCTCTTCCAAACTGCCTTGGGAGAACAGCCAAAACACCGGCGCGCAAGCTCTACTTGCGCGACAAAACAACCACCTGCGCGACTCAACCACCTGCGCGACGAGAGCTCAAACAATCTCTCGGCCTTGAACTCCGTTGGAAATGAGGAGGGGTGGTCCAGTATTTATAGGCAAACTGGACCCCCTGCGCGGCGGCGCGCAAGTCCCTCGAAGGCGCGCAAGTCCTGTCTCCAGATCCTCTGTCGCGCAAGTTACTTGCGCGACCCAACCAACACTTGCGCGACCTTCTTTCCTTAGCCAAATTGTGATGTTCTGATCCTCAAAAACATACGGCGCGCAAGTCTTTCATCCTCCAAGAGCTCGGAGCGCAAGTATCTTTGCCAAAAACACTTTACTTTATTTACGGATTTTCAGGCCCAAAAATTTGGCAAACACTGGGAAACAGCGCCACCTTCACTACTGTTTTCTTCCTGAACGGTATGATCGCTTTGTTGGTTCACACCCTGAACATCCACTGAGGATTGACAACAAACACAAACCATACACCAAATCATGCTTTGAAGAACCTGGTTCCAACAATCTCCCCCTTTGGGTTTGTTGGCAATCAGAATAAATTCAATAGATCTCCAACCATGAGCAAAACCAAAACGCAAGAATCAACTCAGCTAACACTCTAAGTCTACGTGAGCAAGGCTTGGTGTAGAAAACAAGAGAGAAAGCTTGAATTGGGTCTTAGTCTTAGTGTGATGAAATCGTACACGAAAAACTCCATCCCGATGTTATCCTTATTAAACTTCTCATCACAAGCTTACACTTCTCATCACAGAAGAATTTATTGCCTTGAATTTATTCCTTTCTCCCCCATTGACAATAAAACCAAAGACCGAAAAGTTTGTTCAACGTTCAGCTCAAGCCATACTCCCCCTGGAAAGTATCTCCCCCATAAACCTGCATCACAGCCATAAACAGATAAAGACAGTCAAAACACATGGGGAGAGGGGACTTCCGGAGCCTCCAAATGCAGTAGGAGGTGGTCGAACACCGAGGTTCAACCGATGCTTCTCGAACACAGCCGCGGACAATGGCTTGGTTAGGATATCAGCAACTTGCTCATTAGTTCCAACATGATCCATTTTAATCACGCCTTGTTCAACCTTTTCTTTGATAAAATGATACCGTATTTCAATATGTTTTGTACGAGAATGCTGAACCGGATTCTTCGTAAGATCAATTGCACTTTTGTTATCACAATAAATCACCATTGGTTGCTGCACCTTATCACCAATATCTGTTAGCTGCTGCTTCATCCAAAGAAGTTGAGTGCATGCTTTTGTGGCGGAGATATATTCAGCTTCAGCAGTACTAAGAGAAGTACTTTCTTGTTTCTTGCTCAACCAGCCAACACATTTCTGCCCAATATAGAAAGCTCCACCACTAGTGGACTTTCTATCTATGACATCACCAGCCCAGTCAGCATCAGAAAATGCTGATAATTCACTATCCCTGCCTGCAGCAAAAAATAACCCGAAGTTATGTGTACCTTGAATGTACCTCATGATTCTTTTTACTGCTGACATATGTTCCTCCTTTGGATTACTCTGAAAGCGGGCCGCAAGGCATGTTGCAAAGACAATATCTGGCCTTGTCGCTATCAGATACAATAGGCTTCCAATGATCCTCTTGTACATGGTGGGATCAACAGAGTTTCCATCCTCATGCTTTCCAAGTTTAGTTCCAACAGCAATCGGAGTTGACATTGGTTTGGAGTCTTGCATATTGAACTTCTTCAGCAACTCTCTTGCATATTTTTCCTGAGAAATGAAAGTGTATTCCTCTTTTGAATTACTTGAAACCCCAAGAAATATGTGAGCTCCCCAATCATAGACATTTCAAATTCTGATTTCATGTGGTTGGCAAATTCATCCACTGATTTCTGCCTGCTGCCACCAAAAATGATATCATCAACGTAGACAAGAACCATGAACTGATCTTTTGGAGAATTCTTCACATAGAGATTGTGATCAACTCCTCCTCTTTTGAATTCCAACTTCTTGAGATATGAGTCTAGCCGTGAGTACCATGCCCGTGGTGCCTGCTTCAAACCATATAGAGCTTTCTTTAGTTTGCAGACCTTTGTTTCATCGGTACCCAAGACAAACCCCACCAGTTGTTCAATGTAGACTTCTTCTTCGAGTACACCATTCAAGAATGCTGTCTTAACATCCATTTGATATACTTTATATCCTCTTTGGAGTGCCATGGAAAGGAAAAGCCTGATTGATTCCAGTCTAGCAACTGGAGCAAAGGTTTCTTCAACATCAATACCTTCAATCTGGGAGTATCCTTTACATACCAGTCGTGCCTTGTTTCTGATAACACTTCCATGCTCATCAAACTTATTTTTGAAAATCCATTTGGTACCAATCACATTGTGACCTTCAGGTCTCTGGACAAGATCCCATGTCTGATTCTTATCAATCTGATCTAATTCATCATTCATGGCTTTCACCCAAGATTCATCTTTTGCAGCTTCGTCGAATGAGGATGGCTCTACAACTGATAGAAATGCAGATTGCGTGGTATTCCTCATCCTTCTGGTTTGAGTGGGTGCACTCCTATCCCCAATTATGTTGGATGGATCAATCTCAGCTCTTCGATTTCTCCTGCGAGGTTCATTAGTATTCTCTTCATCCATAGTTTCTTCTTCAGATTCTTCTTCTGAGTCAACATTATTATGTGATTGATGAGTGTTTTGAACAGCTTCCTCTATTTCTGCATTTGTAGTTTCTTCATGTCCACATTCTTCATGACTTTCTATCACATCAGCATATGACGTCCGTGAAGCATTTGTGGTTTTCTCTTCAATTATCTTAACATCATTGCTTTGCACAATCCTTCCCAAACGATTGTTGAAACATTTGTAGGCTTTTCTGTTCATTGAGTAACCAAGGAAGATTCCTTCATCTGCGTTGTCACCATATTTCCCCTGATTTCCTTCTTTGTTCCTGATGAAGCACTTACTTCCAAAAACACGAAAGTATTTTAGAGAAGGCTTCCGTCCATGCCACAATTCATATGGTGTCTTCTTCTCACCCATATAAAGTCCTGTTCGATTCTGAATGTACACTGCAGCTTGAACAGCCTCTTTCCAGTAATGTCGTGGAATACGACTCTCAATCAGCATAGTTCGTGCCATGTTGTTCACTTGTCGATTCCTTCGTTCAACAACTCCATTTTGTTGTGGAGTTCTCACAGCAGCTACCTCATGTTGTATCCCATGCTTCTCCAGATAATTTTCAAATTCAATGGACGTGTATTCTCCTCCATTGTCAGATCGCAACACTTTGATTGTTCATCCAGTATCATTCTCGGCGATTCGCCGATATGTTTTCATGCAATCAAGGACCTGTCGTTTCCGGTGAATGACCATCACACATGCCATTCGACTGTAATAATCTATGAAAAGGACAAAGTACCTTTCTCCATGAGTCCCGGCAACATTTATTGGACCACAAACATCTGTATGAATCAGATCAAGAAGGTGAGATGCCTTTTTCTTCTTTGGCCGGTATGAACTGCAGACCAGCTTCCCACGAATACAAGCATCACAGGATTTTTCACGCTCACGCTTCAGGTTGGGAATGTCCATGACAATTCTCAATTTTGATATTTTCTCCATGTCTTGTTGATTGATGTGTCCCAATCTCCGATGCCACAGAATTTTTTCTTCTTCAACAGTTATGTAACATACATTCTCTTCACTATCAACCTGATACAAGTTTCCTTCTGTTCTGCATCCCTTCATGAGAGAATTGCCAGTTTTTCCCTTGATAGTGCAGCCTTTCTGATTAAAAGTAACAACAAGTCCTGAGTCACAGAGTTGACTCACGCTGAGGAGATTATGACGTAGGCCATCTACGTAAAGGACTTCAGTCTTCTTTAGTTCTCCATTAACTAATTTGGTACTTCCACTCCCTTTGATTTTCAGAGCCCCATCATTACCAAATCTTACTGTACCATCAACATTCTTTATGATATTTGTTAGTAGACCGGCATTACCTGTCATATGAGATGAGCAACCGCTATCTAGAATCCAGGTACTGTTGTTCTTTGTAGCTTTGAGAGCTACCTCTGCAAGGTTTGATTTCTCAATCTTCCTCCTTTCCTTCCATGAGACATTAGATTGAGTATATAGAACTGATGGCCTTTCAACTATCTCTTCCGCAAACCCAGGTTCTTCATAGTCAAAGTCTTCTTTAAGAGGTGAGAACCTGTTTGAAAGAGAAACATCGTCTTGCTGACGAGACTTGACATGTCCGGAACTTCTGTATGAGGTGTCAATGTCCCTTCTCTGCCTGCAATTAATGGCCTTATGACCAAAGTTAGAACAATGAAAACAATATCCATAGAAATTATTTCTTCTATAAGAATTAGGATATGAAATTTTTCTCCTTTGTTGAGCATCTATATCTTCTCCATTCAGATAGCTTCTTGCCTCTTCACAATAGGACATGGTATGGCCCAGATAGCCACAGAACTGACACTTCATGAGAAGAAATGTCTTCTCACTTGAATTTTTCCTTATAGCTTCTTCCTTGGGAGAATAGTAAGACTGTCTGCCATTTTTGAAAGTTTGAGGATAAATTTCAGGTCTTCTTTTAGTTTGGATTGAGGGTTCCTTTTTCAGCATTCTAGGTAACATTTCAACATGTTCAACTTTCATCTTATCTTTCTTTTGGATCTTTGCACTTCCAGCAGTTGATGACTCAGCCTCACAGCCAATTCCACTCTTTCCCATGCAAGCAGGTCTTTGATCACTCAAGACTTTTCCAACCCCATCTGAACCACACTTGGCTCTTGCAAGTAATTCTGTATATGAGAATCTTCCGAACTGTATTTTCTTCCACGATTCTTTTGGAACTGATTCTGTCTCCATTTTACTCCTCAGAGTAACTACTTCCTCCTCAAGACCCTCAACAGTCTTGGATTTTTCATCCAGTCTGGATGTGAGGTCATTGATGACCTTTGCTTGCTCTTCAATTATCAGCTTCAGATCAACTGCATCATCATTGCTTTCAATTATTTTAGACTGTACCTTCACAAATTCTTCCAGTCGTTCAATTTCAGCTTCAAGTTGATCAATATATTCAGTTGATTCTTCTACAATTGATTTCCACTTATTGCAGCTCTTACATTTAATCTTAAGCTTACTAACTGCATCCTTAAGTTGCACCTCAGGATCTACACAAGTTCTCAGTTGTTTTTCACCATCAGTATCTTCTGACTTTTCAAAAGTGGCCATCATAGAAGCATGGTTCCCAGTTTTGAATTCTGGTTCTTCTTCATCACAGAATTCATTGTCATCTTCTTCCTCTTCACAGACAAAACTCTTCCTTTGCATTTTCTTACCAGATTTGAAGTATCCCTTTTTGAAGAACCTTCTTTGAGGCTTCTTGAAGTTTTCATCTTCACTGTCATCATCATTGATATTCTTCAAGCACTGAGAGGCAATATGCCCAACTTTTCCACAACGGAAGCATGCGAGAGGTAACTTCCCTTTGAATTTCCCTTTCCCCTTCTGAAACTTCTTTGCAATGAGAGAAAGAATTTCTTTCTCTTCGTCATCATCACTGCTACTATCCTTGGAGATTTTCAATTTATCCATGGACTTGAATGCCATTTCCTTGCTCACCCGAGTCGTAGCATCTTCTGGTTTGACTCTCATTTCATATGCTACCAGACTGCTCAGTAAGTCATCTAGAGAAAGTTTGGAAAGATCTCTTTCCTCAAGAGCTAACACCTTCGCATTATACAGTGGTGGAAGTCTTCTTAATATTTTCTTTACAATATCAATGTCTTTTATTTCTTCGCCTAGACCCCGAATTGCTCCAACCACTTCAGTAATTCGATTGAAGAAAGAGTCTGCATTCTCGTCTGGATGCATCTTCAGATCATCAAACCGATTGTGTAGCACTTGTAGTTTCGCCTCCTTCACTTTTCTATCACCTTCATAAATATTCTCAAGTTTATCCCACATAGATTTTGCTGAGGTGCAATTCATCACCTTCAGGTAAATCTGATCAGAAAGGGCAGCAGTGAGAGTATTCTGTGCTTTAGCATCTGCATCAAGAAGTTTCCTGTCTGTTTCAGTCATAGCCAGACCTGTTGGATCAGTGACATGTGTTCCTTGCACAGTAGAAAAAAGAACTTCCATTCCAAGAGATCTTAGATGAGATCTCATTCTGTTCTTCCAGATCTGGAAATTGCTTCCATCTAAGTGAGGGACTCCCCTGACATTGACGGCGTTTTCCATGATGAAGAAGGTCAGATTCAACACCAGCAACCTTTACCCTCTGATACCACTTGAAGGACCCCGGGACACCCTGAGAGGGGAGGGGTGAATCAGGGTGACCACTTTTTCTTTTAATTTGTTGGATCTTGTTCCCACGTTGGTAGGAACTTGTTGAACCTGTATGATGATTACGATCAAAATGAAAACATTCACATGCACAGAGAAGACACAGTCATTTTTACTTGGTTCACCACTAAGGGCTACGTCCAAGGAGCATACGCCGACAGGTTGCCGGTCGTACCTAAATCCACTATGCTTCACTAGCTGCGGATACAAAAGTTTGGGTACAGACACTCTGTCCCAGGCTCACTGCCTTTACAATAGTTCAGGGATAACTCACTGCATCCCTCGGGTCACTCCCATTGACTCCCCCTGGCTCACTGCCGTTGGTGAAGTCCCACTCAGTTTATAGACGTGTAGGTCTCTTCTTCATTTGCATAAGAGTGCATCCTTTGTTGAATGTAGATGCTCTATTGAAGTCCGATTCTCACCAGAAGAAGAATATCACTTTTCCTCGAATGAACCGAGTAGTTTATCGGCTTTCGTGCAGCTCCAGCAAGGCAGGCGTGCTTTAAAAGTGTCTAGGTCTCCTTTTCAAGCCCGGCGCGCAAGTCTCCCGGTGGCGCGCAAATATCAGGCGCGCAAGACTAAACTGGCGCGCAAGTGTCACTGAAGCACCTGCGCGACACTGCCTTCTTGAACTAAATACTTGCGCGATCCACTTCCTTTCTCTTCCAAACTGCCTTGGGAGAACAGCCAAAACACCGGCGCGCAAGCTCTACTTGCGCGACAAAACAACCACCTGCGCGACTCAACCACCTGCGCGACGAGAGCTCGAACAATCTCTCGGCCTTGAACTCCGTTGGAAATGAGGAGGGGTGGTCCTGTATTTATAGGCAAACTGGCCCCCTGCGCGGCGGCGCGCAAGTCCCTCGACGGCGCGCAAGTCCTGTCTCCAGATCCTCTGTCGCGCAAGTTACTTGCGCGACCCAACCAACACTTGCGCGACCTTCTTTCCTTAGCCAAATTGTGATGTTCTGATCCTCAAAAACATACAGCGCGCAAGTCTTTCATCCTCCAAGAGCTCGGCGCGCACGTATCTTTTCCAAAAACACTTTACTTTATTTACGGATTTTCAGGCCCAAAAATTTGGCAAACACTGGGAAACAGCGCCACCTTCACTACTGTTTTCTTCCTGAACGGTATGATCGCTTTGTTGGTTCACACCCTGAACTTCCACTGAGGATTGACAACAAACACAAACCATACACCAAATCATGCTTTGAAGAACCTGGTTCCAACAGTGCACTCTCAACGGCTGGGGCTAGTGGAATCAGTGGCTCGGCGGGTATAGGTACCGCCGGTGCCTCCGCTGAAAAAGGGCCCTACACTGAGGCCTCGTCGCTCGGTGGGTTGTCGTATCGCACAAAGATCTGAACCCTATCCGGTTGCCATCATGGGGCCATCCTGAATAGTAACCGGTTCAACACAGTCAAAACAGTATTCCTGGTGAGTTGACACAAATTAATCACAAGGAAAACTTTGGAAACACACATGCAATCATTGTTTTCGTGTACTGATTCAGAAATCAGAAGCCAGGGTCCTGGTGTACAGATACGTCAGCCGCTGCACCAACACTGGACTCCCTGCACTGATAACCACAATCAATACCGTTAACATTATTTTTTCACATAGAGGAAGGAACAGAGTCCTGGTAGAACTGAACTCCTTCGATACCAATTTGTCACGACCCGTCCTCGGGGCCCATGCCATGACTACCCCAAGCCCTTCTTCCATAGGCTAGGGGCTGGAGACTAGCACCAAATTTGTAAATCCCGAGAAATAGGGGAAGGCATTGCCTTTTTAAAGTAAATAAACACAACAGAGTAATGCAGTATAAGTAAACACTAATTAAACTGAGTACAAGTAAGTGCAGAAAAGTAAGCGGGCCAGAATACAAACCCAAACTGAAAGTAAAGTAAAACTGTAAAGGAAGTACAACAACTAAAAAGTAAAGAAGCAACACCATGTTGTCCACTAGAAATCCAACCTGAAGGGTGGGTATAGATAGCCTCCTCAACTCCTCGGGTCCTGTCGTCCGCCCCGTGTACGTTCCGTTCAGTGGTCCACCTCCAGGTAACGACACGTCGTGATATCTACCTCCTTGCACAGACTCGTCCTGAGTTCCACCTCTGGGAACTGCCCAGCTCTACAAGCCTCAACCTTGATCAGTGATGTCCGTCGTCTGCAACCAACACAACATAGTGAGGGCGAAGCCCATGTAGGTGTGAGTATACGATACTCAGTAGGGACTCCGAGGCCCCCGAAGGTCTCCCAAAATCCACAAAGTATAATCCACAAGGAAAGATACAATCACGAAGTAATACCCAACACTGCTTAAGAATATGCCCATACATATACCTAAGACATCAATTCCAGTTCATCTCCAACATCTGAGCCCAAGTTCGATCACTTCCACACAGGATAGTGCAACCCAATCCACAAAAGAAAGCACAACTCAATCCACATAGGAAAACTAGTCAATCATACCAATGATAATGATTGAAAATCAAGACTCAGCTCACACAGGTATACATCATTTGTAATGGAAAAGGAGATGATCAGATGTAGTTACTGATTCATCTAGCTGGGACCCACGTACGATACTAGACCAGCTAAGCTGTCAGACCCATGTTGGATACTAAAATAGTGGTCAATACTATCGGACCCACGTATGATACAAGTACTGTAGTAGTCACTGCTGAACCTATGGAAGATTCCAGTATGAAAGTCTATACCGTCGAACCCACGGAGGATTCTAATACGAAAGTCTTCACCGTCGAACCCATAGCTGCTGGGGAACTCCTCCTTTATCGAGTACAGTGGGTCTGCCGCTACAACCAAGCACTTCCCACTAACCTTGGACTGTTGTAGTACTCCACCTATAGAGTACTGTGGGCCTGCTGCTACAACCAAGCGCTTCTGACCATGGGTCTGTCGCTACAACCAAACACTCCCCCTTCATGTATTGTGGGCCTTCTGCTACAACCAAGTGCTTCCCACCATGGGTCTGCCGCTAAAACCAAGAACTCCCCCTTCAAGTACTATGGGCCTCCTGATAAAACCATGCGCTTCCCACCATGGGTCTTCCGCTACAACCAAACGCTCCCCCTTCATGTATTGTGGGTCTTCTGCTACAACCAAGCACCTCCTACAATGGGTCTGCCGCTACATCCAAGAACTCCCCCTCATAGACTATAGAGGTACTCCTTCTGTTGAGTATCACGGGTCTGCTGCTACAACCGAACGCTTCTCCACTGTGGGTCTTACACTACAACTATGCTCTCCCCACTGGGCTATCGGAACACTCAGAGTCGATCGATCAGTAGTCGTCAAGTCTCAGCCAGCTCTAGGGTTTCCGCACACAGCATGGTCGATCCAGAAGGGTCCGCTCCACGAGCCAAGAGGCCGATACATAAACTGACATGTATTCTGGAGTAGATGTATCCCAAAGTTCCATCTTGATAATGTGAACTCAACGTGACAGACAGTGCGTCAATAGGATTCCCGGTCTAAGAGTTATTGGCTTTTTCGTTCTAGGGGCCTGATTGGTTTTCAAGTCAAAACCTATCTGACCGCACTCCAACTGCATCCAATCCACAATCTGAGTAAGCCAAAGGTCTTTCTCACTATGAGGAATCCAAAAAAGTTGACGGCACATCAATCAGACGTCCAGAGCTCAGGTTATAAGCGTTTCCGCTCCGAGGGCCCGATTGTTTTTGTGTTCGAACCAACCTGGCCATACCCAAAGTTCTCAAAAACCTTGACTGCAATATACCAAAAATACCGTCTCGATACATGGATCCCAACACAAGTAACGGTGCGTCGATCGGAGATCCAAAGCCCATGATATGGGGAAATAACTAAAAACAGTCCGAAAAGGGGGGTCTGGGCCCGACCCGACCTGGCCCAACCTCCCCTAGGTCGGCCCAAACCGGGTCCTGCCCGACTGGTCGTGGCCCGACCCAGTTCGCGCAACCTACCTCGGCCCGGCTGGGGGGGTGCGCTGGCTAGGCCAGCGGCCGCGCAGGGGGGACGCGCTCCCCCCCCCTGCGCCCCACGGGCGCGGCATGCATCGCTTCCTCCTCCTTCAGATCCCGCGCGGCCGCGGGATCCGTTTGCTTGCCGCCGCGGCTCCAGCCGCGGCGCGCCGGGTGCCCCCACCGTGCTGGCTTGTCGCGATGACCGCATCTTCCACAGACCACCGGGCATGCTCCGGTGGTCCGTTTTTCCCACCGTCTCCTCCTGTGGCTCTCCTAGGACCAGTAGAAAACTTCAAAGTGTCCAAAATGCCTTTGCGGCCCGCTTCGTCGTCGCCCGTCGATCCCCACATCAACAAAAAAATTGTGGAGGGTTTTTGGGCTGTGTTTTTTTGGCCCGCACCCTCCGCGTTAGGTGTTTTTCAAATGGAAATCTTTAAAAGACATGATTTAAATGAGGGCATTATTTATTCAAGGTAAATTATTCAGACACCCTGAAATTAAAATACTCATGCATAAGGGGATAATTGACATATACACTTTATTCGAAAACCCCCTACCTCGATGAAGTCATTGAATGAGGTTCTTCATGGGAAAAGGACGTCACGGAGGATGGAGTCACAAAAGACGGCACCACGGATCATGGCTTCGTAAGTGTCATCAGCATTCGCCCGAAGAAGGATGCGACACGTCGTCTCTTTCTTCGACGCGGGAAGAAGGTGAAAAGATGGTACATCATTCTTCATCGAAGCTTTGGTGTTCTTTTGAGGAAGATGAAGTTATTTAACACCGCGAGAGTTCTCTCCTCGATTCCGCACAACGAATCCACCACAATAAAATAAGACCTTGTCTTATTTTATTCCCACACATACGTGTCAACATTAATTTGAAATTCAAAATGAATTCACCAAATTAATTAACGTGAATTACCCAATTAATTAGGCATTTTATTGGCATGTATTTAATGTGGAAGGAAAACTGCTTGAGTTGACTGGACATTAAAATGGGGGAGTGGGTGAGTTACGAAATTAAATGTGATAGGGTGATTAATGGGGAGTTAGAGAATTGAATGGTGGTGCCTCGTGTGGGCCCCACCCCAACTCCCTCACATGGATTTTATCCACAAAGTAGAGAGAAATTAAGTTGTGACATAACTTAATTTAACTTAAACCACTTAGTAATGAAATAAAAATAAAACAATTATATTTTTATTCCTAACTTTTTTTTAACATCACCACCCGAGAAAACACACCTTCAGAAAAGGTGTTCCTAAGCAATTACCAGCATTGTGGTTTCATCAGTGCCCACGAATTTTGATTCCGAGAAACGGTTCAAAATTTAGGTAAACCCACTCGTTCATTCACTGAATGTACCCGAGCTAAACTTCGGGAATTGATTTCGTGCACACCTGGCCTCGGAATCAGGTTCCGTCAGAAACTGCGCACTCGTAAAATCCCAAAGAAAATTAAGAAAAACGTTCCATTGAAATTTACATGTATTTACAACTACTTTCATTTGAACATTGGTTCTTTAGAAGATGTCACATTCCAGGACACAGGTAATGGAAAAGCATCTCATTGCTAGTTTAATGTGGTGATTCTTGGGAGATATGTTGGTTCATTGAGCATAGAGCTTGGTTGGGAGTTGTGCAGTGTGTCCGGGTTTTTTTGGGGTCTATTGTTTTTTCATCCGCATAGTACACTGATTTTGTGTTGGATTGTATTTTTTTTGGGTTATAATGTGGAATAACATGGTTTTTGTTTGGTAACACAAAATTGGATGTTTCATTGACATCCATTATATAGTCCATGTGAATGGATGGTTTGGTTAGTTTTGTCTTAATGGAAAATCGTTCCCCAATTTAATCTTGAATCCCTCGGCATTTGTTTCCAGCCTTTAGTGCCTTGGGAACATCACTTAAGTCCAAGTAACTTTTCCCCACCATCTCATGAAAAAGGGATGGGGCGGAATATTACAAGGTAGGCCCGACTAATCTATTACCAATGAAAAATCTCTATATGAGGAAAACATTGATTTCATGTTTGAAATACTATCTATAAATATTTAATTTTCAAGAAGTTTCATTTTTATGGAAAAAAATCATAATCGTAATCAATTTCCCTCAAACAAAAAATAATGTGTAAGAGGAGAAAAGTAAAGGATACCAAAGAAATGAATCATTGATTTTATCATAAATGTGATAAAGGAAAGAGTGATAATTCATTTTTGAAATTTTTCATGAAAATATCTTTAAAAAACCAGTAATTTACTATTATACATAAAAAACCAAACTAAAAACAATTGGTATCACTTCATTTAGTGAGGGGAACAATAATAATAGTACTAGTGTCAAAGGAACACAAGCAATCCTGGGAACTCAGAGGAATACCAGAATGTAAAAATACATATGACTCGTCATGAAGTAAATCCTACTCATTATGATGTCATAACACCCAAACGCTCAGTGTTTCCCTACCTGGCCTAACTGAGGGTCCCAGTCCCCTTGAAGAGAAATGAATAAAGTAAGGGCCACTAGCCAGTGTATATTCTAAACTAGTGCATTAACCGTTATCAGTAAATCTCTTGGCAATGCCAAGTTCCAATGTATAGTTATGAAGAGGGTGTTCCATACATTTCATATAAAAAGACACACATATTTAACTGAACTCACCTACCAACATGGCACCACCCCATCCACCTCAATGGTAGTCCTTGACTTAAAATAATAATTATACAAGGAAGGTCCCATTCGAGGAGTCTCCTGTCTCATGATCAATCGATGAAGAAAGAGACCCAGCCCAATTGCGGATTTCCAAATAACAATTCAAAAGTTCCAATCAAGACTATACCTATGAAACACTATAATATTTATCAAATCATTTAAAATCCCATTTATAGAGCAGAACCAAATTTTATTTTACATAAACCTATGGAAACGGGCCCTTTATCCAAGTGTTAATCAATTTTCACATATTAATCCTTTTTATGAATTTTCATACATAGGTTATATTCAACAACAAACCAACTTATAAATCCACTTTGAAAATACCAAACACCACTTTAAAGTCAAAATAACATTTACAAAACCAATTCATGCCTTTAAAAATCACAAACTTCTTAGAAAATCCAAACAAGCACATAACAAACCCTTAGTATGCAAAACCAAACAAAACAAACCACTCATTCAAAAAAACCATTTTTAAAACCATACACACTCACATTTGATGACAAAGACCTATTTGAAAACATATTTAAGGAAAACCAACCACTTATTTATGTCCAGAAAACATTTATAAGAGTCAATCGGGAATTTGATAACCATTTAGTTTTCACAGCATAGTCCGACCACATGAAAAATTCTAAACGATATTTCATTTTTTCCTCAAACCAACTATACACATACATAAGTGCAACAAGAAAATTTAAAACCAAAACACATTGTAAATCCATTTATGAAAATTTCAATAACCATATTCGTAAACATCAGAAATACATTTTTATGACCAAGACATGAATCTATATATTTTTAACCATTTGCCAGAGCCAGCAGTTCTATCAACAAAACTGGAGGTGTGTACCATTCATTAAATCCAAGTCATACATTCAAAGTTATAAAAAAACATCATTTTGCATAGAAAAATACAATAAAAATTGTACATTACTAATTTAATAACTAACGAAGTGAAAAAAAAAGAAACCAATGAAATCATGATTTTAATGGAAAGGTGAAAAGTGACCAACCTCAACTCATAGCCCAATCATGACGAGAAGACTCACATCATGCTTCTTCATATGCACCTATGAGCTGATGACTACCGTATCATAGGGTTACCTCACAGACATGTTGAAATAAACAAAAATCATCTAAAAACCCATAAATTAGGACATAAAATAATCCAAATGAATAAATACTATAAAAACCACCTTGACACTGATGCAAGCGAATCGAAATGAACCAAAATCACTTTCATTCAATAGTGGGCATTCATCATGCTCCTAATGTAGAATCTGGTGCATGGTCAAGAAGTTGAACAAATGAGTTAGGGGTTGGCATGGGGGCACACACATCACACCGGAAATGTGGCTGAGTAGAGTAATAGGGAGTCTATAACAACCCTGCTTTTTATTCCACACTAAAACTTGATTTATTACATAATATCATCAATTTTCACAACATCGAAGATCAAGAGGTGTAGTTTCATTGGTGCTTAGGTACATTACATAACAGCTTAGAACATAAAACTCACAACATAATTATTGAAAACTTCCTTTACATGACAGCTACATTCTCTCATGCTTAGCGTTGCATGGGATAACCCGTGGACATGAATACGAAAAGGGTGAGCTATATTGCCCAGTATGGGAATAAATATTGAATAACATGAGGGATAAAATACATGTTAGACAATAATCATATCAATGGAGCACAAGAAAAACATGAACATAAATTCTTGATAAAGCATGATAATCATAACATTGAAATGTGGGACTGACACTTAACTTGGAATTAGTAGGAGCCAAGGCTCATTTCCCATTGAGCATGAGTAAATCATCATTGCACATGAAGAATGCATAATCCCTAGTTTCATATAAATTAGTATGATTCAACACTAAATTCACATGACTTATCACGATGCTATACTTTTTCCAACGCATTGGAGCTCTATAAGGACACACCCTTCTTAAACATTTATTTCATGCATAAGTGTGCCACATGGATCATATAACATGAAATCAATCAACATCATAAGTTATTACATGATTATTTAATGTGAAATAAATACACTAAAGTTCCATTCAATAGTTATATATCCATGAAAGTGAATACCCTTGATAGTGACTTGGGTATTATATTCCACACATAGTGATCTTGGCTTGGAAAAACGAAGTGCAATTTCGGAAGCATAACAGCATGACATAAGGATTCATGAAAATAGTTTATGAGATAGAAAATTGTGTCTCAACATATATATATTAAATGGACAGTATGGGGGTAAAATGGATACATGTCCCAACAAACTCAGTGAAATTTAAATCCATAATACTAAAGAATTACTTAGATTTAAAAGAGGAGAGAGAAATCTCTCCCCGAATTTCAGCATGGTACCAGGTTTTAATGGGAGGCTTTAATGAGAGAGAAAGTTGTATCCAATCAGCCAAAAATAAATATGACAGTATGGGGGAGGTGATAAATTATACCCCAACATTTTAAATTAAAAAAAAGGACATAAAAACTTATAGAATATTATACAAAATGGACAAACGATGAAAAACCTTATATGGAAGTGTGACCCAAAAAGCTAGGGAGAGGCTTTAAAGAGGCTTCTTGAGAGCTTGGAGAATCTTGGGAGGATTCAAGAGAGAGGATGGAATGTGTTGGTCAAAATCCGAAGGATTTTATTGAAGAGAAAGTGGTGTATTGGGTTGGTTTATATAAAAAAAGAGAGGTCATTCTTTATTATTTAGGTTTGGGACACCTCACATTAAACAAATCCATACCACAAACCAGAACATGGTTTTTTCCGATTTTTTTCCAAAGGGGAGTGGAAAACAATATATTATAAGTACAATGGTAGAACATCTTAAAATAATAGGGATTCTTATGTGGAGGTGAGTCCCACTCTAAAGGAAAACAATTTAAAAAGACAAAAATGTTTTATAAGTCATGGGGGGTCCAAATAAGCATTTTAAAATAAATCAAAAAAATCTAAAATCACATTATTATAATGATAAAAAATATACTGGAAGAACATATTATATATAGTATTTTATTACATCATTATTGTGTCATTCTGATGTCATAAAGAACATTATATATTTAAACAGTATTTACTTTTTTCCTAAAAAATCGACTGTCTCAGAAAAATAGGAAAAAATCACAGTTGGAAAATTTCTACATCCTCATTCCAAAAATAATATTCATTTTATATAAATGATTTTATAAATATGTGATTTTTTACATTATATATAAAAACTGACATTTATCAAAAATTCATGGGTGTCGACAAAAACAGTTTTAAACCCATAATAAAAATTTAAATTGCATTCCAAAAATTATATGATCATTTATGTTTTAAAAAAATTAATATATTAATAATATTTTATTAAAAAATAATTTAATTAAGAAATCCATTATTTCATCAAAAATTATTTCTTAGTTGAATATTAACTAAAAATAATATTTGTGCTTTAAAATATATTTACAAAGTAACAATAAAAAAAATGAATGCACATTTGTTATAAAAAAATAATGTACATAGTCATAGTGTTAGGGTCTTGTTACATATACCCTTATAACTCTAGCAAAAGACCTAAGGGTAAGGTGTGCGATGGTGACAAACACTTGGTGTCGCTCAGATAACATTGCTCGAGTGGTAATCTCTATCAAGTTTCACTTCTCCCATGGTAAGTTCCGCTCAAGCTTAATGTGTTCAGGCTCATCATGGGCATGGTCAAAAGCAAAGCCAATGATGCCACCTCATTTTCAAGCCTTGAAAAATGGGCTTTGTATGGGGAAAGTCTACTGGATGATTCCATCGCTTCCTTTTTCTGAGTAAATTGGATTTGTTAAGGCCCTATATTTATACTAATCATGTGATCACTATTCGACGACTATATTAGAAACAGTCACAATTCATTACGATATTTTAATATCCAGAAACATAAAAAAAATGATGTTTAAATTTTATATAACCATAATAAGACAGTTAATTAGATCTAGAGGAATTTTCATTAATGAAATTTTGGGTCGTTACAAACTTCCCCATTAAGAAAAATTGGGTCATCAGAATTTGATTACATACAAAAAGAAATGTAAAATTTTAACACACTTCATGGTTTCATACCCACCACAATTAATCATTCCCCAACCCTCATTATATCGTAATTCATTGAGAGATAGTGTCCACAGAGTGCAACAATACTTCAATTCACCTTCAAAGTCATCCAATTCCATTGTCCAGACCCAATCCGTGCAACATGGATAATATCGATAGAAAATGTGATGTAATTTTCGAAAAACAATGTTTCCATCATATAGTTTCAAAACATTACCATGTAACATGTTTTTATAAAATAGTCTGACTGAGTCAGAATAGAAATTTTTGAAATGCGGTTCTTCTAATATATTGTCAATGTTTCTAAAAAAATGGAAGACAAGACTATATATATATAGACTGGTCAGAGGTCTCCCTCTTCAGAAGCTATTCAAAAATCCAATATGGAATCATACTATCTTGATAGGGTGAAATATTTGAATATACCCTGATGGTACATCCATCATCTTGAATGGTGGTAGAGTTGCGAACTAAATATTTGATCATGGGTGTTCCATGATCCTTAATGATTCCTTGATATGGAGCGGAGTTTCATATATCGTAGAGTGTCTTGAAAGAATGTTGGACATTGGAAAATGTTTTTATGCTATGAAAGATTGATTTCACAATAATTTTACCTAGTAAGTCCTCGTGAAGGGACAAGAGTGTTGTATGATGTTCTTCCCCTTTCATCTCTAAATTATCATTTATCATGTTGACGAAACCTATCAAATTTTGAGTTACCCTCTAGACATGATAAAATTTTCATATTATACTATTTGATGTATAACGATTTATTATTCCTTAATGAAAGGAAAGTTATCGGTAACACATAAAGGGTAATCAAATGACAAAACTGATGAATTATAAATAACTTTTATTTCCTTAACTTAGGAATCCATAGGCTTCAATCTATGCTATTCATGATCTAATTTCTATCATATATTCTTAGGGGAATTTTTTCAATTCTCTTAAAAAGGGTTCATTATAATCTTGTGAATTTACAAAAGCATATCCCCAAGGAGTTTCATAACCAATAGTGCAGCAAGGACAGTTTTTGTGCACTAGTTCCCGTTAAAGTATTTCTCAAAGCGGTGCTTTCGGGTTTTACACGTGGGATACATCTGTGTCAGAGCCGCCTCTACCAGCTCATTTCCAGAGAGGGATGTATTTGTATGATAAAAAATTTATTCAATACTCACCAATAGATAAAGATGTTTTTTTATAATTATTCTTGTATCTATTTCTTCACTAGGGTTTTCTATTCCTAATCCCTAAAATAACTAAACCTATCCTTTTATACCAACTATAACAACCCTTCTTTTTATTCCACACTTAATCATTATTTATTACATAAAATATTCAATTGATACAATATATAAGATTTAGAGGTATAGTTTCTTTGGTGGATAGTAACATTAAATAAAATCTTAGAACATAAAACACACACCAACTTTATTGAATACTTCTTTTACATGACCACTACATTCCCTCGTACTAAGCATTGCAGGGGATAACCTGAGGACATACATAAGAAAAGTGTGATCTATAAATCCCAGCAAGAGAATAAACATGGAATAACATGAGAAATACAATACATGTTAGACAATAGGAATATTAATGGAGCATCAGAGAAACATGAACATAAAGGCATGACAAAGCATGATAATCAAAACATGGAAATGTGGAAACAACACATAACATGGAATTAGAATGTTCCAAGGCTCATTGCACATAGAGCCTGAGTAAATCTTCATTGCACATAAAGCATGAGTAAACCCTCATTGAACATAAATTATCATGAATCAACACTCATTACACATGATATATCATGATACTATACTTTACCCAATGCATTAGAGCACTATCAGGGCACACCCTTCTTAAAAATTTCATTTCATACATAAGTGTGCCACATGGATCATATGACATGGAATCAATCAACATAATAAGTTATTACAAGATTAAGTAATATAGAATAAATTAATTAAAGTACAATAAAATAGGTATATGTGAATAAAGGTGAATACCCTTGATAGAGAAATGGGTATGGTATTCACTACACAATGATCTTGTCATGAAAAAATGCGGTGCAATTTTGTCTGCATAACGGTGTGACATAAGGATTCATGAAAATATTTTATGAGATAGAAAATGGTGTCTCATTATATGTAAATGAAATGGAATTTAAGGGGTTCATATGGATACATGTCCCATCAAATGTAATGGAATTTAAATGAATAATACAAAATAATTACTTAGATGGAAAAGAGGAGAGAGAAATCTCTCAAGGAAATTCGCATGGTAACGGGTGTGCATGGGAGGCTTTTATGAGAGTGAAAGGGGTCTCCCATCAACCAAAAATAAAGAGGAAAGTATGTGGGTGGTGAAAAATCATACCCCAACATTTCTAATTGAAAAAAAGCATAACCACTTAAATAAAATTATACAAAAACGAGAAAAGAATGAAACCCCTTACATTGATGTGTGATCTCAGTGGTTTGGGAGAGGTTTGAGAGAGGATTCATGGGATATTGTGTCACTTTGGTAGGATTCAAGAGATAAGAGGTAAGGGGTTAGTATAACTCTAAAGGCTTTGAATGAGGAGTAAGTGGGAGCTTGGGTGGGTTTATATAAGAAAGGAGTGGGATTGTCTTTATTATTTTGGTTTCAGACGTTTCAATTAAACTACTCAATACCACAAACCAGCCCATGGTGTTTGCCCATGGTTTTTGATAAATGGGATTGGAAAAAATATTTTATAAGTCCAATGGAAGAACATCATAAAATAATAGGTTTTCTTATGTGGAGGTGAGTCACAATCTCAAGGAAAACAATTTAAAAAGACAAAATGTTTTATTAGTCTTGGAGGGTCCAAAAAAGAATTGTAAAATAAATCAAACAAATATAAAATCAAGTTATACAAATTGAAAAACATATATTGGGCGAAAATAATGTTTATAGTATTTTATTGACTCACTATTGCGTCATTATGAAGTCTTAAAACACACTATATATTTAAACTGTATTTAATTTTTACCGAAAAATTTGAGTGTCTTAGAAAATTATGAAACACTCACCATTGGATAATTTTGACGTCCTGATTAACAAAATAATATTCATTTTATCCAAATAAAATTATAAATATGTGAATTTATACATTTAATATAATAACCTACATTTACCGAAAATTTAGGGGTTTTGAAAAAAAACTGTTTTGAAACCTTAAAAAATTACAATTGCATTAATAAAATTATATGATCACTTATATTAAATAGAAATTAATTTAATAATAATATTTTATTAAAATATTATTTAATTCCAAAATACATTAATTCATAAAAATATATTTCTTAGTTGAATATTAACTAAAAATACTATTTATGCTTTAAAAACTATTTACAACGTTACAATATTAAAAATAATGAACATTCTTTGTAAAAAAATAGTGTACATAGTCATATTTATAGAGTCTTGTTACATAACCCCTTATAAAACCCGCATAAGACCAAAGGGTTATGTGTGCGATGGTGACAGACACATGTGGTGGCTCCGATAAAATTGCTTAAGTTGTAATCTCTATCAACTTTTACATCTCCCATAGTTGGTTTTTCTCAGGCATAATGTGTTCAAGCTCAGCTTGGGCTTGGTCAAGAGCGAAGCCCAATGACGCCACCTCCTTTCTAAAATTCGTCAAATGGGGGCTTCATATGGGGAAAGTCTACTGGATGAGGCCACCACTTACTTTTTTAGGGTAAATTGGATTTGATATAGCCCTATATTTATACCAATAATTTGATCCCTCTTCAATGACTATATTACAAAATGTCATAATTCATAACTGTATTTTAAAATCTAGCAACACAAAAACAATGAATTTAAAATTTTATACAATCATAATAAGAAATATAAATATATCAAGGGGAATTTTCATTAATTAATGTTTGGGCTGTTACAAAGTCACAGCTGGAGAAGGGTCGTGCCAGTGCGACATCACGCTAGAGAGGTTCCCCAGAAGGATGCAGTGGGGTGGGGAGAGAATTTAGAGGGGCGTTCTGTAACACCCCGAGATTATATGACATAGATTCTTTTTTTCTTTCATATCTTCTATTTTACATGCAACCAAGATGATCTTTCTCTATACGCAATAATGTATTAGCTTGCAGTATACACAATACTATTATTAGATTGTGTTACACACAATTGAAAGTTCATTTGATAGTAGTTATTATAGGAAAAATTGAGTGTATATATATATATTCAATGTATAAATAAAATATGGTTGTATTATGTTATACAAAACAACAAAAGAGTCTTCCACTACACGCAACCCTGACTTGGCTTGCATTACACGCAATCACGACCTTTCTCGATAGTGTGTGTTGTACGCAATACCGGGATTCAATAAGCAAAGATGTATTGTTATAATATTATTATGGAATAGGGGTTATGAATATTATTAAATAAATTTTGAATGATATAAAATTATTATTCATCTTAAACATTTTATAGAACATTTTATGAGAACAAAATAAATTTTTTGAGTAAAATAATTATTTTTCAAAAAATGCAGTTTTGCCGCCTATTGATGGGGCACCCACATTAAATCTAGTTTTTCACATATTTATAAGTTCAATTTTTAAAAAATAAAATTCTTTTTTTGAATGAGGATATAAAAATATACTTTGGATAAATTTACCATATTATTCTAATAACATTAATATTTTAATGAATAATAAAAACACGCTATATTTTAATTAAAAACAAATTTTTTAATCGTAAATATTTATATGGTTAAATTATAAAATATAATGGTATTAAAGTATATATTGAATATATTTTTACCATTTAATATACTGTATTTCATTACCATTAATTTTACATTGAATTCATAGGTAAAAATATTTCAATATTTGGCAATGTTTTTACTTTTAAAACCCATATTCTTAACAACGGGATTAATTATTAAATTAATAACTATAAATTATGTATTTTGAATTTTGAAAAACATATTCCATATTTGGATTCCACGAGTCAAAATTATGTTAATAGGTTAGTTTTAGTTTTTTGATATTTTGAATAGTGACTATGATAATTTTTATTTACTGCAGTTAAAGGTAAATTAGGTAATTAAGGGTAACAATAAGATTATAAAATTACCCTAACACATAAAAAAATTATATTAAATGACTAAAAATCTACCCCTATCTCATAAGGGTCATAATAAATTCATTATGTGGACTTTTTACCATTAAAATAATTTAATTATTATTAAAACCAAAGAAAGTGACAACATGTCACTCTGTTAAATCTTATAAGTATAATAATTTAAATTTGGTGATAAACTTCATGATACCTCAAACATTAATATTATCCACAAATATAATAAAATTTTCTACATCATATAAATTTATTTAAAATTTTTAGGGATTAAAAAATTATCATTAATTATGACACAATAGTGATGATGAAATTAATATATTGATTTAGTTATCAAATAAATGATTTTAAAAGTATTAAAATAAATATTATATAAACTATTTAATGTCATACCCTAATCTTCCTGATAAATATGATATGTTATGAATCTATTAAATCTTTTAGTTTGAACATATATTCTGTGTATATTTTATTTAAATTCAAATAAATGAATACTGTCAAAATTGACATTATTGTTATTTTATAAAAATTACATATAAAAACATTGTTTAAAAATCACAAAAATATTTAAAAATTATAAATAAAACATTATATTGTCTAAAATGTAATAAATTATACAATTATGGAAAATTCAAAACATATAAGTAATTATTTATAATGATTTCAAATTTAGAATATTATTACCACAAATAAAATTAAATAGATTAAATAAGTATAAATCAACTTGATAATGTTTAAAATCAATTCCCAACATTTATAAATTGTATTGGTTAATGAGATTACAAACCTATGTTATATAAGTTCGTATTTGAGTCATTTTTGAAGTTTTTATGTGGGGTTTGAATTTATTATAAATTAATATTTTTGAGGGTTCTAAAGGTGCCCCTCTCCTCCCTTATAAAAGTGAACCACCTCCCTCTTCACTTTCCACAAATTTGAGACTCCACGCTCGTCCAACCCCTACCAAGTTCCCTTATAAACTTCCCTAGAAACATTATAGATGTTTTAGTCTCCTCAAAAGACCAACTCTAGTGCCATAAGTGGAGGTTAAGAAGAGGCGCATCAAAGAAGATGTAATATCCTTTATCGATTCTTTCCAATTTATTTCTTTTTCTACTTATTCTTATTTATTATTTTTAACATAAATTAATAAAATAAGTATCATTAATATAATTATATGTTATTATAAATATTAAACAACCCTATTTCATCTTCTATCCATCCTACGGAAAACGAAATCACCGCGCGTGCGTACGTACAGAATATCATCTCCACGTCGTGGTGTATTCTATTTTCCACCACAACCATACTTGGAAGGGTATAATGGTGTAAACAATAACTATATATGGTAATTATAAAATCATACTTATTCTGAAATATTATATCATCCACTACAATTCAATTCAATAATTATGGGAACGATATCATCGCTCCTGCGTACATACGGATTACTGTCTCCACGAAGCGATGAGATTCATTCTCAATGATAACCATTCAATAATGATTATAAAGTAAATTTAATGAATAATAATGATATATATGACATAATGAAGCTACTGGATATATATATATATATATATATATCGTCTACTTACTTACATTCAAGTCAATAAGGAAAGGAAAACAGTGTTCATGCGTACGTACGACCTACCGTCACCATGAATGGTGTATTTCATTTCATTTATCTATCTATTATGTGTATATATATATACTGAATATATATGATATATAAATCATTATTTACATTCTGGATGTATGTAAATTATAATAAAAGTAATAATAATATCAAGAACAACATGTCCAAAAACATACGATAAATAAAATGATTTTACCCAAAACGCTGCTTTAACATGGAATTTACAAAAGAACGAGTAATATAGAGACATACGTGAACCATATATGATATAATAACAATAAATATGATTCCGTAAAAACTCAATTACATTAATTAAATCATTATATAGGAGATTCAGGTACGTACGAAGCATATCGGACCTGAGGTATGGGATAACTATTTCAATCTCGTTCTTAACCGAGATTATTTATTCATAAGTATTTAATGGGGTTTTATTTATCATCCATGTTCGTGTTTTCTAAAAATGTTTTCATGTATGTTTAAAGTAATTTTAACACAGTTTTTAATTTTACTACATGGTATTTAAGGAATCCTTCGTTTTTTAACATACGAGGTACTTTTTGACTTTTTCGGAAAAAGTACTAGAAGAATGTTTTTTTAACTTATACAGAATGAATATATTTTTACTTTTTCATATAACCATATTTTCATGAAGCTTACTCTAAATGATTGAATTACTATTTTCAAAAAAATCCATTTCTTTTAAAATTGCTTGGCATTTTGTGAAATGAAAATGACTTTGAAGAAGAAAGTATATTTTCCTCAAAAATTCATTTGAAGTGTTTTATCAAAACCAATTTTCCATAAAAGATGGAATAATTTCATATGTGTATGTTTCAAGTATAATGTCTCTATGATTTACATGGTTTAATTTTTCTTATAATGAAATGATAACCTTTTTTTGTATGGATTATGGTATGATTAGATGATGTTTATGAAACCAATTTTATACTTTGGGTAATGATGAATGATTTATGTTTATGTTGTGGCACAAGTAAGAATTATTTCATTATTACATGGGTGGGACCTATATCTCCCTCTAATGAATTGGGTAAAAATTCATATCTCATGAGATAGACATGGCTGGAATGGTAAGTTAATCCAGATCAGTGATACAGGACTGGAATGAGGAGTGAACTCAATTCAGAAAGGGGCTTTTTCCACTAAGATGGTCTTGGCAGCAATGCCTTGGATACTATGGAAATCATATCATGTGATTAATGGTTTTCCCCAACAACATGTTTTATTCCCATATAACTTTATCATGATTGATGTTCCATTATGATCTGTGCCTGATGTACTTCCATGTTTTATGTCATTGCTCATGATTGTGATGTTTAAACAATATGTTCATATTTTTTAGTTCAAATGTATATAGATTGTTCGATTTTCACCATGCTTAAACTTACTAATCATTTGAGCTCACCCGTTATATGTTTTCTATTCCCCAAGATAAAAAGAAAGGATTTAGGTAAGAAGATAAAAGGGTAAGATCTTTATGGGAGATGTTGAAGATCTTTCAAAATGATTATAAGATTATGTTACATGTTTCCAAAGACACTAAACTATTACTGTACTTTAGTGTTGGTTTTTTATGTATTAAGTATCCGAAGAAGTAATGTAATGTCCATGTACGTCAAGCTTTGGGTCTCTACAGTTGGAATCCGAGGAAAGGTTTAGTTAACCTTCAGAAACTTGGATTTGAAAACTATGTTGAGATCCTAGAAGATATTTATATGGTATGTATAGGGATGTCCTTAAGGTTACGTATAAGTATAGGTTATAGTCCTAGAATTACGATAATGATCTTAAAATTAAACCTAAGATATTAGATATTGAAGGTAATCCCCCTTTATTTTTTTATTTTCCTAGCATGAATTTTGCCTCTCACACTATTCTTTTCAGGTTTTAGAAAATGGCTGGAAACAGGATGATTCACGATAATGGAGGATATGATGAACAATGGAATGATGTTCTTCATTAGAAACCAAATGAAATTGGATCTGGAGGTCCACATAACGTTATCATGCCTAATAAAAAATCTCATAATATGATCAACAATCTCAACTATGGTAAGTTTCCCGCCTCATCAAATAATCAAAAGATGAAGTTTCATGATGATGATAGAGGAAAGAATGGTCAATTTCCCTCATGTAAATCATGTGGGAAGAGGCATCAGGGAGAATGTTTCAAAGGAACTTGAAGATGCATTGGGTGTGGAAAAGAAGGACACAATGCTAGTAATTGTAATGGGAAAGGTTCAATTAGCACCATGGAATAGTATAATGGTATTGCTAAGACGTCAACAACGGTTACATGTTTTAAATGTGGAATTTAAGGGCATTATGGAAATCAATTCTCTAAGGGAAAATTTCATGAAGAGAATCAGCATGGTCGTATAGGTAGTATTTAGGTTGATGGTAATGAAGAGACTAAAAATGATATTTTAAATGATAGAAATTATGAAGCTCAATCCGTGGTTTAAGAAGGTAGTGGAATGATTATACGTTTATCAAGAATAATGTATGGTATTATGGAATAAATAAAAATCCAAGGATTGTTACAATGTTGTCTTTCATTGAGTTTTTGAAAGTATATGATGAATGGTATCGGTAACCATGAAAGGTTATTCAAATATTTTTGGAAGCTATATGATATGTGCATAATGAACATATAAGGAGATAATGAGATGTTTGATAGTATTAATGAGCTCATGACTAATATAAGGAAAAAGTGATATCATGGTTTGAGTATAATGAATTTTTGGGAATTTTGTATGTGGAAAGAGATAAATTTTGACATCATTCATATTTTTACTAAGGTTAGATGGTAATTCATGTTGCAAAATAATACAAGATTTAGGGATTCACATGTTTGTAATGTGATCAACAAGATATATCTTGTGATATATGAGGGATAAATGATGCTATTCACATGCTCGGAAGATGAAAATTCAAGTAATTGTTTTCATTATACTATGAGCATGGACAAAAGTATTTTGGATAAGCCTAAAGATTGGAATGAATTAAGTTATACATAAGATAGTATTGTTTAATGCTAGAACTTTTTTTGATATAATTTTTTTAATGTTATAATAGTGTAGTTTTAGAAAAAAGGACAACCTGAAGGACGAGCGACAACCCGTCCCGTCAGACAAGGCTGTGGGAATCGAACCCACACCCGAAATGTGACAGGCCTTTATCACCTAACACTGGCCTATAGGATGTCCCTGGTTAGTATAAATTAGTTTTAATTTATTAAGTGGTATGATATATGAAGTATAAGTCCATTTTAGGAACCATATACAATAAATATCACTATAGATGGACTTATGTATATTTAATAACTTTCGTTATCCTATTGTTTGAGACAGATGGAACGACATATAATTCTATCGCATGATCTGCTAACACTTCACAGAAGACAAATTCAACTTCATTTCATTAGGAGATGAAGTGGAATTTGTTCAATGTACAAACAACAGTAAGATTGTACCAAAATCAAGTAAGTACTTATTTTAATTCAACAATACTTCAAATTTTGGGAAATGATATTGAAAACAAAAAAAATGTTGTCCTAGTGTCCTTATATCCAATGAATTTTATGGTACCTTAAATCATCACAAATTTATGGATTTGTGACTGTTGGCTTTATCATAGCCATGTCCTCTACCACTCTCCCTCAGAACATGATGTTTAGATTTCTCTTCCATATTCATATTTTCACCAGTGTTATCCTATGTGGAAACTCAATTATTAGTTAATTTGGATAACTGTTACATTTCATAATTTAGTTTTTAAAGATATGTTTTGGTATTCCTTTTTTACGATTTGGGTTTTTATTAAAGAAACTCTCATGTAATAAACCATTTCTAACGCAGAAAAATATTGAGGGCGAAATTAATTTTAAGAGGGGTAGAATGTAACACCCTGAGATTTTATGAGATATATTCGTTTTTTTCTTTCATATATTCTATTTTATGCTACACCAATATTATCTTGCACTATACGCAACACCGTATTAGCTTGCAGTATATGCAACACTATTATTGGATTGTGTTACACACAATTTCATGTTTGTTTGATGGGAGTTATTCTATGCAACATTGAGTGTATATATATATATATTAAATGTATAAATAAAATATTGTTGGATTATGTTATACACAGCAACGAAGGAGTTTTGTAATATACACAACCTTGACATGGCTTTCATTACATGCAATCGCGACCTTTCTCGATAGTGTGTGTTGTACGCAATACCAGGATTCACTAAACAACGATATATTGTTATAATATAATTATGGACTAGCCGTTATGAAAGGTATTTACTAAATTTTGATTTTTATAACATTATTATTCATCTTCCACATTTTCTAGAACATCATATGAGATAAAAATAAAAGTTTTTGAGTAAAATAAGCATTTTACAAAAAATGCAGTTTTGCCGCCGTTTGATGACACATTCACTTTAAATCTAGTTTTTGATATGTTTATAAGTTCAATTTGAAAAAATAAAATTCTTATTTGGAATCAGGATATAAAAATTTACTTCGGATAAATTTTTCATATTATTCTGATAACTTTCATATTTTAATGAATAGTAAAAATGGGCTATATTTTAATTAAAAATAACATTTTTAATCATAATAATTTATATAGTCAAATTATATTATTTAATGGTTTTAATGTTTTATTAGAATATATTCTTACCATTTATTATAATTTATTTCAATACCAAAAATTTTACATTGAATTCATAGGTAATAGCATTTAAATCTTTGGCAATGTTTTAACTTTTAAAACCTGTTTTCTTAAAACCATGATTAATTTTTAAATTATTTACTGTAACTTCTGTGTTTTGAATTTTAAAAAATGGATTCCATATTTGGATTCAGGGGGTCCAAATTATGTTAATAGGTTACTTTTTTTTTGATCTTATGAATATTAACTACGATGATTTTTATTTACTACAGTTAAAGGTAAATATGGTAATTAAGGGTAACAATAAGATTATAAAATTACCCTAACACCTTCCAAAATTCCATTGAATGACGAAAAGTAGACCCTTATCACTTAAGGGTAGGAATAAATTCATTTTATAGACTTTTTACCGTTAAAATAATTTAATTATTATTAAAACCAAAGAAAGTGACAACATTTCACTCTATTAAATCTTATAAGTATAATAATTTTAATTTAGTGATAAACGTCATGAAACATCGAACATGAATAGTATACGGAAATATAATTAACTTATCTACATAATGTGAATTTATTTATAATTTTTAGGGATTAAATATTTATCATTAATTGTGACACAATAGTGATGTTGAAATTATTTTATTTATTGAATTATCATATAAATGATTTTAAAAGTTTAAAATAAATATTATATGAACTATTTAATGTGATCCACTAATTTTCTAGATAAAATTGACATGTTATGAATCTATTAAATCTTTTAGTTCGAACATATCTCTTGTGTATGTTTTATTTAAATTCAAATAAATGAATAGTGTCAATATTGAAACTATTTTTATTTTATAAAATTATATATTACCAAATTGTTTAAAAATCACAAAGATATTTATAAATTATAAATTAAAATTTATATGGTCTAAACTTTAATAAAGTATAAAATTATGGACCATTCACAACCAATAAGTAATTATTTATATTGATTTTGAATTTATAATTGTTTTACCAAACATAAAATTAAATAGATTACATAAGGATAAATCAAGTTGATAATGTTTAAAATAAATTACCAACATATCTAAGATTTATTGGTTGATGAGATTACAACCATGTATCATATAATTTTCAATTCAAGTCATTTTTGATGTTTTTATGTGGGGTTTGAATTTCTTATAATTTAATATTTTGGAGGGTTCCAAAGGTGCCCCTCTCCTCCTTTATAAAAGGGCAAATCCTCCCTCTTCTCTTTACACAATTTTGATATTTCAAGTTCAGCCAACGCCTAAGAATTTACCTTCTCAACTTCCGTAGAAACATTATAGATGTTATGGTCTCCTTGAAATACCAACTCTAGTACCTTAAGAAAAGGTTAAGAAGAGGCGCATCACAGAAGAGGTAATATCCTTTACCGATTCGTTCCAATTTATTTATTCTTTAATTCTTCTTCTTTATTTGTTTCATCATAAATTAATAACATATGTATCAATAATATAATTATATTTTATTATAAATATGAAACAACCCTATTTCATCTTCTATCCATCCTATGAAAAATGAAATCATCGCACATGCGTACGTACAGAATACCATCTCCACACCGTGGTGTAATCTATTTTCCACCACAACATTACATGGATGGGTATAATGGTGTAAAGAATAACTATATATGGTTATTATAAAATCACAGTTATTTTGAAATATTATATCATCCACTCAAATTCAATTCAATAATAATGGGAATGATATCATCGCTAATGCGTACGTACGGATTATCATCTCCACGACGCGATGAGATTCATTCTCAATGATAACCCTTCAAGAATGATTATAAAGTATATATAATGAATAATAATGAAATATATGACGTAATGAATCTATAGGATATATTTATACATATATATATATATATGTCATCTACTTACTTCCATTCAAGTCAATAAGGAAAGGAAAACACCGTTCATGTGTACGTACGACCTACCATCTCCATGAATGGTCTATTTCATTTCATTTATCTATCCATTATATATATATATATATATTGAATATATATGATATATAAATAATGATTTACATTCGGGAAGTAATTAAATCATGATATATGTAATAATAATATCAATAACAACAAGTCCAAACGCGTATGATAAATAAAATGATTTTCCCCAAAAAGCTGCTTTAACATGGAATTTACAAAAGAACGGGTAATATAAAGTAATAATTGAACCATATATGATATCATAACAATAAATATGATTCTTTAATAAGTCAATGTCATTATTTAAATCATTATACAGGAGGTTCGGATCCATACAAAGCATATCGGACCTAAGGTAAGGGATAATTATCTCAATCTCGTTCTTAATCGAGATTGTTTATTCATAAGTATTTATGGGGGTTTTATTTACTATCCATGTCCATGTTTTCTAAAAATGTTTTCATGTATTTTTAAAGTCATTTTTACACATTTTTTACTTTTACTACATGGTAGGTAAGGAATCCTTCTTTTTTTTACAATACAATGTACTTTTTGACTTTTCCGGCAAAAGTACGAGAAGAATGTTTTTTTCAACTTGTACGACATGAACAGATTTTTACGGTTTCATAACCCCTTATTTTCATGATGCTTACTCTACAATATTTAATGACTACTTAAAAAAAATAATTTTCTTTTAAAATTTCATGGAATTTTGGTAAAAGAAAATGATTTTGAAGAAGAAATTATATTTTCCTCAAGAATTCACTTCATGTGTTTTATCAAACCCATTTTCCATATAAGATGGAATTATTTTATAAGTGTATATTTCAAGTATAATTTCTCTATGAATTACATGGTTTCAATTTTCTTATAATGTAAGGATATACATTTTTTTGTATGGATTATGTTATGATGTAATGATGTTTATTAAACCCATTTTATACTTCAGGTAATGGTGAATGATTTATGTATATGTTGTGGAACAAGTAAGAATGATTTCATTATGAGATGGGTGAGATCTATATATCCCTTCAATGAATTGGGTAAAGATATATATCTCATGATATAGACATGACTGTAATGGTAAGTTTACCCGGTTCAGTGATACAGGACTAGAACGAGGAGTGAACTTGATTCAGAAAGGGACTTTGTCCACTAAGATGGTCTTGCCAGCAATGTCTTGGATACTATGGAAATCATATCATGTACTTAATGGTTTTCCATAGTTACATGTTTTATTCCCATGACACTTTATAATTATTTATGTTCCATTATGATCTAGGTCTTATGTACGTCAACTTTTTATGTCATTGTTCATGATTTTGATGTTTAAACATTATGTTCATGATTTTAAGTTCAAATGTATATGGTTTGTTTTATTTTCTCCCTGCCTTCCCTTACTGAGAATTTGAGCTCACAATTTATATGTTTTATTTTCCAAAGGATATAAATAATGGATTTAGGTAAGAAAACAAAAGGGGAATATCTTTATGAGAGATGTTGAAGATCATTCACCATGATTAGAATATTATGTTCTCAGTTTCCAAAGACACTAAACTATTACGATCCTTGAGTGTTCGTTTTTGTTATGTATTATGTATTCTGAAAATGTAATGTAATTTATATGTACGTCATGCTTTGGTTCTCTACAATTTCACAGGTGAAGGGGGCCACACCTGAAGGAGGAGGTTGTTCAATGGGGTCTCTGGCCGGAGTAAGGCCGACTGAATGCAGCGAAGGGCCGGAGGCCGGAGGATAGGGCATCAAGAGGCTTTCGGGACTGTGGCTAGCCGGTGCAAGGAGGAGGCGAGGTAGGGGCTAGCATGAAGGGGCTTGAGGTAGGAGGGAGAGGAGGTTCGGGGGATGGTCGGAAGGCCAGAGGGGAAAAAGGAGGGCCAGGGTGCTAGAGTGAGGGGGCAGTGATGTGGAAGTTAGAGGAAAAGGGAGGTGGGGTATTATAGTAGTGAGATGCGGTGAGGCCCTATCGCGGATGAGGCTGGGGAGTTCTAGCAAGGGCCCAAGAGAGGGTACCTGGGTGTTGCAGAGGGTTGTAGTGACATTGGGGAATTGTGGAGGGTGAGGAGAGAAGACTTGGGGAGTGTGATGTGAGAGCGTGTGGCAGCTGGTTGGAGTGAGATGGTGTGGCATGCTTAGGGCGTGGGGAAGTGTGGTGGGGGGAGGGGTGAAGCAATACACACAGGGGGTTAAGTGGGGGGGACATGGTTAGGGTTAGACTATTTTTTTCAATTATAATAATAATATTATTACAATAATAATAAAAATACAATAATACTAATAATAATACTAACAATAATAATAATATTAATAATAATAAAAATAATAATATTAATAATATTAGTAAAACATAAAATAATAACAATAAAGATGATAATAAAAAAATAAAAATAAAAAAATGATATAATGATACAAATAATAACAATTCTATAACTCAGATAATTATAGTATGAATATTGTGAAATTTTATGACTCCTAAGCTGACTGTGCGGCTACCGCTAACCGTGCAGTGACCGTGCATGGGTCTGAAGCCCAACAAAAATTTCACAGGAAAAAAAATTTTAATCCAGGACTCAGCCAGGACCTCAGCACGAGAACCCAGGGGCAAGAATAAACAAAATATAAAATAAATTAAATATATGTGTGGGAGATTTAAATTTCTTTAATTATATTAAAATGGAATATTCTTGTTGTTTTATTTTAGGGACATAGTTTCATTAAAAACAAATTTCATGATTTAATTTATTTATATATTAATATTTCTATAAAATATTTATATTCATAAAATTATTCTGATAATTATTTTTTGGAAAAATAATAAATATAAGTAGACTAATATTTTAATTTTTAATTTTTTTAGTAGATTTCGGAATAAATCATTCTACATATTTTCTATGGAATATTTTGTGTTTATATTAAAAAAATAAAATGTAATATTTTTATATATATGTTGAAATCGACATTTCCGAATACCATTACAATTATTCAATTTTTGGATTCCTTTATAGCATTTCTTGTTTTGATCATTGAAAAACCCAAATTAATTTTATACTAGGAATCATAGTACTATAAATGTGTAACAATATTTTATTTCAATATCTGAATGTGTTTTCATAACGTTTTAAAGTATTTATTCAATGATTTTATAATGAAGATGTGAAAAAATTAATTTCTCATTTCATGATTTGGTACATTATCATTATATATGTGAAATTAGTGAGAAAAATATATATTATATGATTGGATAATACTAATTATAGATGATTGTGAATATGACATACCAATATAGAATATATAATTTGTGTTCCCAATTAATACTACAATGCATCTGTAAATGTTCCTTATCATAATATTAAATAATGAGGGTGCTTCCAATGAGGTTTATCCGATAAATTTAAGTGGGCATCTATTATTTTTAAAATTTCTTATTCATATATCTACTATATTTAATTAAAAATGTATTTTATTTTCATTATATGGGGTTTAAAGGGATTTATTGATGAAAAATTGTGCATATTATTAATTTAGAAATTATTTAATTGAGTTAGTTAAATAAAATTTAGATAAAGGTACAAAATTTAATAGTATTCTTATTTTGTTATGGAATAAGTTATTTTTAATTTTTATGTCCAATAAAAGGATTTCGGGCCTATAAAATGGTTTTAATGTTTTTAAAAATGGGTTTATATTTGGGTGAAGGAAATAATTATTCCATGTTTAATTTCATGTATATTTTCCATAAAAAAGTGTTTTTTTCAATTTTTAATAAATTATGAGATATATGATACCAAGTAGAATTTCCCAAATAGGATTTATAGGTCTATTTTCCATAAGTTAAGAAATAATTATCTAAAACTATAAACTAAATAGATCGTAATGAAATAAAAATAATAAATTACTAAATAAAAAATCAGTTCTATGTAGTGTTTATGGATGGGTAAATATAGTTTTACCATGATAAAAAGAATTCCAATCCATTCCCAAAAAACCATAATATTATACATTGTCCAAAATAACAATGTTTCATATAAAACATATTCCATATATGATAATAATATAATGATTTTAAATTAACTTATTAATCAATAATACCCACATGAATTTTTAACTAATTACTTATATTGTTTTTATAAGGTGAAATTTTCATTTAACAAACAAATATACTGAAAATGAAATATTCTGTTGACACCTGATTAATCAAAATAGCTATATATTTGGAATATAAATGTAATGTACGTGTCACCACTGCATTATATGGCCCATTATCATTTGAATTAGATGAAATTTATTTCTCCACATGTATCTATATATTGAATTCTAACATCCCATAATTGTATATCTTCCTCAAACACACATCCAATTAATGAAATATCTTATATGATTCAAATAAATTTAAGATATTCTTAACCGAATTTCTCAAACAACCTCCACGACCCTTTTACATCAAATAATTTATAACATGCCTAAAAATATAAAATTTAAAACAATTAATATTTTCCATAACTCATTCAACATAATGATTTTTTCACATAGATCAAAATATGACAAAATAATTATTTTACACTCAGATTAAATTTATCGATCATATCACATTAAGAAAACATAGATAAATTTTTCTACTATTTATTAATGATCTCGTGATCAAATAAAAACTAATTTACTCCTTTTCTTCTTGTCAAACATGTTTATCATAAATTTTAAATTGAAATTATTCTATTGAAAAATATATTTTGGATTTAATAACATGATAAATGGAATAATTTTGTTATCATGATCCTGAATAAAAATTTATGGTTAACATGCCAATTAGGGGATGTTTTATTCATACACACTCACTTAATAATCACAATAATTATTAATTTACATAAATTTAATTTCATTATCTAGTCAATAGCCATTATAAAATATTTATATAGTAAAATATAAATACATTAATCGAATTATATAGAATAAATATAATTTATTTCAACGATATAAATAATTATCAAAGAACATTGGATGAAATCCCCTTAAAAATATAATGTTTTGTTATTAAGGATCTGAAATACCAAAGGTATCAAATATATATTCTAGGTCCTCAATTCACCCCTCATATACAACTGGTTAGAAGATAAACTTATTACTAAACAGTTCTATCATAAAAAAATATTCGCTCTTGACATGTTCCTCTATAGTAGATATAGCTTCAAGATGTTATAGATGGAACCCCCATTTATATACAAATAGACATTTCTATCAATAAAAAAAATTCTTAATTATAATTCTGTTAATTCAATGTTACTTATTTGGATGGATATTATCCGCAAATATGATTCAGATTTCATATTTCCTTTTTTTCATCTATTGAAAAATATTTCAAATAACATTATTTTAAGAATCCAATATTTTAATATTCAATGGAAAAATGATGAAATGAATTTTTGTTATTTTTTATTTGTATTTTGAATTATAATCTTATCCTACAAAATAATCTGAACATTTTCCTTAATAATAACTATACATATCTGATTTTTAAAAAAATATTAAGTTGTTTCGTTAGAAAGGAATGAAATTAATGAAAATTAAAAATATAATTTTGTGAGTATTATGCAGTGATGTTATAACTATTACATAAAACAATATTACATCACATGGTAGACTATTCCACCCATTATCTATGTTTATAACATAAAAATTCATTTATAATGATACATGCATACTTAAAATGAAATGTCTTCATAATTTAGCTCAAGTCACCCCCATCCATAATAATCCTCAATACCCTTGAATGAACATTTTATAAATTTGGATGAGTGAACAATTCATAGTACGCTACATATACAATTAATAAAATAAACATTCTGGTCAATTAATACTAATAAAAAAATCTTTATAAAAATAAATGATAACCTCAAAAAACATTTATTTACTCAATAAATTATATTCACTACCCAAATAATTACATGAATAATTTTATATGAAATATAAATGAATTAATATTAATAATAAATGGTTCTTTTCAATCAGGGGAAACACCTCAATTTATTTATCTTATTTTCACATTTCACCATTTAGAAATGGAATATAATTTTCATTAAATATAAGAACTAGAAGAAATGTTTTCAGAAACTAATATTATTTATAGAAATAATAGATTGAATATACAATTCATGTAGGTATCTTGGAAAATCATTTTTATATTAATATTCAAAATAAAATTACATACACTATCAATTCTAATAATCTCTTTGGAGAAACCAAATAAGTGAAATCCTTCAATTTAGTATATAAAATAGAGATCTATATCGAGCTCATATCTCATTGATTTATAACAGAATAATAGATATTTAGAACATAATAGACCCATCAATCATAATATTCAATTTTAAAGAGAAATAAATTATTCCTATCACATGAAATCATGCATAAAATTATCCTTACCACCCCTAAAAAATATTTTTTAGGAAATAAAAAGTAATTTTTATTTAATAACCATATTGAAAATACAAAAAAAATTAAAATTTTATACTTAGTTTATATACTCCTTAAATTTTCTATTGTAATCCAAACATTATAAAATGGTCATAGTTCCATTAATATTCATTGATTCCATATATGTTGAAATAGATCATTCACTTTTCCATTGGTCAAAATATTCCATATAAAATATGTAAAGTGAGTCAGTTTGAGAATGCTTGAATGAAAGAAAAGAGATTAATCAATATTAACATTACAATTAATTTTTGATAATATAAACTCATCTATAGAACTATTTTATTTATATTGACATGGAATAAAAATATTATGAAAATAAATCCTCAAATATTTTAAATTGTTTTTTTATAATTTATGTTCCCCACATAGCGTGATTGATGAATAAAATTTATAAACTTTCCTCCAAAATAATAATTTTATATAAATTAATTAATTTATCAATATAATTTTTAATTTTTATTATTATTTTTAATTTATTTATTACCATTTTGAAGGAAATTTCATAATCCTGTATGTTCACCATAATGTTTTTGACAATATTTTACTTTGATATAAAAAATGTCTATGGTAATATAGAAATGGTTAAAAGGATCTTCATTATATATTATAAATATAATTTATCACAATGTAATATCCATATTCATTAATAAATTGAAATTTATAAATTTTTACTCAAATATATTAGGAAATTTGATTTAAATTACAATTATAATGAAGATAGGTCATACATACGCATGTTTTACAATTCTATTTTCCAATAATAATGTTGGGTAGTAGGTGTTTTATATTTTATCCCTACATAATAAATATAATATCATAAATTTTAGATTCATTCATTAAATATTCTTATTCATATAATCATTGATATGTTTCCCTAAAAACGAATCAAATTGCTTCATGGAAGTTGTAGTCCACACATACACATAAAAGATGTTATCATTTTTAATGTATGTAAATGAAATAAAATATATTATATATTATATATATACAATATTAATTATTTCAGGAATATGATATATATAATATAATTCCATAATTATAACTATCAATGATAGAAGTTTATGGTAAATTTAATATATTTGTCCATGAAAACGCCACTACTGGAAACCAAATCTATTCCCATAGTTCTCCAAAAATCCTTGAGTATTGGTCTTCCATATATCCATAGATTACTATACACCTATAAATATATTTTTCAAGAAAAATTTTTTTTAGGAAGGAACTATACATACCATTATCCAAAAACATTATGTATTTGTCACCCCAATATTGATATTTTTTGTAAAAACTGTGAATTGGTTTAATGATTAAAAACTCACAGAAGGGTCTTATACACATTGTTATCTAGAAATAAAGTGTATATTTCACACATAATCCCATGGTATTTTTGAACTAAGGAAATAGGAAGCACGAGAAAACAATTATGGGAAGGCAGTAGTAAACCCTATACCCATGATTTGAAAAATAAAAGGATACATGTTGGCAGATTCATTTTCAATAATAATAATATTAAATAAATGATATAATATAAATAATCCTTTATATATACACATATATATTTTTAGTTTAAAAAAAAACATGTTGTAGGATAGTGCAAAATTCATTGATCTTTAGAAATAAAGTTTTAGGATCAAATCCCAGAAGAGAATTTTTTTAACAAGGGAATATACTCATTATTAGACAAAAACATGAGTATAAGTTGGCCGATTATATTTCTATAAAAATAAAAATAATAAGTAATTTAATAAATGTAATTTTTTATTTATATAAATATACATTTCTGTAATATGAGAACAAAAAACTTGTTATACGATAGGAGTAATGTAATTGGAGTGTAGGTGGAATGCGACCAAATCAAATCCCAATATATCAACTATTATGAATAAAGACATATACCAACTATTTTTCCGAACCATGGGTATAGGTATACATATAAGGATTAGTCAAATAGTGTGTATAGAGTTTTCCATGGAAATATCATACACCAATAGTTGAATAACTATGTTTATAGGTCTCTCACAATTGCTTGAAAACCCATGGTTCCCATAATAGTGGGAATACTCTGCTCCCACATTTATTGGGTTATACACATAGTTTGGAACTGTGGGTAAAGGTAATGATCCTGGTTGTGGGTTATATTTTGTAAACCAGAAAAATGGTTTTGTTTTACCATTCATGGAAGGGAATATAAATATATGTTGATAAATTGACATAATATTTTTCAGTATGTGTAATATACAGTTGTTATTATTTCAGAATCCTTCTAAGGATTTTTTAAATAGAATATTAACTATACCAAAAAATTTCATCCAAAAACTATACCTCTTATACAGAAAACTACACTATGTTTCTAATCAATTCCTTCCTTGTTTAGTTTTAAAATATAAATTTATGTTATATTGTTTTTGTAGTGATGTAAGGAAAGGACTTGTTAGTAAATTGGATTATTAAAACACATTTTGTGTTTTTAAACAAATATGATGATATTCCGATTTCTTAATGGATGGAGGCACATTTTATGGATTTAAAAAATTATTAAATTAATATAAATTGATATCCAAGGGAACAGGAATCTAAATTGATATAAATAGAATATATGAATAGATGAGTTAGAATAATTTAATTAAATTTATTTTTGAAATTATTAGTTTATTTTTCACCCATATATTTTTATTTTATCTCCTTATATTCACTATTTCATTTTATAGTGGGGTTATTTTTTAGAAACAAAATAATCTAATAAAATTATTAATTAAAGAAATACTTCCCTAATAAGTATGATGGATGAAATTATCACCCATATATCATTCATGTTTCCAAAAAAATTATTTTTTAGAATATTAAATCTTTTAATAAAATAACCATTATTATAATATATGTTTAATAACATTTTTGGAACTGTTAAATTAATCATACATTAATAACAGAATGAAGTAATGAAATATAAATATCATCATTATAACATCCTTAATAAGTTATTTTTGTGTATAAATTTCATAGGATACTAATACGCTATCAATAAATATTAATTTTAGATCTTTTTAAATTATTTACAATAATTTTCTATAGTATATAGATGACCAATAGTGGTGTTTTGTATGTAATTATGTAAATTATTTCATCAATACAAAATAATTAATAATTAATTACTATTAGAAGATGATTTACATTTTATATGGAAACTTATAGTAGAATAAATTTACTTTTTATGCCTTATCTCATTATTCATAAATATAAATACTCATATTACCCTTACTATTGTGATGAATATTTATGAAATTTACAATTTATATTGAAAAATCATTAAAGAGAAATATTTACCAAATTTGGTATTCATGATTCCAATTATGTAATCCACTGTGGATTAATAAATTACTAATATATTTAGTAATTAATAATTGATTGAATCAAAAAACAAAATAGAAAAATATTTTTTTAGAAGAATTCATTTTAAATCTTAAAAATATAATTTATCAAATAATAGTTATGCTAATTATTTGTATGTAATTAATTTCATTAATTATAACTAAATGATACATATATTAATTTTCCTTAATACATTACTTTTGTATTACTTATTTTGATGAATATAAATAATATTTTAAAAAAATGTAATATTTCATTATTCACAATAAAATAACTCTTTAATGAGATATAAAATAATACACCTATGTGTCAATTTGTATCATTTAATTTCTAAAATAAAAAAAATATTTAAAAATAAAAAAATTTAAATGTGGAAATAATGACATTAAATAAAACCACACAAATATATATTTAGTTTGGTAATAATTAAACAATTTAATATTTTTATAGTAAATTATATAATAATATTATAGTAAATATGACTATATAAAATAACAACTAATCATTATTAATAAAATATGTAAGTAATATATTATTACATTACTTTTGTTCATACAACAATATGTTTTATTGATCACATTAAACATCTAATAATAACACAATGGACATCCTCACATTATTTAAAAATTCATTATCTTCACAAAAAACTACAAAATTTTATTCATTATCCATAACAAAATATTATTTGATTATTTTAAAAATTTTGAAAAAAAATCATATCCTTATATCCTTACAAATTTCATCAAACATTTATTTTTGATTATATATATATATATATATATTCTAGCGGAAAATGGAATCAAAATTTTCCACATAATGAAATATTTTATGTAATATAATTTCCAAATAGAAATATCAGATTAAAATGAGAAGATAAAAATACATGTTTAATGTAAAATGTGATTTTAGAATGGTTCCTCAGTCATTTTTTACTATATTCATCAACTCCTACAATATTTAATATCCCAAAAAATATTATAAATATCATAACATTCTAGAAGACTCTTAGAAAAATGTTTTAGGTAATTAAAATTACCAAAAATATTATAGACCATGTAGATTAAAAATGATTCATAATTAATAGAAACACATTTCCTCATGTTTTTATGATTTTATAATTCATTATTAAATAATATTATTTTTAAATGCAAATAATATTTATTTTTTTAATCCTTTATATCAATTGAAATTAAAATAAATTTTTTTTTGGAATATTATAATAATATAACCAATTTTAAAAAATAATTTTATTAAAATTCATGTTAAATAAAACAATCCCAAAATTATTAAAAAATATCAATAAAATAGGGTTTAAATCATATATTTATCTAAACAAGTTGATCATATATCCACAAAAAATTCTATTTCTACCCCTTCCATTAAATCATGTGGGATAAAAAGTTCCCATGGATAAAAAATTTATACGATAAATTAATCCTTGTTTATTTATCTTAAATTATTACCATTGTTAATATAAAAATTTTTAGGTCTTCAATTCCTTTTAGAAAACATTGGAAAAAAAATATATTTACTATTCAAGAAAATAAGAAAAATAAAAAAGCAAAAAATATATAGATCTTATTTTTATATTAATATGTTAACTAGTAATGACTCCCCTAGAAAAAATGTTTGAGTAGATTTCCAATTTTAGATGTGGGTGTGAATTTTATTAACATACACCGATAAAAATTTATTCTTTAATTTTTAATACTTTTATATTTGTTGCACATGATCCAATTGATATGTTATGAATAGTTAATCCACATAACTGTTAGGAATTTTATCAATAGTTGGTTGGGTAAATTAATGGTTTAGCTAATTTACTGAGAGATTATATTGAAGAATTATTATAAAAATCTATCTAATTGATAAATTTCTGAAAAATAAAAAAAATTTCTATAAAATAACTTCAATTCTTATTCACATTAGAATTTAAAAAAGATAAATCATAATTACATTACTACCCCATAGAATAAATATTGTGACATAGTTTACAATGTAAAATAAAAAAGTTATTATTTATTTACATTAATAAAAAGATGACAATGTTGATTATATGTCATCAGATATTTCCTATAATGTGCATCATCATCTTATTATAAATTCATAATTTTGAACTACTTATTGTTCAAATATTGATCTTCAAAATAGAAAAATATTTTTCAAAATTAGGTTTTTGAAAAAATTAAATTTAATTCAATTAATGAAAATGTTATCTAATTTATTATTGTTTGATAAAAATGCTTCTTCATTGAAAACTATAACATATATATGTGATTTCAAGGATATAAAATTATATATAATTTCCTCCATTTTCTATAAAAAATTAATCATCTCATTCATACATCATTAAATTAATGTGTTTGATAAAATATTTTTCTATTTTCATTCTTTATATATATTATTTCCACATTATATTTGATTTCAAAAAATATAGGAAAAATCATCCAGTGATCCCAATTATCCGACATTTTAATCACCTTGAATGTATTATCACTATGTATCCTTCATCAGTGGGTGAGTGAGGTACAATGTAATATCATCATGATCTTATTTCTTATCCCCCTCAGATTCATCCAATGTATAAATATCTAGGTAAACTTCTTAAAAACCATTTATGGTTATTGTTTCACAGGTTCATGTTGAATTAAAAGATGTAATTATTTTGTGAAAACATTTTCTTACAACCTTTCCTCCCACATTACAAATCTAACAAATTATTATTTGGAATAACATTCCTTATAAATTTTATGGAATTATTTATTATAGGGTAGTTATATCAATTAATTATAATTAAAATTTTGTTACATAAGTTGTCTAATTTTTTAATTCTTTATTAAATTTTTTTTAAAATTATGATTATATTTGAATGAAATAGAAAAATACTGACCATCATATCTCTTAAAATTTGTTTGATGATTTTATATAAAGGTGATTGGATGTTTAAAAAAAATATTTATATTTTAATATATATTGTCGAACATAATGATAATATATTTTAGATCTCCTTTAGATAAATATTGATTCATTAAATAATCCCAAAAAACTTATTATAGGTTTATATTTTATATATTTTTAAATATATGATAAAAAATATTTTTTTTCTGATATTGAAATGAAAAATTTCAAATTGAATATGAAATTAAATTTTGAAATAATATGTTAGATTAATGAGAAATAATATATTCCATATAGGATCATCATATGAGAAGAAACACAATTACATATGTTGTTAAATACCATTATAATCAATACACTCTATTATATGTGTTTATTTACTCTTCTATAATTGTTGAGAAATTTTAACACACTTAATAATAGAAATGAACAGTATATATATTCCATTCACATGATTAAAAATTTAAATCAATCATCAATCAAATGCACATCCCAAATTTACCCCCACAAACTAAGTAGGATATATTTATAAATATATATTTTACGATACATTGATGAATATAATGAATAATTATTAAGATGATACAATATTATTGAATAAATAAATATAATTCACATTATTAATGTTATTAATTATATGGCCTAACTATAAGAAAATATTTTTGAAAATATAAACATCATCACCCAGAAAAGAACCTCTCAACTTAATTATTTTGTGTATGATAATCCTTTAATATAATATAATCCACACTAACTATTATATATTATATATTTAAATAATATTTCATTGTTGAAACCTTATAATATTTATTCTTTTCTAAATTGCACATCCATCCCCACACATAATTATGTTCTTGAATGGTCATTTTCATCAACTTCTTAGAAAATTAGAAGCTCTGATTTCAAGTTTTCAATAATTTTCTTGATGAAAATATAAATTTATTATTATTATTGATATTTAAAATCATTAAATTTTTTGGATAATTATTTTATGAATTCTTATGTTTAGAAAGGAAACCTCAATTAACAGAACACGATATCATTTTATTTCAAAATTGATAAAATTTTATGATTATTGAGAAAAATTATGATGTCCACTATATATGATATGTATTGTAAAATAAATTTTTATTGTATTTAACAAAAATTATTATGATATTTTTAATGTTTTTTAAAAAATAAATTTGATTCAATCTATTTAATGTGTGTGTGGGGGGTATTAATTCTTATAAATAATTGTTTAGCATATATGGAGTATTCACATACATTTTAGGAAATAAATTTTTATTATTTTTTCATATACATCAATTGATTTTATATGATGAATAGTATAATTAAATATATTTCTATTTTTATTTTTAAAAGTATAAGTAAAAATGTAGTTCAAAAATTTAAATAATAAATTAATACTATTTATGGAAAACTAAGTCATTTTTAAAAAACTATCAACCCCATTGAAAAATTAATAATTAATAAAAGAATTATTGATTAAAAAATTATTAAAATAAATTTATTCATCTAAAAACCAATAATCTGTTCATTTTCACTATAAAATAATAATTAATCGAAAAATTAAAAAATGTAGAAATTATAATTTAAATTATGAAATTATGTTAAAAAATCATGAAAATTAAATGTCACATTTATGATATATTAGATTTTTCAATGAGACATTTTTCATATCACATTGAAATAATTTATTAATTTTTATTAGAATCATATATATGTTGTTTTGATATATTTTTATTCGGGCTTGTTCAGTGAAAAAATAAATATTATAGTAATAATTAGTTGAAACTAGTAGGAAAAATTTAAAAGGATGGTATTATTCAATGTCAATAATAGGAATACTTATTTTTAATATATAACATTGTACAAAATATTTATTTTAAAGTGATGATATTATTCCATGTTAATTCACTAATTTTTACTCCCCAATTTAATATATCTCATTAAACCATTCTATAATGAATGGTATTAAATCATCATCATTTATTGAAATCATCTACTCATATTCCATAATGATATTAAAAATATTTATTCCTACTGACACATTATCATATGATGTGAGAACAAAAATTTTCATGGATGGAATGGATTAATACTACCATTTTTTAAAGATGTTATATTGAAAATTTATTGATTTCAATTATTTGGAAAATTACCAAACTATATATACAATTTATTTTGTAATTTTCATCACAATTACTGTAGTTAATTTTGAATCTATATACATAAAAAGGATATGATAATTTCATTTGGGGTTAATTATTGGTGAGAATGAGTTATGAATATTTTAGAAAGATATTTATCATGATATGATATTATTTGAGAATACAACATGAGATATCATCATATCCCTAGGCATGTAGATGTTTTATTTAGTGAAATTTATTAAGAAAATATCATATTATTATTAATATGGTAAAAATTCCTCAAATTTAATTGAAAGAATATTTTCAATATCATGAGAATATTTAGTTAATTTTAAATGATTTTATTTATTTTTACAATGGATTTTGTAGGGTAATTTATTACTTTTTCTATAACTAAAAATGTGTTGTATTTTACAGAATTATTTAGGTTGTTGAAGATAGTATTTGTTGTTTCTAATAGTAATTGTGATTTATTTTAATCATTTTTATGACTCCATAAACTCATTTGTTCCTGATGATGGCTTCATAGTTCCTCATTGATTGATTATACATTAAATCATATAGTTGATAGTGTATATAGATTCAAGTAATTTGAAGATAATGTTTGGTCACATTAAATATTATATTTATATTTGAATAATGTTGATGTTTATTAAACTAGGGTCAAAATAAATGAATGACATATAGATTACATCTTCATTCATAAATAATAATATTTTTACCCATTTTAAAATTGATATATTAGATATTTTTTAAATTTCAATGAATTAGTTATCATAGAAAAAAATAATTTCTAATTTGATGAACCCATTGTTTTATGGGACTATAGAAATAATTTTCTATTTTATTAATCAATATTTATAATAGATACATTATTATTGGAAACATTACGTTTTAAATATACTATAAATTAATAATATTTTTTTGAAATAATCGAATAAAATATTTTTTAGACATGTATAATATCTTCATAAAATTCATAATATTTTGGAATATTTTATAAATGAAATTATAATATCATATATTTTTTTCCGTTACATATTATTGATTTTTTTATTATAATAATTAATGTTTCTTATTTCATAAAATAAAATTTTTACTAGTTAATGTTTGTGTAGTTGTTTATATATTTATTAACCAATTACATTTATAGGTTTAATTTTCTTATATGTTGGTATAATACTGAATTTCATGTCACATATTAAGATGAATTTGTTACTAAGTATTGATCCATTTAAAATTTTATAAGGTTAGTTATTGTCCTTAGTTAATAAATTATACATTGTTTTAGTTTTAATAGATTCTAAATATTAAATAATAAAAACATAACTATTTTCTAATTAAAATTACAGAATTATATTTTTCACTAATGAAATGGGTTTTATTTTGAAATTAAATTTGAAATTCAATCCATATAGGGGTGGGTTCCAATTGGTTTTCATATTTTCGTTTTTATTTTTACAATTAAATTTTTTTTGTATTTGAATTTTTCATTATTAATCATTAGTTTTAAAAAAAATTATTTTATACTAAAGAACACACCAAATATATTTATCAAAATATAATAATTAAAACAATCCTTTTCATATGAACTCTTAACAGATGTAATCACTAATAAAATGATAACTTATACAGAACATGAATTCAAAGAATAATGGACTAGTCCATTAACTGATTGTTATATATGATATAGTTATAGACGTCCATATTAATTTATTCATAATTATTCCATATATTTAAATATTTTGACAAATTTTTTCATATAATCATAAAAATATGATGTAAAATATGTTGAAATCATTAATTAATTGGTGTAGATGATTAAGAATATAGAACAAGATAAAATTTATAATCATTAAATTAAATATAATATATAATGTCTGGGAAATATTTGTAATTAATATTAGAATGTATATTTTTAATCTTATATTTTGTATGAATCTAATGATATATCATTCATGAAGAATTGAGATATTGTTTATTTGGTATATTATTGATTTTATTATGAATAATTTTTTAAAACTGACATAAAATTAATAAATTATAAACAAAATTAAAAATTTGATATCACTATATTTATTTTGATGAAATTAAACTAACATGTAAATTAATTCATTGATCTGTCATTAATATTAAATGATATTAATGTGGTAATATTAATAAATTATTGTTATAGAGTTATCATTGTTTGTACATAATGATTAAATTATGAAACAAAGAACTATTAATATATTTAAGTTTTTATCAACCTATAGTGATAATTTGTTACAAAAAAATCATCTCTATGAAATAATTTTCTACTATATTGAATGACTATAGAATTATGATGTTTGATGGGGGAATATTATTTTTTCATTGGTCAGTATATCTGTTATTTTAATACGAACAAAATTTTATATTTCCATTAATAAATTCACATGTGAAACAGGGAGTTTTATTTACATATTAATGATATCAGTAAAATTAAATTAATTTTTTTTGTGAAAACATATCAATTTTTGTAAAAACAACCTTGAATATTATCATTATATTGGATGTAAATTTAGCTATGTGATTAAAATTTAATGATAGATTCACATATGGATAAAAAATAGTTGATAATGTTTCTATAAAAGAGTATATTGGGGCAACATATAAGTACATAACACATAATATCAATGGATGTTTGTTGTGGTACATTGAATTATGGATTTCAGAATCAATAATTAAATTGTATAAAACTTGAGCTTTTACTCATTTTAAAATTTTTTATTCGTGACATATATATATTTTTATTATAATTTGAAATAATTTATTAATCATAACTTATATTATTATGTATACATTTTCTGAGGTTGGTAGGTCTTGAAGGAGATCTTTTTTATTTCATAGTTTAATTATATAATTTTATTTATTCTTCAATTTTAGAACAATAATTAATTATGATTTCATGATACATTATTTAGAGAGATAATATATGATATCATCATATTTGATCTTCCTCAGTCATGTGGGATCACTTTGATGGTTTGGGGTTAATATGTGACGTATAAATATTCAATTATTTCTTTGTATTTTAGCTCAACCTATATGATTATAAAAATCTATATTATATCTATTATTATTTCATATCCTTACCCATGTGATGATGTAAGAAAAGATAAGTAAACATGTTATTTGTGAGGTTCTTCTTTTATATTTGACATTATTTTTGGTTTCATTATAGTTATGAGGCTTCGATTGTCTATTGTGAATCAACATGAGTTTATGAAACAAATAAATTATGAAAATTATATCATAAATTTTCCATTAATTTAGTTTTCTATTTTATACATTGGATTCCTCATGAAATTAATTTTATTCTTACTCATATTAAATGATTTCAAATCAAAAAACCCAACTTTTTCTCTCTAGAATGGGTCCTTATACATTAAATTGATTTTCTTGGGTTCTTCCAAACATATACATTGAATAATCCTTTGACTTCCCAAATATATTTGTGAAATGGGGGATTAATAATGTTTTCAATCATGTCATTAAACAATAGTATTTCATAAGATCTCTTAAGTATTGATCCAAATTATCCTGATTATGTAATATCATAGGTAGATGGAATGGATTCATTATTTTCTATTTCTGCTAAACATATACAATACAATAGAAATGTTTGCATCATTATTCTTTTTTATATATTTATGGGTACCCTCATATACGTATTGAATCCTCATTGTTGGAAATATAATATATATTTGCGTTGTAGAGGTAGTATTATAATTCTCATCATTCATACTGATACATCACTATAATTTCTGATTTAATAATAAATTTATAATGATTACTTGTTTGGTTATTTTTAACCACCGATTCATTTTTGGATCCATGATTATAATCACTAGTCCAAATTTATTAATTTATATTTAAATTATAATAAATACTACATAATATACAATGTTATATAATCATACATTGAATAAAATTTATATGTCAAACATTCATTCCCCATATTATAATAAAAATATCTTAGAATATTTTCTCAAGGAAATATATACAATATTTTTAATTTGAAACACCTCATGTTTTTGAGGAACTAAAAAACAGAAAATACATCTATAGGGTGGAATTCATCTCAACATGGAATGAATAACCCAAACCCTATCATGATAATAATATTTGGTTCAATAAAGATTATATTTATTCCTTATATAATTTATTACAATTTTCTTCCTAATGTATAAATCATAAATTCATTACTTTTTTACTCTGATAGTCATTTATTTATATTTTTATAAATTTTTTTTTAATATGAGTTTGTTAGTCTTACAATTTTTTAATAAAATTTACTATATAGAATAAGGTGTATTATTTTGTGAAAAATGGAATTATAACAAAGCTCCTTTACCATAATAGATAAACATATCCGATTTTCCTTGTATCTTATTAAAATATCCTCAAGTATGTTTCCCCCATATAAATGTAGTATATGTATTATTTACCTTTTATCATATGATCTCCACTTGTCTTAGGAATATTCCGTTGGAAAATAAAATGATGTTTCCTTTATTACAATATTCTCTTATAACATATGATCTTTATCATGCATATATATTCTATATTAAATGATCTAACTATCATACATAATGGATTGAATAATTTGAATAAGAAATCTTTTAATAATTTACTATCGTAAAAAAATACAAAACCTACCCATTTACATATAAATTTAATAGAGGTTTATTGTAATAACTAGTATAAAAAGAAGACATTAATTTATTTGAAGCATAATTCATTATTCCTATCACTTCACACAGAAAAATAAATCAAATTTATTAAATTCATTAACTATTTAAAATTAAATTTATAGAGGGATATTTTTCTCATCACCTAGATTCATTATTTCATATAATAGATCATCAATAACGTTTACATTAATTTATATCATCCAAATAATATTAATTTATTTGATACAATACTATAAACTATTAACACATGTATTATGCATTAACTTTTGAACATAATTCATCATAAGAAATGATTCTTCATTAATACAATCTAAACATACTCTTAGAGGAAATAATATTTTTTAAAAACATAATTTAAGAGAAATTATATTATATTTCAAGAATATATCATTCTAGTATTTATAAAATTATTATTAACACATTTTAAATTTCAAGGTAAAATCCTCTTTGGGATAATAGAAATCCTCTAAAAAATACTAATAATATTACTGATTAATAAAAAATAAAATATATGAGTTGTAACACAAATTTTCACCTTTCTATTTTTTTCACTATCATAAAGCTACTAATATGAAAATAATTGAGCTCCATGATCTTCTTCCCCACCTTAATAAAAAATTATATTGAATATTAGGAATATTGCATAATCTAAACACTTATTAAATAATTATTTTCTTCCAAAATATTTTTTATTTATTATCTTTTACAACTACGATGAGAATAATGGAACCACACATCACTATACATTTTCCATTAGTCATGATAGTAATTTTCAACATTGGAAAACCTATTTATAAAAAATTTAAAATATAAAGAAAAATATTTATTAAAAACAATTTATAACTATTATTATTTTTCTAATTACTTATTTTATGATCTTCTATGTCATATTTATAATTAAAAATGATATCCTAATAAATGTTTGAAAAAAATTACAAATTTTATATTCATAATACGAAAAATCATTTATTTTTTAATAAAATTCATAATATTTATTCATAATCCAAAATTTGATTCATTGATTCATGGTTTATGTTTATTAAATTATCATTTATATCAATTTTTTTTGAGATAATGAGGAATGATTTCTAGAGGGTAATTATCTTGAAATTGTTTGTTAGTGTTTTAGTTAAGGTCCCTATAATAGGATGGTTAGAAAAAGACCATCGTCTCAGTATTGGAACACAAGGAAAATATGTTGGGGATTTAATATGAATTTTAACATTGGTGAATCTCATCAGGAAGTTGATTTTAATGGTATAATTCATGTAATTTTTTCTAGCTCATCAGTTGAAGTGTGGTTGGTTATCGGTTCATCGAAGGGGATACTAGTTTGTGCATGAGGACTGTCTGGTAGTCAGAGAGCCAATTTAAATGGTGATATTATCTCACCCCATGATATTTTAATGCCATATCCTTTAAATCCCAGATTCATTATACATGACCTTAGTTGACATTTGAAATATCCTTTCATTATTCCTAGGAATCATATTCATATTGTAAAGACATATAATATCAAAATTATAAAATTCATGTTATGTTCTATTAAATTCAATAATCACTACAAAAAATAATAATAGACCAGATCATATTATGTGAAAATTAAAAATAAATCTATTATAATTAATATGATGGTAATCAATTAAATATTATGATGGTACATACCTGATCTGAGTTATTATTGAAATATTTTATTTCCAAAATTATGATTATTATATCTATTATGTATTTAAATTTAAATATAAATTTAATAAATTTAGCAATTGAATATAATAAGGGGATTTTTATTTACTCATCTAAATATTGACTTACTAAGAATTTCACAGTTTTTAAAAAATGTTTTTTTAGTAGAAAAATAGTGTTTTACAAAAACATATAAATTTAATTATATTATAATCTTTTAATTTAATCGTAGTGGATATAAAATAATTTTATTTAATAAAAAATATATTTTAGGAATACATTTATTTAATTTAATATATTCCAAGAACATATATCCCTAACTCAAATTTTTTAGAAATTAGTTATTATGTGATTATAATAAAAGAATAAATCTTTTAATCTAATGATGTTATTTGATGTTGAAATTGAATTATTGTGTTTATAGGTTCCTTATAATCACATTTTTAACAAAAAAATTTATTACATTAGAGAATGTATCCAAAATAATATTATCTGATATATGAATTGATGTATTAAGAAAAAAATTTATAATTTTATACATTACTAACTATATTTATTTTATACATAACATTTAAGATCTCTATAAAATTTTATTATATAAATTTAAAATTTTGTGAAATTATTATGTTTATATTTTGTCTATAGACATTGTTTTATTTATTACTAAAATTATAACCTCAAATCATAGAAATAAATTATCATGGTAAATGAAAATATTGAAAACACATTCAATTAAAAGTAAAAAATCTTTAAATAAGTATTACATGGTCTCAAAATGAGTTGGTTAAATAAATATATACCATATCTTCTTCCAAACTCCATATATGTTCCCTTTTGTAGAATACAACATTTCATAGTGTCCTGGAATTATTAAATAATGATATGAGTTATTAAATTTGACATATCTTTCTCTTATAAAAGGGTACCACATTAACCAATTGAAAATTACAGATCCCCATAGAATTTCACAATTAATAAAATATATATTATCACTCATAGAACTCTCTTACACATATATAACTTTTTTGTGAAATTGTATTTTATTAGGAAATTCAAATATTATGAGTTTTTTTGGTAATGAACTAGATATTTTTTGTATTATTTTAAATATTATATATATTAATTTTTAGATTAGGAGTTAAGAAAACATGCGATTTCGATGCCCGATGTGCCTAAAATAGATTTTGAAATATATTTAAATATTAAATTTCACCCAATATACAGTTTTCCTAAAAAAGTTGAATAACATCTTAATGGGTTACCAAATCATAAATTTGGGGCGCCCATTCAGATTAATGCAGCAGTTTTACCCTAGGTGCATCTTAACATTGGATGGAATGTGTCGACTATAAACAATACCTTATTTTTTTAGAATAAAATAAATTGATGATTAATATTATTTTATTTGTTTCATTGACACAGTGATGTGGAGGCTCTTATTTTTTATGAAATTCTTTAGGCAGGGATCCAAAATTGGGCTCATAACCCTAAAATTCTATGGAGGCTTTGGAGAGAAAACCTAGAGTATTTCTCTTGACAGTAATGACAAAGATTTGTATCAGAGATCATTATTAACAGATATCACTATTAGAAATTGGTATTTTGAAGAGTAATATCTAATTACATGGTAGGGTGTGTTATTTTAGATTTCAGTTCCCATTCTTGAATTCAATGATGAATGCATACCAACCAACAAATTGGTTGTTCTATTGTTTGGTAGTTTCCTGTGGGATAGGCATTAATCTATGAGATTTATGGGCTTTTCTAACTATAAAATATTTTTTTGTTGATTGTTCTTATGGGAATGGATGGAGGCTAGAACAAATAACTGATGAGGTTCATTCCTTGGATTTGTTCCCTGTTTTTTATCTCTGTTTTTTCAATGCACATTCTTTGTTCTTTGATGTGTTTATGAATGAATGGTCATTCCACCATCGGTTCATAGTGCAGTGATCCAAAATTGACGATTGAGCATCAGGATGACCTAATAATGGTGTGACAATGTAGTCCCTAATCTCATCGATTAGATGTTACTATAGTGTGATGACTCTGGATCTGGTGTTTTGTAGTGAATGGACCTCTAGAATGATGTCAGGATATTTTGATGAAGCCTGTGGAAGAAGAACATGACTTTTGGAAAATCCAGATGAACTCGTCATGTAAATTCAGGTTACATGGTTTGTGGTCACCACTAAGTGGAAAAAACAATTTTAAGAGATATTTAAATGTTACACAACATGTGACCCCAATCAAAAAACATGTATCATATCCCCAGAGACTCAGCATGTACAAGGGAACTAGAAAGGCATGGGGAGTAGTACAAAGGTTCACAACATAGCGTATACTTTTCAAAAAGACAAGGTCTAGACCAAGTTCATTTTCTACCCCATCTACATAAACGTAGGTAGTGATACACGAGTTGGAATTTTCTACTAAAACATGACTGCAGTACATGGGCAGACCATGGATAGAAGGACAAAATGTGTGAATCATTTTACACACCATGTACCCATCTTCTACAGGACACAGTTTTTAATGACTTGGGACATTGTTCAAGGGAATTAAATAGGTTCAAAAGACATGGAATGTGACCCTAATTCATTTCGTGAATCCCTTTTTAAAATGAATTTTTCTATTTTTCTCTGTAACATTGACAATTTTCGTTAGGGTTCATTCGCTTAAAACTTCCTTGATGGTAGGTACAAATCATTTCCTACTCATATGACAGTGATCTCATCAGTAGTAATTTCTGGATAGAGTTTTTTGAATCTCTCAAGGGGCCTAGAGACGTATCCTCTATTCAATAATCAATCCCTATGTAGACTCATCGGTATTGATGTGACAAACATGACCAAGTATCTATCCTCTACTTTTTAGGTTAATCTATACAGATTTTTTTGTATCACTCAAATTCCCTAGCTATGCTCCTCAACTGTGGTATCATATTCTCTTAATAAATATTAGTGTATCTCTCTCATAATGGTTCAGAACAAACAACACATCTCAGACAGACTTCATCAGGGCTATCAGACTCTGAAGTGTGTTCTCACCGATGAATGCTTCATGGAATCTTCAAACAGAATCCCTAGTGTTTTTATATAGTGGTTGTTACATAATTTGCAAATATATTTCTTTGATTTATTATATCTAGATATCATTATTATATGTGATTTAATCATATAGATTGTAGAGTTGACTGTATCTCACCTTTTATTATATCATTTTGGTTTTGTAGGGTCCTATAGAGTATTCATATACTCACCCACACATGGTATTTGTCTGCACATATCATGTTTTGTGCAGCCGAGAGGAATTTTGATAGATTACTTGTTGGAATAGGTCTAGACGATGCCTTGTGAGATTTAACCTGCCGATGTGTGTTAGTACGACAATAGACAATAGTCCCAATAATTCTTTTTTACAGGTCGGAATTGTGTATATAGACTTAATTTTGGTGTGTTTGTATTATATCATGATTTACATTACTACACTTTACATTCCTATCATAATCTTGTTGGGATATAGTGGTATGCATGAATTTGGTTCTTAGTGGTTTTTTAAATTTCATGATTTTATGGTCTTGGATATGTGTGCATACATATAGGTACATAGGAACAGACTACCATATTAGTGATATACCTACTCTTTTCTAGTCACTAGCCCCTAGCCTATTGGATGTGGGCTTTGAGAGTCATGTCCAGGGCCCCACCAGGATAGGTCGCGACATAGTGGTATCGATGGTGGTTGGTTTATATTTAAGACTTGGAGTTTGTGAGATTGATTTGGGGCAACATTGTTAAGTGTTTTGAGTTCGAATTTCAGGCCAGAGACTCCAGTGTTGGTGTAGTGGATAATGTATCCAAACACCCAAACACTAGTAACCTGATTTTTGACTCAGTACATGAAAACATTAGTTGCAGGGAAAATAATGGTAACTAAATCATATAATATTGGATTTGGGTTCCATATCCTTCTAGATTTAGCTCTCCAAATATACTCAATGACCATGGTATATCTATTTTTCTTACATGATTCCACTGAGATGAATACAAGCTAGGGTTCTGTAGCTTTTTCATGAGGATGACTCCCTCAGTGATGAGGCTTTGATACTGGGTCGAATTCACCGGATGTCTCCTCTAGTTGGTGCACCATCTATACCACCACCCAAGGTGTAGCACGAGGTTCCCGCAATAAAATAAAATAAGGAGCGGAGACTGAGCATTGTCCATGAGTTTTAGAGACAGAGACAAATCAGGATTCGAGGAGATCCCAACACTCAGGAATATAAGGACAAGATATAGGTGGTCACCCGAGTTTTCCATATTGTTAGGACACTAGTTGATCAGACGATTTTCTATAAGTGGATCCTATTACAAGGTTTGATAGGGAGATAGTGGAGTGTGGATACCAAGTCTCACGATGAGATGGATCATTCATGGACAATGATTGAGCACCAATTTATAGAAGAGTTATGACTAGTTACACTAAGAGATGGGAATATATCGTAGCTATTTTAGATCTAGTAGGGTACCATGAACATGGATGATTATTCACCATGGTTCATCATCCTTTCAAGATAATCAATAGAAATAGTTAGAGATTTTTAGTTCAGGTTTAGACCATTGAGCCATTAAATTAATAGATACATACAAACCATCATTATAATTCTATGAATTCTGAATCATAATGGGGTTATAGATAATTCTTTGGTGGTGGGATGATTCTTGGACAAGGAGACACTACTAGTGATTGTCAGAAGTGGAATAGAATGTGCATATTCCTCAGTAGGAGGGAGACGATGTGAGTATAAGGGATACAGACATGGGAGAAATTTCTGTAGGAGGTCACGAGACATTGTATTTTCAGTTCATGGCTCATAGGATGGGTCCAGTCAGCTAAGGGAGAGGTAGTGATATTCATGTGACGGAAGGTTAAACCATGCTCAATATTTTCCAACCTATAATACTACTGATAGGTAGAAAGAGAATGAACCACTAAGGGAGGGATAACAACATGACCATGTAGATCAGTAGGGTGGAATATGTGGAAGAAGTGTTGGGAGAGTAGCAGGAGGTGGTCGTTGTTTTTGGCGTGTTACCACCACCACCACGAGGTGGTCCACGACAGGATCAGGGAGTTGGAGGGCAAGGGTAGTGAAATATAACTTCAGTCATGGAATAAGACCTATGGGTTCCAAGAATGAATCAAGGTATGATATGTGTATTTTATAATTTAGTTGCAAATTTTATAGACATAGGTTCTAGTCCTTAATTTATCCACACATATCTCCTTCAATACATAGAGATTCAGGTTGATCACTTGACTAGACCCTTGCTCATGGAGACACATAATGGATAGGAATCAGTGATCACTTCTTTTTTTCTGATAGTGTAACCTGACCCTTGGAGGGGAGAGATTTGGTAGGAATAAATTGGTGGAAGCGTTAATACCATATGAATTCATTCTTCGTAAACATTTGTTATTAATAGTCCATGCCAATATTTATTATTTTAGGATAATGTTGTGGTTTGTCCATAACGATGGAATGATATTTTCCTTTCATGTGAAATGGAAAACAAAACAACACAAGGTGAACTCATGCATATGGGGGTGAAAAAAATTACCCATCAGTTTCTTAGCATGACCCTCAGTGCATCTAATGATATGATTTACTTGTTTCCAGCTGTGGTAGATGTGTATGAGGACATCTTCCAAGAATATTTCCTAGGATTACCTCCCCACAAGGAGATAGATCATGACATTCATTTACTCCCTAAGATGGTATCGATATCTTCCCCAGCATGTTGAGTTGGTCATAATGATATTCATGAGATAATGGTGAAGTTGAAGGAATTATAGACGAAGGGATTTGTGAGACCTATTGTTTCACCATGGGTGACCTGAGTTTAGTTTTCCAAAAAGTTAGACATAAGCTGAAGATTGAGTGTGGGCTATTGGTTCTTGAACTAGGAAACCGTGAATAACATGTATCAACTAAAAATGATCTATATATTATTAAATGATTTTATAGGGGTATGATGATTTTTATGGTGATCCTTAGATAAGGTTATAACCATTTTTTAGTAAGGGTGAGGAGATAAAAAATAAGGCTTTTAGATTTCTCTAATGTCACTATGTGTAACTATCGATTCCATTTGGCTTGATGAACTCCACATCAGTGTTCATGAAACTCATGAACCAGACCATTCAGCCTTACTTTGACTAGTTTGTGGTAGTCTTCATCAATGATAGACTTGTGTACTCATCGTCTTAGGAGGGTCACATATGAAACTTAAGTATTCCTCTATACATGCTCTGAGAGCATCATATATATGGTAAAATAAGGATGTTCTAGTTCTAGATTCATGCAGTCCAATTTTTGGGTCATGTTATCTTAGCTGATGGATTGACTGTGGATCTGTACAATGTTGAGGACATGTTAGCATGGGTCCCACCAAGGATCCCGACAAAGTTGTGTAGGTTCTATAAAATATAAGTCTATTACCATAGATTCATTTTTGATTTCTATAGGATATAAAAAACCTATGAAAAATTTGACTCTAAAGAAGAATCCTTTCGCATGGAAGAACAAGTTCCAGTATGCTTTTTAGTAGATTTAGGAAGATATTGTCAAGTGATCCAATCATGAGATTTTTGTAGGAGTTTTTCGAGTGCATTGTTTTCTTTGATGAATTATTAACTGGTCTTGTTTGTTTCCTATTAAATTGTAATTTTGTGATTACCTATGGTTCATTCCAGTGGAGTCCACCTGAGCAGAACTATGTGACCCATGATCTTTTGTTAGTATATTTTGTGTTAATATTAAAGATGTGAAAAAACTATCTCATTGGTGAGTATTTTATCGTTTTCTATGATAACAAAACTATCAATTTTATCTTCTCTTAGTAGGTAATGAACATGAGATATAATTGATAGATAATGTTCCTCTAACACTTTGATATTGAGATTATCAATACTTTTTGTAAGGGGAATGTGGTTGTGGATGATCTCAGTAGAAGATCTGGTTCTCAGTTGATGAAAGGGGAATCATAGCTGTTTTCCATGTCATAGTTATCTTAGTGGATAGAGAAGGATAATCTTACTTCCATTCAACAATTTTCACCCATAATATCTTATAGTGAGTCAATGAGGCACAACATGTGGATACTAACTTCCAATCTCTATGTGTTATGGTATCCCTAGGACATGATTTTTATGAATATTCAAAAGGTGGGATGGATTATTTAATTTTTAGGAGAAATAAAATAGTGCCAGTGGTACTCTATGAGGATAATCTGGGGATGTTTCATATACCCCCATTGGTGGTTCATAATGGTACGAAAAAAATATACCAAGACATCTGATGACATTTTTGGTGTCTATGAATGAAGAAAGGATTTGCTGAGATTGAGTATGGGTGTCGTACTTGTATGCAAGGGAATATTGAGCACCTAGTTCAATTGGGTGTAGATCAACCCCTCAAGGTTATGGAATGGAATTTGGATGGGATATTGATGGTCATTGTGATGGGCTTACCACGTATGTCTAGGAGACATGATGCCAGATGTGTGATTTTTGATAGACTCACCAAGCCAGCCAACATCCTAACTATCCAAGAGTAGAGTTCAACATAGATCATGTGAAACCTCCAAATTTATGATATAGTTTGGCTCCATGGAACTCCACTGATGATTATTACATATATTTATGGTCATTTTACATCTTGTTTGTGGAAGGGATTTAATGTGCTTTTTTAAATATATTTACACTTGAGAACAAGAATTCAACAAATTGAATGGACATTTAGAGAAGACAATTAATGTTCTGGAGGGCAAGCCGCGAGATTTCAGGTTTAAAGTTTGTCATATATTAGGGGATTATTTACCACTGGTGGAGTTCATGTAAAAAAATAGATGCCATTATACAATTAGTATGGAACCATTCGAGGATTTGTATGGGCGACCATGCGGGTCACCATTGTGTTGGACTGATCTTGGATAGTCTGCACTCATGGGCCCTAAATAGATATGAGGTACTTTAGAGAATGTGTAGATCATTCAGGATAATATGAATACTTTCTAGAACCATCAAAACTCTTATGTTAATCGGTGGTGGAGGCCATTGGAGTTCGAGGATGGAGACCGTGTATTCCTAGAGTTTCACGTTGAATGGGATTATAGAAATTTTGCTGGGGAAGTACGTTATCTATAGGGTATATCACCGATTTTAGATATTTCATTGATTTTGTGAGGTAGAAGTGAGTTTCTATTGAACCTTATAGTTTGAACAGGTACATGACGTTAGCCTTTTGACACAAATGAGGAGGTACATGCATGACCCATCACATGTACTAGACTGGGGATAAAAATATATTAATTATGGGGTGAATTTTGTGAACTTCCCATTAGAGATCATGGATCGGTAGAAGACAATGATTAGTCGGTGATCGATTCCTTCGATTCTTTTGTAGTGGTAGTACAGTAATCTCTAAGAGTGGACATGGGAGTGAGAGGTTTAATTTCCTGATGAGTACCCAAAACATTTTTACTAGGCATTGTCTTGTTTTTTCATGGCTGTAAAACCACATAGTAGAGAGAATGAAATGTACTATATTATTGTTTAATAATTTTTAAATATTATATGTATTAATTTTGAGACCTATTTCTAAGATGTCGTGCGATTAGGAGGTGGAGTGTTCCCAGAATAAATGTTCAAAAATATTAAAATATAAAATAGCAAGTGCACCTAATTTTCTAGAAAATGTGAAATAACATATAAATGGATTCCCAGATCATCATCTTGAGGGGACCATTGCATTAATATTAGTGGATTTACCCTAGGAATAACGTAACATTGGTCAGTGTAGGTCAGTTGTCAAAAGTACATCCATGACTTTTTAATGAATAAAGTGAAATGATGTTTTTTTAATTTATTCATTTCATCAACATATCGATGGAGTGAGACATATTATTTTATATAATAAATTATTTAGGGATTGAGGGATAGGCTCATATCCTTGAAATTTATTGGAGGATTTGGAGAGAAATCCATGGTCATTTCTCTCCACAGCGATAACATAATTTTGGATCATAGATCATTCTAGAAAGATATTGACAGTGGAAATCGATCTTCAATATAGAATGAATCAATTACTATTTTGGATGCATTATTATGGATTTCATTCCCCATTCATGAAATCAACAGCGAAGATGGATCCGCCTATGAATATGTTGATCTAGAGTTTGATCATTTTCTGCTGGATGGGATATACACTATGGGATTTACATGATTTTATATTTATATATATTTGTTTTTGGTTGATAATTATTAAGGGGAAAGATCAAGGAAAGAACGATCAACAGTTGACGCTACTTCCCAAGATTTTTTGGATGTGTTTTCTCTCCCCTATTTCCTATGTGTGTTCTTCTTCTTTCGACACGTATATGAGTGAAAAATTGTTTCACCTTTATTTACTACCACAATGACACAAAATTGAATATCAAACCTCATGACAACATAGATGATGTGATAATACAATTATGATGAATGAATCAAACCGATTTAGGAGAAACAATTATTAGAAAGGTTAGCATTCAGATTAATTGAAATGGATTTTCTATCCATTTGATGGCCATAAACACATCCAATCGTTGTTCTTGTGGTGATATTATCCAAAATATGTAGTTTTCAAGAGAACTAATAATCATATCGACGTAAAAATCAGTGGATGAATCATGGGATGTATAAACCATACATTCTTGAAAATAATTATCAATAGGTGTGTCACCCCCAATGAGCGGAAACCAGGATTTTGTAAGATAGTTAAATGACACATGCATGTGTCCCCTGTCACCTGGCATGTAGTCTCGCCCTAGATACTCTGTGTGTATAATGGAATTACACATACATGGAGAGGAGTACTAGGGTTTCCTAAAAGTTAGGGAATCCCACGCATGACTTGTTTGGGACTAGCTAAACAAACTACCCAATATACTATTACATGAGAAGTGATACTCATGATAACACGGTGTTCTCAAACATGGCCGGACTACATGTGTGGAACTCGAATGAAAGGATAGGTCATCTATCACCTTCTATAAGCCATTTACCCATATTCAACATGACATTATTTTGAATGACACAGGTTGTTGTTCACGGGTAGTACCCAGGGTAACGGGACATGACGTGTGACCCAACTACATGTTGTGATCACCTTCCACATGGATTGATTTTATTTTACTCCATATAATGGACATGTTTTGATTGGGTATTTTCTATTATCACTTCCCAGAAGGTAGGTAACAATCATTTCCTACTCATTAGACAATGATCCCTTCAACATGAATTCATGAATAGAGTGATTGGAATCCCCCGAGAGGCTCGATGCATGATAATCTATTCATTCATAGTTACCTTTGTAGAGTCCTCAGTATTGACATGACCAAATTCAATAAGTTATAATCCTCTACATAGCAGGTTAATCTAGAAGGAATTTCTGTTATCCCCACATGGAACTAGCTGTGATCCTCATATGTGGTATCTTATTCTCTTCATATCTATCAGTTTTTCATTCTCATTGTAGTTCCGGTTGATTAACACTTCTTGGACGGATTATATCAAATCTATTTGGCTCAGGTGAGTGTTCTCTTGGATGTGTTCCTCATGGAATCATTAGACTGGATCCCTTGAGTTGGTATATAGTGGTTGTTAGTTACCCCTCGAAAACATGCCTTAGATTGAGTATATCAAGATAACATCGTGAAATGTTACATAGATATATATTTTATATAGATGAATATATCTTACATTGTGTATTCAATTTTTTTTTTGGGTTTCCAACTAAGTACTTTTATGTTCATTTCTACATAGTCTTTGCTCGCACCTGTCATTCATTGTGCAGACGAGCATCCATTTTATGAAGTCCAAGGTGGACCCGGACCAGACAGTGATTTTTGAGATCAGATGAAGATAGTTCTGTTCATATGGCTATAGACATCAGTCCCAATACAATTTTTATTGGTTTTACTTGTGGTTACATACATATTTTTGGTCACCTTGTATTCTGGTCCTGTTTAGTTGACTACACATTACAGTCATGTCGTACTATGGTTGGGATATAGAGGTATTCATGCATTTGTTCCATAGTGGGTTCTAACATTTCATAATTTTGTGTGCTTCATGATGTGTTATGGAATATAGGTACATATGAAATGCATCCCATGTTTCTGATATGTTTACTCGGTGCTAGTCACAAGCCCCTGATCTATTGGTGGAAATATTGGGGAGTTGCAGCGCAGGCCCCAGTTGAAGGGGCCATGAAATTTTATATTTGGAATCTCTAACTCCCAACATGTGTATTAATTATCTACATACAATATTTTATTCTTATACTTCATTAAATAATTATTAAATTTGCTAATATAATGAAATATATAAAATTATTTAATAGAAATTCAATTATTTATTTAGGAAATACACATTGAACTAGTTTTTTCCATTATGATATTGAAATAAAATTGGGATTATTTATTAGAAGAATACTTTTTTTAGTAGGTGTTTATATTTTTTTCCATCACTACATATAATCACCCAAATATTTTAAACAGATATATTTATTCATGACTAAATTTTTGTTATATTATATTTTATATGTATTAAACACATATATAGAAAATAGTTCCCAAAAACACATTTATTTATTAATAATGGTAATTAAATATGGAAAATAAGAAACTAATATATATTAAAAATAATACAATTATAAAAAAATTATAAAATTTGAAATGGAAAATAGAAAAAATTGATCTTTCTAATTGGATAGAATCATTTCCCACATGTCCAACTGCTGCACCCGATTTGTGTATTTATTTTCACATACATTATTGAAGATAAAAACATGTTTTCAGCAATTAATTACTTCTTGGTGTACAAATACTCTGATTATTGGTGATATTGTTCATTTTTGAAAGATTTATAGCCAAATACACCCAATGGTGGCGAATTGAGAAAAATTTACAAACTACACGGTGTGTACTTATACACACGCCATGTCCATTCAAACTCAGACAAAGATTGACATGGAAAACTACATGCCTAAGTATCCAGAAGTCGGTACATGCCATGTAAACACTATACATGTTGTGTACACCCTTCCAGAAGTATTTGGGTGATGAGAAGAAGTCTACACGCCCATGTGGGTCACTGACGGGGACATGTCGTGTTCTTCCTATACCCGATGTGTATACCTTTCCAAATTCTATTGGTGACCGAACCAATGAGACTACATGCCATGTATGGCAGCACTACATGCCTTGTATATCAACCCACCAAGATTCTCCATGTTCCTTGTCAAAGACTGCGTGTTAGGTCGCCTACCAGTGAAGAAAACAATGACAAAATCGCATTGAACAAAATACATGACGTTTACTTTTTTCAGATGTTGTGTAGTTTTATTTCCTATAAATAGAGGCCTTGGAATCCAATTTGAGAGGAGAGAAGAGGTGGAGAAAAAGGGTTGAAGGACCAAAGGAATGAAGCTACGCTACCATTCTACCACTATTCTACTACATCGCCATCCTACTATTCTACCAAAGAGTCACTCCCTCCTCGCAGTATCGTGTAATGATAAAATCAGGTATTGAGGGTTTCGAACTTATCTTTACCTCTATGTGTAACTAAATACCTAGTGTGTTGGGGTTGTTGGAAATGTAAGGTTTATATTATAGATTAGTATCTATGAATGTGTTTGTTATTTTATCTTTATCTAACTCTTCTTAAATCACTTCAACTTATCACTAAAAATTCCGAACCAGACCAAGGGAAAAAATTTCATGGATTGAAAAGAATAATAACAATGAATATTTTAATGATCATTGTATGTATTTGTTGACTCAAAAAATGGAATAATTCAAATAATGAACTGTTAAACACAAACTAGCGAACCACAGTGTAAGTTTCTTCAACACTAAATATAAGTTTACAATACCTAGGAATATTTGTTACAAATTGATCCCAAAGTGTTGGGTTATTATAAACAACACAACCTCATAAGAAATTCTATTTAATAAACAACTTCTTAAGAATAAAAAACCCCAACACATTTCTCTCTTTATTTTCATCAAAACCAATTTTCCTATATTTTCTTCTATTCATTATGTAATTTATTAAAGATACATAAAACCAATTATTCTTTTTATCCAAAGAATCAAAAATTGACTCTAAATTTGGAAAACATCACTAAGAAAAAAAATACAAATTAGTTAATAAAACACAAAAATAAATCCTTTTTCTCTATGGATTGACCTCTTACCAGAACTATACTCGTTAGGGTAAAAAGAATTTGGGACATGGATAACATACCTTTTTTAAAACGACTCACCAAAATTTGGAGCCCCTATCAGGGAATAATGAATATTTAATTTTGTTCTTGTTTTAATTATGATTGTATAAAAATTTAGTGAAAATAAAAACCATAAATTCCAAAAAATAACTTTTCTCATCTCATTTCTATTTATCATTATTTTTCCTCAATTATGATTGGTGTGTTTTGTATTGTGCAGGTTGTTATAAGTATGAGAGGATAGAGATGATGCCATTTCTACCTCTAGGTTAGGGGCATACTACACCCCTCAAGAAGAACAATACATGTCCACTCCACTCCCTCAATAGCCACCTCCACACCATACTATCATGGAATACGTCCTGCGATCAATCCACAGAGCTAACACATGCATCGTCCGTCCACTGGTGCAGGCCCAACACATTGACATCAGGCCTTCTATTATGCAGATGATCCAAAACATCTTTCAGTTCGAAAGCCAACATAGTGAGGATGCCAATGCCCATCTCTCTAATTTTCATGAGGTCTGTGACACGTTCCACTAACACGAAGTATCCAAAAATGCCATTTTACTTCACCTAATCCCATTATATCTAATAGATAAGGAGAAATACTGGTTCAAAGGATATCACAATGATCCATCCTCACCAAGGAGGAGCTAGATTAGGCGTTCCTATCTAAATACTTCCCACATTCAAAGACGGTGACTCTATGGAATGAAATACACAACTTATTTTAGCATGACTCAGAGTCGTTATAGGAATCATGGGAGTGCATCCAGGAGATGTTTCCCAAATTCCCACACAACGGAATCACAGTTTTGATGCATGAACAAAACATCAACGGAGGGCTAACAACGAATTCATATTCTGTGGTGGATGCTATTGCTGGAGGTACAATAACAAGAAAATCCACCAAAAGGCTTTTCAAACTACCTGAAGACAAGACTACGAACACCTTCTATTGTAATTTTGAGTGGGGTACATAGAAACGAGGTACGCATAACATTGATGCTACTACTATTCTTATTACTCAGTTAGATGTTGCGTCCAAAAAGATCATTGTGCTCCATCAGAAGGGCACATCCCAAGTACGTGTGGAAAACCATCTGGTGTGTAGAGAATGTGGTGATAACCACATCATGGGAGAATGTTCAGGTTCTTCAAGAGGACCTTATAAAAGTGTGGAATGTTATGTGTCCCAAAACCGAGGACCAAACCACTACCAATAGTATAAGAACATGGCATTGCGTAATCAACCAAACACAGGCTAGGGACAACATCAGTAGAATTTTCATCCCTAGTTACTGCCCTACTACAGCTGGCCTCTTTATGAAAACTAGTACCCTAGGCAAGAAACTGCCCGGACATGGATCTTATCACCCTCATGGGTGTCAAAAACCTTACCCACAATAGTCGTGGCTGCCACCACCTCCACCAACACAACAACCTCCTCAGTAGGAGAAAATCTCATGGTTAGAGGAACTCATGACCAAATTTATATATAATGCTGAGACCTAGTTCCAAAATCAAGAGGTTTCAATTCAATGCCTTGAGAACCAAATTGGGTAGTTGGAAAACTAACACCAGGGGAGGAAACCCGGTACACTACCACGTAACACTGAGAGGAACCCGAGGGAGGAGGCCCATGTCATCACACTAATAGGTGGAATGGAAATACAACAAAACCAACTAGCACATCCAAGTGCATCAATACCCCCTGTTGATGAAGAATATATAGATAAATATCCTTCCTCATCAAAAAATCCCACAAAAGAGGTTGCACCAAATAAAGGAAAAGAGGGTTTCAAATCCATTATGCCCACCTTACCATTCCTAGAGAGATTAAATCTGAGGAAGCTGGACCACCAGTTCGGAAAATTCACGTACGTGTTCAAGAAGATGCACAAAAATATTTCATTTATAGAGGAACTAATGCAGATGACCACTTATGCAAAATTCATGAAATATATCCTCTCCAACAGAAGAATGATTGAGGATATAGGCACCATTTCCATAACCATGGTGTTTCGTCCAGTCGTACAACATTCAAATTATTCCAAACTCCAAGATCTAGGTAGCTTCACTATTCCTTAAACTATTGGACCATGTGAGTTTGGGAAGGCCCTCTATGACTTAGGTTCCAGTGTGAACCTCATGCCCCTTGGTGTTTTTAAGAAGTTAGTACTCAAAGACTTGAAGCCTACCCAAATATCCCTTCCACTTGCAGACCAATCAATCAAATATCCAATAAGACTACTAGACAACGTGTTGGTCTAGGTGGGTAGGAAGATACTCCAGGTAGATTTCATGATCCTTGACATGGAGGACGACCAGGATGAACCTCTCATTTTGGGAAGGCCTTTCATGGGAACTGGGAAGGTACAAATAGACATGCCCCAAGGGGATCTAATTTTTTGGGTAGGAGAAGAGATAGTCTCCTGCAATGTCCTCAATGCTATCTAGTATGCATAATTTTCTGATCATGAGGGTTGTTGTGAGGTAACCACTATGGATGATCGCTGGAGTGAAAAATAGGATGATCTAGTATATTCTTTTACCTCAGATAACATTATCATTCCATACATTCTAGTTGAAGAAGCGGCAGAGGACTTGCAATTCCTAGAAGGCCAGGGTGGACAATATTGGAAACATGAAGTATTTACTGATAGTCTAGAATGAGAAAAGGTGCAACCACTTGTACAATCAATTTTAAAGGAGACTGAACTATAACTGAAGCCTCTTCCATCTTCTCTAAAGTACGAGTATTTGGGAGACCATAAAACATTTCCTATAATACTTAACGCAAAAATGTCACAGGAGCGGGAAGATTCACTTCTATATGTTATTATATAAATGATTCAAGCTATTTGGTGGACAATTTCATATTTTAAGGGAATTAACTCGACAATTTGCATCCACAGGGTGATACATGTAGAAGGTGCAGTACAATCTGGACAACCACAATAACACCTGAATCCCCCCGTGAAGAATGTTGTAAAAAAAGAGGTGATTAAATTGTTGGATCCATGCATCATTTATCCCATCTTGGATAGTCCATGTTTTAGTCCCTATAAGTGGTACCAAAAAAGGGGGTGTCACTTTGATTTCAAATGATAAGAACGAGCTCATCCCTACATGCACTGTCACGGGCTGGAGAGTCTGTGTGGACTACCAAAAGATGAATAGAGCCATGAAGAAATATCATTTTCCCTAGTCCCTTCATGGATCATAGTATAGATATAATAGAGTGGAACAAATTTTATTGCTTCCCCAATGTCTATTAAGGATTCAATCAGATCTCCATTGTTCAAGGGGCTCAGGAGAAAGGCAGATTTACTTGCCCCTACAATATGTTTGCTTACCAAAGGTTGTATTTGGGCATGTGCAACACTCCTTCCACCTTCCAGAGCCATATACAGGATATCTTCCATGACATGGAAGAACAGATCCTAGGGGTATTAATGGATGAATTTCATGTTTACAGGAAATCATTGACCACTTGTTTGTGATACCTAGAGCTGATGCCTGAAAAATGTGAAAACACTAACTTGTTTTTGAACTAGGAAAAGTGTAATTTGATGGAGTAATGTGGAATCATCCTTGGCCACTGAATCTCCGCCAATGGGATAGAGGTGTAACTAGCATATAATAGAAATCATTTCTAGAATTCATATTCTAACTTACATCAGAGCCATCAGTAGCTTCCTAGTGCATGGCTTCTTTTATAGGATGTTTTTCCATGACATTTCATACGTATCCCAACCCCTCACCAATCTTCTAGCCAACGTTTACATATTTTTGTTTGATGGGACATGCACCATAGCTTTTGAGCACCTGAAGTACCGCATAGTGGAAGCTCCTATGATGATTTCTCCCAATTGGGAGGAACAATTTGAAGTGATGTCTAATGAAAGTGACTACAATGTAAGAGCAGTATAAGGCCAGTGGAATGACCTGATTTTACAACCTATATATAATTCCATTAGGACACTCAACGAGGCACAAATTAACTAAACCAAAATATTAAGGGAGATATTGGAAGTAGTGTTCACATTTGACATGTTTTTTCTTACGTAGTTCTATCTAAGGTTATTGTTTATATTGACCATGCAGCACTAAAGTACCTACTGAACAAGATAGATTCTATGACCTGATTGATCCTCTAGGTGATCCTCCTACAATAATTTTATCTCGAGATCTGAGATAAGAAAGGGAATAATAAAGTTTTTTCTGATCATTTCTCCTGCCTAGAGTTGCCTCTTTGGAGAAGGAGAAAAATTGAGGGATCATGGATTATTTTTCGGATGATAACCTCTTTTAAATCACTGAAACACCTAGAAATTGGTATGCTGATATTGCTATTTTTTTTACAGGTTCAATTCACCCTGACCTCTCCTTCGAGAAAACGAAGAGGTTTATTTCTAATGTAATGGGGTACTTATGTGAACATCCTCCTCTGTTCTTATCCTTTGGAAATGGGGTGATCCGTCATTGATGATTGGAAAATGATGTTCATGATGTCCTAAAATTTTTTCATTCCTCACCAGTTGGGGGACATCATGGCCCTGACTGTAGGATAGAAAAAATTTTGCGATATGGTTTTTTCTGGCCCACCATTCATAAAGACACTCGGGTTGTTGTTTCATATTGAGATCGATGCCAGAGAACTGGTAATGTGGGACATAGAGATGAGATTCCCCAACACCCCAACCTTGAGGTTGAAATTTTTGACATCTGGGGCATAAAATTTCATGGGTCCCTTTCCCACATCTTTTGGGAACACTTACATCTTGGTCTTCATAGACTACATCTTCAAGTGGGTGGAAGCTGCTACCACAACCCACAACATGACCATAGTATCCATGATATTTTTAAAGAAAAATATTTTTAGCATGTTCGGAGTTCCCCGAGTACTGATCACCGACAGAGGGCCCCACTTTGAAAACACACTGAGAAGAGGAATACTGTTGAAGTATGGATTAAATCATCATATTGGGAAGTTATATCATCCCCATTCCTGTAGAAAAGTGGAGATCTTTAACTATGAGCTCATGCAGATCCTGGAGAAAACAATAAACACTTCGAGGAAAGATTAGTCCATGATGTTAGATGATGCAATGTGAGTATATCAGACTACTTTTAAAACACAACTAGGAATGCCCCCATTTCACCTCATTTATGGAATGTTGTTCCATCTTCTAGTAGAATTGGATCGTAAATCATACTGGGCTATCATGGCCCTGAATTTTGATTTGAAGGAAGATGAAGAGAAGAGAAATTTCTAACTGCCGGATCATGATGAAATCCGATTAGCGGTGTATCAAACACCATTCTATACAAGGATAATATGATAGCAATTCACGACTGGATTATTTCATGAAAATATTTCCTAAGCCGTGATCATGTACTCATCTTTTATTCTCATCTTCGATTATTCCCAGGGAAGATGAAGTCACGATGGTTGGGATAATTCCATGTTATACACATATTCCCTAATGGAGTGGTGGAAATCTCTGGAGAGGATCGTCAATGATTAAAGGTGGACGCTTAGTGGTTTAAGTCTTACCATCACATGAATGACACAGTGGGAATGTTGTTCACCATACAACTCAGTTAAATAGGGGTAAGTATGTCGATCAAACATCCTAAAAATAAAGGCACTTCCTTGGAGGTAACCCAGCAGATACATGCCGTGTTCCACCTATATACACGACATCCACTTATTACTTTTCATTTAAGTTATAACTATTATAAATATATAGCATAACAAAGTAATAAAGAGGGATGATGTTTGTGCCAATTGTATGGTCACTGGAGTTTATTCGAGCTGATATCGGTTCGAATCTCTCCCGACCTACATTAATCATGGCTTTCCTCCTTTTTCTACACATGTTTTCAGACATGGTGTGTATGGTAGTTTTTCATATATATATATATATATATTATAAGATAACTCATGGTGGGGTTGGATCAGTTGGCTAGGATCATAACCCGGTTCCAAAAAACTTGGGTTTTAATCCTAATAACCAAATCATTTCCTTCATTTTCCATTTTAATAAAACCACACAACATGTATTTTATATTCATTTTATGTGCCCTGTATTTCTTCACAAACAAAAAATATTTTTTGCATAATGTAATTAATGCAGGTGAAGTAGGTTGATTGGCAGCGATTCATCCTTGGATCTAAAAGACATGGGTTCGATCTCGGCTAATCACCCTTCTTCATCCCTTTTTGCCTCATTAAAAACCACACACCATGCATTTACATTTTTCCTATATATTATAGGCCTGTTTAATTTAAGTGTATTTAAATATTTAATAAGAGTAGCAGTACAACCTTTTCTTCCATTGTTGAGGGCTTCCATTCGAAATGGATGACCGCTGGATCGAACCTCACACCAAGCACCAGACCAAAGGCTGTGCTTCACTTTTCCCAATTTTGGAACACACGACGTGTATTTCCCGATACATTATATGTAGTTTTTTATTTGTGAAAAATTATCTATATAGATATGTATATCTATTTTTTTTATTTTTAATTATTAATATTATTTATTATATAGTTTACTATAACAATTATTTATATTAACATAAAAAAACAAAAACATAAACAAAACTGTAATACATGACAAGTATTCAATGGTACGCACCATGTAACTTGGCTATAAAAGCCTCAGACCACACCGATTCAACCCGTCTCGTGCAAACCCTCCACTCGCCTCGTTTCATCTCAATGACGAAACCCGGCCTCACTTTCCAAAATCCACTGATTTAGGGCGTTTTAACTTTTAATTTCTACTTTACAGTGATACGTAGTCCAGGTATGACCTTATAAACCCTTTATTTCAAGATTTCATAAGCATTTAGGATAATTTTTGGATCCATTGACCATTCGAATTCAATGATACATGGGCATGAATTGAAGAACACACACCATGTATTATTGTACACAGCGGCAAACTCAATCCTTCATGATTCGAAAATAAACATTGTGTATGATCGGTACACACCATGTACCATCCCCAATCATGCATGTGTACCTTTTTCACATGGACTCACACAACCTATTCACGTACACGCCATGTACACCATTTCATACGGCATGCCCGTGCCTAGCACTTCACATGGCCATTTACCCTTTTTTCATGAACATGTCATGTTGTTCTCTCAAATGGACAGTCCTGTATTATTAGCACTGTTTACACGATGGACCTGTCTTTGCAAAAAAAAGACAATGAACAATTTGATGAACATAAACAGTATGTTTGGTACACGCCATGTCTCTATGCCTGACCTCAAATGCTAACTCAAATTGTATATCCAGAGAACATGTGATGCTACCCCGCTTTCCTTACACACCATGTACTCTGGACATACACGATGTGTCTCCTTCCCTTGTCAATTTCATATTTTTTCGGTCTGTGTATCCAAATAACATGGGATGCTAACCCACATTCACTACACATTGTGTACTTTGGATACACACACCGTGTACTTTTTTATTTTTCATATTTCTCACATATTATTCTTTTCCTTTTTCTATAGATTTACTTTTTTGGGGTTTTTCTTTTTTTCAGGGTATGATAGATAGATACCATTCATGGGGGAAGTGGCCCACCTCCACCAATATAAGTGAGAGGCCCATATTTCACAAGATCTGAATCTGTCCTACGATGTCACTAGATTCAGACTCTCTGGTGTATCATATCCCTCTGATGGCCACCCTTCCACCACTCACTACCTCAGCCGAGGCTGGTCCTAGTAACACCGCACCTCCACCACCTAGCACCAAGCCTCCAAACACCACCCTTTCTCCACAACCAGCTGCCACTACAAATGAGCACTCCTCATTCGTAGATGGTACATCATCGACCACCCCATTCAGCGACCCTCCGTCAACTACAACCACTCCACCCCCTGATCTAGCTCCTACTACTACAACTCCACCTAGGTCGGGCCTTGGCGGTGTTCGTTACCCTTACTTAGTGTTCCCAGTAACCAATTTTTCACAAAATAAGGACTGGCTCTTCTCTCACTGCCTTATCCCATTGAGAAGAAACTTTCTTTAAAGTAACATCCCTCAGAAGTTGGGTATATAGGGATAGTTTGATGATATCCTTGGACACCCTGCATTACTCACGATTTTCTTGGTCGGCACTCCTATTTTCAGAAATTTATTTTTGTTGTTTGCTGCTTCCATTGATTTCAATGGTGATGAGTACCAGGAGACTCCTGGTGATGTGGTACCAAGGGTCCGGTTATGGCTAGGTGGCCGACCATTTTCCCTTACTATGACAGAGTTTGGACGAGGGTGTTTTTTTATCCTCATCCCATCACCCCACCCCCTATCTCCACCCTGAACCGACCCGAGCACTCTGAGCTCATTGCTATGTGGTGGGAGATTGCTGGTCCTAACCACTGCTATACCCCTACTCCCCAAAAGAGTACCATCATTACAGAATCAATCCTTCGCTTCACCCACAGGTGCTTCAATGCCATCCTTTTTTCCCACCATGTGGATATGGTTATCATGACTGGTCGTGACATGGATCTTCTCAAATGTTTCATCCTGCTGGACTACCCGGACCTCCATTAACATTCCACCTCATATTTCTATTCCATGATTACCGGCCATCCGGGACACCTAAATGATGAGTTTTACACCACCTTCCTTTCCCACCACCTCAGGTTTTTTGAGCCTTCTCTTCCCCATGAACTGTTAGGTTCCACCCAATGGATGGACTATCTCATGATTATTCTCATGGGATTTGTCCGGAAGTTGGGGATGATTACGTCCTCACCCAAGAACCACCCCACTACATGTTAACCCTCATGCCCACACTAATGAACCTGCTTCTCCTTCCCCACCCCATCCGGCTTCCCCACCCTCCCCCCATCTTCTGACCCCACTTCATCTAGCCTACCTTCTTCTATTCCACATACTATCCCAACATCCACCACCTCAGTCGATCTATCCTTTTCCCTCCACCTAGTTGCGATTGAGTAACACATGGTTCATCTCGATCAACATCCGGACCAGTAAGAGCAAGTGTTGGGGCTTCTTCATCAGCATCATGGTATACCACTTCCCCCTTCACCAGCCTCTACATCGGTTCCATGCCCTTCTTCTACAGCTCCAACACCCTTTACTTCCCTAACCATGGATTCTGTTGTCTTATCTACTACGGGCCCAGCTTCTACCACTACTGCATCCAGTCCAAGGAGTGATGCCGATCTTTCTATTCCGAGTACAGCTCTTATGGGTCCTTCTTATATAGCTACAATTCCGAATGCATATTTGGAACCTCCAGTTTCGACGGATCCAGATCCTTATCTACCAGCTATTTCTGTACTAGATGGTTCCTCTTCTAAGGTGACCCCCAAATTGGTTTTTGGACACATGATTTTTTATATATCTATTTGTGATACCTTGTGCCTATTTATGTTATGTATGCTTACTGTGTTCTTTCTCCACGACCATCACATGTACTCCTGTAGGATATAGACGCCTTATCCATCATTCCACATTTATCTTCTCCGAGACACGAGGAAAGTAATGTTTTCCAAGTATTTCTATTCTTTTCTTTTCTTCCTTAGTTTACTTCTTTCCTTACTTCCCCTTATTCTGGTCCGCTGTTTTGTACCCACATTCCCTTATTTACTTTATGTGGAACATGGTAGACCACATGCAATATTAAATATGGGGGGCATCTCTCGGCCACTTTAATCTTTGACCATATCATCAATCTATGAGATATCATTATTAGAAAATATATTTGAAAATGTGATGACTTTTTTGTTAACCATATTTCTAAATAATAAAGCTGAAAGTGGGAAATTTTTAAAAGTCTCATGCTTATTTTTGTTCGTAAGTGTTTTAAAATGATTTCTTATGTAGTTTAAATTACATATATGAATCCTTGGTTAATTAAATCGATTAGACTAATCAATTATTTTCATGTCACGACCTGATTGTCTATTTGTTTTTCCAACTCTAGAGAGGTATTGTAATCCCTTTTTCATATTCATTATAATATCAACATTATTTAGAGATTTTAGGATATACATTACTACCATAATTTTCAAGTTTTCTTTTCAAAACATGAGTAATTTTTGTATTAGATTAAAATGAATTAGGAATTAGATTATTTAAAACCCTTTATTGTGAGACATACTTTATATCTTATATTTGTAGAGCCCATAGAAACAATGAATAGCATTTATAAGAAGCCATATTACATGACTTTTTTCCATCCTACCCTAATTATTTTATGATTTGGCCTGATTATTCAATTGAGCATAAAAGAATGGATTGGAAACGCATGGCATATTTGTCCTGACCCGTCCTCGGGGCCCGTGTCGTGACTACCCCAAGCCCGCCTTCCATTGGCCAGGGGCTGGCGACTAGCATCAAGGCGTAAATCCCGGAAAAATGGAAGGCATTTCTTTTGAAAAGTAAACAAGCACCACCGAGTAAGCAAGCGGAAAAGTAAACACAAAGTAAAAACTGTAACAAGCTGGTACAACAGTAAGTGCAGAAAAGTAAAGGGGGCCGGAAATACAAGCCCAACTGTAAAGTACAACTGAAAGGGGAAAAACAGCAACTACAAAGTAAAGACGCAGCGTCGAGCCGTCCTCTGGAAGTCCCACCTGAAGGGTGAGTACAGATAGCCTCCACTGCTCCTCGGGTCCACCTGACCGCTCGGAGTACGTCCCACCCAGTGGTCCACCTCCAGGTACCGTCCTGCTCTGCAAGCCTCCACCACGATCAGCGTTGTCCGTCGTCTGCAATGAACACATAGTAGTGCGGGCATAGCCCGTACAAGGGTGAGTATAAGCTACTCAGTAGGGACCCCGAGACCCCCGATGGTCTTCCAGAATCCACAAAGAATAAACCACAAAAGAAAGATACAATCACGATGTAACATCCGACACAGCTTAGATATATGCCCATACATATACCTAAGTCATCAATTCTCGCTCGACTCCAACTTCCGAGCTCATTTACAACTCAGTCCACACAGGAAAGAAAAACATAAAATCCACACAGGATAGTTCAACACAATCCACAAAGGAAAGTAAAATGTAAATCCACACAGGATAGCTCAACACAATCCACAAAGGAAAGTAAAACAGAGTTCAGCTCACACAGGTATACTTCTTGTATGATGATAGAGATGATCACTGATCCATCTAAGTTGTCGGACCCACAAAGGATTGAAAGGTACTAACCCCCGCAAAGACCCACACATGATCGGGCCACACAGGTCCTGTAGGTGCTGGCTCACACAGAACTGCTGAGCGCTGACCCACACAGGATCAGATCCACACAGGATCTGTAGCACTGATCCACGTAGGATCGCTGAGTGCAGTATTCGTCGCAGTCCACTGAGGATCTCTGCACAGTCGTCGTCACAGTCCACTGAGGATCTCTGCACAGTCATCGCTGCAGTCCACTGAGGATCTCTGCACAGTCGTCGCTGTCGAAGTCGCAGCCAGCACTAGGGTTCCCGCACACAACAAGCTCGTTCGGGAGGGTCCGCTCCATGATCCGAGAGGCTGATACATCAACTGACACAATGTCCGAAGTTGATGTATCCAAAAGTTCTGTATTGTCAACAGGAACTCAACATCACAGACGGCGCGTCAATCGGATGCCCGGTCTGAGAGATATTATCGTTTTCGTCCTAGGGGCCCGGTTGGTTTTTAAAGCAAATCCAAACGGACCATACTCCACCTACATCCAAACAGTGGGCAGAGTATGCCAAAAGATCCGTCTCACTTAGAGGAATTCAACGAAGTCGACGGCACGTCGATCGGACATCCGAAGCTCAAGATATGAGCGTTTCCGCTCCGAGGGCCCGGTTGGTTTCATGTACGAACCAACCGGGCTGAACTCAAAGTATTCACAAACCATGTGTGCGATATACCGAAACGACCATCTCGATCCAAGGATTGCGTTGCTGCTGACAGTGATTCAATTGGAGGCACGTAGCTCAAGTTACGGGCAAAAGACCGAAACGGTCCGAAGATGGGGGTCTTGGCCCGGGCCGACCCGGCCCGACCCCCCCTGGGTCGGCCGAACCGGGTCGACCCGACCCGGTCCAACCTGGCTGGACCCGGTCCGGCTAGGCCAGGGACGGCTCGGCCCGACTCGGTTGGTCGGTCCGGCTCGGCACGGCCGAGCGGCCGAGCAGCGCGGGGGGCTCGCTGCCCCCGTGTGACAGCACCGCGGCCCCCGTGGGGGGCCGCCCTGATAAACGGATGCAGCAAAGTCCGCGTCCCGCATGTGGGCCGGACCCGCGTGGCCACGGGTCCGCTGGCGCCACCGCCGGTGGCTTCCACGGGCCACTAAAGTCACTCCGGTTGTCGGTTTTCCTTCCTGTCGGCGCCGCTGTTCCTCCCAGGTTCCGTTCTTCACTGCGGGATCATCAAATCGCCCTTGCGTCACGTTTTGTCATCGCCCGCCAAATCCGCACAACAACGAAGAACTACGGAGGTTTTTCGGGTCGTGTTTGTTTGCCCTGCACCCTCCGCGTTAGGCGATAACAATTGGGAGGATTAAACAACACATCAAACAACAATTTTAATAAATTAAAATTGTTCTTATGAAACTGGTTCTTTAATTTAAAAGAAACATTCACGGGAATATAGATTATTTCAAAACAACCCCTACGTCGTCAAGTCGTCGCACGCGCGTTATTTCGCAGAATTGATCATCACGGAAGGTGGGGATCGTCGCGTCGTCGCGGTATCCGGCGTTGTGTCGACGAACTCCAAGGTCCAAGAAACAACAGATTTAATATTAATAATTAAATCCATCTTGAGTTAAAATACACAAAGGAATTTAAAGAATTGCAAAATCTCACCTCAACGGATGATCGAAGGTTTTTGTCGCGGAGGAAGGAACATCGCAGAAGAACGTCTCGGAAGAGGAAACGTCGGCGTTGCGGCACACGGCGTCGCGTCGTTGATTTTCGCGGGTTCGGCGTTCTTCGTCGGAGGCCGGCGTTCTTCGCGTTCTTCGCGAAGGAGGATAAAGAACTCTTGGTTTCTGTCAAATCCTCTCAACGAACAATTTTACAGAAGTTGTGCGTTGGTCTTATTTTATTATTATGCCAACAGATTTCAAATAGGTAAAGAAACAAATGAAATTAATTCGTAAAATTAATTCAATGAAGAAAACCGCCCAATTAATTCAACGAATAAAACCACCCAACTAATTCAACGAATAAAACCACCCAATTAATTGGTGCATTAAGATATTAAGAAAACGCGTCAGTTGACTTTCATGATGATGGGTTTTTGTGGGTGCATTACTTAGAGGAAAAGAAACAGTGGGGCTCGTGCGGGCCCCACCTCACAAATATCCTACCAAGAGGGTAGGATATTTCTGGATAGCACCCTATCCACATCAACTCATCTTAAGCTGCTTTAAGTGACTTCAAGTGGCTTCCAAGTGGCTTAAGTGAAATAAAATAAAGTTTGTCGTACAATTTATTTTATTTCTTAACTTTATGCCCAAAAATTACAAACCACACCCGAGCAAACGCAACTCCAGAAGAGGCGTTTCTAAGCAATTACCAGTGCTATGATTCCATCGGTGCCCTCAGAATTCGATTTCGAGCACCGGTTCAAAAGTTAAAAAAACCCGCTCATCTGTTCACTGAACGTACCCGGGCCAAACTTCAGAACATGATTCCGGACACACCGGGCCTCGGAATCAGGTGCCGTCATAAACTGCGTTCTTGTAAAATTTCAAAGAAAATTAAGAAAAAAAATTCCTCGAAATTTACCGGTCTTTACATCACTCCCACCTCAGGTCTTTACATCCCCATAAAGATACATCATAAACTAGGGAAACAAATGTGGGTACTAAGCACGCATCTGAGCCTCCCGCTCCCAAGTGCTCTCCTGGAGGTTCCCGTGCTTCCATCTGATGCGCACAAGAGTAATCGATCATCCACGTAGGACCCGCTCCTGTCGATCCTCGATCTCCACTGGGACCTCCTCAAAAGTCGCCCCATCATCCACATCTAGCTCCCCATGGTCAATGATGTGCGTCGGGTCGTGCATGTATCTTCTCAGCTGAGATACGTGGAAGACGTCGTGCACCCGGTGCAACTGAGGTGGTAGAGCCAGGCGATAAGCCACCTCGCCAATCTTGCTGAGGACCTGGAAGGGTCCGATGAAGCGTGGAGACAACTTGCCGCCTCGGCCAAATCTCCGTAATCCATGTCGAGGTGAGACACGCAAAAAGACGTGGTCGCCATCCTCGAACTCTAGTGGTCTCCGCCTCCTGTCAGCATAAGACTTTCGCCAGATCTGAGCTATCCTCATCCGCTCCTGGATGACCTGGACCTTCTCTGTCGTGGCCCGGACCATCTCGGGTCCCACAAGTGCTGACTCCCGAGGGTCTGTCTAGCACAAAGGGGATCTGCAAGGTCTGCCGTACAACACCTCGTATGGTGCCATCCTGATGGTGGAGTGGTAGCTGTTGTTGTACGTGAACTCCACCAAGGGTAGGTGGTCCTCCCAGCTGCGACCATAGTCGAGGACACATGTGCGGAGCATGTCCTCGAGAGTCTAAATGGTCCTCTCCATCTGACCATCCGTCTGAGGGTGAAAGGCGGTGCTCAGAGGTAGCCGCGTCCCGAACACCTCCTGCAACCCCTTCCAAAGCCGGGAAGTAAAGCGAGCTTCTCAATCAGAGACGATAGATGATGGCACACCGTGAATCCGTACAATATACTGAACGTAGAGACTCCCCAAGCTCTCCACCGAGCCCTTCTCTCTGATGGGTAAGAAGTGAGCCGACTTGGTGAGTCGGTCGACAATCACACAGATGGAGTCGTGACCTCTGGAAGTGCATGGAAGTCCAGTCACGAAGTCCATATATATCCCATCCCACTTCCACTCCGGGACCTCCAAGGGTTGTACCAACCCTGCTGGTACATGATGCTCTGCCTTCACCTGCTGGCAGGTGAGGCATCGAGAAACAAACTCTGCCATATCCTTCTTCATGCCTGGCCACCAGTGCTGTCGTCTGAGGTCCTGGTACATCTTCGCCACTCCAGGATGTACCGCCAAAGGAGATGTGGGAAACTCTCTCAGCACCTCCTCTCGTAAAGCGACTGGTACTAAGTTATGTCCTCTGAAAAGGATGTCGTGCCCTTCTCCAAAGGAAGAGCCATCTGGTGCATGTCCTAAGGATAACTGTGCACGTCGTGTCTCACAGTCAGCGTCCTCACGTTGTGCCTCTCTGACCTGATGCATTAGTGGAGGGGTGACTGTGAGAGACTGGAGGAAGGCTGCTCCATCTCTATCCATGAAGGATATCTGGAAGGCGGCTAGCTGCTCTGTCACCTCCTCAAGTAGATGAATGCCCATCCTCCTGCTGAGGGCATCGGCTACTATGTTCCCCTTTCCAGGAGTATAGACTATCTCACAGTCATAGTCCTGGAGGAACTCGAGCCATCACCACTGTCTCAGGTTCTGGTCCTTCTGTAAGAAGATGTACCTGAGACTCTGGTGGTCAGAAAATACTGTAAAGCGCTCTCCAATCTGATAGTGCCGCCATGTCTTCAGAGCGAAGAACACTACTGCTCACTCCAGGTCATGGGTAGCGTAGTTCTGCTCATGCGGCCTCAACTAACATGATCTATAGGAAATCACGACCCGCTCTTGCATCAGTACACATCCGTGTCCGGTCCCTGATGCATCGCAGTAGACTACGTATCCAACTCCCTCCTCAGGAAACCTCAAGATAGGTGCACTGGTCAATCTCTGTCTCAGCTCCTGGAAGCTCTGCTGACATCTTTCTGACCACACAAAGGGTTTCCCCTTCTTCTTCAGAGCTGATAGTGGCACCGCAACTCTGGAGAAGTCCGGCACAAATCTCCGATAGTATCCAGCTAGACCCAAGAAACTCCGCACCTCCGTCACGCTCCTGGGTGTCTCCCAAGATAGCACTGCCTCGATCTTCGCGGGATCCACCGCAACTCCTGCCTCAGAAATGACGTGCCCCAAGAAGTGGAACTCACGTAACCAGAACTGGCACTTCTAGAGCTTTCCATAATGATGGTGCTCTCAGAGTGTGTGTAGTACAACCCGCAAGTGGTAGGCGTGCTCCTCCTCCATGGTCGAGTATACCAAAATGTCGTCGATGAAGACCACGACAAATCGATCGAGGTATGGCTGGAAGATCCTGTTCATGAGGCTCATGAACACTTCTGGAGCATTGGTTATGCCGAATGGCATAACCATGAATTCATAGTGGCTATACCGAAACCTGAAGGCCTACTTCTGCACGTCCTCGTCTCGAACTCTGAGCTGATGATAGCCTGACCTGAGGTCTATCTTTGAGAACCACCGCCCTCCCTTGAGCTGATCGAAGAGGTCATCAATCCTCGGTAAAAGATACTTGTTTCTCACTGTCACCTGGTTCAGGCGACGATAGTCTACACACAGTCACAAGCTCCCGTCCGCCATCTTGGCGAACAATATCGAGGAAGCCCATGGTGAAACATTGGATCAGATGAACCCCTTGCCCTGCAAGTCCTCCAACTTTACCCGCAGCTCTCGAAGCTCAGCGAGGGCCATCCGATACGCTGGAGTGGATATCGGGGTTATCTCGGGGTACAGAACAATATAAAAGTCTACCTCTCTGCGAGGAGGTAGCCCTGGAACGTCATCGGGAAAGACGTCCGCGTACTGATCCACCACTGCAGGAAAACTAGGACTCCTCACGTCAACTGCACCAAGGATGAGGCTAGACAACTGATGAGTGATGGGATGTCCCCTCCTCTGCAAGAGTCCCTCATGTGCTGCAAAGGCTCCCTTCTCGCCGGTGAAGGTGAACCTACTCCCGTCGATGCGCACACATCGCACCCTGCGCCTAAAACAGATGTTCTGAGCATGGACTGTAGATAACCAATCCATGCCCAAGATGACATCGTAAGGCCTCAACGCCGCTACAAGAAGATCCCAGCCGAAGCTCTTGCCTCCTAGAGTAAGCTCACAATGCCGGAACCAGTGCGTAATCGTCGAGTTTGCTCCTGTAGGGGTCTCTAGCCGTAAGGATCGAGCAAACGACTCCGTCGGAATCTCCGAGCTCCGAACAGGGGCAGCGGCTATGAAAGAGTGACTCGCTCCTGTGTCTATAAGAACTACAGCAAGGGTGTAATAGACACAGATCGTACCTCGAATCATCTCTGGCGCGCCGTGGTCTTAGTCCTTCACTGCCTAGAGCTGTGCCTGTCTCTACCCGCCAGCTCCTTGTGGTCGGGGCGGGCCTCCTGGTGGTGGTGGTGGTGGTAGAGCCTCAAAGCGTCACCCACCACCCGATGCTCGGCTAGCTCCTCTGCCTCGTTTGCCTCCTCCCTGCAGACCACCACGGTCAAGCATCTGCCTCTGCCTGGGTGGCCCCTCGACCGTCTGCTGCTCCTCAGCATGGCGGGTCGGTTAGTCACGAGCCATGTGGCCATGCCCGCCGCATGCGTAGCACTTCCTGCCTCTCGAAAGAATGGCTCCACGCTGTGTGCCCCGCACTGCTGAGCCAGTGTCTTGAGGTCGTCTACGAGAGGGTCTGGTCTGCCTAGAAACCTGAGTCATCCGTCGGCTACCTACTGCCGAAGACTCCGCTACCTGCCGCCCTGCGGTAGGTCTCGCTGCTGAAGTAGACTCAGCAAGAATGCTCTCGATTAGAAGGGCTCGCTCCAGTACTCCTGCCTGGGTCGGGATGCTGGGGGAGATTAGCGATTCCCTAATCTCATGTCTCAAACCCTGCTCAAAGGACTGGGCCCGGAAGAAGGGGTCTCATACCATGTCGGTCGAGTAGTGAGAAAGATCGGTAAACCTCGCCGCGTACTGGGCGACCATCATGCTGCCCTGCCGCAGCTGAAGATGCTCCTCGATGCACACTGCACGGAGGGTGGCCGGGACGAAATGTGAGCGGAAAAGGCTCTCGAAGTCCGTCCAGAGAAGAGATGCCTCATCGTGCACCTGGAGAATCAAGCTCCACCATCGGCCCGCTGCTGCGTGCAGTAGGCTCGCCGTGAGGATCACCATGAGGTCTGTTGGTGTCCTCACTAGCCTGAAAACTCGAACGACCGCCTCCAGCCCGTCCTCAGCTTCCTAGGGGTCCGTCTTCCCACGAATCCTGGGTGGTCGCTGGTGCGGGAACTCGTGCAGAGCTCCGAGGCGACGTACATCGTCTGCGGTCGGTGCATGAAACATCGGGGGCTCGGCGGGTAAAGGTACCGCCGGTGCCTCTGCTGTCAACGGGCCATGTACCGAGGCCTGGTCGCTCGGCGGGCTGTCGTCGTGCTCTACACTCGGAACCCTAGCTGGCTGCCATCATGGGGCCATCCTGAAAAGGAAACAAGTGTGCCACGGTCAGAACAGTATACCTGGTGAGCTGATATGAAGTAATCACAACGAAAACTTGAAACACACATGCAATCAATGTTTTCGTGCATTAAGTCCGAAATCAGAAGTCAGGGTCCTGATGTACGGATACGTCGGCCGCCGCACCAACACTGGACTCCCTGGACTGATAACCACACCCAATACGCTAATCACTATTACTTCACATAGAAGAAAGATCAGAGTCTGCGGTAGAATCAACCACCTTTGATACCAATTTGTCACGACCCATCCTTGGGGCCAGTGCTGTGACTACCCCAAGCCCGCCTTCCATAGGCCAGAGCCTGGCGACTAGCACCAAGGCGTAAATCCCAGAAAAAGGGAATGCATTGCCTTTGAAAAGTATAAAAGCACCATAGAGTAAGCAAGCGGAAAATTAAACACTAAGTAAAAACTCTAACAAGCTGGTACAATAGTAAGTGCGGAAAAGTAAAGGGGGCCGGAAATACATGCCCAACTGTAAAGTACAACTGAAAGGGGAAAAATAGCAACTGAAAAGTAAAGCCACAGTGTCGAGCCGTCCTCATGAAATCCCACCTGAAGGGTGGGTACAGATAGCCTCCACTGCTCCTCGGGTCCACCTGACCGCTCCGAGTACGTCCCACCTAGTGGTCCACCTCCAGGTACCGTCCTGCTCCGCAAGCCTCCACCACGATCAGCGCTGACCGTCGTCTGCAACCAACACAACGTAGTGCCGGCATAGCCCATGCAGGGGTGAGTATAAGCTACTCAGTAGGGACCCCGAGACCCCCGAAGGTCACCCAAAATACAAAAAGGATAAACCACAAAAGAAAGTAACAATCACGAAGTAACATCTAACACGACTTAGGTATATGCCCATACATATACCTAAGTCATCAATTCTCGCTCGGCTCCAACTTCCGAGCTCATGTACAACTCAGTCCACACAGGAAAGTAAAATGTAAAATCCACACAGGATAGATCAACAAAATCCACAAAGGAAAGTAAAACGTAAATCCACACAGGATAACTCAACACAATCCACAAAGGAAAGTAAAACAGAGTTCAGCTCACACAGGTATACTTCTTGTATGATGATAAAGATGATTACTGATCAATCTAAGTCGTCGGACCCACAAAGGATCGAAAGGTACTAACCCCCACAATGACCCACACAGGATCGGACCCACACAGGATCAATAGGTAACTAACCCCCGCAAAGACCCACACAGGATCGGGCCCACATAGGACCTGTAGGCGCTGGCTTACAAAGAACCGCTGAGCGCTGACCCACACAGGATCTGTAGCACTGATCCATGTAGGATCGCTGAGTGCTGTAGTCGTCGCAGTCCACTGAAGATCTCTGCACAGTCATTGGTGCATTCCACTGAGGATCTCTGCACAGTCGTCGCTGCAGTCCACTGAGGATCTCTGCACAGTCGTCGCTGTCGAAGTCGCAGGCAGCACTAGGGTTCCCGCACACAGCAACCTCGTTCGGGAGGGTCCGCTCCACGAGCCGAGAGTCTGATACATCAACTGACACAAAGCCCGAAGATGATGTATCCAAAAGTTTCGTATCGTCAACAGGAACTCAACGTCGCAGACGGCGAGTCAATCGGACGCCCGGTCTAAGAGATATTGGCTTTTTCATCCCAGGGGCTCGGTTGATTTTAAGGCAAAACCAACCCGACCGTACTCCACCTGCGTCCAAACCTCTGGCAGAGTATGCCAAACGATTCTTCTCACTTAGAGGAATTCAATGAAGTCGACGACACGTCGATCGGACGTCTGAAGCTCAAGATATGAGCGTTTCCGCTCCGAGGGCCCGGTTGGTTTCGTGTACGAACCAACCCGGCCAAACTCAAAGTATTCCGAAACCTCTAGTGTGATATACTGAAATGACCGTCTCGATCAAAGGATCGTGTTTTCACTGATGGCGAGTCGTTTGGAGGCCCGTAGCTCTTGTTACGGGCAAAAGACTAAAAGGGTCCGAAGATGGGGGGCTCGCTGCCCTCGCATGACAGCACCGCGGCCCCCGCGGGGGGCCGCACTGGTCAACAGACGTGGCAAAGGCCGCGTCCCGCATGGGCGCGGGACCCACGCGGCTTCATCCACGGCGGCCTTGTCCGGGGGTGCGCCGTGGTACCACAGCCGGTGGCTTTTGCGGGCCACTAGAGTCGCTCCGGTGGTCCGTTTTCCTTTCCGTCTACGCCGCTGTTCCTCCCGGGTTCCGTTCTTCACTTCGGGATCATCAAATCACCCTTGTGTCATGTTTTGTCATCGCCCGCCAAATCCGCACAACAACGAAGAACTGAAGAGGGTTGTCGGGCCGTGTACGTTTGGCCCGCACCCTCCGTGTTAGGCGATAACAATTGGGAGGATTAAACAACACATCAAACAACAATTTTAATAAATTAAAATTGTTCTTATGAAACCGGTTCTTTAATTTAAAAGAAACATTCACAGGAATATAGATTATTTCACAACAACCCATACCTCGTCACGTCGTCACACGCGTGTTCTTTCGCGAAATTTATCATAACGGATGGTGGGGATCGTCGCGTCGTCGCAGTATCCGGCGTTGCGTTGACGAACTACGAGGTCCAAGAAACAACAGATTTAAATTTAATTATTAAATCCATCTTGAGTTAAAATCCACAAATGAATTTAAAGAATCGAAAACTCTCACCTCAATATATGATCGAAGGTCTTTGTCGCGGAGGAAGGAACGTCGCAGAAGAACATCGCGGAAGAGGAAACGTCGGCATTGCGGCACAAGGCGTCGTGTCGTTGATTTCCGCGGGTTCGGCATTCTTCATCGGAGGCTGGCATTCTTCGCGTTCTTCGCATTCTTTGCGAAGGAGGATAAATAACTCTTGGTTTCTGTCAAATCCTCTCAATGAACATTTTTCCAGAAGTCATGCGTTGGTCTTATTTTATTATTATGCCAACAGATTTCAAATAGGTTAAGAAACGAATGAAATTAATTCATAGAATTAATTCAACGAAAAAAAACGCCCAATTAATTCAACGAATAACACCGCCCAATTAATTCAACGAATAAAACCGCCCAATTAATTGGTGCGTTAAGAAATTAATAAAACGCGTCAGTTGACTTTCATGATGACGGGTTTTCGCGGGTGCGTTACTTAGCGGAAAAGAAACGGTGGGGCTCGTGCGGGCCCCACCTGACAAATATCCTACCAAGAGGGTAGGATATTTCTGGATAGCACCCTATCTGCATCAACTCAGCTTAAGCTGCTTTAAGTGGCTTCAAGTGGCTTCCAAGCATCTTAAGTGAAATAAAATAAATTTTGTCGTACAATTTATTTTATTTCTTAACTTTAAGCCCAAAAATTAAAAACCACTCTCGAACAAACGCAACTCCGGAACAGGCGTTTCTAAGTAATTACTGGTGCTACGATTCCATCGGTGCCCTCAGAATTTGATTCCGAGCACCAGTTCAAAAGTTAGAAAAACCCGCTTCTTCGTTCACTGAACGTAACCGAGCCAAACTTCGGAACATGATTCCGGGCACACCGGGCCTCGGAATCAGGTGCCGTCAGAAAATGCATTCTTATAAAATTCCAAAGAAAATGTAGAAAAAAAAATTTTCTTGAAATTTATTGGTCTTTACAATATTTATGTGAATTGTCATGAAATTAAGTATAGGTGTGAACCTCTTGATCATTTGGGGAAAATAGGGTTCCAAACCACTATTCATGGAAATTCTAAAATTCTACCATTGTACTAAAAAATGGTACAGACCAATGGGCCTTATACTCACTTGTTGGTTTGTTAACCCTAACCAACAAACTAAGGGATATGGTGGTGGTGAGATCATTTGATAAAGCATGATGAGGACTCTTTTTACCTTGAGCTTAACATCAAATATCATGAACTATTATTTAATAATTTTTCATCCTTTTTGAAGCCTCAATGTTATTATTCAAAAATTTACCTTCCAACCTTTATCCATAGAAACATATAATCCTTGTTGGAAAGTCCTCATGATTTTTGTAAATCAATTTTCAGAAGTAGAGAACTAGATTTCATTAAAACCTATGAATAAGGTTTATATATCATTTATTGAGCATAACATTAATTTAAAATATATTGAGTGTTGATTATATTATCAGTGAGGTAGATCATCAAGTGGCTTGTTTATTTTTGAAAGGTTGAACATGTGTTTAAAAGAAGATGGCAATAGATAATTGAATTGAATAGGTGGCATGATTAGAATATATCTTGAATTGAAACAGTTTTATAGCTTTTTAGAATTTTCTCTTATGACTTATTATTTACATTCATGATTAACTAAATTCCTTCATTTTAAAATATAGACACTCTTAATTAGATGATGATATTTTCTTATGGTTAAGTAAATGACTATGTAAGGGGGAGTTTGAAGCAACCGACTTGTGTATACATTTTCACATACATTATTGAAAATAAGAACAGATTTTCACAAATTAATTACTACATAGTAGAAAAATATTATGATTATTGGTGATCTTGTTCATTTTTAGGTGATTTATGGCCAAATATACAAAACGAGGGAGAATAGAGAAAAAATTGCAAACTACATGATGTGTACTTATACACACGCCATGTACATTCAATCTTAGGAAATAATTGACTAGGCCATGTACATGCCCAAGTAACCATAAGTTGGTACACTCCGTGTTCAGACTATACATGTTGTGTACACCCTTCTTGAAGTAGTTGGTGGATGAGAAGAATTCTACACCCCCATGTGGCCGACTGACTAGGACACATCGTGTTTTTCTTATACATGTCATGTATACCTTTCTAGAAGCAGTTCGTGGCCGAACCAATGAGGCTACATGCCATGTATGGAAGCTCTACACGTCATGTATATCTACCAACCTGGAAGAAATGTTCTCCAAGTCAAGGACGGTGTGTTAGGCCGCCTACCAGCAAAGAAAACAATGACAAAAGGGTGTTGACAAAAGTACACTCTGTGTACTTTTGTCACATGCTGTGTAGTTATATTTCAAATAAATAGAGGCCTTGGACACCGGTTTGAGAGGAGATAAGAGGTGGAGAGAAAGGGTTTATGGTCCAAAAGATAGAATCTCTACTTCCATTCTAACACTATTCTACTACTTCGCCATTCTACCATTCTACCCAAGATTCACTCCCTCCTCAATGTGTCAAGCAATGACAAAATCAGGTATTGGGGGTTTTGTGTTTATCTTTACCTCTATGTGTAAATAAATACCCTGTGTGTTGGGGTTATTGGAGATGTAAGAGTTGTAATATAGATTTGTTACTATGAATGTGTTTGTTCTTTTAACTTCATCTTTTTCTTCTTAAATCATTTAATCTTATCACTAAAAATTCTAAACTAGACCAAGGGAATAATTTTCAGGGATTCAAATGATTAATAAAAATGAATATTTTCATGATCATTATAATTATTTGTTTACTCAAAAATGGACTAAGCCCAATAATAAACTGTTATAAACTAACTACCATACCATGGAGTTAGTTTCTTCTGCTCTAAATTTATGTTTACTGGACCAAGGAAACTTTGAAACAAATTGAACCCACAGTGTTGTGTTATTATGAAAAACACAACCTCATAAGAAATTCGATTTAATAAACAACTTCTTATGAATCCACAACCCCAACACATCTTTCGCTTTATTTTCATCCAAACAAATTTTCGTGTAATTTTTTATATTCATTATGTAATTTATTCAAAGAAAAATAAACCCATTAATTATTTTTATCCAAACATCATAAATCGACTCTAACTTCAGCTCCCCTCATTTAGATGAAAATATAAATTAGTTATGAAAAGACAAAAGTAACTCCTTTTCCCCTGCCTATCGGTCCCTTACTGGTACTCTACTCGTTAGGGAAAAAATAATTTGGGACACCAATAACATACGTTTAGGGAAACGACTGACCACCAACACTATAAAAATTAAAAATTATTGGTAAACCAAACTAAATTATTGAAAATGAATATATATTTATATAAGAGTAATTATACTAAATACAGAATTAAATAATGAATTATTATTTATAAGAGATAATGTGGCCATTGGTGTAATAATGTGATGAATGGAATAGAAGAAAGGCCATTTTGAAAAGAAACCTAATATTTGGGAATAATAATTTAACATCAAAATAATATGTTGTGATATAAATGATATTTATTATGAGTAATATAAATAAATATAAATATTATAACATATAAAAATAGAGATCATGATTAAAAATGTCGATGAAAATTTGGGAACATTTATAATAAACTATATTTTACCCCATTTCATAAAAAGAATCTTTCTTAAAATAAAAATATAAAATAACATGTGATTGAAAATTATTTTGATAAAATCAATAGAATTTTTAAAATCATAATTTATAAATTTACCAATGAATATTTAAAGATACTTATATGATAGAAATTATCTTTCTACGTGAATATAAAAACTATATTTTCATGTAACCCATGTAGCATAAATTTAATTATTATTGATGTAAAATGAACAAATAATATTTAAAATTTGATGTTTGGCCCAAATATATATTTTTTCATTAACGACTCATAAAATTTCAGAAAACATAATTAACCAAAATACCCTTTATTAAACTATGATAATATTTTTTTAAAGGGGGTAAAAAGTCCAAAGTCATTATATTATATTTATTTATGATCCATATTTTAAAAAATTCACTAGTACATGTTTTACATTTTCTTTAATTTTTTTTTAATATTTTTTTTAATATTTTATTCGGATAATATACCTCACCTTATGTGTAAATATCCTCTCCCTATCTGTTTGCTAATACACTCCTGCCTAGATATAAAAATATAATTATATTCCAAAATTACCCCTCTAAAACACATATAATACCGACTAAAATGTTGTTTTTATCTTACTCCCAAAATAACTGGATGGTTAGTGTTGTTCGATAGAAGATAAACTGAAGAAAAAAGTATGCTTCAATCAAACCTTCTTTATATTTATTCTTTCAATTCTTTTTTACCAATTCCTTGAAAATATGTTATTAAAATATTTATTTTGAATAATGTTAAAATAATATTAATTATATTATCCGATTGTATTTATCATAAATATTTCATATTAAATTCTAAATCATTCATTTTCTTAACTTTTGAAAATGTCCCATTAATGGTGGGTTAATCAAAAATGAGAATAATATTATTATAATAAAAAATATATTTGGTTACCATAAATTACTAATGATATATTGTTTTTTAAACATATATTTTTTATATTTTGGAATTATTAAATCATATTTATAATCTATATTGATAAAAAATAGTGATGTGAGGACTATATTGAAATATTTAATTTGAAAATTATATCAAAACAATTCATCTTTAGAAATAGTCATTATAAATTAGAATTTTATAATTATAGTGGGTATATTGTTTAAAAAATTTTCATTATACACAATTGGAAATGGCTTTTAGTAATCTAATGTTTAGGATTCTTCAGGTGGAAAAGTGATTGAATAAATTGGGATTTAAGGTAAAGGGATTCTTGAACCTATAATCCTTTCTCTCAGTCATCCTTATTACAATAAATATTAAGTAGCTTTATTTCTATAATATTCTATAAATAAAATTTCACACTTATTTTCTTTCATATATGGGATATACATGTTTCTCATTGATTTTTAAGTCAAATTGAATTATTTTACATATGAAATTTCGATACAAAACTGATCATTTACTCTTTATGAGTTGTTTATTATTCACTCAGGAATGATAAGGTATATGAAAAATTTGTTTTCCCTTACTAATTTGGGAACAATGTGTTATTCATGAAATCATAAATTTTGAAATCATTATGAAACCCATTCATATACATGGGTTATTTAAGGATTATTATTATTATATGTTCTATGTGGCATTCATTATTATCAAAATATTATAATATGAATGTTGGGAATCGAATTATATACCACTCAAACGTGTAGGGTAATATGATGCATCTTAGGAGATAATATTCATTATGATGTAAAATTTTCATTTCACTATTCGTAATGATGATGTAATTATTATAAAAATATATTATGCTTGAACACAATGTTATCATTATTTGAAACAATGTGTTATATTTTAAAACTATTCCATGATGTTTAAATTTAATGAAATTCTATAATTCATGTCATTATAAATATTTTTTCTATTGATGTTCCTGAGGAACCAATTCACATGATATGATGATTATTATTATGGTCACCAATATATTGGGGGATTTTTTCTTATTTCTGTTATGTTGTACTTACACTTATTTGGATTTTAGCCCAAACCACTCTTTGATGTAAATCCTCAAGTGGATACATGTAATATGAGGAATCAGATATTTTAGAGTGATAATGTATATTGGATTAAATAATTTTTTTTGAATTATTGTGTCTAATTGATGTATGATTCTAATTTTTTCAAGATAGTAATCCTTTCAATCCTTTAATGTATAAATATTATCATATTTCTTTAATATTCAATAATAGTCAACAGAAAAATATGGATTTCTAAAGATGGTATCATAGGTACTGTTTTCTAAATTTTGGAATCAAGATCAGATAACAATATTTATAAAACATAAGATATTTCTAGGTATAGTTTAACATCCACGATTATTTTATAAAATTTGTGACCATAACGATATTATAAGATATTCTGATTATGCTAACTATTCCAATGAGTAAATTATTTATTTATGTATTCTTGAACTATATTATGTTTAAAAATTTTCTTCCTACCTTAATGGTGGAAATATAATATATAAAAAAGAAATTGTAATGTGATTGTTAATATTAACTCAATTATCTGTATTTTCTAACATAATTATAGTCCTAGATATTCCATTATGTGTAGAATGATTTCTATAAATATTGAATGAAGGACTCAATACCAAAAATTAGGGACATCTACAAAATATGTTTTAGATCCGTCATTGAAACAGATGTTTTGGACTCCCCGCTTATGAGTGTGTGTGGGGAGATTCATTTAGTGAATTTTATAATCCTTCCATTATAGAAATTTGATGTCATATGAACATGGATTGAATATAAATATAAAGAGAACGCATATAAATTTGGGAAATATAAATGACATTATTTATATGAAACCATTCTATCATCCAATAAGAATTCAAGGACTACCATGAATATCCCCTAGAAAATCCGTATATGGTGTGTGTTTGTGTGTGTATACTTTGAAAAAAAAGAAAACCTCAACCAAATGGTTGAGTCAATGGAATTTATTATGATTGATTAAATACAAATTGAGATGGAAAAAACTTTTCTTTATCATAAAAAACTACAAATACTTCCTCCAGATCATGAGAAATTGTATTTAATAGAACATTTACTTGGATTGACTCCAATCTCCAGAATCCACTAACACATGGCCCCAATCAAATTAGGGGACTAAAATAAGAAACATCAACTAAATTTTAAAAATGTGTTCTTCACCCTATTTTATCACTTTGGTGTGATCCATTTCACTCTATATAAAAAGGATGGATTAATGAGGATTTTTATAGATTACTAAGAGATTATCTACATACTCATAATGAAAAATTATCATCTTTGAAGGACTGATGAGAAGATAGATCATTTATTGAGAGCTCAATACTTCTTAGAGGTGAATATTGAATATCTATATAATTAAAATGATGAATAAAGAGGATATTAAAATACTATATTCATTTTATGGTATTTACTATATGAGTTCATAGTGAGTCCATTAAGACATATTGATATCAAAGTAATGATCATTGACTATATGAATATAATTTTTATAAAATTCCACAAAAATTTTGTGTTTGTATTTAACTATAATATATTAATTCAATACCAAAGTAATTAAGTACATTGATAGAATTTTCATTTTATAATAGAGTAATTATAGAAGCATGAAATTCATTCTATGAAAATAATGTGTTACCTTTTTAAGAAAATAGTCACATTATTCGAAAAAAGGATCACATGTGACGAGATTTTTAAAGGCCCTTAAATGTGAAAGGCAATTGGGGAATGGAGTAGAACAACTTGTATCATAGAAATCAATATCTTTCACATCTTATTATGGTACTAAGTACGTATTCATAAGAATTTATCGGGATTTCTTCTCTTAGTAATTATGTAGACATCAAATGGGGTAATGTATGTATATGATGAATAATTTGATGAATTCAATGAGAAAATAAAAAAGTGACTAATCACTACACCCTTACAAAAACTACCAACAACAGTAAATGGTTTCTTCAATACATGGATGATTAAAATAAATTATTTTTTTTTATAATGGAAAATTAGAAATCAATTACATATGTATCATGAAAAATGAAGATCAATTAGCAAAGAAAACCAAAACATGATATGTAGTTATTAGCTATAGTTATCAACATGAATATTTAGCGCACTACCACTATAGTGATAAGTTTGTCATATAAACTAGTAATAATAGTCTAAAAGATAAATTCACATGGAATTAGATTAAAATTCCACATAGAGAATTGTTAGAGATAATAACAGATTCTGATTTATGTACTCTCTACCATATGTGAACAACAAACAATGTTGTTGATGATATTATTTGAAAATAAAATTTTAGTCTACCCATTATGCTTATTGAGAAAGAAAATATATTTTTTTGAAATGAATTTTTTATCCGAATGTATTTTAATCCATTATACATTTCATAAAGTACTTCCCAACCTTCTATCAAAGAGATGATCAAGGTGGTAGAATGAGATGATTTGGATCTAAAAAAGAATCCAAAATCAATAAAGGTATAGATGATTAATATATTCCACAAAGTTAAGTATAGTGTGATTCGATTTGGAACATTGATATGTGTTCCTTAATCTCCTGAGATAAATAAGTATCTACTAGATATTGTACATATATCATATTTCTCTGTCCACACCCCATTTACCATGATGTGTCGTGATTTTTAAGAGAAGTTTGAGTGCGGAAACAAGATGAATGATATGAAGAATTGATATCATTGTTATTTTAACGATTAAAAAATATATGAGTGTAAAAAATTATAGTGTAATGATGGAATTATTGACTATAACCACATAGACATGGGAGAATGTATTTATAGAAATTCACATCGGTGTCTAAAATATAACCAATGGATATAAAGAAAAATTGGTTATGGTGGTTCAACTCACTAAGACTACCTACATTATCACAATTCCATATGATTTTCCTCTTGGAAAAAAATCCATGATTTATGTTAAGGATGTTTATAGGACACTTGGGTTTCAAATTTTAATCTGTTTTGATTGTGATCCACAGTTCCAAACAATATTTTATAGAATTCTCCAACATGATTCCAATACTAAATAAAATTTAAATATGGCCTATCATCCCTAGTCCAATGGCTGATCTAAAAGGACCATTAATAAATGAAAAGTCATTATATGATAATTCTCAATTTAAATAAATGGTTTATGGGATCAAAATATACAATTTGATGAATTATTATAAAATAATAACTATAGAATTGGTGCTTGTATTTCTCTACATGAACCACTTTATAGGAAGTGATGTAGAACTTCTATATGTTGTGATGACATTGGTGATTAGAAAAGACATGGATGTGATCTAGTGAAATATATAAAAATGAATATTCAATCCATCCAAAAATATATAAAATATTCTCAAAGATATCAAAATATATATGATGAAAACCATAAAGGAGACAAAGAGAATAATTTTGGAAAGAGTGTATTCTTTTAAATATAACTATGGTTGTGAGTCATGTTATTTTGAATGAAAGAAATTTGATATTACATGGTAAATTGGACCCATTAACATACTTAACAATATAAGAGTAGTGACATGTATCCGTGAAAATCCACTAAAAATTTTCCATGTTTAATATCTGATCCTCATATCACTCATGAGGTAGTACATATCTGACCCATCACATAAAATGTTTTAAGAGTTGTTACAACTAGAGATTAACTTATCATATGAAGTAAATTTGGTGAAGATATTATACCATAGAGGAAATTTTCTACATAGTTGATAATGTTCATTGGTGGAATAGTAATTACCAAGAGGTGAAATGTGACGATGAGGAAAACATTATACAATATTACCCTCATTGTTTCCCATGTTTGATTATGATATGAAATTTTAAAGATGAAAGTTATAAACGCGAAAGATTATAATGACACCTAATTTCATAAATTATTATTTTTTCATAAACAAATGTGTGCTATATTATAATATATAATCAATTCATGCATATAGAATATACATAATCGAACAACACATTTATTAATTAAAAAATATAATAACATTTTTCTTCTACAAAACTAATAAAAATTTTAATAATTTTATTTATAAAATAAATATAAAATATAAAATACAGAATGGGAATTTGGGGTCACCATATTCTTATAGAATCATCACGCCCACAGCTAAAAATATTTAAATAAAATAAAATACTATAAAAATATTATATATCATAGATTAATAATACATATAATCAGATGAGTAATTGTTGATGGTATTAAATATAATAATGAAGTGGTATTAAAATGAGCTAATGTTACTGTAAGAATAAAAATTTGGTATTATTAATAGTGACCTGGACATTTGAAAATTATTTGGACGATTTAGAAATGTAACTATACCATTGGGTTGGTCTGAGGGTGAAGCTCCACATCATCTTTTAGAGCACATGGCTTCACACTGTCTAGATATAGTTCACACTCTAGACACTGGGTGGACTCAAGCTAAAGCTACTCAATACCCATTAGAGTAAAATTATTAACACTATATGGCCCTAAATGTTTATTAGTATAATTTTAACCTGGCCTTGTTTGTAAGCCCCCTCTGGGGGAAATTTGTCTTCTAAATTATCTAGGTCGGGGCAATGATTTATCATGAAACTTGTCTCTTCCCTGATAATTTTTCCAGGTGACCTTGTCCCCTCACAGTAAGAGAATGATACTTCATCTACCCTTTCTGAAATCTTTCCTATGATCATCATGGGCTGATTCCATCAACTCATCATTCGCTGAAGACTATTATTGAGGCCATCCCCTGTTGAAAGACACCCCAAAGAGGGGCACTGGATTCTTGAACCAACATTCTCTTTCTAGGTACTTTTTTGGTCATCCTCCCACTATCTATTATTCTAGGGTGCTGAAGAGGGGGCTAGGAGGAGTACAAGATCAACCCTCTCCTAATTCTATGTCTCCATGACCTTGTTCCAAGGGGGAATGCATGTGCTGGCAGTCATGATTGTCAATTGGATGATCTGCATCAAATTTTTATTAGGGAAATAACATTTTTGGGGAGGTACCAGGCATGATCAAGTTCAATGACATATTATTTAGTGTGTAATTACCAAGGTATTACATCTCAGGTAGAGACCAACTTAATTCCCAATGAGGTTATAACTATAAAATTCCTCCCTAGTAGTAGTTTTTGATCCCTATAAAATATTCTTTAAATTTTCTAATTTTTTGAACAGATTCAGGTTTGTGCCATTACTTGTAAGTATATCTCACAAAATAGTATATATGGATATTTTAGAATTATAACTTATCGATAGATCTAATTAGATATTCTGAAATGTATTTCACAACAAAAATAAATGCAGGTAAAAATCCCTCTTCTATAACTTTTTATAAGCATGTTTTGATGCCCAAATCAAATAATATTTATGGAAGGACAATGGGCCATTAAATCCAGGTGATTATCCAGGGTATGTAGGAAATTATTTCAACATTATAGAAGATAGAAAGGAGAATAAAAAAATATTCCATTTCTCAATGAAGTATAGTCATGAGTTATTTGTCCTTATATATAAATAGTTTTATTGTCATAAGATATAAAATGGACAAATTTACATGGCGTACTAACCGAAAAGGAAATATTCAATACTAGTTCCACTTGAATCGAGTGATTCCAAATTTTCAGTCCATCTCACATTATATGAATGCTATGGTAACACAGCTTTTGGGGTGTATTTATAACCACTAAATGATTTTGGATTATTTTCATCTTCATATTTTTCAAGGGGGATATTTCTCTTTATCTCATTAGTGGATTCACATTCCGGGATTACATGAAATAATTAGGGATTCATGGTGTGGACTAGACTAGGGTTATGCTTGGATGTGGTTCATAATAAATTTCATAGTGTGGAAGCTAGTCTTTAGTCTGGGATTTTGAACCAACCCATTCAACCAAGAAATATAGGAGGTGAAGGAGAGAATTGAAAAACTAGAATTTATTATGGAAGGAAATAGGATTGATCACATGTTCGGTGATCTAATTAAAAATAAGGACTCTCTATAAGAATTTCTACTAGGATGGAGATTGTGTATCATGAAAAATCGATAGTTGATAGATCAGTGAGGGTGATTAGAGTACGATTCCTATTCATGTCTCCAAAAAAGTGAAAAGTTAGATCATTACACAAAATATCAAGATATGTTATCGATTCATTGTTGATGATAGCGATGTGGTTGGAAGTATGAATGAATCCAATTTTAAATTAATGATTTCAGGGATAGCCCACACATGAAGGATGTGTACTATGGGGGTTATAAAGATATTTATGAGGCAGTCCCTCATGAGGAATTATCTCATGATAATGTATTCTTTGGATCCTTACATAAAAAGAATGTGATTTATGAATCAATTAAAGGGATTAATGCAGAGAGTGTTCCAATGATGGATGGAATCCTGAGATCCTTCTATATGTCCCCATGGGATCTTATTCAAGGGGATATAGTGAATGTAGCTTATATGTTCTATAAGGGAGGATGTCATCTATCAGTGGATTATGAAACAACAATAGTACTAACCCCCAGATCAATGATCCTTCTTCACTTCACTATTATCGATCAATAAGCATGCAAAATATTCCATATATGTAGATAAAAAGGTGAGATATTTAAAAGTATCTACTCATCTACCACATTGGATTTCTAAAAAAAACCCTGATTTTTTAAATGGAGGTTCATAAATGTTATGATATTTTTAGCTCAAGAATTTATAAGTGACATCAACCATAAATTCATTCGCACCAACAAGTAATTCATTAATGATATGGAATAATAGTATGACCAAATAGAGTGGAACATCATCATTAACGTGTTGGATAAAAGGGTATTCTCACCTCCAATCCCAGATCTTATATTTTGGGGGTTCATTAAATCATCGATTTCAATCGATTTCATGGAGAAAAATAGCATTTTTTATAAATCCATTAGAGGATTTAGATAAGGTGAAACGTTATCTCGAACCTTTTCTGTCATCATACAACATGTCTGCTGCCATCTCATCAACTAGAGTATCATGTAGGTAGTAGTGATTTTTACAAATATAGGTAGATATCGTGTATTATTTCCCACCTCATGTTTTCTAATAATACTGTTATTTTTCTAAATTTTAGTAATAGATCAGTATGGGGAGATAATAATGTTCTTGGATGATTATTGCTAATAGAGTGGACAGTTTATCAATATGTCTAAAAGAAGCTTTTATATACCTACTAGGTCCTTGAAAAGATGTACTATCACTAAAATTAATTACATGGACTTTAAAAGGAGAGAATTATATATGGATTACATGAGTGATTAAATTTCATTATGTAGCCTCTCAAAAATTATTTGACAAAAGAATTATAAGATCACTAGGAGAACACTAAATTAGTAAAATAACTTCCTCTAATTTGTAAAAAGATTACATTGGTGAATAATTCTAATTAGCCATCCTAGTTTTTTCTCCCTATTCTAATATGTTTCCAATGGAAGCCATTGACCACATTGGTATGATCCTAGCATCATTCATATGGGGTTCCCATTCCGAGGGATAATACCACTGGGCTTGCTGTGGAAGAATGGATAGATTCAATAAAGAAAAAGGCATAAATGTAAAATTTATTACTTATAAAATTTAATGAATGAAATAAATGACTTCTCCAGGGGGGGTTGAGTATTAAACCCTTTGAGGGAGGTTCGTGGACAAAATTTATATTGTAAAAATGGATATAGTGAGAGGTAGATCATAACATCTATGGCCTATCAATCATCGTCATATATTAAATCTCTAAAACCATAATCGATGGATTGTTGGAAGGGGGGAAATATTATTTTTCTAAAGTAATTAAGAAGGATGTAATAATGGATTACCTAGATTTCTCTTAATAGATAAAAGTTAAATAAGTTCATGCATGAATCACCGCTTTAACAACGCTATTCTGGATAGTCAAAAGTGGATTTTTTTATTCTTATAGAGAATAATAATGAGCTAGATAGTTGTATTTTTATAGGATCTTCTTAATGATCGTTCTCAGTGATAGAATATAGTGGGGGTGTCAATGGAAACTAAGGGGATAATTGGGGAGAGACATTGTGGAGTAATTATGTCCCAATGAAGTATGATTTTATCTTATGATTAATTAGGAAACAAGCCCTCCCAATTGATGAGAATGATAAAAAACCTATATTAATATTGTGTCCATGTTTTTTTACAGTATAGATTAAAGGGAGAATATATCACATCACATTTTTTAGAGGGTTTATAGGATCACTCATTGTGTCATACAATTGTGGATTTAAAGGGAATATCTTTTCTCGGTGTGTAGGGTTATAAATTCATGAATTTCTAGTTCCATGGCATGAGAAAGGATGGGACAAACATAGTGGGAGGGGAATGCACTCTAATTATAAGGATACTAGAATCTATGGGGGGGATAGAAATGATTTTTGGGTCATCCAAATCTTCTACACAGGATGAACCATCATTATTAGAAAATGAATTTATTGGTCGATTTGTCTCAGCTCATCAAAAAATGGAAAGATCAACCACCGCATAGGATGATTCTTGCTAGTTGAACATCCATGCATTTCAAAAAAAAATTATTGGGGGGTTGTGTTCGATGGTACCCACCATATCAAGTAAAAAATTCAACAGCTCCACCTTGTTCATCACATGTTTAATGAATGGAAGAGGTATGGTTCGATAGGTGTATGGTTTTTTTATCCCACAATTCACTACATATTTTCACAATGAGGAATCCATCCACATAGTGGAAATGGAGATCATCACATGGATCCCTTTATATAGAAAAAATAATAACATTTTAATGAATATCCAAATAGATTGAAAAATACTATAAAACACCCTGCATGACACATAGACTATACCATGGTTGATTTATTACATTATCAGAAGCTGTAGGGGTCTTATTAGTAATCTAACAGCGACTCTACATACATGGAGAGAGGGAAATAATGTTGCACACTTATTAACATAAATGTTTCATCAAGGTGAAAATATACAATGCTTCCCTAACATGAATTAGTTAATAACTGATGGGGTTAACATTGTGGTATTAGATTCACTTTTCTCCTCTATTTTTTCCTCCATAAAGTCTATTATTTATTATTTATTTGTCATTGTCTTAATATCTTTTGGGACTGGTTTTCATTAACAATAATATTTTGATGATGATTATGTTATTGTTGATATAAAATAATATTTAACATGATAAAAATACTTGAATATGAAGATTATAATTTTTTAAAATAAATATCATATTTAATATAATCAATGAATATATAGGAATTTTTTATTAATTGTATTTTAATTTATTTATAGGAAAATTAATTTTATTTAAAAAAAATTACCTTGATAGAAATATAGTTTGAAAAAATTAATATTTTTTTATATTATTATGTAAAATTTTTCCCTTGGTGCAACTTTTATTATTTATTGAACTACATCAATTATCAGGTGGATAGAAAAAAATTGTTTTAACGTTTCTAGTGAATCATATGTATGATATGGTCGACCAAGAAACTAATGATGATAATCATTTAATAAAGGTAAATAAAAAAAGAAAACAAGAATGAATGAAAATTGATATGTTTATAAAATGATACATTCCATCAACTAGAAAAAAAATTATATATCAATAAAGTCAGGATCAATCATATATTCATAAACTGAATCAAAATCTACAACATTAGTTTCCCACTCTGATTGTTGATTTTTTAGATTTTTGATATCAATGATCTTTTTCTTGTACATTTCATGCTCTTGAGATAGGTGGGTCTTTGATTCTTAAAAATATTGCATGGTAGATAAATTCTTGAGAAGACGAAAATAATGCTTCCAAATTTTTATATTTGGAGAAAAATGAGAAACACCATCAATACAGAACAAATTTACCTTTCCATTTAAAACTACATACTTCAATGAAATGGGATCACATATGCCTATAGATCATAGATGAGAAGTGTCCAGTATAACCATCCTATATTCTTTATCATAACCATAATTCAAATCATGTCCCTATTTACCATAAACACGTGATGAACTGAGAGAATTATGATTCTCTTGATGACAATACACATGAAAATAAACATAAAATTGCCTTTTCATATTATTCTGTATCACATTCTCTAAAAGTTATACATATAGGGGCTGAATAATATATAATTTATCACCATATTTGGATTGTGGAAACCAGAAAATAACACAATAACATCATCAACTAACTACACCCACTCAAAAGTAGTCATTCCATCTTATCCAGTGATATTCATGATAATAAAATTAGAGTTTCCAACCCAAAGAAAAGGTTCTTATAGAAGACCACTATATATGGAATCTGCTTCTTCATTTTAAGATATAGGATGAAAAAGATCCAACCCCTCTGTTCAAACATTTTAGAAGAACATGTAGTATCTAATAAAGTATCTTTCTCTTCCAGATTAACCACCAACAGTTTTCTTTTCACACTAAAACACTATTGACAATGAGTATAATTATCCATAAATTCAATTGGCTGCATCGTAGTCATACTAATTAACAACTTGTCTTATTGCATGGATTAATTCCACTTCTATTTACCGTCACAATCTTATAAAGGATTACCCATAAAAACACAAAAATAAGAAACATTACTCATGAATTTGTTATATGGATGACCAATATATTCTATATTTTGATAGAACATTTTTCATTTTTAATAAAAAATAATGATTTTAATATAATCAGTGGGTATAGTTAGAGTCGCATTAATAATGGAAGCTAGAGCATATAATGATTATGTTTCAATCAAACCTTCTCTTTTTTATTTATTATCTTTTTTTCACAATTAATGCCAATGAAAAGTAATATAAAAGTAATTATAATGTATGTTGACATTATATTAAAGATTTTTACCAACTGGTTGTATCATAATTATAAAATTAATAAATCTCAAACACAAATTTACTACTCTTTTGACATTTCCCATCAACGGTCAGTTCATCAGAAATGAGTAAATTAAAATCATTTCATTATAATAAATCATATGGTTGGTTTGAAATAAATATTTATTATAAGTAATGGAAGAAATATGTGTTTTTATTCATCCTTAATAATATTTACTATTGTATTAATGATTACAAAATATAGACATCAACTCAACAAAAAAAATTCAAAAAAAATCTTGATATCCAAACAATTCAAAACTAACAAAGTGTATCATTAATAATAATCCTATAATCATATTGTATAAATAGTGGAATAAGTTAAACTTATTTTGTACTAAAACTATAACTTATAAATCATTTATTTTTTATTTATGTGGTAGAAAAGTTATAAAAGAAGGATTTATGTTTTCCAGATTATTAAACCATAATATTTCCCTTTGGGTTATCCAAAATTATAATAATATTTGGTTTGGATATTAATAAAATATTATTTAAATATAATTTAAATAGAATTAAATTTCCTTTTTCTATATATTCATCTCTCAAACATCATTTTTAATGAACGTATGTTGATTATTAGAATGCCTTTTCATTCCAAAACACATCTTTTATTACTATTGACTTGTCACTTCTTGACTATGGAATAATAATTTTTATTCCATGTAATTTTTCCAATTATTTTTTTGGGATCCCCATGTATATACATGAAATCATTCATTATGGAATGGTTATAAAATTTGTTTCTTTTAATAGGACATTTGAGTATTATGATTGGTTAATTTTGATATATAATTCATCACTATGTAAAAATTATGAAGTTATAGGTCTCTCAGAATTATATATCTCTCAAAAAAATTTAGTAACATAGGTTATTGAATGAGATAATGTGTATTATGTGCGAAAATGATTCTATATTTTTTCACAATGATATTTTTGTGATAAAAGACTTACATTATGAATAAACATTAAGAAAAAATTGTTCACAACTATATTCGGTATATAAACACTATAAAATGATTTCTCATTTTAATGAATCTCTATATTCCATAAATGTCTCAAATTTTATCACATTTTATTTAAGATTATCCTATTAATATGATATGATGACTATAATTATTCACACCCATATTGTTTTTTAATCATTCTTATTTATTTTATGTTGTCCTTATCCTTACTAAGCCTTTATGATACCCCTAAATTTGATGTTTTTGCTTAGGTCAATAGGTCTAATAAGGATGTATTGTTATTTTAAATTCATAACAAATAATGTTTTAAATTACAAATTATCATTATTATGAATAAGTTATATATGGTCCCAATTTTACCATGATACTAAACATTCTGACCCATGAATGTATAATTATAATAGTTTTTATATTTATATATATTTAATAGTCATAGAATAATAATAAGGGTCTCTATGACACACCTTATGTGTAGTATGAATATTATATTTGATTAATAAATAGGTTTATATGTCCCAAATAATTTACCAAAATTGTAAATTTTCATATACAATCAATCTATCATTCAATAAGAAATGCGATGATGAGTCTCGAATTCATGCAGAATAACTCCTCTATAATTAGAAATATTCATCATCCATAACCTATTTTTCAATAATTTTATATGAATGAGAATGTTGGAAAAAAATATAATTATTAATTTATTATGATTTCTTGAATGTTATATTAAATTTATGTACTAACACTCTCTTAATCATTCAATTAATATAACAAATTATTTTTTAGATTATGTTTCCCACCAATATCAGGGATATTACATAGTTTATGAAATGGATGTTTATATAATGTAATAATTTTGTAAAAAATTAATAATATTATTGTATATGTTTACAATATTTAATTATATTGATGTCATTAAAGAAAAAAAGTTTCCTCATTTTTCTCTCTAAAACAAGCTCATCTTTAATTTCACCATCAAAAACCATTACTAATCACTCAAGGATAGAAACTATATATTCATAATAAACTATAAAAAATATATACCAGAATATGTTATCGATAATAGATGTTATTAGATATAATAATGATGAATAACACAACCATTAAAAAACTTTTCAAAAAATGATAATGATTTTGATCAATATATTTTGAAAAAATATGATAACTATGTAATAAAAATATATTACATAATTATTAATTAAATATAAAAATTTTCATATTAACAATTAAAATTATTTATTATGTTATTTGGATATTATTTGTGATTATTTACTTCAGATATGGTATGGATCCTGTAGTTTTTTAAACTAGATTCATAAAACCTATAATGTTTTAATTATACTATTACTACTTGATTTCCCACTATGTTAATCATATTTTTTCCATATTTAAATATTGGTATATAAAAACTGATTATCTGGGGTTTATTTATCTTTTATCAGTCATTCATGTTGGGTTAACTATTTTCAGATCATATAGAAACACCCAATGACTCCCACATCCACAAAAAATTACAATCCTATAGTCCAAATGTAGTTTTTGATTTGGTTGTTGCTACCGAGTGAATCATATTAAATAAAATTGACTTATAGAATTGGAGGTCTAACGTGTCTTAACCAATTATGTATGAATAATTTCACATTATGGGACTCCCATACAGATGATCAATATTTTTTTGAATCTATTCCAAATCTCATTACTTGACATACTAATCTCATAAAATGGTAGTTTGTGGTATGATCATACATATTAAATTATTTTATAATAATGAGACCATAGGTAGGTATATGTGGTTCTCTGTCCATTTCATGTAATTTCGATTAAATGGTTAATTGAATTTTTATTGAAGTGGTACTAATAAAAACTCTAATGTTTTCATCCATGTAGGGGGATAATTTTGTTTCAAAGATAGGATTGAACAATCATGAGTTCTTATATATCATGTTTACAAATGAAATCAAAAACAATTTAGTTAATTTGAGTCTAATATATTCATTTTAATTACATATAGAAAATAAATATACAATAAAACAAAGTCACTAGGCATGGAGATCATGTATTTTAATGGCGTTTTTTGTATCCTCATATATGATGAATATGATTCATTGTTGTTCAATCACCCCTCAATCTGTTGATGGGAGTGGAATGACACATAATGTCTTTCTTGTCTAATTCCTCAAGGTTGAATAATGAGGGAAATCTATTATGACATACACCGAGGTGGATCTTATTGTATATGGTATATTGTATCATCCCACTGAATAATGAATAAAGTCTAAGGCTACCAGAGGATTGGTATGTTTTATGATTCTTGTTATACGTTCCTTACAAAACCCAAAGACCATGTGACTAATTATTACTGTGATAAATATTTTATGTAAACATGGAAGACACACCAAATTGGTCTATGAGACTTCAACACTAGGGTGTCTCTATTAGGGCGATTGATATAGATCATAGAGAATAGGATGGTTTCCTAAGCATCCTTCTCAGAGTTGGAATCATATTTATCATCATTCAACAAGATTCTAAATCCATTAATTAGTGAGAATGGATGATTCCCAAAAGAAGTGTTTGTGTCACATAGGTATGTGCATATTTGATACAGGGTTTATTATGGAAATAAAAATCCCATACTGGATATTTGTCCTTTGGGAGGTGATCCATGTATTCTTTTTTATATGAATCATAGAAAAAAATGATCATAATAGTGTATATCTATGTGATTATGTCAGATAGGGTTTTCAGGATTAGGGGTTTGTACTAGACATCGTTAACATGTCATATGGTTAATTCCAAACACTTCTTATAGGTCAAGAATGTATTACACACATGAATATCATGAAAAAAATGAATATAAGGGGATAATTATACATTTCCATACCATTTTATTGACATTAAGGAGGGTGTGTACCATGCATTTCTTATGTATCAATCACATAATGTATTATAATTATTTAGGATTCACCATATAACAAGGATTACATAGAAAATGTGATTACCAATATTGGAGAAGACTTGATAGATACATTCATCATGATTCAACTAACGTTTCTTGGGAACCCTCACATGATCATTGTAAATTGAACTGAGGGTATTGTTTGAGTACATCATAACATTCATATGGCTACCACATGATATGTTTAATATTTTATAGTACATAATATTCCTTGGAGAAATATTTTGGAGGACTTCACCTAACATGGATAACATTTCATGAGGACTTTGTTTGAATTGGATGACATTCCAAGGTGCTGGCACTTGATCTGGAGGAAATTTTATTTTTTTCACATGATCAGGCTTACATTTTTGTCTGTTGTTTTATGATCCAGATTAATTTACTTGGTAATTTTTCTTGAACTTGCTAATATTCCTATGGATATTTCATGTTGTTGATGCATAAATATTCCACAGTGTCATGTAAACATTATCGATATATCTAGAGAACATCGCATTACTTGGCTAATATAACAAGGCATTTTCAAATGATTTGTATAAGACATGTGAAATGAATTATGAATTATAAAGAGAATATAAATTTCCATTCCTTCATATTGAATACTTATTTTCATCAATTTTTTAAAAAATTCATCAATTTTTTATACATATCCTATTGGGATCTCACAAAACCAATACAACATGTGGAATCTACTTTATGTAATATGTAAAATGCACTAAAAATCCTTCATGTGGTCAATATGGTGATCACATGATCTGAATATACATTTTTTGTAATTCTTTATGTCATTCACCGCGAATACCTTTTGGATGACCCATACAATTATGTGGATTTAATCAATGAGATGTATTTTATCACTAGTTTTCTAATGTGTGTGCATTTTGTTCTCAGTTTATGAATTTATGAGCCTCTTTCCCTCATCTCTTAAACACGTTATACAAAGATTATACCATAGATATGGGAATGATACTATAGATAATTATATGTTATTTGTGAACCTTTTATGGGTTATCCATGGAATTATCATGGTTTCATGTGATAAATTGAATATGCGAGATCACTCTACCATCACCATATTTTTTTGACCCATGTCCAATTAAATGGATTTATCATAATCATATATATTTTAAAAAGGGACATCACATGACCATGATGACATGACAAAGTTTCTACATAATATTAATAAGATGAATGAATGTTATTTATTTTTATCTAGGGAGACTTTTCATGGGAACTTCATGAGACCGATTTTTCTCTTCCAATGTGAATTTACATGAAAAACAACATAATTGTATTTCACATAAATTTAAATCAATTTTAAAATTTTATTTTACAATGAATGTAGAACATGCCCATCTATTTTACATAAAGTCATGGCATGATTATCTTAACATGTCTGTGATCCGTCATATGATGGAGGTGACATGCCCAGTGGGATTTGTGTGAAGAGATCAGAATGTTGATGAGTCTTTTTCATGATCAATGGGCTACTCATGCATCTCCCATCAACCATTTTCTTTAATAACAATAAAAATTCATTTTTATGTGGCTTCCTCAATTAAATTCCTTTTGTCTACTATTTTCCATGACCATTGATAATTTTCCCTTATTTGTCAATATATTATTTTAATGACCAATATTGGATCTTGTCATGGAATTTGATAATTTTGATTGTTAGTCTCTCCAATATGGTATATTGTGTTCCATATTCAATGATTTATTCAATGAAGACATGTGATCATTGTTACAGACTATCACACTAGTGATTATTTGGTTTGAAGGGGATGAACATGATGATATGGGCATGTGTGAGGGACTTATCAATATTAATAGAACTGGTTTGGTGGTGTTTTTGTAATCATGATTGGTTACCATAGAAGATTTTTGTGATCAATTATAGATCATTCCTCGAGTGTGACATATTCTCTTGATGGCCACATTTTCATGAAATTGTTATTCCCCAAGAGGGTTTCTTTTTCATCCAATCATAGATTTTTAATTTCAATCTATACATGATACTCCATATATCATTTCATATAGATAATAATATATATTGTAGGGTTACATCATCAATTTTAATTTTTTTCCCATTCGGAGGGAATTATAAAATTCCACCCTTAAATTTTGATATATTCATATTGAAATTTATTAAATTCAAAGGTAAATATAGATCACATTCTCATATACATGATAATGTGATGGGATTGGATATGTATCTTTAGGATACGATTTATTGGGAGTGTTTCAAATGAGGCATCTAAGGTGTTATCAATAGGATACCCTTGATTTTTAGTACTTGGATGAATCCATGATAAAGAGTATTGTTTCACTTTGTCATATGTATCATTTAATGATAAATTTTATAATTTATATGATGCGAATGAGATTGGGTTTAATGAATGTTATGGAGAGATAATATGGAAGAAAAATGGACATCACTATGTATTCCATTGATATTAGAATCATTCCATTCATAGTTATGTGAATGAATATTAGGAAAATAGGATCATTCATAGTGTATGTAAGTTTTGGGATGAAAATATCTATGATAAAATACCTTAAGTAGATCTAGAATGTATATACATTTGGGTATCTAATATCTTTTTGATGAAATCATGGGAAGGGAACCATCTTTCAGTGGTTATGATACCTTCATTTATATCACATTCCACATTTCAGTCCACACAACATTGGTAAAACTATGTAGTCTAATTTCATATGGGATAAAAAATATATCATTTATTTCAATGCATTGATAGGACTAGCTACCCTAATATGGGTCCCAAAAAATAAAGATAAACTAAATTATTTTTCTAGATCAGTGGAACAATTGATCGTCAGAAATGATTTTTTCTAGGGACTGATAATGGTAACTAAATTTTTTGTGTCTTATTCTTTTTATAAATAACACTTTTCAATAGATTTTTATGCGGAATACATAGTGTTAGTGGATAATTATTCTTCTCAAGTAACCATTCTAGATATTTTTTATCTTGACATGTTATATTGCATTCCATTTCAAATGTTATCAGTACTTCCTCGAACACAGAATTTTCATGTTCAGTAATAAGATAATCAACTTTGTCAGAGGGATCCATTTATGGGTTTTTATAATATAGAGAGTTGTGTTTCATTAAATTTTCTAGTTTAAGTCTTTCAAAATAGATCATTATTGAATTATAATGTATAATATCATGGGCCATATATTTTTTATTTTAAGGATTTTTAACTTGGAACAACTACTTACATTCTCAAAAATTCATTTGCTATATTTTAGGGTCTTCTATATAAAAACATTAATTTCTTTAGATTAAGGGATTTTAAATCAGAACATATACTATATATTTTATATGTTGTTGTATCTCATACTATCTTCTACCAGTAGTGATATATGTGTGTTCATGATGGATTCTAGAAACATATATCGTGGGAAAGAATTCAAGAGAATTTGTTACCCTGAAGATTTACGATGCCCCACATTCTTAATTGGTATTCTAGATAATGAATTATCATTATTGGTTTTGACACTATATGTTATTACTAAAATCAGGAATGAAAAATGGTTATGTCCTATTTTTAAATCCTTCACCCACTCAATAAATGGTGATGGTGGGTGTTAAAATAATATGTAAGCCGATTACATATGGATAGTTGGAATATGTGTTTTTTATATTAAATGTCTCAAATATTAAAACTGTAAATATGGAATGGTAAAGCATGGTGATCATGATCAAAATAACCCTAATATATTGTGTACCTATAAAGTGTTATTGGGGATCTTGAGGATTAGTGGTCCTTTCCTACATGGAGTACATACTTCAAGTTTATGGGTCAAGGTCCTTATGTATGACACAAAAGGGATTATTTGTATGGTCATGTAGATAGAACCATTTTTATTTCCATTTTTCTTGGGTGATTTGTGATTATTTAAACATTTGAATGACAATGTTCTATATCGTGAAAATTGTTATCAAATACATGTTCTATCATCATAGGGATGGTTGTTTTATAATTAGATTCATGGGACAAATGCTAGATGGTACGATGTCTTGTGGTGTGGTTCATCAAAAGTCTTGAGAATGGAATGTCATGTTCCTTACTTGATAAAAGGTATAATAAATAGTAACACAAGGTCGAGGAGGTCCCATCCAGTTGAAATGTATTGTTATGGGAAGTATAAATCATTTTGTGTGAATATTTGAGTTAACAAGTTGCAGAAAATGGATGGTACTTGTAAACCATTAATAATTTTGGAAAACCATATTCCACAGTGTCACATTAATAATCCCAATATTTAAAGTGTCCTATGATATTGAACTACATTTTAGTTGGGGATTTTATCTTCAAAAGTTTTTAATTTCACCAGTGAATTATTGTTGGTTCCTTTTGGATTATACGTTACCTATTAACATTTTCCATTAATATATAATTGGATAATAGGAGCCCAAGTTCCATGATGATTGAATGGAAGGATATCGAAAATATATATTTTTGTTATATGAAGATAATTATGTAATGAATGTGTTGTATATAAAGTGTTATATTCTATAAGGGTTTGAGCTCCCTAAAATATATCCACTTCATAATGATGAAATTATTATAATGAAGAAAATTGGCTAATAATTAAACTATTTATCATGGACCAGGGGGTGTAGAGTTCATGAGATTGATCTTACATAATCTACATGGTGGACCTTATGAGAATTATTGGTTTTTTTACTCAATACAAATTTCCTCATTTCATGATTTATAGCTATTAGTGAGTGAAATCATGAAAATTTCATAGGTACCCCATTATGGGGGTTAGTCCAAAAATTTTGTATACCTATTTCAATAAATGTTTATGGTCATGAAGTAAGGAAAGTCAAAGGATAATGGTTTATATCAAACATTTAAAAAAATTTGAATTGTTTTTACGATCTTGATTCATGTATACCAGATTTTACGGATTTTTTACATAACTTCCTAAATAGGATTCCAAAGTGGATTAGTACGCCAATATCCTTGGAGAAGAATATGAGAGTGTTTTCATTCATATAACAAGGATATCAAGTCTTTATGAATTATATTATACAACAATGATGATAATGATCATGAATCACTCTATGGAGTTGAGATACATATTGATGATTTTTGGGATCTCAATGATTAAAAGTATCTTACTGTAGGAAAAAAGATTCCAGTAGTTGATGTGTACATGTCCCTTATGTAGATCAACCTATGACATAGTCAAATAAAGATATCAATTTTTATTTATATGTGTCATTAATGTATGGGTAAACCTAATATTCTCGAGAATTGAAGTTTGATCTCTTTATTGAGGTGCATAAAGTTAATTAGAAGAACCCTATATGCAAGTTTACCGAGATGAGGATCCTGTTGTACTTTGTTAAGGATAAAAAATATGTTTTTCTATTGATAATTTAAGATCATTTAGTGGGTATATATTTACTATATAGTGTAACATCATGAAATAACATTGTATTCATTTTAGTTTAGCATCACTGAGTCTAGACATAAAAACCAATGTGAAATAGAAAATGATTTCCTTGGGAAAACATTACACTATTCAAGGGAATTTAATTGAGAGAAACACATTATATCCATCCAATGGATTAATTATGGGTATAACAATACTAAGTCCATTTTTTATACTAATATAATGAAAAAGAAAGCTAAAATATAACACACTTACCCCATAATCCTTGTTACAAATCATTATTTTCTTACACTATAAAAATTATAAAGAATCAAATAATGAAGGACTAATCAGATTAGTAGTATTGGAAACCCATATTACCTAAATTATACCTCTAATACATTGATAAATAAAAAATATAAATAGGATACATTATCTAATGAAATAAACTACATCCTTGAACTCTTATTGAATGACTTTATGTTCATAACCTCTTGAATAGAATCATAAAAAGGGAGTGCTAAAATATTCAGAATGGTTATGTAAAGAGGAATAATAATGGATCAATATGATTAAATAAACATGAAAAGGTAAATAAAAGATAACAAATTCCATTAAAAAATTTATATAGGAAAAATATATATGTAATTTTATGGAATTGAAATAGAATCAATTTAATCAATAACCTGATAATAGAATGCATCTACATACATGTCAATGAAAAATCAATTGGATAATTAATAATTTAATTAAAATGATGGAAAATATTAATTATTGTCAGACATGTGTGAGGAATAAGAAATAATATACCATAAAGACCATTCACAAGATGGATAAAACAAGATATATAAATCATTTTAATTTTTCATACTTATTAATCTCTTGAAAAACTCTTGATACATTGAGGGTCTATGTAATGTCTGGTCCCTAAGAATCATTGGAAGTAAAAGGTAATGTTCATATTGAATAAGCAGCGTAAATAACATGGCTTATGAAATGACTATCCAAATTATTATTATATATTTATCAATTATTTATTAGTGGGGCATAAATTACAATAAGTATGTAAGGAAATTAATAATTGAATTGCCCCCAAAAAATAACATTCTTGTGTGAAGAAATATTTAATCATTCTGAAGTTTACATCCCACTTTGAAACTGTTGAATTAAAATACCCATGAATTGAAAACATTATGTAAACATATAATATCATAAATAGAATATAATTCATTATACAACATCTCAAATGGACTGATATATGCCAAATAAAACAATATTGATTCAAAACCATAATTTTTTTCAATGAAATGAAAATGAAACAGAACCCTTATATTATTCTTAATTTTTGCTATCTAGTAATTATCCACATTTATTTTTTTAAAAAATATGTTACAAATTTATATAACATTTATAATACAGTTCACTATATCATATATTAACTTTTTATAAAACCTTATTAATATGTTTTCAATAACCATTCTATAATTTAACTGTATCCAGTTTTAATGCCTAATTTTCTCGAGTAAGTGTGGACTTGTTATTTGTTGTTACTATTAATTATATAATTATTTATTCATATCTAAAATATTAACCATAACATAATTATTAGATACCTTCAGAATACACGTATTTATAATAGTCTATAATGTTTGGAGATAAGAATGAAAATTCACTATTTATTAAGACAGTCGGTCGTATGTACTCATGAACTTTACATTCATTTATTTTTTATATTAAAACACTTAAAATATTATATATATATATATATATATATATATTATAATTATAGTATCAAATATATGAAATATATTTTTCATTTTTTTTAAAAATCCTTAATATGTTCCTTGTATAGCGTGAATGAATCACAATACATTGAGTAGAAGGTAGTCCACACGTCCAAAAATGATGTTATCATATTTAAAAAAAATGTGAAGTGTAATGGAATGTGTTATAAAAAAATTATCAAAGAATAAATTTATTATAAATAAATAATAAATAATATACATACCATATTTAATTATTATGTCTATCATGATATCCAACATGAGAGGTAAAAAAAGAAAAAAATTGTTGTGTTAGGCCGTATTTCTCTATGCAGAAGAGTGATATTTTAATTCCATGTTAGTCGGATTGGTGAGTAAGTATATTCCAAAAACATAACACTAAAACATCATAACATACTCAGGGTACTATATATGTAACAATATATTTATTACTAATAATTTATGGTGATGGGGAATAGAAATTAAACTAAAGATATTGAGGGATAATGTCCCCTCTTCTATTGGTAACTCTTGTTTTCATCTAAGGACATCCTTGGATAGATTTATTCCCTTGAGGAGGCTTCTATTATTAAGGGAAGTATTTTGAGGAGATTTATAGTAAGATTTTGGTTGATCAAAATAATACTCATAGGTGTGAGTAAGAGGGAGGAGAGGAGTCTTTTTATAGTAGAGGAGGAGTGGCACTCTTGTATATTTTAGAAATAGGAATTAAACCCAAGTATTTAACATTAAATGTGCCTAAAATAATTGTAAAAATTTGTTAAAATGGATTATGGGGAAGAAGTATGGCTAGTAAATTGATTTTGGTCACGTTTGTATGATATTTGTGACCCAATATATATGTTTTAGTTCATTGCTAATACAAATTTTCTCTTAAATGTTTTAATTAATTAAGATCAGATTCGCTAATTATTTTGTTCAAAAACTATGTTTAATATATTAATCATTATAAATTATTCTAATTAAAAATATTAATTACATTTTTTAAAATTAAATTCATAGAAATTATATAAATTAATTTAAATTTAACACCACAGATGGGATGAAAATTCACGTTTTTAATGTAAAATAATTGAAATGTTTTCTATGGTTTATATTAAACATCAATGTTAAATTCATTAAAATGGACTAATTTTAATTAATCTATATATAATTAATTTGATGAAACATTATATTATAATAAAAATATAACTTAACCCCATAAGTAAATTAATATAGGATGTTGTTTTTCTACTAAAATGTTAATATTTTCACTATTTATTAATGAAATGAAACTTCACATAAAAAATACCTTATTTTCACCCTAATATTATAATTTAGTTCCTATTTAAAATTTGATTTTTTTCGTAAAATATAATATATAAAATTTTAAGACCTATATTTATAAAAGGTTCTCTATTAAAAGGTTGTAAAATTAAAATTATAAAAATATTGTATTTTATTTGAAAAAATGGATTTGTTTACATATTATGGATGAAAAATATATTTCATTATTTTATAAATATTTGGTTCGAAATATAATATATAAAATTTCTTCATAAAACCTCCTAATGTGTTATAATTATATTAACTATGAAAAAAATGATTAAATTGTGTTTTTTTTATTTTGGGTTTTGCATGTTTTTAAAAACCTATAAAAAATAACATTTATTTTAAAGGGAAAATATGGTATATTATTTGGGTGAAAATTTATTCCCTCAAAGAAAACACATACTTGAAATTTCATGTTTATTACGTTCACAAATACTTGGGTAGTTCTCATTCTTATAATCCTATGGTTCCCATGTTGCTTAATCTATTTTGTGAATTGTCATGTGTACCTTTAAAAGATGAGTCGTCTAATTCATCAACACTTTCTCTCTAAATTCACGATTTAGGATGGGTTGTTCAGAATATTAATGGTCAGGTTCTAACTCTATCTCATTATAGATGAGGAAATGAGTTAATTTAACACTTACATATTTAGCATATATATATATATATGTATATGTATATGTATGTATATATATAACTTGTACCATTGAGTCATTTAGAAGAATTTCTATAAGATAATAAACAACTCCATCTATTTCATGAATTAAAAAGGGTATGATATTCCTAATAATTTGTTACACATTATTACTGAACCTGATAATTCCTCCCATGGAGAATCAATCAAGAAAATATGATCTCGAAATTGGATCTCTATATTTTTCCTCTGATTTTCAGTATTACTAGTTATTCTATGTTGATATGATTTAAAATGAACTTTAATATCCTTTTCCTCAATAATTTTATTTTCATCATGTTCTAGGCATATGATTTTTTTTCACCAACTTTATCCCAAAAAAATGGAAGACCACATTTCATTCAATATAATGGTTCTTATTGATACATTTCAGTTCATGAGTGGAAACAATTATCAATATAATTCTCTACCGAATATAATTAAAAATCCCACATACTTTCAAGGTCAACTGAGCATGATATCCACTGTATTCCATTGATTAAATTTTTATTCAAATTATCTATCTCTATCGATATGGTAGGTACTTCTCAAAGGAAGATCAACTTAAATTTTCTTTAATTGAAATATCAAGAATACTTATGAAATAATGGGATCTCGAAAAATAATTATACAATAGGTGTGTACCATAATGTCTTAAAATTTAATTAATATAGAGCCATGTAATATTATTAGTAGGCAATTTATTACTTATGGAATTAAAAGGAGAAAAATATATTATGGTATTAACTAAAACACAAATTGTGTAATTCCATCTATGAGTCTATAGTAGTACTGCGAACTAATATATAGTAATTTCATCACATATCCACACAAGAATAATAATAGGTCCCAACAATACTACAATATGCTCCATAAAAACCATTACTTGTTGGGAAACCATACATTTGGACACATAAATAGTAATTTTATTGTTCATGTAATCCCACAATAAATGTACCTTAAAGTCCCTATACATCTTTTTTCTACTAGGGTGTATAATGAAATATGATCTATGGGAATCCTCCAACAATTCTATTTTTTTCTCTGGTATATATGGAACATATATCCCCCTTCCAAATTTTATAACACCATATTGACAAACATTGACTTCTAATATTCAAATATTTAGAGATTTGATATTCTCTTAAAAAATATCATCATCATATGGAGAATTGTTTTACCTATATAATAAAAATATATTATAAATCATTTGAAAAATTATTGAAGTCTCCCCATCATTATAAATTTAAATGTCCATCATTAGTAGATCCATGAATATAGGATCCTTACAATTTCTCATTTTGGTTATAATTCCATGATCCATTCTACTCAAATCATTTTATACATTATTCACTTTGTCAATGTGTTAGTTTATTGAGAAATCATAATATTTCAATTTCATGAGTCATGTAATTTGTCTTGAATTGAAGCCTTTCTATGTGATGATTTAGTTCAAGTACTTATGATTCATTTTTATGTCACATCATTAACCATAAATATAATGTCTTGATGTTTTCAAAGTAGTGAATAAAGATTCTAAATCAACAACATGGGATGGATCGTTCTTTTTGTGGGTCTTCAATTTACCTAATTCATACTTAATAAATTTATGAGATTCCATTTGGACAAAACAAATTCCATTATTTGATGTGTTATTATATATGAAAAACCCATCACTCCAAAATGGTAGAGTCAAAATTGGAACATTGAATAATCTTCTCATTAGTCCATAAAATCATTCCTCACATGCATTCATATAGATAAACATAAACACATTATGTGTATCCTTATAAATGGGTTATCTATCAATGAAATATTATAAATAAATTTTCTATAGTATCCTTCCAAAAAAATGTAATTACATAACTAAGTTATGTTTTTGTAATCGGCCATTCATTGGCCAGCTTTGTATTTGAAAGAACAACTGATTTCAATCCTTGGAGACAATATGGCCATGAAAAAAACATTTCAAGCTATAAAGTAGAAATAATAAATTCCCCTCAATAATCTTACCTTTTATGGGTTTTAATAATGATTTGAAAATGATTCATGTGGTCCTAATAGATTTTATAATACACCAAAATATCATCAATGATTACCATAAAATAATCACATAGATATTCATTGAATAATCGATTCATTATATCTATAAAAACATATGATGCAATAGTCGATAAAATATAATTAATGTAATCTCAAAATGTCTATACCTCATATGAAATGTTGTCATCAAAATGTATTCCTTTTTAACTCTTAATTAGTGATACCTAGAACAGTAATCAATATTTTAGAATGTGGGGCTCTGTGATATTGATTAAACAGGCCGTAAATTCATGGTAGAGAATAAGTTTTTGCTATTAAAGCATTTATTTCTTATAATGAACCCAAAAATTCATGAATCAGCTTTCTTCATAATAAATAGGCCTAGTTCTCCTAGTGAAACACTAGGTAGAATGAATACCTTATTATCCATATCATCTAGTTTCCACTTTAACTAAACCAATCCCTCTATTTAAATTATACAATGATTCATTGATAGTAACATTGTATTGGGGATTAAATCAATGGAAAATTAAACTTTTTTATCTAGAATATTTCCATGTAAATCCTCAAGAGATACATAAATATATTATTGTACAATAGGGACATATTCAATTTGGAGACTGACATCTTCTTCACTATGTGTTTTTTCTATTCTTCCCCATGAATTTCATCTAGTAGAGATTCTAAAGGGGGATCAAAATAAGGATCATTTGATGAATCTACTTCTTAAAAGATGATGGATTATACATCTTCCACAAAAATTAGGATTTCCTTTCCCTTGTAATAAATATTTGCATCATATTTTGAGATCCATTCTATAAATAAGATTATATAAAATTAAAACATAGATATGATTCTATATTAAGTAAATAAAACTTGTTTATGTGACATAATGGTGAATTTCTAAGACATCATTATTGGAATGATACTTCCCATATTAGTTCTAATATAAACCAACTTTTTAAATTAAAATGTCAATGTATAACTTTCTAGGAAAACTGGGTAGATATAAAAGAGTTCCAAGATCTAGAATTAAATAATGCATCATCTATATTTGAATATAGTAATAATTTATCGGCAACCATGTCATCAGGAACTTTTACCTATACTTTAGTGATCACATAATCTAGGTCGTCTCCCCTCGGCCTCATCTATGGTGGATTCCATTGAGGCATGAAGAAATCATTTTCTTAATGAAAATTATCCTTAAAATTATTGCAATATAAATAATTGATGTAATTTTTCCACATTAATTTAGTAACGTAGGCACCGCTATCACACATTAATATCAAAATACATGTCCCATTAATCATTTATCTGGGTGATTTTCCCTCAGTTTCAAAAAGATGAAAATCACTCAACATATTATTTTTTTTAACATATTCCAATTTTCATGTTTCCCAAACAGAATCATCATTTATTGGATTTATCTAAATATATTTATTCATGAAAATTAATTCTATATCTTAGTGGAAAAAACATATCATCATTCGATGAAAAATAATGGCAGACTAGTGTCCTTTGGAGACATGGCATTAGCACTTAATAAACAATGATCAATCCTGTAATCTTTGTTTCATATATAGACTATAGAAAACATAGATAATTTTGTAATGGTACCTTCAAAATAAATAATGAAATTTTATTATTTTTATTAAATCTAAGAAAATTTATCTTCATCACAGTTTTTTATCATGAGGGAAGTATTTATTATAGAATATCTTCTTATGAAATCTCTGTTACATGAGTTATATTTTTTATTCTCCCATGTAATTTTGTTCAAGTACAACCATTTATCGTTTTCTCCTTTTTATAACTATACATAATGTGTAATATTTTCAACATCATTGATTCTTAATAACACAAATACATTCTCTAGAGACTTAATCCATTTCCCAGAAATAAGTGAATTTGTTCTCCCACTAAACGATGGGGTTTTTTTCAACATAATGTAATCTTTCATAGGATATTATTAATATCGAATATGATTATCCATTCATGAAAGGATATTTTTTATAACCTATTTAATTTTTCCCAATATTTCAATAATTTTATCCATTCTAATACCAGTAATATTGGTTACATCAAAAAATCAGTCCCTTCATTTCCCATGAGTATTGATAGCATTATCCATTACATGTGAAATATTTATTCAATTTAATATATATGATTGGATAATAAAATGATAAAGTATAATTCCCAAAAAATTTAGCACAAAATAGAAATTTAGGAATCAAATATCTTAGAATCATAATGTCTTATTTCATTATGGACAACAACACATTAAAATCCTTTATAATGGTTTGTAAAGAAAATTATAATTTCCTTATGATTTTCCACCAGGAGTATAAAAAGAGGTGTGTAGTAAGGTCGGTTGTCATGTATCATGTAATTCCATGTCAAACCTAATACACCTTGTAATGGTTTTTACTCCTAGGAAAATTTGTGTGAGAACCACATCCACTTTTAGTATCCATTATGAGTTTTATTTTTTAGATTACACACAAAAACCTCTACCATATCAAAATTATAGTATTCAATTATATACTTATCACAAGATTCTATCTTAGGGGTATGTTCTATAATCTATGTTTTCTTAATGTAGATTCCAATGCTTCTACTAGACATCTTGGGATTCCAAGTGTAATGCCCAGAACACATAATCCTAGTGCCGATGAATTATTGGATTTCATTGGAATGATTACCATAAATATAATCTTTAAGGACCAATCAATTTAGAATTCATCGATATAAAAATTACTTACATGATACACATAATATATTGTAAAATAGAAAATAAAAACATGATAATTAATAAAATGAAATAAAATTCCACCTTGAATACTTATTCAATGAATTTTTCATCATAACTGTAGGGACCCGATATTGACATAGACATTACATTAATATTGTGTAATACTTAATACATAACAAAAACAAATGCCCATAGACCGTAGTAGTTTACTTTCTTTGGAAACTCGGAACATAATCTTCTAATCATGGTGAAAGATCTTCAACATCACTAATAAATATCATCCACTTTTTTTTTTCTTACCTAAAAACATTATTTATATCCTGTGGAAATGAAAACATAAAAAGGGTGAGCTAAAATACTCATTAAGGTTAAACATGGAGAACATAAAAACAATACATAAAAATTTGAACGTAAAAACAAGAACATAAAACATCAAAATCACGAGAAATGAAATAAATATTAGTAGTACAGAAGGCATAAATTACAAAGGAACATTAATCAGGATAAATAGAATGGTAATAAAACATGTAATTGTGGAAAACCATCAATCAAATTTTATGATTTCCATTGTAGCCAAGGCATTGTTTCCAAGACCATCATTTTGGACAAAGTCCATTACTGAACCGGGTTTACATTCTGTTCTATACCGATATTACTGAATCAGAATCACTTGCCATTCTAGCCATTTCAATGTCATGAGATATAAATATTTAACCAATGAATTGGAGAGAGATATAGGTCCCACCCATCTCATAATGAAATCATTCTTACTTATGCCACAAAAATAAACATTAATTATTCATCATAACCCAAGGAATAAAATGGGTTTTATAAAAAATCATCCCATCATAACATAATCCACATAAAAAAAAGCATTTCATTTTATCATAAGAAGGAATCAAACCATGTAAAGCATATATACATTATACATGAAACATAATCATATGAAATAATTTCATCTTATGTAGAAAATAGTTTTGACAAAACACATTAAATGAATTCTTGATGAAAATATCATTTCTTCTTAAAAATCATTTTCTCTTCTCAAAATGATATACAATTTTAAAAGAGGTGAATTTTTTGTTGAAAATAATAAATAAATATTTCATTGGACGATTCATGGAAATAAGGAATTTTTAAACCGTAAAAAATTCCTTCATGCTGTATAAGTTAAAAAAACATTTTCCTCGTACTTTTACTAGAAAAGTCAAAAAGTTCCTCGTATGGTAAACAAAATAAGGATTCCTTCCATAACCCAATTTAAAAGTCAAATAGGGGTAAAATTGACTTTAAACATACATGGAATCATATTAAACACTTTATTAAAATCATTTTTGTGGACATAGATGAAATATACAACCTCAGTAAATACTTACGTATAAGCAATCTTAGATAAAAATGATATTGAAAAATTATCCCATACCTTATGTCCAATTTCTTCTATATGTGTCTGAGAATCCTGTATAATGGGTTTCAACATATTATTAATTTGTAACATAACCATAATAAAATTTATGATATCATATATGATTCACATTCAACTTTATATTACCCGTTCATTTGTCAATTCCATGTTAAAGTAGCGTTTTGGGTAAAATAGTTTGATTTATCATACGTGTTTCGACTTGTTGTTATTGATATTATTACATATATCCTGAATTAATTAATTCAATAATGTAAAACATGATTTCTATATAATATATATTCATCATATAAATATATATGATAGATCGATAAATGGAATGAAATTATCCATTCATGGGGACGATAGGTTGTACGTACGCATGAAAGCTATTTTCATTTCCTTATTGAATTGAATGGAATTAAGTAATTGAAACATATATGTACATAAATCCAGTATCATTATTATGTAATATATTTCATGATTATTTATTATATATACTTTATAAGCATACGTGAATGGTAAATCCTGGAAAATTAATCTCATCGCGTTCGTGGAGACGGTAGTCCATACGTACGCACGAGCGACAATATCATTATTTTGATTTTAGAATAGTATATAATTGAATGGTATATCATATATAAGGAATCATCATAATGTTTTATTTATTATTTATATCATTTATACTCATCATTATACCCATCCAAATGAAGATATGTTTGAATAAAAAACTACCCCACGACGGGGAGACGGTAAGCCGTACGTACACATGTGTGGTGACTTTTTCATCCATAGGATGAATAAAATAACAAATATGGTTGTAAGATTTTTATAAAAACATCACAGTATATAGAATATATGTTATTTATTATTTTTTTAATGGAAATAACAACTAAGGAGGATGTGGAATATGAAATGAACTTGAAATAGGTGGTGAGATATTTACCTCTTCTTTGGGTCCGTTCTTTTGATTTGATAAAAATGGCACCATAGGTTGGCTTTATGACTAATGTAAGGCCACTAGGATGAAGGTAGGATAGATTAGAAGGTATCTGGTCAGGTTTTGGCCAGGAAAAATGGCTTTGGAGGTGTGAATTAGTGAGAAGGGAGAGTGTCGTTTTATAAGAGAGGTGAGGGGAACCTCAGGAAAAACATAAAATATTATTTTATAATAAATTCAAATTAGGTTTATAATGGCTCCAAAGTCTCTTATTTAGATAATAGGGTGAGTATGGGTTTAAATCCTTTCAACCAATATGTTTTAGACAAGTTTAGGTTACCATATTAACCTTATCGTTTAGATTTAACTCTAAGTTAAATAATTTATCTTTTACCGTGTCTCCTTGTATTCTTACACTATATAATTAATAAACTTACTATAAACTGCCAATCAAACACTAATTGGTTCATTAATGTCATATATATTATTATATAAGTCTTTTATATGATCCTTATATTTATAAAACCATTATATCAAATAATAATATAATATTTATTTTAAAAATGATTTTATGTCAATTTTGACACTCTTTGGAATTTTGTTTCTTCTATATTCATATCAGCATTATTATTTCGAAAAAAATTAATAAACCAACACTAATATGTTATAGTAACCTATAAAATTAGTTTAATTCATAAAAAGTCTCAAATTACATTTATTTGGTTATTTATAATATCAATTATGATAATATTTCATTAATAACGTAATTAATGCATCATCATTGTGTCATAAATAAATTATATTATTTGATGTCTAAAAAATATAAATAAAATACCATTATGTAGGAAATTGTTTTTTTCTTCCTAATGAATATTTATAGTCGAATTTATCTTATGTATAACCCTATACTAAAAATAATTTAGTTATTAAAAGTTGATTATAACCATTTTTACTCTTCTTTAAATAAAATAATAATAAATATCCAAATTTAATCCAGGTAGACCTAAAGGGTAATATTTTATTCCTAAGGTTGTATTTTTGTCGAATTACACTTATCCAATATAATTAGGACATGTGTTATGGTAATAATAATATCATTTTTACACTTAATTACCCTATTTAATTTTAATCGTGATAAATAAAAGTTAAAAGTTACTATTCACCAAAGATTATTTTTATTTTATTGAACCACATTTTTCTCCTTGATATTTACCGTCTCTTTTGGATTTTCAAAATTAAACTCATATAAGCGGTAAAATTATGTTTCATTAAAATTTTCAAATTCTTCTAGTAGGTGGGTAAAAGACGGTAAAAAGTACAATAAAAATCCTATATATATAAAATTATTAAAAAATGACTCCAATAAATAACATTGAACTTATTTAGGTATTATGTACCAATTTAAACCTAAAATAAATTTAAATAAAAAAATTATTATTTAATTAAAAATTCAGTTTTAACCAATAACTCATTGTTTTCACTATTCATCAAAAATTTAATGTTTTCAGAAAAATAACAAAAATTCACTATAAGAAAATTTGGATATTCTAAATCCAAAAATGAAGTCCATTTTGAAAGATAAAAATTTTTAAAAGTGGGTATTACTATTCATAATGGCTAGTTTATATAAGATTTCAATAACATATCGTGGTTTAGTGAAACTCGGTATTGGGTACAACGCAAGCTATCGAGGAAGGTCGCTCTTGCGTGTAATGAAAGGAAAGGCAAGGTTGAATGTTGGGAAAGCTTCCTTTGGTGTTGCGTATAACATACTCAAAATATAGTTCAGTTATACGTTGATCAAAATCAATACTTGGTGTTGTGTAAAATGAATTTCATTTGAAATTACTTGAAATTGTGAGCATCACAAGACAAGAAGAGTGTTGCATATACAAAAAGATATTATGGTGATGCGTATATCACAAGCTAATCTTGGTGAAGCTTACAACAAAAGACATCAAAAAATTAAAAAGAAAAATTCTCATAAACTCCCAAGGCATTACATTCTACCCCCCTTAAAATGAATTTCGCCCTCAAAATTCGTCGATGTTATAAACGGTTTTCTACTTGAAAGATTCTCTCATTAAAATCCACATCGTAAAAAGGAATACTATAACATCATTTTAAAAAGGAACATTAGAAACATAATGGTTACAAAAAGTAACTCATCATCGGGTTTCCACATAGGAGAATATATGTGAAAATATATATATGGAAGAAAAATCTCACCATCATGTTTGGATGAAGAGTTGTAGAGAACATGGCTATGAAAAATACAACAATCAAAAAGCCATAAAATTGTGATGATCTAAGGTACCATCTGATTCATCAGATATGAGGGCACTATGAGAACATTTTTGGTTTTCAAGATAATTTCCCTAATATTGAAGATTATTTTAATTAAAAGAAATACTTACTTGATTTTCATACAGTCTCACTGTTGTTTGTGCTTTAAAAAATTTACACTTCATCTCGTAAATAAATGAAGTTGAATTTGTCTTTCGTAAAGTGTTAGCGGATTATGCGATATAATAATAGGTTATTCCCTCTATCTCAAACATAAGGTTATCAAATGTTAAATACACAGGTCCATATTATTGTGAGATTAATCTTATATGGTTCTAAAAATGGACTTATACTTCATCTATCATATCTCTTAGTAAAATAAAACTAGTTTCTACAAACCAGGGACATCTTTTATGCCAGTGGAAGGTGATAAAGTCATGTCACCCTTTGGTTGTGGGTTCGATTCCCGCAACCTTGTCTGACGCGATTGCTTGTCGCCCATCCTACACGTTGTCCCTTTTTCTAAAACTACACTATTATAACATTCCTGCAATAATATCGAAAAAATTTCTATCCATAAACAATACTATCTTATGTATATCTTAATTCATTCCAATTTTTAGGCTTATCCAAAATACATTGGTCCATGCTCATAGTATAATGAAAATGATTACTAGAAAGGTCACCTACCAAGCATGTGAATACCATAATTTATCTCACATATATCATAAGATATATCTTGTTTGTCACATTCCAAATATGTGAAAAACATAATCTTGTATTCTCTTGAAAAATGAATACCCATTGTACATTAGTGAAAACATGATTTCTTCCAAAAGTTAACTCTTTCCACATACCAAAATCTCAAAATTTCTATATACTCATACCATGATATAACTTTTTCCTCATATCAGTCATGAGCTCATTAATACTATCAGTCATTTAATTTTATCCTTATCCTTTAATTCTGAACGTAACATCTGCTTTCCAAAAATATTTCAATAACTTTTCACGGTTTTTCGTAACATACAATTATTGAAAACAAATACATAGAAATTCCAAAATTCCATGATACTATAAATGAGATTCCATGATACTATTTTGAAATACTATTGCATAAACATTTAATCATTCCAAAACATCATTGTCATACTCAACACCAAAAATAGTGATCTCATGTGACTTCCCTTTATCCTTTGACTTATGGGTTTTCTCATGTTGATCATCATTCAACTTTGGATTAGGGAATTGATTAGAAAAATGACCCATTTCCTTGCAGTTGAAGCATTAAAGTGTTGGTGGAGCATTCTTTGTAGTCTTTTCTCTTTTCATGTCATTAGAAACTGTTTTCCAATTACTTCAGCACTCAGCTGCTCGATGAACTTCTTTTCCACACTTGAAACATTTTCTAGTACCATTTAGACAATCTCCACCATGATTCTTTCCAAACATTGAGCATAATGAAACATTCATATTCTTTTCACAATTGTTCTAAGATTTTTTCTTGAACTCCATCTTTTGTTTTTTTTCAAAACCATGAGATGGATATGTATCAAAAACTTCCAGTTCTACCGTGATTGCACAACACACAATTTCTTCATAGCTACTGAAGTCTCTTATAGCTAATTTCCTTCGAAGACTTGGTTTTAAGCCATTGAAGAATCGATCAAATTTACTTTCCTGTTGGATGATAAAGGCAGATTCATACCTTGGATGCCTTGTAATATTTTCCTCATATATACCAATAGATTCATCATCCTTTTTCTTAAGCTCAAGGAACTCCGTTTCCATATTTATTCGAAGAATACGAGGGAAGTACTTATTGAAAAATAAGTTCTTGAACTCATCCCATTCCATGAATTCCATTTCATATTAGGGCCTCGTATTCTTAATTAGAGTCCACCATTGGTCTATTTAACCTTCTAAAAGGTAAATATCCAGATTGAATTTTTCATGTTCCGAACTACTAATTATGGAAAATATCTATTCAATGGTACTGATCCATTGTTCAGAAACAAGTGGATCAGAATACCCACTGAAAGAAGGTGGATGTTACCTCATGAAGGAATCAAAATAATATTTCTACCTTCTCTACTCATTTGGATGTCCAGAATGATTCATAGCTTGTGTAAGTATAGCAATAATATTTTTCACTCCATCTCCCATAACATTGGTTTGTTCAGGAGGAAAATAATTGCATTTTCCATTACATTGATCAACATTGTTCCATCTGGTTCCAACCATCATCTAAAACCCAAAAAGAATAGTGTGATAGGAAAAAATCGTGATGGTAAAATATCATAATCAAGGTGGAGTACCTTCAATATATAACATCTTAAGTATAATTCTAAGAACCTTACCATAATTCTAGGACTATAACCTATACTAATACTTAACCTTAGAGATATTCGTAGACATACCTTAGAAATAACTCTTGGGATTTCACTAAATTTTTGCATCTTATTCTTCCAAGGTTAACTAAACCATCACTCTAATACCAACTGTAGGGACCCAAACATGACATTGACATCACATTACTCATGAGGAATACTTAATACATAACAAAAAAAGACGCCCAAAGACCGTAGTAGTTTATTGTCCTTGGAAAATAAGAACATAATCTTATAATCTTAGTGAAAGATCTTCAACATCACCCATAAATATATCCCCCTTTTTTCTTTCCTAAAACCATTATTTATATCCTGTGGAAAATAAAACATAAAAATTGTGAGCTCAAATTCTCAGTAAGGGTAACCATGGAGAACATAAAAACAATCCACAAACATTTCAATGTAAAAACATGAACATAAAACATTAAAATCATGAGCAATGACATAAATCCTAGAAGTACATAAGGCACAGATCACAAAGGAGCATTAATCATGATGAAAAGAATGGGAATAAAACATGTAATTGTGGAACACCATTAATCACATTTTATTATTTCCCTAGTAGCCAAGGCATTGTTTCCAATACCATCATAGTGGACAAAGTCCATTAGTGAACCTAGTTTACAAGTCGTTCCAGCCATGTATTACTAAACCAGATTCACTTGTCGTTCCAGCCATTTCTATCTAATTAGATATAAATCATTACCCAATGAATTGGAAGGAGATATAGGTCCCACCCATCTCATAATGAAATCATTCTTACATGTTCCACTAAATAAACATAAATCATTCATCATAACCCAAAGAATAAAATGGGTTTCATAAACATCATCCCCTCATAACATAATCCATATAAAAAATGGATATCATTTCATAATAAGAAGAATAAAACCATGTAAATAATATAGACATTATACTTGAAACATAATCATACTAAATAATTTCATTTTATATGGAAAATAGTTTTGACAGAACACTTGAAATGAATTCTTGAGGAAAATATGCTTTCTTCTTCAAAATCATTTTATTCTCAAAATGATATACAATTTTAAAAAAGGTGATTTTTTTGAAAATAATAATGAAATGTTACAAAGGTGGATACATGGAAATAGGGCATTTTGAAACTGTAAAAAAGATGTTCATGCTGTATAAGTTAAAAAAACATTATCCTCATACTTTTATCGGAAAAGTCATAATGTTCTTCGTATAGTAAACAAAATAAAGATTCCACCCATAACACAATGTAAAAGTCAAAGTGGGGTAAACATGAATTTAAACATACATGGAATAATATTAAACACTTTATGAAAAAAAAATTATGGACATGGATGAAGAATATAACCCTAGTAAATAGTTACGTTTAACCAATCTAGTATTAAAATTGTATTGAGAAATTACCCCTTACCATAGGTACAATTTCTTCTATATGTGTCTGAGACTCTTGTATAGTGGGTTTTAAAATATTATTAACTTGTAACAAAACCATAATTATAATTATTATATCATATATTATTGACTTACAACATTATATTACCGGTTCATTTGTCAATTCCATGTTTAAGCAGCGTTTTGGGTAAATTGGTTTCATTTATCATACATGTTTCGACTTGTTCTTCTTGATATTAATACCTATATCCAGATTTACTTATTTCAATATTGTAAAACATGATGTATATAAAATAGATATTCATCATATAAATATATATGATAGATCGATAAATGGAATGAAATAGACCATTCATGGAGACGGTAGGTCGTACGTACGCATGAACGTTGCTTTCGCTACCTTATTGAATTTAATGGAATTAAGTGAATGAAACATATATCTACATAAACCCGTATCATTATTATTTAATATCATTCATTTTTATTTATTATATATACATTATAATGATACATTAATGGTTAATCCTTGAAAATGAATATCATAGTGTTCGTGTAGACGGTAGTCCGTACGTACGCACGAGCGACAATATCATTCTTTAGATATTAAAATTTTATATAATTGGATGGTATATCATATATACTGAATCCTCATATTGTAATATTAAATATTTATATAATTTATACTCATTATTATACCCATCCAAATGATGATATGTTTGAATAACAAACTACACCACGACATAGAGACAGTAAGCCGTACGTACGCACGTGTTGTGACATTTTCATTCATACGATAGATAAAATAACTAATATTGTTGTAAAATTTTTATAATAACATCACATTATATATAATATACTGTAGTTATTATTTTATAATGGAAACAATAAAGAATGTGGAAGTGGAAGAAGAAAGGAACTTGAAATAGGTGGTGAGATATTTACCTCTTCTTCAAATTATTCCTTTTGATTTGATCAAAAGGGCTCCTTAGGTTTGATTTATCACTAAAATAAGGCCCCTAGGATGAAGGGAGGACAGTTGAGAGGGTATTTGCGCAGGGTTTGGCTAAGAAAAATGTATTTGGAGGTGTGAATTAGAGACAAGGGGGTGCCCTTTTATAAGAGGGGTGAGGGGTACCTTAGGAAAAACTCTAAATATTATTTTATAATAAATTCTTATTTGGTTAATAATTTCCCCAATGAGTCTTATTTAGAATATAGGGTGGGTATGGTTTGAAATCCTCTCAACCAATAGGTTTTAGACAAGTTTAGGTTTCCATTTTAACATTATCATTTAGATTTAAATCTATGTTAAATAATTTAACATTTACAATGTCTTCTTGTATTCTTACACTATATAGTTGTTAAACTTACTAAAAATATTCAATAGAACACTAATTGGTTCATTAATGTCATATATATTATCATATCAGTCTTTTGGACGGACCATAGATATTTAAGACCATTATATTATTTGATAATATGATATTTGTTTTAAAAACCCTTTTTTGTTAATTTTGACACTCTTTGGTATTTTGTTTTTTATAAATTCATAACAGCATTATTATTTAGAAAAAATTTATCTAACGAATCCTAATATGGTATATTAACCTGGAAAATTAGTTTAATGCATAAAATATCTCAATTTATATTTATATAAATATTTATAGTATCACTTCTGTTAATATTTCATTAATAAGGTAATTACGACATCATCATTATGTCATAAATAAATAAATATATCTAATGTCTAAAAAATATAAAAAAATAACATTATGTATGAAATTGTTTTAAAATTATAAATAATATTTATAGTAAAATTTAGCTTATGTATAACCCTATATTAAAAAGGTTATAGTTTTTAAACTTTGAATTTAACTATTTTAACTCTTCTTTAAATAAAATAATAATAAATGTCCTAATCAAATACATGTGGACCTAAAGGGTAATATTTTATTCCTAAGGTTGTTTTTGGTCGAATGACACTTATCCAATAGAATTAAGACATGTGTTTGGATAATAATAATATCATTTTTATCCTTAATTACCCTATTTACTTTTTAAACGTGGTAAATAAAAGTTAAAAGTTACTATTCGTAAAAAATTATTCTTATCTTATTGAACCACATTTTAATACTTGAAATTAACCGTGTCTCTCATATTTTCAAAATTCATCTCACATAAGTAGTAAAATTATGTTTTATGTAAATTTCCAAATTCTCCTAGGAGGTGGGTAAAAGATGGTAAAATCTTCTATAAAAATTTTATATATCAAACATTATTATTAAATGAGTCCAATAAATTACATTGAAATTATATAAGTATTATGAATGAATTTTTTCCTTGAAAATTTTTAAATAAAATAAATTGGTCTATAAATAAAATGCTAGTTTTAACCAATAACTCAGTGTTTTCACTATTCATCAAAAATTGAATTTTTTCAGAAAAATACCATAAATTCACCCTAAGTTAATTTTGACATTCCGAATCCAAAAATGATGTCCATTTGGAATGATAAAATTTATAAAATTTCAAAAGGTGAGTATTAATATTCATTACTACTAGTTTATATTATATTTCAAAAACATATCGTTGTATAGTGAAACTCGGTACTGCGTACAATGCAAGCTATTGAGGAAGGTCTCTCTTGCATGTAATGCAAGGAAAGTCAGTGTTTTATATAGGGAATGTATCCTTTGGTGTTGCGTCTAACATTCTCAAAATATAGTTCAGAAATACATTGATAAAATCTATACATGGTGTTGTGTAAAAGGAATTTTATTCAAAAGAACTTGAAATTATGTGCATCACATGCCAAGAATAGTGGTGTGTATACTACAAGCTAATACAGTGTTGTGTATAGCAAAATCTAATATTCGTGAAGCGTATAACAAAATACATCAAATAATTTAAAAATAATAATTCTCATAAAATCTCGGGGCGTTACAATAACATAGTTAAAGGAAACATTATATGGGTGATTCAAGATTCTCATTAATAGAATAAAATGTAGAAAAAAATATATCAATGAGAATAAATCTACATGAAATGGTAAATATAAGATAACACATTAATTCAAATTACTAGATATGAAAAAAATCTATATATAATGATATGAAACTAAAACATAGTCTATTTAATCAATAAACTGAGAATAGAATGCTTCTTTATATATGTTTATGGAAAATATCATTAATATGTAACAACAATGGATATCCATAATTATTTGATATCTTGTCCAAGGAACATGAATACCTATTACATCAATAACATTCAAAAGAATTTTTAAACTATGGATAGAGACCTATTTAATCTGTCCACCTTATTTTCTCTTGAGAACCTATTGATGTATATAAGGGATATATAATGTCTAGGACATATCGATATTTTTCATTCCAAGTCATTCCTCCTATTGAATAATAAAAATGAAAAATTAAATATTATAAAATATCCATATTTAATGATGAATAATTAAATATTATTCCCCAGAGGATGAAAAATAACGAAAATGATTGTTAACATTGATTAATGGAAACATCCATGAAGAAAAAACATTTCAGAGGTAATTAATCGTTTAAAATTCCCAAGTGTATCATAAAAATTTGAAACATTTGAATATATTTATCATGATGTAAAAAAATTTGGTGTAATAAAATATCAAGAGAATGACAAAATTCAGGATACGACATTTAAAATTTTAGTATGTACTCCATTTAAAATAAACATGGTGCATATCTTTACTAAATTCCTTAATGATATTAAATTGAGATAGAATACCTTACCTTATTCATATATTATTTTATTGATTTTTATAATATATCATAGTGGTTTTAAATATGTTACTATGTTATATCAAAAAAATAATTATATTCTAAATATCCAATTATATCTTCATATAACGTTATATTACTCGTTTGTCAGCAACCATTCATTATTTTGATTATTTCGGGTGTTAATGGCCTACATTTCTCATGTAAGATTTGAATTTTAAATTATTGTACCTATAAAATATATCATGATTTTATAATCTATATAATTTAATATATTATTTTATTATAATATATTTTCATAATATATTTAATTATATTAATCAGTTGTTTTTGGAGATAAGAAAGGAAAATGCACTGTTCATGGACAGACTGGGTCGTACGTACGAATGAATGCTATTTTCATTTATTTTTCATATAAAAATACTTAAAATACAAATATATATATATATATATTATAAAAAAAGTAAAATATATTATCATTTTATTTTAAATATGATTATTAAAATATTCCTTTATACAACCCATTTAATGTGTGATTGAATCACATCGCTTTAAGGAGGCGTGAGTCCAGACTTCCAAAAACAATGTTATCATACATAAATAATGGAATATAGAATGTATTGTGATATAAAATAATTAAATAACCATAAATATATAACAAATATAATATTTATAATATTTATCTAGATATTCCATCATAATTTCTTCCATGATAGTCGGTAAATGGAAAACTAACAACTTCACTTCTTGAGGTGGTAGTTTGTTGTGCCCAATAATGGTTAGTTCATTACCAATTATATAGAAGTGTGTGGATGTTTAGGTAAAAACATTATCATTACAACATACTATCATGAAATTTATAATGGTATTCTAATATATTCGTGGAATATTAATTGTTGAGGGGGCGGACAACATAAATTAAACTACAGGTCTTGTTGAATGATGAAACCTCTTATTCGGGTAACTCATTTTGGTTTTCATTATATAAATACTACTAAAAACTTTTTCCAAAATTTGGAACATATATTATGAGGGTAGGTATTTTTAAGATCTAATTGGGGAGATATTGGTCAATCCATTTTTGATTTATATTATCTAGTACGTGGGTGGAGTGGAGGCCTTTTCATAGTGGATAATAAGTTGCACTATTGTAAAATTTGGAAAATGGAATTCAAGACACATTTTTCAAATTTAATGTGGCACTATTAATGGAATCTATTATTTGAATATGAGTATTGGGACTATATATTCCCATACAAGTTCTTTTGGACAATTATATAGGTCATTTGGATTACAATGTTTAATGTGTAGTCTTTTGTTAACATAATGATTCTCTTAGTCTGTGTAATAAATTTTTGTTGCCTTCATTAATGTTTTTGGTCAAAGAAATATGTATATGTAATTCTAAAATATAAATTATGTTTATTATATATATTTAATCTATTTTTATAAATATAAATATTTCATGAGTTAGAAATTCATTTAAATTTAATCTTATAGATGGGACGTCAATATAGGTTATTAAGTTAAAATCATTCAACATATTGACATAATTAATAATAAATAATATAGTGAAAAAGATTAAAATTAGATTAATTGGAATAATTTATAAAAAATTAATCTAATAAATATTTATAAAATAATAAAATTAAAAATTTAAGATATAAATAAATTTGAAGAAAAATAAGTTATGAGATAAAATTCAGTTTCAATCACTATTTATTAAGAAAATATAAAACACCCCAAAAAATACAAAAAAAAAACACCATTAAATAATTTCTATATTCTGAATTATAATATGATGTTCATTTTGAAATATAAAATTTTTAAATGTTCAAATATTTTAATTTATATTAGGTTCACCATTAAAAAGAGGTAAAATTAACTTTATAAAATATTGTTATGTTATACATAAAATTTGGATTGATAATACATTATTCCAATAAAATATAGTGAATGAGTGTCAAATTATTTTTTTGAATATAGAATTTTTAAATTTACTATATAAACCATCTAAATGTGTTAGAATTTAATTGATAATGTCAAATGTGACTGAATAGTGTTTAGTTTCAATCAGGTGTTGTCGGTATTGTGAAGATATCCAAAAAATGAATTTAATTTAAAAGTATTGTATAGAGACATCTTGGGGTGATAAAGAGACGTTTATAAATGTAATTCATATTTATATTAATAATATTTAATTTATCCCTATTTAAATATATGAATTTTTAATTTTAATGGCTTTGTTCCCCTTGGATTCCCTATGCATATATCAAAGGAAGAATCATTTCATAATCATCTCAAATAAAGATATTCCACCTTGAATATCTGACATTTATGTATGTGTGATGGGAATCCAATTTTCATCCAATATCTAGTATCTAAATAACAGTTGTATAAGGTTTACACTAAATATATCATGCTCATGTGTATTGATCTATAATTTTTATATTTCAGTCCAGAATGGTACTTATTTTTTTCCCTACCATCGGTCCATGGATATGATTGAACACTCTAGTAAATTTCATGTAATGAAGGATATATTTCATGAAAATTGTCTGTATCTCTGAATGGAGTGACTAACGAAATTAAATTTCATCATTATTGTGGATGCATACCCCAAAATGGAATGGAACACCAATATGATGTCATAAGATTTTGATGGAAATGGTTATGATTACCATATATGTGAAATTGAGAGTAATAAAATACACTTTATATTGGTGTTATTTATGTTGAATATTATAAAGAAATAATAAATTATTCAATTGGATGTAGAAACATTTTTTACACTAAAACCATTAATAATTCAGGAAGCTCATATTATACATTCTCATGAAAATAATTCCATTTCTTGAGGGTGTTATCTCTTCTAGGAACAAAATCCACTAAGAACAATACCATGGAAATATCTCACTAAATATAAATTCCTTCTTGGATAGAGTTGTATCATACAATCCGTATTAGTATCTCTTTAATTGGGATAACAAGGTTTATGGGATCCTATGGTCCATGAGCTTAAAATAGAAGTACATAAACTGAAGGATTTGTTTGGTATCAAATGTGATATCGATGATATGATGTTACTATATCATGAATGTAATATTCAAAAAGGGTTGAAGGGAAAATACATGCTATTATAAATAGATTGTCATCATAGGGGCTGACCTGTTTTACATAATTACATCTTTTCATTATGTTCTATGCCATAATACTCGGAAAATGAAATTCAGTTTAATGTCATGAAACAATGGTATTTCATTGAGATCCCAAAAAAGAAGGATCCTAGAATCCCTTTGTACCGCAAAGATTAGAAATAAAGCCATTTATAGTTCCAATAATAGATAATCTATTTTAACAGTTTTACACATGGGAAAGAGTTGGGGTATTTTTATTTATTTAATTATGGATAGACCATGGAGTTATTTTCTATGTTTCACTATGTATCTTATATAATTAAAAATCAATCCATATGTATTTCGGATATAAATTTCATTTATTTTAATGTTTTCCTTCCATGACATAGAATTAGAATGCATAAACCACTATGTCATTGATGAAAAATAATAGACATTGAGAAAATTGGAGATATTTATCTAGGGTAATAAGTTTGAAAAGTTGGTTTCCAATGAGATTTATCATCTTAATGATGTTAGATCTTCAGGTGGTACATACCATAATTAGAATGGGTATAATAATGTAATGAAATATTGTTTTGTGAACAAATGGTATGATACACATATGAGTGTTATCAAGTATATCAAAATCCACATGAATAGTTTGTTTATTGGGAATATTAATTGTAACCAATGAAAATAGGACTTAGCAATAGATGGAAAATAGTTGGAATAGGTCAACAGTTGATTATGGTAGAGGTAAACATTCTACACAATTAGGATAATAACTCATGGTTCTAAGGTGGGTATCTCATCTAGGACTAGACAATATCAAGTAACAAGGTCCTTGGATTGATTTTTATTCCATAAAGGATAATATAGGGGTCCCATTGGATTATCCAGACTATATTATATGTTTTCATTCCAGGGAAATTAAGAATAAAGTATCCCAATGATTAGGAGATACCATGAAATGGAAATCCAATCATGGAATTGGTCAGTATTAACTCATGTATCAATAATATAAAGATATATTTGGTGTATATAATATTAAATAATGGACTGATAACACAAATGTCTCTGGAAACAGGTATTTAACATATTCTATGGTGAGGGGTTAAGACATTGAATTCTCAAATACACATTCATCAGGGGTGATCTATTTCACATGAAGACTATTATTCATTAATTTTAACATCATATGACTAGGATTTCATTTAGAATTTTAATTTCATGTGACTAGTATATGGTTCCATGTCAAAGAAAGATATTAGTTTTAGAATCTATAATGTCTTTACATGTTCCCTATACTCACATGATATATTATTTACATGAGAAGCAATGGATATTTGTGTAGTCCATTAAGCTGTGGGATAGAAAAATAAGGATAATATGAGGGAGTTGTTAAAATTTATTTTGTACTATGAAAACTATGAAGAACTGAATGAAATGTTAATACATTATAAGGATTGATTATAACTCATGGATTAGACTAAAATTCTTGATCCTAGAATCAATACATATCATAAGATTAAAGGATTCAAGGCACATGTTCTTCTCAATTGGTTCCATTCATAGGCACAACCCATATGAATGGAGGGGTGACTTTTTCAGAGATATAGTAGACATATATAAGGAAACTAATCAGTGCGTCATTACCTAAAATTTTATAGATATTTTCATGATATTAGTAGTTCTTGAAACTAAATATCTCTATCTAGGTATGACTAATACATATATATGGAAATTCATTCAGTTTTATGTTTCTAGTAGTTCTATGATTTGAGATCTAGGGATCACAACATATCTGTTGATGGATGAAATTAAGAAAAAAAAATCATCCACTAATAGAACACTCTCCATGCTATTCTAAACAATTTCTATAGGGGTTGTTTTTTTCATTTATTTTGTATCTATACATTGGATTTCAGATCTTGGGGTCACTATATATCCAATAGTAACATGAATCAAGTCAAACATATTTCTTGAATATAAGACTCTATACGTAGATATGAACCATATAAATGTTTCATTTTATAATATATATTGTGTTTAGTCAAAGGATTTTATAACTAGGTGTCACTATATATGATCTGATTATAGGAATCATGCCATAGATAGATTCTGAATTGAAAACCATCCACACATGTCTGACTAATATGAAGAGGGGGGATTTTTTTCTGATTAACATTACTATTGGGCCTACGATTTTTGACAATTGAATCACTGAAAATCATTTTATATACTAAATCAATGAACAAACTTTTATTATTGTAATGATTCCATATGTTAATCTTACTCACACTCAGGAATGGTATTTGACAATTTTTCATTCACATAGATCAAGATTATGTGATGTTAAGGATCCATGGAATAATGTTATATGTGTATTTTATTGTCTTGTGGTGAGGATATTATTCATTATTTTTAAAATCATGTTTCATTTATGTAATATTATATGGGTTTAATGTAATCATTCTAGGACATTGGATACCATTCAGTGTATTGACGTCCTTCTAGGACATGGGATGTTGTGTAGTTTTTTTTATTCTATGAGACTGGATGTCATGCATTTTGGAGTACATCATCTATGAAGTTAGATGATGTGTAGTTTAGATTATTTATTTCAAGACTTTTGATGCGTTATGGAAGCTATTTTCGGTGGTATAATGTGTTCCAGAACCATTTTGGAAAATGAGTATGCTCCATTAGAAAATACATTATTTATGATGTAATGTCCTACCCACATGGGATCAATCATTTTAGGTTTCAATAATTGTTTCATAAATATATTTTATCTCAAATAGATTCTAATATTATGATTTATTGGATCCCATCCTTTTTATTGATGTCTTAAGTGATATTATTCTGATGAACAACTCGGATGTGCGGTGTGCACAACATTTTCACAGCTACTCGTTCAAACTAATGAAACCAAATATACCATTGTTTTTAATATCTGTGTTTTTCAGATATATCTATTCATATTGCAACTTCTTTTACAACAGAAAAAATAGAGTCACTTCGGTGGAATTGCATAGGATGTTATGGTAGGAATAATAATAACGAATAATGTTATCTATATAGAAATAACTATTAATTTTCACCATTTTATATAGTATATATTATATATTTTTATTTATTTCCTCTCCATTTGATGATGTATAATAGTCGGATGAAATAATGTTATAATATTGTACTCCTTTTGGAATTTGATCAACATAGTATATCATAATAATGCGTACTTTTAATTCATTATAGTGTGGATAACATTATATATAATGATTATATTGGACTTCATGAGGTTAATTATATTAAGTTTCTAAACATACATCTTTTTTTCAACATTGCATAATAAAGAATTTCCCTAGCTATAAGGGTACAGTAAATATTATTAGCAATGTTTGGGAGATATAGACCCATAATATCTATTCCCCATATATAAAATATCATGGAATAATAATTTTATATAGAAACACTAGTTTTTTATGGTTGAGGATTGCATTAATATGGATGAATGGAACTTCCTGGTGAATTCTGAATTGTCTTGTATCATTTTATTATAGTTGTAACCACACCTTAAAATTTGGATTGAGAGTTTTCTCGAAGACGAATGATAACATCAAGAGGCTAAATTTGAATCATCCAAGAAGAAGGGAATATATCATTATCTAATTAATATTTAGATGATTCCATCAATTTAATTTATATAAAGTGAATTTTCATATTTGGAATATTCTAAATTTTATAGATCATTAATCGACATAATGTTTATTCCTTTTTGGAATGATCTAACAAGAGGGTCACATGTTAAATATAATCAAACATTCTATCCCACCATCTATAAGTGGATATAGAATCATCATTCTCTAATAATATTTACATGATTTATTTTACTTTATCTAAAAATGAGGACTCAAGAGTCCACCAATCAATGTTTGATATGGAAAACCATATTGTCTTGATTAGAATAAAAAAGGACTATGAATGCATTACTCGGTTATTTGAAACAATAATTTTGTGATTGAGGAACATGAAACATTGTTTGTTCAAAAAACATTATTCATTCAATAATTTGACATAACTAATGAATGGGGAAATGTTTTTCATCGAAATGGAATTATTTCTATTGTTTTATTTGGATCACTGGCCTTGAATATCCTTTAATGTTTATGTAGGATATATACAACTGAATGAAAACCCCTAGTTGATGATGATATGTTTTTATTATACAATATTATTATTGAAACATTCTTAATTAGAGATAGAGTGCGGAAAAATATCATTTCATTATTAAATATACACAATCCCTTGCCTAAACTAGTTCATCTATGAGTTTACCAATTATTTTCAACTGGAAACCAAGGGAAAATTTCCAAAAAATTTACACATTACGGTAGTGTCATGCTAGTTGAAAATATATTGATTTGGTTATTTTGTGTCCAAGGGTGTGATTTCTAAGGATGGATGTTCCATAAGGAATTAATTTAGTTATTACCTTTTAACATAAAATTATGACACAAATTGGATTTCATATCATTATTGAATAACTGAACATCAAAAAAATTACCAATCAATATATGGTAGACAGTGATTTACATTATATTGTCAATATCACATACCATGTGGTACTTTTGATTAAATATGTAATGAGAAATATTTTTTTAAAGATTATATGATTGTGATGTAGTTATTGTTAGTATCATAATGCATTGAATTTTTACCTAGTAAAATTTGACAGAGTCTGTATTGATGTCTTTCATTTCATGTAAATGTTTTCTATTTGAGTATATCACTAGGATATCACTCCATGGATTCCACATATAATATATCTAGATATAAATCCATTTGGGACATTGATACTAGTGGGTGTAGTTTCAGGGATTCATAAAGGATTCATGGAATGACTCATCCCATCGATAAGGGACTCCCATATTCATTTACTTGTTGTAGGTGATGGATTCTCAATATAAGGTAGTTATGAAAACCCCAACGTTAAAATAATTATCATTGTGACCCATCGTTTTGTTGCGATTTTAAAGAGGTGAATTTTCAAGGGACACTGTACGCATTTCTAGATCGACATCGATTCCATGGAGAGATACAAAAATTCCATTTATATACCAAAATGTTACAATGAATGAAAACATCATTGAATTCATCTGATAAATTTTCTTCCACAACTTAGTAAATATTGTTTATAGATTTATTTGTTGACCACATTACAATAGATATGGCCAAAAATTCCACAACATAACATTATGTTCTTCTTCACATGAAGGGAATAATGATAAGACTAATGGTGTGATGTTATGTAGTGTTATCATTGCATAATAAGAATTTCATGTTCTAGTATTACATGATCCCATAAGGTGAAATGGTGAAAGTAGATTCATCTTATTTAGGTTCCATATTTAGTTAATTATACTCTAAATACCCATCCATGAAGTAATGTCCTCCATGATAGAAGTAATATTGTTAAAAATTTATATTCTTAGAAATGGAAAATTCATTTTTATGTTATTAATTTTATGGTCCCAAAAAATTTACATTGACAAAAATAATCCTCTATTTAACATTATGTTGAAGATTTTTGAAATCCATTTTTCTTACAATAGTTTAAATAATTCTTTTATTTGATCTACTTTTCACCATCTCAATAAAAATTGGTTTCATGAGAGAGATGTATCCTCTTATATATATTCATATGTCATTAATGGTCATTGGGTAAGCCTCGGTGATGTGTAGAAATATTGTGGTTCATCTCAAGTATTACATTATAATCCAAATAATATCTATATAGTTGAATATTTATAAATTTACTATACATATCTTGATCCTTGAGGGGTGAGGAAGAACTAATCAGAATATGCCACATTTGTTATTTTTTCACTATATTGGATCTCCTCACCTAATACAAATTTTAAGAGACACATTCGCAATATGAAGGAGGGGTATTCCTGGGGTCACACTCTTTGTATAATATCTATTAAAAAGTGGTGTAATTTTCATACATGGATGGAAATATATTGGAATCACATTCACTGTTGATGTAGTATATTTCATTATAATATACATTGTCATCTTGAACTACTAGAGTCATCAAACTAAGATTCATAAGATTCTTATTTTCGTTTAGGATTTCAGTTTGGGAAGAAGGATTCAGAAATTCCCATGTTGTGGTGAATTTTGTGGAGAAATCATAATTTTTTCCTACTGTGAGGGAATTGTTGGATCCTAGTGGAGTATTAGTATGATTTATTTTTGATTAATACAATTTAGATGACTTGACTTTAGTCACATGGACATAAATTAAGGAATATTTTTTTATCATATATTTATGTGGTTATCTATGCTTCCACAATATTTTGTATGTTTAGAACATATTCACTATCCAAAGTCAAATAAGTGTACAAATATATGATCACCAAGACATTGGTTGTTGATGCCCACACATAAAAATCAACTAATTGTTTTCTTACTTCCTTAATTTTGAATCATTTATTAGCATTTATGGGTTTATAGTACTCACTGGGGCTGCTTTCACAGTATAGTCAGTTGATGTTCTCAATAATGTTGTATTTAAAAAATTGTTGAAAATTTTTATGTACCACTATTTGGATATGAATCAATGACCATCATGTAATGAAATAATTGATGTGTCATACTGGATTTACATGAACTCTATGTTAGATTTAGGATCACCAAACTGATCCTTTATCTCATTCTTTATAATATGTATTTTCACTCTATTAATTGTACTAAGGAATGATTTTATTTATAATACATATGTTCCACACACTACAAAAAAAGAAATAGTGGGTCCAATTAGGGATTTGGTTGATCACATAACCATTATCAAACCTATTCTTTCACTTAAAGAATATATCATTTTTTTAAAAATAGGTATTGTTTTTCTTTCCCCCATGATATGATATTCATTATTAGGTTCTATGAATGAGATACTGATTTGAAATTCTAATATAATTTTCTCTAATTGTTCAACCTCATATAATGTAAATTTTATCTTAAACCAATCTAAGTTCTGGAGGAAATCAATGAGTATATATCTGAGTTATTTTGAAATTTTGAGAGTGTCTAGTAATTATATTTGGTGGAAAAAACAAATAAATATTTCTGAATTTCATATATTTCCACTATATTTGAACAATTATCATGGAAGGGTTTCTAAAAATTCGTTGGATTAGGAATTAAAATTAGTGATGTGGATGGGCCTAGTACAAGAGCATAGGTCGATGGAGAATCTTTATAAGTAGAATAAATCAAACCAATCATTAACTTTGTTAGTGATGCTTAGAAAATCGCAGAAAATCTAGTCAGTTATGTAAATTTATTTTCCTTGAATGAGCATTGAAGGGTAATATGACATATCAATATTTTTAATGGGATTTTTATAGTGATGGAAAGTGGGATCCAACTTCATATATTGGACTCTAAAGGAAATTGACCAAAATATAATTTTAACCACTCCATAGTTATTCCCTAAATCTTAAAATTCATATCATTTCCCTCAATCTCTCTAAACAGTTATAGGTAACTCATATATATAATCATATTCCTCAAAAGAAGTATGAAAATTTATGGAAAACAATGTTAAAAAAAGAAAACTGAGATCTTCATCTGATGAGGCTTCCATTTTCTGGGGTGGTTCCCATTCTTCTGATGTTAATAAAATGACATCTTCAAGACCCAGAGATTGAGAGAGAGATTGATATGGCTTTTTCTATTATTGATTTAATGAGAATAACATTTAAATTTTCATTGTGGATATGTTTTCAATTATTCATCTATACCTATAATGATGGGTTTTCATTTGATAAACTTTTCCCTAATTGTAGGATGAGATTAGTATAATATCCTTCAATTAATATAGTTATCAATCTTATGTTCATGATTAACCAGAATATCATGCCAATCACCACATTCTTCTTTTTGGGAGACATTTAGAAATGTCACTAGTGAATGGGAATTATCTTGAATCACTTCCCAAAAATCAAGAATGCATTATATGATGTCATTGAAGATGAGGATTCCATGAATGGTCTTCCCATGAATTCTACTGATATATTTGTATTCATGATGATCTATGAGGATTACCTAAACAGGTTTCTAGGGATCTGGTATCAAGAGTATACCTTATACATGGAATCCTGGAAAAAAATATTAGAAATTAATATTGGGAAAGTAATATTATTTATTTATTCAATGCATAAATAATGGGAGGCTTCGAAGTCTTTATACTTTTTTCATTGATATATTTTGATAATATGGCCACTTGAAATGGGCCACTACATGGTTCATGACCTTCTTGGGTGATAAAATTGTCATTGTAATTGGTCTAAGAGTAATAATATTACTCTCTACTATACCTGGCCATTTTCAATATATTGAGGGAATGTGTTGAGATTCATCCGATATCTATTTAATTAAATCATAATGGAATTGTACCATTTATATTAATGCACTAAATCCACCTAGATACATCATGGGGTCATTTGTGTTTGTAATTCATTACAATTCATTCATCTTTTAGTTCAATTATATTATCTTGTGATATCGGGATGATGACTGAATTGATTAAATTATTACATCTAAAAAAGATGTCTAAAAATCTCCCATTTGGGGGTTGTTTATATTATCTTGTGGATAAATGTTTTCATTCAAAATATAATATAGTATAAATGTTGACAAAGTGGATGAAAAAGGTCATTCAATGGTGAATAATATTATGATTTATGGATGATATACCAAATTAGTTATAGAAATATAAGATATTGTAAAAAATATATCATTTGTATCCCCACATACTAATATCATGGAAACATAATTGCACCACATATAGACAAAATGTTTAAGGGATATTGTCTAGTATCTCCCATTACATCAATGTTTTAGAAGATATGACTACTAAAATCGGAATGGGGAAAGGTATCATTCACCCATTTAGAATATTGATTCTATTTATAATACACGGGTGATCTCCACCCATCCATGTTTTCCATTCTAGATTCGAATGATTTACATGCATTAGAAGAGTCCTAATGGTACATACATGTAGATAACATAACATATATAAGGATATAGTTTGGATGGATGAGTTCATCCAATTTTAATATCCCACTGATTCTCAACCCATAGAAAGTCTAAATGATCTCTCTAATGGGGGAGATATGTTCAATGTAATAAATCAAGGTAACGATCACCCTCAACTAACTAATTTATTTAGACTTCTATAATTGATTCAAATCATACATGAATGTCAAATAAAAAACATGCAATGGGATTAACTCTCTCTTGATGTATAAGAGGATTGATATTGTATTTATTAGATGATACACATGGAAAATTTTCACCATGAATTTTTTATCATTAATCTATCATTGATTATATAATTCCCATGATGTGATATACATTCCACTACCGAGGTAATCGTTACCCATATTTTTGGTGACTTGGATGTTTCCACAATGTTCCATTTAATTATGGTAATGCTCCACTTATGATGTGGAAATATATCATTATGAGGTTATTTGTTATGGATACTTATGAGATTTTACAAACACGTGGCTGGAGTTATCACATCTAGAACGCCAACCATTTGAGGTACCATTTCTAAATTACGTTACTATATATTTAGAACTTGTTCAACATGATCAACTCTGCAGATGGTAATGAACTCCAAATCAGTGTACCATGCAATGTTAGTTATACAATAACACTAGAAATAGTAGTGTGATACTAAACCACATAATCTCCATTTAAGGGTTTCATTAGTGTCAATTCATTGATCTCTTATCATGGTGAACCTTTTTGGATTACAAAATATATTGTGATTTATTTTTTTTCCATCAATTCTTCAAATAATGGACATTGAATTGTGAATTAATGGAGATATGGATTTTAATTTCTGAACAACACCATAATATAAAGTTTATGTATAATGCTGAGATGAATGTGAAGGATGTAGACCATCAATATTTACATCACAAAAATAAGAAGACTCATTCCTTTTGGGGGGATGACAATAGAAAATTAAACCATCTCTATGGGATGGGGATGATTCGAGTATTGTGTTGGAACCTTTAAATCATTTTGTTTTTGATTTTGTGATCGTACTTTTGAATCTGATGAATCAAAATATGGAAATTTATATATAAATTGACTCTTAATTATGGTATTTCATTTATCAGTAATTTCCAATTTTTTTCCACATAGTCCACTAAGTGTGTGAGGAATATGTTTTTATAGATTGAGAAAAAAATTCCTACAGCCCTGTGGTTTTTGATTGTTTTTGGTTATCAATTATATTTCTAGGATCCAATAAAGGTTTTATAACCAATGGTGTTGAGTAAGTTTCAAAAATTCCCCTATACTTTTGGGATGAGTTTTCTACTATATGGTTACTATGGTTTCTCCTAGTACGATTGTAACATCCCAGGAAAATAAAGAATATGAAATTTTCATATTTATTAATATTTTTGAATTAAATATTAATTGTAGTTTAAATTTGTTTCTATGTTCGATAGTGTACCCGATATGCAACAATGGGTTTCTTTGGAATCTTACATTGTACACTAATAATATAATATTATTATTTTAAATGGTAGTTAACTCCTAGTCATTATATTGGCGGGAATGAACGAAACTAACTACAATATGTTTATACATGTTTGTTATATGTATTTTCTTTTATCCAATAATATTTAGAGGCTTAAAATTTGAATGAATCTAATTTCAAGCATAATTTACATTAAATGGCTGATTTACCGCCTTTTAATGGCGAACCCTTTCTAATATAGTTTTGGTCACATTAATACATTATATATGGCCAAATAAAATCCTTCATTAGAATGGGGACATCAAAATTTAATTTGTGCAATTTTTTGTAATTTTTCCGATAAAGTTCATTTTTTAATGAACAATGAAAAATATTCTGTTTTAATTCAAAAGTTCCTTTTAATCTAATTTATTTATATGGTTAGATTATCTTTTTCATTGGTTATAAATTGAAATTAAAATATATTTTTACCATTTAATCCAATGTTGGTCATTGGAATTAATTTCACTTTGAAATTTGACATAAACAAGTATCAAACTTTTGATAGTTATTATTTCTTAAAAACACGCTATTTGTTTTAACAGTGGGAATTAATTTTTAAATTCATTAATTACACTTCTATGTTTTTAATTTGGAAAAATAGACATCAATTTTGAATTCATAATAAAAAATAATTTGAGGCTGAATTTTTGGTATTTTTCTGGAAAACTTCAATTTTTGATGAATAGTGAAACCACGTAGTGGTAGTTAAAAAAACTGAATTTTTCATTTAAATGAAAATTTACCACATCTGTGAATTGAATTTCGAAAATCCAACATACATGGTTGTTATCAAGAAGTAAAATTTTGTTCATTAAGCTGAAAATAATTTTTGGTGAATAGTAACGTTTGACTTTTATTTACCGCGATTAAAGGTAAATAGGGTAATTCAAGGTTAAAAAATATTATAATAATTGGAAATTATCTTAACACTTGTCCAAACCTTATTGTTTGAGACATTTACGACCATTATTATTTTTGGGTTGATTTTGGGACCCCATTAAGCCACTTGGATGTGATAATGACATTTTAGAATAATTAACTTAGAGAAAAGACAAAAATGACAAAAGAAAATATCTTTTAGTAAATTAATTTTTAGATGGGGTTATATAAATTATATGTTCGACTATAAATATTCATTGGAAAGCTAAAACTATTTCCTACATCAAGATTTTTTTATAATTTTTAGACATAAAATAAATTAAATTATGTATAACAGAATAATGATGCAGTATTTACCTCATTAATAAATGATTTAAATAAATAAGATTATAATGATTATAATATTACCCGAAACATGTCCAATTCTGATTGGATGATTATATTTCGACCATGACTCATTTTATATTCTACTATAATTATTTTTGGACCATTATAAACCGAATATTATTATATAATAAAATAATGTTTTCACACTTTCCTAAAGAGCCCCTCCTCCCCCTTATAAAATGAGATCACTTCTAACCAATTCCACACACCCCTCAAGCCATTTTACTCGTCCAACATCTTCCCAATTAATCTCTCATCTTCCCTATCCTCCTCTTATAAGCCTTAACTTAGGAAGAAGGCACATCAAGAAGTCCGTTGGTTCAAACCAAAGGGAGTTACCCAAATTAAAGGTAACAGTTTTTCATAAATTGTTTTCTTTTATTTTACTTCTCCGACCCTAAACTCTTTTTATTTCCTTTCTTATGTAACAAAAACAGTATCCTAAATAAACTAGGATGTTGTTATAAGAATTATTCGAACAAAACATACACACACCTTTATCTAATGGATGATGAACATAATGTTTCTGTGGATGGAAAACTAACGCCACATGAAACGATGATTGTTCAATTACATCTTACTGCCTCCCATGGTGGCCATTATGATGGAAATATATTTATATATGATATATATTATTTTTATGATTTCCTTATGCTTTTTTACTTCCCATTTATAATATTCTATTATGGTTTCAATAGTGGGTAAATACGATAATCTCATTTGAGGAAGTGCGGACTACCGCCCCCTCAAAGTGATTTGATTCGTTAATGACTTAAGTGGGATGTATAAAGGATGGAGTTAATGATATAATATATGATATTATACTGTAATTATAATATAACTATATATTATTATGCATTATTTCCATTAAAATAAGAATAGAAATGAAAGTAGCGCTCATGCGTACATACGGCTTACCATCTCCACGAATGGTACATTTCATTGATTACCTCTAAATGTTATGTACAATTATAAATAAATATATATTATGGATATATATGATATATATGATATCCAAATCATAAATATAATTCTGTATATAATTAACCTTTGACCACATGATCAACATGTAATTATAAGAAATCCATTTTCGACTCAAGTACCAAATATCGACAAAATGAACATTATTAACATAAATGATTAAATAATCGTTATAACATGGTAATAAGTGATATTAATGGAAAAATAAACATTAAAAAGGTTCTTAAGAAATAATAAATTAACTCTAGTTTATTATTCAGGAGCTTAAATAACGATCGAGTCATGTCGGACACGTGGTAAGGGATCCGACCTCTCTCTTTCTTTTCAAGTACTCTCTTTTATGTCATTTCTTTTATGCTCCATGTTCTTATGTTGCGGATATTATTTTATATTCACCATACATTATTTTTTATTTTCACATGATGAGATACCCCCTATTACTCTCATCAATTCATTTTATGATTTTTTAACTCGCATCGTTAGGGTACCGAATTTTCGTAAGAGATTTCTTATCTCACTTTCAATTCAGTGAGATTTCCATTGTTTGAAAATTATTTCTTTCCTTTGGTGTATGTACTGCCCATGAATGTATTACCTGTGAAATAAACTTTAATTTATGGGTAATTAGATCTTCATTTTATGATCCTTCTTTCATGTGGTGAATGTTTTGAAAGTTACCAAATCGGTAAGGGGACCTTTAACCCACCTCTTTTGAAAAGACTTATTTGTTATGTCTTTTAATTTACATCTTGTTATGTTCCGATATGTTATTATATATCCTTATTGATGTAAATTTTGTGTCCATGTGATGACTTGCCCTCTTTATCTCGTAAAATCATTTTGTGAATTTTAAAGTGATGCCCTTAGGCTGTCGAATTTTTGTAAAGGGACTTCTTAACCCAATTTCAATTCTTTGGGTTAAACTTCTACTTGATGATTATGTAGTGATATAAATATGTGTGAATGACATCTGATTGTTTTACACTTAATATCCACTTATATTGGGTGTATTTATATTTGTCACTCATAAATTATGTCGTTGATTTATCCTTAATCTAAGGATACCGTCTTTATAAGGGATTGCGTCTCAATTTACATTCCACTGAGACTTCATTATTTTTATGCACCAATTCAATTTTATATGGTGTATATATTGTCCTTTGAAATATTATATAATGAATCCTTTTATTCTCATGATATTATAAAGTTATGATTAAATGTTATTCCTCAATTATTTGTATTCAAGTGTATCTCATTTTGTTAAAAACTATTTAACTAAAATATCATTTTAAATGTTTTAATGATTTATTTTTCTAAATATTTATCATAAATGCCCATGTTTTCAAAATTTATTTGGATTTATTTATATAGACATTAAAATTTTCAAATGATAATTCATTTAAAAGCTTCAAAGTGTTATGGGACACTTTGATTCAAAAATATCTTTGTAAACAGTTTTGAAAATTATTCGATTAAAAATTGTTTATTTCAATATCTTGATTTGATATGTTGGAATGTGGAAATGTTATCTTTCCTTTATACATGTGTTATATGTTTTGATATGTTATGGTTATTGGGTATTTTTTGGATATACGGGTGGTTTCGTGATAAACCTAGGGAGGGTGAGCCCGAGATAGCTCTCCAATGCATTGGATAACGTGACAGATATAAACTTGAATATTTCTCCTAAGGGATTTGGGGAATATACTGTTATGGTTATTCCATGTGTAACTACCTATGTAGCTGTGATATCTACAATGTAGGTTTGATATGGATGCCATAAGTAACCTTTTAGATTTATGATTTTTGTGTGTTATTCACAAATCATATGATTTCATAAGGTATGTTAGAATTGAAAAGTATGGTTTCATGGATTTGTATTTATTGTTGGGATAATGTTTTATATTATTATTTTAAAACCCTTACTGAGCATTTTATTCTCATCCCAAATTTTTGAAATGTTTTTCATTGGACTTAAAGATGAATATGGTCAAGGAATGGATCAAGGAAAACAAGTGATGTCTAAAACATGGAACTGGACATGTTTCTTTTTAATTGTTTTTATTTAATGATAAAATGGATACTGAGTAGTATTGTCTACATGCAATATTCATGTTTTTATGTATTATTTATGGCCTAATTCTCTAAAACTATAATCCTGAATAGATCCTCAATGTGAATTATTCATTTAATTCAAGATTAAGTAATGTTTTATGGTTGGGTCCTTATATTTGGTATCAAATGATAGTTTAGATAACTTAAGAGGATAGGGAATTCTTTAAACATATGTGACATTACCATTATTACTAGGATTTCAGAAAGAGTCGTAGTTTTTTTAGATAAAGTGAATGAGTTTAAGATAACATGAATAAGTATATATTAGTGTCTACCCTCTTTATAAGATATTATATGAAAATTTTACTAATATACTCACATTGACCTTTTTGGTTTTAGTAAATGGATAGATCTAACAGCCACCAAAGTAATAGTGGATTTGAAGAAAATTATGATGGATTTTTGAACGAGAAACTGAATGATATGGGAGCTGCAATGAGAACACTTGTGGTTATTCTCAACTGACTATCTCGAGTCATGATTGACAACCTGAACCATAATGATCTTTATAAGGCATCATATACGAGAGAAACAATTCCATACGGAAGTTTAGGTAATAATCATAAAGATATGTATGGTCAAAAACCTATGTGTCAATGATGTGGAAAGAAACACCTATGAAAATGTCTCAAAGGGACAAACAGATGCCATAGATGTGGAAATGAAGGTCAGAAAGCAAGAACCTTCCATCAGAAAAGGAAGCATCTACATGACTCTATGAAAGGGAAAAAAGTCCTTTCCGAGGGATCAATTGAATGTTTTAAATGTGGTGAGCATGGTCATTATGCAAACTCAAGTCATATGAAGATGTTTTGAGAATGGGATCACCAGGATCGTACAAATATTCATTTAGCAATACCTAATTCCATTCCAATTGAGGATGAAGAAACTGAAAATGACCATTGAAAGTTATGGATTTTTTCTTAACATATGTTATCCTGTTATTGAAATCTTAGGATATGATTCATGATATTTTAGGTAAAAAATAAGTATTTCAGAATAAGTTGGTAAGTAATGGTTAATGGATCATGAATAATGTTGAATGAGTAATAGGTCAATATATAATGGATTCAAGAGTTATGGTAGATTTCAGGATGGTGAAATGCTTAAAAGTATTAAGGCTCTTTTAATGATGGGATTACATTAGAAGACTTTTTATAGTATATGTAACCCTATTGTTTGATATATGAAAATTTTATTCAAGGAATAATTATGTTTTATTTTGTGGATACAGTTATAAAGAACCATTTCGGTTTATATGATCCTTGAAATTGAGAAAACTGTAGATTAATGCATTTTTGGGATACAAAATGAAAGTTATTTGAAAACATTCATGGTTAAAATATGTTATGGTTATTTTTGATGAATTTATATCTTTTTGGTAATGTTATAAAATTATTTACTTTTTGAAAAGGGAAATCATGAAAACCGTGTGACATCTCGTCGCGTCGGACGAAGCTGTAGGAATCGAACCCACAACCAAAGTACAACTGGTATTTATCTCCTACCACTAGACTACGTGATGTCCCTGGTTAGTATGACTAATTATTTTTAGTTAAATGATCTTATGAATCAGGAATAAGTTGATTTTGAGTTATCTATGGAAATTTTTAACCTATCCTGGATGATATGTGATTAGGTTAATTACTATTCATTACGAGACGTTTAGAGTAACTGATGTTATTTGGAGATAAATGTTAAGAATTACCTTAGAAGACTATGTGATTAAATCCTTCAGAGATTTGGGTTTCAATCTTATTTTGGATTATATTGGAGAATTTTATGAATAGTAGTTTATTTAATGGTGTTTCTTGAACCTTGGGTTCTTTTTGTTTAATTTTGGAGATTAAGAGTAATATTTCTTTTTATAATGGATTATCCTTTTGGGGATTATCTGATCTTGTACTAGCAATTTTGGTTTGGGTTAATGACTAAAGATAAGGAAAATTTATAGTTCATATTTTGTGGATTATGTAATTATCTAGACATTTATTATATCTCTTTTAATATGAACAAGTAATCTTGAATATTCATCGATTGGAGAAAAGATGAGTCTGTGGTATAATTTTATTAAAGGATGAATCTATACATGACAAGTAAGTATATTTCCTTAAAATCTTAGTCTAGTTATTAATAAAATTCATCAACTTAATGAAATGGATGTTGAAGAAAAAAAATGTTATACCCTCTCTTTTATCATCAGACTTTTACCCAACCACAAATTCATGGTATTGTGGCGGTTAACTTTCTGTGATCAATTTCTCTATCACTCTCTATTAATATATGAGTGATAGTTTTCCTTCTATATCCATGTTTTCCTACATGGAATCCTAGTATGGGTTGTCTCAAGTGACCTTTATATAAATATTTCTTTATTTTAAAGTGATAGTTTTATTGACTCTTTTTTTTCCGATGTGGGACTTTTAATGATGTTTCCGAGCCAAATTTTAAAATTGCGAGGACGCAATTCCCCAATGGGGGGAAGGATGTAACATCCCAGGAAAATAAAGAATAAAAAATTTTCATATTTATTAATATTTTTGAATTATATATTAATTTTACTTTAAAGGGGTTTCTATGTTCGATAACGTACCTGATACACAACAACGGGTTTCTTTGGAATCTTACGTTGCACACTAATAATATAATATTATTATTTTAAATGGTAGTTAACTCCTAGCCATTTTATTGGCGGGAATTAACAAAACTAACTACAATATGATTATACATGTTTTTTAGATGTATTTACTTTTATCCAATAAAAGTTAGAGGCTTAAAATTTGAATGAATCAAATTTTAAGCATAATTTACATTAAACGGCTGATCTACCGCCTTTGAATGGAGAAACCTTTTTAAATCTAGTTTCGGTAACCTTAATACATTCTATATGACCAAATAAAATCGTTCATTAGTATGGGGACATCAATATTTACTATGTTCAATTTTTTGGAATTTTTTCGATAATGTTCATTTTTTTAATGAATAGTGAAAAATATTGTTTTTTAATTCAAAAGTGCCTTTTAATCTAATTTATTTATATGGTTAGATTATCTTTTTAATTGGTTTTAAAGTGAAATTAAAATATATTTTTACCATTTAATCCAATATTGGTCATTGGAATTAATTTCACTTTGAAATTGGACATAAACAAGTGTCAATCTTTTGATAGTTATTGTTTCTTAAAAACACGCTATTTTTTAACAGCAGGAATTAATTTTTAAATTAATTAATGCCACTTCTATGTTTTTAATTTGGAAAAATAGACATCAATTTTGAATTTGGAATATCAAATAATGCTTAGGCTGAATTTTTTGTATTTTTCTGAAAAACATCAATTTTTTATGAATAGTGAAACCACTTAGTGGTAGTTAAAAAAAATGACTTTTTCATTTAAATGAAATTTTACCACTTCTATGAATTGAATTTAAAAAATCCGACATAGATGGTTGTTATCAAGAAGTAAAATTTTGTTCATTAAGATGAAAATAATTTTTTTTGAATAGTAACTTTTTACTTTTATTTACCACGATTAATGGTAATAGGGTAATTCAAGGTTAAAAGAATATTATAATAATTCAAAATTAACTTAACACTTGTCCAAACCTTATTAGTTGAGTCATTTAGTACCATTAGCATCTCTGGGTCTATTTTGAGTCCCCTTTTTGCCACATGGGTGTGATAATGAAAATTTAGAATAATAAACTTAAAGAAAAGAAAAAAATGACAAAAGCAAATATCGTTTAGTAAATTAATTTTTAGGAGGGGTTATATAAATTATCTGTTAGACTATAAATATTAATTGGAAATATAAAATGAATTAATACATCATGGTATTTTTATTATAATTTTTAGACATGAAATAAATTAAGTTATTTATGACACAATAATGATGCAGTATTTACCTCATTAATAAATGATTTGAATAAATAATATTATAATGATTACAATATTACCCAAAACATGTCCAATTCTGATTGGATGATTATATTTAGACCATGAAAAATCTTATATTCTACTATATGGATTTTTGGACCATTAGAAACGGAATATCATTATATAATAAAATAATGTTTTCACAATTTCCTAAAGAGCCCCTCCTCCCCCTTATAAAAGGAGACCACTTCTAACCAATTCAACACACCTCTCAAGCCATTTGTCTCGTCCAAAATCTTCCCAATTAAGCTCTAAAAATTCCTCTACTCCTCTTAGAAGCCTTACGTTTGTCAAAAGACACTTTAATAAGTCCATTCGTTCAAACGAAAGGGAGTTAACCAAATTAAAGGTAACAGTTTCTCTTAAATTGTTTTCTTTTATTATACTTCACCAACCCCTAAACACTTTTTATTTCCATTCTTTTGTAAAAAAAATAGTATCATCAATATACTAGAATGTTTTTATAATAATTATTATAACTACACTTACAAACACCTGCATTTAATGGATGAATAACATAATGTTTCTGTGGATGAAAAACTAACGCCTCACGAAATGATGATTGTTCAATTACATATTACCGCCTCTCATGGTAGAAATTATGATAGAAATGTATTTATATATTATATATATTATGTTTAATATTTCCTTATTCTTCTTTTCTTCCCATTTATAATGTGAATTTATGGTTTCCATAGTGGGTAAATACGATAATCACATTTGAGGAAGTGCGGACTACCGCCCCCTCAAAGTGATTGGATTCGTTAATTCCTTATGTGGGATGTATAAAGGATGGAATTAATGATATTATATATGATATTATACAGTAATTATAATATAACTATGTATCATTATGTTTTATTTCAATTAATATAAGAAATAGAAGTGAAAGTAGCGTTCATGCATACGTACGGCTTACCATCTCTAAGAACGGTACATTTCATTTCTTACCTCTAAATGTTATGTACTATTATAAATACATGTATATTTCAGATATATATGATATATATGATATCCAAATCATGAATATCATTCGGGATATAATTAACCTTTGACCGCATGATCAACATGTAATTATAAGAAGTCCATTTTTGACTCGAGTACCAAATATTGACAAAACGAACATTATTAACTTGAATGATTACATAATGTTTATAACATGGTAATAAGTGATATAAATGGAATAATAAACATTAAAAATGTTATTAATCAATTATAAATTAACTATAGCTTATTATTCAGGAGACTAAATAATGATCGAGTCAAGTCGACCACTGGGTAAGGGATCCGACATCTCTCTTTCTTTTCTAGTACTCTCTTTTATGTCATTTATTTTATGCTCCATGTTCTTAGGTTGGAGTATGTTCTTTTATATTCACCATACAGTAATTTTTATTATCACATGATGATAGACCCCCTCTTACACTCATAAATTTATTTTAAGAATTTTTATGTGGCGTCGTTAGGCTGTCGAATTTTCTTAGGGGATTTCTTTTCTCACTTTCAATTCCGTGAGATTTCCATTGTTCGCCACTTATTTATTGAATGTGGTGTATGTACTTCCCATGAATGTATTACATGTGTAATAAACTTTTATTTATGGTCAATTACATCTTCATTTTATGATCCTTCTTTCATGTGGTGTATGTTTCAAAAGTTACCAAATCGGTAAGGGAGCCTTTCACCCTCCCCTTTTAAAAGACTTCTTTTGTTATGTCTTTTAATTTACATATTATTATGTTATGATATGTTATTATATATCCCTATTGATGTAAATTTTATTTCCATGTGATGAGATACCATTTTTATCTCATAAAATCATTTTCTGAATTTTAAAGTGATGCTCTTAGGCTGTCGAATTTTTGTAAAGGGACTTCTTAACCCAACTTCAATTCTTTGGGTTAAACTTATACTTGTTGATTATGTCGTTCTATAAATATGTGTGGATGACATGTGATTTTTTTACCCTTAATATCCATTTATATTGGGTGTATTTATATTTGTCACACATAAATTATGTCATTTATTTATCCTTAATCTAAGGAGACCGTCTTTATAAGGGAGTGTGTCTCAATTTACATTCCATTGGGACTTCATTATTTTTATGCACCAATTCACTCTTATATGGTGTATATACTGTACTTTGAAATATTATATCATGAATCCTTTTATTCTCATGATATTATAAAGTTATGATGAAATTTTATTCCTCAATTATTTGTCTTCAAGCGTCTCTCATTTTGTTAAAAACTCTTTAACTAAAATATAGTTTTAAATGTTTTAATGATTTATTCATCTAAATATTTATCATCAATGTCCATGTTTTCTAAATTTTTTTCGGATTTATTTATATGGAAATTAATTTTTTCAATTGATAATTCATTTAAAAGATTCAATGTTGTATGGGAGACTTTGATTCAAAAATATCTTTTTAAAAGGTTTTGAAAATGATTTGATTAAAATTTGTTTATTTCAATATCTTGATTTGATATATTGGAATGTGGAAATGTTATCTTTCCTTTATACATGTGTTATATGTTATGAGTATGTTATGTTTATTGGGAATTGTTTACGTATATGGGTGGTTCCATGATAAACCTAGGGCAGGTGAGCCCGAGATAGCTCTCCAAGGCATTGGGTAACGTGACGGAGGTAAACATGAATGTTTCTCCTATGATATTTAGGGAATATAATATGATGGTTATTCCATGGGTAAATCCCTATGTATCTGTGATATCTACATTGTATGTTTGGTATGGATTCCATAAGTAACCTTTATGTTTTATGATTTTTGTGTGTTATTCATAAATCTTATGATTTCATAATGTATGATAGGATTGAAAAGTATGGTTTCATAGATTAGTATTTATTGTTGGGATAATATTTTCCCTCATTATTTTATAACCCTTACTGAGATTTTTATGCTCACCCCAAATTTTTGAAATGTTTTTCACAGGACTTTAATAGGGTCATGGAATAGATCATGGAAAAGTCATGTTGTTTAAAACATGGAACTAGACGGGTTTCTTTTCAAAAATTTTTATTTTATTATAAAAAGGATACTGAGTAGTATTGTAAACATGAAATATTCATGTTTTTATGTTTTAGTTATGACCTAATTCTCTAAAACTCTAAACCTGAAAAGATCCTCAATGTGAATTATTTGTTTAATTCAAGATTATGTAATGTTTTAAGGCCGAGTCCTTACAACGATCCCCAGGATTTGGCCAAATTATAATCATGTATGAGTGGGGTGAAATGTTATCATTTTAGGAGATTAATTTTTTATTTGAATATGTTATGAATTCAAAAAAATTAGATTTTGAGTCTATAATGTCTTTCCATTTTTAGGGGTACAAAATAAGAGTCTCTATGTGACCGACTCCCTCAATTAAGGATTCCATTTTATCTAAAATGTGGGGAGTCTCACTACAATGAATATATATACATTGAATTTCATATTCCCATAATTTATCATAATAATATGAAATTATATTATTCAATGTCCAATTATATATTCATTTTTGATGATTTAGTGAATGTAAAATTTCTATACATTCCCTTTACTTAGATATACAAATTTATAAATATCTAAGAGGTCAGTTTTTGATGAGATGTGGTGAAACTAGGACAAGAGTGGTTTAAATATCTAGAGAACATTTGTTGTATTAGGTCCATGTTATTATAGATATTATCTACTTCCTTTTCAAAACTGAGTATTCATTTGGTCTATGGTTACCCTCATTTCACAGATAGGGGTGGTGTCTCGTCCATAACCACTAATTATTTTTCCAAATGTTCTTGAAATAGTCAGGCATAAATTCCTTATCAAGATCATATGGGATATCGTTTTTGGATGTTTCATTAGACTAAATCATTGTTTTTAGGTTTTTTTCTACTTACACTCACCATATATCTATGTTATTCTCTTCTTCATCAGAATTATATAACAATATGAAGTAAAAAAGTGTGGTTTTTCAGTGTAACGCTTGATCAATATTGTGAATTGAAGATGATAATTAATTGGAAACGATATGCAGTTAACCTCAGTTTTATGATAACATATATTTATTATCTTTACCATATTTTGATGTCATCTATATGTGATGGTGTCTTGGAAGTGGGAGGATAATAATGTCTTAGAGGGATATTACCCAGGGGACATTTTCCACGATATACATCATGGGTAGTGTCCTTGGGATCAATTTCCGCCCTTCCTTAACGATTTCTATCAAGGTAGTGATCTCCATATCTGTTAGCTAAAGAGTTAATACACCCCATAGGTGTTGTATATATGAGTCATATGACCTCAGGGTCAATTATAATAATATGATTATGGATATAAGCCTAGTTAGGAATAAAGGAAGTAATATTATAACCTTAATTTTAGTGTTGAAAATAGATATCATCCAAAAACATGAATCATTTTAAATTTTTTTGATAACCACATGGTAGTATAGGGATATTATTCCACTACTGATAAGATGATGAATTATGCTTGCGACCTTTCAAATTATTCACAAGAACATGATACTACCTGTAACACCCCAAGTAAGTGATGAATAATAGATATTTTTATCTATGTCTACTAATGAATTAGATAGTGTTATAGAGACTTAAAATGAGAATAAATCAAATCTTAAGCATGGAATACACTAATATTTTTAAAAGATTGTTTTACTTCATTATGATGGAAAACCATTTTTAAATAAATATTTTGACAATTTTATAAGCACTATTTTTCAAAATAAACTTATTATTTATGATTGGGACATTGAAATTTACATTGGATAATTTTTGGGTATTTTTCTGACAATGTTCATTTTTTAATGAATAGTGAAAAATACTGCATTTTACATCAAAACTGCTTTTTCATATAATTTAATTATATGGTTATATTACCTTTTGAATTGGTTTTAAAGTTCAATTAGAATTTAGTTTTACCATTTAATCCAATATTGGTCATTTGAATTAATTTCACTTTGAAATTGGACTTAAACTAGTGTTAATCTTTTGATACTTATTGTTTCATAAAAACACGCTATTTGCTCTGACAGTGGGAATTAATTATTAAATTAATTAATGTAACTTATATGTTTTGAATTTTGTAAAATAGAAATCATTTTTGAATTCGGAATATCAAATATAGCTTAGGGTGATGTTTTGGTATTTTTCGGAAAAACTTCAATATTTGATGAATAGTGAAACCACTAAGTGGTACTTAAAAAAACTGATTTTTCGTTTAAATGAAAATTTACCACCTATGTGTTTTGAATTTCAAAAAATCCGACAATCATGGATGTCACTAAGAAATAAAATGTCGTTCAATGGGATTAATATAATTTTTTGGTGAATAGTAACTTTTATGTTTTTAATCCCGATTAGAGGTAATTAGTGTAGTTTAAGGTAAAAATAATGTTTTAATAATATGTAATGACCTAGAAACATGTCCTAACCTTATCATATGTGTCATGGCCGACCATGAAACCCCATGGGTCGATTTTTGGGACCCCATTGAGCCACTTTGGTAAGATAAAGACATTAATGCCTTTTATTTAATGTTAAAGTAAAAATGTCACAAACATGAGTTGTTTTACTAAAACAATATTTAAATGGGGTTATACAAGTTAGTATTTTGATTATAAATAGTCATTGGAAAGCTAAAAAGATTTCCTACATCCTAGTATTTTTTTATAATTTTTAGACATTAAATAAGTTACATTATTTATGACACCATGATGATGCAGTGATTACCTCATTATTTAACAATTTTAATGAAATGAAAATGTAATGTAAAGTATAAGACCTACACTTGTCAAAAACCTATTGGATGGGTGGATATCAAACCATTATCACATTATCCTAGAAATATATAATTGTGGGACCTTTTTTATCCGAAAATCATTTTATAACCAAGTATCTTTTCTTAACATTCCAAGAGTGCCCCTCCTCTTCTCTTATAAAAGGCCCCCACCTCTACCACCTTACCCACACTTCCAAAGCCTTTGGCTCGGCCATCCCCTGCTCATTTTGTCTCTCAAAACCCCTCTATTAATCCTTGGAGCTTCAATTTTGGCATAAGTCTTCCCAAGGAAGCCTTTGAGCTCAAATCAAAAAGAGTTACCCTTTTTAAAGGTAGTGTTTTCTCTTGTGTTCTTATGTTTTATATTGATTCTCCATCCCCCTAAACTCTGTTTATTAATTTTTTTTGTAACAACACCAGTATCTTACATATACTAGGATTTTGTTATAAGAATTATTCAAGCTACAATTACAAACACCTATATCTAATGGTTAAAGAACATACTGTTTCCATGGATGGTGAATTTCTGCCTCACGAAACGATGACTGTTCAATATTCTTTTAACACCATAAATGGTGGCCATTAAAATGACACTATATTTATATATGATATATAATATGTTTATGTTTTACTTAAGCTTCTGTATTTTTAATTTATGGCATACCTTTATGGTTTCCATTATGGGTAAATGCGATATCTTCATTTAAGGAAGTGCGGACTACCTCCCCTTCAAAGTGATTTGATTCGTTAATGGCATATGTGGGATGTATAAAGGATGTAATTAATGATTTTATATATGATATTATACTGGAATTATAATATACCTTTATATCATTATGATTCCACTCCATAAAATACGAAATAGAAATGAAAGTGGCGTTCATGCGTACGTACGGCTTACCATATCCATGAACGGTGCATTTCATTTCATACCTCTAAACATTATGTAATAGTATAAATGCATGTATATACTATATATATATGCTATATATGATATCTAAATAATTATTATAACTCTGGATATAATGGATACATGAACAACTTTTAATTATAATGATTTTATTTTTGACTCAAGTACCAATGATCGTTAAAACAGCCGTTATAAACTTAAATAATTATGTAGTGTTCATGACATTGTAATAAGTGATATAAAAGGAATAATGAACTTGAAAAATGTTCTTTAAGAAAATATAAATAAACTAATTTTTATTATTCAGGAGGTTAAAGAACGATTGAGTCAATTCGGACCCGAGGTATGGGACTTCATCTCAATCTCCTTTCATTGAGGCATATTTTATTTTAAACACAAATATCTTTTATACGGTGTATAAACCCATTTGAATTTTACGATTATCCAAAAGGAATAATTTTTATGTGAAGAGTTTTACTAAAAAAACAAAAGGGAATGTTTTTCTCGTACGTATGCGGCGACAATGACTTCTCCTCTACCATGACCATTATTTGAGTTTCGGCTTCCTCTACAAGCCATACCGTTTTTTTAAAGAAAATTAAATACCATGTTTTACTTTTCTTTTATTTCGGTATTGAAAATAGTTTTCATAATGTTTTTATATCAATGTATTGTATTGATATCTTGTGATTGAAAAGTGGATATATTTTGTTTCCTATATACATGTTTTATGTGATACGATTATGTTATGGTTCTTGGGAATTATTATGTAGACGGGTGGTTACGTGATAAAGTAAGGGTGGGTGAGCCCGATATAGCTCTCCAATGCATTGGGTAACGTGTAGGAGTTAAACATTAAGGTTTCTCTGAAGAGATTTAGGGAATATACTGGGATGGATATTCAAAACGTAACCAAGAGGGTTACTCCCTACGTAAGAATGTTATGAATGCCTCAAGTTACCTTTATGTATTATGATTTCTATGATTTATTCATGATTTGATGAGGTATGTTAAAGTGCTTATGTTTAATGAGTGTAGTATGATTTCATTGATTCTTGTGTATACATGTACTCATGTTTCCTTTCCATATTTGTTTATCCCTTACTGAGCTTTTTATGCTCATCCCATGTTTTTGAAATGTTTTTCATGGGTCAAGAGAAGGGTACATGATATGATGATAGTGTCAAGAAAGTGTCAAGAATTAATCCATGTTTTATTTTAAATATGTTTCTGTTGATGGGAAAAATGAATGCTATCTTTTATGTAACAACATTGTTTAAATGTGGAATGTAATGCATGTTTTATGATCTAATTCTCTAAAACTCTAAACCTGAAAAGATCCTCAATGTGTAATCTTATAATAACTCAAGATTAAGTAAGGTTTAAGGCTAGGGCCTTATAGTTGGTATCAGAGGTGGGATTAGACAACTTTAGGAGTTAGAAAATTATTAAAGTATTAATTAATTTATGGTATGGTTGAAATGATATAGCATTTGAAGATTACCGTGTTTCTTCTGTTAAGATATTTTTGTGTTAAGAATTGTTTTTTATAGAGGAAACAGAATAGATTTTCTGGGAAGGCATACAAAAGGAAAGGACCCTTAAAATCAGTATCCTGAGATGGTCGAAATCAGAATTGAGTAGTTTATTGCAGTGAAGACTCAGTTGAATCAGGTGATAAATGGTGGTTGTGTTTATTGATGATATTTTGGTGTTTTCAAAAAGTAAAGAGGAGAATGAAAGACATTTAAGGGTCCTTTTGAAAACCTTAAAAGAAAAGAAATTGTATGGGAAATTTAGAAAGTGTGAGTTTTAGTTGCAACAAATTTCTTTCCTTGGTCATATTGTTTCTAAAGATCGGACAACCGTTGATCCTGCAAAAAAAAAGGTTGTTGATGAATGGCCAAGACCCACAAATGTAACAGAGATTTGTAGTTTCCTTGGTTTGGCAGGCTATTACCAAAGGATTGTTAGAAATTTTTCACGGTTATGTAGTCCAATGGCTAAGCTAACTAGGAAGGGTGTTTAGTTTATCTGGACAAAAGAATGTGATGATTTTTTTTACGAATTGAAAAGAAGATTGGGGAATGATCCAGTTTTGGCACTACCTTTTAGGAATGTGGATTTTGTTATCTATAGTGATGCTTCATTAAAAGGACTTGGTTGTATCCTAATGATCAGGTAATTGCTTATGCTTCACGATAGTTGAAAATTCATGAGGTAAATTACCCTACACATGATTTGGAAGTAGCTGTTGTTGTTTTCGTTTTAAAAATTTGGAGGCATCAATTATATGGAGTAAAGTTTGAGTTATATACCGATCATAAAAGTTTAAAGTATATATTCACTTAGAAAGAATTGGACATGAGACAGAGGAGATGGCTAGAAATAATCAAGGATTATGATTTCACAATTCATTACCATCCGGGGAAAGCAAATAAAGTGGATGATTCTTTGAGTCGAAAAAGTAATGCTTCATTAACGATGTTGCATTTGGAACGTGATCCTTTGGTTAAGGATTTGATGAACTTTGGCATATACGTTTTTGGTGCAGGATGTTCTTTTGTTTTGTTTCAGGTATCAGTGAAATCTCCTCTATCAGATAGAATCAAGAAAGCACAAAAGCAAGACAGTGAGTTGCAGAAAAACGCAGAGCTAGTTCAGAAGGGTAAGTTGCATGAAATCAACATTGATAATGATTGTGTTTTGATATTTGGGAATAGATTGTGTGTGCCTTGTGATTCACAGTTGAAAAGAGAGTTGTTATGTGAAGCTCATAGTTCTCCGTTTTTAGTTCATCCTGGCAGTATTAAGATGTACAGAGATCTGCAGGAATATTACTGGTGGGACGGAATGAAAAGAGATATTGCTGATTTTACTATGTAGTGTTTGACTTGTCAACAGGTTAAAGCAGAGTGGATGTTATCGAAAGGGATGCTTCATCATTTACCACTTTCAGAGTTGTAATGGGAGAATATATCCATGGAATTTGTTGTGGGATTACTGAAGACATCTCGAGGTAATAATGCAATCTGGGTTATTGTTGATCGCTTGACTAAATCTGATCATTTCCTTGCTATACGAGATACTTTTCTACCTAGATTAACATTCCCATTTGTATCATAAAGAGATAGTCAGGTTACATGGAGTTCCTCTATCGATTGTATCTAATCGTGATCTCAGGTTCACTTATAACTTTTGAAAAGGCCTTCAGAAGTCGTTGGGTACTGAATTAAATTTTAGTACAGAATTTCATCCTCAATCAGATGGGTAGTCAGAACGAACAATCCAGGATTTGGAAGATATTCTACATGCTTGTTCGATGGATTATCAGGGAAGTTGGGACCAACATCTGTATTTGGTTTAGTTTTCATATAATAACAGTTTTTATTACAGGATACAGATGGAACCATTTGAGGTGTTATATGGGAAGTGATGTCGAACTCCTGCTTTTTGGGATGAAGTCGGTGAAAGGAAGATGATGGGACCAGAATTGGTAGAAGAGTTGGCAGAAAAAGTTCAGCTGATACAGAAACACATGAGAACAGCTCAAAGTAGGCATAAGAGTTATTCGGTCAACAGGATGAAGGATCTCTCTTTTGAGGTAGGTGATCATAATTTTCTCAAAGTCTCACCATGGAAAAGTGTGATGTGATTTGGTAAGAAAGGAAAGCTGAGTCCATAGTTCATTGGACCATATGAAATTCTGGAGAGAGTTGGATCAGTTGCTTATCGAGTGGATTTACCTCCGAGTTTATCTCAGATACACAATTTTTTTAATGTTTTGATGTTGAGAATGTATATGCCAGATCCATCTCATGTTTTGAGTCCTGAGGTAGTTCAGCTGGAAGAGAACCTATCTTATGAGGAACAACCGGTCCAGATTCTTGACCACAGGGATCAAGTGTTACGGAATAAGGTGATTTATCAGGTAAAGGTTTTTTGGAAAAACCACATGATTGAAGAGGCAACATGGGAATCTGAAAATGCAATGAGGGCTAAATACCCCCACTTATTGGATAAGTAAATAATTTGCAGGGATGAAATTTTCTAAAAGGAGGAAGGATGTGACATACCAAGTCAGTAATTAATAATATATATTTTTATTTATGTCTACTAATGAATTAGACAGTGTTTTAGAGGCTTAAAATGAGAATAAGTCCAATCTTAAGCATGGAATACACTAATATTTTTAAAAGGTTGTTTTAAGGCATTTTGATGGAAAACCATTTTTAAATAAAACTTTTGACAATTTTATAAGCTCTATTTGTCAGAATAGACTTATTATTTATGATTGGAACATTGAAATTCACTTTGGATAATTTTTTGGTATTTTTCTGACAATGTTCATTTTTTTAATGAATAGTGAAAAATACTGCATTTTACATCAAAACTGCTTTTTCATCTAATTTAATTATATAGTTAAATTATATTTTGAATTGGTTTTAAAGTTAAATTAGAATATATTTTTAAAATTTAATCCAATTTTGTTCATTGGAATTAATTTCACTTTGAAATTGGACTTAAACTAGTGTCAATCTTTTGATACTTATTGTTTCATAAAAACACGCTATTTGCTCTGACAGCGGGAATTAATTATTAAATTAATTAATGTAACTTATATGTTTTTAATTTTGTAAAATATACATCATTTTTGAATTTGGAATATCAAATATAGCCTAGGGTGATGTTTTGGTATTTTTCTGAAAAGCTTCAATTTTGGATGAATAGTGAAACCACTAAGTGGTACTTAAAAAAACTGATTTTTCATTTAAATGAAATTTTACCACCTCTATGTTTTTAATTTCAAAAATATGACATACATGGTTGTAATTATGAATTAAAATTTTTTTCAATGGGATTAAAATAGTTTTTTTGTGAATAGTAACTTTTAAGTTTTTAATCGCGATTAGTGGTAATTAGTGTAGTTTAAGGTAAAAATAATGTTCTAATAATATTAAATGACCTAGACACGTGCCCTAACCTTATTGGATGTGTCATGGAAGACATAGACAACCCATGGGTTGATTATTGGGACCCAATGGAGCTACATGGGTAAGATAAAGACATTAATGACTTTTATTTAATGTTAAAGTAAAAATGTCACAAACATGAGTTGGTTTACTAAAAAAAATTTAAATGGGGTAATACAAGTCATATTATTGACTATAAATAGTAATTGGAAAGATAAAAATATCTCCTAAATCATATTATTTGTTTTATAATTTTTCTACATGAAATAAATTACATTATTTTTGACACCATGATGATGCAGCGATTACCTCATTATTTAACGATTTAATTGAAATGAAAATATAATGTAACATATAAGACCTACACTTGTCAAAAACCTATTGGATGGGTGGATTTAGAACCCTTATCACCTTATCCTAGAAATTTATAATTGTGGGACCTTTTTTATCAGAAAATCATTTAATAACAAAGTATCTTAACTTAACTTTTCAAGAGTGCCCCTCCTCTCCTCTTATAAAAGGCCCCCACCTCTACCACATTACCCACACTTCAGAAGCCTTTAGCTCGTCCATCCACTGCTCATTTTGTCTCTCTAAATCCCTATCTTAATTTTTGAAGCCACACTTTTTTCATAAGTCTTCCCAAGGAAGCCGTTGAGCTCAAATCAAAATGAGTTAACTGTTTTAAAGGTAGTGTTTTCTCTTGTGTTCTTATTTTTTATTTTGCTTCTCCAACCCCTTAAACTCTTTTTATTCATTTCTTTTGTAACAAAACCAGTATCTTACATATACTAGGATGTTTTTATAAGAATTATTAGAGATATACTTACACACACCTACATCTAATGGTTAAAGATCATACTGTTTCTGTGGATGGTGAATTTATGCCTCACGAATCGATGATTGATCAATATTCTTTTAACACCTTCAAAGGTGTCCATTAAGATGACACTATTTTTATATATGATATTTAATATGGTTATTTTTTACTTAAGATTCTGTATTTTTCATTTATGGCATATATTTAGGGTTTCCATTATGGGTAAATTCGATATCTTCATTTTTAGAAGTGCGGACTATCGCCCCCTCAAAGTGATTTGATTCGTTAATGCGATATGTGGGATGTATAAAGGATGTAATTAATGATTTTATATATGATATTATACTGTAATTATAATATACCTTTATATCATTATGATTCCATTCCATTAAATATGAAATAGAAATGAAATTAGCGTTCATGCGTACGTACGGCTTACCGTCTCCATGAACGGTGCATTTCATTTCTTACCTCTAAACGTTATGTAATAGTATAAATGATTGTATATAATGGATATATATGATATATATGATATCAACATAATTATTATAACTCTGTATATAATGGATACATGAAAAACATGTAATTATAAAGAGTTTATTTTTGACTCAAGTACCAATGATCGGTAAAAAGACCGTTATTAACATAAATAATTACGTAGTGTTCATGACATGGTTATAAGTGATATAAAAGGAATAATTAACTTGAAAAAGGTTCTTAATAAAGTAGAAATAAACTCAAGTTTATTATTCAGGATGTCAAATAACGATCGAGTTATGTCGGACCCAAGGTATGGGACTTCGTCTCAATCTCCTTTCATTGAGGCATATCTTGTTTTACAAACTACATTCTTTTATATGGTGTATAAAACCCTTAGAATTTTTCGTTTATCCAAAAGGAATATTTTTTATACGAAGCATTTTACTAAATGACAAAAGGGAATGTTTTTGTCGTACTTATGCAGCGACAACGACTTCTCCGCCACCGTGACCATTATTTGAGTTTCGTCTTCCTCTACAAGCCATACCCTTTTTTTAAAAGAAAAATAAATACCATGTTTTACTTTTCTTTTATTTTGGTATTGAAAATGTTTTTCATAATTCATTTATTATATCAATGTTTTGTATTGATATCTTGTGATTGATATGTGGAAATGTTATGTTTCCTTTATATATGTTTTATGTGATACGTTTTTGTTGTGGTTCTTGGGCATTATTATGAAGACGGGTGGTTCCATGATAAACTAAGGGTGGGTGAGCCCGATATAGCTCCACAATGCATTGGGTAACGTGAAGGAGTTAAACGTTAAGGTATCTCCAAAGAGATTTAGGGAATATACTGTGATGGATATTCCAAACGTAACCAAGAGGGTTACTCCCTACATAATAATGTTATGAATGCCTCAAGTTACCTTTAGGTCTTATGATTTCTATGATTTATTCATGATTTGATGAGGTATGTTAAAGTGCTTATGTTTAATGAGTAGAGTATGATTTCATTGATTCTTTTGTATACATGTACTCATGTTTCCTTTCCATATTTTTATATCCCTTACTAAGCTTTTTATGCTCATCCCATGTTTTTGAAATGTTTTTCACATTTCAAGGGAATGGTACATGATATGATGATAGTGCCAAGGAAGTGTCAAGAAATAATCCATGTTTTATTTTAAATATGTTTCTATTGATGGGAAAAATGAATGCTATCTTTTATGTAACCGGTCTGTTTAAATGTGGAATGTAATGCATGTTTTATGATCTTATTCTCTTAAACTCTAAACCTGAAAAGATCCTCAATGTGTAATATTGTAATAACTCAAGATTAGGTATGGTTTAAGGCTGGGGACTTATACTACCTTTAGTGGTTTCTAGAATATTCTGGTCAATCCTATATTAAGTAGTGTAATGATCCCAGTTCAAATGTGAATTCCCATTGGAATATACTAGAAGATCTTTGGAATTAGATAAGAGATTTTATCCTCATCATGTATATCCTATTACTATTACTTGTGAAGATGTTTGTTAAAGGATACAAGGATATTATCATGGCTTGAATAAGTAGCTAGAATATGGTCAATAGCTTCATTAGCAAGGATATGATATTAATCATAATGGGTATACATATAATAATTAATAACATCAGTTAGAGAAGGGGTAATATACATATACTATTCCATTGTAGTATGTTGTTGGTATTTTGTGAATGGATTGTGTTCCTGACACGAGGTATGTTCCATAAAAAGCTACTGAACTGCTATTGAAACAATGATTTCATCCTTCTCCAATGAATTTGGGTTATTCCACTAGTAATTTTTTATAAGAATGGGTGAATGACCCAATGAATGTTCCAAAATGATTTGATGATGACTCGTCAAAATGTGGATATGATACTATTCTTATGCCAAACCATTTATATGAAAATAATGACAATCTTCTTATTTTGGAGAAGGAATGTGTGCTTACTCTAGAGTATCCATATATTTATTTTTATCATGGTGATATGATGACCTAGGATTATTGATAAGAATATATAACTTCCCATTTACCTATACCACTATCAAAATATTCCAACATATCTCATTTTTTGTAGGAAGACTGTAGTGAAACAGTTGCAATTTGTGTTCATGATTGTAGGTGTGCATATTCATAGTCTCCATGATATAAATAAATATGTATTCAATTTGTGGGACCAGAAAATATTATTTATATATTCATAATTGTACTATAATATTCCAATGGTATTTATGTTTTGGGTAAGGGACATGTTCCCCCATTGCTTTATGTTGGAATATTCATGATGACATGAATCGTGTGTGTAGGGAAATGAGTCTTCTCATTTGAAACCTCCAAAATATAATTATAGGATTCATCATTGGTAGCCAGGATGTGCTCACACTCCCATTTAATCATATATTTTGTCCCAATCCACGATTTCTTATGTACACATGCATTAGAGTCCATGGTGGAAATTTTTCAGGTGATTCTATGTGTAGGATTGTAAGGAGAAATAAAAATATGATGCATGTGACATTATTTGATAGAATATCTCCTCTAAATAACCAAAACTAGGTTGGAGTTATAATATAAACTTTGATATAACGTCAATTAAAATGGAATGGAATTTTTATCTATCGATAGGGATAAGATTTTATAGTGATTATTGGTGGAAATAGGTTCCACTGGTTTCATTGTTGGTTTACATGAACAAAACAAACATATTTTCTTCATATTATGAAAACCTCTATGTAGTGACCCAAGTGATGGGATCATACCCTATCAGTGTTATAAATGAACAATCGGGTTCACTATAGAATGAAAATGTATGGTGGTGGGTGAGGATGTTATTTGACCTAATGAGGTTATTGTTGTAGATGATGGTCTATAACATTAAAATGAAAAATAATTGATCATGGGATATGATATTATTAAGAGTAGATAATGAAGGATAAAAGTTTATAAGGAAAAAGGTCACTGATCAGTGCATCATCAATATAGTGAACCATATTCAACCGAAAAAGCATTTTTATCAAAAATATCCATTATTGTTCCTAATTACCCCTTTTAGATCACCTTTATGTTCCTTTATGAGAATGAATAATTTTCATTTGAACCCAACATATATTTTATTATTTATATGTTTCATGTTTAGTGTGCACTTTTAATTTTCAAAAGATAAACCAAAAAAATAAGTTAACTTATTATAAACCAATAGATGTTATTATTTAAGTGATTTCACGTGAGATTCACCTTTTTTGTTTCATTTAGATATGGTAAGATTCCCCATGGATAGGGATCAATATTCCAAACACCAATAATGATTCTATTATTAAATCACTATGAGATTATACACTAGGATCATCATTACATATACTCATTGGAGGATATATGGATTACGATTGATTATGGGGGGGGGTTCACATATTATTTCACAATAATTCGAATTTTGTTCCCCATTTTCATCTATCATTGAAAATACCAACAACACCCACATACATTACATGTTACATAAATTCATTCCAAATGAAGGTGGTCATTTTCATTCTGATTCAATGACATATAGGACCTGACATTAGTATGGATGATGGGAGGTTGGGTTAATCATATTGATTTGGTGGGAGTTATTTCCTATTATGGGACTATAATATATATTTCAGATATGTTCAGGATTATCATTTGAATCATGATATCTGTATGGTTACCCAAATAATAATATATGATGTAGAATCCTCTTTCATGTAAAATAGGGGTTATAATAATGAGATCATACATACGTATTCAAGGATCTCCATTAATATTATTTTAATTTATTATAAAAGTTTTGTTTCATATATTTTGAATCTATCATAGAATGAAATATATATATATATATATGTATTTTATAGGGAAATAATGTTTTATTCCACGATGGGATACAACCTTCATTCTTTTCCCTATATAACCTTTTTATATCAAAAATAAAATACCCTATAGATTGTTTTGAGTTATGATCATATAGTTTAACACCATGTTGAAAAGAAATATATGTGTTCACATAAGAACTAAGTATGGAGCAAACTACGTATCATGGAATCTTATGTATCATAATTATTTCAAAAATCAATTTCATTTAGGTGTTATCTTCAACTGACCCTCTTAAGGATAGTGAAATATAATTAATTAATGTGAGGGCTATTTACCATGTATTACCAATATGGTAATTCATTCAAAATTAATATGAATGTGTATTCCCTTTTACATTTGAAATCATATCATGCCACTGAATAGAGAATACACAATTTGGTTTCACAAGATGTTGAAAATTATATGATACTAGTGATATGGTAATAATATATCCCTATTACCATGTCATTTATGCTCGGTGTGAGAAACATGAGATATTTGGTGGTTAGACTCACCACATATGCACCATGGATATATTCTCATGGGTATCCCTTATAGGCTTTTGATTATAAACTCAAGACATTTAATGGTGTCATGCATAAACTTGTAAGGCAAGATATTAGATTCCATGTAGTTTAGTAATCTTCAGTATCAATTGATGGGTGAGGAAGAATGAGAACCCTGATGGTGAGAAAGGTCCAATGTGATAGAGATTTAGAAATATGGTGTGACTTATTATAACATTTTTTCCCTATTATTATTTATTCTGATTAAGCTATAATATGTATCATGTTTGTATAAGAATCTGATTCCACATATTTCAAAATTTTATATGTAAAATTGTGTCCTCCAAAAAAGGTTAGCAACTCCTATGTTTTCCACATGCAACACATGAGTAGTCATATGATCTATGCCTGACACAGTTGAGATATAAAGAATGTCTAGTGGGTATGTCTTTGATTCCATTATGATATGTCTAGGGATATCTGGACATGTAACTGTCATCTATATTACATGTCTCAAGGTGTATGGTTGGCATGTCTGTGGTGTTTCCCACATGATCTAGGTAACCTATCCAGGGGAAACTAAATGAAAATTGTTACATGTATATGGAAAATAATATGTCTACAAGATCAATCATGATTTAATATGAATTGATCATGGGTCCGCAACATGTTCAAGACAATAATATCCAATGTTGTATCATTATCCTTAATGGCATGTCAAATGGCTTCTGTATGATATTGATGATGTGTATCGTGGACTTTTATCTTCATGGATTGTTTTTCTAGATAACATAATGTGACTAGTATCATATTTAATGTGGGCTTCATGGGACTTGGTTACATGACTGGGTGTTATCACATGATCTACATTACATATCCATATGTTTACTCATGATCCTACCAACATGACCAGGTGTTATAACATGATTCAATTGAAATGTTTATGTATCGTCAAATTATATGGGTGACTAATACATGCATGCTTCATCTGATAGATTAATGATTTAAAAATTGTTTCATGTGAAAATGTTATATATTTATATAGGAAATTTCATTATATGGATAGATGATTGTAATTTCCATTAATAAATATAATATTTATCCCCTTCATTTTGGATGTCCATATCCATTCCTTAAAATTAAAAAAATATTGGATATTTCTTTATGCAACTCATTTATAATATTACAAGATCCTTTGGACTCAATGCATCATCTTCATTAATTTTCCCATGGTCGTAATGTATTTTGAATATAGAAACATTAATCATTTGTAACAGTTTTTTTGATTGTATATTAAACTATATATATGTAAATATATTAATTATGATTTTATTATCATTGTATATAACAAAATTATATCTATATAGAAAATAAATCCATATTTTTATTAAAATAATTTCTACAACTGACATTATATCACGATTTAATTATTTTTTCACATAAAACATTGATTTTCATTCAGAATTAGACAAAAAGTTGGTTATTTTGGGTAATAATCAATCAAAATATCTTATTGTAATAATAAATATAAATTAAAAAACATTCTATATAATAAGTTGTTCTATGCATAGGTGTTATAAAAATGAACACATTTGTTCCTTAAAAGTTTCAGCACATTCATCAATCTAGAGGAACATGATTCCACTATGAGTTAAAATGGTCCATGGACTAGATAGTCATGCTAATATGTACAATACCATTTATAATATTATTATACACCTTGAAATCAATGAATCTCAGTCACTGTGGTTATTCTGGAACACATCTAAATAGAGTATTTCTTTAATGGATCTAATGATATTACCTCAATTGATATTTGGATACAAAAATTTGAAACTATTAACAGAAAAAATTCCAGCATTATGGATTTGTCATAAAGTTTATCCTTTTAAAGGGTCTCTATTATAATTATTTAGTGATATTCATGCTCTATATTAAACATTTAATATGTATGAATATTATCTATATGGAATGCAAACAATTAATAATTGAAATATCTTACAAATCTATTAATCAAAACCATGATGATTGTGGGGGATTAAGATAAAATACAAGGTATAACTACAAATTAATATTTTCAATAATTTATATGAAATGTTATCTTTGCTGTATGCCCATTTTTCAAAACCAATTAATTTTATAAAAGATGATGGTAAATCTAGGGAAAGTATTTATTGTTGACCAATTGATCAAATAACCCATCAATACAGCGTAGTAGAAAAATAATTCTAGATAATAATATTTTTTTAATCCTGATAATAAATATTGTTTTACAAAAATCAAAATTTAATTTTTCACATATTAATAGGGGTTATATCGAACAAGCCCTATCATACATGGATTTATATATTTTCCCTAAATATTATTCACATTAGAAAAAAAATTCTAACGAAATATAATAATTTAATTCCATTTCAATGAAATAACACAATCCTCTAAAATTGTGAATTATCATCAAGGATTTCCAAAAATATATTCTAATATAGTATTATTCATATAAATACAAGATATACAACCTTCTTCATAACATATTTAAATGAGACATAAAAAAGGGCGTTGTTTGATTTTCATTATGTATAAATATAATATAAAATCAATCTAAGAGGATATAAAGTTCTAAGATAAGAATAAGTGTACATGATCGTGAACATAGCACAAGATGTTCATACCGATATTGAAAATAAACATAAACATGATTCATGGGATAATGTATAATTTTTCATAAAACATGAATCATAAGAGAAACAGACAACATGAGTAATGAGTGAATTTCATTAGTGTAAGACATATATTTTTGTCAAACACATCAACTTATAACACTGTAAATATGTATACAAAGAGAAAAGATCACTAATTATTTTAGGAACATAATATTAAGTCCTCACCTATGATTATGGATATGAAAATAGGTCCAAGTATAACATTATGTACATGTATTCATGCTCATGCATAACATAGTGAACATTTAATAATGTTTGGTCTTAACTATAAGAACTCTTAATCCAATTCATAGAGTACATTTTGAATATGTAATCAGGTTCATTTATAAAATAATTACTAACATGTTATGTATCATTACACAATCCATTAGAGGGAGATATTGGTCGAAATCATCAAATAATCCATTAGTTAATTTTCCAAAAGAACATTAAACATACATTATATCATAATCCTAGAAAAACTGAGTTTAGAAAACATTTCATCATCACATTACAAATTAAAAATAAATTGGTTTCATAATAATTTTATCATATCATCTATCAATAAACAATTGATAATGAAACAATTTTCCTTTTAATTTTTCACTTATAAAACCCATGGAATAACAACATGATTCAGTAAAATATTGTTTTCTTCAACCATTCTACGAAATAATAAAAATTGTATCATTGGTCCACATCCCTAGTAACTTCTATGATATATTAGTGGATTCAATCATTGATGTGAAAATATTTTGAAAGATAAATCTGATGGAATGTTTAATAAGTAAGAAAGAGTTTCCTTGAAAATTTATTCATCAAACAGATTACATTTTTGAAATCCATTTATTTGAATATATATATGAAAACATATATAATAAGATTTGAGAAATTATTTAAATCATTTTAAAAAAATGAACTTTGGTCATTTAAAATATCTTTTTAAAACATAAAATGTTTTAACTGTATGTTTCTTATAAAATAAACTCAAAAAATATAAATGAATCGTCAATGAATATAGTGGTCATGATGTTTGAATATTCCTTTCATTCGAAACACATTATAAAATGTTAACATTCATATTTTTTAAAAATTTCTATTTAAATTTTTTTATAAAAACTACATGAATATTAATTTTAATTTATTTTTCCAAATTCACAAATGGTTATAAATTTATTTTCGTAATAATTTTTTATAAAATTGTGAAAAAATGTTCAAAAAATGTTATAATGATGTGATTTTTGATGGAATTTTATTTTAACTGAATATATTATTTTATATAATCAAATTATTATTTTAACTATTTTAAAAAAATGGGAGTAAAATGTAAAGAAAACATATATTCTCATGAAATAACTAGATCAGAATAAAATGCATTAGTATCGTGATATATTTATTATATTATTTCACCATCAGAATCATAATCTTGAGTAATACTGATAAATGATGAGAGTGATACTGAAAAACCTTCTATCATTAGTAAAATTAAATTTTAATAACCATGAAATAATAACAATTAATTAAAATTATAATATAATTGGTATAATTAAAATCCTTATGTTACATGTTAATGGGGTTTTTTGTAAACCTCAGGAACAATATTCTTCCACAACATGATACAAGTGTCAATGAAGAAGAATTGTTACCAAAATTAATTAATAATTTAGTAAAATTTTTAAACCTAATCCCTAATAAATCATAACATAAAATGAAATCATTTTTAAAAATTCATATGAGGATATATATTACATAACATGTCAATGTGTCCATATATAAAAATATTAAATGAAAGGAGTGGTGAATTTTTATATATGTCCCAGAAATAAAAGTGAGACTATAAATCATTTAATTTAAGTCATTAATTCCTTCATAAAAATAAAATAAACTATTATAATAAATATGTTAAGGTAACTTATTCGTATATATCATAGAATATATGGTTTTCTTGGGACCCTTTATTACCCATTTATAAACATTTCCATGTTAATGTCATGATTTGGTCAATAATTTCTTTATTTATCATGATTGATTGTTCCTATTATTTATGGTCCTATTAATTAAATAATGGTTAAATAATATACATAATATTGACCTTCAATAATATATATTCATTATATATGTTTCAATAGTAATCAATAATATTTATAGATAAAAGATAACAATGCAATAATCATGGAGATGGTAGAACCTATATACACAGGAATGTTATTTCCATTTTATTTTAAAACATAAATAAATAAATATAAATGATAAAATATGAATAAATAATCAATATTTTCGTATATATATCACTTATTTTCATGTTATTTATTATTATATAATTATATGTAAATCATGAAGGAGACACATCTCTTTGCGAGGCGATAATCTTCCTTACACAGGAGTGATGTAATAATATTATAAAAAATGTAGTCATGAATCTATGTGTGAAATTACAATTAAATAAGAATAATTATATCATAAATATAATATATAAATAACAAATCCATCATTATGTAATACCGTTAGAGGTTGTAATGAGACAACGAATGGCATCTCTTTATAACCTGGTTGTCCTCCATACACGTGAATGTAGATTTTGAAACCCATTTCATAGAAGTGGAGATAGTTTTGTTTCCTTAACATAATATTATGAAATAATTTAATATTAAATTTACTTTTTTAAATTTACTATTATTGAATAATAAATATTTAATGATGTGGAGAATGAAATAAAATAGATACACTCCTTGATGAATGTTACCTCTTAGTTGGATATCCTCCTTATGTATCTAGTAAAATCATTCATATGATTAATTTATATACATAATAAGTGTTATATGCTAGGTGGAGTAAATTTAGGGTGTCATTTGTTTGGTTTTTGATGAGAAAATTTTCATGAGAGGTAAATTAACTGAGGGGAGTATGTTCCCTTTTATAAGTCAGGTTCGGTGGTATTTTTTAAAATACCCAATTTTTTTGACAATTTGAAAGTAATTGTATCCTAATGTGCATCCAAAATAAATTAATAATTTATTTTATTAATTACATAGTTGAAACAAACCTCAAAAATAAACTAAAAACAAATTTTTATCAATTAATTTCATAGTCATTATGTGTACTCAATTTTACCATATTAATTATTACCAAAATAATTATCATATATCTATTTACCTAGATAATTGATACTATAACAACAAAATTAAAATGATATTTATTTAATAATTTATTAATAATGATTCTATATAATAAATAAAATTTTATAATAAAATCCTATTTTCTGAAAAGTAATTCTATCATAAGATCTTATAATATAAGAAACACCATTTTAACCTTAGTAATAATGATACCTTTTTGACAGATTTGAAAAATCATAATGGAAAAATAAACGTCTAACAGTATTTGATAAAATATATTATTCATATTATAAATATGGTGTTTTTTTCAAAATTACTATTATTTTGTTGAAATTTTTTATTTTAAAATTATTCATACAGATGAATTGAGAAAAAAAAATTTAAACATAAAACTAATCAATAGTTTAAAAATATTAAATAAAATGAAATATTAAATTGACTAAAATGATCTAAAATATATTAATAAATATATTATTTAACATATTTAACCTTCAAAAAATTAAAAAATAATTTAATATTTCAAAAAATGTTAATAAGAAATTAGTTTTCAATTAAAATTCAAAAAATTTCAGTAATAATGAAAATAATAATTATATTTACAAAAATCTCAAATATTTACCTTCAGATAATTAGGATACCATATTATTCATAAATTATTTTTTTCAATAAAAATATATTTCTAAAATTTTGACAAACTATTATTATTAATATTCATATATACAAGTAAAAATATTGTTTTTATATAGTATAATTTTCAAATCAAATTGAGACATTTCCAGAAATTATGGAATTTATTTATCAATAAAATTTATATATAAAACTATTAATGTTAATATTTAAATTTTATTTTTACTACTCATAATTGTAATTTCAATTGATATGTTATAGATCTCATAAAAAATAAAAATTCATTAGTAACATGTCATGTTCATTGATTCTTAGTATTGCATGTAACACCAACTAAACTCATTGTTGCATATAATGAAAAATATTGAAGTGATAGAATATATTTTTAAATAAAATATTTCACCCAATATTAGAGTGTTCCATTATACCCTGACCTAAAATTAATTTCTCCCTCAAAATTAGTCATATTGAAACTAATGACTATTGATAACTCTTCCTCATTACAATCTTAGGTTCACAAGAAGCTTCCTCAAGAGGGCAGTTTCACTAAAAAATTGTGACTAAGTAAGTGGTCTGATTCTATATAAATTTATCAATTTGATGTAGAATGTCTATAAATTGTTCCTTATTAAAAATATAATTCTCTAGTTGTATGAAAACCTTGTTTAGTACATGTGATGTATTAATTGTGTACTTACTTAGGAGAGATACATGGAATTCATCGCGAACATTAGATTGTTTATACGGAAGTTCAAAGTGATAAGCTATAGACCGATTATGTTTTATATAATTAGAAGGACATATATACCTACAGAGTAGTATTAAATTACATCTTCAATGGATAAAATAATAGAAAGACATTCTCACCAACATAAAATTATATTTAAATTTTATCATTATTGTCATTACTTTTCTATCAAGATTTGGTCCTTTTTATGTGTTTCTAAATGATAGCAACCTTCCCTATTATCTACCCAGCTTTCTATTATCCTAAAAGCTATAATCAAAAAAATTATTCAAACAAATTGGTTTTCTAATCTTCATTTTTAAAAGTTATTTATAAGTATCCTTGTGAATGCTCATGTGAAAACTATTATTTCCTGAAATCTAAACATGAGGAACGTTTTGATCCCAAACACTATTGAAATCCATAGAAAAAGTCAATATTACATCCAAGGTGATAATAATGTATTTAGAAATTAAAATTCAATATCATAACCCATTAAACCTTAACCCTTAATTAATGTGGATTTAGAAAATAGGACCCAATGATAAATTTTCTCTAGAATAATTTTTTTACTGACTTCATATTTTGATAAACTACAATCCATAATTAACCCATCATCCAATTTAAGATAAACACAAAAAGATACCAATAACATTAATCTTATTTCCCTAAGACTAAATTATTCCTAAAATGATAGTTTTACTAAAAGATATAGAAAACTAATGGTGTTTAATGAAATAAATATGTCATAAAATATCCTTATTCACGGTAAAATCCCAACAATGATAACACATACTACATTGTTCAAATATCATTACTCAATTACGAAGTCAAAAATAATATATAATTTACTTTATTAAAATCTATCACCTCATTATAGAAATACATTATCTTAAAATAAGCAAAATATTAGCATAAATATTAATCTTCGTCATATATTTTCTATGAAAAAATTATTATCATTAAATCAATTATTTAATATATCAGTATATTTTAACCAATGATTTTGAAAATATATAACTAGAAAAACATATATTGACCAATCATTATATATTTCATAATTCCTATATCATAATCCATGAATTAAATAAAATAAAATCATTAATGATTCTACCTTATTATTATAATTTTAACTAGGATTCAGGAAATTTATCCATAAAACTTATTTCCTTTCATATTTAATTTTTATTTTCTTCACCATCATCAATATAACAATTAGTCGTACCACCATGATGATTTTATTCATGATATTTCACCTAAGGAAATTGATTTCCATATACCCATACTATCCCCATTTAAATAATTCATCCCTTGATAAAACTATTGGTAGAGCAATATTATCATATGTAGTTTTAATGAAACTATTCATTTACCAATATTAATTGTTTAATCATTGAGGTTATTCTCTACACATAAAAAGATTTATTGTTCCTTTGAGAAATTACCCTGAGTGATTCATCCCACATTCATGCCATAGAATAATCTTGATCATTTACCTTACATGGTATCCTTTTCCCAAAATCATATATAAATAAATCCTTCACCTATTTTGTGGGTCTAAGTGTTGGTTAGGTGACACATTGATAATCATTTCCTTGATAACGTAGTAGTCATAATAAATATATACTTCACTCTACTCATCATTCAATATTTTTTCTAATAATTAATTTTCTTTTCATTTTAAATTTGAATATAGTTTATTTTGGTTACCTCCACTATGTAAAACCAAAAATTATTGTACGAGAAACATAATCACAGTGCCAAATAACATTATCATGAATTATCTCTTATAGGATTTATAAATAGGAAAAAGTTATTTTAAAACTGTGAAACCTTAATCATATTATAGGTTATCTCAGATCATAAAACATCTAAATCCTTATTGATTTTGTAAAATGTGTTATTGAATTTACAAAGCATATCCCACAGGAGGGTCAATGATGGGTTGAATAAGTTCTTATTGTTATGAACCATGTGATGATTGATTCTATCTTAAAGAACCATTTTTTATATTATTCAACCAATGTAGCTCTATTAAAAATTAATATCCATTTTTTTCATTGGGAAAGGGATATAATTTCATGGAAACTAGTTTCTCTAAAAATATCAAAATTTCAAAAAAAAAATTATGATACATTGAAACTTTATTCGGCTTATCCATTGAAATATCTCAACGAATAACCTCATAAATATACCTTGGGATCTCAGTAATGTTTTCTCTTCCTAGTATCAAGATTTTTTATAAAAAAATCATTTTACATTGACTATTGTGACAGAGGATACTCATTAATGTATATTACAGGTTTTTACCTGAATATTCATTGCATTACACAAAAAAATTCCCTATGAATTCAATAGTCTAATAAATTTTGAAACATGGAACAGATTCTTCTAATTGAGTAAATGATATTAAATACTTACCAATAAAAAATTACTATTTAGTAATATTTATAGACATAACCCAAACAAATACATTCCCAAATACATGAGAGAAGGAATATCCACAAGTGTGAGATCAGATTCTCAATAATGTTAATAATAATTTATATCTATATATGATCATATGGTATTATATATAAATCATACTGGAACATTGTATTGAATATAACATATGGTGTTCTTACCCATCCTGTTATACATCATAAACATTATCCATGGAATTGATATTCTGATGAAAATATGAAATGAATCATATAGGGAAAAAAGAGCATGATTCTTATGTTTATAATAGTGGAAGAAAACATATATTTGTGATATATAATTCAATATATATCACTATGAACATCTATAAATAGATATAGAATCAATAATTATGTTTAGGACATGAAATTACCACCTCACATAAGCTAATCGAAATGAATATAGGTCTATAAATAAGATAGTGATCATGTAATGTGGTTCAAACATTATATTTTGAACATGTAATCAGATTTACTCATATCATTTTTTTCTTTTAATTTGGGTGAAACATAACTTTATAAACAAATATTCATGTTCAAACATAACATTTTCAATATGAAAATATGTTTTTCATAATATATTTACTCATGAGTTATCCTTCGTACCCAATCTATTAAAAAGAGATATAATTCCTAGAAATTTCATAATCTTTATAATAGTGTTCCAGAAGACTATATGACAATATTCATATTAGAAAATTTAAAAACTAAATGAAAATAATAATAAATTCAGTCATTAATTTACCCATTTATAAGAAATGAGTATCATAATAATTTCATCATAACATGAAAAATTTAAACATTTATAAACAAATAAAATTCATATGTTTTTTTAAAGGTATAATCTGTGGAAGGGAAATAGATATTAAACATTTGTTCATCATAAAAATTTCATATTATGAAAAATAACGGTATCATTAAAACATATCACAAGTAATGTACATGTTACATCAAATGATGTGATCCACTATAGGAATTTATTTTTTAAAGATAAATCCCATGGAATATATCCCAAGGATGTACTTTTTTTAAAATCTATTTATAAAAATGAGACATTCTAGAAATTAATTTTATTGAGAAAAATATTCTCAAACATATGAAGGATTCTCTAAATTCAATTGAAATATGTCATAAATAAAAAATCATTTATTTTCTTAGAAACACGTTTTAAAAGATATTTAAAAAAAATTACCCTAAAAATAAACTTGAAATAATAGAAATTATTCTCCATTTAAAATAATTTTCATCATGGTTTAAAATTATGTTCATGTTTTATATGCTAAAATTAATGATTCCATTTATATTTTCTAAAATACACAATGGAATTGTTTAAAAAATGTATATATGATTCATTTAAAAAAAATTAATAATTAATTCATGTTTTATAATATAATGATAAATCATTTATTAATATAAATTAAAAATCAATTTTATAAAAAAAATTAATTGATATAATTTTAGTTGATTTTTTTCTTTAGAATAATTTTTTTTTCATGAAATAATTATTTTTAAACTACTAAGAACATAACTATAATGAAATTATAGGGAAGAAATGTATAATAATCAAATTACAAGAGGATAAGAAATTTATTAGTTTCAAGGGAGAGATAACATAATATTTGATCATTAGAAACACATACACGAGAAATTCCAATAAATGATGATTTTGTAACATAAATACCATTCCACTTTGGAAATGTGGAATCCTAAGAAGAATTTAAATATAACATTAAATTAAACATATAATATCAAGACAAGAATAAAAATAATGATATTATAATTAAATGGTGTTTTATATAAATAAAATAACTAAGTTACATTTATAAATAATATATGTCTCTAAAAAGGAAAATTAAAATTAAAATTCCTTACTGTATTGAAATATTTTAAATATCAAGAACCAATAGAGAATAAAATCACATGAAGCATTAAATATAATTAAAATAATAATATTCCTGATATAAAACATCAAAAGGTTAGTATATACATAACACAAAATAGATAAATGTTGAATTTTAATAGGTCCCCCATAAATAAAAGAGATGATTGAATTCAATTACATATGTATTTAATTCCATAGTATGCATTAAAAACTCATGTATAATAAAATATGTTTATTTTAAATCTTTTACATATGAATATTCAAATATATGATATCATATATGGTTTTTTATGAACATTTGAAACCTTTTTATTAACAATTCTATGTTAAATTCATGTATTGGGAAATAACTGTTTAGTTTTTCATGTATGTTTGGTTATGTTATTTTAGGAATCCTTTCTTAATTTTTTTTCATAATAAATAAAATTTTTAACATGATATATAGAAAACATATAAATTATGAATATATATTTTTTAGTTTAATACATTATATTTAGAGACAAATAAGTAAATTCATTTTTCATGGAGATGGTAGGTTGTACATATAGCTAAATGATCTTTCCATTATCATATCATATTTAAATAAATAATGATTAATGTAATATTATCATTATATATTATTTTTTTGTCAAATATAATACATTTTTCAATTAAAACCATCATTATTATCATCCATGGATTGAAAAAATGAACTCCAACTTTTCAATAGGCAACGGTCCATCGTACACATGAGTGATGTTACAGTCTTCCCAAAAAATGGAAAACATGAATATAAGTGTGATATAGTAATTAAAAGTTTATAATAATTTAATAAATATTTAAATAATTAATAAATAATTCACTATGTCCTACCATTATTGGTGGTAATGTGAAATAAAATGACATAAGTTATGATGGTAGTAGTTTTATGTACACAGAAATCATTAATTTATAACCCATTTAATCGATGTAGAGATTGTTAATTTTTAAGACATTAACAAAAAAAATAGTTTATTAAATATCATGAGGACCATATATCATAATGGAATTATAAGTATGTATAGTGGTGGAGTTTGGAATATTAAAAATGGTTGTTGATTCATGTTGTCTATTCTATAGGTATCATCAATATGTTTTAACCAAACTCTTTAATTTTTTTGATTTGAATGTAAATTAAGGATCTTAGGATGAGTGGATGAATTTCTTTTGATATATTGGTCGATTTAAAGGAATTGAGTTGTGAGAATATGTGAGCGATGTGACATCCCTTTTTCTAATTGGGGATGGGTTATATTTTTTGAAATAATAAAAGTATTCGCTATTGGTGTGTCAATCATACATCATCTACCAAAAAATAGATGAATTGTGGATTGGATGAAGGATTTACTCTATAAACACCTATAATATACAAAAAACACATTTTCTTCGTGTTAATCCTTAGTATTTAATTTTACTAATGTTTACACATGTAGTTTTTATAACTGTCATATGTATCATTTTATAAACCAATGTAATATTATATTTATGACTAAAATATAGAATTTCATTATTTTATAATTTAAATTTAATTATATAAAACATTAAATCCAATTTAATAAATAAAAATACTTTTTTTCTTGATTAATTTTAATTGAAGGACATAGAAGGAATAAAACCCCATTTTAAGAATTATCATTGTGATTAAATTTTAACGTTTTTCATAATCATTATGGTTGAAAAATAAAATAAAATTATTAGATAATATATATTATCCAAATTCCAAATATTTATTTCATTTTTCAAAATTTAAAATATCGATGTGGCCAAATATAATTTGAAAATTATTATTCTATATGCAGCGAGAAAGAGATTCGTTAATGAAAATAATGTTACAATGAGTACACTTTTTATAATCCAAAATCCATATGAAATTGATAGAATTAACATATATTTAATTAATAGAGGTATAATTTATCTAATTATACATTATATTTTTACTAAATATCATTTGAATTTATAAATATGTTATATGAAATGTAATTTTGAATTATTATTCATTATGTTCCCCTATTCATCAAAAAAATGATTCATTTCAAAAAAATACGAAAACATCAACCAAGGGAAACTCTAACTAAAAATTTAAAAATAAAGGTTTAAATTACTAGATCTTTTGGTAAAATTAGAAATCTGTTTTTTAAATAATATATATAGTATGAATTTTTTGGATAAATTAATATTATTCATACATAAAAATAATTAAACAAAAATTATATTCTATTGCTATCCTTATTTACGAATTATATAAGAAATTTATAATTAATATTTGAAACATTGTAATAATTATTCATATATATATTTAATGGTTAAGGTATAACAATAAATTTAAAATTAACATTTTTGGAGTGTGTTGTGATTATTTAAAAATTATTGTTATGTTTTACAAAAGTTAAATTTTGTTTTCAATGTAATGAAAATTTTCAAAAAGAATAAATTTATATGTTTTTTCACATTATTTTTTGATATTACACTAACCCCATAAATTAATTTTTTCCTTGAATTACATCACCTTCTTTTCAATATATTATGATACTTTTGTCTCATTACATTATTAGGTTCACATTGATATTATTTAAGGTTCTGGTATCAATATAAAACATTTACTAGGCTTGTGGTCATATTTCATATCCCATTATCTATTTGATCTAGAATCTCAATTGAAAATTAATTATATGAATGATAATTTCTCATCATAATTACCTATATTTTCATTATATTTATTGTATTAGGAATTCACATCCTTATGAGAGAATGTGAAACCCATTGGGAACATTTGACTATTTCTAAGGAAGATCCTTGTGATAATATATGGTTCTAATATGATATTGAATTTCATAGAGACCAAGATAACTTGGGAATTTTTTTTAATTATTTCATTATAGGATAAATTCAACGAATTACCTTCCCACCAACATCAAATTCATTATTTCTTCTATGATTATCTGAATTTTATGTCTATCAACGTTGTTGGTCTCTATGTCTCACAAAATGAAGGTAAAATTATATAATATCTCATTAGCTTGATCTATTCGTATGACAACCCTTCTTTTATTAGAAACATAAACATGATTTATTACATAAAACTTCACTTGATACCACAAAGAAGATCGAGAGGTTTTGTCACGACCCGTTCTCGGGGCCCGTGCCATGACTACCCCATGTCGCCTTCTATAGGACAGGGGCCGGCGACTAGCGCCAAAGGCGTAAATCCCGATAACTGGGAAGGAATTGCCTTTATAAAAGTAACAAAACACCACAAAGTACAAGTGGAAGTAAAACACTAAGTACAAAGAAAGTGATGAAAAGTAAATGGGCCATAATACAAACCCAACTGGAAGTATAGCTACAACTGAACAAAGACAACAGCTAGAAGAAAGGAAGCAGCTCCTGGGTCGTCCTCCTCGGATCCTACCTTAAGGGTAGGTACGGATAGCACAGCTCCTCAATGCTCTCACCCATCAACCTCCTCCGTGTGTCGTCTCATCGTGAAGTCCACCTCTGGATACTTACTCGTCCTGCGGTCCACCTCCGGGTACTGACTCGTCATGTGGTCCACCTCTCGATACTGTCTCGTCGTGTGGTCCACCTCCGGGTAACGTCCAGTCCTCGAACACTCGGCCTCCGTCAGCACTTCCCGTCGTCTGCAACCAACACAACGAGGTGCGGGCATAGCCCGTGCAGGGGTGAGTATAAGGATACTCAGTAGGGACCCTGAGACCCTCAAGGTCTCACATAAACCAACAAGGATAACCACAAATAAGATCTCAACAGATAACCTCTACTTAGGTATATGCCCATACATATACCCAAGTTATCAAGTAACCCATTTCAATCGTGAGGTAAACACAAAGGTCATAGACTCAGCTCAAACCATGATTTTCATTATTGAAACTGTAACTGCTGAAGAGCTCCGTCTCTGGGAGTACAGTGATCCTATCACGTCTCCGAGGTAATGCTCACCAACCTATGACTGCTGAGGTACTCCTCTTATTGAGTACCGCGGGTCTGCCACCTCACGCAGTAGTGCTCCTCTGCCATGGGTCTGCCACCTCACACAGTAGTGCTCCCCCTCATACCCTACAGAGGTACTCCTCCTGTCGAGTACCGCAGTTCTTCCACCTCAAACAGTAGTTCTCCTCCGCCATGGCGCTGCCACCTCACAAAGTAGTGCTCCCCACTGGGCTATGCTAGTCACTCCGAATCTAATTGGACAAGCCGTCATCAGGTCAAAGCCAGATACACAGTCGTCGTACTCTGTACGCTCATCTCCGGGATGGTCCGCTCCATGAGCTACTAGTAGATACTACAAGTATCTTAAAGTACCACGAAGAAATCTCAAAGAACCTCCTCGTCATAGGGGTCTTAACGCGACAGACGGCGTGTCAATCGGACGCTCGGTCTGTGAGTTACTAGCCTTTTCATCCCTGGGGCCCGGTTGGTTTCATGTGCGAACCAACACGGCCATATCTCAATTGTACCCTGAACTCTCATGGGGTATACTCAAAGGCACCGTTTCTCCACATGATCACCAACGCCGCTAACAGTTTGTCAAACGGACGTCTGCTCTGAAAGATATCAGCTTTTCTGTTCTAGGGGCCCAGTTGGATTTCGGGTGCAATCAGGCTGGCCACTATCCAACTGCATCCAAAACTCAAGAAAAGTTTGCAAAAAGTTCTGTCTCATTAAGAGGAGATCAACGAGACAGACGGCGCATCAATCGGATGCCCAGTCTGAATGATATCAGCTTTTTCGTTCCAGGGGCCCGGTTGGATTTCGGGTACGAACCAACACGACCGCACTCCGAAGACATCCAATCCTCGAGCTGAGTAAGCCAAAAGTTCTATCACATCGAGAGAAATCCAACAAAGTCAACGACACGTCAATCAGATGTCCAGAGCTCATGTTAAGAGCGTTTCCGCTCCGAGGGCCCGGTTGGTTTCGTGTACGAACCAACATGGCCGAACCCAATGTATTCTGAAACCTTGAGTGAAATATGTAAAAATGACCGTCTCGGTCCAAGGATCGCATCGCCACTGACGGTGCGTCGATCGGAGGTCCGTAGCCCAAGATATGGGCAAAATACCAAACAGGTCCGAAAATGGGGGGTCTGGGCCCGTCCCGACCTGGCCCAACCCCCCTGGGTCGGCCCGAACCGGGTCGACCCGACTGGGCGCGACCCGGCCCGGCCAGCGCGGTGTGGCCCGGTCTGGGTGTGACCCGACCCGGTCCACCCAAGCCGGCCCGGATCGGCCAGGTGGCTCCCTGGCTCGGCCAGCGAGCCGGTGCTCCGCGGACGTGGCGCACGCCGCGAGATCTGCCAGTTTGCCGCGGCGGCTTCAGCCACGGCTGTTTCTCCATGTGGCGTGCCGAGGCTCTGCCGCGCCTCCGGTGGTGTCCGCGGGCCACCGGAGTTGCTCCGGTGGTCCGTTTTCAATTCCTCCTCCGCCGATGATCATCTTGGGTCCCGTTCTTCACTGTGGAAACACTAAGTCGTCTCTACGGCCCGTTCTGTCAATGCCCGACGATCCTCACGTCCAAAGAAACAATTGCGGAGTCTTACGTTCACCTTCACGGCCCCGACTATGACCACACTTTTGTTCTTCCTTGATGGCACGGCGCAACGGCGTCACGCATCCTTGCCACATCACTCCAGTTTCCCGCGCAGTGTCGTCGCACCGTGTCGCCATCTTCCGAACCGCAACATAATCAACAGCAAGGGGGAGGAGGGTTGGCCGTGTTTGTGCGGTCCGACCTCCTGCCGTTATGATGATAGCAAGAGGCCATCAAATAGAAGTCGACGTACAGAAAAGAAATATTTCACGGAAAAATCAATAGACCTCAACATCAACCTGCATGAACGAACGATCCGCGGATCAACCTGGAAATGGTTGGTCCGCACTCGTCGTTATTTTCTAAAAAGATAAGAGAACACCAAATAAATTTCACCACCTCGAAATTGACGTCACACGTTGTCGATTCGCGGATGTCGAACATCGCGGTAGTCGAACGTCGGGGTAGTCGGGTGTCGCGGAAGAAAGGTATCGCTTCCATCAACGTCGGAAGAAGAAGGAGAACGTTGTTGTTGGCATCGGTCTCCACGGTCGGCGTCTCCTTCCTTGTTGTGGAAGAGGAAGAAAAAGTATTGGAGAAAACGTAGAGCGTTTTTCACCAAGTGGGAAGGTCGTTCTTCGTTTGGAGAGGTTGTTCTTCAGAAGAGGTAAGAGCTCTCTCCCAAATTCTCTCACACAACAAAACTCACAAAAATAAAATAAGGCCTCTCCTTATTTTATTATTCTTCCATGAATTCAAAGTTTTATAAAAATGCAAACACTTAGTTAAATTAATTGAAGAGGTTTAATGAATTAATTTAAGATTTGTTTTGGAAAAATTAAAGAGGATAGAGGGGAGAGTTACACAAGTTAAAGTGGAGTTACAAAATTTAAGAGGAAAGTGAGTTATGGGAGGTCAAGGGGGTTATGGGAAGATCAAGGGGGTTAGGGTCTTGTGTGGGCCCCAACTCCCACATATCCACACATGGGAAGTTGGGTGGTTGTGGGTCCCACCAACAACATCCCATGGTAGAATTTATCTCCCTTGGTTAACAAAAATAAAATTTTTCACCATTTTATTCATTTCTTCCTTAAACCCCAAAATCTAACTTCTCCTCCCAAGAAAACGCACCTATGGTAAAAGTCCTCTTAAGCAAATACAAGCACTGCGAGTTCATCGGTGTCCTCAGATTTCAATTCCGAGTACCGGTTCCAAATACAGAAAAACCCACTCGTTCGTTCACTGAACGTACCCGAGCTACACATCGGAAACTGATTACGGGCACAATGGGCCTCAGAATTAGGCGCCGTCAGAAACTACGTTCTTGTAAAATTACAATGAAAATTAAGAAAAAAATTTCCCTTGATTTTTACGGGTCTTTACATTACTCCCAACTCAGGTCTTTACGTCCTCGTAAAGCTTTAACACAAACTAGGGGATACAAAAGCGGTACTGAGCACGCATCTGAGCCTCCCTCTCTTATGTGCTCACCTGGAGGTTCCCGTACTGCTAGAGAAAGTGCACCAGAGGAATCATCCGTCCTCATAGGATCTGCTCCTATCGATCCTTGATCCCCACTGGAACCTCTGCGTATGTCACCCTGTCATCGACATCCAACTCCCTGAGGTCGATGATATGTGAAGGATCGTGCACGTATCTCCTCAGTTGAGATATGTGGAAGTCGTCGTGCACCAGGTGCAACTGAGGTGGATGCGTCAAGTGGTAAACCACTTTTCCTACCATGGTGAGGACCTAAGAAGGTCCACTGAACCTCGTAGATAACTTGCCTCCTTGGCCACATCTCCATAAACCTCATCGAGGTGAAACCCGTATAAGGACGTGATCGTCATCATCAAACTCTAGAGGTCTCCAATTCCTGTCAGCATAAGGCTTCGGTCGGCCCTGTGCTGTCCTCATCCGCTCTTGGATGACCTAGACCTTCTCTAGTCTCAGAAGAGATGCTATGATTTCTTCTTTTCCGATAAGATAAATCCGGTCTCATCCCCTGGATGAACCACATTCATTGCCTAATACAGTCAATCTGGACATGAATGATGTATTCATTCCATGGACAACGTCGTATGGCCTCGACGTTACTACCAAGAGATACAACTGTCACTCTCGCCTCCAAGGGTCGAGTCACACTGTCGACATCAGTGTGAGGTCACTGGGTCTCTTCCAGTAGAAATCTCGAATGTGAGGGTCAAGTCAACAGTCTTAACTGGGACCACTCAGTATCAACCAAACAAAAGGACTGGAAAGAAAACTTTAAAAAGGTAAGTGTCTTTATATTATTGCAGCTCATGGTACAAAGACAGAAATGTAACAACAAAAACAACATGGGACTAGATAAACACCACTAGTTCTGCTCCTATCCACTCGCTTCCAGAGCTCCGTAGTCGTAAACTTCTACTGCATGAATTTGAGCTCTCCCATGTCCACCTGTTCCCTGCGGTCGGGGTGGACCTCCTGGTGGTGGTGGTGGAAACACCATGAAGCATCGTCCACCTCCAGCTGCACGGCCAGCTCCCCTCCCTCGGCCTTTAGCTCCTAGAGGTCTGCCTTGATCGAACCTCTGCCCTTGCTTAGGCGGTTCTTCATTTAACAGCCGGTCATCTTCATGGTGGGTTGGACAGTCACGTGCCATGTGACCACTCCCGCCGTAGGAGTAACACTACATGGCAGGTCTGGCTCTGTCATTCCCCTTGGAGCCTCGCACTACCGACCCGGAGTCACGTGGTCGACCAACTATAGGTCTTGTCCTCTTGGACCTCTGCATCATCTTTCTACGTCCTGCTACAGAAGACTCTGTCGTATGTCAGCTAGTGGTGGGTCCTGCTGCTGGACACTGCTCCGCAATGAAACTCTCCACTAAGAGAGCTCGGTCCAACACCCCTGTCTGCGTCGGAATGTTGTGAGAAACAACAGAAGCTCTAATATCTCGCCTGAGCCACTACTCGAAAGTTTGGGCCCTGAAGAATGGGCCCCGTACCATATCTGTGGAGTAGCACGAGAGGTCTGTGAACCTCGCTGAATACAGCACCACTGTCATACTGCCCTGCCGCAGCTGAAGTAGCTCCTGTATACGCACCGCTTGAAGGGTGGCTGGTACAAACTCTGCCCGGAACAGGCTCTTGAAGTCTTACCATAGTAGTGTCGCCTCATCATGCATCTAGACCATCAGGCTCCACCATCTGCCTGCTGCTTCCTGATGTAGGCTGGCAGCAAGGATCACCATGAAATCTGCTGGCGTCCCCACTATCCTGAAGACTGTCACTTCTGCCTCCAGCCAATCCTCAGCCACCTGCGGGTCCGTCTTTCCTCTGAACCTGGGTGGCCTCTAGCACTGGAACTCGTGCAATGTTCTCAAGTGACGTGCACCCTCTGCTGCTGGGACTGGTGGCATCGGTGGCCCAATGTGTAGTAGTACTGGTGGTGCCTCCGCCGGTGCCTCAACTAGGATAGGGCCCTATATTAAGGCCACGTTGCTCGGCGGGCTGTCAGTACGAACAACTCTCGGGGCTCTAGCTGGTCGTCCACGGGGAGGCATCTTAAAAGAAACAAACAGGACACGGTCAAACGATTTATACCTGGTGAGCTGACCTGGTTTGAGATGACTATTAAAAACTTCTGGAAACACACACGCAATCAGTTTTTTCATGCACAATGTCGGAAATCAGTTGTCAGGGTCCTAGTGTATGGATACGTCGGCCGCCCGCACAAACACTGGACTCCCTGAACTGAAGACCTCACTCGGTACCCTTAACACTATTGCTTCCCAGAAAGAACATATCAGAGTTATATGTTCTACGGTAGAACCGACTCCTCTGATACCAAATTGCCACGACCCTTCCTCGGGGCCCATGCCGTGACTACCCCAAGCCCACCTTCCATAGGCTAGGGGCTGACAACTAGCACCAAAGGTGTAAATCCCGATAACTTTAAAGGAATTTCCTTTATAAAAGTAACAAAACAAAAAAGAGTACAAGCGGAATTAAAACACTAAGTACAAAGAATGTGCTGAAAATTAAATGGGCCAGAATACAAACCCAACTGAAAATATAGCTACAACTGAACAAAGGCAATAGCTGGAAGAAAGGAAGCATCTCCTGGGTCATCCTCCTCAGATCTTACCTGAAGGGTAGGTACGGATAGCACAGCTCTTCAATGTTCTCACTCGTCAACCTCCTCTGTGTGTCGTCTTGTCATGAAGTCCACCTCCGGATACTGACTCGTCGTGTGGTCCACCTCCAGATACTGACTCGTCGTGTGGTCCACCTCCGGGTACTGTCTCGTCATGTGTTCCACCCCGGGTACATTCCAGTCCTCGAATACTCGGCCTCCGTCAGCACTGCTCATCATCTGCAACCAACACAATGAGGTGCGGGCAAAGCCCATGCAGGGGTGAGCATAAGGATACTCAGTAGGGACCCCGAGACCCTCATGGTCTCACTAAAACCATCAAGGATAACCACAAATAAGATCTCAATAGATAACCTCTACTTAGGTATATGACCATACATATACCCAAGTTATCAAGTAACCCATCTCAATATTGAGGTAAACACAAAGGTCAAAGACTCAGCTCAAAAAATGATTTTCATTATCGAAACCGTAACTGCTGAAGAGCTCCGTCTCTGCCAGTAAAGTGATTCTGTAACGTCTCCGAGATACTGCTCACCAACCTATGACTGCTGAGTTACTCCTCCTGTCGAGTACCGTGGGTCTGCCACCTCACACAGTAGTGCTCCTCCGCCATGGGTCTTCCACCTCACACAGTAGTGCTCCCCCTCATAGCCTACAGAGGTACTCCTCCTGTCGAGTACCGCAGGTCTGGCACCTCACACAGTAGTGCTCCTCCGCCATGGGTCTGCCACCTCACAAAGTAGTGCTCCCTACTGGGCTATGCTAGTCACACCGAATCGAACCGGACAAGCAGTCATCAGGTCACAGCCAGCTACAGGGTCTCCATACTCCATATGCTCGTCTCTGGGAGTGTCCTCTCCACGAGCTACTAGTAGATACTCTAAGTATCTCAAAGTCCCACGGAGAAGTATCTCAAATAACCACCTCGTCATAGGGGTCTCAACGCGACAGACGGCATGTCAATCAGATGCCCAGTCTGTGATTTACTAGCCTTTTCGCCCCCGGGGCCCGGTTGGTTTCGTGTGCGAACCAACACGGCCATATCTCAACTGTACCCCGAACTCTCATAGGGTATACTCAAAGGGACCGTTTCTCAACGTGATCACCAACGCCGCTGACGGTTCGTCAAACGGACGTCCGGTCTGAAAGATATCAGCTTTTCCATTCCAGGGGCCCGGTTGGATTCCGGGTGCAATCCAACCCGGCCACTATCCAACTGCATCCAAAACTCAAGCTAAGTATTCCAAAAGTTCCGTCTCATCATGAGGAGATCAACGAGATAGACGGCGTGTCAATCGGATGCCCGATCTGAAAGATATCAGCTTTTCCGTTCCAGGGGCCCGGTTGGATTTCGGGTATGAACCAACACGACCGCACTTCGACAACATCCAAACCACGTGCGAAGTAAGCCAAAAGTTCTGTCTCATCATGAGGAATCCAACAAAGTCAATGACACGTCAATCAAACGTTCGGAGCTCATGTAACGAGCTGTTCCGCTCCAAGGGGCCGGTTGGTTTCGTGTACAAACCAACACGGCTGAACCCAAAGTATTCTGAAACCTTGAGTGCGATATGTCAAAACGACCGTCTCGGTCCAAGGGTCGCATCGCCGTTGACGTTGCATCGATCGAAGGTTCGTAGCCCAGGATTTGGGAAAAATACCAAAAAGGTCCGAAAACGGGGGGTCTGGGCCCGTACCGACCCGGGCTAACCCCCCCTGGGTCGGCCCGAACCGGGTCGACCCAACAAGGCGCGACCCGGCCCGGCCGACGTGGGCCATCCCGGTCTGGGCGCATCCCGGTCCGGTCCGCCCAAGATGGCCCTGCTAGGCCGGGTGGCTCACTGGCTCGGCCAGTGAGCCGGTGCTCCGTGGATGCGGCGCTCGCCACGTCCCCCCTGGATCCCGTGCGGTCGCGGGATCTGCCAGCTCGACGCCGCGACTGAAGCCACTGCGGTTTCTCTAGGTGGCGCACCGGGGCGCCATCGCCGGCGGTGTCCTTCGGCCACCGGAGTTTCTCCAGTTGTCCGTTTTCAATTCCACCTTCCCCGATGCTCATCCCGGGTCCCGTTCTTCACTGCGGAAACATCAAATCGTATCTGCGGCCCGTTCCGTCAATGCCCGACGATCCGTACGTCAAAAGAAACAACTGCAGAATCTTATGTTCGCCTTCGCGGGCCCGACTACTACCACACTTTTGTTCGGCCTTGACAGCACGGCGCGATGGCGCCGCGCATTCTTGCCGCATCACTCCAGGATCCCGCGCGGCGCCGTAGCACCGTGCCGCCATCTTCCGAACCGCAATATAATCAACAACAAGGGGGAGGAGGGTCGACCGTGTTTGTGTGGTCTGACCTCCTCCTGTTATAATGATAGCAAGCGGCCATCAAATAGAAGTCGACGTACGACAACGAAATATTTCACGGCAAAATCAATAATCCTCAACATCAACCTACATGAACGAACGTTCCGCGGATCTACCTGAAAATGGTTGGTCCGTGCTCGTCATTCTTTTCTCAAAAGATAAGAGAACACCAAATAAATTTCCCTACCTCGAAATTGACGTCGCACGTCATCGAGTCGCGGAAGTCGAACGTCGCGATAGTCGAACGTCGGGGTAGTCTGGTGTCGCGGAAGAAAGGTATCGCTTCTGTCAACGTCGAAAGAAGAAGGAGAACATTGTTGTTGGCATCTGTCTCCACGGTCGGTGTTTCCTTCCATGTCTCGGAAGAGGATGAAAAAGTGTTGGAGAAAACATAGAGCATTCTTCGTCGAGTCGGAAGGTCGTTCTTCGTTTGGAGATGATGTTCTTCAGAAGAGGGAAGAGGTCTCTCCCAAATTCTCTCACACAACAAAACTCACAAAAATAAAATAAGGCCTCTCATTATTTTATTATTTTTCCATGCATTCAAGCTTTTTTACAAATTCAAACACTTAGGTAAATTAATTGAAGAGGTTTAATCAATTAATTTAAGATGTGTTTTGGCAAAATTAAAGAGGAGAGAGGGGAGAGTTACACAAGTTAAAGTGGAGTTACAAAATTTAAGAGGGAAGTGAGCTATGGGAGGTCAAGGGGGTTATGGGAAGATCAAGGGGGGTTAGGGTGTCGTGTGGGCCCCACCTCCCACATATCCACACATGGGAAGTTGGGTGGTTGTGGGTCCCACCAACAACTTCCCATGGTATAATTTAACTCCCTTGGTTATCAAAAATAAAATTGTTCACAATTTTATTCATTTCTTCCTTAAACCGCAAAATTTAACTTCTCCTCCCAAGAAAACACATCTACGGTAAAAGTCATCATAAGAAAATACTGGCACTGCGAGTTCATCGGTGACCTTAGATTTCAATTCCGAGTACCAGTTCAAAAGATAGAAAAACCCGCTCGTTCGTTCACTGAACGTACCCAAGCTAAACTTCGGAAATTGATTCCGGGCACACCAGGCCTCAGAATCAGGCGCCGTCAGAAACTGTGTTCTTATAAAATTACAAATGAAAATTATGAAAAAAAAATTCCCTTGAATTTTGTCGGTCTATACAGGTTTAAGTTATTTGGGGCTTAGAATCATTACATAAAAACATGAAACATGAAATACATCATCTTTATTGAAAAATTCCTTTACATGACCACTACATTCCCACGTACGTAGCATTGCATTGGATAACCTAAGGACATGCATAAGAAAAGGGTGATCTATAAAGCCTAGGAAGGGAGTACACATGGATTAACATGAAGAGTACAATACATGTTAGACTATAGGCATATCAATATATCATAAAAGAAACATGAACATAAAGGCATGATAAAGCATTATAATCATAAATGGAAATGTGGCAACAACACTTAACATTGAATTTAGCAAGAGCCAAGCCTCATTGCACATAGAGCATGAGTAAATCCTCATTGCACATGAAGCATGAGTAAACCCTCGTTGCACATGAATTAGCATGAGTCAAAACTCATTGCACATGACCTATCATGATACTATACTTACCCAATTCATTGAAGCACTATAAGGGCACACCCTTCTTAAACATTTCATTTCATGCATAAGTGTGCAACATGGATCATAAAACATGGATTCATAAAACATAATCATTTATTCCACGATAAAGGAATATGAAATTCATACATGAAACATTATAATCAATATGTAAATGTGCATAAAGTTTAATACCCTTGATGGAGAAATGGGCATGGTATTCACTACACAATGGCATTGGCTTAAAAAATCGGTGCGATTTCAGTAGCATAACGACGTGACGTAAGAATTCATAAAAATGGTTAATGGGAGAGAAAGGGGTTCCTCATCATATTTACATATAATGGACAGTAAGGAGTTCATATAGATACATGTCCCAACAATTGTAATGGAATTTAGATTCATGATACAAAAGTATTGCTTGAATGTAAATGTAGATAGTGAAGTTCCTTTCGGAATTTCGGCATAGAAACGGGTGTACATGGGAGGCATTTAATGAGAGAGAAAGGGGTCTCCCATCATTCAAACATAAATAGGTCAGTATGAGGGAGGTGAGAAACCATACCCCAACATTCATAATTGAAATTAAAAGGGAAAAATAACTTAATGAAATTTGGACAAAAAAGAGAACGGAAGAAAAAACCCTTACATGGAAGTGTGCTTCCAAAGGCTAGAGAGAGGCTTGTGAGAGGCTTCTTGGGAGCTTGGGGAACCTTGGAAGGATTCTAGAGAGAGTAGGGCATAGGTTTGAAGAACTCCAAGGGCTTTTAGTGAGAAGTAAGTGGGAGCTTGGGTGGGTTTATGTTGGAAAGGTGAGGGAATTCTTTATTATTTAGGTTTGGGTCCCATAACATTAAATTAATCCAATACACAAACCATACCATGGTTTTTCCAATGGTTTTTGGAAAAGGGAATTGGAAAACAATATTTTATAAGGTCAAATTCCGAACTTCTTAAAATATTAAGGTTACTTATGTGGAGGTGAGTCACACTCCCATGGAAATTAATTTAAAAAGACAACGTGTTTTATAAGTCTTGAGGGGTCCATTAATGCTTTGAAAAGTAAGTCAAACAAACCCAAAATCACATTAGTTTTATGGTAAAACATATATTGGCCGAACAGTAAGATTATAGTATTTTATTACCTCACTATTGGGTCATTATGATGTCATAAAACACATTATATATTTAAACGGTATTTAATTTTTACCCAAAAATTTGACTGTATCATAATATTATGAAAAAATTTCCTTTGGATAATTTCAATGTCCTAATTCCAGAAATAACATTTATTTTATCTAAATAATTTTTTAAATATGTTAATTTTCACTTTTAAAATAAAAACCGAAATTTATCGAAAATTCATGGGTTTTGACAGAAATGGCTTTCAAACCTTAATAAAAATTTTAATTACATTCATAAAATTATAAGATCATTTATATTTAATTTAATAATAATATTATTTTATTAAAATATTATTTAATTAAAATATCATTTAATTTAATAATATATATTTCTTAACTAAATAATATCTAAAAACACCATTTGTACTTTATAAGCTATTTACAATGTATCAAAAATGACTAGAAATTATATTCATTATTACATACAAAAATAATGTACAAGAACATAGTACTACTTATTTGTTACATAACCCCTTAAAAAAGCCGCATAAGACTTAAGGGTTAGGTGTGTGATGGTGACAGACCCTTGGGGTGGCTCGGATAACATCACTTGAGTGGTAATTTCAATCAACATCCACTTTTCTCGTAGACGGTCACATTAGAGCTTGACATGATGAAGCTCAGATTTGGCTTGGTCAAGGGCGAAGCCCAAAGATACCACCTCTTTTCTGAGCTCCAACAAATGGGCTTCATATGGGGAAATTCTGCTGGATGAGGCCATCACTTCCTTTGTCTTAGTAAATTGGATTTGTTACAGTCCTATATTTATACTAATCTTGTGATCACTATTCAATGGCTATGTTAGAAATGGTAAAATTTCTTAACATAAAACCAAAGAAGTTAACATTTTTTATAAACATAAAGAGATATTTAATTAGATCAAGAGGGATTTCCATTAATGAAACTTTGGGTCTTTACAATATTCCCCCCTTAGGAAATTTCACCATTGAAATTTTCCTTTTCCCACACTAAAAGAGATGTGAGTAACTCAGCTTTATCATTTCCTCCGATTCCCAAGTCGCTTCATCAAACTTCTGGTTTCTCCACAACACCTTGATGAGGGGCATTGTCTAATTTTGTAGAACTTTTTCTCGATGATCTAAGAGCATCAGTATTTTCTCCTCATAAAAAAGATCATCTTCCAATTGTATCACCTTAGAAGAGAGTACATGTGAAGGGTCTGATATGTATTTCCTTAAGTGGGATACATGAAAGACATCATGTAATTTGTCAATGGCAGTTGGAAGTGCTAGTCGATAGGCCACATCCCCAACACGATCAAGAATATCGAAGGGGCCGATGTACCTTGGACTGAACCTCCCCTTCCGTACAAACCTCATGACCTTTTTCCACGGAGATATGCGTAGAAACACCATGTCTCTAACTTTAAACTCACGGTCTCATCAACGATTATCTGCATAACTCTTCTGTTGACTCTGGGCTGCCTTGATATGCTGTTGAATCGTTTTTACCTTCTCCACCATTTCCTCGACCATTTCTAGTCCAAGCAGCTTACGTTCACCGACCTCATCCCAACATGCCAGTGTTCTATACCTTTTCCAATACAGGGCTTCATATGGTGCAATTTGGATGCTTGAGTGGAAAATATTATTATAAGAGAACTCAACCAGAGGAAGATGTTGATCATATCCTCCTTTAAAGTACATTGATAATTTTCTAAACATATACTCAACTGTTTGGATAGTCCACTCGGATTGGACATTAGTTTGAGGATGATAGGTCATACTGATGTTCAGTTCAGTATTCAGAGCATGTTGACGACTCTTCCAAAACTTAGTGGTAAATCTTGGATCTCGGTCAGACACAATAGATAGTGGTACTCCATGCAACCTTACCACTTCCCTGATATATATCTGTTCCAGTTGATCCAAATAGAAATCCTCCAAAATAGAAATGAAGTGTGCAGTCTTTGTAAGACAATCCACAATAACCCAGATTGCATTGTTGCCTTTGGATGTCCTTGGAAGTCCGGTGACAAAGTCCATGGTGATGTTCTCCCATTTCCATTATGGTATGGGCAATGGTTGCATCATCCCCTTAGACATCTTCTTCTATGCCTTCACTTGCTGACACACTAGGCACTTTTATGTTTATTCAGCAATCTCCTTCTTCATATTATCCCACCAAAAGATTTCTCAGAGATCTCGATACATCTTTGTGCTCCCTGGGTGAATAGAGAAATTTGATATATGTGTGTCATCCAAAAGTTCCTTCTTCATCTCTGGACTTGATGGAACACATAGTCTTTTCCCAAACCGCACAATTCCTTCTTCATTAACATTAAACTATTACTATTTTCCTTTTTTGATAGCTTCCACTTTTTCTTGAATTCCCACATCATACTTTTGCGAATCCTTTAACCTTTCCAAAAGAGATGGTTGAGCAATAATTTGTGAAAATATTAATGATGTTCCCTTCTTTATGATTCCCATGTCCATCTTCATCATGTCGATGAAGATTGGATCCTTCTCAATTCTCATCATTGATAGAATTGCTGGGTCCTTTCTACTAAGGGCATCTGCCACCTTATTCGCTTTCCCCAGGTGGTAATGTATTGAATACTAATAATCCTTGATGAGATCTATCCATCTTCTATGGCACATATTAAGCTCTTTCTGTGTGAATATATATATTTAAGACTCTTGTGGTTAGTATATATCTCAAATTTCTCTCCATAGAGATAATGCCGCCAGATTTTCAAGGCAAAGATCACCACTGCCAACTACAGATCAAGCGTTGGATAGTTTTGCTCATGGATTTTCAACTGCCTTGAGTCATAGGATATAACTCTATCATTTTTCATCAGCACACAGCTTAATCCCTTCTTTGAAGCGTAACTAAAAACAACAAAAAGTTCCCCACTTATGGATAAAGTGAGCACGGGCGTTGAGATAAGCCTCCTTTTCAACTCTTTGAAGCTTACTTCTCATTCATCACTCCAATAATACTTTACTCCCATTCAAGTTAGCTTGGTAAGAGGGTTGGACAATCGGGAGAAATTTCTCACAAATCGTCGATAATATCCACCTAACCCCAAGAAGCTACGGATATCCATTACCGATGTTGGCCTCCTCCATCCCTCAATTGCATCTATTTTGGAGGGGTCCACAGATATCCCATTGCTTGTGGTGATATGGCCCAATAATGATGCCTCCTTTAACAAAAACTCACACTTGTTGTACTTTTCATAGAGCTTATCCTTGCACAAAGTCTCTAGTACAGTTTTTAAATGCTCCTCATGACCCTCATTTGTTTTGGAGTATATTAGAATATCATATATAAAGATTACCACAAATTTTTCAAGGTAATCTATAAAGACTCTATTCATCATGTCCATGAATATTTATGGAGTATTGGTGAGTCCAAAAGGCATTACTATGATTTCATAGTGACTGTATCTTGTACGAAAAGCAATCCTGGGGAAATCTTCCTTCTTCACCCTTACTTGATAATATCTCGACCACAAATCCACCTTGGAGAAGTATTGTTCTCCACGCAGCTGATCAAACAAGTCATCGATTCTTCGGAGAGGATACTTTTTCTTTATCGTGATATTTTTAAGTTCACGATAATCGATGCAAATCCACATTAACACATCCTTCTTCTTGATGAAGAGGACTGGTGCAGCCCATGGTGAAGCACTTGGGTGTATAAACCCTTTATCCAGATTCTCTTGTTGTTGTTTTTTCGGCTCTTCAAGCAAAAAAAACCATTAAATATGGAGTCTTGGATATTGGTAGCGCCCCAGGTATAATTTCAATTGAGTACTCAACATCTCTTCTTGGAGGAAGACCAGGCAGTTCCTCGGGAAACACTTCAGCGAATTCCCTCACAATAGGCATTTCATCAAGGATGGTTTATTCCATGGACTCAATCATCTAAGCCAGATACTTGTGCTCATATGGCAGTAATATCCATGATTGAGATGATGGAGCTAAAGTAGATTCATCTTCCTCCTTACACTTGTAAAGAATTGGGGGTCGATTCTCCATATAGAGTGTGATTTCCCTCTCCCGAAAATTTATGTTGGATCTATATAAGGAAAGCCAATGCATGCCACGAATTGCATTAAATTCCACCAGAGGGAATATGATGAGGTTATCCAGGAAATTCAATCCACATAATATAATAGGGGAGGACTTATATTCATGGGATGCGATGATTTCCCCATTTTCCGTACTCACCAACATCTTTACTTCCATGATTTGTGGTGGTGCTAGGATTGTTCTAATAAACTTTAGAGATATAAAAGAATGTTTAGAACCTGAATAAGAAATTTTGTTCGCTATTCTTGAATGAATAACTAGCTTACCTGTCACCACTATGTTGTCGGGGTTCACTTCGGCAGAAGTAATGGCAAAAGCACTTCATTTTTGCCTTGGAGGATGTTGGTTGTCTCCAAAAACCCTTGTATTGTGGCATTGATTTGCAAAATGATCCGGTTCTTTGCATTTGTAGCATTGAACAATGCGTTGAGGTTCGAATAGAGCATTTCTCTACTCTGTCGTAGCCACGGGTCTTTCATGCAGATAGTTAACAACTAGGTGCCCTTCTCTTCCACACATGATGCATTTTCTCATCCCCTTAAGGCTATTTCTAGGCTGCTTATTTCTGCACTTTTGGAAAGTGGGGTGCTGGATCTTCTTATCACAGTTGGATTTATCTATCGGACCACTAGTATTGAAGTCCACCATAAGCTTCTTGTGCTCATGATACCCCTGTGATTCCCCGATCTCCATTTCGACCTTGAGGGCACATCGGAAAATTTCCTCATAGCTGTCGAAGTCACGGATCGCTAATGCTTTCTGAAATCTAGGCTTCAGCCCAACAAAGAAGCGGTCAACCTTGAATTTCGGTGTAATGAAAAAGCTGGAAGCGTATCATGCAAGTCTTGTGAAGTTTTCCTCGTACGCTCCAATAGATTCTTCATCATTTCGCTTGAGGTAAAGGAAGTCACATTCCGTCTTAAGCTGGAGGGTGCACGGAAAATATTTATCGAAAAACATCTTCCAGAAATCCTTCCATTCCAACACCTCAATCTCCTCCTCAGGCTTCATAATTTTTATCAACATCCAACATTGATCAGCTTCACCCTTCATACGATAATCTGCCAGGAGAACCTTCTCTTGTTCAGAACACTAGAGGATGGACAATATCTTTTCAATGGAGTTGATCCATTGTTCAGCGATCATGGGATCAGATGATCCACTAAAAGTAGGAGGCCTTTGTCTCATGAAGCTCCCGATAGCGACTTGTTCTTTCTTAGGGGGGGGGGGTTAACATTCTTCTTGATCCATGTTTCTATTCAAAACATGATTTATCTGAGAGATAAGTGTGACAAAGTTCGCAATTCCCGCTCCCATTGGATTGGGCGTCACATTAGTACAATCATCTCACTGATCTTCACAACTGTTATTAGCCCAAGTCCTCCTATTACCAGCCATTGACTGGAATAAAAGGAATGTTAGGGGTAACACATAAAGGGTAATTCAATGACAAAAGTTGATGACTTATAAATAAACTTTTATTTCCATATATCATGAGTCTATATGCTTCAATCTCGGATTTTCCTGATCTACTTTCTATCATATATTCTTAGGGGAATTTATTTAATTCCCCTAATAAGGGTTCATACTAATCTTGTGAATTTTTCAAAACATATCCCTCGGGAGTGTTGTAACCAAGAGTGCAACAAGGACTATTGTCGTGCACCAGTTCCCGTTCGAGTCTAGCTCAAAGTGGTGTTTTTGGGTTTTACCCCTTGGATATATCTGTGCTAGAGCCGCCTCTACCTACTCGTATCCAGATAGGGATGCATTTGTTTGATTAACCACTTACTCAGTACTTACCAAAACTTAAGGATTTTTTTTTTATACTTTGTCTTGTATCTAAGGCTTTACTAGGGTTTCCTAATCTCAAAAATAACTAAACTTCCCTCTGATACCAACTATGACAACCCTGCTTTTATTACAAACATAAACATGATGTATTACATAAAACATCACCTGATACAACAAAGAAGATCGATAGGTTTGGTGTCTTTTGGTCTTAGGATCATTACATAAAAACTTAAAACATGAAATACATCATCTTTATTGAAAACTTCCTTTACATGACCACTACATTGCCTCGTACTTACCATTTCCTGGGATAACCTGAGGACATGCATAAGAAAAATGTGAGCTATAAAGCCCAGTAAGGGAGTACACATGGAATAACATGAGCAGTAAAATACATGTTAGACAATAGGCATCACAATATAGCATAAAAGAAACATGAACATAAAGTCCTGATAAAGCATGATAATCGTAACATGGAAATGTGGCAACAACACTTAACATGGAATTTAGCATGAGCGAAGACTCATTGCACATAGAGCATGATTAAATCCTCATTGCTCATGAACCACGAGTAAACCCTCATTTCACTTGAATTAGAATGATTCAACACTCATTTCACATGACGTATCATGATACTATACTTTACCCAATGCATTGGAGCGCTATAAGGACGCACCCTTCTTAAACATTTCATTTCATGCATAAGTGTGACACATGGATCATAAAACATGGATTCATAAAACATAATCATTTATTCCAAGATAAAGGAATGTGAAATTCATACATGAAACATTATAATAAATAAGTAAATGTGCATAAAAGTGAATACCCTTGATGGAGAAATGGGCATGGTATTCACTACACAATGGCATTGGCTTAGAAAATCGGTGTGATTTCGGCAGCGTAACGACGTGACATAAGAATTCATAAAAGTAGTTGATAAGGGAGAAAGGGGTTACTTATCATATTTACATGTAATGTGCAGTAAGGAGGTCATATATATACATTTCCCAACAATTTTAATGGAATTTAGATTCAAGATACAAAAGTATTTCTTGAATGTAATTGAGGAGAGAGAAGTTCCTTTCAGAATTCTCGGCATAGTAACGGGTTTACAAGGGAGGAATTTAATGAGAGAGAAAGGGGTATCCAATCATTAAAACATAAAGAGGGAAGTATGAGAAAAGTGTGACACCATACCCCAACATTCATAATTGATATTAAAAGGGAAAAACAACTTAAATCGAATTGGACAAAAAAGAGAAAGGAAGAAAAAACCAGTACTTGGAAGTGTGCTTCCAAAGGCTATAGAGAGGCTTGTGAGAGGCTTCTTGGGAACTTGGGGCACCTTGGGAGGATTCTAGAGAGAGTAGGGTAGAAGTTGGACGAACTCCAAGGGCTTTGAGTGATGAGGAAGTGGGAGCATGGGTGGGTTTATATAGGAAATGTGAGAAAATTCTTTATTATTTTGGTTTGGGTCCCCATACATTAAATTAATCCAAAACATAAACCATCCCATGGTTTTTGCCCATTGTTTT